>JARACZ010000004.1:10000000-12747500 GCA_029255805.1 Keiferia lycopersicella | reverse complement strand
ACACGAGTAATTATGAACCTACTCGACCATTTTGCAAGATAAATTCCGCCTAACGTAAGTAAAGTTACCCTTCTGGGCTGCAGTAATTTATTTATTTCACAATATTTTTACAATAGAACATTTTACATGTGAATATTCTCGAAATCTGCATAAACTATGCATTGTTACAGTATTTTTTATTTGGATGTTTTTGTCTCTATGCAGAAGTTATGAGCTCTCAAAGCAACCTAAATTACCTTTTTTACGTTTTATTTATAATATTACTATGGAATTTTAAAAACCTAATATCAAAATGAATTTTACGTCTTTGGATTATACGAAAATGATACCAATCTTGCCCTAGTAGCCAACAAGACGAGTAGAGATTTTTTTTAAATATGAAGATAAAGAGGAGGTTAAGGAAAGAATATCTAGTTCGAAGTGCGTGGTACGTGGTACTTTTTTACCCGACTACGGCAAAGCAAAAAGGAGGGTTATGATTTTGACCGGTATGTATGTATGTTTGTATGTGGCAATAATTTCCTTTGTTCCCTCATAACTCCCAAACCACTTATCAGAATTTGACAAATGAGGTGTCATTAAACGCGTCTTAATAGTCCGATGGTTATAGGCTATGACATGTCGCTAAAAATCAAATGTGGCGCCCTCTAGAGCGCTCATAAAAAAGTCTACTAGTAGTGTTGTGTTGGGTATCAGATGAAAGGGTTTAATTAGCACAGTTCAAAATCATACATTATTGCCAATTAAAATTCTAAAATAAAAAAAAAGAATAGCATCACCCCACATCCCTCCCGCGGGTGTCGTATGAGGCAACTAAGAGACTCGAGAGTATTGGTGTATTACAATTTTTAGGCGACAGGCTGACAACCTGTCACTATAGTGATACACATGTTTTCTGAAACAACCTTGGAAAACAATACCCAAAAATGTCGGACGTGGCAATAGCGACCGTATTTTAACGGCCGTTATTGCTCTGCCTACCCAACAAGGAATAAAGGCGTGATATATGTATGTATGTATGTAAAATTCTAAAAAATATTGTAAAGGTGGATGATTTTATTGCGTGCGTGTTTGATAGAGTTAGAGAAAGAGGCGGAAATTTTGGTCGTCAAATATTTGCGGTTCAGAATTGCTTACTGAACCACCGTCAAGTATCGGCGCCAGAATGTGCTTTCCGATTATGCCATCTGAAGTTACGTGACAGCTCTTGAAAGCCTATTTTCGTCAATACTTGCAAACCAGAGCTTAGATACAGAATGTTACGTTTTGAATCGGATACTGTCGAACCTTGCAAGAATATTTTCGAGCGCTATAAGTATCGCCCACAGAACTTGGAAGAACTGAGTCTTGGTGAATTTGCTGTCAATTATGAGCCATTGAGTTCAAGAAATTTCCGAGACGAGGACTCAGGCGATGAAGATGCTTATGAACAAGAAAATGAGGATCAAGTTCTGTTTATAAACTTGCTAAACCGGATGGGTAAAATGAAAAAGAGATCACGGCCAGCCGTTTTACGAACTCGATACTATACTGCTGATTCAGATCCCGAAGCGTACTATTACAGCTTATTAGTCACCCATTGCCCTTTTCGTGTCGAAAGTTCTCTGCTAGAAGATTATGACAATGCTAAAGATGCATTTTTAGCAAAGCGCGTCTTTTTGAGACCTCTCAACGATCGATACGATAATGAAGTATTGTGTCGTTGGGAAAATGAAATTCAAGATGCTCTTCGTCGCCTAGCAGCTGAACAGGCAGCTGATTTGTGTAATAGGAACACCGTTACCACAGGTCAAGGAGTATTACAACCACAACTTCACGATTTTGTCATGCAGGAAGAAGATTTCGAAGAAAATCTGGTCATTGATCATATGACTAACGAAGATTTCTTGAGAGGGGTGAATTCACTCAATAACGATCAACAACAGCTTTTCTCTAAAGTTAGTGAGAATTTAAGATCCAATAGCAACAGTGAAAACCAAATTCCTCTATTAATGTTTATTACTGGTGGGGCTGGGAGTGGAAAAAGTTTCACTCTCAAACTATTAGTAGAACAAATTCGGAGATTATCACCAAATAGGTCTTGTGTTGCAATCACGGCTCCAACTGGTGTCGCCGCACGATTAGTCAAAGGTTGTACTTTACATAGCACATTTATTTTACCCATTGAAAAAGGTCAGCCAGTGGCATTAAGACCGTTAACTGGAGATCGTCTTCAAAGAGAAAGAACAAAATGGCAAACTATTAAATGGGTCATAATAGATGAAATTTCTATGGTACCGTACATTACATTGAGAAATATCCATGTGCGGCTCCAAGAATTAAAAAAAAACAACCAAATCTTTGGAGGGGTTAATCTTTTAGTTTTTGGCGATTTGATGCAATTGCCACCCGTATCTGCAATTCGTGGTGGCGCATATTGTTTCAAACAGCCGGAAACTCTTGCTGCTGAACCACATTTATGGAGAATGTTCAGTTTCTGTGAATAGTATCAGAGTGGGGAGATTGACAATGGAGCAACTAGCAATATTGGACACCCGAAGGATTATCAATGACACAATTGAGTACGATGAAATTGTACATATATTTCCCACTTTGAAACAGGTAGACCATTTTAACAAAAAAAGTCAGAGCGCTTGGCATTGCGAACCAAGCTTTATACCATCAAAGCAGTCGATGTATCAACTGAGACGAAAACGTATGGACAAGTTCCTAGGTCAGAGCACATACCCAGCGACCCAAACCGAACAGGAGGTATTATCAGCACTATACAAATTTGTATTGGCTCTAGAGTTATGCTCCGTAGAAACTTAAATATAAATCGTGGCTTAGTGAGCGGTGCTATGGGAGTTGTCAAGTATTTGATCTGGCCTGCCCTTCGTTGTGATCAGCTGGAAGATGGAGAAATGCCAAATGCAGTGCTGATACAGTTTGATGACTCCACTATTAATGCAGACGAAAATGGCCTTGTCAGAATTGAACCCTGCATAACTGAATTCGACGGACTAAGAGGATGTGGAAAAATTCAAAGGAAAATGCTACCCTTAATCTTGACATGGGCGGTGACGGTGCATAAGTTGCACGGATACACTCTTGATAGAGCTGTCGTCGATCTGGGAAAATCACTTTTCGCCAAGGGACAGGCCTATGTCGCCCTCAGCAGGCTAAGATCTCTAGATGGTTTATTTATTTGTTCCTTGGACCCAAACAAACTCCTCAAAAATCCTCACGATGTGAACTCCCTCGAGGAGTTAGAAAGGTTAAGGAATCTTCCAAATGTATAATTATATCAATAGCCGTCAAATAACGTTACTCTAGTAGGCAGAATAATCTATCATCACAAACATTTCATACTGGACCCACAATTTCAATTTATATACTATGTACAAAACACCTGCTGACTTCTGCACAGTCCAACATTCAACATATATTTTATATATGTGGCTCGGATGGTGTTATGATGATGCTATTGTACTGGACATTCTAAAATGTATTCAATTCATTGTGAACACACCTAGGTATTTGAAAAAAATTAAAAATAAAAGTGCTGCCCATGTGCGCTGCACAGTATAATATAGACTTATTGCATAATAAAGTTTTTGACGAAGGTACCTACCTACAACTCCAAAATACTTGAAATAAAAATCAGTTCAAAAACTAACACTCGACTACTAGTTACCGCGCTCTAAAAAGTAAGAAACAAGGAAGTATAATTAACCAAACAACTTAATATCTGTAGTCCACAAAATGTATACATAGATAACACACAAAATAAATATTTTAATGAACATTAATTTATAAATTGAAACTGATTTTTAGGTGTTAGCCGAGGTCGTATGCCACCTATTTTAGTACCTACTTTATAGGTGATACTATGTTTATTATGGCACAGTGGCATACGACCACTGCTAACACCTAAAAATCAGTTTCAATTTATAAATTAATGTTCATTAAAATATTTATTTTGTGTGTTATCTATGTATACATTTTGTGGACTACAGATATTAAGTTGTTTGGTTAATTATACTTCCTTGTTTCTTACTTTTTAGAGCGCGGTAACTAGTAGTCGAGTGTTAGTTTTTGAACTGATTTTTATTATTACACAAGCCAGAATATATTCCGCCATTTCACACACGCCTAGGCGGGAAAGTCAAGGACACCCCGCTCGTACCATTTGAAAACAAGTAAACCATTAGGTTGTTAGTACCCATCCTTTCTTTATTTAAAGGAGTAGAAACAGTTGTCGGAAATTCCTAGATGAATTAATTACATCGTCATCGCCGTCGTCGTCGTCGTCTTCGGAATCCAAAACATAATTCATGCATGTTATTACAAAAACTAGTTTTGTAAAACAACAATTCGAAATTTATTATTTTGTAGCAAAAATAGGATAGATTTTTTAAAACCTTTATACTTAAGTACCTACGAAAAACCACTCGTTTACTTTTGTAAACCAAAGGACATAAAAAGGTTTTGTTTTCCAAATATTAATACTATTTCATAGAAAACCAGGATAAAAATCTTTCCAGTGAGGTTTTTATTAAGTAGGTAGGCCCTTGCACATCAACGAGATATTAGGAACTTAAAATTGTTATTGTTTACAATGACTCATTCATTTATTCAGTGACATTATTGTATTGTAACTCTCTGACATTCTAAAAGTATTCATTGTGAATCTACTTGGAAATAAACGATTGAATCTTGAATCTCGAGCTACTTATGCAATCTATGCGTAACAAATATCCTTGTAGTACTTTATCTCGTTCTTCTTTTAGTGCCAGAAACAGACTCGTGCTTATACTTTATAATTACAAGACTTAATTAGTCATTATCTTTCAGCGGTCTGCGGCTTGAGGCAGTTCATCAACCTTACTTTACATTTCTTTGTCATATCGCAGTTCACTGACCGAGGGATTTGGTAACCGCTAAACTCAACCCGTAATATTGTATCAAACATTAAGTGAAAACCTTATCGCTAAATAGATATTAAAAGTGCAAAACCAAATCTATAGGCACATACAATACAGGCTGTACAGTATGTTATAATATAGTATTTTTCTGCCTGAGAAACGAGAGTGGTATAAACGAGTGTTTTCGTTGAATGTGTAAAACTTTTCGTGGGATGCGGGCTTAGAATAGCATCACCCCATTTCTTTCCCGCGGGTGTCGTTAAGAGGCTAGTAAGGTACTTGGGCGATAAATTTATGTGTATTACAACTTTAGGCGACAGGCTGACAACCTGACACTACAGTGATACACGAATCATCTATAAGAACCTTCAATATGTGTAAGACATTATCATTTTTGCGGCCGTAACCGTTCTGCCTAGCCCGCAAGGGATAAAGGCGTGATATGTGAATGTATGTAAAACTATCGGCACATTTTTTGGGTAAGAAAATAGTATCACTGAATTTAATCAGTAGACAATAATCATAAAGTGATCGTGTTTACAAAAACATGTAAATGATCATTGCTGTGTTTATTATTCTCATTCTTTTATTTGACTGTAAACTTCATATTTGTCGTAGTTATAAAAAGTAGTGGAAAATTACAACGATGATCACAATGATCACATGATCGCGTGCCAACCTTTCACCTTAGGTATTCTTTCCCATTATCACCATCATTATCATCATCACAGATAACTATTTTACGGATAAAATATGTGTACGTGTGAATGAAAGTGTGGGTGTGAAGGCAGCGTTGGTGCGCGCATGTAGGATCTTTTGAAAAGATATATTTACTAAAATACTTATGACTCGGGTCTGCGGCGGCAGTAAAATAGTTATATCGTCAAGTTTTCACTGCAAACTCGATAAAACTGCTTAGATAGTTACCGGATCTCTAGGTATTTCATATCAGCCTTGCCTTCGTTGGCCGGTCTATTCGCAAAAGAGCGCTGCATTTTTTCTCGAATTTTCCCTTTGGCTGAATTAATTCAGAACTTTCTTTTAAAATATATAAATACCTAAAAATAAATAAAAAAAAAATTAAAACACGCTTGCTTTCGTAGTAAAAAAAACAAGTTTTGATTCATTATAGTTAGTAAAATTACCGTAAATGTAGGTTAAATATCTAGGCTGTTAATTGCAGTCGGGGGATAGCTGCCGTGACAAGGTATGTTATTCTATAATTGAAAACTACATATATAACTAAAACATAATGTAAGTAGTATGAACAAATGCCAATTACAAGCTTCCACATTGCATTCATTATTCCTTGACATTAAACTAAACTAATGTGACATTGCATTTTGAGATAAATCATATGTGAGTATTTAGCAATGAGCGATGCGAGCATGTTAAGGAAGGCGGGTTTGTAAATGCGCGTGGAGGCTTTCCTCATCGCGACCGACGTCTTGCGTTTGATTTATCGTGTTATCTCCTCATTCAGGATTCCGTACACTGTGAACCTTTAAACCCTTTAAACATACTTTGAATATATCATTGCTGATGTTTTTTCGACAATGTTTTAATTTAAACATTTTTTTTTATAATTCTCCCTTATTAGGCTGGAAATCTTTGCCATGCTACTCTTGCTATTGCCCTGTATTTCCTACAAGCATATAGGCCGATTTGTTATTCTTCTTCAGTAATATTATAAAGGTAGGTTAGGTATACTTTAATGGAAACAATCAATCACATATTTATGTCATTAAACCCCATAGTATTGAAGCATTATCGGCAAATTCTATATTACATTATGCATTCGCCTTACTACGTCGCCGAAGATCATTTCTGGAGAAGGACAACTCAACATTAAACCGCGAACGGGGTCTTCGCCAAGCGCGAGTGAGCGAGGTCTATCCTGCGGTAGACTCCTGCAGCCGACCTGGCGTCGCACGTATCGA
This sequence comes from Keiferia lycopersicella, assembly GCA_029255805.1. Taxonomy (NCBI): domain Eukaryota; kingdom Metazoa; phylum Arthropoda; class Insecta; order Lepidoptera; family Gelechiidae; genus Keiferia; species Keiferia lycopersicella. The sequence continues at coordinate 12,740,653 of JARACZ010000004.1, read as the reverse complement.
CTCATCGCTCCTGTGGAGTCAGCCAGGGAGGCCGAGGGGGTGGCGCAGGTCCTGGGCAACCCTGCGTTTTCCATAATTGCGTCCCAGGCAACGCAATGTTTGTGGAGAAAAGTCTTGCCTCAAACATTGATTAAATCGTCAGTCACAGATGTACTCGTACGAGGCCAATGATGATGATGACTACGTTGCGCTGCGCTGCTACGACAAATGCCGCACGACCAGGTGTCCCCCTTCCAGAGACCCCTCTCCAACATGTGGATGTTGATGTATCAAATGACTACCTACAAATGAATAAAGTGACTACTAATAAATGAATATAAAAAAAATAACTGAGCGTTAGCTGGTATCGAACCCGGGAGTCCCGGGTCGAGACACGTGCGGTAGCTACCGTCCCAATTCGTTTCCAATGAGCTTAACAAACTCCTCGACTGACCTTTGCCTCTATGTCGTCGATTATTTCTTTTTCAAGTTCTTATTTTCATTTATGAGAGTAATATAACATGGTGGGGGCATTAAGATCCCATAAAATGAATACTTACTCTATTTTAACTTACAGCCTGCACGTGGCTACACTAGTATTGTGAACCGCAAAGTGTGATTTAGATTTACTACATATTGTTTGTACGAGATGAAATGAGATGACGGCACAGCTCGGCACGCGCGGGCGCATCGCGTGGTCGCGCCGCGGTCGCGTGGGCGCACACGCGGCGTTGTGAGGAGGGCAGGCAGAGGCTCTCGGGACAGGTAACAGATTGTGACACCGAGAAACCCGCCGACCACTTATCAGATCTACCTTACAGGAAAACCCGCATGAGGATAAATTCGGTGATATCGCTCCGCCGCCGGCCGTTATAAACTCGCGGCTCGCGCGCGGCTCACGGCGAACCACGTTATGGGCGCTTTGGGTTTCCCTGATTACCAAATACCTAATATAAATATCGCATAAAATCTATGTCATACATATTTTGTCACGGATTTATTTGTTTATTAATTAATAAAGGACTTTCTAATTAGTACCTTGTCTCAGCAAGATTCAGAAATGAAACCGAAAAAAACATCGCAATAGCCGAGAATAGACTGAGAATCGATATTGTGCAGAATTTTATTTATCTAAGCCCTTATACTTATACCTATCTAACCAAGATGACATAAATAACTGCGTTATCCAGTGTATCCGTGAAGTGGCAAATTTATCTTACTTATCTAAGTAACATGTGTGATAAGTAGCAGTTGGTTATTTTTTCTGTTTCCAATTTTATAAATTGTGCCGTAAACATGTCATAATTTTATGATAATATATCTGCATCTATATTGTAAGTAATAAAATAGGCGCATTTCAAATTGATAATTTAATCTAAGTAGCAGTGATGGGATCATGCGTGAGCACAGAATACCAACTATAGCCACTATAGCTACTCGCCGTACACAACTGTTTAGTTTTCCCAATGTGTTGTTGTAAGAAAATTTCTAGGCTGTAGTTTGATGATACAGGGCACAGCTAATTACGCCCTCCTGTACCTGCTTTCCTGAAGTTACCCCTACGTACTGCGCATCAATGAGCTTCAGCGCTGGCTGATGTGCGACGCAACAGATGTAACCTACACTTATTACCGTAATCAAGTCAACAAACCGCTATATTAATTAAACAGATAAAAAAACTGTATTTGTTGACGTTATCGTATCTTTTTACTCTTATTTGCCCACTCGTTGAGTCTTAATGGAATCGTGTTACATGATCCGCGCACAATCGCACAGCACATGCGTCAACAAGCGACGTTTATGAACGACACCTCTACAGCTGGTGCGTTTTAAAAAGATTAGATTTCTAGAACACACAACTGAAATCCCTTAAACCTGTTTTATTAACAATGAGTAACAGTTTAGCAAATACAAGACGCGGGGTACTTACACTTGTATATTCTTTTTAGTGCAGTCACGAGCAAAAACATTGTTATCATTATCATAATAATTTACATACAGATATTACAGGTTTAATACTTAACTGGATCTTTTGGATGTTCATTGCGAATAATAAAGTTACAACTGTTGACGTCAAAACTACTTACGGGTAAACAATTTGCCACCTGTAAGCATACTTTCAAGTCATATCATGATTCATGTCCGGTGTCACACAATGAAGATTGTGATATGCCAATAAAGAAAGACCAATAGTACTCCTTTTCTGACGTGAAGGTGGTTGCTTCCTCATTTCACGCGGGACACCGAACCACCAAACGACCCGATGAACCCGCTATCAGAGAGGAGTGGTTGCTACAATATATAGTGCCTATTAAGTTTGTTACAGCAAGTGCGGAAGCGTGAACTCCGCCAAAGATAATGCTATTTCAATATAGGTTTATTAAACGTTACCTTTGATTTGTAGAGAGATAGGTTACTAATTGATTTAGTTATAGGTAATTAGATGAATTTTATTAGATGAAAACTATAGCCGTAATAAGATAGTGTTTGTATTACCCCTTCCGGCGACTGTTTGCCTTGCAGTGTCCTAGCAGATAAGAACTGCAGCTTCAATTACTCTGTATTTTCACACGCTGTGGTTTTCATCAGCAGCGAGTTAGCGAGGTAGGCAGTTACAATAGCGATCCTATTTAACGAGCACGGAGTCACGAAAGGTCCTGTAGGTACCTAGTTACCTGGTACATGCTTACAATGTATATGTTGCGAGTGTTGCCATGCGGTGTTGCGGAAGAGTTGTCGCGTGGTTGTGATGGCCAACATCCTCGCAACAACATGGCCTCTCAGCTCACAGAGAAGCAGCAAATTGTCCAACAGAAATGACGTGCCTGCTACACGAAAATATCAGCAAAAACGATTACAAATTACAGCAACTTCTGAAATCTATAATAAGTATTTTACAACCTACGAGGATTTCAGATGTAATATCGAATTTTGGTATAATAAAAACCATACCACAAAGGTTTACCTTACTAAGCTGATACTAAGTAAACAGGATACTTCTAAAATAAATCTCCAAATCTTAGATAGTCAGCATCGACAGAAGTAGCTAATCTATAATTTTTGGTGTTTGAAATTTATAAGTACTTACGATTAGATACAGTGTAGTATAGATAGATAGACATAATCCAGTTGATTTAATACCTACGTTTTATCTCTCATACATGCGTTCTTCGTAGAGAGCTCAGCCTACTCTGTTATTATCATTGATGTGATGTGACGCGATGATGAGATATCGCTGAACAGTCGATTACACCTGTCAACCTGTCACTAGTTGTTTCGGCTCGTGTCGAGTCTCGTGCACAACAATACAATCGAGATATATCTCGATTGTCCTATATGACATTTTCTATTCTCGCGGGATGGCGTGTGGGTGAGTCGAGTGCAGTAGGTGCAAGTTCATGTCTGCAGTCACGATCCCAACAAGCTTACGAGACACCTTGAATTGAAGGCACGGCATAGTCGTCACAGACAGCATAATGCTCAGCGGTCATTGGCGCAGTAAGGTCGCCCTGATGGGAGATAATCGCGACGCCGCCGCCGCCCGCCGGCCGGTGCAGGAAGCGATGCGCGTGCGCAGCCAGCCCGCAGCGGACATGCAGGAAGCTAGGTTCTCGCTAGTCTATGCAAATAATACATGTCGCATTCCAATTGATTTATAATAGTTCAATCGTACCTATTGATTACGTTTGCAATAGTGTAATTGTGCAGATTAATTTACTACGACTACTACTAATACACAGCCACAACAGTCCACTTACTTACAGCCAGATATATTTTATTTTATTAAATTATGGTACAGGGAGGTATTTCTTTGGAGCAGTTATGAATCATTACAATAACGGTGGTGCCGTGATCAGGATAACATACTTACCGTTTACTTACTTACTGATTTATTGGTTTGGGCAAAACGACATGACGAAGTTGTTCGACAGTGACGCAGACGCAGACAACGTAGTTTCAGTCTAGGTATTCACCTGTCCAATTTTCCCAGCTGAATACAAAACCGCAAAGACACTCATAGCGGAAACAGGAAAATAAAGAAAACATTGTATCATCTAAGAACTGCATTGCGATACTAAATGAACGACACATTGTGCTCGACCAATTACCAATTAGACTACATAATTCGTTTAGAGTATGGTAAAGCAATTCAGGGTTGGTTAGATTGGTCAAAGCTTATATATAGCAAAAAGAGCCGCTATAATACTTACCATAGGATGCTTTTCTGCACTGCGAGATTGTCCTCATACCTATTTTTGTTTTAGTAGTTTTAGCAATTATTCATTGACACAGATTATTATTTCCTAAACGAGTGGCTAGTATGTGATAGTGCTGGTTATATTATTTCTTATTTTGCAATTTAATTACTTGTTGGAAGGAAATTATTGCATTGTAACTACCAGAGAAAAACTAACGCGTCAGGCGACTCAGGCGTGAGAAAAACCGGATGACCTAACCAATCGTCTGCAGATAGACACGTGAACTAAGCTATTAGAAGAAAATATTATTATGAAGTCTAAAGTCCGCAGATTCGCCGTTTGAAACTTCAATGCGATGTATCTGTTGAACCATGTTAGGTAGTATTCTTTTTTCTTTTTCAAGTGTGACATCGAGTCGTCCAACGACTCGATGAACTCTGTGTCAGAGTTCTTCATGACATATGAAAAATCTTACAATGAAATACCTAGAAGAAATTTTTGTTCGTGGTACCTATACGGAGTGTTAGGAAAAGTACTAACATAATTTCAAGGGGTGAACCAGCCCTGTAACTGAACAACCTTCCCCGGAACATAGGTCGAAATATGAAAAAATTTTTGGACCTTACATACAAACTGACTCAGTCGGTTGATACATTTTGTATGGGAGGCCCAAAAAATATTTATTATATTTCGACCTACTCGTATGTTTCTTGGGGAAGGTTGTTCAGATACATGAGCTGGTTCATCCCTTGAAAAGAAGTTAGTTCTTTTCCTGACACCCTACGCTTCAGGAGGTAGAATAAGCTCATTAATCCTAACAATCATGATATGATATGATGCGATGATAGGACTCAAAAACACAGGTATATAAAAATTATCATCGCATATACACTTGAATTAATTTATGTTGATGTTGTAATAAAATATAAGTATCTTAAATCTTATTCTGAGACGCAAAACTGCGTCGCGAACGATTAGATAATCCTGCTCGGGCTTATAGAGGTAACATTATGTAGATTACGCACGCAGCCTTTTGCGATAGCATAAAAGACAATATTCTGCTACTTGCTTTATAATGAAAGTATTGATCTTGACTTAGATGAAACCAATATTTCACAAAAAACGCAAGAGTCGAGAAGTCGACAAGAGATAGTTAATTTTTTTACGTTTCAAGATTGTTATGACTATACGACGTAGTTGGTAAAATGAGTCTTAATTAGCGTTCCAATAAAGCAAATAAGATATCTTTTGTTTCTGTTTATTTATGTAATAGAGCATGTGATGCGAATATGACGTAAACGTGGAACAGACGAGTGACAGGCTGGCAGGCTTGCCACTAGTTGCCACTCGGCGACCACGTGTTGTCGGGTCCCGCGCGACGCGCGACGCGGCGGCAGCGACGTGCCGCACCTGCCGCTACTGCCCGCTGCTGGCAATGTCAATACAGTGCTGAGCACAGATTGACATACATTTATACTAGCTTTGCTATTACAATAGCTGATAGCCTGGCTAGCTCTACAGGTGTTTAGCACTCTCGGCCAGCGTAGACTTGCACTACTTACATGAATTAGAAGTCCGTTATCTATCAATCAGATAAACCTAGTATACTGAATGATTAACAAAGTTTTGAAATGTCAACATTTAATTTAAACGTCACTTTATTAGCTTCCAATCCTCAGAACAGAATGTAAGTTAAGTAATAAATAATTACCATGTATGTACGAATCTCATTCAGTTCGTTATCTTGGCGTAGATTTATTTGTGAATGGACTCCTTGTTTAGGTCTACGTAAACAACATCACATAAGTTTGTTTTGACTCTCTCTCTCTTAATGTTCCTACAAATGATAAAATCATTGTATACTATACAAGACATGGAAATTTATATGGCCGTCTATATGAGTTCTAAACAAGAGCAGTTAAAATGATCATAGATCTGGGCCCTAAATGAAAAAAGTTTCAGTTGGGTGTCGATTGGATCTCAGTTGGATGATTTTAGTAGTTTTGTAGTCTGCTATCAGTTTGAACTTTGAAGTACATAATAGAAAATCACAATGGCAATGGAATGAAAGTTGAGTTTCGATGGCGTTACAATGATAAAAGATATGACTTGGGGCAGCTGGGTTGGGGCCCTAACGTAAGTATCTCGTGTAGTGAAATGGGTCTCGCCTTCTCAGTTCCGTCCGAGCGACTTTTTTGTATTGGACTGTACAAGTTTGGCCATGGAGCCATCAAATGTACGCCTGTCGGCTTGGTGGGGAGCACGAGCTCACCCGGAGAACCTAGCGCGTGCTGGCTGCTGGCGCTACTGTAGCGCCGGGAGCGGCGGCGCCGGCGGGGCGTGCTGGCTGCGGGCGGGCAGTGCGCGGCGGCGACCGGTCCGCGCACTTGTCAACGGACGGGACACTTTCTAAACAAGAACAGCCGGCGCTGCGCTGGAAGAAAGTGGCGCGTGCACCGGTCCAGGCACACACTCCGCGCCCTCGTCACCGTGACGTCACACCTACTCCTATGTGGTCTGGCCGCGGCAAGAATACGCACAGCCCACAGCACACTGGCCAGACTGCCATCGAGACATGGTCGAGTCACCCCTTTTGGTGATTTTAAAATTAACAAAATAGTTGTTTGCAATGAACAGCGACCTCGACTACCGATGAAATGGAGCACGTTGCGCGTCGGGGAAACCTGCCGGTCGCCGGACCACTCAGGTCTGTCACCAACAGCACAGAACAGGTTTTGTTTGTGTGAGGTTAATAAAATATACAGTTGGACTTTGCCCCGCATGCGGGCTCGGCGGGAGGCGGCGGGGGTGAAGGAGGGGCGCGGGTGGTCACGTGATGATCGCGGTCATCGTGACTCACAGGGCTGTCGGCGGGGGCGGAGCGCCACGCCGCGCGCGGGCCCCTGCGGGCCCTGCGGGCCCTGCGGCCCCTCTGCGGCTCGGTGCATGTGCACCAACACCATGAACCTGAGGCCGATACAAAAAATTGCATTCTGTGCCATTCGAGCTCTCCTGGTGGAAATAGGTCGACCAAAGATAAGAACCTTCCTGTTAGATATCTGGAATCTGGATTACCACTGGATTATACTCACATCACAGGACAGGTCACATTTTCATGTCCTGTATTAGTAATGAGCTCAGCTGCTGCAACAGCACTGCTATGTTTTCATTTCGGTGTAACTGCTTTGACGGCTGCGACTGCGATGGTGGGCGGCGACGCTGCGGCCTCTGCCGCTATGATGTGTGCTAATGTTGTTGTGTTATGCCTCTCACAACTCAGGGTCAATGCCCTCTATCACAAACACGCTGGATTTTCCTCATACTCATATAGGCACGCAAAAAACTTTGAATAAAGCTTGTGTTATCATTTAAATTTCTGAGTTGTTTGTATGTGTATGTTTATGCAGAATTAGTTATTTGAAAAAGATTTCAAAGATATGCGTAAATTATACACATTACACACACGCACTTTATGGGAAGGTATTCCCCTCATAAAAAGCTCGTTTTCCTTATTGAAATTTGAAAAATCTTTATTGCAAGGAAATAAAATCTTTGCAAATGTCTTATAATTTGTCCGAGCATGGCGGTCCTCGCGGCGGCGGCGGCGGACGGCGAGGCGACGGCACGCACGCGGCGCGGCGACGGCACGCGCAGTCCGCACTGCTGCTGCGGGCCGCGGTCAAGGTCTCGCTCGAGGTTAATCTCCAAAGCGTAGCATCTTTATTATTATGTTTGCGATAAACAAAAACAACAACATTTTGAATAATAAACACGTCATTACAAAATAAAATACAAATTATTTGATTTTTTTTTTTCTACAATTAACTTATATATACAGGGTATTACGGGACAGCTCTCCGAATATTAGCATTCAAATCATGAACCTGAATGGCAGGCCGGTTGCTGTCTGTGATTGATAACTGACGGCGGGCGACACAACCATGTCAGGAGCCTGCTACTTGTAGAAGGCGGTTGAAAAATTCTGACGTATCCTACACTAAAAGAGAGAGAGCTGGTCGTGCATGACTTTCAAGATGGGTTCTTTTGGTCGTATTTTGGTCATACCCTGACGTTGTGACAAGCCGGTATTTTTTCTCAGTTATGGTTTTATCTACTCAGTCAGTAATAGATGCCAGTTAACATTTTGCGTGACTAAAATAATAAATGATAAAAAAAATATTATGACGAAATGTAATTGAAAAAACACGATTCGGATGCAATAAAAAATAAAACGAATGCTTATTTTGATTTGATAATATCGGGCGGCGGAAGCTACACTCGCTAATTGCAGACATGTTCAAGAGTTCAATTACTGAAATTGTGATTTCTATAAACGTTCCTGAAAGTCGCAACGACTGGTCGAACCACTCGTATCATACTTTCAACTACTCGAATTCGTTTATTTCTTCTTTAAATAGACCCACAGCACAACTCCCGCGCCACGCGACGTCGCGAGATGGCCAACTATATTATCACAATGACTGACTTCAATAACACCTGTGAGTACATCGACACGTCTCTGCACCGCGCGCGTGATTGCAACAACCAGCTGCATCCACAGTGCAGTTGCGGTTGCAGGCCCGCAGTGCAATTAACACCACACAATAGACAAATGTACGCCACCTCACTAGCCAATACTCACTACTTAGGGGATCTGCTTCCGTGTAGTTACGATTACAAAAGACATGACTCGATCATAATCATCAAATTAGCACAGAATACAGATTGCGACGGAATAGGTTTCCAGCAATGGTTTCCAGCCAAGAAATTACAGCGCTTAGTTAATAGTAATTAGAAAATTATGACTTTAATAACCGTACTATGTGGTTATTAATGGGCATGATGGCTGGCAGGTTCAATGAGCTACTTTGTAAAACGATAATTTGTGAAAATGAAAATACGAAGAGATGACGTCATGTCTCATTTACTTTTTATAATTTTTCTGCTTGGGTATTAATTCTTTGAATATTTCGAAAAACTAGAGTAGGTATGTCGTATTTTTGTCAAATTTTTTAAACGTACCTACACTTACTTATGTATTTTATTAATCTAGTGATATGTACTTACTTCGTGTATTGATATCGTAATGTACTCGTACCTGCCTATCTTATGCATAATGGTATCTTAACGTAACTAAGGAAAATAATTTGTTGTCAATTTCAATTAACATTAGTTTGCAAATCAACAGCAAGGACCATTAAAATTGTTTTTTTTAGGTATATACACTTACTTAGACGAATCATTGTTTGTAAAAGTTGAATCTGTATGCAAGTTACAATAGTGCAGAGGTAGACAGTTAAGAATTTCATACAAAAGACATAAACGCAACGCAATGCGCGCGCGTCGATGTCTTTTGAACCGCAGAATGCTAGCGCGTGCGGCGTGGCGAAGTAGGAGCGGACTACACGCACCTTACACGTTCTATACACCTGGGACTGAGTCCAGGATGTAGTGAGTATCATGTTAGGTACTGGGTGGAGTTACCTACTACATCATTGCCTTTGTTGACGCACACATCACGGCGGGCGAGTCACTTGCTCGGTTCATCTGAAATTCTTTCCTTGTTTCACTTCATTTGACGACTGAAGTTTATCTTATCAATCACGTCCACGTAGGACTCTCTAATTTCAGTGAAATTAGTAGTAGCATTCTTATGAACTCAGTCATATTTAACTAGTAGTAGCATTAGTAGTAGGTACCTACTTAGAATATGTAAAGCGGAAAAAGCCGAAATAAGTAGTATTTATAGCAGGTATGTATTCGTCTGAGTGGGTTACAAAATAATCGGCAATACGTGATATGGTACTCGATGATGATGACGATAGGTAGGTAACGTTATTGTTGAGGGCCAGGAATAAAAACCTCATTCAATGGACTGTATTTTTTATTTTACACTGGTTGCACTACTTATTTACACTTTTTCTTACTATTCGCTAGTACGGTGGGAACTGAACTGGTTTGTATTCACTCGTCTTCTTCTCGTCGGCTGCGCAGCAGCCGGCGGGGAGTCGTCATCGAGGCAGAGCCTCACGGACGAAGGGTCCAATCGCCGCCTGCTAAAACAGGCGGGGCGCTGGGGGGCACTCTGAAGAGTGCGGCGGGTGTCCGGGTAATCCAGAGAGACTTCACGCCGCGGCGAGGTCGTACCAGCCGGGTGATTCCCCATGGGGGGAGGCCCAGCTAGTGCCCATCAGCCAGCGGCGGCTCGTCTCCTGGTGGTCAGGTCCAGTGTGGGCTGCCTCGTCCTTCTCGCGTGGGGGTCCCAAGGCAGCGGTCATGTCCGGGTAAGCGGCGGGTGCCGGGCGTTTCTGGGCTCGTGTCCACGATCCTAACTACTCGACGCGGAGTAGTGGATGTGGACAGTTGGTGGCCACGTCAGGCTGTGCCGTGCAGCACCACCCTGAGCAGCCTGTGTAGATGCTTAGCCTCCGGTCGTGACACCGCCGAAAGACGATATCAGACGCTGGAGGCCAGAAGAGTTCATGGCGGTGTCCACGTCTTCTCCGTCCTGGAGCGCGGCCATGGCATCTTGGAGGGCCCTGATGGCAAGATCAATCAGGACCTTTCTGTCCTGTGTGAGGACGGCTGCTCTTTCCTTCAGTGGTCTCGGGGCCGGCTGGGGCTTCGGCTTCTCCCTCTGAGGTTCACCCAAAGAGGTGCCGACCGCTCCCAGCTGACCCGTGGGTGGCTCTTGACGTGGCTGGCCCGGCACTTCCACGTCCTGAGGGGGCGGGGGCGATGCTCGCCTCCTCCGCCTCCTCGGCTTCCGCTTCTTCGTCGTACCGTCGGGGGCGTTGGCGGCCGCCATGAGAGAGCCAGCCGCGTTGGCTTCTCCCTGCGGTGCCGCTTCCATCCTCTTCGGCTCGACGGGTTTCGATGTAAGAGGCGCTGTACCCGCTCTCTTGTTCCGTACTTCACGGCACAGTACGGGGCAGTCAATGTAGTTGGCGGGGTGTGCCCCGCCACAGTTGGCGCAAGTGGCCGGCTCCTGCCGTGGTCGTTTGCAGTCCCGGGCGGCGTGCTCGCCGCCGCAGGCGACACACACCAGCTTGCGGTGGCAGTGCCTACTGCTGTGCCGGAACTGCTGACATCTATGGCACTGTGGGGGTCCCTTCTTGCCTCGCCATCCCTCAATCTTCACGCCGGGCATACACATCAACTCTGTGACGTGGTAGATGCCCGGGGTGAGGGTTGGCGTGCGGGTCAGCTGTGCGAAGTGGATGCACCCTGGGCGTCCTCCGCGGGCCTTGATGGGGCGCACGTAGTCCACCTCATAGCCCAGGGTGGTCAACTCCTTCGCAATCTCCTCCGGGTCTGTGTCCGCGGGGAGGCCTCTGATTGCGACCTTCAGTGGTCGCTCCTTCGGAGGCGCATAGGCGAACCAGGATATTCCGGTCCCGGAGCCCTCCAGCGCGGTTAGGTAGCGCTGGTAGACGCGGAATTCCTGTTCCGACTTCGCCAGGAATCTGAACCCTGTGGGCCCATAGGGCCTCACGTTTGGCGCAAAGCCGAGCTCTTCCTTTAGCTTGCCGAAGTGGCGGCCCCATTCTGGGAGCAGATCGACCACTATCGGCGGCGGCTTCTTCATGCACCCCGTCAGTTTCATGGGTGCAGGCGGCGGCGGTGTCTTTTTGCCCGCGTCCAGAGTGGGCTTGGGCGGCTTCGGGCGGGTGATGCGCGGCGAAGGCGACGGAGGTGCCGTCAGCACAGCCGCGTAGCTTGCCGGGGTGGTCGACGGAGCCGGATGGCTCAACGTCGACGACGGTGTGCTGTCCAGCGGCGGCATGGACAGCGGCGGCGTGACTCTCGTCGCCGGAACCGTGCGGGTCCTCGGCGGCGGAGTCGGTGAGGTGGAGGAGGAGGAGCCCCCCCCGTATCCGTAAACGCGCTTTTCAGCGCGCTTTGGGGTCGCCTGCTCCTTTAGCACGTATGCCTGCACGGCTGCTACACTCTCCCTGATAGCTTTCAGGGCTGAGCGCCGTGCCGGCTCCTTCTTGCCGGTCTGCAACTCTCGCGGAGGAGACGCAGGCGAAGAAGGCAGCGGTGGAAGCGGAGGTGCGCCAGCGAACGACGCCACGATGGCTGCCGCTCGCGGCGTGGTAGCAAGGCGCGCGGGTGCCACGGATGGACCCGGCGTGGGCGGCGCGATTTGAGGCGCGGGCGTCGACATCGGCGCAAGGGCGCCGAGAACGCGTTGTACGGCTACACCCGGGTTCGAGCGTACGAACACCCGGGTGCGCCGGACAGGTGGGCGGCCAGTAGGCGGCGGCATATTAGGCGATAAGAGGCAGCTTCGGTAGGCCTGGTCCGCGTGGAGCGTAGCCCGCCCTCGGGACGCAAGACCCTGGAGTACCCCCCCCGGTGAGACCCGCTTGTGGGAGGCCGGGGTGACGGGGTGCTCAACAGAGCCCTACGCGACGACCGAGGGTAGGCAGAAGCACTGAATAATCGTCTCACTCCCGTACGCAATCGCGACGAGGCGGCGAATCCAACTGGTTTGTACTGGACTACTACGGTAATTTATATAAAATCAGCTTAAACACCTACCCATTCACAAGGCTTACATTATTTCGCTACCAATCAACTATCTTATATTATCACCAATCAGAAACTTTCATTTGAATACAATAGAGACTTATAAAAAATAACAATAGAAACCAATAGGAATATAAATCTAGTCATTCTCGATTAAAACTATGCTAATTGGGAATCGTTAATCTCCTACAAGATACTATTGCTATCCCTGTCTCCCTTGTCCTTGGTGGGCGGGGCTCGCTGTCCGTAACATCCTCCCCCCGGCGAAGTCTCCGGAGCCATCTTGGACAGGCAGGACGGCGAGCTTGCGTACTGGTCGCTGGAAGACTCCTCCTTTGGTACGGACGTCCACGCAGCGCACCTTGCCGTCAGGTCCAGGGTAGGTGTGGATGACTTCTCCGCGTGGCCACACGTTGCGAGGCAGGTTGGCGTCGACCACGACGACCAGGTCTCCGGGCTTCATGATGCGGGAGTCGTCGTGGCTGGCGCCTCTCGGTGTCAGGGTTGGCAGATACTCGGCGATCCATCGGCGCCAGAACTCGTCTGCCAGTGCCATTGTTGCCCTCCACGTGTGTCGTCCAGCGTGCTCGCAGTTGCCGGTGATGGGTAGACCGCTTGATGACCCGATGAGGAAGTGGTTCGGCGTCAGCGCTTCTGGGTCGTCCTTGGATACTGGAACGTGGGTGAGCGGCCTCCCGTTGATGGTGTGCTCGGCCTCGCAGAGCAGAGTGGCGAGAACCTCGTCTCGCGGGTATTTTTCGTGAAGCGTAGCAGTGAGCGCCGTCTTGATGGAGCGGATGAGGCGCTCCCATGCTCCCCCTTGGTTTGGAGCTCCTGGAGCGATGAATTTCCACTCTGTCCTCTTGATGGCTGCGTAGTCCTTTAGTGCTGGCAACCATTGCTTGTAGGCGGCGCGTAGCTCGGCGTCTGCGCCCTTGAAGTTGGTAGCGTTGTCGCTCCATATGGTGTTGGGCCATCCTCTTCTCGATGCCATCCGTCTTAGTGCCAGTATTGCAGAGTTGGTCGATAAGGAGTGGGCCAACTCGATGTGGATTGCGCGTGTGGAGAGGCAAGTGAATATAGCTCCCCAGCGCTTCTCGTGTCTCCGACCCACTGTGACAATCAGGGGGCCGAAATAGTCCACGCCTGTGTAGGTGAAGGCGCGTGTGAATGGCCGCAATCTAGCCATCGGTAGGTCGCCATGGGGTGGGACGACGGGTGCAGCCTTGCGGACTCGACAGTGACCGCACTCTCTGGCTGCTGCTCGTACGGTGGGTCTCAGGCCGGTGATCCAGTAGCGCTGCCTCAAGTCGTTAACCACGCGCTCGTTGTTGGCGTGATTGGCGCGCTCGTGCTCTCGTGCCACCAGTAGTCGCGTGTACGGATGTCGTCCGTCCAGGATGACGGGTCTCTTCATGTCTTCGCAGATGTTAGGGGCTGCGTTGATCCTCCCTTGCAGCCTCAGGATGCCCTTTTCGTCCATTGCCGGGTCCAGTTTGAATAGTTTGCTGGTTTTGCTGATGGTGCCTTTCTTCTTCAGCAGGTCCAGCTCCTCTGGGTAGGCGTCTTCTTGGGACTTCTTTATCCACAGTTTCTCAGCCTCCCGTAGATGCCGCACCTTCAGTTTTCGAGTCCTTTTGCGGCAGGCGTCGATGAACAGAAGGACGTACGCAGTTGCTCTAATCAGGCGCTCGTACTTTGAGAAACGCGTGATGTCAGGCAGGGCGTTTGAGATGCAGAGTCTTGCATGTTGCACGTAGGCCTCTTCTGGATGCTCGTCCACGTGGATTTCTTCAGGCCAGTGTTTCTCGTTCAGTCGCAGGAAGCTGGGTCCGGTGAACCATCTGTCGGTCGCAGTCTTCATTTCACGACTCGGTCGGGTCGCGTCGTCTGCCACGTTCTGGTCTGTCGGGATCCATCGCCAGTCGCGTGTATTAGTCAGCTCGGCGATCTCGGTGACGCGGTGGGCGACGAAGGGGGTGTGTTTCGCATTATCGTTGCGTATCCATTGTAGTGCGGTCTTGGAGTCGCTCCAGTATATAGTTTTGCTGGGCTTCTCGCGATGTTCAGTGGTGATGGCGGTGGCCAAGCGCGCTCCCAATAGCGCTGCTTGCAGCTCCATCCGTGGGACGCTCTGCGCGCGGAGAGGCGCCACCCGTGCTTTGGCTGCCACTAGGACGACTCTCACGGTGCCGTCTTCTTCCTCAAGGCGCCAGTAAGCTACTGCTGCGAAGGCCTCGGTGCTGGCGTCGCAAAATACGTGGAGCTGCCGGTCTCTGAAGGCTCCCCCCGTATTGTAACACCTCTGGAGGCGCAGGCTGGTGATGTCCTCCAGGGCTTCCGTCCAGTCGCCGAAATCCTTGGCTATCTCGTTTGGTAGCGGCTCGTCCCAGTCCACCTTCAGGCGCCAGACCCGTTGAAGCTGGATCTTAGCGCGTATGGTGAAGAAGCTTAATAGCCCGAGCGGGTCGAATATCGACATGACCATGCTCAGGGCTTCTCTTTTGGTAGGTGGTCGTTCTCTCTTCTTCACCTCCTCCTTTACTCTCGGCAAACTGGTGTTGAAGCTCAGCTCGTCCGTGGCTGAGTGCCACCGTAGGCCCAGTGTCTTTTCAAACTCGTGTGCGCTGGCTCCCAGGTCACGACGGCTTGCATCAGCGCGCAGCTCCATCGGTACGTCTTGCAGTACTTTTTCGTAGTTTGACGTCCAGCTAGCTATTGTGAAGTTGGCGCTCTTGTGCACCTTGCGCACCTCCTCGACGACTGCTTGGGCCTCTTCAGGTGTCGCGTAGCTGTCCACTAGGTCATCCATGTAATGGCTCTTCGTGATGGCGTAGTGGGCTCGCGGAAACTCTGCCTTATGGAGCTCGGCATTGTGGTTTCGCACACTATGGGCGAGAAATGGTGAGCTCCTTGCGCCGAAGATCATTGATGTCATCTTGTAACGTTTTGGTGGGTCGCTCGGCGTGTCCCTCCACAGGAACAGTTGGGCTGGCTGGTCCTCTTTCCTTATCTTGACTTGGAGGAACATCTCTCGTATGTCCGCTGCTATGGCCACTTTCTTTTCCCTGAAGCGGTATAAGATGCCGGGTAGGGACTGCAGCAGGTCGGGGCCGTCCAGAAGAGCGTCGTTCAAGCTCATTCCTTGGCTTGTAGCGGCCGCGTCGAACACCAGGCGCTCCTTTCCGGGTTTGTTTGGGTTTGTGACTGCAAAGTGTGGCAGCCACCAAGCTCGTTTGCTTTCCCATTCGTTGTCCTGGCACTCCTCTGCGTAGCCCTTCTTCTTCAAGGCAGCTATCTGGGCAGCGTATCTCTCTCCAAACTCAGGACACTTGGTGATTTTTCTTTCGATTGACTTCAATCGCCTTAGCGCCATCTCGAAACTCGGGGGCATCTCGATGTCGTCCGTCTTCCATGGTAGTCCGACTTCGTACTGGTTTCCGATGGGCTTGATGGTTGACTCGAATATTTTGACTGCACGCGCGTCATCTTTCGGAACCCGCTCCTTGGTGGTCACTCCCATTGCCTCTATTTGGAAGTGGGCCTTCACCTTGTCGTGGAGCACGACGTCCCTTGCAGTCCCGATGCTCGTCGAGTCGTTGTGGGTCCGTAGATGCAGGACCGTGTCGTCGTTGCTGGCGGTGAGGGAGGGTATCCTGCCGTGGATGACCCAGCCCAGGCGAGTAAGTCCGGCGATTGGTTCGGATGGCTTTCCCTCTAGTAGTCGTTGACTGACTACTAAGTGCCAGTTGTCCAAACCGATGAGAAGCTCTGGCACGGCGTCTTCGAAACAGACCTCGTCCTCGCGTAGCACCTTTAGATGATTGAACAACAGGCACTCCTTTGACACGGTCTGCCGTCCCGTTGATAGTTCATCGATAGTGCGCGCGCGTATCTGGTGCTCGTCGATCATCTGTAGTCCTCTCACAGATACGGTGACATTCTTGCTTGCTGCTTGGTACTGCATGGAGCCGATCCCGTGGATTCGAAGTCCTCGCTTGGGTCCGTCGGCTTCCACTCTCCTTGCCAGGTCCTTGTTGATCAGGGTGAGGGTCGCGCCTTCGTCCAAGAGCGCGTGTGTCTGCACCTCCTTCCCCGTGGGTCCCTTGACGATGACTTTGCAGATTTTCAGGAGGATTCTCTCATTGGCCCTTGTAGCTGTCATGACAGTTGCGTCGGCGTCTTCCTGAGGCGTGTCGTCATTTCGTGGTTGTGGCGGTGCAGTCGGTCGGTCCACATGCAGCGATGGGTGGTGGTGTCGGACACAGCCATCCTTTCCGCATTTCCCTTTTTTGCATAGGAAACGCCTGTGTTTCTTGTTGACGCAGTTAAAGCAGATGCGCTCGTCCCGGACCCACTGCCATTTGGCGTTGATATCCATGCGCCGATATTTTTCGCATGAAGGCACGTCGTGAGGGCCCCCGCAGCACAGGCACGTAGCGTCTTCTTTTTTGCTCTTTGGTGCTTCCTTCTTCTCTGTTGCCACGAAGACAGAATTGCGCGGGCGACGCTCGTACCGCGGCGGCTGGGCGCGCGGTAGCTGAGTGCGCGGTGGCTGCATGCGTGGTGGTGCTGGCTCGGCTCTCCTGGGTGCGGTAGCGAAGTTTCTTCCGCCGTCGTAGGTGTGTCGGACTGCGCGATCGGCTTCACGCATGAGGAATTCCGACAGGACTTCGATCTGCGAGCGGTTGCGATCTGCTTTCTCTTCAGCGTAGTCGCACCATCGGCTCTGCAGGTGCGGGGTGAGCTTAGCGGTGACTTCGCGGGCTAGCTTCGGGTTGCGCAGATATCCCTGGTCATCGATCGTTGTTAGCACGCACACGATGTTTTGAAGTTTGATCGCAAACAGGTTTAGGTCGTGCGATGAGTTGCCTAGGCGTGGCAGGCTGGCTAGGTCCTCCAGGGCTCGATCGATGATGTATTCGGGTCGTCCGAATCGTTGCTCCAGCGTCCGCATAATCACCTCCGGGTCGTTGGCTGTTGAGATGAGGCAGTAGACAGCCTGGCGGGCCTCTCCTCGCAGGCTGTAGCGCAGTCGTGCTAAATTCTCCGGCCGGGAATATTTGTATAGGATAGTAGAGTCCCTGTAGGCGGCTTTGAACGGCAGCCACTCCTCCGGCGCTCCGGTGAATATAGGTAGCTCTTGTGCTTGACGTGGCGGCGGGCGATGCGTAGTCAGCATAACCATTGCTTCGGCCAATCTCTCCATCCCTCTTTCCCTCGAGCGATACGGCGTTGGCGAGCGCGAGCGTCGTCGGTAGTCGCGGTCGTCGTCGTATCTGTCGCCGTCTCGGTAGGGCTTGTCAGGGCTTCTACGCCGGCGTCCTTCACTGCCACTGTCCTTCGGGATTGCGCCACTGTAGCGTCGCTCGGCGCCGTGAGGTAGTGGCACGTTGTGGCGGTCCCCTTCATCGGCGCGGCTCGGGTAGCGACGCTCAGCGTTGCGGCGCTCGGCGTCGTGAGGTGGCGATATTTCTCGACGGCCTCCTTCCTCGACACGCTCCCGGTTGCGACGATCGGCGTCACGGCGCTCGGCGTCGTGAGGTGGCAATGTGTCTCGACGGCCTCCTTCCTCGACACGCTCCCGGTTGCGATGATCGGCGTCACGGCGCTCATTGTCCCCGAAGTGGGTGGTCACGTAACGTTCGACGTCTTCGTTGTGGACTTGTCGATGCTCTAACTCGGCGCCACGTGTCGGTCTTGAGTCAAAGAAGGGGCTGAAGTCCAATCGCTTGGATATGGCTGGTGGGTCCGCTTGCACACCTCCCTTGTGTCCCGGGGTGGTGAGTTCCTTGGGCGGGCCAAGCAGCTTTCTTCGTCTCTCCGTAAGCCAAGCTTGGAACTCTTCTTCAGCTAGCTCGGGTCTTGACCGTTGACTCGAACGTTGGCTTGAGTGTTGACTGGCGATTTCTTCATCAATCGCTTGCAGTTCTTGAAGCTTCCTAATGTTGTCCGCTTCAAGTTCGTTGAGACGGATTTGCGCTGCTATCTGCTGGCGTCGTTGCCTAGCGCTCTCTGTTGTAAGCGTAGAGCGCAGCGATCCGTTAGGTGAGCTGGAGCGAGGAGGGCGACGAACGCTTGTGTCCGCAGGCGCCGTTGCAGGTCGTACCGGCGGTGTCAGTCGGCCAGTGGGTCGCGGCAATGCGGTTCCAGCTTCGCTTTGGGTAGCGTAGCCCGTTTCGTTGGCTCGTCCTGTCGCAGGGGTTCTGGCCACGATGGTTGACGGTGAGGCCGGCGTGTCGGCGATCGCCTTGCCTTGGCGCGTCAGCACCATCCTTGTTGACTGTGGCGGTTCCTGTCGAAGAGCTTGAAACGGTGAGTCAGTTCCCTGGCGGCTGCTTTCTTGTAGCAGCGGCCCCTTGTAAGTAGTGACCGCGGGATCACTGCCTAGTGCTTGCAGGTGCAGTGCGGCGGTATACGTGGCGCGGTTGCAGCGGCGTCGCGGCGGCGGATCGCAGGTGGCCCGGTAGTGCGGCGTTGTCCGTAGCGTCGGCAGTCCTAGGCTTCCGTCCCGACGGCTAGGTGAAGCGGCGTCGTCGGCACTAGGCTGGCTCCGGACAGCGGCGGCGATCGGTGGGCAGGCTCGCAAAGGCTCCAACGGCGCGTTGGCGTCGGCTGGATAAGCGGCTGCGTTGCGGGTCAAGCTGCGATGCGGTGGCGCAGGGCGATGGTGCGGTGCGGGCTGCGGCGGGGGGCAGCCGGGCGTCCACGGGGTGCGGGCTGCGGCAAGGGCAGCCGGGCGACAGCGGGGTGCGGGCTGCGGCGGGGGGCAGCCGGGCGACAGCGGGGTGCGGGCTGCGGCAGGGGGCAGCCGGGCGACAGCGGGGTGCGGGCTGCGGCGGGGGGCAGCCGGGCGACAGCGGGGTGCGGGCTGCGGCAGGGGGCAGCCGGGCGACAGCGGGGTGCGGGCTGCGGCGTGAGGCAGCCGGGCGTCCGCTGGGTGTGGGCTGCGGCAGTGGGCCGCCGGGGACCTCGCTGCAGGTTGGCAGGCCGGGCTGGGCGACGACGGTGAAGGGCGTCGCGTCGACAGCGTTTTCACGATCTTCGTGGCGGCGGCGGACTCAGGCGGCGTCCCGACGGCTTGCTGCGGCTGTGCTGGCAGTCAAGGGCGTCCCGCAAGCGGCAGCGGCAGGCCTCTCCGTAGTGTCGGCAGCCCAGGTTTCCGTCCCGACGGCTTGGTGAAGCGGCGTCGGCACTAGGCTGGCACTGGACGGCGGCGGCGGCGGCGGCGGCGGCGGCGACGGTGACTTGCCAAAAGGTCGGCGCAGCGGCAGGAATCCGGGTCGGCGACGTCTGGGCGATCCCGATGGGCACCAGCGGCGATGCTCAGCGTAGGCAGCAATCCGGCGCTCGATGGACCAAAACTTGTTGAGGGCCAGGAATAAAAACCTCATTCAATGGACTGTATTTTTTATTTTACACTGGTTGCACTACTTATTTACACTTTTTCTTACTATTCGCTAGTACGGTGGGAACTGAACTGGTTTGTACTGGACTACTACGGTAATTTATATAAAATCAGCTTAAACACCTACCCATTCACAAGGCTTACATTATTTCGCTACCAATCAACTATCTTA
Organism: Keiferia lycopersicella; assembly: GCA_029255805.1. NCBI lineage: Eukaryota > Metazoa > Arthropoda > Insecta > Lepidoptera > Gelechiidae > Keiferia > Keiferia lycopersicella. The sequence continues at coordinate 12,720,360 of JARACZ010000004.1, read as the reverse complement.
TATTATCACCAATCAGAAACTTTCATTTGAATACAATAGAGACTTATAAAAAATAACAATAGAAACCAATAGGAATATAAATCTAGTCATTCTCGATTAAAACTATGCTAATTGGGAATCGTTAATCTCCTACAAGATACTATTGCTATCCCTGTCTCCCTTGTCCTTGGTGGGCGGGGCTCGCTGTCCGTAACAGTTATCACAAAATAACAAAAACAAAATTTGGGCGACTTATCGAGGATTTGCAATTTAAACAAACCATCTGCACGAGATGAGAGCTTATCGCAGGGGATGCGGGCCGGCGGGGCGTGGGGTGCGGGGCGCGGGGGCGGGGGCGGGGGCCCTCTGCCGGGGGATGCGCGCAGCCTCCGCGCGGTGCGAACGCGCGCGGGGGGCTGCCGGGCCGCGGGCGCGGGGGGCGGGTCGGGCTCCGGCCGCGCGCTGCTCTACATGTCCGCCGCACGCACGCTGCTTCTCAGTCGGTGCCGTTTCGCGCCGTCAACCACACGCGCCCGCCACTACGTCCGCCTCCACGCGCCTCGTTCCCGAGACGAACGGCATGCACAGCTGACAGCGCCGCTACACACAGCACCCTCCCGTCTACCGATCCTCGCGCTGCGGCCCCGACCACCCTCGCAAGTGAGTGTCCGCTCGTGCGCTCCCCCGCGCCTGCTCGCAGCACCGCGCTGCAGCACGCAGCATCCCCGCTGCAGCCGCCGCGCCGTCTCACGCCACCAGGAGCTCCATCGCCGCCACGAGGACCCGACCTCGCTTCAGCTCGGGATTGAACGATATCGATTAGAGTTCTAGACTTCACCGCAGTGCCAGCTGACAGGTAACCTGAATTATACTATACGTACATGTCTTCTACGATCCGAACTTAAAACTTTAATCGATTAAGCACCTATCTACGCATGCAAATACCCAAAATCAGATTAGCTAATGTGTAAATTACGAAAAATACAATTTTGTAACTTTATGCTACATCATGCCAAAGACCGAAATAATAATGTGGTCGATAAATTAGTCAATGGTAGATTGGATTTTGCTGATTGGAGTGAGCTGAGTGTTGTGTGATGGTCCGCGCGCTGCCGGCTGGTGGCTGGTGGCTGGCGGCGGCTATCAGGCACGGGTAGATATCGCGCCGGTATCAGCACTCAGCATTCGCAACACTCCAACTGAACGCGCTGCCAATGCTGTTATCTGTAAACAGAGCGTCATGGTGCGAATTCCTGCAGAGAAAGTGAAAACCCAGACTATTTATCACCACTAGTTGAAGCGTCTATGTTGAGATTATTATCTAGTACCGTGCCGCGAAGTAATATTGCCCACAGTTTAACAGCCATACTGATATTTTAGTGCACATTTGATAAAGTTACGGCAGGTGAATCTCACAAAAGTATTTACCTTCTTCTTACAAAAAAATTTCAACTGTGGATTACATATTTACAATATTAACAAAAGGAAACCAAGAAAAACTAAACTAGAAACGTACATATGATAGTACTTTGAGCAATAGTCATCAAACTCTATTTTAAGCTAAATCCAGAGGCTTTTGAATGTTGTTTACTTATTGTTGCTAAATTGATGATGTGTAATAGCTACCCTCGCGCGGTGCAGATGTCCCCTCGCGAAGCCGCGAGACTGCTCGTAGTGTGGTCGCGGGCTCAAACCATTTCGCATAGTTGTGCCATTTGACACGCAGTGCAGGTGTCAGGCACGCCACACATAGTTTACACTTGACATTTCCAGAAACGAAGCATATAAACAGCAAACGCCATACTGTATGAACTCCAAATTAAACACATGCTTCCAATACATATTTATATTGGAGATCCGTAACTATCTCAAAAGGAACATTATTATCCGTGTTAATCAGACTGGAATGAAGCCTTTCTCCGAAGACTGCGTAGAGTTAAAGTACTAAGCGATCCGTCCTTGAGCCACCCTTTTCAATATACATACCACAAGGGCTGAAGCCCTGATATATTATGTATGTATACCATTCATTATTCACCCAACTGCCCCCCGCATCTTAAATGTTGTATTTGATGTGATACGAGCTGAAATCCGAGCTGTTACGACTGAAGGATGACACCTATTATATAAGTACCGGTACCTGATACTGCCGTGCCCCGAGATACGGAACCATAAGTTCAGCTCGCACTATTCTGGTTTTTTAATAACAGGCACGAAACATATAGTTCAGCCCACACAAACAGCACTGGAATAGTCTTAACAAACAAACCCAGCCATCTGCGAAACATTACAGCACAGGTAATCAATTAAACATGATACAGATTTTAAAGGTGTTGACGGAAACATAGACGAAACGCAACACCCAAAAACCTAAAGTCCTCTCTCTCTTTTCGTGTGGGACACCGAATCGTCTAACGACCCGATGAACCCTAGTGTCAGAATTTTTCAACCGCCTCCTACATAAAGTCCTGAAACTATGAAACGGTATGAATTCCAATCTGCTTTCCTTAGCAATGAAAACATAGTCAGCATGGATGGTCTTCTGTAGACAGGGATGCTCTGCGAATAAGGGATGATTAGCAGTAAGCAGGAAATAATCTCGAATACGGCTAACCAACGCAGTATGTGACGATATACTTTGTAGTGATTGAACAGCGTCATGTTTCACCATTGTCCTGATTACACCAGGAGACAATGAAGACTGCAGATTGTTGGTAAACACCCCGATTCCAGCCATTTCATAAACCGTTCATTCCGTTAGACGTACCAACACACATCTTTTCATTTTACATATAAAATATTTTTGATTGTAACAATATGTTATCATTATCATATGGCTGACATGTTGAAGTTCAATAAGTACTTCAATATGGAGATAACTTTTACAAGTGTAACGAAATAATATAATCTGGCTGGAGACCAATTTAGTATGTACATAAATAAATGTCTCTTAATAATAAAACAATAAACAAAATATATTATAATGTGACATTTATTTATTTGCCGTGTGATGCCGGCTTAGAATAGCATCACCCCACATCCTTCCCGCGGGTGTCGTAAGAGGCGACTAAGGGACTCGAGAGTGTTGGTGTATTACAATTTTTAGGCGACAGGCTGACAACCTGTCACTATAGTGATACACGTTTTCTGAAACAACCTTAGAAAACAATCCTCTAAAATGTCAGACGTGGCGATAGTGGCCGTATTCTTACGGCCGTTAACGCTCTGCCTACCCCGCAAGGGATAAAGGCGTGTTATATGTATGTATTTATTTATGTACATATAATAAGTATCATTCGATCTCCAGCCAGATAATGTCTAGTTACAGTTGTAAAAGTTATCTATTATATTGAAGCACTTAGTGAACTTCATCATTTCAGCGAAACAACATAAATAAATGTCACATAATAATAAAAGTAATAAATAGTATTTTATTATCATGTGACATTTATGTAGATGCCTATTGCCCAGGATAGTATATTCATTGTGTTCGATAACGGATAGGTAACAGGCCATCTCTTCGTAGATGCATAATGCGGGTAATTTTAACTAAGTTATTAAAGACGTAATTTTTTAATAAATTTCCGTTGAACGCAAGACCGTCGGTTTAAATCAATATTTTTCCGACCGTGACGAATCAATTTCTAATCCATACATACATTAAATTTTGATAAACTTTTTTGAATTTGAAAACGCGAATTAAATTTTTAATTACTCACTAGAACCTGTAAAAAAAGGTTGTTTAAGTGGACGATTTAGCAATCAAAATTAAAATGTTTGTTGCCATGCTCGAGTAATTTTTTGTAGTAAACAAGTAAACGTAGAAACCAGTTCATGTTGCCGTTACATTTGACGAACACTTGCGATGTTTCCGTCGACATTTGTTTACTGCCGTATTCAGATTTATCTTCCTATTGTTAAATTCTACTTAAATTAAGGAAACGCAATTGTTTAAACCACTCATCGTCACAACAAACGTGTTGAACTTAATGTCCGCGCATTTCAACAGATTTAATCAATTTAAATGAAGGGAGGGATTTTCCAGCAAAACATTGCTAATCGCCACCTGCTCGACTGCTCGCACCACGTCACAACAGTACCTGCCTAAACACTTCCGCAAAGAGTACTTACTTGGTGGTTTTTGAGGAATCATAGTAAAGTGTGATGTCACGGGGATAGTGCGGCGAGGTGCGCGACGCATGCACGCAGGCGCAGGCGCAGGTGTGGTTGCGGTGAGTCATCGTCGCTAGTTCCAGGAAACCAAACCTGTTGCGACTGGTCGCGGGAATTCCTCGCGAGAGCCCGCCAGCTCCCGGCGCCCGGCGCCCGCGCACCTGCCAGTCCCGCCGTCTAGCGGCAGGCCGCAGGTAGCCGGGACCACCTAGCAAGCATCACGCAACCAACACTATCTATTTCATTCAACTACTCAATCCTTGTACTATTATCATTTATCAATACCCATGTCGCGCCAGCATGAAGAGCTCTCTTATAGAAAACAGACAGGCTTTGTTAATGCGTCTAGCGAAAACATAGGAAAATAACTGAATACGAGGAAATCTCTAATTAGAAGATATTTGTCGAATACACTTCACACCATAGCCGCCATTGACCGTGTTTTAAAAAAGTCATTGTCTCATTATTACAAGTTATTTATTATAAAGTTTATCTTTCGATGATTATCTCTCCTTTCAGAGGAATTCTTTCCTGCCTCTAACGCTCAATATATTTACATGAACATAACGTAAAATAATTATTAGTTCCTAACAATAGAACGCAACAAAAACCTGAAAAGACAAAAAATAAGTAATTCATCGAAAATAATGAATTAATCAATGAGCTATAGTAATTATCACAATATAAATGTCTTGATTAGGTAAGTCGAAGTAAGTAGGAATTAGAAACGAATCACAACAGAGCAATTAACGTGCTTACTGCTTATCGCGCGATTAATGCAAGTAATCCGAAAATCACGTTCAGTGGAGCGCGACGGAAATACCGCGACCGAAACGCGAAGCGCGCGCGACGCGGCCCGCGGGACCTGTTACATGTGATACAGTTTACTTCACATTAGGTACTATTGATCTGTGATCGAACATACACAACTATTACATACACGAACATCTTTTGAACCAGGTTTGCGGTTTGCTTGAACGGGAGAAAGGCAATGTATCTAATGTGGAGGCGGTGCGGATCCTCGTTATTCTTCTAGAAGGCAATAGACAGCAAGAGGCGAGCAGCGGTTACGTAAAGGTCGGGAAAGAGTTAACTTTCATAAAAGGTCCGATGCACGCGAACCTCCGCGCCAGGAGGTGTCAGGCGTCATGCTGAGCAGCCAGCGACCCCCGACCCCCACCCGACACCCACCGGCCGGCGATCACGACATCTCCGTACCCGATACAAACCTCGCTCGCAATTGATTGTTGACTGATCAGTCGACAGCGGACGATGAGCCATCCAATCAACGTCAATTTTCAACCATAAACCAGAAACATATTGCGTCGTTAAATAAACAAAACACCAATAATTATTCCGTTTAGTCTATGCAGCAACATGATATGACTGTTAGCGTTTATTATTATGAAGAAATTAACTGTAGCCAGCCATTAAGAAACGTTTATGTGCCATTGTAGCTACACGTTAAACGCTTTCAGCAATTTCATGAAAAGCATACGGCGTAGATTACAATGGAATGTTAATGATTTGGTACCTACTCATATTCTTAAATGTCGTTTTATAGTGCAAATATTATTCTATTCATACGCAGTCGAAGTACGCTGCTATGACATGAGTAGACTAGGCTGCGTCACAGAGCGGTGATTGTCGAGTGGGTCCAGAAAACTCCCGAGACAGCTGTCCTTATTGCGATCAATAAAATTGATCAGCGATCGAACAGCGGGCGGCGGCGGCGGCGGCGGCGGCGGCGGCGGGCGCGCCGGCTGATTGGAATCATATGACCACGTAATTGAGCCCCCATGTACTTTGTCGTCCCCCGCATTCCTTACACGTCAACAAGAATATATCCACGCCTCATCCCATAAACATAAAACTAATGAACTACGCCGAACGAACCGAAACTAATAGTTTTATGGGTATTTGCGCAAGTGAGTGTAATTGCTGTTCTTATTCAGCAGAACCGATAACAAAGCGGCTTAATGAGTCTCGGAGCTAATGCTAATCTACACCGGCATAAGTCACATGCACGTTACGACAATAAAGGCAATAAAATAATTCTGCGATGCTATCGAGCCCCGACCGAGCATTTAGCACTGCGCTCCTGAGACGAGCGAGTGCGGCACACGCGAACATCTCGATCGACACATGCGCGATCAAGTCTGAATAAACGAGAGTTTACTATTCCAGCCTCTGACGTAGTATATTGTCTGTTGCAGAATGATTCCAAGACGCAAACACAACGCGTCCAGCAGCTCGCTGGGCCCTCCCGCCGACGACAAGCACGCCAGCAAAGACCACATCCGTAAGTATCTCCTCCACTCTCCGCACCACCACGCTCGAGCCAGACCTTCCAGACGCGTGAAGGTCGTTGTTGTGAGTTGTAGGATCACGGCCAAGGCCGGCGGATCGAACTTGGCAGCAGACAGTACATGCGCATTGGTAGAGCTTTGACAAAAAATACTGTTAGTATTAGGTACCTAAAGTTGTGACTTTGCGTTTATCAGTAACTTTGAACAGAACCGGAAACAGTGTTTTGGTCAGCGGCGGGGCTTATCATCTTTGGTTACATTGTTTTATGAGTTTACAATTTCATGAACATATAAAGGTCACAGAACACCGTTGTTAATAAAATCCATAACGGTGTTTGTTCTTTAGAAGTAGTTTGTTGTACTTAATTTAAAGGGCGTTTGATGGCAAGGAAATAAGGTTGTTGAGGTCTAAAATAGATCTGGTTTACCTTCCGCTCGGCTCCGAGCTGTATGAGTAGGTACCTATATACGATCAGTGACTTGCTTGTTCTAACTATCCCTTATCAGAATAAGTCGACCAATTATAATCAATCAGCATCATTGCAAACTCAACTGTAGATCGCTCTTTATGTCTCTCTGTCTGTTAAATATTGTAAATGTTAAAGTAAGTAATTACTCAATTAAGAGATAACAAAGAATAGCTTTTTCAGTATGAAACATACCTAAAGCAGGAATGAAATACTTAGATAAAAAAACATTATTTCGACGTAAAACCATCTGCATAAGATTACCTACCTACTCATGTAAAGGAATCGTTATTATTACTAGAAAATTCTATCAAAGAGAAATGTAAAACACTATTTGTTAGACTTTACTTTCTTGTGTTTAGATAACAATCAAACATAATACCTACTAATAAAATCGTTTAATACTCTTTAACCAATTTAGATTAAAACTAGGATATAATTAATCCCACTTACAATAAAAATTAAGCGCCCGTCAGAAGCTCTTAATCCTATTAGATAGAGGTAGATAAATCACAATACGTCATACATAATAGTTCACTAATCCTATGATACAACACCTACAGATAATTCATACGAATGTAATGTTGCTATGTAAAGTTACATGCTGTGTGGTTAGCTTGGCCAGCCCCGACGTAGTGCCTTTATTTATTCCACCCGAGCCGCTTAAACTACCATCACATAATACAATGACTAGGCGATATATTTGTGAATAATACACATAGACAATCAATAAGATAAATGAAAGTGTATTACGTTGAATAAATATGTGTATTGAATGTTGTTGTGTGTGTGTGCGCAGTATCTGAGGGCGGCGCGCGCGACACCTGGTGCACGGCGCTGAAGCGGCGGTGCAACCGCAAGACGCTGCACAAACGACTGCCCATTACTAAATGGCTACCACAGTGAGTACCCGTCTTACCGAATTGTTAAAAATTCAAATTCTTCCATGCTGATTATGAGTTTACCAATGTCACAAACCATACCAGCGGCTAGCTAATGTGATGCTGACATGAACGTTATATTTGCAGATACAACGTGGACCAGGCGGTGGGCGACCTGATCGCCGGCGTGACGGTGGGTCTGACGGTGATCCCGCAGTCGCTCGCGTACTCGAACATCGCGGGGCTGCCCCCGCAGCACGGGCTGTACGGCTCCTTCCTCGGCTGCTTCATCTACATCGTACTGGGCGGGTGCCGCGCCGTGCCCGCCGGCCCCACCGCCATCGCCTCGCTGCTCACGTGGCAGGTGGCTCAGGGCGTGATCGAGAAGGCCGTGCTGCTCACCTTCCTCACGGGCATCGTCAAGCTCTTGATGGGCATCCTCGGGCTCGGCTTCCTTATCAACTTCGTCTCCGGGCCGGTGTCGTCCGGCTTCACGTCGGCCGTCGCGCTCATGATCGCCACCTCGCAAGTCAAGGACCTGTTCGCGATCAGCGTCACCGGCACCACCTTCCTGCAGCAATGGATCTCCATTTTTAAGAACATGCATGGCGCCTCGCTCTGGGACCCTGTGCTGGGCTTCTCCTGCATCGCGGTGCTGCTGTCTCTTAGGGTGAGCTTTTAATACCGCTTTTTTTATTTAAATTTATTGAAATCCTCAAAAAGCTTTTATTGTGAACATGTGTTGGCTTGCTCTTGCAGCGGATTGGCATGGTGAAGCTAGGCGGGGAGACGGCGAGCGCGCGGCAGCGGTTCGTCACCAAGTGCCTGTGGCTGCTGGCCACCTGCCGCAACGCCATCATCGTCATCGTCACCGGCGTGCTCGGCTTCTGGTACACCGGACACCTCGACGGCGGAGAAGTGCCCTTCAAACTTATGGGTAAGTCCTGAGCGCACCGTACTTGTAAAACTCATCTATTATCTGTAATGTGAGCGCTGAACGAAAGAAAATAGGTCTTTTTTCAAATGATGGTAACTGACAAGAATGCCTTTTGTGCCCATTTGTGCTAAAATGATGTAGAAATTTTTCTGTTTACGCTGTCGCAGCCGAGAATATCAAAGGGGGTTAGTACGAACGCTAGTGTGCACGATCCATGATAGTGGTAGTGCGTGACGTCATCCTCCCCGACCGATCACAGCCATAACGATCATCTAGCATACTAGCATATCATCCTGTGCAATTCGCATCATATTTCTTAGATCTATCGTCATTTTATCTACCTACTCTTTTGTTGATGTAAAAGCTCATTATCATTATATCACGGTTTCCTTTTAATACTTACTCTGGTAATCTTAACTGCTATCTATTTAATCTTTTAATTCATTCTTTTCAACTCTCCATTCATATTCAGACTTCCCTTAGATGTGCAGCTGTAAAATCACCGTAGTTTTTCACATTGAACATGTAAAAATAGACGTTGCGTTGGTGGAATGTAAAGTTGGTTGTGTGGTGCAGGTCCGATCCCGTCGGGTGTGCCGGTGCCGGCGCTGCCGCCGATGTCGTACGTGCGCGCGGACAACACCACTGCCGACTTCGTGGAGATGGTGTCGGAGCTGGGCTCGGGCATCCTCGTCATCCCGCTGATCGTGCTGCTGGAGGACATCGCCATCTGCAAGGCGTTCTCGGACGGGCGCACCATCGACGCCACGCAGGAGATGGTGGCGCTGGGCGTGGCCGGCATCGCCAATTCCTTCGTGCAGGCCTACCCCGGCGGAGGCTCGCTCGCCAGATCCGTCGTCTCTAACTCATCCGGCGTACGAACCACCTTCAACGGACTCTACACAGGTAATGTTGATACTTCAAATTGAACCAATTGGCTGATCGCAGTACCTACGCTGTGTATTTTCATATAAGGTTGCGTTGCTAATGTAGAATGTATAATGTTGCAGGTATAATGGTGATCCTGGCGCTGCAGTTCTTCACGGCCTACTTCGAGTTCATCCCGAAGGCGGCGCTGGCGGCCGTCATCATCTCTGCCATCCTCTTCATGGTGGAGTACGACGTCGTCAAGCCCATGTGGCACGCTAAGAGTGAGTTCCCGCATCTTTCTTCACAAGTTGTTCTTGAGATAGCTAAGTCCGGCAGAGTCAACAGATAAAACATAGCCTTTTCAGAAAAAGGCACCATCGTTCTTAAACAAAGACTGATTAACACCAGGTAACTATTAGATGCAGGACTCCGTTAAGAGGGGTTCGTAGGCCAGGTGAACCTTTACGGATTCGATTTTTGTATTCGATATCCGCTACAATTACATGCTACGTCGACCTTGAAAAACGGCAGGTCATGCCGTCACACTGTGACTCCGTGGTGTAAAATTAAAATTTATTACTTAGTGACTAGCACATTTCCCACTTATGACACTAATTACGGAAACGACTATCACTTACTTACCTAATTAGCTCAAAGAACTAAGAAGTCATATTGTTGGAATTTTTCCTGGTGTAGTAACAACCGCGTTATGATCATGGCAGATTTGGTTAAACCCGTGAGCTTAGGTTTCGATCGCACCGCTCGAACGCGCGTGGATGACCTGTAGTCACCAGTTGTCATGATCACGTGAATGCGAGTGCTTATGGAGTGCTTTCCTTGCAGAGCTGGACCTGGTCCCCGGGCTGGGCACGTTCGTGCTGTGCCTGACGCTGCCGCTGGAGCTGGGCATCCTCACCGGAGTCATCGTCAACATCATCTTCATCCTGTACCACGCCGCCAGACCTAAATTCTCCGTAGAGATGCTCAAGGTATGTGCTGACCACAGGTACTTGTAAATTTTTAGGGGACAAGGATTCAGTTCTAATATTCGTTTCGTTACAAGTCATTCTACAAACAAAACTTTACTATTACGCCGTTGAATACGCGTCTAATTCTAGCTTAGTGTACTGTAAAAACTCATTTTTTTCCATGGGTTTCTGACATTAGGAAACTTGCAAGTCAGGTGACGAGTTTTGTTGAGAGCTGAGATGGACTATTTGTTCCCTTGTTCGATCTTGATGCACTGATTGAATGTTGCAGTCGGAAGCGGGCGTGGAGTACCTGATCATAACGCCGGACCGGTGCCTGATGTTCCCGTCTGTGGACTACGTGCGGCGGCTGGTGACCAAGTACGCGGCCGGCAAGCAAGTGCCCGTGGTGCTGGAGTGCACGCACATCTACTCGGCCGACTACACCGCCGCCAAGAGCATCGAGCAGCTGACGGCCGACTTCCACGAGCGCCGGCAGCCGCTCTACTTCTACAACGTGAAGCCGTCCGTGTGCTCCATCTTCGAGGCGGTCGCCAAGCCCGAGCACTTCGTCGTCTTCTACGAGGACGAGGAGCTGGACCGGCTGCTGGCCGCCGACGACCGCGTGCACCCCGCGGCCAAGCCCCCCGCCGCCGCCCCCGCGCCCCCCGCGGAGGGTAGCGACCTCCCCGCGCCCGACGCCATCCCCCCGCCCGTCTGAGCGGGCGGCTGATTTGTGATAGCCGTACCTTAGCGACGACATATTTTTGAGATTAATATGACGAAATAGTGTGATATTCATATTTTAAAGAGACGTTTCGATATTCTTGTAAAATAGTGGAGGTAGATAGTAGACGAGATTGTAAATAAATAGGTAAGTTCCCTATCGAGTGAGCTTCTATCTTCGATCGGCGCCGCGGCGTCGATTTAAAACTATAATAGTTCGTTCGTAGGAAGATGTATATTTTAATAGAGGTTTTGTCCGAAGGGAAGAAAGCGCAGAGCTCTATTTTTGTAACGATTGATGGAGACATAATCATAGGTAGAAGGTGCGTCCGGTGCGGCGCCGCGCCGCAGCTAGTGGCGGTGCCGCGCCGGGCTCAGGAGTGTGTGCTATGAGGCGGTTGTTGAGAGCGAGCGCGCGCTGTGTGCTGAGGCCAGCCGCGCCCCGCGGCGGTGCAACCGCGCGGCCGCGCGGGTCGGACGATGCGCCGCGCACATATCCAGGCTCGCGGTTCTTGTGATGCTAGGCTAACGATACCTACTCTTATTTATAGTTATAACTACTTAAATATGTACTTATTTACAGAGTAAGAATAAAAGTATATTTTCGTCGTTGAAACTTGTGGGACTTAATAGAAAACAAATAAATGGTGATTTATATTAAGATGCATCAAATCTATTTATATTTAACTAGATAACAGTACAAGTTAGATAGTTTGTAGATAGTAACTGCTGCTGGCGCGCGATCACTGCGTCTCCGGCTCCGCCCCACACGACAAGTTCATATCTTAGCAATGTTGAACAATCCAATGTGTGCCATGATGAACTCGTGAGTGAGGCTGCCTACACGCGCGGTGGGGGTGGGGGGCGGTGCGCGCGCGCCGGCACTCGAGCAGCTTTAACGAGCGCGGAGCAGCGCCGCCGCATGTCCGCGCGGATGTGCGGCTGAGCAACACTTGCCCAGTACTTTACCAAAGCTTGCGAGTACGCCGGCGGAACCCGGCGTCGGGCGGACGAGTGATTTGAGGAATTGATATTTTACTTTTATTTCGGAAACTGATTGACATCAAGTTTTATATTCATTTGTAATTCAGCTGACAATACTTCTAAAATCGTGAGATATCACAATGTTAAAAATTCTAAACGCTTTGTGATTTGGAATCTACATACATTTTTCAAAAAGTTGATTCAATGCATTGTTTTCTAATAACTTTAGACGTAGGTATTATTTTATACAAAAAAATTAAATGCGACTAAGTCATGGTAAATCTGTCAATTATTTTCCGATTTATTGCTAAGAAATAACTACATAGTTTAGTATTTAAGTTAAGTGGCCTAAATATTAAGCATTTATTTAATGAAGTAAATTTAATGAAAGTATTTTATAAATAGAAACTGTTAATTAGCTATAACCAAAACTACCGTGTGCTCGTTATACAGGTGGACGCAACCAGCGCGGCGGGAACTCTATACGAGAAAGTTCTAAATGAAAGAAAATGTTCATCTTGAGATTGGCTACTTGACTACGAAATAAGCTTCGTTGTAAAACGTCCAAAAACTATATTTTGTATAAAATGTTAAAATATGATGTCTAAACAATTACTTTTATACTAATTTTCAGTTAAACAATTAAAATTTCCAGTATTTTATAAAACAATAAATGAAGTTTGTAGCATTTTTAGACAATAGGTTTAACAATATAACTTTTGTATTTAATTAATTAATCAGTCAAGTACCGAATTCGCTATTTTTTAATCCTATCTACATTATTGGGACCATTGTTTTTGACACGAATTTGTTTAATTCATAAAATTTATTAACGCTTTTATCCTAATATTTCGCGACACCTTGTATAACGGAAAGATTTAAGTGTTAATTTATATTTTTTTCTATAAGATTTTGATTTAATTTTAAGATGGTGTGTATCACACCGACCGGGCGTTGCTCCATGCTCTACTATGTATGTGTGTGTGAGAGAGAGAGAGAGAGAGAGTCTATCGTATGCCATGTTCCAAGAACAAATCCTACGTACAATACAAATCAATTAAACTCTTCGAGAGTACTTATCTAATTCTTTTATTTGCAAACCTAATCCTAAAATAGTACAACAACTATATAAAACAAGTATTTACAGTAGCCATTTTAGGCAAAAGTTAAGCACACCATAAATGCTTAGAAATTGCAACGCTCAATACCTACTAGTTATACAGGGTTTTAGGAAATGTACTAAGTCCCTTTACACCGCGCATTCTATAGGTTTGATGTGAAAGGTGCATTTAATGTGTTTTAAAAAATAATAGAAAATCTTTGTGACTAAAGATCATTGTACAAAATCGTTACAGTCAAGTTCAGCTGCGGATGCACCACTGTAGATCTTATTGCGTGCAGCGTAGGAGCGGTACGATCACATGCGAGCTGGAGTTGACTGTAACAACTCGCTATGTCGCGTTCGGGCATAGGGTTGAACAATTTTATAAAATGTTTTTGTACAACAATATTTAATTACAGACACTTTATATTATTCTACACGTTGTACACACTTTGTCAAACGTATAGAATGCGTGGTATAAAGGAAGTCAGTACTCTTTCTGGCACCCTGTAAGGTGAAGCTGGTGTCGCTAGAGGGCGTCACCTGTGCTTGTGCGCGGCGGCGCCGGCGGCGCGCTGCTGCTTCTTGAGCGCGCGGTAGGCCGCCACCGCCTGCAGCCGCCGGGCCTCCGCCGCCTCCGCCTCCGCCGCCGCCTTCAGCGCCGACAACGAGCTAGCGCTGCCCTGACTCCCCCCGCCCCCGCCCCCGGCCACGCCCCCTCCCGCTAGCATGCCCGACAACAGCAGCTGCCGGCGCCCCGGCTGAGGACAAAATGCAACTTGATAAAGTCTATTCATGAAGTTTACAAATATCGAAATATCAGGAACTCAAAACAAATTACATTCGTCGGTAAGAGCCCGTTAAAATCATAACTATGAAAGTGAAAACAACCACGATAGTTTAATACTTGTTTAACTTTGATGAAGTCTGTGTATATATTGGGAGATATTAAAGCAGTATTGAGGGAAAGTGAGATAATTCCTGTTAACCGATACATAGGTACTGGTGTAAAAAAATATACTACAAATAATGATACCGAAAGTTTAAAACAGTACACAGCAAAAAGATTGGACCAATACATGAAACTAAACAACTTTTCCGAACCAACATGGCCTGAAATTTGAAATAATTGGTTCTACCAAATTTTTTATGTAACCTAGTTAGACATATGATTATGTAATATAGATGAACTGACCCGGGGCACGGCGGGCGCGTCCTGCTTGAGCGCGGCGGGCAGGCGCGGCGCGGGCAGCGCGGGCGGCGCGTGCGCTTGCTCGCCGAACTGCACGCGCTCGTACACCAGCCGCGACGCCGCCTCCAGCGACCGCTCCTGCGGGACACAACAACGTGATCTACTGTTTCCGAACAAATGCATTCAATTGAAGAAATGGCTATAAATGAATTCATTTTGTTTTCAAACCTCATGTTCCTACTGCCTATCTTGTATAAAGACAGGAGTCCTGGAAAACAGTGCAACATTTTAGACAATAACCAAATGAGGTTGGTAGCAAGCAAGCTGGAACCACAAATGGTAAATCAATAGAAGTGTTTGCCAATGGGGTTCATGGCCATATCTGTTTACCTTCTCAGCCTCCTGTTTCTTGAGCATGATCTTCTGTTTCCGGCGCTGCGCCTTGGTCTCCCTGGGCGCGTCGCTGCCGGCGCCGCGCCGCCGCCGCGCCGGACGCTCGTACTCCTCTTCCTCCTCTACCTGCGACTACAAATATGCAGCTCATTGACTTGTGGTTAGTTTGTAATTCAATTTCATATACTGGAGGTGGTGGTCGTTACATGCTGTGTGGTGTGCCTGGCCAGCCCCGAGGCAGTGCCTTTATTTTTATTTTTTTATGCTATGTGTTTTCTGCTGTGTTTTCTGCTAGGTAGGACTCAAAAACTGTTATAAAAAAAGAAAATTTTGTCTTACAATTTTCTTTGTCAATTTTGTTTTTCTCTTTTATTTCAATTTACAATGGCTATGACCATTTATCTAGTGTTAGTTATTGATTTGAGCACTAATACTTTTGCATTAAATTGTTACTCTGTTTTCGGAATGATTTGACAAGTGACAGTTGTCTCAGTGTTTCTAGTATAAAATAATGTTAAACAAGAGTGGTATTGCATTTCGACACAACATGTTCTATCCCTTTGATTTGGTCGTCAACTGACAAAGATAGCACTATCGAGCTGTCTACACAGCCTTTGGTCCAAATGTGAATCGAAATGCAACACCAGGCAGTTATGCGGTGGTGTAGTAAATTCAATAATGGTGATTAAAAATAAAATGTGACGGTAACGGTACCCATTCATTCTGGATTAGGACATTGGAGAATAAAGATGTGCAATGGTTAAAATATTACTGGTATTTCATTATTCACACTAGTTATATTATTGTACTTGACATTTTAAAAGTACTCTTTGTGAATCAACTTGGAAATTATAACTTTTCAACTTATTTTTCTTGCTAGTAATAGATTCTGCCGTGTGATGTTGGCTTAGAATAGCATCACCCCATTTCCTACCCGAGTGTCATAAGAGGCGACTGTGGGACTTGAGGGTTTCAGGTGTATTACAACTTTTAGGCGACAACCTGTCACTATTAGTGATACACAAATTATTTGAAACGGCCCTCTATATTTGTCAGACATGGCGATAGCGACCATATTTTTATGGCCGTTAACGCTTTGCCTACCCCGTGGGATAAAGGCGTGATATATGTATGTATGTATGTATGAAATAGATTTTGGAGTAAGTTATTGCACTGACTGGATAGTAATGCGGGTCCTCGGCGGTGTGCAGCGCGCGCGTGGCTCCGGTGATGCGCTT
This sequence comes from Keiferia lycopersicella, assembly GCA_029255805.1. Taxonomy (NCBI): domain Eukaryota; kingdom Metazoa; phylum Arthropoda; class Insecta; order Lepidoptera; family Gelechiidae; genus Keiferia; species Keiferia lycopersicella. The sequence goes on along the minus strand of JARACZ010000004.1, from coordinate 12,704,141 downwards.
GGAGAAGGAGCGCACAGACTCGCCGGGCAGCCTCTGCAGCTTGGCGACCGGGTTGCCGGCGCCCCCGGGCTTGCCGCCCCGGCCGCGCGCGGGGCCGACGGGGGCCACACGCGGTTTGCGGTCGCGCCGCTCCACAGCGGGCGCGCCGAACAGGCGCAGCAGGGACTTGGGCACAGGCTGTTCATCAGGATCACGCGGGGGAGCGTCGATCTTACCCTTCAGGCTGAAAATTTCGATAGTAAACACTTTCTGAATCCGTCAGTATTAAATAGTAAAAAGAAACCCTCAATATAACCAAACTTTTAGGAGAAAGTAAGTGGCCAGAAGAGAAGCGAACAAAATAAGGAGAAATTAAATAGATTACCTCTCTAACCGCTTTGCTTGTTGCACTAAGGGGTCTTTAACACCACGATGTTTTTTAGCTGGTATTTTTCGCCCCATCTTTTCACGTTTTGCAGGTTGTGTTGTAGGTATTTGTAATTAATCGACTGTCTCTTCTTTCAAAGACCGATGAATATAGGAAATAATGGCGGAGAACTCTAGATAAATTAGAAGATTTCTAACAAAGAGTTCATAATATCACTTTGATTTCTAAACTCTTATAACTTTCGTACATAAACAAATAATGCAAATAAGTACGTAGGTATGTCAAAACATTTGAGGTTAGTTTTTTTTCTTAAACTTTTGAGCATAGGGAAGGGACGGATGTGACTCGATGGTCAGTAAGCAGAAAATGCTTAGAAAGCTACAGAAGATAATCTGTCTACGATTTTATTCTCTATCCAGCTCATCTCGAAGTTGATCTGACTTGGAGCTGGAGCCAGCGTATTGATAATATTTTATTTTACAGCCGACAGCAATATTCTTCGACAGCTTGCAGGGTCGTCTAAAACTGCTCGAGTCGTATACACTTGCGCTTCAGTTGCGTATCCGATTTTCATGAACGTCATAAAATTGACCAATGACAGTTTTTCGGCGGGAAACGTTCGAACCGTAAAGGCGCGCTTTGAGAAAATATTTTTTGAAAATTGTTATAAAATTGTAAATATTCATAGTTTCTTTAGTGTTTTTGTAAATATTTCTTGTACATAGTTAGGTGTACATAAATATTGAAGATGGGGCGGCGGGATAAGCCCAAGAAGCGGAAAAAAGATCCGGCTGATCCAGGAACGAATTCGGAGACAGAGGACTCCGATGTGGAGGTGGAGGCAGATAAGTACCGGCCGTATAAGGTAAAAGAATATAGCAGAAAATACCCGGAAACATCTGACCGTAAGGAATTTGTTGTTTTCCTAAAACACCAAGTCGACCAAAAGCCGTTTTCAGACAATGACAAAGTCGCCTTATCTCAGGCACTCAGAAAACATGCTGTGTCCGGCGTGTTGCACCTCAGACCTGTTAATAGGTTTAAGGTAGCTGTTACGTTCGACTTGTCTAACAACGCCAATATGTTTTTGAACAGTAAAATCTTGGATGAGTTGTCATTGTACGCGTCGATTCCCGCTTCAGGAACAGAGATAACTGGTGTCGTCAAGTCGGTACCGGTTAACCTGTCGAACAAAAAAATATTTTCGTTAATTGGCAGTTCACGTAATGTTGTTCAAGTACGGCGTTTCATGCGCAGGCGAGTAGAGGGAGGTCAAGTATCATACACCCCCACACAAACTGTTGCAGTGACTTTCGCTTCAACCCAACTTCCAGAACACGTCTTTCTCGATTCCTGGAGACATGAGGTAGCACAGTATGTTCCACCTGTAAAGCAGTGTCTGAAATGCTTACAGTTTGAACATATTGCGAGCTACTGCAAGAACAATGACGTCTGTTCCGTTTGTTCAGGTCCTCATAATTTTAAAGTATGTGATGCTGACAAAAACAAGAAACCTACTTGCGCTAACTGTAAGGGCGACCATGTAGCAATCTCGACAACATGTCCAGTAAAAAAGGCAAAAATCGAAGAAAATAAAATCAAATCACATTCAGTATCATACTCAGCATTATTTGATGAACAATCGTTTCCGCTTTTGGCGGCAAAAAATTCAGGCAAATATTTGCAAAATTTAATTAAAAGCCAAACTTTTATAAATACAGTAACTCAAGTTATAGTAAAATTAATCGCAAATAAAAACAGTGACGAAACTCCAATAAACACTGAAACCATACGTGCTGCGTTTCAGGACACGATCAGCGAGAGAACCCATACCAATAAGTAATGGATTCTCTCAATGTCGTGCAATGGAATGCACAAAGTTTATCTCATAATAAACATCAATTTACACAATTTTTATATGATAATAGTATACATATCGCAATCATATGCGAAACCTGGTTGAAGCCTCATCAGAGGCTGAATATTCGAGGTTACAACATAGAGCGCAATGATTGCGGTAACAACCATAACGGTGTATGTATTTTTATTCATAATAGTATAAATTACAATAACATCAATATTCATTTTGATAACTCTTTACAGAATATCTGTATTCAAATAACAGTAAACGGAAAAAAAATTAGTTTTGTTAGCTTTTACAGTCCAACGAACTGCAATCCTGCATTTGATAAAGGGAAATTCGATAATTTAGTCAAGTCCATCCCTGGTCCATTTGTTCTTGCTGGAGATTTTAATGCGCACCATACTGTATGGGGTTGTGGTTCTGTCACACCTCGCGGTAGAGCTGTCTTGGAAGTTGTTGACGATAATAATTTGGTTATTTTGAATGATGGTCAGCTCACTACAGTTGGTACTCTAACTTGGCGGCCGAATGCATTAGATTTAACAATTGTTTCTCCTTCATTGGCCCTTTGTTGCAGTTGGTCTGTTCATGATGATCCTCTTGGAAGTTATCATCTTCCTGTAATAACCAAAATAGTATTAAACAATGCTTCATGCAATAATAATTCTAACAGTGGTGTACATATGCCCATCCAACCCAATTTTAGGAGTGTGGATTGGCAAATGTATACTGAAAAAGTGGAACACTTGTTGTCTGATTTTCATTTAGATTCGTTTTCACCTAAAGAGGCTTATAGTTTATTTACTAAAATCTTATTCTGTGCTATATCTCAATCAATTCCGAATTCTAGTGGGCATGGCCATGACAGTCCTCGCAATCCCGATCGGTTAAGATCGGGAGTGGGTGGACGTAAACGCAGGCCCACTCTTCCTTGGTGGAATAATAACTGTACTATCGCTGTTCGTGATTCTAAAGAAGCATACATACGTTTTAAAAACAATCCAACTTTGGAAAACTATCTAGAATTCAAAAGATTACAAGCTACGAAAAAACTTACTCTTAAAATAGAAAGAAATAAATCATGGGTTACGTTATGTTCCTCATTTAATCGCTGTACTCCACTATCAATAATTTGGCGCTTCATGCGTAAATATAACAAATCGTATACTCCTCAAAGTGTAGATGACAATGATGATTGGATTTATAGTTTTCTTCAAAAATATACTCCAGATTTCGTGGAAAATAAACCTGTATCTTGTAGTACTGCCAATTCAAATTCCAATAACAATTCTCAAAATAGTTTCATTACTCAACCCTTCACCATTCAGGAATTAAGAGCTGCTATATTTTCACGTCGAGATACTTCATGTGGGCTTGATTGTATTCCATATTTGATGTTCAAAAAGCTATCACAAGGTAGTTTGTTGGTATTGTTAGACATCTTTAACGCATTATGGTTCAATAATGACATTCCTCATGAATGGAAAATTGACTGTATAATACCCATCCAGAAGCCTGATAAACCTAAACTTGATCCAAATTCATATCGTCCTATTACCTTGACTTCTTGTGCAGGCAAAGTATTTGAGCAACTTCTTAAGCAACGTCTTGAATATTATATCGAACATAATAGATTGTTGCCAATAAATCAGTTTGGTTTTCGTAGAGGCCGTTCGGCCCGTGAAAGTATTAGTTTATTACATTTAGATATTTTAAAAAGCATTGGCGGTAACAACAAGCTCGTAAGCGTGTTTTTTGATATTGCCGGTGCTTTTAACAATGTAAATATAGACATATTATGTACAGAATTATTAAATATTTGTATCCCACTGAAACTTGTTGAATGGATACGTGCTTTTTTGCTTAATAGAAAAGTGTACGTCAAATATAGTGGTGAATTATTTGGTCCTCGTTTGTCTTCTGTTGGAGTATGTCAAGGTGGAATCTTATCTCCGTTGATATTTATTTTGTACATACGTCGATTAAACTTAATATTAGGACCCAACATCAAAAATTTACAATTTGCAGATGATCTAGTAGTTTATTTGTCAGGAAATAATTCTAAAGATATTATAAATAGCATTAATTTGGCTTTGACTAACCTTCATAAATACCTCTCATATTTAAATCTTGAAGTTAACCCACAAAAGTCCAAGGTTGTTGTTTTTGGCAAACATAATAATGTCATTCTGGCCCCAATTTATTACAATAATATTGCTTTGCCAGTTTCTTTGGATACAAAATTTTTGGGCGTTGTATTTTGTCGTAACTTGTCGTGGAAAAAGTATACAGATCACTTGATAGTAAAAGCTAACAAGGCTTGCAATGTCTTAAAATCACTTTGTGGTACTAACTGGGGAGCGGACCCAAAAGTTCTGCTCATGCTATACAAATCAATCGTAAGATCACATTTTGAATATGGGTACTTATGCTATGCGGGAGACTCCAAGCTCATTGATATTTTTGATAAAATACAAAATAAATGCATGCGGATAGTCACAGGAGCTTTTAGGACCACTCCAATTGTTTCTTTACAAGTGGAGTGTAACCTGCCTCCTCTGGCTATTCGTCTCGCTTATCTAAAAGAAAGGTTTATTCTAAAACTCTACTCTGAAAAAAATAACCATCTCATAGCTGAGCTTACCAATCCTAGCATTTCAACAATTCAAAAACCATGTTATATTTTGCAAGGCTTTTCTGAATATATGGACTGTTTACAAAACCTTCCTATCTTACAAAATAATAATTATCTACCATGTTATGATGGACCGTATGAAAGTAAATTCATTCCAATGAATATAGTGATTGAAAATAATCTCTCTAGGAAGGAGGAAGTTTACGAAAGATTATCTCTTTGGGATGGATACAGATTTTTATACACTGATGGCGCAAAAAACGAGTCCAATGTATCTTTTGCAATATACGACCCCACTACTAAAATAGGCATTGGATATAAAATAGACAAACAATCTAGCATATTTACTGCGGAAGCAGTTGCTATACTTGGTGCGCTAAAGCACATACTAAATCGTAACTGTGGTTTTCATAAATGGGTGATAGTCAGTGATAGCATGAGTGTTTTGAAGGCATTGCAAAATAATAAAATTAATGCAAACACAAATTACCTCGTATACAGTATAAAGGATCTTTGGTTTGATCTTCACGCAAATCATCAAATAACAGTTGAATTCATGTGGACTCCATCTCATATAGGAGTTTCTGGTAACGAAAAGGCAGACTATCTGGCTCGTTCAATTTCAAATTCTCAAAGCGTTGGAAATGATTTAAATTTATTACTACCATATACTGATATAGTTGCAGTTCTGAAACAAAGAATGTATGTTAAGTGGAAGGAACATTGGGATCACATGGTACAAATAGAAAACAAAGGTTCTTGGTATGCTGCTTTGAATGTTAATTTGAAATCCGTTTCTTGGTTCCGTACCGGTAATATATACAGATGCAAGAAGTTTTACTACACAATAAGTCGTTTAAGGTTTGGTCACTGTCGTCTTAATCATCACCTGTATCGTATGAAAATTGTAAATAATCCGCATTGCGATCATTGTCAGTCACAAGACGATCAAACCATTGATCATTTGTTCTTTTCATGCTCGTCTTTCGGTATTCAGCGCCTTTTGCTGATGGACGAGTTAATCCGTATTTACGGAGAACCACATCTGGTCCCGCACTCTGTACAGACATTACTTCGAAATAATTCCACATACGTACCATTGTATAATTTTGTAATATCTACTGTAAAGGAAATTTAGTTTAAGCGATTGTATATAAAATTAATGTGAAATTATTGTATATAAAAAAAAATTATTAAAAAAATGTTAAAAAAAAATTAAAACACAACAAAATAATTTAACAAGGATATGAAATTTTTAACGAAAGTTGAACTAAAGACGAATTCTTTATATAAATACCCAGAATGGACCAAAATACTGAAGACGTACGAAATATAAAAATACATTGAATTGACAAATTACTGAAGACGTATAATTTATAAAAATACACAAGAAGAATAAGCTAACTTAAGACGTATAAAATATAAAAATACATAAGAAGAAAAACACTCTGAATGGACAAAATACTGAAGACGTATTATTGATAAAAATACTCAAGAAAAGGAAAGTAACTGAAGACGTACAATCTATAAAGAATAAAGTAATGACTTAAGACGAGGCTGTATGGTCCTAAGACCTTTGCCTGTCCAGAATGGACGAAGGAACAAAAAAAAAAAAAATTGACCAATGACAGCCCGATCAGCCGATTTTCTATTGGAGGGGATAGAAATAGGGGAGGGCGAGGCAAAAGAATGTCTTCTTTGTGCGGGAGGGGGCTTGTTTTTAGCAGCAAGGTCGTTCTTTGTGTCAAAATTTTACTTGTGTCGAATTATTCTGTTTATAATATTTGCAAGTGACTATTGTTTGTGCGAGATTACAAACTTGCCGTGTGTGTATGTGAATCTGTAGTTTGTAGATTTAGGACAATTTGTACACTTCACGGACGGTCCAATGAGTCTGGGAGGACAAAACACCGAGGGACCAAATGCAGGAGGAATATTCGTTCAGTTTAACCAAGACTGCACGTAAGTTTACGTTAATGACCCTTATTATTTTCTCTTTTAGCCTATAACTTAGAGGTAATGGTGAGCATCTCCCTGGAGTGGTGTTAGGGGACGAGTGCTCCACCTCCAAGGTCCCGAGCATTGGTTGCGAAAGCGCCCACTCCCAGTGTCAAGTCGTGGAGTATCATTCTCTAGTATAATGGCTGACCACTGCCTGTAGTACCCTGCAGTGGACGTGATGCGCGGTGATGCAATATGACATTGCCAGCTGTGTCGTAATTTGCGCTCGCCACACAACGCGTCGCGTAAACAAATATGGCGGCGGACGCGCGACCAGCTGTGAGCTGGTACCTGCGCGCCTGGCTACCCCACAGCCGTTATACCGCCAGCACCACACATCTGGCGATATCCAAGTCAATGTGCCTACATTGTATGATATGCACTAAAGTCTCTCACTTTAATGGCCATACTCAGTACAGTAGATTTAGTACCCATATTGCAATCATGAGTAAAAAGTATTACCTATAATATAATTAGTGTTTATTACAAAGAACTCAAAGGTTTGTGTATGTGTAGGCATATCAGCCTTTGCAGTAGGGAGATATCTGTTGTGCTCAAACATGAGTGAGTGACCCCTTAGCTCGGATTATCTACTAGTCAGTTTATTGACCTTGCAAAAAATTGTTCTTTATTTTTTTGAAATATAGTTGTTAAATGACTTCTCTCTATCATTTTATTCAGTGTAATGTTTTAGTGTATTTTTTTTAAATACATCATTTGAATGACATCAATATGTTCTAAAACAATAATACATCAAGAAACCATTAGTAAAACCACAATAGGCATATTACCTATATCAATATCTTTGTCCAGCATCACGCATATGCTTTGTACTGTCTATCTTTTTTGGGGCTGGGTGATCAGCTACACATGCAGGAACTATTATACACTAATTATCAGTCCATCATTGTTTTTCCTCAATTGTACCCTTAGTTGTGCTGATGTTTTAAATTCATGTAGTGATTCACATTGTTAATAGTTATAGGGGAACAAAGCAAAGTGTACAAATGACTGAATACTCAATGAATATGAGGAAGACCCACTCATCCTTCTAAATTGCTGTTACTTGCATAAAATCAACTCGCCATACATTCAAGTGCCCATTGTTTAAGTATCTATTGCTTTGTTTAAAGACAGATAATTATCAATTTCATTTGTTTTCATTACATAGGAAGATTACTTCAGAATAATAAAATTATAAACCAATTACTTATTTGATATTTTAATATTTTGAATAAACAGTTTAGTAGTTGTAGTACAATTAGTGGTAAGTTTTTCGAATAATATTACCTATCTCATCCAGTTACACATAATGATTGCATTGTGACTCAAGATATGTTAGAAAAATTGTGAAGAAATAGTTTTTACAACTGTTCCCAATCTGGCGAAGTGAAATGATCTTTGTTTAAAGATGATAAACCCTTTATTTGAGTGTTTTAAAAATATGTTTAAGAGACAGGAAATATACAGCACTATCAGTAAATACTTATCATAGTGAATCATATCATCATGTAGTCTATCAACGCTTACATTTTAGTTATTTATACAGTTGTTTAAACAACTATGCACCAAAAGTGTATTTGTGTGGCTAGGTTTAGCATCTGTCTGTCTAGTCACTTAGTCTGTAGAATCACAAAGGAGAGAAGGTATTTGATCCATGATGAAAAAACATGAAATTAAAATCAGTCCTATTAATTCAGTGTAACTAACCAAACGAACTCTGCTGGCTCAGCGACCTAAAGAGGATCTTGGTCTCCGACACGATCTCTCTCCACTGATCTCTGTCCTGTGCGATCTCCTGCCAATTGCTGACATAAAGATCGCGCAGGTCAACCTCTTACACGTCCAGCGGTACCTGGGGCGTCCTGTGTAACTAGAAACTAATTTACCTTGCGAATGACATCCACGTACATGTAGTAGATGCGATTTCTATGTTGTCGACATATCAAACCACCCCAAGCTGTGGTATATGGAGCAGTTGACTGATGGTTGTGGTGGCAGGTCGCTGGTGGCGGGCAGCAGCAGCGGCTACCACCTGTTCGCGCTGACGCCGGACGACGGGCTGGAGGAGATCTACGCGTCGCGCTCGGGCCAGGACACCTGCCTCGTCGACCGCCTGTTCAGCAGCTCGCTCGTCGCCGTCGTCACCGTCGCCGCGCCCAGGTACGCAACACACATTTACGAAGAGAGAAACACATCTAATTCATTTCCCGTGTGATAGCATCACCCCATTTCCTTCCCGTGGGTGTAGTAAGAGGCGACTAAGGGACTCCAGGGTCATCTAAAAGGGCCCTCAATACTTGTCAGACGTGGCATATCAATCGTATTTTACGGCCGTTAACGCTCTGCCTACCTCTCAAAGGATAAAGGCGTGGTATGTGTGTGTGTGAAAGACGTTTAATTCATAAATGTCAACTGTTTCTCCTGTTTCATTGTGAACAATTTGTCCCATGCTCATGCAGTAATCTTTGTGGCTGATGATGATGATATTGTGCCCTAGCTGAAAAATAACTTCGAAAGGTTAGATTAGACATAATGTTTACCTAACTGCCGCCCAATTAATTTTAACTAGTCTCACTATTCTACAATATCTTTATAGATAAGATACGTGTAGGTGGGCATCTACTATGTAACAGCTGATTACATTGAGTTTGAACTTGAAAACTACTAGGCGCAATTTTATTTAGAAATAGATTGCGTTTGTATAACGTAAACTGTACAAAATACTGCCCACGCGCTTAGAAATAAAGTCAAGAGCATTTCACAGAAAACTGTACAGATTCAATGTTATTTTCGATCTTCCAAATCACCTTGAACGGAACGGAGCGAACAAACTATATTATCTGCTAACAATAGCGCAGTAAACAGTGTGTTTCAAAACCGCGTACTTACTGCCTAAGTCGCAGGCCCGTATGTGCCTGGTGTACTGCTATCGTGCCGAGTTAGCTAACTAAGTTGCAATAGCACGCGGTATCGCAAACACACGCCACGGTCACGGGCTTGTTTCATTGAATCCAACTAACACTTACACGCGCCTTGATACCAACATCATACTGATCACAATGCTAGTGTTAATAGTAAATAAGATACGCGCAACATTTACATATATATCTATTTATTATCTTGTTAATCATACGCTTAGATGAATAGTAGTATTACTATTAAAATGTTGTAATAAATATCAACACCCTTGTTAGGGATAGTATGCTAGAAAGTTTTTTACAACAAGAATAACAAAATACCATCTGGGTTACACTTCGTTATCTTAATCGTGTCGTGTTACAAATTGTAATGAGAGTACCTATGTTTTGATAACCAAGTTTCTATTTAATCCATACTACACCAAAATTTCGAATTAATGTAATATAATAATTCTAAATTAAAGACACGATTAAAGTATGAAAGAAAATGATAAAGTTCTCATTACATAGAAGGTCTAACTGACCTCGTGTGTCGGTCTGACCTTTACTTCCAGAGTCAGTGACATCATTCAAACATACGAGACCTCCTCAAATGAATGACTTTAATTAAACGATTCATTAAAGATCTCGCTAGGTACTTATTTAGCTAAATTTTAACCTTCTTTTTAACATCTCTGGATAGGTAAATAGAATCTTGTGAATTTGTAGAAATTGTTTAGGTGGTGGAGATAGTGCCATTGCTAAGGTGACGGGGTGCTGGGTGGAATTTGCTATAATAAGCTCTAGTGTTGGCTATTCCGGGCGGTGTCGCGATGTCGCACGTTACATTGTGACGTGCGGTGGCCCTGCACTTGCGTCCGCGCGCGACGTCACGCTACCGACGCGCGGCGCGCGCGAGCCGCCCGGTCGCCCGCCGCCGCTCTGTGCCCAACTCGCGGTGTTTTTGTCCCGTGTTTACTCACAATACCAGCTGTATTGTTAGCGAGTTGCTGCGCAATGGGCTGACTACTACAGTCATACGACAACCATTAACTGTTATCAATAACATATTTGTTTGTTTGATAAAATTTTATCTATTGCGTCCTGACTCCGTCATGGTCGTTTAGTTTTGCGTATCCTTAATTCTTGTTTTTGTTTACGATCTCTTTGTTACGCAGTATAGCTCAATACTTTTTTAACAAAAAAATAACAATGATAAGAGAACCACCAGTAACAGTAGTTCCACTGTAGGTTGATCGAACCTAATGAGGTTCAAAGCTACACACACATAGCAATTTCAAGTACCTATTTCTTGACAAATATTTTTTCTTATGTGAATTTCAGGAAGTTGATCGTGTGCCATTACAAGAAGGGGACGGAGATATGTAACTACAGCTATAGCAATACCATCCTCGCGGTGAAGCTGAACCGCTCAGTGAGTATCCGTCCCGCTCGCACCCTCCCGCTGTAGACGTAGGTAGAGAGAGACAAGAGAGTGACGGGCGCGTGTGTTGCATTGCAGAGGCTGATCGTGTGCCTGGAGGAGTCGCTGCACATCCACAACATCCGCGACATGAAGATCCTGCACACGATCCGCGACACGCCGCCCAACCCGCGCGGGCTGTGCGCGCTCTCGCCGTGCGTGGAGCACTGCTACGTGGCGTACCCCGGCTCGTCGGCGGTGGGCGAGGTGCAGATCTTCGACGCCGTGCACCTGAACGCCAAGTGCGTGATCAGCGCGCACGACTCCCCGCTGGCGGCGCTCGCGTGGAGCATGTGCGGCCGCCGGCTCGCCACCGCCTCCGAGCGCGGCACCGTCATCCGCGTCTTCGCCGTGCCCGAGCGCACGCGCCTCTACGAGTTCCGGCGCGGTGTCAAGCGCTGCGTCAGCATCGCCTGCCTCGCCTTCAGCAGCTGCGGCGCCTTCCTCGCCGCCACCTCCAACACGGAGACCGTGCACGTGTTCAAGCTGGTGGAGGGAGCGGCGGGCGCGGGCGCGGGCGCAGGCGGCGCGGCGGAGGCGGCGGGCGGCGCGGGGGAGGGCGCGGCGCCGCAGGACGATGCGGAAGCGGAGAGCGGCGAGGCGCAGGGCTGGATGGACTGGCTGCAGCGCGGGCTGGCGGCCGGCGCCGGCTACCTGCCGCAGCACGTGGCCGACGTGCTCGCGCAGGGCCGCGCCTTCGCCGCCGCGCGCCTGCCCGTCGTCGGGTACCGCGCGCGCGCCGCCATCACCAGGTGAGTGCTGCTGCCGCTAGCCCCGCCCCCTGCTCCCCGCTCCCCGCCCCACACTGACCCCACCCGCTCTGTTGCAGCGTGTCGCGGTCGCCGCGGCTGCTGGTGGCGACGTCTGCGGGCGTGCTGTATGTGTACTCGCTGGACGCGGCGGAGGGCGGCGAGTGCACGCTGCTGCGCCAGCACCACTTCCTGGAGCCGGGCAGCGTGGCGCCGGCCCCGCCCCCCGCAGGTGAGCCCCCCACCTCCACCCCCGCCCCCGCACCGTCACCCCTCACCCCTCACCCTCACCCGCACCTCCCCGCGCGCAGTCGGTCGGCCGCCGCCGCCGCCGCACAGACTCGCTCGATCGGGAGCCTAACAGATCTCATGACACGCTTCTATAATCTCTTTAACGAGCTACACATATTTTATTTATATTATTCATATTAAAATATTTACTTGTATATATTTCCACGTGCATTTTTTTTATCGTTGCGTGCCACAACCGCACTATAAACTGTCCGGCCGGCAAAACTTGTGATTTGCTGAAAAAATAAATGATGAATAAGTAACCCACATATTGCCATAGCCATGAAGATTTATAGTAACAGTGTGTATCACAAAAGTTACATACAGCCATTAAATAAGAACTAAATTGTCTGCCACCAAAACACCCCATTCTACAAAACACAGTAGATGAACAGTCTACTTTTATCCACCTGTCACCACCATCACTTGTCATGTGATGCGGCGGATGCGAAGGACGGTGGGTAATGGATGTAAACTATGGTTGAGAATAACCGCGCGATGAGTACACGGTCGCGTCCACCACAACACCACATGATGTCATTTGGCAGAACTGAATGTGGCCAAACTCCAACATTCCGACAGTTTGCCTACTGCCGAACAGAAACACTATCGCTGTATTATATGCTTTAAACAATAAAAACACCATTTTAACACAAGGTTAACTGTTAACAGCGCAGAAATCTCCGCCTACAGGGTAAACTATTCGCAGTTAACTCTTAAACGGATTACAGAACTAGATTTGAATAATTTTATAGAAATTTTTGTTAATTTAATAAACAAAAAGCCTGTTTTTAGACAACTTGCAAATCTTTCTACCGCAGGCAGCAATTTGTTAGTTTGCTGGGTAATTAATAAAATATAAAAGTTATACGCTTAAAACTAAATACTACGGACTTCATTCATAATTTTAAAAATATTGAAGGTTAAGATTTATTAACAGAAAAATTACATAAAAGTAAGTGTTCTGACGCCACAAACAAAATACCGTTTTAGGTCGTTTTAAAAAGTAGCTAATTTGACCTGCCAGTCCACAACCCCGTTGGACCGGCGAACTCGCTATTGAATCACAGCTTCAAAATACTTCAAATCCTGCCTAAGCTGTCGCAGAAAATTTTACTAAACTTTGTTTTTTTTTTTCGAGAGAGATAGTAAATTAACATTACTGGGTTGCCAGTTTTTTGCAAATCTTAAACAGTGATGTGCGAATACCTACCGATAATCTTTGTTATCAAATTATGAAATGTGATTTTTTTTTAGCAATTGTCTAGTGCCCGGCCGGTATATACGAGTATTTTATCGAAATGACGGTGCATGACCATAATAAATGCTACTTATATCGATTAGAGACATTACCTACATTATCCATGACAACGGTTATCGGTATTGGAACACCACCATTTAAGATTCGGAAAAAGCTGGCAACCCAGTAGGTAAAGTCAATTTACTCTCACTCTCTCTCTCTCAAAAAAACACAGTATAGTTTTCTAAAAATTTTATCCCTAAACTACATAACATTAAATGGAAAAAGTTTTACAATTTTATTAGAATTAACTTCATTAAAATAAAAAGCCCTTGTGTATATAGATATGTACAGTATCTATTCAAATAATTATTCTAATCAATAATAACAACAGCAAACATTATGATTTAATAATTCCAAATCCGAATGTTTCATGTCTTTCCGTTATTCAGGTAATTATGAAAGAAAGTTATTTGATATATATTTAGGTATAATTGTATAATATACAGACTAGTTGTATCTACCCGGCGCGCGGCGTGGTGGTTTCGCGACGATATGGAGAGACGCGCTATATGACCAGATATTATATGATCTAACATTATTGTTCCAGGCAGTGGCGTAGATGGGGAAGGTAAATTTCCTTATCATAAATATTTACTATGCTTTTATTTTATTATGTCCTGTTTATCTTTCTTTCTTTGAATATACGGTGTATAATTTCAACTGTAGTTCTTGGTCCCCCCCACCCCGACCCTGATTAGTCTGTCATTGATTCTAGACTACCGACCCTAACTACGCGACTGATTGGAGATATAATAAATTAATAACAACACAACCCTATTTATTATTTTGCACGCATAATCATTTATTTTATATTCTATTATGCATTTATTTATTTATGTTTATTTACGAAAACAAGATTATTTATACGGTTTGGCTTTTTAAGGAGAAAATATCTAGCGTGTAGATGTGTGTCGCGCGCCGACACGTTGCCGTGACGCCACGCTTGTGTGCGTGGGGTGCGGCTCGTGGCGACGCGCGTCCGATCACTGTGTGTGTGTGCAGCGGCGGCGGGCATCAACTATGCGCGCGCGCTCATCGGCGAGCGCCCCGAGCCCGTCACAGGTACTGCCCCCCTCCCGACACCCGTCCGCCCCCCCCGCACCCCCTCGCCCGCCCTGGCCGCAGGTGAGTGAGGCGGCCGCCGCTCCCCGCCCCCGCCCCCCCACGCGGGGCGCGAGCGGCGGCCGCCACCCCCCGCTTCCCCGCCCGTGCGTGTCGCTTGTGTGCCGTGTTATGTCTGTCGTGTCCGCGCAGAGCGATGTTCGAGCCGAAAAGGAAGAAGACATTTTCGACAATGTCAACCCTTATATTCTGATATATTGAGGAGTATTAAAATTTCACCCTACTAGAAATCGTATTTATTTTTTATACAAATGGATGGTTTAACCGTGTTTTCCTATTTGACATATGATTACAACTTAAACATTTAGAAGAATGCTGAATGTGATACGTTTTATATTTTCCACTGCAAGCACAACATTCAAGCACGACATGAGTTGAAACTGCCGCCAAAGAACATGCAGTGGTTGCTTGCTTTTTAAATTGGATATACAGTTTACTGTTTCTAGTATGGTGGATGATTCTCTCAGACTTGGGGATTTATTTATCCATAATTTTATTTTTGCAGTTTTGGCCAAATCATGGCTATGATTAATTATAAATTATGTGTTACTGCTGTGTTGTGGGCGTCTTTTCTGTCTCATTTTCATAGTTTTCATCGTCCCAACAGAGATGCTCTCGCTCGTCATTACATGTCAGTAGGTTTTCTCTTCGATTCAGTCGCTCCCGGTAGGTGAGTAGTTACGTCGGAGCGGGCTCTGGAGCGCGGGTTCGATCCCCGCGCGCGACCAGCAGTAGGGGAAGTGCCGGGTGCTGTCGCCTGCGCGGCCGCGGACATGCGACAAGCGGTGTGTGCGTGCGTCGCGCCATGGGAGTGTGTGTGTGTGTGCAGACGCGGAGCGGTGCGGAGAGCTGGGCGCGGCGCTGGAGGGCGAGCCCCCGCGCGGCGCCTTCGACCTGCGCGACCCGCGCCACTTCCCGCCGATGCGGGGCGCCGCCCCCGCCCCCGCGCCCGCCGCCGCCGACTAGACGCCCCCCGCGCCCCGCGCCACAAGCTCTGCGACATCCCTGACGACTACCCGCATATCTTTCATTTAAATTAAAAAAAACTTACCTCAATGGTGGCGTTGCACGTTTAATATAGTTGTATGAGGAGCCCACCTGTGTAACGGTAGCTGAGTCGGTCGACTCCACTGACTGTGGTTATGTTCCCTGTTGCAGGTGGTCCCTAACTTGTATATAGCGCACGCAAACCGCGCTCCGCACCGCGCGCGGCCGCCCCCGGCCCGGCGCCCGGCGCCCGGTCGGCCCGGTCCGCCGGCGGGCGCGGGCGCGGGCGCAGGCCCGGTGGCCGCGGCGACGCTCGCTCTGCAAAACATGTGGCCGAATTGCCTGTGATTCTAAATTGTGCTTATTGATTGTGATAAATTGAGCTTTTCGCAAGAATAGCTAGAAAAGGGTTAATTTTAAAATATCCAAAGATACATAATTATTCCTACTAGGCAACAAGTGTATTGCATTGTATGTATAGTTTTCATCATGCTTCTAAGTACAATAATAATAAACTATCATAATGTTAAAAGTAATACCTACTTTTGGAATTGTAAGAAAAATCAACTTGCATTTGTATTGTTACTGTCGAGTGATGATGTAATCTAGTAGATTAATACGATTGTAACACAGGATAAAACTACAGCAGGAATTATTTTGTTAGTTATAGAGAAAGACCGCACAGGTCGGCATGTTTAACTCGTAACTATTAGTTCATAGACCGGGAATAGAGTTTCATCTTAGGGACCCGTGTACACTGCCCCTATGGTCGCGAACACGGGGCCTAAAACCTAATACTGTTTTATATTGATAGGTAGGTGTAAGTATACCGGGGCGGGGTAGGTAGAGGGGTCAAGGGGCTGGCGGGGAGGCGGGGCGAGCCGCGTGTGTTTGTGTGCGCACCTGTATATAGTGTAATGTTGGAGGCGCCGCGACCGCCGGTTTACACTCGCGAGTGAGCGAGACAGACATAGATATGTGCGCGAGTGCGTATAATACGCCAACCTAACGGGACTTCACTGGTGGTCCTTCGCACAAAGTTGCAAAATGTCTAAGGCGCAAAATGTAACTCACAAAAAACGTCAAAATTAGTCAAAACGTCAAAGTTAATTTCCCAACAAGAAGAAATGGTTAGGAGAGTGATCAAGACTCTTTTGATAAATCGTATGTTCTGTTCATATTTTAATCTCAAAACCGATTTGAAATTTTGTGAAGTCAGCATTTGTCGAATTTTCTTTTATCTCTTATCAGTCGAATCCTTGTTTACACATTTTTATTTTGCGATATCTCTAACACAAACAGTTCTTACTTTTCTAGGCCTATCTCTCTTTCTACTCTATAAAAATTATAGTACCTAGAATTGGGGAAAGAAATGTGCGATGTTTCGTTGCATATCCGTGTCGCATAGAAGGTAATGTCTTGCTGCAGCTGGCGAGTGTAGACCGGCGGTTTATAAAGTACCTATTTAGTGTAACGTAATCGCAACTATGCAATGTGATAGTGAAATGACACGCCCATGTCTGAGTCTACGTGTTTGCTTGTGTGTGTGTATCGTATAGGTTGCGCCCTAAGCCTGACCTCCTCCACTAAGTATATGACTCACTAATGTAATGATTCTAATTATTCGATAAAAGATGTAAAATTGTATAAAATCTTATGAAATTTGATGCAAGTGGAGGCATCGCTATTTGCTATTATTTTATTTGCGCGTGCAACAGTGTATGTACAGACGTCGCAATCTATCACTGGACGTAGGACGCGATCGACAAAAAAATGTATTTTTAATTAAGGTGCCACCTCACAGCCGACCGCGCCGCGGCACAAGTATCGCGATAAACTAGCAAGTCAAGCAAATCATTCTCATTGATCATTTTGTAAAAATAAATAACGTATTTACATACATATTACCGTTTGCTAGTTTATTGAAACGTCATATAAAAGTGTAATGTAACGGAATACCAGGGCCCGAAGTCTACTAAACGAAAATCGTTTCAGTTGTCTGTCCATAGCGTCTAAGCTGGACGGTTTTATAGAATTACTTATATACTGACGTAGTTTTAATCGTTTTGTATTCTAGTTTTATAACGGATTTTTACCCTAGATAGAAAGCAGAAACCCTGCCGAAAAAAATAGGTAAATAATCTTCAAGATATTTAGTATGATGTTACTGTTTCCAAAACATGATATTAATAATTTGGCTTCATAGAAAAACACTGTAAAGTTCTAAAAAACTATTATATCGCATACTGTATGCATAATACTCACGCAATAATTGTTTATTATCAGAATGAGCGCCTTATAATATTTTATCTACATATTGTTTTCGATATTCAAATAACTTAATTTTGACCGAGTTATCATCAAAAGTAGGAAAAAATCATTAAATCAGCAAGATACCGTCGTGTTCGCACGCGCGCAATTTGAAGCAAAATTAATCCGGGCCCTGGCGTTTGTAAGGTGTGTTGAGCACACTCTCTACTAGCTAGTGGCTGCGGCGCGGTCGCGGGCCCGCAGCGACTCCTGGCGTCCCCGCACACCAGACACTTGAATCTACTTGCAAATTCAGACCTTAAAGAGTCTGTCTCTCTCTGACTGTGGGCACTAAGCTGCGGTGTGCGGTGGCGCCACCTCGACGCGGAACCAACTCGTACTCTCCTACTTAACACGTTCACGGACACAACCGCTATGCAATGCGTTTATGCTCTGGTATCTGGACGCAACTTCTATAGCATCCTAACTTTGACTGCTTATTGTGGACAGAAACGCATAAGAAGGCGGCTGTTCTAAGTAAATTAGTGTAGCTCTGATTTAACTGTCATATTTCACTGCATCTCGTAGCGCTCTCTGTCATATAAATGAGTTTTTGCACACATAGAAAAACCGGTATGACCTCGTCTCCCGCGCCCCCCGTTTTCGCACACAAACGCTATAGCAGCCATGTCTGTATGAGATTTTGCTCAGTCGCGTGCCATGTGCGCAGGAGTGTTGACACGTACATACCGAGTAATTTTCGCGCGCCGACGCCATTTTGTTGCATCAAACAAACCACCGTAATTATTGTTTTTGGACTATTTACTTGAATATTTAGATTGGAATATGTATGAAAACAGTCCATTTCACTTTAGTATTACGTAATAGCCAAGTTTGCACCTCCAAAATAGTCAAAAAGCAGGATAGGGAAGGTATCAATCAATGTATCAATGTAGAAACAACTATTCATTAATCAACTCTAAATCTATTAGAAATTGTGTTTAGGTACTAGTTTTAATATTTGGTAACACGTATATCAATATATGTCACCGTAAACATGACTGGTTGTGGTTACAGATGCCTCCAAGTCGACTGCTATAGCGTTCGTTGTCCTATACAGTGGTAAATGATCATGATCCTGGACGGTATTACTATAGCATTCGAATTGCATAGCATTCAGTGTCAAGTGCAATCGTACGATATGAATGTAATATGACAATGATGTAATAGAAGTCGTCAATTTTACATACAAAATTTTTGTGTCAATCATGGGTGACTTACTGTCCGTGAACGTGTTAAGATCAACAAATTGTAACGAGTGCAGCGTTCCGAGACACGCGTTGGTGCTATCGGGATTGTTATAATTATGAATTGTAAAGTTTGTTATAAGTGAAGTGAGACGAGGTCGCGCGGGCCCTCTGCGCTGTTTAGATACAAAATTGTACATAATAATTATGATTAATAAATATTTTTACAAAAGTATTAGCTTGTTTTATTTTCAAGCACTTTTCCCTTTCAAATTTTTTTTTCTTATTTCGAAAAGTGTCAGACAAAAGTTGTTTAGTTTTATTTCTATAATACAGCCTTCAAATATTTGCTTACTTTTTTGGTCACAGTATTTCAGGAAAGAAATTAAATAAAACAATATGAGTATGTACGATAGACATTGTATTAACTTTTCATATAAAACTTATTTATTCTAGGCGCCGTCAACAGCGCGTTGTAGCAAATGTACAATAAATAAATATAACATCGGTGCTCGCGCTGCTTGCTCGTGCTGCTCGCGGCAAACATGGACATGTCAGGAACCCGCACCCCGCGCCGCCGGCTCCGCGGTCGCGGCAAACAAAGCGGATACGATACGATAATTACAATACAAACGGGCTTATTCACTATTAGGGATTGATTTTATTGTTGCATTGTAATGGAGTGTGCGTGAGGGGGTGGGGAGTACAAGGGGAAGGATAGTTCATTTCCAGCGGTTTCATTTGTAAAGCAACAGAACTACAGATTGTCTGTCTGTCAGGATGTCTAAAACTACAGATTTATAATTTGAAAGCCGCTCAGCCGTCGTCGTCGAGGGCGGACTGGTCGAGCTGGTCGATGAGCCGCTCCCTCCCGCCCGCGCCCCGCCCCCGCCCCCACCCCCTGCGGTCCTCGAGCTCGCGCCCGAGCTGCTCGTTTTCTCACATGCCGTTCCTGAAAATAACATTCTGTTTAGTAACGACATTCCCTATGCGACGTATGCAAACTCAATAAAAACTGTTCATAAAGACATTCACAATAGATCATGAATCTATTCACAACAGATCATGCATATATTCATAACAGGTCATGAATCTATTCACAACAGATCATGAATATATTCACAACATCTGATCTCATGAATCTATTCACAACATCTGATCTCATGAATATATTCACAACAGATCATGAATCTGTTCACAACAGATCATCAATCTATTCACAACAGGTCATGAATATATTCACAACAGGTCAAGGATATATTCACAACAGATCATGAATCTATTCACAACAGATCATCAATCTATTCACAACAGGTCGAGAATATATTCACAACAGATCAAGAATATATTCACCACAGATGATAAATCTATTCACAACAGGTCATGAATATATTCACAACTGGTCAAGAATATATTCACAACAGATCATGAATCTATTCACAACAGATCATCTGGGGGCACGGCAGTGCCCCCGCCAAGTCGAGCTAGAAAGCGGCACAGCCGTACCATCCTTTTCTCGAAGCGGTTCAGGCCATTTTCAACACCTTATAACTTTCTTGTGGATAAAACAAAAGACTTGGAACTTCAGGAATCAATCAAAAGCCCTGTAGATACGGTATATTTCAAATTTCGTTCACTTTGAACCAGTGGTTTAGGAATTATAGCTAGTCAAAGTTCTTAATTTTGTCACTGACTGACTCACTCACTGACCGATCATCAAAATTCTAAGGCACTTCTAGCAGACATAGAGACTTCTAATTTAGAATATAATTTGGGTTTAGTGTATAAATCAAGGAAAAACTTAAAAATCTACCAATTTCAATGCAGTTTTCTAGATAAACCGATAGCATAAATAACTTTGTAATTCCATAGAAATGTACTGTTTACCAAGTTATATTTTGCTGTCGATCCTAAAATACTTTGTTTTGGTCCAGCAAAATAATCACAGATGTCGCTGTTAGTTTCTAAAACACGCTATCGTTTTGTTTTCGGGAAAAATATAAGGTGTCGACCGAAATTAATGTCACGGTACCTTTCGCCACCTCTCACTGGTAAGTGCTAATGGTAAGGAACTCAGTGAAAAATCGTCTAACCTGTTAGATTAGACTATAGTTCACCAGAGTTGTAGAAATAGTAGTGGTAAATTGGGTGAACGCGAATTTTCTCAAAATTTGCTTTCACTCAAGCGGAGTGGGCTATGAGAAAAACCGTGGCTGAGGCTCAAAAAATAGAGCCGCAAAAGAAAAAAAGGAAGACTACCTACAAAAAGAAATGAGATCCCCTCAAAAAAATTAATATATAAAAAAATTCCAAGTCTCGCTACTGAGCTGTTCAACCGTAAAAAGGTATGAGATCCATTTGAAACCAAGTCGGCTATCGATTTGTTTATTCCCCACTTAAGAGATCTATCTTAATTAATTAGGTAATTAGTTAATAAGCATTATTTTATAGTGACCATATCAATATTTTCAATATATTTTAATGTTTACAATAAACTGAATGACTTGGCAATCGCACTGAATGTATTAATTTCAATATGTATTACACGTTAACCTTCTGTTCTAGTGCGATGGCTAAGTCATTCAATTTATTGCAAACATTAAAATATATTGAAAATATTGATATGGACACTACGGTTGAACAGCTCAGTAGCGAGACTTGGTTTTTTTTTATATATTAATGTTTTTTGAGGGGATCAATCTATTCACAACAGGTCGAGAATATATTCACAACAGATCAAGAATATATTCACCACAGATGATAAATCTATTCACAACAGGTCATGAATATATTCACAACAGGTCATGAATATATTCACAACAGATCATGAATATAGTCACAACAGGTCATGAATATATTCACAACAGATCATGAATCTAAATTTATGGCTTATACGATACCTTCACAAGAACGAATGATCATATTAGCATATGTAAGGTGTAAAAATATTAGCTGCAAATATATTAAGGGGTGAATCAGTCCATGAAACTGAACAACTTTCCCCATGAGACAGGAGAAATATGAGAGATTTTTGGACCTCCCACACAAATTGACTTGGTCGGTCGGAAATTTTGTAAAAATTGCATTTTTTTTCATATTACGACCTATGTTCCTGTGGGAAAGTTGTCCAGTTTCATGGGCTTGTTCACCCCTTGGAATATTTACAACATTTTTATACACCCAGTATAATATAGTATAGTTATTGCGTATGGTACCTGGGCATGGCGCACATCTCGCAGGTGTCGCGGTGTCCGGCGTTGTGGAAGGTGCAGATGGCGCACGTCCACACCCCCCCTCCCGCGCCCGCCCCCGCGCCCCCGCTGCCCTCCGCGCCGCCCTCCGCGCCCATTCCCAGCATACCCATGTCCTCCTAGGGAACAAAAAATACATTCATTATTACGAGCAAACAATTAGAAATAGTTTTCTATGAATTCCAAGAAAAGTACTCGTTAAACGAATTATATAGTCGAATATTTTTGTTAATCAGCACGCAACACTCATCTTTACAATTTGGCGTGTGGTGGCGCCTTAGAACACAGCAGTGATAACATTTCTAACCGCTAAGTAAAGGGATGTATCCATGGAACAGGCAGTAGCGTTCTCAGTCCGCCTGCGTAGTAATTATGACAAAATCCCCATTTGGGGGAGGCCTATGTCTACCAGTGGAGTGTTGTGGGTGTAGAAGTAGAGGTGGAGTGACCTGGTCGGCGGCATCCCGCGCGCGCACCGCGTCAGCAGCGCGGCGTGTTACCTGGTCGGCGGCGGCCTGCAGGAGGTGGTCGAGCGTGGCGGCGGCGGCGGCCTGCAGGAGGTGGTCGAGCGTGGCGGCGGCGGCGGCGTCCCGCGCGCGCACCGCGTCAGCAGCGCGGCATGTTACCTGGTCGGCGGCGGCCTGCAGGAGGTGGTCGAGCGTGGCGGCGTGCGGCTGCAGGCGCCACGCGGCGGCGGCGGCGGCGTCCCGCGCGCGCACCGCGTCCAGTAGCGGCGCCAGCGCCTCCTCGCTCAGCGGGAGCGCCTCGTTCGTCGCCAGGTACAGCAGCACGTGCAGGTCAGACATCGCCTGCACGGAACACATTTTAAATTATTGAGAGCCTGATAAGTTAGACGCGAGTCGAACGCGTATTTAACTAAGTTGCCTCAAAGGATAAGGATTGCCGACACATAGACAGATTTACTGGTGAAACTTATAACACCCCTCCGGTTTTTCGTAGGGGATTAAAAAATATGTTCATACAAAAAACGCTAGACACGCGTTTTATTTGCGTCTAACTTTTTTGTGGTAAGGCCCTGTTTCATAGTCATACTATAATGACTGAAAATAATATTAAAACGGTCATTTCAAACAAATTCATGCACCGCGAAAAGAACTAAAAAAATCTATGCACCTAACATTCGAATTTTCTAACTTCTTTCGAATGAAAAACCAATCTGATTGACTATTCTAAAGAAAATGGGAAGATAATTGGACTAATAGTCACTCCGACATATGGTCCTCCAAAAAATTGATCACGTGCAAATACCTTTTTTAGAAGTTACAATTCTTATTACCTTACGAGAGATACGTAATGTGCCGTCAATAACTTACATCGAGGAAAGAGCTGTGCTGCTGTATGTGTTGGTGCAGCGCTTGCAGCGTCTGCAGCTGGTCGTGCAGCGCGCGGTTGGCGGGCGGGAAGGCGGCGCGCGCGCACAGCGTGGGCGGGCCGTCGCGCGCCACGCCCACCGGCACGTCCACCAGCAAGTACGCGACCGGCACGCGCCGCGCCGCCACGCCCACCTCGTTGCCGTACTCGTCCTTCTCCTGCGAACCAACAAACATAATAGTCTTTCTCTTATCCAGAAAACATGGTCAAACCGAGACTGACACAAGGTTTCAACGTTCGTTGATCATTTTAAATAAAACACCGGGTCGACGAATGACACAGTGAACCCTGGTGTAAGTAAGAGTTTGTGTAATGCGGAGGCAAGTCGCCTATTATGCGCGTCAAATACCTAAACCTTCCGAAGTAGCAGCCCCTAAACAGCCTACAACTACAATTAGTAGTAGGAATGCCTGAAATGGTTGTCTAGGTATTTGTAAACGATCGCCGGTAAAGGTATCATAAACTGCAACGGGCCCGACGGTTTAAGCTGCCCCTCAGCATGGAAACATGTTTCTCACCACAATTCCTAAGTGGTTCAGCGTGCAATTTCCTAACCCGATAGCTGATAAAAGTCATGTTGTGAGTGCCCTACTGGGACTGGGAATCAAGCCCGGAAATTTTTCCAGTCACTGCGTCACATCATAAAACTAAGTGAAACTGTTTAAACAATTTATTTCATTAGATAGGCGTTGAATTAAACTGCTGTTTGATCAGCTTTTCGCCAAAGCCTGTCTAGTTATTCTTACAAATAGTGCAATATATTTTTTTATCATTTAATGTTTATCCATATAGGGAAGTTAGTACCTACATACGTAGGTGTAGGTACCGAACGACCGATTTTCCGGAAAACGCTATGTTCAACAGGTCAAACGAAGCGTCAAACGGAACAACTTTTCCCATACGCCAAATGTGAAAATTACTAAAAACAAATTGGTCCTCTCATACAACAAAATCGGTTGACCACGCTTTCTATGGGAGGTAATTTCTTTGATATGTTTTGACTAATGTTTTATGGGGAAAATTGTGCAATTTAACCTTTTGTCGGTCGTTCATTACCACCCTGTACCTAGGTATATGTATCCGGCCGTTTGTTTGTTTCGAGCTCCGGCAACCTGTTGCAACCCAAGGACGTAAAGCATGCGCCTTTCCCTTCAAAAAACTACTGACATCGTATTCAATCGATATTCATAACCTGTCTACCGTTTTACATGCAAGACGATGTTCCATCGAACAGCTGTGTGGTGTTGTGTAGTGGTGCGGAGAGGCAGGTTGTCGTGCCGGGCGGGCGTCCGCGGGCGGAGTGCGTGGCGCGAGTGCGTGGCGGGCGCGGATCGATAGCGTTACGTAACGCCCCCCGCGCCCCGCCCGCCCACAGCCCGCCCTCGCCGCCCGCCCGGAGATAAGCCGACGCGCCCGACGCACTAACCTTACACGAGCGAACAATGTTACTTTTTGGATTAGTTACTTTGATATAAAAATAAGACCCAAAGGAACAGATGTAAGTATAGTACATCTATTTATGAAAGGGTCATCTTTAAAAACGCTAAAAGAAAAATAAATAACGTAAAGAACCGAAGGAAAACATTATGTCTTGTTTACACGGCTATTTGCGAGTTCTTTTTAAAATAAGTAGGTATGTAGTAAGAAATAAGTGGTGGCCAAGGGAAGCAAAAAGGCCAGTGGTAGACCATCAGCCCGCTGGTCCCATGACATCGTCAAATCGACCGGGTCCTACCGGATGAGATTTGCACAGAACTGCGAGGAGTGGCGCAAGAGAAGACGCCTATATATACCCTGTAGTGGGTAAATGTGGGCTGAGGATGATGATGAGTAAGAAATAAAGATGTTTAAGAAGTCTAAGTTACGATGTTGTATAGCCTGCATATGTAAGGAATAAATCGTACGCTGCGTCGAGGTCACGTCGCCGACAGATAACTGTTGATCGAGCTCGCTTCACGCGCTCCGGGCTGGGGTTGTTGCGTGCCGCGCGGCACTCCGTCTCCCCCGGCCGGCCCATGAGCGCGCGCGCGCCGCAGCGGTCGCGCCGAGCCCTGCGCCCGGCGATGTGAGCGCCGCCGCGGCCCCCCTCGCCCGCGCCCCGCTATGGCGGGCGCCGCGCCCGACGACATCGAGGAGCTGGCGCTGTGCTCGTGGTGCCGGCGCGCTTTTGACGACGCCGAGCGCGCGCCCAAGCTGCTCGCGTGCAAGCACTACTTCTGCCTGTCGTGTGCGCGCACCGCGCTCGCCGGCGCCGGCGGCTGCGTGCGCTGCGCCCACTGCGCGCGCCGTACCGACCCGCCCGCCGGCCGCGCCGACCGCCTGCCCACCCACGCGCCCGTGCTGGCCCTCGCGCGCCGCCTGCACCCGCCCCGCGCCGACCCCGACCTGGAGCCCTGCGCCAAGCACTGCCTGCCCGCGCTGTGGTGCGCGTCGTGCGCGCAGCCCGCGTGCCGCGCCTGCCCCGAGCACGCCGCGCACGCGCTGCGCTCGCCGCACGACGCGTGTGCGCTCATACAGGAGGAGACGCGCGCGCTGCAGGCGGAGCTGCGCGTGCTCGACGCGAGACACCGAGACGTTCTACTCCACGCGCTGCACGCCACCACGTCGCTCAAGCTGCGGCTCGAGGCGGAGTTGTCCGCGAACGGCGAGGACGCGCTGTCGCCGAGCGACCCGAGCTCGCCGGCCGCCGCCGCCGCCGAGCGGGACCGGCTGCGCGCCGCGCACGCCGACGCGCTGCTGCGGGGGCGCCTGGAAGAAGTGCTGCGCGGGGCGACGACACCCTTCGATTTTGAACGCCTACGCCGCGCTATCGTATCCACTACGAACAGTTCCAACGGATTCGACGAAGCGGCGGCTAACGAGGAGCCGCGGGACCCGCTCGTGTTCCTCGCCAACTACTGCACGTGCGCGTCGTTCTCGCGGCGCGTGCCGGCCAGCGCAGGCGCCAGCTCCGGCGCGGTGGCGCTGCCGGCGAGCGGCGCGGCGTCGCCGTCCCCGCGCGCGCCGAGCGTGTCACTGTTCCCGCTGCTATTCTTCGAGGTGGAGGTGGACGGCGTGGCGTGGGGCCGCGTGGTGGTGGAGGCGCGCTCCGACGTGGCGCCGCGCATGGCGCGCAACTTTGAGGCGCTGGCGATGGGCGCGGGGGGCGTCGGGTACCGCGGCTGCACCGTGTTCCAGTGCTGGGAGAACGAGTCGGTGATCACGGGCGACGTGGAGCTGAACAGCGGGCGCGGGGGGCGCGCGGCGCTGGCGCCCGGCGCGTTCCTGCCGGACGAGTCGCGGCTGAGCGCGGTGCGCGGCGCGGTGGGCATGCGCCGCTCGCAGAAGCGGCACGACAACCTCGGGCTGGTAGCGTCGCAGTTCCGCATCGTGCTGCGCGAGATGCGCGGCTTCACGGCCATCTTCGGCTTCGTGGCGGAGGGGCTGGAGCTGGTGGACCGGCTGTCGCGCACAGGCGACACTGCCGGCAAGCCGCACGCCACCATCATCATCTCCAACTGCGGCCGGCTCAACTAACCGCCCCACGCCGCACTTCTCGACCCTCGACGCTGCATTCTCCCTTCGGTTCTCGAGTGTATGTGGGCTGTTCCTTCGCGTGTTTAGTCGCCTCGTTAGTTTTATATACGAGCAGATTTCTATACGTTTTATATCGCGGTTCGATGGAAGTTCTTCGGCTTGAGCTTCTGCAGCGCACCGGCGCGTGGAGAGACGGCGCTCGCCGTGCGTAGTGCGGGATGTCGACGTCAAACGTCAACACACATTACGGAATCACTATCGTTAGTTATAATAAAGTCTATTTATGTGTGTCGGTGTAAAATGTTAAATATTACAAAAAAAAACATATATCGAGTAGATCGGTGCGGACGCGCCGCTGTCGCGTCCGTCCGCGCGCTGTCATATATCGTAGCGATCGTGCGTTATCGACGTTATTTATATAAAGAGTATACAATGTAATAGATGGGATATATTTACAAGGGGAGGGGAGGGGTAAGGGGTGAGGGGTAGTCGCGACTGTGATGTAGCGGGGCCGGCTCCGGCCCGCGCAGTGCCTGCTTGTCATCAGATGTTTCTATTTACCGTTATCGTGTCCTCGCTCGTGTCTGCGTGTGAATGCGTGAGCGTATGCGTGTGTATGCGTGTGTGTGCGTGTGTTGCGTACACACGCTCTTGTGTGGCGTACACGTCGTGTTAGCGTTTCATTTGTCGTATAGTCTATGTGCGAGCCCAGCTCGCTACTCGTTATATGTACGCGTATAAATTATATTCCCTACGTACTAAATGTAAATGTTCGGACCGAAATCGTGACAAAATAAATGTTCAAGCAGCATATTATTGTTTTATTTAAAATTCCAGCTTAGCCTCGTCTCTCCAGATACGTGACAAGGACAGCCATTGCAACAAGAAATATCATGCATGAAAATCTTTCAGGTTATAATATCCTGGTCACGACACCGAATTGTAACAAAAACAGCAATACTATTTTTGGAAATGTATGCCTATGAGCTACGACCGGAACCGACCGGGATACCGGAATTCCTTCTTTTGACAGAATAGAAAACCAACATACAGTTTCCACAAAACTTCGCACACTTGCCAATTTTTGGACCTCAAATAAAAATATAATTCGCGCTCTTATCTTGTATGGCAAAATGTTGTATTGTTTGGGAAATTAAATCTGTTTTTTTTTATATCATGTTGGTATTTTTTCACCTATTGAAAATGTCCAAAACATAGCACACTGAATAAAATTCGCTAAATATAGACTTGTAATCCTACTTAAGTAAAACACGTCAGCAGCTTCGACTCCTAAGGCTTCGCCAAGCTTGATATTTAGACAAACACGAAAAGAAATACTTATTAATATTTATAGATTTTCATGTGCAATTTCAACAAACTACTTTGGGTTTTGGACTGGCACGTCGACCGTAGTTTAGTTTAGTCTAGCTAGATGATTAATGGAATGCATGTTTGAAAACATTTCCAATCAATAATGCCTTATAGATTAATATAATAATAAATAGCTGAAAAAATATCTAAATATTAATGTACATGCATTGATGAAAGATGAAATAACGCGCATGTGGCGTCTACTAAAAGAATGTAGTCATATTTCCCATAGGTTTGTCCACCACAGGAGTAATACCGCAGTAAACGCATCAATCGTTTGAAACTCTGGAACTTCCGAGCCACACCTACACTGGATTACAGAAGAAGGCTGTTATCCTTAATACATGCCGGATAGTGCGTAAATTTCTCCAAAACCGACATATCGATCCCGCATAATAATAATCAAGAGGTCGCCCACTTGGATAAGGCCCTCGACATCTGAAATACCGGTTTTCCGAAACTGAGATGGAAAAACTATAAAAACAAGTAATAATAAAATACCTTATGGTTCTTTTCTATGGGGAAACTCAACTGATGCGCTCAGGGTATCGACAATGTAATGATATTGATACAAAATGTAGCAATTATTCATTTATTTTGATTTATTCCATAAAATTCTTCTTGACAGGCCGCTATCTGCTTTTCCGTGAGATGAAGATGTTTTCTCGTGGAAATAACTGCATAATCATTGTAAGTTACATCATGAAAGCCTATTTCTACAATCGGATGCAGAATACCAAAGTGAATCAACATTTCAGTGAAATTCAGTCGGCGCGCGGGGCACT
The DNA here is from genome assembly GCA_029255805.1 of Keiferia lycopersicella. NCBI lineage: Eukaryota > Metazoa > Arthropoda > Insecta > Lepidoptera > Gelechiidae > Keiferia > Keiferia lycopersicella. Next base: position 12,674,627 of record JARACZ010000004.1, on the reverse strand, counting down.
TGATGTAAATTAATTCGGCGCACCGCAGGGTAGCACTTTTGGTCCAACACTTTTCATCGTACATGAATAGCCATAGCCAGTTCTCTTGTTACACAGCAGAAAAAAATAATACATACATCACGCCTTTATCCCTTGCGGGGTACGCAGAGCGTTAACGGCCGTAAGAATACAGTCGCTATCACCACGTCTGACATATTTGAGGATTGTTTTCCAAGGTTGTTTCAGAAAACATGTGTATCACTATAGTGAGAGGTTGTCAGCCTGTCGCCTAAAAATTGTAATACACCAATACTCTCGAGTCTCTTAGTCGCTTCTTACTACACCCGCGGGACGAATCGTTGGACGATGCTGTGTCCTAGACGAAACAAAGAGAGTATAGGTGGTAGATGGTCGGTATGACTGACCTTGTAGTAGACGTCGGGCACGTACTGCTGGTCGGTGCTGGGGCGCACGTGCGCGAGGTCGGGCGCGTCGCGCGTGGGCAGCAGCACGCCGTCGCGCGCCAGCGCCGCGCACTGCCCCGACACCTGGTACCCCTCCAGCGACACCTGCTCGCTCTTGTCACCTGCACACACAAACACAAATATGTCTCACAATCACATATAGGTACATCTTCTCTTTCAAACATAAGAGTTGGACTCTGATCGGTGGAGTAATTTTCATTCTTCCCTGATCTCCGTCAGTGATTTTACCTCTTGTACATATTATATAGGTGTAAAAATAAATTGTTACAAATATTTTTCGAAGTAAACTATAGCCCGTTAAACCAACTTTCCTCAAAGAACATTATTCAAACAATAAAAATAAATTGGACCTCCCATACAAAATAAACCAGCCGACTAAGTCAATGGAGATCCAAATATATTTCGATCTATATTTATGGAGACAAGTTTTTGCCTACGTGTTTCTGAAGTATAGTGAGTATAGGTAATTTCAATTGATAACATTAGACTCAATAAAATGTACAAATATGATTACTGATAATTCAAAGAACAATTGAAATAGGAACTTGAATACCACAGGCAGGATGAAAACTCTTCGTTATTAACACTGCCCTTATCCTTCGGATTATCGAAGTAATACCTGTCTGTCAACTACGAATTAAGCTAGAAATCACTTAGAATTGAGTGGCTATAAGTTGAAGAAGAAGAAGAGGTAGTGGTGATAAGGCTGACCTGTCGCGCAAACGGTGACGAACTTGGAGCCGAAGTACCCCTGCGGCGCGTGTCGGCACGCGTTGCGGTGCAGGTTCTGGTAGTGCGCCGCCGTCAGGCACTCCTGCGCGGACAGGAAGTGCGTGTCCACGCCTCTGCACGCACAATACATACACAACTCAATAACACGTACGTTACATTATATGTTTAATTAATAGCTTTTGTATCTAGTTTTAATATTCAATAACTTTCATCTGAACCATGACAGGCATTTAATTATCATTATGTGTTCATCAATAATAGAAAGAGTCCCAAGATTGATCCTTGTGGTACACCAATTTTGATTATAGATCTTCATGACCTCGTACTATTTATATACACAGACTGCTCTCTACCTCCTATCTGAGATATAATGTATCTACACACGAGCAGTTTTTCTCTTTTTCAGTAATGGTTTAGCAACGGTTTCCATGATCAATACAATCAAATGCATTGGCAAAATCGCTAAGATTTTTATACGTGCTCGGCGATTTCAGGAATGCTTTAATTTTGAATACGGACACTTGGTTTAGAGAGATATTTACCGGATGTGTTTGACGGTGCCCTTGGCGCGGTCCTGCACGAGCAGGTCGGTGAAGATCCAGCCGACGGGACGCAGGCCGAGCCGGCGCGCGAGCGCGTCCAGCAGCGGCGCGTGCGGGTCGGGCGCCAGCGTCACGTGGTCGCGCGACCCCGTCTGCGGCGGCTCGTAGATGGCGGCCACGCGCGCGCGGATGCCCAGCGGCACGTCCGGGTGCGGCTGCGAATAACACAAACAAAAATTTATAAAATTGGTAAACTTTACTGTCAAGAATCTTGAACTACATCATTCTCCTTGCCTTATCTCGTCTCTCTGTCGCTACTTAACCTAGGGGATTTAACGTGGGACCAAGTTTTTACACAAGAGTGACTGCCATCCGACCTATGCAACCCGAAGGCTAACCTAGTCCGAAATCCTAGGTTCAGTCACAATCGAACATCATATCCAGAACTACATATTCTTCTAAAAGAAAGGGCAATGAGAGGGGAGAATTTAGGAGCAATTAGAAGGGACAGATGTATAGATAGGCTTAGTAGATGAGACCGTCAGTAGAGTCGCTTGTATCTTTGAATCAGTATACCTCGTATCGCCCGTAGAGCAGGCCGATGCGCTGGTGGCCGGTGGCGCGCCAGTAGGAGAGGAAGCGCTCGACGATGGCGCCGTGCTCCAGCACCACGTTGTCGGTGTGCCGGTACAGCTGGCGCATCAGCGTCACGGCGCCCGGCTGGCACGCCGAGCAGATGCCGCGCGGCCACGGCGGGTGCTCCTTGCAACCTACACACACACACACACACATGGAAATACAGGGTGTTAGGCACAGCGTCCCGAATACTGATAGGGTGCAAGCAGACCATAAAACTGAACAACTTTCCCCTAGGCACATATGTCAGGAAACGACAAAAAATTTCCGACCTCCCATAGAAAATTGCGATCATCTGACTGTATTTACTTTGGGAATCCAAAAATTTTTTTGACTTTCCCTGACATATGTTCCTAGGACAAAGTCGTTCAGTTTCATGGTCTGCTCGCACCCTATCAGTCTTTGGACGCTGTCCAAACCCTGTATACATCTTCTTATTTTCGCATTGGACATCAAGTTGCCCAATAACATGACCTGATGAACCCTGGTGTCAAGAGTTGTTCAACCATCATACAATATGGATACAGGAGGTGGTGAACAAAACCATAAAGATTTGATATTACATTTAAACTGTGTAGTAAGTCAGGTCTGAAACTTTGGTTCACTCTCAAATTAAATTTGAAACAGCAAGAGAGCAACAAAGACCTGTGCCTTAAAAATTTTCAGAGATAATAACAATTGAAATATTTTCAGCTTTTTTAAACTTAATAGTAGCCTTATCTAATTTTTATTGAATAATAAAAACTGTCTTACCTGGTTTAATTTTACAAGATAATTCCTCCAAAGATACAAATTTCCCCGATGTGATTTTCCTCAAATACGAGTGGAAGGACATGTGTTTGATATTGTGTTCCTTGAGGTAGTTCTCGTCCCACGGCTCCAGCGGGGAGCAGTGCACGCAGCACCCATTCGAGTTATGTCTACATCTACAACAAAACAAACAGTATTACTAAACAGAGTGGCTACAACTTTGTGAATTCTTGCATATCATTTGATTGAACTGATTTACCAACTAACAAAGATGTAGGGATATCAGCCAATGCTTTCTTGCCTAATTATCAAATAAAAGCACTACAGAATGTTAGTTGAATTCATATTATTCTTCTTAGCAAGTCGAGTAGTAGGTGACTTCAATAGCCACTGCTCAACCTGGGGCTAGAAAGACACAAGCACAGATAGCCGTTGAAAAATGGGCAGACGCACAAGACGCCAAGTTGCCAGCCTCATGCAATTCATATTTAGCACTATACAAAGCTAAGCAATTTGCAAAATGATTGGCACTGTGTATGATCAACATAAAGCAAAAAAACACTATTTTGTGGCTTACAATTTTTCATCTCTCTGTCTTTGAATTTTGCCATCCATCTGATAGAGTAGGATATCTACTTCATCCTCCTCAATATTGGCTCGCACCAAGTGTGAGTTCTGCCCGGGTAATGATGATGTGCTAGCCGATGACTTCACTGCTTTAACTGGTTCTCCAAATGGTTTGTTATTTGCCTGTAATAGACATGCCAAAGTCGTGTTGAAAGGACATATAAGAATAAAGGAAATGATTTTGATAAGGAGGTGATATAAGCCTTGATTAGTAAATGGTCTAGAAATTAAACCATACTGTTTACTTCGAAAGAATACTCTTAGGCACATTTTATGATAAAATTATATAACTCTGGTAGTATTATGCTGAAAGTACTGACCTCGGCACTGGTGGTGGGTTGCTGGTCAAACAGCACGGCTCCGTTGACGGGGCTGAGGAAGAGCATGTCGCCGTGCCGCAGGCCGAGCTCGCTGAGCGTGCGCGACTTGCTGGAGACCACCTCGTCCTTGCGCGCGCGGTCGCGGTGCAGGCAGAACGCGAAGCTCGACAGCTGCAGCGCGTCGTGCACGCGCTCGTACAGCGCCGCCGTCGGCTCCGACCCCGACACCTCCACGCGCGCCGTGCCTTCCGACGACTGCACGCGCAGCGTCTACACACACAAACAACTTATAACACCATTGAGCACTCAATTAGTGCTACAACGAGAGGGGACATCTAGCTGTCTGTATCTTCATTTACAGGAAGCTGATTCTCTCCGGAAGCTTTCATGCGCCTCATATATAGCTTATCTCTTAAATTAAATACTCCGAAACCATTGAAATGAACGCACACAGTCCAGATTATCTAAACTAGGGGATGACCAAAAACAAGACTGGTTATAAAGGTTTTAACAGTCGATTGAACGAACTATGTGCATGGTGTTTTAGATTTTCTAAAGATACAAGATTTAGGTGCATATTTACCATTTTCTTGTGCTCAGACATTGCATTAATTTTGGTAAAAACCTAAATAAAACTGCCTCCACAAAAGAAGTGACATGACACAAAACATGACATAACAAAACATCAAAATGACGTGCCGTATTGAAAGTTTTTTATGCAAAGGTAATTTATTCATTCTGCCGGTTTACACCACACAATTTTATATGTTTTTTTTCACCTCGATGAAACGTTAGTGCTGTTAAGCTATCGGTCATGAACTCATGATATCGACAACTGTCTATTCTATTAGCTAGCGGCCGCACGTTCTCGGGAGATTTGTGCCTGCCAGAAGTCTATTTTACTCACTTTCCTTAATATTAAAGAATACTAAGCGTATTGAAAAAGCAAAATGAAGTCGCGGGCGGGTCAGAGCGAGTTGTAGTGATCGATATGTTGAACGCAGCACAGCCCTAGTCGTCGGTTTGTTGTGGTTTTTGCTGTGACATTTCGTCATTATTCATATGTCAAGTTTTTTTTTTCGGCGGGAAACGTTCGAACCGTAAAGGCGCGTTTTGAGAAAATATTTTTTGTAAATTGTTATAAAATTGTAAATATTCATAGTTTCAGTAGTGTTTTTGTAAATATTTCTTGTACATAGTTAGGTGTGTACGTAAATATTGAAGATGGGGCGGCGGGATAAGCCAAAAAAGCGGAAAAAAGATCCGGCTGATCCAGGACCAAATTCGGAGACGGAGGACTCCGATGTGGAGATGGAGGCAGATAAGTACCGGCCCTATAAGGTAAAAGAATATAGCAGAAAATACCCGGAAACATCTGACCGTAAAGAATTTGTTGTTTTCCTAAAACACCAAGTCGACCAAAAGCCGTTTTCAGACAATGACAAAGTCGCCTTATCTCAGGCACTCCGAAAACATGCTGTGTCTGGCGTGCTGCACCTGAGACCTGTTAATAGGTTTAAGGTAGCTGTTACGTTCGACTTGTCTAACAATGCCAATATGTTTTTGAACAGTAAAATCTTAGATGAGTTGTCATTGTACGCGTCGATTCCCGCTTCGGGGACAGAGATAACTGGTGTCGTAAAGTCTGTACCGGTTAACCTGTCGAACAAAAAAATATTTTCGTTAATTGGTAGTTCTCGTAATGTTGTTCAAGTACGGCGTTTCATGCGCAGGCGAGTAGAGGGAGGTCAAGTGTCATACATCCCCACACAAACTGTTGCAGTGACTTTCGCTTCAACCCAACTTCCAGAACACGTCTTTCTCGATTCCTGGAGACATGAGGTAGCACAATATGTTCCACCTGTAAAGCAGTGTCTGAAATGCTTGCAGTTTGAACATATTGCTAGCTACTGCAAGAACAATGACGTCTGTTCCGTTTGTTCAGGTCCTCATAATTTTAAAGCATGTAATGCTGACAAAAACAAGAAACCTACTTGTGCTAACTGTAAGGGCGAGCATGTAGCAATCTCGGCATTGTGTCCAGTAAAAAAGGCAAAAATCGAAGAAAACAAAATTAAATCACATTCTGTATCATACTCAGCACTATTTGACGAACAATCGTTTCCGCTTTTGGCGGCAAAAAATTCGGGCAAATATTTACAAAATTTAATTAAAAGCCAAACTTTTATAAATACAGTAACTCAAGTTATAGTAAAATTAATCGCAAATAAAAACAGTGACGAAACTCCAATAAACACTGAAACCATACGTGCTGCGTTTCAGGACACGATCAGCGAGAGAACCCATACCAATAAGTAATGGATTCTCTCAATGTCGTGCAATGGAATGCACAAAGTTTATCTCATAATAAACATCAATTTACACAATTTTTATATGATAATAGTATACATATCGCAATCATATGCGAAACCTGGTTGAAGCCTCATCAGAGGCTAAATATTCGAGGTTACAACATAGAGCGCAATGATTGCGGTAACAAACATAATGGTGTATGTATTTTTATTCATAATAGCATAAATTACAATAACATTAATATTCATTTTGATAACTCTTTACAGAATATCTGTATTCAAATAACAGTAAACGGGAAAAAAATTAGCTTTGTTAGCTTTTATAGTCCAACGAACTGCAATCCTGCATTTGATAAAGTCAAATTCGATAATTTCGTCAAGTCCATCCCTGGTCCATTTGTTCTTGCTGGAGATTTTAATGCGCACCATACCGTGTGGGGTTGTGGTTCTGTCACACCTCGCGGTAGAGCTGTCTTGGAAGTTGTTGACGATAATAATTTGGTTATTTTGAATGATGGTCAGCTTACTACAGTGGGTACTCTAACCTGGCGCCCGAATGCATTAGATTTAACAATTGTTTCTCCTTCTTTGTCTCTTTGTTGCAGTTGGTCTGTTCATGATGATCCTCTTGGAAGTTATCATCTTCCTGTAATAACCAAAATAGTATTTAATAATAATTCTTCATGCAATAATAATTCTAACAGTGGTGTACATATGCCCATCCAACCCAATTTTAGGAGTGTGGATTGGCAAATGTATACCGAAAAAGTGGAACACTTGTTGTCTGATTTTCAGTTGGATTCGTTTTCACCTAAAGAGGCTTATAGTTTATTTACTAAAATTTTGTTCAGTGCTATATCTCAATCAATTCCGAATTCTAGTGGGCATGGTCATGACAGTCCTCGCAATTCCGATCGGTCAAGATCGGGAATGGGTGGACGTAAACGCAGGCCCACTCTCCCTTGGTGGAATAGTAACTGCACTATCGCTGTTCGTAATTCTAAAGAAGCATACATACGCTTTAAATACAATCCAAATTTGGAAAACTATCTAGAATTTAAAAGATTACAAGCTACGAAAAAACTTACTCTTAAAATAGAAAGAAAAAAATCATGGGTTACGTTATGTTCTTCATTTAATCGCTGTACTCCATTATTGATAATTTGGCGCTTCATGCGTAAATATAACAAAACATATATTCCTCAGAGTGTAGATGACAATAATGATTGGATTTTTAGTTTTCTTCAAAAGTATACTCCAGATTTTGTGGAAAATAAACCTGTATCTTGTAGTGCTACCAATTCAAATTCCAATAACAATTCTCAAAATAGTTTCATTACTCAACCCTTCACCATTCAGGAATTAAGAGCTGCTATATTTTCACGTCGAGATACTTCATGTGGGCTAGATTGTATTCCATATTTGATGTTCAAAAAGCTATCTCAAAGTAGTTTATTAGTATTGTTAGACATTTTTAACGCATTATGGTTTAATAATGACATTCCTCATGAATGGAAAATTGACTGTATAATACCCATCCAAAAGCCTGATAAACCTAAACTTGATCCAAACTCATATCGTCCTATTACCTTGACTTCTTGTGCAGGAAAAGTATTTGAGCAGCTTCTTAAGCAACGTCTTGAATACTATATAGAACATAATAGATTGTTGCCAGTAAATCAGTTTGGTTTTCGTAGAGGCCGTTCGGCCCGTGAAAGTATTAGTTTATTACATTTAGATATTTTAAAAAGCATTGGCAGTAACAACAAACTCATAAGCGTGTTTTTTGATATTGCCGGTGCTTTTAACAATGTAAATATAGACATATTATGTACAGAATTATTAAATATTTGTATTCCACTGAAACTTGTTCAGTGGATTCGCGCTTTTTTGCTTAATAGAAAAGTGTACGTCAAATATAGTGGTGAATTATTTGGTCCTCGTTTGTCTTCTGTTGGAGTATGTCAGGGTGGGATCTTATCTCCGTTGATATTTATTTTGTACATACGTCGATTAAACTTAATATTAGGACCCAATATCAAAAATTTACAATTCGCAGATGATTTAGTAGTCTATTTGACAGGAAATCATTCTAAAGATATTATACATAGCATTAATTTGGCTTTAACTAACCTTCATAAATACCTCTCATATTTAAATCTTGAAGTTAACCCCCAAAAGTCCAAGGTTGTTGTTTTTGGCAAACATAATAATGTCATTCTGACCCCAGTTTATTACAATAATATTGCTTTGCCAGTTTCTTTAGATACAAAATTTTTGGGTGTTGTGTTTTGTCGTAACTTGTCGTGGAAAAAGTATACAGATCACTTGATAGTCAAAGCTAATAAGGCTTGCAATGTCTTAAAATCACTTTGTGGTACTAGCTGGGGAGCGGACCCAAAAGTTCTGCTCATGCTATACAAATCAATCGTAAGATCACATTTTGAATATGGGTATTTATGCTATGCGGGAGACTCCAAGCTCATTGATATTTTTGATAAAATACAAAATAAATGCATGCGGATAGTAACTGGAGCTTTCAGGACCACTCCAATTGTTTCTTTACAAGTGGAGTGTAACCTGCCTCCTCTGGCTATTCGTCTCGCTTATCTAAAAGAAAGGTTTATTCTAAAACTCTACTCTGAAAAAAATAACAATCTCATAGCCGAGCTTACCCATCCTAGTATTTCAACTATTCAAAAACCATGTTATATTTTGCAAGGCTTTTCTGAATATATGGGATGTTTACAAAACCTTCCTATCTTTCAAAATAATAATTACCTACCATGTTATGATGGACCATATGAAAGTAAATTCATTCCAATGAATATAGTGATTGAAAATAATCTCTCTAGGAAGGAGGAAGTTTATGAAAGATTATCTCTTTGGAATGGTTACAGATTTTTATACACTGATGGCGCAAAAAATGAGTCAAATGTATCTTTTGCAATATACGACCCCACTACTAAAATAGGTATTGGATATAAAATAGACAAACAATCTAGCATATTTACTGCGGAAGCAGTTGCTATACTTGGTGCGCTAAAGCACATATTAAATCGTAACTGTGGTTTTCATAAATGGGTGATAGTCAGTGATAGCATGAGTGTTTTGAAGGCATTGCAAAATAATAAAATTAAGGCAAATACAAACTACCTCGTATACAGTATAAAGGATCTATGGTTTGATCTTTACGCTAATCATCAAATAACAGTTGAATTCATGTGGACTCCATCCCATATAGGAGTATCTGGTAACGAAAAAGCAGACTATTTGGCTCGTTCAATTTCAAATTCTCAAAACGTTGGAAATGATTTGAATTTATTATTACCTTATACCGATGTAGTTGCTGTTCTGAAACAAAGAATGTATGTTAAGTGGAAGGAACATTGGGATCACATAGTACAAATAGAAAACAAAGGTTCTTGGTATGCTGCTTTGAATGTTAATTTGAAATCCGTTTCTTGGTTCCGTACCGGCAATGTATACCGTTGTAAGAAGTTTTACTCCACAATAAGCCGTTTGAGGTTTGGACACTGTCGTCTTAATCATCACCTGTTTCGAATGAAAATTGTGAATAATCCGCATTGCGATCATTGTCAGTCACAAGAGGATCAAACCATTGATCATTTGTTCTTTTCATGCTCGTCTTTCGGTATTCAGCGCCTTTTGCTGATGGACGAGTTAATCCGTATTTACGGAGAACCACATCTGGTCCCGCAATCTGTACAAACATTACTACAAAATAATTCCACATACGTACCATTGTATAATTTTGTAATATCTACTGTACAGGAAATTTAGGTATAGCGAATGTATATAAATTTAATGTGAAATTATTGTATATAAAAATTAAATTTAAAAAATATGAAGAAGATGTAAACACAAACACATTTTATATGGACATGAAACCTTTAACGAAAGTTGAACTAAAGACGATTTTATTGTAAAAATACCCAGAATGGACAAAAATAATGAAGACGTACGATATATAAAAATACATGGAATTGACAAAATACTGAAGACGTATAATTTATAAAAACACTCAAGAAGAATAAACTAACTGAAGACGTATAAAATAAGAAAATACAGAAGAAGAACAACACACTGAATGGACAAAATACTGAAGACGTATTATTGATGAAAATACACAAGATATGGAAACTCACTGAAGACGTACAATCTATAAATATTAAAGAAGTAGTACTCACTGAAGACGAGGCTGTATGGTCTTAAGACCTTTGCCTGTCCAGAATGGACAAAGGAAAAAAAAAAAAAAAAAAAATCATATGTCAAAAAAATATTGCAAATCACCAAAAACATCGGAAATATTGTAAAAAAGTCGATGTGCTTTTTAATTCGGTTGACTAAAATTCGCAGTAATTATTTTCAGTAATATTCAAAAATGTACATCAACTGAGAGGTTATAATCAAGTCCACAGGTAAGTCCTGAATTTTCCATTTTCTTTCAAACAAACCTCCGTGAAACAAACCCATGAAATTGCAGTGATTTAGGTATGTATTGTGTTTTACTGAGCCGTATGAACGGAGGGAATGCGTGAAGCTGCGATCGCCGTCCACGACTGTTATAAATAGCTTGCGAGTCGCGTTAATGTGTGTGCGAATGGGAAGTCGCGAGTGGTGGTGCCGGGGCTGCGCAGGCGCACAGGTGGGCGCCCCCCGCCGCCGCCCGCGCCGCTGCAGCGCTGCACCGCCCGCCCGCCGCGACACACTCGCCCGCCGCTCCCGGCGCGACACCACTACACACCACACAGTATGTATTCCTCGCACACATTACAATATCACACGAATTCCTGCATCGAAATCGTTTGATAGTGTTGTTTCTGTATTAAACGGTGTCAAATTTCCTCTCAGGTGAGAATTGTCTTGTTTATTTTACTAATTATGTTGTTTGGTATTGAAATGGTGTTAATCAGACAGACCTATTGATTCACAAATGATTTCTCTTCTTAATGTTTATTGACTGCAAAAGTAAACAAGTATTTTTTTCTGTCAGGAGGCAATTACTGTGATCTTGGCAACGCAGCATCATGGCATCAGAAAGAGGAGTGCCGGTGGACCTGTACATCTATGACCTGACCAACGGTCTGGCGTCCATGCTGTCTCCAGTTATCATTGGTAAGCAAAAATCTTGGGCAGTTTTACAATTCACCTTTCCGCCATCTGTACTTAACTATCAAACTGCAGGTGATAAGTTTAGAGGCAAAATTTGATGTACATTGCAGAGCCACTTATGCATTATGACCCTGTTATTATATTAGCTATGCAAAGCTTGAAGTGGTTGCCATGGCCAAAATCGGTCAGAGAGATCATGTCATCATGCAATGTACTAAGAATTTTACCAGTAGACTTGTTTTAGCCTGTAGATTGATACCATAAGGCACTGCTGTTAATTCATGTTCAAAATTGTTGTTTATTTATGGTGTAGATGAGCAGCCATTACTGATTGGAGAGAAGATAGATGATAAGGAAATTGGTATGGATTGTTTGAAAGAATTGCAAACCAAATTGCATTCACCACATGAATGAGTGTTGTTTTTACTAATATTTATGTGATTTGTTTTGATTTTAATACATAACCATGAGTACTTGCACTACTTACCTTAGTAATCTCAACCAGCTGGCCTAACATACTAACATTTTGCAAAAAAAATGTAGGTATTTTGTGTATGTAGGTTTATCTTATTTATTTTATTGATAGTTTGAAATATTAATCAATGGCTGCAATAAATTCTATAGATACAACATTCATAATAATTTATTTGCATTTGTGATTTGATTTGATGAATGTTGTCTTTATATTTTTTTATTGTAAAATCTCCACATGATAGGTAAGCAAAGGCCTGAATTTGATTTTTATATGATTTGATATTTTTTTTATTATAACACATACTCAACAACATTAACTATACATATAATATGATATGACCTAGTGGCCATTAAGCTATCCAGGACCAACTTGTATCACAAAATAATGATGATTTTAACACACATGTGTAAACAATAAAAATTGCTGAGAGGGTGTTATACAGGGTGTAAGAGACGGTGTACCGAAAACTTTGCAGGCATGATCCGCTCCCTATTAAGAGAACGCACCAAAAACGAACATAACACACACTAGACCGGTTTAGAAGACTGCAGGCAGGCTAGAGAAGCCTTGCCGACAATATCTAGTCGCCTATCCAAGAAGTTGCTCCAACTGAAGAAAACCCAACTTCGTATGGTAACCAGCGTCATAACCGGTCACGGTCACTTCAACAAGCACCTCTCAGTCATAGGTGTTAGTGACAGCCCCCTATGTAGGGCATGTATGGAAGAAGAAGAAACAGCCGCCCATGTGGTGTTACACTGCAAAGAGGTGGCAGCATACCGGGCAAAATACCTCGGAAACTCGAGGTCAATCCCCGAGGTACTCAGTGATTTGGTAGGGTTACTGGGCTTCCTTGGGGAAATAGGATGGCTCGAGTAGGGAGCCCCCACCCTTTACGCAAAATAGGCGCATGCAGACGTCGAGTTGCGGAAAATAGCCCGTTTTACCATTACCATTACTATGGGGGCTATGTAGGGAAATGTAAAAAAGATTTCGATCTTCCATACAAAATTCCCGATCAGCTGAATGACTTTGTATGTAGACTCAAAAAAAATTTTTCAATTTTGAAAATTTTGTACCTTAGGAAAAGTTGATCAGTTTCATGGCCTGGTTCACCCCTTAAATTTTTTTACACACTGTATTTATTTTTATCTGTGAAAAGTATTTATTTAATGTTTTCTTATTTATCAACTCTGACTGCCACGGGACGCGGTCACATGAACGTCCGCGCGTTCGTGACGCGACCTACTTCTGCTTGGATTCCTGACCGTTTCAAGGCTGACTTTTTATTAGACAACCTGTAAATACAAACGTAATGAGGTTGTAAACACGAGGCGCCTCATATTCTTGGGTTGTACTAAAAACTAACTAGGTAACTCCTCTGACTCAGCGACCCAAAGAGGATATTGGCGTCCGAAGCAAGCTCTATCCACTGATCTCTGTCCTGCACGATCTTCTGCTAATTGCTGACTCTAAGATCAGCCTCTAGTGCAGGTCAGCCTCTACCACGTGTCTCCATCGGTACCTGGGGCGCCCCACTGGACGCCGGCCGTCCTGTGGAACGACCCACGTACGCTCTTTTTGCTCTCCGAACCTCTCCCGAAACAATGTGTTTGCAAAAACATCTTCACAATTTTGTTTGTGAAACCGGACGGTGTCAATTAAAGTAGAACTGGCAGTGATCCCTGTGGTGTGGTGGTTGCAGGGCGGCAGGTGGAGGGCGTGTGGCACACGGCGATAGTGGTCTACGACCGCGAGTACTTCTACGGCGCCGGCGGCATCACCAGCTGCGAACCGGTTGGTACCCATTTTAACTGCTTTATAGTTTATACTCCCATAGTCCATGCGGTTCTATGTTTGCGGGTACAATGTTGCCTCGAATATAGTTCCCCAACAAAGGGCCGTAGATCAGCGTTTGCCGCGCCGGCGCGACGGTGCCGGTGCCAAGAGCTGCCGACACTTCCACAAACAAACAAAACATGTAACCGCTGCTACGCGCTAGCTAGCCGACACTACATCATCAAGCTGTCTACGCGTACATTTCTCTACACTATTACTTCTACCACATCATCTATCTCCAAGTCCTGCGCATACTAATTCATTTCGCACCCAGATTTTAATCATAATCAAATTAATGTATGAGCCATTTTGGTTGACCAGCAGAGAAATGTTCGTGAAATGGTAAACACGTGTTCCTACACGCCATTACGAACATTAATGATGGCATTTATGTTCCTAATTCGTCACCAGCAGCGCATGTGCATTTCAATGCAGAAATAGTGCATTCCACTTTACAAAATTTGCTACATGCGGAAGAATGCAATACGCAAAACTTAGTTGATTCCTGAATTGCTTATTAGCTGAACATATATTACTTCAGCGGCTTTTAGTTTATTATTTGGCAGTAACGTCACAGCCAAACAGATTAGCAATGATAACGCCTACATCATCGTTTAAACGAGCAAAGTTTCGCCATAATAGTTGCGAGCGGTGCGTCGTGGACAGCGTGTCACCTCTCGCCGCCCCACGACGCAGGCGCCGCTAAATTTACATCAGTATAAATAATTCACCAATACTTCGCATCATTCGCGTGGTTGATATTTTCAGCATAACGTTCTATTCACATTTTTATGAGCGATTGTCTATTTATAGCTGATATTCTACTCTTGTCTATAAACAAAGTACCTACGCATCGTATTCTGAGGAGTAGTAGAATGCGTCATCCCACCTAGTCGCATCATCATCACTACTGACTATAGAATAAATTTATATTTTGCCCAATAGTAATTGCCTAAATATAGCATATGTCGAATGAGAGTAGGTCCGTGCATGTAAATAGTGCAGGTGTGTATAAATAGCGCGGTGCAGCGACCGCCGACCGCCGACCGACACGAGCGACGTCGCGGCGCTTCCGCAAGGGTGGGGAGACACTGCATTGCCACTGTATTCATACACTCGCTTCACAATATTATGACATTTATGACACTAGTATATTTCTAGCATTGCGGAAGATAATCTGACATCTCTTCATATTCCTTTTGAAGCTATTCACGGCTTCGATTAAGCCATTTATATATAGCCTGGTAAAGTGCCTTGTCTAGTCAGTAACTTACAATAGTGTGATGTTTTAATAAAAGAAGCCAAATACTGCATTGTTTGGTGGTTATGAATTTCAGGGCGGCACTCAGCTGGGCGCGCCGCTCAAGATAGAGCGGCTGGGGGAGACGTTCGTGCCGCGGCAGCTGTTCGTCGACTACATCCAGGGCCTGCATGCCACCACCTATACGTGAGTAGAGGCTGCCTCTCACTGGAGTCGGGGCCGCAGTTACGGCATGGGAGAAAGTCTAGGTCTTGCATTTAGTAACTTCAGTCACGCCATATAAGTCGGATCAGCTAGCCTTGGGCTTGGGCAGACGGCTTTATATATTATAGGCAAGCTTAAGTTCTGTAAGACGCACAAAGAGACAATAAAAGTCTTATGCGTGCGACATACACTCCAAAGTTTTAACTGTCTAACCTAGCCTGAGCTTGACTGTATCGTGGATTGACAAGCTTGCTTTAAATCCATAGCAGCCACTACAGTTTAGTCAGTTCACTGCTATATCTGCGCCTCCCTTTATCGGGAGGTATTTTCATACTCTCCACTTTGCAGGTGGATTAACAGGGAACGCTGCTGACCATTTCCTGGATAAATTATACCTTAGTCGCTTTTTACCCTCGGGTATAATTAAGGCGAGATGCTACTCTAAGGCGGCATCACACGGCAAAACTTTATTATTTCCAGGGGCGCGGAGTATCGTCTGCTGGAGCACAACTGCAACCACTTCAGCGACGAGGTGGCGCAGTTCCTGTGCGGCGCGCGCGTGCCCAAGCACATCCTGGAGCAGCCGGCGCAGCTGCCGCCGCCGCTGCGCCTCGCGCTCACCGCGCTGCTCGACAACATGCTGCCTGCCGCGCCCCCCGCCGGCAACAGCACCGCACTCGGACAGGTAATGTAATTTTTTTAAACAAAGGATCTGTTAATGGCGCCCGATTGTCATGTTTTCTCCTTCCCACTGAGGCTCTGACATATACCAGACATTCATGCTTTCTCCCTCATACTTAGGTAACCTCCGCCATTTATAGATCCTTTCTCTTATTCTACGCCTTATACAACTATAGCGACGCGTTTGATACCATCGATCATCATGGTTTGTCCTAAAAAAATTTACAATGCGTTCTAAAAGCAAACAACTCGGTTAATTCTCACTGTACGTCGACAGAATATCGTACGCAGCCTGAAAGAATGTGTGAAGGAAACGATAAGAAGTTGGTCTACCTCAAGGACGTAGCTCTGGTCCATTACTTTTTCTCGTGTACATCGACGACAGCCAAATAAAAATAGCATGAAATTAAAATAGGTAATAAAATAAAACATTACAATAATAAAGTTTGAAATGATCAGTTTAGAGAAGAAGACTATAAAAACACAAAGAATATAAACTGAACATGCCCTGTATCGTGGTCACCATCACGTACTATTGAGAGGTAAAAATACTTTTGAATAAAATACTCATACTGGCGTGTGGTTCGCAGGAGCTTCCATCGTCTCGCTCTTCCTCCTCGTCATCAAACCCGCTCTCGCCCCGCCCCCCGCCCCGGCCGGGTTACTCCTAGCCCTGCCCCCGCCCCCGCCCCGCCCCGCCCCGCCCCCGCGCGCCAGTATGAGCCTACCTTACTCTGCATTTGTTACATTGATTGTGTGTGTTGCAGCTGGCGTGGGACGGGGGCGTGCGGGGCGCGCGGGGGGCGCGGGCGGACAGCCCGGACTTCCTCACGCTCAACACGCAGATAGAACAAGCCAGGTGAGAGATACTACGATAATCATCTCTTATCTTATTCATTTTGTGAACAAACTTTAGTGGGTTGGTTTTTGGCTTTGATGGAGTACATTACTGTACAGATACATCTGCAGACTTACTTGTGTACTCTTCTGTCTACTTATCTGTACTTACTGAACCCCAAAGCAGTGTTGATCTATTGATATTTATTTTGCCATTGGAACCGTGCGTGTAGCTCAGTATTGGTCCAAATATATTTAAGCGCCATAATCGATTCGCTAAGAAGAAGTGTTGATATTTCCACCCAACGACAGCAATCACAAACCATGCGATTTCAGCTCTTCCTGCAAAGAATTATAAACCTGAGTAAAATGAACCCACCGTGACAGTGAACTGAATACAGATAGTGCAATCTGTAGAGTTTTACTCCAAGTAGATCTTAACATCGTAACAAGCATGATTACTTAGACTTGACTGGACTTTTAAAAAAAAATCCAAAAAGTAGCTTAGACAAAGTAACTTGGACAAAGTTTGGATAAAAGGTTAGCTTAATTTGTTTGGACTGTCATCTAAGTGTACTTTGATGAGTGCTGCAAAGATGAATGTAGCGTTGAAAAAGGCCGTCAAATGTAGTTGGTCCGAGCTTGTTTAGACAGTGGCGAGCCAGCGTAACGTGTAGGCAGGCATTGCCGGCAGGCGGCGGGCGCGCTCATGTACCGGCTGTACGACGCGGTGCGGTGCGGCGCGCAGCGGCTGCGCAGCGAGCGGGAGCCCGCGCCCAGCGCGCCCAGCCCGCGTACCATAGAACCGGGGAACGATGTCAACACGTACGTGCGCCACGTCATCACTGTAGACTACTTCCTATTGGCGTCAGCTCACGAAACAACGAATACTTTATCAATCCCTTGCAAATACATTGTAGATATAGCAAAAAAAAAAAACTAGGAAATTTGTAGTAGTTCACACCACACTATTGAAATAAACAGGAAACACTTTTATTTGTTCGTATTTAATCGACCACTTTCAAAATGTATGAATCTATTTAAAACGTTCTTTCATATTAGAAAGCTACAATAACCCCAAGTCGCATAGGGTTGACATGAATGCGAAAAAACCCCTCATTCCTTTGGATGCCGGCTAGTAGCGCTGAGCAGGCTTTCCGATTCTTTTTAGAGGGATCAGAATATCTTCCTATCTCTGCTATAGTATAGATAGATACGACGTATAGATAATGGCAGGTCGGTGTGTGCAGATGGCGCCGCTGCGGGCGCGCGCTCGGCGTGGTGGGGTCCCGCCTGGACGCGCGGGGCGGGGGCGGGGGCGGGGGCGGCAGCGGGGGCGCGGGGCTGAGCGAGCAGCGTCGCGCGGCGCTGCGCTGCGTGGAGGTGGCGGGCGCGGCCGCCGTGCTGGTGCGCGCCGCGCAGCTGCTGACGCGCCGCCATCGCGCCCGGCATCACCCCCACACCCTCCCCGAGCCCTTCTGACCGCCCCACACGAACCCACCACACTATGTCCTCAATAAAAGCTAACTCGACCTCTGCTTGTTTCTGTGTAGCTAGCGTTGTAGTTCGTCCGCGGCAGTGCAGTAGGAGACTGCTCTGCAGACTGCACTGTGTGTTCAGTTCACTGTCCGCATTTGAAGCCAAATTCATGGCAATCGTTTCACGGTCCTACTGCGCTGCCCCACGCGTAATTGGGCCTCATTGATCAAGTCTTTTAGTCAATAGGCTTTAGTTGTCGTTTTGATGTCTTAAGTGTATCAACTTGTGTTGGAGTTATTGAATACTTATGCCATTTGAAAATATTTTTGTGTCGTAATATTATAGTGCAAAGTTGATCTTACTGTTATAATTTGCTACTCGCTTTAGAAGGACTCATCAAACCGGATTTGCTTACGTTCACAGAAGTAGAAATAAGTGTTTATACTTATTCCTGCAGCCGTGGGAGCGCAGAACAGTCACGGCAAGTGGTTTAGATGTTTGGCCTAGCCTCGTCGACTTGGATGATGTGAATGAGAGTATCTGTTTATGTGTTGTGTTGGTTGCAGAGTAGCGGGCGCGGAACTGGACAAGAGGCGGTCCACACTGGCGGAGAAACTCGCGCGGAAAGAGAGGCGCGCGGAGAAGAAGAGGCAGAAACATGGCGGCCAGCCCCCGCCACAAGGTGAGCCCGTGTATGCCCCTTATTCTAAAATGTGGAAAATAAAATAAAAAGTGGGAGGCCATAGATTCATGTGGCTAAAACCAGCGACTCTACGATTAACAAGGACTGTAGCGACCTCTAGAAACTACAACTATATGCAGACGCAAAAAGTTCTCAACCAATCCTCTAGATGGCGGAAGCTAAAACACGACATCGAAAGTCTTAACAACGAACCATTTCTCTGATTGATAAGCTGATAGCAACACTTGTCTGAACTAGGCGCTGACATCTTTGCAGCTGGAGGAATTATCTGTCAAGTTCAGTGACTCTATCTAATCGCTGCTCAGCTTTTAAAAATATATTTCACTCGCAACCAGCGCCAACTACTAGGAACTAAACGAACGGATAAAAAAAATCCATCCCAATCTTATGTTATGCAGGTGTAACCGTTGGTCCCCTGGCCCGATTTGGCCTGGTCCTCATTGTTACTTCCCTCGACGCCTGTATTCTTCCACTCAGTCTTGCCTCCTGTCACTCTTCACATCAAACATACATACGAATCGAATGAACATCCTTAAAATAACGTAAACTGAAAATAATAATAAAAAGTGAGAAGTGACCGACTTGAAGACAATTAGACGGTAACAAATAAACTCGAAGAATTTTCCATTTAACGAGCGGTTTGTAAACCGAGTGAAATAAAAACATTTTCCTTAAAACACGTCGAATATTAGCCTAAATTAAATTGAAAATATCCTTCTTCGTATTCACGTCAAATTAAGTTGGATATTTACGTGCATTTATCGAACAGGATAACAGTGCATACGTATATAATTATTGGTGTCAGCGCGCAGACTGCAGAGTGCTGAGTGCGGGAGTATTTATAATCGGGAATTTCCACCCGCGGGGCTCGCCGCGAGTCCGCGCGCTCAGTCCGCGCGCGGTGTTGGCTTTCCGCGCGCCAGGAATAGCCGCGCGGTGAGTGACCGCCGCCGCGCCGCCGCCGCCGCCCGGCATCAGTCCCGCCGGGAGAGCCGCAGCGAGCGTTTCGCGACCTCCCCGCTCAGTGCACCCGCCACACGTGCTACCGGCCACCTGTCCACGTGCCACTGCGACCTACACACAGCTCCGGTTATTAATTAGGTCAGCGATCGCGTTCACGGTGCTACCGAAAGCTGAAGTTTAGTGAGAGCCGGTCGAGGCGCAGTTTGAAAGAAAAAAATAGCAAAGTCGGTCGGCCTCGATCGGCCCCCGGTCGTTCACATTAGATCAGAATAGAAGCGTGCTAGTGGGTTAGATCGGATCTAGTGGTTGTTATAACGTGTGGTGTTGTGTGCAGACATGGCGGACGGCGTGGAGGTGGAGGTGCAGCAGCAGCCCGCAGCGAGCAGCGCGAGTAGCGCGGGGCCCAGCTCGAGCGCGGCGCCCGACGCGGACGAGCGACACGAGCAGGAGATGCGGCGCCGGCAGGCCGACCCGCCCATCGTATACACCGACATCGACGTGAGTACAATCACTCTTCTCCATCACCAGCTGAAGAGTGCATTCGAGATGTTCCATTTACTAGAAATTTACTCGATTGACAGTACTTAAGCCCCGGTTCCAGAATGACAAGTGGAACATTTCGGGCGTTTAAGAACTGTCATATAGTAAAAGAGCTATAAAAGAGGACGTACCGAACGCGCCCCAAATATATTTCTATGTCACCATCATAAACAACATTGACTCTACCAACTGTTCAATTATTTTCCGATCTGAAACAGATAGGTAATTCAAATAGTCAACTGCGAAATTCTTCATAGAAAATAACTGTAACAGTTTCACACCTTGTTGGCAATAGTACCGGACAAGGTGGGTTGATGGTGGTCAACAATGAACTTGTATTGGCAAAGCCGCGGATGATCCAGTGGCATGCAAGCGGCTGACTCACTGTGACCGGGAGATATAAATATGCCGCCGCTTCCAGAACTTGCGCAATGTAAACACTCCAGGATGTAAACAACTTTATGGAAATCATAACGTAAAAATGTTCCTTTCAAAATTTTGTGCATTACAACACCTATTGGATTACTTTCGCAATCCCTTTTAAACTTGTTTATTTATTGTCATACCAACCAAACCCATAGTCGTTTAGTTCCGGGTTCCTACTTCATAGAGACTAAAGCTTTTTATATGAATTACACCTCATGAAGTCATAATCATCAGCTACACATTTCTAAATCGAACCAAATTTGTCATTTAGTGGAAAACAATAGATTTCTTTAAAAAATTGGCGCAGGTTTTTTTTTTGTTTTTTTTAAATGTAATAGGCCCGCATTTGTCTGCCATCTCACCTGGTGGTAAGTGGAGATGCAGACGAAGATGGTACATGCTTGCCTAGATAATGCCTATTCACTCTTGCCTTAAAAAGGCCCAAGTTATATTGTTCCGGAAAAAGATCCGCCGGCAGGGAATTCCACTCTTTAGCCGTACGCATGACAAAAGTTGAAGCGAAACGCTTAGTGCGGATTAGGGGTATATCTACAACATAAGGGTGGAACCCCAGTCGGCGCCTCGATCCCCGGAGAAGGAATGGGGAAGGGGGTATCAGGTCGTGGAGTGATTGAGCACACTCTCCGAAATGTATCCTATAGAATACCGACATGCATGCTACTTTACGACGATGTTCAAGGCTCTGGTTCAAGTTCAAGGTTGCCATAGATGTAGGATCATAATCCCATTAGTGTGCGAAATATCCATATTTATACATTTTCATACGAGTCAAGAGGTCAAAACATTAGCAGGGAATAGAAATGAATGGGAAAGCTTCACTGATAATAAATCAGCAATAGAAAATTTAGATCAAATAGAAAATAGAAACTGCATCTCTTTTGGCAGTAGTACGTGAGTACTTAGTTATTACACAGCCACCGCGTGGTATCATGCATTAGTTTATGGTTACGAGTGCCGCGTCTCAAGGTTGCCATAACCGGCAGCCAGCGTCAATGCGTCTATATGTCTATGTATATTTACATGTTTGTTACATGTTTTTGGTATTAGCCAATAATATAATTATAGAATTTCCCTTCGGTACTACACAAAATGAAGTCAACTGAATTTTTGGAGTGCTTACTTGTAAAGTTTTTGAGATGCATTTGAATACTGAGATATGAATAATTCAAGATGGAACTGGTTGAATGTTCGAATCAACATAATATTTCCTGCTTTGAGTGCTCGTAAATTACATAATTGTGATCTGTAAAATCTGTTTTTGCAAAAAAAGCACTCTAATCTCCTTTTGAAGTATAAATCTAAATATAAGGTCATTCAACAGGGTGACTTATTGGGCCCTCACTTATTCACAACGTATGCAAGTAATGCACTGTGTCACTTGCAGGGTGCAGCGGAGTATGAGAAGCTGGCCAAGGCGCTGGAGAAGGCGGAGCTCAGCCCCGAGGAGAGGACCAGCCTCGACGAGCTGCAGCAGTACCTCGTGCAGGGAGAGGGCAGCTGGGTGCTTGGCGACGACTTCCTCGCGTTCATTGGTAATTCATTCAATGCGTTCTTACTACTTTGATTACGAAATCTACGAATCACATGATTTTTCTATTCTTTTGGCTTAGTTGATTGGAAATCTAATATACATTCAAAATTGACCATGTACTGCGTTTGTTGGCTAGTAAATCGTTATATAACAATTTATGAGAGTACTTTATCTATAAGGTGTAAAAATATGAGCTGCAAATATTATAAGGAGTGAATTAGCCCATGAAACGGAACAACTTTCCGCAAGAAACATAGGTAGTAATAAGAAAAAAAAGATTTGGGACCCCATACAAAGGAGAATGCCCATACATGGGCTAACCATGTGTCTTGCGTTACAAAACAAATGAATGCAATATATAATATCGCCAATTTCAATGAAACATAGCAACATTAATTGTTGCACAAAACCCGGAAAATTAATAATAATAAAATTGAAAATCTACGTTTACCTATTTTAACAAAAAAACTTACTGAGGCGTAAACTATTTCTACACTGCTTACCGAAAATAACGTATTTAGAACTAAATACACTAAAGAGCGCCAAACATCAGCACTTTTGTCTCTTTCGATGCCCCACTTTGACACTCAAGAACTCCAGAACTAGTATGTTACATAAAAATTCCCTATGCTAAAATGATAAGCAATATTAAATCTCTATTATTATATAACTTTGGCTTTGATGCGATTCCTGCAAGTGTGACGCAAGACTGATGAAAAACAGGACGAGCATCCAAACAAAAGTTTGTATGCGAGGTGTTCAAAATTTATTAATACTTCAATCTATGTTCCTTGGGGTATGCTGATCAGTTTCATTGACTAGTCTAACTCTTATAATTATATGCAGTTCATTTTTTTACATCCTGTAAATTAATAAATTATCCTTAAGTCCACATGGAATAATTCCACTTCTTCTTTATCAATTAAAAAAATCTGTGTATTTTTTGGAAGATGATTTCACAAACTGTTAGTATGTTCAGAGTGTAAACCGCTATAATATCATAACCATGCTCGTATTGTAACGAACATGTGGTGTTGTATTCCAGGTCGCATCCTAACCGACGAGAGCTTGTCTGGCGCGCGGCTGGCGACGCTGCGCTGCCTGGCGGCGTGCGCGCTGCGGGAGGACGTGTCGCTCATCCTGCACCAGGACAGGCGCCACCACGCGCTGCTGTCGTACGCGCACAAGATCGACACGCTGCCCGTACCTGAACAAGAGGCGCTCGCCATGTTTGTGAGTGTACTTCATTCGCTCAGTTAGTGTCCGAAACAGCGTAACTTCGCATTCATGTTCGATACATGCTCCTACGAGCGCGCACTGATAGTTACGCCGGGAGACACCATTTGACCGAATTAACTATACTGACAATTTGTATCTGCACACACTAGATTCTATTAGGATAAAATATAATCTAGATGAACTCGAAAGCATAAATCTCACGAGTGTCTTGCGACAACTCTTGTACAATTCTTAAGACAGTCACTATTGCCTTGGCTTTCCTCAGCGACTTGGATTACTAGAAATAGATACGATTCTAGGATTAAATAAATGAGCAAACTTGAAAGAGCAGCACTTCTATTTCTTAGAGTGTCGATGGCAGACACTATATATGGTCGCGGCCCAAATCTTAGCTTCGTTGAGCATCACTTTACTACACTTAATCTCAATACCGTGTTCTAAAGTTTTTAAAAATTACAAACTTGGAATGCATACGTATGCATTATGTACGTACAGACATATATCACGCCTTTGCGGGGTAGGCAGAGCGTTTAAGAATATGGCCGCTATCGCCACGTCTGGCCTTTTTTGTGGATTGTTTTCCGAGGTTTTGAATGCATCTATTGCTAATTAACCTAAAGCAAATGTATGTGTTTGTTTAGATGTGCAACTTGTTCGAGAACCTGTCATCGTCCGAGTGGCTGCTGTACATCAGCGAGTGGGAGGCCGCGAGCGGGCAGCCGCTCTCCAACATCCGCTGCACGACCAAGGTGACGCGTTAGACACACTCACTCATTGTTATATTCACAGCCAATAGTATCTCAGTGAATCAAAACTTCCACAGGCACCATTGGTCGATGAGACATTAAAGTAAATTGATAAATATTTCGAAACAGACATTAATTAAGTTTACTAACAATAACTGAGAGAATGGAGTCCAGCAGGGGTCGTTACTAGGGCCAATATTATTTTTTCTTTATCTAATGCCACTTAAATAAAAAGTAGCAATCCTGTCATAATAAAATGTTCTAGCCATGTTATCCAAGGCTTCTTAAAACACTATCCTCAGAATAATATTTCTGTTGTGCTCCGTGCAAATTATTTCCAAGTAGAATCACAACAATTACTTTAAAATATTTCAAGTACAATAGTATCGCCGGATAAATGGATTAGCCATTGTAAAAAAGATTGAGTTATTTATTGAAGACTCAATTATTTGCAGGTGTGCGTGCACGCGGCGCTGGCGGAGGGCGCGGAGGGCGCGCTGCGCGAGTACGGCACCGCGCTCATGTACAACGTGGCCACCAAGGAGGTAAAGACCGTGGTCTGTATCTCTTCACTGCTCTCTCTCTCTCCTTACACCTACCGCATCACATCGCTATGGTAGTATTAGAAAAGCGGTGGCATTTCAATCATTCAACCAAATTTTGAAACGGATTCACATTCATAAGCATAGCTCTTAAGTAATGAAGAAGATTCACAAGTGAGTTTGACTCTCCATCTTGAACATGATGGTTTAAAAAGTTTTCACGAAATGACGGCTGGTTTTCTATCAATTAGTCAAAAGCGAGCTGCTTCCAGCTGCCATCGCTTTTCTAAGATCGTATTTGTGTGCATTTTTGATATCATATTTTGTCTCATCTAGATCCCGCAAACTATACACCCAGTGATATGAAATACCACCCACAAATCACGCCTCTATCCCTGGCGGGGTAGACAAAGTCGTGTATTACTATAGTGACAGGTTATCAGCCTGTCGCCTAAAATATGAAATATACCGAAAAAATACAGACAATTATTTATCAATTGTGGCTGAATAATTAAAAACCTCGATGGGTGTGATGTGATACACAAACGCCTAATAATACTTGAATCGACGTCACCTTACTCTGATTTAGTTTGACTAACAACACAATCATATCAACCACATTATTTTAATTTTCATTTATAACACTGTTCTAACATCGAATGATCTGCGTAAACAAACTTTAACAATTTCATTGTTATAAGAATTATTTCTTGTACTTACAAACCTCCAAATTCCAAAGTAGCGTGGGAAAGCCTCGCGAATATTATCTCGCTATCATCAAAGGATTTGCTCGAATGAAACTGTACTAATCCCTCTGCGCGAGATACTTGCGTGATAACTATGATTTATGATATTTGCACGAGAATTAAAACAGTTGTATGCTGAAAGTACACTTACAAAGTAAATTATTGGCATTTATTTCCTATTTATTGAAATAAACTTTTTGAGCTACAACTTCATTATCACTACTATATTCAATAATGAACCATAGAAGACAGAAGAGGAAAGATGATAGGACACCTGATACGACACGATAATTTCCTGAAGAACATCATTGAAGGGAAAGTAGAAGGCAGAAGAGGCCGAGGTCGACCAAGGCGAAATTACTTTGACCAAATAAAAGAAAAAGTTAATGTCGTGTCGTATCAGGAGGTCAAATCACTGGCGGAGAGACGAATAGAATGGCGGTTACTCCACCGACAAGAGCTGGGCTCTTAAATCTAAGAAGATTGAATAATGATCACGTGATTGGAAACACCAAACTCATTTACGTATCAAACAAAGTTGTTAGACACTTTACTTAATTTTATTCACTTGGAAGTTAGAGAGCTATCTACCAAGTACCCGCATATGTAAAACTGCTTGATTTAAGCTTTCTCGTTTCGTTGAGAAAACTCAGTTTACTATTCCTCTCGGCCCCCTTTTGCCTGGAATAAGTAACAAAAGTTTATGTTTTGAGCCTGAGCGGCGCATCTATCGCATACTTTACTAGTGTGAGTGAGTGGCGCGCGTTGTTCCAGCGGCTGCAAATTAAAAATTTCAAATTTCAAATTTCAATCGTTTATTTCCAAGTAGATTCACAACGAATTCTTTCAGAAAGTCAAATTTTTACAATACAATACTGTCGCTAAAAATAAATTAGTCATTGTAAAAAAGAGAAAATTGTCAGACACAATTTTCTCTTTTTTATAACAATTTTATGTTCCTAGTAGAAACGCGGCACGAGTGGGATAAAAAAGGCACTGCCTCGGGGCCGGCCAGGCTGACCACACAGCATGTAACTTACTAGCATGTAGCTATTAAAGTAAATATTTCAAAAAATATATTTACATGTGTCATGTAAATCAGCCGGACCCCCTGAACAGGAAAACCACCCAAAAACCTGCTCAAAAGTGCTCCTATTCTCAATTAACAATTTGTACCAGAGGACCTAAGCTACCCTAGCTAAGATTTAAAATATATTAATAGCCCAAAAGACGGCTACGCTAAAATAAAATAAAAGTACTACAGTAGATAATTCTATCTGTTTCGTCTTAATTAAGTCTTCCTTTCTATTTATGTCAATTTTAAGTTCCATGCACGTCCCGATTTGGTATTAAAAATGACTGCATGTTTCTTGTGCTGCGCTGGAAAATCAGAGGACCATGCCTCTTTGTCATTAACGTAATCATCTAACTTATAATAGGCTTTATAACATAATGTTTTCTTAATAATAGATTTAAATTTACTCTCAGACAAACTTAATATATCTTCCGGTATTTTGTTATAGTATCGTATACTTAAACCTTCAAATGAAGTCCTAACTTTAGCTAGTCTATGCTTAGGTTGATCTAATTTATTTTTACTCCTTATATTACGATTATGTCTTTCATGATTTCTTGTGAAAGTATGAATATTCTTTCTTACATACATGATATTTTCATAAATATATTGACATTCACACAGACATCAAAATTAGCTAACGTACATACAATTGTCAAAATAACTTAAAACTAAACATAGTAAAGCGGCACTCCACCTCAGTCAAACAGGCCTCCTCGTAACGCGGCTCCTCCGAATGTGCCCATTATGCTTGCGGCATTTCCACGCTGGATGGCAATGGCAATATGTTGGGCCAGAAAACCACCAGCTCGCGGGTCGCCGCCATTCCGCCTTAACCGCTGGCCCACTTCACGGACAAAAGCTTTGGCCTCTGAGCCCCACGTGCCTGACGTCTCAACGGCAAACGGCAGGAAGTCATAAGCAGATTCAAAGTTAGCATACTTCGTATGCTTCAACCCCGCAGCAGCCTCGGCAGCAGACCCAGCAGTCCTTTGTGTGCCTCTTAGGTGTGTTCCTGCAAAAGTGCTCACGCACGTAGCATCCCATAAGAGGCACCTGCCCCTCTGCCACGGGATTAATGTCAATCCGTCCGGCCGCTTACCGTCAGAACGACAGAGTCCAGGCGGCTCCAAAACACATGGCACCCCTGTGGACACTATGGCTTTGCGAATGATCTCGTTGAGAGCCTGATGGCGCGATATTCTCCCCGCGCTACGGACACAGGCCAAGCCGTGGTGCCCGGTAGCATCCACCAGGCTCCCACAAACGCAGGTGTGTGGTTCGCAGACAGCGCAACCCAGCCTCAATGCCGCTGCCACTCTAAGTGAGTCGTTATCCAATAGGGTGCCTATGTGCGGTGAAGGTAGGGCCTGGAGCCACAACCCTGATTCTGGCCGCGAGGCCGCGCGCAAACGCGCCTCATCCACACCCACAGCCTCCCCAATGAGTCCACTTAGAGACTGTTTACACAAAATGTCATCCCATTGCCTTTGTCGCGTAGGATCTTCCGGGCGGTCGTCACTTTGGCAAAGAGACGACCACGCCTCCATCGCCTCCGCCGCGTAAGGTATGCAGAGCTCGCTACCATTTAAAGGTAAAATACGAGCAACTAGCTCCGCAACACCAAACGTGGAGGCGAGGAAGGCAGATGGTCCCGACTCTAGCATGCGACGCACACCCAACCCTCCGTGTCGAACAGGCAAACTGGCCTGCTCCCACTGTGTGTCATTAAGGTGGATGTTGAGTATTCCCTCGAGAGTGCGTTTCAGGGTTTCATCAAAGCTCGCAACCTCCCGAGGAAATAACCAAGTGGGAGCAGTTCTGACGGTGTAGGTCACTTTGGGCATCGAGAAACAGCTTCTTAGCAAGATTAGCGACACATGTGCCGACAGATGCTCGAGATGTTCAGCGAGAGAAGACAAAGTTCTTTTCTTTGTTTTTAGGTCAGCGCTAACTGCTTCTGCAAAAATTGGAGCGCCAAGCAAACACAAGTCCCCTTTGCCCATGACCCTCAAACCCGGCATGAGTTCACGAAATTCATCTCCAGCATCTGAAGAACCTGGTCTACATGCGTAAAATTCGCATTTAGCACTGTTTACCTCTAAGCCCATAGTCTTCAAAGCAGGAAAGAGTTTATGGAGATCTCTAGCGACTACGTCGGGACTTCCCCCTAGCGTCCCATCATCCAAATACCACACATTGAGTGGTGATTCCAGAGAGGTGATGACATTTTGTATAGCAAGGCTAAAGAGCAGTGGGCCTAAAGGGTCTCCTTGTTGTGCTCCTACTTCAGACGAGATAGCGGTACCATCATAGAATAAGTTGGTTGGAGCGGCGTACACCTGGTGCAAAAAAGGGAACAGCGCCGGGATGTGTTCCTTGGCTTCTTTTAATATGGTATCGCGTTCCACTGAATTGAACGCGTTGCGAAGATCTATTTTTATAAGAACGTTATCCTCGTCTTCATTGGCAGCAAAGGTACGGGTTGCGTGGATAGCTGCCTCACACCCCAGAACCGTCCCAAAACCCACCTGGTGAGGTTGCAGGTGTGAAGCCATCTCTCCTCTAACAGCTCGGCACCCCAACTTTGCCACCAATCTACGGATTGTGCTACCGACTGCTATTGGTCTGACACCACCATCTTTTTTTGACAACGCACACAATGAACCTCCGTATAAATAAGGACAAACTTCCACATTTAAAGAACCTTTGAGGAGAAAATTGCATAACCGTGTGAGTGACTCTAGTAGTTTGAGTCCGTTGTCACCTGCTGATAGTGATGTCAGCTCCTTGAGATGTTCAGGTCGCAGCCCGTCTAGCCCTGGTGCTGATCCATTCACAAACGTATTAAGTGCACTGACTACTTGATCCGGTTTAACTATAAGGTGTGGCTCGGAATTACCCGGAGCCAAAGGCAGATCGAGCGCTCGAGAAGGCGACGGGTGCTTGGCCTGCAATGCCAGTAAAGTTTCCGGACTTGCTGGCGCCAAACTGCACTCCGAGACCAGCAAACGCGCAGCACCCCTCAAGTCTCCCTCAAATACTTTTCTTTCCACGGTTTTGTAAAGTGAATAAACCCCTCGGGAACCAGACACCTCACCAATCTCCAAATAACCCAACTCAATATTTTCCTTCACCTTTGCTGTTAAAGACCTTTGTTTATCGTGATCAGGGACTCTTAAAGCAGTGAACGAAAACGACAATAAGGTAAACCAATCTTCGGTGGTGTTAGTCTTAATACATTTTTCGATAATCTGTGACAATTTACCGGCAGCAAGATGTCTGGCACCCTTAGGTACATGTTTTAATACCCGTGTACTTCTTTTTAAAATGGGTAAATCCGCCAGGCTCGCGGCACCCGGGTCATGCCCCCGACAAAACTCCCCCGTTGACCTACCCGGATCTAATGCCACTGCTGTCTG
Source organism: Keiferia lycopersicella (assembly GCA_029255805.1). NCBI lineage: Eukaryota > Metazoa > Arthropoda > Insecta > Lepidoptera > Gelechiidae > Keiferia > Keiferia lycopersicella. The sequence continues at coordinate 12,644,378 of JARACZ010000004.1, read as the reverse complement.
TTCATCTGCATGCCGGTCTTTGTGCATACGGCCAATATGCCGACTTAATCCATGAGGCAAAACATATAATTTTTGCAAGCCGGGACAATACGGACAGGGACCACGTCGAGGCTGGCCATAGATTACATGATTATTACTCATATTCTATTACGAATTAATTGTACTTAATAATAAATAAATTAAATATTTATAAACATCAATCAAGGTCAATAAATAATGAGGTCAATAAAGAATAAATAATGGCAAACAAAAAAACAACTCTGTTCGTTAAAACAATTAAATTCAAGAAATAAAATTAATCACAATTCGATAATTTAGTACTTATACAAAAAAAAAAAAATTCAACAATTACATTTGTTATAGAAATATTAAATGTAAAAGTTTGTATGCAAGCGAACTCGCAGGTATAACAAATTAAATCAAATTAAAGTTCATTGATAATTAGTATTATTTTTCTCCTCCACTCCCACTCCTATGTTGTCCCAGTAGATTGGAGAACTGCATATAGGTCGACGCGACGTAGAAAGATACGTAGATAGTTGGACCACCACGTACTATGTTAGGATTAGTTACGCCATCTAACTGATAAAGGAGGCAGTGGCACCATAATACAAACATCGACCCGCACCAAACACTTAGTCACTCGAACAGTCACATACACATTTTAATCTGGATCAACTGCGGTGTTTTATAACACGGCCAACAAGCGTCGTCGGTAATCTTCCAGTTATTATGCCTTTGGATCGAAGTGCTTCGTCAAGAGAACAGTGAGGCGATGAAAGTAGTCTAAGGTGAACAATCGGGAACGAATATTGGGTAAAATAACTTGCTTTTTCTAATTAAAAACAGTAAAATTAGCTTAGTAGTTAGTGACCTCTGCCAGTGAGGGTAGGAGAAAAAAAAAATAATATATTGACATGGCACAGTCATAATATTAATTTCCTTAAACAGTTCTTTTAGAGAATCACGACTGCCAAGTTTATAAATAGCTCTAATGGCCCTTTTCTGAAGAATAAATATTGTTTCAATATCAGCTGCGCGACCCCACAGCAAAATTCCATAGGATATAATGCTGTGAAAATAACTGAAGTAAACAAGTCGTGCAGTTGCAATATCTGTAATTTCTCTAATTTTACGTACTGCATAGGCAGCTGAGCTTAATCTTCCCGACAAAGATGTAATATGAGGGCCCCATTGAAGCTTTGAATCAAGCGTAATCCCTAAGAAAACTGTGCTGGCAGTAAATTCTAATTTTTCATTACTAAGCGTGACATAATTATTCAAAGAATGTACTACATTTGGCAAAGTGAATAATACACATTTAGTTTTTTTCGCATTTAGAACTAAGTTATTTGCAGTAAACCAACTATGAATTTGTCCAAGAGTGTGATTTACTTCGTCATAATTATGCGCTCGTCTATCAACCTTAAATATAAGGGATGTATCATCAGCAAATAATACAATTTTGGACAAATTCTCTACCATGTAAGGCAAATCGTTAATGTAAATTAAAAATAAAAATGGTCCTAATATAGAGCCTTGCGGCACACCAATTTTAACACGAGATCCCTGTGATTTGGTGCCGTTTACTTGGACCTTTTGCGTTCTATTATCTAAATACGAATTCAGAAATTTCAGAGCTACGTTTCGAATACCGTAATGTTCTAATTTTACCAATAAAGTTTCATGATCTACGCAATCAAATGCCTTAGAAAGATCACAAAAAACACCAATGGCGTCCTTTGATTCTTCCCAAGCATTAAATACATGTTTGACAAGAGCAACACCAGCATCTGTGGTACTACGTCCCTTTGTAAAACCGAATTGCTGGTTGTGTAACAAGTTGTTGCTATTAAAATGGGACAGCATTTGATTGAGTATGATCTTTTCAAAGACTTTGCTGAGTACGGGCAGAATAGATACAGGCCTATAGTTACTGGGATCTTGTTTGTCGCCAGCTTCAAACAGCGGAACTACCTTGCTATCTTTCATTAAATCAGGAAAGATGCCATGATCAATACATTCATTGAAGATATCTGACAAGTATGGTGCTAATATATCGATAATTGATTTACAGACTTTAACTGACATTCCCCATAAGTCTTCGGTGCTCTTAACTTTAATCTCGTTAAAAGCTTTTAAAATATACTGGGGAGTCACAGGACTAAATTTAAATTCTGAATTGCAAGCATCTACATTTTGTTTAAGAAAAGAAGATGAGATTGAAGGTGAAGAGTTTAATGACTCAGTTGTTTTAAGAGGTATATTTGTAAAGAATGTTTCGAATTCCTGTGCTACATCGGAGTTTGCGCTAATCATTCCATGGTCGGTATTAAGTGAAAAGTTATTTTCGCGTGGCTTAGTTTTACCTGTTTCGCTATTAATAACTTTCCAGACAGCTTTTATTTTATTGTCTGAAGACTTTATCTTATTTGTAATAAAATTGGCTTTAGCAATTAGACAAGCTGTTTTAAAGATTTTAGAATATTTTTTTACCAGCTCATTAAAACTTTCATCAGTTGTCATGTTTCTAAGCTCATAAAGTTCAAAAAGCTTATCTCTGCTAATCCTAAGACCCTTGGTAGCCCAATCACTAAACTTAAATTTCGTACTAATTTCTTTTGTATCTATTTTAAAAATTAATTCAAATTCTTCGCTCACTAAATTAAAGAAGTCTTGGTATACACAATTTGGACTCTCAAAGTTATAATTATTGACTGCCAGTTTTCCCATTAAAACGTTTCGGTATTTTTCCAACCTACTACCAGTGATGCGCCTAGTTTCTATCTTAATTGTTTTAATATGATCTTTGAACGGGAATATTACGCATTGACCTCTGTGGTCTGATTGAAGAGAGTTTATAATACATTTTTCTACAGGCTTACAATCACTGAATACATTATCAATACATTTGGCAGAAGTAGGCGTCACACGAGTAGGTTCAAAAAATACATTAGACAAATTGAATGATTTGAAAAGTCCTAAAAATTTATCACTGAGTGCATTTTTTTCTAGAATGTCTACATTAAAGTCCCCAGAAACAATAACATGTTTATTTGTTTTTGTGACTAATTTTAGTACATCTTCTAGTACTTCTAGTAGTGTGGTAAAATTTTTAGCTATAGGTGGTCTGTATACGCATACTATAACATGACTTTCCAGCTCAACACAAGATAATTCAGTAGAGCTTTCAACCGACAATCCCACTACATCCTTACGTTCTTTAAATTTAATATTGTTTCTAATGAGTATTAAACAGCCTCCATGGATCGCGGATTTTCGGTTGAAAGAGCTGGCTATACAGTAATTTTCATAGTTTAACAAAATGTCATCTGTTTGGAAGTGCTCTGTAAGACAGACTACGTCATAATTATGCTTCTCTAAGAACAATTCAATTTCTAATACTTTGCTGGAAAAGCCCTGAATGTTTTGATGTAAAACTTGAAGTTGATATTGCTTTTCCTTTGTCTTAGGTTGAGTGCAAGAAGACCCCGGATTGCCTATACTATTTACATCAGTCAAAGAGGGGGTTTCCTTTGTCTTAAAATCTAGTTTAAATTATTATTATTACTACCCTTACTAACTAATATAGAAGAAGACACATATTTTGTGTCATTTATATTATATGCTAACAAAGTAGCTACTTGTTTCTTATAATAATCAGACAGGTACATAGTATCCTGAGTCAAAATAAAATTGTGAATAAAATTATTCACGTCGAAGTAAGAAATAGCATCTCTATGATGGCATGTTATATTGAACAAGTGCATGTTCATTCTATGCACACATTTGTTTTGTTCTACTGACAAATTCGTGCAATATGGAAAGTTGCACAAAATGAACTTGCACTTTGACTGATTATGTAAGTTGAGCAACACCTCTAAGCTATTGTCTAATGCACTACGACTAATGTAAGAATGATTTCCTATCATAAGTATAACAGTGGTGTGCTCATCAAATTTCCCTACAGCTACTCGTTTAACAATACCCTCGAATGAGGTGTCAGGGCAACACACATTTGTCACTTGCTGATTAAGACGATAGTTTAATAATTGACCGAAACCTACACCAATCTTGTCTGAGTAAATTACAGTCTTTTTGGATGATTTCGCCGAAGGGTCCTTCGTAGATTTTGCTGCACTACTGTCACTGTCAAGAATTGGTCCAGCCTGGGGTCGAGGGGTAGAACACGGGCATGGGTCACGTGGTCGTGGCTTTAGGGTCTGGGCAGCAGGGTCTGCGATGGTAGATGCCCTAGAAGTACGCGGTGCTGCGACTGGGGTGGGCGGCACACTCGCCACCCTCTCGATCCCAATGGTAGGGGTGGTAGTGGGCGGCCCGGGCTGCACGTTGTTGTCGTCTCCCGACCCTGCATTATGCTGCACGGCGGGGGCGGGGGCACGTGACGCGCCCCTGCCGCGTCCGCCGCGGCGTCCTCCACGTCGTCCTCGTCGGGTAGGTGACGCTGTCGCTACAGTTCCGACTGCTGAGCGCTCCGTTGTTCCCACGGGCAGTGCAGGAGCACCCTTATCGCGTCCGCCACGTCGAGTTTGCTGGGTGGCCACCTCAGCCACGACAGCGGCGGCTGGCGCGTCTGTAGTGGCAGGTGGGGATGGGACGTCTGGCACGACCGTTGCAGCTAGTACGTCTGTTCCGATGGGCGAAGGAGTCTCGCCAGGTGTGTTGAGCGCGTTAGGTGTCACCGGCAGAGGTGTCACGGGCAGATGTGTCCCGGTCGCGGCAGCTGAGGACGGCGCGAGTGCCAAGGCTAACTCCTCATCTTTCATCAGCCTGTCCAGCAACGCTGTGTTTTGTTGCTGTAGTTGGAGTAGCTCTGATGTTAATAAAGAAAGTTGCATGTGCTCTCTATGGCTCTCTGCATACTTAGCCTCTGTGCTAGCGAGTTGTGTTTGAAGATTATCAATATACAACTCACTACTTGTGTGTAAGCTATCTGAGGCTGTGAGTTGCACCGTCAGCTGCCCTATTTTTGATTGTGCTTGATGTAAATCCTCATTCCTTCTTTTAATTATCTGTCTCAAGTCCTCAATTTCTTTTAATAAATTAATTCTCTTAATTCTATTTGGTTGTCGCTTTTGAGTTAATTTTAATAATTTGAGGGTATGACTAGTTTTTTGTATGAATTTATTTAATCTTAAATATTTCTTTATTTTGTTTCCTTTTGTCAAAATAGTATGGCGTACTGTACTCATGTCATGCACTTCCAGTTCATGACGTAGGGAAACACTGAATCTATTTTCCATATCTTCTTTCAGTTTCTGTTGATCCGCTAACTGGCTGTTAGCTTCGTTCAGCTGTTGCTCCAAAAATCTACACCGATCTTGGGCAGAACTCAGGCCTCTGGCGAAGTCAAGATGAGCAATTTCCAGAGAATTTATTAGTTCTAAATGCTGGTCAATCTCCGCTTGTGACTCTGCACATTGTGCTCGCAGAGTAATAACACTCTCGCTTAGCTGAGTGTTTTTTGATTTTAACTGTTTCATCTGCAGGTCAATCTCAGTTCGCTCGGCTAGAAGTTTATCATTGATCTGCTCAGCTTCAGTTAGTCTTTGCTGGAGTTTAGCCATTGTCTTTTCGGTATGCATTCTACGGGTCGTTACAATAGACATGGTTGAAGCCGAATCTGGAATTGATACAAAATCCAATTTAATATCCAAATCACACTTGTTGTTATTATGCTAGTGTTTGGTAGGTAATGTTATTAGAATGTTGGACTACTTATAGCATTACCACAGTTAAGGAATGTATGAAAATAGTACCTAAGTAAATACCTATTAAGTACCTTCAGATTCACTTTCCACACTGACAAGTGATCTGAGACACTGCAACAACTAGCCTATAGCGAAACTAACAAAAAGGATAAGTGTAAGTGTTCCTCAATGTGTAGTGTTCTTTGAATAAACTTGTCTGAGCGGCAGATGACCCTCCCGTCAGATAAACTTCAATAGAAATCAGCTGAGGCAAGGTCACGGCGCTAATGTGTGAGTAGGTCGTCGTTTCCCACAAAAGTGAGTAATGTAAGTTATGTGCTCGTTCAATCTGGTAATTAATTAATTACCAACTGTGAAGCTAATTAAAAAATATCAAAGAAACGATACTCCCCGGGTTTAATCCGTTGGTCATTCGAATCGAAAGTTCGAATCGTTGGTCCGTTAACAGCACTTTGGTTTAGGTAGAAATCCGTGTTTTTATGTTTCACTTTGTTGTTTGATCACTGGTTTAACACTAATTATCACTTATTTTCCACAAATTGGCTTATAATAACAAGATTACATGTAAAATTTCAATAAAATATGCGAACAGCTGTTTATGACGTCTACTCGCGTTGGGGTTGCCAGCCCAAAAAAAAAAAAAAACCCCCCGCACGCCACGCACAAGGTACATGGTACATCGGACCGCCGTGTGGCCCGAGTGTCTGCAAGTATAGCAGCAATGAGACATCACAGCGGCGCATGTCCCGCGCTCCCACATCCAAAGCAGCGACGAGTCGGGACTACCGCCATACCCATTCAGCGGGCTACTTTTACTGATACTTTATTGAATGACGACTTTGGGATGGCGATTCGTTCACTAAGTATTTGTGCATGCTCGGTCTGAATTCATAACCACTGATAGTGCAACCATGTATTAACCGTGAAATACTACTATGTAAGAAAATCATGTTGCGTATCATACTATTCTTCTTGATCAATGTCTTCTACTTTATATGAATGTTCGGCATCTCTCCATCTCACAATAATGTATTTCCTCGATATGCTCACTATTCTGTGCAATAATTTATTTTGCTATATCTTAGCTGTTCCAAATTCGTGTCGTAGTATTTACAAACAACGTTCGGTTTCTTCTATATATTTATGAGCGTATTGCTCTTGTCGGTGGAGTTCCTTTTCTCTGTCTTCTCGGATTTCTTAAGACTATCATTCACAGACATGGCGCGCGCGAAATGCGTTTTTCAAATTTTATGTGCCGTTTCGACTCCCGCGCGGCAAGCACCATAAAGTGCGATAAGGACAAGTAGCAGGCTTCCTGAGAACTTGCCTCGAAAACAGAATAAAATCGGGGTACGTGCGTTAACGTTTCCCTACCCCTAAATTTCAATCAAATTCTATAATTTTGGCCTTGATCGCTTAGGTATAAACTGAACTAGGTTTATACGTTTTGTTTTTTAACAAATTATGTACAGTTTTGTAAGTAGCCTCGCTCAAACATGAAAATTTTTCAGTATCAAAAAAGTGTGCTTTTGTGCCTCATTATTTCTGAAACTATAATATATATCAAAAAAATAAAAAACGTATAAACCTAGTTTTTGTGCATTTAAATAAAATACCTAAAAATCAAAAAAATCTATTACCGGTAAATATGATAAGAACGTTAACGCTTTTTGTATGTAAATTTCCGGCAACACGATCCTCTTAAACGATGTTTAGATAACAGCTGTCTCAAGTCTCAAGTTCTGTGTAACACAGCATGATCACATGACATGTCATAGATTCAGTCCGATCCGTTCTTCCCAGAAATCTCCCTAGCTCCCCACCAAGCCCACCGGCGAGTTCTGATGACCCCGGGGCTGTAAACGAATCCCTATAAAAATATGTTGATTTTCTGCCTCCTTTCTTTTGCTTGTAACATTTAAATAAATATGTTATTTGATTAAGAAGTGTCCTGACAGAATCGAGACTATTTTTGCCAAATCATATATATTCGGGGTTTAGTTTTTAGCCAGCATTTAGCTGGTTTTATTACGTTACGTATATTCTGTAGTTACGTAGCTGTGATGTGATGTTCTAAAGATAAATCAGTAGCAAATACATAATTAAAACATAAATTACAATCTTGAACGTGTTTTCGTGTGTATTAACTTTATCACCGTATTTTCTCTTTGCAGTTTCCTCGTAGCATTGAAAATTATCGTCATAAAAGCTTTATCATGAGCAACAATAATAACATCTACTGAAAACGTGGGAGTTTCTAATATTTCAATGATTCAATTCTTTTATAAGATGTACAAACTTACTTATATTATGACTTATAATAACTTCAACCCTTATGTTCCTGGGTCAAGTAAATAAAATGTAACGGAAAGTGTATGAAACTACGGTTCTTCCTTGCTACCAAGTTTAAAACTGGCTTTTTATCATGCCGTTCTGTGTTTCGATGTAAAATGGATGGAATGACTTATTCATGCCGTTTATGCGAGTGTCTCAATCACAATAAATCGTCTAAATAGGATATATCTCGTCGGGCGCCCTACTGGCCGTTGCTCTATTTTCATAGATTATTATTATTGTCGTCTAGCATTTGCTCCACTCTCCGCATTCTCACTCTATAATTGTGTTTGTTCGATCTGTCTGTGACTACTTAATCTAAAAGTTATACTATCTAATCTGTTTAAAATTTGCGTGTTTGCGTACGCTTTTTCTGAAGGTCTTATATCCTTCCTTCCGTCTCTTTTATTGGCTTCATATGTGATGTAGTCAAAGACGGTTTGAATTCGCACCTAACCAACTGGAATAGAATTCCAATATTAATTTTGGTCTGCTGCCTGTATTCTAAACAATACAACGATTTGAAGATAAAATAAACCTCGTCTTATTATAACTTCTCTATTTGTCACATAAACAGCAATTCTCCGTTACAAAACATGTCCCGGTATGCAAACAAAACAGCAGAACTATATGTGCATTTGAATATTGATATCGCAAGGAGGTCGACGGTCCTTCGATTGCTTTGAGATGTGAATGAAGTGGGCCCTTAGCGGCAGGTTGGGGGCGTGAGCTGTGACGCGACACTTAGGGCTCATTTACACTTTGTACTGCAGCAAGTTAAGGGTATTAAGGGAAGGAGTAGTAACGGGGTTAATATTATACTCTTTGGAAACGACTAACAAACAAAAAGAAAGTTGTTTTTCTCTTCACGATCCTTTGTATTTCCCGAGTACAAGAAATAAATGATATTACTTTTCCAAATTCACCACATCATACTTTGGTTGGCGGAAGAGTATATTACTCCAAGTAAGACCATTTTAAATCTCTTTTTCATGATATTTATGTATTATGAAGATCTCTTTTTGTTAAAGCAACAGACAGAGATTCGCTTAAATTGCGACTGCACTTATCGAAGTGTCAGCCTGTACGGGCGCGCCTACTCGCAATCTCTACTCCTGGGAATATTCCACGTCGATACAAACAGGCAGCTAGATAGCTAAGAATATTGAATATAGACTACCTAACTACGCCGTTCTAAGAGCTTGTTGTTGACGTCGTACGTGTTTATCAATCGTTATGGCATTTATGTAGTGTAGGTTGAGTGTAGGCGTAGGTTTCCCCGAAACGCTTATTTTGTCGACGACGCTCTACCATTATTTGCCAACTATAATTTTCCTGTATCATTTTCATAGAATAAGATAACAATTTTTTCTGCCTTATCACGTTTTATGAGATTGCTGGGACTTTTTATACTTCTCCTTAAAGACTATTTAACTATCGTTCGAGCACTGAATTTAAACTAGAGCACCTAAATTATTGTCTGTATTTAATTCTTTTATTACTTGTTTTCACAATGTTTACAGAATTTTTATCTTTTTAACAATTTCCATATGCATATTTTTATTTTTGATGCGCGCTCTTTTATGTTTTTAAACCCTATTTATAATACAATCGATAAAATAAAATAAATAAAGCATTGTAGTGAGGTTGTCATTGTCAATTACACTTTTACTTTTTTTAATGATTAGAGCGCGCGTCGTTTTTCGATAGACTTGCGTTGAATCCTAAGATCTAAGATAAGTCGCGTTAACACTATCTAAGGCTTGGCCAAAGAAACTTTCCACCTACTACAGGTTGAATAGAAACTTTTTTTGGCGGTCGCCCTAATGGACTTTGATGGGTAATTCCATGATCAAAGTAGCGTTCAAAAAGGCTGTCAAATCTTGGTCGCAGCATACTTTGATAATGTCAACCCGACTGTTTTACTGCCCATATTAATATAGCGTTGTTTGTCTCCCACCGCACTGTCACTTGCGGCGGGCGGTGTGCAGGTGTTCGACGAGGTGTGCGTGGAGCTGGGCATGGCGCTGCTGCAGCTGCTGGCGTGGGCGCCGGGCGAGGAGCACGCGTGGCGCGCGCTGCGGGCCCTGGCGCGCCTGGCCCAGCACTCCGCCGACGTGCCGCAGCTGGTGGCCATGGTGGGGCCCGACCCCGCCGCCTTCCGGTCAGTACTCCCTCCAATGCTGGGTCAAAGTCTTCTAGCTTCTTCTTGCCTGTGGAACGCGATCCGATTTACCATGGTAGTGGCAGTGTCTTCTAACATTAACAGCCAACATTACGGAAATGAACAGCGCTGCAGAGTCGCGTTCAATACGGATGAAAAGCTGCATTGTTATCCGAGTTGGTACCAACTAGCTAAATAGTCGAGACGCGTAGTCATTTGGACACATTTGCTTCGTGTCAATGTTTCACAACAACTTTACGAGTGATTCACGACAGCGAGAAACACCTGCGAAGTTGTTGTGAAACATTTTTGCAAAATTGTATCAAATTACAAAATTAAATGTTGAACAAAGTTTTAGCCTACGACTTTAATAGAACTAAATAAAAATATTTAAACTACATTTTATGACCACCGGACTTCACCGGACCGATAAACGCACAGTCAGAAAAGTCTCCATAATACTCAGGTCCCGTTTTGACCCTTTGCGTACGGAACCCTAAAAAAGAACACATTTGGACAGGTCGAATTTAAGAAACGACGTCGTTCGTTGTAGACACAGTGACTCAAACTGAAACTGTCTACATGAGTGACCGTCAAATAGTAAACAAACGCAATAGCGCTGTTTTTTATTTGGTATTTCAATCGTACTCCAGGTACGGTAAATTACAGAAACAAGCCGATAGAAACTACAAATAAAAGTCTACTACCGGGTAGTGCTTTTAAATAAACATATCTAAAAAACACTTGCTTTTAAAGCTATGCCAAATAAACTGTGTTAAAAAACTAGTTTAGCGTAGTTACAGTCAAATTCCGCGGTCGAGGAGCTGACAACACATCTATATCTTGTGTCTTTTTGTATGCGTTTTGATTGTTTCTTTTTATTCGTGAATTGCTTTCCAGTACGTAGGTAGTTACAACATGAGATAAATAACCTAATTTAGATGGATTATAACAATAAAAATACACCAAACTCATTTACGCGCAGTTTCGTATTTCTATAAACGGAGGTATCCATTATATGACGATAATAATTTAATAATAAATAAAGGCATTGTAAAATGATAAAAAGTAATTAATTAGCGCTTCGAGAGATGATAAGTAGCGCCTTGTTGAATGACTGTCTCGTTATTTGTTTCGTTCGTATCTACTCGGAACAGTTCACGAGATCAAATATTTATTTACGACGTTGCTTTTGCTGGCATGGAAAATAGTTACTACTTTGACCGTGAAATACACTAACAGAAATAAAGTATTACAAGTTATGGGCCTCAGTAGGGCTCTAAACAGAACCTCTACTTTACGAGAAAACCAAATTTTAAAACACTTCCGATAGGTACTATGTATAAAATTTTTAGAAAAGTTTCATAATTTAAACTAGTTAATTTGAATTAGTTGCAAAACTATCCCTGCCAAGCGTTATTGGCCAGGATACACTTGCACTATTTCGAAGGCTGTGAATGAGCAGCGGTAGCCCAGATGGTAGAGGCATCGTCAGTACAGATCGTGGAAGTTGCTGGTTCAAATCCAGCCTGGGGTGAAAATTTGCAAGTTTCGCAAAAACCTCTACGTGAGTTCATCGAATCGTTTTGTCAGTTTTGGGTTTCGAGGTGAAGGAAAAACAAACACAAACTCGCTTATTGGTATAAATTACTTTAAATGTATTTGGCTCACAACTTATATCAGCTGATTTGAACCGTGTGCACCGAGAAGATGTATGCAAGAACGCTTATAATACGCCCTATAATTTTTCAACAAATACATCTTTTTACCTGACTGCCTAGTTAATGAAAAGTCTGGACTGAAGTCATTAATGCTTACATACATACATATATCACGCCTTTATCCCTTGCGGGGCAGGCAGAGCGCTAACAGTCGCAAGAATACGGCCGCTATCGCCACGTCTGACATTTTTGAGAATTGTTTTCCAAGGATGTCTAAGAAAACATGTGTATCACTATAGTGACAGGTTGTCAGCCTGTCGCCTAAAAACTATAATACACCAATACTCTCGAATCCCTTAGTCGCCTCTTACGACACCCACGGGAAGGATGTGGGGTGATGCTATTCTAAGCCGGCATCACACGGCTAATGCTTACATACATAATAATATTACGCCTTTATACCTTGCGGGGTAGGCAGAGCGTTCACGGCCGTAAAAATACGGTCACTATCGCCACTTCTGACATATAAGGTGTAAAAATATTAGCTGCAAATAGTGTAAGGGGTGAATCAGCGCATGAGACTGAACATCTTTCCCCAAGTGTTTAATTTTTTCGTAATATGTATGAGAAATTTTTTGGACCTCCCATAGAAATTCACTTGGTCGGTCGGTCACTTTTTTTCATATTTCGACCTGTGTTACTTGAAGAAACTTGTTCAGTCTCATGGGCTAATTCACCCCTTCAAATATTTACAGCTAATATTTTTACACTTTATATTGTAGGTTGTTTTAGATGACTTGTGTCTTATGACTATTATAGTGACAGGTTGTTATTAGCCTATCGCTTAAAGTTATAATACACATAACATTCTCGAGTCCCTCGCCTCTTACGATACCCGCAGTAACGAAATGGAGTGATGCTATTCTAAGCTGGCATCACACGGCTGATGCAATGACTGACCGATGTTTTCTTCCACCTGCAGCGGCACGAGCGCGCGGATCGACGAGCAGATCGACCTGATCGCGGCGAAGCTCAAGTAGCCCCCCTCCACCCCCCACTGACCCCCTCTGACCCCCTCTGGACACGATAAGTTACCACTTTGCTTGTATTGTTTGGTGCTAGTGCAATATTAGATCTAATTTTACTGACACGTATTATGAAATGTATTTATTTTATTGTTCCCGGGTAGCGGGAATTACAATTTTGACATATTAATTTTATATCTTAAAAATATGAAATAAGCTATTATTGGTGCAAAAATTTACAAATTTATTGAATGTCATATGTTGTTTAGCCGCGCGCGGCCATGCGGCCGCCGGTGTGGTCTGATATATTGTGTATATACGATAGAATGTAATGTAAAGTATTGATAAATTTAGCGTAAGTACCTGAGCTCTTCTCTGCGGAGCGTTTGTTATGTAATGTTATGGTATATAACTATGTATTGTGTAGTTGTTGGAGGCAGCGGAAGCATTTACTCGCGATCACTCGCAAGTCTCACTACACGCGGCTGGTTCACAATAAACATTATGTTATGTATCACTACAGTTTTATTCAACAATCACTCTTGAAAAATCTTGTTCTTCTTGCGTGTCGATGGCTTCCCATATGCTCAGACCAGAGTGTAGCCACGCGTCTTAAGAAATGTTATAAAAAAAACCCTATTCAATCAGACACACACAATAAACGCGTCTCGCCAACAAAAATTTTTGTTGGGCGAGAAATATTAAACAAGAATGACTTTGTAACTTACCTTCAATAAAAAAACACACAATCATCCAAATATAAAATCTAAACATACACACACTATCCACTAACGGAAAAAATACTCTGAAATTTCACGGAAGGATGAAATGTCAAATTGCTCGTGAAATCTAGATTATCTAAGCAGTTCATACGAAATATTATCCACAATTTTTCTAGATAGGGATACCTGAATTTGATCTTACACTTTTTGAAAATATAAACCAGCCTAATAAGCCGATATGTAAAGAATTTACAACACACAAAATAACATACTATTTAAAACAAACCAATCATTTAACAGATGAACAAACAAAACCTACGTGTAGGTTCAGTGACGACTTTATTAATAACACCAAGTAGCTGCAAAAGTTGTGGGATTCCGGCCGACACACTAGATATGTCAATTTATTTAATAACCTGCTTATCGCAGGTAAGTTATGCTTGTTATAAATACTCTTAGGTTTTCAAAAAACCGACCTATCTTTACCTGACGTCGTGATTAACATAAACATATTTATACTGCAAACTAGTTGCGACCTGACGTACTATCGAACTCCGTCATTTCATTCACACCACTAAGTAGTTATTTGACACATTTGGTATTTTTAAACATTTGCATTTCAGTATGAAAACCATGTGATTGATGGATGCGCTATATATAAGGCATTGTACGTCAAGGGCTTTGCTCGGCTAATGTTTGTCAAGCCATTTTGCATAATTGGTGATTATTATAAGTGCACGAGTACACAGAATAACAAGAAAGTTGGATAATGTAGCGTTTCAGTAGATTACAGCCGCTTGGCCGATCTAGAGACCTACACGCTCTACAGTTGCGAAATTTAATTTTAAAACTGAATCTAAACTACCTACCTACATTTCCCAAAGTTTTCGGAATATTTCAATGGTTTTAATACAAAGTTAGAGGGACACAGACAGTAGAAGATAACAGAGTAGAGACAGTACACATAGGTTTATTTTGCTCCTTTGCTACCAAAAAACTTATATAAACGAATTTTTGTGTGGTGTCCGGAACGCAACGCTGTCGGGGAATGCCCCTTTGCTGCTTTTTATAAATAATTCCGAGCCGAGAAGTTTGTGCCGTACCGTTGCTAGTTTGTGTTTGAGAGGTGCTGCGTAGATGCGTATGCTGGTAGGCAAGTAGGCAGTATCAGATGGCTTAGTAGCAATCTCCGGGGGCTGTTAGGTAGCGCTCGTTATCAGCGGCGCGGAGGCTGCGAGGAGGCGCCGCCGGCAACGAGCATCAAAACGGCGCCGGCCCGCGACCGACCCACCCGCGCCTAACAATTATTAATTCAAATTATAATTAATTAAACGTGCATCGAAACGAGTCGCGATAAGGTGCCACCGAAGACGACATGGAGAAGTTGTCAGAGTGTGACGAGGGCAAATGGGGGGTGTTGCCGGCGCTGTCGCAGAAGGGCGGCAAGTGGGGGCGCGTGCGGGCGCTGGCGAGGGCCCGCTTGCCGATCCTGTCGTGGGCGCCGCGCTACGACCGCGAGGCGGCCGCCGCGGACCTGGTGGCGGGCGTCACGCTCGGCCTCACGCTCGTGCCGCAGAGCATCGCCTACGCCTCGCTCGCCGACCTGCCCGTGCAGTACGGACTCTACTCCTCATTCATCGGTGAGTGTACCTCTTTCCCATCTTTAGTTTAATTTGGGACAAGTAATGTGTGAGAATAAGTAGACCAAAATACGCACTGGACTGGACCAATTTCAAAATTTTGTGGGTTAGTCCAATATGATGGACACCTTGAGTTTTGGCATCTCGGACAAATCTAACCCTGTTAATCCCATCTGCCACCCCAGGATGTCCGTTCTGAGCTGATGTATCAGGCGACTTTTTTTTTCTAAATTGCCGTTACTAACTTTGAATCGTTCATGTTGGTTATACCTTCTTCCATTTATTTTGACTTACTAACGCAAACAATTATGTATAACATATAAAACAAATACCACTTACTTAGCCAAAATAATAAAATATTTTGTTACGAGAAAATGTGCGTATTTCTGCCATTAGTCATGTCATGAGAGATGCCTTTAAAACTAAAGAAATCAATACTTGCGCTAGTTACGCTCGTATTTCTCAATCTTATTTTTGGGTTAATTGAACCTTAATCGATTGATAGCATTTTAGAAGTAAAAACAAAATGTGGCTAGTGCGTCGACCCTACATATTTTGAAATATAAGCTACCTGCAGTTGTTTATCACGCTAATAAAATAAACAGGACAAATGTTTGTTTATTGTATGTAATAGGTTATACTCGAAAAAGCAAGACCGTTTTTTCATGGAAAGATACGATAGATATCTATTCTTGCCGTGAGTAGCCTTAGAAATGCAAATTTTTACCTCCAACGACATTACGAACCTTATTGACGACGGTGTGGCGTAGAAGAGGCTAATAGCTGCCAACAGCAGCGGTTGAAACCGCTGGACACTTGTTCACTTTAGCAGTGAACGATATCCAAAACTCATGGTGATAATAAAGAAAAGGTACGCAAAAAGGGTGTACACCTAGGTAGGCTCTACCAAAGTTGAGTCTTTTCTCGATGGCGACTGGTGTTTTATTCGTTTCTTATTTATCCTGGTTCACTGAACTGCAAAACTGAAATGGAAATTGGTGATTGTGCGTCACTTATCCCGTTCTCTGTCGGGGTCGGCTACCTAAGCTAGGGGATTTGACGTGGAACCAAGTTTTTACTTAGAGCGACTACCTCTGCAATCCGAAGGCTAACCTGGCTGAAACGTAACTCATATTTGATAGAAAATAAAAACAGGGATCTTGTCGCACTACATTTTTTTAACTGTCCGGTATTTCGTGCTAATTTTAGTTTTTTTTTTAACCCTAATACCTGGTACTGCAGGCACGATGCTGTACGTGGTCCTGGGCACGGTGAAGGAGGTGTCAATCGGGCCGACGTCGCTGATGGCGCTGCTCACGCTGCAGGCCTGCGCCGGCCTGCCCATACAGTTCGTGGTGCTGCTCACCTTCCTCTCAGGCGCCGTCGTGTTCGCCATGGGGCTGCTCAAGCTAGGTAACTACACTTACAGTCTTCTTTTTATATTCAATACAATAACACCTCTCTATGAACACCCCACATCAGCCAGTGCGCACCTGAAATAAAATTAAAATCCACCACCTATAAATCTTTTGCGACGTGAAGCGGAGGTGTCGTGTTTGTGTGCTGTGAACTGAATGAAACTTTAGTGACTCTACTGTATTGCTACTCACTCGCATGCAAGGGACGAATAAAATATTCATGAAATAGCGTCACCTGTTCCCATATAGATTAACATGAGATTAACATATGGCAGGCATGAGCTACTTTTAAAAAGTATTTTGTATGAAAATACTGGCTGATGACTTCATAATCTCGCTTTTTTTTACTCTTCTGTTTGTTAATTCGAACTTTGAATATTTCTAAAAACTATAAATGGAGTCAGAAGAATTTTTGGATAGTAGTTTTAAGCGTAAGTACAACTTATGCATTAGTAATGACCCAGTCATCTAGCGATTTGTCGTGATTGTTTTCCAAAACGACGTCAGTAGTAGGTAGTTGTATATCTTTTACTTACTTAAGAAATTGATAAGGGTGGGAAAGTTTCAAGTTTAATACTGATTTAATACCTTACAATATAATAAAACGTTTTATAACCGCTTAATGAATGAGTGATACAGATAATGTATCTTAAATTGTACAGACTTATATATCAGGGAATTATTAATAGCTGCCTGTGTTTGTGCGTATGTAAACACACATATCACGCCTTTATCCGTTGCGGGGTAGGCAGAGCGTTAACGGCCATAAAAATACGCCCGGTATCGGCTCCCCTGGTAAAATAGTTGAAAGCTAATAAATATTTATAAATAAATTATTATTTATTCATTTAATATTGCAATACACATTGTCTAATCCCTTAGTCGCCTCTTATGACACCAATTGGAGTGATGCTATTCTGAACCGGTATCACACGGCGTATGTAAAATGCTATAAGTTCAAATTCTATTATTAAATAAAGATAATTACCAATAGGTAACACTATACAAAACTATGATAGTTAAATGTTGTGTTGTGTGGTGGACCTGACGTATGTTTGACAAGTTTCA
This sequence comes from Keiferia lycopersicella, assembly GCA_029255805.1. Taxonomy (NCBI): domain Eukaryota; kingdom Metazoa; phylum Arthropoda; class Insecta; order Lepidoptera; family Gelechiidae; genus Keiferia; species Keiferia lycopersicella. The sequence goes on along the minus strand of JARACZ010000004.1, from coordinate 12,626,614 downwards.
GCTTCCTGAGTACATAAAGGCTACCTTCAGCGCAGCCTTACCGCGGCTCATTAAAGCTGATTGTATAATAAAACACTTATACAATTCGCAAACGTTTGCTCTAGATAGCGATAACGTCGTAGGACGAGGTATTACATTACTGTGCTATTACAGTTTATCTAAATTAATATAAACTATACTTTTCTTTGGTAATACCTTCGTAAGTAAACATTGATGCTAATGCTTAGATTTTTAAAAAGCACAAGCACGGCGGTTCGATAGATTTCTATAAGATCCATGATCATTATATTATACTTCCTCCGTATTTATTTGTCAAATCTCGCTAAACAATCATTGAAAATTTAAAAAAAAAACTAAGTGCGCACTGGTCAGTCTAGGTAAACAAATGTCGTAGACTATTTACTATGATAGGCTACAATACATAGCGTCGTTGCACAAGCAAATATTTTAAGGATTGATTCATTGTACCTATTCTGCTACTTGACACAATTAACTGTTTTTTTATCGATGAATTATTTGGCATACTTTTTAGATGTTATCCCCTAAAGGTAAGCATGCACCTACACGATTCCATAATTTTTTCTCGTAAACAAGTAATGTCGGGAAGACAATCTGAGAAAATACTAGCATTCCACTTAGCAGTAGCACCCTTTGTTAACCTTTTTATAGTAAGAATAATAAACTTTCAGGTATGTGTAACATATAATAATATATAAGCCTTTCTCTTCAATCACTCCACTTGTTTAAAAAAACACATAAAAATGAGAACGGTATCCATGTCAGAGATATGCGAAAAACGAATTCATATTAAACTACCTCTTGATAATCGTGTACAGGTTTCATGGTGGACCTGATATCGCCGGCGGTGACGTCGGGGTTCACGTCGGCGACGGCGGTGATCATCGTGGTGGCGCAGCTGAAGGGGCTGCTCGGCGTCAGCTTCGTGGCCGAGTCGGTGGTAGACAACCTGGTGATGCTGGTGGAGAAGGCGGCCGACGCGCGCCTCGGGGACTCGCTGCTGGCGCTCGGCTGCTGCACCGTGCTGCTGTCTCTTAGAGTAAGTTACGTGTCACTTCACTGTAACACTATTTCTGAACTGAAGATTTGATGAAAACATGTGGTTTTGTATTTAACTTTAATTGTACAGAAGATAAAAAACAGGACCTACATTAGACCCTTATTTATTATTTGATAGAACAGGGGTTGGTCCTGAGAGGACCAACAGCCACTGCGACCTTTTCAGATCTATTGTGGCAACATTAGACCCTTGACGAACACCTTAAATGACTGCATTGCACGTTGTAGAAGTAATTCGTATACATTTTTGCATTTTTATGTCGTGATCTATAGGACAATGAAATCAATTTTGATAGACTATTATTGATACAAAGAGTCAATGTTGAGGTCTTATGAATGAAACCATATCAAAGGTCAAGTACCATATCAAAGGCGTTACTAAGATCTAGTAGAAGTTTCCTTATTAATTTCTTAAACAAAACTTAAGTTTCGTTTCTCAAGCTACTAACGTGTATCTTCGTTTCCCTTGTAGAAGCTGAAGGACGTGCCTGTGTCTCCGAAGCGGCGCGCGCTGAAGCGTGCTCTGTGGCTGGTGTCGATCGCGCGCAACGCCATCGTGGTGTGCGCGTGCTCCGTGCTCGCCTTCTGCACATACGACGCGCAGCTCAACCAACACCCCTACTTCAAGCTCTCAGGTAACTTAATTACAATTGCCCCAATTCTTCAATTTAAAACTGATGCAAGGATAACTTTAGACGTAAGACGTCTGGAAATTATGACGACATGTCTCCGTATTTTCATACAAAATAACGTTTTTAATAGGACGATACGTTTGGTAAACATAAAGTGTCACTCTTTATATTTAAATGCGGGGCAGATGACTTAACCTGGGATTGGATAGCCTTCAGGTTGCAGAGGTCAGATGACAGTCGCTCTTTGTAAAAATTAGGTTCGACGTCAAATCCCCTACGTTATTCCTCGACTCCGACAGAGAATGCAAGGCAAGGAGGATGATGACGATCATGAATGAGTCACTTATGTATAAACAATGTAATGTAATCTCCCAGGTCGCGTGGAGCCGGGCCTGCCGCCGGTGTCGGTGCCGGCGTTCAGCGTGCCGGCCGCGGGGAACGGCACCGCGCTCAGCTTCGTGGACATGACGCGGCGCCTCTCCTCCGCCATCCTCATGCTGCCCATCGTCATGGTGCTCGCCAACATCGCCATCGCCAAGGCCTTCAGTAAGTGTGTCCACAGCGCTTTGTGGGTTAACTAGTATTTAAGAGAATAGAATCCGCTATTCTCTTATTCAATTGTTCGCTTTTTGTCTTTCACTGCTCGACGGCACGCTCTTTTAAGCCCGTCGTGTTCAGGGTCTATAAAAAAATTAAATTAAAATTAGAAGTTGTACGCTTAAAACTATTGTCCCAAAATACTACGGACTTAATTTATAATTTTGCAAAATATTTAAAGTTTGAATTTATAAACAGATAAATTACATAAAAGTAAGTGTTCTGATGCCATCCAAAATAACAACTAATGATGTCATACATTGCTAATTTCATACATGATACCGTTTTACATCGTTTTAAAAAGCAGCTCATTTGACCTGACAGACCACAACCCTATCGTATGGGAAAGAGGCAAGAGGGTAAAACGTAATTTAACTTTTGTACTCCAGGCGGCGGTCAGCGCGTGGACGCGACGCAGGAGATGCTGACGCTGGGGCTGTGCAACATGGCGGGCTCGCTGTTCCACGCGATGCCCACGTGCGGCGCCTTCACGCGCTCCGCCGTCTCGCACGCGAGCGGCGTGCGCACGCCCCTCGCCGGACTCTACTCAGGTCACAACACACTAATATTATTCGACATACACACACATACACATATCACGCCATTATCCCTTATGGGGTAGGCAGAGCGATAACGATCGCAAAATTACGGTCGTTATCGCCACGTTTGACAATATTTGAGGGTCGTTGCAGATAATTCGTGTATCACTGTAGTGACAGGTTGTCAGCCTGTCGCCTAAAATTGCAATACACTTAAAATCCTCGAGTCCCTCAGTCGCCTCTTACGACACTCACGGGAAAGAAATGGGGTGATGCTATTCTAATCCGGCATCACACGGCACGGTATTATTCGAACTTTTGTAAAATCATTAGCTTGGCGAACGTTGATATTTCAATTTGCCTCAGGTGTAAAGATAAAGATAAGAAGATTCCTTGAAAACATGTTTAAAGTTTAATTATTGAAAACCATGTTCAAAAGTTTAATTATTGTGGTATTATTATTATATCATTGTGTCATACAATGACATACAATACACTTAATATATTGTATACGCTATTGTACCGTGTATTCTCCAATAAAACAAAATGAAATACAACATTGTGAATCAGAAATAGAGTAGGACCTAAGTGGAAGCCTTGAGGTACTCCCAACATTTAATTTAGTTGTGCATATGAAAATGTGCGCCGTGTTATGCCAGCTATGCCGTGTTATGCCAGCTTAGAATAGCATCACCCCAAATCCTTCCCGCGGGTGTCGTAAGAGGCGACTAAGGGACTCGAGAGTATTGGTGTATCACATTTTTTAGGCGACAGGCTGACAACCTGTCACTATAGTGATACACATGTTTTCTAAAAACAACCTTGGAAAACATTCTTCAAAAATGTCAGACGTGGCGATAGCGACCTTATTTTTACGGCCGTTAACGCTCTGCCTACCCCACAAGGGATAACGGCGTGATATATGTATGAAAATATCATGTGATTGTGTTGGTATTTATTGGTATGAATCGTTACAGCAAACAAAGTTTAAAACAATAATTTTGATGAATTGACATCGTAAGTTTTTGATCAATTAAACTTGATCAATCTTATCTAAAGCTTTGCTAACATAAAAAACAGTAATATTTGCGTAATGACCTAGTTTGCTTACCTACATTATAAATTGCATCAAAGAAATATTGAAAGTCTCTTATTATTAAAATAACTTTTCCATAATTTGGTGCGGGACACCGAGTCGCCGGAGTATCCTACGAACCGTTGATTCGATCTAACGTTGTGTTCGCAGGCCTGATCACGCTGGCGGCGCTGGCGTTCATGACGCAGTACTTCTTCTTCATCCCGAAGGCTTGTCTCTCTTCGGTGCTCACGTGCGCAGTTATATTCATGGTATGTTTCATTATTATGTTCAACATTGATATTTATTTAAATTATTTTCAGAAGATTTTCGCTCTTCTTTCTTTTAGAGCCTGTTCATTCAAATAGAAGTGGTATATGTGCGGTGTGACGATTCAGTTTACTGTAAGCTTCTGAATCTGAAGCTTCAGGTTATCTTCGGTAAATGAGAAGTTGAGGACTGTTTTGATTTGTATGATTAATTAATCTTGGATGGTGATCTTCCAGATCGACTACGCGACGGTGGCGAGGCTGTGGCGCGAGAGCAAGCAGGAGCTGGCGGTGCTGGTGCTGACGTTCGTCACGTCGCTGCTGGGCTCGGTGGAGCTGGCGCTGCTGGCGGGCGCGCTGGCCGCGCTGGCGGGCGTGCTGCGCCGCCTCATGCGCCCCCGCATACACTCGTACACGCACAAGGTACACTTTACCTTTGGGTTGGCAAGAGGCGGAGATTTAGCATAGTCTTGCATGAAGCGAACATTTCGCTAGTTTCCGGAGTCATTGACAAAATATTAAAGTTGTACGCTTAAATCTCTTGTCCAAAAGTACTACTGTCTTACACTTTTTTAAATAAATATAGCATCCTCAGTTCGCGGCATATCGCGCATGCTCGGGTGAGGCAAATTTGTCTGTATGTGGACGTATTTTTGACGCATCTTTGAGCCTCCTCATGGCCAACGCCGATTGGCTTCGTCAGCGCGCGCTCGCCCGAGTATCGAGCATTAGTTGACTCAGGCGAAGCACGTCTACACTGGCCGCATGCTGCGCGCGGCGGTGAGCACCTGAGGCAATATCTGCTTGTTTCCTCCACAGACAAGCAGCGGGTTCGCGGTAGTGGCGCGGCCGACGCTCGCCCTGCTGTACCTGAACACCGAGTACGTGAGCGCGAAGCTGGCGGCACTAGCGGCGCGAGCGCGCGGCCCGCTGCTCGTGGACGCCAGGGACCTCTCGCTCATTGACCATAGCGCAAAACAGGTATTTTTTTGTACTTGCATACATAAATCACGCCTCTTTCCCGTTGCGGTAGACAAAGACTATTTATTTCCTTTCACTTGCTACGATCCTGGCATACTTCTTTCGCTTCTTCTACATTCATCAGTCTTATCATGCACGCTCGTCGGTTTAGGGTACTTCTGACCTGACCTTTCTTTAAAACGTCGATTTTTTTTTAAAGATTGCTAGAATTTTATGATATAGGAGGTGAACCGGCTCATGACACTGATTGTCTAACAAACTTTTTATTAAAAATATGTTTAAAAGTTATACAAAACGGATATGGTAATTTGATTATATTTTTCTGAAAGGTCTAAGACTAAATGTCATTTTTCTTACGATCCAACTCTAACTATTTCCATTGTCCAGGCTCTGGAGCGCCTCATCAAGAAGCTGGACGCGGAGGAGCAGCAGCTGATCGTGTACAACGCGGCGCACGACACGCTGCGCAAGCTGGAGGCTGTGAGCGGGCTGGACACGCGCGCGCTGCGCGTGCGCACGCCCGCCGGCGCGCTGGCGGCGCTGGCGGCGCTGCGGGGCGCGCAGGGCGACAGCGGCAACGGCAAGCCGGCCGCGGCGGCGCTGCTCGCTGACGCCGAGGACGAGGCTGAAGTGTGAAACCAAAATGATTTAGGATAGTGTTGAGAAATATTTGAAATGATACACAAACTCAGCCATGCTTACAGTTATTTGACGGCTGTCAAAATAATAGAATACTATGGCTTATAATAGTAAGGTCTAACAAACAAAACAATGTTAGTATGGTCTAACATTGTTTTCTTTGTAGACGTGTGTTCTGGTATGAAATTGACATTCAAAATGACCATGCTGCATGACTCTGGTTTGTAGTATGGATTTGACATCATTGATTGATATGGATAGACAAAATTGTCTATTGTGGAGTGCCCATATTGGTAATTTTATTATTTGGGCTCACTAGGAAACTAGGAAGTTTCCTCGCTCCCCACTTGGCATTAATGATGAGCTAGGTACCAAATTTTTTTTTTCTTTTTTTTTAAATGAAAAAGCTTAAAGCGCCGGAACGATTTTATTTTGGAAATATATATAGTAGACATAACAGGGTTTTCAATAATTAATTATGTTAAGTCCGAAACAACTGGTCTAACCACACGTTTTCAAATGTCTACTACTCGATGTTTTTATAGCTAAGGGTATGTGTGAATCTACTGGGGTATGCGGGAATCGATCAGTTGAACGTGTGATACAAGATTATCTAGGGAAAGAAAATCATATGAAATAATGACTGTTCGTGAGATTACTTGAAATGGACTATACGAGTAGTATTGCTTTGACGTCTGGTAGGTATTACTGATTACCAAATTTTACAAAAGTTATAAATTAACGTGGAATAAATAAATAGAAGTAAAATTTATAATTTTTGTAGTGTCTAAGAAAAATGTTCTACGCATAAATGTTGGACACCTGTGTAACGTACTAGTCTATGAGTATTGTTGATTTATTTTGTAAGGCATGATTGTTATATTAATTGTAAATAAAGGAAATAATGAAATCAAAACAAAACTCTTTTTTTATTTTATTTTCTTCGGAACATTAATATTAAGGCCTGTATTTATAATTATAAACCTCACATAACTCTGAGAATGATCTTGAGTGTGACTTTGAGATGCTGACATTTGTCAAAATCGCCAGTGATATCGATCTCAGAGTTGAGTGCGATTTATAAATACGGACCTATGTGACTTATATAATTAACAGAAAGCTTCGTCTAAATAGTTTTCGTTTATTATAAGTCGCAAAAACTATCAGCTATAACAATTTTACCTGACATCAATGAGCATCAATCACACCTACTACTATACCTAACTATTTATCTTCCTCGTGTCGATCACTGACTCAGTATCCACAAAAAATATTTATAAAAGACCTAGTGGTCTTTCGGTGCCGTTGGTCTAGTGTCGTCGATTGTCATATTCAAATCCTTGCCCAAATCTTTGCAGATTTTTTACATTACGCTATTTTCAAGTGATAACTAAACAATCCATCAGAAAATAGGCCAATAGGTGTCGCTTATCATTTTAGAGATGTTTAGAGTTTTGAGACTCCCACCGCGAAAGAAAGTAATTAGTTAGTATGTTACAACCCAGATGGCGCTACGTTAATGATTTCTTGTGTTGTTCGTTCTTCGTTCGATCTGGGTCGGTGGTTGACATTTCATACAATCAATTTTTTGGTCGTCGTCGCGGTCGTTTCAGTTCAGTATAATGTTGCCGTTTTATTGACGTCATTGCAGATATAGCCATTTTTGGAGGTTTTTGGGGAAATATTTTAACATTTTCTATTCCGATTCAAAATTTAAGTAAACAAGTGGCATTGATTAATTCAATAAAAATCTCCTTCCAAATTTTCTCTAATAAATTATAACTTGTTGGACATTAGCTAGAAGAATCGTTAGATTTCTAAAAACCATATTATGAACTGTAGGGTAGGTAGATAATATTAGACTTTTACGTAGTCGGTCCCAAAGTTCTGTCACTGGCATATTATTTTTGAATTTAGAACACGGATTTGGAAAAGTTTTATTGCATTCCGTTTTTGAATGTTTAACAATTATTTTAAAACAATAAATAATCATTTGGCGCGATTTTTCACGATGGAGTGGACTTTGAAAGAAAACCGAATAGCAGTTTTGGCGTTGCGTCGCTGTGGGCACTCGCCGAGTACCATTTTCAAGTTGCTCAAAAAATTGAAAATAACGCTTAGGTTTGGGTATCGTACTATAACTAGGTACACTGAAGTCTCTAGTGTTGAGGACAAGAAAAGAACTGGCCGGCCTCGCTCCGCCAGAACACCAGCAGTGATCAAAGCGATCAAGGAGCGCATACGAAGAAATCCTGTCCGAAAACAGAAACTTATGGCTTTGCAGATGAAGGTTAGTAGAAAAACAGTCAAAAAGGTTTTAAACGAAGACCTTAAGCTGCGAGCATACAAAAAAAAGAGTGGGCACTTACTTAATGCCCGTTTAAAAGAAATTAGACTCAAAAGATCCCGGGTGTTGTTAAAACGGTACGCGAAAAACCAGCACCGCGATATACTTTTTACAGAACAAAAAATTTTTGATATAGAAGAAAAGTATAATAAACAAAACGATAGAGTGTACGCTACCAGCTCTGAAGAAGCAGGAAACAAAGTTCCGCGGGTGCAACATGGGCATCATCCCTCTTCAGTCATGGTCTGTTTAGGAGTCTCCTACTATGGGCCAACTGAGGTTCATTTTTGCGAAAAGGGGGTCAAAACCAGTGCAAAAGTGTACCAAGAGACGGTTTTGGATCGGTACGTCAAAGACCTGCCCAACACACTATTTTCAGGACATCACTTTGTATTCCAGCAGGATTCTGCGCCCGCTCACAAAGCCAGGACCACTCAAGCCTGGTTTGAACGTCAAAACATTGAGTTTATAAGACACGAAGATTGGCCTTCCTCCAGTCCGGACCTTAATCCTCTGGACTATAAAATTTGGCAGGTCTTAGAGAGCAAGGTCTGTGCTAAGCCCCATAAAAATTTGGAGAGTCTGAAGTCAGCCATAGTTAAAGCAGTCGCTGAAATCGACATGGATATGGTGCGTGCTGCGATAGACGACTGGCCGCCGCGGTTGAAGGCCGTTGTTAAAAGCAAGGGAGGTCATTTCGAATAGTTTTATGTTATTTTGATTCTTCGATGATTGTATTTTTAATTGATATATAAATTTTTAAAAACGGATTGGTACTTTTTATTTTATCAGTATTTTCATATATGACAGAACTTTGGGACCGACTACGTATAATTGTAATTCTTTTCATAGTATTTACTTGTTATTTATAATAACTATCTTACTACAGTTTAATCTATTCGTTACATCCTAGTAGGTGGCGCTAGCTGCATTAAAAGGTTTTTCTAAAAGCTCAAATCAAAGCAATTTCCCAAAGATAAGAGTCACTGTACTTGTCAGATAGTTCGTCAATCTCTAAAGATATCAACAGTGTCACCTACAGTCCAGCAAAAAGAGCAAACAAAAAATGAGGGCGCCACTTTCTTCGTAATCTGCCAAATCTGATAGATAATGATAAAATATGGCAACAATTTTTCATACAAAATTTTTAGTCCCACTTTATTTAATTTCTATTCTTTTTTGCTGCACTGCAGTTCAGTCAGGAAGCAAGCGTTGCTATCAGCCCAAATAATCCTAATTAATTCAATTCTAATGTCACTACTCGCGTAGAAGACAGTTGAAAAATTCTAACACTAGGGTTCATCGGGTCGTTGGACGACTTGGTGTCCCACACGAAAAGAAAGCAAATTACTCGCGTTAAAACATATCAGTGATCGGCATCGTCATCGCCGGTCGCATAGTTGTACGGTTAGTCATTGGTACTATGATCAAAAATTATTATCTATCATTATTAAAATTCATTTTTTTCAGGAAGCATAAAAAAAAAACGTTCCTTTAAAAATAGGATAGAAATCTTGTTGGTATGAGGCAACCCTGGGTCGCTGCGGCTTCAAAACTTCATTCCATCCATCCATCTCATTCATTCGCGGCTGTTCATCGAGCGAGTCGACTGTTTTTTCGGTTTTGTGTCAGGTAACAAAGGATTTTCATTAAAAACATGAGAACTCTGACATAAAAGTGGAATAAACGAAGCTTTTATATAAAAGCACATCCACAGTCGACTCAGAAAAAGCGCGAGGTGCGTCGTCGATGAGCGCAGTCAATTTATCGACCTCCTTCGTATTTTTATGTTTATTAGACGAGGTATCTTTTGTGTTTGTTTTGCAAACAGATAGTTACCCTCGTTCAAGAAAGTGATCGTGATAGAATCCGTCAGCACTGGTCGGGTGATTATGCTTGTTAGTGATCCGTGTGAATAGTGCAGTGAGGATGTGTCGGCTGAGGCTGGGCGGGTGGTGCGCCGCGCTGGCGCTGGCGGTGCTGGCGGGCGCGGCGGGCGCTGGGGCGGCGGCGCCCGACTCGTGGCTGAGCAGCATCGGCTGGGGGCTGCAGTCGAAGATGTCGGGCCTGCTGGAGGTGTCGGCGGTGAACTACTCGCAGCCGCTGATCAACACGACGTACGTGGCGAGCGTGGAGTTCGACATGCGCGCGATGGGGCCCGTCTACAACAACACCGAGGCCGTCATCAACGCCATCGCCGACAAGGATGCTTATCCTGAAGGTAAGAATCACTTTATTCATTCACTTGGGTCCAGAGACTTGGAAACATTCCAGTATGGCAGCCACTCTAAAAGGCATTCCAATCAAAAATTGCGTTCATTTGTTGATGTATTATTATGTGCTGAACTGACCTGAACTCATTTTCAACTAATTCTAGCCTGACCTCAGAATCTTTATCGGGACCTTCACATAATTGCCTTCAACAAATCAATGCCAATTTAAATTTCTACATTGATTTCATAATATTATACATACTTTACTTATTCTATAACTTTTGACCTAGCCCATTCATAACATTCCTGTTAGATTTACTCTGGTTATCATAACTGTAACTGCAAACTAAAGAGTTTTCTTTCATCATCATAGCTTTCGAAGTAAAGAGTTAGCTGCACTACAGTCAAAACTCTCTTACTCAATTTAGCAGAGTTTCATAATATTTTTTTCACTGTTAAAGCTTCATAGCCTATGATTGGATTGGACTGTACATTATGTGATCATGTTGCTATGACTAGTTCATGCAAAGGAACAATCTCCATACAATCGTGTTGCAACCATCACAATGAGGCAAGCCCTACCCGCTGTCTGCTGTCTGCCAATAAGCTCTATTCACTATCACCATGCTACATGTATTGCTAATCAGTGTCTTTCAATGAAAATTGTACCTAACTATAAATCACATTAGGATACCGCTTGCTGTCTAATAAATAATTGCCTATCTTTATAAGTCTCTTTTGCATTCTAGAGTGACATAATAAAATGGTCATACATAATCATTGTCTTTGAGTTGTTCTCAACTCCTTCCTGTACTGGTCTTTGAAAACCAATTTAACAAGTTTCAATTAGAATGTCTTATCTCAAGTATGATAAGCAGCTGATCATAATTTATCATAAAAAAGACAAATTTTTCTCAGAACAATTTCAAACAGCAACACACAGATTAACTTGTTTAGTAATTTGACTCCCGAATACCAGGTAAATTTATAGTATGAACCCTACGACACAATTTTAAATTGCGTTTACCTACATTGAGAAACAGTTTCATATGCATATTTTTTTTTCTGGTTTTACCGTTTACGTATACATTCATTTATTTGACCCTTCTTATCAAGTACAATATTACCAATTTTGATATGCTGATGTTGAGTGTTGGTATTGGGCAACAAATGAAATGAGTCATTTATATTTTTGTACTTTATAGTACCTACAATACAACTTGAGTATGAGATCTACCAGAGTATAATACTCATTAGTATCAAACTCTATTAATTATTTACCCTATAGTTCATTAATGTTATGATGAACTACCAAATTGACTAGCAGGTGTTTATTTGAACTTGCTTGCACTACCGCTTGCAGCATGCGTAGTGTCGTTACAGAGACACATGTGTCGTATGTGGCATGTGTGTGTGGGGGGGGGGGGGGGGGGTCGCCGGATCTGCGGATGTACCGAAATACACCCCGCCGTACCGTGGGGGAGCCGCGTAACACATCCCTTTAGCATTGTCTGTGTAGAGACAGCACTTCGTGGTTTCTTTTTTAGTTTTTTGTAAACAAAGAGAAAAGTCATCAATGTTTGGCTCGTTAGTCGCTCCTGTCGTCGACTTTTATTTTCCTATTAGATAAGAATGTCTATTTGAAATTACGCATGAAAATAACTAATTCAAAATACCGTGTTGAAAACAAGAACACTCACTGTGCATTGAAATAAATGCTGTTGACCTTTTCCTTCCCTTTATTACCGCGTTACACACAACTTATAAATAAAAAAATGCGATATTACTAATTAGGTAAGTAGGTTTGCTTGGACAATTAATTTGGAGTACCTAATAAATTGCTATTATTATAATGCCCACAAAATATCATTCGTAAAGATACTTAATTTTACGACTAGAAATTTCCCTACTTAGCAAATCTGTACAACTTTATAGCAATCTAAAACTCAGATGATACCTACGTAAGTAAAGATAAAGACGCTTGATTTTTACGACGAGAAATTTCCCTACTTAGCAAACCTGTACAGCTTTATAGACATCTAAAACCCAGTTCTTGGGTCAGCTATAAAGCTAGAGTAGTGTCCGGTTTGCGCGTGCGTTCGGTGCCAAGGCCCTCGATGCCTCGATGCACACATGCGATCTCTGACCCGCACTCGCAATAACCACGCACTCGCAGACGGCGACGCGGCGGTCCCGTTGCAGCGAGAACCCCGTTCGATAGCTGCCATGCCAACATGTATGTCGCCAGGTTGCATCTAGTAGCTAGTAGCCATCATCGCTACAGAAACGCCTGATTGGTCTCAAGATCAATTCAATTCTTGGGGGACACCACAAAAAGTTTTATCAAACTTTTCTGTGTTATAGATTTGGTTTTAGTTAGGAAATTGCAGGCTAAACGTGGCTGATAGTCCGTATCAAAGATATTCTGTCTCATCGGTGGCCAAGTGGTTAGTACACAGGACTTTACCATCGTTAAACGCGAGTTCAATCCCCGCCGTATACCAATGTGTTTTAACTCACGTACATTTACCGACTGCTCTTACGGTGAACGAAAAACTTCATGATGAATGAAACCCACATTCGAATATTTTTTTAATTCAGGTTATTTTTGAATGTGACCTAGGATTCGGGCCAGGTTTGGTTTCGGTTGCAGAGGTCAGATAGCAGTCGATCTGTGTAAAAATTTGGTTCCACGTCAAATCCCCTAGGTAAGGTAGCCGACCCCGACAGAGAAACAGGATAAGGCAAGGAAAATGAATGCCGATAGTTATTTCGATAGATTACGGGGGCTTATAAAATGGCGGTTAGACGCGTATGTGTCCCGAGCGGTCTCTTCTCGTATCGGTAGCGAGTGATAACGGTCGGAATCGCCGCAGCCGTTGACATTCGCTCTGACTCACAAACGCGGCCTGCATACTAAACAACGGCCGTATCGTATACCCGTACTCCATGCAGTCATTGACTCCGCTCAATAAAGCTATGATCGTGTTATTGACGACCCAACTTGCCATTTCACGTGGCCTACATGTAGTTGGCATTTCCAATAAGTAGTTGATGCTTGCGCTCGACAACACACTTCTGAAGTTGATATTTGCGTCACACTGCTTTCTCGTACCCTTTTGTTACGTGAGCTTGTATGAATGAGTCATGTGTAGGTAGGTATTAACAAAATGTCGATTGCTTTACAAAAGCATGCATAATTGTGCCACCGCAACAATGAAAGTAGATATCAGTGCAGTATTGTGTGTGTAACGTTGACTTTTTTATAGATTTTTCGATCGGAAGGGTTTGCCGTGTGATGCCGGCTTCGAATAGTAACACTCCATTTCTTCCCCGCGGGTGTCGTAAGAGGAGACTAAGAGACTCGAGGCTTTCATATGTATTACAACTTTAGGCGACAGGCTGACGACCTGTCACTTCAGTGATACACGAATCATCTGAAAAGGCCCTCAATATATGACAGGTTCGGCGACAGTGACCGTATTTTTACGGCCGTCAACACTCTGCCTACCCCGAAAGGGTTGAAGCTCAAGCACTTACATACACTATAAGTGTTTGAGCTTCACTGTTTTTTCCGGTACATTATTAGTTTCACATTGGCATGCGTCTATACAGATTGGTTACTCACTGTTATTGTTTGTAACGTACTAACGTCTACAGTCAGTCTCAAAGAATCTCAAGAGAAAATACTCTGGCGATTGGTCCGTACACGTATGGGAACAGACCCCTCTTTCCCACTGGGCACTCGGGGCAAGTGCCCAGGGCCCCGTGATCGATAGGGGCCCCCTCGTCCCTGCCAGATCACTAAACGATAACCGATTTTTATTGCCGAAAATCTTTTTTGATTCGTATACAACGAACCTAAATTACTGACTACAATACCAATTTGCTTACAGCTTTTGCGTGTGCGAAGCTTATCTACTCCTACCCAAAAATTAGGATTTTTGATTTCCGCATGCTTAGATAAATTCAAATATATAAAAATACAATTCAATAGTATACTAAGTACGTAAGATTCTCTAAAGGTTATATGCATCATGTCTCGATTTCTGATGTGCTGTTCTCGAGATATTTAATCAACAAAATGAAAAAAGTTAATTTTTTACTAACGAATAAAAATATGTACGCTTTTGTATACAAATAATAGATAGCGGTAAATTTCTAAAAAACTTTTCTACTGGCCTAATAGCTGCTGATATACAAAAAATATTTGTTAAAGTAATTTTTCGAATTATTTATTGTTAACGGACTGCGGTTCTAGTTCGACAACAAACATCGCTAAGATCTACTCGCAGGATCCCTATAGCGGCGTAAAATTGTCAATGTCTGTCAATAAAAATAAATGTAGAAGCTTTTTTTTTTCTTTTTTTTTTTCGTATGGGATACCAAGTCGTTCAACGACCCGATGAACCCTAGTGTCAGAATTTTTCAACCGCCTTCTACAAGTAGCAGGCTAGAAGCTTGCTTATCTACTTTCTTTGTTTATTCTAACAAAATTATATTAGATTATCTATTTATTTAATGTAACTGTCAATAAAGATGAATTTAGAAACTTGCTCATCTTCTTTCTTTGTTTATTCTAACGAATTAGTGTTCTGTCAAAGTCATAGGGGCCCCATTATCGTAATATGCCCAGAGCCTCCAATAAGTTAAAGACGGCATTGAATGGGAATTTTCGGCATGTTTAGTCGCAAAAAATTGCAATGGTCGAATATATTAGCAATCCTAAAGTTTAAGTTCTTTTTCTTTAATGAGTTAAGCCTTCTGTAAACCTCTTTACCTTGTGGGTAGTATCAACAATGGACTATCTAAACGGGCGACTCCTGGCCGGATGCCCGAGTCCTTTGCAGGCACAATGCGGCGGCTCGAATTGACTTAAAATGTGATCATCCGGGCTGCTACGGGGCGGTCCAATGTAAATAATACGCTCTACTTTTCCTTTTCAATCTTTACCGGGAAAATTAGAGGTTGTCCTGTTGTTCCAAGTCAATTAAAAACTTATATTTATAGTTGGATGTAATTGTATTATTTCAATTGTAATACCTTTTCCTCATAAATAGCTTTTCAATTAATCATAAACTCATTCCGTGCAGTGCATCTGACAGTTTATGATGTTGCTATAATAAATAATAATATTATTACGTCCTCTCTTCGCCTATATCTCATCACATGGAATTTGAATGCGTACATTATGTTCGTACTTACGTTCACAGATAACATAATGAATACAGGAGCTCTATTTCTGAAACGTCGTAATTCGATTCCGTGCACGGATATCCTTACTCTATTATTTTATAATCAAGGGTTTGTGTGAATTTACCACACTATGTGGGAATCGATAAGTAATATAGAACGTGTGATACAAGGACAATAAGTAGCATATTTTCGCATGACCAAAAAACGTTCCTGGTCTTTGAATGTCCATTTGTTTTGAGAACAACACCTGACGTCCTTCCTTTCCGTTCGACTTAAACAATGCTAGTGTTTAATCGTACTAAGTAATCATGCTGCTTATTGTACGAGTTCAAATCCTGTGTTTTGAGAAGAGTAGATGTATCTTTGTATCCGCTAGCGCGCGAAACGAGCCATGCTATGCTGGAGACGTTATCGTAAGCCGCTGTTACTCTGTTTGCTGAGTCAGATAAACATTGTCATGTTATCTCATGTTATGGCATGGGTTTAAGTAATTTCTCGTCATCGTTACATGCTCTTGAGTTTATGAGTTTGATATCGTTTCGTGGTGACTTTTTGATTGTCATTACATTATCATTACATAGCAGATATTACTCTTAAATTTAGCCTCCTAGATCCCACTGCTGGGCAAAGGCCTCCCCTCGGTCTTCCATTTCTTCCGATTCAAGGCCAACTTGGTCTACTCCTGATCATAGGCATAAAGATCATCACGTTGTAGTCTAGGGTCTAGCTAGCAGATATTCATTGCCAATTTATCATCAGCAACCACAACATTCCATTGCTGCATAGAAGTCTTTGCCATACTCATATCACTTTCTGGTTGGTGAGCGCAAGGTGCAGTCATTCGTAAGAAATTTCGCTCCTTCCCATTGCCTGAATTTGACTCTTAGTCGCTTTTTATGTCACCAACGGGTAGAAATAGGGTGATGTTATTGTAAACTGGTATCACCGCCAGTATACATCTATAAAATAAGAACAGTCTTCTACAGATGTTGCAAACAAGAGTTAAATGAGTAAATAATTAAATGGCGTCGCGCCGCCCGGTCTGCAGTTGCAACTGCAACGCGACAAGTTTAAAACCAATTTGAATATCTATTTGTGAGCGTGCTGCTTCTTCTTTTCGTGTAGGACACCGAGTCGTCCAACGACCCGATGGACCCTAGTGTCAGAATTTTTCAACCGCCTTCTACAAGTAGCAGGCTTCTGACATGGTTGAAAAACAGAAAGTTATTTGTCAGAAGTGGGATACGAACCCACGCCCACAGAAGTGGAGCGTGCTGCTGCATTGCCATTATTACCAACCAGTAAATATTTTCCAGAGAGACACCGATAACTACCACAAGAACAGCGTTGTATTGTCTGAGTTTCTCACCGTTACCTAGTTCACGTCGCGCCTATATCTGCACAGTTTCACAGATTCAACATTGTATGCATTGGTTTGTTTAAAAATCAATTTACTGTTGCGTACTTTTAACAGTAATAGATCGGTGTTGATGTAGATCGAAATAGATCCTGTGAGTGTTTCGTAACGGCGTCTGTGCGGTGATTGAAATACATGCTCCTATGGACTGGTTTCTGTAGGACGGGCTGCTGGCGGCTGGCTCGCGAGGCTGTGCTGTGACGTCACGGCGACCGTTGCGATGTCCTTGCTGCACGAGCGTACTTTCACCACTGATTCCGCCGACTTCATCTCACCTATTCATCTGTCCTCAGTCTTTTCTATAAGTACAGATCTTAGTTTTATTCATTGAGCATTCCTTTTAAGAAATAAATGATGTGAAAAGCATTTCTCCAATTTTACTGTTGTCGACACTGCATGTTAAATTGTCAAGAATCTCCAGTGAGTCATTGACAATTAACGCTACGATCGGATTATTTTGAGCGGAAGTGAGATAAACATAAAATAAACTGCGAATCATGCGAATGGTGTAAAAACCATTATGCAATTCGGGTGTTTTTCAAATGGATGGTCATCAAAATGCAGACTGG
Source organism: Keiferia lycopersicella (assembly GCA_029255805.1). NCBI lineage: Eukaryota > Metazoa > Arthropoda > Insecta > Lepidoptera > Gelechiidae > Keiferia > Keiferia lycopersicella. The sequence goes on along the minus strand of JARACZ010000004.1, from coordinate 12,609,063 downwards.
TCGCATGATTACGGAAGCAGTACGCGACTGTCAAGGTTACACACTCGGCAAGTTTCGCGAGTCATTACCACGCATCGGACACAAATATTGCTGATATTCGACAAATTGTCTATCTTTGTTTTCATCAATAATTCAGCATGTGTTTCTCAAACTGTTCATATTTGTATTTACGAAACGAAAGTGCCTTTATGAAGATGACGCACCGCTGCGAATATGGTGATGGCATCCGAATGCAGCGATTCTTGGAAAGACGTCTCGAAAACAGGACAACGAAGCGTTTTATTAATTGGGCTGATGTCATCAAATATAGCGGTTTGTTCACGGGTTTATTTCTTGTAAATATCCACTGAACACGAGGCCCCAGCCCCTCCAACACGATATAGGCCAAATGTATTCTGGGTTCAGCACAACAATGTCGTACTTTTATTCAATTGGATGACCTTACAGCGAACGAGCGGCGAACAACCTTTTTATATTCATGTCCCTGCCATCGCCGACGTCTACTCGCTTGTTATTAGATACTTGAGATAAATCGGCCTTTCCAAACGTTTCTTCTAGTTTTATCTACTGTTTTCTCACAAACTTGTGTAGTTTGTTGTCTTATCTGTTGAACTTGCCGGCCGCACAGTTTGTCTGTTATCTTCTCTGATATTATACAGCAGACTATCTGCCTTGTAATTATGTGGAGCAATGCGTCTACAAAAAGCTAGTTTCGTAATGTAAAAGCTGCGTACTTGGAGTAGTTTCTTGCGGCGAGGGCATGCCGAGTAGCGAGACGTAGAGCGCAGTGCGTAGGTGGTTGACCCGAAACCCAACAAGATAAGTGTTCCAACTGCCTCGTCCGGGCTGACGCGTAGCGCCTGCTGCTGGTAATGGGCAGGTAGTTAAAGAAGTCGGCCAGTTGACTGTTCCGTCCTTTGGTTCTCTCCCAAAGTCCCAAGATTCCTACACAACGATTGGAAATTCCGGTAATCAACATGCTGTGCACTACTAATGTAACAAATATAGTGATGTAACGAATATATATTCGCATGTTTTTGAACATTCGCATTCGTATTCGCAAAATTCTTGCGAATGTTTTGCGAATGTGAAAGTCCATAAAATGAGGTTCGTAGATGTTTGTTTACCATCTGTAAGCGTAAATAACCGATCACTTTTTCTCCTAAAATGGGTCCACAAGTGTTCGTTCATATCATTTTGGCAATTTCCGACATTAAATGCGATTGCATAGTAACAAACAACCACATCCAGCTCGCGCGGCCAATCAGCGACCAAATTTTAGCCCCAGATATACGGCCCTAACTAAACATTCGTATTCGCATTCGCGAATATGGGTCTCGGATATTCGCATTCGCATTCGCGAATGCTTAAAATGGAACACTCGTTACGTCACTACTGTGCACATACTACCCAAAGTTTAAAAACTAGGTACAATATTCTAAATCAGAAGAATGCGCATTTTTGTAACTGCAATATTTTTTGTAACTGTAAAACGTACCAGAAAATTTATTCTAACACAGCTTAAGTGAAATCAAATGCTACTCCAAATCAAACGATCAATTTAAAGTAAATTACCGTTTGGTTAAAAAAAAGAATAAATAGAGGAGGTATACGATTGAAAATTACTCAATCAAGTTTTTGATCTACTTTGATATATTTATTATTGATTATTTTTTAATAGCTCTTTCCGATCTTAGCAACTAAGGGAAGTGAGATCAAATCAAGCTGCTACAGATTAAACGTTTATAAATTATTTACACTATTCAACCAACCTTGAGCAACACTTTCAACCGCGATTGCCGTTTATCGACAAACCCGTAATTAGTTCACAATTAGAGCATTATCGATAACTTGAGGAAAACAAACGATAACTTCTAGTTCATATCAGTTCGGTAAATGTTTTGTTTTGATTTTGAAGAATAGATGAATGACCTACGCGCAAACATGCGCAAACTGCTTGTCTAAGCTAGATGATTAATATGTCCTATGTTGACGACGTTCTTAATCCATTCTTACGAATAGCAGATGTAGTACAGCTACGTTAGTCTTCACCTATTACATCGTACTACTACTACTACTACACCCACAACAGCCCACTGTTGGACATTAAACTCCCCTAATTCAGAGATAGTTGTTTACCACACTTACCACGCTTGGCAGGCGGATTGACGAGTAGAGTGCAAGGTGCTGTAGATATTCACAGGGAACGCTGCTGCTCATTCCCTGGATTCATCAGAACGATACCTATCACAGGTAGAAATGGGATGATGCTATTCTAAGCAAGCCGGCATCACACGGATTGAAGATTCTGTTCTTGTAACATAACGGTGCTTAGCTGGTGCACCTGGCAGCTGGTCTCGCTATGGAGCGTCAGTAGCTCGTGGTCTGAGTAAACAAACATACAACACACGTGGGGCTTTGTTGTTGTAATTAGTAACATCTTGTTAACCCCGGTGTACCTTGTTTGCCGTGTGGTGCCGGCTTAGAGTATAATCATCCCATTTTTACCCGTACGTGTTGTAGAGGGCGACAATGGGATATATTCAGGAAGTGGACTTGAAGCGTTCCCGCTATCACACAACTAGCGCGGTTGCTCCCGCTGCTAATAATTTTCCCGACATGTATACATACATATTAGAATCACTATCTATTAAACAGAAACCGCATCAAAATCCATTGCGTGGTTTAGGAGAAACCAAACGCGCAAAAACCGACTATATATTTTATACTCTGTTCTGTATTGATGATACACTTTGCAATATGCCTACTTACTCGCAAACCTGACAAGCGTAGTGGTAAATACCTACGTTAAATACCCCCCAAATGCGGAAAACACATGTCCAGCAGTGGGCTGTTGATATTGTCCCCCACTTATTGATGATTCATATTTGTATTTGTCTACTTTCAAACTATTTACGGCGGAACGAAAGTCGTGGATGAAATCGTTGTGCCGCTTTCGAGTGATAGAAAATAAACTGGTCTTAATTTATCATAAACTTTTTGTATTTTTATTATGCTGCTAATTAATAACTTCCTTTGTAAAAGCTTCGGAGGTATTAAAGTATCTCGAAAGTAATTTGGAACGCGACGGAAATGTCGTGTTTGAATGTAGAGGTATTTGTCTTCATTTTGTATTATTTCTCAAGAGGTTTGCCTTATTTCAGCGACATTACTGGTTTATGAGAGATTTTTTGCTGATTTACCAAGAAGTGGATTTCTACAGCACCAGCGCTCCAAGTATGGTGGTATGGCAAGTCCCCCAATTAGGATAGGCCCATGTCCATCAGTGAACTGTTGTGGCTGTAGTAGTAGTACTTTAAAGGTGCATGATTACCTAAGCGGTATGAAGTCACATGACATGAAACATGTCATAAAACGTGTAAACCTTTGTTTAGAAGAAGGCGTGCGCGCGCAGTGTGACGAGTATGATGATGCGATGTGATGAGCGGTTGCGGTCGGGAGTCGCGAGGTCGCTGTCCGTGCCGTTATCGCTTCCGATCCGCTACCAGACATCGTGCCATTGTTTACAGCTTCGGAATACTTGCTTGATAAAGCCTGTCGACGCCAACTACTAGCAGAAAAAGATCTAAGATCAACCATTGATACGAAGAGGAACAATGCAGCTAAATATTAGCCACGTTGTTACCAAGTTAAAGTTTGTCCAAGGAGATGGAGAGTTTTGCCTTATATCTTTAGTCATTCAGCATGATTGTCCTGGGCTCTATCTGTTAGACACTTGCTAGCTCTGTGTCTGCCTGTTCTAAAGTTCTGTCAGTTATCACTGGAGTAAATCTGCACAGAAACTCAAACACTAATCTGCAGTAACTTATGAGTGCTTGCCACACATTCATGATCTGCGCTTTTCATTGCCAGCCGTATTGTCACACAGCTGCGTGTACGCAGGAACCAACTGACAGCAGGTTCAGTGTCACTGCCATGTTCCGCCTGGTTCCGCCGCTGCCTCCAACCCATTGTTCTATCTCGCTGCATTGTCAAAGGAAATAACCAACTTCGCAGTTCCATTTACAATTTTATTTGCTTCGTTTATCATATTTTTGCACTTGATTTTTCGAGTGTCTCGTGTAACTGGTGCAGTCGTTATCTTGAACTTAGTAAAGGTTACTGGCACACATTTAGTACGGAGAGATTACAAAATAAAGCAACGGTATATAGCACGGTACGTGCCTGTACGCCGCGCGGTTGCGGCTGCGGCGTTTATCCGCAAGTTGATTGTTATTGCCGCGTAAATTGTGTAATTTGTAATGCTCACAGCATAGCTACCTACTCGTAGATCGTTGACACTATCCCGCACATCTGTTCTATTTGGCTGATCGTCATTGTGTTCTAACTTAACTGCGTGGAGTACTTACTGGGTTTCATTTTCTTATTTGTAGGATTTTGTTTATTTTCTATTGTTTAATTAATAGAAAATCAAAATAAATAACTTGAAAATACGGAGAATTTTGATAAAATTTCGCACATTGTACCAGGGTATTAGAAAAGCCGAGCAGTTGTCGGTTTCGCTTCGCTTGACGGCGCGGATGGCTCGCACAGCTGATATGATAAGATATCGGCGTGTAACTGTTGTTAGCACAGATGCGGCTGAACGTCACGAAGGCCGCCCCGCTTCACCGCACTCCCCCGCTGTCGCCTTCACTGATAACAATGACTGCTGTCCGCTCATGCTCGCCTAGTACTTTTTCAGGAGTTACGCCGTGGAAAATGTTTTTCACTTCGACGTCACCATGAAAATGCTTCGTTCTTCTTCGTAGAGTGGGGTTTGTTTAGCTTAGTTGACCTAAATATGATGTTTATTTTACTCCTATTCTGAATGTATTGCGCTCGGGATATTCTCAGCGATATTTGCGACTTGGAACCTTGCCAACTTTTGCACCACATTTCTTTTTCGGTTCTTAAAATTAAGTGCAACAGTACGTGATTGATAAATGTAGAGCGCAGTGAGTGGTCTCAATCGACGGTCGATCGTGCGGTTTTAATTATCCGACGACACTAGTTTATTGGCTGCCACACACAGACTGGCCTGAGTCAATGCACGCAATGTACTCCTCGAGGATTTTACGAGCTCTGATTACCGACGGTGTTTTTCAGAAGTCGCTCTGGGTGGTACCATTTTACTGCTGAAACCTGACAAAGGAACTACTCGTAACTGGTTCGTGTTTCTACTGCATGGTGTTAGGGGCTTGATGGTGCTGGTGGCCCGAATGCCATATCTGGGTCGCACCTGCATTGCGGCGCGCTCCTACTTGACCTCTTTCGTAACCGTTGCATTGCGCCCTGCACGTCCCATCACTCGCGTACTGAAACATTGGAACTATCTCCAAGGTATTGTGATCAGGGCTCTGAATCATAATCCGAAGATCCCACGTTGGCTTCCTGATAGGACACACCATATTAGTAACACTCGCTATTCTAGTACCTAAGTGAAGTAGTTTATTACTGACACCCAGGGCCCATAATCTTGTTGATCTTGCGTACGGTTTGTGTTCCAAGTTCCAATGACTAGGTAAGAGTCAACTTCAGGGGTCGACTTCATCTCCGAGCACTCTCAACTTAAGATGGCGATACTCTGAACAGTTCAGTTTTCCATTTCGCTGAATCGGTATCTTATCTATCTCATCGCCCCAATTAGTTTGAACGAGTTCAAGAGCGCTCTACTTGCCCTTTTTGTTTCAAGAATACTTTCCAAGATACTTTGAGAGACTGATATTTCGTCTTGCAAAAGGGTTTACTGTATTGTTTTTGTTGTAGTAATAAATATTGGTTTATCGCTGCCCTCGATCGGTTGTGCTAAGTTTAGACGCGGCGGGATGTTCGCTAGATGGTAACTATCTGAAATGGCACGTCGGAGGGTCGGGTACTGGGTGGCTGGAGGTCGAATCAATTGCACCCGTTTTATTGCGCTCTCCGGTCCGTGGCTTCGTGCTCCCCACGATGTCGCCAATGCTTATTATCTATCTGCTCGTGAATAATTTATTGGTTTGAGGACTAATACCAACGAATACTAATTTGTCACTAAGTAGGTAACATGTGAATGATATTGTAAGTACCTTCTTTTATAAAATTGTGATGGCTCAGTTTGTTTGCTGCATATTTAATTAAAAACTAAAGCAAACGAGTTCTTCATCTGTATAATGAACTTTTGTGCGCAGCTTGTTTCACAATTCTTCCACTTCCAGCTAATAACAAGGCAGCTTGATCGATTCAACCGCAAAGGAAAAGTAGTGGAAATGGAGAGAGAATACTTCATTACCAAGAACTTTGCTCATATCTGCGCAAGTCGAGGCAACGTGTTTTGAAAACTGATCCAATGCTTTATTACGTTGTAAGTGGAAAGGAAATGGGTATTCCCCAGTAAGCTTCGTCTATAAAAACTAATCATAATAATAAATAACTTGATCTAATCTAACATCTTTATATTTGTATGTTTACGCTGTACAATAGAGGAAACTAATCATTATGTTATTGCTTTAATGATTATTTAATGTTTCTCGCCGTAAGAGATAAATACTGAGTCTTATAATCAGCTCTTTCTGTTTCCGGGCATGCTTAAGACTGGACTGCGGGATATTTTGGTTTTGGATTAGTTTTTCGCTTTGCCTTTTTAGCAAGAATTATGCAAGCGAAGATTTTTTCTTATGTTATTCAGAAACCAAATTCAGTACCAATACTAACCACCCATTAAGATATATCTAATATCTAAGGCTGAGCCCATCTAATACGATTTCTATTCTACCTACACAATTTTGAATAGGTCACGCTTTGTTTAGAAAAGATATCGGCATAGCCCACTGGCATCGGCTTGTGTAAACCGCGATTAATATCTGTGTGGACGATAATAATGAAAGTATCTTTCAAATGAGCGAAAAGTTTTCAAAATAGGCATGAAAAAGCCGATTTGATTTGGAACGAAAATTTTGTATGATATCAAAAAGAATGTCTACCCTGTGCCGATAAATGGATTCTTTACGCGAAAAAACTCAGTTATGATTGATTTGATGAAGTTATTCGGTAGGTCGAAGAGTGTCGTCCGCGTGGTGTCGACGTCGGCGCACGCGCAGCTGCCGCAGTGCGCGCAATGGGGTCGCACTTGCGCAACTCCCGCGCCGCTAATATTCGCCTCCGACCAGTAATTCATTATTAATCCGTTAGTTACGCCCGCAGTCATGGGCGGCCCTTTTCACTCCTTTATATGCCGAATTGATGATAGGCAAAATATATACATTTAGGACGAGATGTTTGTCCCTAGTTTAGTTAGGTTCAGCCGTGTAGTGTGGCTTGCAATAGCATATCCGTGAGGTGAGCATGGCCACATTGTATTCTTGAGTGTCGTAAAAGATGACTTGACCATGATTGAATCTGCAGTTGCACGGCGCTCGCCAGTCCGCTAACTGTGTTAAGTATGGCTTATCTTCCCTCAGGGGGAGGCCGTGTTCATAAGTGGTTGTTGTGGCTGTCGATGATGATGTTATCATGAATATTCCATTAGCAAGTATCTAGCGGCTATAAGTGGACCAAAGCAGTAAAACCGGCTGTAATCTGTAATGCAATGCTCAAATGCTGGCGCGTTTCATCACAACTTCAGATCAAAGCAGACTTCAGCTGTTCACTCTTCGGCTATGTAGTTCATTGGGTTAGTAAACAAACAACTTTACATTACGGTGACCATTACTCCGTTTCTACTGTCAAGTTTACAGCCGTTCCAAGGAAGCCAGCGATGGATGTTGCTAGGTGCGATGAAGTATGTAGCACTAAACTACAAATTGAATGGAACAAACAGTTAAATGGTTCGCCTCCGCGTGCGCCGGTGACTCACGTCGTACTTAAAACACACAATAATCCACTTAAAGTTCTACATCATAATGCACAGTTTTGCATGAACACCTCTCTTGCAGGTAAAAGTGACAGTGGTACAGTCATTGGCAAAGAATTGAAGGACCTTCAAACTGAACCAAACTGTCATTATCTATTTTTGTGGTTTCCTAAAATAACTGCCAGTTTTTTTACGACAATAAATAACTACATACCTAGTTAGTTATTTCTGATTACCTAGTTGACAGTTAACTGACACACTCCAACTCCAGGATTCTTCGGGTCGTTGGTCGACTGTGCGTCCGGAGGGAAATGTTAACAAAGTTACACTTCGGTAAATGCATCACATCCAATTTTCGAGGGGTTGTTCTCCCTTTTTCTCCCCTCTTGCCCTATTTTCCCCTAAACCCTGTTTGAGGAACTTTTATCTTGTGGTGATGGCACAAAAAATGCACCAAACGTAAAGTTATCTATTTACATTTTTATTTACTTCATACCTATTTCTTTAATTAACAATTTACTCAGAAATACACAAATCATCAAGAAACATTATACAACATGAGTAGAGTACCTACCTACATCTTTTAAAACAGTGTTTATACGTATTTTTAGTTTCCTAGGTATTTAAAACAGCTGTAACTGTTGATACATAATATAATTAATTTGTTTTATCAGCCGCATGCCGCACTCTCAATGACATTCACTTCTCTATAAACATAACTGGTATCAAAATTTCGGCGGTCCTCTCAACTCCCGTATGGTCTAGTGGCTAGGATACCTGGCTTTCACCCAGGAGGCTCGGGTTCGATTCCCGGTACGGGAAACTCTTTTGCTATAAATTTCTTTTTTTGTTTACGCGGTTAATTGATTTAAATTTTTGCTAATGGATAATATGGATATTTACTTATACTACCTACTATTGAGTATTTAGTTTGATGCCTTTATTTTATGTTGACTATATTGTTATCTTATCTCCCTTTGGTTGCATCTTTTAAACCTCAACAGATCAAATTGTGAAAGTATCTTTATTTATTTATTTATGACCTGTTTCGCAATCCCCCACTAATACGTTTGTCAATCACCTGCCTTGGCGGGCTATATCGCCATGTCGTCGACGTATAGCAATTTTCCAGCAATCATATTGCTCGGAGGGGTCGGTTGGTGATATTTTCTGCTCGTATGCGCACGTTGATTGTTCCATCATCCCGGCAACATGTCTTTAATACATTATTTATTTATTTATGAGACTGCTGTGTCCCACTGCAGGGCAAAGGCTTCTTTCCGCGCCTCTCGGGCCAGTGGCAGGTTATGCCAGTCTTTCAAATACACGTTTAGCTCATCGCACTATCTCTTCCGGGGCTGCCCACGTCGCCTTTTTTCATTTTTGGGTAGGTACAATACATAGCATAAAGATTAAGTCTCTTTTGGCGCTTCTGTCTTCGTGGACACTACTTACTCCTCCAAAACAACGCAATGGATTTTGATACGATTTTCTTTAATTTACAGATTAGATAGAAGATTTTTATGTCGGTAAAATGTCTTGTTCCCCCGATTACCAGTATAACCCTTGGGCGGGACTTTAATAGGAATTTAAGCCTACTTGTTATTATCGTTAGGTGTATTTATTGTCCCGATAACCAACATTTGTTTATATTGTTTTATGACCACCTGGCCAGCCTAGATAAAACTGTCCTCATTATTTTTATTGATAGACGACTAGCTCGTTATTTGTTGTGAAATTTTCCACGGCGCTATGATCAGATCATAGTGCCGGTGTCGATTGTCTCACACAATCGGCGCGAAAGTTGGCTGTTACTGATGTTTGGGCCATAACGAGCCACGGAACGCCGCGCAATACGGCAATACAACACTATAACTACAAACCACAATGATAGAAAGCGGGTTTACTTACACTAGCTGCGGATTCCACATGAGGACCGATAATTCTTTACAAGCTGTAGATAGAGTAGTACACGCCACGAAATTTAACCCTGCAAAGGCAATGCTATTGTCCGACATATATCTGACTCTAACTTAGCTGTAGACATTTGTAATGGCCGCAGTAGTGTTACACCCGGTGCGCCCCAGATGCAGCTTATCGGCGACCGTCGACCCCGCGACTTGCGACCGACGCCTTATGTAACTAATCGTAATCGCCCTTATTCTCGAAGGACCTATTGTCATGTTTCCTCTCAACAACTCAAGACAAAGTGCACGTGATGCGCTTATACCGGGTGTGTAGGTCGATGTATCGAAAACTTCGTAGGCGTGATTAGTCCACAATTTTTTCTATGGAGGCCATATTGGGAAACATACAACAGGAATCAGCCATAAACAGAACGAGGGTCCCATACAACATCCATCAGTCGATCAGGTGACTTGACTATGGAAAAACACGATGTTTTTCATTTCCCAACTTAAGCTCCTTAGAAGGTAGGTACAATGCATGCAAAGTTTTCGATGCAGCGTCTCTTTAGTAATTGGAGGCCATTTCACTAGCTCTTTTCGTGATGAAAAATAGTCGCTTCTAAAAGTCTAACTGGCACGAATGAAAATGGCCATTACTCTCGTAATTGGATAACGGGTGACGCTGGAGCTGCCCGTTGATGGAATTCCCGTTGACCTATTTCCTAGATAACTGCGTTACCAGGGTTGACTCGGTTATAGCAGCTCAGTGTTCAGTAATGGCTGTAATCACATCACATTGCAGTCCACTGATGGAAGAAGGCATCCTCCTGGGTACGCCACAAGGTGATCTCCCGTTTTTGCCATCCAGTCTCTACCAGCCGCCCTCTTTAAGTCTTTGGTCCATCTGGCCGGAGGGCGTCCAACGCTGTGCTTGGCGATGGCTGTATTGACTGAATGCAATTAGCCTGACCGTGGCTTTCGCGCGGGAAAGCGACATGACGTCGATTTCGTACACGTTTCCATACACACGTGCGATTAGACGCGCCTGTCCAAGTTTCACGCACATGCAGCGAAAACTACTCTCGCAAATCAAAACACAGTTATTTTCACCATGGTTCGTCGTACCAAATACCACACTATTTTCTTTCTCTATACCATGCTTCATCCATGCGTGTATAGTAGTTTGAGGTTTCCTTTGTCTCGTTAAATGCTCGTATTATCTTTCGAGAATCTCATTAAAGGCTTCAAAGTGAAGTTGCTTTCTCAATATTTATCTTTTAAAGCAGAGATAAATTGTAGGAATCTTCTCAACACGACTTGACTATGTATTTATTTACGACCGCTGAATGTGCTCGGTCCCCTTCTCGCCCTAAATCGCAAGATGGCGGGCCCCCAATCCCTCTTCAGTGCGAGTAACTCCGCGACCCACTGACTCGGACATTAGTGACCCCTTTTTTCCTCCCCAACTACATGGTAAATCACCTTTGCTTACTCCACATTCAAAAGGCAGGGGGTAATATTATAGGGGATAGTAAAAATGTAGGTATGTAGCTACAGGTTATCTATACTTATGAAGATAACTGTTCTATCAGGACTTACTCAAGTTGAATTGCACTAAGATGCGCACAGAGGCACTTGTCCGGCCAGTGTAAGCGATACGAGCTCGACTCGCCACTTGATATGATAGTTCTCAGAACCCCGCGATACCCGAGCCGCGGCTTGGCCAGGTCCCGTAGAACCCTCGCTTGCACTGTTAGATTTAGAAAAGGATGTGAAAAATGCTGATTCTGTTTCTTGGGTTGATAGTTTTAATGCTGTAGGTAATACTGAACAACGTTTGGCAAACAACACTGATTGAAATTTTTCAATAATCTGTAGAACCCCAATACAAAAAAAAATCTTTTATCAAACTATGTTCCTTAGAGCATACCTAGCATAAGCTTTAGTTTATCACAATTTTTTTCTATTTCCCAGGGTGGAACAACTTGAGTTCGCGGCTCAATCAATTCTGGTTAGATGCTTCCTTATTGTTCTTCATTAACGACTTGTGTCGCTCGCTGTCGTTTGATACGCCCATAAATACCTACTTGGCAGTTTATGGTACTGTTTAAATGCCCTGAATTGATTGATAGTCTTTGGACCCTTTGTAAAACGTTTATTGTAGCGTTGAGTTTGTTGGCAATAATACTCGGAAATCCCTCAAAGATCCATATATTGCCGGCAATACATCGGTAATGACGTAAAAACCCACTAACTATAATATTCAAAGTCAGAGTCAGAAGATTTTGGAACCAATATCAACGGAAACGTTGCCTATAGAATTTTTAGATTTTCCTCATTCCGCTTGAGATCCTGATTTGGTTCTGGAACAGCAATAAACACATACAAAACATAAAATATGTGACGAACCTGAGAACCTTCTTTCGATAAAAACTCAGGGCAGCCGGTGTCCTCTTGGCTGACTCGTGCAGTAGCGACACTGGTTTGTCGCCTTTCACTCGACTCACTAGTGTCCGGCCGTAATAAACTCGCCACAAACATCGCCATTAAACCTCTAATCGATGCCTGTTCTCATTAGAGTTTATGGAGCTGTCTGTTATCTTATCATGTACAGAGAGAGAGTGCTAGGTACTAAACCCTTTCTATGTAAGTACTAGGCTATTTTGCCGGTCATTGAAACGTCCTAAGTCCTAACAGCCTCGGTACTAAGACGATGGACAGCAATAAAAATTATCTTCGTATATTCTTCAGTGTAGCGTAAAAGGCAGCAAACTTTGACGTTCTGTACGCTGCTCCTACAAAATGAACAGTATTCGTATTCTGTCCGTGTTTGTATCCTGAAGAATTCACAGCAGAATGGCTGGCCGTACATAACCGGAACCGTTGCTGTTCGATCGTTCTGCGCTGTACGTTGCGATGTTGCGCTGAACTGAAGTGAAACAGCTAATGTAAGATCTGTAGGCGGTCGCGAACGGCAACAGCGGAAAACCGAATAACAGGCGGACTATTTCACGATGTCTGATACAAGTTTGGTGTTCTTTTTGTGATGATTTGAGAAACTAGCATTTTTTTTTAATAACGACCTTCAACCATTTTTTATTGAGCATGAATTGAATTTCGTCTAGGTACCTAACGAACGAACGATAAGCCCTTTCAAGGTGATGATATGCAAATACTTCCTGATATTTCCTGGCCATGGTGTATGTCCATCAGCGAGGATTATGGAATAAGCCGGCTAGAATGGGCGCTATCCTATCGATCGCTGCATGCACTCACAAAGGGCTCTCCCCCTCCCGCGGCCCTCCCCTCCCCTCCCCGCCACCCTGGCGCGTGCCAGCCAGCAACAGGCTGCGTCCAGGACCACTGCAATCCTGAAATTCGGCTTACCGAATAATGGTCGCACACATATTGAGCGTTGGACAAAAGCAGTACCTGTAAATTTCAGATCGAACGAACGCTGTTCCTTTCTGAAGTGCATTCTGGATGTCGTGAAACTATTGAGTAGCTAGCTGGACTGGATATACCTACGTGGTGTTAAATATGTACTTTGTATCATATATGTATTTGTACCTACCTACATGTGGAGCAACCAATGTATTTTAAACATGTGCCTGCCGGATGTTGTTATGGCACGCAACATGCAATAGGCCTCTGTGCGTTGCTAGACAATAGTTTCTTGATAAATAACGGTTTGAGGTTCATCCATACCGTCTTTTGTAAGTGAATAATACAATGTTATTTTATCAGTGGCTGCTGCTGTAGTCAAACAAAACAGTTCGCTGTGTGAACAAGCTCGGCGGCTATTTCCGGCACGGGAAATGTAGTGGACGGACAGGTTTTTTTTCTACTTCAAAATATCAGACAGCTTCCCTTCTCATGCCTTCTCATAATAACTTATTTGAGATAACATTAGTAATTTGTTTCGTTTATGAACTTCAGAAATGTTCTACTCATAATGCTTCTGCGGCCAACATTCTCAACCACGGGGCTGTTTGAAACATCAAACAATGAACACAATTGAAAAATGTATCAAACGCAGTATCGAATATTTAATTATACCTAGCAGTCCGAGTACTCGAGCCGAGGACTCTCGACCCTCAAACACTCAGAAGTCCACACCTTGAGAGTGTTCACCTCAGTGGCTGCGAAGCGTAAAGGACCCCTTCACCTTGCTGAAACAACCTGTGCCATTTCTTTATGATGAATTCTTCAAATGCCCTCTGCTATAAAAACCTCAACTTGAACTGAAAATACGATGAAGCAAATGTTGAAGGTCAAAGTAAGTACATTAGAATTTCGCTTGGGACGAGAAAAGATCCTGCTAGGATAAGTAATGAGCCCACGCTAATATAATTTAGCGAAGGTTCGCTGAATATAGTACCCAAAAACATAATTAACTTGCTGTATCCTAACGACCCGAATGATTTATGCTGAATTCATTATTAAATCCTCGCAAAATAACGCGTGCGTGATTCATGATATTCAAATTGGCGCTGGAGAACTAGTATCGATTAACTAAGTATAGCTTCAACAGGGCGTGAAGCCCTAAATACGGACATCGCATTACCGAATCCGGAGCGAGGTGAATCCAACGAGGAACTATCGTGATTGCCCACATCCAAGCACAAAGAGGTTTACAAAAGGCTACGTCTCGCTATTTTCCAAACTTAGGAAATTGGTTCGCCTGGTAGGCAGTCGCTGCAAACATAATAAGATCGAAATTTGTATTTGTAACAAAAACATAATATTTGGAAGCCAACAACAAAGCGATCAGTGCGGCTAATTACTAGGTCATCGTTTCGGAGAAGAGTTGCTTATCTCTGGTGCGCGGAACACTACCAATTCTTTACTTATATTCTAATCTTACCCTTATATTTTCCTTTAAGTTTCTATGAGAACGATTAGCTTAGATCATTTTCGTTTAGTAGTGCACTTTATACTACTAAATGAACCATCTGTATAGACGGTAACCTGTGCCTAATCGTGCCCGCAGCCTGCAGGCACCCCACGAGCCCACGACTGCAATTCGCAACGCAGCCTCTCTTGGCACACATTGGAGCTCTAATGAGGACGTGATTGTTCGAATAAACCACGAATCAGCACACTCAGCCATTTCGCAATGCACATTACAGTGATATTACACTTCCAAGGATTTCATATTGGGTTTTGTCGTTTGGTGACTGACAGATGAAGTTGAATCGCCCAAAGACTTCCATTGTGTGCAAGCTGAACGAAATAGTCAACTACGCAATTTCGTACATCCAAACTATAGTCAGAGAGCAATGCATGAATGCACTGAATCATTTGTTGACCTTTGACTGTTAAAATACACTCTTTATCACGCAATCAGCCTCCAAAAGCTCAACAGCATTTTGATATCTCGGCAGATAGACGTGAATGACCTTAGACCTCAACCTCAATCTAGGGTTACTAAAGTTACCCAATGTGTGTTTATTATTATTGGCTTAATTTACTTGTTTTTGATCATAAATTAATGGATATAGTTTACCTTTAGGACCTGCTGCAGGAAGACTGTTATGCTTGAAGTTGCAGGCAATCGGCGTTTTTTGATGGCGTTGTAAGCCGTCATAGACTAAAGTTGGAATAACTGTAAAAGAATGATAGGCAATCTAGCAGAGTCTATGAAGATTCTATGGGATAAAATTTTTCAACAAAAATACCCATTTAAAAAGAACGCTTTAAATAGGAAGAGGTAGCAAAAGCGAGGGTGTGTCAAAATCCGCGTATTTAGTTGCGGCAATGTTTAGTAGGCGCAGCGGCGTGTGTCGGCAGTGTGCGCGTGCGCACGGTCAAGGCTGCTGTATCCGCACATGTTAATCGCTCGCGTAGTTACGTAGCTAATAGCGTTTTTAACACTATGTGTAATTTTTTTGACTACGTAATTCAAATAAAAAAAAATAAAAAAGATCTTCAAAATTCACAAATTTAGATTAGCGTCTTCTTTAAAAGACATAAAACTAGCTAATTAACTTTCAAAATACCATTCAATCATAAAAGAAAAGTGGGAAAAAAAAGTAAAAGGATTGGGCTCGTCCGGGATTTGAACCCGGGACCTCTCGCACCCTAAGCGAAAATCATACCCCTAGACCAACGAGCCGGTGCGAGAATTAGCGAAATAGCGGCCTACTCGCTGCGGTGAGCGCGCCGCTCTTGATATGACGTCACCACGATATCTCACGTAGCCGTTATTTTTATAGTCGTAGACTAAACTGATAAATAAATGCTAAGAGGTTGCCATTTTTATTTATAAGCTTTAAATATGTAATTTATGGGGATTGAAATACCTACAAATGGAAATTGCTGTTTTCCTATCTTGTTAGCTTCTTGTTGCTGGACTATTACTAGAATTCTTTGAATTGTTTTTTAAGTACCATTTCCTTGGTTTGGCTTTAACAAACCTTCCGTAAGCTATGTCAAACCAACAAAGTTGCGGTTTGACCTCAACGCAAAAAAGTGTAAGACAAAGGTTACGTTCGCATTTTGTAATAGTACTTTTTTCTGTGGATGATACTTTCTACGCACATAAATCACGTCTTTGTCCCTCGCTTTATGACTGACTCAAAAAGTTAAAAACGGGGTTCGAGTTAAATACAACTGAATTGTCCGATTAACCAAACTTATTTCTCGTTTGTTGCAGGCATGATAGCGGTGGGCGACGGGCACATCGAGCTGATGATGACGCTGCGCGAGGACTGGAGGCCGCTGCTCGGGCACTACGCGGGCCCGCTCGGCGTGCTGGTGTGCGCCGCGCTGCTGGTGTGCGCGCTGCCGCTGGCCGGGTAGGTTGACCATCATCATCATCATCAGCTTGTCCTACACTAACTTGTATTTGTTAAGGGGCACCACCGCTGCATTTACAAATTATGAATATATTTTTATACACGTGTCAATAGTAAACTCATCCAATAATAGGATATCAGTAGGAAAACAAACATTTCAGGAAAACCTAAGGGGAGACCTTAAGTATTCAAATAACATCGTGAGGATAATGGACATTATTGAAATATACTTAACGTTCTAGTTAATCCCATAATATACATTTAGGTTTTCCTGAAATGTTTGTTTTCCTACTGATATCCTATTATTGGATGAGTTTACTATTGACACGTGTATGATAATCGTATATGTGGGGGGGGGGGGGGGGGGAGACACGTTATAAATTTGAGACAGCTATAGTCATCATGGATTTTGACTGTCATACGACCGATGTGGCGCAGTGGTAGTGCGACTGCCTTTGACGCAGAAGGTTCCGGGTTCGATCCTCGGTGGGTCACTCACAAAGTTGATATTTATCACTTTGTGAATTTGTGCCCAGTCTGGTTAGGACATTGCGGGCTGAACCACCCGATTGTCCGTAAGTAAGATGGTTCCGTGTTTCGGATGGCACGTTAAGCTGTAGGTCCCGGTTGCTGTCTATGATCACTTAGACGGCGGTCGTTACACAACCATGTCAGAAGCCTCCTACTTGTAGAAGGCGGTTGAAAAATTCTGACACTAGGGTTCATCGGGTCGTTGGACGACTCGGTGTCCCACACGAAAATAGAGACTGTCATAGACTTAGCTTTCTAAATCAGTCCTGATTAATCTACACAATAGAATGACCTTGTTGTATTGTTTGCAGTGTGTTCTGGTGCTGCTGCTACTGGTGGCGGTCCAAACGGCGTCGGCCCTTCGACCGCAAGTACGACGCCTGCATCAAGGCACTGCTCGCTATCGTGCTCATCGGACTGCTCACGCTCTTCTTGTAAGTACATATTCAATGGAGATCATGTGTAGTTAATTTACAGTGTGGTGGCGGCTTAGAATACCATCACTCCATTGCTTTCCCGTGGTGTTGTAAAAGGCGGCTAAGGGATGAGCCCTGGGAATGGGCAGCAGCGTTCTCTATGAATACAACACATTGTAATGCGCTCGCCAATTCGTCTGGAAAGCGTGGTGAGTATGGTTAATACCCCCACTAGGGGCAGGCCCGTATGTACCAGTGGATTATTGCGGTTCTTGAAGTTGAAGTTGATAGCCAATTTGGAAAATATGTCTTAAAATCATCGTTTTGTTGTTCCAGATTCGGCGTAGTGGTGGCGTTTGCGACCGACAGCCAAGTGGAGAGCGGCACGGCGGAAGCGCCGGGCGCGGTGCGAGCCGGGATCCAGGACGCGCGCGAGTTCCTCAACGCGACGCAGGCGCACGCGCGCTGGCTGCTCGTCAACAACTACCGCGAGCTCGACCGCCGGCTCAGCGCGCTGCTGCACAGTCAGTTACACTTCCAATTGCTCATATGTTAATTAAAAACACATTCGCATAGCAATGCAAAAGAAACGGACCTAAGATAATACCGTTAGTTTTTCACTTTAGGTCATCCCATTACGATGATTTTTACGATCTATAAACGAGCAATCTGCTAATTTTGTGTCACTAAAGTGACAACGAAACCCTAACCAAGGACTTTTTACGGATGTAATGATATTGTAATTGTATCGAAAGCGTCTGTTAGATCGACGAGTTACTTTCGCAGATTTTTGCTAAAGAATATTTAAGATTATTTGTCAGGATTTATCATCCTAAATCTATCTTGTACCTATGTTGCAGGCAGCGGTTTGACAATTTCGATGCAACTGGGCGAGTTCAGCCGCGCAGTATCGGTCACTACTCTGCACGCGATGGTGGGAGCATTGGACGGCGTGCAGGCCGACCTGCGCGGCGTGCGCGCCCACACCGCGCAGCTGCGCACCAACGCCGAGAGGCTCAACGAAGGTACGAGTCCCAATGTCCATAGGTAATGAAGATACGATTCACACCGATTTGAGAAACGCGTTTGATAGTGTCACTCATAGAACCGTAGCTAAAGAACCCAAGCATTTAACATACTATTTGAACATTTAACAGTTAGCATACTAATTGAAATCGACACCGCAAGGTTTAAGAGCACCTGGTGATAAGTCAGATTACTATAAGATCACATCGGGTCTTCCACAAGGGTTGCACGTAGGTCTAATATTGTTTTGTGTGTGCAGTGCTGCGCAGCGTGAAGGGTCAGCTGCTGCGCACGCTGGCGACGTGCGACCGCCCCGCCTGCAAGCGCCTGCAGGAGAAACACAAGATCGGACAACTCGACACCGAGATACACTACAGCCAGGTACACTACAGATCCGCGCAAACGTTCATAATAGTAGAGCCAAAAAACATCATTAGCCATTGTATTCACTCGTTTCCATTTACGCGATCTTTCATGGTTTAGGTTAGGTCATCGGGATTTATGCAGTCTTTACTTTGGCTTATATTTAGTACTTGAAACTATTTTTAAAAAAAGTACTGACCTTAACTTTTTGATTGAGTCTATCACAGTAACTACTATATATTTACAAGGAACCTAAAGTTATGTCAACTATTCTGCATTAAAGCATTGTGACATAATAGGTTTATCAATGTAAATAACATCTGTCAAAAACACTAGGCTTGCCTAAGCTAATTCTTTTCAAAATTCCTGTCTATTACTCGACTTTTTCTAGCTTATCATTAAAATGCTTTACGTGTTTCATGCTTTCCAAAGATGCTCGATCTTTACTTTCCGACGGTAAGTCACTTATTTTCCAATTTTCCATTCGTGTTTATTATTTACCTCATTAATTTTTTAAAAATTAAGTGCAGTGCGTATTGATTTTTGGGATAAACTAAGTTAAAAATGGCAAGAAATTGAGAAAATACAGGGCATAATAAAATATTTCATGGTATTTGTATCCACAGATGCCTGACGTATCAGAACTTCTGAACAACGTGACGTCACTACTGGAGTCCAACATCAAGGCGGAGGTCGCTGAGGGGCAGGCAGTGTTCAGAAACATCCAGCGCGAGATACAGCGCAGCGTGGACGAGCACATCCCTAGCGTGCAAGAGGCGTTGACTGAAACAGGTATGGTAAAAGCTCGGGCAGATCAGTAACGGTATTACCATAGTCCAGTTTCCTTTGCTAGAGGTTGACTTTAAAATAATGCCTATTAAGTTGTTTTTGGATTAGTTTATCTGAAAATAAATTGGTCAACGCTATTGATAAGGTCGCCATTCCAGTGCTCCTTAAGAATCTTGTAATCAATACTAAAAGAATGCTTTGTATCTAATGAGTTGCATGGCATTGAAAAGCCAAATGTTACGGAACAGAATTCAACGTCAAACGAAAGAGATTGCACAATGAGTACTTGCAATAAAAAATGGAGTGTCTCAAGGGAGCATCCTAGGTCCGATCCTCTTTCTATGATATACAAATTGGACGCCTGTGTTTAGTGGTCGAAAACTTGTATTTTATCTGGGAAAATATGTAGCTTAGCTTGGTTTTTGTATTCCAGGCGTGAAGCTGGAGCACGTGGCTGACGAGATCACCTGGTTGGCCAGCAACGCGAGCGCCAAGCTGCAGGAGCAGACCGTGGTGGCTGACTCTATGCAGCAGTTCCACGCGCAGTACGGGCTCTACCGGCGCTACGTCGGGGGCGCCGCCGCCGCTGCATTGCTGGCTGTGAGTATACAAGCTGCAGGAGCAGACCGTGGTGGCTGACTCTATGCAGCAGTTCCACGCGCAGTACGGGCTCTACCGGCGCTACGTCGGGGGCGCCGCCGCCGCTGCATTGCTGGCTGTGAGTATACAAGCTACAGGAGCAGACCGTGGTGGCTGACTCTATGCAGCAGTTCCACGCGCAGTACGGGCTCTACCGGCGCTACGTCGGGGGCGCCGCCGCCGCTGCATTGCTGGCTGTGAGTATACAAGCTGCAGGAACAGACCGTGGTGGCTGACTCTATGCAGCAGTTCCACGCGCAGTACGGGCTCTACCGGCGCTACGTCGGGGGCGCCGCCGCCGCTGCATTGCTGGCTGTGAGTATACAAGCTACAGGAGCAGACCGTGGTGGCTGACTCTATGCAGCAGTTCCACGCGCAGTACGGGCTCTACCGGCGCTACGTCGGGGGCGCCGCCGCCGCTGCATTGCTGGCTGTGAGTATACAAGCTGCAGGAGCAGACCGTGGTGGCTGACTCTATGCAGCAGTTCCACGCGCAGTACGGGCTCTACCGGCGCTACGTCGGGGGCGCCGCCGCCGCTGCATTGCTGGCTGTGAGTATACAAGCTACAGGAGCAGACCGTGGTGGCTGACTCTATGCAGCAGTTCCACGCGCAGTACGGGCTCTACCGGCGCTACGTCGGGGGCGCCGCCGCCGCTGCATTGCTGGCTGTGAGTATATTCTTTGATTCCACTTTCATGTGATTTTGTTCTCTAATTGAAATATATTCAAGCAATTTTAAAAATAATTTTGGTTAATCGTTTTTGTTTTGAGTGGAAGTCATACTTCGGCAAGCGCGGCGTTGTACGCTCTCTAAAATAGCTCACAATTTAAACAATGTTTTATTGATTCCTAACATTTGTGATTTTAGTTTTCCCAATCATTTTTTCATGCCTATTTGTTGATCGTTTACAATATAGTTTTCCCTTCCATTTTCCCTCAGATGACGCTGGTGCTGACGTGGGGGCTGCTGTGCGGCGTGTGCGGCAAGCGCCCCGACGTGTACGGCGCCTCCGACTGCTGCAACAAGGGCGCCGGCTCCAAGTGCCTGCTCTGGTGAGGCCACAATAACTATGCATGTGGTTGGGGACTGGGTCATTCATAAAATTTTGTCCAAAAATACTATGGACTTGATTCATAATTTTTCAAAATATTCAAAGTGTGAATTAGTAAACTGAAGAATTACATAAAAATAAGAGTTTTGACGCCATCTAAATACTTACTCATACTTTCAGTTTTCCTTACAAGCTTATTTAAACTGTCAGAAAAGTAGCCTATTATTGATTCCAAAGGATATTTTTTTCTGCATTATCTTGGACTAACAAAGTATTCTATTATCCAAATGAAATCAGTTTACGATTTGAGTGAAAGATCGTGTTTTTTATGTATAATAGGAATGTCATAATCATAATGAATGTTTGTTTGTAGCGGCATGGCGCTGATATTCCTAGTGGGCGGAGTGATCGCGCTGGTGATGCTGGTCTACTTCGCGGCGGGCGTGGCCGCGCAGAGGGCCATCTGCGACCCGCTCACGTAAGTGCAACATTTTAATTTATTTACGTGGTATTGCAACTCAAAATTAATCTTGTCTTACGACACTAAATATTTTTACATATCTCATGCTCTGAAAGTAGGTCATTACTGACAAAAAAAACGACCTGTAAGTTCACATTACAGGCGAGGTTTTAAAACTAAGCCTGTAAGTAATTTTAAATATGGAACTAGAAAAAGAACCAATAGAATCGCGGCAATTAAAAAGTTAAAATCAATTTCTTCTTATTTTTAATAGGAGTTGCGTCCAATTGGTTGTATACGATTTTAAATTTCGAACTGGCCGCTACGAATTGTGTTGCTTGAACGCAGGAATTATATTGTTAATCTGTATTTTTATAACCTCAATAAATGAGTTTGTCGAATTATTACTCAATATTACTACAGCAAAAGTAAAAATGACTAATATCTCTACGATCAGGAAAATGTCTATTTTATGTTAGGATACTTTTCTTTCATATTAATTCAATATTTTTCAATCATAGAAAAAAACGTTTAGCGGTGCAATTTGAATACCAGACGATACAATCATCATTTATGGATCGTTTTTTTTTGTATTTATCGCTTTATTTTACTCACTTTTTATTCGATATGTAAAGCAGTATACGTACCACGGATGTAACATCAATAACAACCTCGGAAAGGTACCGCCCTCGCTCCGCTCGGGCGTTAAAAAACCTCGGTTGTTATTGATAGCTTACATACCTCAGTACGTAATCTACTATTACCTGCAAGTTGTTTTCGGTGATCACATACGGTAGATATACCACCACCACGATAATTCGATAGTATCCAGCTAGATAGATCCTAGTCTGCATAGCATACATCTGTTTGTGTTTGTTTTTTCACTGTTACCGTTGTCTCGATGAAGAAGAAGTTTGTCTTAACGGTAAATGAACATCAGTTTAGTATTCTACACTGTGTAGTTTTATACTGATCTGATTAAAATAGAAAAGAAGAATATCAAGTAGAATGCCGCGTGGTATCAGTCCCGCCTTTTCAATGTGCAATAAAATACATACTTATTGATGTTATAAACCGACTATCCCATATCGCAGCGAGCCGCGCGGCAACCGGCTGTTCGGTGACGTGGAGCGCTTCGTGGAGCTGGAGAAGGCGCTGTTCAACGAGAAGCGAGACCCCGACTTCAACCTCACCAGCGTCATCCTCCACTGCCATCAGAACTACACCGTCTACAAGGTGTGTATGTACCTGGTACAGTCAGCTGGAGAAGGCGCTGTTCAACGAGAAGCGAGACCCCGACTTCAACCTCACCAGCGTCATCCTCCACTGCCATCAGAACTACACCGTCTACAAGGTGTGTATGTACCTGGTGCAGTCAGCTGGAGAAGGCGCTGTTCAACGAGAAGCGAGACCCCGACTTCAACCTCACCAGCGTCATCCTCCACTGCCATCAGAACTACACCGTCTACAAGGTGTGTATGTACCTGGTACAGTCAGCTGGAGAAGGCGCTGTTCAACGAGAAGCGAGACCCCGACTTCAACCTCACCAGCGTCATCCTCCACTGCCATCAGAACTACACCGTCTACAAGGTGTGTATGTACCTGGTACAGTCAGCTGGAGAAGGCGCTGTTCAACGAGAAGCGAGACCCCGACTTCAACCTCACCAGCGTCATCCTCCACTGCCATCAGAACTACACCGTCTACAAGGTGTGTATGTACCTGGTACAGTCAGCTGGAGAAGGCGCTGTTCAACGAGAAGCGAGACCCCGACTTCAACCTCACCAGCGTCATCCTCCACTGCCATCAGAACTACACCGTCTACAAGGTGTGTATGTACCTGGTACAGTCAGCTGGAGAAGGCGCTGTTCAACGAGAAGCGAGACCCCGACTTCAACCTCACCAGCGTCATCCTCCACTGCCATCAGAACTACACCGTCTACAAGGTGTGTATGTACCTGGTACAGTCAGCTGGAGAAGGCGCTGTTCAACGAGAAGCGAGACCCCGACTTCAACCTCACCAGCGTCATCCTCCACTGCCATCAGAACTACACCGTCTACAAGGTGTGTATCCACTATATTGCAACAGCTATGAGCGTGGTCTCGAATAAAACCATTTTGACAGCAGTCAAAATTATGTTACGGCTATAAAATAAGGGCTAGTTTTCTTTGTTGTGATGTGATGTGTTTAATATTATGATTATTGTAGGGCGCCCCATCCTGCGTTGTGCGGGTAGTCGGCGCGGACCCGCAATGCGCGGAGACGCGCGAAGTTCATTCACTTGACTTACACCGCTTGAAGTAAAGTGAACTATGTTCGTGGATTTGCGCGGACTATACGAACGACGCACAAGATTCATGTGTTATGAAAAGAATATTTAACCAAAAATATGCATAAGCAGGATTTTAGAGCTAGCCGGTCGGTGCTCTAGACAAAGTTTACGTGTGATCCCCCTTAAACAGATAAATGTTGACTTTTTTAAGGCTTCCATACTAAGTGCACGATAAAGCCGCTTAGTATTTGTGAGCTGCACAATCAAATGCAGTTCAAAAGATCTGATACCAGGATTCAGTGACTCAGAGTCCCATAGGAAAAAAAAGAGTAACAAAACTAATCACCGTGCTATCCCACTTGTGATACCATTGCCCCCTCCCTTAGACGTTCCAGCTGCACCGGCTGTACGACCTGTCGGAGCTGCGCGCGCGCGCGTCGGGCGAGCTGGAGCGGCGCGTGACGTCGCTGCGCGCGCGCTACCGCCCGCCCGGCACGCTCGCCATCCTCAAGCCCTCCGCCAAGGCCAAGCTCAGGCAGCTCGCTGAGACTGGACTATCTGACTTCGACTTCGACAGGATACTACACGCGGTGAGATATCGTGTCAAATAAGGTGATCTAAACTGTCATTTTTAAAACATTGTCTGGACTAAGCTGGGACTGCCGATTGACACTGTCTAAATTGATTCATTTCCACGAAATGCAAAGAATAATAATTGCAATTTTCTTACAAGTTGTTCAGTTACATGCGCCGAGCTTTTCAAGATTTAGAACCTTATATAAATCATTTAGGTAATACATATTCATTCAATTAATCAATTTATTAATGAATTTTAAACTACAATAAGATACATGAAATTAAAGCACTTTGCACTGGCGGCGCGTACGGAGCTAGTAAATGAAACACGTGTGTACTCAAAAACGGCGTATATTGTACTAATTAACTAACCTAAGCGGGAAGTAAGCATCGCTCATACACCACACTTAGCTTATATGACAACATACAAGTTAGCTTATATGACATATAATATCTACGATTGTAGTTGGAGACGAACATCACATCTCTCGCGCTGGACGACCTCGCGCAGCAGCTCGAGCAGACCGCCACCACGCTGCAAGGGCGCGCCGGGTTCGCGGAGGTCGCCTACTCCCTCCGCAACGCCTCGCAGCGACTCACATACGCACAGGTAACACTTGTGTCTATTTGTGTATTGTACAACAGTGTATAAGAGAAGTATTGCTCCAAGATTGTTTAATAAAAATGGTTTTGATTGATAAAAATATTACATGATAATAAAATAGAAGCTACACCATGCTATTCTGACAAAAAACGCCAATCGTGGTGTAGCGGTTAACACGTCTGATCCGGCAAGTCAGAAAACGTGGATTCAAATCCCATCGGTTGTGTGAATTTTTTCCACTTGTTTCGTTTTTATCTTTGTAACAAGAAGTTAAAATGTAACAAAAAAAATATTTGTAATTTTCTCTAATAAAAACTGTTTTCATTGTTGTAAAACTGATTGCACTGAAAATGAATATTGTTTTTTACAATTCCATAAGCTAACGCTTTTATGTGTCGCCACCAAACGGACATCGCTAGTGATTTCAAAATTTCACTAAAACTATGTGACACCGTCTTTACGAGTATTTTTTCCGTGTAATGTGCTGGCTTAGAATAGCATCACCCCACATCCTTCCCGCGGGTGTCGTAAGAGGCGACTCGAGAGTATTGGTGTGTTACAATTGTTAGGCGACAGGCTGACAACCTGTCACTATAGTAATACACATGTTTTCTGAAACAACCTTAGAAAGCAATCTACAAAAGTGTCAGACGTGGCGATGGCGACCGCATTCTTGCGGCCGCTAGCGCTCTGCCTACCCCGCAAGGGATAAGGGCGTGATATACGTATGTATTTTCTCTATAGACGGACATAGTGACGGCCCTGCTGAGCAACGCGTCGGCGCTGAACGCGACGGCGACGCGGCTGCGCGACGCGCTGCGCTTCAACCACTCCTCGCTGAAGGAGGCCATCTCGTACCTCATGCACGAGACCGGCCAGGCCGAGACCTTCCTCAACACGCAGGGCGCCGACATCATACAGAACGTGAGTGCTCGTTCATCTTAAAAAAATGGTGAATTTTAATTTGTTACACCTGATGATTGATCCCACCCAAATTCGCTATATATGGATGATTTCTTCTCATCGTTAAGCACAGTATACTCCTGTTTTTTTGCTTATGCGTTACTTCATGATGTCATATATATCTTCGGTGATTTGGGCGTGGGTTTTCATATCGTATCTGACTGATATATCGTAGGCCACACGCGTCACAAGTTAGCCGCACGCGTCTGTTTCACGCCTCGAACTCAGCGCTATACATTTTCATATAATTCGCGCAGGTAAGGAAAGGATCCTGAAATGGCAACAGTGTTGTTGATATCCCGCTCACAAAATTTATAATAAACAGAGAGATAAAACAACAATGCTCCCATTTTGGACTCCTTTCTTATTTGCGTAAGTTATACTATGACTTGTCGCATCAGTCGCATGCTCGCGGCCGCTTTATCGGACGCACCCCAAAAACTTGCATCTTTATGAATGACTAGCTATTTTCCCACGGTTTTACGGCGCATTATTTTTGTGTCAGGTAACAAAGTCAACGAACGACCCAAAAATTCGCATTGACAAACATACCTATAAATTTTCAACTTCCTAAGATTGCTGCCTTGTTTTCAGATGACGCAAGAGTTCGCGTCAGTGATCGCGCGTCTGGTGAACGCGTACCTGGACCACGTGGTGCTGGCCGCGCAGACGGAGGTGGGGCGCTGCGGGCCGCTGTCGCGCGCCTTCAACGCCACCAGGGACGCGCACTGCCACAAGATACTCATGCCCACTGTGAGACTACATACATACATACATACATACATACATACATACAGCACGTGGTGCTGGCCGCGCAGACGGAGGTGGGGCGCTGCGGGCCGCTGTCGCGCGCCTTCAACGCCACCAGGGACGCGCACTGCCACAAGATACTCATGCCCACTGTGAGACTACATACATACATACATACAGCACGTGGTGCTGGCCGCGCAGACGGAGGTGGGGCGCTGCGGGCCGCTGTCGCGCGCCTTCAACGCCACCAGGGACGCGCACTGCCACAAGATACTCATGCCCACTGTGAGACTACATACATACATACATACATACAGCACGTGGTGCGGGCCGCGCAAACGGAGGTGGGGCGCTACGGGCCGCTGTCGCGCGCCTTCAACGCCACCAGGGACGCGCACTGCCACAAGATACTCATGCCCACTGTGAGACTACATACATACATACATACATACATACAGCACGTGGTGCTGGCCGCGCAGACGGAGGTGGGGCGCTGCGGGCCGCTGTCGCGCGCCTTCAACGCCACCAGGGACGCGCACTGCCACAAGATACTCATGCCCACTGTGAGACTACATACATACATACATACATACATACATACATACAGCACGTGGTGCTGGCCGCGCAGACGGAGGTGGGGCGCTGCGGGCCGCTGTCGCGCGCCTTCAACGCCACCAGGGACGCGCACTGCCACAAGATACTCATGCCCACTGTGAGACTACATACATACATACATACAGCACGTGGTGCTGGCCGCGCAGACGGAGGTGGGGCGCTGCGGGCCGCTGTCGCGCGCCTTCAACGCCACCAGGGACGCGCACTGCCACAAGATACTCATGCCCACTGTGAGACTACATACATACATACATACATACATACATACATACAGCACGTGGTGCTGGCCGCGCAGACGGAGGTGGGGCGCTACGGGCCGCTGTCGCGCGCCTTCAACGCCACCAGGGACACGCACTGCCACAAGATACTCATGCCCACTGTGAGACTACATACATACATACATACATACATACAGCACGTGGTGCGGGCCGCGCAGACGGAGGTGGGGCGCTACGGGCCGCTGTCGCGCGCCTTCAACGCCACCAGGGACGCGCACTGCCACAAGATACTCATGCCCACTGTGAGACTACATACATACATACATACATACATACAGCACGTGGTGCGGGCCGCGCAAACGGAGGTGGGGCGCTACGGGCCGCTGTCGCGCGCCTTCAACGCCACCAGGGACGCGCACTGCCACAAGATACTCATGCCCACTGTGAGACTACATACATACATACATACATACATACAGCACGTGGTGCTGGCCGCGCAGACGGAGGTGGGGCGCTGCGGGCCGCTGTCGCGCGCCTTCAACGCCACCAGGGACGCGCACTGCCACAAGATACTCATGCCCACTGTGAGACTACATACATACATACATACATACATACATACATACATACATACAGCACGTGGTGCGGGCCGCGCAAACGGAGGTGGGGCGCTACGGGCCGCTGTCGCGCGCCTTCAACGCCACCAGGGACGCGCACTGCCACAAGATACTCATGCCCACTGTGAGACTACATACATACATACATACATACATACATACATACATACATACAGCACGTGGTGCGGGCCGCGCAAACGGAGGTGGGGCGCTACGGGCCGCTGTCGCGCGCCTTCAACGCCACCAGGGACGCGCACTGCCACAAGATACTCATGCCCACTGTGAGACTACATACATACATACATACATACATACATACATACAGCACGTGGTGCTGGCCGCGCAGACGGAGGTGGGGCGCTGCGGGCCGCTGTCGCGCGCCTTCAACGCAACCAGGGACGCGCACTGCCACAAGATACTCATGCCCACTGTGAGACTACATACATACATACATACATACATACATACAGCACGTGGTGCGGGCCGCGCAGACGGAGGTGGGGCGCTGCGGGCCGCTGTCGTGCGCCTTCAACGCCACCAGGGACGCGCACTGCCACAAGATACTCATGCCCACTGTGAGACTACATACATACATACATACATACATACATACATACATACATACATACAGCACGTGGTGCGGGCCGCGCAGACGGAGGTGGGGCGCTGCGGGCCGCTGTCGCGCGCCTTCAACGCCACCAGGGACGCGCACTGCCACAAGATACTCATGCCCACTGTGAGACTACATACATACATACATACATACATACATACATACATACATACATACATACATACAGCACGTGGTGCTGGCCGCGCAAACGGAGGTGGGGCGCTGCGGGCCGCTGTCGCGCGCCTTCAACGCCACCAGGGACGCGCACTGCCACAAGATACTCATGCCCACTGTGAGACTACATACATACATACATACATACATACAGCACGTGGTGCTGGCCGCGCAGACGGAGGTGGGGCGCTGCGGGCCGCTGTCGCGCGCCTTCAACGCCACCAGGGACACGCACTGCCACAAGATACTCATGCCCACTGTGAGACTACATACATACATACACACATACATACATACAGCACGTGGTGCGGGCCGCGCAGACGGAGGTGGGGCGCTGCGGGCCGCTGTCGCGCGCCTTCAACGCCACCAGGGACGCGCACTGCCACAAGATACTCATGCCCACTGTGAGACTACATACATACATACATACATACAGCACGTGGTGCGGGCCGCGCAGACGGAGGTGGGGCGCTGCGGGCCGCTGTCGCGCGCCTTCAACGCCACCAGGGACGCGCACTGCCACAAGATACTCATGCCCACTGTGAGACTACATACATACTATACTATGAATGAAATCTACTAGGAATATTACATGGCTTTCCAAAAACAAGTTCATACGGGGAGTACTTTGTTTCGGTATGCTCGGTCGTGTTAAATGCAAAGCACCAGAAAGGCAACCAGTGGCTCCACGTGTACGCATGTTTATTGCACTGGATGCGGAGAAAACTTCGCAGATGTTTATGCGTGTTTTCGAGAGCGCCTATGCTCTGGTGATGGTAAGCTGT
This sequence comes from Keiferia lycopersicella, assembly GCA_029255805.1. Taxonomy (NCBI): domain Eukaryota; kingdom Metazoa; phylum Arthropoda; class Insecta; order Lepidoptera; family Gelechiidae; genus Keiferia; species Keiferia lycopersicella. The sequence goes on along the minus strand of JARACZ010000004.1, from coordinate 12,579,062 downwards.
TGAATGTATTTTATCAATTTCTAACAACTTACAAACTTCAACCATAGTCGCTGATATAAATTCAGATCCTCTGTCCGCTGCTATAACACTTGGTACTCCAAACCGTAATATAAAATTACTCACGAATGCTTTGGCGACAGTTACTGCGTCCTTCGTTGGAAGAGGGTATGCCTCTACATACTTGGTGAGCTCACACTGGATGGTAAGTATGTATTGGTTACCATCTTCATCTTTGTCGAGTGGACCTACCAGATCCAAAAACACTTTTTGGAAGGCTGAATCCGCAGTCGTCGTTATAACCATAGGCTCCTTGTAGCTCAAAGAGTGCTTCATAAATTGACAACTTTTACATTTACCTACGTAATTTCTGACATCAGCTTCTAAACTTGGCCAGTAGTACTTACTTTTAATGTTGTTCACCATTCTCCTCACACCTGCATGCCCGCTAGATGGTAGAAGGTGAAAATCATTAAGTATAATTGTTTTCTCGTCTGTATCAGTAATTCTCTTTAAATTTCTTAATATATGTATTTGTGGACCGGTCCATTTCCTACAATTTATTTCGTCACACAATTCTTTTAGAAATGATTCATTCATATTATTTTTAAGTATGCATACTTCTTTTACTTTTATTTCTTTACAAAATTTACTCAACATATTCGCAAATACGTCTCGCGTGAAGTGCGCCATATAATTGAGATTTATGAATATTGTCAGCTGACTTTCTACATATGCTAAACATTTATTTTCTTTATTTATCATTCCTTTACTTCTCAAATTGTCTAAATTTTTCCCTTCTATGAATTTCATTTCTACCGAATCACAAGGTTTCCTCAATATTTCCACAATCTTTGGTTGATCAGGCCTCAGATATTGGGTCATATTAGGGTGAACAGATGATCCCGAAGAAATGCTTCTATCTAACTTCAACCTTTCAGCTTCATCGATCTTCTTTCTCTGTGCTCTTGTAGTGACAAATATATTTTCATTAAGACTCTTTAATTCTTCTGATGTTATGGTTACTCTACTTAACGCATCAGCTACAACATTTTCTTTTCCTTTGACATATACAATATTGTAATCGTACTCTTCCAATTTTAATCTAAATTTTAATAATCGACTTGACGGATCTTTAATGCTGAATAAATAGACTAAAGGTTTGTGATCTGTGACTATTGTGAACTTTCTACCAAAAAGATAGGGTCGGAAGTACTTTACGCTCCATACTATTGCAAGTAGTTCTTTCTGAATAGTAGGATAATTTAATTCTGATTTATTAAGTGGACGACTTGCATAAGCTATTGGTTTCATATCTTTATTACATAAGATAGAACCAATTGCCATCTGAGAAGCATCAGTTTGAAGCACGAACTCGTTTTCTGCTGAAAAATCAGGGTATTGTAAGATTGGAGGGGTTATTAAGGCATTCTTTAATATTTGAAAAGCACGATCACAATCTTTGTTCCAAGTAAAATTTACATTTTTCTTTAACAATTTATTCAAAGGAATAGAAATGTCCGCAAAGTATGGTATAAATTTTCGGTAATAATTGCACATAGCAACAAAACGACGAACTTCATTTGCATCTTTTGGCACTGGGAAATTTTGAATAGCCTTTACCTTTTCTTTATCTGGAATTACACCTTCAGCTGTGACGACATGTCCTAAATACAACAGTTCTCGTTTCAAAAATTCGCATTTCTGCGGATTTAGTTTAAGGTTGACTTTTCTCAATCTTTCGAAAACGCTTATTAAATTTTTATTATGTGATTCAAGGTTACGGCCAAAAACTATCAAATCATCTAAGTATACTATACATTGCTCAAAATTCATACCAGACATTGCTACTGACATAACCCTAGAAAATGCGCTTGGGCTAATTTTTAGACCCATGGGAAGGCGTTTCATTTGGAATTGACCTCCGCCTGTGGTAAATGATGTTACGTTACGACTGTTTGGTTCTAAACTCACTTGATAAAAACTTTGACTGAGATCTAAATGACTGAAATATAAACAACCTGATAATGAGTCTAATATTTCAGATATATTTGGAAGTGGAAACTTGTCATCTTGTATAGCTTCATTTACTTTCCGATAATCAACTACTAATCTCCACTTGTTCTTCTGATCTGATGCTTTTTTCGGTACTAAAAGTATTGGACTATTCCATTCGCTATTTGTAGGCTCAATAATATCGTCATCTAACATTTTACGCACTTGCCTATCTACTTCACCTTTCATTGCTTGTGGTAGTCTATAAGGTTTTACATACACTGAGCTAGTGTTAGGTTTGACGTTAATGGACTGACTCAATATATTAGTGGTGCCAAGTTTGTCACCATCTAGTAGGAACACATCTGAGTATTTAGCGCAAATCTGTTCAATAGTTTTTTGTTCCTCTTTGCCCAAATAATCTAATTTGAGAGTTGATAAAAGTGTTTTGATTCTATTTACAGTTGATGTTGTATTTTCGTAAAAACATACGTCATAATGATGTAAGGGTTCTAAATCCAGTTCAAATAATGGACAGTCTATATCTTCATCGCTAGTATTCAAAATTTTAACGGGTATTTTACTGTTTTGTGGTTTAACTATGGTACCTGCCATGAAAATGTTACACGCCAATTGTTTTGGGTGAACTACAAATTCTCCTTCTAAATTGGAATCTACATGCAAAAAATGAATGGACTCGCTTTTTGATGGAATAAATAAACTTTTTCCTGTATCATTTCGTAAGTAAATCTTAAGTTTTGTTACGTTATTTCTATTTTCTAAAGTCAATTCATCGTGTTTTACACTTATATTTGCATCATATTTCTTAAGAAAATCCAAGCCGATAATGCCATCAGCACGGCACGGCATGTAATCTAATACGTGAAACTTTCCGTCAAACAAACAACCATCTTTTGTTTGCAATGCAACATTTGCTACCTGACGCGACTGTACTTTTCCACCTAACCCTTCAATTGCAATGTCGCAATTTTGTAACTGTATACTTCTGGAAATTTTGTTTTTACGAATAATGGATATTGACGCTCCTGAATCTAATAAAAATGTACATGAATTATTACCTACTAAAAATGATACTTTATAAAGAGCTTGAGATGTTAAAACTTTATAAACCGGTACGGAAGAATTGATGCTGTGGGGACTCACCGTTGTCATGACTTTCTGGTCCTTGGCTTGCCATGTACACCCGGTGTTGGTGTCGGCCTCTGTTCCCTCGAAACCACCTAGGGTTTGAAGAGAATCCACGCTGGGCTCGGCTTCGAAAGTTATGGTTGCCACGAAAATTATTTCCTCTGTTATTATTTTGGTAATAATTATTTGGGAATGTACCTCTCTGACCGTAGTTCCCGCGACCAGCTCGCTGCCACGGACATTGGCCCCTTGACCTTGGTTTACCTCTAATGCTCATCATTACAGGGTTCGGCGTCAAGGACGACTCCTCGTCCTCAGCCGCACGAATTGCGTCCTTCAGCTCGCTGTAGTTTCGAGCAGCGATGATGGTTCCCAGCCGACGGTTGCGCAGCCCATCTGAAAATCGTTTTATTGCAAGGCTTTCATTAATCGGTCTTAATATTGAACTTGCTGTGTCGTCAGAATTTGATTGAGATATCGTAAGATTTACGAATAAGTCTTCCAATTTGTTACCATATTCTGAAATGGACATATCATTTTGGGTCAAATTATTCAATTGTATAAGCAGGGAATTTGCTGATTTTTTTGTCAGTAAATATTTTTTTATATCCTCAATCAAGAGAGCAACTGTGGCATAAGTAGATTTCAATTTAAGTTTTGCCACTTTTGTTAATCTTGTTTTGATGACAAAAGAAATCAACAAAGACTTATCTGCCGTTTCAGTCAAGCAAGTATCATACATTTCTATACCTTGTATTAGCTTCTCAGTTGTCTCCTCCGTCCCGTCCATAGCCGGAATCAAAGTACTCGCCGTTTTTAAGTCAAACTTAGCCATATTTTCTGTTTCCTGTATTTCAATCTCTAAGCTGTAACTTACAATTTTATTATAATGTACGTTAATTTCTTCATAAAGGTTTTCTAATATAAAACCCGTAAACTCTTCAGGTAATTTTTTTAACTCTAAATTACTGCTTACTTGTTTAAAATATTTATAAATTTGGAAAGCTTCCTTTATATTATCAGAACCTTTGCCCTGTCTTCTTTTACTTGGACCTAATCTTCTAAGAGATGCTCTTAATTCCTGAAGCTTTGAACAAATATTATTTAAAATACTAAAATCTTCCATTTACTCATGATTATTTATACGGAATACGTATATCCATAGAGATGGTCATAATATTACCTTCCTTAAAAATAAAAATAATCCTAATTCAGTTATTTAGCCATAATCTTTTGCGGTACGCCTAACACATTCGGAATACTAAACTATCCGAAGTTATAGGTAGATAAGTACCTACTTATTTCTATTTTTAGCCCCGTCGACGGCTTATAGATGTTATATATATTTCTTACTTACGTACTCAAATTAAAACTAACACTTCACTTCCTACACACTATTTTTACCGAATCACGCACGTTGAACTTCACAGAAAGAAACTGTTCAGTCACACCACCTCACCATCAGCTCCTGGGGTCGGTCCTGCATCGGCACTTTTGTTACGGAGCGATAGACGCTGTTGTATGCGTTTAAACATGTCCGCCTGTATCTCTTTACGAATCCACTCTTGGTGAACCTTTCTATATCTTTTGCATCCTGCAAAAATAACGAAGGCCCCAACAATCACGAAGAGGCAAATCACTAGAATCTGGTTGGTGTTCTCGACGTCTCGTGATGACGCCGTCGCTGCTGCTGCATTGCCCGCACCGTTTTGGGCAATTATAATCTCCTTTTCTTCAACTTTTGATTGTTGTTTTCCCATTGTTGAAGTAGTTCAAACAATTTCCTTGCAAAATTTTGGCTTCCGCTATTAGTGTCCAAACACGTGCAATTGCGTCGCTAAAGAAGACGAATGACGCCATGGTGCACATGCACATACCGTTTTTGCTGACCCGGCTTACCAAGAACTCCGCGCGCTCGGCCACTCGATAGCGCGCGGACCTGGCAGGGTCGCCATATACTATGGTAGCTGTGTAGGGTATGTGTATGGGAGTTAAAGGAAACGTCCGACTTGAGTGAAGTGTTGTTTATTACTAATTTACCTATCCTAACACATTCATGATGCACGTAATGCATGAACCACTTACTACTACTCTACAATACATACACACATACATACATACAGCACGTGGTGCGGGCCGCGCAGACGGAGGTGGGGCGCTGCGGGCCGCTGTCGCGCGCCTTCAACGCCACCAGGGACGCGCACTGCCACAAGATACTCATGCCCACTGTGAGACTACATACATACATACACACATACATACATACAGCACGTGGTGCGGGCCGCGCAGACGGAGGTGGGGCGCTGCGGGCCGCTGTCGCGCGCCTTCAACGCCACCAGGGACGCGCACTGCCACAAGATACTCATGCCCACTGTGAGACTACATACATACATACACACATACATACATACAGCACGTGGTGCGGGCCGCGCAGACGGAGGTGGGGCGCTGCGGGCCGCTGTCGCGCGCCTTCAACGCCACCAGGGACGCGCACTGCCACAAGATACTCATGCCCACTGTGAGACTACATACATACATACATACATACATACATACAGCACGTGGTGCGGGCCGCGCAGACGGAGGTGGGGCGCTGCGGGCCGCTGTCGCGCGCCTTCAACGCCACCAGGGACGCGCACTGCCACAAGATACTCATGCCCACTGTGAGACTACATACATATATACACACATACATACATACAGCACGTGGTGCGGGCCGCGCAGACGGAGGTGGGGCGCTGCGGGCCGCTGTCGCGCGCCTTCAACGCCACCAGGGACGCGCACTGCCACAAGATACTCATGCCCACTGTGAGACTACATACATACATACCTGTATTTACAGTATAAACTCAGGGTTCATCGGGTCGGTGTCCCACTCGAAAAGACAGACGGCACACCGCTCGCATGACCTACGCAGCGTAGCGGTGCGCCATCTCCCATACTATCCCTTACACAATCGGTACGCGCCGGGTACGCCATGTACACGTGTTGCATACGAGCTGCATTACGCAGGCCGGTGTGCTCTGCCCTTAAATAAATAATTCCGTAATGGCAACATTATTGTTTACATTCCGTTCATATGTCAGACACTTTGATAGAAAGACAAAAGATAATGTTGCCTTATCAGAATAATTTCTTTATTTAGTTAACTTATAAATTGAACATTGCACAATTGTTTCCCCAGAATGGTTACTGGATGGCTCTGTCGTGGTGCATCCTGCTGTTCGTGCCTCTGCTGGTGGTGTCGCAGCGCCTCGCCAAGCTCTACCTGCACCTCGACCCCTACCCCGGACCGCTCGTTGAGGCGTGAGTATCCAACATACATACAAAACACATCGATAACTACAAATATGAAACAAAATCAGAAGTTCTTACCAATTTCATTATTATTTTTTCGTGACAAGGATTTCTTTGCTAACAAAATTAATATAAAACTTACTGTAACGAAAAAATACAGGTCATCATTATGACAAATGATAGATAAATAAAGCAATTATTGAGATTATGTTACACGAGTAAATTGGCGAATAAAATTTGAGTAAGATGCGACAAATAAAGTAATAATCATATTTGATGGAAACCTCAAGTACAAGTAACGATTGAATGCATATAATTGTGTATATTTATCCTGAAACATGTTCTCAGACTTGTGTAAGACATCATTCATCGCTCATCACCATTTTCTGTAGCAGCTCGCTGTCACACTGCAGACTGATTTACTCTACCAAAACTACAGTAGCCAGTTTAGTAAAAATATCCTTCTTCCTTTGAATTTTAATGCACTCACAGTGCTATATTATTCTCATTGATCAAAATAAGAAATTGAATAAATTATAAGCGTCGACCTGGAACACGAACCCGGGCACGTGGAGTCCCGTCCCACTGCTCTATTCTCGGTCGACGCTTGTCCTATTTTCATTCTTTCATTCGCTTTAGAAAGAGACATCTGCCAAAATGAGACTGTACCTTTTGAATTGAAAATCAGCCTTATCAGTGTAAGCGAGCTTTGAGGGTGTCCACACTTTGCTGTTATATTAGTTGTATTTAATAAATTGATAAGTAAATACGTAGGTATATGGCTGAGATAGAATAGGTAACCAACGATGGAGCAAATGGATGTACGAGTATATATACCGAGAAAAGGGCTCCGGCATACCTACAAGAGTTCATTTCAAGTTAAATTTATTTTAGCGCAGTAGATATCACGCTGCGCTGTGGTTAGTCTCTATATATTCCTGACAAATTGCCATCTAACATTTAAAATGTGGACACCTTCGTTCATTCATTTATTTTTATTTTCCTTTAGTTGTTCGCCTAATTTCTTTTGAGTTGTTACGTTATGTTGTCGCTGTTTTAACAAGTTTGTCGTTGCGTGGACTGTCCAGTTGGTTGTGCACCTCATCCTGTATCCACTAGATTGCGGTTCGATTCCCGGCTGACATATTCTCTGGGGTTTCAAACGCTACTCAAATTGGACAATAACTCAAGAAAATATGACTTTTAGGGAGTTTTATGTACCAAAACAACAAAAAGGACGGCGTCAAAAGTCAAGGGCTGCTTTCAAATAATCAGACTGAATGTGGAATATACCTTTACCTCAGACTTTATTACATTACCCCGATATAATATGGTGTAAGAGATAGGTCTCCGAATACTAATATGCGTGCATTCAAGCCATGAAAATGAACAAAATAGCAATAGGAAACATGGGATACGTAAAAAATTTTTGACTCTCCATCCCATAGTAAATGCAGTCACCTGGTCGTGATTTTGTATGGCAGGTTCAAATTCTTTTGACGCTTCCTGACATATTATTTTACTAGGGAGAAGCATTGTTCAATGGAGATAAGTTGTTCATTTTCATGGCCTGAATGCACACATATCAGTATTCGGAAGTCTGTCCCTTACACCTTACATTTTTTTTACTTTTAGTATTATTTATTGCATCTCAAAGTTTATACACATTGGCTGCTTATTTTCTTGAGTTATTTGCACTCCGCGAATGTGGACGGCTGCCTGGAATGTGGAACCGAACTCTCTGTAACTAAACTACAAAATAAAAAAAAACACATTATTCGTCCTTTCATCTACTCGAGTCAATGGAGATGTCAAATTCTTGTTTTGTCTTCAATACATATCTAAGAAGAAGAACTAAAATTAATCTAATTGGGTATCTCTCCATTGGCACTTTTTGTATGTTTTTGAATTTATATTTTTTATGGATATGGCACGTCTCTATGTGGTTGAAGAGCTTACGAAAATGCTTTATATTTGCGTAACATTTGAAATACTTCTAAACTGATAGATTATCGTAATAAATCGATTAATATAAAATATCCCAAAAATCTAAGACTTCCTATTTTATTACTGCTTAAAAGGTTGTATTGTGCTAAGGATTTTATCACAATTATTTTCTTATTTCAACTCTTTTACAAGAGCCTTCCAATGGAAATCATATCTTTTCTGTCCCCTTCTTTAGTACGTAGACAGAGTTGTTCAATTTAATTTTCAGTTTGTTTACGTTACTTTGTGTTATTCACTCACCCACATCCGAGTAGTGTGTACGTGTGCGTGTGTACGTATAACGGGTGTATAAACGTGCGCGTGTGTGGGTGTTCTAGCAGCGAATACGAGCCTGTGTGCGTGCGCCGCGGCTGGTGGCGGTGACCCTACGCCAACTCTGGTAATGACCCGTTGACCAGTATAACGAGACCCGCACTCTGCTGCCATACCTGTGCTTACACGGATAAAAAATAATTCTATTGGGGTTCAAAATAATTATCAAAATTGTGTTTAATGAAGTGGTGTGGCGGTTGTGTGCCGGCCTGTTTCGTTCGCTCTTCCACCTCATAGCGGCTTGCTGTCTCATGTCATTGTGGCTTGCTCATGGACATCCCTATACGTCACTACTAGCGTAGCCCCTCATGCCACGATCCGGCGGACGGAACCCGCAATGTAGCTCGTTGTATTCCCCCCCCCCCCCCCCCCTAGATTGTCGTCATCGCTACTTCTAGCAGGTCGTCTACGTACGGGTCGTAGCGCATGGAATGCGAGCGCGTACAATGCTTGCCATGTACGCAGTGCATCTCTGTCTGTATTTAGAACCCGCAATGTACCGTGATATCGTAGACTATGTTTTCGTTTATTTGCAGAATCTGTACTGTACATAAGTATCAGTATTTATTTATAAAATTTGAGTTATTTAGTTTTTCGTTTAGGTTTGTTTTTCCTTTCCTTTTGTCATCCCCATCACATGGTATAAGATTAATCATTTAGAACAATCTAAGTAACGTAGCACCTATGACATATTTATACATTTATCGCTCCGGTAGATGTAATTTTGAGGTTTACACCATAGATATATGTGGTAGAATAATATAGTTTTCTATAAAAATAAAACAAATCGAAGTCCGTTTAACAATCCTTTGCAAAACCTTTGTTCTCTTCAAATGTTTAGTTCCCATCGCCTCTTTTAACTTCAAAAAACAATACAAGTTAGTAGAAGTCTTAGTAGCCTTGAATGTGTATCGGGATTACTTTGCGATCCGCACTACACTGAATATCTTCAAAAATTAGATTAACTTCAAGATTGATGGCGTCACTTTTAGTATTTCAATTTCTATGAATCGGTCTCAAATTCGCCTCAAAAGATCAGTTCAGTTATATCGGTGTCGCCAATTATTAGTGGCATTCTCTACTATATATGACAATGTGTGCGTGCGGATCGTGCGTGTTTCCTATGTGGAGTCGCTTGCTGCCGTCTGACCGAGTGTTGTCTGTTGCAGCGAGTATTTGTATGACGCGTACGCGGACCGCGATAACGTACCCCTTGCCAAGTAAGTGCCACACACTAGCCCCCCTCCCCTCCCCCCACTCCGCTAGCTCTGCATGCGCTTGTCTTCTTCCCTCCCAGTGTGCACGCCGCTTTACCGCCGCGCCGGCCAATGGGCGCTCGGCGGCGCCTTTCATGTTGTTCCTTTTCGGATAAGGCTGAGTGCACACTTTGCATGCTAGTTGAGATCTAATTCGTTTCAGTGGTTGCCGACTAAAGCTGTAAATATTAGTAAGGTATCGTTTATGTATTAAAAATATTGTAATTTATGTAACTTTATTGTAATTTATGTACATAAGTATAAGCATGTATTGTACTAATCTGGATGGAGTTTGAATGTAACCGATGCATGCGCCCTCTTCCGGCATGGGACTCAAATCTGATGACAAACTGTTCATTTTATCTTCAGTTCTGTTTATTTATTTCGTTTCTCTTCTGTTTCGTTACGAGTAGGGCAAACTTCAATGAGAGTGATGTGATGAAGAAGATATTAGGAATAGGAGCATTGATTCATTGAGTCTACTTTTGTGTTCAGGAAATGTTAGATGTTTAAAAGGGCAGTTACAGCTACGCTATACGGCGTCGTCGATCTAACCGAACCGATCTGTTTTTCCTATAAATGCCAGTATAGCAGGTAGTAGCGCGCCCGTAGTGACGTATATGTGTGTGTGTATATGTCGGCGGGTAGTTGCGGCTCGAAGCGCAGCACGCTCGACATCGAGGGCAAGATCGCGGAGTGGCGCGAGCGCAGCCTGCCCTCCGCGCCGCCCGACCCCGCCGCCGACGCCGGCTCCCCGCAGGGGGAGGGGGAGGGGGCGCGCACTGCGCTAGTGCTGTCGGGGCAGGAAGTGGTCTGCGCGCTGCTCCCCGCGCACCCCCCGCACCCCGCCGCGCTCATCGACGACCTCAAGACCCGCCTCCCGCCCGCCAAAGACGAAGACAATGAATCCGGCATTCACGAGTCCGAATAATTCAACACCGATTGGTTACCCTATTCTTTGCGAGAAAATTTCACTGAGTGACCTTTGTATTTATTTCATGTTTATGAAAAGGCGTTAGTTTGTAAATATTTTAGCTAAACGTTTTTGTAACAAAATTGAAATGGTTAGATTTTTTGATTGTTAATATTTTTGGCACGACCAATTTATTGTAGACGAAATATTTAGTTTGAATTATTGTCTTCCAACTTAACACAGACAGTTCGTACCTCGGCTTTTCTGTCCAACAGCGAATTCCCATATTACTAATTTCGAGCAATTTTACCACAAACAAATACAGAAGTCATATTATTCTGTGCATTATAGAATAAGAAATAATATTCATATTTCATATATCACTAGCAGATTATTAGTCAGGGATACTACGTTATAGATAACATCGCTTCGCTTTAACCATAACACGTCCATTGCTATCGCCGCCTCGCCTACAGTTACTGCCATACAGTTGTGCCAGCATTGGAAATATTATGCTGTAAAATATTATAAAACAGATCATAAAATGTTGCCATAAATTATGTGGACTTCTTTGATCTTTAAAGATTTAACACGTTTGACTCGATTTGTCATAACATAAGACGAGGGTTCGGATGCCATCGGTGGCGTAAATTTTATCCACTTGCTTGATGTATTAAGTTTGTAACAAAAACTGAATATAATAGTAAACTCTGTTTCCAACCACATTTTCAGAACATTGCAAAATGTTTCTAATGCCGGCCCAACGTGAATTTTGTATACTAAACTGCAACGCTTGTACAACGTATTGATCTCACTTTTGAAAGATAATATATCCATACTGTAGCGGACTACAAATTATACCATATCATGCTAGTTATTGGTCGATATTATATTATACACGGTAGGATTTGGAACGATTTACCATAGTTTTGATACGGAGGTTTAACGTAGCATTTTGTATGCGTTTACAATTGTTACGAAGAAGTGAGGAATGACAAGTAAGGTGTAAATAAACTTCGGACCACTCGTCGTTGCTGCAGACGTCGTGTCATTAAGACCGGACTGATACGTACACACCGTAAAGGAAGGCAGATGTCTAAACGAATTAAAATATTATAGTTCCAAATGAAAAATATTAAGGACAGCTCTGCTTAAGAAGTAGAGTAAATTTGCACTAGGATTTGTTTTAAGAATATCAATATTTTAATTAGACAATAAAAATATTTCTATTCGTTTGAAGTGCGATTGTGTAGCTTTTTCGTAAACAGACTGTACGTAATTGACATCTACTTTGAAATTTAATTATTAAATTTCATACAATTTTACAAACCGGTCGTGACGTCAGACGTTGGCTGCAAGTACTTGTGGTCCGAAGTGAACGCGTACCTTAAGAGTTACCATCCGATATGTAGGTAGGGTTTGTGAAAGAAAAATTCAAATTTTCATATCAATGTTTTCCATTACAACTAATATTATAAAATATTAATAAGTAAGTTGTTACAGGTATTCAGTATTTATTGGACTTTTGTATCATGACTTTTCTAAGTAGTTAGGTAGGTTAAGTCTACATGACGCACTGCAGTGAATTGATCCCAGCTCTCCATAGAGCGCCATGTTATCCAACTAGTCAATAAGCAACTACATAACCAATTTTCAATAAGTATTCTAATTAAGGCATCTGGTGGTATTCCCAATTTAGGTAATAATAAGCAATTTAATTTTTTTGTGAAACAAACATTTAGTGTAATAAGAATTAGAAATGCTTTTTGTGAGTCTTTTCTAAAAAGACTATGGTTCGTATTAATAAACCGCACTCAACTCTGAGATCGATCTCAAAAGAGATATTGACACCTCAAAATCGCACTCAAGATCGATCGGTTGAGTGCGCTTTATTCATAAGCCTATAAGTTGATCGGCTGACTCCATCTATCAATCTGGCAATTTTTTTGCTACAAGCTAATACATAAGTTAGTTGATAAGATACTAGCTCGTAAGTTGTGTACTGTGACTGGTACACTTGACCGACACTCAACAGCGAAGCGCCATCTCTCGAGCGGTAACTCTTAATAATTCTCATTCATTTCTACCTTTTTCGCTTAAGTGTATTCTTGGCTCTATTTTTCGTTTGGTTATTTGTTGGAGTGCGATATTTTGTTGAGATTGTTTTGCTAATTTGGGTATTTTTGGGTAGATGCATGAATCGTTAAACGTTTACTGGGTAATCGTAAACTGTCTAAATAATATTTTTCTGTAAATATAACTAACTTTATTTATTTTTGTATTTTCTTTGCAAAGGTAGGTACTTTCTCTTGCTAGGTTGTGTGACTACTTTCTGCCTCTTCTATTCTTCTTCGCATTTTTAAACTGCTTGTATTTATTAGTTTTGAATTGATACTGATCAGCCTGCCGTGTCAATAATTAAATCTTGGCTAGAATTCCTTTTTGTATTCTTTATGAAACAAATATGGCCCACAAATAATGCGATGTTTCTCATTTTGTCTAGTTATTCAATCCAGTGACACCCCTATTTTGTCTCAATAAAAATATTGATCGTGATACCTTTATGTAAAGTAAAAAAATTGATTTGTATTTTGAAAAAGAAAACTACCTTTACTGCTTATTCCTTCTAAACTTTTGAATACTACCTATTTGACACGGCAGCTGAAATCTTCTATACTATATTCCAAGATAACGAGCTAATATGAGGCTAAAATTCTACCTTTAATCATTATGTTTCGACTAAATTAGTCGAACGATCGAATCCAAATACTAAAATTCAGCCTCGTGTTGGCTTTTATCTTGGATAGAGTACATTTGTTGACAGCTTGTTGTACTGTTGCAGCGCCTACAAGGCAGAGAAGCGGTCGGGGCGGGACGTGCGCGGGGGAGGGGGGCGCGGGGGGGCGGGGCCCAGCGGGGGCGGCGCGGGGGGCGGCGCGGGGGCGGCGCGCGCAGCCGCGGCCCTCCCGCCCGTGCCAGAGCCACACGTCGCGCGCAGATATAATGATATGGCGCCAAAGTGAGTACAACCCTTATTTTCTTCACTTGATTTCCTCCCAAAAGATATAGACATTTTAGATAAGGCGAAAACGAAGGAAATTGTTTGTAACAAGAAGAATGTCGATGTAACAAGAAGCCAAAATATTTATGGCAATCACTCATGATTGATCATTTTATTTCGTCTACAATTAAAGCCAGCTTGGGTATCGTTTTCAATGCCATATTAATCATCCAGTATACTCAAATAGTAATAAACAGGACTAGACTTTTCTGGCCTGATTCTAGCTATTGAATTTGATGAGATATCAAAAAATACATATATATGTTGCTAACCTTTCTTGAAGCTATCTTTTCGGCTTTCCCCTCCAGCGTGCCCTACCTCCACCCGCTGGACATGTACGACCCGCAGAACTTCCCCCCACAAGCCCTCGCCAGGCTGTATCGAGACTGGTGGTAACTTAATACTTCATTGGGTCGTTGGGCGACTCGGTGTCACACGGGAAAAAGAACTTTACCACCCACATGCTTTTGTTATCAGGGTTTAGGATTGGCATGCTCAGATGAATGATGGCCATGCACTGAATACCATTTGTGGTCTTTAAAAAAAAAAGTGAAAATTGGCTCATAAGACGACTGCACATTACAAAATTATCGCTTTCAATCATTGTTATTAGTTATCAATGATATCCTGCTGTGGTAAGTACACTTGTTTCTAGGATCATTCGAAATATCAAATCAAATCGGTTTCATTATAAAAATTTCTTTCCTATCAAACTGACAGACGTCTGTCAGTTTCGGGCAAATGCTTCTCTTTAAGTATGGACCTGTTAAACGTCACAGGTATATTTTATAAACTATACTTCATTATAGCTACTTACAAAGCTGGTATTCAGTGTATGTTCACATCATGGGTTTGTGTCTGTGTGGTTCACTGGTTGACGGGTTGGTTGCGGTTGGTTGCAGGCACTGGGAAGAAGGGCCCCCACGCTACCACGGGCCTACTGAGTACGAGCGCCCCCCGCCATACTACTATCCCGGCCCAGCGTGAGTACATCCCACATATACACCCACGCTTACTTCAAGAGTAACGTCAACTAAATTATAAGATGTCTGTTCTTGTTTTACATACGCTCTATAATGATCGTACACTTGCACATTTAACCGCCCACCTGGTATTTGCTCAATATTTCCAAAATTTATTTAAACATACTAATACCTACCTTTGTTTATATTTTTTTGGAGTAAACTGAACACGAATAAATTGTTCAATTTGATGTTTAATCAGTGAAACAAACAAAAATACATGTTTATCGTTTTGTTGGCTTTACAATGTTTGCAATACATTTTCATTTTGTTCGCTGCACTGCTTTGAATGTCACATCAATCTGCGAGTGTTGCAAAGAACTGCGAAATAAAAATCATTTAATGTGAACATGTTCAAAATATGCTCTTGTAGCACTGTCGTTCAGAACAAAAAAATGTGTGGGTTATGTTATGCATAAAATGCATTTTTTTCCCGTCTATCACAGTTTTTTGTCAAGCAAATTTTTAAGCAATCATAGCCATATAATTGATATCACAGTACCATCAAGTTTTAGATGATAAATAGTATCTATACTATCTTACAGAATATTTTTATTATTATATTAGCCTATACTGTCCCATTGCTGGGCAAAGGCCTCCCCTTTCTCTTTCCAGAATTCTTATAAAATCAAATTTATTATTTTCTCCTAAATGTAATTCAAATCTTTTTTCCTTACAGTGATAGACAGTAAAGTGGCGCTCACTGATCTCACGGAACTCGACGACGACCTGCTCAAATACTGAGACCTAAAGTAGGGGACCCCCCGCCCCCCTGGCAAGGTCCCCCCAACCCCCCTACACAGTACGTACAACACTACCGGCCACTATATACGGATAGTATAATTTATACAGGCCTTACAGTCTGTGGAAGTATTGTAAGTAAAATACATTCGTTCAATTCCTTCTTGTGCTAAACGATGAGTAGAAGTAGTAAACTGTTAACAAATATGTGTCCCCACTCCGCCTATGAACGAACGAATGGAAATCTACAGCAGCAGGTCTTGGAGCTGCCGTCAGCCGGCAAACTTGTATGGGCAATAGTTACCTATTCAAAGATAAAACGATTCAAAGATAGCCACAAACTCAAGTCGACAATATTGCCGGCTCACGGCGAGGATATAGCTTTAGGAGAAGTCACAAAGCGAATGTTTGGTAGAAGTTGTGATGTAGTGCTCGCGAGCACTCTCGCTCTCTTAGACTGGATACAAGGTTGCAACTGTACTCTATACAAGAAAAAAATATCATAAAAAACTATAAGTTCTATCAACCACAAAGCAAAAACACGTAAAATAACATCTTCAAAACTCACAAGTGTATTTTAGGCCCGTATTTAAAAACCTCTCTCAACTCTAAGATCGATCTCAGAGTTGAGTGAGATTTATAAATACGGACCTTAGAAATCGGTGAAAATCTTGCCTGAAATTAACTTTTTGTCTTGTATAGGATACAACGATAAGTGAAGATACGTGTATATATATATACTACTGCTCTTTAGTTATATCGGTATACACCCGGCCTCCTTATAGGCTTCATTATTGTAAGGATTATAGCGTATACAACTTACTGTCAGCCGACAATCATAACGATTGAAGGCGTTTACTAATAAGTAGTTTTATTGAAACTTTACATTGCGTTTCGTTCGCTACGTGCGGGATAGATTATGGGCCTTGGAAAAGGACAGGACAGGTGATTTGAACAATCTCGGAACTATTCTTTATTCAAATGAGGGATCTGTGATATAGCGGCGTGTGTGCAAGGCCCGCTCCTATCCCGCACATGGCGTGTGTTAATAAGTGCTAAAGTAGAGTCTTCGGTCAAGGCTCGGTCACAGTACTGCCATATTTCGACTGTCCAATATTTTACAATGTTTAGTGTTCGTCAGTTCGCGCTCAACGTCATTAGGGTACGCGCACACGCGGCGGGCCTCGCGCCCGACCTCGCGTTGGCTTTAATCAGTTCAGAATTTAATACTTTATATCGTTTGTTAGGCGCGGGATAGGATTACCGCACAAATGTAATTCGTTTCTAAATCTGAGAGATTCTTTTTTATGTTAGCGTATTTACATTATATAGGCGTAAGGTTCTCTGTCGGTTTTCCCATTGAAATCTAGAAGAGTGACAGAGATAGCGGTATGTAAGTAATCGTATGACTCGTTCACACGTACACATCACGTCGACGAGATTGTAATGCATTTATATTTAACTAGAGTAAGTGTAGGTAGCGAGCCGAGACGCGCGGCGCGACTAGTGTTGTGTGGAGCCAGCGTACTGCATTGCGTTAAGTTGTATTATCGTATCGAACTGCCGTGTGGCCGCGGCTGTTTCTCAGTCAATATAACATTATATTTATAATTGCCAAATATATGAGCATTCTGGTGAAAGTACCGGTGCTCTGTGCTAACTTGTAGGGTAGTTCTAGCCGCGGCTGCACACAAAATAAAATAATTATTATTTCGGTTAGTGCTAGTCGGTGTAAACTAGCCCTCATATCATATCATATTTTAGTTAATTTTTGTGATTATTCTATTATTAATTTAGATATAATTTTTTAATTGTTGACTGGCGTGCGAAGTGCAAATGTTTATTTATAGGTAGAAGTGTCATACCACTACTCAAGAACTATTTTAGAATATTAATACAATTTTCATAAAGGCCAAATTTTGTTCAGATATCTTGGTGTCTTCCTTTGAAATTCTTATGCACTATGCTCACTTTTGTATAGATGAAATTGTTTTTTAAATAAATTGGTTGAAATGTATATGAATGCTCAATAGAACCGTTTGGTGCTGGTGCGTTATATTGTGAGGTCTGGCCTGGTTCTACCGTGTTTTGTTTTGAGTGAAGAATGCTATGAATTTTAATTTTCGAAGCATTCCATAGTATCGAATACCACAGACTAGCAAATCTTTAGACTCAGCATACACGACTTTAAGCGTATGACGTCTAGGGATTTCCTAGTCTTCGTGTTTACTAACGTATTTTATAGTAAACATGTAATTAGGACACATTAGTACACAAAAACTAAGTTATGTAAATGTAGATTTAATGGTTTTGTGTAAGTATATTATATTATTTTAAAATTGTATTAGAAAAATTTTCAAGTATTGTTTTGTAAAATCTGCTAGAAAGCAGCACTCAATATTTTTGTGTGTATGGTGTGTCCTTATGGCTTGTGTCGCCGCGTGACGCCGCGCGTCGCGGCCTAGTTTCTATAATATTGTAATTCACTCTCTACTGTACGTGTAGTGTAACCAAACGTAAGAATGCGCGCTGAAGGCTGTGTAACGCAGATCAGGAGTGTTTCGAGGATTGTAATAAATACAACATTTAATTATCTCACATGTGTCGTTTTATTTACATTCAAATCCTTCAATTAAATTCGTAAAACAAAGATTTACAGTTTCAGGGTACTTATCCTACCTATTTATAATAAGTAGATCAAAAAATATTTTTCATTGTTTGCATCAGTACGAAAAAACTGATTTGTCATAAACAGGAATGTTGATTTTTTCCGATTATTCTTTTGACTTTCGCTTTACGCGAGCAAAACACGCATGCAGCGGGCGTACCAACTCATGAAAATAATGCTAGCTACAAAAGCAGAGTCAAGTTCAACCGTGTCTGTGATTTTTAACTAAATAAATTAACTTTTTAACTAAAAATAATATAATTTCCTAATTTTTATATCCATCACATGTATTTTGTTATCCTAGCCTAGCTCCTAGCTACTCTACACTAGTTCACATTACAGTACCTATCTGCTCTCTCGGTGACGCAGTTTTTCAACTATTTGTCTATAAATAGAGATTCATCTGCGTACTTCTATTAAATACTGGAGATATGGCGCGGAGGGCCGGAGATCGGGCTCTGCAACAAAATCAAGAGAAATGAGTAAAATGGAAAGCATAAGGACGGCGTAAAAATATATACTGCTAATATTTTGAAGGGAGAATTAGTCCATGAAACTAAACAAGTCCCCAAGAAACATAGGTCGACATATGAGAATTTTTTTGGATCTCCCATACAAATTGACTTGGTCGGTTGGTAATTTTGTATAGGAGGTCCATATTTTTTTTTTCATATTTCGGTCTGTGTTCCTTGGTTCAGTTTCATGGGCTGGTTCACCCTTCAAAATATTGGCAGCAATTTTTTTTACACCGTGTATAAAAGTCGAATTCGTAATTATGTAAAAATCACTTGACACATTCATATCAGGGGCCGTCTGTCGTACACGCATTCTCTGTACCCACCTTCCTACACGTTGATCTATATATCTATACGTAGTACCAAATAATAGTGACCGTTAGCACACTCTTCTAACCAACTTTTTACACACTTTATATCAGTGGCCAGAGTTCCCGAATATGTAGCACTCTGGAACAAACTTATTTTCACACTTAGTCTTGTCTACAGAACGAAATAATACTTATTACTGCAAATATTGTAAAGGTGAACCAGTCCATGAAACTGAATAACTTCAAGAAGTATCGGTCAAAATATGAAAAACATTTGGACCTCGCATATAAAATTCTTTTTCATATTTCTGCCTAATGTTCCTTGTTGAAAGTTGTGGGCCCTTCGCCCCCTCGAATATTTGCAGTTATTTAAAACGCGACTATGGTACTCACACGCTGGATGCTGGCTGTTGGTCTGGTTCCTGGCCTGGAGCAGCAGCTGGTCAAGCCGCGCCCGGCACGCGGTGTGGAGGAACTCTCTGGGTTTCACTCCGCGGAACACCTCCGCGATGCTCGGCTTCACGTTGTAGAAGATGATGGGCTGCCCGCGCGCGTGGAAGTCCTCGATCAGGGACTTTATACCCTGGAAATAATCAAATAAAAGTTTGGTCTCTGTTCCAGCGTAGATAAATAAAGAAGGAAAGGTGAGGTCTTGGGGCGCGTAGTTTAAATGTAGCTACTCTTTGGACGCGTACAATTTTTTCCTATAGAGTGACCGCGCCGGCGGCGGCCCTCTATTTTGTGTGTACGCCCTGTGATACAAGGTAAAAGTAATTCCATTCAAATTATTCCATCAAGTCTACATGAGCCTGTGGCAAAATGAATAAAACAATTCCTACCTTGGCTGCTGTGAAGTCTGCCGCCTGCACATGCGTTGCGTCTATGACGAGCGGCATGTGGTCGGTCCGAGCCGCCGCTTTCCGCAGCGCACGCCGCACGTACTCCGCCGACGGGAACGCCAGGGAACGGTCCACTACAGCCACCAGGTGCTCCACACCGTCGCCAGACTGCAATTAGATCATGATTCAAATATGTAGTTACTTAGTACCAGTTGACAGGAGATCAGTTTTAAAAAGATTAAAAAAGAATGGTGCTAATAAAGCTCCTTGTGGTACACCACTTTATTTTCGATGGACTCTGTCTACTCTGCCACAACTTTCGTATTTGTTTCTTTGTTTATTCAGTAAAATATTCCGTTAATGTTTGGACACGAGTTTCATAGCTAGCGTATACTCACGACAGCGTGCGTAACTCGCACGGTGGGCCTGGCGGAAGCGTACAGTAGGAACATGAGGTTGACGGCGATGCCGGTCACGATGCCGAGCTCCAGCCGCGTCAGCAGGCACGCCGCGAACGTTACCACCGCAGGGATTATGTCCAGCTCTATCAAAAAGTATTTAGGTGAAAAAGTGCCTGAGAAAAATAGTACAGCAATGTATTCAGTTTCTCTTGCTTTTAGGCGCTTGATTGAGAAGGTTTAGAAACGCCTGCCATAAAGAGTTCCGCAAAGTGTAGAGGGTCATATTTTTATAAACAGGCGTTTTTCAAATAATCGTTCGCTTATTTCAGCAGGTTACTTTTGTTTACTAATAAAGGCTCAGAAAATAATTTTAAATGTCCCAACTTACTCTTTGTCCGCCAAATAGGTTTGAAAACATGCAGCTCCATCATGAACACGACTGCAGCAATGATCACAGCTGCCAGCGATGCTTTTGGGATGAAATAGAAGTATGGCGTGAAGTACTGGAAACAAATTAAAACTCATGAGAAATGATCTCAAATACATCATACTGGCTGAACCGCCAGTTCAAAACGAAGTTCTGCCATAGACCAGGTTCTTCAATGTCCCTACCTGTAACGAAAGCAGTACAAGAGCGCCAGTGTACAACCCTCCAGCGGTGGTCGCGACTCCCGACGCGTGGTTGACAGCTCCTCGTGACAGCGCGCCGGAGACCGGCATGGACTCCACCAGCGAGGATGCGATGTTGCAGATCCCGAGCGCCACCATCTCCTGCGTCGCGTCCACGTACTTCCCCTCAGCTGGAAGCAAATACAGAATACCCGTTAACTTTCGATATCATCATTCTCCTTGCCTTATCCCTTTCTCTGTCGGGGTCAGCTACCTTACCTAGACTTGCCATAAAAGAAATGTGTTTAATAGAAGAGATTAGATTTTACGATATTAAATTAGATATGACGCCGGGACAGTACTGGTATGATTGTAACCAAAGCATTTCCTCTTCACACTTTGAAGGGTTTTTAAACTCTCTGGCTTTTTACAATGGGCTCATCTCTCTCAGTTCTTCCATAAACAAAGGGTGTTACCTACAGAAGACCTTGGCGAGCGCAATGTTCTCGAGGATGGACAGCAGAGGCACCACGAAGATGGCCGACCCCAGGTTGGATGCCATCTCCATGAAGGTGTACGTGTGGTTGCCCACAGTCGCCGAGAAGGGTGGCGCTGAGAATGCTGGTAGACCCGGCTTCACTTCACCTGGAAGAAATCACGCATTCGCACATTATTAAAGTCTTTGAACGACGTCATATCACGATAAAGAACATATTATCTGCATCATCAGCTATTGTGATTGTACAAGATCCCGCAAGCCTGTTCCGAAGACTATTTAACAGAAACAATCAATGCCACGACGGAAACATTAAGTAGAAACAGAGTAGTAGGTACCGACTCCTGATCTTAAGAAAAGTATTTCTTACCAGTGAGTACAAAAGGCGTCTTCTTCTGCGTGTCGAAGTAATACGCAAGGGCGGCGCACACTAGTACCACGAGGATGTTCCTGGTGGTTGAGAGGAACCAGAGCGCCTGCGCCACCGCGCCGCGCACGCGCTGCGTCTGCGCCGACGCCGTCGTGCTCGCCTCGTTCACCACCTTGATGTCTTTCACTTTCTGTAACGGGCAACACAAAGGTTTAGTCTTGCCATCCTTCGGAAAACAGACGTGCTTTGAGGGCACATTTAAGCTGAAAAAAATCTAGGCTTGATAGAATCCTTCAAGAATAATTGCGCTGAGTGGCTTAGCTATATTCTAGCGGAAGTCTAAGGTCGCGATGACGGTGTTTACCTGATAATGATCGGTTGTCGCTTCAGCACAGGTCTGCTACAGCTCGTGTTACCCGACTCGCTCCAGTGCCTTGATTAATCAGGGCTCTTCGAAACAATAGCATCGTGATGCCAGTAATTGTAGCCTGTCAGTTGATACCAGGCGTTTAAGACCGCATTATCATATCGGATGGAAGGCAATACTTTGCTAATAGGTAGTTGATTTGTGTTTGATACTTTAGTAGCTCGTGAAGAAACTGAGGATCAAACATCGACCGATCGCGTTTCAAGAATACACGAGTACTGCACACATGTACTAGTACCTATATATTGAGTCAGGAATGTATTCCTAGCTGGTCAAAACACACTCAACCATAAAGTTGGTTACCCTAAGAAGCAGCAGCACCACGATGCAGGAGACGCCGAGCACGGTGTCCCACAGACGCGTCTCACCGATGTGCTCGTACAGACCCGTCCACACCTGAAACCAGCCACATGATCACATGATAACTAGGGCCAAATGGTAATGAAAAAATGATAAATCAAAATCAGGAGGATGGGGAATACGTGAGACGTTTTATTTTTGACACATATCTTCCCGAAGCGTTTTCTGAGACCGAGGGGTCGAGGATCGTCGATCCATTTGGAACGTGGCCGTCTTAAATAAATTGAAATCAGCATTATCCAATCATTAACAATCAATGGTTGATAAGTTGTCCTGACTTGAAGACTCCTCGTAAAAAGCTTTTTTGTGTCTTATTTTCAAATTCTCAGCCTAGTAACACTCTCTCACCGAAATCGATTATAAATCTGGTAACGTTTTTGTCGTAATGGATTACGTAGATGCCGTGGAAAAGTCGGTGACTATGACTGGGTGCAATTACGCGGTGAATGTCAAACCGCAAGGCCGAGAGAAAAGCCACCGGAGGGGTTTTAATGATAGATTTAGATTGCATCATTTAGGCGTAGGTAGAGATTTATAGTCATGCTTTTATTCATTACAGACAGGTAGAACGTGAAGCACGGCGACAATACTTAAACAATAGTTTTCTGGTCGTGACCGTTGTCTGGGGAATATTTTAGAGTGAGAGTCATTTCATAAATATGTAATATACCTACTGTAGCTTTCTAACGAGTGGTTTTCAGCATATCGCCAAAAATTGTAATAGGTACCTACTAAAGAATAAAAGATAGGTACCCTTACAATGGCGGAATCACAATATTTGTGCGTACCTATGTGGTCTTCAAAATCTGGACTATCTTTCTACTTTTACTCTTTTTTCCGATAATGACTACCTAAAGTTTTTTGACGGGTTGTACCTGCAGAAACTTTCCTCCAGGGAAGCTGAGGCCCAGGATGTCCTTGATCTGCGTGGTGGCGATGATGATGGCGGCTGCCGAGGTGAACCCCACCGACACCGGCCCGCTGATAAAGTCGATCAGGAACCCTGCACCAGAGAAACAACAACCGTATTAGCATGGAATAAAGACAACAGATGTCTTGAGTGCGGTGCGCCACCCCTGACGCAAATGTCATTTTTGCTGTGTGGCATGGAACAACGCGGAAGTCTTTGAACACAATTTTGTTGTTCAACCGGGTCACCCGCGATAGTATTTACCTGGATCCCGACGTTGAAAATGAAACAAGAAAAAGAGAAGATAAAAGAAAAATAAATCAAAAACGATGATGAAAGATAAATGTTGTTTCCGTTGCGTTGTTATTATTGAAATATGGGATAGTAATCTGCGTATGCGATTTTCTTTTCAAAGTCACGGACAATGTGCGCATGTTTGGTGTGACATAGCGCTTTTTGTAAGAAGAATGCTTCAAGACTAGCCTTCGGTAGAAATTGTTAAGCTTAGTCCCTGAAACTCTTTTACAGTGAGAGTAGATAGTGGTCATAGTTTCTATAGTTAGATAGAGGATGTTATAGCAACTCTCGTACCGCCTGGTATCACCAGATACGGATGTCCGAGTTGCTCTGGTTGGTTCATTTGCCTTCGGTTACTTAAGATATGTTATGTAGGTATATTTTTCTGAGATCATGGTCAAGGAAGTCTTTTAAGCAACATTGTGTAATACAAAAACTTGTGCATTTACGTCCCTACATATCTGGTTAGCTAATCAAGGAAGAACTGGCTAATACGACTGTTCAACCTTCAGTTTCCCAAGAATCACGGAAAATTCTGTGTAATCTTATGGCATCGCCACACAAGTTTGTAATTGTTACCGATAAGGTCTTCATTACAGTTTAAATTAGCATACTGTAAGCAAGAGAGACTGTTATTACAGGCAGGAAACGTGATGCTTCAAGCCTGATATTTCAGTCTACTTGCAGCTGGTACAGGAGCTCTATTATTGAATATTCGTATGCATAAGGTCTGCCACTAGTTAGGTATGGCACACCTCCGCCAGCGAGACCTTCAATAATCCAAGGTCACACCTTCTACTACTGATATCTATAGATACATCAATTCTAACACAGTAAAGTCGGTTTAAAACTTTCATGACAAATTCAACTTTTAAGGTTTCGTGATCGTATGCGACAAACCCGACAAAAATGCTGTTGTGCATGTAGTAAAATAATAATTATTGGTGTATTATGTGTCAGTCAGAAATAATGATTTAAGATTAACAAATTAGAGTAGACAGTCCGGCGCAGATTTTGATGGTCCCGGGGCCCAAATAAAAAAAAAACACAACAAACGAGTAGTAGGTAGAGTATGTGAAACCAGTGGTTTTAGTCGTTGCAGAAATCACACTTTCTGAAATCGAGCTCCTGCCTGTACCATGGGCGTATATATATCATGGACCAATAATACTGGTCCATGTATATATCTCTGTTTATGATATACCTAGTAGTTGTTATATCAAGATAGTATACTTGTAGACGGTCATCATCGCACTGGGCACCAGCAGCAGCCGGCCTAGTGAAGCGCGACGCAGTGCGTCCTTCACCGTGACCGGCCGAACAATACTTGGGTGGTGACGAAATTGTTTTAAACTTTCGCGGTCACGCATCGTGACTCGAAATGTCAATCAAATACGGGTTATAACTGCGATACACGATTTTCTTGATTGTCTGATATTTCAGCCATTGTAGTGCTAGCGACACTCAACTTTCTTTTGTCATTGTGATTATACTCCAATCAAACTGTTAGCAGATTACGAACCGACCCTCAAATCGTCCCAAAACAACTGAGACGCTATTGACACACAACTGAAATGATTTTCATTTTTGTCTGGAAGCTTTGTGATAAGATAACGTGATAAGTCATGATCAGATCAAGAAATTGTAAATTTTTCAATTTCATATTTTCAACTATGAGATCTTAGGCATAATGCAGGGTGCGTCTGCCGTGTATTTGTGACCTATCGCGGTAAGAAAGAACAAGTTTTTCTCTATTGTTTGAATAAACAGGTGTGTGAATATGGTTTTGTTTTGATATAGATATTATAAGTTCCACATAGTGCAATAAGTAGCACAAGGAATACAAACGTAGACTATATTCCAATATCCTAGATATTAGTCTGAGTCATCTCCTAACAATAGAACTAAATAACAAAGAAAATAACTAACGTGAGATACCACGGGAAAGTAAAGATATTTTGCAACAATTACTGAATAACACAAATTACTGGGGTTACGAAACAATCCCAGTGGAAGATGAGTGCAAGTATTTACTTTGCAAACACGTATTGTACGCTTGGGAAACTTGGCCATCCACACATACCTACCTACATACCTGCATGTTCCGTATGGGATCCGGTGCAATCCGGTTTGACCCTCATGGAAATCGGAACTACGCTAGAGGTGAGAACAAGAGGTTTCTATGAACGAATCCGACAAAGTGACGCCGTGAAAAAATGGTCGCAATGGCCGTTTATGAAAAGGTTTATTTAAGAGACGGAGCCATCATAACACGAATGACAATTACTTTGGAAACCATGAAAGAATGGTTGCCATGAGTGTTTATCAAAGAAGTTTATCCACGAGACAGCGCTGTAGGTAACGTAGCGCCGCCATAGACTTCATCGGACTAGTATCTACAATTTTAGCATTATTTTAGTCTATGGCAGCGTACTATGCTAACTTGCGGACTAAAATCGTAGAAAACGCTCAATTTCACTAAACACAAAATACTACTTTCGTGTATTTGTGCATCTATCTGTGACCAGTTTTTGTCTTCGTTTTGGTTATTCAAAGTTCCCTCTACTCCCTTCCCGAGTCTGCGCTAGAGACGCTGCGCATGCGCATTCCTCGTGTGTTTACTCGGACGACATGTGAAAGTATTTTCACTGACGCATCTCCTCGTTATTGCTAAACTATTACATCCTTTATTTAACCATGAGAACCTCTCTCGGATACTTGGCGTATGAATCACTTACAACGTAAATTGAAATTATTCTCTACATAGGTGCTTATTTACAAAAATCTTTGTGGAATGTACACGATGTAAGAATACCAAGAATGCCAACTTGCGCGATAAGGTGCATTATGTATATATGTAGATGACTTTTTATATATCTTGTTTTATGTTTTTATCTTTTATGTTTTTAACTTTTTATATAATATCTTGTTTTATGTCTGGGCAAAGGCTTTTACTTTTTGCGCCACTTTTCTCGGTTAATAATAGATGACTTTTATTAATGTATGTAGCTCGTTTCACCCTATGATGCCAGCTTAAAAGAGCATCACCCCGTACTCGTGGGTGTCGTAAAAATCAACAAAGGAATGAATCGGGAATGGGTAGCAGCATTCGCTCCGAATACAAGATTTTACACTGCGGCCGCCGATCCGCTGGCCAAGCGTGGTGAGTGTGGCAAATGCCCTTCTTATCCTAAAAAGGGAAAGCGTATGTCCAGCAGTGGACTCTTGTGGTTGTTATAGTAGTAGTAGCTTGCTTTATTTCCACTGCTAAGCAGAAGCCTCTCCTCTTTTGCGACCTTTCTCGGTTTCCTAAAAGACTGGTTTCAAAGTAGATTTTGCTGTGATGCACAAATATCATGCTACATTTACAGTATCTGACTACATCCTGCTACAAAGGACACAATGTAACAATCACTATTCTCATTTTAACAGGAAGCGGCTTTTCGCGTACCTATTTATTTATTATTTAGATATGCATTCTACCTCAATGACACGCGGACAGTTGAAACACCGAGAAGACAAGAATGTGGATAAGTCACGCGTCTTGTTGTGTTTACACAAAACACGCCCATTTCACACGTTACACGCTTGTAGGTTGTTTAATTGTAAGTTGTTGTATTGTAGCGTAACGGAAAAGCACTGAAATGCCTTACAGAGACCGTAAGGTAACTCGTTTTATAGCCAACTATGGAAAATCTACGGAAAATTTACCACGGCGAAGTAATGTGTATCTTGATAAGGTTCAAGTAGGTATATAGTGACTTACATAAAACATGGTATCAAGGTATAGGCTGACTTAATTCGTTTTGAATCGAATGACTGGTAAAACATTCCTAAGTCCGAAGTTTCTACCTTTAGTTGGGCGAAACATCGTCATCAACATCTACTCTCATACACGATTTCGGGATGGACTGCTACAATAGCCCTTTGCAACCTTTACTAGTTCATCCATCAAATTGACAGTTCCATAGCTAAAAATGAAAACTTCATAAAAACAAGAAATTCAAGGATTAACTTACCTAGCTGCAAAATGCCCATAAGCAGCTCAACACAGCCTGATAGGGACGCCAACAGCACGGCAAATTTAGGCCCTAGGCCGTGCAGATTCTTCCTGGTCTAGATGGCAGTTACATAGACTATGGAAGGAGTAACTTACCTAACTGAAGAATGCCCATTAGCAGCTCAACACAGCCCGACAAGAACGCTAGCAGCACCGCAAACTCCGGCCCTAGACCATGTAGATTCTCCCTGGTCAAGATGGCGGCGATGGCGGTCGGGCCGATAGCGGAGTCCTTCACGGAGCCGAACACCGTGTACACGAAGCAGGCCATGAACGAGGAGTAGAGCCCGTACTGCGGGGGCAGCCCGGCCACGCCCGCGTACGCGATCGCCTGCGGGATCACCGTCAGACCCACCGTCACTCCTGCGAACATATGAAAATCTATCAGTAAGATATTTAGTGATTGCTCAAGGAGCTCATTATTCAAGCTAAACTCTACATTGTAGAAGATAGCTTTTTACATACACGTACATACATATATCACGCCTTAATCCCTTGCGGGGTAGGCAGAGCGTTACCGTAAGAATACGGTCGCTATCGCCACGTCTGATATTTTTGAGGATTGTTTTCCAAGGTTGTTTCAGAATACATTGTGTATCATTATAGTGACAGGTTGTCAGCTTGTCGCCTAAAAATTGTAATACACCAATTCACTCGAGTCCCTTAGTCGCCTCTTACGACACCCACGGGAAGGATTTGGAGTGATGCTATTCTAAGCCGGCATCACACGGCATCGAGATAGTTTTTTGGTTTAATTATATAGCAATTGAATTTCTTGCTTGGATGACTTTTTTTTTTTAAAAGACAATTAAAAGTTGTTTTCCATACAGTTTTTAAGTTTCGATTCCAAACAGAGACGATAAAAAATAACCATTTTACATATCAATCAAGGTTAATCGATACGCAAACAGCCAGGACATTTGTATTGCAACATGTGTGTATTATGTGTCCAGTAGAGTAGAGGAACAATCGCGCATCGGCTGCGCCCGCGCATGGCGTGCAGCGGAACTGACACAACACAAGATGGCTGAACCGCGTAAATCTACACTGCACCATGCACTCTGCACCTCAACTATTGCACTCACAAGTTAACTGTATCAAGAAATTGCATCCTGATTTTCAATGTGTGCCATATTGGCTACGGTTACGGCTACGACGAACTCGTAGCGCTGTAGCAGATGTCTACGGAAGGGTGCCAAATTTGGGGACCAAGGAAAATTTGAATCTTTTTTGTTTTCTACAGATGTGTAGGTAAGTATTTTGCAGGTCCAGGTGTACCTATATACATCTATTAGTTTATTGATTCCATTGTGGAATAATTAATCTACTTACAACCGTGAGTTGTCGGAAGGAAACAGTAAGCATAATCGTCTCATCTAAGAAAGGTACAAGGTACACCATTGTAATCAAAACATAATCACTTTGTTTTGTTACATCAGCAGCCGATTACATAGTAGGAGGAAAACTAACACCTTGCTGAAGTAGCTCAGTTCTAGAAAAAGACACTGACATAGTTCTGTCGCACGCGCTCTTTCAAATACAATAAAACTTGTCATCATTGGCCTCATACTCGAAGGGCCAAATCAGACTCTTGTGTTGAAGACGTCTTATCCGCATCACACGGGGGAAGTTTTCTCTCCACTGATACTGCGTTCCCTGGGACGCACGCCACAGCACTACCTAGTTCGGAATAGTGTTGCTATCAATCCAAAAAATACACACATACATACACAAATCACGCCTTTATCCCTTCCGGGGTAGGCAGAGCGTTAACAATCGTTAAATTACGGTCGTCATCGCTACGTCTGACAAGTATTGAGGGCTCTTTTCGATGATACATGTATCACTGTAGTTGTCAGCCTGTCGCCTAAAGTTGTAATACACATGAAACCCTCGAGTCCCTTAGTTGCCTTTTTCAACATCCACGGGAAGAAATGGGATGATGCTATTCTAAGCCGGCATCACACGGCAGAAAATCCAAAAAATCCTCATAGAATAGCCACTTCAGTAAGCCAGTACAGGCGAGTCGTGGCCTGTGTGCCGCATGTCTTGAGGCAATGCAATGGCAAGGAAAGCGCGCAAAAACGCACCTCGCTCAGATCACTCTCATTATCAGATAATAATTTCCGTAAATCGTTCTAAGTACCCTTACATTGTTCTCCTTCCAAGAACAATCAATAAAATTAATTTTGATTGAAGGAACAAATGGCTGAATCATTCTTTTTAAGACAATATTTACTTTTGTAACAATGGTAAATAAGAGATCTATAATAGAAGATTTCTAATATAAAAAGTTAAGTTAAAATCAAGGCAATATTACGAAAAAGGGAAACTTATTACTACAAAGATATTAAATACAAATTTTTGCATCTGGAAGTTTGAACCACTAGGTATCCTAAAGTGTGATTGTAATAGCGTCAGAAATTCAATTTCACGCTCGAACGAACGAACAATGATTTCTGCATATAGGCGAACTAAATACCTAGTGCCTATGTGAATTGTCGGTATAAGATGAAGGCAATCAATCATTCATTGTGGAAAGTTCTTGAAACTAGATATGACTGAAAAAGCTAATAGATTTTTTGTGTATTTTCATAATATGGCTGCAATAAAAACGCGCTAAAATTGAACGCATAACGTTAACAATAAATCAAATTAATATAAATCAAACAGTCATACAAAAATATGAGTAGATTGCTTAGGCGCTAAGCAATCGATGTAGGAATCACAGACCAGAGTCATTCAATGACGCAAATGTAATTTTAGGAATACTAGAATCTACTGAATCGCATAAATGAAATAATAAACGCAATAATAATGCAATTGTCAATACTAATTGCTAACACAATATTCAATCAAATTTAAGTACTGAATGAGGTAATGTTTCGGAGGGCACGTTAAGTCGTAGGTCCCAGTTAATGTCTACTATAACGAGCGTTATAATTGATGGCGATCGTTACTCAACCATGTCAGCCTGCTACTTATAAAAAGCAGTTGAAAAATTCTAACACAAGGGTTCATCGGGTCGTTGGACGACGCGGTGAAAAGAAAGAGACTGAATGATAAGGGCTAGCAGATTATTATGACTGGACGGAGAGTACGCGGTAGAAGCATAAACAGAACTACACAGAGCCTCCATCACAACAATACCTAAGACATTTTCGTAATAGGAACAGGTTTAAATTCTCCTTAAGTAGAGTGTTTGCGACAGCGAGATATAATAATATGTGACTATAGAACACCCTAGCCTAGAGTAGTTCCTTGCCTACCTGCGATGATGTCAGAGACGCCCTTGCGCCAGGAGTAGAGCGGCGCCCAGGCGGCGATGGGCACCCGGCGGAGCAGGGCCTTGGGCGAGCAGCAGGAGCGCGCCCGCCGCGCCAGCCCGCGCCGCCAGCCGGCGCCGCCGCCGCTCGCCTCCGAGCCCGGACCGCTCGCGTCCTCCTTCGCGGGCAACCCCCCACCGCCGCCGGGGTACACGCCATTTGAGTCTGGGGAAGAGGAATAATGAAAATTTAGAATTAGAATTCTCTCTCTCCTTGGAAGTTCCTATCTGAGGGTGGGGTCTGCTTTTCTAATCTTCTCTCCCACTTCGCTCTGTTGGACGTATCTTCCTCAGCCAGTTCGCAAGAGTTTAAAATTAAGAATTAAAATATTTATTCATTGTAGAAAATTTTCATTTTACCTAATGATAGTCTAAACTTTACAAACAGTTATCAATTCAATAATACTCATTAATTCATAAATAGTCATTGTTAAACAGAGAAAATTGCAAGAAACTATTTTTTCTTAGAGTAGTGTACATACTACATCACGATTTTATCCCTTGCGGTGTAGGCAGAGCGTTAACAGTTGTAAAAATTAGGTCGCTGAGAGTTGTCAGAATTATAAAACACATGTAACCCTTTAGACGCTTTGGCGCCTCTTATTACACCCGCGGGAAGGAAATAGGGTGGCCGACATCGTAGCCGACATCACACGGTCAGCAGATGATTAAAAAAAATTAGATCTAGCCGAAAAATTCCGGATAGTGACTGGTCAGATAAGAAATAATGTGCAAATCACCCAAACACGGATGCTAAGCGAATAATAACAAATGGTTCGACGAACTCTGACCTGAAGCGATAACAAGTCTTAGCATGAAGTGAAACTGCTTAACCGGTCAAAACTACTTCTTAACCACAACAATGTCATGAAGATGTTTTTATTGTGATAATTGTGCAAACACATGAAAATAATTTGTTTCCGGACAAGGTCGACCGTTGACAATGAATGGGGGCATGTTGTGCTTAAAACAAAAACTGCTGATGCATTTTATCTAGCAATAATATCAGGAGCGGATATTAACATCACCTAAATACGATGATTTATTTGTTGAGTTAGCTGAAGCATAGTTTGCCCAAATGTTATAGAGTAGCATCTAAAGATATGAATATATCATTTATTGCAATGAATGAGCTACTGAATGTATGAAGTTGTGTATAAGTTGTATTAAATTAAACTCATTATTTATTATTTACATGAATTCAAATTGTTTTTACGTAAAGATAGCGGAGTATGCTGTAGGTTTGACCTCTACAGAAGCAGTTAAACTTAAATTTTCTAGTGTTTAACGGTTGTTAAAGCAAGCCCCTCTTCGTAATGCCAGTAGTTGTTCAACATAAAACATACATAGGCATTTATTTGATTGATAAAATATTGTTAGAGGTAAAAAAAATAGATCATATATCTATTCAATGGGTTGTTCTACAAAAATTCTGTACCTTTCTCGCTGCTCGGATCTAAATGTTTTTGAAATTAGTAATTCAAAGTAAAGTCGTTGAAGTATTTGGTATTTATTGGCACGCTTTCTTAAGCATTTATAGATACTGGAATGTTTCTGTGATTCACCAAAAGGCATCTACGAAAATGTGTTAGCAAGAAAAAATATCGATTGGGCAAAATATTTGTCACAGCAAAATAAGTGGAAATAATAGAACAATTTGAAGAGACATGATAAAATTTAAATTAAACAAAATTTGATAACCAGTAGTATCTGGTATGGCAAGGAATTTGGTATGCCTACTCTAATTGTTTTCAGCCGAAATATGTTTAAAATTGAATACCATATAAAAAAAATGTGGTATGGCAAGGAACTTTGTATGCCTACTCTAATTGTTTTCAGCCGAAATATTAGTCTGTTTAACATTGAATACCATAAAAAAATGAATCAACTTTAGTTCCAGGAGTTGTAATTTTTATACACAAAGTATGTGATATGAAGTAAATATTTTACAGGCTCTTGTAATCAGAGTTTCAAAGACGATTTGGTCAGCAAGCTTTCCTGTTTTCATCCATAGGTCTCTTAAAAGGAAGCCATTTAATTTTATTCCCATTTGTCACTAGTGACAGACTTTGTGGGCACAAATGGAAACAAAGGTGAATCATGCATGATATCTGTCTGCAAGTACTGCTTTTCTTTGAGTATTTCTGTATCTGGCATTCTGGCACAAGCCAGCGTGCACTTTCATTATTGTGGTTTTAGTAATTTTCATTGGCATTAGAAACCTAGTTACTATCGTAAATCGTTATTCCGATTATTGTTACTTAATTTAAAAGTTAATCCAACTAATTACATTCTAATGTTTAAATCACGAACCACTGATGATCGGTCAATAAACAAATTCATCGCGTTAAGATGGGTTTTAAACTTAATGAAGTCGCTTTTTAGCTTTTGTCTGTTTGTCTGTCTGTCTGTTTCGAATAGACCATATTTGACATCTGGCAAATATGGCCTATTCGAACGGCCATACTTTAGCGGAGATTTGGCACAAGCATGATCTACGACAGCCGCATGACAACATTGACAAGGCGCAACTTTCTTTATGCTAATATCCGTTTTGTAATTAATCTTAAAATATTCCGTTGGTGGTCCACTGAGCGCGTTTTGTGCCAGACGGGGTTTTTCCGAGAACGGGGAAAGTCGTTTACAGTAAACTGGTAAGTAGGTCCAACAATGTCTATAGCATGATATTTTGTGTAGGTAAGTACTGGTCACTACTACTAGTACTAGAATCATCTTAAGTGCCCACAAGATTTTGTCAAACGTGGCGATACCGACCATATTTTATCGGCCGTTATTGTTCTGCCTACCCCGCAAGGGATAAAAGCGTGATATGTGTATAAAGTACTAGTACTTATTTCGGATTTCCTGGTCCTAATATAGATCAATTCAATGGTTGATCGAGCATTGCTCGGCTTTTTCTGCCGTTCAGAGTGATTTTTAGAAAATAAAACCTAGCTAAATCAAGTTATCCCCCATATATGTATTTTCATGAAAATCGTTAGAGCCGATTCCGTGATCCCAATTACATAATAAATGTAAGTACCATTGCTCGTGTAAAAACACGATATATAATACTAAAGTAAAGATAAGATAAGAAATGATGATGATAAGATAAGATAAAATGAAAAATGCGACAATGATCTTTTTTCTTTTGAAACTTCCGTAGGATAAAGTCTGACTGTATTTAAAGATGGTGCCAAGCAGTCTCATCGCATGATGTAACAGCCGAGGCATTTTCACCACCAGTCTTGCGTGCCGCCCGCCTGCGCGCGCGCAGCCTGCCGGCCGAGTTCCCAGGCGGTTCTAGATCGATTCATATTCATGGGGATTCATGAGTTGCTATTATTATCACCCAACGTTTAACATAGTTACTATTGTGTGATAGTTTTTTTAAGGAATAAGTGGCATGCCGAGAGTCTTTTACACTTGATTAGTAATTTATGGCGGGTGACAGGAAGAATCCAGGTGGTGTCGGGAAAAGGGTAGCTACCCGCCTGGCCGGGTGTTGTGGCCAGGGGACCGACGGGTCCACCTGGATTGGATTGGAAGTTGTATATATGCGTTGCGCGGTGAACACTCGATACCGCGTTTCAGGCCCATTGTTCTGTCACGTGGCGCCATCTCTCCGATATGTTGAGAACTCCTGTTGCGTCTTGTATGTTTGTGAACCACTTGAGTGAGCTTCATGTTGTAGCCACCAGAGGTCGCTACAATTAATGACACGAATGCGAGCTAAAGGCAATCTTTTTTTTGTTTGTTACTACTCCTAAGTGAGTCATTTTCCCCAAAGAACATAGGTCGAAATATTAAAGAGAAATTTGAACCTCCCATTCAAAATTACCGACCAATCAAGTCAATTTGTATGGGAGGGTACAGGTGGATTTCGATCCATGTTTCGTAGTCCTCTAAGAAACATAGATCGAAATATGAGAAAATCCACCTGTACCGTTGTTCAGTTCCATGGGCTGATTCACCCCTTTAAATATTTGCGGATAATATGCTTAAATTATTTGCCTCTCTGCAATTTGCCACTTCACATATAACAACAAAAAATCTTGCTGAAATAGTAAAGGGTGAAGACGAAATATATTGTGGTTTTGTTAGGCAAAGTAACGATTCAACGTCCGTCAATTCCACATTTCGTTTCTAAGTGTAACCGATAGTACTCGTAAGAATCTATGATTTACGTACCATACTTAATGTTGACATGCATGATACATACATATTTTGCGAATTATTCACGCTACTGATTCAGAAACTATGTAGTCAAATTGCACTACTAATGTACACGAGTATCTTTCGTACAAAAAAAATGTAGTTTTGCCAGGTGCATTTTAATATGAGTGGACGAAAAGGGTACTACTGTATTGTGGTCACATACACACATATGTAGGTACCCCATGGAGAATTCACATCGCAACGCAAGAATCTGTCAAAATTCTCATGCAACTTTTTATACTATACTATATGATGCTATGGAAATTCGCAATAGTGAGAGAAGAAGCTTGAACTAAAGAGTACAACAAACAACAAACCAAAGGAGAGTCGAAAGAAATATTTCTATCGACAAATTATTCATGTTTGTAATATTTACAAATTCGTGATTATACTCTCACGATGATGATCGAAAAAATGCATAAGATAGTAATTTACATAACTGGTAGATGAGTCAGTTGCGTTTCATATTTGTTGCATAAAAACCAAATATTTACCTTCATCTATTTCAAGTTAAGTTATGCTGATTTCATGTTTATGAATTTTTATGAATCTACTTCTACAGCCACAACAGTGTACTGGATATGGGCCTCCTCAAATTTGGAGGTATTGCCATATTCACCACGCTTTGAATGCGGATTGGCGAGCGCAATGCAAGATATTGTAGATATTTACGTTCCATGGTTTTATCTCTTACGATACGAATGGCTAGAAATGGAGTGATGCTATTCCAAGTCAGTTCCACACAGATGTGATATGCTGATCTGTTTACGTAGATACTCAATCACTACGGTCTTGCACGTACCGCGCCTGGAAGGCTGTTTGAAAAGTAGGTTTTTCGAGGCGTTCGTAAAATTGATGTGATTGTATTACTAACGAATCGTAAAGAGTTTTGCTTTGTTTGGTTGGAAAAGTTTGTGTAGCTTCAGACTGTCAGTACAGTCACAGCTGACAGCGTAGTTTCCTGGCCGGCATTTCGCTTGAACTGTGTCGTTTGACCAACAGTGGACACATTGTTCCTCTGTGCATTGGCAATCATTGGGCGTGCAGTAGCGCAGACGCCGGCACAATGCCGCAATAGCCTTGTGGGACAACGAAGCGACATTGCCACATCCATCATCGGGGATGTCAAAAGATATGTTCATTCATTGCATTACTCATACGATCACAAGCCGGCGTGAAAAGAGCACACACATTTCAGGAAATACTGGATTTTTCTTATTATCGATCAAAAAGTCCTAAAAATAAAAATGCTTTCGATGCGCACTTATATTCAATAGTCAATTTGGACATAAAATTTTCCACAAATTATTCAAAAAGCTTATCATAGATAAAAAAAACAGTTCGTAACACTTCTTTTCTTCTTAAATAGGTATGTATGTATGCTGCCTGCCATTGGCGAATTCCAAACTTGACGTGCGCTGGTGCAATATATCTCATCTACATTATAAATGTAACAGAGACTCTGTCTTAAAGCCAATTCAAGTTTGTGTCTTGCTTTGCTTAGTCTCTATGGGGAAAGTTTCCTTGCATTTGACAGATGACAGTCGCATGCCATCACCGTAACAGTTAGTGCACCATTTTACATTTGTGTTGACTGAAGAGGTGTGGTTGGACAGAAAATATGCTTATTACCTACCTAAAACCGCTTACACATGCTATATTCAACGAGTTACAAGTTCGCCGTGGTCATCGATGTTATCTAAGCACGTGTTTACAACAAGTGCTTACAATGCAAGTGATACTTACAAGTTGGAACATTCGTTCCCCTCAGTGGCCCATCTTCACACGTGTTCAAGACGTTTCGTTTTACATATTGCGCTAAACGTGACCGAAACTATGTGCCCTATCAAGAAACAATACTAACTAAAGCTATCACTGGCATTCATCCATTACGCTCGCACCATCATCGTCTTTATGGAATGTTAGAAATGTAAAAACGCTAAAAAATCTATTAACAGCTATCAGCGTGCCTCAATGAGACCACCGGCGACCGGAGAGCTGGCAGCTTCCTTGACTAACCGTGTTTTGGAGAAAATTCATTGCTAGGGCATGCATCGTACTGAACAGCTTTAAATATGGGACCAATCTGAATATGAAAACAAAAAATTCAATGGGAAACGCTTCTAGCATGTTGGGGAACATGTCCCATGGGGGCGCCCTGGAGGAAAAACATCTTCCTAGCCTAGTTTAGGTTTACTATTTATCTATTCTAGAATAGTCACTCGTAAGTTAGTATCTATATTCCCATGATGATGAACACTTCAATGTGTCTTGTCCACTGCAGTTGCACATTCCAATCTCACAAACTAGTGTCACGTTGAGGTGAGACAATGCGGTGCGCGCAGTACGTGGGAGTGCCTCGGGTTGCTGTTTGTAAACATACAGCCAGACAGTACTTTCCTCATAGCATCGTCACTACACACTACACGGCATATATGCTGAGGCTACCTCACAAGCGAAGGTATTCAGAAAGTTTAGGCCGTGTGGTGCCGGCTTAGAATGAGCATTCAATGCGTGGGTGTTGTAAAAAGCGACTAAGGTGTACCTAGTCATCAAGGGAATGGACAGCAGCGTTACCTGTGAATGCAATAGCTAACCCGTCTACGAAGCGTGGCAATACCTCACAATAGGAGTAGGCCCATGTCCAACACTGGACTGTTGTGGCTGGTAAGGTTAAGGTTATGGAGCCACTTGTCTTGTCCCAACTTTAACTTATTCCAGGTAAATAAAACAAATCCAATAGGTAATTTTACCTAAGCCTCATAAGAGGGGGAAATCTAAAAAGAGGGCGGGGTGATGAATAAATGATGACCTCGACAAATATAACAAGAAGAAATGAGAGAAATACTTTGAAAAAAGAAATGCTAAGCTAAGCAAAGCGTTGACTATATAACTTAACAGTTATTTATTCTTCACTTAATTCTTATTTCAACTATCTATATATTTGAAGATGGTATGAAAGAAAATCGAACAATACATACTCCACAGTCACGAGAATTGTTTGAATGTGACATCAAAGATATTCTGAGCAAGTTGTCATTTATATCCATCTAAACGCATCTGTATTACCTATCGACCCCAATAATCTATTTAACTGAAAGTATATTCACATTTTTCTAAAGAATAATACTCGATAATTCTGGGCTAGAGTAGCTATGTAATTTTTTTTTTTCAATTTATTTCTATATAATTTTCTGATCAATAAAAAGTCCGGAAAGTCTTCACCACATACTTTGCCTTTTATTGCCAAGAACCTTCTGTGTTACAATTTGTATAGAATACATTTATTTCCATCATGAATAAATTAAATTAGTAATAGTGTAGCGATAAAGACGTTACATTACTAAGTAATTAAAATAAGTTCAATAATTCCAATATTTCTTTCATCAGTCATGACAGGTCGCATCATATTGTGTAGGACTTTGGTGTCAGAGTTTTAAGCAGCCTATAGTAATATCGATTATGAGCCGTAGGGTGCCCGCAGAGTAGAATAGCATCACTCCATCTCTTACCGGTGGATAAACCAGACCGAAGACCGGTTCTGGAGAACAGCAACTCCACATTAAACCCGGAACGGGGTCTCGGTCAGGCCCGTGTGATAGAGGTCTATCGTGCGGTAGACTTCTGCAGCCGACCTGGCTTCGCACGTATCGACTCGTCGTTCCTATGGAGTCAGCAGGAAGGCCGAGTGGTGGGTGGCGCAGGTCCTGGGCAAGCTTGCGTTTTAATACTGCGTCCCAGGCACCGCAGTGTCTGTGGAGAAAAAACTTCATCCGCGAAGCTACGAAAACACTGATTAAATCGTCTGTCTGTCACAGACGTACGAGGCCATGTTGAATGATGATAGTAATTTATGTAACTAACTTCTTACTAGATCTTTGACGTTGTGTGTATGCATGGCGTATGCAGATTGCAGATATGACCACTATGATAGGCCGCAGACAAAACATTGTGAAAATTGATCACAGCTTATAGTGATGTGGGCCAAATAACGAAATCTGCGTGATCCACTGAATTTCACAGGCTGACAATTCGCTTTCAGACTTCAAATTGTTTCATATTACGGAATCTGTCTGTCTGTCTGTCCGGTATTGTACATTCAGGTGACATTCGTCATGGGAATGGTCAACTGGAGCGTGGAGGTGATCACAACACAGCTGAAGCGGTTCCCACACTTGACGTATGTTGCTATGCATTTTAATGCATGCGTCTGTCAGATGCGAGGAAATTTCCAATTCCTATTTCGGAAAACTAGCCTTTACGCAGGAGCAACGTAAAAACGTGCATTTCTTGACAGACGCGGATCAGTCTGTCTCTGTTATGCTTATTATGGTAAATGCAATATAGCTATTGTTGCTATATTATTACTTTCCATTGTTAGAAAATATGGCACATGCTCTTACTCTTGTCAAGTATCTTTAGTATTCAAGACAAATCGAATCAAGTATACTTTAGAACAAAACAAAAATATACAAAATGACAAATTGGTACGGTTTTATTGCTACCGTAAAATCAACATTATTTATACCTATATCTTTTGGATCAGCGCCCGTCAGGTGTGGGATCCGCCTAAGCTACTGTATAGTGACGTAGAAAATTGCGTGCATTGATACCATTCATCAGATGGTACATGTATCAATTCAGCGTGCGTCACACTTTGGTCTGTAGGCAACACGATATCGGCTTTTTGTTCTTCTATTTCCTTGTTATTGTCGCTACATTTCTTTTTTCTTGTTTTACAGGACAAAATAATAATGCAGAAATGGATTCCTATGATAATTAAAATGTAAGGTTTTTTATCAGCAGCGTTCAAGAATAGAAACCAACCCATTTACGCAAGTTAGTGGGATTTGAACCGTGCAAAATGAGTATTATATTTTTTTTGTGTCTCATCATCATTAGGCAGCATTTTATACTATGGCTGTATGTATATATAGTTCTCGTGGGTTCTACAATTAAAAAAAACATATTTTAAATTAGATTTAAAAAACCCGTGTGAAGTGGGAGAAGGAAGTGTTACTCGGCTGACTGCCTTGAGGCGAGGAGTGGTCGTAATTAGCAGCAAAAAACCAATTAGTCTCCAAATAGTCAGGAAATTGAATGACAGAAA
Organism: Keiferia lycopersicella; assembly: GCA_029255805.1. Taxonomy (NCBI): domain Eukaryota; kingdom Metazoa; phylum Arthropoda; class Insecta; order Lepidoptera; family Gelechiidae; genus Keiferia; species Keiferia lycopersicella. Next base: position 12,538,396 of record JARACZ010000004.1, on the reverse strand, counting down.
AAGGTGCTAACTCTTGATAGACTAAACACTTGGACACTATAACCGCAAGCTGGAAATACAGAGATACCTAAAGTAATTTAATAATTATAATGTGGTTGGTTGTCACGCCGCGTATTGGTACTAGGTATACTACCAGACCAAGCCAACTTGGATCAGCTGACGATCAGCTGGTTTGAATTTTACTAAAAGACGTCAAATTATTTGTTAACAGGTGGTTTCTTAAAAAAGCTCTTCTTCATCATTTCATGGACAATATAATGGAATAAATTCCATTAATATCTTTTCCCTGCCAGTGTTACCACGCCAGAAAAGATCTGATAAGACGTATTGGGATCAAAATAATAAGAATATATGTCTGATAAAAAAAAATGAACCCTTTTTAGAGAAAATGCTTGTCGGTCATGCTATAGACAAGTGATCAAAGTAATGTATGTTTTTAGTTTACGGTAAATAATTACGAGAGAATGGTTGAAGTGTTGATAGACGGTGATGGCGATGATGATGGTGATGGAATTGGAGAGAAGTAAACAGGAAATGATGGGAAGTTTAATGACAATATACATGGACATTATGTATAATGCCGCGCCGTGGCGTGACGAATAACCGGTGATTTGCAAAATATCTATTTGCACCATCATTCACGAGTAAAAAGTTTAATATAGGCACAGAATAAATAATAGTATTATTACGATATAGGCAGGAAATATAAAAAGTTGACCCGGAAACATTTAGAAATAGGTATTTAGGGCTAAGTATGCTTTACGGGTTGAAATTTGCGTTAAAAACTTCATTTGCAACTTTGTACATGTAATTTGCACAGGAAAGAAATTGGTTGTGAAAATGAGGGTTTTTATATAAATTTTGGCCATTAGGTAAGTACCTACGCAATTATTACACGCTTATAAGAATCTTAACTTAATTTGCCTATTGTAATTGGTAATTTTGAAAGGATCCTTGAATAATAACGGATTGTAGATAATAATAATGCTGCAGCTTGAGAACTTTGAGTTTTATTGTATAAAATCGAAACTAATGTGAAAACACGTACAACAAGATAAAAATCGCATCCGTTGCCCTAGCAACTATCAAACATTTTCTGTTGGTGTTGGAAACATATTTATTTCATAGAGATTGATAGTTAATTCATAGAAACTATATTCAATGATCATAAGTTACCTGCATTAGTTTTTGGGAATATATCTTAAATCTAAGTAATGTAGGTAGCCGACTTATATCCTTGTTTATTTAATGTGGAAGCAAATATCCGGTTTGTCTCGAGGTAAATTCATACTTTAGTTTGTTTTCTGTACCAAAATAATACTTATGAATGACAAATATTCCAAAAGGCATTGAATCAAAGGTGACTGACCATTACATGGTCGAGTTATTACAAATCTATAGAGTTACATTACACTACGCTTATTTTATGCAGAATTTGCAATAGGTATAATTTTGATTCAAATGTCAACTCACCCAATGTATCCATCTTCAGGTGTGTACCTAGACGATAGTTGGTGTCAAGAACATCACACGAGATCACAACAAATATTCGTAGCAACAAATGAACAACAATAACAAATAACGTCAGACCGCAAAAAGGTTTTAGCCAATCAAATAAATCGAAAAGTTCCTTGCAAATCTTATGGCCGATATGTTTTTCTTGAAAAGGTTTCTAGCCAGTTTGAACAGAGTAGATCTGACTGGAACTGTCCGGTGACCACTGGACTCCGGAGACTGAGCACTGGGCACTAGGCTCGGGACCCGGGAAGTGGGCATTAGCCGCAGAGGAATTAGCGGTGATATGCGCGCGCGCACCCACACGTGATGCACGTGCATACACACGCAGGACGGATCATTATCCAGCTCCATGGTGAAAGATAAACGAAGTCTTAACACAAAATTCGTACGCCTGACAAATACTTGAGGGTTTATTTGTTTGAGAAAATGATTACTTATAATGACAGGTTGTGAGCCTTAAATAGTAATAAGCATGAAACCCTCGAGTCGAGAGAAACAAAATCACAAAAGATGTAACTTAAGCAAAAATCAATCGATTTGAATGTATTGTGTATTGTAGAGTAAAAATATACATACTTTATACGCTTCTCAATTTTATTACAATCGTCCAGAGTTTTGATGCTCTGCGTGAATATCTACAATATTTTACACTGCGCTTGCTTATCCGTCTGCTAAGCGTGTTTGATATGACAGATTCCCCCTAAAAGGGAGAGGCCATCCAGCAGTGGACTATTGTGACTGTTGTCCGAGATGGTTGGGATATGATGCAGTAGGTAGGTACTTATACAAATACCTACCAATTACCACGTATTTTGACTTTGACGAAACCTCTGATATTTTTAACCGGTGTCTCGATGAGCGAGACTTCTTATCGTGGGGTATTGACTTATGTAGATCAGTCTTCAATATTGTTTACTTTGCAAACTAGTTGTGAGATAAATATCCGCAAATCGAGACCATTGGGTTGACCCGGTCTTTAGATATCACTATGTTGCCAAGTTCTTCTAGGTAATGTATCTTTTTCCATGTAGATACCTAACGCATACTACTACTGCTGCTACAGCCACAACAGTCCACTGCTGGACATGGGCCTCCCCCTTTTGGAAGTGTTGGTCATAGGTACTTTACTATACGTATGATAATTCATATAGATGCTATAGTGAGAGTTTGTCAGCCTGTCGCCTGAAATTGTAACACACATGAAACCCTTGAATCCCTTAGTCGTTCCTTACGACACCCGCGGGAAAGAAATGCGGCGATCCTATTCTAAGCCTTGCTTCTTCTTACAACATAGACCTTCACTGATATGATTGCGGCTAATGTATCCAATAGTAAGTTACAAACACCCTGATGAAACCTTTTATCGACAGTTACCAAACGACGCCTTTTACGCAGTGACAAGACAAATAGCAGGATCGACAAAACTGGCGCCCAATTTTTAAATAAACCTTATATTTGAAAGTCCTCAGCGAGTGGTTAAACCACTTGCATAGCACTTTCTTTTTACTTGAATTTGTTCGTGTGGAGTCAAAGGTATGTATGAATTATGAATGTATTTGTGAACATAATATAATATTAGAATGTAGAACGATCGGCGATTAGACGATCCGTGGCAGAACTTCGCATGTGGAAAATGTAATTCTGCTCGTATAATACGTTCTACTACATTTATCTATCACACCTATCAATAACAATTGTTTTTTTAAATTTTTTAGACAATTTAAAAATATATATTTTTACCATATTTTGAACTCAATTTCAGAATTTGAACCTACGACTTTTCCTGTTAACAAAGTCCTTGCGGATTTCCGTGTACGACGTCAGTAATCACACTTACAGAAATTGTTCTCCTGCGCTTGCGCCGCCGAGCAGCTGACACTCGACTTCGCAAGATGTTGACCGGCGCGGGCGCAACCCAGTTGCTGCGTTTGGTCAGTTTGGTGACCGCGGACGTGATACGCATTTAACGGTTATGTCTATGATACGTGATCATACATATCGCTTCCCTTGTTATAGTTTCTAACTGTTAAATTACATTTTTTGTGTCAGGTTCATTCATGGATATATTAAGATTAGATTTTAAAGTTGCTGTGCGATGCCGGCTTAGAATAGCATCACACCATTTCTCCCCGCGGGTGTTGTAAGACTCGAACCTTTCATGTGTATGACAACATTAGATGACAGGCTGACAACCTGTAACTACAGTGAAACACGATGATCTAAAAGGGCCCTCAATACTTGTTAGATGTGGCGATAACGACCGTTATTTTACGATCGTTAACACTCTGCCTACCCCGCAAGGGCGTGATTTGTGTATGTATCTATGTAAAATGGCTTCTGACTATACCTGTGAATTGTCCCAACCACCAGTATCAAGGTGGGAAAATATACGGGTTCCTCAAACGAAATATAGCCAGATGACCGGTTTTTCTCAATAATTATTACAACTAAAGAACTTAGTCAAATGGTAATATCCTAATGACAATCATTACTGTCATGATTGGCACGGTTATTGATGGTAATGATTAATTGATTAATTAATAAATGACGAGACATCTAGTCGTTTAACTGACTGAGTATGATGTTTGCATGCATTAATGATCTGCAAACAGTTGTAGGTAAAGAGAAAGCCGTGTGGTGCCGGCTTAGGATAGCTTCACCCCATTTCTACCCGTGGGTGTCGTAAAAGGCGAGGGATGAATGTAGGACGGGCAGCAGCGCTCTCTGTGGATATCTTGCACTACGTTTGCCAATACGCCTGCCAAGCGTGGCGAGTATGGCAATACCCCCCAATCGGGGGAGACCCGTATCCAGCAGTGGACTATTGTGGCTAGAGAAGTAGAAAGAGAAATATATTTAAAGTTTATCTAACTAAATAAACGTCAACACGTAGTATAGTATAAAATTAAGTATATTTTTGAGTTTTTCTGCCATGAATACTCCGTAAGTAGACAAATGTCCTAAATCCTAAATCATACAACGGATTTTTATGCGGTTTTTTTTAAATAGATAAAGTGATTCAAGAGGAAGCTTTGTATGTATAAAACATTCCGGAAAAACGTCTTATTCCCACGGAAATTCGATTAGCAGTGGGTGCAAGTGGAACCTCTGTCGGGTCGCTAGTTTTGAGCTAACCATAGCATGCAAAACTGGAGGTAAAATAATGTTCTTTCATATTGGTTTAGAACCTTCTATAAACTTTGTTATCGAAATTCCGAACGAATGATTTATATCTACAGGTGTAGCGAAATGAGGTGAAACACGTAGGTGAATTTTATCGTACTGCGTAAATGCATGTGTTTTGTTATTACATTATTTTTACAAGTTATTCGATTTGTACAATAGTTGCATAAGATTTGATTTATAAACTAGTGTCCAAAAGGCGACCTTGCGTATCGAAGACAAGGCCAGACCACTTTTGGGTGAAAGCCCGAGTCTCAATACACGTTTAATTATTTAAAAACCATTTTAAACTACAAGGTAATTAGACCTATGAAAAACTAAAGAACTGAACTGAAAAAGTTATTGTTGAATTCCACAGGTTGATACGCTACAATGTAAAATTGATACGATATCAAATAGCCACAACAATGAATTACACGCGTCAGCGGCGTATTGTCTGGTGTATGTTTATATTGTCGCAAAATTGTAATATTAAAAACATGGAAAATTCTATATAGGGTTTACGCGCGGAATGATTAGTAGATAAACATAATAACGTGTACAAAGCTGGAAAGACACAAATGCTATCTAAAAACTTAAGAATTGCTCATATAAAAGAAAGATGTGTGTTGACTTACAAGTGTAATGTTGTGCACAGCTGATCCTGTGGCAGGAGCAGTTGTTGCCGAGGTTGCCGAGTGGCGTGGCGAGCGGTGTGGCGAGCGGCGCGGCTCGGGGACACAGCTTGCAGCCGCCGCCGTACCGCTCGCAGAGGCAGTCCGCCGGGCTCGGCAGCTCGTTCAGCCCGTGCCCGCCCTTGGCGAGCGCCGTGGCGAGCTCGCTGTTCACGAACCCGCACTCATGGGGGCACACGTGGCAGCCCAGGGTTGCCAGCTTGTTCTGCGACTGCAGGTTCCCGTTCTGATTGGAGTCCAGCTCCGGGATCTGATAGCTCGCCTCCTTCTTCACGTTAGAGTCCGTCACGTACGCCGTCAGAGTCACTTCGGACGCAGACAGCGCCGCGTTATTCAACTTGTACTTCGTCATTTTCAACCCCTTTTAAAATATTGTTTTATAACGGGAAGCTCTGGACATTATCACTCATAGTCACTTACACTAAGAAGCCTAGATATCACAGTCGGTTAGGAATGTTTCGGTCAGACTATATCAATCTATGGCGATCGATGTTGATCTCGTATTGTGCAACTCTGTACCTGCGGCACGGGCGTCCGTCGCGTTTGCCGCGCGCCGCTAGAATGCCTTCTGCTACTTGTATTCAGCCGTAGCTGGTGGCTGGTGGTGCTGTGACGTCACGGCTGTGAGAGGCTGCATTGGCAGTGACACTGTCACAACTATCCTTTGCCGTGGACTTCGAGGGCGGAGTTGAGCGTAGGGTGAACGCGGGTCGCTGCGTATCGGGTATGTTCTGATAAGATAGTTCTAACAAGATTTTTAGGCGGTATTAGCATAGAATTTACTGAATTTATACATCATAGATACAGTTTTTAGCTTTTAGCTGTGTTAGGCAAGTATGTATAAGGACACTGGTATTACGATACCTTTGTATGTATTACCTACACACAAAGTTACTTAGGTAGATAAGATTACTTCCCTAAAGTTCTGCGTTTTGAGGTTGACTGACCCAATAACGCCAATTAGGTACCTTCTTCTATTAGGTAAGTGTGGGTTCAGGTAGGTAGGTAGGAAAATAAACACTCTACAATATCGGAAATAAAGTTAATTAAGAGCGAAATAAAAATAAGAACGTGAAAGTACAACAACTCTGTGAAAAAGTCATCCTGAAAGTCCCGAAACTCATAAAAAATAGAGTGAAATAAAAAACAATATAAAAATATACAAAGCAATAAAAGGGTATATGTATAAAAATATACAAAACAAAAAAGAAACCGCCCGAACAGGGACTTGAACCCTGGACCCTTGGATTAAAAGTCCAATGCTCTACCGACTGAGCTATCCGGGCTGTGTATGAGAGCTCGAAATTATCGACCGTGTTACGCAAGAGATTCGGCTCTGCGTCACAGTTTGTTTGTACGAGTATTTTTGGTGTCGATTCTCGGTTACGCGCTTCTTAGGAAATAGGTTAGAATAAACGTAAATTGAAGATATAGAAAAAGTTGATGTAGGTTTGTGAACGATGTAAAAACATAGGAAAAAAAAAACACTAGCCTCCCATACAAAATGTACCAAGCCCACAGACTTTTTGTATTGGACGCCCAAATTACTATTTACATTTCGGCCTATGTTCTTCAGAGAAAGTTCACCCCTTAAAATACCTACCTATTTGCAGTTGATTTCTTTACATTCTGTATAATATTAGTATATCGACAAAATGGAGCTCACGGTGGTGGTGAAATGCCTATGTACATACATACATAACCTACGTACCTAATCTACATACATACATAACCTAAGCATGTTAGGTAAAACCTGGTACCTTAGGCATCTAATTGTGGATGCAATCACCAGATGACCGGCATCCCGTAGCACTCAGGTGGATGACGTCATGATTCTGAAGACGTAGAGGTCGGTCCTTCACTCAGTAACTAATTACCTAATGAAATACGAAAGCTGTATTGTGAAAATTATTGCTCAAAAATACTAACCCCATTCATCGTTTTTCAAAATTTTATAAATTAGAATTGTTAAACAGAAAATTAATTTAAAATTACTGTTTTGATATCTTCCGAAATAGTGTAAATGTGACGTAACAATATTACTACATTTTCCTACAAAATCTCGATTTTGGTCGTTTTAAAAAGTAGCTCATTTGACTTATCAAGCAACTAGCCAATTCGTTTCATTGATAAATAACATAACATGAACTCGAACGTTCTTTTCTAGACACGCGTTCTAGAACTAAACGTGTGTTCTAGAGGTTCGCAATGGCCACCAATTTCCAGGAGTTGAATTTCTGAAAAGTCGTAATTCGATTCCGTGCACGCACATGTGTTTCAATATTTATTACTCGCTTTTTAAATATATGGTGCGTGTGAATTTATAAGGGTATGCATGAATCGATAAGATTAGTAGAACTTGTTATACAAACAGACTTTCGCGTACGAAAATTTAAAAATAGAGCTGCAGGATATAATACTTAGGAAATGCTTATATTTTACGATTATGTTATGGCTTTAGCCTTTAGTTTCATCTAAAAATCTTGTTTTTATATTCAGTACCAAAGCTTTATCCTCATCATAGGAACATGACATAAAAGTACTTATTTCCTGTTTTTATATGACCGATTTTAACTAATTCGTTGCTGTGTGTAAATTTCCGTGTAAAAATTTCACTTCCTGAAACTATTGTAATGGCCAAATAATTTCTTTCGTTTTTGTAAAGAATTTTATTGTGAGTTTATGCAGACGTACGTCACTATGTTTGATTTGGCAATTTTTCTACGTCCGTGACAATGAAGAGGTAATATTTCCAAAACAGCTGTAAACACACTCATTAGCGTTCCTATTATAAAAATGTTTGAATAATATATTATTATTGCTCGTTTTTGGGTTATAGATTAAATACCATATTTGAAGTAATTAAGCTCTACACGAAGATTAAATATTAAAAGAGTCAAGATTGCCTGCTGCAACTTACTTTCCCGTGGGAATAAGATGTTCTTTTTTATGGACAATATTATACATATAAACATTCCTCTTGAATTACTCTATCTATTAAAAAAACCTGTATAAAAATGGGTTGTGTAGTTTTAAAGATTTAAGCATACGAACAGACGCGAAGGGCGACTTTGCTTTATACTATGTAGGGATAGATAGATACTTATCATTACGTTCATCACATAACACTCAAAAAACTTTTGTAAATAAATAAACGGATAAACCTTTAATTTCAAAATTGTACTTTATTTCTCATTTCCTTCTGTGCCTGTATTCTTACTACTAACAAAATATAATATTAACAATCGATTTGGTTAAATTCGATCTATGATTTTGCGTAATTTCAACTGCGGAGACGGATGCGACTGGTTCAGCTGGATTTGATACTGATTGGTTGGTAAATATTGTGGTTAGAAATTGTCAAATTATTACTAAAGTATTGTATTGTATAAAATTGTAATTATTGTACAGTAATGTTACTAAGTAGCCTGTTACAAATTACCTTGCATAAATAAATACGATAGCTTCTGGTACCATAAATACATACATATATCACGCCTTTATCCCTTGCGGGGTAGGCAAGGCGTTAGCGGCCGTAAGAATACGGTCGCTATCGCCACGTCTGACATTTTTGTGGATTGTTTTCCAAGGTTGTATCAGAAAACATGTATATCACTATAGTGACAGGTTGTCGCCTAAAAATTGTAATACACTGATACTCTCGAGTCCCTTAGTCGCCTCATACGACACCCGCGGGAAGGATGTGGGGCGATGCTATTCTAAGCCGACATCACACGTCATCTAGTACCGGGTTAGAAAAACTTCTTTATTATGTAGGGTGTAAAATATAGGTGGCGCTACTTTCGGACAAGTGTTGATATCAGCCCGAAAAATCCTCATTACAATTGTCAAAACTCAAACTCAAAATATAATTAGCAAAATGACTCCTAAAACTATTGCAGAGTTGGTGTGTATGTGAGTAGTATGAATAGGCTTACAGCCTGTACTATAATAAATAACGAGACGCATAACTACTAAGATATATGAAGTACGTATAGTAAAACAAATAATAAAGAAAAAAAAAACGATCAAAACAGTGTCCTGGAAGTGGCAATACCCAAAAAAAAATATCAGTTTAGTATGTAATGAGAAGATTTTTTTATTAATTAAAAAATATACTGTAATGATTCCTGTTAGAAACGTAATCATAGCCCAATTTGAATGTCCGAGGTCCTTGAAAGTAATTTGAATCAAATTACAATAAAAAAATCTGATTGTCGCTAAAATGACCACTCACTCCGTTTTTTCCTGAGATCAAAAAAGCCAAACTACATTAGACTGAGTTGAACAACCTAAAGGTGCTATTGCTTAATATTTTGCGTAGCTTTTTAGTTCTTCTTTATAATATGTCACAATTCTTCACTTGTTTTGATAAAATCCATTCGATTTGACACGTCTAATGTGTTATCTTATCGCGCGCAGGTCTGTCTACCTTGCTGTCTACGGTGTACAAATCAGAAGTCAACTGGGAGGGGCTGCCAAAAGTATTTTTTTGTTTTTTCTTACTTCAGAAATAGGACACGTCATAACAGATTCACAGAACACCATGTACTCATAATAAGTTAACCTAAACCTGAGACCGGACTACGTTTCATCCCAGTCTCGAGCTCCAATACCAATTTGTTCTATATGTTAAGTGGCAACTAAAATATTTTTATCGCAATAAAAAAAAACTGTTTTAGGATTCCAAACAAAAGTCAGTGTCTTTGCAAAATGTACAAACAACGGCGAATCCATAGAGTACCCATTGTTAATTATGTGCTGTCTGTCACCGCTGATCGCGACAGCCATGTTTCCTGCGCAGGCGCAGTTTTTGCGGCGGACCGCGGAAGCGGCGGCGGCGAGGCCGAGAAGCCTTTCCGCTGACGAGCACACTGGCGAAAGTTTAAAAAACTCTTCTTCTAGAAATAATTTGTTAAGTACCTACTGATACCTAGATATCGAAGAATGACTCTTATTATTTTGTACTCTATCATGTAGGGGAACAATAGGGCTGGCATATACGTTATGTATAGGAGCCTTAAACCAATTAAAGAAAAAAAAACATGTGGACCATGCAGAGGTCGCGCTACAAAAATTCAGCAGTACCTCTGCAAACTGCGCCACAAATATTGTCTGCGATCGCGTGGAATAACAAAAAATGAATAGGACTTTAAAAAAAATATAATATTAAAAAAAACTTTAGAAATTAGTTAATTCTGTTTTATTTAATCTGTGTTTCTTGCACTGTCTTTTTGTATTTCGATAAAGATAAACAAAATCTTTGTAGCATGCACTCTAGATTCAATATTATCGTAGGTGCGTCGAGTCAGAATTTCTAAACACACGAATACAAAAACTCTACATGAACATTTTAAAGAGATAGTTTATTGTTCCAAACGACAGACGCTAGTTTTCAGTCTCCTGTGCAAAGTAACATCCTAAACATTATTCCAGCGTTATAAATGTGATCTAATATCCGTAAAAGAGTTATACTTACATACAAAGGTAATAGCTACCTAATAGTTGGCAGTCAGTGACGCACGACACCCCGGGGGTTCGACGTAATACCCTCGCTCGTAAAGAACGCACCTCCGACATAACCCCTTGCGAATTACGAATATATTACCAGCATCGGAATATTAGGTAAGGAAATGGTAAGCCATCATAACAATATCGTTTGCTTGGAATCCAACGAAAGGAAAGGAATTTTTTTAGTTACTCTTACTTTAAAGGTTGTTTCCGAATTTTTCGATTACCTACTCTACATCGGGCACAAATAATTATTAGCTATCAATGCTAAGCACAGCTCCGATCATTTTTTTTTTACGGACCAGGATAGACAGATGTATTCATGGGAAGGTTTTGAGTTTTTAAGTAAAAGCACTAGTAGGTAGAGCAAGAGCAACAGTTCTATACCTATGTAATATTTGCTTAAAAAGTGCTTCTGTAATTCTTTTCTGTAGGTCTTATTGCAGATCGTTGGTTTTTGTGGAAAATAGATGTCTTTCAGTAGTCAATTCTTGAATTTCGTTATCTGTTCAGCTTAAATACTTTTAGGTCTGACTCTACCAAATATCAGCTGAGAAAATAATGTATTACAGCTCCATCTATCATCACTATAACTTACTAAATAGGCAGTATGGCTGTCCTCTGCAGACTCTGGCCCTGTTCAGTTTCTGTGAGCTAAGCCAGCAGATAGTTCAAGTCATAAACGCTAGATGGCGCTAGGTGAAAACTTTATACAGTAGTCTGTAGCGTCATCGGTAACATGGTAGAGATACGTAGACACAAATTAACAATACGATAAGTAGACGAGCTAGGTAGAGACATTGAATTCAGTTGTCCATACAAACTAGATCTTTGGGCATTCCCAGAGCCAACTAGATCACTTTGCATTCAAAACCACGACCGAGTATGAGCCCATAAATCTTATCGTAATTTACATTTTACTAGTCTTACGGCTATGACGTCACAAAGTGCAAGGTCCTATGTGAATCCCCTGGTAGTACTTGTAAAACTGCTGTGTAGGCGTGGACCTTGAAAACAAGGACTGTCTCGGTCAAAAGCTCGTATTTTTGCAGATTGAAGTGTTTTGAGCTGATCAAGCATCAAAATATGCAAAACTTTGTTGGGTGGATTAAAAAGTAGTTTTGGGTGCTTACTTTGTTCGATTTGGGTTTCAAACCTGAGAGTTGTTTCCATTATAGATCTCAATTGGGTTATTTATGGCCCAATTATAGATCACACACTCCTAGTTCAAATGACAGGGTTGGGCTAAGCAATGTAGAGATAGCTGATAATTATAATAGTAGGAATAGAATGTGATTCCCGCGGTAAAAATTAAACTTTAGCGAGTCAGGACATAATCTACACATGGCGAAGAAAAAAATTACGTAGTCTATATCAACATGTTTATTACATCGGAGATATCAGGTAGTCTGGTCAAAAATCAGTAGTAGACTCCAGGGAGGTAACATCCATCGGCGGGAGCAACAATGCCGTTGAACTGGTTGAAACCGGCTAGACCGAGACCTGCACCGTAAAGGGCTGGCTGCTGGTAGGCCGAGAGCCCAGCGTTGAGGACAGCAAGTTCAGCCAGCTCAGCACCCACGCCAGCAGCGTAGTTCTGAGGGCACGAGCACCCGCCGGAGATGGTTACGAAGCCGCTAGCGGGCACCAGACCTCTGAAGGTGAGCCCACCGCTCACAGGCACTGAACCAGCGACGCTAGTGGAACCAGACACGCCCAGTTCACCGGACACTGCGACGTCGCCGCTGCCGTACGCGCTGTAGCCTGCGCCGAGACCGTAACCCAACACGGAGGTCTCGTAAGCAGCGGCGGCGATGTTGGCGGCAGCGGCGTTGGCAGCAGCCGAATTGTAGGCAGCTGCGTTGATAGCAGCAGCGTTGTTAACAGCGGCAATGTTGGAAGCAGCGTTGATGGCAGCAGCTGAGTTAGCAGCGTTGATAGCAGCAGCAGAGTTGGCAGCAGCGTTGATAGCAGCAGCAGAGTTGGCAGCAGCGTTGATAGCAGCAGCAGAGTTGGCAGCAGCGTTGATGGCAGCAGCAGAGTTGGCAGCAGCGTTGATGGCAGCGGCGTTGTTGACAGCAGAGAGGTCCACAGCAAGTGGGTTGGGTCTCAGGCAGCTGCAGCTGAGTGCAGTCTAAAGAGAGAGAAGTACATTTAGAAAAATTGTGAACAAGTTACAGCTTTTCTCTTCATATAAGAAATAATGAAATGCACACCCATAAAAATCAAAAAAGGGTTTTATGTGTTGCTGGGATCTGGCCTATGATGGTCAGCTTAGACAGGATTCGGATTTGGCTGTAAACAAATGTAGGTAGGTATGTTTAGTATGAATGAGTAGGTTTAAAAAATAAATACCTGAATCAGGCAAGCCTGGAAGCACAGTAATAAGAAGGCGAAAGAAGACATTTTGTTTGTCGTTTAACCGAAAACTAATGATGTTCAGTTCTTGAAGACATTCTAATTTATATGCTTTTCAGTTTCAACAACAACAGAATCCTGATAACAATAATGAAAACTATTAATAAAGAAATAAATATAACGAAAGTGTGTTATCAGTAATTTAGACATCGTACTGATGATGCATCGTTTTCGATTCAGCAAAAAGTCACGTATTCTAGTTCAAACTTTTATTGAAAACATTATTTCCACACAGGTGCCTAACGAAATATTGCGAGAGATAATAGTATTTTTTTAGTATAAAAAGACGTTATTGGTTCTAAGAAATCATTAACAAACGGACATCCACGTTAGTTACAATGGCAGCTAAAATCTTCCTAGTTCTCTGCGCTTCAGCTCTCTTCGTTCAGGTTAGTTTCAGATTGGAAAATATGTAGCCGTTTTTCCGCTGGAAAAAGACGTTTTCCAAGCATACATATAAATATTTAATTTTACAACTGTTTTTAAAATACAACCGCATCAAAATCCGTTGCGGTTCAGAAGGAGTTAATGGCGTTCATGAAAGACAGACAGAGGAACGTGAAAAGCGAATTTACTCGTATTTTTTATATTATGTGTGGGTACCTATTGATTTCTAAGGTATCATTTGGCTTGGCACCATACAGCTCCTCGACACAATAATATCTTACATGATATTAAAGAAAAAATATTATTTCTTTTACAGAGCATCTCCGCATGCTCCAAGTGCGGCTGTAATAAGCCCGACCCCATACCCTACTTCAGTGCTGGTCTAGTTAACGCTGGAGCCGCGGCCAACGCTGCTGCCCTGTCTAACGCTGCTGCCCTGTCTAACGCTGCTGCGCTGTCCAACGCCGCTGCCATCTCCAATGCCCAAGCTGTAGCCAATGCTGGAGCGCTCGCTAATGCTGCTGCCCTGTCCAACGGCGTCCTCGGCGGTTACTCCTCACTCGCCTACCCCGGCTCCGCCTACGTCAACCTCCCCGTCGCCTCCGCCAGCGGTGGACAGTTGAGCGTCACCCTCAACTCCGCCTACGCACCCACCGGATTGTCCGTCGTCTCCGAGAACACCATTGATGGTCTTCTGGAAGTGTACGGCTCCCTGCCCGTGTTCGCCGCTGTGGCTCTCGACGGCACCGTGCTGTCGACCGGTTCCGCCGGCACCGACTACAGCTGCGGCAACGGCAACGTCGGCATCTCGAGCGAGAGCCTCGCCGCTGCCGGTGTAGGATACGGGAGCGCTCTTTCCAACAACCTCGCCCGCGCTGAGATCGCCGGCTCTCGTGTGAACAACGCTGCTGGTTACAACGCTGCCCTCGCCAGCGAGCTCGCAGTCTCCGGACTCGCTGGGTACCCGCAGTCGGCACTGTACGGTTCTGCCGGCCTCAATGCCGCTGCTCTGGCACAGGCTGAGCTCGCCAGCATCAACGCTGGCCTCGGAGTCAACGCTGGCCTCGGCCTCAACGCTGGTCTTGGTTACCTATCTCGCCCAATTAACTGCCTTTACTAAGAATGTTTATCTGAAGATTTTTTGAACTGATTGATAGATAATAAATGCAATGTAAAACAAGAAAATCTTTGAAAAACCCTCACGCCAGCCATTAAGTTTGAAATGTGGCATTGGTATGCATTTGAGACCGGGATGAGAGGTCGTCGTGACCCTGCCGCGGTAGTGTCACTGTCACTCTTTATGGATCCCAAAGTGTACATATTGGAAATGAAAACTGTTTCCAGCATTCAACTTAGAAACAAGATTTTTTTAAAGTAAAAGTTAGATATATATATTATATAAGGTGTAAAAATATTATTAAAATATTGGTGATTCAGCCCATGAAACTGAACAACTTTCCCCAAGGAACATAGGTCGAAATCTGAAAAAAAAAAAGTTGGACCTCCCATACAAAATGTACCAACCGAATAACCCAATTTGTATGGGAGTTCTAAAAAAATTCTCATATTTCGACCTATGTTCTTTGGGGAAAGTTGTTCAGTTTCATGGTCTGGTTTATCCCTTAAAATATTTGCACCTAATTTTTTTACATCCTGTATACTACTATTTGGAAGAGAAGAAGTATGGTTAAGGACGGCTCATTTCATGAAATCGATGACGATGGTGGGTGTGGTTTATGTGGGAAGACTTCGAGTTCACGGGCACATTAACCCAGAAGTTTAATATGACGTTTGGTGGTAAGACAGTGACGTGTCATTCTCATTAAATACCCCAGTCATTGTTGTAGAGATCGTTGACATAGGTCGAAAGGAAGATTTTGTGGAATGGAACTAGCGAATCTTAAAATGTAAATCAATGGAGCTGAGCTAAACTGAAAAAGTTTATTTATTCAACCATTTATTGCACACAAAAACAGATACAGGACGTACAGGACAAATACAAAAAGAAAAAGGACACAACAGGCACTGCTTATGTCTAGCAAGAAATTCCTTACAGCAGACCTATGAGAAGTAAGAACTGCATTTAACGATAAATATTCTTTCTATAGAAATGTAAGTAAATAAGATGAAATGTTTGATGACTCAAATGTCAAAATTTGTTTTCAGAAGAACATTATCTGGCATGACCTCTTGAAAAAGCTCCAGAGCTGTCAGCTAAAAATGTCTTCATTAGAACGGATTCAGACCACATTTTTTCTACATTATTAAAATCATGCGTATAGTTTAGTAGAAGATTTTCTAAATGCATGATATAATTTGCAACTTTACAAAAGCCTGAAATTCCGCAACTGAACAAATGTTACTTTTGGAGACGGAAGCCATATTTCAGCTATTCGAATAGATAATCGTGAACGTTCTTTCAATCCTAAATCTTGTATTAAAAATGCATCGCGCATTTGAGGCCGTGGCCCTGTGTACAGCGAGGTGATACAAGACATTGTTTTGATTTTGCTCCCATGTATACTGATTCTTGCCCAGATGACAAACCCTGAAGATTTTTAAAAAGGGAATGACAATCTTGAAACAGAGATCTATAAGTTATCGAGTTAGATATGATTGGAATGAACCAGTGTAGGCTTTATAGTGCGTGCGAGACTTCAACACTCAACCCAGAAACACCCAGACAATATGTCTCTGAAGAAAGACGATTAAGAGAGCCGACCCACGTGAAAATGGGAGGCAGATCGCACACTTAACGCACGACGGAGCGCTAGAAATGTCAATTCACATATTAAAACCGCACTCGACGGACGACACTGTGATAGAGCTGCGTTGACAGCGGTTGAACATTTTAAGAATGGTGATTGACATTCTAGTATGGATCTGACAGACCGCTGCGATATTTTAGCGCTCCGTTGTGCGTTAAGTGTGCGATCCGCCAAAAGACTTGAAGAAGATAGAGAGACTTGTCTCGCGCGCGAGTAGACTTCAGGCGTGTCAAATCATGTGGGTTCTATCGAAACAAGTGAGCAATTTTGACACACAGGTGTAAACAAACTCAATGTCGCGGTATTAGTATTGCTATGCATGAGTTTAATTTCAGTACAACGCTGTTGTAAACCATACGAACACTACAGACATTACAATGGACAAATACGATGAAATATTTATATTATCTCCCATTGACGACAAAAGCATGAATGAAAGCCGAGCGCGCTTTTCCCTAAGATTTTCCTGTATCTAACACAAAACGCGGAAAACCTCTCGATCTTAACCTACCTGACTGTTCGTATTTCGTCATTTTCTCGTAGAGTTTCCTCTGCACGTGGTCGAGTAAGTGTTTAGACACACTATGCCGGAAATACGCGACCGAAGTTCGGCGCAACTAGGCGTGCTATGTTATTTGAATTACGGACACACTACGGCCTGTATTTACATTATGAACCGCACTCAACTCTCTGATCGATCTTGAGTGTGACTTTGCTGTTATTATTGAAAAATTCTACAAAATCGTTCTTGACATCGATCTCAAAGTTGGGTGTGCTTTATAAATATGGACCTATGCGTACAGTCGAACTTCGGTTGAGCAACCAGTTGAAGCTGCGGAGGCGAGTAGAAGTTCCCGTCTTCGTCTGAATGAGGCACATGAGAGAAACGCTGCTATCCACAGCACTAGTCAAAGAAAAAATTAGGGTTACATTTACCTAAATTGGCTGGATTTTTTTCGTGTATTCGGTATGTCATATCAGCCGACTTGGGAACTTGGAATCTTGGTCGCGTAACTTCGGCATAGTGTGTTTAGACACTAATAGTTGTTATTTTTCAAAAAACCCCTCCGTCTGGTGAGATGACGAGGCTTTCGGAAATGCCGCTCGGTGCTGAGTCAGGTGTCGGTGAGTGCAGCACGTGTGGTGTGGCATATCCACTTATTAGGTACATAGTTATAATAGCCCTTGTTCGCTGTAATTTTAGGTATGTGTACAAAATGATCGTCCCTCTATTATTTGACAGAGACACAGCATGGCATAAGAGTTAGGCAAAACCTAGAGTTTCAACAAGAACGTCTGGTTATTATGTGTTGGTGGGGTGGTGGCGTTATTGGAAACGAGACGAATAAAAATCTTGATTATCAGTTGTATTAATTATATCGATGTTATGAGCGTCGGTTGCTAAGTGGATTTTGCTCACGTACTTTTATGATTTACCGACTGTTCTTACGTTTAAGAAAAAGCATCATCTTTCTTCATTTGACTTCAGATAATATTAGTAGATTGTGACTTAACCAAGGATAGGTTAGCCTTCGGGTTGCTGAGGTCAAATGGCAGTCGCTCTGTGTAAAAACTTGGTTCCCCGTCAATTCCCCTAGGTTAGGTAGCCGACCCCGACAGAGAGCGAGATAAGGCAAGGAGAATGATGATATCAGCTGTATTATATTGCTCTGTTGATGCTGCAAGGGACAGAGGTACGATTTACCGACATCTGTCAGTACTTTTATAGAAACGATAGTACATAGAGCGCTATAAAGTGACTAGCCATGAAAGGGCCACCTGTTGCACAATTGGGATGCATGACATATCTTCGGCACTGGTCACCCGTGCCCATGATCACGTACTGCCAGGGTCGAAAGCCGCTGAGGTCGGGGCGTGAGTGATGCCTTGATTGGTCACACGTCTAGAGTGGCGATGCCATTTTGTTTTCATAGAGAAACCCGAGTCTAACGACCCGATGAACCTTGTGTTCAGAGTTCTTCAACCCCGTTTATTTCCGGTATGGTTGTGTAACGTAACGACAGCTGTTTAAGTAATCATAGACACCTAGACCGACGACTTAACGTGCATTCCTACACGAAACCATCCTTCTTTTCGGACAGTCAGGTGGTTCTGCCTGCAATGACCTAACCAGACTGAAAACAAATTCACAAAGTGACAACAATCAAATTTGTGAGTGCATCGAGAAACTTTTGATAGGTATTATAGGCCGAGTCAAAAAGCCTAGAATCTTACTCGATGCATGTATTAAACAGGGCATACATGAATCAGTACCTACGACTCTACGACAATGCATTCAATACACTGTTGTTCACACCGCAAAATTCTACGAAAACCTAGTGTATGAACGATTTACGTACGCAAATTCTTTGTTTTTGCTATTGTCTTTATACTCATCATCCTTCTCCTTGCCTTATCCCGTTCTCTGGGGGTCGACTACCTAACCTAGGGGATTTGACGTGGAATCAAATTTTTACACACAGAGAATGCCATCTGACCTCTGCAAACCAAAGGCTAACCTATGGCCCGAATCCTAGGTTAAGCCACAATTTTTTATTTGAATGTGGGTTTCATCACGGTGTTTTGCTTTCATCGTAAGAGAAATCGGTAAATGTACGTGAGTAAAAACACATTGGAGGTGGGGATCGAACATGATTCACGATTGAATCCTAGGTTAAGTAAGTCACATTCAAATATCATCTGAATTCAAGTTTTATTTGAATGTGGTTTTCTTCACGGTGTTTTTTCTTCACCGTAAGAGCAGTCAGTAAATTTACGAATTCGTATCAATCCATAAAGGCTTTTAGCGTTTCTCTATCATGGACACCGCAAAATGTTCCTAAACCACACAACGGATTGTTTTGCAGTTTTATAAATTACGGATCGCACGCTTTACGCACTACAGAGCGCAAATATATTGCAGCGGTCTGTCAGATCCATACTAGAAACGTCACTCCCATAATAAAACCGCACTCGACGGACGATACTGCGATAGCGCTGCGATGACAGCGGTTGAGCGGTTTTAGTACGGGGATTGACATTTCTAGTATGGATCTCACAGACCGCTGCGATATTTTTGCGCTCCGTCGTGGGTCAAGTGTGCGATCCACCTTAGAATGATTTTAGGGAAAGTACATAATACAAGCCGAAAAACGTCTAATCCCTACGGAAAAACGGTTTGTGCAGAGGTTGCCCCGCTGCTGGCCAGGTTTTAAAAATATCTATGTTTGCGTAGTTAATTCCGGTTTATAATTTATATCAGCGTTATTTTTCGGATACTTTTGCGAAGAAGTTATTTCTCTATGCGTTCTTACCTACTTACCGTCTTTCAAAATGTTGGATATAGTTTAGGAAATATAATTTAAGCCGATTCGACTATGAAACGTCAAGGCGAATCGGATCAAATTTGGTATGCCCAAAACTATAAGGTGTAAAAATATTAGCTGCAAACATTTTAAGGGGTGAATCAGCCCATGAAACTGTACAACTTTCTTCAAGAAACATAGGTCGAAAAATGAACAAAACTTTTGGACGACCCATACAAATTGACATGGTCGGTCGGTAATTTTGTATGGGAGGTCTAAAACTTTTTTCATATTTCGACCTATGTTTCTTGGGGAAAGTTGTTCAGTTTCATGTGCTGATTCACCCCTTGAAATATTTGCAGCAATTTTTTTTACACCCTGTATACCTACACTGTATATTTACTAAGATGTATTTTATTATTATTAGCCATGTAATTTTAGAGGAAAATCGAATTAATGTAATATTGTATATTACATGGTAACTGCCACACATAACAGTTGACCACGGAATATCACCATGGGATTTCCTTATTTTATATGGCTATTGTATTTAGGCATTTAATAATTTAATTTGATACTCACTAGCAGTCTGCCCCATAGTTCCACTTGCGTCCTCAAGCCCACTGCTGGACTTGGGCATCCCCCTTTTGGGGGGTATTGCCATAATTATCACGCTTGGCAAGCGCTATGTAAGATGTTGGATTCGCAGGGAACGCTGCTGTCAATTCCCTTGGTGAATATCCCTAAGTCGGTTTTTACGATTACGATATGCTGTAAGCCAATGCATAATTAAAGCAAACACGACGATAATGAAATTCCATACTCATTTTAGGTCCTAGCCCTAATAGAAGATTCCTAAACTTCACACTTCGTGAAGTTTAAAGTCTAAATGTGATTTTCCCGCGTATTTTTTAATTTAAATTGAACGCAAGGCGCAAGAAGTGGAAGATTGCGGGGGAGGCCTTTGCATAGCAGTGGGATCAAGTGGGCTAACTAACAGAAAAAAAAAAACGTGTTGCTCACTCTAACGTATGCTGCTTGCGTATTTCAAAATGTGGACTTGTGATGTTTCCTCGCAAATGGAAGAAAATCATTATACGAGCCTCAGTCAAAATTTCACGTCCACTCGAGAACGCCTCGACTTCGTTTCGTCCTTCCAACTACTTGACCAAAAATTTGTATATTTTAGGCTACTGCAAAGACAGAGAAAAGTAGCAAATAGACTTTGCCCAGCAGTGGGATAGGCTAATAATAAATAAATAAACATATTAGCTACTGCTATAATGTACTATTTTTCAAATAAATAGGAAGATGTTACATGGATCTGGCTGGCAAGCGATTTACATAGCAATAACAAAATATTGCGTCGTATTTAGTTCGAGTTCTCGTTAAAATTCATAACTATATTAATACCATACGTTATGGGGAATTAAGTACGTGACTGATAACGTAACACAATAATATTCAATGTGGAAAAAATGTGGATTTCGATATATTTGACCACATTTTCAGCTAATTAGCCGGTTATCGGCGACCACAGGGCTCGTTCTGACGCACATAAACATAAAATAGGTACTTACAGTATATGGGTATATGCTCTGTAAATAAATATGAGTATAATTATTACAAGTATAGAGGTATATTATGGGATGCTTATGTTACGATTATGTTTATAGGTTCTAAGCATGACCATGGATGGTGCAACGCTCCTTAGATTAAAGGGACATATAAAACTTAATTATCTGCTCAACTCATTTCGTACCTACTCGTAGGTCTGACATCAAATAATTTAAAGTACGAAAGTTATGGATTTATTAAAAAACCTACAATTGCTCTATTGTAGGTATAAAATGTGACATCAACCGTTTACCAAGTTGTCATAATTCTTACTCATAAAATCGAAAGTTTAATCGAAGTTTCTAGTTTTTTATCCTCTTCTATTCTTTCTATCCTTTTCTATTTCTAGAAAACTAACTATACTCAAAAATGTCAAAAGTGGTGATAGCGACCGTATTCTTACGGCCGTTAACCCGCAAGGGATAAAGGCGTGATATGTGTATGTGTATGTGTATGTGTGGATGTAGTTTAATCGAAAAGAGTTTAATCTAAACACACCCTCTGCGTGTGATACCGGCTCAGAATAGCATCACCCCAATTTTGCCCGTAGGTGTGGTAGAAGCCGACTAAAGGACTCAAGCAAATTCATGTGTATTGCAATTTTACTTAAATTTTTTTGGCTGACAACCTGGCACTATATTGACACAGGACTTATCTGAAACGACCCTCAAACATTTGTCAGACGTACCGCCAGGGGTACAGTCGTGATTTGTGTATGTTAAAACACCTGAAATGATCTAATTCATCTTGTCCGTTATGAAAACTATGGGCGTGTATGAGGTAGTTTCCGCTGTCTTTAGGTATTATACAACTTTATAGGAAAAAACAACAGGAAACGAACTGACAGGTTGTTACCAATGTTTATCCTGAAGGAAACTTATGTTCCTGAAGTGACGTCATTATTATTATTATCATCATAGCTGTAGGGTACAAGGCAAACGCTAGTTTCCCCAAAAAACGTCAGAGGAAGGAACAAAGGCGTGAAATTAAGACAGGAAGGCAAACTCCACACCTGACATCCGATGGTGTAAAAGAGATAGCTATATTGCTAACATAACTAGAGTAACAGAGAGTGAGCTTGTTCATCCCTTGAAAGGACTTCTCAGTACTTCTCCTAACACCCTGTATAAAACAACTTGATAGGTTTACGTCGTCTTATATTTCGATGGAGCCGTTTGCACAAACTATTTTTAAATACCGCATTTAGTATTAAATAATGTGCACGATCATCAGCCTCCCCTTATGCTATATCTCTACCGTAGGACTGCTGGAAGAGATTTCTTTTTAGAATAAAAATAAGTAGAACCTGTTGTGGTTTTATCTAAATGTGATTGTCCTGTGTTTTATCTTGTGTGCAATAAACAGTTAAATAAATAAATAAACTCTGAAGCATTACCTCGCTCTGAGGCGTGCCATTTAAGGCTTGAAGTGCAAGCGAGAGTGCAAAAAGGAATAATCAGCCTGTCCGGCAGCTTATATCTATAGAACAAATAAAACTAAAATTTTATTTTGAAAAATGCAACCTTCCTTCCTTTCGTGTGGGACACCAAGTCGCCCAACGACCCGATGAACCCTAGTGTCAGAATTTTTCAACCGCCTTCTACAAGTAGCAGGCTTCTGACATGGTTGTGTAACGACCGCCGTCTACGTGATCATAGACAGCAACCGGGACCTACGGCTTAACGTGCCATCCGAAACACGGAACCATCTTCCTTACGGACAATCGGGTGGTTCAGCCCGCAATGTCCTAACCAGACTGGGAACCAATTCACAAAGTGATAAATATCAACTTTGTGAGTGACCCACCGAGAATCGAACCCGGAACCTTCTGCGTCAAAGGCAGTCGCACTACCACTGCGCCACATCGGTCGGTGAAAAATGCAACCATTCTATTTTCATATGACGTCGTCACGTTCAACTATCGTCAGGAAACCGACTTTACACGCCACCATTTTTTCGGTAGATACTTACATAAATACTCAGTCACCTTGACGAAGCGGTCCTATTTAAAAAACGGTAGCTTAATCTCTAAGGTCTTCTTCGTCATTTCATTAGCTTGTAGGTAAGTATAATGTGTAGCACATACATTTAGATGTGAGATGATAAGTTACGTAAAGTTGTGTTTTGGTCACCGAAGCGCCGAAACTCTGGTTGGCCGTGACCTTCGCCCTAGGACCTTGACGGTATCTTGCATCGTAATGTGCCGTACGTGCTGTAAGAGACAAGCTGTCATAGTCGGCGTGTAGCCAATGGTGCCGTGCTTCGGAAGGCACGTTGCTGTCAGTTCCTACTCCTATCTACGAGTATGATAGGTTAGTCAGCGATACACAATCAAGTCAGAGACTTATTAGTAGTGTGTGGTTGAAAAACTCTGATCCAGGGTTCATCGGAGCGTCGTTCCCTAAAGAAAAGAAAAAGAAGTACGTGGTATATTACAGGGACAGGATTGGAAAGTAGTTGAGTGGCTGTAAGTGGGTTGAGAGATAGATTAGATAGTAGAAAGAGAGTCATAGTTTGTTGAACTCTTTTCTTAGAAGTGTGGACATATTAATAAGGAAATAGGATTGAAATTTTATGAAAATTATAAAATTGTCTCTATAGTTACGTTGGAGCCGATCTCTTCATCCAAAGGACCCTGATTCGATTCTTAATACAAACAATTTGGTATTTGTGAGATTAGACTTTGCAGACTGAAGTACCTTATAATATCCATACCTAATAAACATTGAAATTTTACATACATACATATATCACGCCTTTATCCCTTGGAGGGCAGGCAGAGCGTCAACGGCCTTAAGAATACGGTCGCTATCGCCACGTCTGACATTTTTGAGGATTGTTTTCCAAGGTTGTTTAAGAAAACATGTGTATCACATCACTATAGTGGCAGGTTGACAGCCTATTGCCTAAAAATTGTAATATATCAAATACTCTCGAGTCCCTTAGTCGCCTCATACGACACCCACGGGAAGGATGTGTAAATGATGCTATTCTAAGCCGGCATCACACGGCAAATTTTGGAAATTTTGGAAGATTAAAAAAAATCGTAATAAAGCTGCTTCCATGCTTCGAAGGGTGCCGTAGCTACATCTTAACTTGGAAAGCTTGATATTTTGCAATGTCGTTTCTTGCACTTTTCTGGCATAAATTCAATTCAATTCAATTCAATTTATTTCATAACAATAGTACATTGTATAGAAATTAACATAATTAAGAAGTCAAAAAAAAATATACATGCATTAATTAAAAAATAAATACAACAATCAATTAAAACACACATTAAAGTCAATTTTTCATGTCACTAATTATGTCAATAAATAAATTGCGCAAATACCTAAAATTTGACAATAATAAAATCATTTATACAATAATAACATTTTTCCAATAAAAAAGCCTTTAGTTTTCATTTAAAAATCTTTGGTCTGTCAAGCAAGATCTTTAAATCTGCAGGTAGTTTATTAAATAATCTAATTGTCTGATAACGTGCACTGTGTTTGACAACAATGAGTTTTGGTTGTATGCTATTTGGAAGATCTTTCGATCATAAAGCCGTGTTGGCTCTTTTGAGATATTGAGAAATTTAAAATCTTACAACACTACCATAGGCTTGACGGATATTAGCCGTTGCACACAACTACTAGGGTTTATCCCCTACTACGGTACGAGTGATGACTGTTGTTCCTTTCTATGCTACGTTAAACGAATACTAAAATTTATGTAAGGTGCTACGTGCCATAATATCACTGCGTACTTGTTTTTGACCTTGTACGTGTTCTTCCCCTGATTTTTGGCAACAAACTTACCTACGAGTACAGACTACATAATTTCAACTTAATGCGTCACTGACTATGATATCTCCATCATCATAATCAGCTGCAGTAGTCCACTGTTGGACACGGGCCTCGCCTTATCTGAATATCTGTTCAAAAAGACAGTAATATCATGTTTTATCTTGTCAGTAATATCTTGTTTGTAGAAATGAGTTGCAATTAGAGTTATACACATACATACATACATACATATATCACGCCTTTATCCCTTGCGGGGTAGGCAGAGCGTTAACGGCCGTAAGAATACGGTCGCTATCGCCACGTCTGACATTTTTGAGTTTTTTATTCCAAGGTAGTTTCAGAAAACATGTGTATCACTATAGTAACAGGTTGTCAGCCTGTCGCCTAAAAATTGTAATACACCACACCAATACTCTCGAGTCCCTTCGTCGCCTCTTACGACACCCGCGGGAAGGATGTGGGGTGATGCTATTCTAAGCCGAGATCACACGGCTCACAGTTATACACATTGTGACATTATTGTGCCACTTCGGGATTAGATAGACGAAACTTTCTTATTGTCTACACATTTAAGGTAGCAATTGTGTGTACGCACCACTTTAAGTTTGGTAGTATTTTTTATATTTTCGTCTGTTTATCTACTTTGTTAACAAATAAACTTGAAGAGTATCATAATATAATTAGGTTAAATACGTAATGAAAACTTATGTGCAAGTTAACCGTGAATCGTGGCCTGAGTTTTCCTTTAAATAAAGATAGATAGATAGATATTACGAGCATACAATGTTAAGATATCAGATTACTTCTCTAATGATAAGATTTAAGTAAAACCCCCAAAAAGTCAAAGTTAAAAGTTAAGGAGTTAGGGATCAAACTAGGTATACTGTTTCTTTTTGTAAAATGTATGACATACTAATTTAAGTTGATACCTCACAAAAAGGGTTGATTTTAATTATAGCCATAATCAGACCTTGAAACTGAAAAACTTTTACACTATGGAGCCCATGATAGGAAACGTTTTTTTAGAATTGCCATAGAAAGTCAGTCAAGTGATGATATATTTTGAAACTTGCACTATTTAATTTTCAGATCACAATCCTGGTAAATAATACTCTAAAACAACAAATAAACGTGATCTGCAAAAGAGAAACAAGTTTTCAAAATTTTGGCAATCATCAATAATTTGAAAAATAATAATAAAACTCAAAACACGCATAATAAACGAGTTATGGTTTCGGGGACCAGTCGCTAAGGTCAAGGATTGGTGTCTCTACCTGAGATACTGGTCTACCTACCTGCATGTTGGTACCTACCTACATAATCTACATACCTTACATTTAAGTACTATATTTTGGCCTTACATATTTCTTCTAGCCCGGACCCTGTCTATGTTCCTTAAGAAAAATTGTTCAGTTTCTGAGGCTTCAAAAAATTTTGAAACCAGTAAATATTTTTATCGCTTTATCTTTTTTATGGGCCTCCAGGTCTTTTTGTCAAAACTATGTTTGTATTTTATCTTGTATACATGACTGTATGTATCCTGAATTAAAAAAAAGTGCTTTCAACATTTTAGTTTAGTATAGTTTCCAAAGTAATGTAGCATTTTCAAAACTATGTACAAAGCTACAGACAAAATGCCAAGAGGTAACTAATCCACTTTTTTTTTTTTTGAGACTGATAATAACCGACCAAACCAGTTTTAAGTTACCGTACGGTATTTATTATACAGAATTGATACTGTGATATAGTTTACTCATCTATGGGAAACCCTTGCCTTCGTCTTTGGGCTCCAAGGCTGCGCACGCGCAACTATTGCTCAACGATTTATCCTTGTGAGTCGAAGGCTTCTCTGACCTGTTTTGCAACGGGGCTCGACCCAACTTTAAGTGGGTTTTTATTCTAATTTCCAAAGGCAGAACTATGTATTTCCTCATTTTTTTAAATATTATCTTGGGGAAATGATAGAGGATAAAGTTGTGATTGATTGATATAGATGTGTAGATTGCAAGTTATGAATAGATTTGCAGCTTTTGTAGGAAAATCGGAATAAATTACAATCAAGTAATATAAAGTTATTTTATTAAAGGTATTTGAATAAAGGCGCCAGGTGAGTGTTGTAAAACACCTGCACGCATAATCACTTATTGGATGTAGAGTTTTGCAAATTATTTGAATATTTATGACATTAAAGGATTTTTCGCTCAAGGTTTCGTATCTGATAAAATATTTGATTTCGCGACAGAACTATCATCATCATCATCATCATCATCAACAGCCTACAACAGCCCACTGCCGAGCATAGGACTTTTCTTTCTCGCGCCAGTTTTTACGGTCTTTCGCCACCCTCATCCAGTACTGTCCCATTACGGCCACGATTTAGTTTGTTCATCTGGCAGGTGGTCTACCAATTGCACGTTTTACGATCTTAGGACGTCATTCCGTCACGGCTCTTGTCCAGCGGGACTCTTCTTCTTCTAGCCAATCGATCTGCCCATCCCCACTTTAACTGACTTATTCGCTTACCTACAGAACTACCTATTCAAGTCTTGAGAACTTGCAAAACTTTCTACCACAGTCAGGAATTGAACTTGTGATTTTCGCCAATTTTGACCGTTTTACGTTTTTAAGACTTTTATTTTTTCATCGATGCAGAGTACATGCCAAAAAATAAATACTCGTATAAGGCCGCTGTCACCACGTCTGACAAATATTGAGGGCTCTTTCAGATGATTCGTGTATCACTGTAGTGACTATATAGATGTACAGTACTATTGATAAACTACTACGAGTATACTGGTTTGCAAGATGTGTCGTCATCGTATTGGAAGTTTTCCAAAGGTCTGTAATTTAGGGCCCAGGATTTGAAGGCTACTGTATAAGTACTCAGCCAAAACAGGTTTTGAGCGCAATCCATGACCATTGGCAGAATTTCGAGTGTCATTATTGACTTCCTTTAGGGTTCCCTAAGAGTAAGTTCCTTAAGTTATAGTCGGTAGGGTTATATTTATTACAATTATCACACATATTTTTTTATTTGTGGTTGTGTAGGTACGACTTTTTTAAAATATATTTGTATGGTTAACCTGGGTCACGTGCGTATCTAAGCTATTTTATGTATAGAGCCTCTCTAGAAGGCATTTAAGTTATTGAAATTGTTGTACTTAGATCCCTGCTTATTTCTCTTTGCTTTTCTATTATCTCTTATACAAATTTCGTAAATTGTATGTACTTATAACGTCAATAAAAATTCTAGGATTAATTACCTGCAAGCTATTCTAATTTCTAAACTAAACAATGGACCGTTTTATTTGACGTCAAAGTATGATTTATTGTTTTATATGACGTCTGGATTCCATGTGACTGATGCTGAGCTTGCATAGTCAGCGGGAAAGCCTGTTTGAAGAGTTGAAGTCAATAATTTATTGTTTTCCTGAATATAATACATCTTGAGTCAAGGACTGATTCTTACAACACGTAGGTAGTACTTCAATCTATATATTGGAATCAAACTTCACTCTACATTTTGATGAAGTTGTTTTTAATAGAGAGAGTGATTCAAGAGGAAGGTTTTTACTTGCTGGAAAAACAACTTGGGAAATGAGTAAGATCGGGCGCAGCCACTGGGCGGGCGGCGGGGCGCTAGTATAAAATAACTTAAATAACAACAGAACCATTGGTTTTTCTGATCCCACACTTGGCTATGGGTACCTTCAGAACTTCATACAATCACAAAAATTTAGGAGGTGCTGGCGACCAGTCGAGCCGGTTTTGATAAGTAAAAAAAAACATGGCTGGCGAAACCCAACGTGCATTACGATGCCAATGCGTTTGATTCTGTTTTTTTTAATGGGACAATGGTCGTGGGTGCTAAAGCTAACTGCGTAGTAGTAAACAAGATTTCGGTTTTTATTTATTTAACCATTTATTGTACACAATATAACACAAAGGACATAACATTAAGAACAATACACAACAGGTCAGCTTATTTCTAAAAAGAAATCTCTTCCAGCAGACCTAGGGTAGTGAGATGGCATAAAGTTATAAGTTATAAGTTGGTTTTTATTTCGCCAAACGAAAAAAACTTGCAAAATGCCACACTGTTTTAAGATGCACTACATAATTTCGCAGGTCACGATTAAACTGAAACAGCCCAGATGGTAGAAGCGTCATTAGTATTTATAGCGAAAGTCGCGTGTTTGAATCCTGAGCAAATACCGTACAATCCCTCCAATCTTCAATAATTATATTCCTTGCTAAAGTTTTTAGATGAAAACAAAACCAAATTAGATACATAATATGTCACACATTTATCCCTTGCAGAGTATGCAGAGCTTAACGGTAATAAAATATCTGTATTACGAAGTGACAACAAGTTCTCAGTTTGTCGCCTAGATACTACGAGTATTTCATAAAAATTTATAATTAATCAAAACAAACATGCGTACGGCTAAAGAGTGGAATTCCCTGCCGGCGGATCTTTTTCCGGAACAATATAACTTGGGCCTTTTTAAGGCAAGAGTGAATAGGCATTATCTAGGCAAGCATGTACCATCTTCGTCTGCATCTCCACTTACCACCAGGTGAGATGGCAGACAAATGCGGACCTATTACATTAAAAAAAAAAAAAAAAAAAAAACATTATATTTAAAGTACAGTTGTTAAAACTAAACTATATCTATAGGTATTACACACGAAATCCTCGAGTCCCTTAATGGCCTTTTACGACACCCACGGGAAAGAAATTGGGCGATGCTATTCTAAGCCGGCATCACACGGCAAGACCACCTCCTACCTTTTTTCAGTATTTCAGTCACCACGTGTACCTTTAACTAGTAACGTGACCCAGTAACGATGAGGTACTAAACTAAATAAGCTTTTACCCGACTAATTCCGAAGGAGGGTAATGTTTTTTTGATAGTATGTTTGCCGTGTGATGCTGGCTTAGAATAGCATCACCCATTTCTTTCCCGTGTCGTAGAAACCGGCAAAGGGTCTCGATTGTTTCATGTGCATTGCAATTTTAGGCAACAGGCTGACATCCTGTCACTATTGTGATACACGAATTATCTGAAACGACCCTCAAACATTTCTCAGACGTGGCGATAACCAACGCTCTGCCTACCCTGCCAGGGATATATGCGGATTTGTGTGTGTGTGTGTGTGCATGTGGGTAGGTATGTGGACAAAGAAATTCTCGGGCTGCAGCTCACACGGCTGTTGACATGTAATGTACGTCTTAGCAGCGAGAGTGACACTGCGGCTATTTAAAAAACACCTCAAAATTCTTAATGGCGGATTTTGAAATTACTACAGCCGTTAGTTTTTAATTGTTATCTTCAGACTACCTAACTACCATCTTCTACACACATAACAATTTATCCAAACGGGTTTAAAGAATCATGTTGGCCGCCACGCCGCAAGCAACGTGCCTACAATTATCTATGTTTTGTATAACGTTACTTATATTATATGTCGTTATATAGTCCGGTCTTGATGGACATATAATGGAAATATGAGCATATGCCTTGTGATCTTCGACTGCACTTATTGAACAGGAAAATAAATAAATCCCAGTCAATTTATAGTTTCAATGATTTCCATATTCCAGTCTCGTGCCTTTTTTAATTACCTAAAACATATATGACATAAACATATCATGTAACATACATAACATAATAACATATCTATGTGGGAATAATTTCCTTTACATAAAATAAATCTCTAACATATTTTTAAAATTAATGTATTATAAATCTTAATTATTTGATGTTACGCTAAAACACAGAAGAAATTAAAAAGCGTCCAGCCTACTTCTTATGCAATATTTGTTTATGCTGTAAATTTTACAGGAAAAATAATAATCACTTATGGACATAAATAACTATTTCTGTAATATTGCCTCATTCTGTAAATTCCATTGCTATATTTAGTACAACTAACGTATATACAATGTGGCCAATAAAGTACTTGTTACATTGGGTACAGAGTTTAGTCCTGTATGTTTTGACCGGTCACGACAGCCTTCTTCCTAATAAAAAATAAAATAAAATAGGTAGATCCTGTTTAAAATACTCTTTATTTAGCAGTTTATTCTAGTCTACCATGTATTTACACATAATTTTTCTCCTGTCTTTTTTCCTATTTTTTTTTCGTTATTATATTATATTGTTTATATTTCATCATCATCATCATTCCTTTGCCTTATTCGGTTTCACTGTCAGAGTCAGCTACCTATCCTAGGGGATCTGACGTGGAACGAAGTTTTTACACAGAGCTAACCTGTTTTAACCTAACCTGGCCCGAATCCTAGGTTAAGTCACATTCAAATATATGCGAATACAAATTTTTAATTGAATGTGGGTTTCATCACGGTGTTTTCTTTCACCGTAAGAGCAGTCGGTAAACGTACGTAAGTAAAAACACTTTAGTGCAGTGGAGATCGAACTTGGGTCTTACGATTGTAAGACCGGTGTCCTAACCACTTGGCTACCGACGCTCTTAATTTTCATACATTAAATTTTCATACAAGAATAAATCACGTTGTGCATTCAGATCGTCTTATTACACGATAATTAATATCAATAGAGATTATGCAACTCATGTCCTGTGAACACAAGAAGTGTTGAATAATTTACTTCATCAACTCAAGTAGGTACACTAATAATAGCTGTTATACTACCGAGAAACATGCATGTGCGGAAATCTCATTAGACAGGGTGTGAAAATTCACGATGCAATAAATATACCTATTTGCATTTGATGTACTACTTATCTATGTCATCACATCATATCGGCTTGTAGCAGCCCACTGCTGGACGTAGGCCTCCCCCAGGATACGCTATTAGCGGAAGGGTCGGTTTTCTGTTTTTACAATCCAGTCGCTACCAGGCTGATAGCTTGCCACATATCTACGCGATAAGTTGAAGGTTCATATCAAATATAAAACTGTAAAGTCGTTGGCGAAGAACCGAACTGAATGGTAATGCTCCACTGACAAGAACCAAGATCTTAGGTAAATATAGAAGAGGCCATCCACAGGCACGTCAGAACAGCACCGACTAGATTAGAAGTCATGATCACCACTATGGAACTTGGTTGGAGAGGATATCATTATGGCGGATGGCACACTTAACGCGCGACGGAGCGCTAAAACATAGCAGCGGTCTGTCAGCAACATACTAAAAATGACAATTCCTATACTAAAACCGCTCAACCGCTATTGACGCAGCGCTAGCGCAGGGTCGTCCGTCGAGTGCGGTTTTAGTATGGGGAGCAACGTTTCTGTGTAGTATGGATCTGACAGACCGCTGCGATATTTTAGCGCTGTGCGATCCCCCCTATCTGATGGGGTGGCAGTCGATAAAAGCGATTCGCGATTTTCTAGAAAATTATAACATGTTTTAATACTGACATCAAAGTGTAAAGATTAATTACTTTGCTACCATTAGCATACATATAGACATCGGGTTTATATATGTAGGTAACAATTACAGAATCCCACTTTAAAGTCAATTATCATAACGATGAAGTGATCGGTGATATTCCCCGCGTGCTGCCCAGCGCGTGCGCAGTAATCACTTTGCGACTTTATAGCACTTTAGATAAAAATCAGCACCGTCACCGTTGTTGACAACCGACGTGGCGCAGAACCCTGGACACTGGTGTCAGAGTTTTTCAACCCTTTAACATGGTTGAGTAACGACCGCCGTCTAAGTTATTATAGACAGCTACCGGGACCTACGGATGCCTTGTTCGCAAAGTTAGAAATATCTGGGAATCGAACTGGTATTTTCTTAATTTGCACACTAGTATTATTTATCACAACCACCAGAAAAAAAACATGACTAAAATCCGTAAAAAGTCTTTGTGATTAACTTTGCAGACATTTCAGCCGTTGGTCGGCATTCAACACAAATACCCGACTCTCATTGGACGAATTTTCATAACACATTAGTTACACAGATTTAAACCAATACCGGAACAAAACTCTGATTGGTCGAAATACACACACATGCACATATACAAATCACACCTTTATTCCGTGCGGGGCAGGCGGTAGGTAAAAAATACGGTTGCTATCGCCACATCTGACAAGTATAGAGGGCCGTTTCAGATGATTCGTGTATCACTATAGTGACAGGTTGTCAGCCTGTCGCCTAAAAATTGTAACACACATGAAATCTTCGAGTCCCTTAGTCGCCTCTTACGGCACCCGCGGGAAGAAATGGGGTGATGCTATTCTGAACCGTAATCACACGACAATGCCTGACTATGCTCATTGGTCGAAATAACATAACAAATTACACCCTCACAGCAAAATATAGTAAACCTTGAGTGGTCTGCAGACTGCAGCATAATGTACAGGACAGCATGTAAACAAACGCCCTTACTCCGTGCTCAGCACAATACAACCTCGAACTATGAAATGTTACAGTAAGCTGCATATGGACGAGTACCTTCGAGAATACCCGTAAGGCGGTTTTTGACAAGCAGCAAGCAAATGACAGCCGCACTGCATTGTGTGTGATTGTGTGCAAAGATATACGGCGTTTTCATGATAAACAGATGTCCCTCTTTCAGCGGCCTAAAGAAAAAATCTTGATTCTGGACGCCCTAAGCGACCAATCTGGAATATTGTTCTTTAATATTCGAATAAAATATGTGGCCCTCTCACTCATAATGCTGAATTAAAGAGTAATTTGTATGGACTGTCCAAATTTTTTTCTTATTTTGTTGCTCAGGGTGTCCAAAATCAGCTGTGCGTCCATTCCTGTATCATACAACTTCTTTCATCAGTAAGACTCACCGGCAAACTGCTGTAAAATCATGCGGTGCATATAAAAATCGGCGTAAATATAGGTTTTTATAGTGTAACTTATTATGCAGTCGACCGCATGCAACAACAGGTACCTAGTTCGTTGGTTACATAACCATAATGCGATAAGATTGTGCATAATTGCCCCACTTTTTAAACTGGTGGTTTTTAATATGTGTTTGGAATAATCACTTCAGTTCGTACTATCAGCTATAGCTCTACCCGATGTAAGAGATTTGAAAAAAGATTACCAACAGATGTCGCTGATGGTGAAGTTTACTAAAACTCGCTATAGATGTGTTTTCTTCTAACTAAACTATATATTATCAACCAAATAATACATAAACTTTGGATTCGCCGCCTAGTCGCTTTCGCGTACGGAGAACAGACGACTGCCCAGTGATTCTGCCTACCCACGGTCGTCGCGTAGGGCTCTGTTGAGCACCCCGTAACCCCGGCCTCCCACCAGCGGGTCTCACCGGGGGGGGTACTCCAGGGTCTTGCGTCCCGTGGGCGGGCTACGCCTCGCGCGGACCAGGCTAAACCTGAGACTCCATATCTTTTGAAGATGCCGCCGCCTTCTGGCCGCCCACCCGCACGGCGCACCCGGGTCTTCGTTCGTTCGAACCCGGGTGTCGCTATGCAACGCGTCATAGACGTCATGGCGCCGTTGATGACGCCCGCGCCTCCGCTGGCGCCGCCGGCGCCGCTGATGACGCTCGCGCCCCCATTGACGCCGCGTACGCCGGGACCGTCCCAGGCACCCGCGCGCCCCGCTACCTCGCCGCGAGCGGCAGCCATCGTGGCTTCGTTCGCCGGCGCCCCACCGTTGCCACCGCTGCCTTCTTTGCTTGCGTCTCCTCCGCGTGAGTTGAAGACCAGCAAGAAGGAGCCAGCACGGCAAGCAGCCCTGAGAGCCCTCAGGGAGAGTGCTTCCGCCGTGCAGGCAAACGTGCCGAAGCCGCAGCGCGCCGCAAAGCGCGCCCCCCCCTCCACCTCACCGACCCCGCCGAGGACCCGCACGGTTCCGGCTACGAGGGTCACGCCGCCGCTGTCCATGCCTCTGCTGGACAGCCCGTCGCCGACGACGTCGAGCGCGCCCGCTCCGTCGACAAGCGCGGCCACTTACGCGTCTGTGCTGACGACGCCACCGTCGCCAACGCCACGCGCTACCAGACCGCCGCCCACGCCTACCCAGGACGCGGGCAAGAAGACACCAGCACCCACATCCGGCATGAAGCTGACGGGGTGCTCGAAGAAGCCGCCGCCGATAGTGGTTGATGTGCTACCAGAATGGGGCCGCCACTTCGGCAAGCTCAAGGAGGAGCTCGGCCATGCGCCAAATGTGCGACCCTATGGGTCCACAGGGTTCCGATTCCTGGCGAAGAGCGAACAGGAATTCCGTGTGTACCAGCGCTACCTAACCGCGCTGGAGGGCACCGGCACCGGAATCTCTTGGTTCGCCTACGCACCCCCGAAGCAGCGACCACTGAAGGTCGCAATAAGAGGCCTCCCCGTGAACACCGATCCGGAGGAGATAAAGAAGGAGCTGACCACCCTGGGCTACGAGGTGGACTACGTGCGCCCCATCAAGGCCCGCGGAGGACGCCCAGGGTGCATCTTCTTCGCCCAGCTGACCCGCACGCCA
Organism: Keiferia lycopersicella; assembly: GCA_029255805.1. Lineage (NCBI taxonomy): Eukaryota > Metazoa > Arthropoda > Insecta > Lepidoptera > Gelechiidae > Keiferia > Keiferia lycopersicella. The sequence continues at coordinate 12,502,761 of JARACZ010000004.1, read as the reverse complement.
AACCTCGCCCCGGGCATCTACGACATCACAGAGCTGATGAACATGCCCGGCGTGAAGATCGAGGGATGGCGAGGCAAGCAGGGACCGCCACAGTGCCACCGCTGCCAGCAGTTCCGGCACAGCAGCAGACACTGCCATCGCAAGTTGGTATGTGTCATCTGCGGCGGCGAGCACGCCGCCCGGGACTGCCGGCGCCCCCGTGAGCAGCCGGCCACCTGCGCCAACTGTGGCGGGGCACACCCCGCCAATCACACTGACTGCCCCGTACTACGCCGTGAGGTACGGAACAAGAGAGCGGGTACAGCGCCTCTTACGAAGCCCGTCGACCTGAAGAGGACGGAAGCGGCACCGCAGGGAGAGACCAACGCGGCAGGATCTCTCATGGCGGCCGCCAACGCCCCAGCAGGATCGACGAAGAAGCGGCAGCCGAGGAGGCGGAGGAGGCGAGCATCGCCCCCGCCCCCCCAGGACGTGGAAGAGCCGGGCCATCCACGTCATGTGCCACCCACGGGTCCGTTGGGAGCGGTCGGCACCCCTTTGGGTGAACCTCAGGGGGAGAAGCCGAAGCCCCAACCGGCCCCAAGACACAAGAGTTCAAGAGCAGCCGTCCTACAAGAGGACAGACAGGTCCTGATCCTAGCAATCAGGACCCTCACAGATGTTCTGGCCGCGCTCCGTGAAGGCGAAGACGCGGCCTCCATCATAAGCTCTGGCCTCCAGCGCCTGATGTCGTCCTTCGGCGATGTCACGACCGCCATGGGCGGCCTGGAGGCTAAGGCTCCCAGATAATCTGCTCAGGGTGGTGCTGTCAAGCACAGCCTGACGTGGCCGTCGCCTGTCCACATCCACTACTCCATGTCGAGTAGTCAGGATCGTGGGCACGCATGATGAGCCCAGGAAAGCCCGGCACCTGCCGCTTACCGGATTTGACTGCTGCCTCGGGACCCCCACGTGAGAAGGACGAGGCAGCCACTACTGGATATGACCACCAGGGGACGAGCCGCCGCTGGCTGACGGGCACTAGCTGGGCCTCCCCCAATGGGGAATCACCCGGCTGGTACGACCTCGCCGCGGCGTGAAGTCCTCCTGGCTCCCGGACGACCACCGCACTTGCCCAAGTGCCCCCCATCGCCCCGCCTGTTTTAGCAGGCGGCGTTTTGATCCCACGCCAGTGAGGCCATTGCCTCGAAGGCGTCTCCCCGCCGGCTGCTGCGCAGCCGACGAGAAGAAGACAGACGGACGGACATAAACTTTTAGGGCCTTAGACGTCAGTTAGACGTGAGTCGAACGCACGTACAAAAGAACGCTAAGCACGCGTTCAACGGGAGTCAAAATTTTTTGTGGTAAGGTATTTCTCAGTACCTAACGTCTGTTATGTGACCTTGTAGCTAAAAAGTAGGTATCGAATCAGTTCAAAACTTTGCAAACAGTAAAGAGTACGAGAATTTCAAAGACGAGCTATTAGTAGGCGGTTGGAAAACTCTGACACCAAGGTTTAACGGGTCGTTGTACTCAATGTTTCCATACAAAAAGAAGTGTTCGTTCGTGATAGTAATTTGGAATTACAATAAAACTGGCTCACAACCTACATGCCACTCAGAGAGCTATGGAATGGTCTACGCTAGGGATCTCGCTATTGGATGAGGTCCAGAAAGAGATTATTCGCCAAAAGACCAAAATAAAAGACACAGTTTAGCAAGCCGGAGAGGCAGTGGGCTGGTCACATCTGTCATAGAACCGAATGACGGTGGAGTAAGCGAGTTCTAGAGAGAAGAAGTGAAAATAATACTTATCGATCTAATAATTTAGCTGATTATAGTAATTTTCCTGTACTACAGTGTTTATAGACTTTGCTGACCTTCTCAGCACGTGGCCATATAATACTCCTTCAGTCATATTCTAGTTTATTTTAGCTTGCTTACATTGTAGTTACAGTATCGTATTGCATACAAAGTTGCGTAATAGTTCAGAGGCTTCGTTTTGTTTATGCAAATGCCTAGGAGACAGAGATATGTTTTTACACTGGTCTAGTAACTACTTTTAGGACCTAGTTACAAGTATAGATTTTTGCCAAAACTAGCGTAAAGTTCAAGTTGAAGTAGATTTTTGATATTAATTGTCTTGTCGTATTTGTCATAAAATAAGGTTACTTTTAATCAAGTACAAATACTTTCAGGATGCGTTCTAGTAAAAAAACTGAACAACTTTAATTAGATTTTTTTTGCATTAAAAAAAAATTATCTTGCATATAAAGTGTTCGGTTTCAATTCTTTTTTTTTTTAATTTTGAATATTATGTTCCTAATGAAAGTTGTTTAGTGTATGAGTTACTTACTATACTTAATTTAATGTAACCCTATATCAAACAAAAATTTGATGTTTGGCCTGTACCTAGGCAGTTCAGTGCAAAATATTACGGTAGAGTAGATAATCAAATCACATAAATATTTGTGTTTCCCGCACGAATATTTAAAAAAACACGTGTACGTATAGAACTATAATTATGATTCAATATCATAAAGCATATTAACCTACCTATTATGTTAGACATTTGTGTCCATAATCAAAAATCGAAACATAAAAAATTGTAAATTCAAAAACCCGCGTTTTAAATGCTAACGAACCGGTCGTGGCGCGACGGGCGCTGTAACGGCGGCGCGTGCGCAGTGAGCTGTAAAATGCTGCTCCCAGCCCCCAGCTCAGTATATCAATAAATGAGCGAGCCGATACCTATGATAAAAATATATAAAATACCATTACATAAAATTATATTTATTCAAAAGTATGCATAATATGAAAATAAAAATCTTTTCCTTTAGATTAAATTAGATTAGATTAGTTTCATTTATTTCACATTATCAAATTCATAGTTACAGTGCTAATACTAAATAAATATGTCAGAGGATAATGCGATCGTCAAAAAATAAAAATAGAAGTATATAACAATGTCAAAGTTCTACAAAGCTCAGTATATCAATAAATGAGCGAGCCGATACCTATGATAAAAATATATAAAATACCATTACATAAAATTATATTTATTCAAAAGTATGCATAATATGAAAATAAAAATCTTTTCCTTTAGATTAAATTAGATTAGATTAGTTTCATTTATTTCACATTATCAAATTCATAGTTACAGTGCTAATACTAAATAAATATGTCAGAGGATAATGCGATCGTCAAAAAATAAAAATAGAAGTATATAACAATGTCAAAGTTCTACTAGTAGAATCAAGTCAAACAAATAACAAATTAAAAGGCATAATAATAAAATGTCAACGAAAATACAGGTCTAATAAATAATTTAAAAGTAAAAGAAATAAATAAATTGGTGAATATGTCATATTAAAAAAAAATATATATTAATTATGTATATTTAAGTAAGTAATTCATTTTCTTAAATAGGTAACATTGTTAATTAACAGTATTAAAAGGTACCTAATTAAAAATTTATTTTTATCGCAATTAGGTACTGTTTTTTTAATATAACAGAATTTTTGACAATATTTTGTCTTGCAATGTCATTCAATGAAATGTAAGTCAATGAAATTCATTTTTTTAACATGTCATCAAAGATTTGCCACAAATGTCATTACTGTATGTCTGTTGTCAAACTATACTTGTGACTGTCTTAAGAACAAGCGAGCAGCATTTTATCCCCACGGCTCGCGATCACGGTTGGTAATCCCCACGCGTGGGTTTTCCACCGCGAAGGAGTTTCCCGCGACCAAACCCCACTCCTGCGCCACCAGCGCCGCGCCCCCACCGCGGCGTTTGTAGGCAACTGCAGTGTTGCAACGGGTCATTGAACTTCAGTTCTAAGGGGAAATTATGTAATGCATTGACTTTAGTTGGAAGATAGTATCAAATTGATATATTAGCGAGCTAAATACATATGAACCTTCAACAATGTAAAATTATTTGATCAAGACTTCAAAATTTTTCGCACATGTTGTCATACTTCTTAAAAATCCAAAATGGCGCAACTTAAATCGCAAGTCATAAATGACATAGAATGGTTTTACGTGCCATTTATGAAATTACAAAAGTCGTGATATATTCGAAGCGAGAAGGACTATGGGGAAGGAAATTGGAAAGTGGTCGCGCTTTTTATAATTCTATAAGTCACAGTTTACAGAAATGTGTAATGTTGGCTTAGAATAGCATCACCCCACATCCTTCCCGCGGGTGTCGTAAGAGGCGATTAAGGTACTCGAGAGTATTGGTGTATTACAATTTTTTAGGCGACAGGCTGACAACCTGTCACTATAGTGATACACATGTTTTCTGAAACAATCCTCAAAAATGTCAGACGTGGCGTTAGCGACCGTAATATTACGGCTGTTATCGCTCTGCCTACCCTTTACAAAAATAAATACTACAAACTTTTATTTTCTTAAAATTCTACATTAACTTGTACGACAATAATAAAAATAATTAATCAATTGTGAAATAAATGTATTGAATAATCATAAAATTTTAACAAGTCATGAAATTGTTTCATGCGAGAGTGAAATAGTGTTTGTTTTTAATTTTTCCTGTAAAATGAGGAAAATTTTTAAAATAATTGATCATGCAATGGTTTATATCCTTATCGATTTACTGTTATATTATAAAAATTTGTTTTGTAAATTTGATGTAATGGTATTAGTGTAATAGAATATACGAAAATATCTGTCAGTTTTCATTATTTATGTTTTGGTTATACTACTACTCACACTTTCTTTGGTTTCATCTCTTTCTTTCGTTTAACGTGTTAAGATTTTTTTGCTACGCCGTAGCAATGCTAGCTGTATCTATGTCGTAGAGGTCTACGATTCGTAGCAAGTCTATATTTTTTTTATTGTTAGATAATGGACGGTGGAGTAGGCAGGTTCTTGAGCAGAGGCCACACCTCGGCAAGCGTAGCAAAAAAGCTAAAATTGGGTGTTGCATAGAAAAGGTCATACCTACTCGGTAATACGTATTACAACTTTAGGCTGAAAACCTGTCACTACAGTGATACACGAATCATATGAAGGAGCCCTCAATACTTGTCAGACGTGGTGATAACGACCGTAATTTTACGACCGTTAACGCTCTGCCTACCCCGCAAGGGATAAAGGCGTCATTTGTGTATGTACTCGGTAAAAATGTTCGCAGGTCGCCCCATAGTAAAAGTTGTTCAGAATCATGAGTAGAAACACCCTAAAAACTTCGTGTACTGATTAAAATATAACCGTGTATGTATGAGATGATTGGTGCCTACTGGTCTACAAGTGATGAATGTGATGAGTGATGGGGATGGCGGTGAATCATGAGAAAATAACCAGCGGTATATACCTACATAATATGTAATGTACGTCATGTAACAAGCAGTTTTTAACAGTACTACGAGTATTAGGCTGTTTTTGAACTTAACGCACAACGCAGCGGTGTTTCAGACCCATACTAAAAATGTTAATCCCCATACAAAAACCGCTCGACCTCGTCAGCTCGCGCGCTCAGCCGCGTCAAAATAACCCATCTGTGTCGAGATAACGCAGCTGCTCCAAAAGCGCTTGCGTGGTTTTAATATGGGGATTGAAATTTATGCGCTGCGTTATGGATGCGTTATTTTAGCGCTGCGTTGTGCGTTAAGTGTGAAAATATATACGTCTTTACAAATATAGGTCTTTCTTTCTGTGGCATATTTTTCTTTTACCATTGGGTAGGTATACTGGATGTTAGGAAAAATATTTCCTTTCAAGAGATGAACCAGCTCATATGAAACTGAACAACTTTCCCGAAGGAACGCAGCTCGAAATATGAAGAAATATACCTGCCGACCGAGTCAGGTTATGTGTGAGGTTCAAATTTATTTTCATATTTCCTTGGGGAAAGTTGAGCAGTTTCACGGGCTATATCATCCTTTGAAAGGATCGTAGTTCTTTTCCTAACATCCTGTATAGTAAGTAAATCTTTGTGATTTACTTTATTCTGTAGCAGAGTACCTACATAGGTACATTTGTAATTTACGCACTTGTGGTTGCGGTTGTGAAGATCTGAACTAGGACCTCGCTCATAGTTGCACGTAGTATTGAAAATAACATACAATGTCTAGAATACAGAGCGTTCAAACTGAAAAAGAAAATTTCATGAAGAAATTAGAATTAGCTGGTTGCAGGCTAACATTTGTAGCTAACTGACTATCAAGACTGATAGATAACTGTCCGCCTTATTTCGTTTTCGTGTTCTTTCAGATAAGATTTATCGTTATCAAGAAATTTGTGGTATCCCCTCGCGGTGTGGACCACGCACGCTACGCAGTTCCCGAGCCATCTCAGCGCATCTCTTGTAAACAAACAACGCGACGCGTGAATGATATTAAGCTGGGCGGTCGCGGGGTCGCCTCATTCCGCGCCGAGCCGCCGCCCGCGACGCACGTACCGCACCGCGCCGCCATGATCGACTACGCGCGCCCGTACGACCCCAACATGTGCGACATATACCCCAACGCGCCCACCCCCGCGCGCCTCGACGACTTCCAAGTCTTCAAGAAAAACACCTCCTACGTCTACGGGAACTACTACACCAACCTCACATATGACCCCTACACCGAACCGGAGATCGACGCCAGTGTCAATGTTTACCACAACTTGGTCTCCTCCAGAGAGTGCCACCGCGAAGACTGGAAACACAAGATCGTCGTCGACTGGAACGAGGACGACACCGCCTCCTGGATCTTCGAAGTGACACAGGCCATGGGCTTCACGGAGTACGATGTCCCTTACTTTAACTTCAGAATCCCCGGCAGTGAACTCAGAGTCATGAAAAGGGAAGACGTCATTCAGAGACTTTCGCACCCCAGCGTCGACCCGGCCTTGACCAGGAGAATAGGAGACAGTGTGTACGAGAAGTTGCTAAACAGACTCACAGAGGAAATGTACAGAACGAACACAGTTCTCAGATACGCGGAGAGTGATTCGTATTCCCAGGAAGCGCAGACGGTGTTGGACTTGGACTCGTTGGATCACAGAAATAAGTTGTATTCGATGGACTACAAGCCGCCACAGATGGCTGACAATAGTATATTGGTGGGAGCGTGTGACTCGAGTGATGATGCAGAGGATGTGTTCAGGTCGTCAGCGACCGCCTCCCCGGAGAACTCGTATGGAAGCGACGCCAGCAAGTCTGGCGACGAGGACGACAAGAGAAAAATGTTCAAAAGACCTCCAGGACGGCCCAAAGGCAGTGGCAAGAAGATTTGCAAACGGCCGAGAAGTGTTTCAGTACCGGAGTTCCTGAGAAATCTTTTGATGGACCCGAAATACTGTCCGAACATAATCAAATGGGAGGACCATTCGTTGGGAAAATTCAGGTGAGTTTTCTTTACATTCATAGTTATTACGTTTGCCCTTCGGTTTTAATGGTTGGGATGCAAAAAGTGCAGTGTCGTGTCGCGGTCGTTTGTCGCCGGCTGCATCTCGCTACACGGCTTATACATTATTTATCACGTCCGAGGCACGTGTAGGGGCACTTGTAGTAATAAACGACTTTACGGCTAACCTATTGAGAACTATGGGCAACAGGTTTTTGCCGGTGCATCGGTAATGAGCGATTGAGTGACTGATCGTATGAAGTATGGCGCTTGCATTGAAGGATCTCCTTATTTTGCATACCGCATCGGTGTCAAGTTTATCAGCAGTAAACACACCCAAGTTTACAGTTTGATAGATTTGTTTGTAGACTGATAAACACAGATAGAGGCAAGTGAGTATCGGAATGGTCAATTAAACAAACATTAACTAGTGATGTGATTATTGTAGTCTGCGTCTGTGTGCGCCTGCGCAGCTGGTAATTAGCCCTCCGCAGGGTCATTGTGAACAACTTCAACTACCGCTATATATGCAGATTCCCTCTATTGACTAAGTATTACTTTAATCGCCTTTAATGGTTCAATTTAATCAACATTAGGTATCGATACAACTGTGCATAATTAAGTTTATGATAAAATTTTAAATGCAAATGGAAATGCACGTTAGCAACATCATTTTTTTATTGATTCTAAAACTACCACATAAAATGAGATAAAAAGATCCAAAATGTTGGGATTCGTTAAATTACTGGATTGGGTGTGTTTATTTTTGTCGTTCCAATTAAATTTATTAGCTAACTTCTTCATTATTCATTCAGTGTTTTAAAGAAAAGTATCTTACAGTAAGATTCCTTCAGTCTTTATAAATCCCACGCTTTGTAGCACAATTACTCACTCACTTCTATTTACTTTTGTTATATTATTATTACCTTCAAGATTAGGCAGAGATGTTCATAATCTAATGGAACCATAACTTGTCACAATACTCGTGTTTTTATCACCTTAACCTTGCGTCTTGACTAGTTTGGCCTTGCTTAATCGTTCACACGTCTTCACAACTTTATTACTGCATTAGGTTTAGCTTCTATTGTGTGGCACTAAGGTTGAAAATGTTTAAGGTGATGGCATATTTGCACTTATCTTGGGGCAGTAACTTTACATTTACAACTCCTCTGTCTAAACGCTTGAAAAAGTTATTCGTCTAAAAATTTGTTTTACGACATTTCAGTAAAAATGCCTAGTATGGCGGATTGCACGCTTAACGCACGACGGACTGCTAAAATAACGCAACGGTTGAGCGGTTTTAGTATGGGGAGTGACGTTTCTAGTATGGATCGGACAGACCACTGCGATATTTTTGCGCTCCGTCGTGCGTCAAGTGTGCGATCCCCCATTGTCTTTTATTTAGATTTTTAATTAAATTACTTTTGCTTTATATCCAATATATGGACAGATATATCTCTGTTTGTCTGCTGCTATGTGCATAGTTTTTATCACATGGCTATGAAGCTAACACTAACCGGTTTCTTATAGGTTTCTGCGTTCCAAGAATTATGACTTTGTATATAAACTTATTGCGATTCGTATGGCGGGTTACATAAGTTTTGTTCAGATCGATGAGAACTTTATATAAGTTGTTGTTTTAATTCGAGTACCTTTATTGAAGTTGTGTTGAAGTTTGAATTTGGCGTGAGATAAGATCGTAGTTTTTGTGCAGTTTTTTGGTGCGTCTCGTGACCTCTGGTTTTTTGTACTTCGGAACAGTTTAGTCGGACGAGTGAATAGTCTAGACATTGTTTTGAACTGTTAGCAGTATTTCGGGTCATCTGTCGGGGATAAATCTATACTGGTTATTCTTATGAACTGTTTGAAAATCTAGTTTTAATTGATCTCTTAACCTTTAAAGCGCTGAAGGTTGCTTATTGAATGGGTAGAACTATTGAATACTTGTTTTATTTTATTTTGTTTTATTTGCCAGTCTACCTACTCATCTGCCGCCTGAAGAAATTTATTTCTTTTTGAGTAGACAGACAGCCTTATAAAATAATCTACTTCAAACAATAGTAAACCATGTCCATGTGTCTAATTTCGACTTAAATAACGATATTCTATAAAGGTTTCTGAGCAAGGGCACAAATATCAGAATTCTGTTCTCATAATATTATATAGGTACCTCCACACAGCAAAATTGACACGTTCATCGCTCGCCGGCGCGCGCATGTCATCTCTTATCTGTGGGTACCTCAAAAACTAGTCTTCTCTTTGTGTTTATCTTTTTGTTGGTTCAAAATTGATAGCTTAGGTGTCACTACAAACTTCATCAAAACCAGTTCAGTACACTTCGAAATACAAGAGATGTGTTTTTCCGGTAGAAATTACTACTTGTAGTTATTATAAGTTTTATAGTTAAACAAATAACCTTGATTTTGCTACAAATGGTACTAAAACGTAGGTTTCCTTCACACGTTATTTTAAAACCCTTTACTTAGCTATATAATAATTTATATTTTATTAATAAACTCGTTTTGTACAGCGGATATGAACTTGTAATTACTTTGTGATGGTTTTAAAAATGTCTTAATTTTATTCTTAAATATAAAAGGGGCATTAAAATCAGATCCATTAAGTTATAAAGATATATATATATATATGTATATTTTATCACTTATATTTTCATTGTCAGGCATATAGGCGTGATTTGTGTATGTGTGTATTTTCATTGTTTGGTGCACTTTGAAAGATAACATTTATCCTTTAGCTTATCTTGATGACATATTTAGTTTTACGCTATAAAGCGAAAAAAAATACTGCAAATAATAAGATTATAGAATTATTTTAATTAATTAATTATAGGGAAGAATAAGTTTATTTTTTTTAGTTCATGAAACTTAACAACTTTTTTCAAGGAATATGACTGTCATGTCACGTATGAAAAATTATATAATGTTAGGAAATAAATGACTACCGTAATCATTGAAGACGGTCCCATCTTAAAAACATCTCAAAAATAGTTACGTTAACTTAAATTACATTTCAAAGTATTTCAAAGTTAAAACTGTTCTCGTGTCATTAATGTTTATCAGATTTATACGTTCATTATGGTTAGATTAATGATCGCTAACCTTTGTAGAAGTTAGAATTAAAAACAACATACACAGACCAACATGTACTGGTCATTAAACAACTTTATAGAGGCCTGGTATAATTTGATCCCTTAAATGAGTAAATGGTGCTACCCCGGCCCGCTAGGCTGGTAGGCCCGCACAACTAGGGCGGCCCACGCCCTTGCACTATAGATTTTTCTTTTTTTCTTTTTTCTTCCGAGGCAACGTGCCACGCAGTACGCAGCCAAGGCCGCCGCACAACCGGCCAGGATCTTACACGTGGAAACTTTCACTGGCTGGCTGGAAATGTTTTAAATTAAGAATTATTTTTTGGATAGACAATTTAATTTCGTATTCTTTTGTGTCGTTGTTTCGAGAAAAAAATTTAGGTAATTATTCTAAAATTCTGTTTTCGAAGCGGTCAGCACATCAGCTGTGAGAAGTTCAGTGGCTATTTGAACTTTCGAACTCGCTCTTTTCAATCCGCAACGGTAACCGCCTCATTTGAATATCGTGCCTATTCACGTGACAAACTTGAGGAAAAGGACTTCCACAAAAGTGGCTCGCAGAAAAGCGTGTTAAAAACGTGTTATGATAAACATGTGAACGGTTTGCGAAGCTAGTTTCGTAAACAACAAATAAGCGAGTTTCGAGTAATAACACGCGAGGCGAGTCGGCGGCAGCCCTACGCGTTGCCATGGCAACGTCCCGGGAAGCCTCCAGTCACGTGTCGCGGGAACTTGTTTCCGCTTCCCGCGTTTTTCTTTTTCTCTCGTTCCACGCGCATTTTTTCTCCCCCAAGAGGGGGGCGCCTCGTGCAAGCCCCCCTCCGCCCCCCGCGCGCCCCCCGCCGCCCCTAACAGCTCGTGTACGCGACTTAATTGCGTCTGTGAGTGTGGTCCAGAGAAATTAGAGCGCGGGTAGTTTGTCAAACAGAGACCGCCATTTTGCTTCCTTTGTTATTTTTTCATTTGGCGGCTTTGGGTTCTAATTTACTTTAATTAAGTTCGTAGAGCTATTTGGTAACGGAAGTTGGTTTAGGCGATATCGTAGTTGTAAACTTGTAACTAATGATTATTTTAATGGGCCATATCGAAATAATTGATAACCTTTCATTAATTTATAATGTAGAAAAAGTTTTTTTTTAATATATGTACTTGTATTAAACCTAAATATGGGATCAATAATGTGCCAATTCTAATGATATGCTTATCACCTGACTTTGCTGCAAACTCAACTTAATTGTTTACGAGAACAAGCGTACCTACAATAAATATATAATTAATAAATATACAAACTACATTATATACTGACCACACATTGTAAGGCCAACTATGTACCGCGAGATGATAAGTTCTATAATTACGCCATGGGTTAACCCGTTTAACAAAACTATGGATTCTGTAATAAATTTTCCGCATATTTTACAACTCTTAGTGTCACCAATAAAAATAGACAAGAGTAATAATTCATTTAATAACAATAAGACCATACTACATATCGAAGTAACGAAGAAGGTACCTGTCAACGTTTTGTAGTCTAGTAGAGTCAGTTTGAAGTACAGCGAATCAGAATAGTATGCAATGATAGTTGAGTTTCGATGGCGATACAATGGCGAATCCGTGAATCCGTGATCGTGTTAATTATTTTATAAATAATTTCTACTTATAAAAAAAAACTAAAAAAAAAACTCTCGCAGTGTCTGCCGCGCAAGCTACCCTGTGCGAGGGCTTGCACCAAAGTCCCTGTAACATTTCTTTTTCGTGAAAATCTATTTATAACTAGGGCAGCCTCGTGCTACCGTTTACGCGTGCCGTTATGTACCTTATGTACTTGTATATAAGCCCGAGAGTCGGGCGTGCGGTGCGGAGGCTGTGTATACGTACATATACTTTTTTTTCATAGTGGCTCTATTATATTGATTAGTAAGTCCCCTCCTTCCGGGTTCGGCTCAAGTGTCTTGCTCGCGAGCGTTTTTCTCGGTTTGCCTTTGTTTTGCGAAGTATTTAGTTTAGGGAATTTATGTACGCAGGCTCGTTGCAAGCTTAACAAAGGCAACATCAATGGCTACTGTAAAAACTTGCTACAGTATATTTTAACAGACTTTCAAATCCGATTTTTTTACAATAATAATCCCCGCATTGTCTAAGTAGCCTAGGCCTTAATTAGTAGGTAATCAAAACACAAATAGCACTTACACATTCATTCAGTAGTTAACACCAGAAACGAAATTTCAGGACTTATGTATGTAGAAAACAATTAATGTATAGAAAAGTATTTGAGACAGTTTCACAGACCTGAGTATATAAAGAAAAAAGACATTAAATAAATAACTTTACTTATTTAAATATGTAACAGACAAGTCTATACAATTAACTATGTAACAAGTGTGTTCAGTTAAGAAACATTTGCATTGATTTTCATCATCATCATAAAGATATCAGAAAGGCACAAGTAAGGAATTATTGAATTAGAATCAGAAATGTAAGTGTTTCTGTATGTTTGTCAGTCACTTTCTCTTATACTACCATTTTAACATTCATGTCGCAATATTGTTTTTTTTTTTCAAATTCATACTCTTCTTTTGAAAAGTAAATTGTCTACTTAGATAGATGAATGATAGGTCTCGCTACGCATAACCACTTTTAAATCAAAGTTGATTTATATAAAAGAACTTGAGACTTTAGTGCGTTTAAGTAATGAAGTTGCATGTAGACTGTGCTACGAAAAACCGTCGATACAGTCTCATTTATATTTTCCACATCAATACGAAAATATTATGACTACTTTGCAAGCAAATCTTTCAATATAGATACAGGTATTCCCTCAAGAAACTGGCTCAACAACGTTCCTTACTGACTGCACTTTCTATAAAACAACCAATCTGCAGTATAAAATATCTGACAGTTGAGAAGTTGCCAAGCCTATACGCGTTCTGCTCAAAGGGAATCCCCCACGAATATACCTAACACTAACACATATAAAACACATACGCACACGTACACACACATTCGCACACGTCGCTATCAGGTGCTGTAGTCAGGCATTGCGCGAAATGACTAATAATTAGTGCTCTAGACTAGAAATGACTAACGTCAAACATCAACGACAAACGTCATTGCGTTGTGGTGAACGTTAAGTGTAGTGAAATTTAGGTTTTCGGTTGTCACGTCAATTTATTCTTGGTATTTATATGTGAAATTGAAAGTAATGACTGTATTTGATATTATTATGAGTAGTGATAGTTTAGTGTCCATATAAGGAGTTAAAAGGAAAGGGTGATGTAGCATAGACTACAATGCAGAAATTTATGACGCTACGTAATCTGGGCTAATATTTTCAAATTTTCACCACTCTGTGTCATTCCATTGCCACTAAAATTTTTTTTACTTCAAACTGTCAGCAGCCTACGAAAACCATCCAACTGACATGCTATCGACATAAAACTGAAACAATTTTTTTTAGCAGACTTCGGCCCCTCCTTTATTGCCAATCTACTATAACTATGCATGCTTCCGCTATAAGTTTTCGAAATATGTAAAACGGTGTTGTAACAATTTCCTATTTTCTTATTGTATCTGTGACATGCCGTCAACCGTTCGGCGCGCGCGCAGCTCTTAATGAGATAAAGTTGTATACATACTGATAACAATATTTTTTCTAGAGTCGCAATAATTGACATAACCTATAAATCGTTCTTGGAAAGTGATATCAATAGATCAATTATTATTCATTATCTTAACTATTTACTCATTGAAGTACTTGATGATTAGCATTTCAAAGGTCTATGTTTTATTATGAATTTCACTTTGATGATTTATAATTTATGTATACATTTTTTACAAGTTAAAATCACATTGTTTAGAGCCTATTGCACATCATTATATACCTGCAACCTGTGGGCTGCATACAGGCAAAAATCGCTCAAGACCGTAACTGTTCAATACAACAATGCATTCAGGGCACTGCTGGGGCTGCCACGCTTCTGTAGTGCGTCAGGTATGTTTGCGGATGCTCATGTAGATGGCTTCCAGGCCATGCTCCGCAAACGGAGTGCCGCCGCGCTGCAGAGGGTTCGTGGCAGCACCAACAGTGTCCTGGCTATGATCTCTAGTAGATTTTGTGAAAGTCGTTATCTCAAGCAGTGGATCAAAACAAATACAGGTGTTTGTAATTTTGTAATGATTTAATACAGTAAGTTATGTAATACAGTGCAAACATAATTTATAACTTTACAAACAACCTGTCCATTTTAATTTTAATTTTAATATTACTAATTGTAGCAAATAAGGTTGCCATTGTTTTTGTGTCACTAACAAATATGGGGCTAGTACCCTGAAATAAAGAATTTTTATTTTTATTTTATTTTATTTTATTTTATTTTATTTAGCTGCTCGAACCTTTTCTGTATAAGAGATGAGCCTGTACTGTCTATTAATAATAATTGTATCTGTCGCCAGTATAACCTGATCTGGTATAAATCTCGGTACTGCTAATAGATTGTGCTCGTATATCCATTGACAACTAATAAGAATGACTTTAACTATCAATAATTTATTTTGAAGAAAACTATGGTAGTGCGGTTAATAACAATCAAAACATTCGCAAAAATAATAACAAATTGCAAAGTCAAAGTCCAAGTCGATAAGAATCAAGCTTTGCTTAGTTTGGGGCTAGATGGCGCTGTGTGAATTGTCCAAGATATTTATTTATTTTATTTTATCAACAAATTCGCAAAAAAAAAACAAATTGCAAAGTGTAAACACGTCTTTATTTTACTACGAAATACAGGGATACAGGTCACGGAATAAATACCGTTTGCAGCGATCAAACTATGTTCATCTCTTTTCTTCAGCACAGAAAAGAAAGAGACAGGCTGAGGAAAACGTACGGAAAAATTGTAAATAGAGTTATCAGAACTAATCACTAAATCTATATGCGAATTGATATGAATGACTAGGAAAGCGGTTGACAGGTGGCAAATTTT
This sequence comes from Keiferia lycopersicella, assembly GCA_029255805.1. Taxonomy (NCBI): domain Eukaryota; kingdom Metazoa; phylum Arthropoda; class Insecta; order Lepidoptera; family Gelechiidae; genus Keiferia; species Keiferia lycopersicella. The sequence goes on along the minus strand of JARACZ010000004.1, from coordinate 12,487,332 downwards.
TCAGTTTAATGATATTTTGACGTTATATTGATGATGTTTTCTCAATACTTTTTTATCTTATCACTTCATAGTATAAAGCAAAGTCGTTTTTCGCGTCTGTAGAACTAGTACACAACAGAATTCGATGCAAATTTTTTAAGCATATAGAGTGGTTCAAGGGGAAGGATTATATGTATACCTATGCTTACTACTTGCCAGGAGAATTTATTTTTCCTACGGGAAAATGAGTTACAGTGAGCGCAGCCGCTGGGCGGGCCGCTAGTCTAGAATATAGTCACGATGATTGGCAGGTCATACGAACTACTTATAAACGATAGTTTGTGTGAAAATACTGATAGATGACGTCATATCTCGCTACTTTGGATGGCGTCAAGACACATATTACTTTTTTGTTTATTAATTCAAAGTTTGAATATTTCAAAAATTTTTAGACTCTAAAGTATTTTTAAACAATAGTTTTAAGCGTACAACTTTTGTATTTTATTAATGACCCAGTCATCTAGAGAATTCCTTCCAGAAGTATCAAAATAAGCGATGTAGAGTCACAAGGCCTACCAGGGTAACATAAAAATTGGGTCAAGGCGAGACATGGAAGTCTCCTTGGAAAGAGAAAAAGTGATAAACGACGTTAGAGAAAACTGTCTCTCGAATGCGTCCAAAATGGCGCCTGTCGCTAAAGAAAATGGTTGCCTGAAAATAAATAAGCAATGGAATAAGATGCACTGAGATGAAGATATTATACATAATGAGGATTTTTTTAGCTGATAGCAAAACTTGTTTGAACTAGGTGACGCTGTTGTCATTTTTGTGGATTGAGGGATTATCTGTCAAATTCAGAGACTCAAATCTATATCACTGACAAACTTTTTTCATTCACAGCCAGCGCCATCTACTAGGAACTAAACGAACGAACTAAGATTATAAAATTCCCATTTTTAGTCACAAACAAAATAAACTGAATTTTCAGCCTATGTAAGTATTGTTTTCCTACCACTTCATTTAAGACGTTCATTGCGATAAATTTTCTATTTTACACCAGCTGTCTGTAAGTTTATCTTTCTGGCAAGAATGTACGCTTACTCACTCGCACGTACACATGTGTATAGTGTAGATACGATGGTTTAAGGCGAAATCAACAATTTCACAGCTGATTCATGTTTTTTTTTATTGGACTCTACGTTTTCAGCCCCGGGGCCATCAAAACTACGCCTGTCAGCTTGGTGGGGAGCACGTGCTCACCCGAAAATATTTCATGTAATAATCGCAAACAGTATGTACACACACAGTGTGCTTTTTTGAATACAAATATGTAATACAATACAATGCAAATATGTTTTATTGAACAAAAGAACAACATATTACAGAAAATAATAATAGACAAAATTGTACTATGGGCGGCCTTATTGCTTTATTGTCTGCATCTCATTCATCTACATTGTGCATCTGCTTGACCTTTTAGAATTTTTTTAAATTATGATTTGCCATGTACCGCGTGATGCCGGCTTAGAATGGCATCATTCCATTTCTTTCCCGCGGGAAAGAATGTCGTAATAAGGGATTTGAGGGTCTTATATGTTTCAAAACTTTAGGCGACAGGCTGAGAACCTGTCACTTTAGTAACTAATACACGAATCATCTGAAAAGGCCCTCAATATTTCGTCAGACGGTATAGCGACCGTATTTTTACGGCTGTTAACTTTCCGCCTACCCCGTAAGGCTTAAAGGCGTGATTTGTGTATGTATATGTATGTGCAACTTTTGCATTCCTATTATGGATAAGATAAGAGGTTTAGCAAATGCTGTTACCTACATTTGTATGGGTTTGTATGGGTAGAGGTGATAATTTATGCAAATGTATGGTAAATTATACTAAACAGTGGGTGATCGGGTTTGTGAAAACATTTGCACCGAGTTCAATAACTTTTTGTTGGTTTATGTGACAAGTTTGTCCAGATTGACAGAAAAATAAATGCGAGTAAATTCTAATCAATTATACATGAATAAAAATAGAAAACTACAAAATAAATCTGTTTTTTTTTTATAAATAAGGCGTAAAAATATTAGCTGCAAATATTTTAAGGGGTGAATCAGCCCATGAAACCGAACAACTTCCCCAAGAATCTTAAAAGACAAAATTTAAGAATATTTTTGGACGTCCCATACAAATTGACTTGGTCGGTTGGTAAAGTATGGGAGAACGACTCAATTTTTTTTATATATTTCGACCTACGAACTATGGAACCTATGTTCCTTGGGGTAAGTTGGTCAGTTACATGGAAGAATGGTTCACCCTTTAATATATTTCGTCATATCATAACATATCTTGTCATAAATATTTTTTCTTTTATTATTATTATTATCTACTCTTAGGTACGTATCTTGCTTATAGCAAAAAATAGAAAACATTGAAAACTACGAAGTTTTTATGTTTATTTATTCCTCACGATACCTGGAACCTATTACACGCAGACACGGAGAGAATTTTAACATCGACGATGACCTTTCAGACAAACTAGAACCTAAGTATATAACATCATAGAGTCGATTTTTGTGCACTATTGTTTAGAAATACGGATGTAATGTATATGCAAATTTTTAAAAAGTAGTCCATGCGTCATAGAAATATTGATAATTTGGTGCCAAGCAATTTTTTTATGCTACGATCCTAGGGCATGAATAAATCATACATCGTGTTTCGGAGGAAATGCATTAAAGTGGTGACGATATTGTACTGGACAACTTTCAACACAACTTTCCCGGAGATCAGCGCTGAAAAACCGAAAAAGTTTTGACTTCTCATACAAAATTCATGATCACCGTACAAACTTTGTGTGGGAGTTCAAACTTTTTCCAGCAATGGTCTATAGGGAAAATTGTTCAGTCTGATGCCCTAAACTACGCATCCAATTAAATGCATTTCCTTCGAAACACGGTGTATATCAGTAGTAAAATGACGAAGTGTGTCAAAGTGATAGCATGAAAACTTATAAATAGTCCACAGAGAAGTCTGAATTAAGTCTTTGTTGAATCATTTCGAGGGCTCATGGGATCAGACCATACCTTTTCATTTCATTTAATACTGAATTTTGCTAAAACGAAATATAAGTTTCCCAATCAAAAAAACCAAAAATGCAAATTCAAAAGCCGAAACCCAAATATCAAGTTTGGGACAAAACAAAACACATTCGCGAACCGGTCTCGATGACGCACGGGCGCCATCTGATACATAAAACACACAAACATATAAATATGTATGTAACACACATAACATAAACATGTGATGACAAAAACCTGTTGCAATCAAAACACCCCCCTCCGCTCCCCCCTTCCAAACGACGCTAACTTTCGTAAACAAGTTTTTCTTATAGGCCTTGTTTTTTTTCATACGTTTTTTGCATTAACATGCTCGTTTTTTGTCAAACGACGATTAACATTACAGATTTTGGTCAAAACTCGTTTGCTGACCGACCGTTTTCAAAGTTTAGTCTTTCGGGTTTCGTTTTGAGACGTCATAGCAATTAAAATTATTTGAAATGAAACTTAAAATTTTGTCAAATGAAACTGCCAGAAAAATAGTCTAAAAGTTGACATTCGCAGAATTTCAGAACATTAATGACGTCGAAGAATTTCTGAGAAAGTTGTAATTTCTTAAACAATATTTTTTGGGACTGCACTGTCCACAGCTGGATTCCAATTCAGAACGTGGTTAACACCAGTTTCTTCCCCATTTCTTTCCCGTAAGAGGCAACTAAGGTACTCGAGGATTTCATATGTCTAACAATTTTAGGCGATGTGCCATCCTGTCACTATAGCGATACACAATGTATCAGAAACGACCTTAAATATTTGTCAGACGTGGTGATAGCGACCGTATTTTTTTTTCCATTCTGCCTGCCCCGCAAGATATAAAGGCTAGTTATGTGTATGATGAACATTTCTGCATGTACGGCCACAAGGCGATCCGCTTGACCGGCGGTTATGTCATCCGCCGGTTTGCCTACAAATTGACCGTTAACGGCGTTTATGTCAAGAACACAATGTTTACAGACCTATGAGAATTCCAGCCGACAAATGGTTCAAATCAAACCATTATGAATGGGCAATAGGACAGCTATAGTTCGAAATGGCATTTTAATCAGTTCGTTTGGTTCCTAGTAAGTGGCGCTCGTTACTAATGATGGAAAAGCTCAGCTGATAATTCCAATAAATAAAAATAAGCACAAAAAAATTATCTTATTTTCATTATGGAAAAAATTAAGCATTTTGAGCGCATTTAAATCCCAATAAATAGGGGTCTTTAATACTATTTTATTGTGCACAAATGGTCTCTCAATTTGAAATAGCGTCATCTAATTCTAAAAAGTGTTGCAATTGGCCTAAAAGAGCTCGCTGCGGAAAAATATTTTTCATTCTGAAAAGAACTGAAAAAGCTAAGGGACTTAAAGAAGGTTTTCGTAACTGTATTGCAATTAAAATACTGCTACAATGATACATTATTTTGGTCAGAAATTCAATGCTAACCTAACCTAAAGATTTGATAAGGACTGTATTATTGATTTAGCGTGACAGAGTTTCTACAATAAAGTAGGTACCTAATAGTTTTAATGTTGTTTTTATAAGGCTACTAATGGCATGATAATGTTTTATTGCATTCAAATGCATTAGACTGACTCATTGATACATCATGCTTGATGTATTCAATTTGATAGTATTTGTAACTACTTGTAAGTTTTATATGATTCTAAATCAAAACATTGGTCTTTGAATATCAATTTACATAATATACAAGATCCACACCGATCAGTCTCGCCTACACGTTAAGGTATTTGTTCCTACGAGTAGCTTATCTGAAATTCGGTTCAAACCATTTTCCCAAATTTAAACCACTGAATTAAAACAGACTAAATTCAGTGCCAATCAAACCAAATTACAACCTTTGAAAATTTGAAACAGACTACCACTGAAATCATGCATCTCAAAAACTGTATATTTGATGAGTTAACAGGGATCGTGCAACTAAATTGTTGTCTAAGAAAAGATTTGATCTTTCAATCACATACACAACACACATCTATTGCGGGGAAGTAGAGCGTTGCGTCAGTGTGGCAAATTTTTGAGGTCCGTGTCAGAAAAATCGAGTATAACTAGAGCGACGTGACATGTTGTCAACTAGAATTTTCGATCAGCTGATATTTACATGACTGCATTCGATTGTCATGAACTCGATATTCATGACACGGACCGAGGTGTCACAGAGTCTTGGTCATCGCAATTACATGCGGCCCTGAGTCCTGCAGAGATCGAGAAGCGACCTAGCAAAGGCTCTTTAACAGCTTCAGATCGAATTATCACTGGCTCAATACCACAGTTGCCAATGAAGCCATTATTTGTGGCAAAGGTATTCTTCGCATCATTGGTTACTTACCTGATAGGTCAAATTAGCTACTTTATAATGTAGCCGAGAATGATTTTGTTTGACGTTATAAATATTTCACTCTCTTGGATGGCGTTAATAAACTATCTTTCATATTATTTTTCTGTGTAATTAATCTAACTTTAAAATATATTAGAATAGTATGAATGAATTCTGTCTTATTTTGGAAAATAGTTTCAAGCATTCAACTTTTTTATTTTATTAATATTCTAGCCTAATAGCGTATTGCATGTTTTTTAAAATAATTTGGTATAATGAAAGATTAATCAAATAACAGGGTCAAGGTGAGTTCAAAATTGTTGATACAAACAAATTGAAATGTATCATAATACGGGCAGCAAGCGGAATTCCCCAATAAAACGGTCGATAATTATAAGAGACAAACATAAGAGTAGATATAAATTGACGTAGCAAGAATGTCAGCATTATATAATATCAAAATTTAGGTTTTTTTTTAAAATAAATAAACAAGAATGTTCCCAAAATACAGCTGCTGACTCTTGCCCTCTTTCTACACTTCTAGGTCTTTCATACTTTCATCTGAATCAACACTAAGTGACCTACCAGTCCAGCGATCATATCCTGTTGATAACCACTAAAAGTGTCATTTGGCGTCCCGTGATGCTCCTCACGTTCGTTCCGATCCTTGGCCTACCTGACGCAGCCGATGCGCTGATACCGCGCAAGGCCACCGCACCGACCAGCCTCGGCTGCGCGTACGCACTAGGGCTTGCAAATATTCGAAAATTACACTATTCGAATATTCGATTTTTTTTTCGGGATTATTCGAATTATTCGAATAATATTCGAATATTTCGAAAAGACGAAAAAGCTTGTTATTTAAATAGAAATTTGCTTTATTTTCACGAAAAATATGCTTAAAAATGACTATCATCTATAGTTTTGAGTATTTAAAATCTAAAATAAACTCTTAAACTTTCATAATAACACAAAAACAAATATAAAACATTAAATCAATAATAATTATGACAGCAGTGAAATCAAACATCGGAAATTCGAAATAAACATCAAACCAAAAGAAATATCAAGAGGCTGATAGATAAAAGATATATTTTTTTAATGACATAAAAAAAAAGGAATAAGGTGCGACTTATTTAGAATTTGATCATTTAATTACCATTTTAGTGATTAAATTTCAAATCACTGTTACCAGAATTGTCATATATATCTCTTATCTATCAGTTTCTTGATATTACTTTTAGTTTGATGGTTATTTCAAATTTTTGATGTTTGATTTCACTGCTGTCACAATTATTATTGATTTTATGTTTTTATTTGTTTTTGCGTAATAGCAAAACAAAATCATCAAAGATAAAGATAAAGCTACTCAGTACTCACTGTCATGTTCATCACGCGTAGCGAAAATCTGGCACGAGAGGTCAAGTTAACTGGTCAACATTATGTTGTTTGTATGACGACCATCCTAACTTGAGCTCATCCGCGCGCCAGTTTTGATAAAATATGTATGTGCATTGTGCAGTTCATATTCATTGTTTCTATTATAACTAGCATTATAGTTTCATATTAAAAAAGCAGTAGCATTAAAACATTATAGCATTTATAGCTAAATAGACGACAAACAATTTTCTTTATTTGAGGTTAGGTTAGAATCCGTGAATGAAAAGAAAAAGTCAGTAAATTATAGTTTGGGGTTTGTAAAATTGTGTTACTTACACTAAAAGCATAAAGCAGCAGCAGTACAGCATACGTTTATTTTCTAAATAGTGACACCGTAAAAAACACTGAAACACTCACAAATTCAACAAAATTTTGTTACCGCGCGGAGAAAATTTTTTTTTTTTTTACGGAGACATTTGCCGTTAAGGAGCGGCAAGGGTGTTGATACCATGCCGCTTAGTTTTGTAAATAATTATAGGTTTATGATTATGGTCGAATATTCGAATTTTCCCAATTTGTTTTCGAATATTCGATCTGGTTTACTATTCGAATTATTCGAATATTCGAATATTGGAATGCAAGCTCTAGTACGCACACCGCATCCAAACTCGCATGAATCACGACAATAAAGTTCATACGACAACAGAAGGTTAATGATACAGCAGGACGAAAAATAATAATACTTGTTTTTTGGATGTTGAAGCTTGAAGGTTGAATTAAAGATTACGTGAACGATAGTAACAAAACAGAGTAGTTTACGGAACTCGTTTGTTGTTTGAATGTTTACCGCAACATCATTACTGCTCTACCAACAAGTCTAGTTAAAGTGATTTGAGTAAATAGCGATGAAATAAATGGCGGAGATGACTCGGAAACAGGTCGCCATTGATCCGTGCGCATTGTCACAGATGGTAGTGAGGCAATCGATCAGGATGCGGCGAACAATCGCACAGAAACAACCAATTACCGCAACTGGACGCAAAAAACTCGGTCGTGCACGCCATCCGCCAATGCCACGGAGCTGATTATGACGAATGACCGTCTTGGCTTAGGAAGGTATTAGATTAAAATCTAAGCCAACGTTTAGACATATTCCAATCAAGATAGAAACCAATATGTACCTACTATATATATATTTCTTTTTTAAAGTTTAGACAGAATTATAAGGTGGGAGATAAAACTGCAGTTTTGGGCATGAAATTCAGAATAGCAAAAGTGTAAGATGCTAGAATTTATTGCAGTTGTTGTAGATTTAAAGCTAGAGTACCATTATATTATAGTGCAATACCTATTCAGTTGTATAATCATCCTCTACATATACATTGTTTTAAGGTCCATATTTAATATTGTTGAGTGACTGTGTCAGGTTCAACTATAATCGTTGCAACAAGTAATCCTTGACTCAGAGTACTATTATCTGGACACTTTGCTTAAGAACTTGACATCATTGACGGTATATATTTACATATGCCTTTTTGTTGTATTTGCACTTCACTGCGTAAAAAATGTAATGTAGTCGGTTTTTATTGAAAACATGACTTACAGTATTGACAATACATACATCTCAAGTATAGAATCTTCCCTATCCTGGGCCACATCTTGGAAAAAGTAGAGGAAAGAGATCCGAGGCCTTTGCCCTGCAGTAGGACATGTCTGGCTTAAAATAATAGAATTTTCATACATTGACAAAAAATAAAGGTTTTGTGAAATATATGACTATAAAATATGTACGGCTAATCCTAGTTCCATGTATATTATGTTTATGTAGAAGCAAACGCTGAGAATCCATTTAATGAGGCTTAATTACACGATAGTCCATGTTATTTGTCCAGTTGAACTTGACTCGCAATTTTATGTCGATACAACGTGCAAACGCAAACCAATCAGTGCTGCGCATAATTATGGACAAGTTTATATAAGAACTGCAACAAAATATGGCATCTTATAAAATATATGCGATAGTAAACGGATGTTATAGGTGGTAAAATTAAAACAAAAAACAAAAATCACTGCAATCATCACAAGTAGCAAAAAGTGATTTTTCAAAAGAAATATTCTTGTGATTACATTAGTAAAACTCATCATCAAAACGTCTTGAATTACATTACTATCAATCTTCTGACACTAATACGATACGAAACAATTTAAAAGTTTACGTCTGCCATTTCTGATACCTACAATTACTTAGACACTGATTTACCAATGCGTCGACATGAACGTAGTTTAGTAAACACAAACGACAAACAAGTGTCAAAGTGGAAGATAGCGATACTCTCTGACCCACAAGGCCGAGTCGATCGTCTACTCGACGTGGACACACTCCGCCGCCTGCAGTGTGAGAACAAAGCCGTCATTAGCTCGTCAATCCAACGATAATGATCTACTTACAGACACCTCTGTACTTGCTCATATTCCAAGGTTACTAGTAATCCTATTGAATCAGTTCAATAAGTAAGGTTTACCTATGAAACTAGACTGAGGGCACATTGGTTTGGTTCTTTCCTTTCACGAAAATTCTGTGTTATGTCCAATCAATTTTCGATATCGAGGCGATTCTAATGATTAGGTTTGTCAGCGACTACTAGCCTACATCTTTGGTCTCTGACCGGTTTATCACTTCTGTTTTTGTTTAACCCTGCTTTATTATTAACAATACCCTTCTCCTCTTCTGCAGATTCGTGAAGCCCGACGCAGTAGCGAAGCTGTGGGGAGAGCTGAAGCAGAACGAGAACATGACTTTCGAGAAGTTCAGCCGCGCGATGCGCTACCACTACCGGCAGAATGTCCTCGTGTCCGTGCCCACGGCGCGCCTCGTCTACCAGTTCGGCAGCAAGGGCCCCGACTTCCGCACCGACAACCCTAATTTCACCAAAGTCAAATCAGAACTAGATAGCTACGATATGTACTCCTAGTTTTAATCTTGTAGGCTAATCTGTTGAAATCTCGCTCACGATGGTTGATGAATGTTTGAAGGCGTAGCACGTGCTATGAGAATAGGGTAAAGTATAGATAGTTAATGTTTGAATCTGACTCGTTTTGACTTTGAGAATTTGGAGGGTGGTTCTGATTATGATTAGGAGTACGATTGCAGTGTTCGTGCTATCGCTGGTTCCGGACCTAGAGTGGACGCTCATGACAAAGTGCCAAAAGACTAAATTGATTTCTTTAGAGAATAAAGCATGAATTCATTAAGTGTCAAATATTTAGCTGCGTATGTATTGCTAATGCTAAAGAAAGTAACAGGGTCAAATTACGTATGTCAATGTTTTTGATTTGTGATACGGTAGATATTGGAGCGGTTGGAATGGGCGATAGTGTGAGCAGTAGTGGCTCGGTAGCGCCGCTAGATGTCGCTAGTGTAGTTAATGGCGTCGGCTGTAGTACGATGGTTGTCCGCAAGTTCCGTGGCATGATCCGTCAATTAATGGTTGTAAACCCCTGTTGAAGTGACCATATTATTTTTTAAGTATTTTTTATCAATCGATTTTACCCGCATCGAGATTCTCGTGGTAGTATTACGAAGTTTTGATATTTTTATTGTTTTAATTGTTGTTACCAATTTAACGAGAGTGGACATTAAAAGTATAGTTGATGATTTGAATACATTCCAACTTTATTTATGTTAATATAAGTAAGTTATTATATAAGTTTCAAACTTAACTTAGGTAAGTTGAAGATGCCATACTGTCACAAGTATCAATTATGTACTTAATTATTGTTGTTCTAATAATTTCTGGATCATTATCATTTGCTAGTTGTAGAATTCGTATCGTCTCGTCTTGAACAAAAACTACATTGTTATTTAAAAGTCTCATCTCAGTGTTAGTTAAATAATTATTGTTAAGGAAAATTGGCGCAAATTTTAAATGTGCAATAAAAATGACAAGACGAAGATCTGTAGGCCAAAGATTAGTTTCGAACAAAGTTGTATGATTACAATAAAATATAATTTTTTGACAATTTTATTATAATGTAGGTTTAAGTTGGACTCTCAGGCGATTGCTGTGATGTAAGATAAATTTATGAATCATTGTTTCTCTCAATGCTGTATTTTAGTTATTCTCATTTTCTTTCTTATTATCTTCATTAAGGACGGATATAAGTAAGATTATTTCATTAGTTATTTAGTGTCATTTCATCACAAATAATTTTATTTTAACTACGTCGTTACCACAATTTGCTTTTCTTTTAATAATATTTAGTACAAAGACTGTGTCTTACAATGCAACGATATAACAAAATAATATAAAATGTATATTTTGACCTACTCGGGTGGTGACTAGTTTTTGATACCTATATACATATTTATTATATTTCCAAGTTACCTAAAGTTACCCTCAGTCAAAGAAATATAGAAATATTATTTTGCTTTTGAATTTATTTTATCTTTTTTGATTTCTCATCACTATACGCATAATTATATTAGTCAATTAATATAACTCTTTAATGTAGTATCAATTAAGCTAGTCACTACCTCTTTTAATATCAAGAAAACAATATACTTGATACAAAATATGATAAATAGTGATAATGTTCGATATACAAATACGTACATTTATCCCACATTTTTGTACTTCAAGTTGACCATTAAAAGGATCAAAATCAAATTGGTAATCCATACAGATGTTAAGGAAAACCAGTCATTGCATGATCCCATATAAAATTTTAATGTGTCGCTGATTTTAAAGTTGTCAATTTTATCCTGGAATAATTTAAAGGTTGTAAAAAGTTATTCTTTACGTCAATTTTATACTACTCCCATAATATTTCGAAATATATACTTACATGGTGCATAATTTTCCAGTACAGTAATAGTTGTAAGTGTTGAAAATTGTTCTCTTATTAAGACATCGTACCTTTTTCGCAACTCTACAAATAGTCGTACAATGCCGTCTTGTTTCAAAGAAGCTCTTATTAGCAGCAATGCATAAAGTGTAAAAAAAATACTGCAAATATCTTTAGGGATAACCCACTCCATTAAACTGACCTACTTTCCCCATGGAACATAGGCCGGATAAAAAAATTTGACGTCCCATACAAAATGCGCAATCCGGCCACGTCCAAAATTTTTGTTCAATATTACGCCATATTATGTTCCTTGGGGAAAGTTGTTCAGTTTCAAAGACTGGTTCACCCCAATATTTGCAACATTTTTTTCTCTCTAAACGGCGTTTGTAGAGCTGTGAGTGACGGTCACCTCGTAAAGTTACTTTTTAGATGTAAGGTTTTGTTGTAACGTGCAATTTGTGACGTCCGCGTGACGTCACGGGAACTATGTGAAATAACAAGAGAATTATACGATTTATGAATGTGAATCAAAATGTTTGTTTTATTATTATCATTGTATTCTAATTAATATAAAATTTTAAAAGTGTATCTTAAATGATACACAAATAGGTAAATTAATAAACGAAGTTTTTTACTTTACCTACACGTAACGAACAAATTCAAAAATATTATATACAAGGTGTAAAAATTATAACAGGGTGAATCAGTACATAAAACTGAACAACTTTTCCTAAGGAACATAGGTCAATATAATGTGAAAAAAGTGACCCCTTAGGCAATTAAACCTACGTCAACATGTGTAGGACGGTAGGTAGGGTTAGTTTGAATGGGAGAACTATCTATAAATAATAATTGTCATTTATATTTCGACCTAACCCCTTTTTTCACGCTTAACGTACAACGCAGCGCTAAAATAACGCATCCGTAACGTAGCGGTCTGTCGGATTCATAGTAGAAACGTCAATTCCCATACCAAGCGCAGCTGCGTTGTTTTAACGCATCTTCGTTATTTTGACACAGTTGCGTGGACCGACAACGGTTGAGCGGTTTTCGTATTAGTATGGGGATACACAATTCTACATGACAGGCCGCTGCGTTATTTTAGCGCTGCGTTGTGCGTTAGATGTAAAAAGGCGTATGTTCCTCGGAAAAACAAACCAGTGTCGGACTTGGACCACTTCACCACATCGGTAAAAAGCAATTCTACTGCCATCTATGGCAAGAACATAGAACTCAGTTAATAGTATGCTGTCGCCATCTGCTGGCATCTTATAGAACCATTGTAAACTGGAACCACCAGTCTGGGTATGGTTGGGTTCTTCAACAAAGACGACCAAATGCTTGATAATGTATCAACATTTTATTAGATGGCGCTAGGAAAAAAAATATACTAGTTTCTTACAAGAATATTTCATTAAGCACATAAAGCCTTTTTTTAAATAACTAAGTATAAAGTAATTTGTAGAGCAGATGAGGAATTACTGACTGAATCAGTGTGTTATATTTACCTAATATGTATATTTTTGTTGCGTAATTATGATAAGAAATACGGGGTGTAAGGGACAGCGTCCCGAATACTGATATCCTATATATTATGTTCCTAGGGAATTGTTGTTCAGTTTCATGGTCTGCTTGCATCCTATCAGTATTCGGGACGCTGTCCATAACACCCTGTAGATCACAAAACAAAAAACAATATTTTGCATATTGTTCTTTATTTTTGAGTAGGTTGCATGCTAATATGAAGGTTTTAGCGTTGTTTTGTTATTTTTTTGATATATTTAAGGTTCAGTTTGTTGGAGTTGGATCGTCAGTGACTAAGTAGTTAGTACACCGGTCGTACAATCGTGAGACCCGAGTTCGATTCCCGCCATGTACCAATGTGTTTTTACTCACGTACATTTACCGATTGCTCTTACGTTGACGGAAAAACGTCGTGATGAAACCCACATTTAAATAAAACTTTCATTCCGATGATTTTGAATGTGACTTAACCAAGGATTCGGGCCAGGTTAGTGTTCGGGTTGCAGAGGTCAGATGACAGTCGCTCTGTGTAAAAACACGTCAAATCCCCTAGGTTAGATAGCCGACCCTGACAGAGAAACGGGATAATAAGGCAAGGAATGGTCTCTACTAGGAGTTTGTACTCTAGTGTTTTAAATTTTTAAAATAAAACAAAAGATATCGTTAACACGTAAATAATACGCGATAAATATTATAATACTTTGACTATAACTATGACATACTACGCATACAAATCAAATAGTATAAAAAATATCACCACAATTTCATCCACGTAGGATGACGTTCAAATACTGTGTTAATAGAAGCATTTCCAGCTATCCGTTTAAGAGGTCACCCCGTACTGGTCATTCTAATTAAATGTAGGGAAGACCAGTGCATCTTGATTCCTTAAACGAATAACTTGAAGTTGCTGATCCTTAAGGCTACTTTTATTTTACTAACCTAAGTATTAAGAATACAAAAAATAAATCTTTAATTCCCTAAATAAACTAACAAAATTCCAATATTTTTGTCAAATTTTATAAATCTTGTTGACAAAAAAATCTAATTAGTACAAGTTTATTCGCACTAGAATTTTAAATCACCTAATATATAAAAAACACTCACCCAGAAAATACGAATCCAAACATCAATAAAACATGATTTTCAAATATCGCGCGTTCCCGGTCAGTGCAAGTATCAACTTCTATTTACCGACTGAGTAAAAACACGCAATATCTTATCTTAATGTAAGTTTCAAAAATTACGATTTCGTAGGCGCTCGTCCTTATTATACCTAAGATCCTAACTGAGATAATACCACATTAAAACTATCACACTTTTATTCACGGTTTATTCATTTTGAGTTCCCGATATTTCGGTCATACTTAAATCATTAGTGTGTGATGCCGGCTTAGAATAGCATCACCCCACATCCTTCCCGCGGGTGTCGTAAGAGGCGACTAAGGGACTCGAGAGTATTGGTGTATTACAGTTTTAAGGCGATAGGCTGACAACCTGTCACTATAGTGATACACATATTTTCTGAAACATCCTTGGAAAACGATTCTCAAAAATGTCAGACGTGGCGATAGCGACCGTATTTTTACGGCCGTTAACGCTCTGCCTTCCCCGCAAGGGATAAAGGCGTGATATATGTATGTATTTAAATCATTAAATGTGTGTAAATCTGTGCAATAGTTTTAGTGATAATAACCACGGAACCTCAACATCTTCTAAGCTCTAAGTTTCATATGGAGCCAATGTCCGCCCTGAACCTTGATGTTGAAGGTGTCTTTGTCCAGCTGTATGGGGAGGACAGTGCGAGGACCTGGAGTCACCTCCATGTGGCGGAGCAACTGGTACGCCAAGATCTTGACCTCGCTCAGAGCAAAACGGGAGCCTGGAAGTAGGTTATTTGGTTATGAGAACTGTGAAAGACCGAGGCAAGTATAGCGGAAAGCAAAAAATCTCTCCGTAAGAAAAAATAATGCTGGGAAGTTATTTTTCAATATTTTGCCATTACAGCTATGGACTGCCTTATACCCCGATAGTACCTATCACTCTCACGTGATGGTAAGCCACTACACAGTTTTCTGTGTTCCATCATTTTGTGAATATATTGATGGCGTTTACGGCTTTTGAGTGACCCTATAGTCACACTACTGGTGAATCGCTGCAGTAGGCTAAACGGGCGAGTAGGCACAGAGCGAATTGGCGAATCGCGCCGGTTGGCAGAAGGCGCAAGTAGACACACCGCGCATACTCTGTACAATCTATAAGTTTATCATTGAAAGTATTAAAGAGATAACTGAATACATACCTATGCAGTTCCTGGGTCCCAAGCCGAAGGGCGAGTAGGAGAATGGCTTGATGTTGTGTTTGTTCTCCTCGGAGAACCGCTCAGGGTCAAACTTCTCGGGGTCAGGAAAGAACTCGGGGTCATGGTGGATGGACCACGTCGGGATCTGGATGCCCTCGCCTTTTAGGATCTGAAGGTAGATTATATGGATTACAGGAAGATTCTATCTCAGTCGTCATGTTCATCTGAGTCAAAATATTTGACAATTCAAGAGAATTGAGAATTGCGGTAAGATCCAAAGTATTATTTAATATTTTGGGTCACTTTTAGGATCGTTTTTCAGTAACCGTAGGCCCATATACTTATCTTAATTTATCTTACAACATAAGTCTGCAAGGCATTTAAGAGACCGTTGCCTCGCAGAAATGTATCAGCTAGCCATATGAACGCTATCCGTTCAACAATTTGCGATTTGATTTTGATAAGGCGTGGTATGCTGGTTTTATGTAAACAAGATCAAACTTACAATATAGTCCTCAGTGGCCTTGTCGTTCGGTTTGCCCAGGTTATAGTCCTTGACGCACACTCGGTCCAGGGCTATAGCGGGCGGCCATTTTCTCAATACCTCTGCAAATTAGATAATTTTATCATGAAAAGGGTGTT
This sequence comes from Keiferia lycopersicella, assembly GCA_029255805.1. Lineage (NCBI taxonomy): Eukaryota > Metazoa > Arthropoda > Insecta > Lepidoptera > Gelechiidae > Keiferia > Keiferia lycopersicella. The sequence continues at coordinate 12,471,223 of JARACZ010000004.1, read as the reverse complement.
CATATTATTCAGCATTAGCCGCCACAACTGCGGATAGAACTCTTTGAAAAACTTTATGCTAATTCGTACCTGATACAACCATATCCAAGTATGTCATCTGCTGAATGCCGTTGTAGTCCAACTTCCCCTTATTCTTGGCTTCCATTTCTTTGATCTCGGCAGCTAGTTTCTCCTGCACTTCGGGGTTGATAGCCAGTTCAAACAGTAGGAAAGTCATAGCTGAAGACACTGTCTCGAAGCCAGCAATGAAGAAAAGGACGGCTTGAGCGATCAAGTCATTGTCAGTCCACGCTGAAAGGTCAATCATTGATTAATAGGGTCAATAGGAAGTTGAATTAGGTAATATTTGCAATGACAAATTCTTTTACAATGATAGAATCCCTCCGCGTTTTGGGAGAGGTTATATTTTTATACGTTGATCTAAAGTCAAATATTGAGTAGCTATTTTATTATTATCTAGCTCAACGGTTGGGAACTTTCATATATCTGGATGATGTATTGAAACCATTTAATTTTTATCATATGTATCATTCGATAAAATAAATATGTTTCTAAAATTTCAGATTTGAGACATCTTAGAAAGTTTATTGTTAATTTTAACTGTTATTTAAATTAATATTTTGATTTTCTTACTTCTATCAGAAACATCTTTCTTCCCGAAGTTAGATTCTTCGACAGTCGCGAAACCAACATCAGTATCTTGCACTTTTTCATCGTGCGTCAGTTTTCCTGTAAGTATAAATTTTAATTATTAATTTGTACGTTATTTTCATTACGAGCACTACTTAGTGTCTTAGAAGACTACTACTAGTTTGAAATTATATTATGCCCTTCTTTGAACGAATTCAAATTGGTCTTCCAAAAGATTACACATATATGACCATAAAATATGATTTCAAAATCAGCTTGAAGCTGTCTTTAATAATTTGAAACCCACACAATGTTTAGAATGCTCTGCAAGTTGAATATATCATTTTGGCCTTTATCATTAAGGTCCATTTGAGGGCAACGTGTCAGTCACCCAAAAACCACTGTGATTACTACTAATTACTACCAGAAGCATTCCGGAGGCGCTCATTGAGACTTTACATATATTTTTTCGAAATATTACTTGTAATTTGTAATTTTTGCGATGATTTTGATACAAAACAATACTGATTTAAACTTGTTACAAGACACGCTTTAGAGGAAAATCGAATGTTATTTACTCAAACTACAGATAATAATGTTAGTAAACAGGAAGTTCTCGTGTTAAATAATAAACCTGCTTTTATACGGCATCACAGCATACCTAGGTATTGTACAAATGTTTTTATAAACGAGTTTCAAATTATTTTGCACTGCTATTGAATAGAGTCTTTTTCATATCATTTTGTTTGTAAAGTTTACACAAATGAGCCTCAAATATTAATCAGACGTTGAAAAACGACAGATCAGATCACACAAGCATTAATGACGCATTGCTGGCAGATCGTAGCCAACGCAGGTCATAATTGTTGACCTTGGTCTTGGTTTCCAAATATGCTAACCTTTCTTAGCCTCCATCAGTAGATGGATCATATCAGGCCGATGGATGTTCAGCTTCTCTCGCTCACTCATCGTAGAGCTCACTATGTCCCTGAAGAAGTTTTGCGAATCCTCGGTGAAGAGTTTAATATTCAGCCTCTGTAATAAAAATACTTGCGATATAAAAATATGTAAAAGTCTACATCTACATTATCATTCATCGTAATCCTATCTTTAAACTGATGGCAGCCATTGAAATCAATAGACACAGGAGTTCAGTAGAGACAGCAAATTATAATATTACTTCGCAACAAAGGGAAACAAAGTTAATTGATCTTATCTCTAAACTATGATTACACTTTACTTAATTACTCAATCAAAAGTGCTATTGTAAATTGTAGGGTGATACATGTTCAAGGATACTTGATTATGATAGGACACGTGTACTCTTATATATACTGTACTCTGTACTGTACTCATATAGACAGGATATGAGTTACGGTCTAATCGGAGTTTTTAAAAAAAGTATTTAAAAAAAGGACATAGTTTTCATTACTACGATAATCAATATATATCCATCTAACTGGGAAGTGAAAAAAGGCAGGTTTTGCCCAGCAGTAAGATACTTTTGACTAAAATAATAAATAAATTAATATACTTACGGCAACAATCCAAGGAAAAGCAGAAGCCAAGAAGAACAACAGCAACTGCTTGAACTTGAAGGTGGAAGCGATGAGGCCTTGCGTGTAGAACTGGTTAGTCCTGTCACTGTGCGAGTCCACTTTTAAACCAAAGGCGCAAGTAGCAATGACATCACAGGCGAAACGGGTTGTTAGGTCTTTAACATCCACTTCAAGATATTCAGCTGCAAAAAAAAAACTTGTGTCAAAGATATATGAAAACTCTTCCAAGTCGTTTTGATCATGTCTAAAAATGGGATCAGGTCAATTAAATCAATCATGCAAGAGTTTGCAGAAATAAAGCAATTACAGAAGTCAAAGATTTTGTACTGGTACTTACATCCACTTTCTTTGAGGGTCTTTTTGAGGTTTAACATCATCTGGTCCCCTACGTCCATCATGAAGGGAACCATCAGTTTCATTTTAGAGCTTGTGAATGCAGGGCTCAGGGTTGACCTCATGTCCTTCCATTCTTGGCCTGAAAAAAAAACATTAGTAAGAACATCACAAAGTCAATTAAGAGTAGAGTATTATGCCATAGATTAAATAGAATTCGCTAACATAGGATTACACAGAAAAATATTATTTACTACAAAAGCACTAGACCTACAACAAAATCACATAATCATACATAGGCAATAGATAACGCGAATCATGTTGCAAGCACGTTGTATAGTTTTCATCCGGTTTTTCTACTTATTGTCCTTGAATGTGCGTCGTAAAGTGTGTAATGTCAAGGCCATTTTTATTATCAATATCATCATAAACAAACATGATATTAACTGCTGGAAAAACGCGTCATCCAGGAACATCATGAAGATGATGACATTTAATAATCCACTTATTAGGTCTGTGAATCCAGGCATGTCAAGGACCTGTCTTGATCTTCTTGATTTGCGTCTCGCCTACTACTACTTTAGTTTATTGATATTGTATGCTATACCGGCCAGTTATGCTAAACCCGACCAAATAAATAACTAAAAGAGTCTACCTTTTAAAAAGAAGAGATTTCTGGCAAACAAGGGATTGGTTTCCTCGTTGAGGAAGACTCGGTGATCCTCGAAATGCTCAAAGTCTTTGATGGTGATCTTCTTGATTAGTTCCAGATCTTTTACCATCATCAGGGGCTTGATAAATTCGAACCTGCCCACGAACCTTGAGAAAATAAAATATGTATTTAGTGACTTTCTTGATAACGCTTACAAATGTACAACAGTACAACTTTAGTTTTCGTGTTTGGCCAGCATAGACTATTATCACATAATTTTTTGCCGTTTCCTCAGCAGTAGATTGTTATGGCGGTTGTTAAAAACGAGTGTTGACTAGATAATCACGATATTTTAATTGAATTTCCTGGACATGAAAAATATGTAATTATTGCTAGTCCACTTCTAATTTTCATGATGATTCCTGCCTAGACTTGATGACTGTTGAAGGTCATGTCCACCCGTTGTGTACTTGTATGTCTCAGTAAATTAAGCTGATTGAATTGATAAATGAGACCATCGTGTGCGACGGAATTGTTTGTTTTTTGTATGAATCTCAACTTTTCTAAGTGACATCTTACGATGTTATAGAGGCCCATCAAGTGAATTCTTTACCTGTTTGTTAGTTTTTCCAAGTCAGATGTACCTAGCCGCAATGCTGTTTATTTTGTTATCGTTGTATCTATTTCGGAAATCGAGTAAAAAATAAAGATCTAATCAATATGTACTCGTTAGATTGTTTGTTTGCGTGCTAGCTGAATAGAATTAAAAAAAATTTAAAGTTTTGTAATATTACTTAGGCTAAAAGTTGCTTTTTGTTGCAGGAAATCAGTTTAGAAGCATCTAAAAACTAGATCGATCTCGTTCGTATTGTTTATTGTTTTACGCCTGACTTATATTACTGCGGTCAGCAAATACGTAGTTTAATTACAGTCAATCAAAGGTAAAGTTACACCTTCTGAAGTTTTGCACACTTTATATTGATTTGTATTGACTAGTCCCATTCGAATTCGCGTCCAGTAAAATCACTTCGTCGTTCATTTGTTCACTTACTAGACTACTACACCAAGGTTTTTCTGACTAGGTATCCCACACAATATAAGGACGTTTTGAAAATATCGGATATTATTCTTCTGTTTTACCTTTCCTCAGGGAAATTGTCGTACGTCCGGCCGATAGCGTCAACGAAGTGTTCTCTTTTCAAAAGTATGCCAAACATGGAGCCGAACGGAGGGACCACTTTGTCAGTTTTCACTCCTTTCTTCGAGAACTTGGAGTAGGCATTCCGTAGATGCAGCATCAGCGCCGCGAGGGCAGCAACTCCCCATATCACCCACAGCCACATGGTCTACGGAGTGGAATTCGTAAAATAAGTATAATTACAAGGGTTATAAAGAAAATGGGGTTTCGTTTGTAGTTACATAGGTACATACATCACGTCTTTGTCAGTAAATAACATTCAAAATCAGTTTATATAAATAAATTATACCTAAACAAAACCTTCGAGTATAATAAACCAAATGTAAATTAAGGAAATGCTTTTTATAAATTGGTCATCTCATGCTAATATGATAGAAGTGTTATTTGAATTATCATCAACAATCACAACAAATACATATTTTATTTCCTTTATGATTGTATGATCTGTTAATAAGTATTAAAATCATTGCAATGGAATGGAGTTTTACATATCATAATCTAGACATTAGATTCTAATGTCAAATAAATTGTACTCGCAGAGATTACCTACGATGATAGATAACAGCTAATAGCTAGTAATGTAGATAAATAAAACTGTTGACAATGATATCACCATTATCCTTTCAAGTTTGTATAAACCTAAACAAGTAAAAAAAAACTTAGCTACTTTTTTATCGTAGGACTCGGCGCCAAAACAAACTTATGTTAATTATGTTACGTATGTAAAAAAAACTGGTCACAACACAACGCACTGTTGCATATAAAACTGGTTTTCAGATTTCGGACGACCGCCCTGTGGTAACACACATAAACAACTGAATGAATCGTAGCTCCACGAACGTAATAAATACTGAGGTGTAAAATGATAAAACAGGTCCTTTGCGTATGATGATTGACTGCAGATACAATTTGCACCACATTTAATTCAGCAATGGCAACTTTCGGACGAATTACGCCACTTTCAAAAATTGATGTAATTTTGATTATGTTATCATTTTGATTTCTGTGTTTGTGATTTTGGGTCGATGAATATTGTGAAGTAAAAAATTTTCTAATTACCATACTTTTGTGTTACCCGTACGATAGCTAATAATAATAATTACACTTATGACCTAATGATGATTATTAAATAAATAACAATTTAAATAATTTAAATTTAGTAGTTTAAATTAGATTGGGCTGGCAACCCCAACCCGAGTAGACGTCAAAATCAGCTGTAGTAGATTTTAATGTTTATTTAATAGTTTTTGTACATAATTTTAGTTAATTCGTGCTAATTTGTTTTTATTATGTGATTGTGATAATATCCAGTGCTATAAAAAACGAAATAAAACCGAAAAACAAGGATTTTTAACAAGTGCTGATAACGGACGAACGTTTCGAATTTTGATTCGAATGACCAACGGATAAAACCCGGGGAGTATTGTTTCTTTGATATGTTTTAATTAGGCTTACTGTGGATAAATTAAACGAGCACATAACTACACATTAAGTACCTACTCACTTTTGTGGGGAACGACGACCTACTCACACATTAGCGCCGTGACCTTGTCTCAGTTACTTCTATAGAAGTTTATCTGACGGGAAGGTCATCTGCCGCTCAGACAAGTATTTTTTCTCCAATAATACTGCACATTGAGGAACACCAACATTTTATTTTTCTTGTTACTTTCTCTGTAGGCTTGTTATTGCAGTGACTCAGTTCACTTATCACTGTGGAAAGTGCATCTGACGTCACTTGATAGGTATTCGCTCACTTAGGTACTATCTTCATACAACATACATTCCTACACCTGTATATCACTCTTATCTGCAGTCCCACCTTCTAATTTGATTACCTACACACCTAGCATAAAAACAAACTAGTGTATTTGGATATTAAATTCGTTATTTTTTAATCAATTCCAGCTCCGGTTTCAAACATGTCTATAATAATGACCCGTAAGATGCATGCCGAAAAGACAATGGCTCAACTCCAGCAGAGACTAACTGAAGCCGAGCAGATCAATGAAAAACTTCTATCAGAACGAGATGAAATTGAGTTTGAGATAAAACAAACAAAATCCAAAAACTCCCAGCTGCGCGAGAGTGTTGTTACCCTGCGTACACAATGTGCAGAATCACAAGCAGAGATTGACCAGCAATATGAAGTAATAAAATCTCTAGAACTTGCCCGTATTGATATTACCACTGGCTTGAACACTGCCCAAGATCGGTGCAGATTTTTAGAGCAACAGCTGAACGAAGCTAACAACCAGTTAGCGGATCTACACAATGAGAGGGAAGATAGAGAGAATAGATTTAGTGTTTCCCTACGCCATGAACTGGAGGTACAGGACATTAGTACAGTTCGCCACACAATTTTGACTAAAGGCAATAAAATAAAGAAATACTTAAGACTGAACAAATTTATAAGAAAAACTAGGCATAACCTTAAATTACTAAGATTATTTCAAAAACAGCAACCAAATAGAATTAAAAGACTTAATTTATTAAAAGAAAACAAGGACTTGAAACTGAAAATTAGAGACATGCATGTAGATTACCATCAAGCGGAATCTACAATCAAGAAGCAGATGGTGCAAATTACAGTGTCAGATAGATTGCACACAAGCAGCGAGTTGTATATTAATAACCTGCAGACACAGCTCGCTCACATCACAACTAAGTATGCGGTGAGCCGTCGAGAGCGTGAGCAACTATCTACCTTAACATCACAACTACTTGAACTGCAGCAACAAAACACTGAGCTGCTGGACCTGCTGATGGAAGATGATGAGTTGACCCTGGCTCTGGGTGGAACACCAGCTGTGCAACACATACCCTTGCCACCTGCCGCGGCTGACGCGCTCGCACCACCTGCCGCGACTGACGCGCCCGCACCATCTGCCGCGACTGACGCGCCCGCACCATCAGCCGCGACTGACGCGCCCGCACCATCAGCCGTGACTGACGCGCCCGCTACACCTGCCGCGACTGACGCACCCGCACCACCTGCCGAGACTGACGCGCCCGCACCATCTGCCGCGACTGACGCGCCCGCTACACCTGCCGCGACTGACGCGCCCGAATTACCTGCCGCGACTGACGCACCCGCACCACCTGCCGCGACTGACGCGTTGGCACCACCTACTGCTGACGCGCCCACCAGGCGAACACGACGTGGAGGGCGCCGCGGAGGACGTGGCAGAGGTGCTTCACGTGCACCTGCCCCCGCCGTGCAGCAGGACACGGGGACACGTGTGGCATCGGGAGTCGACAGCGACGTGCAGCCTGCAGTCTCAACTGCTACCCCCACCATAGGGGTCGAGAGGGTGGCGGGAGCGCCGCTCACTCTAGACGCCGCACTGCGTATTTCTGGGGCGTCTACCACCCCAGCCCCAAATGTCCGGACCCCGAAGCTGCGGCGACGCGACCCATGCCCGTGCCCTACTTCTCGACCCCACGATGGACCAGGTCATGACAGTGACGGTGTATCTAGGTTGCTAAAGGACTCCACTGCAGAGAAACCATTTAAAAAGACACTAATTTATTCAGACAAGCTAGGTGTAGGTTTTGGTCAATTATTAAATAATCGCCTTAATCAACAAGTGACAAATGTGTGTTGTCCAGACACCTCTTTTGAGAATATTGTTAACAAAATAGCTGTAGGGAATTTCGATAAGCACACTACAATTATAATCATGATAGGAAATCATTCCAACATTAGTCGTAGGACATTAGACAATAGCATTGAGGTGTTGCTTAATTTACACGATCAGACTGAGTGCAGGTTCATTTTGTGCAACTTCCCATATTGTTCAAATCTATCAGAGCAACAGAACAAATGTGTGCATAAAATGAACATGCATTTGTACAACAGGACATGTCATCATAGCGATGTTATTTCTTATTTTGATGTGAATAATTTTATTCACAAATTTATTTTGACTCAGGATACTATGTACCTGTCGGATTACTATAAGAAACAAGTAGCTACTTTGTTAGCATATAATATAATTGACACAAAATATGTGTCTCCTTCTATATTAGTTAGTAGTGGTAGTATTAATAATTTAAACTAGATTGTAAGACAAAGGAAAACCCCTCTTTGACTGATGTAAATAGCATAGGCAATCCGGGGTCTTCTTGCATTCAGCCTCAGACAAAGGAAAAGCAAAGTCAACTACAAGTTTTACATCAAAACATTCAGGGCTTTTCCAGCAAAATATTAGAAATTGAATTGTTCTTGGAGAAGCACAATTACGACGTAGTCTGTTTTACTGAGCACTTCCAAAAAGAACCTGATATTTTGTTAAATTATGAAAATTACTGTATAGCCAGCTCTTTCAACCGAAAATCCGCGATCCATGGAGGCTGTTTAATACTAATTAGAAACAATATTAAATTTAAAGAACGTAAGGATGTGGTCGGACTGTCGGTTGAGAGTTGTACTGAAGTGTCTTGTGTTGAGCTGGAAAGTCATGTTATAGTATGCGTATACAGACCACCTATAGCTAAAAATTTTACCACACTACTAGAAATACTAGAAGATGTACTAAAATTAGTCACAAAAACAAATAAACATGTTATTGTTTCTGGAGACTTTAATGTAGACATTCTAGAAAAAAATGCACTCAGTGATAAATTTTTAGGACTTTTTAAATCATTCAATTTGTCTCATGTATTTTTTGAACCAACTCGTGTGACGCCTACTTCAGCTAAATGTATTGATAATGTATTCAGTGATTGTGAGCCTGTAGAAAAATGTATTATAAACTCTCTTCAATCAGACCACAGAGGTCAATGCGTAATATTCCCATTTAAAAATCGTATTAAAACAATTAAGATAGAAACTAGGCGCATCACTGGTAATAGGTTGGAGAAATACCGAAACGTTTTAATGGAGAAACTGCCAGTCCATAATTATAACTTTGAAAATCCAAATAATGTATATCAAGACTTCTTTCATTTAGTGAGCGAAGAATTTGAATTAATTTTTAAAATAGATACAAAAGAAATTAGTACGAAATTTAAATTTAGTGATTGGGCTACCAAAGGTCTTAGGATTAGCAGAGATAGGCTTTTTGAACTTTATGAGATTAGAAACATCACAAATTATGATAGTTTTAATGAGCTGGTAAAAAAATATTCTAAAATCTTTAAGACAGCTTGCTTAATTGCTAAAGCCAATTTTATTACAAATAAGATAAAGTCTTCAGACAATAAAATAAAAGCTGTCTGGAAAGTTATTAATAGCGAAACAGGTAAAACGAAACCACGCGAAAATAACTTTTCACTTAATACTGATAATGGAATGATTAGTGCAAATTCCGATGTAGCGCAGGAATTTGAAACATTCTTCACAAATATACCACTAAAAACGACTGAGGCATTAGGTTCTTCACCTTCAATTTCATCGTTCTTGCTTAAACAAAATGTAGATGCTTGCAATTCAGAATTTAAATTTACTCCTGTGAGTCCCCAGTATATTTTAAAAACTTTTAAAGATATTAAAGTTAAGAGCACCGAAGATTTATGGGGAATGTCAGTTAAAGTTTGTAAGTCAATGATTGATATATTAGCACCATACTTGGCAGATATTTTCAATGAATGTATTGAACATGGCATCTTTCCCGATTTAATGAAAGATAGCAAGGTAGTTCCGCTGTTCAAAACTGGCGACAAACAAGATCCCAGTAACTATAGGCCTGTATCTATTCTGCCAGTACTCAGCAAAGTCTTTGAAAAGATCATACTCAATCAAATGCTGTCCCATTTTAATAGCAACAACTTGTTACACAACCAGCAATTCGGTTTTACAAAGGGACGTAGTACCACAGATGCTGGTGTTGCTCTTGTCAAACATGTATTTAATGCTTGGGAGGAATCAAAGGACGCCATTGGTGTTTTTTGTGATCTTTCCAAGGCATTTGATTGCGTAGATCATGAAACTTTATTGGTAAAACTAGAACACTACGGTATTCGAAACGCAGCTCTGAAATTTCTGAATTCGTATTTAGATAATAGAACGCAAAAAGTACAAGTAAACGGCACCAAATCACAGGGATCTCGTGTTAAAATTGGTGTGCCGCAAGGCTCTATATTAGGTCCATTTTTATTTTTAATTTACATTAATGATTTGCCTTACATGGTAGAGAATTTGTCCAAAATTGTTTTATTTGCTGATGACACATCCCTTATATTTAAGGTTGATAGACGAGCGCATAATTATGACGAAGTAAATCACACTCTTGGGCAAATTCATAGTTGGTTTACTGCAAACAATTTAGTTCTAAATGCGAAAAAAACTAAATGTATATTATTCACTTTGCCAAATGTAGTACACTCATTGAATAACTATGTTGCACTTAATAATGGAAAATTAGAGTTTACCACCAGCACAGTTTTCTTAGGGATTACTCTTGACTCAAAGCTCCAATGGGGCCCTCATATTACATCTTTATCGGGTAGATTAAGCTCAGCTGCCTATGCAGTACGTAAAATTAGAGAAATTACAGATATTTCAACTGCACGACTTGTTTACTTCAGTTATTTTCACAGCATTATGTCCTATGGAATTTTGCTGTGGGGCCGCGCCGCTGATATTGAAACAATATTTATTCTTCAGAAAAGGGCCATTAGAGCAATTTATAAACTAGGCAGTCGTGATTCTCTAAGAGAACTGTTTAAGGAAATTAATATTATGACGGTGCCGTGTCAATATATTTATGAAAATATCATGTATGTAAGAAAGAATATTCATACGTTCACAAGAAATCATGAAAGACATAATCGTAATATAAGAAGTAAAAATAAATTAGATCAACCCGCGTATAGACTAGCTAAAGTAAGAACTTCATTTGAAGGTTTAAGTATACGATACTATAACAAAATACCGGAAGATATATTAAGTTTATCTGAAAGTAAATTTAAATCTATTATTAAGAAAACATTATGTTATAAAGCTTATTATAAGTTAGATGATTATGTTAATGACAAAGAGGCATGGTCCTCTGAAATTCCAGCACAGCACAAGAAACATGCAGTCATTTTTAATACCAAATCAGGACGTGCATGGAATTTACAATTGGCATAATTAGTAAGGAAGACGAAACAGTTAGAATTATCTACTGTTATACTTTTATTTTAATTTAGCGTAGCCGTTTTTTGGGCTAATAATATATATGCTTATAAAACTTAGCTAGGGTAGCCTAGGGCCTATTCTATAGGTACAAATTGTAAATTGAGATTAGAAGCACTTCTGAGCAGGTTTTTGGGTGGTTTTCCTGTTCAGGAGGTCCGGCTGATTAGCATGTAACATGCTTTTTTTTAAAATATTGCTTTTAATTTAATTGATTCCATAAATTGATGGTGGTGACGTAAGTTACATGCTGTGTGGTCAGCCTGACCAGCCCCGAGGCAGTGCCTTTTTTTTTTTTATCCCACTCGTGCCGCGATTCTATTAGGAACATAAAATTGTTATTGTTACTATGACTAATTCACTTATTCAGTGACCGTATTGTAATTTAACTCTATGACATTCTAAAAGCATTCATTGTGAATCTACTTGGAAATAAACGATTGAATCTTGAATCTTAAATAATAATAACAATATAAATACTCGTACATGTCTGTTTTGTATATAATAGTGTATGCGACGATAGAAAACTGTTTTATATAATGAGATATATATATTACATTATATATACATATATATATATAGGAAGATAATATATCTGTCCGTAGTAACTAAATTTACATAGCAGATATTATGTATTAAATAAAATTATAACTAATATAAATATAAATAAAAAAAAATATATCATAATATCTGCTATGTAAATTTAGTTACTACAGACAGATATATTATCTTCCTACAAGGGGAACCCCGGCCAAGATGAACGATAAGGCTTTATCTATAAACTTAAAATAGTAATTTTAAATCAGACAAGTAACAAAATATTAGGCTTATTTTGGTTTTAGATTATTAATTTGGATAAGAAATAAAATATTTAGATAGATTTCATAATGATTCGTAAAGCATGATCGCAAAAAGGAAAACTTTGTGAGAAATCGCAACAACCAATTATCTACCTGTTGAAATCGTTGTGAAACTTTGTTACCTTTTTTTACTCATTTTAGTGTGAAGATGAGAGAAAAAAGAAGGGGAAGAAATGTAGTTACAATGGTCTACTTTAGAAGGAAGTACTTTGATTATAAATGGTCTTTAAAACGAGAAAATTTCTAATTCCTAATATTTAAAAAACAAGGTATAGTGAATCTAATAAAAAAAATTGTCATTTGTCAGACGTGGCGATAATGACCGCAATTTTACGGTCGTTGACGCTCTACCTACCCCACCAGGGATAGAGGCTTGATATATGTGTGTGTGTGTGTGTGTGTATAAAATAAAATGAGATTTAATGGTCGGGTGATTTGGTTCTGCTTCTCATTAAAAGTACCTGGTCTTAGTTGGTGTTTACAGTGATTTTATTACAAGATATCCGAACTTTCGTAAATGGACTGTACGAAAGTGAGTGAGTGACTGGGTAAGCTTGAACCCGGGACACGTGCTACACTGTTCTGCCTACTGAGCTACCGGCGGAGCTTCAACCGACACTATCTTTTCATTTTAGTAATGCCGATTTTTTTCAAGATTTATTTTTTACGTATGTCAGTTATATGAAGAATTTAGCACAGAGTGCATTTAATTCCAAGATACGTACATATATGTGGATGTGTTTTTGATGCGGTAACCGTGGTCTTAAGGTGGATAATAAAACAAAGTTCGTCTTGTATTACATTTTGATTAGAATATGCTCTGTCATAATTATATTTGAAGCTACTTCCTATTTACATGTTTCATATATGTCAAAGGAATACTCAGTAACATGTTTGATAAGATATTTAATTTAAATTACAAGCACAAAATATTTGATGATGAAGGCCACAATTTTATTGATTGTTAATTAAATGATACATAAAAACAATCAAAGAAACATCTCTTGCGGTTTGTGTGGGATACATTACGGGCATTAATAAAACATATATCTTCGGATTGGATTACATGTCCGATATAAGTAAAAAAAATGATCAATTAATTGTATGATTAAGAAGCTACTACAATAAATATGACATAAAGATATTTGCGTATACATTTTTCGGCAAAGAAACACAAAATCATTGTCAAACTTCGTGTTTATATCTACCGTGCATTTATTTTATTATCATTATTATTTTTATTAAATTAAATTAATTTTCATAATTCCTAATTTATAAACAGGAGTACAAGTTAGAAACCTATTGACATTTTGTTGTTTTTTTGTTGTTTAGTTGATTTGGAACAAAGTGGTAAGAGCTGGTACACCATCAGCGTTACTGTCTGACCCTCAACTGGAGCCAGTGTCCCCCCCTCATCCGCACGTTGAAGGTGGAGTTGTCCAGCTGCGGCGGGATGGTGGTGCGAGGACCTGGAGACACCTCCATGTGGCGCAGCAGCTGGTACACCATGATCTTCATCTCGCAGAGGGCAAAACGAGAACCTGGATAGTGGAAACATTCATAAAATTACATGATGATAATCTTACTTGTTTCTTGTTCTGCTGGATTAATAGCACCATCGCCACCCGCTTTGACCTCTGACTGTGAGTGTCGTAAAAATGGGAAACTATGGGATAAATGTATTCAAAAACTTGGCAGTAGCTTTTCCTATGAATGCAACACCTTACTCTTTTCCCACTAACTTGCAGGCAATGATGGTATATCTAGCTAATTCCCACCAATAAGAAAAGCCCATACCTAGCAGCAAAATCTTGAGCCAAGCAGTTGAGTAAATCATATCTACATTTATATTGTGTGGTAGTGTCCCTTGATGGCCATTGTTATAGTTTCTCTTCTTGTTATTTTCAGAAAAAGACATCATCATCATCATAGCGTATGGCAATCCCTGCTTGGGTCAGATATCTATATCTAGGTCTTTAAGCCCGTTTTCTGCATCTGCGGTGAACCTGTGCAGCTTCTTTATAGTGACCGTATTGTAATTTAACTCTATGACATTCTAAAAGCATTCATTGTGAATCTACTTGGAAATAAACGATTGAATCTTGAATCTTTATACAGCAATATCATCATCGTCGTAGAAATAAGAAGGATTGTTTTACCAATACAGTTCCTGGGGCCAAGTCCAAAGGGATTATACGTGGAGGGCTTGATGTTATGTTTATTCTCTTCGGAGAACCTCTCAGGATCAAACTTGTCGGGGTCAGGGAAGTACTGAGGGTCTCGGTGGATTGACCATACTGGGACCTGGATGCCCTCACCTTCTGGCATCTGGAGAAGCAAAAATTGAATTCATCAAGGATTCATCGACTAGTACTTTCACTTATAAAGCCACAGGTATCATTGGTATAAAGCCAAATTCATCTTCTAAACCTGATAAAGAGGAAGTTAATAAAGTATAGCCGAATATATTGAACAATTTTGCTATTGTACAACAAATAAAGTAATAATAATAGAATCGGACACAATAAAAAAAATTATACTAAAATTTCTAATTTTTTACCGAAATTGTAAACATTATGATCTGAAAGAAAGAGTTACTTTAGTTATACTTGACCTATTGTGGTAATGATAGCTTACGATATAGTCTTCAGTCGCCTTGTCGTTTGGTTTCCCCAAGTTGTATTCTTTGATGCATAAACGATCTATGGCGCTTGCAGGTGGCCACATCCTCAGCAGCTCTGAAGTAAACATACATACATACATATACCACGCCTTTATCCCTTGCGGGTAGGCGGAGCGTTAACGACCGCAAGAATGCGGTCGCCATCGCCACGTCTGTCATTTTTGAGGATTGTTCTCCAAATTTGTTTCAGAAAACATGTGTATTACTATAGGTACAGGTTGTCAGCCTGTCTAATAATTGTAATATACCAATACTCTCGAGTCCCTTAGTCGCCCCTTACGACACCCCCGCGGGAAGGATGTGGGGTGATGCTAGAGCCGGTATCACACGGCATTATTAACTATGGAATTAAATCAAGTGTGTACGGTATTTGCAGTAATAATATTAAGTTTTTAAATGTTTTCATATAACTTGTAAGCATACTCTTCAGTCTCTACGTACCTGACACTACCATATCCATGTACGTCATCTGCTGAATGGTATTGAAATCGAAGTTCCCCTGATTCTTGGCATCGGTTTGTCTGATTTCTTCCACCAGTCTGTCTTGCACGTCAGGATTGACAGCCAGCTCGTAAAGAAGGAATGACATTGCTGTGGAAACTGTCTCGAAGCCAGCGATGAAAAAGATTACAGCTTGGGCTATCAAGTCATCGTCTGTCCATTCTGAAAACATCGTTACGTTTTTATTGGACGGGAACGGATTTTTGAAGGATATCATGACTGAAATGATGTGTGAAAAGAATAAAATAAAATCTACCTCTTGTAGTTTGTTTTCTTCCGATCTCAGATTCTTGCACAGTAGCAAAACCAGCATCATCAGCGTCTTGTATTTTCTCTTCACGAGATAGTTTTCCTGTAAAGTTTTAGAAGCATTATTTTAATCCATTATTATTTAAATGAATCTCAACAGTCTGCAGATTTTCAAGAAATAATGTAGGCGGTAGATGTAGGCTGATGATGACTATGATCACTGCAAGGTTTTACCTTTTTTAGCCTCCATAAGAAGGTGGATCATATCGGGCCGGAAGATGTTTTGCTTCTCGCGCTCCTGCATAGTGGAAAGTACCAGCGTTCTGAAGAAATTTTGAGAGTCTTCCTCGAGCATTTTGAGTTTGAGACGCTAGAAAATGAAAAAGCTTGTAAAAATCTTATCTCAAACTAATTAAGCAGTCTATTGTAGCGTTGCCGAACTATCGATAGTAAAACTATCGATAGTTTTCCTATCGAAACCCCTATACAATCGATAGGCCAATCGATAGTATCGATACTATCGATACTATCGATTGTTCAGAATGAGGCAATACTATCGGTCAGCTTCGATAGTATCGATACTATCGATAGTATCGAAGCTGACAATCGAAAAAACAATCGATAGTATCGATAGTATCGATAGTATCGAAGCTGACAATCGAAAAAACAATCGATAGTATCGATAGTATCGATAGTATCGATAGTTTTGGTCTATCGATAGTCGGCCGATGAGCGATAGTATCGTTCAGTCAGGTATGGATTATTTTACATACATATAATTATCATGACTTTATCTCTTGTGGGGTAGACAGAGCGTTCACGGTCGTAAAATTACTCAGTAAAGCGACAGTAATCATTGCTGTCGCTTGCTATCGCCGCGTCTGAGGGCCGTTTCAGTAATTCGCGTATCACGAAAGTGACAGGTTGTCAGCCTGTTGCCTAAAATTGCAATACACATGAAACCCATGGGAAAGAAATAGGATGATGCTATTCTTAGCCGGCATCCCACGGCTAATGGGTTAATTATTGTATATCGCACGTTGAAAGCATTACCGTCACTATACAAAATTTGCATGATTTTGACTATGAACGCCATCTGTTTACGTACATTTCAAAGACTATAATGCAGAGACACCTATTCTTCTAGCTGTACTACAAACTGCTGGGCAAAGTAGTGCCGGTATGCATTTTAACGATTTTGGTGTTTAATATAAAATAATAGTGATATATTTTTTATAGTGACACGTATCCCAACAAACCTTGAAAGTAAAACCATCATATTCTGCTTAGTGATGTTATAATATTTATTTTCTTTTAATTAAGCGTAAAATATTTACTGCGATAGCGTCGTTATCCCAAAAACTACAGTATAGTGTTAAGTTTTTTACAGAAATAATATAGATAATTAAAGTAAAAGTGATATTTTGAGCATAGTGACTATGTTACTTCATAAATTTACGTTAAACATATGAAACAAAATGTCATTTTGGGCTTAATGCCACTTTTCTTTTCACTATTTAGTAATAATTTGAACAATCATTACAAATCAAAATGAACTTTTACGTTTAGTGTCTTTTTGACATATAATATTATTCAAATTTTCACACAAAATTATGTAATTTTACGTTTAATGACACTCTATTTTTAAATATTTTTAAAATCTGTTGAACATTTCATTACGTAAGTCAGGAACTTTATGCATTTGGTCAGTATTACTTTAGTGATTAAATGACTATGAGTAGGTTTATAAATCAAAATTGTATTTTTACCCATACAGTCTTACTTACTTTAAAATTTTAGATGTCATTTCTTTAATCAGTTTATAGAAAACAGACAGTTTAGTTATAGCAACTTTATGTCTTATAAAATTATGAGTTAATTTCCTATAATATTAGTTAATAGAGTCTTATTTTGTTTAATGCCAATATTTCTTTCTGTGAAAACTGGATTAATAGAAAATCCGTAAGTGGTTTTTGATCCTTTTAAGTACGAGTCGATAATAATTGCTGCTGCATGCGTGCTGGAATTCAAAGAGCGTAGTTTATACAACTTCATACTTAGTTTGCAATTCTAAATTCTCCAGTTTACTCTACCGGAGGGCTTTGTTAGTACTTTCTGTACTGCAATCTTTTTCTTCTCCTTAGCCTTATCCCATCATCTGAGGTCGGCTCTCCTTGTCTGTCTTTTCCATTTGTCTCTGTCCTGTGCAGTTTATTTACTGTAATAAGAGTACAAAATAATGTTCTTTGGTACGAGGGAATGAAATAAACACGTCCCTTTGCCATCTAATCAAGTAAAAGCCCATCAGTAGTTTCAATGGTAAAAATGATAAAAGTTTTTTATATTCGAAGCTAAGATTGGCGACATTGGCAAAATATGGACTATTGAAGTACATGTATCATGCAATCTATGCATATATGATAAACATTTTTTTTCTTAATTTTAAAAAATATTTATTCTATTTGTTTAACAATAAACACTACACGGATGCTATGCTGCTGCCATAATATTAATAATCAGCATCTTTGAAAACTTGAAAGTGTATAAAATGTTTTATCCCATCTTTTGGAGCAGCATTCTGTCAGCATTATGTAAATCAACACTAGTGGCAAAGAAGACTAATCCTAGTGACATGTTTCTGGTTTTTAAATAGTAAATTAAAATAAACACTACAGAAATACCCGTACTAGTTAGAATTTTTGCAAAGATACTCACTTTCTAATTACCAAAACGTACTGACATTAATAGACGGCAACAAATATTGGCGATACTTATGAAGATGGGTTTTAAATACCAAAAAAATTGTTTACTCTTAGGAACACAGTTGTATCTAGTTGTATCTATGCAACGAAAATATCAACAAAATGGTTAATATTTGGAATTGCTGAAAATTTGTAATTTTACCTAATTGTACTCAATATGTTAATATGAAATTAGTTTGTTTAATACACTTCTGTACAATGATGTTATGTTTACAGTATTTTTTTAATTTTAATCATTCAGCTGAGTTGTTCTATAGGATATCGGTAAACTGAAAGGACGAACAAACTAAGGACAATTAAACTATGAATCTGAAAACTTTAAAAGTTGGCCAGCAGGAATATTGATAAAATAACTTATGGATTTTTTTTGTCTGGAAGTGTAAAAGTTACAAAATTTGATAACACTTATGGTAAATACGTTAATATACTTATATCTTTAACACAAAATTAATAATGTAATCGTTTTCAATCGATTAAATCTAATGAACATCAGGTTCCAGTGTTATGTTAATCGAAAAACTTAAAATCTGGAAAAAATATCATCCAATATTCTTTTGTTGCATCTAACGGCTCTCACGTAAATGGAAAATGGGGTGATGCTATTCAAGCTGGCATCACGCGGTGTTGTAATTTAATTTGATTTGGCTAGATTTAGCTTTCTAAATTAATAAATCTTGTGTCACTCTGCTTATGTCACTAAACGAAAAGTCTTACTAACTTTAAGTGTAATAATGATACTATACAAAATAATACAAGAAAAACTTGAATAAATAATTCAATTATTGAAATAAAAGTTTCAAGTCATAATCAACTTAAATATAATAAAAAAATATAACTTTTGTCAAAAACACCGAAGTCTCTAAGTCTTCTAGTTGTGTAATAAATAAAGATGCAATTTTTCAAAATTTCAAATGCTTATTTCTCAAAAGTGGGTTTTTTGGATAGTGACGGTAATGCTTTCAACGTGCGATATGGATTATTTTAAAAGATTTTTTAAATTTTAATAATTAAAGTAAATTCATTTAGTCATAGTATTTAGCAATGAATGAATTAGTTATACAATTAGATACATAAAAATACACCTATAGTTTTAAAGGCATTTGCACACTAGATGCGTGCGCCTGCGTCTGCGTGCGTGCGGGAAAAAATAGTATGGATATGACAGGAGAATGAAATCGACGCATCACGTGATGTATCACAATAGATACACAGTCCTGGCTTATCCACTAGGCTGAGTAGGCTCAAGCCTTGGGCGGCAGATTTTGGGGGGCGGCAATCTTCGCAAAAAAAAAATTGTTTCTGGCTGAAATCAAAACCCTAATAAAAGCGCGGGCCGTGGCGGGGACATTTTAGACGTAATACAAATACAAGACGTCAACTCAATCCATGGTACAAGAAAAATTGATAATTTTCTTGTTATCATCATGTTTTCTGAGGCAAAACCTAGCCTGTCATGTCAGGATACTACAAGGATTATTCTCAAACAGTTCACATTCGAATCTGTTCAGTCATTATCGAGTTACAGTCCTTTAAAGAAACATACATACATGAAACCCAAAAAACATTACACTCCTTTCTTTGGTTCGGCAGTCGTGTAAAAATTAACCAATTGCATTTTTATTTAGTGGTTATTTTATATTATTGTGTTATATTGGTCGTCTGACACCCATGTCGAAAACAGTCTGCAACATTTTTATTTATTCGAGCTTGTCGTCAAGTCATCGGTTCGACGACAAACGACGACAACCGCATACAATTGACGACATCCGACGAGAACCGACGACAGGTTCGGATGTAAGACTGTTTGCGACATAGGTATGGGTGGGACCACCTAATACTATACCTTCAGGCCAGGTAAAAAAAAACGGCTGAAGTGATGGCCGGATGGGATGGGTTGAGAGAGCGGCAAAATTTGAATAGCCTACAGGCGGCAAATGTGCTAAGACGGCCCTGTAGATACCTACGCATCACCTGTCATGTCAAGTTGTAGCGACCTCTGGTGGCTACAACATGAAGCTCACTCAAGTGGTTCACATGCATACAAGACGCAACAGGAGATCTCAACATATCGGAGAGATGGCGCCACGTGACAGAACAATGGGCCTGAAACGCGATATCGAAGTGTTCACCGCGCAACGCATATATACAACTTCCAATCCAATCCAGGTGGACCCGTCGGTCCCCTGGCCACAACACCCGGCCAGGCGGGTAGCTACCCTTTTCCCGACACCACCTGGATTCATCCTGTCACCCGCCATAAAGTAATAAAACAAAAAATGTACAAGAAAGGCTATTATGAAATATCTGATTATATGCAGGATAAATCTCCATGGGAGTAGTTTTAAATGTATAAAGTTGACTTTAAATGACGAAACAGGTAGAATTATCTACTGTATATATATTATATTGTATTTTATGTTTATTTCAGCATAGCCATTTTCGGCTATTAATTTTTTATTATTATTTTTTTAACTTAGCTAGGATAGCTTAGGGCATGAGCAATTGTATTTAGAATATATATATTTAGAATATTTATAATATATACTGAAACGGCCCTCAGACGTGGCGATAGCAAGCGACAGTAATGATTACTGTCGCTTTACTGAGTAATTTTACGACCGTGAACGCTCTGTCTACCCCACAAGAGATAAAGTCATGATAATTATATGTATGTAAAATAAATAATCCATACCTGACTGAACGATACTATCGCTCATCGGCCGACTATCGATAGACCAAAACTATCGATACTATCGATACTATCGATTGTTTTTTCGATTGTCAGCTTCGATACTATCGATACTATCGATACTATCGATTGGTTTTTCGATTGTCAGCTTCGATACTATCGATAGTATCGATACTATCGAAGCTGACCGATAGTATTGCCTCATTCTGAACAATCGATTAAAAATCGATAGTTCTTACTATCGAAAAACTATCGATAGACTATCGATTGTCTATCGATAGTCCACTATCGAGCGGCAACGCTAGTCTATTGGACGTCTCAAAATCTTCTTCTATAATTGAAGAACTGATTTTCTCAATTTTGTTAGAAATAAATATGCCGTGTGATGCCGGCTAAGAATAGCATCACCCCACATCCTTCCTGCGGGTGTCGTAAGAGGCGACTAAGGGACTCGAGGGTATTGGTGTATTAAAATTTTTAGGCAACAGGCTGACAACCTGTCACTATAGGGATACACAAGTTTTCTGGAACAACCTTGGAAGACAATCCTCAAAAATGTCAATAGTGGCGATAGCGACCGTATTCTTACGGCCGTTGACGCGTTGCCTACCCCGAAAGGGATAAAGGCGTGATATATGTATGTATGTATGTTAGAAATAAACTTACTTTCGCCAACCACGGAAACATCAAGCTAACGAAAAACAACATGATTTGTTTGAATTTGACCGTAGAAGCTTTGAGGCCTTGGGTGTAAAATTCGTTGTTTCTGTCGCTGTGGGAGTCCACTTTCAGCCCGAAAGCGCAAGAAGCGATGACGTCATTGGCGTAACGAGTCGTAAGGTCTTTGATGTCCACTTCGATGTACTCTGCTGAATATTGTACAAATCAATATTAATTATGATCTAAACAATTTTTGAGTCATGTTGGTTTTTTGTTTATATAAAAAGTACCTAGTTCAATGACATGAAAGTATAAAGTTGAAAAAATTTGAATAAAGAAAAAAACTTGACGAATGAAACAAATTATAGTCATTAGGTAGTTAAGGCACATAATCTTTCCTTTTCGTGTAGGTCGTCCAATGACCCGATGAAATCTGGTGTCAGAGTATTTTCATTAGGTTATGAATGACTTGTGTCTTCGCAAGCGTCTTTATCATCGCTTAAAAAAACACCAAACTTACAACCACTCTCTTTGATAGTCTTCTTCAGATTTAGCACCATCTGGTCTCCAACTTCCACCATGAAGGGCACCATTAACCGGATCTTGGAGCTGGTGAATGCAGGGCTCAGGGTTGAACGCATGTCCTTCCATTCCTGACCTTTAACCACCATAATTAAATGATTTTAAGATATTTCCTTTTAATTTTTTTCCGTTCAATGATTTAGGTGTATTAATTTTTTTTTGCGGTTAAGGAAATAAGTCTTCAAAAATATGTTCCAATTGTCTGGCAAATCTGAGCTTATTTTTTTTGCGGTTAAGGAAATAAGTCTTCAAAAATAATGTTCAAATTGTCTGCCAAATCTGAGCTAACAAAACTTTTTAATACGCAGTAATTTAAATGCTTGATTCTGTAAGGTCTGAAATGTAATGCATGTGCGTCAGAGTTTGGAATAACTATCCCATTTTATTAGTTTCGCGCATTGGTTTTCTGGTATGATTGAGCAAAATAAGATACCTTTTAAAAAGATAAGGTTTCTGAAGAAAAGCGGATCAGCAGTGCTGCTGTTGCCGAGGTCCCGGTGATCCAGGAAGTGCTCAAAGTCCTTCACTGTGACCTTTTTGATTAGCTCTAGGTCTCGTATCAGCACAAGGGGTTTCATAAACTCGAATCTTCCTACAAACCTTTGAAAGAAATTGATTACGTATAGAGCATTGTTTTCAATACAGTGGCTATTTATATTAAATTCCCAAGTGTATATTTTCAAGGCAGCACTTGAAACATTGATAATAATATATATTTTTTTAATTGCGCACTAGAAGGGGGTGTGAAGAATCCCCGGGTTACGGTCACAAAAAATAGGTGTACAACAGGCACTATTGAAAAAGGAGGTCGCCACTTTCTTCGCGATCTGTCAAATCCGACAGATCGCGCGTAAGTATGGCAAATATTTTTACACGAAATTTTTAGTTCCATTTTATTTAGTTCCAAACACTGGTTGGCCAGACTATACATACATTCATGGTGATACAAGACTATGAAAAGTGTGACGAAAGATAGACTTTTGAGTCAAGACTGTACCACTGTTATTACTAGGTATATACTATATTTAGGTAAAATAAAACTAGCATCAGCCACGCACCTCTGATCAGGAAAGGTCCTATATGTCCTGTTGAAGTTATCCACGAGGTGCTCCATCCTCAGAGTGGCTTTGGCCATGGAGCCGAAGAGTGGGACCGCCTTCTCTGACATGACTCCTCGTTTTTTGAAGTGGGAGAATGTAGCACGGTAGTAGAGGACCACAGCTGATAGCAGCGCTACCACCCATATTAATAGCAGCATCATCTAAAAAGTGTAAAATGTTTTAATATTGGCCAGGCCTACCAATGTTTTCGTGTGACATATTTTTATAAAGGGTGTAAGAGACGGTGTAACGAAAACTTTGCAGGCGTGATCAGACCATGAAACTGAACAACTTTATCTATGGGGGCTATGTTGGGAAACGAAAAAAATTTTTCGAGTTCCCATACAAAGTCATTGCTTAATTCAAACCTTACAGACCTGTATGATTGTCACGCTCCTGTACGACCTGTGCGCGTAAAACATCTACCTGCTCCATGGCTTACAGACGAGATACGGGAAACAATGGCTAAAAAAACACGAGCGAAGACTAAACTTAAATTAGATTCCTCAGACAAAAATCGCGTTAAATTTCGAGAGGCCAGAAATCGCTGCAATACAAAGATACGGGATTTACAGCGCCGACATATCCACCAATCAGTAGAAAATGGAGACCCTGCTAAAGTCTGGTCCTTCCTTAATAAACTAGGAGTTGGCAGACAACGGACTCATGATCCAGTGAATAAGATTGATATTAATTCGTTAAATAAACATTTCTCTTCTTGCGCTGAAATTGATAGCGCCACTAAACTTATCACTCTGGATCATCTGTCTGGTCTGCCAACTCCTACCTTTCCGTCTTTTGTCTTCCAGTCAATCACCGCTGATGATGTTATGAAGAGCGTACAAGCCATTTCGTCGAATGCTGTCGGAAGTGACTGCATTAGCCGTGCTATGATCGCTCCTCTCCTTGAGATCCTCTCCCCAGTCATTGCCAACATCTTCAATAAATCCCTTTCCACTGGTGTGTTTCCAACCGCTTGAAAGGAAGCAGAAATTGTTCCATTACCTAAAAAGCCTAATCCTAGTTCTCCTGCTGACTACCGTCCCATCTCAATCCTTCCATTTCTCTCCAAGGTCCTTGAAAGGTTAGTTCACCAACAGCTCACTTCTTTCCTTACTACAAACAACTTGCTGAACGCCTTTCAATCCGGTTTCCGCCCCGGTCATAGCACGACTAGTGCATTAGTCAATATTTCTGACGATATTCGTCTAGGAATGGAACAGCAAAATCTTACTGTGTTGACGTTACTTGATTTTAGTAACGCGTTTAATACAGTGGATTTCGACATTCTCCTCTCCATCTTGCGTTCTCATAACATATCCCCGGCGGTGATTGAATAGTTTCACAGTTACCTGTGCGGACGCCGGCAGCGCATACGCATTGAAGACACTTTCTCTGCGTGGTGCGACACAACTGCCGGTGTGCCGCAGGGTGGCGTACTTTCACCACTTCTGTTCTCCATTTTCATAAACTCTATCGCACTTCCACTTACTTGTTCCTATCATTTGTATGCAGACGACCTCCAAATTTATACGCAAGCACCACTCTCTGGCCTTCCTGGCGCGATTGAGACCACTAACAGAGACCTGAAGAGCATTGCCGATTGGAGTCGATCCTATGGGTTGAAGGTGAACCCGGCCAAGACACAGGCTATCATCATTGGTAGCTCTTGGTATGTGTCTCGGATTGATTATGTTTCGCTGCCTGGGATTACCTTTGATGGTACGCCTATTCCATTTAGTAATAAAGTTAAAAACCTGGGCGTCATTTTTGATGACTGTTTCTCATGGAAACCTCATGTGTCGGAAGTGAGCAGGAAGGTGTTTGCCGCGTACGGTTCGTTGAAAAGCTCAAGAATCTTTTGCCGACCAAGACTAAAATTTCTTTAGCACATTCGCTTCTTCTACCAATACTGGATTATGCAGACGCTTCTTATCCTGACTTAACTGTTGAACTGCTGAATAAGTTCGAGCGTCTGCAGAATCTTTGTATTAGGTTCATCTTCGGTCTGCGAAAGTATGACCATGTTTCCTCGTACCGATCCCAGCTTCAGTGGTTGCCCATATCTCGCCGACGGGACTGCCATATCCTTTCCCTTCTTTTCTCCATCCTCTTCAATCCTAAATCTCCTCCCTACCTTAAAGAGCGCTTCATATTTCATTCCACGACCTTGCCTCGAAATTTACGCTCAAGTGAAAGTATGAGACTCAACCTTCCCCCGCACAGGACCGACTTCTACGCAGACTCTTTCACGGTGCGAGCAATCAAGCTGTGGAATTGATAAGGGTTAAAAACCACTACTTATCTGAAGTTGAATAATTTTCTCTTATTTGTTGTATTTTTTATTTCTCTACAATGTATTATCTATTATATCTATACTCAATTAACTGTTATCCTTTCTTTCTTCGTAATGCATATTATCCTGTCACCCATAGCTTAGATATGTATTAGTTTATATTAATGTATTTATTAGTATATTATATTTTGTATACAGAATTATTTGTGTATTGATATGTAAAATTGTATATGTATTTTTTTATTATTTATTTATGTAGTAGGTAATATTTGCACTATCCCGCTTCCATAGTCGCACTCTCTCTTTCACCCTAAGGTTGCCTGGTAGAGAATGCTACCTAGCATTAAGGCCGCCTGTTGTACTGTTTCCTTTGTTTGTGTTTTCTTCATGTTGTTAAATTTTGTGCAATAAAGAATTTTGTTATGTTATGTAAAGTCAATCAGCTGATCGGGAATTTTGTATGGAAGGTCGAAAAAATTTTTTCATTTCCTAACAAAGCCCCCATATAAAAAGTTGTTTAGTTTTATGGTCTGAGCACGCCTGCAAAGTTTTCGTTACACCATCTCTTACACCCTGTATATTTACTATATTGTTTAAGGAAAATTTACCAAATCAAGAGCCCTTCTTCACCCTTAAAAATATATTCAGTTTTTTGTTATCTGAGAAGAGTGTTGTTAGTGGGTAAGTTTCAGAAGTAATAATATGTTTTTTTCACATTTTTATTATTATTACTATTATGGAGAGACAAACATAATATATCATACTTATCCACTAAGATAATCTACTGAATCAGAATCAATCGATATCAAAAATCTATACGAAAATCATTAGACAGATACGGTGGCTTGATAAGTTGGTATTTATAAACATTGCCTCAATATTATTCAATATTTTGATAATGAAAAATAAATTGTAATATAGCTACAATATCTCAGTTATTATCAGTTATTTCAAATATATAACAAACAAAAACAAAAAAACAACCGGAATTAGTATAGATAGTGCCAATTATAATTAGTTACTTACTGCGTATCAGTTGCTTAGTAGGTATATTATTTCTTTCACTGTAGATTTAACGTATCTATAATATCTTTGATAATATTTACCAAACGTCGCAGTATAAACAAAACGCTTGTCTGTATTGAGTGCCAGTGCGCGTGCGCACATAAAACCTAAACAGATAAGACCTTGAGTTAATAAGTGTTGCCGTGTGACTGTCTAAAAGGACGAAAACGAAAAAATTGCAAAAAAATAATAATGCAACTTTGTTTAAAACTGCCAAAAGAAAAAAAAGAAAGAATGAAATTAGCATTACAATTAATAATTTATTTTGTTAAAAGAATTTTGTTACGTTTTTGTTGTTATAGTTCCATTTAAGTAATTAAAATTGCATAAAAAATATCACATTGTTTTTTGAAATAACCGGGCTCTTCTAATATCTCTGACACTATAAAAAAAATTAGTATCCTTTTTTAAAGTTTTTTAAATTTCTTATTTATTGGTTTTTTATTTTCTACTACAGTTATTTTCTAGATCTTCAAAAACAAAATCAACAACAATAAAATTTATAAAGTGTTTTTGCCTACTTGCTTTATAATTTCATTCTAATTATCGAATACATAAAATATTTAAGAATTGCAGAAAATAAAATTATTGAAATATCTGGCAATGCATAAGCGCCTCCATGAGATATGGACAATGCAATGATACTGTAATACATATTTGCTTACATCGTTGTGATACAATTTGTTCCAAAAAAATCTTTAGGGACCATAATGAATCATTTCTGAACAATATAATTTTATGACTAGGGAAATTGTGAGAATAAAATTAAAAAGTGTAGTAGGATTAAAATTTTAATAATAAACTTATATACGAGAAGCACTGCAACCGGATAATTGAATTCATAGTAACTTTATTTTATATAAACTACCTTCGTCCACTGCTTATTTTAGATGATGATTTTGCAATAATTATGAACTTTGTATTTTGGTTTTAGTGTAAGATTAAAGTCAGCGCATTTACCGTTTTCTACAATTTTAAATTTCGGAATTTTAGATGGTTTAAAAATGACATCAAAGCATAATTATTCCACAAAAGCTGATTGTCATATGTTTGACTTGTCGATAAGCAATTTGATTAAAATATTCAATTACTAACATAAAACTAAAATGACTAGAAATATATCTGAACAAACTCGATCCAATACAAGCTAGCATGCTGAATGATAGAGGATTTTAGATAGTTTTATGTAAAATAAATTCAGAATCTCGATAGCCAGCACAGGTTTAATCTCTGTTCTTGAAGCGAAGCCAGTGACCCCCCTTCATCAGGATGTTGAAGGTGCCGGTGGCGAGCTGGATGGGGATGGTGGTGCGAGGACACGGAGACACCTCCATGTGACGCAGGAGTTGGTATGCCAATACTTTCACTTCGCACAGGGCAAATCGAGAACCTGTAAAAGAAGAAGATGATTGTAAAATGTGAAAAAGACATTTCAATTGATTACAAGAAAAATATCATAAAAAGTACAGAACCATGTCAGAAGCCTGCTACTTTTAAAAGGCGGTTGACAAATTCTGACATTCTAGGGTTTATTGAGTCGGACGGATGATTCGGTATTCCAAATGAAAAAAAAACAGAAAGTCTATTAGATGTGGCCCATCACTGCTCCAAGTTTTTTGAATAGTTCTTCACACATTTGAAAACTATCAAGTATAATTATGCACTGTTATTACAAAAACTACAGTTTTTTTCAAACATCTGCGAATACGTACCAATGCAATTCCTAGGCCCTAATCCAAAGGGTGCGTATGTGAAAGGCTTGATGTTGTGCTTATTTTCTTCTGAAAATCGCTCAGGGTCAAACTTGTCCGGGTCAGGGAAGTACTGAGGGTCACGGTGGATTGACCAGTAGGGGATTTGAAGACCATCACCTTTTTGGAGCTTGAGAACACAAAAACATTCAAAAAGACTATCAATATTTTAATGCATAACATTTTTGAAGGATTTTGATATAAGTAAAACGCTTAGATTGTTGATAGGTATCGCTAGCGCAGGTGAAAAGGTATTTAAGGTACTTACAATAAAGTCTGATGTAGCTTCATCATTAGGTTTACCTAGGTTATACTCTTTGGTGCACATTCGGTCGAGTACCACTGCTGGAGGATATTTTCTTAAAAGTTCTGGAACATATGTGAATTATTAAATATCTCTTCGAAAACTTTAGTGAGGTAGGTATTACGTCTCCATTAAATACTTGCCTGAAATAACCATATCCATATATTTCATCTCTTGTATAGTATTAAAGTCAAATTTTCCTCCATTTTGGGCATCTGTCTCCTTGATTTCTTGTGCTAATTTCTCCTGTACTTCGGGATTCAATGCCAGCTCAAATAGTAAAAATGCCATCGCACCAGCTACAGACTCAAAGCCAGCAACGAAGAAAATAACAGCTTGAGCTGTTAAATCATCCTGGTTCCAAGCTAAAATAAGCATAAAATGATTGAATATCAAGAAAAAAAAATTAGGAATCATCTACCAGGAATACCTAGAATAAATATTCTTTACTTGCCTTTAAGTACTTTTTTCTTTCCTACGACAGATTCTTCCACTGTTGCAAAGCCAGTATCACCATCTTCTATCGATTCTTCGTACGAGAGTTTTCCTGAAATATCATAATGGTAACGATTTACTCACAAACTAGATTTTCTCTAAGATCTGCTTAGGGCTAGCTAAAGGCTGGGCCAATAAAGTTTAATTGTTGCCTATTGACTCGACGAAGGTGAACAGCAGATTTGATATTTGTTTGAAGAACAGACGGGTAGTAAAAATCTACGAGTATGTTGAATCAACAACTACCTTTTTTAGCTTCCATCAATAAATGAATCATATCAGGACGCACGATGTTATGCTTTTCTCTCTCTTGCATTGTCGATGCCACTAGATTTTTAAAGAAATTATCCGTTTTAGCTTCAAAAAATTTCAATTTCAATACCTGTAAATTCAGGCATTCATTAACAAAGGCAATAAAAATGAAATAAAGTACACTAAAAAGATCATTGGCTTTCAGTACTTACGTTCATTACCCGAGGCATCGTAGCTGCAACGAAAAACATGACCAGCTGTTTGAAATTAAAGGAAGAAGTCTTTCGGCCTTGAACGTAGAATTCGTTATTCCTGTCAGTGTGTGAGTCTACTTTTAAACCAAATATGCATGACGCT
The DNA here is from genome assembly GCA_029255805.1 of Keiferia lycopersicella. Classification (NCBI taxonomy): domain Eukaryota; kingdom Metazoa; phylum Arthropoda; class Insecta; order Lepidoptera; family Gelechiidae; genus Keiferia; species Keiferia lycopersicella. The sequence goes on along the minus strand of JARACZ010000004.1, from coordinate 12,441,122 downwards.
ATCACATCGCAGGTGTACCGAGTCAGCAGATCTTTGGCTTCTATGTCCAAATGTGAGGCTGAAAAATAAAAAATGATTTTACATAAACAATTGAATACTTTGCAAATAGAACTTTAGTTTAGTAGCTTTTATACTCACAACCACTTTCTTCTATTGTTTTCTTAAGACTAAGAATCATCTTGTCTCCAACATCAACCATGAAAGGTACCATCAATCGTATCTTTGAACTGGTGAATGCAGGGCTCAATGTTGATCTCATGTCTTTCCATTCTTGCCCTTAAAATTATGAAAGTATTTATAAAATTTATTTGCATTTGCCTTATTTGTTTGTAGAGTTTATAACCATTAGAAAAAGTACAAACCTTTTAATGAGAAAAGATTTCTAGCAAATAGATGATCCGCATCCTCATTGGCTTGAACTCGATGATCCAAGAAGTGCTCAAAATCCTTGATGGTGATCTTCTTGATCAACTCCAAGTCTCTTACAAGCAGCACTGGTTTTGTGAACTCAAATCGTCCCACAAACCTAGATGTTTTCTGCTTAGTTTAAAGTTCGTAATGTAAAAATGGAGTGGAAAGACTTAATTTATTTTAAAGAAGGGATCTGGCTAGTAACTATAGTTCTGGTTACTTTAGTTGTTCGATACGTCATGTACTTGAAGAAGGTTCATCAACACAGTTCCACATTTAGGTATTCAGGGTGTTAGGCACATCGTCCCGAATACTGATAGGGTGCAAGCAGACCATGAAACTAAACAACTTTCCCCTAGGAACATATGTCAGGAAATGACAAAATTTTTTGGACCTCCCATTCAAAATTGTGATCAGCTGACTGCATTTACTATTGAAACCCAAACATTTTTGACGTTTCCTGACATTTATGTTCTTAAGGGAAAGTTGTTCAGTTTCTTGGTCTATTTGCACCCTGTCAGTATTCGGGACGCTGCCACTTACACCCTGTATAAAATGTTGCTCTTACCTCTCATTAGGAAATTTGAAGTAAGTCCTGTTAACGCTGTCAACAAGATGGTCCAGGCCCAGAATGATCCTTCCCATGGCGCCGAGTAAAGGCACTACTGAATCAGTCTTTACCCCTTGCTTGTCAAACTTGGAGTAAACACTGCGGAGATACAGAACTAAAGCTGCTAGCAGCCCAATAGCCCATATAACCCACAGCATTTTCTAGAAAAGATACAAAGATTTTACCAACTTTTTATTGCTGCTTTTCTAGCAGGATAAAACAGTTTAACAAAAACTCAGTTTCAACATATTTAGTTTAACGTTTAAAACATATTTGATATTCACTTTGGTTCTTACACAGAATTTAACAAAACGTTGGACGACTCGAGTTGTCCCTTGGTTCTCATTCGGTTCCTATGACCTGTCTTCCAGTTAGGAGATGGCTTAGTACCAGTTTTTCACACTGTTTAACAAGATATAAATGAAATCATAACAAAACCAACAAAACGATTTATTAAACACTTACATTTTTGATCCAGCAAATGAAAAGGTTAAGAATATTATATTTTATTATTGTAATTTAAATCACACAATGATCAACTGGTCAACAGTGTAGGGCCAATACAACTAGATAACTTTGAACTCGTGTAGATAGGTACCTATAAAAATCGATAAAGCGCGAGTTGGACTTCCAGAAGGGTTACGACCTTTTTATCGTGAATGACAATGTAAAAATAAAACACGTTTGTTTTAAAAAAACTCTTTTAATTATCAATTTTATTCTATGTTTTATTGTTTGTTGTTTTAACGCCAATGGCTATAGCTATACATATTTTGTGAACAAATGTTTAACTATAGTCTGTAAAATATAGCATGATCCCTGTGACGTTTGCGCCTGGCTGTCTAGGAAAATGGACCTTATGTCATAGCATTTGCTCCAGGTCATTAACGTCACAGGTGTCATCCTATATTTTACAGACTATACTTCTTTTCACAAAATTTAATGTTTTCTTTGTGTCGATCCCGCATCATGCAATGTTTTTGGCAGAATATCAGCGTTACGGCTTCTGCCGTGACCGTGACATAAAGCTGAGTCAAAACCATTTTACTAGTAGGTGTATTGCATAAGTTTACCTATTTTAAAACTCGTTTTCATTGTTCTCTGTGTATCATATGTAGTTAAGTGTTTGTTTATATACTGCAATATTAGTGAACAAATATATGTAAATACAGGGTGACCGGTAAATTGATGCATTCCTTTCAAGGGATGAATCAGCTCATGAAACTGAACAACTTTCCCCATGGAAAATAGGTCGAAAAATGAAAAAAAAAATTGGCTCACCCATACAAAATTACCGACCGACTAAGTCAATTTGTATGGGAGGACCAAAATTTTTTTTTTATATTTCGACCTATGTTCCATGGGGAAAGTTGTTCAGTTTCATGAGCTGGTTTATCCCTTGAAAGGAATGCATCAATTTACCGGTCACCCTATATGTATGTATGACAGGAAAATTGACAGACAGATCTTAGTAATAGGGTTTAGTTTTGAACCCTTGGGTACGGTACCCTAAAAAACTTAACTTCGCATATGCTCGTGTTATTATTAGATTTATGAGTTAAGTTAAAAGGTTAAACTAATATTGACTCTAGTCGTGCGCTCTTTATACACACATTGTAATCAAATATGCCAACCGCTACTTAAAATTACTCTTTAGTTTTGTAATAGGAGGTTTTATTTTTGAGAATAAAAAAAACTAGTATTCCAAGAACTCGATAGATGGCGTTGAACCGACTATGTTACTAGATTTCAGTGCAGATTCCAAAGCCAAAAGTCTAAAAAAACATCGCGACACTGACTGACAGTCTGGCATGCAGTGACACTTTCGTTCCAAATGAGTCCGAGTCCAAGTTTCAAAAAAACAGAAACTAAATGTTACGTTCCGTTTTTTGCAGTAACATACCAAGCACCGTGCCATTTATCGAGCGACTAGAATAATAATTAAAAAGAAATAAAAGAAAATTACCTATTTTAACATGGGTCGCTTTGTAGTTCCTGCGACCCATGTTAAAATACAAATTCCCACGCGAAAGCGATTAGCACTCGTATCCCTGTATATTTTTGTGAGCAGATTCAAATCATACAGATAATATTTTTATGTAGACTGGTAGGTAGCCATTAGCTATCTACTAGCTTATAATTGATTTTTAGTAAAATTGCATTTTAGTAAAAAAAGTCATAAATTTCAGGAAATTAATTATGTCAAGAAATATTGTATATCAGGCATATTTGAATGTACAGCGACCCTTCTGGTTGAACATAATATAATTATTCTATGTGTATATAGACCCCCAACAACGAACTCAAAAAAATAAGAAATATTTTTCGATAATCTTCGGGATGTACTTGAACATTGTGTACATGACGGCAATAAAAAAATTATACTCGGTGGAGACTTTAATATTGACATGCTTCAAAGTAGTAAACAATCGAATGAATTTGGAAAATTATTAATGGAATATAACTTAAGATTGTCAGTTGAGAAACCTACTCGTTCTTGCAGTGGGACTTGTCTAGACAATATAATCCACAACTGTCGAGGAGCAAAATGTGAAGTATTTGAATTCGCATTATCTGACCATTCGGCACAGCTACTCACATGTCCCGTCAAGAGGTCTTGCAGGCTAGATTACTGGTATACGTATAAACGTGACTACAGTCCTGAAAACATGAATAAATTTTGCGAATGCTTATCCTCTCTTAGTTTTTTGGATGCATATATGGCAGATAACCCTAATGATGCATTTAATCAATTTCATGATCTTTTCAAACTCTTTTATAATTTGTGTTTCCCAATTATTAAAATTAAGCATACTACAAAGAAAAAAATTAAATGGCTATCTAAAGGGATTCGGAAATGTTGTAAGCGTAAACAAGAACTTCTATGGACATATAGGCTAAACAAAAATGAACACAATAAACAAAACTTCAAAAATTATTCAAAAAAGATAACAAATATAATTAATTTAACAAAAAGGTCTCAAAATAATTACTATATCTCAGCGGCTGCTAATAAATCTAAAGCAACTTGGAAAATCATTAATGACACAAAATCACAAATCCCTAAAGAATATATAGATCGACTTAAAGTTAATGACATTATTATTACAAATCCTAGTCAAATAGCAAATGCATTTAATGACCACTATTGCAATCAAGTACAACGTATTGAGGATAATGGTAAACAACCGAAAACTATTACTTGTTCTTACAACAAGTGTAGCTCTATGTTCATGTCCCCTACAGATAGCACAGAAATATTTCGCATTATAACGCAATTAAAAAATACAAATAGTACAGGTTATGATAGCATACAAACTAAGGTCTTGAAAAATGTTGCACATATTATAGCACCAATATTAAGCTTCCTTATGAATTTTAGTATAGATAAAGGTTTATTTCCGGAGAAGCTCAAAATATCTATCATTAAACCTCTATTTAAAAAAGGTGATAAAGAAGACATGCAGTGTTACAGACCTGTTGCTCTTGTACCAATCCTTTCCAAGATATTAGAAAAAGTTATTTATAAGAGGCTTTATGACTACTTGGAAAAAAACAAAATTTTAATTGACGAACAAAAAGGATTTAGGAAAAACAAAAGAGTGGACATGGCCATTCATGATTTTCTTCGCAAAGTTTATATGAAGGTAGATAAAAAACAACCGGTTTTGGCTATGTTTATGGACATGTCCAAAGCATTCGACCGCGTTGACCACAATATCCTATTAAGTAAGTTAGAGACCTATGGGATAAGAGGGAATATTTCTAAACTTATAAAATCTTACCTTATGGGTAGGTCACAGAGAACTAGCATCAATAGTCTGTCCAAAAGTAGCAAAACAGAGGAAGAACACCTGTCTGATTTGAAACTGGTCCAGTATGGCGTTCCACAAGGCAGTGTATTGGGGCCATTACTATTTTTAATTTATATAAACGATTTCCCAAAATCAACAACTCACCCTATGTTTTTATTCGCAGATGATAGTACTGTTATTTTTAATAATGAAAATGAAATTAGTGAGAGTCTCCCTGACATAGTACAGTGGCTTAGTAATAATAACTTAAAAATTAATATGGATAAAACTATTGTTATGAAATTTAGACAAAGAAATTATTTAAATTTAGATACTAACATAAGTTAACGAATAAATGAAACTATGACTACGAAATTTTTAGGACTACATATAGATAACAATTTACGATGGCACACGCATATAGATCACATTTGTAACAAAATATTAAAGTTTTCACCTGCCCTGTACAAACTTACCAAAATTGTAAATCAGAAAACTGTTCTTACGGCATACTATGGTTACGTAGAGTCAACTCTACGATACGGGATAATATTTTGGGGGAATGCCACTGATAAAGAGTCTGTTTTTAAAGCATAGAAACGTTGCATACGTTCAATATGTAACCTGAAACGTACCAATAGTTGCATACCACACTTTAAGCGGTTAGGAATACTTACAGTTCCATGTCTATTTATTTATGAAATTGCCATATTCACACGAACTCTTATACACCTTTTTAAGTTTAAAAATAGTTCTAGGCGACGGGATCAACTAGAGTTAGTTCCCTGTAAAAGTACCCTATTTCACAAAACCATGTTCGCTATGGCGCCAAGAATGTACAATAAGTTACCAAAAACTTTACGTGACATCGACAGCGTGGATATATTTAAAAATAAATTAAAATTGTGGCTAATAGACAAAGTTTACTATTCCATTGATGATTTTCTAAATGATAAATATAATTAAGAGTTGATTAGTTGTAAGACAATTTGTAAATGTATGTACCTAAATGAATGATGTGACTATTTCTAATTATGATATTTATTGAATTTATTGATAATTGTTTATTTAATTTAGCTGATAATGTTTTTATTTAATTTAATTTCAATTAAATGTACCTGTACCTATTCTTGCCGTGTGATGCCGGCTTAGAATAGCATCACCCCACATCCTTCCCGTGGGTGTCGTAAGAGGCGACTAAGGGACTCGAGAGTATTGGTGTATTACAATTTTTAGGCGACAGGCTGACAACCTGTCACTATAGTGAGACACATGTTTTCCGAAACAACCTTAGAAAACAATACTCAAAAATGTCAGACGTGGCGATAGCGACCGTATTCTTACGGCTGTTAACGCTCTGCCTACCCCGCAAGGGATAAAGCCGTGATATATGTATGTATGTATGTATGTATGTACCTATTCTTAGAATTTAATTATTATTGTATGCTTAATAGCAGAACATAGCGAACTGAAATACTGTGATAACACCTTTTATATTTACCTACGATTCACAATAAATGCCATTTGTATTTGTATTTGTATTTGTATTTGATTAGCATAACAGACATACTATCGATGACGAAGACAATAAATTAACATTGTTGATTGTTAAAACAAGAACTTGCTTTATATAGAAACCTTTATAATAATTTTGCATACTAATGAATATTTCTACATAATGTAGCGCAAATATCACTATATATAGAAGCATTATTTATTATGTCTTTATATCTGTTGTATCATCATATTAAATACATTTATTTTATGTTTATTAATCAACAGAAACTAAAAGACTGGGATGTATGTGTATTATCAATAAGATGAACCTGACTGTGTTTTATTTTAACGGCACTTATTGTCAGCTGTCAGGTTTAAAATTTAAAAATCAAATTGGGCATATTATTTTAAAAAAAACTCACGTTGTGATAATATATAGTCATATTGAAAAACCTTATTATATAAAACTACTACATTTAGTATTATTAAAACAATTAAAAATCTAAAACTTAACAATAGTTTGCGACGCCTCTACCATCTCGATTATAATATTTCAAGTTTTTTGGCTTGCAACAGATGTTTTGCTAAAAGGAAATCCATTTTCTTCATTCAAGCCCTGACTTTGAATCGAAGCCAGTGTCCGCCTTTCATCATGATGTTGAAGGTTCCAGTGGCGAGCTGAGCTGGTATGGTGGTGCGAGGACACGGAGACACTTCCATGTGCCGCAGCAGCATGTAGGCCATCACTTTCATCTCGCAGAGTGCAAATCTGGACCCTGAAAATACACATGCATTGTCAAAGGCAATAGACAACATACATACATACAATATCACGCCATTATCTCTTGAGGGGTTGAGCTTTAATAATGGTAAAAATGCGGCCGCTATCGCCATGAGATAAATATTGAGGATCCTTGTAGATGATTGGTGTATCACTGTAATTGATAACAACATTTGTAATGTTACATTTTGCATCGATCTTGCCAACACACCTGGGAAGCGTAGTGATTATGGTAAATACTCTTTTTGGCATGGTTCTCATAGTTACTTGTTTTGATGCCCAAACATAGGAATTTTAAGAGGACAAGTATGAGAATATTCCTTGGATGACATTGAATACTCACCAATACAGTTCCTGGGTCCTAAGCCAAAAGGTGAATACGTGAAGGGTTTGATATTGTGCTTGTTCTCTTCAGAAAACCGTTCAGGGTCGTATTTGTCAGGGTCAGGGAAGAACTGAGGGTCTCGGTGCATTGCCCACACCGGAATCTGGAGGCCTTCACCTTTCTGAATCTAAAGACAACAAAATACGCAAAAGGCTGTTATTATTTGGAATGGAATCATTGTTTTGACTTTTATAGCGATCCCGAGGATTAGATAAAGGACCCAAATGCTTTTTAATTTAAAGTCTTTACACACCAAACTTACAATGTAATCATTGGTCGCGTTGTCGTTCGGTTTTCCTAAGTTATAATCCTTAGTGCATAAGCGGTCCAGTCCGACTGCTGGAGGATATTTTCTCAAAAGTTCTGGAAACGAGAAAATATTTTTGTGAACTAGTGACCCGAGTTATAAGTCTCTACAGATTCAGTTTTCATAGAGGTCATATATTAAAGATTGATTTTGCAAACTGAATCATATAATAACATATTAAACAAGACACCAAGAGGTCACCGTCCTTGGTAGAGTAAGAAAATTGTCTCCAGTGGTTGTCTTGGATAGCGGCAAGAGTTCTGGTGAGCGTTTCACAAAGTTTGACAGCTGGGCATATGTTTTTTTTTGACAAATGGGGAATATCTTTTTATCCATACCAGACACAGCCATATCCATGTAGGTCATCTTCTGCACAGCATTGAAGTCAAATTTCCCTCCGCATTTCTGTTCCGTTTCCCTTATCTCCTCAACCAGTTTGTCTTGGACATCAGGGTTCACAGCCAGCTCATAGAGAAGAAACGTCATCGAAGAAGCAACAGTCTCGAAGCCAGCGATAAAAAATAAGACGGCTTGAGCAATCAAGTCGTCTTCGGCCCAAGCTAAAATTTAGAAAAGTTGCAATCACTATACCGAAAATAAGAAGTCATCCAAATAAGTTGGGGCGAAAATAAACCACGTTTAGGCAGTAAGGAAAAGTAAAAAATAGATAAAATCAATGTTAAAAGAATTATCAAGTTTTGGCACCTCTTGTTATTGTCTTCTGTCCAACTGCAGATTCCTTAACAGTAGCGAAGCCTGCGTCATCATCTTGAGACTTTTCATCATACGAAAGTTTTCCTGTAAACATTTATTTAATTTTATGATTACAAAACTACGCTTGGTTACGGGAATCCTAATCTCAAAAAATTGGTTAGGGTTTGATATGTAATGGTCTTTTACTTTGCCTACCTTTTTTGGCCTCCATCAGTATGTGGATCATATCCGGACGAATAATGTTGTGTTTTTCTCTCTCTTGCATCGTGGAAACGACCAGGTTTCTGAAGAAATTTTGAGCTTCAACGCCGAAAAGTTTGAATTTGAGCAACTGTAACAGTTAAATTATTTTTAAATTGTAAACTTAAAAAAAAAATAGGAGAGCAAATGGTAGAGGTAGAGCGACTCTTCGTTGTGTTTCTTGTTACTAGCAAATATATTTTTTCTGGAAGCTATGTAGGTATGATATTCATAGACACATCGCATTTAGATTACATTATTTGCAGATGCTAACATAAATAAAAGATTATTATCTAACAAAGGAATATTATTCAAAGCAAATATACAAGTAGGTACCATGGTTATTTAAGTGGATGATGAAGTGTAAATAGTGGAACATACCATTGTTAACTTTGATAATGATCCACTTAATTTCATCGATTACGTACCTAATTATAATAGATATGATAGTGCTTGAGTTGAGTAGTAACAGAAAAAATACATGTTTTATTTTAAGGCTTTGACGCATTTTTCGTCTAAAAAGAGCTTACAATTATGACAAAATCTTTAACATTATATTTATAGAAAATTACGAGTGGAAAAAGAGTTAGCAATGATAGTCTTATATAATTGAAAGGCTAAAAAAAAATAAAAAAGCTACCAAAATGATGGCGAGACAAGTAGGTACGTAGATCACTTACTTTCATCAACCAAGGGAACGCAGTGGAAATGAAGAACATGATCAATTGTTTAAACTTAAATGTGGAAGCATTAAGGCCCTGGATGTAGAAATTATTGTTTCTGTCACTGTGAGAGTCCACCTTCAGACCAAAGGCACAAGAAGCAATGACGTCACAAGCGTAGCGAGTCATCAAGTCTTTCGTTTCGAGGTCCAAGTGTGACGCTGCAAATGACGATTTTTTTAACTATATCTACCAAGTAACTGTCTACAGAAATTCTTGAGTTGCTGTTTAAGTGTTTTACGCCTTAGTTTTTGTGGGAAGTGTTAAGGGATGTTTTACAATAAAAAAAAATATGTGCATATTTATTCATACCGCCAGTTTCTTTCATTTCTTTTTTAAGGTTAAGTATCATCTGGTCTCCAACGTCCACCATGAATGGAACCATCAACCGCATCTTTGAGCTAGTGAACGCAGGGCTCATAGTTGATCTCATGTCCTTCCATTCTTGTCCTGGAAATAAATGTGAATTGTTATGTCATTTGTGTCAGTATTATGAGATACCGTTTCTTCTGCAGCATATTTTTGCCTAGAAAATTATTAGGAAGCAATTATACCTTTCAAGGAGAAGAGGTTCCTGCCAAACAGAGGATCCGCATCCGAATTGACGAAAACTCGATGATCCAAGAAGTGTTCGAAATCTTTGATTGTGATCTTCTTGATCAGCTCTAAGTCTTTTACTATCAGTACTGGCTTAGTGAACTCAAATCTTCCAACAAACCTAAAAATTCATAGATGTTTTGTCATTGTATTGATATAATTATGAAGAATAGATCTGCTGTTGGAAGAAATTTCTTGCTAGAAAAAGCAGTGCCTATGGTGACCTTTTTCTTTTTGTATTTGTCCTGTATCTGTTTTTCTGTGCAATGAACAAAGAATTGATGCATGTTGAATGTGTGAAGTGAGTTAGAAAAAATAGGTACTTAATAATTTGTTTTGTTTCGTAATGATTGACCCATAAAAGTGGCAGAAGATCAGGAAACTATAACAACCTGCATTTTGGGTAAATAAAATACCAATGATACCTTTCTTCTGGAAACTTGAAGTAGGTTCTATTCAAGCTGTCAACAAGGTGGTCCAGTCGCAGAATGATCCTGGTCATGGAGCCGAAGAAGGGCACAATGGAGTCTGTTTTCACCCCTTGCCTGTCGAACTTGGAGTATACGTTGTGGAAGAACATCGCCAGAGCTGCTAGCAGCCCTATTGTCCAAATCAACCATAGCATCGTCTGGAAAAAAAACTTCATGTCACAGCTGTAATTTGCTGTTCATATATTTATCACCAGTATTATTATGTATTTTCAAAAAGAGATTTGACACTCAGGGCCCAGTGGCTCTGACCATACTAGCTTATAAAGTTTACAATGAGATACGATAGCTAGTGCGGAAACCTTTGAAGTAATTTTTTAGAGTAATCATAATTGTGCGCGTATAATAATCTATTTAAATTTTTCTAATTTTCCTTGGCTGTCCCGATGGCGTAGCGGATAGTATGCCTGCCTTCTGCGCCGAGGGTCGTGGGTTCGATCCCCACCGGGCACAAATATTTGTTAAGTCAATTTTCAAATATTTGTGTTGAGTCTGGGTGTTTTTTATGTATAATATATATTCATTTACAAAAAAAAAAGTATATATGTATTAGTATCAGCTATCTAGTTCCCATAGTACAAGCTTTGCTTAGTTTGGGGCTAGATGGCGCTGTGTGAATTGTCCAGGATATTTATTTATTTTTATTTAAAAGCACAATAGCAACACGCAGGCGTTTATTTTGAAGTCATGATTTAGTAACTACGCTACATAAGCAACGATTGACCGAGTTGTTTTTGTTTTGCTTAGGCCAATCAAAATTTAGGCGGATCGCACACTTTACACACAACGCTCCGCTAAAAACGCATCCGTAACGCAGCGGAAGTTTGAAAAAGGCGGATCGCACACTTAACGCACAACAGAGCGCTAAAATAACGCATCTGTAACGCAGCTGTCTGTCAGATCCATACTAGAAACGTCGATCCCCAAACCGCTGTTGACGGATGCGTTACGTATGCGTTAACAGTGGTTGAGCTTGAGCGGTTTTTTTATGGGGATTGACGTTTCTAGTATGGATCTGCGTTACCGATGCGTTATTTTAGCGCTTCGTTGTGCGTTGAGTGTGCGATCCGCCTTTTTCAAACTTCAACTTGTTTCCTAAAGTAAACACCATCTTGTTAGATTGCAATATCTAGGAAATAAGTCAAATATTACAAGCAGAATTACTTAAGGAACGAGAATTTCTAACCATATAACAAAATGCTGATAGTTTATGAATTGTGTATTCTGTTAAACAGACAAATCCTACAGCTCTGAAAATAGCATCGATCTGATAAATTATAACTATTATTTGAGGAAATGGAAGGACGTAGAAGATATTTCAATTTTACATACATACATACATTATCACGATTTTAGCCCTTGCGGGGTTGGCAGAGCGTTAACAGCCGTAAGAATACGGTCGCTATCGCCACGTCTGACATTTTTGAGAATCGTTTTCCAAGGATGTTTCAGAAAATATGTGTATCACTATAGTGACAGGTTGTCAGCCTGTCGCCTTAAAACTGTAATACACAAATACTCTAGAGTCCCTTAGTCGCCTCTTACGACACCCACGGGAAGGATGTGGGGTGATGCTATTCTAAGCTGGCATCACACGGCATAAATTAATCATTAAATTACGGTATTTCAATTTTAATCATTAAATAGTGAAATGAAATGGTTTTTGCGTTGTTCGTCTGTTATGAACACTGTTACCGGGAATATTCCCATAGAAAAAATATTCGCAACAGCGCTGAGAGCTGCTAGTTTTTTTTTCAAACGGGAAAACTTACATTGTCAATCCGTTGTTATTAAACTTAAAATATGTTTTCTCAATTTATTTAAACTTTACGATAGTCAACTGATTAGTCCAGTGCGTCAGTCACAACTAGTTATAAGACGGTTGTTTCTTTACCTACCTTGTTGATATAAGGTAATGTTGAAGTACCTACTTTAAATATTCATAGCATATTAACTACCTGCCTTTGGTTTTCCTTGTAAAACCACTTATAACAATATAAATCTAAATTATTTTCAATCTTTTATATTCCACGTTTAAGACTATTTAAAAATGCCATGCTGTGCTGTGATACCTATGTCATAAATATATCTTGCCAAATTATCTTACTTTACCAAGATTTCCCTAATTAATTTATTTAGTCCCGACACGATAATCTAATCATTATGTTTTGTCAATAGTTAAAAAACGTGCTACTTTGAAAATATTATAAATATTCCCAAAACTATAATAATTTCAGTTTATGATGTAGATCTTAATAGTACAGCAGACAAACTTGTAATAGAATTATTTATATTGTCATAAAACTTTATGTTTCGCGCTATGAAATAGATAAGAAATTAATTGTTTATACCAACGATGACGTGCACATTTTATAATAAAAAAATTGTGTCATCCTGCACCATGTAAATCTTAACGCTGCGTGTTAAATGCGTATGTATGAAATCACTTTATTGTAATACAAATTTACAAAAACATTAAAAGAAATAAACATAAGAGGCACAAAAGCTTACTTATACAATTAGCCTTTTTATTAACCTTTGAGATATCAAGCGGATATGTTATTTACGGGTAAACTAAGGTACTTCGAGATCCATATTAGTAACATCAATCCTCATGAACCACTGTGGACGCAGGACCAACGCACAACCGCACAGCTAGAGCAGCTTTGTGCGGTGGACCTGCGTCAACAGCGATTTTAGCATGAGAATTTTGTGTAGGTAATACGAATTGTCTATATCTATACATATAATAAGACAGTAACAAGTCAGTGTTCACTGACCCTATATAGTTTTGAAAAAACACAACGATAGCGCGTTTTAAAAGACTTGTGGCGACATCTATGAATGAGTTTTGTACGATGTTTGTGTTTGTTTGTGTATATGCGGAAGCATCACGCGAAAACGACCGAACGGATTTTGAATCAAATTGTACCAAAATGTCAAGTAATTCACCGACCAGGTTATAGGCTAAAAAAGACATACCCCTAAAAGGGGGGATGGCTGCTACACATAAAATAAGTTTGTAGGTCATGAGAATTTCATAGTGGCGCGTAGTAAAAGGATGTGTATGGGCTAATTGGACCTGAGATTATTTTAAATTTCGAACTGGCCAGCACGTATTGTGTCGCTTTGAATAAGCGCACAGGAAGAAAAAAAAACATGAGGCCGTATTTATATTTTTAATCTGTATTTTTATAACCTCAACAAATGAGTTTGTCGAATTATTGCTCATGATTACGACAAGGAAACTAAAATCTATGAATATGTCGACGACTACAAAAATATCTCTTTAATATTGGAATAATTTTCACTTTTAATAATTCAATAATTATTACCCTCGAAAACAAAAGTTCCGTGGTGCAAGACGTGCAAGTTGCGTGGCCAGACGATACAAACTTCATATAGGAATCATTTTCTTTGTGCGTAATCTACGCGGGAAAATTGCAATATCTTTTTTGTTTTTAAATTTTCTCGCTAATTTGGTTAAGGCTATTAAGCCAATGTTTGTCTGGTACATGCAGTATGTTATAGGTTTTGCCGACAATACAGCTACATTATTTTCAGGGAGCGACAACTTTTTTCTGAAATATTCTTTGGAAGTACTAATAAAAATTGGACTTCCGACACAAAGTGACTCAATCGGCTGGTACATTTTATATAGAAGATACATTTTTCCATATTTCTGTAAAATTTTCCTGACGAATGTTATATTTTATACTTTTGTGCCAGACGATCAAATCAGTATCTGAGATAAGACTTTTCGTGGCTATAGGTATAAGCCGATTTTCCACAGACAACGTTTTTTGGAAAACGCAGGGTTGCTCAAGACCTGCGCCACTCTCTCGGGCTCCCTGACTGACACCACAGGAACTGCGAGTCGATACGTGCGGAGCCAAATTGACTGCAGGATAGACCTCTGTCACACGTGTCTAACAAAGACTCCGTTCCGGGTTTAAATGTAGATTCTGTTGTCCTTCTCCAGGGCCGCCGGTCTTGGTCAGGTTTCTCCCTCGGTTGATTCTTACGACTCCCACGGGAAGAGAGGTGCTATTCTACTTTGCCGGCAGCACACGACCTTAATTAAATAGCCTTAGGTGCTTAATTAAACGTAACCCTAGCCGCGGCTTCGCCCGTGTGGAAATCGGTAATTCCATGGCATCACACAGGAACATTTTTTCGCGAAGAAAACTTTCCTATGCGTTAATCCAAGTTACCTCCTTTATGTCTGTGTTCAATTTCAAGAATATCAGTTAAACAGTATTTGCGTGAAGGAGTAACAAACAAACATATAAACTTTTTTATTTATATTATTAGTAGGAAGTAGGATAGGATAGGATTAGTAGTATGATTACTTGCTTTTGTTTTTATTTATTCACACTCATGAACTCGGTCTTCAGTCTTCCATCACAATGTCAAGAAATGTGGCATCAGTCTACTTCACGGAATTAATACTCTTGGAAGTAAATATTGCACGGTTTTAAAAAATCTGCTAAAAATGGCGTAAGAGGCGGAAAGTTGAAGATATAGGGAAGAGAACTGGAAAGCTACAAAATCGTAGCAGGGAAAGACGACTTCAAGAAACTGAACCTTTAGGGATTCTAAAAGACTAAACACTATAAACCAACCACCGTTTTCTTACTCTTTCTTACATGTGGAAATTGAAATTTTACGATTTAACAGTTTTTTAAATTACTTACATATAGTCTGAGAAACCAAGTTTTCTGGTACCTACCTACCAACAATTTAATATTGGCTAATATTATTTTATGGTTCTTAGAGGCCTATGTTTAGCAGTGATCGTCCTATATATAGCTGATAAATGATGGAAGATATATTATGGCGAAACGAAGTTCGCGGGCAGCAGCTAGTTAGTACGATAAGATTGTTCAAAATTTTCAAAGCCACAATATCAATTTCATTCTGATCACAGCTCATTTGAATAGTGCGAACAAGAAGTAACATAGTTTGGTGTCGCGGTCTCGCCCGGAACGCCTGCAAGTTTCACACAAGCAACCCAGTTACGAGTTTGTTCGCTAGTTAAAGTTGACCGCGCTTGAGACTCCGCAGGACTTGGCTAATTAGATTGATAGCTAGTTCATTAGCAAGTGTTTGGACAGCTGACAACGCAACGCCGTCTGTTGCCTTGATTGAAAGCGCCTGATACTTTAGTATTAGCAATGGTTGAGAGTTTGCTGTAAGGTTTTTGGAAGGCGTTATCTAATTTGTTTGAATAATACATTTACTTTGATTCATTATTATATTAGTTGTTTTTGGGAAACAAGATTGAAAGCTCACTCATTTGCAAGTGTTTGAACTACAGGATTGGACAGCTGGCAACATAACGCCGCCGCCTGTTGTTTTGATTGAAAGCGCCTGGTGATTCAGTATTAGCAATGGTTGAGAGTTTGCTGTAAGATTTTTGACAGGCGTTATTTTTTGTATCATAATTTTGTTTAATATTGCGTTTCTTTTACTTTCAATTATCAAAATATTTAGTTTTTTACTTTTCATAACGTTTTATGAGTTATTTCAACACTACCAAGTTACTTAAATAAATAAAAATTACAGAGAAACCACCGCTAATTCTTTTTGACTTTTAAAAGGTGGAGTAAGCCCGGTGTTGCACAGGAAGAAAAAGCGACTTAAAAGATTAAGCGTTAAATCTTGGAAAACCTAATAATATGATATTGCGCATCCCCTGGGCTTCATTAGCAAGTACAATTTCGTTCATTATAGGGTTGTAATTTAATGTAACTTAGGAAAATAGGGATGAAATTTCAATGTATTTTTTTAGGTTTTGTGATCAGTCGATCATGCTTTAAATTGCTATTTTTCCTACTACCAACAAAGTTTATTAATTATGTTGACATAAAATTGGCAGCTGACAATACGTTTGAAACAATTTTAGCTTGGTCTTTTATCGGCATTATTATAACAATAAGTAGGTAAGTATAATAAAGAAGAAACATTTTGTTTAATATTAATAGCCTAGGTTATCATTATCATACTCGACCCGTATACGTATGTAATGTTATGTAATATTCTCAGAATTCAGAAATAGATATTTATTTTGGTTTTGTTGCCCCTGAATATTTATGAGTACCTAAACTAAAAGTCGAGATTGATGTTAGCAAAAAAAGGGAACTGAGTATAAATTCCGAACTAGCGAAAAGTCTGAAACTGCTTTCAGATACAGGAGTTTAGAAATCTATACGTTGAAGTAAAATATTTTAGTTATTATAATTATACTGACTCGATGGCGTAGTGGATAGTACCCCTGCCTTCTTCGCCGAGGATCGTGGGTTCGATTCTCACCGGTCACAAATATTTGTGAAAACAATTTTCAAAAATTTGTGTCTGGGTATTTTCTATGTATAATATATATTAATTAACAAAAGAAAATATCTAACTAAGCATTAATATTAGCTATCTAGTTCCTATAGTACAAGTTTTGCTTAGTTTGGGGTTAGAAGGCGTTTTGTGCAATGTCCTGGATATTTATTATTTATTTATTTATCTCATTATTTTGCAATCGATATTGTATGCTCAGCTCTAGTTCATTACGCGTGACGGCGGATTGAAAGCTAGAAAAAGGTGAAAAATTGCGCGACGCATCGGCGCAGATTACGCGTCGGGATTACTCCGAGTCATTTATCAACTTCAGCTCACGACAACGGGGGCCAAGGGAAGGGAGAAGTGATTATTTGTCGGTACAAGCTGATTATTAAATAAAGGATTTGTAAATGGCGGCCGATCATCATGCTTTCTCTTTCCTACTAAGGCTCTGACATATACCAGGCGTTCATGTTTTCTTCCTTGCACTTAGGTAACCGCCGCCATTGACAGATCCTTTCCTTAAATTGTTGCTGTAATACTAGAAATTTGTCTCGGATGGCACGTTAAGCCGTAGGTCCCGGTTGCTGTCTATGATCACTTAGACGGCGGTCGTTACACAACCACGTCAGAAGCCTGCTGCTTGTAGTAGGCGGTTGAACAATTCTGGCACTAGGGTTCATCGGGTCGTTGGAGGACTCGGTGTCCCACACGAAAAGAAGAAGAAGACTAGAAATTTTTCTGTAAGTACAACAATTTGTGATGCTATTCGTGATGCCGGTTTGAAATAGCATCGCCTCATAGCATGATTGACAAAAAATATGCGCTGCATCAGTGAACGTAGTCGGGGACGCAATGAAGAGAGAGGCGATTATTTTGTATTTGAATAAGTATTCTTTGCACAAATTATACAAAACCATTACAGTATGTCTAGTCTGGTTAGCAATCTGAGGTTAGGTTACACAGTTTGGACTACAGACCGTTTTTATGCCCTCCGCTTATGACTTACATTCGCGGTGCGCCGGGTTAGGACGTGATCTAGACTAGACGTAAAACTAAACAACTTTTGGGCGTAACTTGCAAAAAGTTTATCCTAGGTATCATTATTATTAGCAACCTATATTTGCATTATATGAAAAAGCTGCCGTAACGATAAATATATTAGATGTTTACATTTTTATATAGGTTATATTTCTGGACGAAACATGTAAAGGCAATTTTTCTAAAAATTTACAATCAGAAATGTCATCTGTAGCTTACACCAAGCTCAAAGCTTTCTGTGACGAAAACTGGAACGTTTTACTTCAGCGAGGCTCCGATAAATAAAATACTGTTTTTAATTCGTTGCTTTTATTTGTTCCTGAAATATAAGGAGAGGGTAGGAGGAAGTACTTTGTTCTGAATGCCTTCAATCTGAGGAAGAGTGATTGTTTCAAAGAAAGGGCGCGGAGGCCAATAAACGCTTTGTTTCTCTGCCTAATAAACGTCAGGTTATGTTCAAAATAAATAAACTTTTGTAGCTGATAAAACGCTTTTATGATCTTTTGTAAATGTTGCAAGAATTTAATCTTATTTGATTTGATTAGATTATATTTAAGTAGGTAATAAAAAAAAGAAAACATTATTGAATTGGGAACCCTAATACGTACTCGTACACGGTTATTAGTGAAAAAGTAATTTCTTCATTTCAGTCGCCATTTTGATTTTTGATGATACTCGTAGGTTCGAAGTACCACTCAAAATAAATGTTGGTCATGTCATTTTTAATAGATTTCAAATTAAGCTTTGTATTTTTTTTCTTAAAACTAACCTAAGCTTTTGAAAATGATGCACGTAATATTGCGATCAAATTAGGAGTAGTAAGTAAATTACTACGTGGCTCTTTAGCTCCCAATTTCAAGACAAGGGATTGAATAGATATAGAATTATTCTATTAATCTACTAGCCAAGTGTAACTAACGTTATAATAATTGTCTGTACATGAAACAACTTGAGATATAGTTGTCACTTGTCACACGAGAGGTTGTTAACGAAGCTAGGGCGATGCAGGGGCGGATCGTGACTTTGCGGGGCCCTGGGCTAAAACTGCTCGGGGCCCTTTCACGCTACAAATTTTATAGTCGCGCACACGGGTTGATCAATTTGGGTTACTATAACTTTCTTCCTAATGTAATACTGTACCTACGACTTACGATTTGTCTCTTATTGAACAGGGTCCGGGGGCCTCATGTATTCTCGGGGCCCTGGGCTGAAGCCCATAAAGTCCATAAGTAGATCCGCCCCTGGGCGATGGGGGAAATATAGCTTTTAGAGGATATACAATGCTAAACTAAAAAGAGTAATTGATTTTACTATCGCCATATTATCTTGCTTGTACTATATCAGACAAGAACGACCACTGCTGGACGTGCGTATCTCCCTATTGAGATTAGGTGGGTATTTGCCATACTCATCACGCATGGCAGGCAGTTGATGAGCGCAGTGCAAGATGTTGTTATTTACAGAGAACGCTGCCCATTTCCTGGATTCACTGATACGGGGTGATGCTGTTCTATGCCGGCATCACACGACATATGTTTACACTTTCTTAGTTCAATATGTCCTGTATATGTAATTTGTTATTGGGCAATTGGGTTTTATATTTATTTACTAAATACTTACTTAAATCACGCCTTTGTCCCTTGCGGGGTAGGCAGAGCGTTAACGATTGTAAAATTACGGTATTTATCGCCACGTCTGACAAACATTGAGGACCCTTTCAGACGATTCGTGCATCACTGTAGTGACAGGTTGTCAGCCTGTCGCCTAAAATTGTAATACACATAAAACCTTCGAATCCCTTAGTTGCCTGTTACAACACCCGCCGGAAGAAATGGGGTGATGCTATTCTAAGCCGGCATCACACGGCAAATTATATTTAAGTATTCACTTTTTGAAATGAACTATCATATAAGTGAATAGATTCAATTACATTCTTAAAATCGGGTTTAGTAAAACTTAATAAATCCTAATATATTTTCCTAGATATTTAAAAAAAGCCTACCTACATGTCTACCTACCTTTATATTATTATTATATCAGCCTAAACTGTTCCACTGCTGGCCAAATGCCTCCCCTTTCTCTACATGATATTTATCTAGTTTTATTTCACATAGCTTTTTGTGATATGCGCTAAATTTAGACTTGGCTCTCCTCTAGCATAATAATTATTTACTCCATGACTACGGCATAGAGTAGTGAAGGGCCTCGTTAGACTGATTCGGAACCTCGAGTGCGAACACTGTAATTAAAATACACACCAATACGATATATTAATTAGACTTTGGAACCCGCTGCAGCGTACTTAGTAATCTCGAACCAACAGCGATGAATTGCTGGTTTTTATTTATATCACAGTTCTCTGTTGAACATACACTTCGATTCTGTTAGGTACTGCAAGAATTTTGTAAAAGTCAATGAGAGTAACAGAAATTTCATGTTCATTTTGTTATGACTTGAAAATTATACAGAATTATATTATTATGCTGTTTGATACGTAGAACTCAGTGGGACCTCTGAAAATGCTGGACTCAACCGGTCAAAATGAATAACTTTGCCCTGGTTATCTGGATCCTGACTGAGCAATATTCCAAAGGAGGTAATTTGTGGCCTGTTGTCTATTGAAAAAGTGGTTTACTTTGATCTTTTGATGTTCAAAATTAGGCCGTTCGGTACCAGTCCGTATATGCAGTAGAAAAACAAAATCGTGAACGAAAAAAATTTACGAAAATTTTATTCATAAATTCATAAAAATTATCCTTTATAAAGAAAAAGTGATTAAATTATCAATTTTTTGTTTTCAATGCATGTTACATGTTAAGGAACTTGAACTATTTGTTTCCCCCCCTCAACCTTCCAAGCTGTACCACTTTCAGCATTCTCAAAGACATCCACAGCAGCTTTCCCAACAGCATCCACCTTCTGCCACGTTAGCCCCTTCATGTAAACGAAGAAATCCAGCTGCAGCTGCTGATCCTTCCAGGTCTTCGGATTCGACGTCAACTTGGTCTCCGTGAACCCTGGACAGATTGCTACAACCCTCACTCCGGTTCTGTCAGAGTTATACTTGTGACCAAGAGACTTGGTAAAACACATCACTGCGAACTTTGAAGCTTGGTAAATAGGTAAGAACTGGTCGGCCACGAATCCGTAGATTGAAGCCAAGTTAACGATTGTTCCTCCTTTACCTCCTTTTTCCTTCCTCATGTGCTCCCAAAACTTCATCGACCACTCTATCAAAGCTGTCACGTTGATATCTATTGTCTTTTTTGCTAATGTATCATTCAGAATGCCTGCGTTGTTCACTAGCACGTCTACATTCTTGTAAGTATCTATAATTTTATCAAAAACCTCATCGAGATCTTTTGTGACATCACATTTGTAGAAAGCTGCTTTGTTTTTGCCATGTTTAGCAGTAAGAGTTGTGACTGCTTCTGCACCTTGGCTTTCGTTGATATCCAAAAGAACAGCAACTTTGGCTCCTTTTTCGAGGTATCTGTCAGCGATTTCGTAGCCGATGCCAATTGCTCCGCCAGTGATAACAACAACTTTATTTTTTAGGTCTTTTTCCATGATGTATGTTTGAGACAAGGAAGTCACAAATGGATGAATTTTCTAGAGGAATGGTATTTAAATGGACAAAGGGTCATGCCCTAAACTAATCTAGGTTCGCTTGGGTGGTCTATTATCGTAATGACTCGTAAGAATTATAGATTGTAATTAGACAAAGTTGTTTATTATCTCATTATTTTGGAAAATACCTAGATTTAATGAGAATGTTTTCTTTAATTTTAATTTTACTAGTAGAATAAAGACTATGCTGTGATGTGGAATGACTTGCTTCTTTATTAAGATCATCGATATGTAATCGTCAAGTCCAAGGTCAGCAGATGTGAAAAATAAAATAGGATATCACATATATCACGCCTTTATCCCTTGCGGGGTAGGCAGAGCGTTAACGGCCGTAAGAATACGGCCGCTATCGCCACGTCTGACATTTGTGAGGATTGTTTTCCAAGGTTGTTTCAGAAAACATGTGTATCACTATAGTGACAGGTTGTCAGCCTGTCGCCTAAAAATTGTAATACACCAATACCCTCGAGTCCCTTAGTCGCCTCTTACGACACCCGCGGGTAGGATATGGGGTGATGCTATTCTAAGCCGGCATCACACGGCACAAAATAAAATAGGATATGCTTACCAAAAAAAATATACCATTGCGCACATAACTATAAGACTTGAAAAATATTTAGAAACGTAGGTATTGTGACACCAACTTTCCCATATTTTACTTTTTTTGAAATCCGTGTATATAACAAACAACATCATACCTATTGTGATAATACTTTTACATAATAATTCTATCTCATTATTTACATTTATAGATAATACTCATTATTTCTCAGTCTTCCTCATTTAGTTCTTAGAACTTATATAAACTGTTTACTAGGAATTTGGATAGATAGCCATAACATTATCGATAATAAGGGCTATAATTACGTTAAATATGATTAAAATAACAAAAGCAATAAGTTTTTATAAATACAATAAATAGTACTTGACGTCTTTTGCCATCTATAACGTATTTTGTACTTAACATTGAAGATTGGTCCTTTACTCCTCGTGAAGCATAGGGCCTCAACAAATTTCCTCCAGACATTTCATTTTTGGGCTTTTTCTTTAGCTTCTGCCCAAGTTGTTCCGGCAGATTTTACTCAACATTAGCGTCTGACTACCGCGCAAGGGATATAGGCGTGATACATTATGTGTGTGCATGCATTTGTTTCCACCGATCGGTTCGAAACGTCGGGGAAAACATACACGTGAGAAGTGAGGAATCCGATCAAAATATTTATTAGTTTTTTCGCGTTTATTAGTTTCTACTTGTTAGCAGTCATTATTTCACGTACTTAGGTAATATTTTTTTCTTTGTTATCATTTAGTAAATAACCATCGGACGAAATTATTGTTTTACCTTTTTTTGACAGTTGTTATCGCCTAGGTATCGCGAACACGTCCAATACTAAAATAAGGGCGCGTTCACATGCTCGTATGCGCCGCCTTTCTAAGGATTGATTGCGAAAAATGTCTACAATCCGCGTCAGCCTTGAAAGCGTGTGAACGCGCTCTAAGACTGTAGTTTTCATTGGCGCCAGATAATAATTTAATCTGCAGCAAGTTTCAAATTGTCACTAGTAAAGTGGACATCATTATGTCGAGAACCGTGCAAAATAAAGTGGTAGTTGTGACCGGCGGCTCTCGCGGCATCGGTTTTGAAATAGCTGCCAGCTTCTTGAAGAATGGTGCTAGTCGGGTCATTTTACTTGACGTTATTGAAGACTTGGGCAAAAAAGCTGCAGCGGATTTGAACAAAGAATACGGCGATAAAGTCGAATTCATCAAATGTGATGTAACTCAAGATTTAGATAAACTTTCGAAGATCATCTTTGACAAGTACAAAACAGTGGATGTGTTAGTGAATAATGCTGGCATTACCGATGAATTTGATGCTAAAAGAACGATCGCTATTAATACGACGGCTGTGATCGAATGGAGTTTCAAATTCTGTGAGCACATGAGGATTGACAAGGGAGGCAAAGGAGGTACCATCTTGAATGTAGCATCCATCTACGGATATAGATCTGACCCTTACCTACCAATTTACAAAGCATCAAAACACGCGGTGATGGGTTTTACGAAGACTTTAGGACATGCTGACAACTTCAACAGATATGGTGTCAGAGTTGTGGCTATATGTCCAGGATATACTAAGACCAGTCTGGCCATAATCGAAAAACAATCGTTGCCAGATGAGAAGGCGGTTGAGGAATTCGTGGAGTTTTTGAACAGACCAACTACTTTGTGGCAGACGGCAGAAGACGTGGGAAAGGCTTCGGTTGATATCTTCAAAATTGCCGACAGTGGAACCGCTTGGCTTATTGAAGGTGGAAAACCAGTTGAACGTATATTTTAATTTTTAAATGTTTTTGTAGTATAAAATCCTAGTGCCGGTCGTCAACAAATTATTTCAAATTATTGTTCTTTTTTAATATATTTTCTTAGCGTTCTTTAGTTTGATGTTGTTATTTTGATTTGATACTTAATAAGTAGATATCTGCATTATTTTGAATCTATGCTATATAATCATACGTTTGTTAGAACTTATCAATAGTTTTATCACATACCTTGTTCTGATAACGTGACAAGGTAAGGTAAGGTTGGCTAAAGTTAGTATTTAGTATAAATATAGCATGTACATTGACATAAAAATTATTTAAATTTACGATTGACATAAAGCGGTCGACATACGCATAACAGAATTCTTATGAAAATAAAGATGGTATATTTTTTCTAGTATTTTCATTTTCGAGTACAGGTATTTATATTTATATTATAATTTTTTATTCGAAAATGACATCCCAGGACGATGAAAAATTATTCAAACTGAAAGATTCACTATCTTCACTCGACGCAAGTTTATTCCACTCAGAACATTAAAACTCTCGTTGGGAGATAAAGAAACCAGGAAAACAATGAAGTCTCGGGCGTAGTTGTAACATATAATGAGCTGTGTAGAGACGACAGGTGGTGGGGGGAGGGGGCGTTGGTAAAAGCTTTGCAACATTAGTTCCCATCAACCGCCTTAGAGACTTAGATGGAGACATACTGGTAATAAGAATCCTCAACAATCAAATGTAAGATGTGGTGTGGTTGAAAATTTGCTGTAGCACAGTATTATGAGTAGACTGTAACGTATAATTTTGTACTACATACATACAAAAAATACGCCTTTATCCCTTGCGGGGTAGGCAGAACGTAAATGATCGTAAAATTATGTAATAGTGTGGTTTATCAAGGTTTATAAGCAATGTGAATGCTGAAGTTTATGGTAAATTTATTAAACAGGTGAAGATGAGCATTTCTATTTATTTATTTTATTTACTGAAACAAACAGTTGTTTACATAATAATAATAGGTAAAGAACTCAAACAATTTAGGTGTAAAAAGGATCTAGTTGTAAAAATTACAACTTTCAAACACAATAGAGTGTGTAGGTACAAATAAATACATAAATCAACAATGAGAACTTTTGTTACACTGTCCTCAAGACTTAGTATTTCTTGTGTAGCGTTTTTATTTTTTTATATATTATCTCGTTGAACGCCTGTTTTTTTTTGCTGGCAATCTTTCCTCTCCGTATGTTCGCAACTTTCCCCGTAAACCGGCTGCTTCACCAAAGTTGTTTTCAAGTTTTATAATGCCGTGTTTTGTGTTGCCTTCGGGATTTTTGCCTCAACTTTAAACTTAAACAACTCCACGCATTAGTCCGGTATAAGGTAAGTGCGATTTCGCCTTAATTGTAGTGCGACTTCGCCTTAACGGGTGCTTGTCCACTCCTGTTTTATTTCAAGGAAATTGAGTTAGGTTTGTTATGTTGTTCTTGGGAAGTTTTAGAAAAAGCTTGCTTTGCTCTCATATTAAATTTTAATTATTCTAGATTAATTCTTCTTGCCTTATCCCGTTTTCTGTCGTGGTCGGCTCACGGGTACCTAGACCTAGGGAATTTGACGTCGAAACAGAGCGACTGCCATCTGATCTCTGCAACCTAAAGGCTAACCTAGCCCAAATTCTAGGTTAAGTCAAATATCATAGCTGCATTTAAATTTTATTTGAATGTGGGTTTCATCACGATGTTTTTCCTTCATCGTAAGAGCTGTCTGTAAATGTACGTGAGTAAAACCACATTGGTAAATGGCGGGGATTGAACTCACGTCTGACGATGGTCTTATAGACCGGTGTCCTAATCACGTGGCCATCGACGCTCCCTATTTATGTTTCTAGATTGTCAGTAAATTATTCATTTACTAGCGACCAGCCCAGCGGCAATAAGATGTGTGCTAGGCGGATCGCACACATAACGCACGACGGACCGCTAAAATATCGCAGCAGTCTGTCAGATCCATACTAGAAATGTCAATCCCCATATTAAAACCGCTCAACCGCACTCGACGAAGCGGTATCGCAGCGTCGTCCGTCGAGTGCGGTTTTAGTATGGGCTAAGTATTCTATTATGGATCTGACAGACCACTGCGATAGTTTAGCGGTCCGTAGTGCGTGAAGTGTGCGATACGCCTTATACTCAAAAACCTTCCTCTTGAATCAGTTTCTATCAAAAAAACCTGCAACAGAATCCGTTGTGTGGTTTTAAAGATTTAAGCAAACATACATACATACACACATACAGACGCGGAAAGCGACTTTGCTTTACACTATGTAGTGAAGAGAATGTCGTTTTAACGGTCCCGAACCAAGATTTAGTGAATCGTTCATCGACTAGTACTCCCACACGATAATAAGATCTTTTGACATCGTTATCGAATGTTTTCCATATCCCCAGTGACAGACCTTGTCAATTATAATGATGGATTGCAATCCCCCCTTCCTGATTTACGTGTCTCTTGACGCGCGTTATTTTTACCATGGAATCATCAGATCAAATTTTCTAGACACGTGCGAGGTTTAACGGTTTTGCAAACTCTTAACTTTGAACACAAAAAAATACTTTAATGAATTTTCGATGGTGGAGTAAGCGGGTTCTCGAGTGGAGACCATGACTCGGAAAGCATACCGTTGGACGCCCTACGACCAGACCTATGACTTATATTGGTGGCGAAAGCGGGAAATCGGTCATTATGGCGTACCCTGGGGGAGGCTTATGTCCAGCAGTGGACTGCTAAAGGCTGATGATGATGATGATGAATTTTCGACAGTGATTCAAAGATCTTTGATTGAAGTTGGGTACAATTTGTAAACGAGTGGATTCTTTCTTCAAAAATCGGACAGGGCTATAAAATTAGACTCCATTTCCCACGGTCGTGACAGACCTAATTTTGGCGTGTATCAAAAGACGCTAAAAGGTGGTTACCACCGTTATGAATGCGTCCGTAAAATCTAAGGAAACAACCTCATACTAAAAATCAACTTTGACACAGGAATAACGTAGAAACTTGTGTTAGTATGTGTCTCTGTTACTGTCACGATCGCGGGTTAGGCATACTTGTGTGTGTTATCTCTCTCTTTTCGTTGGATGACTCGGTGTCAAAAACGAAAAGAGAGAGAGATAACACAGACAAATTTGGGAAACCGGCGCTCGTGAGATAAACGTCTGTACAAGTTTTTTTAAACTATAAGTATGCCGTGTGATGCCGGCTTAGAATAGCATCACCCTGCATCCTTCCCGTGGGTGTCGTAAGAGGCGACTAAGGGACTCTAGAGTATTGGTGTATTACAATTTTTAGGCGACAGGCTGACAACCTGTCACTATAGTCATACACATGTTTTCTGAAACAACCTTAGAAAACAATACTCAAAAATGTCAGACGTGGCGATAGCGACCGTATTCTTACGGCTGTTAACGCTCTGCCTACCCCGCAAGGGATAAAGGCGTGATATATGTATGTATGTATGTATGTATGTACAAGTATGTTCCTTCTTACGCTTCAATCTCCTTGTTTTCTAGTTCCAAGAACCTAAAACATCGATCAAGTACAAACGAATTTGTTGGACAGTTCGACAAGTGTAGCAGCTGTTTGGAGAGTTTAGGTTTAAACTTAAACTTAACAAGCTTTTGGTATTTGATCTAACTTTTAGAAGCTTTGTGGAACTGAAGCTTCGGGGAAATATTTTAAGTAACTTGTTTGTGGGAACTTATGTACCGATACAACTTTGTCAACTTAGGTAGTTACTTTTTGTTAGAGAAGTTACTTGAAAATGTCTTAAAAACTTTGATTTAACAAGATAGCATGACATGACTTTTAATGAAAACAAACATTATTTTTCTTTTCCTTTGCAATATTGAGTCGTTTTACGGTCCGATAAATCCTGGTATTGGTATCAGAATACTTCAACATTGTACACGCTGCTCCTCGTTCCCTTCGTCTTTTACGACATCCACAGGCAGAAATAGGATGATGCTATTCCAAACTGGCATCGCACGGTCGTGCCTACTACAACCGCATTCGGATTCGTCGTTCCAGATACCTGAGCCACGGCATACCTTGCTGTAATTTAATATATAAAAAGCAGCAATGAAAGTTCTTGTCATGTAATTATTAAAACGACGACCGATGTGGCACAGTGGTAGTGGACTGCCTTTGACGCAGAAGGTTCCGGGTTCGATTCTCGGTGAGTCACTCACAAAGTTGATATTTTTCAATTTGTGAATTTGTTACCAACCTAGTTAGGACATTGCGGGCTGAAACACCCGATTGTCCGTAAGTAAGATGGTTCCGTGTTTCGGATGGCACTTTAAGCCGTAGGTCCCGGTTGCTGTCTATGACCACTTAGGCAGCAGTCGTTACACAACCATGTCAGAAGCCTGCTACTTGTAGAAGACGATTGAAAAATTCTGACACTAGGGTTCATCGGGTCGTTGGACGACTCGGTGCCCCACAAGAAAAGAGTAGAAGAGAAAGAGATTGAAACAGCTACCTATATAAGGTGTAAAAATATTAGCTGCAAATATTTAAAGAGGTGAATCAGCCCATGAAACTGAACAACTTTCCCCAAGAAACATAGGTCAAAACTGACTTGACACAAATTGACTTGATCGGTCGGTAATTTTGTATGGGAGGACCAAATTTTTTTTCATTTCGACCTTCCTTGAGGAAAGTTGTTCAGATTCATTGGCTGATTCACCCCTTCAAATATTTGCAGCACATATTTTTACACCTTATATATAGTTCCACAGCATTACTCCTAATTAGTTTTCTAGTAAAGGTGGATGGCAGACAAAGCCTTCAAGATTCTCACCTCTTGAACTCAAATATAATTAGCAACAACCCGAGCTCACGTTCTCTTTGGCTCACCCGAGCCTCTGCGCCGCACCTGACAACTTTCCAAGATATGCCGAGGGTGCACTTGAGTGATTGGACTGGATTACATTCTCGTGTTGTTCACTTTAGCCATTTGTTTACTGCAAACTTTGCCGGCGGTATTGTCTTTATAAATCCTAGGTTTTAGCTCATAGCTTTAGAGTCGGCACGATCTGTGGAATTAATTGGGACCAGTCAATGGAACGTCATCGACTGATTGATACTGACATGCGATCAGCCAATTATACTGGTTGGCCCAGGCTTTTGAGGAGGCTTATGCGCTTGTTCAGCTATACTTGCGCCTGTCACACATTTAACGCACGACGGACCGCCAAAATATCGCAGCGTTCTGTCAGATCCATACTTGAAATGTCAATCCCCATACTAAAACCGCACAACCGCTGTTGACGCAGCGCTATCGCACTGTCGTCCGTCGAGTGCGGTTTTAGTATGGGGAGTAATGTTTCTAGTATGGATTAGACAGATCGTTGCGATATTTTAGCGGTGCGCGATGTGCCTATACTGAAGTCTTATAAACCGCACCCAACTCTGAGAGCAATCTTAAGAGCGAACCTGAGTTGGAACTGGAGTACCTCATCTCAAACTCAAGTGAGTGACGCCCGTGATTACAGTTATAAAATAAAACTTCATACTACAGTCAGAATTTTCATACAGTTTCATAAATCAAAATGTGTGCTGTATTACTACAGCATTTAGGTGATGTTGGTCAGAGAGGCTTTTACAACAAATTCACTAAAATTTTCGTATTTCAACGCTCATTATTTTGAGGGGCAATTCAGCGTGAATAGCCTAATGAGAGCGACTGAAAAGCGTCGATACGTGATGGCCTGATGGTGGAAATGGGCTATTGCATGCTGTGGATGGAATTCGCACTATAAAGCGAGTGCAATGTGCTGAATAGCGCTTTGTCTGTTTGGCTTGTTTTGGTTTTGGGATAATTTTGGCGTTTTCAGGCTAGAAATATCTGGACCCTAAGTCTGCTAAATGAAAATCGATTCACTTGGATGTAGTATCGACGCTTCCATGCCTGGTGCTTCGAATTTAAGGTAAAACAACCTGGACCTTTATCCTGTACATTTTTCTGTTTTATATATATATGCAAAAAAAGTATACTTGATTTGACCTTTCGCCACCGGTGCTACGGCGCTCATCACTTCAGCTTAAGGCACAGCCTGCTGACTTAAGATATCTAAAAGATATGCTGGTTGGATATCATATTTTCTAATTAGCCATAAAGTGCATCGTATTAAGAGGTGCTGGAAATGCGGATTTGGTAGCGTACTATTCATATCAAAGTATTACTTCCGCGGTTTGCATAGTCTTAGTAGTTTTTGTTTTCGTTTATCTATGCCTATCATTGTTTCAGTATTTTTTTTTATAAGTTTTCTTTTGAGTCTTGTGTAGGTAAGGCAAGAGTCCCCTGCAAAAGGATTTGGCGATCACGAACGCTTTACCTACCCCGTAAAGGAAACAAGTGTGATTTATGCATAAGACGATTAATCTCCATCAGTCGAGCCGATTTCCTCGCTTCACTGCTCGAGGAGTCTCGGCGGTAAAACGCTGGTCGGATTTTTCAAGCTGTATTTCCCTAAGCGCCTTTAGTATAGTATGAAGTGGAACTGGAATAGGCCATTTGACAACGTGAAAAATAAAATGTAGAAATAGAAAGGTATGATATCGTCATCATATTATATTATTGGTCAACGAAAATGTAACTATTATCTACTGTTGCCATCGATTCGAAGAAGAAGAAGAAGATCATATTAGCCATAGAACGTCCACTGCTTCCCAGATTTTTAGCTCTCGCTCCACCGTAATCAATTCTTCGAGCAATAAAGCCTGTCCAATGCTACTTTAGTTTACTGACTCTCTTAGCTACCTATTTCGGTTACCTTGGTTTGTCTACGAATCTTCTCTTTTCTGAAAGTATGATGTAAGTTGACAATAATATTTTTGTAAAAGTCGAAAAATAAAGTTGCACTTTTAAACGAATATCACTTGATTTAAAAAAAAAGGTCCAGGCCTTTTTTTAAATTTCGTATATCTTTTGTTAAGCTGGCCTTCTGGTGGTGCTCCTGGCAATAATGAGATGATTCTTTTTTCAGTCGCCATCACACGGCACGGCATTTAATGTTTTACAGACCAACTACATACATACATAAATCACGTATATCCCTGGCGGGATAGGCAGAGCATTAATGGTCGTAAAATTACGGTCGTTATCGCCACGTCTGACAAATGTTTGAGGGTCGTTTCAGATAAGTCGTGATCACTATAGTGACAGGTTGTCAGCCTGTCGCCTAAAATTGCAATACACATGGAACCCTCAAGTCCCTTAGTCGGCTTCTACGACACCCACGGGAAAGAAAGGGGGTGATGTTATTCTAAGCCGATATCACGCGGCATACTAACTAGTTGGACAAAAAACTATCAGACTAAATAGTTACATAAAAAAATGGCCAATTAAAATATCGGTGTGAAGAAGGCCTATAAATACAGCTTTAGAGCTCTTACTAACCCTATGTAGCTCACGATCAAATCTTGCTACGAGGTGGGTTATTTCATGTGTCAGCCATTCAAGTTGACCACTGCCTTAAGGCCAAACCAGCCTTAAGCCAGTCGGCTGAAGATTAGCCAATCCTACTGGCTTCTAATCCAAGCCAATAGGTAGTTGTCTTTAGACAGATATAAACTGGGATTAAGATGTAGCCTCTATTTTGAGTTGGTAAGCGTTGATGAAATTAAAAAATTAATTTTATTATAGTACCTAGTGTTTATCAAAAGGGATTTCGGCCCTTTTCGGAAATATTATTAATTCCAAAATGTTTATTCTATTTTATATTATTAATTAGTCGATCCATAGATTTTCGTTTGTTCAGGGGTAGTTTCACGCTTCTCCTAATAAATAAAACGTCTTATATTCACAAAAAAATTGAGAAGTTATAGTATGCTGGCTTAAATTGTCGGGCTCTTCAGGACCCAATTATTTAAACTAAGATTATACCTATCTATCTATAAACGTTTAGTTTATAAAGTTAATTTGTTCAGACTAACTAAATCTTGATATCCTTAGCTCTCAGCTTCTTAGCTTAGCATCGAAAAGTTTTCAAGAGCTCCCAGCTTAAATTTCAGCCAAGATGATATCTGAAATAGTTTAGATAATGGTTTTTTGGTACATAAAAGAGATTCCGATAACTCGAGAAATTGCGAAGATATATCCATAAAAACAAGTAAAAGCTAAAAAATATATTTTCATTTTCAGAAGCAGAGAAGTTATATAAAATAAGAGCAGGTATGGTATACATTACATTTATACTATAGAGGCAAAACCATTTTTAAAGATGTTTCATCAACTGTCAAATTTTATCAATCATTTACATATTCAGTTAAATATAAGTATACGTTTGCTTAGTTAAACATATTTTAGGGCGTATAACAGTTAAAGAAGTTAAATTGATATTATTATTCAGTAATTTAACTTATCTAAATATTTAGCTCTTTATTCACTGAAAAGTCTTTTTAATAATTAGGTATGCTGTTTAGTTTTTTTAGTGTAGAAGAGTAAGATTCGGGCAATGCTCACGTCCTATCACTTACCACTGTGTCACATAATTGTTTGATTATGTGATGCTGGCTTAAAATAGCATCACTCCATCTCTACCCGTAGGTGTCGTAGAAGGCGACTAAGGGATGGATCCAGTGAATGAGCAGTAGCGTTCCCTGTGAACGCAACACCTGACTGCACTTGCCAATCTGTTGAGTGTAAATGCAGCTACACGTTCAACATAGATGCAAAATATGTAAAGATGCAAAATGAGTGATCACGGGATCAACCGGGAGAAATGAAAATGCAATGGTCCGATTTGTTCCACGTATTATTGAACACTAGTTTTAAAACTACTTAAAATGTAAGAGGTTACGCATGGCCGTATGTCGCTGCATCTAACAATCTAGGCCAACATCAAAGTCCAATGTTGTGCATGATCTAAACTAAGCAAAAATCTCAATTATGAAATAATAAACATCATGTACATCGTACATATTGCCACTCAAAACAAGAGCCATATCAAAATAATATCAATTAGGTAACTAATAGTAAGAAATTACCTTAAATATTGCAACAAAAATTTTGTTATGCAAATAATAATAAAAACTAACTTAAGTACTTCACCATTAAATAAGTAATAAAAAATCTTAATTGTCCCAATAATTATCTCTTATACATGATTACATACATCACTATGATTAATATTATCAAACTGCACTTCACTCACCGGTCGCGCACTTTTACCTTTTTGTTCACCACTATAATGTCCTTTATCTTTTTTCACCTTGCTGTATAAACCATCGACAGAATCATCATCTTCACTTGTCTTGTTTACCTTCGCGTTCCGACGCTCCTCCCCCTGTCTCGGGTGTTCTCTCCTCTCCGATACTTTACGGAAGTAACAAACAGAAGCTACAAACAGTGCGGTGCTAATAACTACAACTGCATATATCATTATGTAATGGTGCATGTCATGAGTGGTAAGAGTATTTAGAGCCGATTGTTCTTTGATCTCATTCAGTTTCTTTTGTATGTTTTGAAAATTCTCTTCATGAGTCTCGGTATACAATGATATGTTCTTGATGGACGTGTTAATTATGTTATTTATTGGCGACATTGTGGGTATTATCATGGTATTTGGGTCATTTATTATTATGTCAGTGGCATGTTCCATATTAGCGTATAACATAAAAGTGTCACCTCGCAATACGCATCCCTGTCTCAGCGTAATCAAACCTGTGTGACGTAGAGACTCTGTCGTCATACCAGCTGAGCATACAATCTGAACTATGCAAACGTCACAGCAATAATAAAACCATGTGTTCTGTTTGTGCAATTTGATCCATTTATCCATGCATGTTTTAATTTCTGTATGGCAGTATGCATTATGCATTTCGTTATTACGAATCAGCTGTATGTCGCATATCGATTGGGTTCTACTGATCGTACTATACACAGGGTGGTTTAATTTACACATTAACTTCTGTTCACGTACTTTTTGGCATTCTAAGATATCCGGTTGCTCCAAAGGTATAAAAGAGTATTGTTTAACATTAAATGCAATCAATTCTGATGTTGGAATAGCGTTCACAACATGGGTGGTATTAATGCTTTGGGGTATAGAAATCAATTTATCCAATTCATATAATTCATCACTTAGTAACGGTACTTTAATTTCCATAAGTAGATATTGTTGAGCAATGCGTGCATGTATACGTAACAACTTGTATATGTTTGTGACGTCATCGTCTTGTGCCTCAGGTAATGTTAGGTCACGTGATAGATGTCTGGCTATCTTATTAAGTTCATTTTGTAATTGGTTAGGGGATAGCAAATGAACGTCTATGTGCCCTTGGTACATATTTGTCAGCGTATTTATAAGTGTTTGTTGTATAAATTTTAAGTTTTGTATCATGGCTTCTGCTGCAATTGCGGAAGTGATTACATAGAATGCATTATTGGTGTCGTGTTTTTGTTTAATTGCATCATTATCTATTGTGTTCAGGTGATTATTTATTAGGTTAAAATGTTTTATCATTGTTTCCTCATTTCGTTGCAAAATGTTGTGTTCAGCCTCCAGAACACTTGTTTGATTTTTGAGTAGCTGTAGTACATGGTTTTCGTTTTGTTGTATGCTATTTATGTCATTTTCATATTTTTCTGCAAAACGCTGATCTAGTACTCCAAATAACGAGTTTGCGACGTACCCGATCCCATCAACTAATCCTCTCTTGTATCTATGTTGGATTAAATCTGGTGATCTCAGAAGTTTATTGTAGTAGATAAGTTCATTTGTACTTTGGTCTAACTGGTTTATCAGGACATGAAATTGCATTGCCCAGTCATCATTTCGGAACGTTTTTATATGTTGTACATAGTGCTGTATAGTTTCAACGTTTTTCCAGTAGTTTGTCAAATTATAATAGAAGACCAATTTCCATTCATCTTTGATTTCTTGTATTTCCGCCATCTTGTCAAAATAAAGAGTCTGGTTATTAGTAAGCGGTATAATGTTTGTGTCTTTGATAGTTTGTTGCATGGTAGGTGTAATTAGCGTCATTAATAAAAGTAATGCGTAGCACATAAAACTTTTAAATGACAATTTCTTAATTAGGTTTTGTCTACGTGCTGGTTCTTTATCAGTGTAGGTTTTTTCATTTAGCTCAGCTTCGACTAACGGTACTAATTTTGTGACCGGTCTTTTCAGTTCACCTTTTGCAGTCTTCAATGTGACGACCCTTGCATGGCCATCCTTTCCCGGATGTAGGTTAGTTACGCGTCCGAGAGCCCATTTTCCTGCAGGTAGATTTTCATCCTTGATGCACACGATATCATTAATTCTGGGGTCTGTGTTCTGGCGTTGCCATTTAAGCCTGGCTTGTAATTGCTGCAGGTATTCTTGAGACCATTTTTTCCAAAAGTCCTTGCTTATTTTTTGTACCACTTGCCATCTTTTTCTTAGGTCATAGTTCTTGTTATCTGGTTCTGGGATGGTCATAAGCGGAGTTCCGGTGATAAAATGACCTGGTGTCAGACATTCAATCTCATCTATATCCTCTGTCACAGTGCACAGTGGTCTCGAGTTTAGGCATGCTTCAATCTGACATAATAGCGTTTGGAGCTCTTCGTATGTCAGTCGTCGTTCTCCAATCACTCGCTTGAGATGGTATTTCATACTTTTTACGGCTGCCTCCCATAAACCACCAGCTGTAGGCCAAATTGGTGCGTTGAAGTGCCATGTCACTCCCATCTCTGATATTTTGTCCAAAAAGTAGCTATCGATTGTATTCGTGATGTCTCGATATTGTTGTAATAGTATTCGGTTTGCTCCTACAAAGTTTGTGCCGTTATCACTGTACATATTACGTGGCTTCCCTCTTCGAGCACAGAAGCGTTGAAATGCAGCTAGAAATGCCATGCTGCTCAAATCGGTTACCAATTCTAAGTGGACTGCCTTTGTAGCTAGGCAGACAAATACTGCTACGTATGCAAGTAGCGTTTTCTGGCCTCTGCCTTTATTTGCCTTTATTTGCATGTGGCCTGAAAAGTCAACTCCTGTATTGGCAAAGGGGCGCGAAACTGTTACCCTAGCCGCTGGGAGATCGGCCATGATTTGGTTTCTTGTTTTCATACTGAATCTTCGGCATATAGTGCATTTGTGTAACAATCGTTTAACGGCGCGGTATCCACCCACGATCCAAACTCTTTGTCGCAAATGTGTCAGTGTCAGTTTTGGACCTCCATGCAAGGTCTTGTTGTGTGCTTGCAAAATAAACAGATCTGTCGCTATGTGATTATGTGGCAGGAGCATCGGATGTTTCGTTGAGGGGTTCAGGGTTGAATTTCGTAATCTACCACCAACCCTTAGTATACCATCTTCGTCCAGGTATGGATTTAGGCTTAAGATGTTGGTTTTCGGACTAAGGGCTTTGTTTTCTCTAAGTCTTATTATCTCATCTTTAAATGCATGCATTTGCACTTGTTTGACTATGATTTGTTCTGCAATTTTCATTTCTGTGCTTGTTATAAAGCGTGATTTTTGTTTCTGTGTATTAGTCGTAAGCGCATTTTTGGTAAAGCGCATAATCCACGCTATGACTCTAGTGATATGAGTCATATCGCTATGCCTGTCTAGTAGTTCTATTACAATTGAAGACGGCTCCGATTGCACAACACCCGTTGTCACGTGCGTTTGTTTTGATTCGCACGTTGTGGGCGTTATTTCGACTTTTGCTGGTGCATGTTTTTCATAATTTTTGAGCCACTTTGGTCCACTCCACCATAAGGGATGTTGCAATAACTGTGTGCAAGTAACACCTCTCGTTGCACAGTCAGCGGCATTATCTTCGGATTTGACGTAGTTCCAATGTTGTTTTGGTATGACGTCATGCACTTGTTGTACTCGGTTGCGTACAAAACTTTTCCATTTTGTCACGTCTCCATTTAGCCAGCCTAAGACTATCATCGAGTCAGTCCAGGCGAAAGTGTTATTTTCAACCGCTTCCCATCTTAAGGCTTGCAAAACCTTTTTCATTAAAGTTGCAAGTAATAAAGC
The DNA here is from genome assembly GCA_029255805.1 of Keiferia lycopersicella. Taxonomy (NCBI): domain Eukaryota; kingdom Metazoa; phylum Arthropoda; class Insecta; order Lepidoptera; family Gelechiidae; genus Keiferia; species Keiferia lycopersicella. Next base: position 12,404,208 of record JARACZ010000004.1, on the reverse strand, counting down.
TCCACACAATTCAAGTCGTGGCAGTGTCATTTTATTTTTGACGGGTGCTAATCTCGATTTTGCAGCGATCAGTCTGATAACGGATTCATTGTTTTCGTTTAACGTTTGTAGGTAAATAGCGCAGGAATACACTTTCTCTGAGGCGTCGCAGAATCCATGAATTTGGAACTTTTTTGTTGTATCCCCCAACCACCGTGGGATATCACATTGTTCTATGTTATTGAGATCATTTGTAAAGTGTACCCATTCATCCTGAATTTCTTTTGGTAATATGTCGTCCCAGTCGCTGCCGATTAGCCAAATTTTCTGGAATAATAATTTAGCTTTTACGGTCAGGGGCGTGAGCCATCCAAGGGGATCAAAAATTTTTGAAATTTCTGAAAGCAATTTTCGCTTTGTCAGTTTTCCGGTGCAGTCGGTTTTTATTTTGTTTATGAATGCAAAACTATCATTTTTCGGGTTCCATTGCAGACCCAATGCTTTTGTGGTTCCGTCGTTTGTAAAATGCATCGTAGTTTCATTAAGTTCTGATGAAGACAAATTTTCTATTAGTGCGGGTTCGTTACTCGTCCATTTTCGCAACGTTAGGCCAGCGCCCTGTAACATGTTGATCAACTGATGCTGTAATTCTTGAGCTTGTGCGATCGAGTTGCTTCCACTTAGAACGTCATCAACGTACATCTCCTCTTTGATGACGTCAGCTGCCAAGGGGTATTTGTGTGCGTCGTCTTGTGCAAGTTGTTTCAGAGTTCTTAATGCAAGAAACGGCGCTGCCTTGGTTCCATACGTCACAGTGCATAATTTGTATTCCTTTAAAGGACTCTGCTTTGATTCCCTCCAGAGAATTTTTTGTAGTTTTTGGTCTTCTGCATTGACCAAGATCATCCTGTACATCTTTTCGCAGTCGGCAGTGAAAACATATTTGTACAGTCTCCACCCCAACAGTAACGTCAATAAGTCTTGATGTAGTTTTGGACCACACTCCATCAGATCGTTCAAACTGTGTCCTGAGTCTGTCTTTTGAGATGCATTAAAGACGACCCTCAGTTTTGTGGTCAGTGAGTCTTGTTTCAAAACCCCATGGTGTGGCAGGTAACAAGAGATGTCAATATCTGCCTTACTCTCTTTCATATGACCCATCTGTATGTATTCTTGCACAAATTTTATGTAACTTTCCGAAAGTTGTTCATCTTTGTTTAATCTCCTTTCTAATTGCATAAACTGAGCTAGTGCACGTGGCTTAGACTTTCCCAATAACTGCTCAAAACCAGGCTTCATTGGTAGGCGAACTTCGTATTTTCCATTGTCCAATCGTTTTGTAGTCGCGACGTAAAAGTTTTCGCAATAATCGTCTTCTATTGTCTTTAAAGCGTTATCCGCAGTGATATCTTCGACCTCCCAATATTTTGCAAAATCTTCAATCTCATGAGTCACGACGTTACAGTGAAATGTCTTAGGTTGCAATTCAAAAGAGACATTTCCGGCCAAAATCCAACCCAGCTGTGTATTTATTGCCTTAGGTTGTTGACCTATCCCTTTAACAAGACCGTGCATCAATATTTCTGTAAAAACGTGTGCATCAAGTAGTATGTCTATGGGTCTCGAAATATTAAACTCCGGGTCAGCTAAGGTAAGATTGGCTATATGAGCCCATGGTTTTTTGGTGAATGTTGTGTTTGGTAGATTGTTTACAACACGGTTCATTATTAGCGCTTCAGTTGTAAATAGAAAATCGTTAAGTAATGACTTGCATAATAGTTGGACCTTTCCTTTACAAGTACTCGACACAGTACCAATTCCATTGATGCTTGCATTGGTGTAATGGCGTTGTAGTCCTAACAACTGGGCAGTTCTTTCCGTGACCAATGTCACTTGCGAGCCCGGGTCAATAAAAGCGCGCAATGTAATGTATTCGCCGGTTGCTGTCGCCACCTTCAATAATGCAGTTGCAAGCAAAGTTTCTTCGTCATCATTTGAGGCAAAATTAATTTGTAAATTTTTATTTTGTCCGAGTTTATTACTTGCCAACGGCGACGATGGCGTCGTCAGCGATTTAAATGGAGTAGAAATTGTTGCAATTTTTGCCTGCGCGGAATTTGCAAATGCATTGTGCAAAATTGAGTTATGCTCGGGGTCATTGCATTCTTTGCATGATTTTTGTGCCCCACAAAAACCCATGTTATGAAAGTAAAGGCATCGCTTGCATATATTAAATTTTGCAATAAATTTCAACTTTTCAGCGTCTGCCATGTCTAAGAACCTTTGGCACAGATAGAGTGGGTGCTGATTATTGCAAAGTTGACAAATGTGGTTATAAACTCGACCAACTTTGTATGCATGGAAGTTGCGAGAATTATTAAATGAACTTTTCTGAGGTTGCATATATGCTTGTCTAGCATTTTTGTTGTACGGGTACGGGGTCGTATTAAATTGCGTTTTTGGTACTGATTTTGGAATATTTTCAATACGCTTTTTCTGCAGAGGTTCTAATGCAATAAACTTTGTTTCAATGAAATCCATAAAGTGATCAAATGTAGGAATTTCTCGCGGGTCTGACTTTGATTGCATATATTCAGAATACGTCTCTGTATCTAATTTTTCGCATAGAATGTATACTAATACAGGATCCCATGATGACGTATCAACGCCTAAATTATGGATGGCATGTATGGTTTCGTTACTAGTATCATATAATCGTTTTAATTCAAATGATGATTGCTTATGAATATTCGGTTGGCGCATAAAGATTTGAAAGTTTTTGGTAAATAGCAGACATTTATTATTGTACCTGTGGTTCAATAGCTCCCAACAAGTGTTATAATTTTCAGGAATGATATGCAGATGTTGTACGAGCTTCTCAGCTTCCCCGCGTAACCTACCCATTAGATGTTGCATTTTTTGCGTTTTAGATATAGCAGGATTATTATGAATAGCTTCAAGGTATAAATCCATAAAAGTAGGCCATTGAGTGTAACTACCACTGAACGTAGGTATATCTATTTTAGGCATTGCATGCTGTTGGTGTAAGGACGTGTTTAATTTTTTATTTAACTGCCTCTTCATTGCTTCAAACTGGCTTTCGTATTTTGCAAAGTCAGCGTAATAGCTGTCGTTATTTTCCGAATCTAATATGCAATCAATTTGCAAATGCAATCTATCAATTGTATTCCATCGAGACTCTAAATACCTCAACTTATCCTCAATCTCCCACTTTTCTTTAATATCATCAATGCAAGTTGTCTTTACTAACCTCATGAATGCACGGAAATTAGCACCTTGCACCTGAAGTAACTCTGCCAATCTCTCTCCTCCCGACGAGCTCCGAGACTTCTCTCTGAACTGAGTAGTATCAAACTCGATGGTGTTCTTCTTACCGTCATCACCGTCAGATGCTTCTCCCTGATTGCCAGCATCCTCTTGCTCCGGCAGGAATGGTTTCTCCCGCCTCTCAATCTCTGCACGCGTACCTTGGTACCAGCCTAAAACTAGTCGCTTTACATTCTGAGCGAAATATTGGTGAGACTTGTCTTCCTGATTCATCAACTCCTCATCATTCTTCTCAAATTGGCTCCACAAAGAGTCTAACTTTTCCAACCTATCCTGAATGTACCGACGGGTTTTCCTCGACTCCGTATCTTTGTTGAAATTATTATGAATTGCCTGTATTTCGCTAAAGATTGCGTGCTGACGTGCAATTAAATCCTCCATCGTTCAAGCAAAAATAAGGAAAGATCTTACTTGAAGTTCTGGAACTCTCCTTTACAACAGGTATACAGGTCGTCGCTCTGGTCCTGGTCCTGGGTCCTCCTTGCTACGCGTATTCGTGCACGTTTATACGCGGCGTGGTACAAGTTACAGGCGAACCGATACGACACACAAAAGTTCGTTTTTCCTCCGAAACGAATTTGCAAAAAAATATTGAGAACCAAAAAAAAAATATATGTTGAGTGTAAATGCAGCTACACGTTCAACATAGATGCAAAATATGTAAAGATGCAAAATGAGTGATCACGGGATCAACCGGGAGAAATGAAAATGCAATGGTCCGATTTGTTCCACGTATTATTGAACACTAGTTTTAAAACTACTTAAAATGTAAGTGGTTACGCATGGCCGTATGTCGCTGCATCTAACAATCTAGGCCAACATCAAAGTCCAATGTTGTGCATGATCTAAACTAAGCAAAAATCTCAATTATGAAATAATAAACATCATGTACATCGTACACAATCCCCCTGGTAAGCGTGGTGAGTATGGCAACACTCCCCCAATAGGGAAGGCCCAAGTTCAGTAGTGGACTTTTGGAGATTTATAACTGCAGACAGATTTTTGATGGTTAATGCTAAGATGGTTTGGTCACGTTGAGAGGATGAATGAAAGAAGATTAACTAAACAAGTATATATGGCGCGTGTGAATGGATACGTTGCAACCTAGACGAACGTACCAAGATCAAATCGGGGATGTTCTAAAGAAAGGTCAGGTGAAGAGTACCCTAAACCGACGAGCTTGTATGAAAAGACTGATGAATATTGAGGAAGCGAAAGAGGTGTGTCAAGATTGTAGCAAGTGGAAGGATGTAGTCTCTGCCTACCCCTCCGGGAAAGAGGCGTGATTATATGTATGTATGTATTTATGTATGTATGTATGTATGTAGACAGAGTTTTTCAGGTAGGTAGTTCTTTTCGCAAATTAACTAGAAAATAGTTTGGGCTACAGCCAAAAATTACGTAAATATATTTCGCTGGCGATTTACGGAATTAACGGCCATATAGATCACTTTAAGCTGCTATTTAACGCTTAATCGTGTCCTGTTATCCAATGAAATATATTATTATTAGCAATTACGAGTAACAAAACAAACTAATGTTTTTCGAAATTACCCCAAGTGCCCCAGGTTGCGATAAGAACGAAATATGCGATGACATCGAAGAAAATTTTCTTATATTTGTTGCGTCTACAATAGAAAACACCAAGGTATGACACATAAGGTGTAAAAATATTAGCTGCAACTTGGAGCACTTGGGCTGGTTCACCCCTTAAAAAATAAATAAATAAAAACATAAACGAATGCAGTAGTCTCGTAGTAACCTCTCCGAATGTCTCCCTTTTTCAGTTTTTATTGTTTTATGGCGTATCCTTACATTAAATAAGAATTTTTATTACCAGAATTTAAGGAGCATGAAATTGTCTACTTAACGCAGTTTATTTCATTAAACTAGCATTCTTAGTTTCTGAGATATTTGCTATTTTTCACATGACCTTAAGTTATCGCTCTCGAGTGTATTTGCAGTAAAAAAAATTATACCGTGTATAATGTGAATTCTTTGTGGGGCAAGGAGATCCTATTTTTAAATAATTTCAACAAGATTTTTAGCACAAATATGCCAATACTGTTGTTTATTCGAATTACGAAGGTATAGGGTAAACTTTTAGAGTAAAATATGTTAAACAATACTCTCTATGTTGAGAGAATGAATGATGTTACATACCAAAAACGTACAGCAGTTAGTAAAAAGTAAAAAAAAAAACTATCATAAGTAATGCTTTCCACGTACAACAAAAAGAGACACCAACCACAGATTACATCCAGAACATGGAATAGAGGAAGTAGAAAAACGTGTAGTGTAAACTTCATTCGCTTACACAGTGTCACGACCAGCGTAACTGTCAGTGCGCACCCGTGCGTGCGTGTATGGAGCATTGAGGTCAAGTTACGCTGGTCGCGACACTATCTAAGCGAATGAGCTATATAGTGTGATATATATCCTGGGTGTAATAGGTTGGTGGGTGCTGGATCCGTTACTAAGCGGATATTGCAGACGTGACCTCTCTGCGAGTGCTAGAGTGGCGCTTATTTAATGTAGCTGGATAGGAGGATTTCTTCTGATGAAAATCGTTTGCCTGTTGCAAAGTTTAAATGAATTTTTCTTCCATCTGTATATGGCGGCAATATTTTAAAAAAAGAGGACCAAAATCGGCTCGCAGATACAACAAAAGTGAAATTCCATACATATATTTCAGTCCTACTCGTAGCCCCGAAAAAAAAAAGGTTCTTAAACTTCACACTTCGTGAAGAATATGTGTTTTTCCATTGGAGTTTAAAGGCTGACACTGATGTAGCCGCTCTTTTTTTTTCAATGGAATGTAAGCAAATCCAACTCATGCTGCTTGCGTATTTCAAAATTTATCACAATGAAATTGTGGTTTGTGATGTTTCCTCGCATATAGAAGAAAAGCATTATACTAGCTTCAGCCAAAATGTAAATTTCTGGTCTCGTTCACTTGGAAAGGTCTCGTATTACTCCACCAATAATTAGTCCATTTTTGGCTACTGTCATAATGTAGTATTATTGTCTACCTCTACCTGTTGGCAGCTATTTTAAGCAACTGTGATATTTTTATATAATTTTAGCTAGAAGTTTGTTTACAGATAATAAAAAAATTGGAGTCCAGTCGTATTTAAGAGTCACAGATGAATAACAGAATTCCCTTTTATATTTGAAAGAAACGAACTGTCCTATTGAGATGTCTATGTTTGAGAATACATTGCCTGAATAGAAACCGACTTCAAATAAACAATCCCGTAAGCGTAGTGTGCAGATTCAATCTCGTCTCATAATTTGATTGCAGCTCAAACAGGCGGAGACGCGGGCGTGTGCTATGTGCAGCGGGTGAACCGACAAACATTCATTACAATCACACTGAGTGTTCTTGTACACTGAGAAAATTAAACTGTTATAAACAGGGTGTAATAAAATTTTCGGCAAATATTTCAAAAGCTGAACAGGCCCAAATAACTGAACAACTTTCTCCAAGGATAGGATCTCCCTTACAAAATGTAGCAGCCGGGCGAATCAACTGTATGGGAGGTCCCAAATTCTTTTTTATATTTCAACCTATGTTCCTTAGGGAAAGTTGTTCAGTTCAGTTTCATGGGCTGATTCACCCCTTAATATATTTGCGGCTAATATAGTTACACCTTATGTTACATTAAATTTAATTTGGAATTAATATAGGGCATTCTTTTTAAATATCTGTATAACAACTGTAAATTTTCTAACAGTGCAAAAACAGTAAACAAATATTATTTTCAGTGACTCACCAGTGTTATGGGCTTCTAGTACTAAAGTAACGGCGCTCGATAAGCCAATTTTGACATCCGTCAAACCCATACTAGTAGATTTTTTTTTTTTTTTAATCTGGCGTCACATCTCATGGGTAGAGACGTATTTTGCCAATGTCAAAGTAGTCAGGTCGTCGGTAAGGTTAGAGTGATGTAAAGTTAAGTGGCATTACGCCGAGGGAGAGTCCACAACACAGTGATCCTAGTCTGACGACTAGGGGCTGTGTTGCGCAAAATTATGTAGTACAAAAAACTCGATAGTAAAATTTTCTGCACCACGTGGAGACCGCTCGTCACTATTGCACAATGCCGAATATATGCATTAATTACAATTTCCTATTTAATGATCACTTTCAGAATAGTTTGTTTGTACTATCAGAATTATTCACCAAACACTCAAATGAACAAGAAATATCAAATTATAACCAATACATGACCCGCCATGATGGAATACCAACGAGCGACCATACTAGTAGATATCTCAACAAAGAACACTAGCCCTTATGTCATAGCTATAACATGATTTTGACAGCTGTCAAATATGGTTTGTTTGAGCGGCGATACTTTATTACCACATTTTTTCTTGATAAATCATATGTTGATTGGATCCTTAGAAGACTCGGTGTGCCACATAAAAAGAAAGTGATGATGTGATTGGAGCCGTTAAAACAGGCAAAAACGCTGGCGTGTGCTTAGTTGTTTGCCTGTCAAACCACCAACGGTGTAATACAATTTTGCTGAGTGCTGGCTCAGTTGAACTCCACCAATGTTATGGACTCCTGGTACTCTCATAGTAGGTTTGTTCCGATAAATCTTGTTCAAATAACGTGATGCGATTGTAGATCAAACAAACGAAGACGCGGGCGTGTGCAAGTGCTGTGTTGAACAAACCAACAAACATTCAATACAATTTCGCTGAGTGCAAGTTGTACCAGCTCTACTAGTGTTATAGTCGCCTGGTACTCTCATAATAGTTTTAACTTGTTTTTGTGGAAGACAACTAGTAAACAAAAGACCGAATAGTAATCCAAATAACTAAATGTGGTTACCGTGTGATGCTAGCTTATAAGCATCATCTTATTCCTACCCGTGGGTGTCGTAAAAGTCCAGGGAGTGGGCAGCAGCGTTCTCTATGAATACCTACAACACCTTGCCCTGGCTCGCCAATACGTCTGTCAAGCGTGGTGAGTATGGCATATCTAGGTGTGGTTAGAGTAAAAGAAGTAGCAGATTTTGGCATGAAACAAAAACCAACGTTTCAGAAATGGACTTCCTGGCTTGATACTCGTGTTAAAAGACACCGGAAATGCCTTTATTTATCAAATGATGAAAGGCCTAGTCATCATCATCTGCCTGCCCTTATCCCAATTCATTTGGCCTAGTATAACCCAAAGTACTCTGTAGATCTAGATGTCATGCACAGTTAATTATTTAAGAAAGAATTATTAAAATGGCTTAAGGAAAAACAATTCTATGCTGTTAGTGACATATTTAATAAGATGTAGTTAAATTTAATTTTATTTATTGTAATGACATTTGTAATTTGAGTATTTTAATCGCACAGAACATGTAAATAAATCTTATTTGATACTAGCTGGTGCCCGCGAACTTCGTTTCGCCATATATCATCCATCATATAAGCTATATAAAGGAAGCTCACTGATAAACAAAGGCCCCCCCATAGACTCTAAGAACCATAAAATAATATATTATAAGCTTATATTAAATTGTTGGTAGATAGGTACCCAAAAACTTGGTTTCGCCGACTATACAGTGTGTAAAAATATTAGCTGCAAATATTTAAATGGGTGAATCAGTCCATGAAACTGTACAACTTTCCCCAAGCAACATAGGTCGAAATATGGAAAACAATTTTGGACCTCCCATACAAAATGTACCAGCCGAGCAAGTCAACTGTATGGGAGGCCCAAATGTTTTTTTCATATTTCGACCTATGTATTCCTTGGGGAAAGTTGTTCAGATTCATGGGCTGATTCACCCCTCAAAATATTTGCAGCTAATTTTTTTACACTTTATATGTAATTTAAAAAACTGTTAAATCCTAAATTTACATTTCCACATGCAAAAAAGAGTAAGAAAACGGTGATTCTTTTATATATGTTTGGTCTTTTGGATTCCTGTAGGTTGAATTTGCTGAATCAGGTTACAGATTAGTCACTCCCTGTTCCAAATCCTCGCTTTCCAGTTCATTTTAGCATTTTTTTTTAAATCGTGCGTTTACTTCCAAAGGTATCAATTCCGTGAAGTAGACTGATGCCACATTTCTTAACATTGTGATGGATGAATAAAGACCGAGTTCATGAGTGTGAATAAATAAAACATAAGCTTATTAAAAACCAAGTAATCCCACTACAAATCCTATCCTATCCCCATATGATAGGTATCCCTTCACACAAACTTTTGCTTTGTAGCTATTGCAATTTTCCCGCGGTAAATAGTAGATTACGCACCAAGAAAACGATCCATAAATAAAGATTGTATCGTCTGGTACGCAACTTACACGTCTTGTACCACGGAACTTTTGTTTTCGAGTGTAAAAAATATTGAATTATTGAAAGTTAAAATTATTCCAATATTAAAGAGATATTTTTGTAGTCGTAGACATATTCGTAGATTTTACTTTTCTCATTTATTGAGGTTATAAAAATATAGACTAAAAATAATAAATACGGCCTCTTGTTATTTTTCTTTCCGCGCGCTTATTCAAAGTGACACAGTTCGTGCTGGCCAGTTCGAAATTTGAAATCAATCTCGGGTCCAATAAGCCCATACACATCTTTTTACTACGCGGCACTATGAAATTTACGTGATCTACAAAGTTATTTTATGCGTAGCAGCCAACCCCCCTTTTAGGGGTATGTTTTTTTTTAGCCTATAACCTGGTCGGTGATTTACTTGACATTTTGGTACAAATTGCATCAAAATCCGCTCGGTCGTTTTCGCGTGATGCTTCCGCATATCCACAAACAAACACACAAACATCTAAACATCTAAACATCTAAACATCCAAACAGACAAAAATTAAAAAAATTGCAGAAACGTGTTTTGTTATCAATATTAAGTATCACGAAACAAAAAAATTTTTGGATATCTTGTATGTACAGACTTTCGGTCCTCTTGAGCTTTATTTTTATTTTTATTTTTATTTTGACAGAAAAACTTACAGCCAACATATTTGACAATAGCCCGAAAAATAGACAGAACTGGGCCATTAACAAGTTTTCACCTTATTATATGTATAGATTAATATTATTTGTTATAAGTAACTAAAAATTTGCATGCCATATATTTTGGTGAAACTATGTGAGACTAAACAAATACTGAACATCTTATTGTATCATAATTTTGAGCAAATAAATTTCTGTATTTGTGTATTTCTGTATTTCATCTGTCAAAAGGCGTATGCCACATCTAACGCATGGCCTTGCGCATTTTTAGCGCATTAGTAACACATGCGCCTCTCAAATGTAAGGTTTATATTTTATATACTAAAAACTGACGTTGACGCAGCACCAACGTTTAAACTTAAGTTGTTTGACAGACGCATCCGTTGACCTGCGTTGGGCCTGCATAAACCTCGGTTTACAATTTAATATTCTAAAATTTTACTTGTATCTGACAGACGCATGCCTTACGGATCCGCTAAAATAGCGCCCCGTTGTGCGTCAAGTGTGCAAACGACCTTAATCATTACAGTAATGGAGGCGCATGTAACCTGTCTCTTGATTAATTGAGGGCGATACATCTACTCACCAGCACCAACGTAATCTGGAGATGCACTTATGTAGATGACTTACTGTCTTAGGCAGCTTTTCCACCAGAGCTGTGCGAGTAAAATGTCTCGTAGAAGGAGGATGAGTAGCTGTGGCTGGTTGTGCGAGGATGCGTAGCAGAGTTGACAAATGCGCATGAATTTTTTTTGATGGATCAATGGACCAGCAGCCGAATCGCCATGCCTAGATAAGATAAGATACGTTTTTGGCCTCAGGGCCATCAAAACTTCCACAACCAGCCCAATCACGCTCTTAGGGTGAGGCTTAAGAGTTGTTCTGGGAAGAACGAATCGGACTGACTGTATGAGATTGGGATGTGAAGTGTGAGTGTGAGGGGAAATACGGTATAGTGGAGATTCTTCGCAGCACATTTCTAGCATTCCTGGCAACACATGTGTCACAAGACTTGCACACATTTTTCGCTTGTTTGATATAGTGAATGACCGCGCTTCGCTAAACCACCAGAGCTGAGCTGAGCGAGGCTAGGAAAATCAAGTGATTCTATTGGTGGTTTTTTTTTTCGCACGCCGCATAGCTACCTCGCATTATCTCCGGTGGAAAAGCAGCTTTATGCTGATGAGATAAGATGAGGGTTGAGGCATGCTCTACTTTTGTCCACGATACACAAAAGGAGGGAATGCATAAGTAGATGGTCACAGCGTTGGTGATGCATTTTGTACCACAGTTCTTTGAGAACAAACACCAGCGCAGATATTGCTCGTGATTACAATGAACGCTGCTTAGAAGTTCTTTTTACTTGCATCACTACGCACCTACATTTCATTTTCATCATTATCAAACACCTAAACAGTTCACAGTTGGCCATATTTTTTTTGCTTTTGGGGGGTTTAAGCCATATTTGGCATCTTAGCAGTTGTATACAAAGTCAGTGCAAAGTGTTATGTTTATATTACCGGAAATGTGTGAAACCCAGGAAATTTATACAATTCCGACGCCATTAAGGATATATATGATATCTTGTATGTAATACTTACCCATATAACTAACCTATACCAGTATATAATTGTATACAATCCCGATATCCTCTTAGGAAAAGTAATGCTTTCTGTAGTAGGTAAGATATAATCACACCTAACTTAACCGACAGCGGGGATTACGATTGTTACTTATTGTTTGTCTCAATGAAAGGTTAGGTTAGGTTAAGTTGTGTTGTATTTATTACAGAGAGCATTATTTTATGCATATCCTGTTGCTATTTCGGGAATGTATACATTTCCTGGGATATGTGTCTAAAATTTATTTCAGACATTTTCTAGGGATTTTAGGAATTGTATACAATGCCAGATTTCATACATTTCCTGAAACATTTACATTACGAAGTATGCTGCTGCCTACCTAAATTAATTTCTTATTCGTCACCTTTTACGACACTTACAGAGAAATGGAGTGATGCTATTCAAGGCAGTATCAGATTGCAGAAATATGATTCTGATCAACAAGGTATGTAAGCACTGTAGTCAGACGCTAGTTCGCATGAACACTTCAACTGGAATTTCAGATTCGTAATCTAAACTACAAAACTGCTATTTAAATATGAAACGCTGGTTCGCTGTCTAGATGTAGTCATGTTTATTTACACCACAGACGGAGTCTAGACCACAGAGCAGACACATACAAGAGATGGCGTAAGACATTTTGACGGAGGTGTCATCTCATCATAACCTACCAGGACCTCGAGTCTGCTATTTTTTGTCATTATAACGCCATCGAAACTCCGCTGTCATTCACTGCTACTGTGATTTTTTGTACTTCAAACTGTTATCAGACTACGACATGACTTAAATCATCCAACTGAGATCCAATCGACATCCAACTGAAACTATTTTCATTTATCGGACTTAAGGCCCTGACAAAGCCAAAAAAATAAGAAAGAACATTGTGATTGTGACACTGACTGACAGTCTAGCACGCACTGACACTTCATTTCAAATGAGTATACAAGTTCCAAAAAACTAAAAAAAAATTACGTTCTGTGACGTCACAACCTACGTGATGGTCGCACGGCCTAATTGCTAAGGGCTAGTCTTCTTTACGTGTGGGACACTGAGTCATCCAACGACCCGATGTACTCTAGTGTCGGAATTTTTTTCAACAGCCTTCTACAGTAGAAGGTTTCGGATATGGTTGTGGAACGACCGCCGTCTAAGTGATCATAGATAGCAACGAGCGGGATCTACGACACAACGTGCCATCCGAAATACGGAACCATCTTACTTACTTACAATCCGGTGGTTCAGCCCGCAATGTCCTACCCAGACTGGGAACAAATTCACAAAGCGATAAATATCAACTTATGTGAGTGACCCACCGAGATTCGACCCGGGACCTTCTGCGTCAAAGGACTACCACCTGCACCACACGTCAGGGCTAGTCTTCTTTGTACTTGGTTTGTGGTTTAGACGATCTCGTTGGAAGATACGTAAGGACATGGAATTACAAGATAACCGGGTCCAGATAGGCTCAGACAACAGGCTTGGTAATTGTTATTGTTGTTGTTAATTACAACAACAGAGGATTGTTATGATGGCGAGCTACTGGTTCGGTGTAGTAGATATAAGTCAGAGAGCTTGGGTTTGATTCCTGGTTGCTACAGTCACTACAGTCATTTGTTGGACAACGGCCTCCCCACATTGGGAGGCATTGCCATATTGGTAGGCGGATTGACGAGCGCAGTGCGAGATAGATTATTTTATCATCTAATTGCAAACTGTATTGTGATGGCTTAGAATAGCATTATCCTATTTATCGTTGTAAGACGCTATTAAGTTAATCAAGGGTGTAATGTGTATTAGGTATAATAAGCACGATGCCTGGCAGGTCAAATGAGCTACTTTTTAAAACGATCTTTTGTATGAAAATACGAATAGATGACGTCATGTCTCTCTTGTTTCCATGGCGTCAAAACACTTACTTTTATGTTGTTTTTCTGTTAATTAATAAATGGAGTATGCAGTATTTTCCAACATTAGTTGTAAGCGTACATCTTTTGTATTTTATTAATTATCCAGTCATCTAGCGAATTTTAGGCAGAGGGCTGCCTTAACTCAAGTACTGTTATACAAAGTGACACAATTTATCCGAAATATCACTTTTACTTAAAATTTAGACATGAAGATAACGATAATTTATATTTACTGTCTGTCTACTCCGCAAGGAATGAAGGAGTGATGTGTGTATGCACAATGCATTATGTGCAAAAATTGTATCACCTTCACTTTTCAAATTTTTATTTCAAAGAAAACAGTATCCCTGGCTAGAACTCAGGTAATTTAAGTCTCAAGAGAGACCTGCCCGATGTCGTACCCCTGAATCCGTGCCTGGAACGCTATCTAGTTAGCTCGAGTCTTATTCAGACACGGGGGCCCCGCCACTTTGTCTGCCTTATCTTTGACTGGGCCGTATTCAGGATAAGTTGCGCCCCTAAAGTGAGCTTCCCCATATTGTAGTCCTTGATCCGTGCTTGAAACGCTATCTAGTTAACTCCAATGCTATTCAGATACTCGGGTCCCGTTACTTTGTATGCCTTATATTCGACTGGGCTGCATTCAGGATGTGAGCCCTAAAATAGATAAAGGGTCTCCCTAGATGCGTGTCTGGCACACTATCTAGTTAGCTTCGAGTCTTATTCAGGTGCTACCACCCCACCATTTTGTCTGTATTATCTTTGACAGGGTCGCATTCAGCAGAAGATGCGCTACAAAAGAGAGTTGTAAACAGTGGCGCCGCCACCTGAGTTCGCCTCACTTTATATTCCAGCCCGGATACCGGCGTCGCTATCATACAGGAAATGAAAATACTATCTCCCTATTTGGAGCCTCTTAGATCCCTTCCACACGGGCGATTTTACTCGGCGGTTTCTCGGCGGAGGAGCGTCGTGATGACACTGACATGTCTGCAGACTACTCGCACGAGAGATAAATCTCTCTATGGAACGCATTTTAAGCCTTTAAGTAATAAATAGCTTGTATGTTATCCATGCATAGTTATTTTGTAAGTTATAATGTATAGGTATTGCAATATTAAGTGACCAAAGAGTGCTATCTTGCCAATAAAATGTTTTCGTAGTATAGCGAGAATATTAATGGGTTATGATTGTAATACCTGTAAGTTTTATATTGTATACTTGCGGTTGAAGTTTTCAATTAACCCGCCAAGAATGTGGCAGGGTATGTCATACCCAGACTGTTGCTTATCTGCAAATATTTTTGTAAATTACCATAATTTTTTCTTGTCGCTTCATGTAGCTGCAACTAAAGGTGTGTGAAACAGCCTATTTACGTGATTGTAGTGTGACAAAAACCAGCGTCGGAGATAATCGTGTACAAAGTGCTTTCGGGTACGTAAAAACGTACTAATTATTCAAACTAATAAGGTGTTATATTTTTTTTCAACCATGTAAGGTTTTTTTTATAACTTGTTTTATGTTCTTTTTTGTTATTTTTTTGGATTTTTTAAGAATTTATTTTTTTGGATATTTTTTAGGCTTGTCAGAGAAGCTCCTATTTTTCAGTGCCTAAAATGACCCGAACTTATTATTTTTATGTTTAATTATAAAGATATAGTTATATATTATTAAAGTTTTATTTATTATAATACAAATATATCCCACTAACTAATAATATTAAAACAAAATGTTATTTTATATTTATTAAAAATATATAGGCAATTTAAAATCCGGGTATGTCATACCCTGCCACATAGTCCGTGTTACATTTTCTCGCCACAACCTGCGCGGGTTAAAAAAATTCGCCGAGTGAACTCGCCTGAGTGAACTCGCCTGTGTGAAAAGGCTTTTATACAGTGGCGCCCCCGCCTGAGTGCGGCCCATTGTGCCGGCTACCTGTGTCGCCACGGTGTCATAAAGAAAATGAATACTATCTCCCTCTTTGTGGCGTCGGGAAATTAACACGTTTCGCATTTTAGCAAAACAATTACACGCTTCTGATGCGGTGGTTACATACAATAGTTCCACTGAGTTTTAAAAACTGTGTTTATGAACTAGTGATCTGTTAATCAAACAAACATTTAGCCACGCAAGCAATCTTTCTTTCTTTTCGTAGTGGACACTGAGTCATCCAACGACCCAATGAAGAGTTCAGAAAAAAATGAGAAAAAGATATTTTGCAATTCGCATGACAAAAGTAGGCACTAATATCATAATCACTCTCCCTACCTTGTCACGTTCTCTGTCGGGGTCGGCTACGTAACCTAGGGGTTTGACGGGAAGCAAGGTTTTACACAGAGCGATTGCCATCTGACCTCTGCAACCCGAAAGCTTACCTGGCCCGAATCCTAGGTGAATTCACATTCAAATATCTAAATATATTTTTTATTTGAATGTGGATTTCATCACGATGTTTCTCCTTCACCGTAGGAGCAGTCGGGGAATACATTCCCTACAATTAACTCACGTACACGTGAGTTAAAACATATTGGTCATTGGCGGGGATAGAACTCCTTACAAAAAGTGTAATAACTTTCAAGAACACAGTGGAATATATCTTGACTAATGACAAAGTCACTGAGGAGAGTCTCTTTTGACCGAATAAATTATGTATTCGTCGCCGAATTCATATTCGTTTAGTTCTATTCGTTACAAAACATTATTTACAGGTATTAACCTAAAACGATAATGGTACACAAAATTACAAAATCAGCTAAAACAATACAACTGGCATGTCATTGAAATAAAACTAAAAATTAATAAAATTAAACAATAATTAAATAGTATTTATTTATTTAACCATTTATTGCACACAATATAACACAAAGGACATAACATTAAGAACAATACACAACAGGTCAGCTTATTTCTAAAAAGAAATCTCTTCCAGCAGACCTACGGTAGTGAGATGGCATAAAGTGAGGCAGTTGACATGTACAACATACATACATACATATATCTCGCCTTTTATCCCTTGCGGGTTAGGCAGAGCGTTAACGGCCGTAAGAATACGGTCGCTATAGCCACGTCTGACATAGTTGAGGATTGTTTTCCAAGGTTGTTACAGAAAACATGTGTATCACTATAGTGACAGGTTGTCAGCCTGTCGCCTAAAAATTGTAATTCACCAATACTCTCGAGTCCCTTAGTCGCCTCTTACGACACCCGCGGGAAGGATGTGGGGTGACGCTATTCTAAGCCGGCATCACACGGCATACAACGTACGGCGTGTACAACATACTAATATACCTATACTACATAATTATTACATAATAATACCTATATATACGTACATAAATACACCATAAATATATATGTTACAGTCAAAACTCATAGCCGGTCAAAACCACTTTTGACTGTTCAAATCAGTCAATATTGGTTTTGACCGATGTCGTTAGTCAAAACCAGTTATGACTGATTTTTGCAGTCAAAAGTGGTATTGACCAACGCTCTTGGTCAAAAGTAGTTTTGACTGACTTAAAGTTCAGACTATCAGTCAAAACTCATAAATAGTTTAACGTATACAAACAGGATGTAAAAATATCAATGGCTAATATTTCTACGGGTAAACCAGTCCATGAAACTGATCAACTTTCCCCAAGGAACATAGGTCGAATGTGAATACCCTCGGTCGTCGCGTAGGGCTCCGCGCCGCGAACACGGGTGTTCGTCCGTTCGAACCCCGCCGCCACCGTGCAAGTACCTCATCACCTCTGGCTCGACCCACGTCGGGATCTTCGCTGTCCATGCCCTTGCTGGACAGCCCGTCGCCGTCACCGTCGAGCTTCGCTGCTCCATCGCTATTACCGCGCTCCTACACGTCTGCGCTGACGCCGCCTCCGACGCTGAAACCGCGCGTCACCCGCCCGATACCGCCCCTGCCCAATCAGGACGCGGGCAAGAAGACGACACCTGTACCCACGCCTACGCCTACGAAGCTGACGGGGTGCATGGAAAGGCCCCCGCCGATAGCGGTCGATCTGCTTCCTGAATGGGGCCACCAATTTGGCAAGCTGAGAGCTGAGCTCGGCTATGCGTCAAACGTGCGGCCCTATTGGCCCACAGGGTTTCGATTTCTGGCGGAAAGCGAGCAGAAATTCCGTGTGTAACAGCGCTATCTAACCGCGCTGGAGGGCTCCGGAACCGGAATATCCTGATTCGCTTACGCACCCCCGAAGGAGCCGCCGTTGATGGTCGCTATCAGAGGCCTCCCCCTGGACAGTGACACGGAGGACATCAAGAAGGAGCTGATCACCCTGGGCTACGAGGTGGACTACGTGCGCCCCATCAAGGCTCCCAGAGCCCAGAGTGCACAGCTCAGCACAGCTCATCCGCACGCCAAACCTCACCTCGGGCACCTACAACATTACAAAGCTGATGAACATGCCCGGCGTAAAGATCGAGGGATGGCGTGGTAAGAGAGGCACTCCACAATGCCACCGCTGCCAGCAGTTCCGGCACAACAGTAGACACTCCCACCTCAAGCTGGCACGTGTCACCTACGGCGGTGATCACGCGCCCGGGACTGCAAGCGCCCCTGTGAGCAGCCGGCCAAACTGTGGAAGAGCACACCCGGCCAATTAACTCGACTGCCCCGTACTGCGCCGTGAAGTACGGAATAGAAGAGCGGGCACAGTGCGCCCCTAACCGGCCCCGAGACAACAGACGAAAAGAGCAGCCTATTTATGAGTTTTGACCGATAGTCTGAACTTTAAGTCAGTCAAAACTACTTTTGACCAAGAGCGTTGGTCAATACCACTTTTGACTGCCAAAATCAGTCAAAACTGGTTTTGACTAACGACATCGGTCAAAACCAATATTGACTGATTTGAGCAGTCAAAAGTGGTTTTGACCGGCTATGAGTTTTGACTGTAACATATATACCTATAAATTAATTTGAGAGATAAAGATAATGCTCTTTTACTCGTTTTTTGAAAATTGAAAGAGACGGGCTGTCACGCACTGTGTGCGGGAGGGAGTTCCACAGTCTGGCCGCATGAACAGTGAAAGAATAACTATAGAAGTCAGAGCGGTGGATAGGTATGGACAGAATCGTCCGAACATGGGAGCGACAAGGTTTGTCAAGGGGACGAAAAAAATTAAAGCGTTCTTAAATATGTAGATGACTATATGTAGATGATTTCTTGTTGATACCAAGTTTGCTTTGAAGGTTGTTTTGTAAAGACTGAAGTAATTCTTGAATATTACTTAATCGCTGTCGTCCACTGTCTTATTTTCGCCATCTTGGCATCAATGGCATCGCCCTAGTTCTACCCGAGACGGCAGTGATGATTCTTTGCTGATGCCAAGTTTGCTTAAAACGTTCTTTTGTGAAGGGTGAAATAATCTTTTCATACTATTGCCTAGGTATGTGGACCACGGGTCTGGTTTTAGCCATCTAATGTTGCTTAGAATAGCGTCACTCCAAATTCTACTTCTACCCGGAGCGGACCTCAAAACCGACAAAGGATCATTTTATCAATGACAATGACGCTGCGTTCCCCAAAATATGCGCTTGTCAAACGTGGTGAATAGTCCGTGTTTGTCGTAGTGGACTGTTTGTGGCTGTTATTGCGTGCATTCACTGTTGCAGATTTTGGCGCAGTGGTAGTGTGACTGCCTTTGACGCAGAAGGCTCCGGGCTAGATTCTCGGTGGGTGACTCTGTTCCCAGTCGGGTTAGAGCAATGCGGGCTGAACCACCAGATTGTCCGTAAGCAAGATGGATCCGTGTTTAGGATGGCACGTTAAGCCGTAGGTTTTGGTTGCTGTCTATGATTACTAGTCGTTACATAACCATGTCAGAAGCCTGTCAGAAGGCGGTTGAAAAATTCTGACACTAGGGTTCATTGGGTCGTTGATCGACTCGGTGTCCCACAAAAAAAGAGAAGAGACTGTTAACCGAGGCGAGGGAATAAAAAACGCCTGAAAAATAACTAACGCTGGAGTGAAATAACTTGTAGTTCAGTCGTTCCATAACATTTTACTAAGAACTTCTTTCACAAACCAAAAAACGTGCGACAAGGCGGAAGCTTATAACTCATAAAAGAATTTTAAAGTAACAGCTGGCTGGAACGTGTGATGTCCGTTCGATATTGCTCTGACCGCAAAAACCGGCGGTTATCGTACGCGAACCCCACATCTAAGACTCGACGCTGCGCATTTTTAGCGCATCCGTAACGCATGCGTCTGTCAGATGTAATTTCAAATTCACCATACTAAAAACAGAGCTCGACGCAGCACCAACGGATGGACTTGCGATGTTTGACAGACATAAAAAAATTTAAATTTCCTTACATGTGACAGGCACACGTGTTACGGATGCGTTGAAAATAGCGCTCCGTTGTGCGTCAAGTGTCAGAACCACCTTAGTATGGTTTGAGAACCCATTTTCGAAATGGGACGTTAGAATCCTTTAGGTTGAATATATTCTACCGTTAGCTTTTATCTGAGGTCTTATGCTTTAAAATTGCAACTTTGTTTGTGCATTACCCATGTAGCGTCTGGTTAGAAGACCATTTAGTACCCCTGGAAGTCTTTCTCCTCGCGTGAGACACCGAGTCTTCCAACGACCCGATTAACCCTGGTGTCAGAGTTTTTCAACCGCCTACTACGAGTAGCAGGCTTTTGACATGGTTGGGTAACGACAGTTATCATTATCATAGACAGAAACCGGGAACTATGGTTTGACTTGCTCTCCGAAACAGAATCCGCGAAGCCTAAGCGCACAGCACGCGCCTATACGTTTGAAGTGTTTATTTTTTATTTCATTTTACACTATCTTATTTTCCAAAGGAAATACAAGTAGAAAGATTAGCAAAAAGGCAACGATAATAGGGGTACTAATAATTTACAGTCCCTGATTGCGCGCCAGATGTTTTGTATTGCGGTGGCCGGTTTCAGGCACACTACCTGCCTTGTTATGTAACCCTGGTACTTAAGGCGTGTTGGCATTGTAATTCAGGGTTAAGGACAATGTCCCCATTATGTCAAACTGGTGCTGGTGGGCTTAGAGTTTTCAACAGTACATAACACACATACAATATATCACGCCTAAGGGATAACCTTCCGGGTTAGGCAGAGTTTTTATGGCCGTGAACATGAAGTGCCCCTTTTGCCGATTACTCTAACTATATACGTAGCTACTTGCTAACTAGCGTCACATCATATCTGTTTACATATTATCATCATCAAGAAATTAACGCGGGATTTGCAAGATCATAGGTACCAAAAATAGAAGGATTGATAGTGATATGATCTTGCAAATCCCGCGTATGTTGGTGGCAACACGAGAAAAAACTTACGGCCTTCCATACAAAATTCACAATAAATTGAGTGCCTGATGCACTGCGTTCGCCAATCCGCCTGCCAAACGTAGTGAGTATGGAAATAATAGCCCCAATAGGGGAAACCCTATGTCCAGCAGTAGACTGTTCCGGCTGTTAAGGTGACCTAAGGACAGTATGAGGAAAATCGTAATTTTTGTTGTTTACCAAAAATGTTTCCTTCTTCTTCTTCTTCATCATCGAGTAGAAGGTAACAAGTTAAACAATCTTTGACCAGTGCTTGGCCACGAAAATGCCTCTGGGGTTTCCTTTCTGCAGGTCTTGAAGCGTGCACGAGTTGGGGCAGGATAGTAAGTGTCCCATAGTTTGGACAGCACCGCAACCGCAGCTATCATTCACCGAGAAACCCCACTTGGCTCTGTTTCCTGAAAAAAGTTAAAAGTATAGGTGTCCCTGTATCCTTTCTATACTCAAAAACGAGCTTTCATTAGTCTTTGTGCAGTGTAGAGTGAACAGAGATAAATAAGTGTAGGAGCCGAGCTGACAGGCGGGCAGGATGTGGCGAAGACGGCTTGGAGCTGGGCCAATTGTTGCCTAACTCCAGATAACTCTTCGCTTAGAGATGGCAAGTAGACTACACAATGACCGATGTGCCGCAGTGGTAGTGCGACTGCATGTGATGCAAAAGGTTCCGGGTTGGATTCTCGGTGGATCCCTCACAGAGTAGGTATTTGTCAAATAGACAATAGGCAG
Organism: Keiferia lycopersicella; assembly: GCA_029255805.1. Taxonomy (NCBI): domain Eukaryota; kingdom Metazoa; phylum Arthropoda; class Insecta; order Lepidoptera; family Gelechiidae; genus Keiferia; species Keiferia lycopersicella. Next base: position 12,382,287 of record JARACZ010000004.1, on the reverse strand, counting down.
AATCACCTGTGGCCTATGCAACGAAACTACAGGCTACAATTCTACAGGTAGAGTTTAATGTACGTTGTGTAGCCGGTGGGATATTATAAAACCAGGATTTTTGACCCGCTACGCAAAGTACATCAAATTTCACCTGTAAAATTGTAGCCTGTAGTTTCGAAAAACGAGGCACTGGTTGTCCGATATGTAGGAACGACGTTTCCGTGTTTTAGAGGGCACATAAACCGTACATCCCGTTTGTTGTCTGTGATAACTAAGAATGAGGTCGTTGCTCAACCATATCAGAGGCCTGCTACTAGTAGTAAGCTGCTGAAAAACTCTGACGCCAGGATGCAGGAGGTGGTGAAGACGGCTTGGAGCTGGGCCAATTGTTGCCTAACTCCGGATAACTCTTCGCTTAGAGACGGCTAGCATAATAGCTCATTCGCTTAGCTAGCGTAGCGACAAGCGTAACTTGACCGCAATGCTCCATACGTCCATACACGCACGTACGGGCACTAAAAGTATGGTCGCTATCGCCACCTCTGACCAAATATTGGGGGTACTTTCTGACGATACGTGTATCACTACTGTAGTGACAACTTGTCAATACTCGAGTCCCATAGTCGCCTGTTACGACACCCGCGGGAAAGAAATGAATTAGGATAGAAAATAGGTATAATTCCATTAATAGAAATAAATTCCAGTGATTACAATCCTTTTAGCATATTTCTTTACGTGTTATCGATAAACTATGAAATTACTGAAATTGTATCGACGAACCATTAACTGTATTATCCTTAAATAATAAAGCCTTTTTATTGAGGAAAATAGCTCTCGCTCCTAATATAAAAATGAACGTTCAGTTTTAACGTGTATTTAATTATTAAACGAGTAAGGATAATTTATACTGAATACCGAATATTACCGGCTACATGTAGCTGGCCTAACAGCTACACGCCACTCAGAGAGCTATGAAAAGCTCTATGCTAGGAATCTCGCTCACGGACAGGTTCCGACATGAGACTACCCGCAAAAAAACTGATGTGGTAGTGGGCTGGTCACATCTTTCGTAGAACAGACGGCCGATGGAGTAAGTGGGTTCTCGAGTGGAGACCACGCCTCAGCAAGCGTACCGTAGGACGCCCTCCGGCCAGATGGTCCACTAGTGAATTTTGCAAGGTTTCCGAAAATAAGTCATATTTACAGTATAGCAGCTTAAAAACTTCCGCTTAAGTATACGAAGTATATTATACGCATTATTTTGAAAAATATACGACACTTCTTAGAAATGAAAACTTAATAATTTTCCACAGGTATAAACTTATGAGAGAAGAAAGTAGATAAAACTAGTTTATAGCTAATATTATCAGGAAAGTATTTTACGTGTTAACTAAAAGCCGAAGTAAAAAGAGCTTTTTCGGGCTTTACAAAAGCTTTTAGGAGCACGCTTTCAAAACTCCTCAACTAACCGTGTTATCATAAATAGTGCATATTTTCTAGGAGTTATACAAAATAGTGCAGTTTGTTTTGCAAATGCTGTAAGCTTTTCAAAACAATTACTTTTTCGCAGAAAATACATTTCGGGCATAAACTCTAAACCTCTTACCTATTTTTGTATGTTTGCAGAATTACGGCCGATTTTACAATGGACAAAAATAATAGGAAACGCACATAAAAGTATAATAATATAGTAAAAAGCAAAGACACTTCTTTGTCTGTCTGTTTGTATGTTTGCTTCGATCTTTAAAAGTACTCAAAGGATCTTAATACAGTTTCTTTTTAAATAGATATTTTTTTCCATCATCATCATTCTCTTTGCCTTATTCCGATATCTGTCGACATTTTTTATGTTATAATTATTACAACCACTGGGCGGGCCTTAAGTAAAATTAAGATGCTGTTGATTACTAGAAAGATAACATACTTTTTTTGTAAAGTAGGATGCAGGCGGTATATTTCATTCTGAAATCCTCTTAGAACAGTGTGACTATGGACTTCACGCCCTCGTTACTTTTTATTGGTGTCGGTAAAACTCAATGGAAGGTCGGTATCAAGTCTGTATAAAAGTTGGGTACCTACGTACACACATTTTATTTAGTAGTAAAGTAAAAAAGAAAGAGATTGGTGGGTGTATAAAATGGTATGTATTCAATGCATTTTTTTTCATTAGCTCTTTTTAAAAATAGGCAACAAATGTAGTCCCTTTTTCAAACGATTAAAAAATATTTGAATTTAACTAGAACATTAATATTTTCAGTGCAACCAATCAAACGCTATAAAAGAGATGGGAAACTTTTTTCTGTATCAATACATGATATCTGCTTTAATATTTAGTATTTCATACCTAGTATTTTCTTCCATATGAAATTAAAAAGTAATGTCGATATTTTTCGTGTATACAACAACAACGTGTTCCATTTTTTCTTGTTGTTCGTTTTTTTCCAGTAAAAATGTTAAGGAGAGCCTGATTGAAAGGGATCCGTTGTAATAACGTTTATTTAGGTGTTTGCGGGCAGAATATACAGGGTGTAACGACGGTTTTATCGCTGGCAACACCGTAAAAGTCTTGTTTGAACCCTGACGTCAAAATTGATTTCCTGACCCTACCTTATCTTGTTTGTAGGTTTTCCTTTAGAGGTCTTTCACACGGGCGATTTTATTCAGGGATTTCTCGGTGGGGTGTGATCGAAGCGAGCTTGCGTCGGCCTGCGGCGACCACGCAGCAATCTCACTCGGCCGAGAAACTGCTGAGTAAAATCACCCGGTGGAAGCGCTCTTCTTCTTCTTCTTCATCGTCGATTCCTCATGGCTGAGGGTCGTGTCGTGACCACCAAAATCAGCTCTAACAGTGGAAGGGCTCTAATAGGGAGAGAGCTTTTTTGTTTTCTGTATGATATAGCGACGCCGGTATCCGCGGTGGAACATATCGCCGCGTATTTTAATCGTCGCGATACCGCCGCGTGCTCCCAGCGAGTACGCAGCGACCTCATAGTTGGTAAAGTTCGTGGTACCGACCTGGAAATCGCGGTGATATCGCTGTGAACACGCTCCGCGAAATAGCCGAGTTAAGGCGCCCGTGGGAAAGGGCTTTTAGTTTCATTCAGGCAATGCCTTTTGGGCTTGAAGTAAAAAAATAAGTACAGATTATACGGAGGTTCACATGTATTGTAATTTTAGGCTTCAGGTTGATACACGACCAAGGAACATAATACTAGCGTACACGACTGATCTGAAGGGAACGATCCTCAAACATTTGTCAGACGTAACTCTCTCTCTCTCTCTTCGTGTGGGACATTGAGTTGTCCAACGACCCAATGAACCCTAGTGTCAGAATTTTTCAAGTATAAGTAGCAGACGTATCCTGCATAAAGGCGTGATTATGTCGAAATTTAGTTATGTCGAACATGTGTTTTGCCGGAGTAGCGTATGTCAAAGTTCAGTTTTCGGGTCCTTATGTGTATATTGTATGTGTACCTGAATATCCAATTATGAAAAGAGTACAGAAGGCATTAATGCAATGAGCTTATAATTCCATCTTATTACGTGTTGATAAGATATAGGATAATTTCGCCTAGGTTAAGAAAATCGAATTTAGTTAGACGTGAGAAAAAATATTCATATGTTTCGCTCCCTTTACGTTGAGGTAAAAATGCAACAACAAAACACAATGTGTTTATTTTCTTCTGATTTCGGTTTAATTGAAATATGATTAGGCAAAATAATGTTTTCCTCATTATATATTAGGTAACGCCTGTATCATTTGAAACCTAAGAAGTGCTTTGATTCGGAGGCACGGCAAACACGACACGAAATAACGCACTCTTAATAAGACAACGACCGAAATCAAAAATTGGCGAAACTGAGTTAAGTGCAAAAATCGACAGCAAAGAGCATGTCTCATAACGTAGTGTAAAGAAAATCAACCTTTTTCCCTTAACAGTAAGGTAGAAAATAGAGGAGTCTTTATCTTACTATCCCCGCGCCCCTGCTTCATTCGTCTGACAACGACCGATTTAGTCTTGCGCCGGCCACCGCAAGCGGAGGTTGTGTCGAACATTGCCCGATTTCGGGATACGTCGTTGTTTCACTTAGACTTTGGATAAGTTTATTGAACATACTTAAGTAAGAGAACGACCGATTTTGAAATACGTCGTTGTCTTACAAAAACTGTTTGTGATTAAGTTGACTGATTTTGTATTCAGTCGTTGTTTTACTTACATTGTGTACAGACTCATTGACAGTGTTAAAGTTAAGTCTATGTTCTTTTGAAAATCTGACATTAACTGTGTTGGAAGTCAAATTCGGTCTATGTTACATTGAATAAATTTAAATAATGATGGCTCATTTATATTTAGGCCTATATTTTATAAAATTGTAGTTAACTTGTGTCAAGGTATTATGAAATAAGTCATTGTTTTTTTTTAATTTGGATCAAGCTATTTTAGATAAGTCACAAGAAATCTATACGCTTGTGGTCACTAGCCGGGTATGTGCTCAATCGAATTCTACGCACTACCTATAAAATCATTGGTGATGAGTATAGTGTATTTTATAGGTTATCTTAAGCAACATATTACTACCCCGAACAATAAATGAGTAATGATCTCGCTAATGGACAGGCGGTTACTGAATGAGACTATCCGCAAAAAGACCAAAGTAATGGATATAGTCCGAAAGAGTAGCAAACTGAAGTGGCAGTCGGCTGGTCACATCTGTTGTTGTCAGAACCGACGGCTGGTGGAGTATGCGGGTTCCCAAGTGAAGACCATGCCTTGGCAAGCGTATCGTTGGACGCCCTCCGGCCAGATGGACCTATGACTGAAAGAGAGCAGCTGGTAGCGACTGGATAGCGAAAGCAGGAGCTTGTACCCTGGGGGAGGTCTTCGTTCAGCGGGCACAGTCAGTTCAGTGGACTAATATAAAATGATTTGATGATAGTTGAAATAGAACCAACTTGTTTATGGGGGTTAGGGTAGGATAGGATTCCTCGTCAACAAAGTACTTTCTGACAACACTGATAACGTGAAGGAGATATGCTGCGTCTTGACCAGGGTAGCTAACCTTACCTCGTACTGAAATTGGCCGAGAGACACTCTGTCAAGGTTGTACATGTATATGCACTGAGTTCGAACATCTTAGACGAAGAAGATGAGGCCCTATAAGACGGCGTGTCGAAGGCTACGCACCGACCGAGTGAAACCCACTAACGGTTGTCATGGGGGACTTCGACGCCAAAATGGGACAGGGCAGCGAATCATGTTAGGGACATGGCTACGGGAGCTGAAACCAGAGAGGCCAGATGCAACTTCCTCAGCAGACAAGGGCTGTTTTGTCTGTATGAACACCTTTTTTCAGAAAAAGCCCCAAACCCCAAGCAGTGGATCTGAAAGAGCTCTGACGGTAAGACGAAGAACAAGATTGACATTTGTGCTTTTTATTCATCATGACGATTACAAGACACATATTTATAATATGGGTGTCTCTGTCATCTTCTTAATAACAAGCGATCGCCGACTTGTAAGAGGCACCATAAATATCAACTTCAAGCTGGAATGTGCCGCATGGTGAGGTCACTTCTCTGCTCCAATTTGCCCCAAACTAAAAAGGCTCCCGAGGAAGACAGGGTGGACTCTGAGCTGCTAAAGGCTAGTGGGAAACTGGTCCTTGCGGAGGTGAAAAGGCTATCCAACTCACGTGATAGCCAATGGGACAACCCGGAAGGCGTGGAGCAGTGATGTCGTGGCTTTGTTTTTAAAAAAAGGAGATAAAACGCTTCTCAAAAACTATATGCCGATCACACTGCTGCATGCGCCACGTCTATATGCTTTCTCGAGAGTCGTAACGAATCGGAGCAGGTAGGGTTTCGTAAAGGCTTCAACATTGTTAACCACATCCATACTGTACGGCAGGTCATACATAGGTCAAAAGAATATAACCAACCGCTGTGTTTGGCTTTTGTGGACTACGAGAAACCTGGGCTAGTCGAGTCTGCAGGCATGGACATCAAGTCTGTAAGCGATACCAACTCGACTGGCGATACTTAGAGGTGCTGTGAAACCCATATAAAATGGCGACGATGTCCATCCAAGTACAAAACCAGAAAACAAGACCCATCCAGCAGGGTATATAACAGGGTGACGTTACATCACCCAGACTTTTTACCAATGCGCTGGAGGATATCTTTTTCTAGATCTTACACGCTACGCCCTGGTAAGCATACCGTTGCACGTCCTCCGGTCAGATGGACCATTGAAAGAGAAAAGCTGGTAGCGACTGAATGGCGAAAGCGGTAGCTCGTGTCGTGCCTTGTGGTGTACCTTGGAGGAGAAATAGGCCTGGACATAGGTCCAGCAATGGACTGCTATAGGCTGATGTGATTAACCAATTTGTACTTGAAGCCTTCATGTGCTTCAAGGATATTTAATTTTTTTATAGTAAAGATTTTTTTTTTTTACTTGTTACTAATGTGTTTTTTTTTTTAATAAAATTTGTAGCAAGAAACAAAATAAATTCATATAAAACGAAAATGGCCTTAGTAGAACTATAACCAGTTTATCAGAAAAGAATTAAACAGTTAAAGTTATTTCAGATGAATGGAATTTTTTCCGTTTTCTTCAAGTAGAATTTATCAGAACTGACTTAGACAGTTTGAGTCTTTTCAACTAAATGAAACGTCGTCTTGTATCGACCACATACAATTTATGAGAAATGACCTAAATTGGTTGCGTCGTTTTTAAGAAAATAAAAAATTGCACTGTTTCTACAAATAATGTTTTATTTAAAACGACTCAGACAGCTTGAGTCTTTTTGGCTGAACTCCTTCACTGCAACCGAATAAATGAGAAACGACTTTGTATGTAAAACGCTGCCTTTGGTTAGTCTGATCGTAAGTGACGACCGATGTGGCGCAGTGGTAGTGCAACTGCCTTTGACGCAGAAGGTTCCGGGTTCGATTCTCGGTGGGTCAACTCACAAAGTTGATATTTATCACTTTGTGAATTTGTTCCCAGTCTGGTTAGGACATTGCGGGCTGAACCACCCGATTGTCCGTAAGTAAGATGGTTCCGTGTTTCGGATGGCACGTTAAGCCGTAGGTCCCGGTTGCTGTCTATGATCACTTAGATGGCGGTCGTTACACAACCATGTCAGAAGCCTGCTACTTGTAGAAGGCGGTTGAAAAATTCTGACACTAGGGTTTATCGGGTTGTTGGACGACTCGGTGTCCCACACGAAAAGAAGAAGAAGAAGATCGTAAGTCTTTTTTGCTGAATGAAAGAGCTGACCCTATAAACCTCTTTGGTAAAACTAGCTCATTTTTGACAATTTTGTGGATTGAGTCCTTTCAGCGAAAATACGTTCAAATATTAAAAAAACCCAAAAAAAATGGTTTTTATTTACACGACAATAAACAAACATCTTTAGTTTTCATAATAAGTATTTATTTTGCCAGTTATAAAACAGTTTACTCTAAATCATCACCATCTTCTGGTACTAAATTTTGACATAAGCCTCTAAATATGTGGGATTTTTTGTCAAATAACGACTCGTTTAGTAATATTTTACACTCTCTTCTTAAATTTAAGTAATATAATGACTGAAAAAAAATTTGGTCACCTCTGTACTTCAATAGTTTAGTAAGATATAGACTTATTTGTAGATCAGACACAATTTTTTAAAATATTTTTGTAAGACAACGACCGATCTCAAAACTTAAGAAAAAAACTAAAAATATATATATAATAGACTAACAAACATTTACTTGATTTACTTAATCTAATAGAAGGTACTCTTAAGTATACACACCTTTTTATAGATTTTGAATATCTTTATTTGTGATGATTTTATAGTGATTTTACTATTTGCTTCAAAAATCCAAAAAGATTTTTGCTGTTTCCCAAAAGTTAGCAATTTTGCATTCGGTCGTTGTCTTACTAAGAGTGCGATAAATCTATCAGCTTGTAGCGACCTCTGGTGGTTACAACACGAAGTTCACTCAAGTAGTTACATAACTACCCTTAGTTAGTAGGTAGCTACTGTTGAGTGAATATGCATGAAAGGAAACTGTTTCCGAATATAGTTTAAATTGTGTATCTTAGATACCTAGAAACAGTGTCTGTATGTCACATGATCTTGCAATAAAACAACCGCTACTTTATCTACTTTCTTTATTAGCCTACCCAGTACTGCTACTCTGCAAAAGCTACCGTTTTTCCGGCACTACCTGGATTTCTTCTATCACTAGCTATAAGCTTTTCTTTATCCACAAAAATTCTTCAGCTACAAAAAAAATCGCGTGTCCTACTGAATATCGAAGAACACTATTTCGATGAAACAGCCTAGTATTTCGAAGCCGCTTCAAAACGGAACCAAAGTTAATCCCACTGTTTGATAAAACCTCACTCTTATACGTATTCTCTCCAAAACCCACATTTCCGTTAGCTATTGTATACGTATTTCCTACCAAAGAGATACGTATTCAGCTGAGTGCGCATTTAATATCACAAAGAAGTGATAATAACACAATAGAAACTATCACCATCGCCCAATATATTATCTATAAATGGGCGAACGATCGGGACTGGGCAATTTCCCAAATATTGCCCATTGCCCATAACCATGAAAACAGCGCGCTCAACTCTGTCGCGATGTGGGGACGGAATTTTGTTGCGAATAAAACATTTTATTGGCCAAATTTATAACCCTCAAACTAAACCGATGCACAGGCTGATTTTGTCAAACTGTCAGATCTTAAAATTGTGTTTCCTAAAAGTCGGTTTTCCGATATGAATAAAAAAGTCTCTATTTTTATTTTTCTTTTTATATTATTCTAGTCGCTGGATAGATGGCGCTGTGCTTGGTATGTTATCGCAAAAGACGGAACGTAATATATTTTTTTTGTTTTTTCGAAACTTGGACTCGGACTCATTTGGAACGAAAGTGTCAGTGCATGCCAGACTGTCGCAGTTTTTTTAAATCTTTTGGCTTTAGAACCTTCACTGAAATCTAGTAACATAGTCAGTTCAACGCCATCTATCGAGTTCTTGGAAGACTAGTTTTTTTTAATTCTCAAAAAGAAAATCTCATATTTAACTATCACTAGTGTGATCTCATTTTCCTAGATTTAAAAAATAATTAAGGCGGCTGTGTGTGTACTATCAGATTTATAAAATATATTTTGAGCAGTCGATATATACAGCAGCATGTTAGCGGGAGGACATTTAACCACTCCTCATGGAAAAGCGCATTCGAAGCAGTTAACGCTCTGCTTACTCCGCCAGGGATATAGGCGTGATTTATGTGTGTGTATTTCACCGCCTTATATACGATTCTTCGTTCGGGCGTCGCTCACTCCGCAAAACTTAGCCTCGCTTACGAGAATTCGTGTTTTTGATTTATTCACATTACTTTTTATTCAAAAACTTCACAACTACGCTTCCTACATAGTTCACTAAGAACACACAAACTGAATTTTTTTGGTTACATTAATTACCGCGGTGTGCGAGTAATAAGTATAGACAGATATATGTTGGAGCGAAAGAGAAAGACATCTGTCCGCCATAAACAGAGAGTTTCTTCAACGGATCGCATTATATTTATTTATTTATTTACTGCCGTGTGATGCCGGCTTAGAATAGCATCACCCCACATTCTTCCCGCGGGTGTCGTAAGAGGCGACTAAGGGACTCGAGGCTATTGGTGTATTACAATTTTAGGCGACAGGCTGACAACCTGTCACTACAGTGATACACATGTTTTCTGGAATAACCTTGGAAAACAATCCTCAAAAATGTCAGACGTGGCGATAGCGACCGTATTCTTACGGCCGTAACTTATGTATGTATGTTTATTTACTGACCCTACTTATATTTTCTCTGATTTGATCAGTCCAACCCTTGGTCCAACCATATCAGGCAATATATTCTCAGTTTTATGAGTGAGTGGGGGGGTCCCAAACGTCATAAATCTACCATCTGCATATTAGCATGGATATTTGATGTCCATACTTTTATGGCGGATGAAATTATGAAATAGAACAATTTAAGACGCTTCGCACATTCGTACAAGCATAGTATAGTATGACTGTCCCGATGGCGTAGCGGATAGCATGCCTGCCTTCTACGCCGAAGGTCGTGGGTTCGATCCCCACTGGACACAAATATTTGTTAAGTCAATTTTCAAATATTTGTGTTGAGTCTGGGTGTTTTCTATGTATAATATGTATTTATTTTTTAAAAAAAGTATACATCTATTAGTATCAGCTATCTAGTTCCCATAGTACAAGCTTTACTTAGTTTGGGGCTAGATGGCGCTGTGTGAATTGTCCAGGATATTAATTTATTATTTTTATTTATAGTACAAGCAACGGACGATACTGTCTTTGAGTTTGTAAATGACATGCTAATCGCAATTTTATCCGGCGACGTAAGCTATGGTGTCTGGTTTTTAAAGAAGATTTTGTCAATTCCTTTGTTCCCGAAAACAAACACCGGATCCGACAATCTACCGCGCAATTATGCGATACCTAATATTCCTCGCGGTGCGGTAAGTCCATTTCCCGGAATGTCCAGTCGGTGCGCTAAGTCTATTTCCCTGAATGTCCATCTCCTTGAACGTCCATTTCCCCGTGCGTCCACTTCCTTGAACATGCATTTCCTTCAAAGTCCAGTTATACTTTCCATGAAAAATACTAGTGTAATATGGACAGCAACCGGTATCGTGGCTTAACGTGCTCTATGAAACACGGAAACATTTTTCCAGGTGGTTCAGGTTGTTATATTCTTACCAGGCTAGGAACAAATTTGCAAAGTGATTAACTCTATTATAAGTAATTTTTTATATCCATCTCACGTGCGTACTTATTAAAATTTTATAAACCCCTTATAAAATACCATGTATTATTAATTAATCATACTTTAATCACGTAACACTTAATTAATAATTTTACTGTATTTTTATGTTACTTAAATAGAAATAACGATTATAATGTTCGTTATGTAAAACAAACGATTGTGTTAATAGTTTAGATAACATCTTGGGCGAATATGGTAAGCGTGCTTTATACATATTACATACAGGGTGTAAAAATATAAGCTGCAAATATTTTCAGCGGTGAATCAGCCCATGAAACTGAACAACTTTGCGCAAGTAACATAGGTCGAATTATGAAAAAAAAATTTGGATCTGCCATACAGAAGAAGCAGCCGGGCGAGTCAATTGTATGGGAGGTCCAAATTTTTTTTCATATTTTGACCTATGTTCCTTGGGGAAAGTTGTTCAGTTTCATGGGATTGCTCACCCCTTAAAATGTTTGCAGCAAATTTTTTTACAGCCTGTATATGTATACATAACCATATTGACATTAAGAATCATTATATGAAGACCTGATAAATCATTGTTTTATCATTCTCCTTGCCTTATCCCATTCTCTGCCGGGGTCGGGAACCCTATTGACTGCGACTGCCATCTGACCTCTGCAATCCAAAGGCTAACCTAGAATCCTAAGTTAAGTCACATTCAAATATCATTTGCGTGAGGCACATGTCAAAAAATGCACCAATACAATGCACTTGCGGGGTAGGCAGAGCATTAACAGCTATAAAAATATGACCGTTATCGCCACGTCTGGCAAATATTGAGGGTTGCTTTAGATGAATTGTGTATCACTGTAGTCACTGGTTTTCAGCTTGTTAAAATTTTAATACATATGAAACCCTCAAGCTCCTTAGTTGCCTCTTATAATACTTGCGCAAATAAGAGACTTTTGTGCAGCAGTCGGCTAAAAACCCATGACCGGTGGAGTAAGCGGGTTCTCGAGTAGAGACCACGCCTCGGCAAGCGTACCGTTGGACGCCCTCCGGCCAGATGGACCGATGACTTAAAGAGAGCGGCTGGTAGCAACTGGATGGCGAAAGCGGGAGATCGTTCTTTGTGGCGTACACTAGCTAGGCCTATGTCTAGCGGCTGATGTGATGGTTATGTAACATGGGCTAAAAACTCATAATAAAGATATTGACGTTTCTTTGCAGGGGTTGAAGCTCCTAGGTGTTTTTCTCGTATGGAGCTGTATATTCGTGTCAACACACAACGAAATCTCGGTCCGTAAGGCTGGCTGGCTGGATCGTGTCGTAGAATTCTATAAACAACGGTTGGTATACAAAAATAGACAGATACAAAATAACTTTTTTAAAGAACCAACTTCAACGGACGTAAAGAGTGCGAACCTCCATTTTTTTGTTAGTTAATATGCCGAAAACCTTTTCCTGAGTCTGAAAAATACTTTTCTGAAAACCGCATCAAAATCTGTTCAGCCAAACGCGAGATAATCGCAGACAAACATACATACAATCATACAGGTACCTCCTTCTTTGTGGTTGGTTACTTACTATTTAGTATGCACTACCTACCTTAATTCTACCCTTGGGTGTCGTAAAAAGCGACTAATGGATAATTATCCAGGGAATGGACAGCAGCTTTCCCTGAGAATTAAACATATTGCACTGCGCTGGCCAATCCGCCTGCCAAGGGAGACAGCGCATAGGGTGAGGTAAGTATCCAGCAGTGAACTGTAGTGGTTGTTCAGGTAAGGAAATAAAAAAAAATATACACAAATCTTAAACAATTAAAGACACGGTATTTTACATATTAATTCTCCAAAGGCAAATTATTTTATTTTAGATTCATCGCAGATGTACACGAAAAGCTACCACCCATAGAATTTAAAGGTAAGAAGGAATAAAATAAACTGTAAAGTTATTGACGAGATTTAATTATTCATATGAAAATAGTATTATGCCAAGATTAATATTATGCGAATAAATATTTATGACAAAGAAATAATAGAGGAAAAGAATTATGCGAGACATGTTACGTTAAAACATATTAGTGGAAAAAAAAAAATATAAGTACTCGTACTTACGAAAGGGATTCCTTGGTAAACATGCCCACATATACATTGACGCCTTTATTTCTCGTGGGGTAGGCAAAATACGGCCGCCATCGCCACTCCAGAAAAATCAATTATCTCTATAGAGACAGGCTGTCAGCCTGTCGCCTAAAACTGAAATACATGAAACCCTCGAGTCCCTTGGTCGCGTCATACTATAACTCGTTTTTTTAAAGAAACGATCCCGCAAGGCAACATTATTGTTGACACCCCGCTCATTATGTCATATATACGTATTTTGATAGAGAGACAAACAGTAATGTTGCCAAATCGGGATCGTTTCTTTATCTTTACGAGATATAGTAGTATTACATACATGCCGTATGTATACATATATCACGCCTTTATCCCTTGCGGAGTAGGTAGAGCGCCAAAGGCCGTAGGAATATGTTCGCTATCGCCACGTCTGACATTTTTGAGGATTGTTTTCCAAGGTTGTTTCCGAAAACATGTGTTTCACTATAGTGACAGGTTGTCAGCCTGTCGCCTAAAAATTTTAATACACCAATACTCTCGAGTCCCTTAGTCGCCTCTTACGACACCCGCGGGAAGGATGTAGGGTGATGCTATTCTAAACCGGCATCACACGGCATATAGTAGTAATGGTGGTATTATTTTACAGCTGAAATAGTAAAAGCACCAGACGGCTACGTGGACTCGAAGAAATGGGACTTCGAATCGGTGACGCGTCTCCTAAAATTGATCCGCAGCAGCGAAAAGACCAAGCCTGTGGCGAAAGCCTTACGACGCATGCTGCATCCCAAAACAAGGCGCACCTTCCAAGGAAGTAACTTACAGAAAAGCTATAAGAACTTCCCCAAATATCCAAGCAAGGGTTTGGTAAGATGTGGTTTAATCCTTTCAGTCGTAAGACAGTGTACTTCAAATACTTCTAGAGGATGCGGTGCGAAGGTGAATCGCACGCTTGACGCACGACGAAGCGCTAAAACATTACAGCGGTCTGTCATATCCATACTAAAACCGCTCAACCGCAGTCGTCGCAGAATTACCATTCTCAAAACAGCATAAACATGCCAAAAACGTGTAAAGAAACTGCTAACATATTACCAAACTAGTTTTCAGTAGTCAATTTTCTGTAAAAAATAATTATAATAATCTTAGAACCCCAACACTACTACGAGTAGTGAGGAGTGCGAGTAGTTGCAATTAATGAATTGTACATGACGTATACTTTTACGAGCGAGAAGGTGATAAAATCACCCCAATTTGAGCTAGACAGATAGACAGACAAACAGACACACAAACAGACAGACTAACAGACCGGCAAACAGACAGACCAACAGACAGACAAATCGACAATAACTTTTATCTTCTACTCTAAGCGTGGCAAACTAGCTAGCATTCTCACTGCCACGGTCTTCTTTTTTCGAGTGGAAAATTCGATGATCTCAATGCATCCTCTCAGTTTAGAGGGCATTCCTTAGGTATAATAGGCTTGTTTCCTGACAGGTCCAACGAGCTACTTTTTAAAACGATCTAAAACGGTATTTTGTTTGAAGAATTAGAAGTATGACATCACGCCGTATGTATTTGGATGGCGTCAAAACACGTACTTTTAAATTATTTTTCTGCTTATTAATTCAAACTTTGAATATTTCGAAAAATGATGAATGATGCCCGAAACATTTCTGGACAATAGTTTTAAGTGTACAACTGTATTTTTTTAATGACCCAGGAAACTAGCGAATAGTTACTATTATTATTTTTCAGAACATATTCTATTACGACGACTATTACGACGAGTACGGCGCTGGGGAGGAAGAGGCGTATGATTCTTGCTTCAATGACACTCTGGACGATGATGCTATAATCACCATCTCCAACCCAGTTGAGTCGAGACTCCCCAGTGCGCATATCAGCGTTAGAATGCTGCGGTTTGTTCAATATGATCTGTTTTCTACTAAAATTGCCGTGTGATGCCGGCTTAGAATAGCATCTCCCCATTTCTTCCCGCGGGTGGTCAAAAAGGCAACTAAAGGACTCGAGGGTTTCATGTGTATTACAATTTTAGACGACAGGCTAACAACCTGTCACTACAATGACACATGAATCATCTGTAAGGGCCCTCAATACTTGTCAGACGTGGCGATAACAACTGTAATTTTACGATCGTTAAAGCTCTGCCTACCCCGCAAGGGATAAAGGAGTGATTTGTGTGCGTGTATGTTTGTGTGTTTATATTAAAACCGAGAGCGTTGTAGACACGCAAAATAATATAGTTTAGTATCTACAGATATAGAAAGGTGTCTTCGTTCCAAAAGAAATCTATTTCCAAATTTTAAACTTTGACCGTTAACGCTCTGTCTACCCTTTATCCCTTATCTCTTTTTGTATGGAACACCGAGTCGGCCAACGACCCAATGAACCCTATTAAAAGAATTAGTAAACCGCCTTCTACAAGTAGCAGGCTTCTGACATGGTTGTAACATAAACAGCAACCGGAATCTACGGACAATCGGTTGGATCAGCCCGTGATAGTATCAAAGTGATAATTATCAACTTTGTGAGTGACCCAACCGAGAGTCGAACCCGGGACCTTCTGCGCTAGAGGCAGTCGCACTACCACTGCCCCACATCGGTCGTTAACTCCCTTATCTCTTATATAGGCGTGATATAAATGTGAATGTGTTTACACTTTGAGGGTTAAAAATCTCGTGACAGACTAAAATTTAATGAATTTCAACCAAACATACCTTCTAAGTCTGCCTTCCTACCTTCGATTTCAGAATCACGAAATAGAACCACTTCTTCGTGGAATCGATGATGGTAACCTGTTTTATAAGACCAATGTTTGACCACGGCGATGGCTGTTGGCGTTTCTGTGTACAAGGTACTAATAATTAATTATGTTTGTATACATTTCTAGTGAAGTTCTGGAAGCTCGCGCGGCAGCAGCCAGGGTTATGCCGACTACCCGTGCTAGTACGATGTAAGTACTCTATTTTTTACTCCTACTTCCCTCGCCTAGACTATAATCAGACATGTCTTATGTCCATGACATCAGCCTATAGCAGTTCACTGTAAGCTTACGGTACGCCATAAGGAACGATCTCTTTCTTTACCATCAACTCTTGCAACTTGGTCGATTGGAACGATCTCTTAGTAGTCTCCACTCGAGGAACCGCTTGCTCCGCCGTCCGTCGGTGCTACGACAGATGTAGCCAGTCCACTGCCACTTTAACTTGCTACACGTTAATATTTGTAATAGTTAGTTAGCCTTACGTATTTTTTTTTCATTTCAGACATTGGAAGCCCATGAACACTACGCAAGGTAATTTAGATTTACTCTGCCAGAGTAGGCAGGTTCAATTTCCTGTTCAGTAGGTACTTAAGTAAAGGCAAGCAAGACAGCAAGTAGTAAGCAAACAAAAATAACAATTCCACATATTTACTGGGCCCAATCCAACTGACATTGCTGGGGATATCTTGGGTTTATTGTACTGCCATACAATGCATAGCAATGGAATCTAAATTGCATTACTGCGGTGACGAACAGACAATGGAACTCCCTTCTAACTACCCTGTCTCGTGCTCGGTTCTAGATCTTCTAGAAGCTTATGATAAAGTGGTCACCGTTGCCAAATAATGGTTGAATAAAATTTAAAGTGCAGCAAGCACGCAGACTCGAAGAAAAAAAAGAATGCTTATTGGGTCCATGAAACCCTTAGTTTCCTTAGTCGCCTTTACGACAGCAGCGTAGAAAAGACAGGCGGTAATGGTATTCTAAGCCACTCCATGGAATCTTAGGCGCTATTTTCATACGTGAGATGTGATTGTGAGAAAAGTAGTCAGCGATGAGAAGCGCGTGCCACGGGTGTAGGCTGCGTCTCTTCTGTTTCATACATTTTAGATGGAAACGGTCTCGAGCGTCGTCGCGCTGTCTCACTGTCTTACGTCTCATGTGTGCAGACAGTAGTTAAACCTTTGAACGCCACGCGGCCCACCATGTGGGCCAACCAAGTTCCATAAATTTTTGCGTTGCGTTCAAAGTGCCTTTTAAATTTCAGGTGGAGGCGGCGATGGCGATGGGGATGGTGCTTCCAACGATACTGGAGCTGACGATGGGGGTGATGGTGGAGGAGATGACGGTGATGGTGGTGATGCAGAAGGTGGGAACGGAACGGATGACGGTGGCGGGAACGATACTGGTGGTGGTGAAGAAGCTGCGTCTGAAGAAGCCCCTCCGGAAGAATAAGAAAAAACTACTTAAACGGCGCTGTGTGCTTTTTCAGATCATCTGTCAAGTTCAGTGCACAATAATAATAAAAAATATTCTTTGGTGAGTATGCTGAGTTTTTCCATACACATATCACACCTACATCCCTGGCGGAGTAAGCAGACCATATACCTCTACTAAAAACTAAGCAAAAAGATTAGAAATAATCCAGAATAAATGTTTTTCATAAGAATCGATACAAATCAAAGCAATGCGGTGATCTAGACACTCCTATCCTTATTTCTGAAATCCTGATGAATTTTGTGTGAGAGAGAATAAACTAAATTGATTCCACATGCGGTAAAAATCACATCGGTCCTTTTTGCTTTGCCGTAGTCGTTTAAAAAGAATTTCGAATTCCAAACCACAATAATTAGAAACTTAATCTTTGTTGGATACCTACCCAAAACTTCGCAAAACTTTAACTTTGAAAGACGTCTGCAGCACTTGTGTTTTAAACTTAAGCAACTTTATAACGTATCTTAGCAAAGTCAGTTTACTTACATCAAGATTGCTAGAATGTCTCAATATTTTACTTTTTTTCTAATTTCAGTCTAGTTTATCTTTATCTACAGTTGTTCGTATTATAGATTCAAACCCCTCTGTATAAAGTTATACTTTAAAAACATATAGCCTACAAAATGTACTTTTGTATTGAAAACCGGTAACTTAAGATTACTTTAAACTTGTTTTCGCGTAAGCATCTTTTGTGCAAGTTACTGTTTCTTTTTGTTATTGTATTTAATAAAGTTAGTTTTTTCCCATATTTTACGATGGAATATCAAGAAAGCGGCAGCGATGAAGACATTTCCACTCCAACTGATATATTAAACGCAGCGTCAGGGTCCATTCTCCATTTATCTGGCATCCGTCATTTTCCGGTCTGTTAATTTCCGATCTGATTTAGAAATCTATTACACTACTATACATGCTTTTCCACTCTTCCAGCATCCGGCATTTATCGATCCGGGAAATTTCCAAACCGAAATTTGGATTCTGGCGGTCCGAATACAGTATGCATATAAAAGTTACTCTTTGAACTCTATCATGACGTCATTCTACTGTCCGTCTTTTAACGGATAGGTGGAGAAGCGTCATCCGGTATTAGAATATTTTAGGACATCCGGCAGCCGGACCGGATAAGTGAAGAAACGCCGTAAGACATGACTCGGGAGTTACATCTCGTAAAATCAAATACGAAACAAGTGTAGATAAAATAGTGTATACAACGGCATATACCTCAATAGCATTAGAATGCTCGTGTCCAACTATTCCACATGGTGATGTATTTACGACATTTGCATAAACTACTATTCTAAAACTCTAAACGAGCAAGTTTCTCTATTCAAATACATTCCGAGTTGCGCAGAATATTTTTTGCAAAGGCTACAGAAGCTGAAAAATTATTTTACGTTTTTCTTTACCCTAGCAGATTTGACTGGGATTTTTTTTTACACGTGTTGCTTGCTAAAGCTTTTCGGCTGTATAAAGGGTGTATACATAAAAAATGGTTACTTAATTCACTTGTCACTTGTGGGTGATCCATCAAGTGGCTTTCATGGTGTGGGCATGTTCAGCCACCGATCCGTCACGTTAATTGAATCATACTAACCTAACCTAACCTACACAGTATAGACAGGAGTACGAGTTCACGCCTCAGTTTAATTTTGTCCTTGCAAAAGAGAGAAAAGCCCAATACCACATTCTTCTTCAAATCCTTTACGGTTAGAACTACTTAGCTTTGGAACAAACTTCCTACGTCAACACAAGCTTGTCCCTCCATTACGTCTTTCAAAAAAAGAGTGTAAAAGCACTTATTAACACAATCAATTAATTCATCAATTATTAACACAAAGCAATTATTAACATATCATAACATATCATTTCTAAGTTCACACATAATTTTATTTGTACACAATAAAGAATAATATATAAACAAGCCTCGGCTAAAATTACATTTTCTGGTCTCGTTCACTTTGGTAAACTTCGACCAGCATGGCTAACATGCGTGCCACGATCAAAATTTTGTCACCGCAATATGTCTTCTACGGCTAACTTCACTGCGAATAAGTTATGCATTCTTCCGTAGTGACATTGTGCGCACATGAAACGACAAAATATGTCGTGGCATGCATGTTAGCCAGGCTGGCCTCGGTCCTTAATGTAGCTCGTCTATAAATTTGTTTCATGTAATTAATTAAAATAATTTATTGTATATAAAATGGTTGTATTATACTGCTATTACTACAACAGCCACACAAGCCCACTGCTGGACATGGACATGGGCATTCCCAAATTAGGGGATGTTTATTTTTAGCCGGTTCACTCCTCATTAGTACTATATATAGTACCTACAGTAAAATTAAGTAGGACTACCACTTCACTTTGTTATGAAAAGAAAAATGAAAATGAAATAATACAAGCCTTTGGAAACTACTATTTGTCACTGATTATATTTACTGAAAAACAGCATAGCTGACGTCATCTCCTTTTCGATGCCAGTTTTGTTTTTCATGCGTACTTACCTTTCTTAGTATTTTTTGGAAATTGAATAAATGTCATTTTATTATTTTATCTCCACACTTGGCAAGCCGATTGGCGAGCGCAGTGAAAGGTGTTGTATTCACAGAGAATGCTACTGCCCATTACATTCACCTTTTGTGTCCGACGGTATACTTCTCTCGAGAACCCGCTTACTCCACTGCCCACTGTACGTAAAAGAAAAAAATTATAGTTATTTGATCATGTACCCAACCTAACTGAACTTAAGATACATAAATCAGTTCCGTCCAAACGAGAATCAAAGTTCGTTTGGAGAAAGTGGGAAAGTAATAAAAAATCCCACCAAAAACATTTGCATGTTAAAACAAAGCGAAACCGAGCGAACTAGATATCGGATCTCAAATGATGCAAGCTCCTCAATCTACACGCCCTAAGCAACAACTTAAATTTCAATAACTCTACATTTTAGATAACATACTGACTGAATTTTAGCATTCTAGCACTTCTGGAAGTGGAAGTGCCCAAACATTTTGATGATCATCAATGAGTGAGTGTATATGCTAGTGACGAAAACGGCGTTTTTTATGAAATTGAAACTCTTAAGACAACTATGGGAAAATTCGAAAATTTCATCAGTTTAGTGTACCGACGTACTAAAATTAGAAACTAAGGGTGTTGAAAGAAACAACAAACCATTTCGAGAAAAGGTAGTGTCCTCACGCTTCGCGTAGCTCGTTTGGCGGCGCCACTACTGTGGCCCCAGATTTATCGCTTTTGCGAATATTCGCTAGTTTTATTAAGGGGATTCGTGTGGACCGTGAAATAACCTGTTTTCATGTTAAGGGTAAGCTGTAAAGTTCTGTTTAAAACCAAATCCAAAAAAAAACACAACGGACAAGCTCAAACTCAACTCAAACTCAAATTATTTATTCAAAGTAGTAAGTTTACATAATTATCTTTTTGATGGTCAGATATTAACAATTTTAACAATAACAATTTTATGAACCTAGTGTAAACAAAGCTTAAACGTAAACAAGGGCTTAATAGATCATGTAAGTATGAAAAATTGTCTAAACTAACGTCAATCTAACGTCAACATCTATAGCTGTTTGGGCTTTATGTATGCTACATTTATTAATAAAGATTTACTTCTCTACGTACTTTCTTCTTTATCAAATCGATGAGTTATATTTTAGTTGACCAATATTTGACAATTAAAACGCCCCTTAGGTCCTGAAGTGTGCAGGGGTTCGGGCAGTTGGGACAAAACAGTAGGGGTCCATTGATTGATTGGGTCTACATACATAAAATACCCACACAGAAACATTACGTAAACATACTTACTCTCGAAGACTCCTCCTTCTGAGGCAGTCAAGAAAAACGGTGGCTGGTGGCGTAAGATTTCTTCTTATGCTGTTCCCCACAATAAATTGCCATATAGTTTTAAACCACAGTGTTCTAAACAGCAACGTTTTTAAAATCTCTTACCATCTTCGCCTTATATAAAGTTGTTATCGGCCGGGGGTACCTGTTCATTGGCATCCGGCAACTTTGACGTTATCTGTCCGTACTTTACTGTACTTCGGACTTGCCCCCTTTGCCGGTCCCGAGCGGTCCCCATCGGCTACATTCAAAAGACTCCAATAGACCAACGAGGGTACAGATGGCTCACTCTCACTCTTTACGTTATTTGTCAGTTATTCACTAAACTATGGACTTGGCGTCGCGTCGGCTACTATCAAAAGATCCCACCAAAGATTGAATAGGTTACCTACAGAAGGCTCACTTTCGGTGTTTTTGTAACTGAATTGATCTGAAACTTACAGTATCTTTTGGACACAAAAACATAATGTCTTCATCAAGGTACAATAACAAAATGTATTTACGTATTGAATTACACGTAGCATTATAGTAGATTACGTACTTAGGTATGTAATCATCAAAAACAACCGAGGGTTTTTTAACGCCCGAGCGGAGCGAGGGCGGTACCTTTCCGAGGTTGTTATTGATGTTACATCCGTGGTACGTATACTGCTTTACATATCGAATGAAAAAAGAGTAAAATAAAGCGATAAATACAAGAAAACGATCCATAAATGATGATTGTATCGTCTGCTATACAAATTGCACTACTAAACTTTTTTTTTCTATGATTGAAAAATATTGAATTACTATGAAAGAAAAGTATCCTAACATAAAGTAGACATTTTTCTGATCGTAGGGATATTAGTAATTTTTACTTTTGTCATTGTAATATTGAGTAATAATTCAACAAACTCATTTATTGAGGTTATAAAAATGCAGATTAAAAATATAATTCCTGCGTTCAAGCAACACAATTCGTAGCGGCCAGTTCGAAATTTAAAATCGTATACAACTAATTGGATGCAACTCCTATTAAAAATAAGAAGAAATTGATTTTAACTTTTTAATTGCTGCGATTCTATTGGTTCTTTTTCTAGTTCCATATTTAAAATTACTTACAGGCTTAGTTTTAAAACCTCGCCTGTAAGTTGAACTTACAGGTCGTGTTTTTTGTCAGTAATGACCTACTTTCAGAGCATGAGATATGTAAATTAAATTTTTTATAGAGTGCCATCTAGTCTCAAAGTAAACAAAGCTTGTAATATGGAAAATGCTGACATAAATATTTATAAAATTTCTTTTAAAGTAACTGTACAAAATGGACTCACGACACTGAAGTGGGGGTGGGGAAGACACTTGACCAGAAGGCAGGACGGACGATCTAGTGACTATTGCTGGCAGACAGTAAATGCGGGAGGCACAGGAGAAGCGTTGAAGTTGCGTTGTCATGACGCAGCTGCTTTGACCGTATGTATCTGACAACGGTTGCGCTCGGATGCGTTGTTTTTAGGGCTACGTTGTGCATTAAGTGTGCAAAAGGCCGTAGGTATGACAAAAATAACAACATGAGCCTTCTGCACAGGCGCACCGTCAAGCATTCGTCGTAATTTATGCCGCAGGCTATAGTGAGTCTTTGACTACGCATTCAAAGACCTTGCTGTGATAGCGACGGGCAAATAATGCTTGGACATTTTGAGCAAAAGACATTTTAGGGAAGTAACAGTCTGGCATTGAATTGATCCTGACGGAAAATTACAAGGGTGCCTCAAAAGGAGCGTTATGTTTTTCGAGTGTACAGTATATGATGTAGGCTATTAACAGTATTATATCATTGCATGTAGATATGTCATCATTTCAGCGATAAGACGTCCACTGCTGAACATAGGCATCTCCTAAAGTACCACCTTGTCCGATTAGTAGCGACCTGCATCCAGCATTTCCCCGCGGACTTGACCAGATCGTCTGTCCATCCCGCGGGGGGCCGTCCTACGCTGCGCCTGCCGGTACGTGGTCTCCACTCGAGAACTCTTCTGCTCCAGCGATTATGTAGGTATGAGAACAATTAGTAAATTATTGCTACAGTCTGAAACAGCCAGACAGATGTTGATATTTAATATATTTAAATTTCAAAAATACGACATGATAAATTTTTTACTTACATTAAAGGATAACTTCTAATCGCAGTCGGATTTTATTTTATAACAAATTTTGCTACTAAAACAGTTTTTCTTCAGAACAGTCCCTACTAGATATTTCCAAAGCTGCATTTTGATGTCCAAAAGTTTATTTGAAATGCGAATGCGACGTAAATGGCCAGGAAAGCTATAAAAGGCATCTGAGCGAAAAAGTTGCACAACCAGCTGTCTCCGTCTGAACCTCTGACATCAGGGATTCTATTGTAGTCCATATTGATGTATAGGAGAGAGCGTCGGTGGCCAAGTGGTTAGAACACCGGTCTTACAATCGTCAGACCCAAGTTCGATTCCCGGCATGTACCTATGTGATTTTACTCACGTACATTTACCGGCTGCTCTTACGGTGAAGGAAAAACAACGTAATGAAACCCACATTTTAATTAAATTTTAATTTAGTTGATACTTACTCTAGGCGCGCCCGCATCAATAAGATGTTGGTGTGTCCTAGAGCGAACACTAAATTCCTTTTTAACTCTTTTTCTGTAAGAGCTGTACAGCTATGGAATAATCTCCCTATGTTTATACAGGACAGTCCCTCCATTTCTACATTCAAAAATCGTGTAAAAGAGCACTTTATTTCCCAACAACCTTGATATGTTTATGTATTTGTTTGATATGTATTTAAGTATTGGTATTCTATTTATGTGGATTAAATAAGTATATTTATTTAAGTAGGTATGTACGTTATATTATTAAATAGCATTAGTTATTTATTTAGTTTTCATGTAGTTTCTTTTATTGCCTAATTGCCCCAAAATTTTAGATTCTCTCACAACACATGGGTTGGCTGGAAGAGATCTCTCATTTAGAGATAAGCCCGCCTTTGCAACAATTTTTCTTGTATTTATTTTCCATACTGTTTATGCAATAAAGAATATAATAATACTTGAATGTGACTTGACCTAGGATTCGGCCCAAATGAGCCTTCAGTGGATCGCATACTTAACGCACGACGGAGCGTTAAAATAACGCAGCGGTCTGTCAGATCCATAATAGAATTGTAACTCCCCTTTACTAAAACCGCACTCGACGGACGCGCTGCGTCGACAGCGGTTGAGCGGTTTTAGTATGGAGATTGATATTTTTAGTATGGCGCTGCGATACCGCTGCGATATTTTAGCGCTCCGTTGTGCGTTAAGGGTGGGAAATGCCAGGTTTCAGAGGTCAGATGGCAGTCGCTCTGTGTAAAAACTTGGTTCCACGTCAAATTCCTAGGTTTGCTATCAGTCAAGCTTTTGGAGTCTTTTAGAATTTCATAGCAGAAGTGATGCATGTTTATACATACCTTATTATTTTAAGACCTGCGTAATTTACGACCAATAATAATTTATTATATTATTCTATACAAACTGGGTAAATAATATGAGGCAAATTAGGAACACAATAACATTCAAATCGAAAGTGAAAAGCGAATGGATTTTATCTGTATTGTATGGTGCTTTTATTGATACATTGCCGATAGTTCGGGTTAGATTGGGATCTAACATACATTGTTGTCTATAGAACGGGCGTCATTACATTAAACTATAGATAATCAACAATGTATAACAATTATTCTGTCCGGGCAGGGTAAGTGAATAAGCCACCTTCATTGGAGAGGGTGTAGGGTGGAATCCAAAATATGTCGTCTGATTTGAATCCGCTGTTCGTTTTGCACAAAATTCCAGGCGTATTTCTTGTGACGAAATAGCCTGGGCTTGTCGTCAAAAGGAAAATGACCTAAAGAAATCTTATACCAAATTTTTGAAACGCCTTTTGTTAGAAGGACTCTGACAAGTTATGTAACCATGGTCAAAGTGCCTATAATAGTGCCTATAATAGTTCCTATAATCATAAACAAAAAATAGCGAGGTGGCGCACGGGGTGGTGCTATCTCCTAATGTCTGCTTGTCAACTTAGTTTTTCGTTTTGCTCTGCTTTTTACCGTAACCATAATGACCGCAACAATCCGTTGCTAGACATCGTCCTCCCCGTATTTGGGAGTATTGCCATACTCACCGTGCTTGGCAGGCGGACTGGCGAGCGTAGTGCAAGATGTTTGTGCCACATTGATCGCTTGGTTATTAGCCTACAGCATGTGCTGCAACTTCAAGTGCTTCAGTTTGGGCTAGAGGAATAATTATCGTTACGCCTAAAAAGAGGCAGGAAAGTAATGTGTTTCAATATGTGAAGAACTACAAATTACTTGTTTTAACTTATTTGTGTCCGGCAATATATCTGACGGGCGGGCGTGTGTGATCTGTCGACCTCCTGAGGAAGGCTGTCTTAGTCAGGGCCCGAACCCTCAACCAAATTTAACACAAGTAAGTTAGGGATTCCATTTAGTTATACGTGTTCGCTTAGTAACAAAATAATGTATTTCTAAGTTGTGTTCTCAATGTGAAGCAGTCTTATCGTGTATCAAGTACGCACCAAAGAATTTTAATCACGCTCCACACGCGAGGGGTCAAATGAAAATTAATAATGGACTTTTGCCGGAATACCAGCGAAATATTTATGCGAATCTGTCGGAATTCCCGACTCCGGGAACGATTGCGGCTTTTTCAAAAGATTCCCAAATTAATGGATTCGAAGTACAAAGTTAATTGCCGCATACCTCCCCATTGTTATTTCGAAGTCTTTAGTTCAATAATGTTTTAAGCGCTCTTTGTTATAAAAACGAGCACGAGTAAGTTTTTCATGAATATTCATAGAGAATAAGTAGGTACCTACCGACAGTTCACACTATGAGAATAAGCTTTGTTTAAATTATTAAAAGGTTTTATTTTTTTGAATTATACGATTTGTCGCGATTGTTATTTAAATTTGAAACTCATTGCGGATTCGCTATTAGTAGTCTTTGTTACTACCATACCTACAAGACGTAACGTTATGCTAATTACGCAAAATACACAAAATATTTACGTGAAACAAAGTACCTATCTGTTGTAGTTTTTATGACCATCAAATTCAATTAGTTTCGTTTCACAGGACTTAAAGAGCTGATAGTACCTACAACTCTTTGTGATTTTTACGACCAATATAAATATTATTGTTTTCGACAAATTTTTTTCCAAGCAAAAATGAAATAGAGAAGAGCATCTTTTGTAGTCTCTATTGGTAGGATCTGAGAGCTGGGGACGGGAACAAAACAACAAAAGGACCAGTGGGGTCCAAAAAGATACATACATACGTACATACATAAATCACGCCTTTATCCCTAGTGGGGTAGGCATTTTTGAGATTGTGCCGGCACGAGAAGCTGCAAAATCTCAGCATATGCTTGAGCAACTACAAAATTGAGTAACATCGGCATATTATAACTTCCAGTGAAGTTTACCCACGTAATATTATTTATTCATTTATTTTATTTTACCATTTATTGTACACAAGAAATTTTACAGGACAAAACATAAATAAAAAGGACACAACAGGCACCGCTTATCTCTAAAAAAGAAATTTCTTGCAGCAGACCTACAGGATCAGATATCTTTTTGGACAATTTTTTCAATTTTAAGCGGCAGGCTGACAACCTGTCACTATAGTGATACACGAATCATCTGAAAGGGTCCTCAATACTTGTCAGACGCCGCGTGTTAATCAGGAGTGAGAGGAAATGACATGATATCGAATGACAGCAGACGAAATTCAAAGATTGTGATAGATGACTATTTCGAAAGAATAAAGAAGGTGCTATGCTACAACCCCATTTCATTCCAAATTGTTTACCAAAGAGTTACTGAAGGAAATACAGGTTGATCGTTGATCAGTTTTATGCACAGAACAAAAATGACATTCGTGTCTCTTGCATATGGCTTGCATGACTATCGCTTCAGTTGGATGTTGATTGGGTGTCAGTTGGATGATTTTAGTAGTTTCGTAGTCTGCTATTAGTTTTAAGTATAGAAAACCACAATGGCAATGGAATAAGAGTTGAGTTTCGATGGCGTTGCAATGACAAAAAAATTGCAGATTTGGGACGCTGAGTAATGATTTGATCGTTGATCCGTCTTATGCACAGAGCAAATATGTCATTCTCTTCACTAGCATGCTTATCGTAGTTATAATTTTGACCTATTTTGACAGGTACTTACCGACGAATCTCTATTTTTTTTTTGAGGTAGTTTTGAGTATCCGATGTAGACCCGTATTTATAAACCCTACTCAATACTAAGATCGATGCGACTTTGAGATACTGTTAGTAGTAACAGTCATTTGTCAAAATCGCTCTTGAAATCGATCTCAGAGTTGAGTGCGATTTAAAAATACATTGCTTAGAATGATATCTGAGGTCTGTGGTTTTATGGCTAACTTGAGATGTTGCTGAAAGTACAAGAGGACTCATCTTGTGGTTTGAATGGACCTCATAGTCATTGTGTTGTTTGAAGTACTTGCGGGTACTCTCTTTTGATGCAAAAACGACCACTTGGCCTACATTCAGTGTCTTCACAAATAACTCAAGTCCATTATAAGTACCATTATTTTCTTATTTTTGTTTTAATTTTCTTTTATGTGTCGATAGAAACTTTGGGCTTGACAAAAAAGTTCGAAACACAAGTTTGTTTATCATTAACTTGGTCGGAGTTTAAAAATTTTTTTCTATAATGTCAACCTCTGTTTCTTGGGGAAAGAATTTCAGTTTCATTGACTGGTTCGTTCTTTAAAATTTTTGCAGTAATTTTTTTACTATGATAAAATTGTGAAAGAAAAAAGTAAAAAAGAAAATAGTATGTAGTAGTCGAAAATGTAAGTTTTTTTCAGATTCTATAGAAAAAATAAAACTGCTTTAAGTCCCTTTTTAGTTACGATATTTTTTTGAAAAATAAAAGCATAGGGTGATGCTAGTGTAGTTCATTTTCGGCAAAAGTCCTCTAGCTTTAGAGTTTCGTGTGACACCCGGCTATATTATCATGTTTTGTTTGCCGTGTGATGCCGGCATAAAATAGC
The DNA here is from genome assembly GCA_029255805.1 of Keiferia lycopersicella. NCBI lineage: Eukaryota > Metazoa > Arthropoda > Insecta > Lepidoptera > Gelechiidae > Keiferia > Keiferia lycopersicella. Next base: position 12,354,137 of record JARACZ010000004.1, on the reverse strand, counting down.
ATCACTCCAATTCTTCCCGCGGCTGTTGTAAGAGGCAACTAAGGGACTCGAGAGTTTCATGTGTATTACCACGTATTACAACTTTAGGCGACACGCTGACAACCTGTCACTACAGTGATACACGAATCATCTGAAGGGGCCTTTAATACTTGACAGACAAGGCGATAAAGACCGTAATATTACGATCGTTAACGCTCTACCTACCCTGCAAGGGATAAAGGCGTGATTTGTGTATGTGTATGTGTTGTATTGTTGGATTCCTCGTGATGCCCTGAATAATGATCCGGACTCGTCAAAAAATCGTGTGGCGCCTTCAGGAGACATTATTTTCACAAAAAAGGAGGGAATTTCCCGAGCAGAGAACAGAGAATTCACTTAGACTATAATCACCCCACTTCTACCCGATGAATTCAGGGAGTGGGCAGCCGCGTTCCCTGTGAATGCAACATATTGCACTGAGCTCGTTAATCCGCCTGCCAAGCGTGGTGAGCATGGCAACATCATCACACCTAAGAAAGGACGTCTTTCTAAATTGCACGATGGAAAAAGACAAACTTAAAAAAAACGTGTGCGACTTTTTCAACCGATTTCAAAAAGGAAGGTTCTCTGTTTGACCTGTATGTTTGTATTTATGTATGTATGTTTGTCCACGATTATCTCTCGTTTGCTTGAACTGGTTTTCAGTAACGTGTTTTTCAGACTTAAGAGAAGGTTTTAAGCATATCAACTGACAAAAAATGGAGGTTCGCACTTATACATACACGGTCTTTAAAAAAATTTATATTTATGATTCCTCACTACATAGTATTAAGCAAAGTCCGTTTCCACGTCAGTCACAATGTATGTATGTATGCCGAAATCTTTACAACTACACAACGGATTTCGATGCAGTTTTTTACCCGCCTAAAAACTGAAAAGAAAGCAAATTTTTGTTAAGACGGTGAAAAAACTGCATCAAAAACCGTTGCTAAAAACGTCTGTACGAATGTTTTGATGCGGTTTTCAGCTAACTATTTTTAAGTTTTAGGAGAAGATTTTAAGCATATTAAAGGTGTCGTAAAAACGTAAAAAGCGATTAAGGGATAATAACCAGGGAACGGGCAGCAGCGCTTTTTTTATGAATCTGCACTGCCAAGCATGGTAGGCCTGGTAGGAGGAAGCCTATGTCCAGCAGTGTTATGAGCGGCTGTTATGAGCTATCAGTACAGTTCTTTCCTAAACTCTTCGACCTGGTAACGAAATACACATTCCGTCACAATACGATGATGTTACCTACTTCAAAGCTTATTCTGCACTCAACCAGCCCCTACGTCTTGGCCATAAAAGTTGCCGGTAAACATAAATAAAACAAATGGTAATTTATTTGTAGGGTAATTATAATGAAAGACATTATTTATAAACAAATGCTATTAAAGTATACAGGAATAATAAATAAAATAACAACACAAATAAACAAAAGTGATAAATATTAATGTAATAATAACAAAAAAATAAACAATTATACTTAATAAATAACTGGATTTGGAGCGTCGGTGGCCAAGTGGTTAGGACACCGGTCTTACAATCGTGAGACCCGAGTTCGAATCCCGCCATGTACCAATGTGTTTTTACTCACGTACATTTACCGACTGCTCTTACGGTGAAGGAAAAATATCGTGATGAAACCCACATTCAAGTAAAGTTTGAATTCAGATGATATTTGAATGTGACTTAACCTAGGATTCGGGCCAGGTTAGCCTCAGGGTTGCAGAGGTCAGATGGCAGTCGCTCTGTGTAAAAACTTGGTTCCACGTCAAATCCCCTAGGTTAGGTAGCCGACCCCGACCGAGATCGGGATAAGGCAAGGTGAATGATGAAATAACTGGATTTTAAGCTTATTTTTTATCTAGTTGAATAATTTTATTAATGCATTAAGATTAGGTATAATATGGGTAATATGACTAAGAATACTTTTATAATTACATGATGAAAAAGTCTTCCTCTCTCCCAGTATTATTATGTCTAACAGGGTCCATGTTCTAAGTACCTACCTTACAAACTAGAGGTATATTTTACCACCTAATATAATGGAAGAAGGGGAGGGAGGCCTTTCCCTGCAGTAGGGCACTAAAGGCTTACAATATTGAGTTTCCTTAGTGTTGGATTTTCATACAAACGCATTCCCTTGTTTTCGTCCTGGTAATGCCTCAAAGTTATAATTCTTTTTTTTATTATATTAGGCCTCCTAAGACCATGCTTCTATTATTTTCTATTTATGAAAAATAATTACGAGAAGAAAGTATGACCGTTTTTTCGGCGGGAAACGTTCGAACCGTAAAGGCGCGTTTTGAGAAAATATTTTTTGTAAATTGTTATAAAATTGTAAATATTCATAGTTTCAGTAGTGTTTTTGTAAATATTTCTTGTACATAGTTAGGTGTGTACGTAAATATTGAAGATGGGGCGGCGGGATAAGCCAAAAAAGCGGAAAAAAGATCCGGCTGATCCAGGACCAAATTCGGAGACGGAGGACTCCGATGTAGAGATGGAGGCAGATAAGTACCGGCCCTATAAGGTAAAAGAAATTTACAATAATATTGCTTTGCGAGGTTACAACATAGAGCGCAATGATTGCGGTAACAACCATAATGGTGTATGTATTTTTATTCATAATAGCATAAATTACAATAACATTAATATTCATTTTGATAACTCTTTACAGAATATCTGTATTCAAATAACAGTAAACGGGAAAAAAATTAGCTTTGTTAGCTTTTATAGTCCAACGAACTGCAATCCTGCATTTGATAAAGTCAAATTCGATAATTTCGTCAAGTCCATCCCTGGTCCATTTGTTCTTGCTGGAGATTTTAATGCGCACCATACCGTGTGGGGTTGTGGTTCTGTCACACCTCGCGGTAGAGCTGTCTTGGAAGTTGTTGACGATAATAATTTGGTTATTTTGAATGATGGTCAGCTTACTACAGTGGGTACTCTAACCTGGCGCCCGAATGCATTAGATTTAACAATTGTTTCTCCTTCTTTGTCTCTTTGTTGCAGTTGGTCTGTTCATGATGATCCTCTTGGAAGTTATCATCTTCCTGTAATAACCAAAATAGTATTTAATAATAATTCTTCATGCAATAATAATTCTAACAGTGGTGTACATATGCCCATCCAACCCAATTTTAGGAGTGTGGATTGGCAAATGTATACCGAAAAAGTGGAACACTTGTTGTCTGATTTTCAGTTGGATTCGTTTTCACCTAAAGAGGCTTATAGTTTATTTACTAAAATTTTGTTCAGTGCTATATCTCAATCAATTCCGAATTCTAGTGGGCATGGTCATGACAGTCCTCGCAATTCCGATCGGTCAAGATCGGGAATGGGTGGACGTAAACGCAGGCCCACTCTCCCTTGGTGGAATAGTAACTGCACTATCGCTGTTCGTAATTCTAAAGAAGCATACATACGCTTTAAATACAATCCAAATTTGGAAAACTATCTAGAATTTAAAAGATTACAAGCTACGAAAAAACTTACTCTTAAAATAGAAAGAAAAAAATCATGGGTTACGTTATGTTCTTCATTTAATCGCTGTACTCCATTATCGATAATTTGGCGCTTCATGCGTAAATATAACAAAACATATATTCCTCAGAGTGTAGATGACAATAATGATTGGATTTTTAGTTTTCTTCAAAAATATACTCCAGATTTTGTGGAAAATAAACCTGTATCTTGTAGTGCTACCAATTCAAATTCCAATAACAATTCTCAAAATAGTTTCATTACTCAACCCTTCACCATTCAGGAATTAAGAGCTGCTATATTTTCACGTCGAGATACTTCATGTGGGCTAGATTGTATTCCATATTTGATGTTCAAAAAGCTATCTCAAAGTAGTTTATTAGTATTGTTAGACATTTTTAACGCATTATGGTTTAATAATGACATTCCTCATGAATGGAAAATTGACTGTATAATACCCATCCAAAAGCCTGATAAACCTAAACTTGATCCAAACTCATATCGTCCTATTACCTTGACTTCTTGTGCAGGAAAAGTATTTGAGCAGCTTCTTAAGCAACGTCTTGAATACTATATAGAACATAATAGATTGTTGCCAGTAAATCAGTTTGGTTTTCGTAGAGGCCGTTCGGCCCGTGAAAGTATTAGTTTATTACATTTAGATATTTTAAAAAGCATTGGCAGTAACAACAAACTCATAAGCGTGTTTTTTGATATTGCCGGTGCTTTTAACAATGTAAATATAGACATATTATGTACAGAATTATTAAATATTTGTATTCCACTGAAACTTGTTCAGTGGATTCGCGCTTTTTTGCTTAATAGAAAAGTGTACGTCAAATATAGTGGTGAATTATTTGGTCCTCGTTTGTCTTCTGTTGGAGTATGTCAGGGTGGGATCTTATCTCCGTTGATATTTATTTTGTACATACGTCGATTAAACTTAATATTAGGACCCAATATCAAAAATTTACAATTCGCAGATGATTTAGTAGTCTATTTGACAGGAAATAATTCTAAAGATATTATACATAGCATTAATTTGGCTTTAACTAACCTTCATAAATACCTCTCATATTTAAATCTTGAAGTTAACCCCCAAAAGTCCAAGGTTGTTGTTTTTGGCAAACATAATAATGTCATTCTGACCCCAGTTTATTACAATAATATTGCTTTGCCAGTTTCTTTAGATACAAAATTTTTGGGTGTTGTGTTTTGTCGTAACTTGTCGTGGAAAAAGTATACAGATCACTTGATAGTCAAAGCTAATAAGGCTTGCAATGTCTTAAAATCACTTTGTGGTACTAGCTGGGGAGCGGACCCAAAAGTTCTGCTCATGCTATACAAATCAATCGTAAGATCACATTTTGAATATGGGTATTTATGCTATGCGGGAGACTCCAAGCTCATTGATATTTTTGATAAAATACAAAATAAATGCATGCGGATAGTAACTGGAGCTTTCAGGACCACTCCAATTGTTTCTTTACAAGTGGAGTGTAACCTGCCTCCTCTGGCTATTCGTCTCGCTTATCTAAAAGAAAGGTTTATTCTAAAACTCTACTCTGAAAAAAATAACAATCTCATAGCCGAGCTTACCCATCCTAGTATTTCAACTATTCAAAAACCATGTTATATTTTGCAAGGCTTTTCTGAATATATGGGATGTTTACAAAACCTTCCTATCTTTCAAAATAATAATTACCTACCATGTTATGATGGACCATATGAAAGTAAATTCATTCCAATGAATATAGTGATTGAAAATAATCTCTCTAGGAAGGAGGAAGTTTATGAAAGATTATCTCTTTGGAATGGTTACAGATTTTTATACACTGATGGCGCAAAAAATGAGTCAAATGTATCTTTTGCAATATACGACCCCACTACTAAAATAGGTATTGGATATAAAATAGACAAACAATCTAGCATATTTACTGCGGAAGCAGTTGCTATACTTGGTGCGCTAAAGCACATATTAAATCGTAACTGTGGTTTTCATAAATGGGTGATAGTCAGTGATAGCATGAGTGTTTTGAAGGCATTGCAAAATAATAAAATTAAGGCAAATACAAACTACCTCGTATACAGTATAAAGGATCTTTGGTTTGATCTTTACGCTAATCATCAAATAACAGTTGAATTCATGTGGACTCCATCCCATATAGGAGTATCTGGTAACGAAAAAGCAGACTATTTGGCTCGTTCAATTTCAAATTCTCAAAACGTTGGAAATGATTTGAATTTATTATTACCTTATACCGATGTAGTTGCTGTTCTGAAACAAAGAATGTATGTTAAGTGGAAGGAACATTGGGATCACATAGTACAAATAGAAAACAAAGGTTCTTGGTATGCTGCTTTGAATGTTAATTTGAAATCCGTTTCTTGGTTCCGTACCGGCAATGTATACCGTTGTAAGAAGTTTTACTCCACAATAGGCCGTTTGAGGTTTGGACACTGTCGTCTTAATCATCACCTGTTTCGAATGAAAATTGTGAGTAATCCGCATTGCGATCATTGTCAGTCACAAGAGGATCAAACCATTGATCATTTGTTCTTTTCATGCTCGTCTTTCGGTATTCAGCGCCTTTTGCTGATGGACGAGTTAATCCGTATTTACGGAGAACCACATCTGGTCCCGCAATCTGTACAAACATTACTACAAAATAATTCCACATACGTACCATTGTATAATTTTGTAATATCTACTGTACAGGAAATTTAGGTATAGCGAATGTATATAAATGTAATGTGAAATTATTGTATATAAAAATTAAATTTAAAAAATATGAAGAAGATGTAAACACAAACACATTTTATATGGACATGAAACCTTTAACGAAAGTTGAACTAAAGACGATTTTATTGTAAAAATACCCAGAATGGACAAAAATAATGAAGACGTACGATATATAAAAATACATGGAATTGACAAAATACTGAAGACGTATAATTTATAAAAACACTCAAGAAGAATAAACTAACTGAAGACGTATAAAATAAGAAAATACAGAAGAAGAACAACACACTGAATGGACAAAATACTGAAGACGTATCATTGATGAAAATACACAAGAAATGGAAACTCACTGAAGACGTACAATCTATAAATATTAAAGAAGTAGTACTCACTGAAGACGAGGCTGTATGGTCTTAAGACCTTTGCCTGTCCAGAATGGACAAAGGAAAAAAAAAAAAAAAAAAAAGAAAGTATGACCATTTTTTTTTTCCATACAAAACAAAAAATGTTTTTTTTTTCCATTTCATTTTTTTTTTTTTCAACAAAGCAAATAATAGGGTGGTGGCCTAAGTAGACATATTAATGTAATAAAAAATGTAAATATAACATTAACATATTAATGTAAGTATAACTCTAGAGGCATTACTTGGGAAGAAAACAGGAGAATACGTTTGTATGAAAACCCGACACTAGGGATGGTAAGTTATACGTTGTGTAGAGTAAAACGCCTTGGCTGGTCTGTGTCTTGCGCGCGACTAATACGCCCTGTATGTCTTATCTTTAGCCTAACGCATAGACTAACTTATATTATATAGGGTGTAAAAAAATAGCAACGAATATTTTAAGAGGTGAAACAGCTCATGAAACTAAACAACTTTCCCCAAGGGGCATAGGTGAAAATATGAGAAAAAAGAAATTGGACCTTTCATACAAAATTACCGACCGACCAAGTCAATTTGTATCATCATTCTCTTGGCCTTATCTCGTTCTCTGTCGGGGTCGGCTACTCAACCTAAGGGATTTGACTTGAAATCAAGTTTGTATACAGAGCGACTGCCAGCGACCTCTGCAACCCGAAGGCTAACCTGGCCCGAATCCTATAAGTCAAAGTCAAGTCAATTTGTATGTCAGACGAGGCGATAGCAACCGTTTTCTTATGGCCGTTTACGCTCTGCCTACCCCGCAAGGGATAAAGGCGTGATATATGTATATGCAATTTGTATGGGAGGTCCAAAAAAGTTTCTCATATTTCGACCTATGTTTCTTGGGGAAACTTGTTCAGTTTCATGAACTGATTCGCCCCTTAAAATATTTGCGGATAATATTTTTACATCTTATATTTAGCACGGGTGCCTAACGCAAATATGACAACGCAAATCGCACCGTCACGCTGTTTGTCTATTTGGCAAAAATTATCGACGGTGCCCATTGGAATTTTGAGCGTAGATAAATAGTTTTACACATAATTAAATTCTTGGCTAAACAAAGATTAGTAGACAAACACATTTGCTATATAAACTGTATGGGGACGGTTGGTAGATCAAACTGCAAACAGCAACATGAAGCAGGTACTTGTGATTCTACTGGCTACTGTGGCTGTAACCCTTGGTGTGGGGTACAAGCGCGCTACCAACACGTGGGATGTAAGAGAAACAGTCTAGGATTCGTTTAAATCACTCTATTAGCACTTGGAGTATCAAAGTGTCACTTAATTAAATTTTACAATGGGTTGAGTGGCGTCCACTCTCGCGGCGGATCTCGAAGAAGAACACAATCAAAAATGGCGGCCGATGAGCCGGCGCAGTGGCGCTGAAGGCGCTTGCGGCAAAACTTAGTACTTAACTAATAAAAACAAAAGAATTAAGGGGTTGGCAAGGGCTAAAGTCGATACCGCCTTATGTATCCGTAACATCTTCCCCCCCAGTGTTGCCTTGGCAACACTCATCATCTAGGAACTTAGCTATACGCGCGGCCGATCTCCGTTTAACGCCTGAACTCGTCCTAACATCAACGACACGTACGCGTCCGTCCTTTCCGGGGTACACGGCTTGTATTACACCCTTGGGCCAGAAACTACGTGGCGATGCTGGGTCTGCCACAAAGACTACATCACCCACCCTCAATTGAGTCCCCTCTTGACTCCACTTACGACGTGGGGCAAGAGTAGGTAATACCTCTCGCATCCAGCGAGTCCAAAACATATCAGTAAGGCGCTGCGAAATACGCCACTGTTTTCGCAGACAGAGATCGCGGTCATCAAAAACACCTGGTGTAGGCAAGGTTGATGAGCTGCCTAGTAAGAAATGGTTAGGAGTGAGTGTTTCATCACTGCTAGGTTCCACTGACACGTGTGTCAATGGGCGGCTGTTGACTAAACCCTCGACTTCAGCCAACAGAGTCATAAATGTATCTTCCCTGGGTGTCCTCTCCTTCAGCACCACTTTGAGGGCCGTTTTCACACTCCTTATGAGGCGCTCCCAAGCGCCACCCATGTGCGGACTGAGAGGAGGGATGAATCGCCAGTCGACACCATGGTTCAGAGCTTCAGAAGCTAGCGCATCGCGGTCCAACTCTTCGTATGCGCGTTTCAGCTCAACACTAGCGCCACGCATGTTGGTGCCATTGTCAGAGTAGAGTCTTCGTGGATATCCACGGCGGTTCCCCATTCTTCTTAGGGCCATTATCAGCGTGTCGGAAGTAAGTGACGTGACGACTTCGATGTGAATGGCGCGTACAGTCAGGCAAGTAAATAGTACACCATAGCGCTTCTGCTTCTGTCTGCCAACTTTCACTTCCACGGGTCCAAATAGGTCCAATCCACAGATGGTGAAGGGTTTCTCATGGTGCCACAATCTCTCTTCAGGTAAGTCACCAATACGCGGCGGTTTGGGCGCAGCTCTTCTCATGCGACAGGTAAGGCACTGCGATGACACTGTTCGCACCGTTGGTCGCAAATTTATAATCCAATATCTTTGGCGGAGCTCATTAACTACCATCTCGTTAGATCCATGCGCTGCGCGTACGTGGTAGTCCATCACTATCAGTCTGGCAATGTGGTTACGCCCATCCAGTATAACTGGAGCTTTCATTTCAGGCGGAGCTTCTTTCGCGGCGTTGATGCGGCTGTCAATCCGAAGAAGTCCATCTTCACACAGGATTGGGGAGAGCGTGAGAAGCTTACTGTCACGCTTGATCTCTTTTTTCTCCTTCAATTGGTTTATTTCAGACGCGAAAGATTCCAACTGCGCGTGTCTGAGTAACAAAGTTTCTGCTCTCTTCATCAGCTGAACGGTAAGTCCATTTCCAGTGTGCTGCTTTCTGCATTTATCAATAAACATTAGCATCGTTGCAGTTGCTCGCAGCAGTCGAAGCCAGCTGGAGAAGCGAGTAGGATCCGGTACAGGTAAGTTACATACTGTATTTTCATGTACAGTGTGTACTCTCTCTAATATTTCTTCATTAATTTGCTTTTTAGTTTCAGGTTGTAGCGGCCAGCGAGAGGAGTCAGCTTCGCGGAGGAACGAAGGTCCAGTGAACCAGTCAGCACCAGTCTCCAGTTTGTACTCCGTGTTCTTCGTCAGGTGGTCCGCAGGGTTCATGTCTGTGGGCACGTAGTGCCACTCCCGTGTACTACTTGTCTCGTCTATCTCTCCGAGTCTGTTGGCAATAAATACCTTATAATTCCTGTTTTCATTTTTAATCCAATGTAGTACAGTCGTTGAATCTGCCCAAAAGTAAGTAGCATCAGGTTTCAGTCGATGTTCCCTCTTTATACTATCCGCCAGTCTGCACGCCAAAACAGCACCCTGTAATTCCAGACGCGGTATAGTAACGAGCTTAGTAGGTGCAACTTTACTCTTGCTAGCAATAAATGTAACAGTTACACGTCCATCGCTGTCTATCTGTCGCCAGTATGCAACCGATCCATAGGCAGCAGGCGATGCATCGCAAAACAAGTGCAGCTCGAGAGTAGGTACCGAGCGCGTCGCGTCGTCTCGCTCACACGTAGGTATCGCGGGCTCAGCTGCGGCTGCGTCGCGAAAATACCACCTAGGTATTCTAATATCCTTCAAAGTTTGCAGTTGTGTTATCCAATTAGAAAAATCGATAAATAAATCATTAGGTATCTCATCGTCCCATTGGGTACCTGCTTTCCAAATATTACGCAATAATATCTTAGCTTTCACCATGAACGGCCCTAAAAAACCTTGAATATCGAAGATAGACATAACAATACGTAAGGTTTCACGTTTCGTAGGTACGCGCTCCAACTGTAAGATATCGGTAGGTATACGTTTCAGTGACAGATCAAAGGCCAGTTCGTCTGTCGCGGGGTACCACAACAAGCCGAGAGTAGTAACTTGACTGTCAATATTAAATTTAACAGAACTCTCACTAAGTGAATCTTTAGGTAACTCGACCAAAACAGAAGGTATATTGCTCGCCCATTTACCCATTTCAAAACCTCCCTGTCGTTGTATGTAGGCAACTTCGTGTACCATTTGCTTGGCAACCGACGGAGTAGGTAAACTATCTATGTAATCATCCATGTACTGATTGTGCTGGATCGCGTCAACAGCAGCGGGCATCTCGTCATGAAAACGTGAAGCGTTTTTTGTCTGGTTAACATATTGCGCCGCTATAAACGGCGAACAATTCGCGCCAAAAATAAGCGAAGTCATAGCATAGTGCTTTATTTTACCATCTTCGGTCCATAAGAATCTCAACGCATTTTGATCTTCCTTTCTTATCTTAATACGTAGAAACATGTCATTAATATCTCCGGTAATACCTACTGGGTTCTCGCGGAAACGAAATAATATACCATACAACGACTGTAGGTAGTCCGGTCCCTGTAATAGAAAATCATTTAGGCAACGACCATGGCTGGCCGCCGCGGCATCAAATACCAAACGAAGTTTTCGTTTCTTCGGGTTATCGACCCCGAACTGCGGTAGGTACCAAGTGTTGGGGGTTCGGGTGCGAGCTTCGTCGTCACTAAGTTCGCGCGCGTAATCATTGTCAAGTAGGTGTTGAATCCTCTCCCTATAGCGGCTCGCATAATCCCTATTCGCTAACATTTTACGTTCTACCGATTCTAATCGTCTAAGTGCGTTAGGTAGCGAGTTAGGTAAAATACCTACATCCTCCTTCCATGGTAATCCTACATACCAACGGCCGTCAACAAACTCAGACGTCCGATTCAGTATCTCAATGGCGCGTAACTCATCTTTATTTTTACGCGGTTTAGCTAAGACATCCGAATCTAATGAAAAAGATTTACGAACAAACTCATGCAAATCAAAACAATCGCAAGGCGCAGTCGTGCGCGCGCTATCACTGTTATCAGTGGTAGTAAGAACGCTACAGTCGCAGCAGGTAAGAAACGCGGACGCGGTCGCGGCAGGCGCGGACGGAGATCGGTCGTTAGAATAGGTATTCAAACTAAATCTAGTACTTACAGGTCCGTGCACACACCAACCCAGCGGCGTCTTTGTCACATAAGGCTCACCTGCTCTACCCTTGACAACCACTATAGGTACAATCAAATCATAGAAATCTTGACCAATAAGAATCTTAGGTTGCTCATCACAATAACAAAAGTCAAAGTTATGGTTCACATGTTCATATTGTGTGAGGTCAATGTCCGATAGGGTTTGCGTAGGCAAATTAAGATTGTCCAGTTTACGTGCACGCATTTCGTAGGTATTCCCGTCACAGTTCTTTATACGCACGTTCACTGTCTCTGATTTACACACCAAGTCACCAGACTCCCAGGCACTGCGCGCACGTAGGGTGCTGACCTGTCCATGTAGTCCGGCGCGGTTCGCGATATCGGCTGATATCAACGAGACGGTTGCGCCATCATCCAAAAGCGCGTGGGTGTGAATTTCTTCATAGGGTCCACACAACGTAACGGGCACTACTTTCAGTAACACTTTTTTCGCAGTATTCGCGGTACTAGGCCGAGGCGGGGCGGCCGCGGCGGTCGTGTGTGCGACAGCGACGGTATCGTCGGGGTCATTGACACCGCGCGGCTCGCCGCCTGGCTGTGCTGGCGGCTGTGGCGGGCGCGCAGGCGGCGCGTGCGGCGCGCGCTGGCGCTCCTCCCGTCGTGGCTCCCGGGGTCTCGCAGTCCAGTGCAGGAGGCGGTGATGGGGCTGCCCGCACTCCTCGACGTCACACGGCGATCCACTACACGTCGAAGGGTCAACGTGCCTCGCTCGTAGGCACTGATAGCACAAGTTTTGTAAGCGTGCGAAACTCCATCGGTCTTTTCGTAGGGCGCGCTTGAATTTAGCGCATCTCTCTAGTAGGTGCATCTCGCCCTTACAATATTTACACCTGTCGTTATGTTTGATAGTTGTAGTACCGTCGCCGGCGCTGGTAAGAACATTATGTGCGACAGCGTGGTATCTTCGTGGCCGCGGTAGGTATGTTTGCACGGTAGGTAGGTAACAAACACCCGAGGTCGCAGCTGTAGTAGCTTCTTTATGGAGAAAATCACTCAATAGTTCGAACTTCGACTTTTCATATTGATGTTCATAAACATAGGTAGCCCACTTATCTAATAGTGCAGTAGGCAGTTTAGTTAGGATACTACCAACTAATTCCGGGCTGTGTAGGTACTCCGGCAGGTCAATAGCCTTTGTCGCCGTCACGAAGTTTTGTATTTGTATAGAAAAGTTGACGATGTCGCTGTGGTATCGCTCTGGTAGCGGATGGAGCTTTTTCATTTGTGCAACGATTTTGTTTATGATATTTTCCGGACTTCCATACTTTAATTGTAAGGCGGACATCACTGTATCAGGTTTATTTTGTCCGATTAGTAGCGAGGTGACTATCTGTCTCGCTTCGCCTTTTAAACATTTTCGTAGGCGCCACATATTTTCAGTCTCTGAAAACTTGCACATGCGTGTCGATTCACTGTAGGCTTCTCTAAACTGCAACCACTCCAAGGGGTCGCCGCTGAAGACGGGCAGATCTTTCGACGTGGCCAGTCGGGCGAGCAGCTCGCTGCTCTGTTGTTTAGGTATAGATACAACATCTCGTATTACGTTCGCTAGTTCGAGTATGTCGCTGCGTCGTTGGGGCTCGGCGTGACCTTGGAAGTCAGCTGGCTGGTCACGTCGGCGTTCTTCGTATCCATGGTACTCGGCGTGGCCTTGGTATTCAGTTCGCTGCACACGTCGGCGTTCATCAAAACAATCGTGCTCGACGCGGCCGTGAAAAACAGTGCGCTGCTCACGTCGGCATACATCAAAGGTGCGGCACGTTTGATACTCGTCGGTACTCGGGGGGGCGCTGCGGGGGGATTCATCAGTGCGGCGCCCGCTCATGTTGCTAGGGGGATCGCTGCTCGCTGTGGATGGATCCACATTTTCATCAAGCGGATGGTGGTCACTGTGGTTTTCATTAGTGCGGCCGCCATCTTGTTGGGCATGTTCCGACCCGTTGTCAATCCATTCGTCAATCGTGCGATGCGGTCGTATTTCGGTGATTATCGATGTGCGCGAGCTCGGGGATGACTCTATTTCAGCCAGGTCGAGCTCCAGCTTCATCATCACGATGTCTTTTTCGATTTGGGCAAGCCGCAGCTTCGCTTCGTACTCGAGACGCTTCCGCGCCGAGGCGCGGGCCGATGAGCGCCCGGAGTGCCGGCTCGACTTCGTGATGACTTGCGTAGGCTGTTTCTCCTCCATTTGCGGGCCGTGCGCGGCGCGCACCGTCGTGCTATCCAAAGGGGACGGCGTGCGCGACATGGCGGCCACGTGATTCGCGCGCGCGGTTCACTGTGATTCGGCTCGAAGACCACTTTGTGGGGTACAAGCGCGCTACCAACACGTGGGATGTAAGAGAAACAGTCTAGGATTCGTTTAAATCACTCTATTAGCACTTGGAGTATCAAAGTGTCACTTAATTAAATTTTACAATGGGTTGAGTGGCGTCCACTCTCGCGGCGGATCTCGAAGAAGAACACAATCAAAAATGGCGGCCGATGAGCCGGCGCAGTGGCGCTGAAGGCGCTTGCGGCAAAACTTAACTAATAAAAACAAAAGAATTAAGGGGTTGGCAAGGGCTAAAGTCGATACCGCCTTATGTATCCGTAACACTTGGTAAGATTATTTTTCTATTTTTTTTAAGGTTTCACAGTAGGTACCAAAAGTATCTACTTATCTTTTTGTCTACTTTGTATGTTTGGCTGTCCGCCTGTATTTAATTAATGCATGAGCTTTAAGAAAGCTTGAACAATTTTTTTGGAAAATAATTAAAAAAAAAATATTGAATATTTGTTTTGTATTTTTTATTGGACGTAAAAAAATGAGCTGCAAATATTTCAACCAGTCTATGAAACTGAACTAATTTTTTTAAGAAACAAAAGTCGAAATATGAAAAAAAATTCATACAAAATGTCCAGCCAACCAAGTTAATATGTATGGGAAATTTTTATTTTTAAATTTTTTAAATGTAATTCAACCTTTCTTTGCGAAAAGTTGTTCAGTTTCATGAACTTGTTCATCCTTTAAAATATCATTAATTAGTTGTTTTTTTAGTGTTTATTAGTGTTTATTTTGAACTTGGGCCTAGTGTGATCTACATATTATTATTTATGTTTTACAGGTTGGGATGCCGATTTACGAGGTAAGCATCAACGAAATACTTTTAAACCCATCTCGTCCAAAGTATAAGAAAATCCTCCTCGCCCATAAATCATAACAACTTTCCCCAGTACCCAAACTAGGTCTATATAGGGAATTTCTGAACGTCTCTTCCTTTCAAAATAAATCCTTAAAACTATAATGAAATTAAATATCTGCACAGGCTACATTAAAAAAAAAAACTGTAGAGGCTCCCACACAATAGAAATCATTTTTACGCCATTTTTAAGCATTTTTATTAGTACTGGTTCAGGACACATTTATGCCCGAGTCTGACTCGCACTTGGCCGATTCTTTACACTTTGTCGCTTTTTTCAGTTAAATTCGGCCTTGGCCCCTTCGGAAGCAACCACTACATCAAGCTGCCTATGCAGCTCTCTGAGGCTGAGAAGCAGGGCTGGAGCAGCGAAGTTCGCGCAGACTCAGACTACCTGCCCAGCCTGGTGCTCCGCTGCCACTCAAGCTTCATGATCTGTGTGTTGTACGACGACTCTGGCAACGCTGCTGGTCTCCAAGTTGGTGTAAGTACCTGTTGGCATCAGATCTATACAATCATCACATCATCCAGTAACGCCTATTATGAAGAATGCCAAAAGATTAAATAAATCAGCCTAAACCAGTCTACTGCTGATCGTCTGCCTCCTCTAGTATGTTGGTACCACATGAGATACGACGACTCGGTGTCCGACACAAAAGAGAAGAGGCCAACTAGTCGCTACTATCCGCTCTCTTTTACTCATCAGTCCGTCTGGCTACAGGGCGTCCAATGCAACATCATCTACTGCTATCGGTTATAACAAACTTATCAACTTCTCTTCCTCTTCAATCGCCCCTCTTTTAACTGCACCCTTCTTCAACTGGCGACCTGGTGGGTAGGGTGGGACCTTACTCAACCAACAAATGCTCTACTGGTTACCAATATGCTGTCAATGGATCCTTTGGTCCTTGTTTAACATTTTGTTATGTCTTGTACCCAGTTCCCCGAAACGGAGATAAAGGACACCATTTGGGACTGGGAAACTCAAGGTTACCTCAAGTGGACCCCAAGCAATGGCAAGAGCTACCAGACCAAACAACAGTACTTCGTCAACGAAGGTAACAATAATAAATATTACACCGTACAGTAATAACTTTGCAAGTAGGCCTTAGCGCAAAAGAGAAGTAGGACACATAACAAGCTAAATAAAAATGAACAGTCTTGCAGTGGCAATGAACTCACGGAGTTTTAACAAACGCCACAAATCAATGTCACCAGTACAATTTCCAGGTTTTCCAAATATTTTTGAGAGCTTCGTTACAAATATAAGCTGTGTAATTCCCCAGAATACCTGAAGCTCAGCGTGGCCCAACGTAACGCCAACCGCAGCAAAGAGTCTGCGCTTTCCGCTAACGGCAGTGTTTGGGTACGAGGCATCCGAGGGGAGATCGTTGAGATCACCAAGCGGCCTGAAGCCAACGTCGCCAAGGGCTTCACCGAGCAAGGGTGCATCCCCGGAATGGGTAAATAATACCTCTCTATCACTTCACCTAAATGAATGCATAAGAAAAATAGTCATAGTGAATAGTGACTACTGGTGAAGCGTGCCACCAATAAAGATTACGACCGTTCTGCCAAGAGTGTACCAACTTGGAAGAAGATCACTTGCTCAGCATCCATGCTGAAATATATAGGTTTGTATATAAATGCCAAGGACGAAAGGTATAGGTTTCTCCTCCATTCTGGCTAATGAAGAATGGAAGTCTGAATAACAACAACTTATACCCGAGTAACGTTCTTAGATTTTTAATATCTGTCAATTTTGTAACGAAAAGTTGATTTCTTACATTTTCATTGTAATGGAAAAGGATGTCAGTCCGTTACATCCTGGAACATTATTATATTGCCTATTGGAGCCCCGAAGATGAATTAAGTCACCATCATTCAAAAGGATGTGTTCTTATTTTTGCTCTTAACAGGAACTCACTACTGGCGCATGAACAAGGAAACCAAGTGTGACGCCGAGACCTTCCTCTGGTTCACCCTGAACGACCGCAGCCGTGACTTGATCGGAACTGGTCTGGCTGTGCCCGGCAAGCTTGATGCCAATGACATCCCCAAGGACTGGTTCGAGAGGCCCCCAGAAATGGCTGTCAGAGTAAGTGTCTTTTCGCATACTTGGCCGCACTTTAATTCACTTTCCATCAATACCTCATTGTACGCCATAAGGCACGATCTTGCTATGAGTAGTGAGAACGATTGGCATACCCTACCACCTGCAATTTGCCCGACTTATATGAAGCCACTGACAGTGGCGTAGCCGTGCCAACTTTTGGTCAAAATATATTTGAGTCATTGACAGGAAAAAGAAGAAGAATTGGCATAAAAATCACCAAGAGTAGTTTTCTCACTACTTAGTAAACCCTCCTATTCATCGTACAGGTTCCTTCTTAGCTGTTAATACCTACCAATTGTACTTGCACGTGCCGTGTCGTGCCGGCTTAGAACAGCATCACCCCATTTCTACCCGTGGAGTCGTAAAAAGCGACGAATCTAGGGAACGGGCGGCAGCGTTTCCTGTGAAAATCTACAAAATCTTGGAATGCGTTCGCCAATCCTCCTGGCAAGCGTAGTGATTATGGAAATACCCGCCAATTGGGGGAGGCCCATGTCCAGCAGTCAGTGGACTGTTGTGTCTGTTGTAGCAGTAGTGCTTGCTCATGAAAAAGTTCAACAGAGTGTCTTTCAAATGCTTTACTCTTTTGCCATTGAAGTAATGATTTGCTTTTTGTTGCAGTTGATCGTTCCCACCGGACCCGAATGCCTGTACAGCGTGGGTGGCAACCCTGGGTTCACCACCATCCACATCTACTACGTCTCCGCCCCCTGGATGGCATTCTGCTGAATCTAGTCAAGACAAAGAGCTATTTCTCACCTGGCCTATACAAAACCTGCTTCATGTGAACGTGACAATAAACGTTTATTTATTATTACTTATTTTATTTATATCATCTTTTTTCTGTCCCTGTTCCTTTAAAAGCAAAGGTTAAATTTTTCTCGCGATTTTTCACGAAATACATACATATGTTATGCCTTCATCCCTTGCGGGGTAGAACGGGCGCAAGAATACGGTAGCTATCGCCACGTCTGACATTTTTGACGATTGTTTTGCAAGGTTGTTTTAGAAAACATGTGTATCATTATAGTGACAGGTTGTCAGACTGTCGCCTAAAAATTGTAATACACCAATACTCTTGAGTCCCTTAGTCGCCTCTTACGACACCCAAGGGAAGGATGTGGGGTGATGCTATTCTACGTTGCGGTAGTTAGTTAAGTGACCTGTTACTACACTAGGGTAGTATACGATTGTTCGAATGGACATCGTTCCCTATGAATGCAATATCTTACAAGAATATATAATATCCTCCGAAACCGAGACGTCCATATCCTCTATTGTGGCTGATGCTGTGACTTTTGTGGCTGTTAAGGTTGTCTCTCTCTTTTTGTGTGGGACACCGAGTCGTCCAACGGCTCCATGAGTCCTGGGTCAGAATTTTCAACCCCCTACTACTAGTAGCAGGCCTCTGACATGGTTGTGTAACGACCGCCGTCTAAGTAATCATTGGCAGCAACCGTACGGCTTAACGTGCCCTCCAAAACACGGAACCATCTTTCTTACAGCCAATCGGGTGGTTCAGCCCGCAATATCCTAACCAGACTGGAAACAAATTCACAAAGTGATATCAACTTAGTGACCCACCGAGAATTGAACCCGTCAGCGTCGCAGGTTTGGCTCATTTGGTTTTGCATTCCTAATACAAAAAATACAAAATACAAATACAAAAATAGTTTATTTACCAAAAAGAACAGTACAAAATACAAAATTACCGGGTCCCCGCACTAGGCGAACCTGTATCGCGGGAAACCTTTGAGCACGTTTGTACAAACATTTGGCTAGTGAGCATTTGAAAGATTAAAATTTTGACATTCATGCAAATTTCCGAAATTTTGAATATAATTAAAATGTTAAGTAAAAATAAAACAAAAAAAATAAGCGAAAATATTATAGCTGTGGTGAACTCATTTACTCTGACAATTTAAGGCGGGATGGGAAGTAGGGACGGGATAGAGAAAAGGGAATTTATGATATAATGGACAGAACATCCTCCGTTTTTATATAGTCCAGTGAAAGGAGCCATTTTGTCAGTCCTAGTTTTGCTTCTTGTAGTCTGCAGTCTCTAAGTGAGTATGACTTATTTGCTTTTCTATAAAGAAACGGAAACGCGAAATTGGGAAAGCGTTGGGCAAAAGTTGTTCGAGTTGGCTTAACTTTGACATTGAGACGACGCCGAGTATTTTTAGAGGGTGGAGAGGTTTTGTGGTATGTCAGTACTGCTCTCAAGATATAAAGTTGTCTGACTGTGAGTACCCCAGCCTCTTCATACAATGTTCTAGTTGGGTATGTGTAAGGACGACGAAGCATCACTTTGAGAATGGATCGTTGCGCTCTTTCCAGTGTTAGGAGTATGGTCTTACCAGCCGAGCCCCAAGCTGTAATGCAATATGTTACGACTGACTGACATAGGGCTTTATACACTAGAAAGAGAACCTCTCTCGTTCCGCCGGATCGTAATAGCTTCATAATGCCTATTAACTTACGAACTCTACCGGCTAACGAGGCAATTTGTTGTTCAAAGTTAAGCTTCTCGTCCAGGATTACTCCAAGATATTTAATATTATCAGCTCTCTTTATAGTTGCACATGTGCAAGGCACGTCTGTCCGAGGGCTACAAGTATGGACTCTAATTGTGGGCTCAAATGTTGGAGCAGAATGGAGCGTCTTATGAAAACATAAGAATTTAGTTTTGTCCGAGTTCAAGGTGAGTAAATTTACATTAAGCCACTCTGACACATGCTCCATGCCACGCTCCGCCGCGGTAAGAGCATCCCTCCAGTTATCAGCGGTAAATAAGATAGCTGTGTCATCAGCATAGCACACAGTATTAACATCCTCTCTGGAGCTAAAAAGTTCAGGCAAGTCATTAATATATATGTTGAATAACGTAGGGCCTAAAGTGCTCCCTTGAGGGACTCCATACTCGACCGTGCGCTGTTCACTCCGATAGTTGTCGAAAACAATAGTTTGCTTTCGGTCCGAAAGGTAACTGGCAAACCAGTCGTTTGCAACGCCACGTATCCCATACGCTTCCAACTTGCGAAGAAGGATGATCGGCGAGACCGTATCGAAGGCCTTAGCTAAGTCTAGAAAGACTCCGATACAGGCCCGCCCAGCATCCAAACCGTCAGCAATTTTTACAAGAAGGAGTCTGACTGCATCTTCCGTTGATTTTGCTTTTCGAAATCCGAATTGGTGTGGATTTAGAATACAGTTTTTTTCCAAATTTATTTAATCGTATGGCGTATACATTGTAGGAAAATATAATAATACTAATTTAATTTATACAAAAATAGCAACTTAAATATTCGCTTAAATATTCACATCCAGGCCGCACAGCCAATCCACAGCGTCTGGTGTCAAGTTATAGAGGTCCTTCGGGTCGCCCTGGTATCGTCTTTTTGGGCATCGCTTTACGATATGGTCTATGGTTTGATCTTCTATGCCGCAATCGCACAGTGGGCTATCTGTCCATCCCCATTTGTGCTTTAGATAATTGCACCTGCCGTGTCCAGTGCGAATCCTGTTTAATCGGCACCAGTATTTCCTTGGCAGAGTGAATCCTGCTGGTTTCTGCGTTGGGTCCAGCAGATCAAGTGGGGGTACCGGAGCTGATTCCGACCATTCTTTCTTCCACGCTTCTTTTGTTTTAAAGCCACCCTGTATAAGATCTTTTGCAGCCATACTAGTCGGTCGCCGTGATTTAAGCCTTTGTGCTTGAGGTTTAGTGAACTCACTGTGGGCCGGCAGATCAGGGCAAGATATTATCTTTCCGGCTTCCCTCACAAGTGCCTGCTTTCTTCGCAAGTGAGGTGGGGTAATATGGCTTAGCACAGGTAACCAGTGACATGGAGTAGATTTGATCGTCCCAGATACAATCCTCATAGTATCGTTTAGCCTCGTGTCCACTTTGTGCACATGTGCGCTTTCACACCATACGGGAGCACAGTATTCGCCAGCGGAGTACACGAGGCTGGTTGCTGTAGTACGGAGGACATCAGCCGAAGCACCCCACGAAGTACCGCATAGTTTGTTCAGCATATTATTTCGTGTAGCCAGCTTCAGCGAGGTTTTGTGTAGGTGCTCTTTGTATGTTAAAGACCTGTCTAGCGTGACACCGAGGTATTTTGGGCAGGCGTTGTACCTTAGGTTTCGGTCCTGGAATCTAACAACTGGATGATATTCTGCCAGTTGGTTGTTGAGGTGGAAACACGAGACCTCTGTCTTGCTTAGACTTGGTATGAGTCTCCACGCATAAAAGAAAGTGGACAGGGCTACAAGGTCTGTTGATAGAACCTCCTCTGCTACACCGAATTCACGGCTTCGGGCTACTAGCGCAATATCGTCGGCATAAATGAACTTTCTAGCTATAGTCTTAGGTAGGTCGTGTATGTACAGGTTGAACAATATTGGTGCCAGCACAGATCCCTGTGGCAGGCCGTTATTTAGCTTTCTGCGCTTACTTTTTGTGTCTCTCAGGTACACCTCGAATTGCCTCTCGCTTAACATGTTTGATATGAGGGCTGCTATTTCTTTGCTGGGCACGACAGAAAGGAGTTTGAAGATGAGCCCGTGTCTCCATACGGTGTCATAGGCAGCGGTGAGGTCAATGAAAACTGCCGTGGACTTTAATTGTTTCTGGAACCCATCTTCGATATGCGTAGTTAGGGCAAGCACCTGGTCCGCGCAGCTACGCCCCTGTCTGAAACCGGCCTGCTCTTTTGGAATGGCAGCATCAATGAAAGGGACCAAGCGTGTAAGTAGTAAACGCTCCAAAAGCTTATATAGGCTTATTATAAAAGCCTATATTCCAAAAAGGCAACCAGACGCGTATTGACCACCTTCTCCAAGATCTTGGAAAATACTGGCAAGAGCGAGATTGGTCGATAGTGTGATGGGTCATCATTAGAACCTCCCTTATGGATCGGGACGACTGCTGCATGTTTCCAGCATTCAGGAAATACGCCTGAAGAGAGGCTTAAATTTATAATGTGAGCAAGAGGTTCTGCGATGAAAGGACATATTTTCTGCACCAGCTTCGCTTTGATGTCATCAATGCCACCTGCGCTGTCGGGGTTAAGTTGTTGAATCAGGTTTACTACCTCGTGTGGATTCGTCGGAGTAAAGAATAAAGACTGGGAAGTAGATGTATGAACAGTAGAACTGCGAGCTAGTTCTTCTTGTGATTTGCCCAGGCGACTTTGGATTGATGTTGCTAGTTTCTTGCCGACGTTTACGAAAAAGTCATTACACGCCGTGAGTGAGTTTTGCTTTTCAGTAAATCAGAAGCTTTTCCTTTTTTGTTTCCCAACTCACACACACCTGCAATGACCTTCCACAGTTTTCGCGGGTCATCTTTGTTCTCAATAAACTGTCTATTCTCGTGTTGACTTTTAAGGTTTTTTAAAAGTTCACCGAAAAAGTTTCTGTATCTCTTGTACGATATTTCAATTACTTTATTATTAGGTTCCTTCCTATATTGCAGGTGGAGCCAGTCTCTGTGTTTCATACATCTTACCAGACCGGGCGTGATCCACTCCTTTAGAACTTGCTCTTTACGTTTTAATATTACAGTAGTGGTGTTATTTTTTATCATGGTTTCTAGATTTGTCATGAAAGTTCCCGCAGCCATTGACGCATCCTCTAGCTTTGTTACAACCGACCAATCGAAATTTTTCACTTCTTCAATAAAAGCATCAAAGTTTTTTTTTATCTTAGTTTAGGTCTTTTTATAGGACGAGGGGAATCTTTGATACCTGCCATAACCAGGAAGTGGTCTGTTACGTCAGCTGCGCACACCAATCCAATTGCGTCATTTTTAATATTGACCATAACATGATCAAGGCAAGAAGGCCCACGAGTAGGGAGTGTTACCGTTGGTCGAAGACCCAGTTCAGCTATTAGACATAGATATTGTGAGGACTGGTTATTTTTCTCGAGAATGTTGATGTTTATGTCTCCTGCAATTACTAATTGAGACGAGTGATTAGAGTTTACATATGAGGAAAGCGATGTTGTAAAGTTATCTATGTTTAGAATTGAGGGGGAACGGTATACACCAAGGACCGTAAAAGAATTTTCTAGTTTTATTTCTAGACAGTCTGCATCCAGAAGGACGGGTTCTCTTACGCTCGTGTTCCAACAATCTTTGGCATATTATGACTACCCCACCAGCTTGATTAACTAGATTTGAAGATGAAAAGTGTCTATAACCAGGAATGGAATTAATGACTGAACAAGTTCCGAGATGGCATTCTGTAAGAATAATTATATCGAAATCAATGTCAAGATGATGGAGCAAAACAAGAAAGGCATTGAAGTTTTTTTGTAGGCTTCTAATATTGAAAGTAAGGATTTTGAGTTTGTAATCTTGGGTTAGTATATTTTTACAGTTCTCAGCTAAATCGACCGTGTGACAGTCAGGCACTAGTGAATTGTCTATGTTATCGTTAAGAACTATGGAGGCCATTTATTTTTAAAGATTGGACATATAGTCTGAAAGATTGAATTGAACGGTGTCACACTGCTTCGAAGTGCCGAGGATGTGGATGGAAAGTAGGTGAAGAGGAAGGGAGGTATAATGCGGATGAGGAAGTCACCTGCGTCTTTAAGAGCTAGTTCCAAACTTAGGCTTAACATAAAAGTTATATGGAGAAGAAAATTAATTAAATAACTAGGACGATGCTTCAAAGTGTCCATGTGCAAATTCAGGTATGGGAATTTTCTCTGCCAGTTCTGATAGGCTACGGATCTTGATAACTAATAAGAATACGTTAAAGAGAAAACATACTTACACGTGCCCACACTATTCATTTTCAAATTCCGAATAACAATTTGTTTTGCCCAGTTGTATGCAAATTCTATTTGAAATTGTTTTTGGAGGTGTGTCCTTAAAACCATTAGATTCGCGTTATTACCATGAACAGCTTTAGTTACATTGTTTATTAGTACATTTAAAGTGTCTTTGTTTTTTTATAGTTGATATTTTGAATGTGACCGTGTATACGTGTGATGCTGGCTTAGAATAGCATCATTCTATTTCTGTAGTATGAGGCAGTTTGAGAGTTTTCTGTGTATTACAATTTTAGGCGACAGGTTGACAACTTGTCACTACAGTACAGGGGATGTAAAAACTCGAAAATCTCTGCTTTTGCCATAAGGTAAGAAGGCGGTACATGTTTGTTTATGTGTATGAAAACCAATATCAGTTGAACCCTTAAATTAAGGTGCACATTAGTCCCTTTATTCCCATTCTACTTTAACATTTTTAGAATCAATTCACAATTTAAATTCACAACTGAACCAAGAGTAAGCTTTTCTTGATTGAATTTGAAGCCACTGTACAGACTTCGAGGCATCCAAGCAACCTTACTACAGACAAAATGAAACGACCATACTTCATGTATGATGCGTCCCGTAGGAAGACTTATCTCACTCGCTCGTAGACTGCAGACGTGTCAAATCCTACGAGTATCATCAAAACGAGTGTACACATTTGACATAAACGTGTAGAGAAAATCTAGTTGCTGTACATATCCTAAGCATACTGGTAGTTTTTCTCAATGTTTGTGTATCTATAATAATATATAAGTCTCAAAATGATTTTGTTCCGTTAATTATTGAACGAAAATATATTTCTTAGTTGGTAGTTTTGTATGGTTGTCGGTGTCAACACTGCTTCTGTCAATACAGTTCGAGTCAACGTGCCTATTCATTTATCAATCTCTATTATTTGACACTATAGTGATACACAAATTATCTCAAACGACCCTCTATATTTGTCAGACGTGGCAATAGCGATCGTATTTTTACGGCCGTTAACGCTCTGCCTACCCCATAAGGGATATAGGCGTGATTTATGTATGTATGTATTATTTGACAGATGTATTGTGGTCCTTCGAGCCGGATATGAACCAGCGACCTTTTTTTGAGAGCCTGAACTAGACTAGCACAAAGAAAACTAGAGCTATAACCAATTTCGCTTAGTTACCTACCATAACAGTTCTGACGTTACAGATTCTAGTTCAAGTTACTCCACGCTTAAGGGCGCTGGCATCAGTAGGCAACTAGTTTTCTAGAAGTGTATTTTTGGAGGTAATCAATTTAGTTGATGTATTACAATTTTTAAGCGACAGGCTGACAACCTGTCACTATAGTGATACACATGTTTTCTGAAACAACCTCAAAAATGTCAGACGTGGCGATAGTGGCCGTATTCTTACGGCCGTTAACGCTCTGCCTACCTCGCAAGTGATAAAGACGTGTTATATGTATGTATCAATCTACGTACAAATGAAAGAAAAATTACAAATGGCAGACAAACAAACGATAAAATTGAGAGATAATCTACTTCAAAAAGATTTTTCTCTAGTGGTCTCCCTTCGTGGCACAGATTTTAGGGGTTAGCCACTGCTACATACTAAATTCAAGACGTCAATGTCTCCCCCGCATATAGATTGCTTGTTTGATCAGCACAGTCGGTAAATTATTCAGTACACATGCACCCAACAGGTCATTAGCTAGTGCATACTGTTAATTATCTTTGTGCATGAGTTATGGCTGCTAAATCTTGAATAATGTTAGTTCAGTGTGAACTAGAAGACTGATCAGAAGTTTTTGTGCTGCTTCTTGTTTCTCGTAGACAGGATTTTTTCTGGTACTTATAAAGCATTATTTTTAAATAATTATGTCAGAGCCCAAGGTTCGTATTATAGCGAGTAGGTATTCTTTGGTATTATTTAAGCTTCTAAAAATCGAGTTTGGGGAAAATTGTTAACGTGATCTTTTTTACACTTAACTCACAATGTAGCGCTAAAATAACGCATCCGTAGAGCAGCGGTCTGTCAGATCCATACTCGAAATGTGAATCCCCATAATAAAACCGCGGTGCAGCTACGTTGACGGGCAGCTGAGCTGTTTTGGTATGGGATTAACATTTCTAGTATGGACCTGACAGACCGTTGCGTTATTTTAGCGCCGCATAGTGAGTTATGTCTGAAAAAGGCCTAAGTAGATTGGTACCTAATTACACAAAAAAATACCTTTTATATCATATTTTTAGCTTAAGACCAAATACGGTGTTAATTATTAAAGCTTAGTTCAAAGCCAATAAAAAGTAAAATTATAGTTAAAATGAGATTATCACATGTTTATTAATCCTACCTTTGCGTGAAGCAAGTTTAGCCAATACCTTTGAAACTATATCTAAAGCAAATTCATACACTTCGCAATCCACTGCTTGCTTATAAAGAAGCCAACAGGGATATCCTTGGACATGAAATTCTTACTAGCACTTTTTTGAAAGACACCTTAACCTTTTCCCAAACATCCAAGTTTAATATTAATTTGTGCGTCAGAGGATGAGTAGCTATAAATCTCGTAGGTGCTTTGAATAATTTATAAGTGTGGGTAAGTTTTTGCTTTTTAGAATTTAAAGTAAGGACTCTCTCCAAATTAAGGGAAAAAATAATACAGTCACATCAGCTTACCACAGTCCACTGCTGGACATTTTGTCTTTTGGAATTTTGCTGTAGGGCCGCGCCGCTGATATTGAAACAATAATTATTCTTCAAAAAAGGGCCATTAGAGCTTGTTTGGAATAGGCCATCTCCTTCTTCTTCGTGTCAATGGCAGAACTGTATCTTTTCTTGCCAGTACTTGGCATAGGCCATTTATATACGTTTTAGAATTTTAAGTAAGAAATCTGTCCAAATTTAATGAAAAAAGAATACGTTCACATCATCTTCACCACACCAACTTATAACAGTATTCTGCTGGACGTAAGCCTTCTCCAGTATACGCCCCAAGGAATATACATAAATACAAAAATCACGCCCTTATCTTTAACGGAGTAGGTAAAGCGTCAATGGCCGTAAAGATACGCTCGCTATCACCGCCTTTGACAAATATTTGGGGCCCGTACTGAAAAGCTCCTACAGATAACTATAATTATGAAAATGTTTATTTTTTTGTTCTACTTAAGTATATTTCAAGGTAAATGAAATGAAACTGTTTTTAATAAACCCTAGCGGGAATTTAATGATATGTTTATTAGTAAAATATTTCATATTTCGCTCTCAAACGAATTGATACAATATTATACTTTCAGAATTTTTTGTTTTCAATCAATATTGTATTCAAACTGCAACATGAGAAGAGAATATTTTGGGATTTTAAGGCTAACATGCAATGTAAAGAAGAGGAAGTTTTTCAACGAGACGTTAAGCTATTTTTGCTAGTGCATTGTTACATTACACTTACTGGTTGTTGCATTGAATTTAATTTGATTATTATTCTCAACACGCACAAATGTACGATGGTCTTCACACTTACTGCTCAACGGAGCGCTATTTTAACAGATTTATAACGCATGCGTCTGTCAGATGCAAGGAAATTTCCAAGTTCCCATACTTTAAATTGACGTTGACGCAGGTCAAACGCTTGAACCTGCGTCAACGGATGCGTCTGTCAAACAACAAAAGTTAGCGCTCCGTCAACGTAGTTTTTAGAATGGAGAACTTGAAATTTTCTTACATTTATTACGTTGCGCTAAAAAAATTGGTCTGGTAAGTTGGTTTACAGATGATAGTTGAACGTGACATTTTCAAAATAATATTTTAATTCTATTTGTTTGATAGATATACGCTGCCTAACGAGGAAGCCAATTGTACTTCTTTGTCGCTCGTTCCGCGCTCACGCTTACACTTCAAGTCTTAAATGGAACGCCTCAGAGCGAGGTAACGCTGACTCATGTTTTTTGGCGCGTGCAGCCCGCTCCACTGAGTTATAAGACGTTGTGACGACAAAATGCGCAGCGTCATGCGTTAGATTTGAGATTCGCCTAATATAATTCCCGAGACTATTGCTTACACTACTTCATACATATTCAGCAGTCCAGTTCTATTTTAACGGGCGCATTTGCATACATTTTGTTAAAACAGCCCGGTGATAATGCCACGAATGTTGCTTCTACGCATGCTTGGCTCAGATCATAGTAGGATCGTATTTCTGATAATAAATACACATTTACCACGTCTATATGCCTTGCGGGGTAGGCAGAATCTTAAGAGCTTACCCTAGAGTCGGGATTCATAAAAACGTATTCCCCTGTTTTTATTCCGAGTAATGCCTTTAGAGTTATAATTCTGTTTTTGTTACATTAAGGCCATGCTATTTCCGATACCTGTAAAAAAACCGATGAAAACTAACAAAAGCTAAGAGCCAAAGTGATTTAAAACCAGGAGCTCGATTTCTGGAAAGTCGTAATTCGATTCCGTGCACAAGTCCGCAACAACTCGTCTAAACATGAGTCTAAACTCTAACCAAACGAATTAAAATTTACATTCATACATACATACACAAAATTACGGTCGTTACGCCACGTCTGACAAATGTTCAAGGATCGTTTCAGATAAGTCGTGCCTCACTATAGTGACAAGTTGTCAGCCTGTCGCCTAAAATTGCAATACACATGAAACCCTCAATTCCCTTAGTCGGCTTCTACGATACCCACGGGAAAGAAATAGGGTGTTGCTATTCTAAGCCGGCATCCCACAGCAAGATTTAAATTTCTATTACTTATTCGATGTTTTTAGTCAAGGGAGCGTGTGAATTTATTGTGGTATGTGTGAATCTATTAGTAAAGTAAAACGTGTGATTCAAGCATAATTAGTAGCAGATTTCCGCTTGGAATCAAATTACGGCTTTGCTGAAATTGACTCCCAGTTTACGCTGGCTAAGGTAGCCCGGTTTTATCTGGTTTCATCCGGTGTGGTCCGGTGTGGTCCGGTCATGTAGAACCCGGGTGAGTAATGGCCGCCGCGTCCGATGCACCCGTCCGGTTTTTGTCTGAATATTCGGTATCACTAGTTTTAGTAGGAGAGGATATTTTTCATTTTCATTTTTATTGGTGCCGTGTGATGCCGGCTTAGAATGGCATCACCCCACATCCTTCTCGCGGGTGTCGTAAGAGGCGACTAAGGGACTCGAGGGTATTGGCGTATTACATTTTTTAGGCGACAGGCTGACACCCTGTCACTATAGTAATACACATGTTCTCTGAAACAACCTTGGAAAACAACCCTCAAAAATGTCTGACGTGGCAATAGCGACCGTATTCTTACGGCCGTTAACGCTCTGCCTACCCCGCAAGGGATAAAGGCGCGATATATGTATGTATGTATGTAGAATGTTTCAACGCTGTTTTAAGCGTCATGATCACGGGTACATTGGAGTATCTGTGGGTGGCTGCTAGGAGCAAACATTATCTGTCTACCCTCAACCTTCTCCGTTTTTATGGAACACAATCGTCACTATTGGAACTCACTCAAAAGTATAAAATATCTGGAACTCAAAGCAAAATAAATTCGACGGTAACAACCCGTTAAAATCGCAATTATGAATTACTATTACATATCTGATGAATTAACTACTCATACATACAAGAAAGTTAGCTCATTGCTCATTAAATGTCGCCTTGCAATACTTTTTATCGTGTCGATGGCAAATTCAGTTTTATGAGCCCAAAATTCAGCCACCCAGACATCATTTTCTGTGGGGGGGAACGCGGGGCAGGATAGGAGGTGCTCTATGCGCTACAATAGTGTAAGATTTAGTCTCAAACACTCCCCAACTAATTTGGCGGGCAAAGTGAACGAAAAGATAAAACGGACAGGAAGCCGGGAACCCATCCACAAAAACTGTACCGCGTATTTCGTGCAAATATTAATACTGTATCACTCCCGAACCCGATGGTATCGTAACAGGTGACTAAGGAACTTAAGGGTTTCATGGGTAGGTATTATAACTTTAGTCTACAGGCTGACAACCTGCCACTACAGTGATACAAAAAGGGCTCTTAGTATTTGTCAGACGAATTCGCTAGTCGCCTTTTACGACACCCGCGAAAAAAATGGGGTGATACTATTTTAAACTGGCATCTAAACACAAACGCTAACTTTTAACAAACCTGCGCACACTTTTGAGGATTTTCGTTCGGTTTCGCGCAACAATTGGTTACACATTGACATTGAAATACTAGTATGAAAACGGAACTAATTTGATCCGTGTTTGGCACTTGTTCAGAAATTAAAAATAAACATACGGACCTTTTATCACACGAGTGCGCACTGCGCGTGCCATACTTGTGCGTGTTTTTCTTTCTCTTTTCGTCTAAGACACCAAGTTTTCCAACGAAAAGAGAGAGAGAGATAACACACACAAGTCGGTCGATAAAATGATACCTAACTAACCTGAAGGAGAGAATTTTATTTGACTGCAACTCGGCATTCTGTTGGCTTACCAAATCAAATCAAATCAAATCAAATTATTTATTCAAAGTAGTAAATTTTACATTTCGCTTTTTGATGGTCAAGAATTAACAATTTTAACAATAACAATTTTATGAACCTAGTGTAAACGCGGCTCAGGTGGACTAAAAACTTAAAACTAGCCCCTAAAGCACTGCCTCGGGGCTGGCCAAGCTAACCAAACAACATGTAACGTTAGGTGGTAAATAAAATAACATCGAGTTCATGCCAAGAGAAAATGTTGTGTTACATGCGTATGGTTAGCCGGACCCCCTGGACAGTAAACCACCCAGAAACCTGCCCAGAAGTGCTCCTATTCTAAAAATACAATTTGTCAGGCCCTAGGCTACCCTAGCTAAATTTCTAAATATGAAACAAACATATATTAATAGCCAAAAGCGGCTACGTTAAAAAGATAAAATATATATCATATAGTACAGTAGATAATTCTACCTGTGTCGTCATATAAAGTCTACTCTGTACATTTGTAACTACTCCCATGGAGATTTATCTTGCATATAATCTGATATTTCGTAATAGCCTTTCTTATACAATTTTTCTTTTATCACTCGCTTAAATTTATTTAGTGGTAAATCTTGGATATCTTTAGGAATCTTGTTATAAAAGCGTATACAATTGCCTTTAAAAGATTTGTTTACTTTACTAAGCCTGCTTATATGCGCAGCAAGTTTATCCTTATTTCTAGTGTTAAAATTGTGTTTATCACAATTTTTCTTAAAAGAATCTATATTTGTCTTAACGTACATAATGTTTTCATATATATATTGAGACACAAATGTTAATATGTTAATCTCTTTAAATTTTTGCCTTAAGGAGACCATTGGCCCTAATTTATAAATTGATCGGACAGCCCGTTTCTGCAAAACAAAAATGTTATTCACATCCGCAGCATGGCCCCATAATAATAAGCCATAACTCATTAGGCTATGAAAGTAACTAAAGTAAACTAGTCTAGCAGTGTCCACATCAGTGAGGTATCTTATCTTTTTAACTGCGTATGCTGCTGAACTCAGTCTCTTCGACAATTTTTCAATATGTGGCCCCCATTGGAGCGTGGCGTCCAAATTTATGCCTAAAAATGTAGTTGAGTCAGCAAGGCTCAACTTTTCATCCTTTACCTTAACAATTGTGGTACTCGGTTTAACATTTGGTAAAACAAATTTTACACATTTAGTTTTCTTTTCATTCAATAAGAGGTTATTTACAGTAAACCATTTTACTATTTCAGATATAGCGTTGTTCACGTCGTCATAATCGAGTTGTTGTCTCTTTACTTTAAAAAGTAATGAGGTATCATCGGCGAACAAAACTATATCATGTTTTTCTTTCACTAGATATGGTAAATCATTAATATAAACAAGAAATAGGAAAGGACCAAGAATCGAGCCCTGCGGAACGCCCATGTTTATTTTAGATCCAGATGATCTTTCACCATTGACATCAACCTTTTGGATTCTGTTGTTCAGATAAGATTCCAAGAGGCTAAGAGCCTGGTCTTTTACGCCGTAATGACTTAGCTTCCTGACAAGAGTTTCGTGATGAACACAATCAAACGCTTTGGACAAATCACAAAATACACCTATTGCATCATGAGATTGTTCCCAGGCATCGATTATATGATTAATTAGGTCAACGCCTGCATGAGTAGTAGAACGACCCCTTGTGAAACCAAATTGCTGTGAGTGCATTAAGTTATTACGATAAAAATGTCCTTGCAATTGATTTAAAATAGCTTTTTCAAAGATTTTACTAAGTGTGGGCAGTATTGATATAGGTCTAAAATTAGTGGGGTCAGTAGTATTACCGGTTTTGAACAGTGGAATAACTTTACTATGCTTCATCAAGTCAGGAAACACGCCAAGATTAACACATTCATTAAAAATACATGCTAGACATGGAGCAATACAATCGATTATGGAACTTATTATTTTAACTGAGAGGCCATGTATGTCTGAAGTCTTTTTCAATTGTAAAGTTTTAAATACTTTTATGATTTCAATATCACTAACGTGCCTAAATTTAAAAAACATTATCACTACGTTTTACATTTCCTCTTAGAATTGATTCAGCAAGAATAGGGCAAGAGTTTAACGATTTAGTAGTCGAAATTGGAATATCAGTGAAAAAGTTTTCAAAAGCCTGAGCTACTTCTAAATTTGTGTTTTTAATTTCATCATTTATCATTAATTTAAAATTTTCGTTTCGATGTTTAGATTTCCCAGTTTCGTTGTTTACAAATTTCCAAGTAGTTTTTGTTACGTTGGTACTGTTTTTAATATTATTTTTAATAAATTTAGACTTAGCTTCTCTACAAACCTGTCTAAAAGTTTTAGAATATCGTTTAACATAATCAGCAAAAGATTTTGATTTATTATATGACCTTTCATCATAAAGATCGTACAATTTTTCCCTGCTCCTATGAATTCCTTCGGTTGCCCAATCACTAAACAATAATTTAGCGCTAACTTTATTTTTTTTAGATTTAAATACATTGTCATATTCTGTTTTAGCAAGACTAAATACTGAGTTATATTATTGATTTGGATTTTGATGATATGACAATTCAGGTAATTTTTGTATGATATTTTGTCTATAACGATTTAGTCTACTTTTGTTTACCGGTACACACGTAATATCTTGTTTAAGTGCCCTCTCAATGTTAATTTTGAAAGTAGCTAGCTGACCAGTGTGGTCGGAGCTTAGTTTATTTATGACAGACGCGTCTTCGTGTTAAATATTTGTGAAAATATTATCTATGCATCTGGCTGAAGTAGCCGTGATTCGCGTGGGCACCAAAATAAGATTCTCGAGGTTGTAACTTAAAAATAGTGACTGAAACCTTTTACTGATACTCGAGTTTTCAAGAATATTTACATTGAAATCTCCACAAACAATAATTCCTTTATTAGATTTTGTTGCTTTATCTAAGGCTGCCTCCATAACTTTTTCGAAGGAATCATATTTAGCATCGGGTGGGCTGTATACGCTCATTACTACAAGATGATCAAGTTCTACGCAGGCTATTTCAATAGTTCGCTCAACGGACAGGTTCACGATGTCAGTGCGTTCTTTGTATTTAAACTCATTTTTAAGTAGTATTAATGAGCCGCCGCGTATTGCTGTTGATCTGTTGAACGAACTTGCAACCTGGTGATTATTAAAACTGAACATTAACTGGTAATCTCTTAACCAATGCTCAGTTATACATAAAATATCAATATTATTACAATTCATGAAAAGTTCGATTTCTAATTCCTTGCTTAACATGCCCTCAATATTTTGGTGTACCATACTTAAAACAAAGCTATTTAGATTTTTAGTATTATTCGAACAATTTTTATTATTATTTTTTAAAGATAGTTTTGGCAAGATACTAAGGCTCAAGTTAGTGGGAGAAGTAGACATCGATGTATTGCCAGAGTTACTCTCTGTTGTCTCAGGTACTAGTTTAAATTAAAATTAAAATTACTTGGAACCAATTCCAAGGTTATGAGGTTTCTATTTCTATTCTGCTCAATAGAAGCAGTTGTCCTGTTAGCCAACAAATTGGCTGAATTTGTTAAATAATAAGATAGTAACTCTGCTATCTGTCGTTTATAAACTTTAGATAGATAATATCTATCTTTTGTTACATAAAAATGTTTTCCAATTAAAATATTTGTGTCAATAAAATGAAATTTGTCATGATTGCGACATGTCAAAGTATGTAAGTACTTATTACACCAATGTCGAGTATTATTTTCTAAGTTAGTAAATTTTTGGCTGTAGGGAAAAGCAAACAAAATCACTTGTTTTACATTAGTCATTGAATACAGTTTGTTTGAATATGAAGCAAAGTCATTTCTTGTCGCGTTTCCCCTTCTGCCACTAAATATAATAACAATAGTATTTTTATTAAATTGAGATGCCAACACTGTGTTTAGAATTTTAGAACAATCGGCGCCAGGCATGCAATGATTAATTACTGCCTGACCCATGTAATGACCAAGTTGTAAACCCATATTTTTACCAAGTTCATCACTAAACATAACAATCTCACACTGTTCTTTATCGCGTGTGTGTGACAAAGACGCATCGTTGTCATGTCACTCACCAGCGCGGGCCGCGTCGGCGCCGGCGGCGGCGAGCGGCGGCGACGCCGACTGCGCCTCAGTCAGTTGTGTACAAACGCGCGGTGACGTTGGCTCGGGACACACGGCCGGTACGGTTGGAGTATTTTTACAATCGCATTGACTGTTTGTCAAAGACTGAGTAACCTTACTATTATATTTACACGACTCCAACAAACTGTTCATAGCCAGCACATGCTCCTTAATTTCTTTTCGCGCTGAGTCATACTTAGTAGAAATGTGTTCTAAAGATCGTTTTAATGCCGACATTTCTGACTGGAGGAGCAGTGTGTCGCGTTTATAGTTTTCCTTATTTTGTTGTAAACTGATAGTACAAGATTTTATTTCATTAATTAATTCAGTACGTTCCTTATTACAGTTCGAGTTATTGCAGAATAGTATATTATTACGCCTAATTAAAGATTGCGTTTTCTTTATGAAATTATTTAGTTTAACAATTTTCCTAGTTTTTTTCCTACTAAAAGACACTGAAGTGATGTGTGAGTTATTGATTATTATTACGTGCATAAAGTCACCCAAATGTCCCGAAACCCAAGATTTATTCAATGCAGCGCCCTCTCACTAGACTGGTGGATAAAAACCATAGACCTAAAATCGCAGATGGTATATATTTATTTTAACTCACCAGAAGATGTACCTACCTATTGAAAAAAATTAAATGCCGACTATCAGGTATCTCCCTTTGTAATGGCTATACATAGAATACATATATACCTATTTCCTCTGAAGTCCAGCCCATACAAATCGGGCGGCGCGCGCCATACTAAATGGCGGAGCGCGCGCTCCCGAAAATTCCTTTGTAGCTCTGGTTTTCGTTCACCAATTATCAAGTGGTTTTTTTCGTCTAAAATTTTCATGAACGCATCAATGCGCTTAAAAAAAATAAAATAAAGCTAAGACGCACTGTGTGTGCGTATAAATCGAGCCAATGTCGCTGTCAAAAAAAGGCTCGCGGACCGGTTTCCGGCGGCAGATTGCGACCTCACTCCAACATCCGTTGTCTATGGTTTATACGTCATTTGACAGCTTAGATCCCAAGGTCAAAACTCTCAGAACATTCCAAGGCAATAGGAAGCTTAGTTACGTCGCAATAAGGGTCAGAATAGCGGGTGCCGATCGGCACCCGCGGGGCTACAGGGGTCATTCACTATAGTTCACTGCTGAACATGGGCCTCCCCCTACATCGAAGTGGATTTATTTCGATACCAGCTAAAGAGCGGTTGACTGTAGGTTAATATTATAGCTGTCGAAATGTTCCCAAAACGACAGAAATTAAACTGAAAGTCCTCAATACGCATATTTTATTGCAGGGTCCATTTGAGTACAACCGTAGTATAAAAAGTTAATAAAAAACTAAACAATGACATAAAAGACATTCTTGTTATTCTACAACCTAACAGGATTAGCGGATGCAGTGCAAGGTGTTTAATTCAAAGTATTTATAAAATAAAATAAATGAAACAAATACATAGCCTGACTTAGCCTGTGCGTAGCGAACCAGGAAAAAGATGGACATTGATAAGTATTCAACGCTGCCAACTCATCGAATGAGTCATTAGAGTGGTCATTAGTACATACATACATACATATATCACGCCTTTATCCCTTGCGGGGTAGGCAGAGCGTTAACGGCCGTAAGAATACGGTCGCTATAGCCACGTCTGACATTTTTGAAAATTGTTTTCCAAGGTTGTTTTAGAAAACATGTGTATTACTATAGTGACAGGTTGTCAGCCTGTCGCCTAAAAATTGCAATACACCAATACTCTCGAGTCCCTTAGTCGCCTCTTACGACACCCACGGGAAGGATGTGGGGTGATGCTATTCTAAGCCGGCATCACACGGCAATGTTATGCTAAGTTGGTAGTTATGCTTTAACATACAGGGAATGCTGTTGCCCATTCCCTGGATAATTATCCCTAGTCGCTTTTTACATCACCTACGGTAGAAATAGGGTGATGCTATTCTTTTACATCTACTCACCTGTAATTGTCAAGATATTTCTTTTTGCGATTTTATTATAATATCGTTAGTAAAACTTTTAAATTCTTAATGAGCCTTATAAATTAAATAATCGTTTGGAGCCCGAAAAGAATTCAGAATTCAGAAGAATTTTGAAGAATAGGTACCTACCTCATTACATTTTTAGTTCTTGTAAAAAAAAAATGAACTTTAGAAATAAGATGTATATTTTAATTTTTAATATAACTTTCTAGAAGTGTTTCTGAATTATTTTAATCCAATTTTAATTTTTTCAGTCTTGGTTAATAACTTTGATACCACAAAAGAGTCGTTTTAATGCCAAATGACATTGCCAATAACCATAAATATTTTGACATATTCTAATGACGCAACATTCACTTCTTATACTCCTACTCTGTTTTAATTTATTTTATTTCAAATACTATAAGAACTAGCAGAATCGCTACACTTGTGTCGTAAAAAATGGCTAAGGGAATGGATAGGTCCGTTCCCCGTCAAATCAATATCATGCTCTGTGCTGGAATGTTGTGGCTACTAATGTAAAATAAGTATTGTAACACTATGAACCTCTCTCGTATCCGAACGCGTCTTGTTTCGTCGGATGACGTCACGGGATACTGAAGTTCCTTTGAGCGCCTCTTGTGCAAGCGCCATGTTGCGTGCGCGTCGGCTCTGCCGCCGCGCCGACCATTCCCGAACAACCGTTCGTTCTTTCAGTCGGGACGCCACCACCGTACGGGATACACGCGCTTGCGCCTCCCAGATTTTGCCGCGTTCCTTATCCTTTGCGCATTCTTTTGTATTTGTTGTGTTTACTGTGTGTTTCCGTAATTTTAATATACCACAGTGTTACATAAGACTCTCGTTTCATTTACGGCTGTCCACTCTATCACAAGTGGCGCCCACGTCGGACTTTTATTCACGAACTGAGACGTTTTGTGCCTACCAAAATGGCCGCGCAGTGCCCGCGTTACCACGCGTCCCGTCGCGAGTGATTCTCACCTTGTTTACGACCGCGTGTGTTTGTGTTCGTGACTTTTGTAATGCTCGCTAAAATGAGAAAAGCAGCACCAGTACGTAAAAGTGCTCGTACTCGTTCAGTAAACGATTCAGTGGACTCGAGTGAAAAGACCAATATGGAGGATTTGATCAAATCGTTTGCCCAGATCCAAGCCGACTCAAACCGTCAGCTTGTCGAGTCTTTGTTGGCTTCACGATTTAATCCAGATCCTGCGTCTGCGTCGTCGCCTTCGGGGCTCACGGCGCCAACCGGTAGTTTCGCTCGGTGCACCGCACGGTTCCGCGGAGAACGAAATGACCCGGAGCTGTTGGAGGCATTTTTAGACGCCGTTGAAACATACAAAGAATGTGCTAACGTGAGTGATGCTCACGCACTCAAAGGATTGCCGATGCTACTAGAAGGAGAAGCAGCAGTGTGGTGGCGTGGGGTAAAGGCTACCATAGCGTCATGGAGCGGCGCGGTCGCGCGCATGCGCGCCATGTTCGGCGTGCCGCGCCCGCCATTTACGATATTTCGACGGTTACTTCGAAGCGATCAAGGGACCGAGCGTGCTCAAGTCTTCATCGCCAGAATTCGCGCCGAAATAGCCTTGTTACCCTACGATGTTGTAGAGGAGATGCAGCTAGATATGATATACGGCTCGCTCAATATGCATATTCGCGAGCGCGTCACTAGAGAAAGCGTATCTACAGTGGATCAACTCATCGAGAAGGCCAGAGCAGTGGAGGAGTCATTGGCGGAGGTGGACTCATCGGTTTCGTGTGCCGGCGCGAGCGCGGAGCGCGCGCACGCGGCGGGCACGCAGGCTGCGCGCGCACCGTCCGCGTCCTTGGGCGCGCCGAGCGGCGTTGATACGAGACTGTCGTCCGCGGGTCGTGCGGAGGCGCGGGATGCGCCTCGTCGCCGGGCGCCCGCCGCCTCGCCGACCCCGACGGCGGCCGCCGAGAGATCTGCTCATCGTGTCAGCGGGGGTTCTGCCAAGCAGAACCATGCCACATCCATGGACTCATCCGTAAGCAACCCCGGACTAAGAGGTAAATTGTTTTGTGTCTATTGCAAACGTCCCGGTCACGATAAAAGTGCATGCGTCAAACTGAACAAAATTAAAAGTGACGGCGTATCGTGTTATTCGTGTGGTAAAATTGGCGTAATTAGGTCAAATTGCGATTGCAGTGGTGGTACTCGTAAAGATGTACCTAAGGAAGCTTTTTATGCTTGCGATTTCAAATCCGTGAAACCTAGAGACTCTAATGTTTCGATTTCGCCGAATATTTCAATCGCGGAGGTCGATGACCGCGGGGTCAACGGCTCTCCCAGCCATACGCTTCTTTCGGCCACTCAAAATTGTAATAACGCTTTGTGTGACAACTTACTGAATGTTAACCTGTTACGTAACGATGTTTTACCTACTTACACATTGCCTACTGTTATGTCATACACTTTGCCTGCCGATTTTGCACCGAATGATGTTTCTTTTAACAAAATACCTACCTATGTTTTTCGTAAAGAAATACCTACGAATGTTTTACGTACGGAATTACCTACGAATGTTTTGCTTACTAACGAAACAGCTGTTGACGAATGTTTTAACTCGTTGCTTACCGATGTACCTAACGATATTTTGCCTAGGGTGAACGTCCCTGTTATGGACCGTCCATGTTCAAATGATAAAGATATGGTGTGTGCATTGCTTTCTAACCAAACGTTTGTTAACACGTCGCATGCAAGCCCGCGCATGGAGTTTGATAAAAATTCAAATGTTTTGTGTTTGTATTCAAACGATTTTGTTACTGATAAAAATGATAACAGTGTCGAGTGTATTTCATCGAGCGCTGCGGATCTCGGAGGACGTCCCGTGTTGGAAATCGAGATTTACGGACAACTGGGAACGGGATTTGCGGATAATGCCGCGAGACGTAGTGTTGCCGGCTCCACCCTTTACGCCCTACTCAAAAGGAACTGTCATCCTTTTCGTAGTGACGTCATGAAGGTCAAACTCGCCGACGGTTACGTGTGTGATAGGGAAATCAAACTTGCCGATGTGGATGTTAACTTGAAAGGTTTAGTAATACCTACTACTTTCGTTAAATTTCCGGATGCACAAGATAACGACACTTTGTTAGGTATCGATTTTTTACGAAAAGCACGTATCACTATTAATCTCGACAATAACTCATGGTTTACAGCTGATCGCCCTGAGGTCATTCACCCGTTGCGAACCGAGGAGACTCGCAACTATGTTGGCTACGCCGCCGCGGATATTCTGCGGGCGGATGAGGGATCGATGCTGTCACCTTCGCAGAGGAGCAGCCTAGCTGACCTGCTGCAGGAGTATGAGGACATCTTCAGAGAAGGGGGAGGAGCTACGCCGTTCGCGGAGCACTGTATCGATACAGGTAACCATCCGCCTATCGCAGTGCCGCCCTACCGGCTTACTCCCGCCAAGAAAGCTGTGATGGAAGACCAGCTCAATAAGATGTTGGATGAGGGAATTATTGAGGAGTGCGAGTCCCCATGGGCCGCGCCCGCTCTGCTAGTGCCAAAGAAAGATGGAACGTTCAGGTTTTGCGTGGATTACCGCAAACTTAACGCTATAACGAAGAGCGACGCCTATCCCCTACCTGTTATAGATGACTTGCTACAATATACAGGTAAAAGCTGCTTCATGACCACCATCGATCTCCGATCCGGTTATTGGCAGGTAGCCGTCAAGGAAGAGGATAAGGACAAAACAGCGTTCGTGTCGCCGTTCGGGGTTCATCGTTTCAAACGAATGCCGTTTGGGCTGAAAAAATGCGCCGGCGACGTTTCAACGACTGATCGACCGTTTTAGGACTGGAGCTGCCTTGAAGGACGTTACCATCCTAGGTTACATCGATGACCTCATCGTGATCTCCCCGACATACGAACAGCATCTGCGCGACCTTCGCGCTGTTTTCGACCGTCTTCGTGTCTTCTGCCTTCGAGCCAATCGCGCCAAGTGCGTGTTCGCCAGGGACAGCGTTAAGTACCTTGGTCATGTGATCACACCACAAGGAGTGTCTCCAGACCCTGACAAGGTATCAGCCATCGCCGATATGAAGGAACCTACTAACGTGAAACATCTGAAATCCTTCCTACAGACCTGTTCATGGTTTAGGAAGTTTGTTCCCAACTTTTCAAAGATTGCCCAGCCATTGACTTTACTCACAAAGAAAGATCAGACCTGGAAATGGGAACCAGATCAAGCCAATGCTTTTAAAGAATTGAAGAGATTACTTACCTCTGCTCCAATACTTACCCAACCAGATTATAATCGTCCGTTCATTCTCAGGACCGACGCCAGCAACTATGCCCTGGGATGTGCTCTGCTCCAGGGGGAGACACCGCGTGAGGAGCGCCCCATCGAGTACGCCAGCCGTCTGCTGACGCCAGCGGAACGCAACTACTCTACGACGGAGCGCGAAGCTCTG
This sequence comes from Keiferia lycopersicella, assembly GCA_029255805.1. Classification (NCBI taxonomy): domain Eukaryota; kingdom Metazoa; phylum Arthropoda; class Insecta; order Lepidoptera; family Gelechiidae; genus Keiferia; species Keiferia lycopersicella. The sequence continues at coordinate 12,313,157 of JARACZ010000004.1, read as the reverse complement.
GCCGTCGTGTGGGCAGTCGAGAAGTTCCGCGGCTACATCGATGGACACGAAGTGCATGTCGCCAGTGACCATCAGCCGCTCAAGTGGTTACTCACCCTGAAGTCGCCCACCGGCAGACTGGTCAGATGGGCCATGAAGCTGCAGTCATTCAACCTGAACGTGGACTATACACCTGGAAAGGCAAATGTAATCGCTGATACGCTCAGCCGCCCGCCGTGCAATGATGAAGCTCGCGATGCGTGCGGGATGTGCACCGTCATCGTGGAGACGCCGCGCTGGGACGCTACTGCTGTGCGTGAAGATCAGCTCGCCGATCCTGAGGTTGCTAAGATAGTGAAAGAGCTGGAAGGAACAGAGGAAGTCGCTATAAAGAGATGGACAGAAAGAGGATACCATATGTCGAGGGGAGTACTATACCGTTATGCTGACGCTGAATCAGAAGAACCGCAGCTGGTCGTGCCGGAAAACCTGCGAAAGAAGGTGTTAGAAGAATGTCACGACGCTGCTACTTCAGGACATGGTGGAGTAGAGAAGACTCTGCATCGCATCTCGCAACGGTTCTACTTCCCAGGCATGCGTCGTTTTGTCGAGGACTACCTGAAGACGTGCGTCGATTGTCAGAGGTACAAACCCTCCAATCAGAAGCCGCCTGGCCTCATACAAACACCAGTCCCGGCACAACGTTTTGAGGTATTAGCCATTGATCTTTTTGGACCATTGCCCAAGGGGCCTAATGGGGAAAGATGGGTTCTCATAGTCGAAGATACCGCAAGCAAATGGGTAGAAGTCTTCGCTCTAAATGAGGCCACGGCAGAAGCTTGTGCCAAGAAACTCATTGATGAAGTGTTCCTGCGATTTGGATTACCACGGCGCCTTGTATCTGATAATGGCGTCCAGTTTGTCGCAGACGTTATGCAGCATGCTATGTATGTTCTAGGAGTGAAGCAGAACCTGGTGCCTCTCTACCATCCAGAAGCCAATCCCGTCGAGAGGAAAAATCGGGATTTGAAGACCCAGATCGCCATCTTAGTTCAGAACGAGCATAACAAATGGCCGGAAGTATTGCCATTCATACGTTTCTCTCTGAACTCTGGCCTGACTATCAGCACAGGACAAACTCCTGCTTACCTTACGTTTGGACGAGAGCTTCGTTCACCTATCGCAGCGCAGAGCGACCTACGAGCTGTAGTAGAGTCTGAAAACTATGTGCCTCAGATCACGCCGTATTTGCTCAAGCTTGCAGACACCTTAAGTACTGCTAAAGAGAAAATAGAGCACGAGCAAGATCGTCGGAAGGCCGCGAAGGATGCGACACGTCGAGAAGGAGAGGAGTATGAGCCTGGTGACTTAGTCCTGCTCAAGACCCACGTGCTAAGCAGCACTAGTAAGGGCGTCAGCTCAAAGTTTGTACCCAAGCGGGATGGACCCTATCGCATCGTGAAGAAGGTCAGCCCTACTACATATCTGTTGGGCCACTGCGAGCCGCCCGGTGAAACAATTGGGAAATACCACACTATGGACCTCAGGCGCTATCATGCCCGCCATGAGTGTGATCGAGCTGTGCCGGTAGCACCAAAGAAGAAGCGAGGCCGTCCTCGCAAGCCTACCACTTAGCTTATCTTATTTGTAAGTTAGAGTTTTTTAGTTTTGTATCTTTCGAATTTTTCATGTTGTTCTTTTTGTCATGTTTACGGAAGAGTTTGACCTATCGTGAGGGCACTAACTAGGTCAAAAGGGGGAGCATGTAACACTATGAACCTCTCTCGTATCCGAACGCGTCTTGTTTCGTCGGATGACGTCACGGGATACTGAAGTTCCTTTGAGCGCCTCTTGTGCAAGCGCCATGTTGCGTGCGCGTCGGCTCTGCCGCCGCGCCGACCATTCCCGAACAACCGTTCGTTCTTTCAGTCGGGACGCCACCACCGTACGGGATACACGCGCTTGCGCCTCCCAGATTTTGCCGCGTTCCTTATCCTTTGCGCATTCTTTTGTATTTGTTGTGTTTACTGTGTGTTTCCGTAATTTTAATATACCACAGTGTTACATAAGACTCTCGTTTCATTTACGGCTGTCCACTCTATCACAGTATTCATGTTTTTCTCACTGTCTGTCCTATGCTTACAGCTATGGTCTAGCGCACAAACCAAATACAAAAAGATTATACCTAAGCAATTAGGCCGTGATAGCATCAAGTAGGTCGTGACGTCACAGACTTTAATTCAATTACTACTCGTTATTAGCTGTCGGTACTGCCAGTGCTCCCCAAATGCTCCCCCCACCCCCGCATGATAGCATCACCCGATTTCTTATAGAAAACGTCATACGCCATCTCTTCTATGTATCTACTCTGTGGTTTACCGTTATTAACGTCACATTAGCGCGCGTGATAAGAAACACAACTCGCGCCCGCTATTATTTCTAGCTCTGCGAGTCATGGCTTAACCCCTTGAGGGGTAGGCACAGCGCCTACAGTACGAACACGTACATCTACATACACGTCATCTAGGGTACGTGGACTAATTTTAGATTTCCAGGTCATTTACCAATACATCAAAATTACTTTCGTCAAGCACTATAGTATCTTAATTACGCGACTGAGTGAATATATATATTTTTGTAATACATATTTTTTCTCCACGCCTTCATGTGTCACAAGTAAAAATCCCAGCATGATAATTTCACCGTTTTCACTACCAAAGTTTTTTTTTTCCTTTCTTTTGAGGTCTACCTACGTCCATATCATTCCATTTTAAAACTGTGCCTGCATTGAAAGTTGGAGCAATTAAAAGTTTTTTCTGAGTTATACAGGGTGTAAGGAAGAGTTGTATTTTCTTTTTTTAACGGTGATTCAGCCCGTGGTTCAGAACAACTTTCAAGTCGACAGAAGTCGATTTTAATCCCGTTGCGTCTCACAGGAACAGTTTTCCGCCATAACAACTATCCTATGTGTTAACTCAAGTTATCCTCTTTATGTGGGCCGAATTTTATGGAAATCAGTTCAGTAGTTTTAGCGTGAAGGAGTAAAAAACAAACATACAAACTTTAACATTTATAATATGAATAGGATTCACTAAAAGAACGCATGAGTCTGCAAAGTGCGGTCTGTACATAATAATTATTTCGTAGGTACAATAAAATTTTCATAATTTTATTATTTCGGCCCATAAATTTATGAGGAACCGTTTATCTTGGTATGGGCATGTTATGAGAAGAAAAGAGGAGCATGTAACAAAAAAAAGTAATGAACATGAATGTGGAAGGAGAGAAACGCAGAGAAAAGTTTGAATGGATTGTTTAAAAGACGACATGAACAAAAAGGCGTAAATGAGGATTTGACTGCTGATAGCGCTGATAGAGATGAATGGAAGAAAAAAACATGTTGCGCTGACTCTAAATAAATTGGGATAAGGGCATGCAGATGATGATTTTTAGAGGAAAGTGGTTCAGATCAGAATTTGTTAGAGCTAATCAAAAGGTTGTAGACGTAGCCACTTTCTGGGCTCATAGACTGTAGTCCGGGGATATTTGCCATTGAGTTGAAAAGAAGAAGAAGAAGAAATGGTTCAGATTCTCGAACTGGGTCACCCTTTAAAAGGAATGTTGTACTTTAACACCCTGTATACCGATGAATGTGAGTACTCATTCGTTTGCGTGTGAACTCCGCAACTGGGTTGGAAGGAGGAAACTTAGTTTATAACAGATTTCACACTTGACGAGAAAAATTCTACTCGAGCGCTTTAAATTGCGACACGAAAAGCAGAACATTCTGAATACAGCGCTGGAAGTTTTATAGCGGTATTTAAATTTTAGTTCTTAGTGAAAAAAACAGGTACACTCTGGGTACGAAACTCATGCACATTTCAAAACTGTTGCAATATTTTTCAGACTATCACGTATTGCAACAATAATTTATTACTTTTCTACACGCAGTTATCTTTACCGTGTGGTGCCGGCAGAGTTGAATAGCACCACCCCATCTCTTGAGGCAAGGTATTCACCAGACCGAAGACCGGTTCTGGAGAAGGACAACTCCACATTAAACTCGGAACGAGGTTTCCGTCAGGTGCGTGTGACAGAGGTCTATCGTGCGGTAGACTCCTGCAGCCGACCTGGCTCCGCACGTATCGAGTCGTTGTTCCTGTGTAGTCAGCCAAGGAGGCTGAGAGGGTGGAAGGTCCGCTAATAAAAAAACTTTATAATATTATATCGAAGCTGTAGAAATGCACAAAGTTTTTCTCATAAGTAAGAAAATAACTTAATATCAAAGTATTTTTTATACCTACCTAGTTAAAACACCTTACTCACTGAATGTATGTTCTCAAAAGATATACCTACTACTGATAATGAAGTTAGTAAGTATAATTTAAATAAGTTCCCGTAATAAATTACGTGTTTGCGGTGTGAACTTCGCACATTCATTTGCAAGTGACAGGAGAGTGGAATTGGTTAATTAAAGCCCATGATTGCGAACGGAATTGAAGTAAAATATAAAGTTCAGTCGAAAGTTGTCCAATGTAGTACATACATACACATACATATATCACGCCTTTATCCCTTGCGGGGTAGGCAGAGTGTTAACGGTCGTAAGAATACGGTCGCTACCGCCACATCTGACATTTTTGAGGATTGTTTTCCATGGTTGTTTCAGAAAACATGTGTATCACTATAGTGACAGATTGTCAGCCTGTCGCCTAAAAATTGTAATACACCAATACTCTCGAGTCCCTTAGTCACCTTCTACGACACCCGCGGGAAGGATGCCAATGTAAAATATATGTAAATAAATTTGTTATTGTTAATATTGTTAATTTTTGACCATCAAAAAGCTAAATGTAAAATTTATTACTTGTAATAAATAATTTTAATTTTAATTTGTAGTGTAGGTATGATATCATAGTAATAGTTTCATGCTCTCTACTAAAAAGGTGTACGCATGTAACCTAGTTTAGGGCGTAATTAACTCTAAGATTATCCATTTATTATTCAATATACTTTCGTACGTTCAAGTGACAAGATGTCTTTCCTTTATCTTCCTAACGCACGAACTTAAAGTAAATCACAAAGTATATTCTATAAAGTGTAAAAATATTAGCTGAAAATATTTTAAGGGGTTGCGATAACTACGCTGGGGTTGCTGAAGTGATACACAGGAGTACATTGATTACACTGAATCCCTTTATTACTCACATACATCACCTTATATACTATTCAGAGATACTTACTAATACGTGCTTTATTTGGGAGAGAGAGGCCTATCTAATCATCTAATCATTGGCGTGCTAGTATGCTTCTTAGCATATCACACCTCCCCTGAAAAGGATAGGCGTCCCTCCCCTGAAACGAGCCTCCTTAAAATAGGAAAAAAAAATGATAAATTTAAAATATTAATACACTAAAAGATAAAATATTTTCACTCATTAAATTTCTTAGTTCTATTCTTATGCACTAAATAATCTTTATTATTCTTAATTATCTTCACATTTTCGCCTAAATCTCTTATTACAACATATGGACCTAAATACAAATCATTTAACTTATTGTAATTTTCATTTTTTATTAAAATTAAATCTCCTTCCTTATAACTAATTTTATTTAACTTGTTATCGAAACTAACTTTTCTAATTTCTTTTGATTTCAATAAGTTATTTCTCGCATCCAATTGTGCCTTCTGTAACCTATATTTTAATTCCAATGGATAATTATCATGTATATATAATGGTTCTACTCTACGTAACAAATTATTTGGTATATTACAATTTTTCCCAAAAACTAACTCATAGGGGGAATACTTCGTACTCGTGTGAACTGACGTATTATAAGCGAAACACCAATACGGTATCCAAGAACTCCAATTTGATGATTGCTTGGCTTGAATTCTTAAATAACAACCCAAATGTTTATGCCAATTTTCTAAGGATCCTATACTCTCATGGTGATATGGTGTCGAATTAATTTTCTCAATAGATAGCAATTTACAAACATTTTCTAATATGGAATTCATAAATTCCGTTCCACAATCAGTTGCAATTATATTCGGAACACCATATCTCATGAAGAAATTTTCAACCAAAGTCCTGGCCACCGTATCCGCTGATTTGTCTGGAATAGGATATGCTTCGACAAACTTCGTCAGTTCGCACTGTAAGGTAAGTATATATTTATTCCCACTATGATCAACCTCCAACGGTCCAACAGTATCTAAAAATATTTTCTCAAAAGAAGAGGTAGCTGTGGAAGTTATACACATTTCCTCCTTAATATTCCTATTTATGAATTTCTGTTTTTGACATTCAGCACAATGTTTTACATAATTCGCAACGTCTTTGTACATATTATTCCAGTAGTATTTCTTCCTTATATTCTTTACCATTTTAGTGATCCCAACATGCCCACTAGACGGCAATAAGTGATAATCGTTCAAAATCACTCTTATCATTTCCTTGTCGCTTATCCTCTCTACATCACTTACAATGCATAAACGAGGAAACAAATTATTTTTAGAAGCTTCTTGTGTCAATATTTTAATACAATTCTTATTGAGCTCATTTTTAACCAATACTAACTCTACTATACCATTACTTTTACATAATTTTATCAGCTCTCCCATCGTTGCGTCTCGGCGCACCTCCGTTAGTAAAGAGTCCTGACTTATGTAAAATGTAGAGTTACTAAAAATAATATCCCTTAAGGGTTGATTACCTTCTATACCTTGAATAGTCTTTAAATATTTGTTCGAACAAACTACCAATTCCACGTCATTTGAAGTTTTTTTGATAATATCCACTACTTTAGGCCGGCCGGAACCTAAGAGCGAACTATCATTCCCCTCACAAACTCCTCTGTCATATCCGGTGTCTTCCAAACGCCGTTTCATAGAACGCGTTAAAACTCCTACAAAGTTTGTATTTAAACCTTTCAACTCCTCCGACGTCATAATAATACGTGACAAAGCATCTGCCGTTACATTCTACAACTGAAGCTGCTACGAACACCCCTGGCGACACCTCCTCTGACTGAATAACATAAACACCCTTTAACGCTGTTGGCACGTACTTAATAATTTCACACCTACTCGGAACAGTCACTGTCTGCTCTTGACCTAAAAACAATTCCGTACATAATTTTACACCTGAATTATGTTGAAAACTAACTACCCTTTTCTCATAATCCACAGAACTTTTGTACTTCAACAGAAACTCTTCACCCAAAATGCCATCTTTCTTACACTGCAAATCGTCAAAAACATAAAACTTATGCGAAAAACTATATCCATCCAAACATAAATCAATATAAATATAACCTACAGAAACTAGATCTCCACATACCCCTTTTATTCTAAGCCTATCTGGCACTACTTTAAACTTATCTAACAGCCCTTGTAACCATCCTAACTTTAAAATCGAAATATTGGCACCCGTGTCCACTAACAAAGATAACCGCTTATCATAACTATCGAAGACTACGTGATTCCCCTTTCCATAACTAAATATTTCTATGTCACTGTTCGTGGTCTCGAAAAAACGTGCTCTGAGACTCATCTTCATTCGGGCACGTGTCTTGCGACTCTACACAGTTCACTACTCTATTTCGCGCGAATGGCCGATAAGATCGGCTATGATTATTTTGCTGACTACCGTGACTACTACCTCTGTTCGTATGATTCACGCGGCCCCGACCTTGCTGACTCGCTACATAGCGCGCATTAGATAGCTTCACACCTCCACCTCTGCCATTATTCCAAATATGATTATTACCACGTTGGTAACTATTTTGAGACCAGCGCCTCGGTCCAGCCACAAAACTCATACAACCCTCTGATGTATTTGGGACCACGTCGTCCTCCTCCAATGCGACCAAAATTGCCTCCCTAAGAGAACTCAAGCCTCTCGCTGAGACAATCGTCCCAATCCGCTGGCTATTTAACCCATCGGCAAAACGCTTTACAGCTGTTTTCTCGTTTAGTGGACTCAGGATCTTCTGGACTCCTTCATCCCCATCAGCCTGGGCCAACGTAAGGTCAGTCATCAGCTTCTCGATCTCATCGCCAAACGACGCTATACTCCTGCTGCCCTGCCTACACCGCTGTAATTGCGATAAAATTGCAGTATACGATTTTTTTGGCAATAAAAACTTTTTGATATCTCCAATCAGACTATCAACATTCATATATGTTTTGCTTAGTCTAACTTTAGCCCTACTCGATAGCCGAGCCCTAAGCACGAAATCAGCTAACATTTTGTGTTCCTCTGGCTTCAAGGTACTTTTATAAAATTCTAGTCCGTCTATAAGTTGTCCCAACTGGGTTTCACTATTATTATCAACTACCGGAAGCAGCGTAAGCGCTGTTTTTAAATCAAAAGACGCCATTGTGCTGACTAAAGACTCTATTTCCCGGAACAGCGAATTAAATTGCTCCGAAATTTGAACAATTAATCTTAAATCCTCATCTACCACCTCTATTTTATTTAAAGTTTTAATCAAATTATCAAAATCTTCCTTAATCAATCTCGCTTTTAATAACTTAGTTTGCCCTTGCGCAGTTAGCCGTTTATCTTTTGCTAATTTCACTACGCTATCGCGAACTTCCTTTAACTCTTCTAGAAGTCTTTGCAAACTAGCCATTCGTAAATAAACACTATAAGTAACACCTTAAAACTACACTGAACTGCCGCAAAACACTCGCGAATTCATTATTAGTTACATGCACACATATATTCACAATCTGATCGGATAGACGTGGAACCACTCAACTTGTACACTCTCTGACTGAGAGCGAATAGCGCGCCGTGCCGCTCGCCGGTCTAACTCCTCCAGTAGGTGCTCATTAAAAAACCTCAACGCTTTGAGCAACACAAAAACAGCTATCGCCACTACTATCGTCAGCAACAATATCTCCGATAGCTCCATCCCAACTGTTGCTGCTGTAGCCGCCACGTTTGGTGTCTGACTGACAATAACATTATCTTTCGACTGCTGCGTCCCCATTATAAAATCAAATGCCACCAAACACAATAGCATATGGGTAAAATCAGTTGATGACTGTGCTTCCTCTTCGCGGAACACACATCTGCAGCAGGCATAGACTCTCAATATGCCATATACATTGAATTTCCGGGCTCAAAACAGTTCTTCAACATTACATATGCCCTTAGGAAAAAACAAAACAAAAAAAAAACTCACAGCCTTCCACGCAGGTTCGGGTAGATGACCACGGTCGCCATGCGATAACTACGCTGGGGTTGCTGAAGTGATACACAGGAGTACATTGATTACACTGAATCCCTTTATTACTCACATACATCACCTTATATACTATTCAGAGATACTTACTAATACGTGCTTTATTTGGGAGAGAGAGGCCTATCTAATCATCTAATCATTGGCGTGCTAGTATGCTTCTTAGCATATCACAGGGTGAATCAGCCCATGAAACTGAACAACTTTCCCCTAAGACATAGGTCGAAATATGAAAAATAATTTCGGACTTCCCATACAAAGTTACCAACCGACCAAGTCAATTTGTATGGGAGGTCCAAATTTTTTTTCATATTTCGACCTATGTTTTGGGGGAAAGTTGTCCAGTTTCTTGGACTGATTCACTTCTTAAAATATTTGCAGATAATATCTTTACACCCTATATAAAGTTCAGTTGAAAGTTGTCCAATGAAAAAACGATCTTGAAACATTAATATCATAAAATCAGCAAAGATTTAACGCCTTGTCTGCGTGTCAAGTTATTGTTTCCAAAATGAGCTGAAGGCGAATTTTATTAGCAAAATCAGAAAGTGCATGATCACCGAAAAGAATATTAACTGCGTGGCCCGCTGAGCCAAAATGGAATTTTACACAATGGGGTGCCAGCAATTTTTCCTTATTAATGCTTCTTTCACTCATTTTCTAAGGCTTTTGTTTCTGTACGGTGTAGCAGCAAAGAAAATACCTGTGATGATGAAAATGTTCGGTGATAAATATATCAGTCAAAATATTTAATAGCAGAATATGCTAGGTCTGCTGTATGAAAACTTTTTTAGAGATAAGCAGTGCCTTTTGTGTCCATTTTATTTATGTTTTGTCCTGTGAAGCTTCTTGTCAATAATATTGAGCATTTCTACGGCAGGAGTAAATTTTTCTCACCTCCGTGTGCAATTTTACTCTTAACATTTTATTGACTTTATTATACTGAAAAAATAGGAAAAAAAAAAGAAATATATTTAATTTTATTTGCCATCATTTGCTTCAGTAGATTCTCAAATAATTCAATTTTAATTTCGAGTGTTCACGGAGTTGAGAGTGCACGTTTGTTTTAAGGTTTTCATGCACTCATTCAAAGTGATTTATTGTTTTTTAAATGAATAAACAAAATAAGATAAATTTCTCCCCATTTCCTCTTGCAGATTCTGAAATAATCGAATTTGAATTTTGACTGTTCACGGAGTTTAGAAATTACAAGAGTTAATCGTCGTTAATCATCTCTCGAGCTAGTTTCTTAGTCGCCTCTTACGACACCTACAGGTAGAATTGGAGTGATGCTATTCTACGCCGGTACCACACGACATCATTCTAATCACAGTTTTATAAAAAACCTCAACTCCGTGAACAAAATTCTCAACTCCGTGAACAAATGCACACGGAGTTCAGATTCCCGGAGTTGAGAAAAAGCTGGTTTCTTTGAAATTTCTCTCTCACAGTATAACTTTGTGCAAATTCAATTTTACCTACGTATTGGTATACTATCGAGGCACAAATTACACAAAGTAACAACCTTTTAGCTCTTATAGTTTCAAAAATATTTATGATCCGGAGTTGAGAAATTACCCTGCACCAAAGACGAAGTAAAATTTCTTATCTTTGAAAATGGTAAATCCCGGCAGCATGTCACAGGTTCACTGCACTCGCCTACTCGGACGCAACTGGCAGTTTATGTGAATCGGATAAAGATGTGCAAATCGCGCGTATTTACAGATGTGCGTAAGAGTTTGTGAGTGATACCGAATTAAGTCATAAGCTCGGGACAAATATTTAAAGTGACATAAGTGGTACAAAATAAAACATTATAGCCATCTTGGTAATAAATAAACCTTTGTCATACATCTATATACATGTGAACATAGGAACATTATTATAAATTCCGGAAATTTTCGAATTATGGACCAATTTAGATTCAATTCCGCCAAAGGGACAGGCCTAAATCAGGTAAATTTGGTGGTTTTTTTCATTTCGGTATTTTTTTTAGAAGAAAGTATTATTAAATTAGTCATAATAATTATGCTCTCCAAATAATACATACATTAAGGATTATGTGTTATTTTTTTGAGATTTTAGTTTATATGTTTAACACGATTTCTGGACCAGGACAAAAAAAACGGCGTCTCTGTAGAAATGCCCTATTACGCCTTGATATAATTGCAGTAGTAACGCAGAGTATTAACTGCCATAAAAATTTGGTCACTTTCTATTTGGTTAATCTCTGACAAAAGAGGGTCGGTCAAATTGGAAAAATTGTGAATAGCTCTAAGTAGTGAATTTTTTTCAGTCTGTTGCCTAAAGTAGTAATACATACGAAACTCTCTAGTCCCTAGTTGCCTTTTACAATAAATAGTAGAAATGGGGTGATGTTATTCTAAATCGGCATACAAAGTTCACCCTGTCTATAAAGACTATTGTCTGCCTCCTTTTTTAATGGCAGCGAGTCAATGACATCAAAAGTCTTGGCATCTTCGCAAAGGAATATTCTTGTAACGAAGTATGGAATGCTTTCAAAAGATTCATTTTAAATCTTGCTCATATTGAAGTCTTTACATGATTGATATTTTATAAAGCAAATGAATTATGGTTTTCTAAATTTATTTTATATTTTGCTCTTTTATCAGTATTGGGTTCACATTTCTGTGCATTTCGGAGTCTATTTGTAGAACTACATCTTATAAATGATTTATGAGAACTAAAAAACTAACTTCAAAACTTGAAAAGGTCTGATTAAACTAACTAAATAACTGTTTGCCGTGTGGTTGCGGCAGAGTAGAATAGCACCACCCCATCTCTTCCCGTAGGAAGCGACCGAGGGATTAACCAGACCCAAGACTGATCCTGGAGAAGGACAACTCCACATTAAACCCGGATTCTCTATTTTTCAGGTAGTCAGTAAGATTAACACACACACGCACACATACACACACATCACGCCTCTATCCCTTGCGGGGTAGTATGATTAACAATCCTGAGTAACTGGCCAATGCATACAACGTCTGAGCGATTATATATAAGGTCCCATTTTATTAAGTACAAATATTTTAAAGGCATGTTCAGAAATATTATTAAAGATGTTTTTATGTAAAAACAAAAAGAAAATACACGCTAGTTTTCAAAATAAACGCAAAAACATTTTCACCAAAATAAAAAAGTGTACGACCTGTACACAGCTTGCGTAGTCCTCGTGGACAATTTTACTTTCATATATTTGACATCACATTTTATGAATGGAATGGATTGTAGGAGGTGGGGCGATATACTGCCGCCATGATGAAAATTTTATCAATGGGATCATACATAAGATGCTACTTATAAATTTGATTTAATTTGTTTGAACAATTAAAAAAAAACTAGCGTATACATTTTTTTGTTTTTTCATAAACCACATTTAATTATATTTCTGAACTTACCCTTAAAATATTTGTACTTAATAAAATAAAACCTTATATACTCAGCCATCCCCTGTACCAGATATATTTTCAAAGTTTATTCAAACGAATAAAATGAAAACCTTTCATATTTAGATGCATTTTCACACCTCCTCCACAAAGGAACCCATTCCCGTGAAATTGAAAATCTATCAATTCGTCGAAAAACCGTATACCTATATTCAAATTATTTTGTCTGATATATCACACAGCTTTGGATGTCATATAAGGTGTAAAAATATTAGCTGCAAATATTTTATGGGGTTAACCAGCCCATGAAACTGAAAAACTTTCCCCAAAGAACATAGGTCAAAATACGAAAAAAAAAATTGGACCTCCCATACAGATTGACTTGGTTGATTGGTAATTTTGTATGGGAGGTCCTAAACTTTTTCCATATTTCGACCTAGGTTCCTTGGGGAAAGTTGTTCAGTTTCATTGGCTGGTTCACTCCTTAAAATATTTGCAGCAAATTTTTTTACACCCTGTATATCTTTTTTGTGTATATTATATTTTTTATTTATATGTGTATTGTGTACTAATGACACAAACAACCCTTTTTTATTCCCGTGAGAGTCGTAAGAGGCAACTATGGGACAAAAGGATTAAAGTAACTCAAGTAGATTACTGTCACAACAAAAACCCCTCTATACACAAACATAAATCACGCCTATATCCCTCGTGGGGTAGGCAGAGCTATCGCCACGTCTGACATATGTTTGAGGATCATTTCAGATAAGTCGTGATAGTAACAAGTTGTCAGCCTGTCGTCTATAAATGCAATACACATTAAACCCCTCTATGGTCTTTACTTCCCTCATTAATGAAAAAGGCTTGATTAAAAGATTTTTTTTTTTTAATATTTTTTTAACATCCAGTTTCTTTTACCATTTTTCAGGTGAATAGTGAGTACCAACAGCAATTTGTACACGATTCCCAAAAGAGTCACCGCATTGAGATCCTGGCGTACTTGCAGATGCACCTCAAAGCGAGTGGCCTTGCAAAACTAGCGCTACTTCTTAAAAAAATAATGATCTGGTCACGCAAACATGTGTTTTGCACAAGTTTTTGGTGTAATTGCAAAATTAAATTATGACCTGTAAAAAAATTGCTGCGACTTATGAATGAAAGTGCCAAATCCCGTAATTTTTGGTGCAATATGTCAAAAGGCGGAATAGGTAGGTAACCTATTCCACCGTGTGGTACCAGAAAAGCAGAATTCTGACAGCACAATGAACGCCGGTTTTGGGCAGGCTTGCGTTTTTAAAAATTGCGTGCTAGTGTCTGTGGAGAATAAACTTCACCTGCGTCATCAGACACTGATTAAATCGTCTGTCACAGATGTATGAGGCCAATGATGATGATGATGATGATGATGCTATTAAAATTTAAATTACCTCGAATACTTTTCAAGTGTGTATTGTTCTTGTTGACACACACACACACACATATCACGCCTTTATCCCTTGCGGGGTAGGTAGAGCGTTAACGGCCGTAAGAATACGGTCGCTATCGCCATGTCTGTCATTTTTGAGGATTGTTTTCCAAGGTTGTTTCAGAAAACATGTGTATCACTATAGTGACAGGTTGTCAGCCTGTCGCCTAAAAATTGTAATACACCAATACTATTGAGTCCCTTAGTCGCCTTAGTTCTTGTTGAACTATAATTATGATAATACCAGAAACTTCTTTTAAGACTAGATGTCCTATTGCTTGCATGAAGATTAGAGACACGCATGATATTTTTCGAGAAGTGGAGCTAGTTTTGCGGCACAACTCGGCTTAACAAAATCAATACGACAGCACTTCCCTGCAATACGAAGGTGCGACACAAAAGCTTTCATATTTCTAGAAATTTCTCACAATTCTTGACAAAGATAAAGTGAAATGACGACTCCGGATAAGACAGAGTGTGAGCTTTTAAACACTAGGGACTAAAGAAGGGGTTTGCAGTACTACAATAATAAACAGAAACTGTTCGCATTCACTTTCATTTACCATTTTCGGTAAGTTATGAAATTCATAGAATATCTTATTGTGAGAGTTATTATAGCCTTACAAATGAGTAAGTGTTTGTACCTATGTGTAAAATTAATGGCAATTTGTACTATTCCTACGCGTTTAGAAACATATCAAATTGACGACCTTCTTCTGATTGGTTCGATTGAAAGTAAGGCCGTTCTTACATCGTACAACGCAGCTCTAAAATAACGCTGCGTAACGCATGCGGGAGTTAGAACAAAATCAAATTGTTCATAAATGTTCATAGATGTCGCTGATGGTTTTCTGAAACACGCTATCGGTTTGTTTTTTGAAAACTACTAGGTGAAAAATCTACAGAGAGCACCTTACTTACTCTATGACGGTTCTTGTTGCACTCCGGGCGATGTTCACTTCTGTATATACCTCTATGTTCGGAGGATCACTTTTGATGTGATCCAAAAATAATGCAGTTTAGGGCAAACGAAATCACATTTGATTCAAAAACAAATAAACCGGGCTATCTTTGTTCCACGGTAATAATAATGGCCCCAACCTGCAATAATCGCACATCGTCGTTGTATTGTATAGTTTGACTTTGAAGTGGTCCAGAGGTATGCAATGGCATCAAATTCCAGCTTAATGAGCCCACATAACACACATAATTGCGATCACGAATCATTTATCACCCAATAACAGTCCACTGCTGGACATAGGCCTCCCCTAGGGTAAGCAACAAGACATGATATCCCACTTTCCGTTTTCACCATCCAGTCTCTACAAACCGCTCTCTTTAAGGCATTGGTCCATAAGGCCGGAAGATAACAGCTACTTAAGTAGCTTAATTTCTTTTTTAGTATGGGACACCGAGTCGTCTAACGACCTAATGAAATTTTGTGTCATAGATTTTAATCGTCTGCTAGTAAGTAGCAGTCCTATGACATGGTTGTGTAACGACCGTCATCGTCTAAGTAATCATAGACAGTAACCTCGACCGATGGTTTAACGTAGCACGGAACTATTTTTCTTATGGATAATGAGGTGCAATGTCCAAACCAGACTGGGAAAAAAACAAAGTGATAAATCAACGTTCTTCTTGACCCAGTAAGAATCGAACTCAGAATCACTGCGCCACATCGGTTGACCACAGACTCACAGATTCAAAACAGTAGTCCATCTGTATGCTATTCAAAATACGTGCAACTGATTCCGTGACATCTGACCCGGCTAGTCAGAAGATGTGGATTCGAGTCCCATCGGTGGCGTGAATTTTTTCGGCTTGTTTCGTTTGTATTAGCTTTCTAACAAAAAGTTAATACAAATAATCATCACCATTGCCCTCACAGGTCTGTGACAGACGATTTAAATCAGTGTCTGAGGCAAGAATTTTCGTGGCTTTATAAGCCGAATTTCTTCTCCACAGACACTGGGTTGCCTGGGACGGAATTTTAGAAAACGCAGAGCTGCCCAGAACCGGCCTCCCTGGCTGACTCCACAGGAACGACGAGTCGATACGTGCGGAGCCAGGTCGGCTGCAGGAGTCTACCGCGCGATAGACCTCTATTACACGCGCCTGACGGAGACCCCGTTCCGGGTTTAAATGTGGTGTTGTCCTTCTCCAGGACCCTGGTCTGCTCGTGTCGGGTTTCTCCCTCGGTTTCATATCTCTTCTCGTGGGGGTCGTACACAAATAATACACACACATACACATATCACGCATTTATCCCTTGCTGGATAGGCAGAGCGTTAACGGCCGCAAGAATACGGTCGCTATCGCCACGTCTGACAATTTTGAGGATTATTTTCCAAGGTTGTTTCAGAAAACATGTGTATCACTATAGTGACAGGTTGTCAGCCTGTCGCCTAAAAATTGTAATACACTAATACTCTTGAGTCCCTTAGTCGCCTCTTACGACACCCGCGGGAAGGATGTGGGATGCTATTCTAAGCCGGCATCACACGGTAATAAAGTAAGCAAAATAAGTCTCTAGAGCTACATGGATAATATCCAATATCGGTAATGAAATGAGTAACTTTAATCTATACCTATTGACTTTAGAACTTTCAAAATTTAGTTAAACTCGGTGGAAATCAGCGTTGCCAGACCGTCCCAAAACGGACGGTTTTCCGTCCCTTTTGGCATTAGACCGTCCCTTTTTTGTCCGTTCTACTAAACCGTCCCTTTTCGGACGGTTTCCCTAAAATCCCGAAATAAATAATTTGAACACATTTATTTTATTCGCACGAGTGTGAATACAACCATAATTTATGCACTAGTACTTATGCGCCCAAAAAATTTTTATATTCGCAAGATTGGAAGTATTATTACCTGTGTAGACACGTCAGAATGGCCATGGTTTGCAATCAGGCTTCCTCCCCTCCATACAAGATGGCCGCCGGCCGCCATACTAGTGCTACCGGCTCGACAATGATCAACAAAAAATATCGATTTTGCAAGCAAGTCTTTGATTTTGTATAAAACTAAAAACCGTCCCTTTTCAGCTAAAACCGTCCGTTTTTAAATGGCAAGCCGTCCGAAAGCAATTGAGTGGACTGGCAACACTGGTGGAAATCATTTCGGGCATAATTGATATTGAAACCGCGAATTAGTAACGCTGAAGTTTATGAAAATTGGGCTATGATAAATTTAAATTGAAATTCATAGATGGAAATTCAGTTTATAAACTTACAAATTTTTGATTAGCTGAGTTAGTATTTGAAATAGAATTACGACTTATTAATGACTTGGTGTTTTAGTACTCCTTGCAGATGACTAAAAAAAAAATGGTCCATGGTACATACGCCATACTAACCAATCTTGGCAGACGGGTTGAAAAGCGCAATGCAAGATTTTGTAGATACTATCCACAGGGAACGCTGCTGCCCATTCCCTGGATTCATCCCTTGGTAGATATGGATGGCGTGATGCTATCTATTGCACGGCAATGGAAAGTAGCACACACACACGCAAATCACGCCTTTATCCCTTGCGGGGTAGGCAGAGCGTTAGCGAACGTAAAATTACGGTCGTTATCGCCACGTCTGACAAGTATTGAGGGCCCCTTCAGATGATTCGTGTATCACTGTAGTGGCAAGTTGTCAGCCTGTCGCCTAAAGTTGTAATACACATGAAACCCTTGAGTGCCTTAGTCGGCTTCTACGATACCAATGGGAAAGAAATGGGATGATGCGACGGCGGACCACAAAAATCCAAAAAACCATGGTAGGTAAACCACTAAATAATTGGTTCCAACAGTTGCGTGGTCACTGCCGGTAGGGGGCGTGCGTGTCGGCGCAGCGATTGCTGTTATTGAATCATCAGTTTTTTCCATTCCCACTGATCTTATCGGCCCTGGCCTAATTCTACTGATGCCGGTTTAATGAAATTCCGAAAATTACTATAACAGTAGCGCAGTATTAGAAATTCTTGGAGTAGAAGAGATTTTATACAACATTATCAGAATATAAATGTACTGTATTAATACTTTTCAAAGCACATCGAGACCTAAGATTTTGAATTCATCATTTAAATGTCAACCTCGAATGGGAATCGAACCAGGATCATTTGCGGAGCAGGTAGGCTAGAAGGACTACTGCACCACGATCATGGTTGTCAAACTTGTAGCACAGTACTACGGAACGTAGCAATTGTACTACGACACGTAGCTACGAGTAATGAGTTACGATTATATTTTTTATGGCCGTAAGTAAGAGATAGCTCTCCGAATATTGATAGGTCGCATGCAGACAGCACAAAATGTTTATTTTTCTAGAAACATAATTATACTTAGCAATGACTAAAAAACTCGACCTCCCATTCAAAATCACAATCAGCTGACTGTCCTTACTACCTCTTTCGGAGTCGTCCAACAACCCAATGAACCCTAGTGTCAGAATTTTTCGACCGCCTACTTCGAGATATCATAAGTGAGATTTTTTGACGTTATATCTGATTATACATTTTTAGGGAAAAATTATATGGTTTCGTGGTCAGAATGTTCTGTTTAAGTATTAGGAGGACTGTCCTTTTTTATATTTGCAAAACGCAGCGCTAAAGTAACGCAATGTTCTGTTATCTGTCAAAATGACGCGTATGCGTTAAAATAACGAAGCTGCATCAACCATGCGTCGACAGAGATCTAGCGGTTTTAGTATGGAAATTGACATTTCTAGTATAGATTTGTCTCGCCGCTGCGTTGTGCGTTATGCGTGAAAAAATCCTTATACACCGTTATGTGGAACGTCGAAACCATAGCTTGCATGAAGATAAACATGTAAGCCATATTATGGTGAAGTAGGTAGGTATACATACCACGGCTGTTTTCAACACAAACAATTTATATCAGGAAATTAAGCGTTCAATGAAAGCATAATTATACCAAAATGGGAGCGTGCATTGCTTGCTACCCATAGCTATATGATAATATCTGGATATATCGGTTATATATAGGTATTTTTTAAATGCGCTAGATGGCTGGGTTATTGATAATAATAGTACAAACGTTGTTTGCATTAAATTATTATCCAAAAATACTACATACTCCAGCTATAGTGTTTGAAATATTCAAAGTTCAAATCAAGAAACAGAAAAATAATATAAAAGTTTTGAAGCCATCGAAACTAAAGAGACATGACGTCATCTATTCGTATTTTTGACAAAATATCGTATTAAAAGTAGATTAATTGACCTGTCCACACATCATGCCTTTTTACTAGCCTGTGTTACATTAATGAATGGAAATATTATTCTTTAGTTACGAGCATAAATATACACCTGAGATTATAGAATTCAGCTCCCAATATGATTTTTTGTCAATAGGAAATCTGAAAAATACTGTTATTTTTCTCAAAACGCAAGGGATTTTGCTGAGATTTGGGTTTCAGACTAGTAATAGTGCTAGTAACATTATCCACAAGACTAGAGTTTGAGACGGCATTTGGAACAAAGTCCAAAGGAAAACGGTAAATTAGATTAATCCTATGCTAAAGACGTTGACGTAGCACCAAGGTATGAACTTGCGTTGTTTGACAGACGCATCTGTTGATTGACGCAGGTTCATGCGTTGGACTTGCGTCAACGTCGGTTTTTAGTAATAGAAATTAGAAATTTTCTTGCATGCTAAAAAAGCGCTCCGTTGTGTATTAAGTGTGGGAGTAACCTTAAATTCGAATTTACGGTTTCAAAACGCGCAATATTCTTACTCCCTAGCGCATTAAACTATGTCTCGTATTTTCTATTGAATTCACGAAGTTCTGAAAGCGTACAATTTTATATTTTATCTGAAATATGCGGGTGAAATTTCAGACGGAATTTTGCATAGCAAAACGTGCTCTAGGTAGCACCGACAGGTGTAGACTGTGAAAGTTGCAGTGACAGAGTTGTGTTGACTGACACCTGGTGGATGTTGAAATATGCATGAGTTAGTGCTGGCAGGAAATGTCTATGTTCAAGGTAAATCAGTAAATCTAGGTCCAAGGTAATTCGTACACATATCACGCCTTTATTCCTGGTGGGGTAGGCAGAGCGTCAATGAACTGTCATTAGCGCCACGTCTGACAAATATTGAGGGCTGTTTGCGATAACTCGTGTATCTATGTAGTGAATTGTCAGCCTGTCGCCTAAAAGTTGTAATACAATTGAAACTCTAGATCTCTCAGCCGCCTCTTACGACACCCACGGGTAAGAAATGGGGTGATGCTATTCTAAGCCGGCATTACACGGCATATTTTTACCATAAAAATATTGCCAGTGACCCGTTCAACATAAACTGTATGAAAATAAAAGCGAGTGCTTAAAAAGTTATATCTTTATTCCGTCCTCTTCTAGTCTTTGAAATTTTTCATGTAGTTTAGTCCAGTTCACGTTCAGACAGACTAAACACTTCAGAGACTTTATTTTTTCTTGTTCAAGATAATTATAGACACAGTCGCACTTACTTGAGACCAGGATAAATATAAACCAGATTTATTGTTACTTAAAACTATAACATACCTTTCCAACCGAAATAATCACTCATTTTGTAATAAGATGTGTTGTACTAATTTATGTTTAAATTGGCAATAATAATAATATAATCAACCTACATTGTACTTTTCTTGCAAAAATTTATGTGTGTTATATATAAGTTTGATTCTTTTTTTATGCTCGTTTTTTATTGGCGAAAACCTGTAATTGGCTCTCTGAATTGTATTCGTTTTTAAGTGTTCCTGTATAAGAGGCTGATGGTTTTCCAAAATAAATAAAATAAAAAGATTTAATACTTTTGATATCCTAGAGGAATTTCTTGTGAAGATCGACTCCTTGATATATAAACCTACTTTTTCCGTAGTTTGTTCCTGTTTTAGGAGCACAAGGTAACTGGCGCGTCTCAATGCTTAATGCTATTTTCGAAGTATAAACCCTATCTTATAGTTTCGTCAACCCTATCTGTAATTTCTTAATATGATAGTTTTGTAACTGATGACTTGGGGCAGAAGCACTGGTCACGTCTATCAATAAGTAAGAACGTGTTTAACTAAGTTTAGCTTTGAGACGGTAGAAATCACTGACAGGACTCATTGGTTCGTTAAACGACTCCATGTCTCACACTAAAAAAGAGAGAGAATAGGTTCAATGCAAGGCCCAAGTGGGTTTGAATATTTTTGCCGTTTTTGGGAGGTAGCCTATTCGCCTGCCGATCGTGCCCCGCGGATGGAGCGCGGCAGACGTGATGCGGCAAACGTGCTGACGCAAGTTGCATTCCAAACGAGACACCGAACTTTTTACCATGGCAGTAGTGTCAGTCAGGTCGCTTTTTTAATATTGCTTTTGCTTTTCGGCGAGGAACACTCTTGACGTACGACAGAGCGCAAAAATATCGCAGCGGTCTGTCAGATGCATACTAGAAACGTCAATCCCCATACTAAAATCGCTGTTGGCGCAGCAGTATCGCAGTGTCAAAAGTCGAGTGCGATTTTAGTATGGGGAGCGACGTTTCTAGTATAGAGTTCACCGAGTCGTCCAACGACCCAGTGTACTCTAGTGTCAGTAATTTTTCAACCGCCTTCTACCTACCTACCCGGAACCTTCTGCGTCAAAGGCAGTCGCACTACGACTGCGCCACACCGGTCATCGTTTAAACACAGCTTTAAACTGGTGAACCAGTACAAGAAACTGAACAATTCACCCCAAAGAACATAGGTAGAATTATGAAAAAAAAAATTTGAACAGTACAAATTGCCTCCGCCGATATCGATTGGTAATTTTTCTATTGAAGGCCCAATTTATTTTCCATATTTCGACATAATATTATGTTCCTTTGGGAAAGTGTTCAGTTTCATGGACTGGATGTATTCCATCCAGACTTTAAAATATTTGCAGTTGCCTTTTTTACATCCTGTATATAAAATTCTCAAACCTCCTTAGTCTTGAGCTACTGCAGCGAGCTACAGGTAGTAAACTTAAGAATTCTTCGCGGAACTCATTTAAATAAACCTTTTTAGAAACATTCCGGGTTTTTTATAAATCGCTGTAGCAGTTATTACTCGGTCTGAATAAGCGAGCGCTTTAAACACAGCTTCAAATAACACTGGAGCGTGGAGAAGAGCAGGTTTTTTCTTTTACCTGTACATTTTATTTTGTAGTTTTACTCTGCTTTATACGGATGTATTTCATATAAAGATAACTTTAGACGTTACCGTGTGATGCTTGCTTAGATTAGCATCACCCCATTTTGTTCCACTGGTGTTGTAAGAGGCAACTTAGAGACTCGAGAGTTTCATGTATTACAAATGTACGCGACAGGCTGACAACCTGTCACTACAGTGATACACGAATCATCTGAATGGGCCCTCAATACTTTGTGAGACGTGGCGATGACGACCGTAATTTTACGATTGATAACGCTCTGCCAACCCCGCAACGGATAAAGGCGTGATTTTTGTATCTGTATTTATGAGCCGTTGGTCGTTGTCCCACACGAAAAAAAAAACGAAAGGTACACACTGAAAAAACAAGACGAAGTTTATCTTCATACTTACAACGTCAATTACATGAAATTTGTAAGTTATTCTACTTACCTGAGATTACAAACAGCTTGGCAGGTTTATTAACAAAGTTGTCACTCAGAGCTTTAGAGTTTCTGATATACTTCAAGAAGGTACGAGAATATGAATACAGATGCCAAGCAAAGAAGCAATATAAAGATGGGAAATTCCATATATTCAGTTCACAAGAGTCTGACGGCAGAGTAGAATAGCACCAACCTTCTTTCTTCCCGTAATTCCTCAGTCGGTTTTCGCGCACCCACTGTAGATTTGGGGTGATAGAATAGCATCACTCCATTCTTTCCCGTGGATGTTGTAAGAGAAGGGACCAAAGGAATAGAGAGCTACAAATCTATTGCAATTTATGGCGACAAGTTGACAACCTGTCACTATAGTACGAGTACACAACATATCTGAAATGAGCCCCAGATATTCACTGGAAGTGGTCATAACGACCGTAATTTTCGGTTGTAAACATTCTGCCTACCCTGGAAGGGATAAAGGCGTGCTTAACTTTTCAAAAACTTTTTACATTTGATATTTTCACTTTGCATTCAGAGGTTAAAAATTTCAATAAAATGTGTAAAGTTTGGTGTAAAATAAATTCAATGCTTATTTCGTTTGAATGTCTGGAGTATTTGCATATCAAATTATTTGTGAAATCATAAGATTTGTGAGAAAATGTTTTAATTCGAATACGAAACCGTCTGCGGTCAAACCTCGGTGACTCGGTTGTTAAGCAATGTCAGCACTAATTGCAAAGGGCGCTGGTTTGACCTGATCTGAAAATAACTCGTCATTTGTTTTATGTTTGACGCCGAGTTGATGGACGTGGTCCCTGTAGGTAGGCTTATGATTCAAAATTAAAATTAAATTTATTTATTACAAATTAGTATTTACTTATGTAGGTATAATACATAAGTAATTACTAATTCTAATTTTGTCCCGTAGAGAGATTTATCTCGCGCTGGACTTCAGACGTGTCAAATCGTATTGGTTCTTATCAAAACAGTTTTGACTCAAAGGTGAACCTGCATCATAAGCATACTTGATGTCAGAGTTTCTTCGTAAACCTCCTGTAAGACATCGTACATTCTAGAAGATATCTAATGAGGAGCTGAATTTCTGACAAATACAGTTCTAAAACCCTGCACGATTGGTCTAACCACGATTAACATACTTTTAAATACTCGAATTTGTTTATGTGAAAGATATGTGTGAGTTTATAAGAGTAGATCTACTAAATAGTAGATCGTGTGATACAACCAGACTTAGTAGTCTTTCATATACGATTTAAAAAGAAGCTCCTTGAGTTCCTTAAGCTTCTTATTTCATCATAAAATTAAGACGTCTTTTAAAATCTAGGTAGTCTATTCATTGTTATGCTACTTGAATGCGTCAGCCACAAAAATTCACAAATAGACAGACGTGTGCGTTCCCTCTATTGAAGTCAATTGTCATACTCACAAAGCTGGCGTGCGGATTGGCGAGCGCAGTGCAATATGTTTCGTTCAAAGATAATACTGCTTGTCCATTCCCTAGGTGAATCTTTAAGTCTTTATCTTTTTTATTTCTTTTCTTTTGTCTTTCTTTTTTATTAGCTTTTACGGGTTGATGCCGGCTTAGAATAGCATCAACCCATATCCTACCCGCGGGTGTCGTAAGAGGCGACTAAGGGACTCGAGGGTAATGGTGTATTACAATTTTTAGGCGACAGGCTGACAACCTGTCACTATAGTGATACACATGTTTTCTAAAACAACCTTGGAAAACAATCCTCACAAATGTCAGACGTGGCGATACCGTATTCTTACGGCCATTAACGCTCTGCCTAACCCGCAAGGGATAAAGGCGTGATATATGTATGTATGTATTACGGGTTGATGCTTTTATGCCGACTCGCTCAATGACATGTAGGTTTACTGGTTGTAAAATAAAATTGAATCAAAGAAAATGCAATTAATTAATTTTATTAATAATTTTGACATTCAGACATTTTATTTATTCTGTACAATAGATGATTTAATAACATCTGGCATAATCTCGACTCAAAAACATTATTTATAAAAAACAAACAAGTTACTGCAGTTTTTTTCAATAACCTATAATAGCAAACCGGACCAAGTTGACACATTGAACGAATAACTTAAGGTTTTGATATCATATACATGTATAATATTTTTTTCATTCCATTAATCCAAAATTTCGTTAGAGGTACACACCGGGATGCTCCAAACAAATCGAAATATTATAGCTCCAAATAAAAATATAAAAATTATCGAAATGGGTTCACGTAAAGAAAGTCATTTAAAAATATCAATATTTAACTTGGAAATAAAAATAATTCAATTCATTTGAAGTACCCCTGTGTAGCTTATTCATAATCCAACAGAACGTACTTTTAAAAAAAAAACAGGCCATACATATTTGTCCATGTGTAAAATTGTTTCAATTGTTTGTTTTCTGACATGGCTTTTTCCGTATAAGTTTATCTATTAGTATTTTAGTTAATAAAAAAAAGAATTGAGTCGAAAATTAGCCACTTTAGTTTATAAAATTGACAACATTTACTCAATAATTTAAACATCAATATTCTTTAAACAATTTCTCTGATTTACTTAAATTATTGGCACATTGACGTATTTACACAAACCATATCTCATTATTATCACACCGTGTCGTATATTATATATAATATTATTTATTATTATTTAACAAACTCTTTATTAATTTTATAAATTGAATCGTTGTCAAACATCGATATTTTGCAACAAAAAAATAATCATTTTCCAATATTGTCCAAAATATTTTTGTCCAAACTGCAAAGAAGTTTATTGATTGATAAAAGCAGAAGTCTAAAATAAAATAAAGATAAATTAATCAAAGGAACATATTATAGAATTCATTATATACAACATTGATAAATACATAATTACAGGATTTGTCAGTCGTGCGATTCTCTCAATATTTACATTAATAATAATAATTAATTAAGTACCCAAATTCACTCACCATAATATTACAACTCAATAATTTATTTTTAACTTTATTACATTTTGAGCAAAATATTCAAGTGTTCTTTCAAAGCTCTTATTTCTAGATTAAATTTAATTTGTGAAAATAATTTAGATATATATTTTGTAAAGTAAGGAAGGAACCTGTAAGGAAGTACCTAATTAAATAGGTACTCATTAGTACTATTAATGAATAAAGTATTCGTTCGTAGTTCTTAATATCAATGAAAATATATATACCTAGTAGTTCTTCAATTCGTTTATTATTTTGGATTGCTGCGCTGTTAAAATGTTTGTGTTTTTTTTATTGTGTCCTCATAAACAATGTCATGTGTTGCCGGTTTAAAATAACATCACTCCATTTTGCCCCAGTCATAAGAGGCGACTAAGCGACAGGGTAACAACCTGTCACTACAGTGGTACACAAATCCTCTGAAAATGCCCTCAAGATCTGGTTATACGTGGCGACGTATTTTGACAGTGGTTAGCTTCCTGCCTTCCCCACAGTGAATAAAGGCGTGATATGTGTCAAAAACAATTTCTCAAAGTTCTACTGGACTCAAGGGTAACTAATTAGAGGCGCTTTAGCATATTGCTTAGGACAAGCCCTGGCTATTACGGGGAGACCCACGAATAATGGCATGGCATCCATTTTGGCGGCAAATGTCAAACCGACGACAAGTATTAATTGATTCACGTTCTAAATTCAAAACCAGGAAAGCCCGGGAAGCGGCAACACCGGATTCCTGGAACGAACGGGAAAGAGTGTTGCCGCTCGATAGTCGACTATTGATCGATAGTTCATGCTATTGTTCAAGCATCGATAATACCGATAGTTTGAAATGTAGCAATACTAATATTCAATACAACATACATGCATACATAATATCACGCTTTTATCCCTTTTATCTGCCGCGTTAACGGCCGTAAGATTACGGTCGCTATCGCCACGTCTGACATTTTTGAGGATTGTTTTCCAAGGTTGTTTCAGAAAACATGTGTACCACTTTAGTGACAGGTTGTCAGCCTGTCGCCTAAAAATTATTATACACCGATACTCTCGAGTCCCTTAGTCGCCTCTTACGACACCCGCGGGAAGGATGTGGGGTGATGCTATTCAATACAATGCACTAAGTAACGTCTCCAATATAATAATTAATAATAATGAATTTCCTGCGAAAAACGGTATGAAGTGTTGAAATATCCATAGAGCTTAGTTTATCGTCACTATCGAATGTTTTTATCATGAGTCACGAAACTATCAAAAGTATCGATGGTAATGCCCCTTTCGATAGAATTACTACATTTGAAACTGTCATAACCATCGGCTGTACAGGGTTTTTGATTGAAAACTATCGATAGTTCAGCAGCACTAACGAGAACCCGGACCTTGTTTAATCCCACCATGAATAAATGGTACAAAGCCTGACACGAGGTAACAATGACAACCTTCAAACTAGTGGGGATTGCGTTTAGTGGTACTGACATTCTATCAAAATTGGCTGTCAGACGTACAATCTCCCCGCGTCACTCATTGTCATGGCATGAACAATCCAAAATTTAAGGTTGCGATATTTTTGAGACTATTGCATTTTTCAGCGCTGAATTTTTACTTTTTTAGGTGTAGTAACATTTGCTGAACGTGCCACATACATTTTATTTATTTATTTAATGTACTCAATTATCCCTTTCAGTAGGCAGAGCGTTAACAACCTTAAAAATACAGTAGCTATCGTCACGCCTGACAAATATTGAGGACCCTTTCTGATGATTCGTATATCATTGTAGTGACAGGTTGTAAGCCTGTCGCCTGAGGTTGCAATACACATGGAACCCTCGGGTGCCTTAGGCCTGGGTGGTGGCCTCCTAGGGTGGGGTGATGCTTAGTTGGATAGTATAATGCCCGTACAATTTTGCTCACCTTGATAAAGTATTAGTATAATGAAATCTACGAACGAATAGATAGTAAAAAAAAATGATCAGAAAATGGTAACATTATTGTTGACATAAGTAGGCAGTAATTCTTTGGTAACATTCTTGACATAATTTTTATTGAAAATTGAATTGTACAGCGTAGGTGGATAAAGTAGAAAGTAGCTTGGAAACGGAAAGAGGTAGTAGTAGATGGCTTTGAGTTTACATCGCAGGAAAACGCTGCATTCCCACGGGAAAACTTAGCAACTGATGAAATTGCTATACGAGCCTAAGGTTTAGGAAAAGTACTAATTTAATTTCAAAAGATGAAATAGCCCATGAAACTGAACAACTTTCCCCAAGAAACATTGTTCTGAGTATGAAAAAAAAAACGGAACTATCATACAAAATGTACCAACCGACGAAGTCAGTTTGTATGTGAGGCCCAAAAATTTTAATTTTATATTTCTATCTATGTTTCTTGAGGAAAGTTGTTGGGTTTCATGGCTAGGTGTATCTCTCGAAAGGATGTTAGTACTTTTATTAAGTTTTTATTATGATATAACACCTTCACACCTTATAGTTTTGTATACATACATTTCTTATTCGTCTTGTAACCTTTCAATATAGTTTTTTTCTATGATTTTGATTAGTTTATTTCACGACGGAAGGCACTTGAGTGGCGAACATTAACGTCCACACTGCTACGTTCACTCGAATCCTGTGACAGCCTGATGACGTAGCCGCATCTGTAAAAGAAAGAACATAATATTACATACACACATACACATATCACGCCTTTATCCCTTGCGGGGTAGGCAGAGCGTTAACAGCCGTAAGAGTACGGTCGCTATCGCCACGTCTGACATTTCTGAGGATTGTTTTCCAAGGCTGTTACAGGAAACATGTGTATCACTATAGTGACAGGTTGTCAGCCTGTCGCCTAAACATTGTAATACATCAATACTCTCGAGTCCCTTAGTCGCCTCTTACGACACCCGCGGGAAGGATATGGGGTGATGCTATTCTAAGCCGGCATCACACGGCATACATAATATTACTGGACGGAATCCAGGGAATGGGCAGCAGCGTTCCCTGCGAATATCTACAACACCTTGCACTGTGCTCGCCAATGTGTTGCCAAATAAAATAAAATAAAATTAAATTTATAAAAACAAAAAAATAATCTTAGTGGTAAGAAACTAGTTTTATTATGTTAAATTAAATTAAAAATCATTTATTTCAGACAATGTCATTTATTTAATAAGGGAGGCCCATGTCCAGTATTGGAATTTTGTGGCTGTTGTAATTGTAGCATTGTAGTTTTAATCTTTTGCAGTCATACATACTGACTCTTTACTGGTATTTTTAGTAAGCAGATAGAGTCTTTCAAGAGTAAGGTTTATAAGGTCTGGCCGGTGTATAAGACATACCGGAAATAGTAAATTATGGAAGTAGCCAAACATGGACCAATATGTGGTCGAGTACTTACAAAAGAGTATATTGAAAAGACGAGAAGAAGTCGAGGCCTTCCTAAGTGAATGAGACCAGAAATTGGCATTTTGGATAAGGCTGGTATAATACTTTTATTCCATTTGCGGGGAATCATAAATCCACATTAAAATCGTGTTATTTTTTTAAATACGCAAAGAACAAAAACTTACTTCTTTCCAAAACGATTAAAAGGGGGTGCGACTACTAGACGGGCCGCTAATTACGTATATACTAGAGGAATGACTTTTCGATTTCTTTGCGTGGTTTCGTCAAAGCCAAAGATCGAAGTATGAGGCACAACGAGACTTTTCGTAATGATATGAAGTGTTATTTGATCAGACCATGGAAAAATACAGGTAGTATGAGAATAACCGGCAATTTTAAGGCGTCAGGCTGTCAACTTGTTACTACAGTGATAACAAATCATATGAAACTAATCAGATCGATAGCGACCCTATTTTTGCGGTCGTTAACGTTCTACTTACCCCCAAAGTTTTAAAGGTAATGATATTATTATTATATGATGTGTTTTTGTAACATGATTCTAAATATTATGTACCTACCTATAGCAGAATTTCGAGATCTTAAATATTGTTTACATAATAACATCAAAACTTTGTTATGCGACTGTCATAGTTCTATCCACAATTCTAGAATAAAATTAATTATTTCCTTAACGTTGATCTTTGAGCAACAACATCACCAATATTACTGTTAGTTGATGCTCTCTAAGGCTCGTATAAACTACACTCAAAACTGATATCGATCTTGAGTGCGACTTGTGTTTTTTTGAAATGCTGTTAGGATTGACTGACAGTTGTCAAAATCGCTCTTGAGATGGATCTCAGAGTTGAGTAAGATTTATAAATATGGACCTTAGATCTTGTTGATCTTTTGTGGAATCATAAAACTGGTAGGTAAGCTATCTTATTGTTGACGGAGAACGTGGGATCTTTGCGAGGTATTCCTTTATGCGTTGAAAAATACCAGGAACGATTTTGTTATAAATCCCTTTAGTATTTCCAGCCCTTTAGGAATCCAGTTATATAAAACTCTAGGTAATTAATTACCTTTTTAAATCGGCATATCCAACAACATCTGTATTTATTTATTGTATCTAAAATAAAATAAATATAAAATTATGGAGATGTCAGAAACAAAATTGAAAGTGCTTTCAGTTGTTTTAAATATGAATTCATCATAATATAAGTAAGCACAAAAACGCCACTCATTCATATCTACCCTTTATAATTTACGTTCATTTCCCAGTAATAACATAAACCTAGCTTGAGGGTGGGTCAGGAAATGGACTGACCGCACGAACATGACCGCTCAGCATGACAAGTGACGTGCGGTGCCTAAACACAAACGACCAACGTTGGGGTGACATATCTGTCACTGTTAGAGGGCGTTTTACACCTAAATGCGAAATAGCGAAGGAATTACCTATTTAATCTGCAGCTAGATATTAGTCGTGCTCATGTTATTTATGATAAAAAACAGTTTACATTGATTCTTAACCTGATATGCAACTAGTCGTAGCAACTAGCGAATCCCACATCTAAGGCGAGGCGACACACTTGACGCACGACGGAGCGCAAAAATATCGCAGCGGTCTGTCATACTAGAAACGTCACTCCCCATACTAAAACAACACTCGACGGATGACACTGCGATAGCGCTGCGTCAACAGCGGTGGAGCGGTTGACATTTCTAGTATGGATCTGATAGACCACTGCGATGTTTTAGCGTTCCGTCGTGCGTCAAGTGTGCGATGCGTCTAAGGTAACTGTAGCTTGTATTAATAGGCAGAAGTACACACTATTTTTACTAAACATGTATGAAGATATGTGCGGCCTAGCAGCCACAAACAACAGCACAGACATGGCTGTGACGTGCGGCGGACTCGTAGGCACAGTAGACTGACATCGCAGCGATGAAAGCCGCGATGCATATAACACTTCATAAGTTAGACAGTAAAGGTTGATAAGGCGTACGCATGACGGAGCGCTAAAACATCGCAGCGTTCTGTTACATCCTTACTAGAAATGGCAATCCCCATACTAAAACCGTTCAACCGCTGCTGACGCAGCGCTGTCGCAGCGTCGTCCATCAAATGCGATTTTAGTTTAAGGAATGACGTTTCTGGTATGAATTTGACAGACCGCTGCGATATTTTAGACTTGAGTCATGCGTTAAGTGTGCTATTTGCCTAATAGGTAAAAATACTTACTATTTTTACTAAACATGTATGAAGATATGTGCGGCCTAGCAGCCACAAACAACCGCACAGACATCGCTGTGACATGCGGCGGGCTCGTAGGCACAGTAGACTGACATCGCAGCGACAGATAGCCGCGATGCGTTGCGTAGTCGTCAGGGTAGACGTGCAGCGTCCGCCACGAGGCTTGGAGACCGTCTCCGTCTGCCCCGGATATGTGATTCTTGCTAACTATTAGAGGATCCTGCGGACAAAAAAATGTTTTCAATCGCTGTTTGAACAAGTTTTTCCAGCAAGAGCCGATCTACTGAGCTTGTTTTCTTCCATACATCATACAAAAAAAAGTTTTTTTCGAAAAATCTCTCTAAAGACACGTCTTTAGATAGGCAGTATTTAAGCTGTGGGAAGGCAGTGAGAAAGCCTGTTCGAGGCTACGCAAAAGACAAAATTCATAGGTATTTTCGAAATATACTCGTGAGACCGGTGCCTCACAAAATTGCATTAACAGTCCATCTGGAATTTATCCTAAGTGTCAACTAGTCACTAAAGATATATCTTAAAATATAAATAGAAAGATAGGTAAATTGTCAGGTTTAAGATCTAATGGATTCTATTTGAGCAGATCTCGGATACCGGTACCTGAGTTTAACTAAGCTAGTATTTCCTCTATCTAGTCTCGCATTTCAAACGATTTGCCAGATAAAGCGGTTTCCTCACTTGACGTCCGTTTCTGCCTTAGGTTGCTGCGCATTTAGGCATAATGGACGCATGCCTCTGTCAGATGCAAGGAAAAAAAATACGGAAAAGTAAAAAAATGCAGACGTTATCGCCGCGTCTGAATTACATTGAGGGCTGTTTAAGAAAAATCGTATATCACTGTAGTATCAGGTTGTGGTTTTTAAACACATGAAACTCTAGAGTCCTTCAGTCGCCTCTTACGACACCCGTGGCAAAGAAACAGAGTGATGCTACTCTAAGCCGGCAACACACGGCATAAATAATATTATTGTCTATTATTATCTCACGTAAAAATATTGTTGTCTATTATTATCTCACGTAAAAAATATTTAATATCTGTAATGTTGATCTTGGGATGCAAAACAAAAATTACTTTGCTGGCAAATAACTTCCCGGTCATAATAATTGACTTTATAATGTTATAAATTAGAAGACGGAAAATTTAATTAGCATTTGATACCTTCCTCTTTAGGAGGTGGTATTCTGTTAATTATATTATGAAATGTTTTCTCTCTAACAATGTAATTGGGAAGGTTTGCAGTGTGATGCTGGCTTGGAATAGCATCACTCCATTTTTTTACTGCGGGTGTTGCAAAAGATGACTAAGGGCTTTTTTCGAAGGCTTCACGTGTATTACAACATTCAGACGACAGCATGTCAGCAGACAGCCTGACAACATGTCACTACAGTGATATACAAATCACCCGAAAAGGCTCTTAATATTGGTCATATGTGGTCAATGCGACCGTATTTTATGGCTGTTAACACTCTGCCTACCCCGCAAGGCATAAAGGCGTAATTTGTGTATGTATTGGTTCCTGTTATACATAGATCCCTCCCGCGGGAGTCGTTAACAGCGACTAAGCGATAATTATTCAGGGATTGGGCAGCAGCGTTCCCTGTTGATTAAACACCTTTCCAATCGGCCTTCCAAGCTTGGTCTATCTATCTATTCGTATGGGACACCTAGTTGTCCCAACGACCCAATGAACCCTAGTGTCAGAATTTTTCAACCGCCTTCTACAAATAGCAGCTTAGGCCTCTGACATGGTTGTGTAACGACCGCCGTCTGTGATCATAGACAGCAACCGGGACCTACGGTTTAACGTGGCATCCGAAACACGGAACCATCTTATTTACGGACAATTGGGTGGTTCAGCCCGCAATGTCCTAACCAGACTGGGAACAAATTCACAAAGTGATAGATATTAACTTCATGAGTAACCCATCGAGAATCGAACCCGGAACCTTCTGCGTCAAAGACAGTCGCAGTACCACTGCGCCACATCGGCTGTCAAACACACGCCAAACTTGGTGTGTATGGCAAATACCTCCAGCAGGGGGAGGCACTTTTGTGGCTGTTATAGTTACTTTGTTGTAAAAAAAAAAAACAAAGGATCACCAAAGGCTAAGCCGTGAAATGTGAACAGAAAGTGTCCTAACAGTTCCAACTAAACCGTCTTTTAAGACGTCTCTTAAACCCTAATCCGGTTACAGATGGCGTGGCGAACGCGGGTTGTTAAGATAAACCCGTGACTTGGACAAATTAGGGGATGAGGGTGGCATTAGGGAATTTAAACTCCCCAGATATTTTACGCAGGGGATGGTGGGAATACTGATGATGATGAATAGTCGACAAATGACTCGATTATCACCTGAAGCTCTGATGGAAGCGTGACTTCTAAAATCGTGGAAAGTTCGTAACTGAGAGTCAATTTCTGAAGCGTCGTAATTTCAATCCATGCGGAAAGCTGTTAATTATTGTAATATCATATGTACTTTAAAGTGTACTTATCAATTCACACGTGATTAAATTGGCACATATCGTTGACTATAAAACATCTCACTAGTAATAAGTAAAATTGAAAAGTAAAATTTACGGTCGTTATCGCCACGTCTGACAAATGTTAATAATTGCCTAAAACTTTAGTTTTTAATTTCTTAAAAGATCTAGGTTCCTATCAAGGTTTTATCTTCTTATATTTCTTCTAACTTATCCAAGAACTACCTACATTGTTGCTTTATGTTTATGTTCATAAAACTAAAACTTTATTATATTTTACAACTTTAGAAAATACACCTTTGCAGTTTTTACGTTGTCATAAAATGGGACATTATTTTTATGCGAGAAAATCTACAAATTTTTCTATCAAAATGCCCATTTCTAGGTTACTAGTCATGTTTTTTACCTCACACATCAGCGTATTCGCTCCACCACTAGTCCACTGCAAGATTCGAGATTTCAATCGTTTATTTCTAATTAGATTGTGAAACGAATACTTATAGAAAGTCAAAATACTATCACTGAATAAATGAATTAGTCATTGCAAAAGAGAGGAAATAGTAAGACCCAATTTTCGTTTTTTATAACAATTTTATGTTCCTAGTAGAAACGCGGCATGAGTGGGGTAAAATAAAAATCAAGGCACTGCCTCGGGGCTGGCCAGGCTGGATGTAGGCCTCCTTTAGTATACTCATTATGATATTTCTCTTTGTGAATTTGTTTCTAGTCTGGTTAGGATATTGCAGGCTGAACCACCTGATTGTCCGTAAGACAGATGGTTCCGTGTTTTCCGGTTAATATTACAATTTAGACGGCGGTCGTAACTCAACCATGTCAGAGGCCTCCTACTAGTAGTAGGCGGCCAAAAACTCTTGACACCAGACTTAATTTGGTCGTTGGAAGACGTGGTGTCACACATGAAAAGTGAGAGTATACTATCGATTTCTTTCCGTTATGTTCTAAAAAATAATTCAACATTAGGATACAGTTCAACAATTTTTGTAAGATTTTTTTGAAGTAACAAAAGACAACAATATGTTTAGGTTCAAATAACAATCTTTGATGTCTCGAAACGGTGCCAAGGCTTTTATAAACAGGAAAACATAACAGTTGTCCTGTTAAAATATATTTACTAAAAGTTTCATAACTTTGTTTTATTCAGAAACAAGTATTTTTCGCCACGTGTTGCCGTTGCCGGTTTAGGCCGCTCTCACACTTAATGTACAACGCAGCGCAAAAAAAAACGCCGCGTAACGCATGCGTCTGTCAGGTTCGTATAAAAAAGTCCCCATACTAAAACCGCTGTTGACGCAGGTCTAACGCACGACGCTGCGCTAGCTTTTACTGTTATTGAGAACAGCCGTAGCCTCATCGTCGTAGGGATGAATGAGCAGGGAATGGGCAGCAGCGTTCTCTGTAAATACCAACAACACCTTACACTGCACTCGCCAATTCGCCTGTCAAACGTGTTGCTATGGTAAATAGGAGCATTACCACATAGGGTTAGGTCCATACGGTGTTGTACGTTCACACACACAAAGTGTAGTCTTACAGAATAAGTATTGCGATCTTGAGTTATTGAGTAGATATTCATTGGTCTAGTTCAAACAAGGACGAGAAGACTCACGCTGGATTAGAGCGGTGCCGGAATGACGTCCTAGGACCGTAAAACGTTCAATTGGCAGACCACCTGCCAGATGGCCAAACGACATCGTGGCCGTTATGAAACAGTACTGGATGAGGGCAGCAAAAGACCGTAAAAACTGGCGCGAGAAAGAGGCCTATGCCCAGCAGTGGGCTCATGTGAGCTGTAGATAATCATGATGATAATATAGTCAAAATTAAACAAGGAAAAGAAATAAGTATTTATGTATAAGTAGTATAATTGTGTTTTATGCTTCAATAACAGTATATTTAATATGCAACAACATCGTCTGAAAATTGGGAATACTTAATTTTTACGATTCCCTTATTGGTTATTTTGTATTCGTATAAGATCCTCCAATTTATTCGAGTCCATTTATACTAAGTACCAAAAAGATCGTACAATCGAGTAGCTACAGGAATACAAAATGACAATTAGTAATACAATAGCAGTAACCAAAAATGGAATATTTTCTGGTCGAGTTACATTCAGCCTTAAGCTACTATCAAATTTTACACAATTTTTTAAAACCTTAACCTTTCGTACACCTATTCTTCACGAAGTATGAAATCTATGAATCTTTTTTTTTTCATGCCTGCGAGTATGGTCGAAATGGAATCTCAATTTTGTCGTGTCTGCGCGTGCTTCTGCCAACCTGACGACTTATACGAGCCGATTTGAGTATTCTGTTTTTGAGGTATAAATGGATTTTTTTTTAAGTTACTTACTACCCAATAAAAAGTTAAGGAACAGGATAACGGCTTAGTATAGCATCACCCAAATTCTACCACAGGTGTCGTAAAAAGCGAGTAAGGAATAAATTATCCAGAGAACCGACAGCAGCGTTCTCTGTGAATTAAACAACTCACCAAACATGAAGCGTAAGGCAATACCCCCCGATATGACCCCAGAAGAGGACCAACAGTGGCCGTTGAGATGTTAAGGTACAGGAAATGTGAAAAGCTAAGAAATCTTAGCTAGAGGCGATTAATGGTGCGGAACCCGACGGAGTGTCTGCGACCACTTGGAGCGTGAAATTACCGCGCGGACCCCTGATATACGGCTTTGGTTCGGATCATAATCATAAGGGTGCGCGTCCATATTACCAATCGCACTAATATTATAAATCAGTGGACGCCCGCGGCTCCGGGCTCCCGGGGAAACAAACATACAATACTTTTATATTTATAATATTAGTACTATGCAAAAGTTTGTTGTATTCATAGCTTTTGGAAATATTTAAATTAATTATAACAGGAAACTAATATAAGACAAGGCCTTTTTCACACTTAATTTACAACGCAGCGCTAAAGTAACGTAGTGGTCTGTCAGATCCTTATTAGAAATGTTAAGTCTCATACTAAATCCGCTCAACCTGTCAGCGGTCTGTCAAATCCATACTAGAAACATCAATCCCCCACAATGTTGACGCAGCTGAATTATATTAAGGCATCTGCGTTATTTTGATGCAGCTGTGTAATTTTAAAGATGTAAGCTTACATACATACAGACGCGGGAAGCAACTTTGCTTTATACTATGTAGACTCCTTCTTTTTTGCGTGTCGCGGCGAATTAATTTTTGTTAGGTCTTTACCGTTTCGGCTTCCAGTGGAAACGTACCTTAAGTAGGCCGGAGGAAGTATCGATGGATTTATGTGGATGACGAGAATTGCCAAGTTAAGTGGTTGTTGCTCTTTGCAGGATATTTCGGGATATTGAAGGGGTTTTTATCAATATTGGACATTGATCTGATAGACCGCTGCGCTATTTTAGCGGTTCTCGTGCCTTTAGTCGTGCGTTAAGTGTGCGATCTGCCTAGATAGACGCAGTTTTATTCAAACTTAATGTAACTAAAATCTCAAATATCTTTGAATTTTTTACGCATTGCTCTTATTTGTAATGCAATCTGTAAATTTGCGAATAAAATATAGGTGTATTCAGAACACCAACCAAAGAGCAATAAGCAAAAGTGTCCCCTACCTTTAATTTCGTAAATTATTTATTTAAGTGTTTCAGAGAAATTCAATCAGCTTAAGAATTGTGTACTTAACTAATCCCCGAAACCCCTTCAGAGCTCACCAACCCTTAATTTCTTGAATTATGGAAAATCCAATTTTTAAACTAAGCTTTTTTGCAATAATTCTTAAAAGAGCTAAACTTTTTTACACATTATAATTTGTAATTACATTATTAAAAAGCTTTTTATCAAAGTATAATAATTTTTCTTTTTCCCTAAAAAGACTTTCAAGAACAAACTTACTTATAAGTAACTTGTTATAACAAGATACTAATAAAAATTCAGTTTGGCTCTTAAGCGATTCGTAGTATTGGTATAAAATTATTTATTTGATGGTAGGTACTGAAGTCAGGATCTTTTTCTATGAATCCTTAGCTTTGGATTTATTTTTGTTGTTATACTTGTGTTTATACAAAATAATTATTTTCTTCTCTTCTTGCTCGGTTAAAGATAGATTAGATAAGAGCTAGGTTCTTGTCTGTGCGATGGGGCATTTCAAATTCAGTCCGATTCCTGCCAGTGCTAAACTATCCAAATAAAAAAATATACTTATATTAACCCTTCTACTGCGGGCCACTTGAAAATACAAAATGAATGCGGGACACTTGGAATACTCCGGTTATATAAATAATTAATTCGCAGAAACTTTAAGCATGGTATGTTATATTGCAAAATTTTGTAGTGAAACAAGCTTCCGTGTTGTCTAATAATATAACATTGCAGCCATAGTAATTTTGATGATCTCAAGCTGAAATGGTAGAGCGAAAGTATGCTTTGCAGCCAAGTCTTGGTTCCTACCCAGTTTAGAGCAAAATGGCGGCGTTCAAGTCTTGGCTTAGGCAGTTCAGGGGTTAACAAAAGAGCAAACTCATTGTATCGAATATCAAAAACACTGTTTCGAGCATCTAAAAGGATTAAACCCGGATGGAAACAAATTCCTTTGCCCCTTTCGCTCTTTGATCAAAACATAAAACAGCTAAGGGAGGCAATTTCTGAACCATCGTAACTTTATTCCGTGCACTGAAGTCAGCAACGACAACCACACACATTAAATATTTCTACTACTCAATGTTTTTGTACTGAAAGGTGTGTGTGAATTGATAAGTAAAGCAAAACGTGTGATACGATCCTGGAAATCGTACCATAAAAGGGGTCATCATTTGCATCGGGTAGGTCTGATTCCGCACGGGGTCGAATTACGACGTTTCAGAAATAGAGCTCCCGTTCCGCTTTCACCACTTGAATTGGCCGTTCCTGTTTCTTTGAACGAAATCAGTTGTATCGAACAGCGTATATAAAAGGTTCCGATGATTTCAAATTGAATAACCTGGACCTCTGGCCATCGGTACTTCAGCATTGTAAATAACTAATGTTCCGGATCATTCACTTGTCATGTTTGTGTGTTTCCGCGACGTTTCGAAGCAATCTGTGGTTCTTCGTCGGGCGGAGAGTCGTGCGT
Source organism: Keiferia lycopersicella (assembly GCA_029255805.1). Lineage (NCBI taxonomy): Eukaryota > Metazoa > Arthropoda > Insecta > Lepidoptera > Gelechiidae > Keiferia > Keiferia lycopersicella. The sequence goes on along the minus strand of JARACZ010000004.1, from coordinate 12,274,190 downwards.
GCCTATACGTCCACGCCGCGCTTTCGACTGCAAATCGGCACCCGCGATTCTGACCCTTATTGCAACGAAACTAAGCTTCCTATTGCTTTGGAATGTTCTGAGAGTTTTGATTTTGGGATATTAACTGTCAAATGACGTATAAACCATAGACAACGGATGTTTGAATGAGTCGCAATCTGCCGCCGGAAACCGGTCCGCGAGCCTCTTTTTGACGGCGACATTGGCTCGATTTATACGCACACACAGTGCGACTTAGCTTTTTTTTTTAAGCGCATTGATGCGTTCATTAATTTTTAGAGGAAAAAAACCGCTTGACAATTGGTGAACGAAAACCAGAGCTACAAAGGGATTTCGGGAGCGCGCGCTCCGCCATTTGGTATGGCGCGCGCCGCCCGGCTTGTATGGGCTGACAAGCACGCACGACGCTTTGTCCGACGAAGAACCACCGATTGGTTCGAAACGTCGCGGAAACACACAAAGATGACTAGTGAGTGATCTGGAGTATTAGTAATTTACACTCATCGCTTCAGCTTAAATTATATGGTAAAATCGCACTCAACACGGCCTTAGGCGAGGATCGTCACAAAATTGTAATTAAAGACCACTGAGGGCTAAATATATGGGAATGTAGCTTTCCGCCCACTGTTTACTCATTTTTTGTGTATGTAACACAGAGTCAACGAACGACCTAAAACACTCATATTTACAAACATACCTACAAACTTCTAAAGTTGCAGTTTAAGCTATTTTCACTCTTAGGGTCGCATTCGCAGACACGATCTTCATACTAACTTTTTACCCCATTGTACCCTTTTAAGGATAATGTAATTAATGACCACAGAGAGCGCTAAATATATGAGAAATTGAATGTGGCCCACAGTTGAGTGCAAAAAGGCCTACTGTCCTAATGTGGCCCATTCGTTCCGGTCGTAAAGGCCAATTGAAATACTTAAGTAATGGTCCAATTAATATCCTAATAGGAGCGTTGGTTGTTGTATGTCATCATTATCACTGGCCTCATAGGTCTGTGACAGACAATTTAATCAGACACAGACACTGAGTCTGAGGCAACACTTTATGTGGTTATATAAACCGACTCTTCGGACACTGCGTTGCCTGGGACGGAATTACGGAAAACGCAGGGTCTACTTCACATTAGACTTTTGACACACGCCTCTGACGGAGACCCCATTCCGGGTTTAAATATGGAGATGTCCCTTCAAGGACCCTGGTCTGCTTGGGTCAGGTTACTCCCTCGGTAGCTTCTTACGACCCTCACGGCAAGAGATGGGGTGATGCTGCGCCGGTACCACACGGCCTGACATACCAGGAGCTCATAAAATAAAACAAGCTTACGATCCATCCTCAAGTCCTACATAATGACACTCAGCTGAGACGGTCCGTGAAGAAACGAAAGCAATATGTCTGCCAGCGAGCTCGTTAAAGAAATGGCGGGAACTGATTGTATTTACCTGGTATTTGTTCCGAGTTCTAAGACCTTGAAGACAGTACTATTTTATGGATCACCTTAAAGGTAGGAGACATTTTCTTAATTGATATAAGCACGAGATGAAAATAGTTACAGAGAAAAGGCCACAAAAACCGAAACACAGCATCAATTGTAATTGTAAAAAATCGCCTGTATTTTTAGTTAACTACCAAATTATATTCCATGAAAAAAATCCAGAATGAAAGGCGTGTGTACCTTCTTGCATAAGTACGCACATCACGCCTCCACCCGTTGCGGGGTAGGCAGAGCGCCAACCACCACAAAATTACGAACGGAAAAATACCGAGTGCCGCTAAGACGATTCGTGTATCATTTTAATGACAGACCGTCAGCCCGTCGCCCCAAAACATGAAACCTTTGAGTCCCAAGTCATCTCTTACGACAACTCCTGCGGGAAATATAACATTCCAAGCTGGCATCACACGAAGATGACATTCCATTGTTTATTTTATGGTATTATGATCTCATTAGTTTTTAAGAAAGAATGATCTCATCACCCTGTATAGTAATTAGGTTTAAGCTGTTAAGCTATATAATTGTAATTGATTAAACAAATAAATTCAAGTCAGCATCACATTGCACTTTTTATTACGAGTATATGTCTGGTTTTGAGTCCTTTATCGCATATTGCAATATCATCAACATAGACACAAATTCTATGCAAACCCTCGTTCATATTGCTCGGCTATTTCCTAAAGGCGTTGAAAGGAAAATAACGTAGCATCAGAGTATAGTCACAATACGAACCCTATTTCGTGAATACCAATACAATCTCCATTTGATAGTTTGAATGCTGATTTGATACAAAATAAGAACCGCGTTTCATATTCCATGATATGAAAATGTGTGATCAAATATAAAGGAAAGGTCGTTTCTGTTTCTTTTCGCGTGGGACACCAAGTCATCTAACGACCTGATGTGGCAGAGTTTTTCAACCGCCTACTAGCAGGCGTCTTACGTGGCTGTATAACGACCGCCGTCAAAGTTATCATAGACATAGCCAACTACCACGACTGACGGCTTAGCGTGCGAAGCACGGAACGATATTTCTTACGGACAATCAGGTGTTTCAGCCTGCAATATTTTAACCAGACTGGGAACAACTTCACATAGCGGCAAATATGAACTTAGTCAGGAACCCACTGAGAATCGTATCGACACCTTTGCGTTGCAAGCAGTCGCAGTACCACTGCGCTGTGAGCCACATAGGTCGTCAAAAAAGGTCAGTAATATTGGAGCAACAGCAAACATAAAATCTAAATTGCCTGTAAGTACCTACATTAAAAATATAATTCTGTTTAACAACTTTAAGCTACTCGTTACTGTAGCTTATTTTCAGGTCAGTGGATGATTAAATTTCAATTTTCTGTAATGGTCAAACTTTTAAGCTTGGTTAAATGATCCTCATAAAGCTAAAGTATCTCCTAAACAGTTTACTTCCTAGTATAGGAGCGAAAAAGTATTTACACTATATTAACTTTATGTTACATAGTTAATACAAACAAAACAAGTGGAAAAAAATTATGCCACCAATGGGATTGGAACCCACGTCTTAGCTACGGTTGGTTCTGTTTTAGGCAGTGAAATTTTGAACCACTTGATTCGTTCAATATATGATCATTTTAAAAAAAAAAAGTTTACAAAATTTTCTAACGCAGGCAGAATTTGACCCTGAGACTCTAGTAATTAGTACTAGCGAGGCCTTCTCCACCTGGTCCACCGTGGCTCAATCATTGCTTGCGAATTTATGCAAGTTTATATCTTGGCGAATATCACGTAACCTGGCGTGGAAGCAAATCTGAGACTAGGTTTATTACAGCCTGTCCAAATAAAGGCCTTTCCCAAACTTAACGCACATCACAACGCTAAAACAACGCTGCGCTAACGTTTGCGTCTGTCAGATCCATACTAGAAGCGTCACTCCCCATATTTTAACCGCTCTAAACGCAGGTCCCAAGGCACTACCGCTGTTGACGCAGCGTTAGCGCAGCGTCGTGCATTGGATCTGCGTCGAGAGCGGTTTTATCATGGGGAGTGACGTTTCTAGTATGGATCTGACAGACGCATACGTTAGCGCAGCGTAGCGCTGAAGTGTGGAAAAGGCCTTTAAGGGAGAGTAAAGTTTTTATCCAGATGTTTTATTTAATTGTTCAATCGTCTGATTGCCCATTTTTGTACTTTCGTGAATGTTTGTCGACAATACATATTGATTCGATACGTTTTTTATTTACAAAGCCGGCATTTTTGTGAAGCGAAAAGTTCGAGCCAACCTGTGTGCTTTGTTTGAACTGTATGTGAAATTACGGATCTGAAAACTAGTGCTTTCTAGTCTTATGAGAGAGTTTGACTTCATTTACAGCTTAGGCCAGGCTTAGGTTCACATTTGACGCACAACGCAGAGACGCAAGATGACGCAGCGGCCTGTCAGACCCATTAAAATGACCCAAAAAATGTCAATTTCTATGCTAAAACCGCTAAACCGCTGTCGACGTGTGCGTGCCTCCCTGGCAGCATCAGCATCGCATTGCACGCACATTATCTAGCATGCATGTTGATAGCTGCCCTTAGGTATCAGTATGTAAGATACTGTATTTTTGGATAAGATATTTTATAGATATTAATGATAATTTAGTTGTAGTCGTAGCACGTAGGGTTTAGTATATAAGCTTATGTTAAATCTGAATAAAGCAGACTTAAACCACCTTTTGTCTCATTTCTTGTCTGCAACAGTTGGTGACCCCGAGTTCACCTTCTGATAAAGCTCCTCAGTAGAGTTGAGCCGCGCGTCTTGTTTTCCCGTACAAGTTCCGGTTAACTAGCAGCAGACATGACTCCGACTCCGTCCAAAAATGGAGCCCCGGTCCTCAACGCCAACGCTGGTACTGGTCCCGACCTCGAGATCGCATCCGGCGTGTCCGTGATGTCAAGGATACCAGAATTTTGGAGGGATCAGCCGAGGCTATGGTTCGCCCAGTTTGAAGCCATAGTTGCACCGCAAAAACAGGGCGATGACTATAAGTTCAATATGGTCATCGCGAAGCTGGGGAAGGAAGAAATCCAACAGATCAGCGACATACTTACGTCACCCCCGGAGTCGGACAAGTTCAAGGCCCTGAAAGAACGTCTTATCGAGTGCTACGAAGAATCGTTCCAGAGACAGTTCGAGAAGCTACTTTTAGAAAGCGACCTCGGAGACCAAAAGCCCTCTCAGCTCTACAGGAAGATGAAGGATTTGGGCCGCGACAAAATTAATGATGACACCATCAAATTAATGTGGCTGAGACATTTACCACCGTCGGTAACCACCGTTTTAGCGGTTGCCGGCGATTTACCTATCGATCAGCTGAGCCAAGTTGCGGACAAGATCGTTGAAAATTCCAAAGTTGGTCACGTATCTGAAATAACTACGCAGAACACGCAGAATCAAAACAATGAATTGCAAAACTGCATAGCAAACCTCACTGCTCAGCTGGCTAAAATGCAATTCGACATTTTTGCACTTCAACATAAACGTGAAAACTATCACCGAGGAAGAAGTATGCAGCGTAGGCGAGATTACCATCGCTCGTTCAGCCGTTCGCGGGCAAGGTCACACAGCCGGGAAGGACGTCGTAATCATGATTTATGTTATTATCATAGCAGATTCGGTACTAAGGCTCACAGATGCGAAAGGCCCTGCAAATGGTCTGAAAAGGGTTCAAGATCATCCTCTCCGGCAGCGGAAAACTGAGTTCAGCGCAGACTACGGCGGACCTCTGTGCTATTCACCCTTCTAGCCGCCTTATCATTACTGACCGAAAAAATTCAATGAAGTTTCTGATTGACACGGGGGCGAATATCAGCGTTATTTGTAAATCACAGAGGCAAGCTTTGAAACATGAGACGACCCAATATAAGTTGTACGCGGCGAATGGAACGAAAATTGGTACATACGGAGAAAAAACTTTGACACTAAATATTGGGTTACGTCGAGCTTTCACATGGACTTTTGTCATCGCTGATGTTAAACAAAACATTATTGGAGCCGATTTTTTGGAGTTTCACCGATTGTTAGTTGACCTACATGGTCGTAGGTTGATTGATAAGACTACGCTACTGCGAGCGCCTGCGGATATTACGAGAGCAACGCAACCTACAATACTTTCGATAAATTTAGATTCTCCTATAAGGCGTTTGTTGGAAAAATATGAAGAAATAACTCGTCCGTCCTCTCTGAAGTCCACGCCCAAGCATGGAGTTACGCATCATATTGTGACTAAGGGTCCACCTGTTTGCTCTAGAGCGAGGCCACTTCCTCCAGACAAGTACCTGATTGCCAAAAAAGAGTTTCAAAGTATGATGGAATTGGGAATTTGTCGTCCGTCCGATAGTCCATGGGCCAGTCCTTTGCACATGGTTAAAAAGAAGAATGGCGAGTGGAGGCCTTGTGGAGACTATAGAATGCTAAACAACGTAACAATTCCTGATAAATATCCTTTGCCAAGATTGCTTGATTTTACCTACATTTTGGAGGGGAAGAAGATATTCAGTAAAATCGATATAAGAAAAGCCTACCATTGTATCCCAGTGACTGACGTGGAGAAGACTGCAATAATCACGCCATTTGGACTTTTTGAGTTCCCTCGCATGCCCTTCGGTCTACGTAATGCCGGGCAGACTTTTCAAAGGTTTATGGACTCAATCTTCAGGGATTTGGATTTTGTTTTTGTCTTCGTCGACGATTTGTTGATAGCGTCGAACAATGCGACCCAGCACTCAGAGCACTTGGAGACCGTATTTTCCCGGTTTTATGAAAATGGGATCACTATCAATTTGGAGAAGTGCGAGTTCCTCAAGGAAGAGCTAGATTTCTTGGGCTATCATGTATCCAGTGAAGGAATAAGGCCAACGGATGAAAAATTCAGCGCTATCGATTCATATCCCAAGCCTCGGAACATTATGGAATTGCGGCGTTTTCTCGGCATGGTAAATTTCTACAGGAACAATTTGCCGCATGCCGCACAACATCAGGAGGTTCTCAATCGATATTTATGCGGAGCCAAGAAAAAAGATAAATCTCCAATCGAATGGACGCCTGAAGCAGAAGCCGCTTATATGAAATGCAAAGAGAATATGAAGAATGCTGTTACCCTAGCACACCCTCTCCGTAATGCGCATTTATCCCTGTTAACCGACGCCAGTTCGAATTGCGTGGGTGCTGTCCTACAGCAAAAAGTCGGCCAAACATGGGAGCCTTTGGGTTATTTTTCACGCGCACTGAACGAAACTGAACTGAGATATTCCACGTATGACAGAGAATTATTGGGAATATACCTAGCTGTCAAACATTTCCAAAGATTAATAGAGGAAAAACCTTCTCCAAACGACACTCCTCGTCGTATTCGTCAACTGGACTACATTTCGCAATACAGTACGGACATTCAACACATTAGTGGCGAGGATAACGTCGTTGCCGATGCACTTTCCCGGACAGTGGAGGAAATTTCGTTACCTTCACCCATAGACTACGATGATCTCGCTCAGTGTCAAAAACACGACCAGGAACTAGCACATTTGAAAGCTAACAAAAGGCTTGTGATGAAGCGCCTAACATTATCAGACGGGCAAAGTCAGATTTGGTGTGATACATCGACAGGCAAGGCACGGCCGTATTTACCTCCAAAATTTCGGAAATCGATTTTTGACCACATTCATGGTTTGAGTCATCCTGGAATACGTTCGACACGGAAGCTCATTGCTCAAAAGTTTATTTGGCCAAGTATGAATCGGCAAATCAATGAATGGTCCCAAGCTTGTATATCCTGTCAGAAGTCCAAAGTTCATCGTCATACTGCGAGCCCACTAGGAACTTTTGTACCTTCTGGACGCTTTCAGCATCTCCACGTTGATCTAGTCGGACCATTACCGTCCTGCCAAGGGAAGCGTTACCTTTTAACAATGATTGACCGAGTGACGTCATGGCCAGAAGCATTTCCTGTCAAAGATATTACGGCCGAAACTGTGGCTAAAATTATTTATTCAGGCTGGATCGCTCGTTTTGGATGTCCTGTGCGGATTACTACGGATCAAGGAAAACAGTTTGAATCCGGAATTTTTAACGCCTTGACAAAGTTATTCAGGATTCAACGCATACGAACAACGGCTTACCACCCTCAGGCTAATGGCATGATCGAGAGATGGCACAGAAGCCTGAAAGCATCGATTATGGCTAGAGGCGCAAGTACCAATTGGGTTTCGGAACTGCCAACAATTTTGCTCGGGTTGCGGAGTTGTTTACGAGTTGACACCAACCACAGTGCGGCGGAAATGGTATACGGAGCTCCAATTTCGGTTCCCGGGGAATTCGTCGCTGAAAAGGGCACAGAGGACACAGCATCGGATGTCGTCAAGGAAATACGTAACAACATCACGAAGCTGGCATCTATACCCAGGAGAGAGAGCAATCGGACGACTATCTTTGTTCATCCAGAAATGTATAAATGTTCCCATGTTTTCGTTCGTTGCGATAGAATGAAAAGATCACTAGTACCTCCATATGATGGTCCATACCCTGTCGTATCTAGAACAGATAAATATTTCACTATCAACATCGACGGCAGAGAAACGAACGTGTCTGTAGACCGTCTTAAGCCGGCGTTCGTTTTACGTGACGATAGTGAATCAGACAAGAAATGAACTTTTGCTGAAGTTGCTAAAACTGGAGGTAGCTATCGCACGAAATCCGGAAGAGTTAGTCGTCCGGTGGTTCGTTTCAACGTTCCTTGACGTCACGATAGCATGTATAAAAACTCAAACATCGTGGTTTCACATCATTCACCACGCTCCAGCGTCCCTTGCGACAGCAGCCATAGAGTGAATTTTCTACCCCGGAGTTTCAAGAAGAAGAATGGGCAACCAATCCACAAAAGAGGACCGAAGCCTCAACCTCAACCAGGTCGGGTCATCATCGACGGCTTCCGAGGCCAGCATCATCAAGGAAGAGATCAAAGACATCATTCATGAGAAGTTTACCACCACCGTGATGCTGGTCGGGATTTTAGTGGCGGCGCTGTTCATTTACATCTTCAATAAGCTGATCGCTTTCAAACGGAAGCTCGTCAACGCTTCGACTCCTGCGGACCCGGCCTGACTTTTTTCCCTAAGGGGGGAGGTATGTGCGTGCCTCCCTGGCAGCATCAGCATCGCATTGCACGCACATTATCTAGCATGCATGTTGATAGCTGCCCTTAGGTATCAGTATGTAAGATACTGTATTTTTGGATAAGATATTTTATAGATATTAATGATAATTTAGTTGTAGTCGTAGCACGTAGGGTTTAGTATATAAGCTTATGTTAAATCTGAATAAAGCAGACTTAAACCACCTTTTGTCTCATTTCTTGTCTGCAACAGTGTTGAGGATGAGTGTGTGAAGCCAGTAGGCTCAATGCTGCATGATGGAAAAGGGGAATTCCCTCCGAGCAAGGTGTTCAGCTCGGGGACCGCGGCCCAACTGGTAGGTCGTGGATTTTGTATTTATGCTAAGTCTTCGACAAACTTCGTAATCGCGTTTCAGGCCTTGGCTTCTGATTGGCTAATCTTCTATGACGAGTATGACGTGTCGTGTTTACATTGTGCAGGCAGCGTTGTCGTCGTCGTCTCGTCAGCAGTAGATGTGTCCAGCGAAGTCAGCATTCTGTGTGCGGCGCGCTCTTCATATTTCATTGCAGTCCGCGCCGCTACAGTACTCCCCCCCTAGACCGAAGGTCGATAACAGTCTAGTTTGTTCACATGGGGTATGACGTCTTTTCGTTGCGATATCATCTCGAAGTCCAATGGCGGCAGGCAGTCTGGCTGGAGTGTGTGCAACTCTGACAGCCGAGCCGATGCAGTCTCCAGGTCCTCAGTGCGTCGGGAGTTATGGAGGTGAGCAGGTGCCGCCGAAGAGTGACCAGGAACAGGAAAATGGGCAGACAGGCAGGTTCAGTCCGTGGTCTCGTCGCTAGGACTTGCGATTTATCCGCAGATGACGTAGGTAGTGGCTGCTTACGAAGTTGTGATGCATGGACTCCAGTTCTTGATGAAGGTGGCGTGTTCATATCACGTCGGGGTCACCAGTGTTGAGGATGAGTGTGTGAAGCCAGTAGGCTCAATGCTGCATGATGGAAAAGGGGAATTCCCTCCGAGCAAGGTGTTCAGCTCGGGGACCCCGGCCCTACTGGTAGGTCGTGGATTTTGTATTTATGCTAAGTCTTCGACAAACTTCGTAATCGCGTTTCAGGCCTTGGCTTCTGATTGGCTAATCTTCTATGACGAGTATGACGTGTCGTGTTTACATTGTGCAGGCAGCGTTGTCGTCGTCGTCTCGTCAGCAGTAGATGTGTCCAGCGAAGTCAGCATTCTGTGTGCGGCGCGCTCTTCATATTTCATTGCAGTCCGCGCCGCTACACGACGCAGCTGCAGTTGAGCATACTACCGCTCCGGTTGAGCAGTATAATAACGCATCCGTAACGCAGCGGTCTGTCAGATACATACTAGAAATGTCCGTCGAGTGCGGTTTTAGTATGGGGAGTGACATTTCTAGCGTGGATCTGACAGACCACTGCCATATTTTTGCGCTCCGTCGTGCGTCAAGTGTGCGATCCGCCAAAGACCCAACCCTTTTTCAAATGCGTTTTAATATGGGTCGGTGCACATATTGAAAGCGGACATGCTCAAAGATCAAACGTGTACTATAAAATACACATGAAAAATCATGACAAGAAATACGATTTTTGACCCGCGAAACTATGAATAATATTATCGGAACCGTTTCTATTAACCGGACTACGAAATAAAAACAACTGCAGAATATATCCTTCCATTTATCCTTATCTGTACACTTTTTCCAAGAAACATTGGTCACAATGTGAAAAAAATTTGGATATCCATTGAAAACTGTACCACTTAATCACTTTAAAAAAATTAAGGAACGTAATTTTTTTCATATTTTGACCGATGTTTCAATGGAAAAGTTGATCCGTTACGTTTTAGATCACCAGTTACAATATTTGCAGTTAATATTTTTATATATAAAGCCGTGTGATGCCGGCTTAGCATCACCCTATATCCTTCCCGCGGGTGTCGTAAGAGGCGACTAAGGGACTCGAGAGTATTGGTGTATTACAAATTTTAGGCGGCAGGCTGACAACCTGTCACTATAGTGATACAAGTGTTTTCTGAAACAACCTTGGAAAACAATCCTCAAAAATGTCAGACGTGACGACAGTGGCCTTATTTTTACGGCCGTTAACGCTCTGCCTACCCCGCAAGGGATAAAGGCGTGATATATGTATGTATGTATGTAATATTTTTATACCTTATGTTCTCAGAAATTAGAGGCCCAGACACGGCCCAGGGTATAAAAAGATGAAAAGAGAAGAGGGAGGCCTTTGCCCAGCAGTGGGGCGGTGTTATCAGAAATAAGAATTATTAAGATATTACTGTTTTTGAATTTTCTGGCCAAAGGAAACTTACCTCTTGAGGCTCCGTGTCCACGAACCAATCGATGGTTGCAGCTGGCAAGGAGTAGTCTGACGTGCAGTTGATGATGGCATTCTCGCCGATGTTGACCAGCGTTGGCAACCCCGTGATCAGCGGGTCGTACTCTGGCAGCACTGTGGAGAAAAAACTATTTTAGTACATATATGAATATATCACGCCTTTATCCGTTGCGGGGTAGGCAAAGCGTCAACGGCCATAAAAACGGCTATTCACGCCACGTCCAACTTGAAGGTCATTTCAGGAAACTGTGGTTGTAGTCGCTATCAGGTTGTCAGTCTGTCGCCTAAATTTGCAATACACATCAAGCCTCAAATCCCTTAGTCATCTCTTCCGACACCCGCGGGAAACATGCTGCGATGGGGTGATACTATTTTAGTAACTTAAAACATATCTACTACCGGTCCTTATGGATCTCGAGTGGAGACCACGCCTCGGCAAGCGGGTACGGTAGTTAGACGCCCTCCGGCCAGATGGACGATGACTTAAATATTTTGTTAACGACTGGATGGCGACAGCGGGAGATCGTGCCTTGTGTCGTTCCTTAGGGGAGGCAGCAGTCCAGCAGTGGACTGCTATAGGCTGATGTAATAATGACTACTGGTTTATCACGAATAACGGAATAGACGGAATAAGACGTTTTTCTGGTATTTATAAACATGTGAGTGAATCCCTCTTTGGCGTGGTTGAGTTAGCCGTGCCAATGACAGAGAGAGATCAATATACGAAAGTGAATGAGTTCACAATAAGTAATTAAATTAATAGGGTGTAGTGTTTTTTATTCCGTTTTGATATTTAAGACATTCCTAGAACCAAACTAAACATAAACTCCTTGGAAAATGATAATCTACTATTAAAATATCCTTTTCATTATTACTTAATAACCTTAATGAAACATAGTAGATAATTTAAGAAGATCAAAATAATTACCTAGATGCCTACCTTTGAAGGTATTTTATAATTAAAATTTGCTAACTCTATCAGTTACGGTTCACTGTCGATAGGAATAGTGTTGTGGGACTATCAATAATATTGTTATCGATAAATAGATAAAGGCGTGACAGGAATGTGTATTTATGTATGAATAAATCGAATTAGGTTAGAAACTGTAACACTAACATGAAGAGGATCGAGAAACCAACATTGTAGGTCTATCATAAACATTATTTATTAAAAATGATATCGATCATTTTTCTTTGACCTTTACACAAAGTCATTGAATCATAGGTCATAATGTTCCTAGAACTAGGTACCAATATTCATATATCGCCACCCCCAGCGAACACTATGGTAATGTGCTATTACCATAGTTTTCCGATTATTGCAGATTCGTTATCTATGGACCCAGGCGCACCTATGTAATTTTTTTCAGATTTTTCCTGTGTTTCGCCCCGGAGAAAAAAAACATTACTATATTTTTCGACGGAAATTCCCATCCAATTTTTGACCCGAATAGTAAAGTTTGATTATATTACAGAACGTAGTCAAATGAATTTTTTGTGTAATATCGATTACCATATTGTTCGGATGAAAAAATCTTTGCCCCCAATTCATAATAACTATAACCATAGTATTCGGGTAAATCAAAAAATATTTGAATATTTTAAAGTTATTTATGGTTTAACTCGTTTATTACATTGTATCGTAAACTATGAAACGTTATTAATCGTGCATTAATAAAAATAAAGTGCAATATTTACTTTGTACAGTTATGTTGGATATGATAGTTTTTATGTTATTTTTCTCATGTACATAAAAAGTATCAACTTATTAGTATATTATCCCTCTTCATCATTAACACGTAACGACAGTTTATTGCTTATTTCTACCGCCCACTTGTCGGTTACTCAAATTACTCGCATTAAAGCTAGAGTGTTCTAAAGTAATCCCGCCATACCCCGCCCCCTCACCTGTGACCTCGAGCGGCAATGTTTGTTTACGATTTATTTAGTCTCGATCGGGACAGGTGTGAAGTAAAAGTAAATTAATTTCGTTACTTTAAAGTATTCCTGTGTTGTGAAAAGAATAAGATAACTGTCGTTATGAATACACGTTCTGTGAAAAGACTCCAAAATCCTAAGATGAAAAGAAAATTAGATCTGGAGAATGGTCAACAGAAACAAAGTGAGTATCTAACTACCTACCTTATAGTTATCCACATTAATTGCCTAACATAACTTATTGATTGATGTGTTGTGTTATATAAATTGTTTCATTTATTCTGCATCTAGGTACCTAAATACTAATTGATACTGGTGAATATTCTAAGATACCTACCTACCTACATACCTACACTTTTTGACTTCTTACTGGCTGCGGTTATTTGCCGGTAATTTTAGAGCAAGTGGCTGGCCCTTGGCTTGTTTGATTGCTTAGGTCTATTAGTTTAATAATGCTACAAAACAGTAGTCAAGTAACTATTACTGGAAACATAATTACTTAGTACCTAGGTATATTTTTGAATTCTTAATTTAATCTTTCAGATTCAGATACTGAACAGGAGAATACATCAATCAATAATAATCATTTAACGGAGGTGTCTGCAGATCAACGTAAAAAATACAATCTAAGAGGTATGTACCTGCTACCTAAACTTTTATTATAATGGTTGATTTCGTGCTCAGCACCTGCAATAATAATAGAACAGGACTCCTGCCCTGCATGCTCTCCTGAAGCTCAGCCCACTGCACCTGGAACAACAGACGATGAAGGGAGGGCCGGAGACTCCTGTCCTGCAGGCTCTCCTGAAGCTCAGCCCACTGCACCTGGAACAACAGACGATGAAAGGAGGGCCGGAGACTCCTGTCCTGCAGGCTCTCCTGAAGCTCAGCCCACTGCACCTGGAACAACAGACGATGAAAGGAGGGCCGGAGACTCCTGTCCTGCAGGCTCTCCTGAAGCTCAGCCCACTGCACCTGGAACAACAGACGATGAAGGGAGGGCCGGAGACTCCTGTCCTGCAGGCTCTCCTGAAGCTCAGCCCACTGCACCTGGAACAACAGACGATGAAAGGAGGGCCGGAGACTCCTGTCCTGCAGGCTCTCCTGAAGCTCAGCCCACTGCACCTGGAACAACAGACGATGAAAGGAGGGCCGGAGACTCCTGTCCTGCAGGCTCTCCTGAAGCTCAGCCCACTGCACCTGGAACAACTGACGATGAAAGGAGGGCCGGAGACTCCTGTCCTGCAGGCTCTCCTGAAGCTCAGCCCACTGCACCTGGAACAACAGACGATGAAAGGAGGGCCGGAGACTCCTGTCCTGCAGGCTCTCCTGAAGCTCAGCCCACTGCACCTGGAACAACAGACGATGAAAGGAGGGCCGGAGACTCCTGTCCTGCAGGCTCTCCTGAAGCTCAGCCCACTGCACCTGGAACAACAGACGATGAAGGGAGGGCCGGAGACTCCTGTCCTGCAGGCTCTCCTGAAGCTCAGCCCACTGCATCTGGAACAACAGACGATGAAAGGAGGGCCGGAGAATCCTGTCCTGCAGGCTTTCCTGAAGCTCAGCCCACTGCACCTGGAACAACAGACGATGAAGGGAGGGCCGGAGACTCTTGTCCTGCAGGCTTTCCTGAAGCTCAGCCCACTGCACCTGGAACAACAGACGATGAAAGGAGGGCCGGAGACTCCTGTCCTGCAGGCTTTCCTGAAGCTCAGCCCACTGCACCTGGAACAACAGACGATGAAGGGAGGGCCGGAGACTCCTGTCCTGCAGGCTTTCCTGAAGCTCAGCCCACTGCACCTGGAACAACAGACGATGAAGGGAGGGCCGGAGACTCCTGCCCTGCAGGCTCTCCTGAAGCTCAGCCCACTGCACCTGGAACAACAGACGATGAAGACAAACGCCAAGACTATATCCCCAACCCTCAGCTGACACCACCTGAATACACTGACAAACGCGATGACTCTTGCCCATCAAATTCCACCTATTCTCATCTCGCAGCACCTGAATATGACACCATTCCCATAATAATACCGTTCCCAGAATTTGATCAAATCAGATACACTATTTCTTCCCAGTCGGATACAGAAGGAAACCAAATAAAACTGTTAGAAATCATAGATAAGGACACAAGTATCGAAAATAGTGAAAATGAGTACGAAGTTGTTATAATACAAGAATCGGATGAAAGTTTAAACAACGTGTCAGCAGTTAATGAAGGTGATAAAAGTCCTGATCATCAAACTGAAAATCAGCTGGCATCCTCTTCAACCCCAAAAAAGCTTACTCGAAAACGTATTCGTAATGAAGATGCATGGCAAGACAATAAAAGTAAAATGTTGAAAAATTCTGGCGAGGCGTATGTCAGCTGTCGAAAGAAAACAAAATATCCAAAAAAGGAGATGAAACCTGTTTGTAAGTGTGCTAAAAATTGTGGTGAAAAAATAACGACTGAACAAAGAGAACATATTTAAAAAAAATTCTATGGATTCGGTGATCACGCCCTACAATGGCAATTTATTGAGAGAAATACAAAAGTCGAAAACGTAAAAAGAATTACAGTAGAACGAACAAAGAATCGGACCCAAACCATTAAATATTCATTCAATATTGAAGGAGTTACTATTCCTGTTTGTAAGGTCTTTTTTTTTTAATACGTTAAGCATCTCGGAGCAAACAGTTTATACAGCACTAGAAAAGGTCAAAAAAGACCAAATGTTAACTGATGATAGAGGCCATCATTTCAATAGACCACATAAAATGAAACCTGCTACAGAAAAGAGCATTATGACACATATTCAACTTTTTCCTGCTGTTGAATCACATTACGTAAGGAAGGATTCAAAGCGCCAATACCTTTCAGAAAATCTTAATATTTCGAAGATGTATCGCTTGTACAAAAACTGGTTTTCACATCAAAATAACTATACATCAGATCAAGTAGCATCAAGACGCCAGTATGAAACTATATTTAATACGAAATTCAATTACTCATTTTTCAAACCAAAAAAGGACTTATGTGCTACCTGCTTTTCGTATCGGCAAGCAGATGAAACAAAAAGAAAGACTTTGGAAGAAGCTTATAAAAATCACGTAGAAAGAAAAGACAAAGTTCGTGAAATAAAGAAAAACGAAAAAACAGAAGTATTTGATAGAAATGACACTACAATTGCTGTTTTTGACTTAGAAAAAGTCATCAACATTCCGCAATCAGAAGTAGGCATATTTCATTACAAAAGAAAATATCCTGTTTATAATCTGACTATTTTTGATGCCACTCGTAGACTTGGTTATTGCTATGTATGGCATTCCAGTGTTGCTAAAAGAGGCGCTATCGAAGTAGGGAGTTGCCTGCTTCTGTTTATGAAGCAAGAAATTATAAAAGGTGTAACGAAAATCTCTTTTTACTCCGATGGCTGTGCCGGTCAAAATAAAAACCGATTTATTTTCGGTCTTTACTTGTACGCGGCCAAAACTTTGAAGCTGGAAATAACACACAGGTTTTATGAGACCGGGCACAGTCAAAATGAGGGTGACTGTATGCACTCCTGAATAGAAACAGAACTAAAAAATAAAGTTATTTACACTCCTGACCAGGTCTATGGGTTAATTATGAACGCAAAAAAAAACCGGCGAGAAATACGTGGTAAAAGAGATGGAGCAAACAGATATCTTTGATATCAAAAAACTCGTTTCAGACCAGGACTGGATTCGTGATACAGAAGGGAAAAAAATATTATGGTCAAAAATTATGGAAGTGAGAGTTAGCCCTTCTATGCCTGACATATTACAGTTCAAGTATGAATTCGATGACGAGTATTCGGAACTAAATACGGCAGTGACTCCTCAAGTTCAAGTCACCAGAAGAACGCGAAGGCAAAGATCTACTACAGCTTCATCAGCGACATCCGATATACCTGAATTGAGATGTGCATACAATCAACCACTTCCAATAAGGAAACTTTTACATAAAGACCTGATGAGTCTTTGTGATGGCGAACATATTCCTACCCACTATCGTCCATTTTACGATAGCCTAGTTTGCGATAACGGACAAGACGTATTAAGTGAAGATGAATCTTTGGAATAAAATTTTTATTGTATCGCTTTGACTGTTGATGCTAAGCTTTTAAAAAAAAACCTCAGCTATTGATAAAGTTAATTAAAATTTATGTCTGTTGGTTTTTGAGTTTATCATAAATTCTATTAAACATTTACTTTGATTTGTCATTAATAAATACAACTGCAAACAGTTTTTTTGCTTTTATTTTAATTGACAATACCATGATCATGTTATTTTTTCTATAATTTAAGCCACATATACAATAAAACACGAAAACTTGAAATATCATGGAATAAACAATTAAACTAGAATAACCATTAACATCTCTAAGTACCATTGTCAAAGAAAAGAATCGTCCTATCCGATACGATATCACTACCACCTAGATATTTACACGAATACTATGGTAATTGAATATTACCGGCAAAGAGTACCCCTGTAAAAAATTGTATTATTTTATTTTTTGAATTATTCTGCCTACAAAGTAAAAGGATTGATAACAATTTATATTATAAAATGCAAAAAAAAAAAAACAATTTTTTAAAACCAACATCATAATTTTAGCTTTTTTAATACCGAAGATATTAATGAATTTCGGTTTTTTATTTCTCCTGAAAAATTTGATTTTTAAGATTACCATAGTGTTCGGTGGGGGCGGCGATATATCCAGGTTAGGTTATCATATTTTATAACATGGATATGATAACCTGTTATATATATATATTCTTACGAACCGTGGGAGTAAAGATTTTTTTAAAAAAAAGAGTAACACGCAACCTAACCTTAATGATTTTATTTTCACAATCAACGATATTTGACTAATTATAACTAAACCAAATTTAACAAACCCACGACAACTTTAACGAACACCGATTAGCACTAATTAACTGACAAATCTAATTAAGTTAAACCTAACAAAGTAACGTCCGTCCTAAACCAGCGCCGCACAAGAAGTAACCCGAGCGCGTGGCGCTGCCGCCTTTTATAACCGATGACTGGGACCGGGTTCGGCATCATTCATCGGAGTGGAGGGAATCGCTAAGACGGCCGTTCCTGACAGCGAGGCGTCCTCGACCGCTTCCTCTCTTGTATTGCCATCTTCCAAATTATCGTCTGTATCTGAAAGTTCATAGACCCATATTAACATTGGTGACCATTTGTCTGAAGCGCAAGCAAAAGATTGAAAATTTTAACTGTTCTAAATATTTCAGCCACAATAACAAGTGTGCACTCTTGTCATTATGTGCTCATAAAATTTAAGCAATATCTTTTAAGCAATATCTGAAAATAATAACGCTTCAGACAAACTTAAAAATGCAAAGCATACAAAGCAACATGTAAGCAGTAATATGAAACTTCGATTGATAGAATTCCGGACTTCCATCAATCGCAGTCTCACACAGTCAAGGTTACTCATAAAGCTCGTGGCAGAGGCCCAAAGATTTGCATACCACGCTTTACAAACATATGGAGAGGCCCAAACATTTGCATCCATATATTCATAAAACATTTTAAGCGAGAAGCACAAGGGATACTTGTCTTCAATTATCAGAGGCCCAAACGTTTGCATGATAATACATCACACCAGCCAGAGGCCCAAACGGTAGCATAACGTCATTCGCTCACCAGTTTCAAACAGAGCAGAACAGGTCTCCGGCGTCCACTCTCCACGCCACAAGACCATGTTTTCGGCCGCAGCTTGAGTCTTCTTGCCATATGAACCCGCAAGTAGCTCCAACTCGTAGCGGTCGTGTGGAAGTGCACGCAACACCTTGTACGGGCCACGCATGCCGGAATCTAACTTTCCAGTGCTCTGCGAAAACTTAGAAACAAAGACAAAGTCTCCTACAGCAAATGTTCTTGGCTGACGCCGGTCCTTGTTAACATAAGCGTCTTGGCGCTGTTGATTGCTCGATAAAAGTTCAGCAGCGCGCTGTCGCCTGAGTGTCATCATGGCTTCC
This sequence comes from Keiferia lycopersicella, assembly GCA_029255805.1. Taxonomy (NCBI): domain Eukaryota; kingdom Metazoa; phylum Arthropoda; class Insecta; order Lepidoptera; family Gelechiidae; genus Keiferia; species Keiferia lycopersicella. Next base: position 12,255,197 of record JARACZ010000004.1, on the reverse strand, counting down.
CGATTTGGGTTTGAGTTAACCAACGCAGTGTCTCGCACTAACGACCTGATGACTGGAGTGGCTGCGTCAATACCTACCAGCAGTTGAAGTGGTGAGGCTTGAATAGTAGCCTGCTTGGTAATATTTAATGTAAGCTGTACTTTCCAGACCACATCAGACCATTGAGATCCCTTGTTGCCAACTTCAATACGCAGCATGTTCAGCACAGTGCGGCAGTACCGTTCCACCTGCCCGTTCTCGCGATGCATACCTGGTGTAATAAAGTGAATGGAGCTACCCAACTCGTTGACCCAGCTTTCGAAGGAGGTACTCTCGAACATGCGCCCACGATCACAAACTATCATTGCAGGAGTTCCAAAGAGAGAGACAACATTTGTGAATACCCTTTTCAGCTCGTCAGCATCCTGCCTGTATATGCAGTATAGAAGACAAAACTTCGAGAACGCATCTATGGCAATCAAAATGTATTTGAAGCCGTTCGATTCAGGGAGTGGCCCCAGTACATCAGTATGCACTGTAGAGAAAGGTACATCTGGCTTTGTCCAAGACTGGATTGGTTGCGAAGGAGCTCTAGGAACTCTTTTGTGTGCTAAACACACAAGACAATGACCGACATATTTCCTTACGAACTGTCGTAGCCCAGGGAACCAAAAATGGCGTAGAATCAGATCGGTCGTCCTGTCAGCTCCGATATGGTCATGGTCGTCATGGAAGACCCTTAAAAGACTGAGTCTATGGCCCTTCGGGATGAAGCATAGTAACCGCGATTCCTCACCGATCGGCGTATACTTATAGTACAACAGTTCATTTTTAATTAAATACCTAGAAGCATCTAACTGACCTTCCCTTAATCTGCTAATTAGCTGTTGTGTTTCTTCATCAGCAGTTTGAGCGATCTTTGCCCAGTTATTGGGATTGCGAATGTGGAAAACTTGCGCTGCCGCAGGGGGATGCCGACTCAGGAAATCCGCATGTTGCATCATAATGCCCTTTCTGTACTCCAGGGTGAACCTGAAATCTTGTAAATATACCCACCAACGCGCGACACGGGGTAACAAGTCCTTTTTGCGTTCAGTGAGCCTTAGGGAGTTACAGTCCGTTATGATTTTGAAATCAATACCAATCAAGTAGTGTCGGAAATGTTGGAGCGCGCGTACGATAGCCAAAGTCTCCAACTCGTAGCTATGGTAACGAGTTTCGGCATCGTGGGTAGATCTACTATAGTAACCCACTACTCGTTTCCTTCCATCGGCATGCTCCTGCAACAGAATCGCACCCAACCCAACAGCGCTGGCATCGGTGTGGAGTTCAGTAGGCAACTTGGGGTCAAAAATCGCTAAAACTGGTTCATGAGTCAGACAATGTAAGACGTAATCTCGGGCCATATCTTGTTCCGAACCCCACACGAAAGGCTGGCCTTTTCTTAATAGTTTTGCTATACAAGCGGTCTTGGATGCATAACCAGCAATGTATCGTCTAAAATATCCTGCCAGACCCAAGAATTGGCGAACCTCTCTTACATTGGTGGGTTTCGGTGATTTAGTTAATGCCTCGACTTTCCTTGGGCTCGGCCGCACCTGACCGTTACTTACAAGTCGCCCTAGGTACTCAATCTCAGAATCCAAGAAATTACATTTTTTTAGATTGATCGAGAAACCTGCCCGAGTCAGTGTTTCTAAAACTTGGCGCAGTAAGTCAAGACCTTCGTCAATTGAATTAGATAGAAGCAAAACGTCATCGATATATGTCAGTACTCTACCAGTGTCAATCAGGGGCTTTAGTGTCTTCGTTATAACTCTCTGATAAACTATCGGAGCATTTGCCAACCCGTAGGGCATTTTGAGATACTCATAGTGCCCCTCAGGTGTGACAAAGGCCGTTTTACTAATTGAGTCATCGTCCTTCATTGGTAGTTGGTGGAAACCAGTTGCCATGTCAAGGCTGGTGAAATACTTGAAACCACCAAGCTTGTCGATATGGTCGTCAATCAGCGGTAAGGGAAACCGTTCTTTAACGGTGACGGCATTGAGCGCTCGATAGTCAACGCACATTCTATCACTCCCGTCCTTCTTCTTGACGAGAATGATAGGACTCGCGTAGTCAGACTGAGACTCACGAATGATTCCTTTACTAAGAAGGTCATCAACGATATCGCATACCCTTGCCTTTTCGTCCGCGGAAAGCTTATAGGGACGATGTACAATTGGAGCCGACGAAGTTACTTTAATCTCCATGCTACCTGTGTTCACTGTTGAGGTTGCTGTGCCAGTTATAAATGAACTCGAGAATTCTCGAACAACATTAAGTAAACGATCTCTATCTTTACCAGCCAACGGGGTTTTGACATTCTCTTCCAACACAGTGGACACATGCAACACGGATGGGACACTATCAAGCCGAGTTATTCGCTCGAAACCTTTTTTTCTGATATAGGTAATTCCCTCTCTATTTAAAACGTCTTTACCGATTAAAATTGGCGCGGAAATACAATCAGGTGGGACCACATGTAGATCGACTTCTAATGAGACTTCAGGAAATTCTATCACGGTAGACACGAAAGCAATCGATTCTATCTCCTGACTTCCTATCCCTCGCATCGAACGATAAGCCGGTATTTTATTTAATTGAAAATATTTTAGTACCGATTCCGAAATTAATGATATATCCGAACCACTATCAATCATTACATCTACAGGAACCTTCTGAATTACAGCTGATATTACGTCTTCTTTTTCGCATTGGGCTCTGAGCAAAAATTTACGTTGGGTTTCTTTTGGATGTCTTTTACCTCAGTTCTTTGTTTCTTAAAACAAGACTCCACATCGTGACCGCTGCGTTTACAAAACGTGCAATACTTAGCAGACCTGATACTGTCGTTCGATGGAGAAGGAATAACCCTGGCAGTGTTCGAAGCCGGAGGTGATGAGTTGTTATCACTGTTAGCCTTTTTGGGACAATACCACTTTTTATGACCCATCTTGCCACAATTATGACAAGTCACGTTGCTATCATTCGACCTAGGCGCCTCACGTTTACGGTTCTGTGATGCTGATGAACCCCCATGGTAATTAGGACGAACAGCATGGCTGGAGCTACGCAAATCTGATTTGGGCTTTACATAAACGGATAAGAATTCGACTAAATCTTTAGCGGGTAGTTTTGCATTTGTTGCTGCAGCCTTTATTTGTGGATCGGAAATACCCCTAATGACAATAGCGGATTTCAAGTCGTCTGACAAACCTTTAACAATGTTTAGGCGTAATAAGGACTTACGAGCGTATTCTGCGTAGGTGGTGAATTTATTTGAGTTCGTATTCATGACCTCGAATAAGACCGTAGCAACATCGATATTACGTGGACATAGTGACCGAAATTCCACTTTGAAATTGCTCCATGTACGATCAACTGTCACCCAGTCGTTGAGCCAAGATCGCGCATCGCCTCGTAAACAGCTGCCTATTCGACCGAGACACTCGCCCTCATCCCACTTGTTTATCTGACGTGCGCGGTCAACTTCACTGCACCAAACGTCTAAGTCATGTACATTGGGGTCAAACGGAGAAATGTAAAAGTTATGCGATTTTCCCTGAGCCAAAACAGATAATGCCCCTGCTATCTTGCTTACTACATCGTTTGTTGCGTCGACGGCCGTTTTCGGTAATTGAGAATCTGATTTTGAAACAGACTCGACCCTAGCCTCAACGCGCTCACTAATCGGGGTTGACGCGACCGCGGGCGGCGCTGGTGAGTAACTACGTGTAGCCACGGGTAACGTGGAATCGTTTACCGTTGTAGATGAACGTTGTAACCTGCTTTCGATCGCACTAAGCCTATTCAAAATTAGACCTATAGCCTCATTCCGTGAGCCATCGCGGCAACCGTATGAGCTATCACGACGCCTACGAGGAGTGGGTGGACTAGGGGAATCATTTCGGTGCCTACTAGACACATTTTGTCTATTTTCAGAAAAATGTCTGCCATTTACCAAGGGAGGCGTACGCGCATCGCGGTGCCGATTCGAACTATAGCGATGATGCGATCTGCTTCTAATTCTTTGAGAACGTACACGTCCCGGCGAGCGATCGCGGTTCCGCGACCTCGACGATCGTCCCGACATAATTACGAAAACACTTATGAAAAATAAAGAAATATAAACTTACCCACAGAAACACAATTACAGAACAAATTAAAATCACAAATTTACACTAATTTAGGTGGCAAACGAGCAAAAGAACGCGTTTTTGATCCCACTTCTGATCTTACGAACCGTGGGAGTAAAGATTTTTTTTAAAAAAAAGAGTAACACGCAACCTAACCTTAATGATTTTATTTTCACAATCAACGATATTTGACTAATTATAACTAAACCAAATTTAACAAACCCACGACAACTTTAACGAACACCGATTAGCACTAATTAACTGACAAATCTAATTAAGTTAAACCTAACAAAGTAACGTCCGTCCTAAACCAGCGCCGCACAAGAAGTAACCCGAGCGCGTGGCGCTGCCGCCTTTTATAACCGATGACTGGGACCGGGTTCGGCATCATTCATCGGAGTGGAGGGAATCGCTAAGAATATATATATAATATGAATGATAACATGGACATGATAATGATAACCTTTAGATCGCTATCCTACGAGCAAACGGAAAGGTTTATCACCATCCAAACCTAAATGTAGGTCTCGGTTCAGTAACACTAGAATACACATCACACACACACACACACACACGCACACACACCACACACACACACACACACACACACAGACACACACAAACACACGCACATCCACACACACATCTTTTTTGTTTCTGTACACATATTATAAAATTTCATTCATTAATTACATTACATTTTTATTTTTTATTTTTATATTTTCTTTGTTTTGCATCTTTGTAAAATTCAAAATTGTAAACTTTACATTATTATGTGCATATGCGGACGCCCGCGATACAGGTTTTCCTAGTGCGGGGTCCATAGCTTTTTGTGAATTGTACAAAATCTTTGGTTAATAAAGATATTATTATTATTATAGGTTAGGTTATCATATTTTAGGTTACTACGGTGCCGAAATAACAGATTACAGGGTAATTATACTACCTATAGCTACCCTCTCTTTAACAAAAACCCATCTTTTACCCTACATAGTTTTCATCTTACTATTGGTACTCGCCCAACACTAGTGTCGATGTCGAGTGTCGACTAATCAAGTTCCAAATTTTAATACAGCGCCCTGAAAACTCGTTTAAGTGTAATAATATCAAAATTGTGAAATGTCCCGGTAAAATTACTGCGGTGAGCTTGAGAGATGACTCGAGAGTAATAGGCGTGAGGTTTACAAGCTTTTAAGTTAGTCACTGATTTAGGCTGATAAATTTGATGATTGTAATTCGCTAGTTTCCTGGGTCATCGATAAAACATAATAATATATAAGTGTTACTATCAGCTATCTAGTTCCCATAGTACAAGCTTTGCTTAGTTTGGGGCTAGTTGGCGCTGTGTGAATTGTCCAGGATATTTATTTATTAATTTATTTATATTGTTTAAAAATTGTAAGAACTTCATTCACAATTTTTAAAAATATTCAAAGTTTGAATTAATAACCAGAAAAATAATAATAAAAGTATGTGTTTTGGCGCCATCCCAATACTTATAGCATGACGTCATACTTTCGGTTTTTCATACAAAATACGGTTTTAGATCAATTTTAAAAGAAGCTCATTTGACCTGTCAGGAATGTAGCCTATTAAGGTGTAATAAAATCACCTGAAAATACTATCAAAGTCAAAGTCAAATTATTTATTCAAAGTAGCAAATTTTACCTTTAGCTTTTTGATGGTCAAGTATTAACAACAACAATCTTATGAAGCTATTGTAAACCAATATTTCTCAAAGATCATAGGTCGAAATACAGTAATGAATAGGTAAAAGTTTTTTTTCAATCTCATATGAACCTGAAACATAAGAATTTCAATCCTAAAGACAAACGGTGACTTAGTAGTTTCATTGGAATAAATTCCATTCTACATTTCTTTGCTCCAACTTCAGAATTGCCTAAGAGACCCCCTAAGCCCGTGGGGTATGTGCTGTTCATAACTGTTTTAAAACGTAGTTTATCAGAAACACGCTAGTTGAAATAACATACTTATACACACGTACACATATCACGCCTGTTTACCTGGCGGGGTAAGCAGAGCGTCAATGACTGTAAAATCACGGTCGTTATCGCCATGTCTGACAAATGTTTGAGGGTCGTTTTAGGGAAGTCGTGTATCACAATAGTGACAGGTTGTCAGCATGTTGCCTAAAATTGCAATACACATGAAACCCTCGAGTCTCTTAGTCGGCTTCTACGATACCCACGGGAAAGAAATGGGGTGACAGTATTCTAAGCCGGTATAACACAGCAATGTACAGAGATTTGTTGAGATTATGTGATACACTATCGTAATAATAGATCTTAAGATATTATGTGATAAGCAAATAAATGAATTATGAATTATGATTGGAGTACAGATTTTCTTTTCCGTGTGAAACAACGATACTTTAAAGCTTATTCATAGAATTTCGTTAAATTAAAATTAAAAATTAAATTAAAAATTAAAATTAAAATTCGTTTATTTCAGGCAAGATACCCATATTAACATTACATTGTAAATTGTCAAATTAAATTAATAAATAAATAACATAACATAAATAACATATCATATCAATATTAATTGTTAAATTTCAAATAAATTGGGATAAAGCTGATGATGATGATGTCTTTAACGGTTGTTATAGGGAAGGGGGGGATTTGTAAAAGGAGAATCACGACTCTCAGTAATGAGGAATATACGTGGAGGAGGAGGTTTTTTTAGTGTAAGGCGGATCGCACACTTGACGCACGCCAGAGCGCTAAAACATCAAACATAGAAATGTCAATCCCCATACTAAAACCGCTCAACCGCTGTCGACGTAGCGCTATCGCAGTTTCGCCCGTCGAGTGCGGTTTTAGTATGGGGACTGACGTTTCTAGTATGGATCTGACAGACCGCTGCGATATTTAAGCGCTCCGTCGTGCGCCAAGAATGCGATCTGCCTGTGGGACAGCACATACGCTCTTGGAACCTCTTAACTCACTTTGTTACACAACACTCGATTGAAAGTTGTTCACGAATAAAGCACTGTCAGCAAACTCACTCAAACAACTAGTTGTTGATATCATTAAAACTTTTAATAACGCTGGCCGAGTATTTTTCTTCAGCAAGTTAGAAATCCAGGGTATTATACTTTCTTATCCACTGCTTTCTATTTGAATTTTATTTTGTTTGACTATGAGTTGTTTATTTCGATAGGATAAAGTTGAGTCAGTTCATACCATGACGCAACACCTATATTGGGATTCACTGCACTCACAGTGTTTTGGAAAAAGTGGCATATGTAGATCTTTTCATATTTGCCGCTAATCTCACAGTAAGCTAGAATAGTAAAGTAAACATACGGGCGGAAAAACTAGACGGAAAACCTCCCTAAAATCTGTCTAACAGTGCTGGGTAGCGTGTATGAAATCAACCATCATAAATTACTTTTTTCAATTATACATGACAAGACTCATGTAGGCAATATCACGAGGACCCGTATTCGTAAATTGCACTCAACTGTGAGATCGAGTGCGACTTTGAAATGCTGTTAGTATTGTCGGACATTTGTCAAAACAGCTCTTAAAGTCGATCTGAGAGTTCTCTCTCTTTTCTTGTGGGAGACCGAGTCGTCCAGCGACCCGTCCAGCGATCTGAGAGTTGAGCGCGATTTATAAGTATAGACCACAGTACGTACCTACGTATATGTATGTTTGTAATCACTTATTGACGATCAAATGGATTTTTGTATAATATTTGGTATACACATAGAAATACAAAACATATATAAGTATCTATTCCTATGGAAAAAACTCAAAAGCAGCTATGAAGCGGAAATAGACTGGTAGTCGTCGTTTACATTTGTACATTATGTCGAGCGACAAAAACGTAAGAAAAATACATAAATAAACAAAAGCGCTACTACGAGTACACGTAATCAGATTTCATGGTAAGCTGTTAGGTAAAATGAAGGATGAGAGAGTCATGCTGCGCCTAAGTAATGGTTTCAGCCTAAAACAGTGGTTCCCAATGTTTTCTAAATCTCTAGGCATGTAAAAGTCACAGATTAAATTTATGACATAAAAGGACATATATTCAGTTGCCAAAAAAATAGAGACAGTTTTAGTATGATACATTAGTACACATATATATTTTTTTATTAAACGTTATGCACTAAATATGGGTGGACTTAATGCCAAAGGCATTATCTACCAGTCTACCTTAGAGCATGTGGAAATGTCTGGCAGGTGCAAAAATCAAAAATACTTACTTCAATACTAATTCAAGATAAAATACAAGAATGACACCGAAAAGGCGATGACGTCAGCTATGCTGTTTTTTAGCCATATCTCCTGACCGGTTAAAATATCATCGGTGACAAACCAGTAATTAAGGCTACAAATCACCTTCGTGTCATTTCAGGCACCAAACCACGCAAACTCATGCGTCAATGTCGAAGTTTTCGTGCATGTGACAGACGGTGGCGCTAAAGATACGCATCAACAGACTTCAAACGTGGAAGCAAATGTTCAAGTTTTAATTTAAAATATTTATTTAAATTAAGAAAGCTTTCCACTTAATGATAGTCAGTAATTGACAAGTAATCATGAATTCACAAATAGTAATTTTAAAAAAGATAAATTTGTAAGAAACAATTTTTTTTCTTCAAGTAATTTATGGGCCTAGTCTAGTATGAACGAAGCTCAAGTGGGATAAAAAATTAAAAATAAAGAGCGAATTTGCCGGATTTTTTAGACTCACAGCAACGTCTAGTTCGAACTAGGTGGCGCTATTGGCGCTTTTTCTGGGTAAGAAATCATTTGCCTAGTTCAGTGCGTTTGACTGTTACCCGAATCTATGGAAAATCGCTGCTGAGCTTTTCCATGATTCAGACGAGTGCCACCAACTAGGATCTAAACGAACAGATATAAAAATTTGGGAAACACTGTTCTGAGATATATCTCAGCTCCACGCTCTCGATATGCTAATATTATCTCGACGCACAACTGGAATATGAATAGGCCCTATCGTATGCGATCTGGAATGTGACGTAGCTGGCATATGTGAACTCTCCATGAATAATATAACGACTTATATTTGGCAGATTTATTTTTGGCAAGTGAAGAAGTGATGTTTTGCCGTGTGATGCCAGCTTAGAATAGCATCACCCCATTTATTTCTCGCGGGATTCGTAAGAGGCGACTAAGGGACTCGAGGGTATTACTGTATTACAAATTTTAAGCGATAGGCTGACAACCTGTCACTATAGCAAGGGAGAAAGGCGTGATATATGTATGTATGTATGTAAGACTGGAATAGTTAGGTTGTGGACTACAAAATGGACTACTAACGAAAATTATGACTATCTGCGGCTAAAAAAGTCCAACCTTAAAAATAGATTGCATTTTTCTGCCTCTTATCTCTTAGTTTAAATTACCATGCGCGTGTGGAAGTGGAAAAAATACTTTAAATTCTGGCTTTAGTTAGTAGTTCAAAATACATTAATTTAGGTAAGCTAAATAAAAAACCTGAATCTGAACCTGAAACATATGAATTTCAATCCTAAAAATAAACGGTGACTCAGTGGTTTTATGCAAAATTCTGACACTAGGGTTCATTGGGTTGTTGAATGACTCGGTGTCCCACATGAAAAGTCTCTCTCTTTTTTCGTTTCATTTGAACCAATCTGAATGCTAAGGAGTGGTACCTTGGTTGAAACTCAAAATAAATATTTGTAAACGTAAACGGACATTTGTAATACCACAGCGTCATTTAATGGCAAGTAATCATGCCTTTATCCCTCTTGGTTTGGCAGATTGTTAAGGGCCACTGCTGCTATTGCCACGTCCGACAAAATATTGCGGATTTTTTCAGATAGTTGTCAGCCTGTCGCCTAAAGTTGTGATTAATACAAACGAAATCCTCGAGCTCCTGACTCGCCGCTTACGAGACCCGCGTAAAAGAAATGGGGTGATGGAATTCTAGCCGGCATCACGCGGCTTCAAAAAAATATTTATTCAAAAGAACTTGGCGACAATCTGACCAACTTAACGATCAGTCTCTGCCATCAACAAGAAAGCGGATGCATCCGTAATTCATGCAATCGTGGCCAAAGTAATTAAAAACCCATTAACCCGGAGAAAGTCTATAAAAGTTCAGACGTACGCTTTTTTAATTTATTAACAAACTGGGGCAAATAAGGCAAAACTTTTAGATGGTTTCCTCACTTCAACTCCGTTGCGGCGCACATTAAGCGTGTGCGTAACGCTTGCGTTTGTCAAATGTAAGTAAATTTAGAAATCTCCATATAACAATCGGACGTCGACGACGCATGAACAACGTTAGAGTCTGTGTTTGTTCGATGCGTCTGTCATATAATGCAAGCTAAGGCGATGCTCACTCATGCGTCTCTTTCAATTTTCTACCCTGTTTACTACAAAAAATATCTCGAATCTTGTACAAGAAATGCGCCTTATATCTGACAAACGCATGCGTTACTGATGACATGCCCAGAATCAGCCATCAAGTGTGAAAACTTCTATACCAAAACATCTTCCGATGTACGCCTGCTTTTTCAATTTCTGAGGGAAGTATATTATGTGTTTCAGAAATGAAAATTACATTAAAGGCAGGTCCCATTACGGGCCAGACGTAAAAATTTAATAGATAGAGTGTATACAGTAGAGGAGGAAGATAAAACAAAATCCGTAGATTTTGCGACCTTCGAAACAATTTTTATAAAGAACAATAGAAGTTGAAAAAGAACAAAATAAATTTGTAGTAGTAATCGTCAATCGTCATAACATAACTAATGAAATAAAATTATCTTTAAACTTATCTACCTCAATATCTTTATAGCATCAAAAACGTCTGACTCGCAAGTCTGGCAAACAAAACTGCTGGGCTAGCCACTATAGTTTTCTCTTTGTATTTTCTGTTGTAAAGGTCTAGGTTTTTTTCTACAATGTAATGATCATGCAAAACGTTAAAATAAATATCACATTCATGAGTGCCCCCACCGGGAACCGAAACCGGAACCTTTCAAGGCAGTCGCACTGCCATTGCACCACATGTGCAAGAAAAATGGTTACGAGTTTCAGATGGCACGTTAAACCGTAGGTCCCGGTTGCTGTCTATGATTACTTAAACGGCGGTCGGTACAGAAAACATGTCAGAAGCCTGCTACTTGTAGAAGGCAGATTGAAAATTCTGACACTAGTGTTCACTGTGTCGTTAGATGACTCGGTGTCCCACACGAAAAGAAAAAAAGTGAAATCTATTTATCTTTCTTCCTTTTTTCGTGATCTGAGTTGCGTTGTTTTATGTATGGAAACCGGATATCCCCTTGTTCTGTTTTTTCCTAATGCGTTTCGACGCCTCTTTAATGATAGAGGGCGGTAGGCGTCTTTGTGGTTTTTTGCTTCACCGTCTTTTGTTATAAAGCGCGGCACACAAGGTGAAGTTACGATAATAATGTTAAATGATCAAGCGATATGGGATTTATCTTAAAATGCCGAATGATGAATATGAAGATACAAGGTATATCGTAACCACAGATCGAAATATTATCATAGGCAATCCTTAGAGAATAATCATTGCAATTATAATGATTGAATTTTAGTAGTAGTGATACCTTCAAATACTATAATACATATATTTTTACATTCATGTATTTTAAAATATGACTTAAAGAGAGCAGCTGGTAGCAACTGATAGATAGATAAATAAAAAGTTTAATCAAGACCAAAATAACAATTTGCAAAACACACAACTGGATAATGAGAACGGGAGATCGTGGCTTATGACGTAGCCTGTGGGAGGCCTACGTCCAGCAGTAGACTGCTGTAGGCTGATGTGATAATGACCTTTAGATAAAATATTATATTATCTTCACCTTGTGAATCGGCCTTAAGTGACTTCGTTACCCAACGTGTCGCTGCCAGACTTCCAGCTTTGAAGATGGGAACAAAGATGGGAACAAAGATGGGAGCAGGAACAAAAATGGTCTGAAAATTCGTGAAACAAAAAGCAGAACGCTTGAAAGAAAATATGGCTGTGGAGTGTTTCATTGTTTTTCAAGAGTCGCGCCGTTCTCAACAAATTTAATTTGTATGAAAACAAAAGCTATGTCTGATGTTTGAATATGCTGACAAACCAACCAAAACGACCATCATTCTCCCTGCCTTAACCCGTTCTCTGTCAGGGTAGGTTACTAGGGGATTTGACGTAGAACCAAGTTTTTTACACAGAGCGACTGCCATCTGACCTCTGCAACCTGATGACTAACAATGCCCGAATCCTAGGTAAAGTCAAATTCAAATATCACGTGAATTCAAATTTTATTTGAGTCTTTGACCAAAACAATAAAAACATTAATAGCTTGAATATTTGTGACAATGATGTGTGAATATTGCTGGTTGATATAAATATTATGTGCAAATTAATCTACTGGATTAGATTTACGATGTACATAACTAAATTAATAATTTGTAATATTGTGATGAATTGACTGACTGCTTATTTAATACGAACATATTTATTCTTATTATTTTTAGGGTATGTATCTGAAAATAAACTAATTCTCTTTTTTTATTGTAATTCTGTCTGATAGTTCTACTATAGAATAACAAATTTTTTGGTAGACTCTTTCTTGACATTTTACCTATCAACTTGATGCATGGGAAAATTAACAGTCAAGTATTAGAAAGGTAAATCCAATACGTTATAAAAACCATACATACTATTATTTTGACATAGATACCAATTTATCATAGATTGTGTGTATCACGCACGAACCAGCATGATTGATTTAATAATGCTGTCAATAATTCAGTGCCAACGCAGTGACAGCCAATATCACGTATCGCCATTTTGTTGAGCGTGTAGTTAGCCAAGTCACGCAAAACCATAGCATCCATCAAAAATATTTTCCCCCGAATATGGTGAATTTGATCATGTGGAAAAAATAAGCGTAGTTTCGAGTTGAGTGGTGGTTGTTATCGACAAGTTATACAAAACTGATATCCCAAAAGTTTTTATTCAATGCGTTTAAGGTCAAAAAAACATTACCTACTTTACTCGAACACTATATTATGTCGCACTTGATTTTAATATTTTGTATAGGGATAAAATTTAACTTTGACACATTTAAAATTAACGGGTTCTAAGCAAGAGCGGATTCTGGGTAGGTAATCCAATCAGAAGGCCACACACCCTTTTTGGAGGGTCTAAATTATACCCTGATCAAATTGAGAAAATCATTGGATGTTTACACATAATTTCCTAAGCGTTGAGTATGTTTGCGCTTCAGGGGGATCACTTAAGAGTGTAGATTGCTTTTAACGTTAAATATTCCGGACTCAATGTAGATAAGTAAAACAGGAATATTGAAGGGAATATCCCTGAAACCCTTACAAACAACTTTTCCTAAAAAAACTGGATTAAAATATGGGCCTACTGGAAACGATTGAAGATTTCTCTTAAAATGATTGGAAACATACAATGACAAAGGAAACTAGAAATTGGAAACATTAAAAAGAAAGATATGTCTTAAAGATAGATTGTGGCTTAAAGGTATTTCTACAAAGGTTTGCAATACTCGTGCTCGTGCAAAGGCGATTAGTCGGAGAGCAATAATTGTATCTTGTAGTGGACAATTATTGGCAGATGATAAAAATGTCTATAATGATGATGATTATAGTAACTCTCACTTCTGTTGAAGTGATGTTAGTAGTCCTCCTGTAATGGGCGATGATGGAGCAAACCCTTTTGACGTTTGGCAAGTTAAAGATCATGATGATGATAGCGATTATGATATCAATGACAATAATCTTGCTGATAACGATGTAAATGATGATGAAAATGATGTAAATTAGGATATTAACGATGTATATGATGATGATAATGATGACGATATTGTCAATATTGTTTCTTACTCACCTGCTAAAGTCATATTAGCACTTCTCCTGTCCACGGCAAACCTGGGGGCTTCACTGGAGACCTCGCAGGTATACTTCGCCGTTCCTCGCTCTGGACGAACGATGATAGAGCAAACGTGTTCGTTACATGTCGAGTTGAGGATTGTGATCCCAGTGTTGTTGAAGAACCGCGTCTCCAACTGAGGACAACGATAAAAAGTCTTTTAAAAACTGCAATTTGTGATAGTACTTCCAAGAGATATTATTTGCCACATGTTGATGTCGATGCTCCTACAAATAGTATTACCGAAGATTGTTGACGTCGTATTTTAATTAGACATTATACACAAATTACGCCTATATTCCTGGCGGGGTAGGCAGAGCGATAACAACCGCTAAATAACGGTCATTACCGCGACGTTTCAGGGTCGTTTTAGATAAGTCATGAATGACAATAGTGACAGGTTGTCAACTTGTCGCCTAAATTTGCAATACACATGAAACCCTGGAGTTCCTTAGTCGGCTTCTACGACACCCAAGGGAAAGAAATGGGGTGATGCTATTCTAAGCCGGCATCACATGGCTATTATTAAGGCTGAAAATGGATGTTTCCACTTAACAGGTAAGGAGGTTATCATCGTTGCATTACAAAAACATTTAGAACCTAAAACTTAATTAGAAATACTCAAGGTTATGTGAAAAGAATTTAGGTGGACGATTTTCTCCGAAATTTTCAGCAACTCGTTTCTCTAGCCCGTCACAAAAGTTCCTATAAAACGTTTCACTACCGTCCAAACTTGTTCCTTGAGTTTGGTGGAATTAGAACAGATTCCTAAGGTAAAGCTGAAGCTAGAAGATTTATTTCCATTAAAGAAAACTAAATTTGGACAGAACTCCAGAAACTCTTTCAGCTCTAAAATGGCGACTTGAACGTAAATGCAAGCTTACTGAAGCGGCAGCAGTATTGGAAAATATCCAAAGTCTAGAATGATGAGTAATGTTAATGAACTTTGTGACGCAGAATTTTGAAAAGTTTTCTTATTATCTGCTAATTTGGACATCAAGGTAAATTGATGACTTTTTAATTGCCTTATAGTAACAAGGTGTGCAAACAAGAGTATTTTTTTAAATGCAAACTTAAAATAAATGGGTTAATAATTAACCGGGGACTATGAGGTTCGTGTTCCAAGATGATAGATGACTTAAAAAGAAATTTGTTATGTACTTTTTAAATGTTATGCCTTGAATCGTCCTTAAAACATTTTCTGTTTAATAATTCTTTCATAACATTACAGATAAAAACTTAAATTTTATTACAAGGGTTAGCTTATTTCTATAAGAGATCTCTGACAGCCAATCCAAAGGAGATGATAGTTGAGAAAGCACTTTTTAATATCTGTCAAAGAATATTTATCATTATTACATGTACTTGTCTTTTCGACAGCGAAAATTAGTACAAAGAACGAAACTGGAAACAAAGGAAACACCGTCTCACAGTTCAAACAATTTAATTTTTAGCTGGAACTGTGAAATAAATTCAGCAGCGCATGAGGAGCGAAATAAAAGGATTTAAAAATGTGAAGTCAAAGGGTGAAAAGATTTTCACGTTGCTGAATAAAGATCTTTTTCGAAAACACCAGATTTTATGCCTTGACAAGAATGAAATTTAGTAAAAATGTTGTTCAGTTTTATGTCTAGAACACACTCTTAAAATATTTTCACTTAATTAAATTGAACCTTTTATACGTATATTGATCATTGATATGTCGGCAAAGAAAGCTGGCTGGGTAGAATCTCCCTGGCAGTATGGATATACCACCTTTGCCTTTCCCGTACGGAAAACAAATGAAAAGCTAGAGTTCAAAGAACTGTTAAACGAGGAGCTGCTTGGTAAAATTGTATCGAGTCAATCATGTCAAGAAAACGATGAAATATCGTGATAATGAATACTGTAACCAATGTGAAGAAACAATATAAGAAGAACGTTGAACAATTCCGTCGTTTTCCTAACACATCCCCGCAAAATATGGCGAATCCTGACAGTACTACTACTACTTCTACAGCCACAACAGTCTACTGCTGGACATGGGCCTCACCCAATAAGGGGGTATTGCCATACGCACCACGTTTGACAGCCGGATTGGCGAGCGCAGTGTAAGATATTGTATATATTCACCGGGAACGCTGCTGCCCGTTCCCTAGAATTATTCCTTTGTCGCCTTTTACGAGACCCACGGGCGAAAATGGAGTGATGCTATTCTAAGCCGGAATCCTGACAGTGCGCCTTTAAAGCTCTAGATATACAACGCCGTATGCTTTACTCTGCAATCGCTGAAAACATTTCCGTTTCCGCGTTTTACATATTCATGTTTAAAATGCCGATTGCAGTGTAGATAGAAGCTCTCTCTTATGCCAATATTTTAGTAAGATATGAGCGTCGTTCCATTTTTAGGGTTCTGTTGTCGAATAAAACACTTCTTCTTTACTTCTACAGCCACAAAAGTCCACAGCTGGACATGGGCCTCCAGTAATAGGGGGTATTGCCATACACCCCACGCTTGATTGACGATTGACGCGCTTGGCAGGCGGATTTGCGAGCGCAGTGCAAGATATTGTAGGTATTCACAGGGAACGCTCCTGCCCGTTCCTTAGGTTCATCCCTTAGTTACGACATCCACGGGAATAGGGCCATGCTATTCTAGCCGCACGGCAAATTGAACAGCTTAAATATAACTATTGTTATATTATAGTAGATAAGTATTTTTTCATCACTATACCAGAATTGTGTTGAAAGTGAATTTACCGCGAGAACATATTGTTTACTGCTAGTATAAGTAGTAGCAATGTATGTAATTTTAAGTTTATAGCTTTTTAAATTTTACGATCGCTCGGCCTACCCCGCAAGGGATAAAGGCGGGATTTGCGTATGTGTGTGTATGTAAAGATATTAGCTTACTCGGTAGTTTAACCCTATAAAACTCTTTTTAGCGTAATAGTTCTAGAAAAGAAATGCAAGAAAATTTCAAACCAACGTTGAAGCAGGAACAACACTGAAACTTGCATTGGCATGTGTCTCTGTTACACTTATTATAGTAGATTAAAATACTTATTTATTTTTCACCAGCGTTAAGTGTGTAATTCGTCATATTGACGGTTGGAAACAGAAGGTCTTTTTTTGGCGTTACGAACACGATGTTAGGTACAGAATGCTATGGAACCTTAAAATGGTCGTAATCAGCTCACTGCTAGCCACATTTTTTCTGTGAATTAAAGAAGGAATATACCGCATTGTGAATTAAAACCGGGCTCCAGGCACGGGATATTGTAATAATAAATTAAAAAAGAATAATCCGGTCCTCTTATTGAACGAAGACTCCGGGTTTTCATTCGGTAAAAAATCTCATGATGAATTTTAATTTTTTGTGGACAGGCTGATCAAATTGTTTTTTGTGGTTGTCCAATGAATGTAGCACATAGAGACACACCTACAAAGAGAGAAAGAGATATATATATGTTTTTTTAAGTATATTTTCTAGGAATACTAGTGAATGAATCGTACAACTTTATACGATTCAGTATTCCTAGAAAATATACTTAAAAAAAAAACAATTGGAAATACTGCGTAAAACGTAATGTATCCGGATAAAAGAATGTCAAGTGATTGTGATCTTCTCCTCAAAATAAACATTTTAGACCAATAAAAACGGAATTTCATTTCGTTCAAGTTAGTTTTAAGAGCATCCATTGAATTAAAGATTCCTCCAATAGAATCTCGAGATTGCTCCACGTACCCCATAATACAAGACTTTCAGGATTTAGAGGAAGAAGGGGAATCCGAAGATATCCTGCTTCGAATAAAAATACCATCACGTTGGAGAAACGAGCGAAGTTCGGCAGTACGCCGCTTAATTTCTCCGCCGTAAGTGGGTCGCATACACGCTGAATAATATTGCGGTTTATGAAAATCACTAAAAAACCTAAGATTGCCGCCTTTTGATTCGGCGACACGTGCCATCATCCACTACTTTATGCCCTACAAATGCTGATGGGGTGCATTTTTAAAATGAAAGTGAACTTTTCGAACACGGAACTGAAAACGCCTTTAAATTGCAGTGAGCTGATCGTGATTTTCATGGGTAATCAAACTTGAGGAAAAGTTGTCCAGCTTTACAATCTGCACGTACTTTATTAATATTTGACGCCGCATAAAATATGTTTGGTTTGATTGAATAATCTGAAAATAATATATGTTCAGGTACTAAATAGGTACTAAATAATGCACAGGTAAAAACATAAAATACAGCCCTAATAATGGAAATAAAAAATGTGGGAAGTCATTCTGACGTCAGAATGACTGGCTACTTTATTATTTCAATATCTTTTTAATTACGTAGGTACTAAATATTTAAGCATAGATACCAAATAGTACCAAATAGGTACTAAATTATGATAATATCTAAACTTGTAATCACAACTTTGGGCAGTCATTCTGACGGACATGCTTTTGTAAACGTATTTCGTCAAAAACTGACTAATACCACTTGGGCAACAGCGGTTACTTAACCATGTCAGAGGCTTTCTATTAGTAACAGGCTTCTGACATCAGGGTTTATCGGGTCGTTGAACTACTAGGTGTCCCACACGAAAAGGAGTAAACGTCAAAAAAATTGATCCGGAAAAACACCGGAAAATCACACGGTGTGTGTGAAAACCACGCCTTAAGTTGGATTCTTTTGAGTTATCCCGCAAAAGTTTCAGTTGCAGCGAACATGAAGTTGTGATCGTGTTCTGGATTCTTTACGGAAATGGAAACTAAATTCAATTATCTGTTTTACTGGAGACAGACGGGTCATGTATTAGCAGTGACAATACCATAACCATACCATAATAGCGCAGCAGCGAGCGCAGTGCAAGATGTTGCATTTACTACAGGAAACGCTGCTGCCCATTCGCTGGATGATAAACCCATAATCGCCTCTTTACGACACCCACGGTTAGAATTGGGGTGATGCTATTCGAAGCCGGCCTTACACGGTGACAATAGTTACCTAATATTTTAAAATGTTTCTCTTCAAGATCGATTAGCACGAGAATTGGTCACCAGTCGTAACTAGAAAATTAAGAAAAGTATATGATCGAAGCAAGTGGTTCGCAATTACGCCGCCTAGAGCAGAGCCAACCGTGGTGTAGCGGTCGACTTGACACGTTTGACCCGGCAAGTCAAAAGATGTGGCTTCAAACCCCTTCGGTGGCCTGACTTTTTTCCGCTTGTTCCGTTTGTATCAACTTTGTAACAAAATGTTAATAGCAACATAATAGAATTAGAACTGTATTACCTCCATATTACCAAAAAGTACTAACGTAGTTATTACTTATTAACTTGTTCGTTTCTCTGAACCCTGTATCGATTGCGTTACCAAGAAAAGCTTGTTCATACAAATGTCACTATAATTGCAGTAAAGGCCTTTCTCACACTTAACCCACAACGGAGCGCTAAAATAACGCGTCCGTAACGCATGCATACTTGAAACGTCAACCCTCATACTAAAATTTCTTTTGACGCATTTCTGTCGCTTGACGCTTGTGTCTGTCAGACTGGTAAGGAAATTTCAAGTTATCCGTACTAAAAACTGACGCTGACGCAGCACTAATGGATGAACTTGCGTTGTTTGACAGACGCAATCGCTGACGCAGGTTCATGATGCGTTGGGCCTGCCTTGACACAAATTAAAGTGACTTGTTCAACAGCAGGTACTACTACCAGTAGCAAGTCTCTGACATGGTAATACCACAGTGTCACAATCGTATTTTTTTTCAGAAAATAATCGATTATACTAAAAATCGTTTATTTATTCACATCTCCTGTTACTAAGTCCATTTCCAGTTTCTGTATGACCACACACGGAATTTTCTATTAGCTCCTAACATGCACGAGATCTGAGGAAAGTTTCTCAAAGGAAACGGATTCGAAGGTTGTTTATGTATTACTTATGTATAAGTGAGAATCGTGGATAGCTACTGGAATCAGTTTGTTAGATAAAAATGTTTTTGTGGCTGCTGTTAGCGGTAAGCGATTTTATCCATAGGTATTCATTTAGAGAAAAGTGCAACATCAGCCCCTCTTTCCAGGCCAAGAGACCCCGAGATCTCTGGTAAACCTTTGAAGATAAGCGCAGACTACATCTTGACGCTAAACGTGATGAAAGAAAGCCCGACCACCAGCAGCGATCAATTATAGCAATATAGGCGGTATGCTCACATGCTCGCAATGCGCGAGAACCTTGGAAAAAAAGTTGGCCACATAAGCCACATGCGAGCTGACGAACGCCAAGAACGGAGATGAAGCAGTCGCCGTGACCGAAATCGGTCGGAGGTGGATATATATTCTTTTAGAATTGTCTCTCTTTCCGTGTGAGACACCGAGTCTAGAGAGATAGAGAAAGTTGGAAATTGTTGGAGGAGGCCTTTGTGTCGGCGAAACACGCTAAGCAAACCACTGATGATAATAATAGTAAAGAATATGATTAGGTAGCCGACCCTGACAGAGAAACGGGATGAGACAAGGAGAATTCTGAAGATTTAAAAGTTAAATGATTTCTTCCTCATTCTAGTAACCTAATTTAATGTTTTTCATTTAATAATGTATGTAGAATGAATGTATGTTCGGCAAAAGTCTTTGAAATTAAAATTGAAACTCATATCAGTTTCTTTCGATTTCATATATACTGCTTCTGCTTGTCTGTTGGTTTGTACGTCATCAGTGTTGGACCAATTAAAATCTTTGGTGGGAAGCGTATTGACCCTTACTTTGAAATGTTGGTACAAATCATGATCAAATGTTTTAATCTTGAGACACAGAACCTTCTTTCTTTAGTGAGGCAATTACTTCTAACTCAAGTTATCGCCCTTAAACACGTGTAGCAATTAATGCCCATTTAATCTCGAAGCTTCTATGTTTTGAGTAAACTTTACATTTAATTAAGACACTCGCCAGAACAGATTAAAAAATAAGTAAAGAGTGCGCTGCCCTATAACAAGTTGGAAACAAATACTAAATTAATGATTTTTTGAGTAATGTTCGTTAGCTTTCTATGAGCAGTAATATTTCTAAATTGTGTATAGTAAATAATAGCCTAAAATAAAACGGCAACAAAAAAATTATTGGTCGGGAGATGTCTGGTACAAACGAAGTTGTACAAGTCAAAATACTTACTTACTCGTAATACACTGAAATGCACTAAATTTGATAAATTTATATGATGGACTTTAAACTCAAAATATTGCTAATAATATGGAAGAGCCGGGCCAACCACGTCATGTGCCACCCACGGGTCCGTTGGGAGCGGTCGGCACCTCTTTGGGTGAACCTCAGAGGGAGAAGCCGAAGCCCCAGCCGGCCCCAAGACAAAAGAAGACACGAGCAGCCGTCCTACAAGAGGACAGACAGGTCCTGATACTAGCTATCAGGACCCTCACTGATGTTTTGGCCGCGCTCCGTGAAGGCGAAGACGCGGCCCCCATCATCAGCTCTAGCCTCCAGCGCCTGATGTCGTCCTTCGGCGAAGTCACGACCGCCATGGGCGGCCTGGAGGCTAAGGCTCTCAGATAGTCTGCTCAGGGTGGTGCTGTCAAGCACAGCCTGACGTGGCCGTCGCCTGTCCACATTCACTACTCCATGTCGAGTAGTCAGGATCGTGGGCACGCAAAATGAGCCCAGGAAAGCCCGGCATCCGCCGCTTACCGGACTTGACTGCTGCCTCGGGACCCCCACGCGAGAAGGACGAGGCAGCCACACCAGGATACGACCACCAGGGGACGAGTCGCCGCTGGCTGACGGGCACTAGCTGGGCCTCCCCCAATGGGGAATCACCCGGCTGGTACGACCATGGCACCCGGACATCCATAGCACTTGCCCAAGTGCCCCCCATCGCCCCGCCTGTTTTAGCAGGCGGCGATTTGAGCCCACGCCCATGAAGCCATTGCCTCGAAGGCGTCTCCCCGCCGGCTGCTTCGCAGCCGTCGAGAAGAGGACTTACTGAGGAAGTCAAGGAGAAGGCAGAAGATAGACAAAGTGTGCGGATACTCCAACGACAAAGGCACTGTCCTTAAATAAATATTGATGATTGTACAATCCTTTTAACTCCGATCGTATCTAGACTCCGACTTTCATATTCTCCATTCTAGCTCAAAAAATGATACGACTGTGCTTACAATAGCTACACACGCCATCCATAATGGAAAAATACTCTAGATTGCGGAAATACTCTTGTTGTTAAAAATTTTTTGCTTTACTCCATCCATACTTCGACTCCGTCTTCCATATTTCTTATTCTAGCTCAACAAGTAAGTACTTACCTAGTACCTATAGCTACATGCAGCTTCCACAATCGGGGAACAAACTCACAAGATTGTGACAAGTTGGGGATCCCGCAAAGCTTCTTGTTGCTTTAATCTTCAGCTTCACTCTGTCCGTATTTAGACTTTGTCTTTCATATTTCCCATTCTATCTCAACCAACAATAAGTCTGTACCTACACACACCCTCCACAATCGAGAACGAACTCTCCAGATTGTTGTAAGTTGGGAATAACGCAACTGCGTGGTGAGTAAGGCAATACCCCCTGATAGTGGGAGGTGCATGTCCAGGTTAAGGATAAGGATAAGGTTCTTATTGCTACAATCTTTTGCTTCACTCCGTCTTCAATATTTCTTATTCAAGCTCAACAAATAATGAGTCTGTGCTCTGTACTTACCTAGTACCTATAGCTACACACAGCCTCCACAGCCGGGAACAAACTCCAGTTTACTCCAGATTGTTGCGAGTTGGGATTACGAAGGCTTCGAGACGCCTAATCGCGTTTACATACGGGTAGGCCGGGAAGGTTGCCTACTGATAAAACCAGGCTGTTGCTGTGTGGTCGTTTTGTACCGCTTAAGCCTGTAGACTCTTGACAGGCTTTTGATAACAACTTGCAAAATTTATAAAATAATAAATTTATTATTTATTTATTTATTTTATCTCATTTCATGGCCCATACTTGTCAGACGCGGCGTTAACGACCATTATTTTACGATCGTTGACGCTCTGCCTAACCCGCAAGGGATAAAGGCGTGATTTGTGTGGTGTGTATATTAGATACACAGCGGAGTAGGCAGATAAACGGCCGTAAAGGTAAAAATATCACCATCGGTCGCCATTATCGTAACGTTCGGCAATAAATGAGGACTGAGTCAAATAATTCGAAATATAGATTAAAAATGGTTCCGTGCATAGGGATATGATAATTTTGTGTTTTGTGTTAGGAAAAGCTTTACCTTTTTTTCAATGAAACTACACAACCTTTCTCCAAGGAAGATAGGTCGAAATATGAAAAAATAAAAATTGTATGGGAGGTCCAATGTGAACAAAATGACTCTGCTACCCACTTACTTACAGCAAAAACATGCCAAAATCTTATGAACATGAGATTAATGTTACCCTAAGCCTGAGGACGGATCAATCGGTGTTGGTTTGACCCTCAAGCGGTTTATGTTTATTTAGGACCTCTGAAGGAATTTTTCTTTCCTTAATCACAGGAAGAATTAGCAAGGGTCCGTACGAATACTTTATCAGTCCATTAAATTACCATTGTATAGCATAGCCCCATTTCTTCACCGTGTATGTCGTAAAAGGCGACTAAAAGACTTGAGAGTTTCTTGTATACTACAATTTTAGGCGTCAGGCTGAGCACCTGTCACTATACGTATTAGAAACATGAAAATACCTACTTACCTAGAACAGATCTTCAAATATTTGTCATACATTTTAATAGCGATCGTATTTTAGGCGAAATTCTGCATACCCTACAACCGTAAACAACAACAACCCTGCTAGGTTTGCTGTAAGAAGTTTCTTTTTTAGATTAAAGCAGTGCCTGTTGTGTCCATTTTATTTTTATGTTTTGCCCTGTAAAATTTTTTGTGTACAATATATAAATACTATTCAGTTCAGAATATTATGTTTATATTACCTACTCTATACCTTACTCAAAAACAGTTCGCTAGTTAGAAAAAAAATGTTTGACAGTCCTCTACAAAATGAAACGGGTAATCCACAGCTCCACTCGTCTTGGTAACATAAATAAACGACTACCTAAGTAATGTGCAAATTTTTTATGTACTTTATCTACATCATCTGCCTGCCCTTATCCCAATTCATTTGGGGTCGGCGCAACATGTTTTCTTCTTCCATTCATCTCTATCAGCAGTCAAATCCTCATTTATGCCCTTTTTGTTCATGTCGTCTTTTACACAATCCATCCAAACCTTTTTGGCCCGTCCTCTCCTCCTGCATCCATCCACATTCATGTTCATTACTTTCTTTAGCAGATGCTCCTCATCCCACCTCATAACATGCCCATACCAAGAAAGACGGTTCCCTCTCATCTTATCTGTCACTGGCGCAACTTTCAAACTTCCTCTTATATACTCATTCCTTATTTTATCCATTCTGGTCACACCACACATCCATCTCAACATTCTCATCTCAGCTGCATGCAATCGTTTTTCATCCGTCACCTTAGTGGGCCAACACTCAGATCCATACATGACGACAGGTCTCACCACTGTCTTGTAAATCTTGCCCTTCAATTTGAGGGGCATTCGGGGGTCACACACAGTGCCTGTGATCTGTCGCCATTTCATCCATCCCGCATTTATTCTGTGCTTGATGGTCCGGTCAATTTCGCCATCGCTTTGTAGGAGCGAACCGAGGTACCGGAAGTCAGAGCAGACTGGTAAGGGTGCGTCATCGAGTGCTACCGGAACAAAACTGGAGAGTCTGCCGAAATCGCAAAACATTTGTTCGGTTTTGTTTCTGCTGATTTTCAAGCCAACACTCTCCAGCCTTTCCTGCCATCTTTCCAATCTGCTCTGCACCTCTTGTCCGCTCTCACCGGCGAGAACAATGTCATCGGCGAACAGCATGCATCAGGGTGCCCCTTCCTGTATGTCCGATGTCAGAGCATCCATAATAAGCAGGAAAAGGTAAGGACTTAAAGCCGACCCTTGGTGCAAGCAAGTGCAATGTACTTTATCTACATACGCCTTTATCCTTTGAGGGGTAGGCAGAGCCTTAACGTCCGTAAGAATACGGTCGCTATCGCCACGTCTGGCATTTTTGAGGATTGTTTTCCAAGGTTGTTTCAGAAAACATGTGTATCAATAAAGTGACAGGTTGTCAGCCTGTCGCCTAAATACACCAATACTCTCGAGTCCCTTAGTCGCCTCTTACGACAACCGCGGGAAGGATGTGGGGTGATGCTATTCTAAGCCGGCATCACACGGCAAATTTTATCTACACTTGATTCATAATGCATACTCTCACAATATAATGCCCCCAATGACTGATAGTTCCAGAAACAGCTATTGATATTGAAGAAGTTATAACAAAAATAACCATTTATGTACCAGTTCCAAATATAACAGATCAAATAAATAGGTGTAGATTCTACAGCTGCTTACACCTACAGTGTAGAGTCAAAAGGCTGGTAAGAGGTATATAAATTCACTCAAGCCCTTCAAGATCATCAAAATATCCGCTTGCCTTCACAAACTCTGCGTTATAGTGTTGTATTGAACTCAAGTCTTCAGTTTTTGTTTTGATAAAGAAGTTTCAAGACTCTTTTGTCCGTTAAGAGTATATCGAGTCCTTTGAGCTGGCCTGTTAACTTCTCGCTTTTGCAAGTTAAAATTGGGGATTGACGTTTCTAGTATAGATTTGACAGACCGCTGCGTCGTGGATGCATTATTTAAGCGCTGCGATGTGCGTTAAATGTGAGAAAGGCCTAAGTTCTTCAAAGAAAACTCTCCGTCTACGACTAGCATGATTATTTTGAAATAGCTCTTATTAGCTCCCTATGCGGTGATTGTATCGCTAACTGTTTTTCAGACATTGTTACGAAATCCTTTTTCTTGAATCATTCTTTCAATTAAAAAAAACCGCATCAAAATCATTGCAATTATTTAGAATCAGAAGAAGAAAAAGCGATTTCGTTGTAAATAATATTAAATTAAATAAGTTTTATACACTTTAACATGTGATGCCGAATGAGAATAGCATCACCCCATTTCTTTCCTATAGGTGTATACAAGCTGACTAGCGGACTCGATGATTTTACGTGTATTGCAATTTTAGGCGACAGGCTGACATCTATAGTTATACACAATTTATCTGAAACGACCCTCAAACACTAGTCAGACGTGGCTCTAACGACCGAAACACAACGGACCCAAACGAACGTCCTGTCTACCTCGTATTGTCTATATGGCCGTGATTTGTTTTAAATGCCGTGTGATGCCGGCTTAGAATAGCATCACCCCACATCCTTCCCGCGGGTGTCGTAAGAGGCGATTAAGGGACTCGAGAGCAATGGTGTATTACAATTTTTAGGCGACAGGCTGACAACCTGTCACTATAGTGATACACATGTTTTCTGAAACAACCTTAGAAAACAATTCTCAAAACCGTATTCTTACGGTCGTTAACGCTCTGCCTACCCCGCAAGGGATAAAGGCGTGATATATGTATGTAGGTATGTATTTGTTTTAAAGACTCGAGCTTTTACAACACTTCTATGTGTCCCAATTACGTAACAAATCGCAGTGACCCGTGCTGATCCCCGAGCGTTCTGAGTCAGGACTGAAGTGGATCGATCACACACACACTGAACCATATTTCGGTTTGTAACAGTTATCATACAACGGCCAGCAGAGCAGATACATAACTAGATATACGTACATAGAAGAGATTGTGCATGACGTTTCTATATGAAATCGTGTGAAGCAACACTATCACCCTCTGCAGGAACCACCACCGGCGCAGCTGCACTGGAATCCCTACATACTGATACTGGCAGAATTACCCTTAATGGGTAGAAGTCCATATTATTAATTAATAAATAAATAAATAGCGCGCGAGGGTGAGAGGAGCATGAGGGGATGGCTGTACTGCCATTCAATGCCGAGTGTAACTTGAACTTTGTCACGTCAGGACTACATTGAAAGGTACCAAGACAGCTAGTATTCTTTTTATTTTGTTTGTGCAACAGCCTCTGACAGCTGCGACGTGTGCCGAGATACTCGGTTTTATGTAAGGATTTAGTCAAAAACCCGAATATAGGTAAAAACCGGATAGTTAAGCGTACGTGTGGAAAACGCCAAACGTTCTCCCGAGTCAAGACTTACGGGTCTATAGCAAAAACATACATAAAATATGTAATTTCATACTAAATAAAACGTAAGTAAATATCGCTGTGTGGCCCACTTAACGCACGACGAAGCGCTGAAATATCGCAACGGTCTGTCAGATCCACATAAGAAACGTCACTGCCCATACTAAAACCGCACTCGACAGCGGTTAAGCGGTTTTAGTATGGGGATTGATATTTCTATTATGGATACACTTAACGCACGACGGAGCCCGAAAACATCGCAGTGGTCTGTCAGATCCACAATAGAAACGTCAATCACCATGCTAAACCACACTTGACAGCGGTTAAGCGGTTTTATTATGGGGATTGACATTTCTATTATGTATCTGACAGACCGCTGCGATGTTTTAGCGCTCCGTCGTGCGTTAAGTGTGCGACCCGCCTAACCTAGTATGTTCTATTTTGAGGAATGAATATTTACTGATGTGTCATTAATATACGAACGTAATAAAAGTTACCTTGTACTTGAAAGATATTAACATTAATATCCCTGAAGTTACGCAATATCCACCCTTAATTTAACTTTATGAATATCTTTGACATTTCTTTCATAGCTGGGTAAATGTCAAAGTAAACTGAAGGGAATTAAACCAGTCTAAGGCGGATCGCACACTTAAAGCACGACGGAGCGCTAAACATCGCAGCGGTCTATCAGATCCATACTTGAAATGTCAATCCCTATACTGAAACCGCTCAACCGTTGTTGACGCAGCGCTATCTATAGCAGTGTGGTCCTTCGAATGCTGTTTTAGTTATGGGGAGTAACGTTTCTAGTATGAATCTGACAGACCGCTGCGATATTTCAGCGCTCCGTCGTGCGTCAAGTATGCGAGCCGCCTAAATAAAACAGCAGATAGAGATAATTTTAGATACTTCTGCTTAGATATTGAGGTTAATATTACTTTGCTTTTATTTTTTTTGCAAACAGGAATCTCAACATTTTTTACATCAAAAATTTTGGACCTCGCATACAAAATGTACTAGCCGGTTAACTCTGATAGTATGTGAGGTTCAAAATTTTTTATATGTCGACCTATATTTCTTGGGGAAGGTTGTTCAGTTTCATGAGCGGTTCACCTCTTGAAAGGACCCTGTATAGTAAAGATAAAACAGTCTCTGATTTATGGCCAATACTTTACTCCTAGTGTTTTTTAAATAAAAATCCTGGAAAACCATTTAATCTAAAATAAATATTGACAGGCTTGCGCTAAAAGTTGGCAATATTCACCGAAAAACTGGGACAGAACTAAAATATTAACTACTATATCGAACGGGTTAGATTTGGCAGGCAGTTGCAGGGGCATAAAATAAACAACTGCATTCAATAACTGGTGAGTGGAATTGAAAATTCTCGTGAGATATGCAGGAGCTGCAGAATAGTCGTCATAGTTATTTGGCAATCGAAAGAACCTCGTAACGCGCAGACCTTTGTAAGATAAAGGCTGTGATTCTTCACAGCAAAATGAAACTTGTGAGCACTCTGTTGCCCTGAAAACTTGCAGTTCTAGGGCGTACTGGGTTCACTTCCATACGAGTACACTTACATGTATGTGTAAGCAATGCATCATCGCACTTTCATACACTTCCATATACTAATCCAGCACTAAAGAGGCTTCTAAGGCCACTATCGCACTTTAGCGCAAAGCAATAGCGCAGCTTCGTGCGTTAGGACTATGTTGAGTTATAGTATAGGGATTGACGTTTCTTTTATAGATCTGACAGGCGCATGTTAACGCAGCGTTATTTTGCGCTGAAGTGTGGGTAAGGCGTAAGACACACACAAACATCGCATTTGAAACCAACACGCATCCCCCTCTTAAACGAATCACATTTTCAATCAACGCACAAACGCGTGTCGATTTTAAATTACGCAGCATTTAGAAGTATAATGTGAAGCTTATTGATTTAGCAGTGTAAGTATTTGAAATTGAAATTGAAATGAAAATAAGTTTGAAAATTGAAAAAGCTTTATAGATTTTATATACTTTATAGAAGTCATGGGCTGGTTCAGCCCTTAAAATAAAGCATTTTATTTTTTACACCCTGAATAGATTTGTTATTTTTTTTAATACACGTTTAAGATTTGTATAAAATTTAAGTTATTGACTATAATGTCAATAAATACTATTCGTTTGCATTTTCAAAAAAGCGTTGTCAATACGCATTTGCTTCTGAAAAAGTACCTATCATCATCATTCTCCTTGCCTTTTCTCGTTCTCTGTCGGGGTCGGCTACCTATTAATTTATAAAAGGGAATTTTGTTTACTTTACAAAAATGAATAAAAAAGACGTAGAAAAAGGTAGCAATTCTCAATAGGATCAGACGTAAACAACATGACCCGGAAATACTGGTTCACCCTTAATTTGAATGTTTTGCACAAAGAAATATTCACAATAAACAAGAATTAACAGTATACGGCACCTTAATAGCCAATTTAGGCGGTTTTAAGGAAAATAATTTATTAAATAAATATTTAACTTTTGTAAAAAAACACTTCATTTTAGTAGCAGACTTATTATTTTCGAATCATTGAGTTTACTTTACTTTTATTCGAAAAAGAGTTTGTCAAAAGTTGACAAGGGCTGCTGCCCACAATCAGATGTATGGCCACAGATATTTTTTATAGTAAATCCGAAAATCAACCTGGCTCTACCCACATTCACACATTTTACATTCTAATGAATTCCAGTGATCATGGGAGAAGATTGTCTATTTGAATATTTTATTTTGGGTCAATGCATCTTTATAATAACTACCAAAAACATTTACTGCAGGGAACAAATATAGCAAGGAGAATGATGATAATACTTTTTCAAAAGCAAATGCGTGTTGAGAACGCTTTGTTGAAAATACCAAAAAACACTTATTACATTAATATATACATCAATAATTTATATTTTTATACTATAATCTAATGGTAATATTGCATATATATGCATGCATATATGCATGTACATTTTTAATCAATGGAAACTATTATATAATAATATTTGCAAATATTGATCTCATTACGTGTTTCGGTTCGTTCTCACAAAACATCGTTCTCAGCATATTAGTAGCATTCCTAAGATCAAAGATTTTCATTTCAATGATATTTTATTGTATGTTGAAGTTTATTTCCTTGTACTAAAAAGTCTTCAGACAAACGTTTTTATGGTGTGCGATGACCCTACATTTTTTTAAATTGATAATTTGAAACAATTCAGAACCAATTTGCGTCAACTCCCGAGTTTAGTGGTTTTGAAGGAAAGTTAGACGTAATTTATTCCTTATCTTTCAGATTAATTCACTGTGGAAATTTAAAAAATGTGGGTAAGTCGTGTCAACTGATCAGCCCCTCATTTGCGGTATTTTGGGTGTAATTGTTTGTAGTATGTTTCGAATATTCGTTTTGTGTTCGGTAGGTGCAATAAATATTCGTACCTATTTATTCATATTTGGTGAAATATTTTTTTTCCCAATGTGTATTATAAACCTTCCTCTTCAATCACTACAAGAATTTAATTAAAAAACGCATAAATATCTGCTGCATGGCTTAGACAGATAAGCTGAGAAGTAAAAGAGTTACTTTATTTTACACTATGTATTGAATATTTGCCATTTTTCCGAAAGAAAGAAAAAATATCAGTACGAAAGTCACAGAATATAATACCACACTCAACTTTCTTATGAAATGTAACAAGGTTCGTATTTATTTCTGCTTTTTCGCCTCTGTTGGATGTGATATCATTGAAAGTAAGTGGAGTAGGCAATAATTCATCTTACGCAGGTAATTAAATCCCGTAATAGAGACGTTTACCAAGTAAATAACAAATACGACAGATATTAATGAGAACAATATTTACTTGTTATTACAGAAATAGCGGTATGACAGAACGTAATTATTTGCGCAATTATTTATTTGTTGGAAATCTATTATGTATAACTTTCACATAAAATACTTATTTTTAACTTTGTATTTGATACTAAATTTTGATGCTATAGCCGTTCTTACACTTCACGTACAATGCAGCAGTTGACGCACAATGCAGCGCTAAAATAACGCGGAAAAATGCATCTGTCAGAGCCATACTAGAAACGTCAATTCCCATACCTACTAAAACCGCTGTAGATGTAGGTGAACTCTCGACGCTGCGCTAGCACTGCGTCAACAACGGTTCTGTATTGGACCTGTGTTATTTTAGCGCTGCGTTTTGCGTTAAATGTGAGGAGGAAGTAGGAGAACTTTAATCACACGACATGCTAAAGCGGAAGTTTCTATTTAATAAAAGTATACCTAAAAAGCCTAACTTAGTATTTAATTTGTAGAACTCAAACCAAGGTTCTTTCACCAAGATCCACTTTGAATTTCGTGAAATAACGACTAAACTGACGGAATCTAAATGAAAAGAAACACTAATTGCCTAAGTTTATTTAGTCCTTCATAATAATTTCTACAATCTACGGCGAGGAACACATTTGACGCACGACGGAGCGCAAAAATATCGCAGCGGTCTGTTAGATCCATACTAGAAATGTCAATCCCCATACTAAAATCGCTCAACCGCAGTGTCATCCGTCGAGTGCGGTTTAAGTATGGGGGGTGACGATTTTAGTATGGATCTGACAGACCGCTGCGATATTTTTGCGCTCCGTCGTGCGTTAAGTGTGTTCCTCGCCTACCTAGTGCTCTAACCAAATTCAGTTGAACTAACTAATTAGGTTAGGTAGATAAGAAGTATTTATATTCTGTCTTTCTTCAAAATGTATTTTTTAAAGGATACAGGCGTGATGTAGAGCTTCGGTGGCCAAGTGGTTAGGGCACCGGTCTTATAATCGTGAGACCCGAGTTCGATCCCCGCCATGTACCAATGTGTTTTTACTCATGTACATTTACCGACTGCTCTTACAGTGAAGGAAGAACATCGTGATGAAACTTACATTCAAATAAAATTTGAATTCAGATGATATTTGAATATGACTTAATCTAGAATCGGGGCCGGGTTAGCCTTTGGGTTGCAAAGGTCAGATGGCAGTCGCTCTATGTAAAAACTTGGTTCCACGTCAAATCTCCTAGGTAAGGTAGCCAACCCCGACAGAGAACGGGATAAGACAAGGAGAATGATGATGATGAATAAAGGCGTGATTTATGATATGTATTTATTGAGAACCGATGTGGCACAGTTGTAGTGAGTCTACCTATGGCGATTCCGTCAAAGATTCCGGATTATCGATGGGATACACCATTTTTATCACCAAAGGGTCCAAAAAGAAGTTGCTGTCTGTAATAAAATAGATGGTAGCAGTAGCACAACCATGTCAGAGGACTGGTATTAGTAATAGGCGGTTGAACAACTTTGGCATGAAGTGTCTTAGGTCTCAGTGTGTCCCACACGATAAGAGTAGGAGTAGAAAAAAATATATAATAAAAATAAGGCGCATCGCATACTTAACGCACGACGGTCCGCTCTAATATCGCAGCGGTCTATCAGATCCATACTAGAAACGTCACTCCCCATACTTAAACAACACCCGACGGATGACACTGCGATAGCGCTACGTCAACAGCGGTTGAGCAGTTTTAGTATGGGGATTGACATTTCTAGTATGGATCTGACAGAATGCTGCGATGTATTCATATTCATATTCATATTCATATTTATTGGTATCTTTAAAAATACAGGTCACAATTTTTTAAAAACACAGACAATATAAGTACAATAAAAAAATAACAATAGAGCAAAAATAAAATCCAACAATAAACAAAAAAGAAATAAATAATAATAATACATGTCCTGTACAAAATAAATTGATACAATATAATTTAAAGTCAAATAATCATTAATTCCATATTCCTATTTAAGCATCATAAATTCGGGTATAGAGTAGAACGTCTTCTCAATAAGCCAGCGTTTTAATTTAAGTTGAAAGCTGCTGTCACTGGCTGCTTCAGTGATGTCATTGGGCAGCTTGTTATAAATCGAGGGGCCCATGACGTGTGTAAGCTTGCTCGCCTTCGCTAACCTGTGCCTGACGGGCACAAGCTTAGCGGCACTGCGAGTGTTGTGTGAGTGCAAGTCACTGTGCTTTACGTATGCACTTACGTTTTTACGCACATACATCGCGACATGAAGAATCACGAGAGAGGGTAATGTTAATATCTTCATTGATTTGAAAACAGGACGTGCGGAAGAGTCTTGTGGGATTTGGGCAATTATTCTTACAGCTCGCTTCTGCGCAATGAAGGCGCGCTCCCACTCTGCAGCAAATCCCCACAATTCCACTTCATACTGCAAGATCGAGTGTACAATGGCAAAATAGCACATGCGCACAACATGTTGAGGTGCAATGCGTGCTACTCGCCTCAGTGCAAAACATGCGCCATTCACCCTACCACACAGCCTATCAATATGCGGCTCCCACGTCATCCCTCTGTCCAGCTGGAATCCAAGGAAACCTGTGGTTTCCACCTGCGCAACTTGAATGCCATCGGCGTACACCCGTGCGGGCTTCATTCTCCTTCCAGAGAGATCAAAATTAATGAAGTGCGTCTTATTTAAGTTTAGCGCAAGTCCGTTACACTCAAACCACCGACTCAACTCGGATGCAGTGACATTGAGCTTTCTCTCCAGCTCTTGATGATCTGTAGCAGATACCACTACGGCAACATCATCAGCATACATGAATGTTTCACATCATTTAACAAGAGAGAAAACAGAATGTTCGAGACCGAAGACCCTTGGGCTACACCCAAGCAAGTGGTAACTGAATCAGAGCTGACCTTTCCACCATGAGCTACGACGACTTGCGACCTTTGCGTGAGGATGTCAATCAGCAGACTATGAGTCGGACCGCTGAAACCGTAGTGTTCGAGTTTGGCTGCCAATAAATTATGATCAGCCACATCAAAAGCCTTCGACAGGTCACAGCACAGTACCGCGACTTCTTGGCGACGGTCCCTAGCTTCCACGACGCGTCTGACAACCTCCCTAGCGATACATGTAGTGCTGCGTCCCTCACGGTATGCGTATTGCCGATCCGAGAGCGCCTCAGTGCTCGCCAAAAAGGCAGAAATACGAGTGCACAGACCATTTTCAAAAATCTTTGCTACAATGGGTATTACTGATACTGGTCTGTACGCATCGATATCTCCTCTAGACCCTTTACCCTTGAAGAGAGGAGATACTTTACTTTTCTTTAGGGAACCCGGGAAAACTCCTTCTTTTAAGCAGCGATTGAAAATATATGCAAAAATTGGGCTGAGTGTTTTTGCCGCTGCATTAACCATAAGTACGGATAGTTCGTAGATATCACGCGTTTGTTTTTGCGCCACCCGTAGCTT
Organism: Keiferia lycopersicella; assembly: GCA_029255805.1. Taxonomy (NCBI): domain Eukaryota; kingdom Metazoa; phylum Arthropoda; class Insecta; order Lepidoptera; family Gelechiidae; genus Keiferia; species Keiferia lycopersicella. The sequence goes on along the minus strand of JARACZ010000004.1, from coordinate 12,220,582 downwards.
AATTATACGTTCAACTTCTTGTGCAGAGAATGGGATCAATCTAAGGCACCGGTCTGCCGGCGCACGCGCCCCGCGCAGCATGCGGAGCGCGCCCGCACAGTCGGCGGGCGGCGCTCCACATGCTGCCGCGGCACCAACGAATCGAGTGTTCATGGCATTAGTTACGTCTTCCGGGTTCCGATAGTTCTGGTCATTATTAGCCGCGATAATGACACTCGTGTAGTCCATCAGTGTACTCTGGACTTTTCCCCTCTGCTGATTTACAAAATTCCATGTTGTTTTGATTCTATTGTGACTATTTTCAATTTTTGTAGTGTAAAATTTTGACCTTTCAATTTTGATTAATTTTAAATATTTGTCATTTAAATCATTTATTAGATTATTTACAATGTCATCATGTGGTACCAAATTGCCGATTTTAATAATGTCAAAAAGAACTGATTTTAAATTTAAAATGTCAGATGTTATCCAGTTGTCAGATTTACGGTTTTGTATACGTTTTATTGGAAAAGAAATGTCAAATTTGTTGCGTAATATATTTATGGTTCGTTCCACTAGGATCTGAAGTGATTCGCTACTTTTTTTAATAAATGTTTTAGCGGTCCGTCGTGAAAGAAGTTCACCTCGCTTTATTTTATAAGTACATAATCATATTCTGCTTGAACTCATTTCTTATATCTATGTTTTAAGTAAATGTTAAGATTTACCTACCTCACGATAATTAACAATTTAATCTTTTCATAGAATCTTGATTTTCTCTTAAAGTAGGTAAGTAATTAATTTCGTTTTTAATAATAAACTTAACCTACTTGTTTTAATTTAGGTAACGATACAGACAAACAACGTGTAGGTAAATTAAGAGAACGCGTTGGAGTCAAAAACATGTTACAGGTATGTATTTTTCCTATGTACCTATCCATAATGTTTATAGCACACCATATGGTAAACAAGATCTCCATTGCCGTGTGATGCCGGCTTAGAATAGCATCACCCCATTTCTTTCGCGTGGGTCTCGTAAGAGGCGACTATACGATTTGGGAGTTTCGTGTGTTTTACAAAATTAGGCGACAGGCTGATAACCTGTCAATACTGTGATACACGAAACATCTGAAAGGGCCTCAATTTGTCGGACGACGTAGGGATATATTTTTACAGCCGTTAATGCTCTGCCTTCCCGCAAAGGGTAAAAGCGTGATATGTGTATGTGTGTATTATGGTCTCCTAACTTTATTGTTTGGCAAGTGCAGAGAAACATGGAAACGTTTCTGTATAACTCTTAACTGCCATTTTTGAACTTTCACCAATCGATTAAACATAATCGTATTCAACCGCACATACCGACAGAGCATTACCATTTTGAATTTTTTTAGGAAACTTCCCTCTAACTTTTAACTAAAAGTGGCTTACGGAAAGTAAACTCTCTCCCCAGCTCTTTTCAGAAGTTTCTGCTATACGATATATTATTCCCAAACATTCTACCGAGAACGATGCCGAGAACGAGTACAATACACTGTTGGAACTTGCTGGAACTTAGAAAAAGTTTAATAAGTTTAACTTCGGTGGAAACACGAAAAATAAAGAGAAGCGGAAAAATAAACGCCAATATCATCCTGCTTTTGGCAGTCGGGTAAACATGCTTTTATTCTTTACTTTTGAACAAACTCCTATTCACCGATTCAGTTCGAAATTGTAAAATTTATAATGCTTTCAAAGTTTGTATAGTTCCTCATTGTAGCACCACTCATAATATTTTTAACAATTTGTTTGTGAGTAGACTGGTTGTAGCATCACCCCGTCTCCTCCCGTGGGGGTCGTAAGAAGCGACCGAGGTAGAAGCCCGACCCAAGCAGACCAGAGCCCTGGAGAAGGACAACTCCATATCTTAATAAACCCGTCGTTCCTGTGTAGTCAACCAGGGAGGCCGAGAAAGTGGCGCAGGTCCTGTGCAACCCTGCGTTTTCCAAATTGTCTTCATATGGTTTTTCCATACAAATCTAAATTGTACAAGGTAAACTAAAAAGCAGAGCACCGCGCATCGTTGCGTGTCAGTGCAATGTGAGATTCGCCCAACACGACCTTTTCCCTTCGGCATCATCACTCAAATATATTTTTCATGGTCGGTTTGCGGCCAAACCCGTGGTAGACATGTTTATTTAGCAGGACGGCTGCAAATTATGATCTTCATGCATATTGGATGAGGCCTACATCCGATGCCCGGCATCACACTTTTCAGTTGACAGGTTAATTTGTGGTCGTCCGGTTTTTGGCTCGCTTTGATAGAAATTAATTCTGAATTTGACGTTATGTTTTTTCATACAATCTGTTTTGTGTGTACGGAAATATTCCGTAATGAAAAGGCCAAACAGGACTTTTTTTAAAAAAATCTCCCTCTCTCTTTCTCTCTTTCTCTCTCTCTCTATTTTAAAATAAGTGGGACAGTAGTATAGGAATTGTAGTATAGTGGAATCGCCAGACTCTCATATCAAATCGAACTAATCTTTTTAAAAGCCGAGTATCCTCGCACTAAAAGAATTAAAAAGATATCAAAAGTAGATATTTAAATGTCTCTTATCAAATAAAATAAGTTTCTCGAGCAGATGTCGATTAAATTAAAAGTTGTAAGGATATTGGCTTGGATAGAGATAATATTGGAAAGCTTCATCTTAGAGAGTAAAATATACATGTTTGTAAATAAATTCGATTAATTAACATGTATTTGATGGAACTGGATGGAGGCGGCCTAAGAGAGGGGAAAGTGGAAAAAAGAGAGGGAGGCCTTTGCCTTGCAGTGAGACATGTCTGGCTCAAAATAACAAATAATAATTTAGATACTTTTGTAAACTTAGGAAATTGATAATGATTTCCCGTGAATACCTATAACATTTTACACTGCGCTTACGTAGCCGCTTGAGGACTGTTGTGTAAATTATAAAAAGACTCCCCTTCTGTCTAGCATTAGTCTTTTGATTCTGTTGATACGTATATACATTATTACACATTTCAATATTTCACGTTTAATATTTTAACTTAAAAAAGAAAATCAATTCAACCAATGAAACCACAAAACTTCCAATATAACCGGATTCCATCACTCCAAATATCTCAAACCATTCTTCGAACGAATATCTGTCAGTCTGGAAATAACTCTCTCGATTCAAAACTACCAGGAGTTCATGATACCAAGAAGGTATCTCGCAGAATGAATGTTATAAAACTGTGTTTTGGTTCGAAGCCAATTCGGCGTCAAGCGGTGGTTTACCGAACGGATTTGGCACGGTGATTTGGTGGCTCATTTTTGAACCGGGACTGACGGACGAACGGATTTGAACTGGAGTTGACTTTTGACTTTTGACTTGACATAAAACATTAAGTTGTAATGCCAGCTCCGAATAGTATCACCCCAATTCCGTTGGTGTTGTAAAAAGCGATTAAAGGATAAATTAAAGCAGCAGTAATCCCTGTAAACGCAACACCTTGCACTGTGCACAGCTATGCGAAATCAAAGCTCTACCATGCATTCTAACGGTACAAAAATACACCAGAACATCGTATCATCGTGTTTGCTGTTGACGCAAGATAAAACTCCCCAACTGGTATTCCTTCCGCGGAATCCGAGAAAAATAACTCTTATCCTCTTTTCCTACCGCTATTAAATACCTCCGTTTTGCGTCAGCGGAAAATATGTTCAGGACAGGAGAAAGTAAGTTTGTTTTCAAACATCCATTTATATACTCAAATAGCGAGAGTCTTTAGGTAGGTACAAGAAACATTTCTTGCAATCAAAGTATTATACTTTGGTGGATCGCACACTTAACGCAGGTCTGTCAGATCCATACTAGAAATGCATCCCCATACAAAAACTGCTCAAACGATGTCGACGCAGCGCTATCGCAGCATCGTACGTCGTGCGTCAAGTTTGCGATCATTCTTTCTCCTTTCTATAGCTATCAAAATGAAGGTACATAAATCCTTCAAGAATACATTTGAATTTAATATGCTTTTTTACTGCAGTTTCAAAAAAGTAACCCTCCAGAACATTTTAATTAGTGGTTACATACTGTCAAGAAGGGTATTGAGAAAACTAATCGCTTATTTCTTTTCTCAATTTTGTTATAAGATATTTTTGATATTTTTAACCGACTTCAAAAAAGAGGAGGTTTTCATTTTGACCTGTATGTATGTTTGTCCGCGATTATCTCGCGTTTGGATGAACTAATTTTGATGCGGTTTTTAGAAAAGTGTTTGTCAGATTTAGAAGAAGGTTTGAGGCATTCGCACTTTTATATGTTCGTTGATGTCGGTTTTCTTTAAAAAAAAGTTGTAGTACCTAAGTTAAGTTACCTTTTTTAACTTTTTGCCTCATAAACAGTGCGTCGTATTTCTACTACCTACTTTAGAAGCAATGAAAATCCATTTTGCTTATAATCTTTGTTTACAAATAATTACCAGCATTTATTGTTATCAAAACAATAGAAGAAATTATAAACCAATTGTTCTTAAATGATCATTCAATTCATTTACTTTCAAGCTTGGAGGCTTGGATTATTCTCAACCCAGCCGCGGATATACCAGAGAAACCGGATGCTCAGCGTTTGTGGGACGACATTGGAGCCAAGAGGCTACTAGAGCAGCTCATAGCTGGAGCGGTAGGGTCAGACCAGGCGAGACTGAGAGCAGTATCGCAGCCGGAGTCTGGTGCGTGGCTGCACGCGTTGCCTTCACCACATATAGGAACTCTCCTCGACGGTGATTCATTGCGGGTGGCTGTGGCCTTACGCCTGGGCTGCGATGTTTGCGAAAAACATATATGCATCTGCGGTTCCATGGTTGAAGCTAATGGTCATCATGCCTTAAGCTGCTGTCGCTGTTCGGGGAGATTTCCACGTCACCATGCCCTTAATGACATAATTCGTAGGGCACTGGTCTCAGCTAACATACCGAGCGTACTTGAGCCTCCAGGGTTAAGTCGTTTGGATGGCAAGAGACCAGATGGTTTGACCATGGTGCCGTGGAAAAAGGGAAAGTGCCTGTTGTGGGACGCGACATGTGTCAGCACGTTTGCGGCTTCGCATCTTGGTCGCACCACCAGATCGGCTGGTGCAGCTGCTGAACTAGCAGCTTTGAGGAAGAGGGAAAAATACTCTGCTCTAGAGCAGAGGTATCTGTTTATTCCTTTCGCTGTGGAGACAGCTGGGTGCTGGGGCAGTGAAGCTAAAGCCTTCATTAAAGATATCGGCTGCCGACTGAGGGAGAGAGGTTGTGACCCCCGCTCCGAGTCATTTTTGGTGCAAAGGCTTTCCATTGCCATTCAACGCGGTAACGCGGCGAGTGTGATGGGAACCTTTGCGCCGGGAATGACACGGGGTGGGATCTTTGACTGAAATCTTTTAATTTTAAGATTTTATAATTGTATTTTCAAGCTTGTTAAAATAATCTTATTTGAGTTGAATAATCATTTATCCACGCTTCGCAATCACACGGTTCTAAATTTTCACTTCAACCTTTAAAATATCGGAATAATACGGAAACGGCGATTCTTTTCGTACTTTAACGAAGTTATTTGTCGTCTCGTTGGAGGCACAATCAGGCGGAGGTGTCAGCGAAATGTCCAATTTGAAAGGACGAAACTTTCCTCCTCTAGACTAAGCGACAGTGCTAAGCCAAAATTCTGAAAACATTGTGTGCAGAAAAAAGGTTGCTTTCTGAATCTGGTCTTTTTACTAACTGAGATGTTTTGCCTCATGCCAACGGGTTAGCCATGCTTGTGCCTGTAATATAAATGTATGAATACGCAGCAACCTTTCACTTACTTTACAATGTGCATGACGTATGGACTGACAATGCACACTCAAGTTTAACTAAGCTACATCAGTGAGACCTAAGTTCAAGTTCGGCAGTTGTTAGAGAACTGCAATGAGCCAAGGATTTTGAAAAATTATGGTGTAAAGAATGCGGCTTAGCAAATTCATTACTATCTGACTAGAATATATGTATAACAAGGTAAGAGGTGAAAAACATTTCTACGTGTGAATGTTTACTACTTTGTAGAAATATCCACAAGATATTAATTTCGAATACTTGGTGTTTTAATGATTTTTTTCCGCTTGTTTTGTTTGTATTAGCTTTCTAACAACTAGTTAATTTCTACGTTTTTTTTAAAGTAAACCATTTTCTAATACATATTCAAGCTGTCACAATATTTTTGCAGTCTCAGGGGCTCACGCCTAAACGCAATCACTTTAGCTGAAACCTAGTTGTTGAAAATATCGTTCACAAAATAACTTTAAAGCTCAGGCACTATCTCCTAGCCTACTCAGGGTTCCAGAAAATGGCGACCATTTGCACCCCGATAAATTGTCCCGTCCAATGCTGAAATTAAACCAAGAGACGAATGGTCCTAACGAGGTTACCCCTGGTTACCCACTCATAATTTTTTTAACCCAATAACAGTGACAGGGTACAAACCACGCTCATAAAAGCCACCAACCCGTAAGAAACAAACCGTTTCGCTCAGAAATATTGTGGTAGGGCGGCGGCGCAAAAAATAATAAAAATATACTAGAGATGCACGGACTATTTGACCATTTTTATAGTCGAACGATAGTCGGTTGACTATTCGGTTATTATATTAGTCGGGAATTTATCGGCTTTATAAAAGATTTGGTGGGTTCTAATTACGACATCAAATTATTATTTTAATATTAAAATAATTAAATGAAATTAGGACAAACAAAAATGAAAAGTACAATTATGTTGGTTCTTCTTCTTTTCGTGTGGGGCTGCGAGTGGTCCAACGACCCAATGGTCCAACCTTAGTGTCAGAATTTTTCAAACGCCTGCTACAAGTAGCAGGCTTCTGACATGGTTATATAACGACCGCCGTCTAAGTAGTCATAGACAGCAACCGGCACCTACAGCTTAATGTGCGTTCTTTTCTTTAAAATCGTAGTCGGTGACTAGATGTTATTATATGCAAATTAGTCGTTGGAGTAGATTTATAGTCGATTAGTCGTCACTTTACCGGCAAAAACCAAGGTCTGTACATCCCTAATGAATACTGTTAATGTTTGCATGAAAGCGCTATTTCAGAGAAGATAAACTTTTTTATATTAAAAATCCTACAAAAGCGGTAAAACGTCATTTCATATTCACAATGGCGTTGAAGCCAGGCAAATCAGCTTAAGGTGGCTTGTACACACACCGGGCAATTATTACGGTCTGCGACTTTTATCAACATCGTCATTGGCCTCATACTCGTCCGTCTGTGATAAACGATTCAAACAGTGTCTGAGGCAAGACCACGGACATTGTGTTGCCTAGGACGCAATTATGGAAAACGCAGGGTTGCCCAGGATCTGCTCCACCCTCTTGGCCCCCCTTGCTGATTCCACAGGAACGACCATACATGCGGAGCCAGGTCGGCTGCAGGAGTCTACCGCACGGAAGACCTCTGTCACACGCGCCTGACGGAGACCTCGTTTTGGGTTTGGTGTGAAGTTGTCCTTCTCCAGGACCGGTCTTGGGTCGGGCTAACCCCTCGGTCGCCTCTTACGACCACTACGGGAAGAGAGGGGATGGTGCTATTCTACTCTGCCAACAACACACACGGCACATCATTATAGGTAAAATTTTATTCGGCAACGTGTGTCTGGTTTCGAATTTCGCTAAATTATTTCGTCAAAAAACCGCAACACAATGGGGTGCGTTGTAGAGAAGTTTGAAAAGTTTTATGTCACATTTTATGACCGCTTTCACCTACTTTGCCAAGCTTATCTAGTAATTTGCTTGGTGGTACCACTAAGTACGCTAATAATTTCTAAACTACGCATAAAAGGTTATAAGTCAATAAAAAACCTGGTTTTCTCACACAGCGCAGATGGAAGCTAGTATTGCTTAGAAAAGGTTGTAGAGGTATTAAGGGAAGTAGATAGCAGATATTATTATTTAGATAGGTTTTTTTCTATCTACCTAAGACAAACAGTCCAACTAGGAAGACCTTAATTTGAAATAGAGGTCACTTGACGAATCCAACTCGGCTGGGCAACTTTCGGGAAGTACGCAGCGTTTTCACGTCCAAAATTCCTCAGTATCTCAAGACGAAAGTGATGACATACGGTGCCGAGACGTGGTCTCTAACAATCAACCTCTAAATAGGCTCAGAATCACACAGAAAACTCACTTATTTGTTACCGTACCGACAGCGGGAGTTGAACAGAATATGGACGATCTAGTCAAGTCCGTGGGGAAATGCTGGATGCAGGCCACTTCTAATCGGACAAGCTGGAAATCTATATGGGAGGCATAATATTCATCAGTGGACGTCCTATGGCTGATATTATTATGATGGTGATAATGGGATGAGAGATGAGATTAAATCCACCCAGACTAAGCATTATATACGTATATTTAAAAATGTATTTTTACAACAAGTATTTTAAATTCTGTCCTGTGGAAATCGAACCAACGAATACCGGCGTAGAAGGCAGGGGTACTATCCGCTACTCTTTATTGTTCTATTTACACATCTACATTAATCAATGACTCCTTTTAGAAGCGTATTGACTGATGACAACTGTTGCTAGTATAAGTTGGCTTAACGAGTGTACTCCGAAAAAATATCGCCTTATGCATGACCAAGTATAGAAAATTATAGCATATTTTTTGTTTGCATCATTTTGTGCAATGTGCTCCAAGTATTCATCTAATTTATTAGTACTAATATTTAGTTATAAACAATCAAACAACATTGGTAGGTCAATATTAATGCCATCAATTATTTATTAAGAAAGACGTTCGACAGGGTTTCCAGCATTGGCGAGCCAAGCAGTTCCACTATCAGCTACCTTAAAGACTTCCACCACCGCCTTGCCCACTGCATCTGGTGACTGCCATGTAACTGTTGAAGTACAGTATTCCACGAACTCCTCTAAAGTTTTCTTATCTGGAAGCGAATACTTGCCATCTATTAGTCCGAATTTTGTCTTAGTAAATCCTGGGCAGACAACCACAACTCTTACACCAAATCTCCTAAAATTGTCCTGATGTCCTAAGGTTTTTGAAAACCCCACCACTGCGTGTTTTGATGCCTTGTAGAATGGTACGTAAGGATCAGATGTTCTAAAACCGTAGATCGAGCTGATGTTTATTATAGTACCACCTTTACCGCCTTTTTCAGTACTTATGTGTTCTAAAAATTTATTGCTCCACTCAATCATGGCAATCGCATTGATATTGAAGGTTTTTCGAACATCAAATTCGTTTACTGTACCTGCATTGTTCGCCAAAACATCTACTGTTTTGTATTTATCAAAAAATTTCTTTGAAGGTTCTTCTAAATCTTTGGTGACGTCACACTTGTAGAAATTTACTTTGTCTCTAAACTGTTTATTCAAGTTGGACTCAGTTTCTTTATCCAGTTCTTCATCGATGTCCAGAATGATGACATGACCGGCTCCGCTCTGCAAGAAGCTGATTGCAATCTCGAGTCCGATGCCTTGGGCGCCACCCGTGATCACCACCACCTTATTTTTCATAGACTTAGACATTTTACTATATTTTTTAATATAATTGATTCTCTTTTAAGTATCTCACAATTTATTGTACGTAGTAACAGATACAAGACAAATACAAACAGAAACAGTACTCAATAAGCACTGGCAGGCACACTAATGTTTTTTGCAAACTGAACGCAAATTAAGAAAAACTGCATATCTGTTGTCATGCGAAAAAAGATAAAACGAATTATACACCGTATCTATCTAGCAAACGATAAAGTTTATTTTAAACTTACAATTTAAGAAGCAATGTAATCTTACACGTGCCTTATCCACAAGATAAACAGATTGAATATATATCTATAGTGCGGTTTCTTGTACCTATTTTTTTTTAAATATACAGGGTGTGAAAAAATTTGCTGCAAATATTTTAATGGGGTCAACCAGCCCATGAAACTGAACAACTTTCCCCAAGAAACATAGATCAGTATCGAAAAAAATTTGGAGCTCCCATACATAAATACTAACAGACCAAGTCAGTTTGTATTGGTGGTCCAAAAAAATTCTCATATTTCGACCTACGTTTCTTGGGGAAAGTTGCTTAGTTTCATGGGCTGATTCACCCTTAAATATATGTATTTACAGCTAATATTTATACACCTTATACGGGGTGTAAGGGACAGCGTCCCGAATATTGATAGGGTGCAAGCAGACCTTGAAACTGCACAACTTTTTCCCTAGGAACATATTTCTGGAAACAACAAAAAAAATTCGACCTCCCATACAAAATTGCGATCAGCTGACTGCATTTACTATGGGAATCTAAAAACTTTTTGACGTATCCTGACTTATGTTCCTAGGGGAAAGCTGTTCAATTTCATGTTCTGCTCGCACCCTATCAATATTCGGGACACTGTCCCTAACACCCTGTATAATAGCGTGTTAAGGAAAACCAAACGATAGATGCTTATTACTTATTGACTTTCTGTAATTAATGTATTCCACACGAAAAAAATTGTATTAATTAACCGTAAAGGAGGCATGTCGCCCGCAAAAAATCTGGGCCGTGGGCGAGTTGACTTTTCTTGAAAAATTTGTGGTTATCTGGCCCGAATGCTTTTTTAATATGTCAAAGTCATCGCCGAAACTTGATACTGGCGAAATCATGATGAAAACTCTGGGTCACAAATACCCGAGACCATCCTTTTACAGAAATCAATTGACCAGTATGTACGCGAACCTCCAAAATTGGGTCTGGCAGCAGTGTGCCAATTTGCGCCTTTCGCCGACCGGCGCGATTCGCCAACTCGCACTGTGCCTACTCGCACGTTTAGCTTACTGCAGCGATCCGCGACCTGCGCGATTGGTAAACTTCAGCTATTGTGTACATTTAAGTACAAAATCTTTAAACCTTTTTATTTTTAAATCAGACTAAGTGTGACCATGATAAATATGACCTATGGTTTCACCCGTATTTATCTGCATTTTGGAATATTTGAAAGAAAATGAAAATGCATTTATGTCGGAAACTATGTGCGCTACACTATCAGTTTCTTTGAGGATGTTGTTGTTTTGACAAGCTCTACATTTCGAATGACAGCTGTCAAACAAAAAATGCATTTATGTTGGAAATTCTTGCACAAATATGTTAATACGACCCTTTTGAGAAATGTCAATAAGGTCGAAAATCGCGTGCATCACTTCATTACATTTGTAAGCGATAGTAGAGTCAGAAAATATGGTGCAAGCAATTTTCGACCTTATTGACATTTGTAAAATTTTAGAACAAAGGGCCGTATTAACATATTTGTGCAAGAATTTCCAAAATCCAGGGCATTCTGAAAACTGTCAATAAGGTCGAAAATCGCGTGCACCAGTCCATTAGATTTGTAAGCGATAGTAGAGTCAGAAAATATGGTGCAGGCAATTTTCGGCTAAACGCGTAGGTGGCGAATCACTGCAGTAAGCTAAACGCGCGAGTAGGCACAGAGCGAGTTGGCGAATCGCGCCGTTTGGCAAAAGGTGCAAGTTTGCACACCGCGCATACTCCGAATTATGTAATATTTTACAATTTATTGTTAAATATTTTTTTCTTTTTAAAATTACTTTAAACTTTCCTACCAATGGCTGCACTATTGTATTTTTTGGTCAGGTAAAAATATTTATAAAATAAAAAGGACAAACGCTTACAATAAAAATATCAAATTAAAAAAAGCATAATTATTCTTATTAATACAAAAATACTTATTAATATAAAATAGTAATTTTATCATCTGTTTTCTGTCATTTGTTTTCTCTATTTTGTAATTAAAGTTGCAATATATTTTTTTTGGACCAAATAACCACTATAAGCTTTATTTGTAGTTATCTGGCCCAATGTTAAAAAAACATTCGGGCCAGATAACCACAAATTTTTCAAGAAAAGTCAACTCGCCCACGGCCCAGATATTTTGCGGGCGACATGCCCCCTAAGCCTAATTAACGTAACATTGTATTGTTATTTCAACTATTATTATTAAATTGTTAATAATTGGCAATAGAATAAAAATGTGTATAATAAATTTCTATTGTTGACGAAATTGATCTTTTTCAGATTTTCAAATGGTTTCTAAGGCGTGCCTCAGCCTCAGCCTCAAGCGTAGCATTGGGCCTCTTTCACACTCAACGTCCAACGCAGCGAAAAAATAACGCTGCGCTAACGGATCCGTTTATCAAATTCATACTTGAAACGTCACTCCCATACAAAAACCGCTCTCGACGGACTTCCCAACGCACAACCGGTGCGTTAACGACGCATCCGTTAGCTCAGCGCTGTGTCGTGCCAAACGACGTAATTTTGCCTGACACTTTGATCATACGTCGTGCGCTGTCACTGCGTTATTTTAGCCTCCATCTGACGAACCTCAGATATGCGCTGAAAATGCGCGTGTGAAAGAGGCCTTAGATGGACGCCCTCCGGCTGGATGAGAAGACAGCTGGTAGCAGCTGGATGGCGAAAACGGGAGATCGTACCTTGTGGCGTACCCTGGAGTAGGTAATAGTGGACTGCTATGAATGCCGATATCATGCATCGTGTGTATAGTAAGTCAATAAGTCAAATACAACCTTGTAAGTATCGTATATTCATTTCGTGTTTCGTTTTCAGTTTGGATTTCTGTCAGATATTTTCTTTGGTGTATTTATTTAGGCCCTCAACCCAAGGTACAATTTCAACCACAAAAGGATTGTCTACTTTCGAAATCACTGAGATCTGGATTCATGTAGCTTTGGGTGATATTGCTTTTTGCTTCGGGACAAAAGATTTGATTTAGTCCTTTCTGTCCAAAATTGGTGCGGCAACAATGTCTGTTTTGATTATAATTTTTGCTGTAAGTCGAATAAGTAAAATCAATCATTCCTTTCAGAAAAATCAGTACACAGTTACTAGGTATTTTAAGTAGTACGAAGTTTTGTAACAAGGCGTGACATGTATGTATGTAAGTAAGTTTTGTAACCAAAAATCACGGTTTAAACAACGATAACAATAAACACTACTTAAAATATCTATCTCTGAGAAAGACTGCCGTGTGATGCCGGCTTAGAATAGCATGACCCCATTTCTTTCTCGTGGGTGTCGTAGAAGCCGACTAAGGGACTCGAAGGCTTCATGAGTATTGCAATTTTAGGTGACAGGCTGACAACTATAGTGATACACGACTTAATTGAAACGACCCTCAAATATTTACCAGACGTGGCAATCGCGACCGTAATATTCGGTCGTTAGCGCTCTGCCTACCCCCTACAGGGATAAAAGCGTGATTTTTGTGTGTGTGTGTGTGTGTGTGTGTGTGTGTTTGCATGTGTGCGCGAAAGCCTTTTTTCAGAGGCTACGGCTGGCACAAGTTCTTTTTGGCTAAATAGCAATCACTCTAACCCTTGAACAATAAATTATCACACAGAGAGCGGTCCTATTTGCCAAGTCCTCCAAGGGCTGGGAATCTGCGCTTATGACTTCCGAATTGTCCCTCCTCTGAAGTGTATCAGATAAGACGTGCCTGGCGTTCCAAGCAGGTTTCGGTCCTTGCCACGAAAACAGGTACGAACACTCTATGATACTGTGCTTGAAAAGAATCATCCATAAGTTGTGGGTGTTGTAAAAGGCTACTCATAGATGACTTCAAGGAGTAGGCAGCAGTGTTCTTGCTTCTTACTTTTCTTGGTTTCCCAAGATACAAGCTGCGTCCTAGTTTGGGAACCTCTGGAAACTATCTTGTGACTGTATTATTATATATATAATATATTTTCATTTAAATTTCTTTTAATTTTCTTACACTGCGATCGCCAATCCGCCTGCCAAGCGTGGGGATTATAGGAATATCCCCGAATAGGGAGAGGCGCACCTCCATTTTGAACACGTAAAATGGTGGACTGATATGCTGCTGTACCATAATGTCATAAATTCTTGGATAGTTTAACTTTACGTGAAATTGCAGTTATTCTAGAACGACAGAACCGAATCTGCAGAACTTTTTTCGTGGCGAGGACTTCAATCTCCTCAGGGACCTTCCAATCCAACTATCTCTAGCTTGTAGAGAAAACCATTGATCATGGCTGATATTAATCGTCTTCGTGATTTGTGGTCAAGGGAGCTTGTAAGGCCTCTTTCATACTAAACGCACCACGCAGCGCTAAAATAACGCAGTGGTCTATCAGATCCGTACTAGATATGTCAATTCCCATTCAAAAACCGCTCAACCGCTGTCAACGCAGTTGTGCCAAAATAACGCAACTGCGTCGATAGCAGTTGGGCAGTTTTAGTATAAGGATTGATATTTCTAGTATAGATCTGACAGACCGCTGCGATATTATAGCGCTCCGTCGTGCGTTAAGTGTGGGATCCGCCAACTCATGTGTTTTGATATGACACGTTCAACTTTAAGGCTATCAAACTTTGACACCAGCCATTGTTCTGTTATTTCAAATCAAATTGCCAACTTGTCGGTGTATCTTCCGCGAAACAACTGTATTCTCAATTGATGTTTAATTAAAAAGTTATCCAATAAATGTTTTGAAAGTACTTCCACAAGAACGCGCTGTTTTTGTTCGACTGGCCAACTTCTGCTTCAAGAAGTGATTCGAATTCATTTCTGGAACGAAAAAAATCTCCATCGATATGAAAATTAGAAACCGGGGTCGTAAGGCATTTCGAGAAATCTAGAAACTTCTTATACAAACATACATATATCACCCCTTTATCCCTTGCGGGGTAGGCAGAGCGTTAACGATCGTAAGAATACGGTCGCTATCGCCACGTCTGTCATTTTTGAGGATTGCTTTCCAAGGTTGTTTCAGAAATGATGTGTATTACTATAGTGACAGGTTGTCAGCCTGTCGCCTAAAAATTGTAATACACCAAAACTCTCGAGTCCCTTAGTCACCTCTTACGACACCCGCGGGAAGGATGTGGCGTGATTCTATTCTAAGCCGCCATCACACGGCAACTTCTTATACTTACTTAAATAATTCGCTAGATGGCTGAGCCATTAATAAAATGCAAAAGCCTAAAACTATTGTTCAAAAATTCCATTTTTGAAATTCCATTTATAGTTTTTCGAAATATTCAAAGTTTTAATTAATACACAGAAAAATAATATAAAAGTAAGTGTTTAATAAAGCTATCCAAATTAGAGATATGCCTTCATCTATTCGTATTTTCATACAAAATATCGTTTTAAAAAGTAGCTCATTTGACGTGCCGCCATCATGCCTATTTCATAGCATGCTAGATTCCGGCCAGCACGGTTCACCCGCTGTCAATTGACTACAAAACTGACAGGTCAAATGTATGGCGGGTGACAGGAGGAATCCAGGTAGTGTCGGGAAAAGGGTAGCTACCCGCCTGGCCGGGTGTTGTGGCCAGGGGACCGACGGGTCCACCTGGATCGGATTAGAAGTTGTATATATGCGTTGCGCGGTGAACACTTCGATACCGCGTTTCAGGCCCATTGTTCTGTCACGTGGCGTCATCTCTCCGATATGATGAGAACTCCTGTTGCGTCTTGTATGCTTGTGAACCACTTGAGTGAGCTTCATGTTGTAGCCACCAGAGGTCGCTACAAATGAGCTACATTTCAAAACGATCTAAAACTATATTGTTTATGAAAATACTGAAAGTATGACGTCAAATTGCGCTATTATGGATGGCGTCAAGACATTTACTTTTAAATTATTTTTCTGCTTTTTAACTTTCAAAATTTCTAAAAACTTAGAATGAAGTCCGTAGTATTTTTGGACAATAGGTAAAATTTGGTTTTAAGCGTACAACTTTTGTATTTTATTAATGAAACAATCTACTATTGCGAATTGTTTTGCAGCGGCAATAAGAGGTTTTCTTGGCATGTATTGTAAGTACATACATACATCTATACACAAATCACTACCGTGGCCCCAGATCACGTCTTTAATGACCTACTAAAATAATTGTATAAAGAAACAAAACTTTTTTGAGAGCTCCTCTTCAGAAATAACTAAAATCAATTGTAGCAACTCGAGAACTGCTTTTATTCGTTTCACAACAAACAAATTCAGAACAAGCTCAGTAACGCGAGCCGGGCTCACTCGAAACTACTCGAGCCGGAAACACTGCACGTGGCGCCATCTTGGAACAACTTCACGCGAATAATGGAAAACTCAAACCCTTAGTAAATACTTTCTCTTGCCACAATAAAACAAGTTTGGGTTTAAGTCGTGTTAATGCAATTAATAACCTAATTAAAAAACTAAATAATGACGTCACCCCTCTGTTTCCTAAACTTTCTCTTTCACTCAAAGTTTGCCTAGAAGAGATTTTTTTGAGCACGCCGTGCCTTCAGATTTCTGAGGGAAATCAACCTTAAAATTTTAATTTAATTTGATTGATTTCATACATTGATGATGGTGACGTAAGTTACATGAAGTGTGGTCAGCCTGGCCAACCCCTAGGCAGTATTTTTTATCCCACTCGTGCCGCGTTTCGACTAGGAACGTAAATTGTAGAATGACTAATTCATTTATTCAGTGACAGTATTGTACTGTAACTATCTGACATTCTAAAAGCATTCATTGTGAATCTACTTGAACCTAAACGATTGAAATCTTAAAGTCTAACATGTTATAAATAGCCAGACAGGAAAAAACTCCCAAAGTGAAAAATAGACGAAAATTTACACAATCTCCGCAGTAAAAATGGATACGATTCTCTGTGTCCTATCTATCTAAATTGACTCTACGAACACCTAAATACAGAGGCCAAGCCTCAAACCAATCGACTACAGAGGCACTCCAAACTACTTGAGTTACGAAGTCAGCACGTAGCGCCATCTGGAGGAGACTTGAGCGGACAATAGCAAACTCAAATCCGCCATAATGGTCGCGTGAAGTGTCGTAATAGGTTAGGATTTTTTCACTAGAAAAGTCTTTTTATTTTAAGAATATTTATGTGCGGAAACGCAAGACACCGTCACCCAAAACCCAAAGTCGGGACACTACGTCAGATCCATGATCATTTTTACCTACCTATTTTTGTTTTATTCCACACCATACATTTCTATAACTTATGTTCGATGATTTGTTACACCTATGTATTTTTCCACTATGCACGTTAGATCTATAAGTTGTAAAAATATTAGTTGCGAATATTTTAAGGGACGAATCAGCCCATGAAGCTGAACTATTTTCCCAAGAAACATGGAGAAATATGAAAAAAAAAATTGTCCTCCCATACAAATTGACTTGGTCAGTTGCAAATTTTGTAAGGGAGGTCCAAATTTTTTTCAGATTTCTATCTATGTTCCTTGGGAAAAGTCGTTCAGTTTCATGGGCTGGACACCCGTTAAATTATTTGCAGCTATTTTTTTTTCACCCTGCATTCTTCTTTGATCAAAAATTTGTTTTATCCATGTAATGCTACATCTTAGGTTAGATTTCCTTCACCGTCAGTGGTTTTTGAGACACGGCATCTCTTTGCGATTTTTTCACTGCGCGCAAATCCTTGTAACGCGGTGTAAGGGGGATTATGCTCCGGCGAACAAAATCAAACGAGCTAGCGGCGGCTTAGGCGGATCTCACACCTATGGTATATTTTATCGCTTTTTACTGGATCCCGTACTCAGAATCCTCAGAATAATAAACATATATACATACATACATATGTCACGCCTTTATCCCTTGCGGGGTAGGCAGAGCGTTAACAGCCGTAAGAATACGGTCGCTATTGCCACGTCTGTCATTTTGAAGGATTATTTTCCAAGGTTGTTTCCGAAAACATGTGTATTACTATAGTGACAGCTTGTCAGCCTGTCGCCAAAAAATGTAATACACCAATACTCTCGAGTCCCTTACTCGCCTCATACGACACCCGCGGGAAGGATGTGGGGTGATGCCATTCTAAGCCGGCATCACACGGCGAATGAATAATAAAACAACGCCACAAAGGCTGTATTTGGTAGACATGTCCACAAGATAGTAATTTTGCATACTTGGTGTTTTAATCAAACACTAGATCTTGGTATTAACTTTTTTGTTACAAAGCTAATACAAACGAAACAAGTGAAAAATATTCACGGCACCGATGGGATTTGAACCTGTCACTGCTGCAATCTTGATGCGGTGACGTGTGCCATTGTATCTGTTATTTTAATTCATTTGCCTGAGGTAACATTCGTATACGCATAAGCCTCTTTCTCTTAGGGGTTGGCAGAGACTTATCCTTCCACTTGCTACAATATCTGCATACTTCTTTCGAATTTCTACATTCATCAATCTACTCATGCACACTTTTTAGTTTAAGTTACTCTAGACCTGAAATTTCAGTTCCGACGTCGTTGTTTTCATCGTCTGACAGCCGATAAAAAGTTGTAGAAAGGCGCATCGTACACTTAACGGACGACAGACCGCTAAAACATCGCAGCGGTCTCGACGTACTCACTCACGTGACGACAAACCGCACTCGACGGACCACGCTGCGATAGGACGGCGTCAACAGCGGTTGAGCGGTTTTAGTATGTAGATCTGACAGAACGCTGCGATATTTTAGCGGTCCATCGTGTGTCAAGTGTGCGATCCACCAAACGTGCGTTGGGTGTGACAACCGGCTAAGTGTGAAATCCGCCTCAGCCAGTCTCCAAGCACTGATGACACTAGAACTGCGTCTTGAGCAGCTTAGCGGGATATTAAAATTTCTTGACTCGATTTTTATTCCGGGTTCAGTCGCAAATTGTGTGAATAGCAGGAACTCTTTGCAAGTCTTAGCCACTCATTCTTTCATTCATTCATTCATTCCACTAAGGCATTAGAAAAAGCAACTGTTGATTTTTGAAAAATTGAGTCGGTGTTGACAATCTTTAAGTAGCTGTATATACTCTCTTATTTTTAGTGGGATTCTCAAACCTCTTGTGAATATAACAAAAGACAATAAAAAAAGTCATTTTAGTAGTAAAGGAGATTACAAATAAAGTTAGTATCAATTCTGTCTATACTACTTCTTAGAATGCAGTAGAGGGTTAAATTCGTGTCTCTTGTATGGACCCCTTGATTCATAACTTATATTCTAGTCTAGTGACATTTGTGAAGTAGCGTCTTCAAGGAGACTCACCTCTTAAGGAGTATACCGGAATATCTCGTGCATATCCCTGTACCACTTGACAGAATGTAAGGGCGGGTCAAACTCGTGTCTCTCGTAAGCACACCTCAATTATAGTTTTATATGGACGACATTGTTTTGTAAAGTAGCATCTTTAAAAAGACATACCTCTTGAGGAGTATACCGGAATATCTCGTGCATATCTCTATACCACTTGACAGAATGTAGGGGTGGGTCAAACTCGTGCCTCTCATAGGCACATCTCAGTTCTACATCCTGTTGAAGATATTATATGGAGGACATTGTATTGTAAAGTAGCATCTTTAAAAAGACTTACCTCTTGAGGAGTATACCGGAATATCTCATGCACATCTCTGTACCACTTGACAGAATGTAAGGGTGGGTCAAACTCGTGCCTCTCATAGGCACACCTCAGTTCAACGTCGCGGCGAGGGTCAGCCCAGCGAGGCATTTCCAGCGAGGTTATGGTGTAGGAGACGCTGCGGGCTGCAACAAAAACAACATCGTTTTAGTATTCGGTTGGTAGGTACCCTATTAGGTTGGTGGCTATAGGTCGAAGAAGGTACCCTGGGGTTAAAATGGTACCGTATAACTGAGACTTCGTTGTCTGTCTTTTTTTAGTCCGTCTCTTACCAGGCTGGTATCTAAGAAATCTCCTGTGTAATTTACGCCATACGATTAAATAAATCACATAAACCGTATCTCTCTCATTTTTCGTGTGGGACTCCGAGTCGTCCGACGACAGTGATAGTACAAGAGTTAAAATCTTGGACAATGCCGTATTTTGTACAATAGAATAAAGAAAAAGGGGCTCCTATACAAAGGCTGATCGGCGTTGTTCGAGGCATCAGTAGAAGCAGTGTCGTAATTTAAAAACCCGGTCGACGCAATTTTTTTTTAATTACTTATTTTCATTTGGAAATGGATATATTAAAATCTCAATACACCAATGAGATCTATGGTATCAGAGTTTTCCAGTTAGTTACGCGCATTACAATATTTACTCTGTTTAATGCAGTAATTTATCATAGTCAGACGACTTACATACCCGCAGTCCAATTAGCATAACAAATTACGGCTTTTAGTGAAATCGGAGACAAAATGAATTTAAAATTAAAACTTCAATTGAAATTATGATGAAAGTTATGCAATTAAAAATTTCAGTTTTATTGAATTAAGTATTTTAGTGGAAAAATTTTGGAATTTAAAAACTAATCTATCCTCGACTAGCAGTGACTTATATGTCTGCTGCGGACTGTGTTAAAAAGGCGATTTCTATTTAGAGGCAACAAACACAATTAGAAAAATATCAGTAAAAGACCAAAATTTTAATTGGTGGATTATTCATTCGAGTATAGAGACAAGTGCGATGCTATAGTGGCGGATTGCACACTTAATGCACGACGGAGCGCTAAAACATCGCAGCGGTCTGTCAGATCCATACTAGAAATGTCAATCCCCATACCAAAACCACTTAAACCGCTGTCGACGCATCGCCATCGCAGCGTCGTCCTTCGAGTGCGGTTTTAGTATGGGGAGTGACGTTTCTAGTAATTAACAGCGTAAACTCTGCCTACCCCGCAAGTAATGAATTCGTGATTTGTGTGTGTGTATCATAGTATAAAGAGGGAAGTAAGTTATCTACAGTATATCCTATTTCAACAATGTTGAATGACGAAAGTATTTAAATTAATGAATTGGTTTACTTATCAAAATATTTGCACTTAATTATTTCATCACAATATTGATAAAAATCACATCTTTATTACGAAGTTTCCATTCGAGCAATTAGCTAATTAAAACAGAAGCTTTTATATGAATGAAAGGAGAGTTTGTGGAACAATATTTTCATCCGAGTTAACAGTATTATTTGAGTCGAAAAGCTACTTTCAGATGTAGCAGACCGTAATCTGGTATTTGCAAAATGAAAGAACGACGGTTGGAGATAAATTCGTAAAGAAATGGAATTTTGTTATTTTGAGTAAAAGTTTTTTTTTTCTCTTCTATGTTTTTACAAAAATCATAAACTGAATGCGCATTCATAACGTATTGTACGTGTAATAAAAAATACCGCACAGTCATGCACATAGAAAATGCAATCTTGATCTCGCAAGATCTCAGCCCTTTTAGCGACATTGATCTGCAAAATCTCGTGAATGCTGATCACGAATTAATTTTCACTTCACTTCAAATACATAGTAGCTGTGAATCCCTAAGTGAGACTAGCAACTCTCAAAATTCATTTGTATGACAATTCCTACTAACTATAATCCCAAACCTAGCGAAGTTGCATTCCCTATGTCTTTCTTTTTCTCCCCTGAGATCACAATAAATCCAAAGTGTCTCCACATAATCATGAATAAAACGCCTACAAAATCTTAGCGTGACAAAAAGTCTATTCTGGCAAAAAACTTCCCGGTAAGTGGCCAACTTTGCGCAAATCCAACCTACATTCGTATTTTTTATGATTTAGGCGCTTGAGTTGAAATTTATGGGCCTGTGAGAAGCCGCCGTGAATTGTTTATCAGGAGGAGTCACGGGAGGGAGACATTCTTAAGACATAGTATGTAGTAGTAGTAGTAGTAGTAGTGGGATAAAAAAATAAAAAGAAAGGCACAACCTTAGTCATAGACAGCAACCATGCCCATAGAAACATGCAATTATCTTTTTTACAGACAAAAAGGTTCAGCTTGTAATATCGTAAATAGACTAGAAAAAAAATCACAAATTGATAATATTGTTAGCTTTGTGAGTTCCCCGCCGAGAATCAAACCGGGAAGCTTTGCGTCGCAGGCAGTCGCACTACCACTGCGCCACAACGGCCACATAAGTAGGTGTCTCTAAGAAGCCCTGTGGTCTTGAAGGCTTTAAAAACCAATTTTTCGCAGATTACCATTCGTAGTCCATCTAGAGTTTGGACGCTATCCAAATTGCTGTGCGGACGATTCAGAACCATTTTCTAAGTTGGGGGCACGAGTCAAAAGATCCGATGAAACCTGGCGTACGAGTTCTTTAACCAACTAATTCACAGCCGTCTGATCGTGTAACGACCGCCGACAAACATATCGAAGACAGAAACCGGAAGCGGTGACGTGCCTTCCAAAAGGACAGACAAGTCTCTATTATTGAACAGCTGGCTCTCTCTGTATTATAATAACCAGACTAGAAAAAAGTGAACAACGTGATATCAACTTTGTCAGAGCCCTGTTGAGAACCAAACCCGAAACCTTCGCGCCGAAAGCAGTCGCACTTCCACTGCGCCACATCGGCCACCTGGCCGACACCCTGATGAACACAAGGCCGCCGTAGTTTGGCATTTACACAATTGACGCACAACGCAGCGCCAAAATAATGCATCCGTAACGCAACGGTTTGTCAGATTCATACTAGAAACGTCAATTCTCATCTTAAACAGCCGACAGACGGCTGCGTTACGGATGCATTCTAGCGCTCCGATGTCCGTTAAGTGTGAGAGCCACGTAACAACGCAAAAACACTTTCCCTGTAGGCGGTAGGTACTCATCAAATCTGCTAAGAAGCTGACGACGTAATGGCTTTTGAATGGCGTTCACCGTACTTTTGTTACCTCTGTTTTATTTATGTATATCGTAACCAAGATGATGCCGAGTGATGCCGGCTTAGAATAGCATCACTCCATTTCTTTCCCGTGGATGTCGTAAAAGCTGACTAAGGGACTCGATTTTAGGCGACAAGCTGAGAACATGTCACTATAGTGATACACGACTTATCTGAAACGACCCTCAAACATTTGTCAGACGTGGCGATCACGACCGTTATATTATTACAGTCGTTAACGCTCTGCCTACCCCACCAGAGATAAAGGCGTGTTTTGTGTGTATGTAACCAAGATGATGGTTCTTACAAATGTCGCATGGTTTTCCGTTTTAATAACGCTAGGTATTACGGAATACCGACGAAAAATCTATCGACGAAGTTATCGAAAGTTGTCATTTTATATGTCAACAATTTTTTTAGGTAGAGGGAACAATAAAACTATCTAGGTTTTGGTTTTGGGACTTTTTTGAGAGTTGAGTTTTTCTGAAAAACATTATCGTAAAATTAAGAAAAACAAGTGAGTTCGGTCTACCAGCTGCTATAACTTATTGCTTCTCCAAAATAACAAACAATTTTAATCAAATTCTCGTAAAACCTAGTTCTTGCTTCAGTGCTAGCTAGAAAATAATCCAGTCCTTGTAGAATAGAACTAACTGTTCTGATATGTAAATTCAAAATCGACTGTAATATAAATGCAAATTATTGCATTAAGGTAAATAAGTTTCATGCAAGGTTAATGCAATGGAAAACATTGTTCTTCAAATCAAGGCTCTTTTGTAGAACTATTTTTACGTTTCAGTAATTTATTTTTTTTAGCATAGCTATATTTTTTTTGCAATCAATTTATTAACAGCCATACCTACTGGTCATGGCTATACCTCTATAAACCGTGCACATAGAAGGACGTAACATAAAAATCAATACACAAAAGTTCAATACTGTCATCCACCTTTTGAGACACAAAAGAAGGAATAGTGTTATGAGGATTCTTTACATGTTCATTACGTTTAGCAGGCGGCTAAGCGAGCGCAGTTCAAGATACTATAGCCGCTTTACACGACACTTTCGACTAGATAATGTGGAGATGGTATTCTAAGATATGCCAACGATTCTTTCCTAGTAAGGCTCAAATCGGCCACCAATTGTGGAAAGCACGAACGAGGTGGAAATCCGTTCAAAAATCCGAATCCTAATCGTTTACTATGAAGACAGACGATGTGTGCTCAGAGCGCAGATTTTTCAAAGGAAAATCTAGATTTATTGAGCATTATGCAGCCAGTGTGCGCAGTTTGCATGTTTGGTTACTTTATTTGAATGCATCGTAGAATTATCGGTAACATAGGGAACAAAAGGAGTATTTTTGAAACCATTTCGTATCTGTTGTGGATTGCTCACAGAAATTTATTTACGCAGTATAAAATGTGTAGTTGGACCACGCATTAGAGACCCTTGCATTTAAAATTGTTTCAAGAATACGAAAATACAGAAAAGTAGCGATAGGTATCGAAGCTAAGTTTAGTCATCATTACCAGTCTTAGTTATACAGTTTTTCGATTTCCCATGACTTTAATTCTGTATTGTGCGTTTAATGAGTGTAAGTCTTTTTGCAATTAAATATTCTCGGTGGGTTCCCAGTCTGGTTAGGACATTGCGGGCTGAACCATCCGATGGTCCATAAGTAAGATGGTTCCGTGTTTCGAATGGCACGTTAAGCCGTAGGTCCCGGTTGCTGTCTATGATCACTTAGACGGCGGTCGTTACACAACCATGTCAGAAGCCAGCTACTAGTAGAAGGCGGTTAAAAAATTCTGATACTAGGGTTCACAGGGTCGTTGAACGACTCGGTGTCCCACACGAAAAGAGAGATTAGATATTTTTTTATGATTTAGGCGGATCGCAAATTTAACGCAGGACGGAGTGCAAAAATATCAGCACTAGCGCAGCGTCGTCCGTCGAGTGCGGTATTAGTATGGGGAGTGACGTTTCCACTATGGATCTGACAGACCGCTGCGATGTTTTAGCACTCCATCGTGCTTTTAAGTATGCGATCCGCCTTAGGTCAGTATGCGTTGGGAGGTGTTTTTTAATAATTACTTTTAAAGCGTACTTTAAAATTTAAAAATATTACTTTTAAAGTTTACACTCACGCTGGTGAGTTTCAAAACTTCACCTCATGGAATTTGACCACTCTAGAATATTCTAGAAGCGAAATATAATTCGCTTAACCCCGGTCAAGCACAATGGTCGATATAATAAAAGGCGAGCGGTTGGCCAGATTGGATGGAAGTATAAAATCCTTTTAGCCTGAAACTTGGATTTTACTCTGCCGACATGCCCTGATTTGGATGTACATTTCTGGCTATCTTGTCATCACATCAGCGTATAGCAGTTCACTGCTGAAAAGAGGCCTCCTCCAGGGTACTCCATAAGGTACGATCTGATTTCATCACTCATTCGCTACCAACCGCCTTTTTAAGTTACCTGTTTGGCTATCTTGCCGAAGGGCGTCTAACGCTACGCTTGCCAAGGCGTAGCTATCTTGGGGTCAATAAAATATAGGCCAAGACAGCCAGCAATGTACTTTAGTACCCTGTTTCGAGAAGGTAGTGTAATAAGGCCTTCACTTCAGATTTTCCTCTGGACCGCCTGGAAGACATTTGGGGATCCCAGCCATTCTTTTTGATTACAGCATTCAACGTTAACACTCAACCTACCCTTGTGGTTCTTTTAGTGCCGCTTATTTTATGTGTTACTCAACCATGTCAGAGGACAAGGAGGCGATTGAAAAAACCTGACACAAGGGTTCATCGGGGTCGTTAGATGACGCGGTGTCCCACACAAAACGAAGAAGAAAATATCTTTGTACTTCATATTCTTCTTTTCATAATGACGACATCTATACTGGCCAAGCTCAGCGTAAAATATATATGACTTACGTCATGTTTTGACAGAAAGAATATTATATACATTTTTTTTAACAAAAACAAAGACTTTTAAACACAAGAAATAGTTCTATAACTTTTCACAACACCAAACTTCGCAAGATTACCAAAAGAAACCACGTTTCACCCACTACAATATTTATTATAACCAAAATATCCTTTACGCAATGTAAGTTCCCAGAATACTTCGAGCGCTAAATATGTACATAACTTGGCAAAAATAGGTGCGTATATATGTGCGCCAGCTAATAAAACACAGCATTACTTGACGCGGGGGTTGAATATAGAGCTCCTGGTATTTGGTTGCGCCGATATTGCGAATTTGAGAGATCTCCTAGGTTTATATACGAAGAAAATGATCTGCTGTTATTGCTGGCTGAATAGGCCGAATTTGAGATGAATGTAAAAATATCACAAAAATATACCTTTTGCTTAACATAATAATATTGCTATCGTTGCCTTTTGCGTTCAGAACTTGAGCAAAATTGTCTTAGAACTCACAAGTTATGCTACAAAAATAGCTTCCTTACCAGTTTTGTTAAAATGTATCTCTACAGGTACTCCATAAAGGTTAGGTTAGGTTAGGTTAGGTAAGGTTAGCTCGTGATGTCTTTCTATTTCGGGAAAATGCATTAAGTCCATTTTCCTTTATTTACTTCTGTTTTAGTATGCATCTGTCAAACGTCACAGGTATCAAGCTATATTCAAAGCAGTAAAGTATCTGACACCAGAAATCATCCGGATTGTTGGTTGGTATTTCACTAGTACTACAACTGCCAAAACAGTCCACTGCTGATCATAACCCTCCCTCAATCGGGAGTAATACTCAGGAGTAGTACTCATCACCAGCAGGCGGTTTGGCGAGTGCAGTGCAAGTTATTAGGTATTGACAAGGAAGTTGATGCCCATTTCCTGGATTCGTCTTTTACGACATCGACACAGCTTCTTCTTTTTTCTTCTTTTCGAGTGGGACACCGAGTCGTCCAACGACCCGATGAACCCTAGAGTCAGAATTTTTCAACCGCCTTCTACAAGTAGCAGGCTTCTGACATGGTTGTGTAACGACTGCCGTCTAAGTGATCATAGACAGCAACCGGGACCTACGGCTTAACGTGCCATCCGAAACACGGAACCATCTTACTTGCGGACAATCGGGTGGTTCAGCCCGCAATGTCCTAACCAGACTGGGAACAAATTCACTAAGTGATAAATATCAACTTTGTGAGTGACCCACCGAGAATCGAACCCGGAACCTTCTGCGTCAAAGGCAGCCGCACAACCATTGCGCCACATTCGGTCGTCCACACAGCTAGAAATAGGTGATGCTATTCTTAGCTGGCATCATTCGACTTACATGGTTACTAAAGTACCTAATACTACGTTGAAATAGATTGAAGAATCTACCAATATGAAAAAATTTCATCAGCCAATCACAAAACGTTAATATCAATAAAATTCAGGGTTGACAAAATGATTAATATTTCGAGCATCATCAATAAATTGATTCAGCCATATTGAATTGATATGATTATTCAGTATCGTATCTCTTGCTCATTCATTCATGAGTGTTATACAATAACTCTTTCAATTATATTTCGAGTGACCGGGTAAATTAAAATTCAATCAATTTTAAATGTGTCGAACGTTAATCGACATACATACATATATCACGCCTTTATCCCTTGCGAGGTAGGCAGAGCGTTAACGGCCGTAAGAATACGGCTTTCGCCACGTCTGTCATTTTTGAGGATTGTTTTCCAAGGATGTTTCAAAAAACATATTGTGTATTATTATAGTGACAGGTTGTCAGCTTGTCGCCCAAAAATTGTAATACAACAATACTCTTGAGTCCCTTAGTCGACTCCTACGATACCCGCGGGATATGGGGTGATGCTATTCTAAACCGGCATCACACGGAACAAAAAATCGAAACTGAGATAAAACGTAGTAACTTAGTCCCTTTTACGGCACATTTCTATCTGTCTTGAGACTGTTTTGTCTGTAGTGTGGGCAGACTCTTAAGACCTCTTACTTTGGCGTTAGAGACCTACATAATCAGTTTTAGCAGGCATAACTAGGTACTTTAGTTTCGTAAGTATGTTTATTTTCAAAGGGCA
This sequence comes from Keiferia lycopersicella, assembly GCA_029255805.1. Taxonomy (NCBI): domain Eukaryota; kingdom Metazoa; phylum Arthropoda; class Insecta; order Lepidoptera; family Gelechiidae; genus Keiferia; species Keiferia lycopersicella. The sequence goes on along the minus strand of JARACZ010000004.1, from coordinate 12,192,834 downwards.
CGTTAAGCCATGCTCAGCATTTCTCTACGTGATCGAATTAGAAACGAGGAGATCCGTAGACAAACCAAGGCAACCGACATAGCTAAGAGAGTCAGTAAGCTGAAGTGGCAATGGGCAGGCCACAATGCTCGAAGTACCGATAACCGGTGGAGCAGGAAAGTTATCGAGTGGAGACCACGTACCGGCAGGCGCAGCATAGGACAGCCCTTCGCGAGATGGACAGACGATCTGGTCAAGTCCGCGGGGAAATGCTGGATGCAGGTCGCTTCTCATCGCACAAAGTGGAAATCTTTAGGGGAGGCCTATGTTCAGCAGTGGAGGTCTTATGGCTGAAATGATGATGATTATGACGTCAAGCCGTCGGTCCTGGGTCACTATTTTCTCCTAAGGGTTGCTTATTTTTAGTAGTCCAGAGACCTGGGTTCATTGGGTCTTTCATCAACTCCCTACAAAAAGAAGACCACTGCGCCATATGAATAATTCAATACATAGCTCACGCAGTTCGCCTAAACATACGCACACACGCGTTATGCATATCAAATACACTGAAGTAGTAGATAACTAATCCTGGGATTTAATTATGCTTCTACCCTCGTAGTCAAGCTTAAAACAGAGCCGGATTAAGGTAGAGGGACAACTAGGTGAATAAGGCCTAAGTAAGTAGGTAGTAAATGTGCTAGTAATGTGTAGTAAATGTGTAAGTTTTTCACACGAATATAACAGGACACAAAAGTTGAACATTATTTTCATTATACTACTTATTTCGTTCGGCTACCTAAGATAGGGCATTTAACGTGGAACCAAGTTTTACGCAGAGCGACTGCTATCTGACCTCTGTAACCCGAAGGTTAACCTGGCCCAATTCCTAGGTTGTCAGATTCAAAAATCATCTGAATTAAAATTTGAGTTTCGTTATGAAGTTTTTCTTTTATGAGGTGCAGTCGGTAAATGTACGTGAGTAAAAACACACTGGTACATGGTGGGGATCAAAATCAAGTGTCAGAAAAACTATACAGTTTTGTACCGTATTAAACTATAGTTTCAAAAATGTAAACAAGTTACCCACCAATAGCCGGCCCTGTCGGGCTGTTTGTACATATTGTGATAAATAACACCCGCGGGATTGGTTCCATTTTAACACCGGATTACCTCCTTACAAAGGGTAAAGTGGGGGTTTATTCGTATACTCATGTAACGTATACGAGCTCCACTTTGGCTTTTAAAAATTGAACTCTGAGAAAAGCAGTTATGCAAGTGGTTTTTTACATAAGTGTCATTATAGTTTTACTCGAAGATTCTAATTGATAATTATTAATTATATTATTTCGCACTTGCATAAATACAATTTTTGTCTACTTTAGTTTAGAAGGTTTACACATTATTTAACAAACAAGTTCAAATTTAAATTCACATAAAAATTTCAAGTCACGTGCCGAGTAACATTTTTTTTTCATAACCTTACTTTTGGCGCAGGAAATAAAATATACTTGAAAAACATTTTTCCATTTATAAAATTCATATCAATTCGTTCAATATATGAATCGTAAAAGTTATTATATGATTCAGAGGTACCTAGTAACATTCAGATTTAGAATGCATAAAGCAAATCTTTGTACAGCTGTTTTTGTATGTGTGCTATGAAGCGAGTGAAAAAGGCGTGATATATGTATGTATGCCTATAAAACATTGTAAACATGTATGTACCTACTTTTTGAAAATGAATAATACTCGTATCAATTTACAATTGATTGAACTCAAGGGGGGAATGTTATTAAGTTGCTTCATCTGTAAAATACTTGGAAATTCAAATAACTAGTTCTCGCATGTCTTCTAGAGAAAAGCAAAAATATTAGAGTTGTTATTTTTTGTAAGTTGTGATATATGGTGACATGAAAATTCTACTACCACGCATGTGTGAAAAAGACTACGAACGTGACAAGAAACTCACTTATGAGGAAAGTGATCATTATGCAGGCGAAGAGAAGAACAAAACAAAAACAAAGTCAAAAAGCAATCAGGACCCTTTTTCCCTCCTCCAGTAAGACGCCCTAGGGCCGCCGTACACAATACCATAGGGTAAAAGAAGGGTCAATTATAGGACGTTCATTGAAAGACGTTTGAGATGGAATTCGTAAATTAATTATGATAATTTGTAATTGTAGGCTTGTTATCTAGAAGAAAACTGTCTTAACCAGTCAAAATCTAGTTGGCTAAACTTCATCATCATTTCAGCCATAAGAAGCCTACTGCTGATGATAGGCCTGCCCTAAAACTATCCACCTTGTCCGATTAGAAGCGGCCTGCATCCAGCATTTCCCCGCGGACTTGACCAGATCGTCTCCTACGCTGCGCCCGCCGGTACGTAGTCTCCAATCGAGAACTCTTCTGCTCCATTATAACTAATAAATCGCAGAAAACTACATCACTGTATTATAATTGAAATCTCTTCTCTCTTCTTCTCTATATTTTAATAGTTTCTTAAAATTGTATAATACCTAACATGGGAAGTATTTTAAGGTATTCTTCTAAAAACATCTAGCAAAAGATATCCGATAGTGTACGGCGGCCCTTACAACACCTACTCGACTAATATCCGTGAATAATGCACGGGATCGCGTAATAAATACAGATTAACAATTCATCCCATCCGACTCGCATCGCTCGTTTGCTTGTTTAGTTAAAATTTCAACGGTGAGCTCCTCCTGTAAGGCGAGTCTCACATACGCCAAGCGATCTTGCGGTTTGTGAGTCACAAATGTGACACATACACACACACACACACACACACACACACACATATATCTTTATCCCTTGCGTGGTAGTTAGTAAAAATGCGATCACTTTAGCTATGTCTGACAAAATAACTGAGTATATTTTTCTGATGATTTGACGGTTCTTTCAGATGATGCACGATTATCATTGTAGTGACAGGTGGTCGGCCTGACGCCTAACGTTACAAAACACCCTGTATAATCATCATTATCTTTGCCTTATTCCGTTCTCTGTCGGGATCGGCTACCTAGCCTAGAGGATTTGACGTGGAACCAAGCTTTTACATAAAGCGACTACCATCTGACTTCTGCAACCCGAAGGCTAACCTGCTCCGAATCCTAGGCTAAGTCACATTAAAATATCATCTGAATTTAATTTTTATTCAAACGCGGGTTTTATCACGATGTTATTCCTTGCTACCTCACAAATATAACATGTATAAATATTTGATCCAAATATTTTAAAGGGTAAATCAGCCCTTGAAACTGAACAACTTTCTCAAAGAAACATAGGTCGAACTATTTTGTCGCTTTTTACCACGGGTAGAAATAAGATCATGCTATTCTTAGCCGCCAAATACGGCAATTTTTTATTTATGATTTTTTCCGTTGAATAAATAACAAATAAACTGGCGTGTGTAAGAACCGGTTAACTTAGAAGAGCTTGTTTCGTAGCTACGACCTACGAGATGTAGCAGGAAGCTACGGCTTAGTCTACGTCTACGTGCTTTTGTAGAAGCCTTAGCTAAACTTATGTTACTAAGATAAAACTAATTTTCTATAAACATTTTTATACATACATACATGTCTCACCTTATTTATCCCTTGCGGGGTAGGCAGAGCGTTAACGGCCGTAAAAATACGTATGACAGGTGACAGGCCGTTTCAAATAATTCGTGTACCTATTACGCCGCGTGAACGACGTCACGGGCACCAGCTAGTCTTAAATAATGTCGTAAGTTAGCAAAATGCACCTGTTGCGTCGCACTTTCTTCAAGTTGTCATATTTATGGCATCATATTTATGTTTATGGTTCACCTACATCACCTGTGGCGCATTTTGGACCGCATCGTACTGAAAGCGGAAATCTTAAGGAAATAACATACATACATAAATCACGCCTCTTTCCCGTTGAGGTTGGCAGAGACTATTTCCTACGATCCTGGTATATTTCTTTGCTTCTTCTATATTCATCAGTCTTTTTGCACGCCCGTCGGTTTAGGGTACTTCTGACCTGACCTTTCTTCAAAACGTTCCCGATTTGATCGATTAAGAAAATTCGAGTTAAGAATTGATTGCAAACTAAATTTATCTTCCGATAAAGAGTTGAGACTTAAAACTTTTGAAAACAATGTGGATGGATATGATTAGTGTTTTTTTTTAAACTTCTCTCTGAAATATTATAGGAAAAGTAACTAGTATCTTATAAGCCCACATAAAGTCCGATTATTTGTTGACCAATCTTTCTTTTACTACAAGAGAAAAAGCCAAAAGGACACAAAGAAAAGGCCGAAAATTTCATCCGAAACTAGTTGAACTCTTGGATTGGATAACCGCAGAAACCCCACTATATCAGTGTTTACATCAATCGTTGTAAATTGCTTTGTGCCCCAAGGGAGCTATGATCCCTATGTTTCTGTCAGGCTCGCCGTTAAACTATGGGTCGGACACCCCGTGGGGGAGTGAGGGTAACGGGCTGAGTAATAGGGGATGTGTGGTAACCGGTATCTTTGACCGTAACTATGAATAATATGGGGAAAGGTTTATGCATGTTAGCGGCTTAGATACTGTATTCTACTTTGGGGTGTGTCGCAAAGAGTGATCTATTTATTTTTTCTTTATCCAATAGTCTGGCAATAAACACGTCTTTAAGAAGCCAATAAATGTAAATACCTATTACAAGAAGTTCAGAACGCAATTTTATTTTCTACATACATAAATCAAGCCTCTCTCCCGTTGCGGTAGACAGAGACTACTTCCTTCCACTTGCTAGGATAATGGCATACCTCTCTCGTTTCTTCTACATTAATCGGTGTTTTCTATTACTACTAACTAATACAGCCAAAACAGTCTTCAATAGGCGTGGCCCCATTGGGGGTATTGCTATACTCGCCACGCTTGGCAAGTGGATTGGCGAGAGAAGTGCAAAGTATTCTAGATATTCAGGGAACTCTGGACATTTCTCGGATTCATTCCTTAGTCTATTTTACATACACGACTAGAAAAATAAACTCTTTCACAATTTATTTTTTATGCAAACCAATTTCCCTATCAGCCGAACCATTTTCCGATAAGAATGCCGGCAAACAAATTATTGTCAACAAAATGTTTCCGATTTTTGCATCGGGCTGCGATAAATCAGTCAAGTGAACTCCCTAACGGGTAGGGTTGCCATCTGTTCAGCTTTAGCCGGATGTGTCCTGCTTTTTTTCACTGTCTTGTCCGGCTAAATATTTACTTGTCAAATATTACAGGGCCCTAAGTCTGCTAAATGAAAATCTCGTTTTAGTTAGATATCGATTAGATCTCAGTTGGATTGTTTCGTTTCATAGTCTGATAGTAGTTTGAAGTACAGAAAATCTTAGTGGCAATGGAATGACAGTTGAGTTTTGATGGGGTTACAATGACAAAAAAATAGCAGACTTAGAGCCCTGGCCTGTCCAGTTTATTAGATTTTGCTTCAACTCGTCTACTGTTAAACATAAAAATTCCGATTTATGTATCTGGCTGCGGCTGTCTGGTGACGATGCAGCGCAGTGGTAGCTCAACTGACTATGATGCAGAAAAATTCGGGTTCGATTCTCAATGGGTCACTCATAATGTTGATATTTATCAATCAGTGATTTTGTTCCCAGTCTGGTTAGGACATTGCGAGCTGAACCACCTAATTCTCCGTAAGGTGCTTCCTTGTTTCGGATGGCAAGTTAAGCCGTGGGTCCCGGTCTCTGTCTATGATTACTTAGACGGCGGTCTGCCTGCTAGTTGCAGAAAGCAGTTGTCATTTTTTTGTCACTAAGGTTCATTAAGTCGTTGGACGACTCGATATCACACACTTAAAGAAAGAAAATAAAATTCCTTTAATTTTACAGCGTGAAACGAGTTGCTTAAAATGAGTTTTACTTCTAAAATAAGTCTGGCTTATTCAGCTCGAAATCCAGACTTCAGTGTCTGGCAATATTAGGCGGCCGGCACAGAACTGCCATCTGTCGTGTGATGAAGTCGTAAATCTTACCCATCAGAAGCGACTACAGCTATCAATTTGGTGGAGATGGTTACGTTATGACGTCATATGATTTTTAGAGCTGATAATAAAAACACATACTTAAGTTCCAAAAAAAGTAAGTTAGTTATAAAAGTGTGCGTGTGTGTGTGTGTGTTTAAAATTACCGCAAAAGTTTAAAATTTAGTGTTTCATAAGCTTATTAAAAAAGTTGTTCAGTTCCATGGCCTAAATTACCTGCAAAATTTTGGATATACCGTCTGTTACACCTGTACTACGTATGTCCTTATTTGTGGTGACGGCTAGCCGTGTGGTGCCTGCTTAGAACAGCATCACCCCAAATCTACCCGTGGGTGTCGAAAAAACTTACTAAAGGATTGTCTTTACGGGAGTGGGTAAAAGCGTTTCCTGTGAATGCAATATCTTGCACTGCGCTAGCCAATCCGCGTTCCAAGAGTATGAGGATGGCAATACCCCACCAAAAGTAGGAGACCCATATCCAGTAGTGGACTGTTGTGACTGTTAAAGTTAGACCATGTCTGTATGTTTCCACTTGTATGGGTTTTCACAGAGTGGCCTTTTTCATCATCATTCTCCTAGTCTTATCCCATTCTTTGCGGGGTCGGGTTTGGGTACAGGTAACCTATGGGTTTCATGCCGATGTTTTTCCTTCACCGTAAGAGCAGTCGGTAAATGTACGTAAGTAAAAACACATTGGTACATGGCGGGGATCGAACTCGGGTCTCACGATTGTAAGACCGGTGTCCTAACCACTTGGCCACCGACGCTCCCCAGACTTTCTATTGGAGTACAATTTACTCACACGAGTAACTATGCTACGACAGGGTCCCATATTGGATAACAAGTTAGCAAATACCCAGAGGAAGATGGAAGTAGCTGAACTTCTGGGACTTCAAATGTCCAAAAGGTCGGTGTTTTGTTACATAATGTCAGTAAATATTTGTGTAGGAAGTCTGTTTATGATAACCTTTGCAAATAAACAGACACATTTACCTGTATCTTTAATGTTTTTGTAGGACGTAAGGTGTATTTTTTTTTACACCCTATATACGATAATTATATAGATACGAGTCATCTATACTTAATAAAAATTCCTATGCACATAATATAGCGTTAAGTATATTTAATTAAGTACCAATATTTTAAGGCGTCTTCTACTTATGAAAGTGAACCAATTTCGTTAAGAAAATGCTTTCGAAATATGAAAAACAATTAGGACCTCTTGAATTATGAAATACAAAAAATGTACCAACCGAACGAGTCACTTGGTATGAAAGGATTATTTTTTTAATTTTATTTCGATAAAAATGTTTCAGACGAACCTTGTTTAGTTTTATGAGTAGAATTTACCCTAAAATATTTCTAATTAATTAAATGTAACCTTATATTTATCATACCTGCAAAATTTTCGGTAATTACACCGTTCCTTATATCCGTATTATACCCAGTACTTAGGTATCGTGATCGTATACTAAGTATTTGAATGAAATGAAAAAAGCATGTGACGTCACTAGGGAGTACGATACCACGCCGAATGTTATGAGAAAATTGCCTCTTTTCCTTCCTTGTTGCCATTCTGCTGGCTTTTAGCGAGTTTTTAGACTCACAATATGCTGATTCCATGTAGGTACCTATTTTTGTTGTACGTTTTTGGCTTCAACGTTGTATAAAGCAAGAACTTTGACCTTTTTTCAGAGCCACAAAACATTAATGAAGTTGATGCTGCAATGCTGCTGCTATGCTGAAACACATTACTTGAAATACATTTTTTATTACTATTATGGAAAGTTTTTCTAAATAATGTTGGTATAAAGCAAGTACCTATACAGCTAAAATGAGCTCACTTGGTATTTTTCTACCTACTCTTTTACGCATTAATAAATGGCGTTTTTCGTAATTAAACAACTCTAAAAATATCGCTTTTTCACCTCCGAAAACAGGTTTTACATACATACATACATACATACATCACGCCTTTATCCCTTGCGGGGTAGGCAGAGCGATAGTGGCCGTAAGAATACAGCCACTATCGCCTTTTCTGACATTTTTGAGGATTGTTTTCCAGGGTTGTTTCAGAAAACATGTGTATCTATGTGTGTGTCACTATAGTAAATGACAGGCTGTCAGCCTGTCGCCTAAAAATTGTAATACACCAATTCTCTCGAGTCTCTTTGTCGCCTCTTACGACACCCGCGGGAAGGATGTGGGGTGATGCTATTCCAAGCCGGCATCACACGGCAGATTCTAAGCCGGCATCACACGGCAGTTTTAAATGTAAAGAAAATCAGTAAAACCATTTACGAAATATTTAAATAACTTTTGCTCGCGTTATTAGATTAGTTACGTAGATAACGTTTGGTAGACGTGAAAATTTCAGGAAACTATTTAAACTCCGTTAACCAATTTTCCAAAATTTTCCTAAATATTCTATGCTAAAACTCTTCGGTGTTAGTAAGAATATGCTCCTGAATTAAAATGAACTTTACTAAGTCTGCATTTTGTACATGTTTTTCCGAATTTTTCACAAAATTTATGTTCGGATAACACATCGCTGTGGCGTGTTTTCCACTGATATAGATTTGATGTAAATATTTTGAGCCCAAAAACATTTGGTGAAAATAATTTTCGTGACAAAAGTTCTACAACAAACACACGAGTAGAATGAATTATCGAAATATATTTCGCATTTTCGGTAGAAATAAAAATGGACATTTAAGAATGTATTGTTCTAAATTGTAAACGAAGTAGGTAACGATTTTTTAAAACAAAATAAGAGATTCCTGTAGTAATAACTACTCTTTTAAATCATGTCTTTTTCTTTTGCAACAGTTGAAGCAGTCCATTGCTGGACATTGCCCTTCCTAAATGGGAGGTTTTTTACCATACCATAATATGTATTTCTTGTCATAATATAGCCATCACTACGAAGACATTTTGTACTAGAACTGATATCATATACCTGGTAATATTTAAATAAGGAACAAAAATAACTCGGTTTCTTTAAAGTGAAGTGTATTGTGGTTCGCTTATTACTTGTTTATGTGTACTTATTTGCCGTGTGGTGTCGGCAGAGTATAATAGCACCACTTCCTCTCTTCCCGTGGGGATCGTAAGAGGCAACCGATGGATTAACCAGACCCATGATCGGTCCTGGATAAGGACGACTCCACAAAAAACCTTTTGAAGAGACCAGAATTTAAAATTGAAGGTAATAGTCGTTCTGTGTAAAAACTTCGTTTCACGTGAAATTCCCTGGGTCAGTTAGCCGCCCCGACAGAAAAACGAGATAAGGCAATGGTAATGAATGTTTTTCAAAGCTTTTGATATTTTTCACTTTTCACTGAAGCAGTGTTTAAGTTGTTGCAGGTTGAGAACTCATGACCTAAATTCGAGCTGAGAGTACATTTTTGAATAAAACAGGATCAAAAATAGTCTTCAGATAGATAAAAACTCAAATGAAAGATAAAAAAGTTTTGTCGTGCTCCTGCACCCCACCATGTCCTATGGTCGGAGTATTAGTCATATTGTTGCCGTGTGATGCAGGCTTAGAATCGCCCCATTATATTCCCTGCAGGTGTCGTAAAAAGCGACTAAGGTACTAGAGGGTTTCATGCGGTTTCTCGAGAGTTTCAGTACAAGTTTTCATTACAGTAATACACAATTCTTTTGGAATGACCCCCAATATTTTTCTTAGCCTGCTCTGGCAGTTAACGCTTTGCCTACCCCGCAAGGGATAAACGCGTGATAAATATATATATATGTTTGTGTGTGTGTGTGTGTGTGTATGTATGTAAACAAATTTTACGATAGGGTCATCTGCGAAAATACGATAAAAAACTTTCCCTTAAATAACCTTATGCCTACTCAAGCAAAATGAATATGGGACCAGACTTTTCGTCATTCCGCAGGTTACCCCATAAAAAAAAACTCCTTGCATCACCAGTTTGAATAAACGCCCGTGTGTCGCTAATACACTGTATATTGTTTCCGCGATAAATTCTAGTTATAAATAATACATTATCTCGTTTTGGAAACAGAAACAGCTTCATAAAGAGCTACAGCCCCCTTGGGAATTGCTGGCGGCAGCGTGTTGAAATATTTATACATTAGAATACGCGGGCTTGAATAGCATCACCCTATCTTCATGCAGGCAAATATTACTAAATCCTCGTAGAATGTAAGACCTAAGTAGAACTGAAGTAAAAATATGGGAGCGTCCTGTAAAATTTTCTTGAAAGGAAATAGTAGATTACGTACTGAGGCATGTAACCTACCAATAACAAGCGAGGTTTTTTAACCTTTCCGAGGTTGTTATTGATGTTACATCCGTGGTACGTATACTGCTTTACATATCGAATGCAAAGTGAGTAAAATAAAGCGAAAATACAAGAAAACGAGCGAAAATACAAGAAAACGATCCATAAATTATGATTGTATCGTCTTATATTCAAATTGCACCACTAAACTTTTTTTCTATGATTGAAAAATATTGAATTAATATGAAAGAACAGTATCCTAACATAAAGTAGATTTTTTTTTGATCGTAGGAATATTAGTAATTTTTACTTTTGTTATTGTAATATTGAGTAATAATTCGACAAACTCATTTATTGAGGTTATAAAAATACAGATAAAAAGTCATCGAGGTAATATGTACTAGCGTACTGGAGTAGCTATTCCCAATGAAAGCACTGCGCGCGACCTTGCGGCGGGGCCCGCGCGGGACGCGCGGGAGCCGCGGTGAAAGTCATAGATAACGAGCAATGCGCGCAGATGCGATAAACGATTACGTCTACTTGACACTGTCAGTAAGAATACATTATCTAATATTATATTTTTAAATAAAACAAGTTTTGTAAGTTTATGTCGTTTTGTGTAGTGATCCGTGAATAATTTGATGGCAACCACGTTTCTTCGCTGCGATCTTTCTGTACAAATTTAATCCACGCCTCTCTTTTTTCATGGCCCGGATGCGGAAACCTTTATACAAGTTCAAATAAAAATAAACAGCAAGAACGGAAATATTTATTAAGTTGAACCTCATTTTCACTTTGCGTAGTCAGTTAAAAGTTTAAATATTTACAATACTATACTACAATAACATTTCCTAGCAAATTGACTGTTTTTTATTACAATGACTCATCTAAAGTGTCACGTCTGTACATACTGTAATGTCCTATGATTTTCGCCGAAATATGGCCGCCGCTTCCGAGCGCGCGGTGATTTTTTACAAAATTATGAAAATAATATTCCGATGCATGGTTTACTGATAACTAGGGCTCAAACTAAGCGAGTTAGAGAGCGTGCACTCTAACGCGTGTTACAAAAAGTGAAGGTGCGGTGCCTCCTCTAGTACGCTAGTACATATTACCTCGATGTAAAAAATATAATTCCTGCGTTCAAGCAACACAATTCGTAGCGGCCAGTTCGAAATTTAAAATCGGATACAACTAATTGGATGCAACTCCTATTAAAATAAGAAGAAATTGATTTTAACTTTGTAATTGTCGCGATTCTATTGGTTCTTTTTCTCGTTCTATATTTGAAATTACTTACAGGCTTAGTTTCAAAACCTCGCCTGTAAGTTGAACTTACAGGTCGTGTTTTTTGTCAGTAATGACCTACTTTCAGAGCATGAGATATGTAAAATACATAAACATCTTAAGTAATTAATTTATTGACGACCAATCTGGCGCAGTGGCTGTGCGACTGCCTTTAACGCAGAAACCATTTTTTTTACGATTCCTGACACTTATTTTCCTAGGGGAAAATTGTTCAGTTTCATGGGCTGATTGCACCCTGTGTGTTCTAAAAGCTTGTAGTATGGACACTTCCATACCTGATGATCCACAATGAAGGTGAAACAACCTGGGCCTTTCACCATTGGTATTTCGGCACTCATCGTTCCTGCTTAAATACTTACTAAGCAATGTCATTATCATTCTCCTTGCCTTATCCCGTTTCTCTATCGGAGTTGGCTACCTAACCTAGGGGATATGACGTGACACCAAGTTTTCACACAGAGCGACTGCCAATTGACCTCTGCAGCCCGAAGGCTAACCTGGTCCGAATCCTAGGTTAAATCACATTCAAAAAGTCATCGAATCAAAATTTTATTTGAATGTGTTTCATCACGATGTTTTTCCTTCACCGTAAGAGCAGTCGGTAATTGTAAGAGAGTAAAACACATTGGTACATAGCCGTGATCCAACTCGGGTCTCACGATTAAAAGACCTATCTAGAGTCCTAACCACTTGGCCACCGAAACTCCTAGCCTCAAATTAGAGTGATGGCGCGCGGGACGCGGCACTGTGGGACTACGTCTTGTGCAATAATATACGATATTTCTATGCGATATCATGCAATTCCTTCTTCAATAAAACCCGCAAACCCATACATTACGTGTGAGAATTACTTTATGCTTGAAAAGAGCTTCATAAAGAGCTACGGCGCCCCGGGGACTGTTGCTGGCAGCCTGATGAAACATTAATAAAACTCCATCCGGGAGAGACTGTTTGAAGCTACTGACAGATTCCACGTTATACAAGATGTAACTTTATTTGCGCAAAACCTCAGACACCCTAAATCGGCCTATAAAACTGAACAATTTTCCCCAAGAAACATAGTTCGAAATGTGAGACAAATACAAATTGACTTTGTCGGTCAGTAATTTTGTATGGGAAGTCCAATTTTTTTTTAATATTATGAACAATGTTTCTTGGGGAAAGTTGCTCAGATTCATGGGCTGGTTGAGGGTGTTTGAAGTTTTGCGCAAAACCTCAGACACTAAACAATAATTAGTATATGTACATTAATTTTGAGTTGTTCGTACATAATGTACGTACCTACTTACGTAGATGTGCAGTATCTGTAGTATCACATGTTTTTAAAATTATTTTCTTTGTAACTACAGTGTTTGAAGAAAGTACCAGTAATCTTGAGTCATCTGTCCGTACCTTTGCTAATATTTCAGGCTTTAACACAGCAACATAAGCCACCATGCGACGTCTACCACGAGAATAAATGATACTCATTTATATCTATTTTGCGCGTATTTTCTTAATGTGAGTGAGTGCCGCAATTTACTCTAATTTGACGTTGCTTCTATATGAAAATTGGCGTTGGTATAAATAGCACAGCCACTGAGGTAAAAAATCAACTGCTGTTAATTAATGACAGTTAAAAATGCCAATGATAACTTCGACAAGAATACATTGCGTTGCGATGTGCGTTAACTGTGTGAACGGCCTACCCCTGTGACATGGCTCGTTCTAACTGGATATAGTTTCGCATTCATGCTTTATTTAGGCGATTCGTTCGCTATTTATTCATTAGGTATTTTGTTTTTGTTTCCTATACACTCAGAATATTTTACCCAAATATTACAAAAAATACAATATTACTTACCTATTCATGAAAATAAAGTATTGAAAAAATAAAGATTTCTTCTTTTATGTAAAATCTTGATGAGTTTTGATTAAAAGACGTCTGGAGAAATGCGCAAATAATTACAAAGGTATTTAAGGCTAATAATACTTGTAAATCAGCGAAGAAATTGCAGGGTATAAAGGAAATTCTTACCTTTTTATCGCTCCTTAAATTAATGAACGAAAAAAGAGAGGAATCTTTCAAATTAAGTATTGGATCACTTGCTTCCTGAAGTGGATTTTGATTCATAGAATCCTTTTTCTTTTCTGTGGGATACCAAATCGTTCAACGACCCGACGAACCGGATTTTTGTTGTTGTTTCGTATTAACATATTTAACACATCATTCTCGTTGCCTTATCCCGTTCTCTGTCGGGGTCGGCTACCTAACCTAGGGGATTTGGTGTGGAACCAAGTTTTTACTCAGAGCGACTGCCATCTGACCTCTGCAACCCGAAGGCTAACCTGGCCCGAATCCTAGGCTAAGACACATTTAAATATAATCTGAATTCAAATTTTATTTGAATGTGGGTTTCATCATGATGTTTTTCCTTCACCGTAAGAGCAGTCGGTAAATGTACGTGAGTAAAAACACATTGGTACATGGCTGGGATCAAATTCGGGTCTCACGATTGTAAGACCGGTGTCCTAACCACTTGGCTACCGACGCTCCAATATTACATAATTATTTAACTGACTAAACTAACTCCTCGGGTTCTATAACTCACTGATGAGACTATCCACAAAAATACCATAGTAACTAATACAGTCCGAAAGTGTAGCTAACTAAAGTGGCAGTGGGCTGGTCACATCTGTCGTAGAACCTATGGCTGGTGGAGTAAGAGTTCTCGAGTGGGGACCACGCCTCGGCAAGCGTACCGTTGGACGCCCTCCAGCCAGATGGACTGATGACTTAAAGAGAGCGACTGGTAGCGACTGGATGGCAAAAGTGGGAGATTGTTCATTGTGGCATACCTTGGGGGAGGGCTTTATCCAGCTATGGACAGCTATAGGCTGATATGATAAGTAACTCAAAGCTGATTTCACCTCCAAGCAAATTATTTTAGGTTGGTGCCTAAAAACTGTCAAAAGCAAGGAAAACGGATATAAAATGACTCCTGAATAAATAACCACAGAATATAAAAAAGAAGGACGTTTTAGTTTCCCGCAGTACACGCGGGAGGCAGGCTGCCATACTTAAATAAAAGTTAGTGGTCCCCGGGGCGGCCGGTGCGTACTCCGAGTACACTATGGCGCTGACATAATAAGCAGTAAATTTGAATTTGGTGGATAAAATAACGGAAAAGATTCATGTTTTGTCTATAGTCTGGAAGAACCTTGCTATTTAAAAGGTTGTCATGGTTTAGGCCGTATGGGAATGTAATTTAAACCCTGATCTTATATTATGTTCTTCTTTTGTTTGTTCTTTAGTAATTAATCATAAGAAAGATGCAAACTCTGCATGCTTGTCATAATGTACTACTTATTACAAAATGCTACTTATGACCCCTATTTATAAACCGCACTCAACTTTGAGATTGATCTCGAGCGCCGCTTTGAGATGCTGTGTATTGATTGACATTTGTCAAAATCTCTCTTGAGATCTATCTCAGAGTTGAGTACAATTTATAATAATACAGACCTAAGTGTGTTGAGTGAGCGTATTTTTTTTTGAGAAATAAATTCATGAACTATAAACCCTATAACTCATGCACCCATAACTTTTAGCACCACATTTATTAATCTTAAACTCTGTCCAATATCATTCGAGCTACAATTGCGCTAAGCTGAATTTGCATACAAACTAGCCCACTCTACCACGAGTCAATATCCGCGCGATATTAAATTAGTCCAGCTAGTATGTGAGCCAGTGACTAAGAGCCAGTAAGTCAGTGTACTAGTCACTGGTTCTCAACATCGACGGATTAGAAATCTACTGTCATCCAAAAAGGGGTGTGAAAGTTTGACGTTGCACGCGATCGAAGAACACACACGCATATCACGCCTTGAACCAGTGTGGGGTAGGCAATGCGTTTAAGGTAGTAAAAAATACGATCGCTATAACGGTACACAAAGTTAAACTTGTTGACACGGAAAACTGAAAACTGGCATGGCATATTTTCATATATTCACTTATCATTGGTTTACTTTACACTTATGGTCTTACACTCTTGAGACCCAAGTTCGATCCCCGCCATGTACCAATGTGTTTTCAGCCACGTACATTTACTGACTGCTCTCAGGGTGAAAGTAAAACATCGTGATGAAACCCACAGAAATTTGAATTCAGATGATACCTATTATAATGTGACTGGCAGACTAAGGTAGACTGGCAGATAATGCCATTGGCATTAAGTCCGCCCATGTACACATTTAGTGCATAAAGTTTAATAAATAAAATAAAAAATAAATAAAAAATAAATGTGACTTAACCTAGAATTCTGGCCAAGTTAGCCTTTCGGTTGCAGAGGTCAAGTGGCAGTCGCTGTCTGTAAAAACTTGGTTCCACGTCAAATCCCCTAGGTTAGGTAGCCAACTCCGACAGAGAACGGGATAAGACAAGAAGCATGATGAATGATACATAAAATCTGCTAAAATATCCTATCGCACATATTGAGAAGCACTGCAATATATTCTAAAATTCAAACTCAATCAGCGCCGGATCCAGGTCGCAGCGGTGTCCAAAATAATTGAACTCTGCCCCACATACCGGCGCCGCCAAGTTAGCCTCTCTCGGGGCTGAGTGGGGCCGCTGAGGCAGCCGTATGCAGATGCGACGCGTTTGTTGAAGCTACAGAACTTGAGTGAAGAGGTTGGTTGTAGTCATGCAAATGCAATTTTTGGGTCCACACATAGAGACGCACACACACAAATCACGGCTTTATCCCTGGCGGGGTAGGCAGAGGTCGTGATCGCCACGTCTGACAAATGTTTGAGGGTCGTTTCAGATAAGTCGTGTGACAAATTGTCAGCCTGTCGCCTATAATTGCAATACAGAGAAACCCTCGAGTCCCTTAGTCGTTTTACGACACTCACGGGAAAGAAATGGAGTGATGCTATTCTAACTCGGCATCACACGGCTTAGTGTCTACACATGCTGCTATTAAAATGAATTGCATTGGCATAGATCTGACAACTATCAACAATTATGCTTGAGCAACTTTTCAAGGCCTCCTAGCACTTTTTCTTGTGTTTTGCAACTGTTGCATTGTTCCTATTTGTGCATTATGAATTTTTGTTATGATTTACTACGGCGGCCCTAGTTCGTTCAGTAATTAAATAAGGCAACAAGTTACCTGAATCCTGCCCTGCTCTGTCCTATATTGTTCTCCTGAATGCCACTCTGGTCGATGAAACCTCGACCCAAGGGGGCGATCCGATCCTTAATTTATTATTATAATTTGTGCTGTGAAAAATGGTCCGAAATTACAAGAAAGTTGAACGAAGACCGATGTACCGACGAAATTATATATTTCCTTTTAGGTGAGCCACACAAGCACCAAAATACATTACGATTCGAATTATTATTATGCCGTTTATTGTTCATAACAAAACAGATAGATCAAATACATTAAAAACAATTCACAACAGGTCATCTAATTTTCTAAAAAGAAATCTCTTCCAGTAGACCTAGGGTAGTGAGATAGCATTCGTCTCCTTCTATCGTGTGTAAGACCGAGTTGAACTATCTGAGGCCAATATCGTAAGCTTGGCTTGTATCCCTTTACTCCAGAAATATTAATATCGTATACATTTACTGAAGAAAACGATATATCGCTATCTAAAGTGCGAGTACAGTGGTAGTAAATGTCAATGATCGCTATAGCCTAGCTAACGTGAAAGCACCATAGCATAGTAGGACTTTGACATGGTTGTATATAACGAGATACCAACCGTGATCTTCAAAGCATGGAACCAACAGGAGGTCCAGGCCGCAATCTTAATCAGACTGGAAAAACATTTAGGATTCGGGCAAAGTTCGCCTTCGGATTGCATAGATCAGATGGCAGTCACTCTGTGTAATAACTTTGTTGCACTGTATAAAAACTTCATGCCTGCTTACCTGATAATTCCGGATCCGGTAGAAAACTCGGAAATCATTGGGTGCGTGTGGGAACCACCTTAAGGTTATGATTTATGGCTCTTCGGAAGCTTGCTTTAAATTGTGTTTTATTGTAAGCTGGGACACGGAAGATATTACACTTAAAGGTAAAATTTGTAATTTTTAGTAAAAAACTTCTTTTATTTTTTATGGTGACTCGAGCGCGGTTCCAACGCAAGATCAATGTTTTATACAAGCGTATTGTCAATGGGGCATTCCACGAAAAGATCAACTTTTTGTCTGTTTGTGACACTATAGGCGGAACGCACTCTTGACGCACGATGGACCGCTAAAACATCGCAGTGGTCGGTCAAATCCATACTAGAAATGTCAATCCCTATAGTAAAACCGCTCAACCGCAGCGCTATCGCAGTGTCATCCGTCGAGTGCGGTTTAAGTATGGGAAGTGACGTTTCTAGTATGGATCTGACATCAAAATTTTAACACACACACTTATTATATCACGCTTTACTATTAATTTATTTCCGGTGTTCAAGAAAATATATCTTAGTTTACTTTCGCAAACCCATCTTAACAGTCACAACAGTCCACTGCTGGACATGGTCCTCTCCCTATTCGTAAACCTACAAAAACATAAATCTGAAAAATATATGCATCATTACAATGTTGAATTGAAACCACTACAAATCTAAAATAGAAAACCTATTACCTTTGATTTGCAAAATAAACTAACTTTTATAAAACCCAATGAATGTTATAATTAACTTCAATACTGTTGGCAGTCGTAGTCCAGAGCTTGTGGCTAGGGATGTGAAAATAATAATCGATTTTTCAAACAAAATCAATTTTTGTAATAATATTTTTGTTCAGTGCTATTATTCTCATAAATGAAAATAAAAATATTAAAGAAAGAAAAGAATAAGTACCTAGGTACTACTTATAGATGTCGCTCAAATCGTCGCTTCAAGACGAGCATCAAGAGATGAAGAAATTGACTAAGACCGGTGCGTCGTCGATAGCTGAGCGGCAGAGCAGTGGGCTGGCACCCTACGCGGCCCGGGTTCGATTCCCGGCCAACGCTTGTTTTATGAAAATGAAATCCTGACTACTTTTAATTAAAAAATACAGTGTGTTGCCGGTTTAGACTAGCATTACCTTAATCCTGCCTTCTTCTTCCTTGTCGTTGTCTTCAATTACTGAAGGTCGTGTCCCTGATGAAAGTCCTTCATGTTTTTTATAATTCTCCTCCATTTCTCTCTCTGTTCGGCTTCTCGAAGGGCTGTAGCTACAGAGAGACCAGTGAGTGCGGTTACTTGATCACACCACCGACTTGGCGAACGACCGCGTGGTCTTTTTCCGTCGACTTTGCCCACTACTACCAACTTGTCAAGGCTATCTGGTTGACGACGGGCGATGTAACCAAAATACCCCAGTATTCTTTGGTAGCATATACTTGATAGTCTGGACTTTATGCGAAGTTGGTCGAGTATAGATTTGTTCGTTCTTTTGGCGGTCCATGGAACACGGAGCATTCTTCTCCAACACCACATCTCAAATGCATCAATCCTCTTGCCGTCATTGGTCTTAATTGTCCATGACTCCGACGCGTATAAGAATATGGAGAAAACAAGTGTGCGGACTAGTCTCCTGCCTATAGGTGTCGTAAAAAGCAACTGAAGGACAATTATCTAGGGAAGAAGCTGCAGCTTTCCCTGTGAACTAAACAACTTTCACTACGCTGGTCAATCCACCTGCCAAGCGTTGTGAGTTTGGCAAAACCCCCAAATAAGGAAAGGCCCATGTCTAGCAGACAACTGGTTACTAAAAACTCTATTTGTTATGATTATTTTCAAATAGTTGTTTTTTTAAATAAATTAATTTATGTATTTAACCCAGCTTGAAATAATCGATTATTAAAAAATCTTTATTTAACCTAAATCACATCCCTACTTGCAGCCACTCGACAAGGGTAGAACTAACCGCAAAATAAAGTTAACCCAATTTAATGGAAAAGTTATGAATTATTTCCGATCCGAGAATTTCCAGATGTGGAGGCGGTCCCTTTCATGTCACAAAGCCGATTATTTTCTACTTAAAATAAGCTCTGCGTAGTATAAAGTTTGTCAAAGCTAGAGTCCTTAATGACACTATTCGCAAAAAGACCAAAGTCACAGATTGCAGAGTATAAAAATATTTGCTGCAAATATTTTAAGGGGTGAATCATCCCATTAAACTGAACAACTTTCCCCAAGGAACATAGGTCGAAATGTGAAAAAAAAATTTGGATCTCCCATACTAAGTTACCGACCGACCAAGTCAATTTGTGTAGGAGATCCAAAAAATTTCTCATATTTCGACCTATTGTTTCTTAGGGAAAGTTGTTCAGTCTGTTAGGGCTGAATCACCCCATAAAATATTTGCACCTTATAGTCTAAAAGTATAGCAAACTGGAGTGCCAGTGGGTTGGCTACATCTGTCGTAGAACCGATGGCCGGTGGAGTAAGCGGGTTCTCGAGTGGCGACCACGCCTCGGCAAGCGTACCGTTGGACGCCCTCCGGCCAGATGTACCGATGACTTAAAGAGAGCGGCTGGTAGCGACTGGATGGCGAAAGCGGGAGATCGTTCATTGTGGCGTACTCTGGTGGAGGCCTATGTCCAGCAGTGGACTGCTATTAAGCTGATGTGATGTGATGATCCCTTAAATTCAGAAATAAACTAAAATATAAAATGCTTGATCTTGATAATAAAAAGTTATGAAAACAGAATTCAATACAACAAAAGAATATTTTTATATTTGAAACATACCTTTGTTATACAACGTCTATCAGATATTACGTTTACATAAACTTTTTTATTTGAAACGTCTCACAACCTTTCATTCTTTAAGAAAATTAAAAACGTAATCAAGAAGTTATTTTAGTATTTAAGATTCAAATTTGTTATTACCCAATTTTTTACTACTACAAGTTTTAAAATACTATTACAAGTTTTTTATTATTATGAGGAGCAGTTATATTTGGTTCATAATTAATTTCAGCTGTGCTAGTGACCCAAAGTGGACTTGATTCTATTAATTACAACTCAATATTTATACAGCTTAGTTGCTACATAAAAAATCTATATGTTATACCTAACTGTAACTAAACTTATACTTGTATTAGAAGAGTAACACGGAATCAGGAAGCGTTCGAAGTCGAATGTGACCACCAGTACAGCCTTAATATAGTATAATATAGCTTAGTTACTACATAGAATAATTAATATCATTCTCCTTGCCTTATCCCATTCTCAGTCGGGGTCGCTTATCTAACCTAGGGGATTTGACGTGGAACCAAGTTTTTACACAGATCGACTGCCATCTGACCTCTGCAACCCGAATGCAAAATTCCCGATCAGCTGAGTGACTTTGTATGGGAACTCGAAAAAAATTGTTCGTTTCCCAACATAGCCCCCATAGTAAAAGTTGTTCAGTTTCATGGTCTCATCACGCCTGCAAAGTTTTCGCTACACCGTCTCTTAGACCCTGTATATACAAGGTGTAAGGGACAGCGTCCAAACGACAAAAAATTTTCGCCATCCCATACAAAATCGCGATCAGCTGACTGCGTTTACTAAGGGAAACCAAAAATTTTTTGACGTTTCCTGACATATGTTTCTAGGGGAAAGTGGTTCAGTTTCATGGTCTGCTTGCACCCTATCAGTATTCGGGACACTGTCCGTAACACCCTGTGTACCTAACTATAGCTAAACCTCGTAGCACGGAATCAGGGAGCGTTTGGGCGAGCAAGCACGTGCGTGGCCCCGGGCGCGTGTCTTCTCCCAACATTACTTCGAGCTCGATATTCCAACAACGACGTTGAAATTCTCACGATATACGGTGTATCATTGGAACTTTTGTCTACACTCGCTTTATAATGTTTCAAATACAAATTCAGAAATATCTTTGGAAGGCAGATCGCACACTTTACGCACTACGGAGCGAAAAAAACATCGTAGCCGTCTGTCAGATCCATTCTAGAAATGTCAATCCCTATACTAGCGCTGCGTCGACAGCGGTTGAGTATGGTTTAGTGGTTTTAGTATGAAAATTGACTTTTCTAGTATGGATCTGACAGACTGCTGCGATATATTTGCGCTCCGCGTGCGTCAAGTGTGCGATCCGCCTAGTTATATT
The DNA here is from genome assembly GCA_029255805.1 of Keiferia lycopersicella. Taxonomy (NCBI): domain Eukaryota; kingdom Metazoa; phylum Arthropoda; class Insecta; order Lepidoptera; family Gelechiidae; genus Keiferia; species Keiferia lycopersicella. The sequence continues at coordinate 12,171,157 of JARACZ010000004.1, read as the reverse complement.
ATATAGCTCACTACATAGAATATCTATATATCTAACTGTAGCTAAACCTCGTAGCACGGAATCAGGGAGCGTTCGGGCGAGCAAGCACGTGCGAGGCCCCGGGCGCGTGTCTTCTCCCAACATTACTTCGAGCTCGATATTCCAACGACGTTGAAACTCTCACGATGTACGGTGTATCATTGGAACTGTACGGTGAAACGTACCTATTTATAATTTGTATTTAAATTGCGACATTGAATGTAGAGCGCTGACTGCACATAAGTAATTATCGATTATCATAGCATTTTTCAGTCTAATAAACTCACCCGATCAGAACGGTTGTTTCTCTATCATTTCCTAAACACCGTATTTTATCACTTATATCAAACTATCATCTTATCAGTAATTTATCATCAATCAAGTAGTAGTCATCACGGCTACATATGGTCCTTCGAGCTATCTGACCCAAGCGGCACGGGCAATAGCGGGACCACGCGGCCATAGTGCAACGTGAACAAGTTGGACATCGCTACGTGGATTCGAATTTCCCCGGCTCTTGGACATTTTATTTTATCATTTTTTACTACGGCCACGGATTGCTATCGTCGTCGCAGTTCTACAGATCTTCAGTGACATTTGCAGTGCATATACAGCGTGTCCTGCTGTCGAAGATTATCAAGTTATCAATATCAATACAGTAAAAAGTGGTTTGTTATTTTGGTGTAGTAGTGTTTGGTTGTACTGGCCTCCCACCAGCGGGTCTCACCAGTGTGATTGAACTCAAAAATTACATGAAAATTGCAAACGCACTGAATCATCTTCAAAATAGAAGTCTCATTTACATCAGACTTCGGATATCATCATCATCAGCTGCTTGTTGATGAAACCAACATCGACGACCACTGAATATTACAAATCAACTATCGATTGTCTTGGAATCAAGGAAACTTCTATTTATCAACTATCATGCTTGACCTTTTACAACGCCAAAGTGCTATTATCATTGAATTGGAGAGGATCGATACGAATTTTGGCAAGGATGGCGCAGATCGAAAGACGTCGGAATACTTGCAAAAACGTATACAGGCTGCAGACGAATTGTGGGGAGAATTTGAGCAAAATCATGCAACGCTTTGTACTAGTGAGGACAAATCTGGTGAATACTTTACTAAGGAAGTTTACAAGATGTGGAAAGAGTTTTATCAAAATTTACGGCAATCTTTGTCAAACTATTCCAAAGGAAAGAAGATGGATGAGGACGAAAACGAGTCTGAAAATGGTCAACCAACTATTAGCTTCACCTTGCCCAAGAAGACTAAGAAAGACAAGGGAACCTGTGGCCCTTTGGAAGAATTGTTTTCGCAGCAGAAAACAAACTTTAGAGCATTTTATCGTATCGTGCGCAGTACAGATATCAGTAGTATGGAAGAAAGATGGGAAATTGAAGATCAGCTTAGAGAGCTACAACTTCGTTGGCGTACAATCGATGAGCTCCACCTTCGCATCGACAACATTTTGCAAGGTGGCGATGAAGCATATGAAGTGAAATACACCGAATATGAGAACATGTATAAGAAAATCAAGAAACAACTTAACCAGAAGCTATGCTCTACTGCACACCTACGAGAATCAACACCGAAAGTGGAAATACCCATTTTTACTGGTAAATATTCCCAATGGCCAAGTTTTTTCGACCTGTTTGCGGACACCATTCACAATAATAATTACTTAACCAAGGCTCAGAAGATGCAACATCTGAAAAGCAAGGTCAAAGGCGAGGCTGAGCGTCTAATTCAGCATCTTAACATAACATCGGAAAACTACGACACGGCATGGGAACTGTTAACACATCGCTACAACAATCCGCAAGCATTATTCACCTATCAAATTGAAACATTTTTAAATCAACCCACTAGCCAGAAGCAATCATCATTCGAACTTAAACGCTTATACGACACTACAATGGAGTCTATACATGCGATCCATAATCTCGGCGTAGATACAACTACATGGGATCCAATTTTGGTGCACCTCATATGCAAGAAATTGGATGTTGAGACGTACAGGGACTACAGAGAGTCTCGCAAGGCCCCGCGAGACTTACCTTCACTGGATGAGCTTATGGACTTTATTGAGAGCAAATTTGTCGCCCTTGAACCCATCAATAAAAAAGAAAAGGAAATATCAGCTCCAAAATCCAACCCAAATCAAGTGAAACAATACAATATCAAATTCCATCACCCTGGAAATTTCAACAAAAAATATCAAGCACTCGCTACATACATCAGAAAATGTCCAGTGTGCTACAATGATCATGATTTGTACCAGTGTAAACGCTTCCTAAACATGTCGCCGGAAGCTAAAATGAAGTCACTTGCGAAACATCGTATTTGCGAAAACTGCCTATATCAACATTTTGAAAAACCTTGTACAAGTACAAAACGGTGCAAATCCTGTAATGGTGTACATAATTCAATAATCCATGACGCTGCAATAAAATTACAACCATCAACATCCACCAACATGCAACGTGACTCGGGTTCATCGACTTCAGCGCAAGTTAGCACCAATAATGCAACTAAACCACTAAACGTTAATTGCATTGCCTCGGATGACGTAGAAAAACTGCTTTCTACTGTACAACTTAAGGTCAAAGCTGCTGACAACACTTATGTTACACTCCGAGCACTTTTAGACCAGTGCAGTCAATCATGTCTTGTATCAGAAAAAACAGCACAAACCTTGGGCTTACGACGTCATGCTCAACAGGCATCAATATCAGGTGTCGGATGCAAAGCAAATTCGAGCAAAGGAAAAGTAATATTGCAATGCCAATCAATTTACGGCGATTATGAATTTACTACGGAGGCCTCGGTGTTGCCAAGTCTGGTCAACTATTTGCCCAGCGTCACATTCAGTAAACAAACCTGGCCACACTTGCAAAATCTCAAGTTAGCCGATCCTGAGTACCACGTATCAAGGCCTATCGATATTCTTCTAGATGTCAGCATTTACAAGGAAGTACTTATGAAGGGGTTAATCAAAGGACCCTCAGACGCACCCTTAGCTCAAAAAACACACTTGGGCTGGATATTATCAGGAGACGTGAAGACTTTCTATTGCCATGCTGTCATCAACAATGTCGATGAAATATCAAAATTCTGGGAAATAGAAGACATTCAAGAAACTTCATCCCCTTTATCAGAGCAAGATAAATACTGCGAAGATCATTATCAAGCCACTACACGGCGTTTGGAAGACGGCAGATACGAAGTCGCCTTACCAATGAAACCGGACTTCGAACAAAACCTTGGAGCATCCAAAAACAGAGCAATCGCACTCTTCAAAAATTTGGAAAAGAAAATGGCGAAAAATCCGTCAATTTCGGACGACTACAAGAAGTTTATTCATGAATATCAAGAATTACAACATATGAGACCAGCTGACGTAACAAGACAAACAAATACCGCATACTATATACCGTACCACGCGGTAGAGAAATTGGACTCTACTACTACTGCATTTAGAATTGTTTTCAATTTCTCATCAAAAACATTATCAGGTTATAGTCTTAATGACCTCATGGAATGCGGCCCAAACCTTCAGAGAGATCTTCAAGGACTCATCTTAGAATGGAGAACGCATAAATACGTTATCACCGCGGACATTGAGAAGATGTTCCGTCAGATCCTTATCAGAGAAAGCGACCAGCCGTTACAATCTATCATATGGAGAGACTCAACACAAGACTTTCTCCAAGAATATCAATTATCAACCGTAACTTACGGATCAAAGGCTGCTCCCTATTTGGCTATCAGAACACTACGACAGATAGCACAGGATTATTCAGACAAATATCCACTTGCATCGTCAGCTTTAAAATCATCGTTCTATATGGATGACCTTTTGGCCGGACATGATTCAAAGGCTCATGCAAAGGAACTACAAAGGCAATTGATAGAAGTCCTGAAGGAAGCCGGCATGAATTTAAGAAAATGGTCGAGCAATGACACTGAACTTATCAAAGATCTACCTGCTAGTAAACTGAATGCTCCATTCGAGTTTAAGGATACTGAGTCCAGAAAAACCTTGGGAATCAGGTGGAATCCTGCAACTGATACATTCACGTTTCAGAACAAAATCGATTATCAACAAAGCTCTGAAAGTCATACTAAACGACATTTACTATCAGATATATCAAAAATCTATGACCCTTTAGGATGGCTCTCACCTATCACTATCAAGGCTAAAATATTATTCCAAAAAACATGGACATCAAACATAAAATGGGACGATGAATTGCCGGCAGAAATACTTCAAGAATGGCGTTTCTTGCGAAATGACCTGAAAAACATCGAAAATGTCACAATACCTAGATACCTGGGCGATAAAACAAAGTATGAATTGCACGGATTCAGCGATTCCTCAATAAATTCATTCGCATGTGCTGTATACGTCACAACGACGGATGATAAGGGCATGCGCACATCAAGCCTTATTGCCGCTAAGACAAGAGTGGCTCCACACAGCAAACAAATATCACTGCCAAGACTCGAGCTTCTTGGCGCTTTACTTTTATCACAACTCATGAAAAAGATTACCGAATCAATACAAGCTGAAAATATCATCATCAACGCGTGGACCGATTCCATGGTCGTTCTGGGATGGCTTAAAGGAGATATATCAAGATGGAAGCAATTTGTTGCCAACCGCGTCAAGCAAATCACGGACGTCATACCAGCATCCAATTGGCGTCATGTAAAGTCGGAAGAAAATCCAGCCGATTGTGCTACGCGAGGACTTACGGTGGCAGCACTGCAAAAACACAAATTGTGGTGGGGAGGCCCGCTGTGGCTGACTACATTCAACCCGCATGAAGAGCCACCTACGCAATTCGAAACTCCAACAGAAGAGGTTAAAAAAGCCTGTGTGAACGCAGTCTTATGTGACAAGTCCGAATCATTTATAACATCAATATTAAAAAATAATAGTTCGCTAACGCGCGCTGTTCGCATTATTGGATGGATATCACGTTTTGTCACACAATTGCGAAACAAACAACGCACATCACAACAAGCTACCTATATGCTATCATCAGCGGAACTACAGGCTGCCCAAAATATTATCATAAGACACGTTCAATCATTGGATTTTGAAGATGATATCAGTCAACTGAAGAAAAATGGCCATGTGCGCACAAGCAGCAGAATATCAAGTTTATGTCCATACCTAGATAAATCTCAAATTTTGAGAGTTGGTGGACGACTCGAAAACGCATTAATCAAGGATGCGGCGAAACACCCTGTAGTTTTGTCATCGCATAGTCGATTCACTGAACTTCTAATAAATCAAGCGCACATTACAACTTTGCACGGCGGGCCGAGACTTACTCTATCATACATCCGAAATAAATTTTGGATTATCAGTGGCATCCGTACTGTAAGAAAGCAGCTGAGGCAGTGTGTCAAGTGCCGTCGCTACAGCCAAGAAACACAAAAGCAAATTATGGCTGATCTACCAACACCGAGGGTGGTCCCGTCACGTGTTTTCGCAAACGTCGGCGTCGATTTTACGGGATTTGTCGACATTAAAGCAAGCAAATACAGAACAATGAAGATCGTCAAAGCTTACGTCGCGGTCTTCGTCTGTCTGGCAACCAAAGCAGTGCATCTCGAACTGGTGTCAGACCTGAGCACAGGAGCCTTCCTGGCAGCATTTGTTCGCTTCAAGTCACGGCGAGGTACTCCAAAGCACGTATACAGCGACAACGGTACCAACTTCGTCGGAGCATCCCGCGTTCTCAAAAAAGAACACAAGGCAATAGTGGAAACTCTGAAAACCAACGAATTCATCAAAAAAATCAATGAGATGGAAGTCACGTGGCATTTTAATGCACCCTCTTGGCCAAGTGCAGGCGGATTATGGGAGGCTGCAGTGAAGAGCCTAAAACACCATCTGAAGAGAGTTGTGGGTGAACAGAAACTCACATATGAAGAATTCAATACAGTACTACATCAAATTGAGGCATGCATGAACTCTAGACCACTTTGCCCGTTGACTGAGAATGCTGACGACGACTACTTGACACCTGGACACTTTTTAGTGGGGGACTCATTACTATCAAGACCACAATCTGACCCAGACACAATATCATTGCCCATAAGATGGCGATTAGTACAAGCTATCAACAAACAACTGTGGAAGAAGTGGTCCAGCGAATACCTTCAACAGCTGCAGTCCAGATCCAAGTGGAGAACACCTACCACAAATCTGAAAGTCAACGATATCGTTATCATCAAAGAAGATAATATGCCTGTAGGAAAATGGGCTATCGCACGTGTGTTGAATCTTCATCCCGGTAACGACGGCTACGTTAGAGTAGTCACCTTGAAAACGCGAAATAACGTCATCAAGCGGCCTGTAAACAAATTGATTCTGCTACCCGTCAATGAAACCGCCGATGAAACCACAAGCAAAACGGATTCCAACCCCAACCCGATTCAAACTAACAACACTCGAACCCGTAAGCAACGAAAGAATCCGCTGACTCATTTCATTTCGTTGGCACTCATGATTTTTATGACATTAATATCACCGAGCACTCAACAAACCACCATGCTCTACAATATCACGGAACTCCGAGATCATCAGACCCTGTATTTCGACAAAGTTTCCCAGCTTCAACATATAAGGGATGAATGGAAACTTATCATTTATTACAACATGTCGACATACTGGACTGGACTATCAGACATACGGAAATACGTCACTCACTTATCGTCATTATGTCATACTACGGATAATCAGTTCCAAAGTATCTTATTGCAACTGAATCATGAAATGAATGAAATTGAACACTTTAACAAACTACTCAAGCATCAAAACAAAAGAGTCAAGAGAGGACTAATAAATGGAATCGGCAACATAGCAAATTCGCTTTTCGGAGTTTTGGACGAGCGATTTGCCGAGCAATATAAAAGTGATATCATACAAATAACGAGTAATGAGAATCATCTACAAAATCTTATCAAAAATCAGACACTCGTGATAGAAGCCGAATACAATGTTCTACAACGTCACGAAAATATTATGAATCAGCAATTTTCCTTCATCAAGCGGCGTCTTCAAAATCTATCATTGGAGGTTGGACAAGTTCGAATTGACACTCAAAACAACTTTTACTTGATGTCCTCCTCACTCGCAGCAAGCATTATTTTATCAAGTCTGAGACGCATTCAAGATACGTTGATAAACACCGTGATTGACGTCACACACGGTCGCATCGACACTCACGTGTTTACGCCAGAACAACTAGAAGAGCAGACAAACATCATCCTTGGACAACTTCATGGCGATCTGACTTTGCCCTGGGACAGACACGACATTGGACAGCTATACAAACTACTGAAAGTATTTTCAAGAGTTGTAGACGACTACCTCATCATAGAAATCAAAATACCTCTTGTCAGTCAAGAAATGTATGAATTGGACCATGTTATATCAATTCCTCAAAGAAGCGCAGACAGCATTTATCAGCTGATACCTACTCTTCCATTTGTCGCATTCAATCTGAGAAGAGATATGGTCTTCCTTTTATCGCATGAAGATTTTCAAACCTGCATTCATACTCAGATGGACAAGATTCTATGCTCACTAGATCAACCGATGTATGATTTGAAGACCAAAAAATCTATCTGTGACATTAATATCATAAATTCAAAATCAATTGATACGTCACCATGCATATCACAGCGATCAACTTCGTGTACCGTCGATAAGTGGATCAAGTTACACCGTCGGAACAGCTGGCTCTATTCATGTTGTAGAGAATGCAGAATTCGTATTTTATGCTCTGCGGGAATGGAAATAAAGACTCTAATTGGGAACGGCATCATTACCCTAGGTCAGGATTGCACACTTCAAGGAGACATGTTTACTATCCACGCGCATAGAAATTATTTAAATAATTTACATCAGCAATTCGACACCGTAGAGGTTCCAGAAATTTCGGTTTTGAACACACTGATGAACACCAGCGCTCCACTTGAAATGCCACAGACTAACTTTGAAAATCACACGGTGATAATGAATCAAATCAAGACACAGATAGAAGATCTCAAAAATAACTCAAACCAGCAGTTTAGCATCCATGACATACACCACTACAGTCTGATGTACATTGTGCTGACAGCACTATTTGTATTGAGTGGTGTGCTTGCATCTTTGGCGGCGGAGGAATCTTCTGCCGAAGCAACAGACAGACACTGCTGAGAAAAAATCAAAAAGCGCAGCAGCGCCTACAGACAGCATTCGACGCTCTGATAGCGTCATGAGTGTGAACCAAGGAACGTCACCGATCGTTATTCCTAAGTTCGCGACACCGCGTACTCGTATCGTAGAATGAAATATTTAAGATATTTATATTTCACCGTGGTACTTTATATTCTTATATTGTTTTGTAATTTTTTAATCATATTTTACATTAATTTTTGTAACCTTTAACCTTTAACATTTTGATTTTATCATTTTTGTTCTTGTTTGTTCTAATTTTGAGTCGGCAAGATGTACGGTGAAACGTACCTATTTATAATTTGTATTTAAATTGCGACATTGAATGTAGAGCGCTGACTGCACATAAGTAATTATCGATTATCATAGCATTTTTCAGTCTAATAAACTCACCCGATCAGAACGGTTGTTTCTCTATCATTTCCTAAACACCGTATTTTATCACTTATATCAAACTATCATCTTATCAGTAATTTATCATCAATCAAGTAGTAGTCATCACGGCTACAGGAACTTTTGTCTATAGTCGTTTTGTAATGTTCCGAATTTCAAATACAAATTCAGAAATATCTTTGTAAGGCGGATCGCACACTTAACGCACGACGGAGCGCTAAAACATCGCAGCAGGTACATTCTAGAAACGTCACTACTCCCCATACTAAAACCGCACTCGATGGACGCTAGCGCTGCGTCGACAGCGGTTGAGCGGGTTTAGTATGGGGATTGACATTTCTAGAATGGATCTGACAGACCCCTGCGATGTTTCAGCGCTCTGTCGTGCGTTAAGTCTGCGATCCACCTCTCTCTTATTTTATTACAAAAAGGTACGAACATGGGTGCATATTCTTTTTAAGTCACACTAGTAGGCGACTGCGGTTTCGCCCGCGTTCAAGGCAATTTTAATCCCGTACATATAACGGTAATACTTTTTCGGGAGAACAACTATCTTATATGTTAATCCAAGTTATCCTCTACCTGTATGCCAAATTTCATGAAAATCGGTTCTAATATTTTTGCGTGATGGAATTATAAACAAACAAGCATACAAAGTATCGCATTTATATATTTTATAATATTAGAAGGATTATTCATAGTATAGTTTATTCATAGATTATGTCAAAATTTTGTATAAAATTAAGCCTATACCTATTTGTAATTAAATCTAAACCTATAATTAGTTCTTTTGAATCTGAGATCTAACTTTATCTTTTTAGCGTTTAATTAAGTCTAGGTAATTAAGACCCTACAAACACTGTCTTGCAAAGAGCTAGATTTTTACCTTTTATACACAGCACGTCAGAATATAGTGACTTCATTTTTCCTTAAAATAAAATAAAAAATCTTAAGAAGAAGAGAATTAAAAAGAAAATTTTGTCTCTAATGAATGGAAACAAAATACCTTACATGCCGATCCTCAGATCAGAGCTTATGGAATCTATGCCACAGTTATAAAATTTGCGATATCATGATGCTCATTGCCGTGTGGTGCCGGCTTAGAATAGCATCACCCCACATCCTTCCCGTGGGTGTCGTAAGAGGCGACTAAGGGACTCGAGAGTATTGGTGTATTACAATTTTTAGGCGACAGGCTGACAACCTGTCACTATAGTGATACACATGTTTTCCGAAACAACCTTAGAAAACAATACTCAAAAATGTCAGACGTGGCGATAGCGACCGTATTCTTACGGCTGTTAGCGCTCTGCCTACCCCGCAAGGGATAAAGGCGTGATATATGTATGTATGTATGTATGATGCTCGTCTCAAAAATTTAATAAAATAAAACTGTAATAGTGCTTTGACAACACTAATTTGATTGAACCTGTTTACAATTTATTTTGCTTTTATTATTACTAAACCCGCTAAATGTCACGCCTCGTACGCAACGCTAAGCGCAGCGTTGGAGCCCTTCGGCCACATTGACCAATGACGTAAAGAAGGCTGGTATTGACTGGAAGGAGAAAACAGGAGATCGTGCCTTATGGTGTACCCTGGGGGAAACCTACGTCCAGCAGTGGACTACTGTAGGTCACAGTCACGTGTTTGTAAAAAAATAATGAAGATTATTCTTCTCATACCTTTAATCTGCTCTTTTTTGAACCCTTTGTCGTAACAATGCCGTCATGAATGAGTTTAATTTTCCTGTCAAAAAGGGTCCCGTTAGGGCGCGTTTCGTCAAACTGACAGGCACATCCTGTACCCTTTTACGCCGGAAATGAGTTAATATATTTTTATTTTTGCACGAAGCCTCTCCCACCCGTCGCGCATATTAATATGAATGTTGTGTGACAATCTATCATTCGCCAGGCACGTCAAAATTGTGTGTGTATTTTAGAAAGGGTGCTTGGAGTAAAATATTATGTTGCATTCGCTTTATTTAGGCAGTTTGTGGATGGAAGCCTTTTACGCTATAAACTAAATATTTATGCGTCATGAAAATATTTTGTGTGTAAAATAAACGTTCATGGAGGAGGGAGGAAAAAAAACTACATTATAAATATTTGTGTGTTATACTCATAATCTTCTTTCTTTTCCAGTGGTACACCGAGTCGTCTACCGACCCAAAGAATTCTAGTGTCATAATTTTTCAACCGGATTCTACAAGTAGCAGGCTTCTGATATGGTTGTGTAACGACCGCCATCTAAATAATCATGACAGCAACCACGACCTACGGCTTGACGTGCCATCCGACACACCAAACCACATTTTTTACGGACAATCGGGTAGTTGAACCCGCAATGTCCTAACCAGACAAACAAATTCACAAAGTGACAAATATCAACTTCGTGAGTGATCCACCGAGAATCGAACCCGGAACTTCGTCAAAGGCAGTCGCACTACCACGCCACACCTCGTAATGACGAGTAAGTGCGCGAGTTAGTAAGTGTTTGGTACAAACTTAGACCGGATAGAGACGTCTCTCTCTGAATAGTAAGTGCTACCGACTATTTGCATGAAGATGAGACTAGTTCCCATCACCTCATGTTTAATTTATGTTTGACGAGAGGGTGATATCCTTACTTCCGTCTTTGGCTAAGTTTGGCTACGTCAGCTTCTTACTGCGTTGATAAATGAGCCTTTCCTTAAGCTCCGTCGCAGATTTATCTTGGTTATTTTAGGCATAGAGTTAAAAAAGAGTGTGACAAAATTACCTTATTTATATCCGTGGGGTCTGTGTGATCTCTGATTAGAATAGCATCACTTTTATCCATGAGTGTCGTAATGGAATAAATCCAACATCTAGCATTACGCTCGCTAATACACCTGTCAAGACTGGTATGGCAAATACCCCCAAATAGGGGGAGGCCTACTACTTTATACCACTTATTGTTTTTTTATATATATATATATTTTTCACTAGCTCACCTTGAGTTCTTTTATTTTAACATTATAATATATACATGAGATCAATAAAACTAAACTAAATTAACTAAAGTTGTAGTAGAGCTAAAAGCAGTATAACTAATAAAATAAAGTCTATCATATTGAGTCAGGTCCGTATCCTGTTACAAATATTTAAAAGCAAAAATAAATGACTTTTTATTTTCTTTTCACCCTTCCGAGAAAAAGATGTCTCGGTTAGTAATTAAAGAGCCCCAGCTACTTTATGAATACCAAATGTCCTGAGGCATACTACCGTCGCATTACTGTGAATATTTATTTATAGCCTTTTTAACGAGGACGTTTCCTCGGCATTTTTCTTGAAGTTTATATGCCTAATAAACATATTACATTTAATAAAGTACAAATATGGCTATTCTAACACAAACATACATACACAAATCACGCCTTCATCCCTTGCGGGATAGGCAGCGTGCTGCACTAATGCAGTGTTGTGCGTTGGATCTGCGTCAACAGCCGATTTTAGTATGAATAATGAAGTTTCAGTATGGATCTCAGAGACTGCTGCGTTTTTTTGCGCTCCGTCGTGTCGTGCGTTAAGTGTGCGATCCGCTTTTGACTTTTTATTAGTTAGTACACCCAATACACTTCTCATCTGAGAAATCGCGGTTATTTCTTTTTTATACGAAACCTATAAAAATATTTTGAGACATTCTATTAAAATTTGTAAACCTTCTCTATGTCTAGACGGTCGAAGCTACGCTAGCGCTACGACAGCGGTTGAGCGGTTTAAGAACGGGGATTGACATTTCTAGTATGGATCTGACAGACCGCTGTAATGTTTTAGCGCTCCGTCGTGCGTCAAGTGTGCGGTCCGCCTACCGAGTGGGTTCGTAAAACCTTTCATAAAACTGTAAAAAGTGATGAGGCTTCATTGCGATCCGTTTTTCTCTTTCACCACACAGCGCCTGGGAAAATTAACAGCTGGTTGATGTTTTTTGTGTCTTACACCGGAAGGGGAGTCTCGAAAAAACACTGATTAATCTGTGGACCGAGAAATAATAAGGAACTTTTTTTTCTAGGGATTTTTTTAAATAGAACGTTAGGACGCAAAACTAAAAACTGCATGGTTCACCCTGTAATGACATAGATACAAAAATAATCTGCAAAATAAATAAAACCACAATGTAATAAATATGTGCAGGAGCGTCGGTGTCTTAGTGGTTAGGACACCGGTTTTACAATAGTGTTACCTGTATGCCGTGTGATGCCGGCTTAGAATAGCATCACCCCATAACCTTCCCGCGGGTATCGTAAGAGGCGACTAAGGGACTCGAGAGCAATGGTGTATTACAATTTTAGGCGACAGGCTTACAACCTACCACTATAGTGATACACATGTTTTCTGAAACAACCTTAGAAACCATTCTCAAAAATGTCAGATGTGGCGATAGTGGCCGTATTCTTACGGCCGTTAACGCTCTGCCTACCCCGCAAGGGATAATGGCGTGATATATGTATGTATGTTACCTGAGTTCAATTCCTGCCATGTACCAATGTGTTTTTACTCACGTACATTTACCGACTGCTTTTACGGTGAAATAAAAACATCGTGATGAAACATACATAGTACATACATAGATATATCACGCCTTTATCCCTTGCGGGGTAGGCAGAGCGTTAACGGCCGTAAGAATACTGTCGCTATCGCCACGTCTGTCCATTTTGAGGATTGTTATCCAAGGTTGTTTCAGAAAACATGTGTATCACTATAGTGACAGGTTGTCAGCCTGTCGCCTAAAAATTGTAATCCACCTATACCCTCGAGTCCCTTAGTCGCCTCTTACGACACCCGCGGGTAGGATATGGGGTAATGCTATTCTAAGCCGGTATCACACGGCAAACGGTGATGAAACCCGCTTTCAAATTAAATTTGAATTCAGATGATGTATTGAAAGTGACTTTACCTAGGGGCCAGGTTAGCTTTCGGGTAGCACAGGTCAGATGGCAGTCGCTCTGTGTAAAAACTTGGTTCCACGTCAAATCCCCTTTAGGTAGCCGACCCCGACAGAGAACGGGATAAGGCAGGGAGAATGATGTAAGAATAAGTATGTGTATGTCATATTTGTAGGCTACCATCAACCCCTTGGCAATATTAAATAGACCGTACCTTCTATAGCAAACAGGGGTAAAGTTTATCTAAGGCTTCTCGGAAAACACGTCGTAGCTTCCTGCTACTAAGCCGTAGCTACCTGCTACATATTAATATCTCGTAGCCTCGGAGCAGGCGCTCAACGATGAAATTTTAACTACTCAAGCAAACGAAGCAAGCAAACCGGCTTGTAAGTATTAGTATCTAAGTATTGCTTGACCATAAATAGTAGATAAAAAATTAGTTAACCGTGTGATGCCGGCTTCGAATAGCATCACCCCAGTTCTTCTCGCGGGTGTTGTAAAAAGCAACTAAGGGATTTAAGGGTTTCATGTGTATTAATAGGCGACAGGGTGACAATCTGTCACTACAGTGATACGCGAATCATTGAAAGAGCCCGCAATATTTGTCCGACGTGGCGATAACGTCCATAATTTTACGATCGTTAACGCTCTGCCTACCCCGCAAGGGATAGAGGCGTGATTTGTGTATTTATGTAAAAAATGAGGGCGCCACTTTCTTTGCGATCTGTCAAATCTGACAGATAACGCTTAACTATGGCAACAATTTTTCATGCAAAATTTTTAGTTCCATTTTGTTTAATTTCTATTCTTTCTGGACAAGCTTTATTCATCACGCAGCGCTAGCGCAGCGTCGTCCGCTTTCGTCGTTCGTCGTTTCTAATATGGATTTGACGGACCGTTGCGATATTTTAGCGCTTAAAGTATTCACGGCCGTAAACAAAGGTGTGATATTTATGTATATGTTTAAGAATGTATTTTTTTAGTATGTAAGCAGTACTTACGCAGTATTTTCTCTTAAATATATAAAATCACATTGTAACGTTACTTTACCTTCATAAAAAGTAATCCGTGGTTAAAATGTAGCCGATCCCGTGGGTGTTATTTATCACAATATGTACCAACTGATCGACAGGGCTGAATTTAGGTGAAATTTGATAATAATAAATTATTTTCATATGTAATTATTTATTTCAAACAGTTATAAACAGTATACAATAAATAATTAAATATAAATAGGTACTAATTACACTAAATTAGATAAAAATAAAAATAAAAGGTTAAATCAATCGGAACCAACAGCTTAACATGCCCTCCGAAGCACAAGAACTTTTGCAAAGTAATGAAAAAAAATTACATACCAAGTTAGGATTTACGCGTTATTTCATAATATACACATGGGAAATTTCGCAGGTAACGATTGAGTCTAAGTAGTCCAAATGAAAGAAACAACGCCAGTACAAATGGCAAAATCCTAACCAAAGAAAAAAAATGCAAGTTTTCTATAACGATAGATGGTTTTATTTAGTAAAAACTAGCGACTCGCCCAGCGACTGCGCCTGCTGCAACTCATTTTCCTGTGAGAATAAAATGTTTTCCCGGCATGTTATACATAAAACCTATTATACATATTGAAAAAAACTGCATGAAAATCTCTTGTGTAGTTTTAAAGATACATACATACAGACGCGAAAAGAGCGACTTTACTTTATACTATGTATGTAGTGATGATTACCTTAATCCCACCCTGTACTCGGCTCGAGTACTACGAAGGTAGCGAGGGATAATTAATTCCTAGGATCAGTTGGGATTCTCCACAGTTCTAGCTCACAGTATTTAATATGCATACATACATACACATAACACAGTTTTATCCTTTGTGGGGTAGGTAGAAAATACGGTCGCTATCGCTTCGTCTGACAAATACTGCAGTTTTAGATGATTTGTGTCACTGTAGTGATGTGACAAGTTGTCAGCCTGTGGCCTAAAGTTGTAATACAATGTTTTATTTGGCAATGGTGGCGATAGCGACCGTATTTTTTATGTAAGGCATAAAGGCGTGATATACGGGGTGTAAAAGACGGTGTTACGAAAAATTTGTAGGCGTGATCAGACCATGAAACTGAACAACTTTTTCTATGGGGCTATGCCAGAAACGAAAAAAAATTTTCGACCTTCCTTACCAAATTCCCAATCAGATGAGTGACTTTGTATGGGAACACGAAAATTTTTTTACGTTTCCCAACATAGCCCCCATAGAAAAAGTTGTTCAGTTTCATGGTCTGAGCACGCCTGCAAAATTTTTGTTACACCGTCCCTTACACCCTGTTTGTATGTATGTACGAACTCAAGATGCTACTGCTACAAGTACTTAGTTCTCTTTCTGCAATATCTGCCTCAAACGAGAATCGAACGGTGGACTTAGACGTTAAATCGTATATATTGCGCTCTCCACTCCGACTCCGCTAACTTTAAGATTTACACTGACGTGTAACAAATGTTCATGTATGTAGAAAATAACATAATGGTAGTAGTGGGAAAATGTTGCTATTTTCTGTACTACCCGTAGAACAGTGTGAACTCATGATTCTAAACAACTTTTACTATGTGGTCACCTGCGAGATCGCAAAAAATGGGTGTTCCATTGAAAAATCCTTACCAACTCGGCATTCTTCTTCTTTTTCGTGTGGGACACCGAGTCGTCCAACGACCCGATGAACCCTAGTGACAGAATTTTTCAACCGCCTTCTACAAGTAGCAGGCTTCTGACATGGTTGTGTAACGACCGCCGTCTAAGTGATCATAGACAGCAACCGGGACCTACGGCTTAATGTGCCATCCGAAACACGGAACCATCTTACTTACGGACAATCGGGTGGTTCAGCCCACAATGTCCTAACCAGAATGGGAACAAATTCACAAAGTGATAGATATCAACTTTGTGAGTGACCCACCGAGAATCGAACCCGGGACCTTCTGCGTCAAAGGCAGTCGCACTACCACTGCGCCACATCGGTCGTCAAACTCGGCATAAAGGTATGGAACATCTATTTTTTTTGCGCAAGTGGTCCAATAGTAAAAATTGTTCAGAATCATGAGTAGAGACACTCTACAAAGTGTGTGTACTGACTAAAAAACGCATGTTTTGACAACTGAAAAACGCATTCGAAATTTTCTAGCATCTGACAGACGTACCTTATGCGTTGCGTTACTTCATACAGGGTGTAAATGACGGTGTAACGAAAACTTTCCGGCGTAATCAGACCACAAAACTGAACAACTTTTTCTATGGGGGCTATGTTGAGAAGCAAACTTTTTTTTCAAGTTTCCATACAAAGTCAGTCAGCTAATCGGGAATTTTGTATGGAAAGTCGATTTTTTTTTATGTTTACCAATATAGCCCCCATAGAAAACGTTGTTCAGTTTTATGGTCTGATCATGCCTGAAAAGTTTTCGTTACACCGTCTCTTACACCCTGAATGTATCTAGGTAAAGGTAGCCATTAGCTAATCCCAGCAACAAAGCTTCAAACTCACTCGCAAAAGTACTTGTACAGTGCCTACAGTGCTGTTTTTTAATGTTTAGAAAATGTAGTTGCTTATAAAACTGAACAGCAATGCTGCTAATACAAACTGACATAAAACAACAAGGTATTTTTCAAATTATGCGTGATCGATATCCAACCAGGTCAAGTATTATGCAAATTGTAAAGAAAGAAATAAAAGATTAGGGTCAAATAGAACGACGGGGTTTGTAGATGATAAATACATGTACAATGTGGACCAAACCGTGACGTAAAGAGACTTTTAATCCCGTATTTAATGATTCATCATTATCATCATCATCTCAGCCGAAAGACGTCCACTGCTTCAGGGGAGGCCTATGTTCACATAGGCCTCCCCCAAAGATTTCTAAAGTGAACGATCCTGAACAACTTTCATCCACTGGCGTCCAGCGATGTTCACCTTGTGGGAGGCCGTCCAACACTACGTCTTCCGACCCGTGGACGCCATTCGAGAACTTTTCTTGCCCATCAGCTATTTTTGATTAAAAACAAAAAAATTCAGGATGCGTTCGCCGAGACCTCCACACAAAGTATTTTTATTACGTACCATACAGAAAATCAAGTACAATATTCTAGAAATCTAGTGGTTGAAATTTTCCCTTCCTCGGATAGAATCCGCACTACGACTAAAAGCTGTATTATTGAGATGAGGATTGCGTGTAACTTCCGTAAGTTAATCTTTCTCTTTGAGCGGGACACTGAATTGTCGAACGACCCAATGGCATAGTCATAGCAGTGAGGTTTTGCGACTGTTCATTTTGATAATTTTGAATTAAGTTTTTAGTATCTACTTCATAACAACGTTATCTAGTTAACAATAAGTACTCTGACCCCTAAAGGGCTTCATTAAATACTGTTATAGGGAAGGGTCCTAATTATAAGAGGTCTCATAATGATGACGCTTAGTTAAGTGTTTATTAAGTTACTCTCTTCACTCAATTAAGCTTCATCCTATTTACTTAGTTACGATCTTGTCACGAGAATCATTGGTTTGAATGGATATATTTTTTTGACTGTTATTAACTTGCAAAATCTTCCAATAATCATTCTCCTTGCTTTATCCTGTCTCCTGTCGGGGTCGGCTACCTAACCTAGGGGTTTTTAACGTGGAAACAAGTTTTTACACAGAGCGACTGCCATCTGACCTCTGCAACCCGAGTTTGAGCTAATCCTGGCTTTCGAAATCTGTACTCTACGATCTGGGCTAACGCGGCTCACTCACAGCCCGCAAAATATTGCAAGGCGTATCTTGGTAAAGAAAGCTTGGAACTGCTCTATCCGTAGTGTACAACAGATGACTGGTGGAGTAGGCAGGTTCTTGAGTGGAGACCACGCCTCGGCAAGCTTACTCCATCTAGTTTTGGGCGTAGGTATGTAGTTCGTCTTTCCATCTTTTTCTTGGACGACCACGTGCCTATTTTGCATTTAGAGGGACCCAAGCAGTAAGAAAGTGAAAACACTTTATTGCACATTCAAAACACAAACACATAACAGGAAAACAAAAGTACTACTAAGTAGTTGTGCTTTTTGCCCATAGTGTAGCAGGCATTCTGAAAACATGTCCAGCCCAATCCGCCTACTGACCTACGTCGACTATTTTGAACTGGACGGAGGCGGCCCAGGATAGGGAAAAGTAGAAGAAAGAGAGGGAGGCTTTTGCCCTGCAGTGGGACAAGTCTGGCTCAAAATAAATAATAATATCTTCCTAGCAACAATGTGGAGATCGTTGGAGGAGACCTACACTCAGGATTGAGTGCCTATGGGTAGAAGAAGAAGACTAGCAACAAATCTAGCAACATAACATGAATCGATGGTCAGCCATCTTCCTTGAACAACAAGTTGCACATAAATTTAAAACTACCGCGCAGATTCAAACTTACATAAATCGGTAGCGACAGAATAGATAGCTAATAAATATAACTTCCAACGCATTTAAACAGCGTATAAATCCACTAGAGTGTGTATTTCACGATCGAGAAAATACGAACACACGAGAAAATTACAAGACATTCCAACTGAATAAGGCAATCCCACATCTAACGCACGAAGTTGCGTACTTTTAGCGCATGCGTCTGTCATATTTGAGAAAAATCAAAACACCTCATACAAAAAACTGACGTTGATGCAGCAACGACGGAAAAACTTGCGTTCTTAGACAGAGGCATCCGTTAACACAGGTTCATGCGTTGCACCTGCGACAACGTTGGATTTAGTATGGGTTTAAGATTTCCTTGCATCTGACAGACGCACGCGTTACGGATGCGCCAAAATAGCGGTCCGTTGTACGTTAAGTGTGAGAACCACCTAGAGTAGAGTATATTATATTGCAGGAACATTTGCAGAATGTTACGTTATTTATCACCGAATTCCTTTTAGTGTACGGTAATATTTGTGGACCGGAAATGTGATAGTGAAATTGTGGGGTAGAAATAAAACATACCCAGGATTCTTTCAGCGCATTCATAGAAAAAAAATATGCGAAATTCTTTGGGAGTTTATGTGAAGAAAAGAAGACAGGCTGGCCAACTTTTTTTTGCATAACAAGATTTCTTTTTCTCAAACATAACAAAACGACCTTAAAGTAAAAAAACATGTCAAACGTTGGGATAACATACGAAATTCATACGCTTGTTAATTTTAATGCTGTCTACCGTACAGGGGATAAAGGTGTTATGTATAATAATTTATTCATACCCTCCAAACGCATAACGTCCTAAATCCTAAACGCACAATGAAGTTCATAAGTGTTTAACTTACACACATGCATACACAAATCACGCCTATATCCCTGGTAGGGTAGGCAGAGCTTTAACGACAGTAAAATTACGGTCGTTACGCCACGTCTGACAAATGTTTGAGGGTCGTTTCAGATAAGTCGTGTATCACTAATATAGTGTCAACCAGTCACCTAAAATTGCAATACACATGAAAGCTTCAAATCCCTTAGTCGGCTTCTACGACACCCACGGGAAATAAATGGGGTGATGCTATTATAAGCCGACAGTGTTTAACTTATTTACTTAATATCGATAACAGTAACTGCCGCCTTCCGCATACTTTGTTGCCAATGTAAAAATATTGTACAAAATTTCGCGTTTTAAAAAAGCTACACCGTATTGCACAAAATTGCCCTCACTTGAACATGAAAGGTTGTCTGGAGCCATGACTCGATAAGACAGCACGCCAATACCCCGACAGCTAAGGGGCAACTTCAGCGACACTAGCGCCCCGCACAGTCAAAAAAAAATACTGCCTGAATACAAAATAGATTGGGAAAACATATTATGGATTATCGACAGCCTACAAAACTTTTTTAATCAACAACACCTTTTTGTTTTAGTTATGTATCCTAAAAGTTCTAAAAGTACCCACGTTTAGCAATATCGGCATTACATAACTCATAGATAGCAAATTACTGTCCATTTTATTAGTTTCTAATAATCTTTATGGTTGGTGATTGTTTGATATGTGATACTATTTTGTAAATTTTTGAATATCAATAAATAAACTGTAAGTTTTCTACGTTAATAAAATATTTTGAATATTGATTCCCGTTTCCAGATGAGAAAGATTTTTTCATGCTTGTAGGCGCCACTAGTCTGACGTTTAAGCTGACACGGCTCTATAAAGGAAAATGTTTCCACCAAAAATGATTCCAATGACAGCAAAAAGTTTACATCAATTTCGTATCAGCGAGAAATATGCCACAGCAGCGATTTTGCTGCATCTGAATATTTTGTGAAAGTTACGAACACATTACAAAGTCTGTTTATGAATAAGCTATACACAGGCTCTGTGTACCCCTGGGGTAATCCAAACGAATTGATAAGGCGGATCGCACACTTGACGCACGAAGGAGCGCAAAAATATCGCAGCGGTCTGTAAGATCCATACTAGAAACGTCACTCCCCATATTAAAACCGCACTCGACGGATGACACTGCGATAGCGCTGCGTCAACAGCGGTTGAGCGGTTTTAGCTGCGATATTTTTGCGCTCCGTAGTGCGTCAAGTGTGCGATCCACCAAATATGTAGTTTTATTCCCAAAAGGGTTTTTTTAGTCGCTGGATAGATGGCGCTGTGCTCGGTACGTGACCGCAAAGAACGAAACGTAACATATTTGTGTTTTTTAAACGTAAAATTCTAATCAAGCATTGAAAGTTTTTGTTATAAATTATTATTTCGATATCAAAAAAAAAAAGAAAGCGACGTTTCTCTGGCATGTATCATGCCTATAAACATTTCTTTTCAATATGGCACATTTCTTTGTAGGATGTGAATATACAGGGTGTACAAAATTATTTGTATATAAGTATTTGAAGAGGTAAATCAGCCCATAAAACTGAATAACTTTCCCCAAGGAACATAATATGTATGATCTGTGGCCCTAGAGATTCTCTATGTTACTATTTCAAAAACCACATCAGAATCCATGTTCCCGTAATAGACAGACACACGAAAAAACTTTCATTTTAAACCTACTATGTACCTATTGACACATAGTTCAATCCGTCGATCAGAAAGGATCACAGGTTCGGCTTGTATCTGTACAAGGGTTCTGGCTCCAATTTGGATCCAGCGGGTGATATACAGGGTGTAAGGGACAGCCCTCCGAAGATTGATAGGGTGCATGCAGACCCTGACCCTGAACAACATTCCCCTAGGAACAATGTCAGAAAACGACAAAAAAATAGGTAATTAATAAAATAATGAAAGTTACATTGTGAGAATAACTATTTAAAAATACTTCTAACCACACTCTTTGTTTTGATAATGATGACAATTAGAATTTTTAAACAGAAAATTAATTTAATAGTTACTGTTTTTACGCTATGACGTCATAATTCTATATTTCCGTACAAAATGTCGTAATAAAAAATAGTTCATTTGATCTGTTAATCAAGTAGTGGATTTTCGACCTACCATACAAAATCGCATTCACTATGGGGAATAAAAAAATTTATGACTTATTTTTCTGATTTTCTTTCATTATTGGGAAGTTGTTCAGTTCCATGGGCTGAACGCACCTATTAGTAATCGGAGGGCTGTCCCTAACACACTGTATCTCAAACGCTGTAAGGTTTTAGTACGTCTGTTGTGGAGGTGGGTGTTGTTTATGTCACCATTCTAATCTGTTTGTCTGGTGGCGTGGGCACTGGATTTAGCTGTTCGAACTACTACTGTGATTCTAATACCTTACCTACTAGAACACCCTTACAGTAAATAAAAATATATAACACATACAAACATACATACATATATCACAACTTTATCCCTTGCGGGGTAGGCAGAGCGTTAACGGTCGTAAAAATACGGTCGCTATCGCCACGTCTGTAAATATTGAGGGCCGTTTGAGATAACTTGTGTATCACTATAGTGACAGGTTGTCAGCCTGTCGCCTAAAAATTGTAATACACTAATTCTCTCGAGTCCCTTAGTCGCCTCTTACGACACCTACGGGAAGGATGTAGGGTGATGCTATTCTAAGTCGGCATCACACGGCATATTACGCAAACAGGAATAAAAACTAACTCTGTATTTTAACAAGCTAGATGCGCCTTTTACTACACACGGGTATAAATAGGATGGTGCTATTTTGGTAGTACACAGCTCATTTCATGTCATTACATTTTCATACATGCATACATAAACATATCACGCCTTTATCCCTTTACATTTTCATTGCAAGATTATATTCTGACTTTATAGACGTTTTCAACGCAACTAGACAACAGAAACATTTCTACGATCCAGGGTTAAATAATGTAGTTTGTTGCAGTAATTCCTCTTCAATTCCGAGAAATCGGCTTTACCCGAAACTGCGCTCCGCAAAATATCTGTTTTCCAACTTTAACTCCAGTAATCCCGCTAGATGGATGATAATTTCATTCGCCGCAAAGTTAGACAAGTCGGCATAATTTCAACTTTGTTCTGCGCATCGCTGGGAGTTCGTCTATTGGATAATATGGTGAACTAGTGTACCCAGCGGTTGCACCCGCTACTAGTTGTGTTCCCGTGGTAATCAGACATTTTTCCGGCATGTATTATGCATGAGGAAGGCTCTTGAATTACTCTTTCTTTTAAAAAACTTCATCGGGTAACACATTCCTTCATGGTAATAAGACTTTGTCTCGGCATGTTATCCTTACTCTTGAAACACTCTCTATTAAAATCAAGTACTACTACAACTGCCACAAAATGCCACTGCTAGATATGGGCTTCCCACTATTGGAGGTATTTGCCGTAATCACCACGCTTGGCAGGTGGGTCGGCAAGCGCAGTGCAAGGAGTTGTAGATAATCATAGAGAACGCAGCTGCCCATTCCCTCGACTTATCCCTTAAACGCTTTTACGACAGTAGAAATGGGGTGATGATATTCTAAACCGGCATCCCACGCCAAAAACAAACCGCATCAAAATCCGCTGTGTGTCAATTTTTACAGATCTATCCATAATAGCACATAGGTACTCGTATGTACATAAGTACCTACATAGAGACAGACGCAGGGAGCGACTTTGTTTTCTACTATGTAGTTATTGTGATGTCTGGAGTTTCCACACGCTCGCATCGAGCTAACTAGTTTAAGTTTGTTCGGGATAAGAATGTGTACAGGTATTTGTGGATTCTGCTTGTTTGTATGCTGAGTGATGCTGATTTAGAATAGCATCACCCCGTTTTTTTCCCGCGAGTAACCGGCGACTAAAGGATTTAGGGGTTTCATGTGTGTTACAATTTTATTTTCTACTATACAAGTGATACGCAAGTTGTCTAAACGGCCTTCAATATTTTGTCAGACGTGGCGATAGCGACCGTACTTTTGCGACCGTTGACGCTCTGCTTATACCGCAAAGGATAAGGCGTGATTTATGAGTAACTGGAGTTTCCACAAGCTCGCAACGATTTAACTTGTTTATGTTTGTTTGGTATAAGAATATGTAGGTATTTGTTTAGAATGTTTATTTGATATGGGTCACCAAAATGCGACTGCGGAGCATCTGACCAGACCTTATCCCATGTTGTGAATAAATGTCCACTTCGCCGTTTTCCTGGTGGCATAGCCGAGTTACACAAGTATACTCCTGATGCAGAAAGCTGGCTAAAAACCCTTGATATTGGCGTTTGATCCGAGCAGGGATGGCCATACGATATGATGATGATTTGATATGGGTCTGCAAAGTTTTTATCTACACTCGCTTCATAACGTTGTAATCATGTTTACAAATTAAAAACATGTATGCATTCTGCCTCGAAAAGTTATACTTTCTTTGATTCTTAAACAATACAGTTACTACTAAATTATTATAGTAATTCCAAATTAGAAATGAAAAGAAATTAATTATTTAAGAAAATTGTGGAGACGCATATCTAGCCATGGACTGTTGTGGCAAAAGAAGATGAAAGATTCGTTTCAGAAATGAGAAAATTGACCATTTCTCACCCCTGATCAAACATAAGACCCATCTTGTGATGCATAACCTTGAGATTGTCCTGGAGATTGATTTATCGAGGTGGACCCTACTGTCATCCATCAAAATCTGCTCAGTGGGCGTGGACCCTTCCATAAGACTTGTCACAACAGACTCTTGCGTCTTGGACCTTGTCCAGCTGTAAGTAATGACAACCTATGAACCACTAGTGGTCTGAATGACATCAATTTCTTGTTGTAAAGTATACATACATATATCACGCCTTTATCCCTTACAGGGTAGGCAGGTCTTCTTGTAAATTATATCTGAACGAAATCCATTCTTAATCACTGTCAAAAAAAAAGTAAATATTTTTCGTATTCAACTAACGTTTATTTTTATAATGTTATAACTACCGATATTGGGGATATGGTATATAATGTAATAGTCACCATTCTCCTAGCCTTATCGCGTTCTCTGTCGGGGTTGGCCACGGCCACCCAACCTAGAGGATTCGACGTGGAACCAAGTTATTACACAAAGTGACTGCCATCTGAACTCTGCAAACCGAAGGCTAACCTGGCCCGAATCCTAGGTTAAGTCAGATGTGATAGTATTACAAGAGTATACACATACGGCGCGTCACCGCAAATGTGGACATAGACATAGATATCTTTATTGGTAAAATGGATTTATTTACAGGTCATCATTTGGGTAATAAATTTACAATTTACATAAAATGTAAACTTATAAAATTAATTTAAATATAATTCGTCCAACTTCATTTTAATTTCATGGAACTGATTTGCCGTTATCGTGAGTTCTGCGACGTATGTGAAAACTTCTATAGTGCCGTTCTGTACGTCGTTGGACGACTCATTGTCCTACTCGAAAAGATAGAATAAAAAGATAAATAGATTTTCATACTCACAGACAAGATATTAAATTTATTTCTTCGTTTTTTTAATTTTTCAACATAATGCAATTTTTCCTTAAAAGAACATTGAGTATGAAATTAATCCTCTAAACTAAAGATAAATGATAAAAAAATACAAAAGGATATTCAACCAGTTCATTAATCACATCTTTGTTCAGGCCAGTTATTATAAATCATACGCAACAAAGAGTGAAACAGAAATTATTGTATAGAATTTCTGCTTTAATAATCCATAGAAATTGATAACAAACTATCGATTATACGGAACAGCTAGTCATCCAATCAACTTGCATATTAGCGGCGCATGACACGGCAAAAGTTTTCTGTTGGTGTTGTAAGTAGAATTTATTGATGTTTTTCCTTCAACTGTACGTGTGTTGACTTCCAAAGAGTTTGCAAACAATGTATTGGGTTTATCGATTTTTGAAAGGTAATGCTTTTCTAAATCATGCTGATTCACACGATAAATAATGTCAACAAACCAGCATCTCCTACAATTTGCTTGTGGACTGGTTTATTAATAAAATATAAAAGTTTTACGTTTAAAACAATTGTCCAAAAATACTACGGACTTCATTATTCATTTTTCGAAATATTCAAAGTTTGAATTTATACAGGGCGTTAGACTCAGACCAAGAAACTGAACAACTTTTTATAGGGTGGCTATTTTGGGAAACTTTTTTCGGCCTTCCAAATAAAACTCCCGATCAGCTGAGTGACTTTGTATTGCGACTCGAAAACATTTTTTCGTTTCGTTACCCATGTTGAAAATAATAGAAAAAGTTGTTCAGTTTCATGGTCTGATCACATCTGAAAAGTATTCGTTACACCGTACCTTTCACCGTCTCTTACACCCTGTATACAGTAGTTATATAAAAGTAACACCATCCAAAACAGGAACGTAGGTATAACGTCATACATTCCTATTTTCATACAAAATACCTTTAAAAAAAATTGCTTATTTAACCTTCCAGTCCACATCCCTATTCAACAACTGTATATACCACGAATCTGCCTGGTACTCGGCTCATTAGCGGTTCACCCCTATCACACCTCGACGAGTACGTAATTGATATGACGTCATTAGGGGTGTCCACAGCGCATGATACGCGGCTCGCGCTCTAATTATTTCGATGTTGCATTTCGATGCCCTGACGACGACGTATAGTATACTAGTACTGCGTACTCACTGTGCCCCGTTTTTTGAAACTACAAGCTACAAGTCGCTTGATGCCGTGTGATGCCGGCTTAGAATAGCATCACCCCCCATCCTTCTCGCGGGTGTCGTAAGAGGCGACTAAGGGACTCGAGAGTGTTGGTGTATTATAATTTTTAGGCTGACAACCTGTCACCATAGTGATACACATGTTTTCTGAAACAACCTCAAGAATGTCAGACGTGGTGATAGTGGCCGTATTCTTACGGCCGTTAACGCTCTGCCTACCCCGCAAGGGATAAAGGCGTGTTATATGTATTTATGTAAGCTACAAGTCTACAGGTGAAATTCAATGTACATTGCGTAGCGGGTCATAAATCCTGGTTTTATAATGTCCGACCCGCTACGCAATGTACATCGAATTTCACCCATAGACTTGTAGCCTGTAGTTTCGTTGCCAGAAGAGCGATGGTTCCGTCTTTCTTTTCTGGGCCATCGAATAGTCCAAACACCCAATGAACCCCAGTGTCAAAACCTTTCCACCGTCTTCCTCAAGTAGCAGATTTTTGACATAATTTTGTGGTGTAACAACCGCCGTCTAAGTAATCATCGACAGCAACCGGGATCAACGGCTTAACGTGCCATCCAAGACAAGAAACCATTTTTCTTAGTCATAAGGTGGTTCAGCCCAGAACAAATTCGCAAAGTTATAAATTAATAAATATCAACTTTGTGAGTGACCCACCGAGAATCGAATCCGGAACCTTCCTGTTGCTGTCTGTAGCCGACAGTCGTTACACAACCATGTCAGTGGCCTGTCACTTCTAGTAGGCGGTTGAAAAACTCTGACACCAGGGTTCATCAGGTCAAAGGACAACTCGGTGTCCAACATGACGAGAGAGAGGTGAATTACTTGGTCACTGCATTGTCCAAAACTCTCTCATAGCAACCAGTTAGCATTGTGTGTTTGTTGTTGCTCAAATGCAGATATAACAAGGTTATTTCGACTGGAATACAAGGTGTCACAGAATGAACAGTAAAAATTAATTTCTTTGACATTGTTTATTTTACGAATGGGTGGGGTTTAGGAAGTGGCGAAAAATATCTCCTGGTAAGAGTAATGAACTTGACATTGTAACAATAGTGGCTGCGACGCAAGTATTAAAATCAAGCCAAATTTATTAAAATTAATATTTTTTATTAATTTTCAAACACGACATTACGGCTTCAAATATTTTATAAATAGACTCTTTACAGTGGACCCGTCAACACTCTTTCAACTTTATTGATCTTTTTGTAACACTCTGTATAACTGAGAGTGTACTCGTATCACGAAATGAAAGTAGGTCGTCTAAATATTACTGATTTACCGAAGGCTTTAGCTGATCTCAATGTTTAATTAGGTTTTGAATTTCGGTTTTGGCAATACAGCTAACTAATTAGGTCAACGAAGCAGATTCTTCTTCCAATTATATCCAGGTATTTAGATACTATGAAATATGGAAATTTCACATCGAGACGAATTGAAAATATTTGTAACTGTGGAAGAGAGCGTAACATTTCGCGATGCGGGAGCGTGACGTTACACGAATGTGGCATTACGCGAATGTGGCATTACGCGAATGTGGCATTACGCGAAGGTGACATTTTACTACTGTGACATTTGTCGACGGTAGGATTTAAATCGGCTGTACAACTAGCTGTTACTCAATAGTTGTGGGTGTAGATATAAAATGCCGTGTGATGCCGGCTTAGAATATGCCGTGTGATGCATCACCCCACATCCTTCCTGCGGGTGTCGCAAGAGGCGACTAAGGGACTCGAGGGTATTGGTGTATGACAATTTTTAGGCGACAAGCTGACAAGCTGTCTCTATAGTGATACACATGTTTTCTGGAACCTTGGAAAACAATCCTACAAAATTTTTTGACGTGGCTATCACGACCGTATTCTTACGGTCATTAACGCTCTGCCTACCCCGCAAGGGATAAAGACGTGATATATGTATGTATGTAGACATAGACATAGACATAGACATAGACATAGACATATATTTATTCACTAATATTGCAGTACATAAACAAACACTTAACTACACATGATACACAGAGAACAAAGAGAACGAGTTTTAAAATAGGTAAACTTATGCACTACACCTACTAGTGAAATGGTTCCGACTCAGCTTTATGTCACGACAGAAGCCGTAACGCTGATATTCTGCCAAAACCATTGCATGATGCGGGATCGACACAAAGAGAACATCAAATCTAACAATTATAATAACAAGTTGACACATAGATGAAAATAACAACATTAGTGACCAGTATTCCTGTTACACACTCAGCTGTAAAAATTGACACACACAATAAACAAAGAACATAAATAAAGTAAATTTTACATTGGTACTGTGACGGTATGCAAATAAAATGTTTAATCTGTGGGCGCACGGCCGGAGGGTATGACACTTGTCATCTGACAGTCAAGCGAGCCGGACGTGCGCTCACAGCCTATTCCAATATATTAGTGTTGTTTCACTCTCAGACTTACCCCTGTGACACAGTGGACGTCACACATGGCGACGAGCTATGGGTAAGTCCTTTGTCAATTGAAAGAAGGGAAAGGAGGTTGGAAAAAGTAAACAAATGCGTTGAAAATATTTCTCAGTGGTGTGTTTTGGTGCATAACAATTATACTAGCTATAAATATCTAATAAATACAGAATCCGCGCGTTAATAAAAAAACTTATTAAATAAAAAGCGGTCATATATTCGTTCTCTAAAAATAATTTAGTTTTACCTAAAAGGTAGCAAGAATCAACCAAGTATCGACAAGTAAGTACCTGAATATCAAGTGTCAGCTACATGTTTATTATGGCTACGTAGGCCACCCAAAGCCAAAGAAGTCTGTTAGTAATTAAATGAGCTTCAGCAACAAGTAGGTATACAATGTTTGTGATTATATCATCATCCAGTTGCATAGCCTAAACAGTGTGGCGCCGCGCCGTTATGCGATAAGTACCTAAGAGCCAGTCGATGTTGTGGTTTCCGACAAATTCCATCCAGGGCAACCTGCGGCAGCCGCAACTTGATGCGGTGACGTGTATCAGGTACTCTGCTTCTTATTATCTGTCTTGCCTAGAAATCAATCCACGCCTAAACATTGATTTGTTCGTATCATGATAACTTTAGGCATATAATAACATAAAAAGTGACGGACAGCTACCCGTAATGTAGATATGTGAATTGTAATGCACCCGACACATAAAACATTATTTTGTTTGGTTCTGGCGAACTATTCAACAAGAACGGTTGTAGTTTTACCTAATACCTCATTATTCTTTATCTACTTCTTTCTGAAATTGACAAGAGTGAGACTTTAAATAGATAAAGCAAATTTGACCCAAACGTAACGAAATCGGTGTCGAAACTGAAAAATTGTGAACCTACATAAAAAATTACCGTAAAATTACGGATCCGCATAATATCTATCACAGAGCACTTTGGTACCTGAATGTTTACTATTTGTAGAAATATCCACAAAATAGTAATTTCGAATACTTAGTGTTTTAATCAAATACTAGATATCGATATTAAATTTTTGTTAAAAAGCTAACACAAACGAAACAAGCGGTTCACAAATCGGAAAAAGCTCCACCTCTCGTCAACTTGTACAGACGTAATGTTGTCGGTTGTGTGACTATGTAGTCCTACTGCAAAGTCGTAGGCGGCGCTGATGCCACTCTTAAGTGGTCAAGTAAGGAAAAATATATGAACGAAACAAGTGGATCACAATTTCGCCGCCTGGGTTAGAGCGACCGTGGTGTAACGGTTAATACATCTGACCCGGTTAGTCAGAAGATGTGGGTTCGAGTCCCATCGGTGGCGTGAACTTTGGTACCTGTCTATAAATAATCGGCAGAAAGGGTTGCCAGATAACAACCAAACTAATTTGAGAAATAGGTTGGTGGATAACCGGTATTTGAAAATAATTCTGTCTTTAAATAATCGGCAAAAAGGTTTGCTAGATAACAACCAAACTAATTTGAGAAATAGGTTAAATGGATAACCGGTATTTGAAAATAATTATTAAAAACAGAAATCCAACTGTTGTAATCCAAAAGTTATATTTTTAACTTATACATACATACACACATTATATCGCGCCTTTGTCCCTTAAAGAGTGGGCAGAGCGTCAACGACCGTGAAGATACGGTCGCTATCGACACGTCTGACGAATACCTATTGGGGGCCATTCCAGATGAATCGCGTGCATCACGCGGCAACTTATAAAGTTGGTGGTCGAATCAGAATCAGTCAAATCGTACAACTCATTTAAATACAAACACCCGTTAGCCGTTGGGCTAAAGCTCGTGAAAGTAACTTTTTAAACATAACCCGTTTCTATATTTTCTTTCTATAGACGGTCGATATAGCGCAGCAGTAGCGCTGGAGCTGCTTGCATAGCAAAAGTTGCGGGTCCGATTAACAATGAGGCAGTCACGGGGTGATATATCACTTTCTGAATTTGCTTCCAGTCTTGTTAGGACATTTGAGGTACCATCCGGCAGAAAAAAAAAAAAAAAAAATGAAGAAGAAGAATCGGAAAAAGGTTCTTGAAAAACCCGTGCCAGCGCTATGATTAGAGGATTAAAGAAGTTAATAAATCTCAGTATTAAGCCAGTATATAGGTAAAGTAATCTACCTACTTATCTATGTACTAGCTGGTAATAGCAATGAATAAGTAGACATTGGGTCTAATAAAATAATGCCTTGCCTTATTTTGCCACGGTTTTGTCATTCCGATAAATTTTGTACGTGCGTGTTATACCTAATTAAAATAGGAGCTATAACTTTGATATTTTGGTACCTACATAGTTAACGAGGTTTGAAATAGTTTCCGTCAATACAAAATTATAAACAAAAAATCGTGCAAGTAAATAAATTAATGGTATATATTAACGAAAGCTAAGTACATAGGTACCCATATAGTACTTTGTACGTATGTAGCTACTAAGTTTATAGCGAGAACCATTAGCGATTTTTTTGTAGTTTTTGGGTAAAATTGTTCCTATTTTGTTACAATGACTTTAAATAAATAAAGGAGCATTGACAACATGGAGTTTTCTCATCGGGTTGATAATATTTTGCTGTTCTATTATTTATGGGGGTTAATTTAATTGTATTACGTGCCAACTGGGAGGTCATACAAACATTATGCTTCCGTAGCAAAAGTGATTCTGATCATCTTATTCAAATTTAAGCAGTCACGTATGTATAACAGAATTTATCGGAATTAAAAAGAGTACAGTAGCAAACTGACACTTTGTTGGTTGGTGCTAATAAGTAGTAAACATCATGACAAGTAGTAAACCGACAATGTCGGTTAGTACTAAAAAGAAAAAGTAATAAATATGGTAAAAAAAAAAAAAGCCTCTGTGCTGTTGGCTTCGGCCCCACACATGCCTCAAAGGACCAAGTCTCTGTGGGCCTATGATTCGAAAAGAATACAAACACAATAATAGTAATTTAAAAAACACATTAAAATCTGTAATCGTACAGATGTATGTCTGATGTTTACGAAATCAATAAATAGTAAACTGACCAATGTGTCAGTTGGTACTAACAAAGAGTTATTGCTCTGAGGCATATTGCTCAGAAAAATCGATAAGTAGTAAACTGTATTGCGAAATCAGTTGGTACTAAAGAGTAGTAAACTGACCAATGTGTCAGTTGGTACTAACAAAGAGTTATTGCTCTGAGGCATATTGCTCTGAAAAATCGATAAGTAGTAAACTGTATTGCGAAATCAGTTGGTACTAAAGAGTAGTAAACTGACCAATGTGTCAGTTGGTACTAACAAAGAGTTATTGCTGTGAGGCATATTGCTCTGAAAAATCGATAAGTAGTAAACTGTATTGCGAAATCAGTTGGTACTAAAGAGTAGTAAACTGACCAATGTGTCAGTTGGTACTAACAAAGAGTTATTGCTGTGAGGCATATTGCTCTGAAAAATCGATAAGTAGTAAACTGTATAGCGAAATCAGTTGGTACTAAAGAGTAGTAAACTGACGTAATATGTGTCAGTTGGTACTAACAAAGAGTTATTGCTGTGAGTCATATTGTTCTGAAAAATAACTCATGTGGGTTTGGTAGTTATCGAACGACGGGCTTTGTTGACAACTGCCATTCGTAATCGCTCCAGAAAAAAAAAAAAAAAAAAAAAGTTGAGAAAATCAAAACAATATAAGAGGAGAATTATACAATACCTTATTATACAACCAAGTGTAAACTAAAGATCCCTAGCCAAAGTAGTATTGTCAGTTCTTACAATTTAATGGGTCGTCGTCGTCGTCGTCGTCTCAGCCGATAGACGTCCACTGCAGGACATAGGCCTCCCCCAAGGATCTCCACGATGATCGGTCCAGCGCCACCCGCATCCAGCGGCTTCCCGCGACCTTCACCAGATCGTCGGTCCACCTTGTGGGAGGCCTACCTACGCTGCGTCTACCGGTCCGTGGCCGCCACTCGAGAACTTTCCGGCCCCAGCGGCCATCGGTCCTACGAGCAATATGCCCCGCCCACTGCCACTTGAGTTGCGCAATCCTTCGAGCTATGTCGGTGGCTTTGGTTCTTCTCCGGATTTCCTCATTTCTGATTCGATCGCGGAGAGAAACTCCGAGCATAGCCCTTTCCATTGCCCTTTGAGTGACCTTGAGCCTTCTTATGAGGCCCATTGTTAGCGGCCACGTCTCAACTCCGTAAGTCATCACTGGCAACACGCACTGATCCCAGACTTTTGTCTTGAGGCACTGCGGCAGTTGTTGAGAAGAGAAGATGTTACGTAGCTTCCCGAACGCTGCCCAGCCGAGTTGGATTCGACGATTGACCTCTTTCTGAAAGTTGGACCTACCCAGCTGGACTATTTGTCCCAGGTAGACATACTCGTCGACAACTTCCAGAGTAGAGCCCCCAACTGTCAGAGTAATGGGTGCAACAAGAGAGTTTGACATAACCTTGGTCTTGTCCATGTTCATTTTTAGACCCACTTGTTGGGAGGCTCTATTGAGGTCATCGAGCATTGTACCGAGGTTCTCCAGGGTTTCCGCCATGACCACGATATCGTCGGCAAAACGAAGGTGAGTCAGATACTCGCCGTTGATGTTGATGCCAAGTCCTCTCCAGTCCAAAAGCTTGAAGACGTCTTCCAGTGCTGCTGTGAACAGTTTCGGTGATATTACATCTCCCTGTCTCACTCCTCGCTGCAACTGGATAGGTTTCGAGTCCTGGTCCTGAAGTCGAACTGACATGGTGGCGCTTTCGTACAAGGACTTCAACACTTCGATATACCGATAGTCAGCTTGGCACCGCTGAAGAGACTGAAGTACGGCCCATGTTTCGATCGAATCGAAGGCTTTTTCGTATCTACTGAAAATAATAAAGAGCTATGATATGATAGATACTGATTGGGTATGGATCAGAAATTTCCGTGTATCAACAGACCAAGGAAAAAGACAATTCAAATAGCACGAACTTTAAAGTTAAATGCACTTTATGTTAAAATATCAATCAAGAATAATAAAAGTCTAGCATGAAAAAAAAAAGGATTCATATGACAAAGCTTTGTTTTGAGTTTCATGTAAAATTCATTTCAATGGCGAAAGAAGCTTTTGTTACAGTCTGTTAGACAAACCTTGTATAAAAAGAAACCTAATAGGTACACCTTTCCGGGGGAAAGACGTAAGACATTTTTATTGGTAATAATTATATTACAGGTCAAAAGTGGTTACATGTTTCAAAGCAACATAAAAAAAAAAAAAAATTAATCAAGGGATTTTTACTAAAAATTTTGCTCTGATTTAGCAAAGAATAAAACAAAAATTGGGAATCTCAAAATATTACTAAGTAGCCAATGTAATAAAATATCTTTACATATCTCATGCTGTGAAAGTGGGTCGTTGCTGACGGGGAACCCGACCTGTGGGTTCGGCTTGCAGGCGATGTTTTAAAACTGGGCCTGTTAGTAATTTTGAATATGGAACTGGAGGGGGAGCCGGTGGAATCGCGACAGTTAAAGAGTTAAAGTAAATTTCTTCTTATTTTTAATAGGAGTTGCATTGCATCCAATTGGTTGTGTGCGATTTTAAGTTTCGAACTGGCCGCTGCGAATTGCGTTGCTTGACGCCAGATATTATATTTTTATCTGTATTTTTGTGACCTCAATAGATGAGTTTGTCAAATTGTTGCTCAGTATTACAGTGGCAAAGGTAAAAATTACTAATATCCCTACGGTCAGGGAAATTTCTGTTTTATGTTGGGATACTTTTCTTTCACATTAATTCAATGTTTTTCAATCATAAAAATGAAAGTTTTGTGGTGCATTTTGAGTACCAGACGATACAATCATCATTTATGGATCGTTTTCTTGTATTTATCGCTTTTCATTCGATATGTAAGGCGGTGCACGTGCCGCGGATGTAACATCGTTAACAACTTCGGAAAGGTACCGCCCTCGCTCCGCTTGGGCGTTGGAAGCCTCGGTTGTTGTTGATGGGTTGCATGCCTGGGTGCGTAATCAACTATTGATTACATTTGAACAAGAAACTTGTTGAGTGTAAATGCAGCTACACGTTCAACATAGATGCAATAATATGTAAAAGATGCAAGAGTGATCACGGGATCAACCGGGATAAATGAAAATGTAATGGTCCGATTTGGTTCCACGTATTATTGAACACTAGTTTAAAAACTACTTAAAATGTAAGAGGTTACGCATGGCCGTATGTCGATGCATCTAACAATCTAGGCCAACATCAAAGTCCAATGTTGTGCATGATCTAGACTAAGCAAAACTTAAATTATGAAATAATAAATATCATGTACATCGTACAAAACTGTTATGTTATTACTAACAGGTTATTTTTAATATGTTAAATAATTCCGATAAAATATTTTATAGTCAGAACTTCAGGTAAAAGTTGTTGTACAGGACAGGATGATGAAAATACAAAATAGATTCAATGTCCTTCGTTTCTACCCATGGCAAAATTTGCGATACTCGATAATAAGTAAGCTAAGGTGACAATGGTACTGCTATCTTTATTTAATAAAAAACTTAATTACTATGAATTTATATTTAAAAATAAGATGTATAGCTGCAGTAATTATTTTATTGGAACAGTAATAAAATTAAAAGAATTAGTGATACATGTAACGAGATAAACTTACTACTAGTCTCTCATGTATAGGAGCACGACTTCTTTAAAGTATTTTTACTTGGAAGTGATAACAAAGTGTTGTATTGTTAATGTAATAAGAGAAGATTTTTAATCAAATTTGTATTAAATTTAAAGATTACGCCAAAGACCTAAAGAAATATTTAAAATTCAATGTGGACTGCGGAACAAAGGTTATCGATAATTAAATATTACTGTTACAAGATTTTATATGTTTTCGGATATTGAAAACTTATTTGTTAGAAAAGGAAAGGAAAGGAACAGGAAATTTGAATGAGATTTAAAAACTTTAATGTAAAGTGAAAGTTATTGTGATGACATTAATCATTTTGGTAGACAGATTAAGTTTGTGCAGTCCAGTATAAATTGCTGACATTAATATTTTCTATAGAACTGTAGACATTAAACATGCTTAAGCTTAGAGTGTTTAAAGTGGTATTATAATGACTATGATTATTAAATGCTGTTAAGATGAAAATATTTAATTTTTAAAATCCAAATAAGTTCAAAATTTACTTTACGCCCTGATTAGGGAATGCAAATATTGGGACGGAGATGCACTTGTGGAATTGCATTCCCTAGTCGTGATTAATCTAGTTAATGAATTTTGTGTATAGATGATTATTACCTGTTTATTGATATGGAGTATGTACAAGGTCTAAATTTGTTAAAAGGGGAAAGGTGTGACGGTATGCAAATAAAATGTTTAATCTGTGGGCGCACGGCCGGAGGGTATGACACTTGTCATCTGACAGTCAAGCGAGCCGGACGTGCGCTCACAGCCTATTCCAATATATTAGTGTTGTTTCACTCTCAGACTTACCCCTGTGACACAGTGGACGTCACAGGTACGATATATTAAAAATATACATAAATAATAAATACATGACAAGCTTACTCTTACGGGAGATTCAGACACTAGGTTTTCCGATTGATTGATGTATTAGATAATTTTTGTATTTGACTTTAAAACTATTGAGTGGATTGACATTTCTTATGGGTGGTGGGATATCATTCCAAATTTTCGACGCGTAGTGTCTAAACCCCCCACGAAAAGCTGTAGTGCGGTGACGCGGCACAAGCAGTGGTGGAACACAGGTGCGGATTACTTCGTTTTTACGGCTGGAACGCCAAGTGAGTTTCTGGTATAGATAACAAGGTGTTTTAGTATTTACAACGCCAAACAATAAAGTTGCCATGTATAGTTTTTGGCGCTCGCTCATTTTAAGTATTTTTGACGAATTGAGATACGGCGTCACGTGGGTGCGAGGAGGAATTTTGAAACAGTACCTGGCGCATGCATTTTGTACTCGTTGTATTAGGCTGTAAGATTTAGCGAGCAGACATGGACCATAGACTGTAATACAGTAATTTAGCTTCGACAGCACCAAAGCATCACACAGAGAAATACGCAAATGTAGGGTAATAAGATCACGGATGCGATATAAAACTTTGAGGCGATAAAAGCATTGGCGTACAACATCCAAAACATACTTTTCGAAACGCAATCTCCCGTCTATCAGAATACCCAAGTTACGGGCTTCGTCAACTCTTTCAATACGCTCACCCAGCATGTTGATAGAAGGATTTCGTTCAATAGTTGAAGCAATCTGATTTGCTGAACCCAGGACTAAAAACTTTGACTTAGATGGATTCGCAACCAAACAGTTCTTCGACGACCAATGAGCTATACTATTCAAGTCAGCATTTAAGTCTGCAATGGCCTTCTCAAACTGTAACTTGTTCACAGGAAGGTAAACTTGTAGATCGTCTGCGTACATGTGATATTTGCAACTTTTTATTGAATGAATAATATCTGCTGTGTATAAGATGAACAAGAGTGGACCAAGAATCGATCCTTGAGGCACGCCTCTTAATACAGGGCAGTTTTGTGATGTCAAGACAGTTCCATTACACGCAATTATTTCTACCTGTTGTGATCTTCCAGTAAGATAGGAATGGAACCATTTTATTGCTGACTCATGAAAACCATAATACGACATCTTTGATAGCAAAAGCGAGATATCAATGCAATCAAACGCCCTGGAATAGTCCAGGAGTACAAGAATAGTAGCACTGCCCTTGTCCTGATGAGACAGAATGTTGTCAATTACATCACTCAAAGCAGTTGCTGTACTACGACCCTTCCTGAAGCCAGATTGTAGATCAGGTAAGATTTTTTGAGACTCACAGTAATCGATCAACTGTTTATGTACCACTTTCTCCAGAATTTTGGAAAGGTAAGGTAGTAGGCTTATGGGACGTAATTCCTTTATATCATTGGGGTTGTTAACTTTAGGTATTGGTCGAATAAGGGCAGTTTTCCATTCAGACGGGAACGTACTAGACAAAATTGAGGTATTAACAATTTTAGTAATAATTTCTAATGTGTGAGGCATCGTCAATAGTATCATGTCTCGACTCAACCGATCTACTCCCTGGGCGTTTGACTTCATGTTTAGGATTATTTTACCTACATCATTCTCAGTAACTGGCACTAGTTTAAAAACTGCTGACACTGCTTTGTGCCATTCAAAATAAGAAAGATATGATATAGATACACGAGCGCTTCCGGGAACATTTAAAAAGTGAGTGTTGATTTTGTCTGGGTCCTGAAGATGAGTAGGTAATTCAGTGTTCTTGGTAGGGTCGGGAAAAACAGTGCTTTTAAGATTTTTCCACAGGACTTTAGGCTCATTAATATTTTTATTTATGTGTTGCTCAAAATATGCCCTACGCTCGGACATAAGACATATACTCGCAGTATGTTTAAGATCCTTGTACTCCCCCTATGAACATCAGTACCTGTCAATCTGTGTTTTGCCTTAGCTTTGTTTCGA
The DNA here is from genome assembly GCA_029255805.1 of Keiferia lycopersicella. Classification (NCBI taxonomy): domain Eukaryota; kingdom Metazoa; phylum Arthropoda; class Insecta; order Lepidoptera; family Gelechiidae; genus Keiferia; species Keiferia lycopersicella. The sequence continues at coordinate 12,132,456 of JARACZ010000004.1, read as the reverse complement.
AGTTCCATTAAATAACGTACATTGCTTGTTAGCCAGGGCGTCTGCATGTCCTTGATGGTAACAGTTTTATAAGGAGCATGCTGGTCAAACAACGAGATTACCGAAGATGTGAAGTAAGCAACAAGAGTATTTGTATCCCATGAGCTTGACATATTATTCAGATGTAAACTTAGTAAGTCATTGTTAAAAGCTGTGACATCTATGTTTTTAATAGGCCCGTTTTACAAGGTATTTTACATCTTTTTATTTTTAAAGTACATGTTATCATCGCATGCGCGCCTAAGTCTGGAATGTAGTCGACATTTACATTTTGGATACTCGTGTTAGAACATACCAAGTCAATACACGTCGCACTGTGGGATGTAAAATGCGTCGGATCACTAACAAAATTTGTTAACCCAAACGTTAATAGAAATTGTTCCAATTGTGGATGTTTACTAGAGTTCTTTTCAATTACACATATGTTGAAATCACCTAGTAGTATAACGTGATCAAAATTCGAAAAATAGGTTAATGAGTCCGTCAGAGCCTCAAAAAACAGATTTATATTCATCCACGGCGGCCGGTAGGCCGTACCTATAAGAAGTTATCAATCAGCACAGATACTGCGTTGCCTGGGACGCAATTATGGAAAACGCAGGGTTGCCCAAGACCTGCGCCACCCTTGACCACTACTATACTGGTAAAACTTTTTTTCTCCCAGGATACCGATTTCTAGCGGGTGCAACTGCTGCGCGCGCCGCTAGTAAAAATTGAAAATAAGATCCCCACAATTTATAAATATAAAGTCCATACAATTTTCCCTAAAATACGATTCTCCTGCAGACTTGCATTGTACACGTACCGCATCTAAATATGTACTTTTCAAACATGTTTATTGCTTAGTTCAGCGGAAACAAGGAAATGCTAATATAGTACGGAATATTACACACGTACGCTGTATTCTGCTCGTGCCGCTCGTGTGGCTCGTGGCGCTAGTGCCGCTCGTGTGCGGTAAGTGTATGAAACTTATAATACGGGAGTTGCAGGAGTACTGCAACCTAATTACATGTTCAGGTATAAATAGGGAAATGGTGCGATGTTTACTTCGTGTGTTTTTGTTGGTAAATTATTGCTTTTTCGTAGGAAACGAAGCGTGTAATTTATAAGTGGGTAGCGGCTGCCATGGCATTGAGAGCGTGGAAGTCGGTTTTAAAAGTCACCTTGTTGCATACCACAGGAACATTTTTGGAGATAAAAACTATCCTATGTGCTAATACAAGTTAGGTACCCACTAACTGTGAGACAAGTTTCATGAAAATCGGTTCTAAAGTTTTTGAGTAAAGGAGTAACAAATAAACATACATTAGTACGATAGTGGTTAGGTAGCCGACCCCGACAGAGAATAAGCCCCCGGGATAAACCCAGGAGAATGATGAGTGGCGATTGCAAATTTAGTTTAGCCCGATCAAACAAAATTTTAACTCTATCATGTTTCTGAGCAAGTACTCGGTAACAGCAATAGTAAGTACCTAATCAGCATTTAATTAAATTTAAGAACTAAAATAATGGCTCTGTTCGGTAGCTCAATCAAAAAAAATATAATAAAAAAAAAGATTCTTGTCGGTGCAGCAATTTTCATGACTGATTTCGAACAACTTTCGTCTGAAACAGATTTTTCGAAATATGAAAAAAGAATTGGTCCTCCTATATCAAGGCACTCGGTCGGCTAGTACATTTTATGTATAGAGGTAAATAACGTTAGTAACTCTAGATCCATTAATCCTCTTCATTCTCTAAATAGCTTTTCAATGCAAGATCATTGACCTTGACTTCTGAGCAGAATTTGACAAGTAAGTCTAGCTCTCAAGTTACATAAATAGTATTTGAAAGTCATTTGTCTATGTTTATTTGATATCCAATTTATTTTCATCTAACTGCGTTGCATTATAAATTTGGTATAATAGACGTCTACGTAAAAGTTAAATTGAATGAAGTAGTAGATGTAAATACTGGGTTATTCTTTATCAGTACACAAAGTTTGTAGAGTGTTTCTACTCATGATTTTGAACTGTTACTACGAGTATGGGGCTTAAAAACGTTCGATGTTACATAAAAAAAGGCATTTTTTATGTAACTCGTATTTAGCAAAAACGTATGAGAACATCCAATTTTTTTTTGCTTTTTCATAGGTGGCCCTATAGTAACCCTATACAACTACAAAGTTGTTGTACTGAATAAAAAGTAATCCTGAATTGCCTAATGTTTTCGTATTCAGCAGTGCCATTCTTCAAAATTTAACTCTTTACGCAAAGCACGTTTGTCTCTCGACAATGCTGCTCGCCTGGTGAGTGACAACATGATTTACCCGCGCACCTTCAACCCGAGCACGTATTATGTATGATGTGACAGCCGGGGACAAAACAGGGCCTTTGTAATTCTGAACTACTGGTATTCATATGCTGACTAGTGTTGATGAGGATTCCGCATCCTCATAACACGAAAGTTCCGCAATTTTTGTGGTTACTACTCCGCTACCCCTTCCTTATAGAAGAATATTGAAAATTCCTCTTCAATTTCCACATCCTCACAGAAGGAAGCTAAGAGGAAACCATCTTCAGTCACACAATTCACATTGAGAAACAGACTATGCGAAGTATGAAACATCTTTCAGTCTGAAATAATCATCCACTCTCTGTTCCATTTACAACCATATCAGAAGCCTGCTACTTGTAAAAGGCGGTTGAAAAATTCTAACACTAGGGATCATCGGGTCGTTGGACGACTCGGTGTCCCATACGAAAAGTGAAGTGAAGTGTTCCATTTTTGTCTTCTTCATCCACATCCTCTCCTCATCTTCATCCTCCAACTTCGAGCTTGATACTTCCTCTTCCTCAGAACAGCTTCCTCAACAACCCTAGCTGGCAGCTATTTTGCACGCTGAACTATTTCGGCCATTCATACGTTATCTTGAGTGCCGTGTGGTGCCGGCTTAGAATAGTACCTATCACCCCATTGCTATGTCTATAAGTGTGCATTGGGTGTCGTAAAAGACGATAAGGGATGAATGCAAGGCAATGCAGCTATAACAATATACTTATCGCACTCTTAATAAGACAACGACCGAAATCAAAAATTGGCGAAACTGAGTTAAGTGCGAAAATCGACAGCAAAGAGCATGTCTCATAACGTAGTGTAAAGAAAATCAACCTTTTTCCCTTAACAGTAAGGTAGAAAATAGAGGAGTCTTTATCTTACTATCCCCGCGCCCCTGCTTCATTCGTCTGACAACGACCGATTTAGTCTTGCACCGGCCACCGCGAGCGGAGGTTGTGTCGAACATCGCCCGATTTCGGGATACGTCGTTGTTTCACTTAGACTTTGAATAAGTTTATTGAACATACTTAAGTAAGAGAACGACCGATTTTGAAATACGTCGTTGTCTTACGAAAACTGTTTGTGATTAAGTTGACTGATTTTGTATTCAGTCGTTCTTTTACTTACATTGTGTACAGACTCATTGACAGTGTTAAAGTTAAGTCTATGTTCTTTTGAAAATCTGACATTAACTGTGTTGGAAGTCAAATTCGGTCTATGTTACATTGAATAAATTAAAATAATGATGGCTCATTTATATTTAGGTCTATATTTTATAAAATTCTAGTTAACTTGTGTCATAGTATTATGAAATAAGTCATTGTTTTTTTTTAATTTGGATCAAGCTATTTTAGATAAGTCACAAGAAATCTATAAGCTTGTGGTCACTAGCCAGGTATGTGCTCAATCGAATTCTACGCACTACCTATAAAATCATTGGTGATGAGTATAGTGTATTTTATAGGTAGCTTAAGCAACATATTACTACCCCAAATAATAAATAAGTAATGATCTCGCTAATGAACAGGCGGTTCGGAACGAGACTATCCGCAAAAAGACCAAAGTAATGGATATAGTCCGAAAGAGTAGCAAACTGAAGTGGCAGTCGGCTGGTCACATCTGTTGTTGTCAGAACCGACGGCCGGTGGAGTATGCGGGTTCCCAAGTGGAGACCACGCCTTGGCAAGCGTATCGTTGGACGCCCTTCGGCCAGATGGACCTATGACTGAAAGAGAGCAGCTGGTAGCGACTGGATAGCGAAAGCAAGAGTTTGTACCCTGGGGGAGGTCTACGTTCAGCGGGCACAGTCAGTTCAGTGGACTGCTATAAAATGATTTGATGATAGTTGAAACAGAACCAATTTGTTTATGGGGGTTAGGGTAGGATAGGATTCCTCGTCAACAAAGTACTTTCTGCCAACACTGACAACGTGACGGAGATATGCTGCGTCTTGACCAGGGTAGCTTACCTTACCTCGTACTGAAATTGGCCAAGAGACACTCTGTCAAGGTTGTAAATGTATATGCACTGAGTTCGAACATCTCAGATGAAGAAGTGGAGGCCCCATAAGACGGCGTGTCGAAGGCTACGCACCGACCGAGTGAAACCCACTAACGGTTGTCATGGGGGACTTCGACGCCAAAATGGGACAGGGCAGCGAATCATGTTAGGGACATGGCTACGGGAACTGAAACCAGAGAGGCCAGATGCTGGTCAACTTCCTCAGCAGACAAGGGCTGTTTTGTCTGTATGAACACCTTTTTTCAGAAAAAGCCCCAACCCCAAGCAGTGGATCTGAAAGATATAATAATATATAGTGGATCTGATAGCTGTGACGGTAAGACGAAGAACAAGATTGACATTTGTGATTTTTATTCATCATGACGATTAAAAGACACATATTTATAATATGGATGACTCTGTCATCTTCTTAATAACAAGCGATCACTGACTTGTAAGAGGCACCATAAATATCAACTTCAAGCTGGAATGTGCCGCATGGTGAGGTCACTTCTCTGCTCCAATTTGTCCCAAACTAAAAAGGCTCCCGCGGAAGACAGGGTGGACTCTGAGCTGCTAAAGGCTAGTGGGAAACTGGTCCTTGCGGAGCTGAAAAGGCTATCCAACTCACGTGATAGTCAATGGGACAACCCGGAAGGTGTGGAGCAGTGATGTCGTGGCTTTGTTTTAAAAAAAGGAGATAAAATGCTTCTCAAAAACTATATGCCCATCACACTGCTGCATGCGCCACGTCTATAAGCTTTCTCGAGAGTCGTAACGAATCGTCTGACATCAAGAGTTGACGCCTTTCAGCCACCGGTTCAGGTAGGGTTTCGTAAAGGCTTCAACATTGTTAACATCCATACTGTACGGCAGGTCATACATAAGTCAAAAGAATATAACCAACCGCTGTGTTTGGCTTTTGTGGACTACGAGAAACCTGGGCTGGTCGAATCTGCAGGCATGGACATCAAGTCTGTAAGCGATACCAACTCGACTGGCGATACTTAGAGGTGCTGAGAAACCCATATAAAATGGCGACGATGTCCATCCAAGTACAAAACCAGAAAACAAGACCCACCCAGCAGGGTGTATAACAGGGTGGCGTTACATCACCCAGACTTTTTACCAATGCGCTGGAGGATATCTTCTTCTAGATCTTACACGCTACGCCCTGGTAAGCATACCGTTGGACGCCCTCCGACCAGATGGACCATTGAAAGAGAAAAGCTGGTAGCGACTGAATGGCAAAAGCGGTAGCTCGTGTCGGGCCTTGTGGTGTACCCTGTAGGAGAAATAGGCCTGGACATAGGTCCAGCAGTGGACTGCTGTAGGCTGATGTGATTAACCAATTTGTACTTGAAACCTTCATGTGCTTCAAAGATATTTAATTTTATTATAGTAAAGATGTTTTTTTTTACTTGTTACTAATGTGTTTTTTTATAAATAAAATTTGTAGCAAGAAACAAAGTAATTCAATACATATAATATGAAAATGGCCTTAGTAGATCTATAACCAGTTTATCAGAAAAGAATTAAACAGTTTAAGTTATTTCAGATGAATGGATTTTTTTTCCGTTTTCTTCAAGTAGAATTTATCAGAACTGACTTAGACAGTTTGAGTCTTTTCAGCTAAATGAAACGTCGTCTTGTATATACCACATACAATTTTTGAGAAATGACCTAAATTGGTTGAGTCGTTTTTAAGAAAATAAAAAATTGCACTGTTTCTACAAATAATGTTTTATTTAAAACGACTCAGACAGCTTGAGTCTTTTTGGCTGAACTCCTTCACTGCAACCGAATAAATGAGAAACGACTTTGTATGTAAAACGCTGCCATTGGTTTGTCTGATCGTAAGTCTTTTTTGCTGAATGAAAGAGCTAACCCTATAAACCTCTTCGACAACACTAACTCATTTTTGGCAATTTTGTGTATTGAGTCCTTTCAGCGAAAATACGTCCAAATATAAAAATAAAAGAAACAAAAAACTTGGTTTTTATTTACACGACATAATACATACATCTTAAGTTATCATAATAAGTATTTATTTTGCCATTTATAAAACACTTTACTCTAAATCATCAGCATCTTCTGGTACTAAATTTTGACATAAGCCTCTAAATATGTGGGATTTTTTGTAAAATAACGACTCGTTTAGTAATGTTTTACACTCTCTTCTTAAATTTAAGTAATATAATGACTGAAAAAAAAATTGGTCACCTTTGTACTTCAATAGTTTAGTAAGATATAGACTTATTTGTAGATCAGACACAATTTTTTAAAATATTTTAGTAAGACAACGACCGATCTCAAAACTTAAGAAAAAAACTAAAAATATATATATAATAGACTAACAAACATTAACTAGATTTACTAAATCTAATAGAAGGTACTCTTAGGAATACACACCTTTTTATAGATTTTGGATATCTTTATTTGTCATGATTTTATAGTGATTTTACTATTTGCTACAAAAATTCAAAAACATTTTTGCTGTTTCCCAAAAGTTTGCAATTTTGCATTCGGTCGTTGTCTTACTAAGAGTGCGTTATGTCCAACATTGAACTGCTGCTGTTAATATTGATACATAACCTAGCTAGTAGCAAAAACAGACCGCCAGACAGACAGAAACACTTTATTGCTAACATTAAAACATAACGTTATGCAGGATCAAAAACAGTTATAAGCAAAGGTAGCCTTATCGCTGTAATAGTAACTAATATTCACTCTTTGGAGTTTTTGTGGGAATCATAATTTTTTGCATGTACACGATTATTTTTTCGCTGGTTTATATCAAGCTCAATGATAAGCACGTGACCCTACAAAATAATTTTATTGTTTTTCAGCAAGTACTTATGTTTCTCTGGCAATGACAACAATAGAAGCTCATCAAATTATCTAATTCTAAATTGTGGGCAATAAATAAAAGGCTTAATTTTGTGTCGGAAACAAGATGTCCTTTATTGTAACTTTCAACAGCATGATATTGAAGAATGTTACCTAATCAAGTTTTTGAGAACAAAATTGGTTGGCTGCTACTTCATTTTTAAATAGTCCTATATAAGGTGTAAAAATATTAGCTGCAAATATTTTAAAGGGTGAATCAGCCCATGAAACTGAAGAACTTTCCCCTAAAAACATAGGTTCAAATATGAAAAACGGTTTTGGACCTCCCATACAAAATGTAACAGCTAAGTGAGTCAACTGTATAGAAGGACCAATAGCTAAAAAAACCGCATTAGGATCTGTTGCGTGCTCAGAAAACTTAACTTGCTATTGTATATTGATTTTATTACTAAACATAGGTATCAGTGTGTTGTAGGTTTGAACGACTAAAGTTTTCGTCGAAACGTAAAGGCCCATCCTCTACCAAAACTACAACAAGGTAAACAAGTAGTTTAAACCTACATAATGTGTATTTATGATTGGTATTCATATTAAAGTTCTTGCAAACCAATCCTTTTTGGTACATCAAAAGAATTTGCGTACATCTACCACAAAACTGTCAAACTTGATAGACCTAAACGACCTAAAACAAAAGTTGTAGCAGAAGTTGAGCATACTTCGAAGCATACATTATTTTCTGGTGGATGTCTAACAGAATATAGAAGTTTTTATAATATTCCACGTCACAGAGTAAGCAGACTCTAGAGGCCGGGTGTCATATAAAGAGCAATTTTTCGTGAGTAAAAATAAAATATGCTGAACATAGCCAGCGTCATAAACTGCGTGGAATGAGCTTCAATATGCATAAGGATAGGACAGCCTTGAGAGCTTTTACTGTAAGTACTTACCTACGTACGTGATGGAATATATGGCTTAATAATTTTTGACCCAGAACTGTACGGAATTAGGCAAGGAATTAAGTAAAAACTCCTTATTAAGCTAAAAGACTTTTTCAGGTATTTTCATTCCTGATTGCTGGATGAAGCAGGCTTATAGTAATACCTGTTTTACGTGGTATTTTAAGCGTATATCTCACTGGCACTGGACACCGCTACGTTATCCTAATTCGCCTGCAAAAGTCAAATGGCAGACACTATTTGTAAAAACTTGGTTCCACGTCAAATCCGCTTGTTTAGGTAGCCGACCCCGACAGAGACGGGATAAGGCAAGGAGGATGGTTGCAGGTAGGCACGGGAAAGTATGTAACTCGGGTCATGCCACAGTGCAATATGAGTTTTAGGGACCAGTAAATATGAATGCATTTGCACCTTCCGATTCACCTGCAAGGCGTAACAAGTTTGGAAAGTACCCCCCAAAAAGGCTGTCCAGCAGTGGACGGCTGTAGCTGTTGATTTATTTAAGCAGAAGACAAAATTCGCGTTGCGATAAATATTGTCCAGTTAGCCTTTACCCAACGACCCGGGCGATCGATCTAATCATATCTGCCGGTAAATTTAGTTTGTGTTTCATAGTTGTACTCAAACTTTGGCCCACACTAGCAAGTTATCTGACGCGTGCCTCAATTTGAATTTCGTTGATATATTTTTGTCCCTTGACTAGACTTAAGAAGCTGCTGGGACCAGAACCCACCGTGGTGTAATGTAGCGGTTTGACCCGGCAAGTCAAAAGACGTGAGTTCGAATCCCATCGGTGGAGTGAATATTTTCCGCTTGTTTCGTTTGTATTTACTTCGTAAAAAAAAGTTATTATAGATATCTATAAAAACATAAACTGTTAAAAAAATACCATATTGAGGACAATTTCAACAAAATAGTAAACATTCAGTTGGTTACTTATTTTGATAATATAATTTTGCTCTTTCGTACTTCAGTACCCTTTCACTAGTTAAGCGTGAAAACTGAACGAAACTACTTCCTTTGCTTAAACTTTGAGGACCTCTAGTGTACGAATCAGCAATTTCGTAAAGGAAAACCTAATCAAGGATCGAGTTGGAGCGAGGATCGGCGAGGGCAGTGAGGAAACTAAAACAGACTGTTTTGTTCCCAACTTCGGGAATACTAGTTACAATGCTACGTATTATTTGCTTTCGCTGGGAACATTCAAATGTTTGTCGGAATAATTGAAATGCGAACAAACAATGTTTAGGAATATTTCGCAGTGAACAATTTTGAATTCAATATTGTTGATGGAACAAAATTAATTTGAATACTACGAGAGTTTCGAAGATTTTAAATTAATTTGTTCGTCATAAATATATTTCCATGATCAAGGACGCCAAACTGAAGTTAATACTATAAGCAAAGTTACCTATAAGCCACATTTGATAGCTATAGAGTCCATACTAAATGTCTTCATAAAATTTAAAAAAATATAAAAGACAAAGCATTAACATACGTATGTCTTATTAGCTATCAAACATGGCTTCTATAAATGGCATGACTGTAGTTTATCAAAATACTAGCGGCTGCGTCCGCTGCAACTCATTTTCCCGTGGGATTGAGATATTTTCTCGGCAAGTATTATACGTAAAAACCTTTCTCTTGAACTAGTCTATCTATTAAAAAAACTGCATCTAAATCCGTTGTGTAGTTTTAAAGATTTAAGCAAACATACATACCTACATACATACAGACGCGAAACGCAACTTTGCTTTATACTATGCAGTCACGATAATTAATATTTTATGCACGCGTTAATAAAGAGTGAAATATATCTTTCAAATTACTCTTTATAAATGTACGCTCTGACATTTTTATTTTCTTTTGAAGTTGGCTTCTAGTCTAGTGAATACTACTCCTACGTCAGGGCGTTTCTCAATTTTACGCTTCTCGCTCTGAGTCTCGCGGAATTTAAAATAGAAAAGCTTAGCTATTTCATACTGGAATACGACTTATGTGTGAATAGTTCAAAAGGCTTTTATCACAAAACTGCAAATGTAGTTTAACCTTTTCTTAGAGCCTTACACGTCTTTTTAAAAGAAAAATAGTATGGCAGTCAATGTCTAATTTTTGATCAAAATCAACGAGAACTTTCTCTATGGAAGTTTTATTAGGTAATGAAAAAATTATTGAGTTTCCATAGAACCTAGAAACTCAGTCAGCTGATTGGAAATTTTTGTAAGGAGTGTGAATTTTTTACTCGTTTACAAACATAGCAACTATAATTCAAAGTTGTTCAGTTTAATGGTCTGATCTTGCTTACATAGATTACAGTACACCATCCCGCTCCTTGTACAAGCAAGATACAATAATGCATTCTTTCTTAGTTAAAAATAAAAGGTCTTTGAATATCTATTCTGAAAGGGAGCAGCACTTTGATCTTTTCCAGACGCAGTAAGGCGAGACATTCCAGGAAAGATCTCGTCTGACACCTAGACCTATTAATACACAGGATAGTAATAGAATAACATGACATACATACATACACATATCACGCCTTTATCCCTTACGGGGTAGGCAGAGCGATAACGATCACAAAATTACGGTCGTTATCGCCACGTCTGACAATATTTAAGGGTCGTTGCAGATAATTCGTGTATCACTGTAGTGACAGGTTGTCAGCCTGTCGCCTAAAATTGCAATACACTTAAAACCCTCTGGTCCCTCAGTCGCCTCTTACGACACCCACGGGAAAGAAATGGGGTGATGCTATTCTAAGCCGGCATCACACGGCATCAATAACATGACATCATTCATTATTGCACAAAAGAAACAACAGTTTATAGACACAAACTGATGACTGTCCCGATGGAGTAGCGGATAGTACACCTGCCTTCTACACCAAGGGTCGTGGGTTCGATCCCCACCGGATTTGTTAAGTGAATTTTCAAATATTTGTGTCGAGTCCGAGAATTTTGTACAATATGTATTTATTTACAAAAAAGTATCTAAGTAATAGTATCAGCTATCTAGTTCTTATAGTAGCTTTGCTTAGTTTGGGGCTAGATCGCGCTATGTGAATTGTCCATGATATTTGTTAATTATTTAATCAGGGTTTTTCTTGATGTTCTGGCTAATTACAAACTTTCTACACTCGTTTTCATAATCGTTGGATTATTAAGTATAAAAACCTGGTTTATGCACTGTGCCTCTCAAAATATTATAATTTCAGATTTCATATAAGTTTTCCAAATTATAGAAGTGAATCAAACAAAGTGTGCTATTTTTTCACCATCATTGTCGTGGTGACACATAACAGCATACATCAAAAGCAAGCTCAGCAAAATACCCCGAATATTGGCAAGCTGATGCAATCTGTGGCGACAATAAACGGCATGAGTAATGACTGCCGATAGAGATACAATCTACCTTTCAATATGGAGAGCCCGAAACGTGTGGATAGATGATACAAAAATATCGCTACACGATTTGAAAAGTTTTTTCAACAACTATTTTGGGTGGTTGAGATCTGCAACAACATTTTTTTACCGCATCCGTAACGCATGCGTCTGTCTGATGCAAGGATATTTCCAATTCCCTCTACTTTAAACCGACGTTGACACAGTAACAACGCAATAACCTGCTTTGTTATCTCTATTACACTTAACGGTAGATAAATATATCCGGTAATGCCAGCTTAGAATAGCATCACCCTATATCCTTCCCACAGGTGTCGTATGTGACGACTTCGCTCCCGTCCCTTAGGACTCGAGTATTCCAATTTTAGGCGACAGGCTGACAATCGGTCACTGTAGTGATACATCATTTATCTGAATCAGCTTTCAAAAATGGGTCAGACATGGCGATAGCGATCGTATTGTTACGGTCGTGAACGCTCTGCCTAACCCGCAAGGGATAAAGGCGTGATATGTGTATGTATGTATGTATGAAAATACGTCTACCTATTTAGCACCAGCGGTGGGATTCGCCTAAATCTTACACAAGCAAACAAAAAACAAAATCACCGGCAAGCACCCAAAGAAAATGTTTTCTCCTAAATTTCCTCTTTCCAAATTTTTTGCGCACTCCGAAATACTGAAGCACATTCCATCCGGTCCGCAAGTGAGTGATTTGGAAGACAATGCGAGGGTCGTGAACCAATTCCTGGGTCATGCAATTTGCTACCAACAATGGGGATGCTATCAGCTCTCAAGATGAAACTAGCCGCCGAATATACGGAATTTTCGTTGGAGTTTTGGATTCTTGGCTTTTGTGTTTAGAATATCAGTTGACTTATAAAATATCTAGTTTCGCTATGCGATAGTCCAGTTGTGCGTGGATTTTCAAATAGAGCAAAAATGGAGAATATTCCATTACAAATAAAAAAAATATTTAGCTGGATACATTTACGGTGTTCATTCATGACGTCCGGACAGACAGATATGGCGGATCGCACACGTAACGCGCGACGTAACAAATTTGATTTTGCTGCAAAATTTTAGCGGTCCGTCATTGTGGGTTTAGTGTGCGATCCGCCTAAAACATCCGATATATTTTTTAACTCCTATATTCTCTCTTCTCAAATTTTTTGCGCACTCTGAAATACTAATACTACCAACAATGGCGGTGCTATCAGCTCTTAGGATAAAACTAGCCGACGCATATATGGAATTTTCGTTGGAGTTTCGGAAGACCTTTGGCTTTTGTGTTTCGAATTTTGCTCGACCAGGATTCAGTGCTCAAATCACGATTTCAGGGGGTGAGGTGGGGGGGGGCGCCCGCGCTCCCCGCGCTCTGACACATCATCTGGCGCTCGTACACTACGCACCCGTACGTCGTGTGTTTTATAAACATGACCGCAGTCCGTCCACCTTTTAAGTATATTTGAGCTTTATGCCGGCCGTGGAACTTTTACTTCTACTCGTGAATTATTATTTTTTTGCGAAAATGCGACGAAACGAATATGAATGTGGGTAGATGGATGGACGCAGAAGAGGAGGAAGGCCTAAAAGACCGTAATGTCTACTTAAAACACACACATTTAATTACAAAGAATGTTAGCATAAGTTCTAAGTTCCTTTTATGAACCTGTCTGTGCGGAATCGCACTATTTTGTATGATCTGTTGTATTTTTTATCACTTTTTATTTTGGACAAGATATTTTGACTCAGTGTCATTATAGTCGTGCTAGAGAAAGTTGGTTGTTTTATTCCACCAAAAATCAGGCCCCAGCTGATAAAGCAGCCAGCGGGCCATATCGGCTCCGCCACACTGTCCTTGAAACTGAACAACTTTCCCCAAGGAACATAGGTTGAAATATGAAAAAAAATCTAGCCAACCCGACCTACATTCTTTAAAGTTAAAAAAGTACGTATAGATTGTACAAAAGATGATTAAGTATCAAAAAGGTGTACACAAATATTTCAATGTTGATAGAAAATGGTCCAAAAATTTGAGTACGAAAATTCAGTTATATTTGCTCTACGATGTACTGTTCTCAAGATATATGCACTTTTAGTTTCCATTCGTTTTTAATATTCAAAAATGATATTTTACTAAAATGTTAAATGGCGTTTTTCATTGGAGTCCTCTGTCACGCTTGCAACTTGATATAGGTAGATACTTCATTGATTTTGTTTTGTTTATGCTGCCGGCTCAAGTGCCAACATCCGTCGACTTGGAATGTAGACCGTGAAATACTAGAATTTACGTCATGTATGTAGAATGGATGATTTGTATGACAAGACGAACAACTGTAAGATGAAACGAATGGACAATTGAACGATAATTTTTGAACGTAAGACAAATGTTAGATGAATTTCTGAACTATGATGCTAAAACGGAAAAGCAATATAGGTGAGTAAATGAGTGTGAAAGAGAGAGTGAACGCTTTTCAAATAGTATCTTGGGCGAAAAAAACCCGGGGTTATCTGCGTAAAATCCGAAAATTTAGTTATTCCTTCTTCTCCACAGCCACAGGGACCAGGACATGGGTCTATGTTATTGCAGCGAATATAAAACTAAAAAGCATACAAAAGGTTTTAGTTAAGCGCCCCATCCCATATAAAACATAACCCTTTTTCCAAGCCGGTCGGTTAAAAATAAAAAAAAAAGCAATGAAGAATAGAAAAAATTGGAACGCAAACGCCATGAAACATTTCAGAAAAATATCTTTTTTGAAAATTAAAAAAGAATGCAAACTCAAAGTGAAAATACCGCAAAAACAGTGCAAAGTAGAGCAAAAATAACTCAGTTTCGGTACTCATATTTTAGAACTTGCTTGATAATCTTAAAATTAAAATCGGGCCCCTATTTAGTCCACAATTGCCCTAGGCCTAGCCTCACTCACATGCGCATTATTGAAGGCCTACTTTTCTAGTTATTTATTTCACTACCTCATCTGTTCCAATTTCTCATTTAGTCTACTTTTACATTTGGTCAACTTCCTCATTTATTCTATTCCCTCTTTTAATCCACTTTCTCGGTTAGTTCAAGTTTTATTTAGTCCACTTTCTCATTTGGCCGTTTTCCTCATTTATTGAAAGTATAAAAATATCTCGTCAAGCCCACAATCACGGACTTTCCAGGGCCACAGGCCACTTTTTTATTTTGTGCTGAAGAATATGTCAAGTGCCACGTTATTTTAAGGAAATATAGATGGTGCGCAACGGGATACTGGGTATTACTATAATGTTATCTCTTTGATAGAAGCGTCAGTATGAACATAAAAGTTCATACCTAGCTCCTGAACCGCGCCATCTAATTTCACTGTTATACTACTCTTACATAGAAAGTGCCATAATACCCTAAAAAATTTATAGTCTGGCATGTATAGTTATCGAGATAAATCCGTTTTTAGTTTAACAGCTGTCACCTTAAATCAAGAATTCGTCAAAACATACAACTATACCAAAGAAAGCAAAACTACTTTATTTCCGAAACTAAGGTTGACTAAGAAACGACATCTCTGGTCTGTGGTTGAATGACCACCAACTGGATCTAATTTTGCACCGCTGTGTCGGTTTCTGTAATAAGTTCTTGGGGGTAAATTGTTCAGATGACCTGTCAAGCAAAGAGTTATCTTGAAAAATTTTATTAAAAATTACTTCGTACCTACTTCTTCTTCTTCTTCTTTTCGTGTGGGACACCGAATCGTCCAACGACCCGGTACCTACTGTAAAAACGTTACTCATGTTCAGAATGCACCGTGTAAATATTTAGAGTGAATTACTAGTTATGTATCACTCCTTTCTTATTATAAGTAAAAAGACATAGACTTTTGCTTTTCATTATCTTATAGATAAAATGTCGTCTATCGTCAAGGCTAGCTGAAGCGACAGCTATGATAAAATTGTTGCTCGTCTCGCCAAAAGACGTAACCGACGCAATAATAAGCGCATACTTAAACTACGCCTTCTGGTGTCAGCAATAAAGTATTTTATCAATCAATCTATCCATGTCACTAACGTCATAAGTAAAATGAGCGACGTAATAATTACGAAAAAATATTTGTACATTTTGTGGGAAATTTTGACACAGTACCGGCGCTGGCAAGAGCCATTTGGGTACTGGCTAGCGTTGCCGCTCGATAGTGGACTATCGATAGACAATCGATAGTCTATCGATAGTTTTTCGATAGTAAGAACTATCGATTTTTAATCGATAGTATCGATACTATCGATACTATCGATTGTTCAGAATGAGGCAATACTATCGGTCAGCTTCGATAGTATCGATACTATCGATAGTATCGAAGCTGACAATCGAAAAAACAATCGATAGTATCGATAGTATCGATAGTATCGAAGCTGAAAATCGAAAAAACAATCGATAGTATCGATAGTATCGATAGTATCGATAGTTTTGGTCTATCGATAGTCGGCCGATGAGCGATAGTATCGTTCAGTCAGGTATGGATTATTTTACATACATATAATTATCATGACTTTACCTCTTGTGGGGTAGACAGAGCGTTCACGGTCGTAAAATTACTCAGTAAAGCGACAGTAATCATTACTGTCGCTTGCTATCGCCACGTCTGAGGGCCGTTTCAGTATATATTATAAATATTCTAAATATATATTCTAAATACTATTGCTCATGCCCTAAGCTACCCTAGCTAAGTTAAAAAAATAATAATAAAAAATTAATAGCCGAAAATGGCTATGCTGAAATAAACATAAAATACAATATAATATGTATACAGTAGATAATTCTACCTGTTTCGTCATTTAAAGTCAACTTTATACATTTAAAACTACTCCCATGGAGATTTATCCTGCATATAATCAGATATTTCATAATAGCCTTTCTTGTACAATTTTTGTTTTATTACTTTATGGCGGGTGACAGGATGAATCCAGGTGGTGTCGGGAAAAGGGTAGCTACCCGCCTGGCCGGGTGTTGTGGCCAGGGGACCGACGGGTCCACCTGGATTGGATTAGAAGTTGTATATATGCGTTGCGCGGTGAACACTTCGATATCGCGTTTCAGGCCCATTGTTCTGTCACGTGGCGCCATCTCTCCGATATGTTGAGAACTCCTGTTGCGTCTTGTATGCATGTGAACTACTTGAGTGAGCTTCATGTTGTAGCCACCAGAGGTCGACACCACAACTTGACATGACAGGTGATGCGTAGGTATCTATTGTGATACATCACGTGATGCGTCGATTTCATTCTCCTGTCATATCCATACTATTTTTTCCCGCACGCACGCAGACGCAGGCGCACGCATCTAGTGTGCAAATGCCTTTAAAACTATAGGTGTAATTTTATGTATCTAATTGTATAACTAATTCATTCATTGCTAAATACTATGGCTAAATGAATTTACTTTAATTATTAAAATTTTAAAAATCTTTTAAAATAATCCATATACAATAATTAACCCATTAGGCGTGTGATGCCGGCTAAGAATAGCATCATCCTATTTCTTTCCCATGGGTTTCATGTGTATTGCAATTTTAGGCGACAGGCTGACAACCTGTCACTTTAGTGATACGCGAATTACTGAAACGGCCCTCAGACGCGGCGATAGCAAGCGACAGCAATGATTACTGTCGCTTTACTGAGTAATTTTACGACCGTGAACGCTCTGTCTACCCCACAAGAGATAAAGTCATGATAATTATATGTATGTAAAATAAAATATCCATACCTGCCTGAACGATACTATCGCTCATCGGCCGACTATCGATAGACCAAAACTATCGATACTATCGATACTATCGATTGTTTTTTCGATTGTCAGCTTCGATACTATCGATACTATCGATACTATCGATTGTTTTTTCGATTGTCAGCTTCGATACTATCGATACTATCGATACTATCGAAGCTGACCGATAGTATTGCCTCATTCTGTACAATCGATAGTATCGATAGTATCGATAGTATCGATACTATCGATTGGCCTATCGATTGTATAGGGGTTTCGATAGGAAAACTATCGATTGTTTTACTATCGATAGTTCGGCAACGCTAGTACTGGCGGGGTAGCTGGCGGTGCGGGATGTCATCGGGAGGTTGGTTTGTCGGCGAGAACCGTTCTAATTTTTGGAAAAAAATGATTTGTTGAATTAAAATCTGTTCATCCACTAAAATCTGATAGTGTTATTTTTAGGGCATTAAAAGAGGAATATTTCTACATCAAGAAACTATATCAAAATAGTAGTCCAAATTACGATAAAATTGGTTTGAAAATATTTTTAATGCTCTTTTTGAGATTTTTTTTATTAAAATATATCAAACCAATCGAGTCATACGATAGTGTTACTACTAGACAATATCTTTAAGTATGTCATATATTTTTTTGAGGTCTTATTAGCATCAATAACAGGCTTAAAAACTGGATCGAAAGTAACGCTTTTCATCGGCCTTACTTCAGCAGCGCGCCTTAAAACGCAAACATACACATATCACGCCGTTATCCCTTGCGTGGTAAGCAGAGCGTTTACGCCAATACGATCGCCAACGCCACGTCTGAAAACTGTTTGCGTGCCGTTTTGTAAAAGTTTTATATCACTTATGTCAACCAGCTGGTTTTTGTTTGGGATCAAATGTTTTTGTTAATGTTCTGGCCAACACTTAAGACTTTATTTTTCGTCAAGGGAGCAGTTTATTCTCAAGATATAATACCTAGGACTCGGTGTCTACAACGGGAACACTAGCTCTAAAACTAGTTACGGACCCTCTTTAGGGCCTTGTCATGAACCCTTCTCTGGGATTTAATCTCGTTTGTTTTTATTGGTTTATTTTTTATTTCGCAGTATCCTTTTCTCTAGAATAACAAAGAATATGAACACAATTTCACACGGACATAGTTCCTCATAGGACTAATTACTTCAAGAATTGTTTTTTTTTTTCTTTCCATATTAATGGGCAGACTGATCGTAATTTTGTATGAAAGACAATATTTTTATTGTCGTTTCCTGACCTTATGTTCCTAGGAAAAAGTTGTTACATTTTATCGTGAGTATGAACTTTATCAGAATTCGGAAGTTTTACACTCCGTATCTCATCACTTTTCAATTTATTATTGCCTTTTTTTGAATGTATTGAACTAAAACTACTAAGGAAATTCAAGCTACATTTTCTTTTATACCCAAAGTTTGAGTATCCAATTGTTTCCTGTATCAGATAAGGGGCTTGCCAGAAAACAGAAACATTCTTGTTAAACATTCAGCTTAAGTGTGCTTTCATATACACATCCAGATACCGGGTGTAAGGCCTCTATTACGCTTCAACGCAAATATAACGCTGCGCTATGCGCCTGTCAGAGTAATACTAGAAAAGTCACTCCCCATACAACAGCGCTTTCGACGGAGGTCCAACGCACGAAGCTGTGATAACGCTGCGTTAGGTGCGTTGAGAGCGGTTTTAGAATGGGGAGTGACGTTTCTAGTATGGATCTGACAGGCGTTAGCGCAGCGTTATATTTGCGGTGAAGTGTGGGACAGGCCTGAGGGACGGTGTACCTAAAACTTCGCAGGCATGATTAGACCAACTGCCCATTTTTGTGGGAGCTAAAACAAAAAAAAAATTGAGGACGAGAAAACAAGGTCAAAAATAAAGAGATCGTAACCTCTTACACAAAATTCTGATCAAATTTTCTATACAAATCAGAAAATTATTCCACAACATAGACTTCTTAGTGAAAATTGTTCAGTTCATAGCCTGATCATACCCGTAAAGTTTTCAATACACCGTCCCTAACACCCGGTATACACACACGAGTGGGTATAGCGGCGAGCGTTGCGTAAAACTTGGCTGTGTCGCATTCGTAGTCCAGTCAATGTAGAGGATATACAATTTCAAACTATACATTTATTTATTTATTTAAACGGTTGTTGTACACGGTAAAAGACAAAGGACATAGTAATCGGAGTAGGTAGAGTGATTTGAGGTCAATGACGTTAAAGGCTCAGTTAACATGGATTCCAGATTTTTTCCTATGGTGTGTTTTATTCGGCTTTCCTCTGGTATCCTGAAATGTCGTCATTCTCCTTGCCTTGTCCCGTGTTCTGTCACAGTCGGCTACCTAACCTATAGGGTTTAACATGGAACCAAGTTTTGCGAAGGCTAACCTGTCCCGAATTCTAGGTTAAATCACATTCAAATAAATTAGATTAAATTATTTTGTTTTATCAAATTCATAGATAGATCAGTAAAATCATTACATAAAATAAAAATTTCAAAGGATAATACAATCGTCAAAAATTTAAAATAAAATAAAGGTAAGATTAAAATGTTAAAATATCATCGGAATTTAATTTTCATTTGAATGTGGGTTTCATCACGGTGCTTAAGAACAGTGGGTACATGTACGTGTGTAAAAATACATTGGTACATGACGGGGATACAAAAACAAAACATTGCCTCTGAAATTACTGGACTACTGGACATAACTCGCATTGCTACCCCATTGTTGTGAATAAATTGCATCAAACGAAACAGCTTCTCACTCGCCGTATTGTTTCCCGAATTATTCACTTGCCAACTAGAGAGCCCTTGGAAATATTATGCTAAAGCCATGCTGAGATTGGAGGTACATAAATTAAGGTTGCCAGAAAGGTAGAAAAAAATTGACTAAATACACACATCACGCCTTTACCCCTTTCGGTGCAGGCAGAGCGTATACGTAATGACAAATACAGGGTGTAAAAAATTAGTTGAAACTAAACAACTTTCCCCAAGAAACATAGGTCTAAATATGAAAAAAAAATTGGAGCTCCCATACAAAATTACCAACCGACCAAGTCAATTAGTGTGGGAGGTCAAAAAAACTCTCTCATATCTCGACCTATGGTTTTAGGGAAAAGTTGTTCAGTTTCATGTACTGGTCCACGCCTTAAAATATTTTCAGCTAATATTTTTACACCTTATATTTATAAAACCGTTTCAAAAACATTGTGATGTGTCTCACTAGGTATAGTGACTGGTTGACAGCCTATCGCCTAAAACTATAATACACATGTAACCATAGTGCTGTTTAATCGCATCTTAATACCTCCTTTTTTTATCTACAGGAAAGTCCTGGGGCGATGCTATTCTAACCCGGCATCACACGGCAAATTTACAAAGGAAGCGAACCCTTACGAATTTACCTTGTACTACAATGCCTTCCGAATTCGAAATTCAAACAATCCCCGTGCTTAGGTACGGAAACTGGCTGTGGACGTGTCAAAGCGAGAATTGCCCAGTGATGGACATGTTTGGACATGTTTGCCCATTGTTAGAAGCAACTGTATTCTTGTCTATGTTAAAGAGGAGAATTTGAATTTGGAAACTTTGTAGCTTCATTTATGGAAGATTATATAGATTGTATGATTGACTCTATATAGATGATAGTTACGTTCCGTTTACATAGTAAATTGCTACAATAGAGGACATTTCTCAAAATAAAAATGTAAGTAACTACCTAGGTAAGATCTTAGGGTGATTTATCTGCCGTATTGATAATGTTCAGGAACATAGGTTAAAATATGAATAAAGCTTTTGGGCCTCCCTCTAAAAATACTAATTCGTGTAACAATTTATGAATTTTAATTTTTGTGTTGGACATCTCAAGATTAGCAAGGTTAGGATTTTAGTCCTCAGGATTTCAGCTTCACAAGTTTTTTATTATTAGCCCACATTACCCTTAAATTATTAAGTTTTTTCTGCACATTTTTATAATAATAGCAACTTGATGGCGTGCGTAGGTCGGGTAAGTAATGAAATTAATTATAAATTGCAAACGAGTACTTCAAGGAAAAAATAATAAACGATGGGAATTTGAAGGCGGATATTTTTATAATACGCGTAAAAGGGGTTGTCAACCTTTTAGCTAAAAGAAATTTCCTTACAAAAATTTTGTACGAATGTAAATTAATTTCTCTGAAATACCGTCGTTAAAAACAGAACGATTGCTTAAGAATTGTAATAAAATTCCCTCTTTGCGTGTTCAGCCATAATGCATAGAGCTATTTGTATACAAAAGTGGTTCCCATAAATATAAAAGACTGTAAGTGCCAGGTGCTAATAGCAGGCCATTTTTTGTATAACAAAAGTAGCAAAAGAAAATATGCAGCTGCCTGACGGAGAGTCGTCGTGAAATACAAAATATACAGGGTGTAAGAGACGGTGTAACGAAAATTTTGCAGGCGTGATCAGACCATGAAACTTTGCATCTTTGTCTATGGGGGATATGTTGGGAAACGTGAAAATTTTTTCGACCTTCCATACAAAAATCCCGATTAGCTGACTGACTTTCTATGGAAACTTGAAGTTTTTTCGTTTCCCAAAATAGCCCCCACAGAAAAAGTTGTTCAGTTTCATGGTCTGATCGACCGATGTGGCGCAGTGGTAGTGCGACTGCCTTTGGCGCAGAAGGTTCCGGGTTCGATTCTCGGTGGGTCACTCACAAAGTTGATATTTATCACTTTGTGAATTTGTTCCCAGTCTGGTTAGGACATTGCGGGCTGAACCACCCGATTGTCCGTAAGTAAGATGGTTCCGTGTTTCGGATGACACGTTAAGCCGTAGGTCCCGGTTGCTGTCTATGATCACTTAGACGGCGGTCGTTACACAACCATGTCAGAAGCCTGCTACTTGTAGAAAGCGGTTGACAAATTCTGACACTAGGGTTCATCGGGTCGTTGGACGGCTCGGTGTCCCACACGAAAAGAGAGATATGGTCTGATCACGCCTGCGAAGTTTTTGTTACACCGTCTCCTTACACCCTGTATATTCAAGGCTATGAAAAACGTTCTGCCGACCTTGCTAGTAATAAAAGCGTGATATGTGTATGTATATATTTACGACATTTAAGGATAATCACACATGAAAATGATGAGTGTGTAATTAGTGAAAGTCAGCAGCTAACAAATGACAATTTGTGACAGCCGCAAGTTGAGGCGGCGCGGCGGCGTCGTGTACCTATCATAACATGCGGGTTTTCTATAGAACTACATATATTCATGAAGTGAATAAACTGGTCCCGTTAAGAAACCCGCAAAACCATGCAGTGCATATGTTATATGTGCGTCATCGTTAATTAACAATCGCAAAGGGCCTTTGAGGGATATGTTACATCATTGATTCCAATTACTTTTCCTGATTCACGTCACACGGTCACGATGTATAATTTACTTTTCGTGGGTGATAGAAGTATAATAAAACATAATCAGATATTATGGAGATTCAAAACCCTTGACCGGAAACAGAAGACAAAATAAGGCTACAAAGTACAAATAGAACAATTTTACATGTGAAAAGTAGATCTTATTATTCTCTCGCTCACAACAAAGCCCGGCCTTGTTATATTCTCCAGAGCAGTATATTTTGCTGAAGAACTTTATTAAGATCTTATCTCGGGCAATAAGCCTGCTAGACAAACAGACGGGACACAACTATGGGAGTTGGCGAGAAAGTTGGCAAAGAGGAAGATCGCACACGCAATTTGATGTTATGGCGGTTCGTGACAGCTACCATACAAAATGATAACCTAAAACAGCCACAATACGGCGTCATGTGCTGTGATGCCAGGTTTTGTATGGGATTTCGTAAACTGCTCTCGTCTAACAACTGGATCCGGAAAAATACCGGAAAACATAGGGCAGATGTGAGAATTACCACAGAGAAGACGGAAGAATTAGTGGACAAATAGATTTATCAGATTGTTGTCTTAAATTAGTAGGAAGACTATTTTGGAAATAAACAAATAACTCGTACTCACAGAAAACAAGGTTTTTATTGAAAAACTCTTTTAGTTAAGTGTGAAACAAATTTAATTTATAAGAAGAATTACTATAAATACAATTAACATTTGAAACTCATATATATCGTAGCTAAATTGATCGGTATGTAGGTTGACCAAATTGAAAATAAAATCAAAATAAATAAAGTAGCATCATGTTCTAAATGCAAATAAATGAAATGGCATCCTGTTCTAAGTTTTAAGTTATTTTTAAACGAAAAGAAAGAAAGAAAATACGTTTATTTTAGTTACACTTTAGTAATACTTACCCATATGCTTAAGCATTTTATAAAATGTTTAATAGAAAGAAACAATCACATCTGTTTGCTTATATTTATAAGTATTTCACTTACCAATAAACATGCCCATCAGCAATAGCATCACCATTATTTTAACGTCACTCTTTCACTAACCAAAAAACAATATCTCACATATTAAAACCAAACACTGATATCACTATACAAATACTATGAAACGAAAAACAACCCTTTTAATCCTTGCACCAAATGTTTCACATCCCTGAACTTCCGTATTTTCTTTTAATTTTGTATTTCGAACGCGTTCGAATTTCGAACTCACGTAAACCCGTGCCCGTTTTGAAGTAAAGCAACGTGTGCTCGCTCTAGAACGCGGGAAAATACTGGGAAAGCCGGTGATAAGGGCACGGTGTTGCCAGCTTCGTAATGATCCTCCCCTATTTTAATGCCAACCGACGTTGAGGCTTGACTTTTAACCTTTCAATTATAATTAACGTATCTTAGCAGAGACTTTATTATTCAGCTTCAAAAAGTCATAGCCACTTTCAATTAAAACCGCTCCCGACGGGGGTTTAAAAATAGATGGATTTATTTTATCTAAAAATATTTTTTGTTCTTTGAAATGTTACAAATGGATTCTATTTTTACTATTAATTTTCATTAAAATTAACGTATTTAATTAAATTAAAATCTTTTTCCGGGTAATATTAGATGGATCAGAGTTTATTTCATGGAACTTTTTTTTCAGGTACCTACGATAATCAAGTTAATTTCATCACGTTTTAAGAGTTTTAATAAAAAATATTTATTTAAAAAAAAAAATATTGGAAAAAATTACCGATATTATATTTGTATTTGTCTTGTCTACTAGCTACTTACACTACTGTCATAAAAGTCCACATCTGGACATGGGTGTCCCCATATTGCGGTATTTGTCATACTCACCACGACTGGCAGGCGGATTGGCGAGCGTAGTGCAAGATGTTGTATTCACATGGAACACTGCTACTCATGAATTAATCCTTATAACTCCCACGAGTAAAAATGGGGTCATGCTATTCTAAACCGGCATCACATCCTCGGGCTGCCCCTCAGAAATAACAAATCCCTATGTTTGAGGGAATTTTATATGAACCTGGCAACAAATATTAGTAATTTAAGGCCCGTGTTGCACGCATGCGCAGTGGACCGCCGTTAATTTTAGACCAGTGCTGTTCAAATAAAACTAAATATTTACAGTTAGAGACATCTTATTATATTTTTTAAAAATGTAAAGTTACGAGTAAGCTTACTTTGATTTTCCGCGGAAAATACCATTTTTTTTTACAAACCTCTCACTGTAAAGGAATATTTTTTAATATAGGTATAACGATCAGTTAATAACCGATAATGTACCTATGTGTTAATTAAGGCCTCATCTACCCGTGACAATACCTATATATAAATGCGAAAGTTTTTATATATGTGTGTTTGTTTGTTTGATTGTTACTCCTTCACTTAAAAACTGCTGAACCGATTTTCAAGACATTTGACCTTCTTTAACACATATGATAGCTTTTATCCCGAAAAAATTATCATGTGGGATGCAACGGGATTCAAACTAACTTCCACGCGAGCCGGACCGTAGGCGCCTAATAATACATACATACATATTATCACGCCTTTATCCCTTGCGAGGTAGGCAGAGCGTTAACGGCCGTAAGAATACGGTCGCTATCGCCACGTCTGACATTTTTGAGGATTGTTTTCCAAGATTGTTTCAGAAAACATGTGTATCACTATAGTGACTGGTTGTCAGCCTGTCGCTTAAAAATTGTAATACACCAATACCCTCAAGTCCCTTAGTCGCCTTTTACGACACCCGCGGTAAGGATGTGGGGTGATGCTATTCTAAGCCGGCATCACACGGCGTCTAATAATACATTGTAAAATTTAACTTGATACCTGTGACGTTTGACAGATCCATTCTAATAGATGTACCTAAACAAAGGAAAACGTACCCATTTGTACGAATCTGACAGACGTCTATCAAACTAAATTTTAAAAAGTATTTAATTTAGAGATTAAATTACTGTATTTAAAAAAAATGCTACAACTTTGACTACTAATCGTGTCAAGTAGTCAAAGTTATTAGAGGTAACTAGTATATAATAATAACATATTTGACGGCTTAAGTCTCAGCAACGGTATTTTTAATTCTTTCTCCTACGATTTGAATTGCGTCTACGGAAATAAGTTCTCTGTGATATTATTTATCGTTATTTTGAAACAGTGGATTCTATGGTGGAATTGTTGTGAATCTTATTTGTATGTCTTAATCTTAATCTGACATAAACTTATGTAGAATTATTAACAGTCTACCTCTAGATATTAAAATGCTACTTTAATCTTACAGCTATAAAAAAAACATGTCAGAATATTGGTATTATGCTAATCAGATTTTAGGATTGCCAGTGTCAAGTTATAGATCTATCAACTTAAATATACATAGTTATAGGCTTTTTGAGCGTGAGCTGAAATTGACACATATATCACATATATCACGCCTTTATCCCTTGCGGGGTAGGCAGAGCGTTAACGGCCGTAAGAATACGGTCGCTATCGCCACGTCTGACATTTTTTGAGGATTGTTTTCTAAGGTTGTTCCAGAAAACATGTGTATCACTATAGTGACGGGTTGTCAGCTTGTCGCCTAAAAATTGTAATACACCAATACCCTCGAGTCCCTTAGTCGCCTCTTACGACACCCGCGGGAAGGATGTGGGGTGATGCTATTCTAAGCCGGCATCACACGGCAAAATTGATTTATTCAAATATACGTATTTTCCTATAAGCCTTGGACATATCCTTAATAGCCTTTTTGACTTGCATTTTACCGGTAGAGCACAAATAAAAAATCGATTCCATTCACACACACAAATCACGCCTATATCACTGTCGGTGTAGGCAGAGCGTGAAAAACCGTAAAATTATGGTCGTTATCCCCACGTCTGACAAATGTATGAGGGCGTTTCAGATAAATCGTGTATCACTATAGTGACAGGTTGTCAGCCTGTCGCCTAAAATTGCAATACACATAAAAGCCTCGAGTCCCTTATTCGGCTTCTACGACATCTACAACAAATGGGGTGATGTTATTCTAAGCCGGAATCACACGTAGAAAATCAACTGATTCCAAAATACATATCTTCCCATAAGCCTAAAGAATATCTAAAGTGTATCTGTAATATTGCAATAAATGTTTGAAATTGAAAAATTTAAATATCTGTTATAGCCTTTTTTACTTCCATAATTACCGGTAGAGCGTGAATAAAAAATCGATTGATTCAAAAATAAGTCTCCAGCTGTATACGTGTCCAGCAGTAGTAGAAGCAAGTAGTAGGCCTCGCGTGTTGGTATTTAAGGGCTTTCACGGAGCTCTGATTCCGGCTCGTTATTCATTCAGCCGTCCACAATCGTTTCGACAACCCTAACTTTATTAGCAATCGTGGTTGGGTATTTGATAAAGTTTTGCTGTGAATTATGAGATGGTTATTACTGTTGCCATGTGTTGCTGGTTTAGAATAGCATCACCCCATTGGTTTTTCACGGGTATCGTTTTTTTTTGTGTTGGACAGCAAGTCATCTTACGACCCCATAAACCTTGGTGTCAGAGTTTTTCAACCGCCTACTCTTATCACGCCTTTATACCTTGCGGGGCAGACAAATCGTTAACGACTATTTGAATAAAGTCACTAATGCCAGATCTGACAAATAATAAGGACCCTTTCAAATGCTTCATGTAGCACTGTAGTGACAGGTTGTCAGCCTTTTGCCTGAAGTTGTAATACACATGAAACCCTCGACTCTTAGTTGCCTCTTACGACACCCACATTTATTACAATACGATATATTATAACGATAATATATTCCACAATCACACGTAATAACCGCATTTTATTATTAGGTAGGTATGAAATGCCCCTTAAATGGTTCATTGTCAAACATAGCGATAGCAATCGTATTTTGGCGGCAGCCAACGTTCTGCCTACTCCGTAAATGATAAAGGCGGGATAAGTTATATTTATTACATACCTAAGAAAGAAATTCAATATCCACAACGTACACGTCTGGTTTTCAGATACAAAAGGATGTTAAAAAACCGTTCACGTACCGTAGTACCGTAATGACAGCGTTTAAGGAAGTTGAGCGATAACTGGTTATAACTAGACCCGATTGGCCTCGTGGGATGTCGTTCAGACGGGCGCTTCTATAGTGCTACAAGTATAGGATGTAAAAAAAATGATACATATATTTTAAGAGTTGAATCAGCCTATGAAACTGAACAATTTTCCCCAAGGAACATAGGTCAAAATATGAAAAAAAAATCCTCCCATACAAAATTGCCGGCAGTCTAATTTGTATGGAAACTCCAAAAATTCTCATATTTTGACCTATGTTTCTTTGGAAAGTTGTTTAGTTTCATAAGCTGATTCGCCCCGTAAAATATTTGCAGCTACTATAACACATTACGAACGGTGGACAAAAAAAGTTACAGAGTGGTGGCCAAGGGGAGCGAAAAGCTCAGTGGACAAACCACCTGTAGAGAAGAGGCCTATACCGTAGGTGGATGTAGGCTGAGAATGATGGATGATGATGATGACGATAGAGTGCGCCGTAATAGGTACGAATAACGGTTGGCACGGGTACGGACGCAGCGGTAATACCGTGATTACAACGTTTCAGAAAGTTGAGTGATAGCTGAGTGTAAATTGTTGCATTGCAAATGACATTTTGGGCTATCTCTAGGGAAGCGACTTTAGCAACCAGAAAGACGGTTTTTTTTATTTAATAGATTTTTGGTCAATATAAAATCGATTAGATAAAGTTTTCATGGTTAAAACCCTCATTAACATAAATAATCTACGTCGTCAATTGACCGAAGCAAGTTGAATTAATTTTGGAGTAAACTAGAGGCACCCTTTCAAACTTCCTACCGATTAGGGGAGTCACTAATAAAATCAAGAGTTTTGACAGCTCCTCGAAAAACGGTAATAAGTTGCAATTTTTTCAACATCTGCGCCGCTGATGGAGTTTCAAATATTTGAGAGATATTTTTGGTTACTTTATACTTTTGTAAACAGAATTTAGGCTAAAAGACTTTTGCGAAGAAACCACCTAGGATTATAATGTGGTTGCGGTATGATTGTTTCTGTCAAAGTCTGCTTTGTTGTAAGACTTTGAATACTCAGAAGTACGTCTTTAAGGCCAGGATCTGGTGCTCAAATCACGATTTCAGGGGGTGAGGTGTGGGGGGCCGCCCGCGCTCCCCGCGCTCTGAGACATCATCTGGCGCTCGCACACTACGCACTCGCACCTCGCGTGTTTTATGGACATGACCGCAGTCTGACCACCTTTTAAGTATTTTTTAGCTTTATCCCGGCCGTGGAACTTTTACTTCTACTCGTGAATTATTATTTTTTGTGATAATGTAACAAAATTAATATGAATGTGGGTAGATGGATAGACGCAGAAGAGGAGGAAGGCCTAAAAAGACTTTAATAGCTAGTTAAAACACACAAATTTAATTACAAAGGATATAAGTATAAGTACTAAGTTCCTTCTATGAGCCTGTCTTTGAAACTGAACAACTTCCCCAAGGAACATAGGTTGAAATATGTTTAAAAATCTAGCCGACGCGACTCAGATTCTATGTAGTTAAAAAAAGTTTGAATAGATTTTACAAAAGATGATTATGACTCATAAAGGTGTAAACAAAGATTTCAATGATAATAAAAAATGGTCCAAAGTCGGAAAATGTGCTAAAAGTTGAGTAAGTACGAAAATTTTGTTACATTTGCTCTACGATTTACCGTTCTCAAGATATATGCACTTTTAGTTTGCATTCCTTTTTAATATTCAAAAATGATATTCTACTAAAATTTTAAATGGCGTTTTGCGCTGGAGCCCTCTGTCACGCTTGCTTTTTGCTATAGGTAGGTACTTCATTGTTTTTTTTTTGTTTATGCCGCCGGCTCAAGTGCCAACATCCGTAGACTTGGGCTGTAGCCCGTGAAATACTAGAATTTACATCATGTATGTGGAATGATTTGTAAGATGAGACGAGCAACTGTATAATGAAACGAATGGACAACTGAACGATAATTTTTGAACGTGAGCCAGATGTTAGATGAATTTCTGAACTATGATGCTAGAACGGAATAGCAATATAGGTGAGTATATGAGTGTGAAACAGAGAGTGAACAGACACTTTTCAAGTATTCAAACTCAAATTATTTATTCAAAGTAGTAAATTTTACATTTAGCTTTTTGATGGTCAAGTATTAACAATTTTAACAATAACAATTTTATGAACCAAGTGTACGATACGATGGTGGGCGAAAAACCCGGGGTTCTCTGTCTAAAATCCGAAAATTAAATTATTCCTTCTTCTACTTCCATAGCCACAGGGAGCAGGATATGGGTCTTTGTTACTATAGCGAATATAAAAATAAGAAGCTTACTAATGACTTTAATTAAGTGCCACATCCCATAAAAAACATAATCTTTTTTCCAAGCCGGTCGGATAAAAAAAATAATAATAATAAAGAATAGAAAAAAGTACGCGTAAAGGTAACTGGAACGCAAACGCCATTAAATATTTTAGAAAAATAACTGTTTTGAAAGTTAAAAAATAATGCAAACAATAAGTGCAATTACCTCAAAAAAGTGCATAGTAGTGCAAAAGTAACTGAATTTCGGTACTCATATTTTAGAACTTGTTTCAATATCTTAAAAATAAAATCAGGCCCCTATTTAGTCCACAATAGCCCTAGGCGTAGCCTCACTCATAATTATGCGCTTTATTGAAGGCCTACTTTTCTAGTTTTTTCTTTTTAATATTTATTTCACTACCTCTTTTGTTCCAATTTACCAATTGGTCTACATTTACTGAAATTTATTTATTGAAAGTATAAAAATATCTCGTCAAGCCCTACAATTAGGGACTTTCTAGGGCCACAGACCACTTAAATATTTTGTTCTGAAGAATATGTCAAGTACCACGTTATATTAAGGAAATATAGATGGCGCGCAACGGGATACTGGGTACTACTATTACTACCTATATTGTTATCTCTTTGATGGCAGCGTCAGTATGAACATAAAAGTTCATTTCTAGCTCCTAAACCACGCCTTCTATTTTCACTTTTATACTACTCCTACATAGAAAGTGCCATATTACCCAAAAAACTTATAGTTTTAGTTTGACAGCTGTCACCTTAAATCAAGAATTCGCCAAAAAATACAACTATACCTAAGAAAGTAAAACTACTTTATATCCGAAACGTTTTAAGGTCTTTTAAAGTTCGTGTAATGTGTGCGTAGTGACATCTCGTGTTTATTCTCATGCCCATTTTCACGCCAATGCTAATTTTAATACTTATGCTTAATATGTTCATGTTGATTTTATTGTCCATGATTTCTAATAGACATGCTCAATTTCATGGTCATACTCATATGCATGAATTTTTTCATGCTATTTCCATTTCATTTAAATTGTCTTAAAAATGAACACAGGGGTCATAAATAAAACCGAGATTTCAACCCACGAGCCAGACGAGCGGAGTGAGCAGCTGTCAAAAGCGTAAGAGCAACATAAAAAAATTGTAATTGTGTAGAAGCTGGTAAGACTGCTCTCTGCAAAGATTTGTTTGTACGTCTAAATCCCATACCAACCCGACCACAGAACAGCGTATGGGTATCACAGACTATTCAGGTGGCAAGATCTTGGCGTACGTAAGTAACATCGTCTTCAGACTTAAAAAATATCACTACTCGCTCCGTCCGATGCGTTAAACGCACAAAGAATAACATATATTTGCGTGCGCGCACATGATATCTCTGGTCTGTTGTAGAATGACCACCCACTGGTTCTAATTACGCACCGCTGTGTCGGTTTCTGTAATAAGTTATCGGGGCAAAATTGTTCAGATGAAGCAAATAGTTATCTCGAAAAAATTTTATTAAAAAATACTTGGTACCTACTGTAAAAACGTTACTCATGTTCAGAAGGCACCCTGTAAATATTTAAAGTGAATTACTAGTTATGTATCACTCCTTTCTTATTATAAGTAAAAAGACTCAGTTAGACTTTTGCTTTTCATTATCTTATAGATAGAGATCAAAATATCGTCTATCGTCAAGGCTAGCTGAAGCGACAGCTATGATAAAATTGTTGCTCGTCTCGCCAAAAGACATAACCGACGTAATAATAAGCGCAAACTTAAACTACGCCTTCTGGTGTCAGCCATAAAGTATTTTATCAATCAATCTGTCCATGTCACAAACGTCATAAGTTAAATGAGCGACGTAATCATTACGAAAAAATATTTCTAAATTTTGTGGGAAATTTTGACACAGTACCGGCGCTGGCAAGAGCCATTTGGGTACTGGCGGGGTAGCGGGCGGTGCGGGATGTCATTGGAAGGTTGGTTTGTCGGCGAGAACCGTTCTAATTTTTGGAAAAAATTGATTTGTTGAATTAAAATCTGTTCATCCACTAAAACCTGATAGTGTTATTTATAGGGCATTAAAAGAGGAATATTCTACATCAAGTAACTATATCAAAATAGTAGTCCAAGTAACGATAAAATTGGTTTGAAAATATTTTTAATGCTCTTTTTGAGATTTTTTTCATTAAAATATATCTAACCAATCGAGTCATACGATAGTGTTACTACTAGACAATATCTTTGAGTATGTCATATATTTTTTTGAGGTCTTGTTAGCATCAATAACAGGCTTAAAAACTGGATCGAAAGTAACGCTTTTCATCGGCCTTACTTCAGCAGAGCGCCTAAGGGTTTAAACGACTTTTTGGAAAACTAATTATTCAGTATTTTCAAGAAGCCACTATAGTTCTGGAACTTTCTCCGTAGAGGTGACAGACGGTTGGGGGACGAGCTATTATTTATATAGTATTTGACGAGACGAGTATTTGACGCATAGATGCACGCGTTACCCTTCTGACACTGACACCATGGTTATCTATCTCACCCCCCTCCATTTGAGATCGCTACAAGCGATAAGGCCGCCTTTGCTTACTTTTAGTTATAGTATATTGTGCCGTTTTGTGTTTTAATATTGTGTTTGTTGTAAGCAGTAAAGAAAGAGTTTATCTATCTATCTATCTATCTGTCACCCCGTGGGATGGTCCCAACCGAAGTTGCCGAACTATACAGGGTGTAAGGGCCGGTGTCACGAAAACTTTGCAGGCGTGCTCAGACCATGAAACTGAACAACTTCTTCTACCACGGCTATGTTGGAAAACGAAAATATTTTTCGACCTTCCATACAAAATTCCCGATCAGCTTATTGACTTTGTATGGGAACTCAAAAAATTTTTTATTTCCCACCATAGCCCCCATAGTAAAAGTAGTTCAGTTTCATGGTCTGATCACGCCTGCAAAGTTTCGTTACACCGTCTCTTACACCCTTTATTTAAGATCTTGGCTCTTACGGTAAAGCATACTGAAACATACTCTTAACACATGAGAGCTCTTTGAAAGCGAAGCTTCTTTGTAAGTAAAATTTCTAGCAAGCAGACAATAGATAGATAAATAGGGACTTTGTTTGAAATTAGAACCGGACAGACCCCATTAGGTTCACTTAATTAAGGATCTCTCAAAACTGCTATCCATCTCAAAACTCCCAAGTGTTTAACCGGGTTCAAATCCGGAGTCGTCCTTCAAAATAGTTGTAGTTTGGCGGTTTTCACATGCACAGTGGTAATATGCGGTTTTTTTCCGAGTTCAGTTTTTGTCGAAAAAATGGCTAATAAAAACAGGATATTATTTGTAATAATTAAATATGTTTCAAGTATTTTAGTAATATTGTGCACGTTTTTTCCACGTGTCGTGGAATCATGATCTTAATTATGTAGGCCAGTTGTATATATTATTTTTTAAATAATGGTACAATTCAAGAATTTTTATTTTATTTTCAAGATACTTGTCCTTTCAAGACACATGTCAGCTGACTTACGGGTGAACATTTTATAATCGAAAGCGATATTTTGTATGAAAATAGCGATATAAAACAAATAGTGATCAAACACTTACTCTAATTTAATTGTTCTGTTTAGTAAATTCAAAATTTAAATAAGTTAGTACTTCAAAAAACTATTAATTGAGTTTATAGTATTTTTAAACAATTGTTTCACGCATACAATTTTTGTATTATATTAATGACCCAGTCAAGTAGTGAATTGCGACCTAAATTGTATGATGGTTGTCAAAAACCGCAATGTCGTCCGGTGTGTGTGCGATCCACCGCAGTTGAAGAGACACGGGTCGGGTCCGGTTGAAACCGAGCGGGGCCGCGGGACGCACATAGTTCAGCACTTGTCAGTACTCAAACGAACAAACTACAAGTCCGACCAGATTGTCGGTACAGGGGGATCTCAACTTACTGTTTCATGCATATATGCATACATAAATCACGCCTTTATCCCTCGCAGGGTAGGCAAAGCGTCTATTTCATAAATGCATAAATCACGCCTCTTTCCCGTTGGGGTAGGCAGAGACTATTACCTTCCACTTGCTATGATCCTGGCATACTTCTTTCGCTTCTTCTACCTACATTCATCAGTCTTGTCATGCACGCTCGTCGGTTAAGGGTACTTCTGACCTGACCTTTCTGATTTTTCAAACATACATAAATTAATCAAGCCTACATCCCTTGCGGGGTAGGCAGAGAGTCAACGACCGTAAAATTTCTATTACCTACCTCGATTAATAGTACACTGATCACGTGGTGAAAAAGGAATTGATTGCTAACGAGGTTGTAGTTTATACACATACACGAGTTCTAAAAAACTACATGAAAAATACAAAGCGAATTTGCGTGATATTGTTTTTTTTTAAGAATATCGTACGAAACATACGCAATTAATTCATTACAAAATACAAAAAATACAAAATACAAAAATGTTTAATATCCAAAAAGCACAACAGAATTAAAACATTTATCACTATAAGATTAGAATGCTAACTTTAGTTACAATATGTAAGTCTGCCTAACAAAAATATATTTCCAGTAAACCTCACACTAGGAATAAACCTGTCACGTGAGATTTAATATTGCGATTACACTGCCGGCAGTTGGTCTCTTCACTTAAACATAGTTAGCCATTCTACCGAAGCTTGACCACATGTAGACCTATTTTGTACAGTATATTTATAGGTAGTCATTATAATTAAATTTTAAAGAAAATAAAAACTAGTTTGTGTGAGTGTGTGAGTATGTATGTGTGTATGCTTATGTATGGATGTATGTGTTTGTAAATGTGTAATGTGCCTTTTATACTATCACCTGTATAATTAGTTCTGTGGCGTCATAAGATTGTACTTGGAGAAACTGCATAACAAGACGTGTTGCATTACTAGTCGAAAGACTTTTCACATCGCAAGATTTAACTAGCTGGTTATAAATGTGCGGAAATAGGAAACTTTTAAACCTTTTGCCAAAGCTAGTGCGTACCTGCGTCGTCCTTTTTATTTTGAAAATCCTTTTTGAGATTAAACTCTGATATTCGGGTGAGTTAAGTACTTCACGATGTGTCGATATAAATGCTTTCAAGATGTACAGTTGACGCACACTAAGAACCCGAGCCCCCCTATACAAGTCAACAGTAGGATGTCTAAACGGAAGCCGAAGCATCACTTTTAACACTGAACGTTGAGCACGTTCTAGGGGAAGCAATGATGTTATACCTACTCCGCCCCATACGGAAATACAATAGGTGATAATTGACTCACATAATGATTTGTAAACGAATTTGAGAGTAGTAACCTCGGCACAGTTTCTGAGGCGTTTCATAGCAAAAATTAGTTTTCGTACCCTCTTCGACACAACACTAATATGACCATTAAATGATAGTTTTTCGTCAACTTCAATACCCAAGTATCTGATAGATGAAGCTCTTATTATGTCGTTATTAGTATTAGTCATAGCGTCAGGGCTTCCGATATTTAGAGATGAGGGATCTTTGGGCTCCGATGCTTTTGTTTTGTGGAAACAAATGTACTTTGTCTTTGCTATGTTAAGCGTTAACAGATTTTGATCCAGCCAGCTTTTTATACATTGCATGCCAGTACCCGCTAATTCCAATGCCTCAGTCCAACTCTTGCCCTGAAACAAAACCACCGTGTCATCTGCGTAGCAGATCACTTTGGAATCTTTTCCCAGTACACCGTGAATGTCGTTGATGTACAAGAGGAACAACGTTGGGCCAAGGACACTTCCCTGTGGGACTCCGAAACTTATCCGAATGTCATCACTCTGCTCCCCGCCCACTCTGACGCATTGGGACCTGTTACTGAGGCCCAGTCATTCATACATACATATCTATGTATTCATACATACATACATAGTATCTGTTTTAGTACAGGTCCATACTAAAACACACACACACAAAGAGAGAGAGATCACGCCTTTATCCCTTACGGGGTAGGCAGAGCATTAACGGCCGTAAAAATGCAATTGCTATCGCCACGTCTGACAAATATAGAGGGCCGTTTGATATAATTTGTGTATTACTATAGTGACAGGTTGTCAGCCTATCACCTAAAAGTTGTAATACACCTGAAACCCTCACGTCCCGCAGTCGCCTCTTACGATACCCACGGGTAGGAAATGGGGTGATGCAATTCTAAGCCGGCATCATACAGCATTCATATTGCCTACAAAAAATATTAGATTTACGTTCGGTTTTATTTAAATTTTGACAGTTGCATGCTTTCTCCCCTGGGGAGGAAAGTAATTTGTATGGAGTTTTGTCTCCCGCTAATTTGAAACGTGAACAATGACTAACGTTTCTCTCTACATTAACTTATAGAGCTTTTTTTTGTAGGTGCAGTATAAATAAAATAACAAATTATTTTGAGCGTACAAATCACCCTCTACTACACAGTAAGTTAACAAAGTACCTATCGTTTCCAAGTTTCCTGTTCAGCCTGTAACTTCCCGGAATACAACTGCAGTAGATCTTTTGACGCAAAGGATTCGGATTTTGATGTTCATACAAAAAATACAGGATTATTTTGAACATTAAATCGGAACCCTGTAAATAAAAATCCAAATTTTTTAAGGGCTGAACCAGTCTATGTAACTGAGCAATTTTCTCTAAGAAACATAGGTAATAAATAGTAAATAATAGTAAATAGCCTTCCCATACAAAATGTATCAGCCGATTGAGTGAGTAACACTCTGATACTTTGTAGAGCTACCGCTACGGCTACGATCAGCTACGCCGTAGCAAAAGTTCGTAGCAAGACTGTTTAAAGTTTCACAACAGAAGAATAATGTACGAGATCACGAAAATGTTTTTGTTGGCAACTTGTAATGCTTTACCTTGTCTTTTTATTAAACAATATGATAGGACAAGTATTAACTTCCTTTCAAGGAATGAACTAGCAATATAACTGAACAACTTTCCCCAAGAAATTTAGGCCGAAATTAGAAAAAACTTTTGGATCTCACAAACGGTTAGTAAGGAGGTCAATTTTTTTTCATATTTTTATGCCTATGTTTTATGTGGAAAGGTTCAGTTTCATGAACTAGTTCATCCCTTAAAATTTTAGCAGTTGTTTTTTTACATCCTGTGTGTGTGTTGTAAAGTAAAAAAAAAGTTTTGAAAGTTTTCTTGAAAAACGGTCGCGCGTGCGTGTTTGACAAGCTAAATTAGCAAGATATTTACAAACTGTCTAGAAAGTTTAACCCCTGGGTTAATAAGGTTGCTTGTATTCTACAGATTTTCTAGGAAAAAAAAGAATATAAAAAAAAATTCTACAAATTTTCTAGGAAAAAAAAGAATATAAAAAAGATGCTCACACCAAGGATCAAAATTAAAAAAAATAGTTTACACACACATTTATCACGCCTTTATCCCTTGCGGGGTATGCAGAGCGTTAAACTAAGGTCTCTGTCGCGACCCATATTGAGGGCCCTTTTGGGATGATTGGTTTATCACTGTAGTGAGAGGTTGTCGCCTAAAGTTTAAATACACATGTAACCCTCGAGTCCCTTAGTCATCTCTAAAAAAAATTTAATTTTAGCAATGAAAGTGACACATTCTTCCATTAGCATACTTACATAAATTATACGGTGGAGTTTTGTTACTTTACGACACTGTAACTTTACACCAAAGCCAATTATGGTAAAACCTTTGTAAGGAAAACACACGTAAAACACATTATAAATTATCCGACTTCTTGAATTAAATGTATTTACACGCTATAATAATAAGTAATATTCAGATGAGAGGATTTGGGCCAGGTTAGCCTTCGGGTTCCAGAGGTCAGATGGCAGTCGCTCTGTGTAAAAACTTGGCTCTATGTAAAATCTCCTAAGTAAGGTAGCCGACCCCGACAGAGTACGAGATAAGGCAAGGAGAATGATTATAATTCATTCGTGAACTGAATTATAATAAAATAAAAAAGCTGTATGCTTAAAACTATTGTTCAAAATGCTACGGACCTCATCCATAATCTTTCAAAATAATCGAATTAAGAAACAGAAAAATTACCAAAACATGTTCTGACGCCATCCAAAACAGCGCACAATGACGTCATACTTTCAGTATTTCATACAAAATATCGTTCTAGATCGTTTTTTTAATGACGTGTGTTGCCAATGTCAGAGTGACATTTGCTGTTTAAAGTATGGTTTAAGGAAAGGTAATGTCTATGAGAGGAGAAGGGGAAGAATAAAAATAAATTAATAATAATATCTAGAGTATGCCGTGTGATGCCGGTTTAGAATAGCATCACCCCACATCCTTCCCGTGGGTGTCGTAAGAGGCAACTAAGGGAGTCGAGAGTATTTGTGTATTACAATTTTTATGCGACAGGCTGACAACCTGCCACTATAGTGACACACATGTTTTCTTAAACTACCTTGGAAAACAATCCTCAAAAAAGTCAGACGTGCTGATAGCGACCGGTATTCTTACGGCCGTTAACGCTCTGCCTACCCCGCAAGGAGTAAAGGCTTAATATATGTAAGTATATATGTATAATATGGATCGTTTTAAAAAGTAGCTCATTTAACTTGTCAGGCATATAGCCTTTTCAACCGCCTTGCAGGCCAACAGGCCAACCGACTTGAGTTCGTCTAGGCCATAGCTAATGCAGTAGTCTATGCATAGAATGTTTAAAGTGAAACGAGGTGAATAAAGACTGGACTTCTGAAGGAAATGGGAGCACGAATAAAACATTAGACAGTCGACTACAGTTGGTAGCAATCGTTTGTTAATGATCTGTGATCGATCGCTCATGAAATCGTAGGAGTAAAACTAGATTAGAATAGCATTTTCTTATTTTCCGCCATGTGATGCCGCTTATTTTCCGTGTTATGCCGGGTTAAAATAGCATCACCCCATTTTAGTCCCGTGGGTGTCGTAAAAGCCGACTGAGGGACTCGTTTCATGTGTATTGCAATTTTAGGCGACAGGCTGACAACCTGTCACTATAGTGATACACGACTTATCTGAAACTCTCAAACATTTGTCAAACGTGGCGATCACGACCGTAATATAACGGTCTTTAACGCTCTGCCTACCCCGCCAGGAATAAAGGCGTGATTTGTGTGTGTGTGTGTGTGTGTGTTTTTTCTTATTTCGCCTCGTACCTTGGGGCGCGATCACGATCGCGTACCGGCTCCTTGTATAATATTGTACCAAAATTTTACTATTTTGTCTACTCGTTATTTTAATAAAAGCGACTACCTAATATGAATGAAGTCGCATTTTGTATTTCAGAGTTTACTCCTCCTACACCACGCAAAGGACTTTGATGTGGTTTTCTCATAAGATAGAGTAATTCAAAAGAAGTATTTATTTATTTGTCTAGTAAATGCTGGGCAACGTCTTATTCCCCCCGGAAAACAATTAACACATATACAACTGCCAGGCGGGCTGCTAGTTTGTTGCTAAAAGAAAATGGTGACAATCGTGGGATTCGTAAAAGACGACCAAGTGATGAATCCACAGAGAACGGGCAACAGCGTTCCCTGTAAATATCTACATTATCTTGCAATGCGCTCGCCAATCTGCCTGCCAAGCGTGGAAAGGCCCATGTCCAGCAGTGTAATGTAGTGGTTGTAGAAGAAAAAAGCATCTAATACGTACATAATTTTTACTTTATTCCTTCTATAAAATCCTACATACATACATAAATCACGGCTTTGTCCCTTACGGGGTATCAAACCGATGATCGATCGTAAAATTACGGTATTTATCGTCGAGCCATACCTTTCAGATGATTCGTGTATGACTGTAGTGACAGGTTGTCAGCTTCTCGCCTAAAATTATAATACACATGAAGCCCTCGATAGTTGCCTTTTACAACCCCCGCGGCATCACACGGCATATAAAATCCTTGTTCGTTTCAATCTCACTGATCACACAGGTACAAAATTCACTGCAGTCTGGCACAGAGCATGAAAGATTAATTCACAGTGATGTTGAGAGCAACGAGTGGGGCAGTGAAGGGGCACGTAAAGAGAAAAACTGTTACCTACATTGCAGGACGCTATAGCTCAAAGGCATAGAATTTATTTATACTCGTACTTATCTAATGTGTGTGTACATTAGATAGGCAGTGCCTGTTGTGTACATTTTTTTATGTTTTGTCCTGTAAATAAATATATTAGTACACTGCTACAACTTTTTTTTAATGGGGTCTACGTTTCCGGCCCCGGAGCCATAAAAACTACACCTGGTGGCTTGGTGGGGAGCAATAGCTCACCCGGAAATAATGCACTGGTAGTTCAAACAACCAGCATGGCCCTATGGCGAGACTGGGCTTAGGACACCATAAACTAGGGACTTTCTAGGGCCACAAATCGCTTATATATTTGTACTGAAGAATATGCTACCAAAACCATTTGCGGTGCCTCTACGGGGTGCCACATGCTGAACTCTGCGATAGTTTAAGACCTTATGTAACCATGTGGCAATGCAAATAAATAACTGATACTGATATGCCAAGAGCCACGTCATTTTAAGAAAATATAGATGGCGCGCAACCAGATATTGGGTATTACTATAATGTTATCTCTTTGATCGTAGCGTCAGTATGAACAAAAAAGTTCATAGATAGCTCCTAAACCGCGCCATCTATTTTCACTTTTACACTACTACATAGAAAGTGCCATATTAGCTCGATATCTGACGTATAGAAAATTCCCCATTCTCAGTCAACTTTACCTCAAATTGCTTACAATTCTGGCTTCTTTATACAATATTCAAAACAACGTGGTACATTTTCCAAGTAGAAACTTTTTGGCCTAACCTCACAAGACAGGCCGAGCATGCAAGAGTAATGCGGCTCTGATGCGAATGTGCACGACGGCCAGGGATGTCACTTCAGCAGCAAAAATAGATTTATCGAAAATCGATTATTCTCAGTTGGAATAAAAATTTGGAAAAGTCGATTTTATCCGAAAAATCAATCGAATTTCATATGATTTACTTGATTTTCTGAAAAATATTTTTATATTATTTCATTGATTGCCCACAGAGGTAAAAATATACATCATGCCGACAAATCAAAACTTTTAGGGTTCTAAAATAAGGTATTGTAAATTGTAACTAATGTTACGCCATACTCGAAACAATCAGTAAGGCCCTAAATAGGCTTGAACTCGAAAAGAAGTATAGGTGTAGTCAATCAACTTGAATTGCAGAATTGATTTTTAAAAATTAATTATATTTTGAAGAAAATATATTTAAATCTTTAAGTAATTATTTTTTTATAGTGAGGTTAAAAATCGATTATATTTCACATCCCTACCGACGGCCAAGGCACCAGTATGCAATTCGGGATGGAGGAAAATTGTTACCTACGTATATTTTTGAAAGTGATATGCTCTTTTTAGAATTGTGCTGGTTTGTGTACAGAGAAATTGTATTTTTATTTATATTATGTTGTATTTTTTTATCTGGAATGGCCTGTCATTCCAAGTAGTTTCGAACATACTACAATTACGAAAAGACATTACATTTTTCTATTTTTACTATGACTATCTATCGGTGACAGTATTGTAATAGAGAATTTACTTTTTTTGTTTATTTATTTCTAGTCACTGGATAGATGGCGCTGTGCTTGGCACGTTACCAGAACTTGGACTAATTTGGAACGAAACTGTCAGTTTGTGTCAGACTTTCAGTCAGTGTCACAATGTTTTTTTTTTATACTTTTGGCTTTGAAATCTAGTAACATAGTCAGTTCATCGCCGTTGACAGAGTTCTTAGAATACTAGTTTTTTTTATTCCCAAAAAGAAAACCCTATTTAACCTTCTATTGACATTCTAAAAGTATTCGTTGTGAAAGTATAGAAACAAAATGCGCAAGGTACTAAAAAGCTAGCTTTCCATTGCTTGCAAAGTTTGTGAGAAGAGCAATCAATAATCCACAAAATTTCACGCGTATTTGAATACGACAAGCCAGTTCCAATACGTGGCCATCAAAAATCAATCTTCTGGCGGCGTACTTTAGCCGGAAGTGTCAATTTCTGAGGGATCGGGGAACTGGGGGGGGGGGGGAATTCCGGTCGACTTGATTAAGCGACCGACACTACAATCAAACCGAATAAAGTGAGGGCTCGGCTGTACACATACATATATACAAACACAAATCACGCCTTTATCCC
Organism: Keiferia lycopersicella; assembly: GCA_029255805.1. Lineage (NCBI taxonomy): Eukaryota > Metazoa > Arthropoda > Insecta > Lepidoptera > Gelechiidae > Keiferia > Keiferia lycopersicella. The sequence goes on along the minus strand of JARACZ010000004.1, from coordinate 12,090,122 downwards.
TTGCGGTGGTATTGGCGGAGTGTTAATAATCACCACATCTGAAAAATATTGAGGACCGTTTCAGATGATTTATGTATCACTGTAGTGACAGGATATCAGCGTGTCGCCTTATGTTGTAATACATATGAAATCCTCGAGTCCCTTAGTCGCCTCTTACGACACACGCAGGTTAGAAATAGGGTAATGCTATTCTAAGCCAGCATCATTATATTGACAGAGAACTCTGCTGGCTATTACCTGGATTCATCTCTTGGGGTTATGCTATTCTAAACTGACACCACACGGTACATGGTAACAGCCACTGCTAACCATTTTGAAGTGGGAAAAATACTTTTCCGTGTGTTGCCGGCTTAGAATAGCATCACCCCACATTCTTCACAACGTGGGTGTCGTAAGAGGCGTCTAAGGGACTAGAGAGTATTGGCGTGTTACAATTTTTAGGTGACAGGCTGACATACTGTCACTATAGCGATACACGTTTTCTGAAACAACTAGGAAAACAATCCTCAAAAACGTCAGGCGTGGTGCTAGCGACCGTATTCTTACGGCCGTTAACGCTCTGCTTACCCCGCAAGGCATAAAGGCGTGATATTTGTATGTATGTAAAAATACTTTTTCCGGACAAGTAAAAATGTAAAAAACGCACCAAAATCCATTGAATGATTTCGATGTCCATGACGACAGGTCATCATCATTCTCCTTGCCTTATCCCGTTCTCTGTCGGGGTCGGCTACCTAACCTAGGGGATTTGACGTGGAACCAAGTTTTTACACAGAGCGACTGCCATCTGACCTCTGCAACCCGAAGGCTAACCTGGCCCGAATCCTAGGTAAGGTCACATTCAAATATCATCTGAATTCAAATTTTATTTGAATGTGGGTTTCATCACGATGTTTTTCTTCACCGTAAGAGCAGCCGGTAAATGTACGTGAGTAAAAACACATTGGTACATGGCGGGGATCGAACTCTGGTCTCACGATTGTAAGACCGGTGTCCTATCCACTTGGCCACCGACGCTCTTTGTATGACGACAGGTAGTAAAACTAAAAAGGGATTTCATCATTTTTCGCTGGATAGGATGGCAATGTCTGTTGTCAGTCAGTAATATTATACATTTTTGAAATTCAAACAACGGTATTAATTGTTACATTCAAATCCAAATAAAAGAAACATTGTGAAATTCTTGTGAACTCTTACTTAGGTTGTTGTCAATGAATTGTACTGGAGTTATTCCGGAGGAGAGGGCGCCACAGTCCGCAAGCAAACATAGCTTCCGTAGTAATTTTGAGTTTAAAAATCAAAAGTTGTGAATTTAAGTAAAACTTTCTGCTAGAATAATTGGAATTGTACTGATTCCTTAGTACAAACGTTTGTGAGACGATTAACATTAAAACCAGTGCTGTGTGAACATATGAAAATTTGCTACCAATATGAAGTAAAAAACATAGTGTGATAATCTTACGAGACGTTCTGCATTATGAATATTAATTAACTAGTACCGTGCCACAAAACAGTGACAAAATATATGTGAAAATACTTGTTATCAAGCCAAAAATCAGTAAGTACGATCTGTGATGACGGTTGATATTTTAAAATGTAAACAAACACCAGTAGACAGGCCCATAATATCAATTAAGACATACTAGCGCCATCTGTCGCAGAGCGGCCGAACTTCTTGTAAGTGAAGTAACTCAACGAACCCAAGTATATTAAGTTACCGCTACTCCACACTAGATGTCACTATAAAAAAATAAAATGGTTTTAGTTTTTGGTAACCCGAAGTGCTCTAAAATTATTAACGATAAACACTTTTTAACATGTTCGTGCTGCAAGAAGAATTATCACTTGAGTTGCGAGAATGCGGAAAAGAGATTTTACAGCACCATGACAAAATTTCATAAAGACAACTATAAATGTAAAGATTGTCTGAAAAATGTCAAATCGAAAACAGCAAAACGATGTTCCAATTTTAAAACGGCGGGGCACTTGACCAATGAAACCAAAGTTATTACCCCTACCACATCGTCGAAGTCAAATAACCTACAAAGAAACACAACAGCTCAGATCACACCGAATATATTACCTAATAACTCTAAGGCTAAAGTGACCACACATGAAGTCTCATCAGACATACCTTCTGGACCTATCTCCCATCAAATTACTAAATTACCAGCAAGCATAACAGAGCCACAGTTTGTCTCTAGCTCATCTGCTCAGCCTCCAGAAAATGTAGCTGAAAATCAGAAGGTTATTGTGAACATACCCACAAATAATTCATTTGACTCTCTGGAAGACGATGTTGATACTGATGAGAGTTATACACAGATCTTGAACGCTAATTGCTCAAACCAAAATAAGGCGGATTACTCTTTCAACTCATCAAATGCCACTTCACAACAGTCTACTCCAAAATTAAATAGAAGCTGCCCAGACCTAAGTCAACTTAACAGAACTACTACCGAAGACCTAATAAGCACCATTGCCAGACTCGAAGAGAGATTAATGCCAGCTGATAATGAGATTGCTACTCTTTTAGGAGAAAACTTTTCATTAAAAGCAAAACTATCAGAGTATGAGTCTAAAGTAAAACATTTAAGTTCGATATGTCGGCTTACTGAAAATAACCCTTCCTCATCTTCTACAAAGAGTTCCAAGAAGCGGAAATCGATTAAACCTAAAGACGGGATAAGATTAGATTTTTCAGGTAAAGTACATCGACCTTCTGACAAAAATTCTGAGCCTCTGACATCTTCTAGCAGGAAAAAAGGTTCAAACCCTGGCAAAATAATTAATCCCAACCTCTCCAATTCAGGTAAGTCATGTCCAGTACCCACGCTTTCAGTGAAATCAAGATTATGCATCATTAGCAGTAATAATAAGAACTCTATCCTGTCTTCAGCAGAGGACGTGTTCCACGATGCCAGTATTTGTCATTACATCACACCAAACGGGGGCATACAACAGCTTCTCAAAGGTTTAAATAAGAAAGTAGAGAGCTTCACTCTGTCAGACCTTTGTATTGTGATGATAGGTAGAGCAGACTTTGAATATGATAACGACTATGAAAATTTAGTCAAATTGGTCAAAAATGAACTGCAAAAAATTAAGCATACAAATGTAATTATTTGCTTGCCGACTTACCAATACAGTTCTTACTCAACATTAATTAACAAGCGCATTGAATGTTTCAACTATTTGCTTTATCTTGACAACTTGATGCATAAGTATGCTTGTTTATTTGACCCTAACATTAATCTGCCGTACTCAAAAGCCATGATTTTTCGGGGCTCCTTGAATAACAACGGCTATCGTCAGATTTTTATTGAATTGATGAATTTTATTCTTAGTGTTCAGACGTCACATGAAACCAACCAGTCGAGTGAGAATGATCTGAACCAATCCAGCTCAGAATCTACCTAACAGTTTTTTCGTTCCTAATAATAATTCGTTCACAATTTTGCATCAGAATATACATAGTGTACTGGGTAAGATTGATTTGATAGAAGTTGCTCTCAAAAATCTGCAAAATGCTAATAAACACATTGATATATTGTGTTTTACTGAAACATTTATGAAAAAGGGTAACGAATGTAATCTAAAGCTCTCGGATTATAAGTTGGCTCATTTTTACTCACGTGTTAATCGCGGGAGAGGCGGATCATGCATACTTGTAAAAAACTCTATCAACTTTAAAACACTATCCATTTGTGAGGAGCTTTCCTGTAATAATACATTCGAGTGTTGTGGAATTGAACTTCCTGATCATAACACAATTATTATAAATATTTACCGAGTACCTAAAAAGAAATATGCTACACCATTTCTTAACAAACTGGAACTGTTATTGTTTAAACTCACATCCACATACAAGAAAAATAGGATAGTTGTCTGTGGTGACTGGAATTTGGACGTTTGCAAAAATGACCCTAAGGTTTCTGATCTCTTAACTATCCTTAATAACAACAATATTCGAACTCACATTACCGTGCCAACCAGAGGATTATCATGCCTTGACCAGATAGCTACTAATATTCCCAAAGTGAGTTCAGAAGTCCATAAGCTTGCTTTGTCGGATCATGAAACTGCACAATCGATCACTTTTAAAATAAAAGCAGTTAATTATATAAAGGACTATTTTATAGAGAAAAGGGACTACTCCAATGATAATATGCGCAAATTCCATGATTGTATGTCTAAGCTATCTTTTGCTGATGTTTTGGGAACCGAAATAACAAATAATGCGTTTCAAGAGTTTCATGAGTTGTTTCTACTATTTCACAATCTCTGTTTTCCTTTGATACGTATAAAAATAACTAATAGAAGAAAACGTCTCAAATGGATTTCAAGGGGAATAAGAAAATCTTGCGCTACAAAACGAGTACTCTATTTAAAATATAGACAATCAAGTCTTAATAAAACTATTCATAAGTCTAGTTACTTGAAGTATTCTAAACTTCTCCGGAAATGTATGACAGAAGCACATTGAATCCAAAATAAAAATAAAATATCTAGAGCCAGTAATAAATGTAGAGCTACTTGGGATATTATCAACGGCGATAACGCCTACAACATAGAGAGGCAATCTATTGAATTAATTGAACATGAAGGAGTAACTTATACGGATCCAAATAAAATTGTAGAGTTAATTAATGAATATTTTATTGACATAACAAATATACCTAATAATTTAAATAATAATTGTAATCTGAGTAATATAGTAATGAACCTAAATTCAATATTTTTGACCCCCACAGACGAGCGTGAAGTTTTAAAAATTATTCTATCTCTAAAAAACAGTAATGCCTCGGGTTGTGATGGTATAAATACCAAAGTCATTAAATATGTTGCATTGTTCTTATGCAAACCTTTGGCTTACATAATTAATCTATCTTTCCAACAGGGCACGTTCCCGGACTTGCTTAAGTTATCAGTGATTAAACCTTTATTTAAAAAAGACAACAGAACCAAATTAGAAAATTACCATCCTCTTGCTCTACCTACAATTTTTTCAAAAATAATAGAGAAGGTCATGTACAAACGCCTTATAAACTTTATTGACAGACACAACCTCCTACACGAAAATCAATATGGTTTTCGGAGGAATAGTTCCACAACACTTGCATGTTTTAATTTGATCAATGACGTTACTGAGAGCCTTAATTCAAAAATTCCTGTAGTCTCTATATATCTTGACATGAGTAGAGCATTTGACTTTGTTGATCACAGAATTTTTCTGGCAAAATTGTATAGATATGGTATAAGAGGGATTGCATATGAATGGCTAAAAAGTTACCTTGATAATAGACATCAATACACAGAATTACAAAAAGTTGACCAGGATAGTTCTGAACAACGCATTTACAAATCATCTGCTAAGCATAATAGGTTCGGTGTCCCTCAAGGAAGTATTTTAGGACCACTCCTATTTCTGGTCTACATTAATGACCTTCCAAGTTGTGTAAACCATAACTGTATTATGTTTGCAGATGATACGACTGTAACAATTAAATGTAATAATAAGAATACGTTTAATGATGACATTAATATTGCTTTATATAATATAATAGAATGGTTAAATTTTTTTTTTTTTTTTTTAAATTATTATTTATTTATAAATGTCAAGTACAATAAATTATCATAATGTCAACTTAAAACTAAAATAAAATAAAATAAAATAAAAATAAAAATGTATGTAAATGGTTAAAATGTAATAGTCTAAATATTAATATGAATAAGACAAATTTTATGCAATGTAGGACATATAACGCATGTGACATACCTCTAAATATAAATTATAATAATACAAATATTGACAATGTGCAAGTAACAAAGTTTCTAGGATTTCATGTTGACAAATTTTGCGACTGGAAAGAGCACGTTAATAAAGTATGCCAAAGAGTTGACAGATTTGTATTTGCCTTGAGAAGACTTAGTAGGATAGCGTCAAGAGAAGTAAGCCTTTCAGCATATCACGGATATGTGTCATCCGTTTTGGGTTATGGACTTATGTTGTGGGGGAATTCAGTGGATGCCGAAAAAGCTTTTATTGCTCAAAAGAAATGTGTACGTGCTATATGTAGAGCGCACTACTTGGACTCATGCAGACCTTTATTCAAACAGATAAAAATTTTACCTCTTTTTTGCATGTATATTAAACAAATATGTATTTTTGTTAAGGAGCATCCAAATTATTTTAGAGCAAACAATGAGGTCTACCAAAAGTCTTCTGCAAGATATAGAGATCTACTTTACCAACCACGAGCTAGACTTCAATTATATCGACGAAATTCCTTTAGTATGGCAATACGTGTTTATAATTCTCTACTGAGTCACATCAAAGACGTACAGCTTCCTGAATTTAAAAGTAAAATTAATAATTGGCTTTTAGATAAATGTTACTACTCTCTCTCTGAATATTTTAATGATCGTAATAAATAATTAATATTTGCATGCTGATATCGGCAGGACATATGATACTACCTAATTATTTTATGACATCTTAACATGTACCTTGTTTTTGTGTATGTTAATTACTATGTTCTCGTAAATAAATGTTTTGTATTTGTATTTGTATTTGTATTTCATCATAAAACAGAATTAAGGGCAAAATATCTTTTGAAGGCATTTTACACTTTCTACACTTGAAAACAAATACAAGGTTGCTGATATCTATTGTCTACTTTTCGTGGAATAATATGATAAGCACGTTAGTCTTTTATGAATTCAAAAGACAAATAAGTCTATTGTGTTTTTTGCTTTCATATTCAAACAATACAAAATTCCGCTAATTCTGTATCCGTAGACAGCTACCTTAAGCACAGTTAATACATTTGAATTACCACTACTAAAGGCATTTCAGATTTAGTTTTTTTTTTTCGACACCAAGTCGTAAAACGATCCAATTGGGCTTGTACTAGCAACATGAAATTTTAAACTCAATATTGATATATTACTTTCAGGACAAGCTCTTCAGAGTTCACATGATATAAAATATATTTTATTTTTCTCATTTACAAATTATTACAACTTGTTTTGTCCATAAATCCTGTTTGTGTTCAAAAGTCGACACTCGGCATCGCGGTGAATTCAAAATTTGTACCCACCTGGAAAATCATGGAAAAATGTGGAATCTCCAGCCGATGTTAGACATTTACTTTTTCTTCATTTATGACTAAAAGCAGTGTGTGTTTCGACCTTTACGAAAAAAGTGGACAGCAAGCGATATATTTTATTCGCCGAGATAACCTCAAAAATTCACGACCCACCTCACCGTGAAGACATCCTTAAAAGGAAGTGATATAAAAATTCCCGCCACATATTTTACACCCGCGGGGAGATAGGCAGGGATGGCAAGTTTGCCACTTGTTCGATTTTTGCCACCACAAATTCGATTTTTTATTATTTCTAGCTAGTCAATAATATATTTTTTTTAATGCTAGTTGCATTTACGTATTTTTATTTCATTTTACTCTATAATTTTTTTTTTTCAAAAGAAATACCTACCGACAAATAAATATAATCGATAAAATTAACATTGTACCGCCGAAACAAAATTCGTTTATAATAGGGGCCTAAAATAAGCCGTCGTCAAATGTATTATTGTTACGCAATACCCAAAATAATTTGTTAATGCAAATAAATGGCGAAGGAAGTGGATCTTTGCGAACTTTTTCCAAGCGATTGGCGTGAAACCATCCAAGGCCAAAAAAAGTGGCGAAATCTCGTATCGGAGGCTAAGACTCGGATCGTCGAGCTGGCCAAGACAGTATACTTACTACTTACTCTTCTAATAAGAAAATATGTGACGCAAAAAAAATTCGATTTAAAATTAATCGATTAATAAAAATTGCATAATCGATTATTAAAAATCGATTTGTCACAAAAAAACGGTTATTTTTCACATCCCTAGGTCAAGGTGAGACATGAGACATGCGGATAGGGGGGGCGCTAAGACATGGCGGGAATCAGGAATATGCCCCGGGAAGATTGATCGAAGTTTCGACAGCCGCGAGTGACGCCCCCTGTCGGGTGAGGAAGGAACTTGAGCACACTTTACTGTGTATTGGCTGAATTCCTTGAGGAGTACGCATTAAGTACGCTAAGTGAGCAGGAAAGTCTACTTTCTTACTGAATTTAATAGTAGATGGGCATTTCTACAGAGACGCCGTTTTTTTTGTCCTGGTCCAGAAATCGTGTTAAACATATAAACTAAAATCTCAAAAAAATAACACATAATCCTTAATGTATGTTCTATTTGGAGAGCATAATTATTATGACTAATTTAATATTACTTTCTTCTGAAAAATATACCGAATTGAAAAAAAAACACCAAATTTACCTGATTTAGGCCTGTCCCTTTGCCGGAATTGAAACTAAATTGGTCCATAATTCGATAATTTCCGGAATTTATAATAATGCTCCTATGTTCACATGTACATAGATATATGACAAAGGCTTATTTATTACCAAGATGTCTATAATGTTTTATTTTGTACCACTTATGTTACTTTAAATATTTGTCCCGAGCTTATGACTAAATTCGGTATCACTCACAAACTCTTACGCACATCTGTAAACACGCGCGATATGCACACCTTTATTCGATTCACATAAACTGCCAGTTGCGTCCGAGTAGGCGAGTGCAGTGAATCTGAGACATGCTGCCGGAATTTACCATTTTCAAAGGTAAGAAATTTTGCTTCGTCTTTGGTGCAGGGTAATTTCTCAACTCCGGATCATGAATATTTTTGAAACTATAAGAGCTGAAAGGTTGTTACTTTGTGTAATTTGTGCCTCGATAGTATACCAATACGTAGGTAAAATTGGATTTGCACAAAGTTTTACTGTGAGAGAGAAATTTCAAAGAAACCAGCTTTTTCTCACCTCCGAGAATCTGAACTCCGTGTGCATTTGTTCATGGAGTTGAGAATTTTGTTCACGGAGTTGAAGTTTTTTATAAAACTGTGATTAGAATGATGTCGTGTGGTACCGGCGTAGAATAGCATCACTCCAATTCTACCTGTAGGTGTCGTTAGAGGCGGCTAAAAGTTAATCATCAAGAAAATAGCTGGCAGCGTTCCCTGTGAATGCAACATCGTATTTGATGCTCGCCAATCTACCTACCATGCGTGGAAAACATGGCAATACCTCCCCAATAAGGGAAGCTCATGTCCAGCTGTGAACTGTTGTGGCTGTAAAGGTGTATTTTTGGAAAATAACGTAACACCTACTTACTGCTAGTGTGTTGAAGCAAAGCAGTCGTAGTATAAACTATGCCACTGGTTTGGACAATATTTTATGACATTTAGATTTGCCGAGTGATGCCAGCTAAATTAACTTTTCATTTTAGATTTTTTGAAATTTCGAAAAATTTTCTTTTTAACAGCATGATCCACTTGTTCGGATATTTCTCGTACTCCTCATTGTTCCTCAGCACCAGACTCCTCCGGATGGTCAAGTCCTATTTCATTAAAATTAACAGGGTACGCTTAAATCGTCCATTAGCCAAAGACTCAGATCTAAAATGACCAAAAATTGTGACGTGTGATGCCGGCTTAGAATAGAATCGCCCCACATCCTTCCCGCGGGTGTCTTAAGAGGCGACTATGGGACTCGAGAGTGTTGGTGTATTACAATTTTTAGGCGACAGGCTGACAACCTGTCACTATAGTGATACACATGTTTTCTAAAACAACCTTCGAAAACAATCCTCAAAAATGTCAGACGTGGCGATGGCGACCGTATTCTTACGGCCGTTAACGCTCTGCCTACCCCGCAAGGGATAAAGGCGTGATATATGTATGTATGTATGTAAAAATTGTGACAGTAGTACTGATGAAAGCAATCCACGAAAACCAAATCAGAAATCATTTTCACGCACAACTGTCTTCAAAAAATACAAATACAGAATTAACAAAGAATTTAAACTTTTACACCACTTTCACACTTTAAAAATTCTCAACTCCGTAAACAAATTTTTAAACTCCGTGAACAGTCAATATTCAAATTCGATTATTTCAGAATCTGCAAGTGGAAATGGGGAGAAATTCGTCTTATGTTGTTTATTCATTTAAAAAACAATAAATCACTTTGAATGAGTGCATGAAAATCTTAAAACAAACGTGCATTCTCAACTCCGTGAACACATTTCTCAACTCCGTGAACACACGAAATTAAAATTTAATTATTTCAGGATCTACTGAAGCAAATGATGGCAAATAAGCATCAATATGTTTCTATTCTTTTTTCCTAATTTTCCAGTATTATAAAGTCAATAAAATGTTAAAAATAAAATTGCACACGGAGGTGATAAAAATTTACTCCTGCCGTAGAAATGCCCAGATATATTTTGTTTTAATAAAACCATAGTAAAACACAAAAAAAACATTGCGGATGCTCACAAATATCATCTAAATCGTGCACGTATCTCTATGGTCAGTTTTAACAGCCTGTACCGCATAGTATAGCCACTGCCAGTGTAACATAAAGCAGTGATAAAGGTCGTTAGATTTTCAATGACTATTCACACGACCAACAAATGGCAGCCGGATCAGATCAAAGTCCTGATTCTACTGTGATGTATTACATTTTTATTTAAGTATTTTATCAATCAAAATTGACGCATTTCACTTTGCCGTTGTTTCATTATTCGAACTTTAGCATGTTTAATGTGTAAACTGATAAATAGCAGATAAAAAACCTTTGTTTCCTCATAACCCTTTCTAATGTCGACCCGTGTTGTAACACGTCACGTGGGTATTCTTTCCCTTGTGTAATAAACCTGCATCACTGTGTTACCCATGTTTGTTAGATTACCTGTGCCACCTAAAATGTTACCAAATCTCTGATATCTGTAACATAAAAGTGATAAGGATTTATCATTTGTTTCATTAAACTTTGTTAAAATCATATAGCTAGATTAACTATTTCTAGATTTTCCATAAGTCAGTTTAGTGCACCCGTTTTGTTTATCTCTGTTTACCCTATGGTTGGCCAGCAGAGAATGCTGCTTGTTATTAGCCCTGCCATTTGTACTTTTGTGAAATAAAGTTTTATAAAATAAATAGCTTTTAGCCTTTCTCTATTTATTTGTTGGTCATGGACACCGCTAATTCCTTGTAAACAACGCAACGAATTGAATGTGGTGTTTAGAATAGTCAGACAGTTTCAACAAGAGGGTTTATACGCGGAAAAAGATTAGCAGTAGGTTCAACCACTGGGCTAACCGCTAGCGCGAAGTAGTTGCAGCTAAAAGAAGACGTAAAAACCATCAGTAGAATTGCCCCACACTACCCTGCTATACAATAAACCATAGATAAAAGTAAGTTTGATCTACCCATGCGGGTCACGTGTGATGTGCCGGGAGCGCGCAATATTTCAGCTGAATATAAAAGGTGGTATTGCAGCAGGGCGATAAACGCGGCGACTCTACTTGCTCGTACGTAAGGCTTTATCACAGAGCAAAAATGATATTTACGTCACTCGCTAGGCTTTATAGACCTTTTTACATCCGTTAGTGCAATAGATAGGTATATTGCGTCAACCAAAATATGTGTAATATTGATACAACCTGAAGCAAGTTTTTGTAATGTTTTGTATAAAAAAACACCTTGCTCTGCGTTCGTGTATCCTACAAGCGTGGTATGTATGGCATTCATATACCCTCCTAAGAGGGGAAGCCCATGTCCAGCAGTGGATTGTTATAGTTGTTATAGTAATTAAAAATCAACTCTCTCATTCAAAGGTGGGAACAACATCATTACCAAGCTATAACAGATAATGCGGTGCAGTGTAGTTATGTCTTATACTAAACTTGATTGACCAACGGAATCGCTTTGTTTAGGATAAAATAGCCTAAACACGCAGGCTATTTTAACCAGTTTTATAAATTAGAATTTTGAGCACGCAATCATAACGTAAAACACAAAATTATAAGGATGTAGGTCTTTTTTTTCATTGTATATTGTAAAAACAACAAAAACAAGTATTTAGGTACTTAAGTTGATTTAAAATCCTTGCATAGGGGGACTAACTGGATTAAATAGACTACAGAAAACTCATTGAGCCAAGTATGCCATTTTCCAACCGCAAGTATTTATTTCCATTTGTAGACAAAATATCTATTACAATACAACCGGAAATACTTCGAACAGGAAAAGCTCTTCAGTACCTTTTTTCAATCAATTACGTGACATCAGAAATAACATCAAAAACAATTCAGCAATAATGCCAAAAGCCAGGATGCGTAAATACAAACTCTACTACAGAACCCACTTCAAACTTGAACAGTCACAGCATTCCACAGGCTGGACATGGGGGGTATTTTCTTACTGAGCACGCTTGGTAGGGGACTGGCGGAGCGCAGTGTAAGGTGTTCGTAGGAAAAGCTGCTGCCTATTCCATGTACCTACTCACTCATACCTAGACTAAAAACCACCCAAAGGTAGAAATCTGGAGATTTTGTTCTAGGCTGGCAGTGCAAGGCAATAGAACTCATAATTTTCAGAAACGGTCGGCTTCGGAGAGTGCACAGACTGTGTAGACGTCTAATATGTTGTATATATACGTCAAAAAGCTCTATTCATAATTTTCTCTCTTTGTCAGTTCTTGCACATCGCCTAGGGCTGTCAAACCTATTTTAGCCCTAAACATATTCCAAATCAAATCCCGCATTCATAATCAAATCTCAATTAAAATCGTCGAATGACTCGTTACATTCTGCGACAAATGATATTTTGCAACATCCAGCTTATATTTATTTACGTACAAGCCCTACTACTACTCAGACAAGCTTCAAGGGTCCGTTCTGTAGTCGATTTTGGTCTAACGCTCCCCGGGTCGGAAGCAAATATTGCGCAGGGCAGCAAAACGCAGTAAAGGCTTCGTGTGGTAAGGCTGCGGTCGATATGCCGTGAAGAGTATTCTCATTCACGTTCTTCAAGTTCCCTAAAGGCAGGTGCAGAGCTGGAGAGATGAAAAATGAGCTGCAATCTTACTAAATTGTACACAAGTACGGTCGCATGCAGAGAAAACGGACCCCCCCCAGTGACGACATCTATGGCAACATGTAGGAAACATCACAACACGAGCAGTGAGTGGTGATTGGTCGATAATGTCACAATGTCTAAGTTCAGCGACATTCTATTGGTGCTTTTAGTCAAAGTCGTGACTAGCAGCGCCATCTGCGTCAGTTTCCTTCATATTTTTATCTTCATATTGCGAAAACACTTTGAATATTTCACACAAACCATGTGACAGACAGATAGCCTAGTGGTTAAGAAATGGATGCTCGTGAATGATGCTACTGGTTCGAATCCCTACTTCAGTGCCTTTTTTTATGTCACATATTTTTTATTTTAATTTTGTTTGCGTTTTAATAAAATTATTTTGAATATCAAGGTCACATTAAATAACATTGATAGAAAATGGTAGAAAAACAAAAAAGACTGATTAGTAACTTTATTCAAAAACAAGTTTCAGTTTACATATTTACGATAATTCTAAATTAAAATACATCGTTATTTATTATACAGATTGTAATATTTCCAATCACTTGTCTATGACTTTTTACGAGAGAACAAACATGTTATCCAAGATAACAATTTTACGTCTCAAGTAAAAATTAAAAAAACCCAAAAATCCGTGGAGCCAAATGATTTTTTAAAGCACCGCATTTACTCGTAGTTACGGAGGGGGTAACCGTCCATTTCAATGACGTCCTGTAATCGGCTAGGCATACTATCTAATAAATTAGAACAGATATTGCTACGCCGCATTAACTCCCATGTGCTTTTAACTTCTTGTTGCAAACTTTCAACGTTTCTTATTTCACTGGTATCCCAGTTCAAAACCATTTGGCCCCATAGATTTTCTATAGGATTTAGATCCGGACTTTTAGCAGGCCAATTTATGGTAGTTATATCATTTTGTGATGACAGCCACTCCATAACAATTCCCGAGCGATGTATCGAGCAATTATCTTGCACAAAATAAATTTGCCCTTCTGGATATATTGCACGAACTGATGGCAACATGACGTCCCTTAATATTTGTAAATACAGTTGAGCTGTCATGCGGCCGCCAACTTCAGTCAACTCTCCAGGTATAGTGGACATCCAACCCCAATAACCTGGAAATAAAAATAATTAAATATAATAACTTGCCAAAATAACAAGTTCAAACCTATACTTGTGTAAGATAACTAAAAAAAGTTTATTTTTAAATATTATGTAACTAAAATACCTTAATTACTTAAATAAATTCTGCTACTACTGAAATAATGAATTATTAAAACAAAAATGAATAAATTATGATAAATATGCTCACCTAAGGATATTCTGCCACTGGTTCTTAGCGGTAAAACATTTTGTGGATTATAACGCTGTCCTCGTCTTCTCCACAGTATCTTTCGTCCATCTTTGTCCGATTTAAAACATTTTTCGTCGGTAAATATTACTATATTATTCTTCCAATCGAAATTCAAATACTCCCTGGCGAATCTTACTCTAGCTTGACGGTGAGCCTCGGTAAGTTTAATTTTTTTAGCTGGTCTGTAATTATGGATCCCCGCAGCATGTAAATGTCTCCGCACTGTATCCAACGAAATCCCAAACAACTGTGCAGTTGATCTCGTGGTCTTGAAGGACTCATTGGTATGGAGTCTTACAATTTCACGGTGACGATACGTTTCATCAGTATAAGACACTGGTCGCGGACCCTGTCTTTCACATTTTACCATCACCAGTTTCCTGGTATCTTTTTATCCATCGACGAACTGTGTTTCTCTGTAAAAATAAAAGCAATTTATTCCGTGAACTAATCCCAACCCTATTATCAAACGAATTAAAATATAAGTATCGCTTATAAAAATAGTAGCAAAACTTACCGCTACTCCCAGTTCTCGAGCAATACTCTTAATGCCTCGATTTTGTTCAAAAAGCACAATAATCTTAGCTTTCAAAAAATCCGATAATCGAGCCATAGTTGTTAGTTTATAATCCAAAAACTATCCGAAACAGAATGCACAAGAAAGCGAAACACCAGAAATTAAGTTTTACATTTTATAAATTTTGCCTACCCTCATATAATTACTAAGAGTTCGACACATCAAGAAAGATTACTGTGACGTCATGCACAATATGAAGTAGAAGGGAATTTTCGCCGCTCTTAGCAAGAGCTCGGTGGCGCAGTGGTTTAGCGGTAAGGCTCGAGAAAGAAAGAGTCTAGGTTCAAATCTTGAGACCAAAATGTGTTTTCCGTATTTTATTGTTTTTTCACCAAGTTTCTTGAATTCTATCTATTTATCCTAGCAATACCCAAGGCTTGGATGAATTCGAAAAACAAGTTTGTGACAAACAAACGATACGATGGCGGCGGTGCAGTAACTTAACGCCAGATGGCGCCAGGCAACAGAGATGTTGTCTGGCTCCATTTATAAAGAGAGGGGTCCGTTTTCTCTGCTTGAGACTGTACATAGTGCCAGGCTATTATTTTTTCAATAACTTTAATTTTTTATAAAGGGAACCGCCTTCGAAAAACGTGTATTAGTGCGAACCTCCATTTTCTTGTCGAGTAAAAATGTACTAAGCGGTAAAACACAAGTGAAGCGGTGTGTTTGGTCTAAGCAGATATATTTAGTTGTCTAGGGAAGAATAACTGTATTCATATTGATATGTCTTAAATAAAATCACCAAATTGATTAATGAGGGTTTATTAAACGAAGACAACTTACATGCGTTAGCTGATACTGATGGAGAGAGAGAGAGAGAGAGAGAGCCGACCACTAGAGCAAGACAGCGGTCATCTGATTCGGATACACTACACATATCATTACTTTTTCATGTTCTACAAGCTTCAGCCAAGTTAACGTTGCTTAAATTTCAAAAGTTGCAAAAATTTAATAATTAAAATATTGTGCCTTGTTAATCTTTCATTAACCCTTTTTCACGCAAAGAAGAGAGGATCAAAAACCCAATAAGTACCTACAGATTACTGTCCCTTTTGTCCCTTCATGTAATCCTCGCTGTGCCTCTCTAGGGCCCGTTCGCAATAGGCCGAGATTTTGTTTGTGATCCCGCGGCCCGGCCAATTCGGCAAATTGGCGAGATTGGGCGTGATAGGCGAGATCGGGCGAGATTCATGCGACGGCCATTATTTGTGCGTTAGCGCAGATAACAGATGCCTTGGGTGGTTCCACTGTGGACCCATGTAAGATAATACAATGACACAATGTCAAATGAATATTCTATTTTGTCTTTCTTTTTTTTCGTTTATTTTATTGCCTTTATTCTACATCAACAGCCACTATTCTTAGGTCCAAATTTATAAACAGCACTCAACTCTGAGATAGATATCAAGAGCGATTTTGCCAAACGTCAGTCAAATACTAAGGGCCGTATTTATAAATGACACTCAACTCTGAGATCGATCTCAAGAGTGATCATGACAAATGTCAGTCAGTACAACAGCATCTCGTAGCCGCTTTCAAGATCGATTTCAGAGTTGAGTGCGGTTTATAAATTCGAGCCTAAAAGCATCGCAAAATCGCACTCAAGATCGATTTCAGAGTCGAATGTGGTTTATAAATTCGGGCCCTCTTTCGTGGGAACATCCCTAGCATTGGCTAGAGCAGTGAAACGCTGCTGCCTATTTCCTGCATTCTGTAAGCATAAAGAAGTCACTAGTCGTTTTAAACCGGTAAATCATATTATCCAGCATGGCTCCTCCATTTCTCACAGTTCCTCCTATAAAAATTAGGACCCGTGTCAGATTTTCTTACGCCGGCAATAACTTTTAGAACGTCGCAGAGTTTTCCCAGGAATTAGCCGTGTTTGCGGCACATTTGCGCCATTTAGCTTCGCAGGATAACATCGCGGCGACAGGCTAAGCTCGCGGCCGGATTGTCTGTAATTCGAGATTTTTCTTTTGCGATTGCGCGACTTTTCTCGGTGGCATACTTCTTGTTTGGGAACGATTTCGTTGGTGAATTGCTCGCGAAAAGATACGAGTTCTGTAGTGGAATTAGAGATTGTCGGATACACAGAAAGTCGGAGAGAAGTACGGATAAATCGCTGTCTAAATAATCAGACTGCTTAACGTGCTCTGCGACGTCTTCTTTTCAGACAATCAGGTGGTTCACCCTGCAATATCCTAACCAGATTGGTAACTAATTCATAAAGTAATAAATATCAATTACTTACCAAAAGTCGAACCTGGAACCTGAATACATTATGCATTCTAACATCTTAATCAAGCAGAACTTTTATGGTATCAAATCGAACTTAGCCTGGTAACTCTACCTGTCTGACTATTGAGTAACTTCGCAGCCGACACTGAAGAAAATTGTAGGAGTTTTGTTGAACGAAACTAATAGACACTTCTACCTGAAGCCCTCAGTTTTAGAGTAAATTACACCTCTAGCCCTATGATGCGCACAGTATAGAAAATAATCTCGCGGGCAAGAAGACTTCACAAGCGTGAAATTGTATGGATTTTATCAATGCAAATGAATAATTTTGTCTACAAGTTTAGAGAAAATTAAAGTCACGATTGCGCATCATAACTGGGCTCGCTAATCATAATTATTATAAGAAGAAATAAGTTATGAAAACACGGCTGTGGCAGGGGCATGACCGAATGAGCAAATCATGAAAGGAGAATACCCATTCTGGGGCTAACAAAGAGTCTTGCGTCTCAAAACAAATGAATGTAATTTATAATATCGTAAAAATAGCAACGGCAAATGTTGCACAAAACAGGTTAGGTGTGAACGTTTTTTACGCTGCTTACCGAAAATAACAAATTTAGAACAAAATCCACCACATAGAGTCAAACTTCAGCATTTTGTCTCCTTAAAGTGTATGCTGTAGGCATCCTGTCAACCTATTTTGTCGCGATCAACCCCATGTTTTACATAATTGGTTCCCAGGCAACGCAGTGTCTGTGCTCTAGCTTCAGATTCTGATTAAATCGTCTGTCATAGGCGAATGAGGCCAACGATTTTGTCGCATTATTACATAGTATAAAGCAAAGTCGCTTTTCACGTCTATATGTATGTATGCTTAAATCTTTAAAACTACACAACGCATTTTGATAAACTTTTTTTTAATGGATAGAGAGGTTCAAGAGAAAAGTTCGTATGTATAATACTTGCCGGGAAAACATCTTATTTCCACGCGAAAATGAGTTACAGCAGGCTTAGCCGCAGGGCAGGCCGCTAGTAGTATTTTCCAAGTACTTACATACCAACTTTAATCAAAGTAAGTGATACCTGCGGTCGCGACGTCGCGAGTTCATCATAAATTAAATTCTCTTGAAGTTTGTTTTCAATCATAAATCTTGTTTGTTTTAGCTTGCGATGTTCGCTTTGATGTTACACTTAAACATTTACTAAGAACTTGAAGTTACGGTATCTGTAGCCTGGCTCATGGTTCAATTTTGACGCTATAATATAAACCTTACTTACATTAATAATACTTGGATTATAAATTCAAAGAGTGGCAGTGGTAGTGGGTGGATCACATTTGTCGAAGAACCGATGGCCGGTGGAGGGCGCGGATTCTCGAGTGGAGGGCGCGGGTTCTCGAGTGGAGACCACGCCTCGGCAAGCGTCACGTTGGTCGCACTCTGGCCAGATAGAGAATGGCTGGTAGCAACTGGATGGCGAAAACGGGACGATCGTTCATTGTGGCGCACCCTGGGGGAACCCTATGTCCAGCAGTGGACTGCTATAAGCTGATGTGATGATGACAAATTTGAATATAATAGTAAAAAAACTGGCTCATAACTTTGTCCATACAATATAGGTCAAACCATTAAAAATATCTGGCCAAGAGTATGTCGTGGTTCAAGTTAGACTAGTTTTCGATACAGTCTAAGAAAATCGCCGTGTTTCTAAAGGTACAGCAACTTTTAAAAGGAAATAACGTACTCGACTAATAAAACGCCACTCACAGACCCCTGCGGAGTAGAAAATACATCAGAAATCGACGCATCTACTCGAAGGCAATTTATAACAAGGTACAGGCCGACTCTCAGCGGAAGCATAACTTACTTGCATACTTACATAATATTAGAAATTTAAAGTAACTCTATCTCTACGTAACTTTGTCTGTTTGTCTGTTAATCTGTCACCGCCAAACCACTGAACCAATTTTCATGAAATTTTGCATACCGAGAACAGATATAACGTACTTTAGGGTTCATCGGGTCGTTGGATGACTCGGTGTCCCACACGAAAGTGAAATAGAGGTACATTTTGTCACAAATCATGTGAATTGGCCCTCAATATTTGTCAGATGTGACAATAGTGTTGTGTCCTTTGTCTTATACTGTGTACAATAAACGGTTAAATAAATAGTGACTACATTTTTACGGTGGTTAACGCTCTGCATTGTCAGTTTAAATTAAAACCCTCGAGTCCCTTAATCGCCGCGGAAAATAAATAGGGTGATGCTATTCTAAGCCGGCAGAACACGTCTGCCTCATTTTGGCCATTGAATAACTGTCAACATATTCACGTACTTATTTACGTGCTTCATAATATTAATTAATAAAGTGATTTTATCGTTGGCAATGTTTGGTTAAATTTTATGAAACTATGAGGAGAGGGTAAATTTTAATAAACTACATATTTGTGTGATGTAGAATATTGGTTTTGAAAAGTTTTAAGGTTTGAGGCACTTTTACACTGTAACATGATTAAATTGGGAAATTAACAAGTTGTCGCTTTGTGTTTTTCTCATGTACTTCGCCGTGATTAGCATTACACATTTAGTCATGTGTGTTGTAAAAATAACTATGGGTTAATCATGAATGCAGCAGCATTTCCCGGAAATGCAATATCTTAATTTTCACTCGCCAATCCACCTGCCAAACGTGGTGAGATTGGCAATACCTTCCAAAAGAGGGAGGCCCATTTTCAGCAGTGGGTTCTTATGGCTATTAAAATTAAGTGTGATGCCTTGTGATGCCGGCTTAGAATAGCATCACCCCAAATCCTTCCCGCGGGTGTCGTAAGAGGCGACTTAGGGACTTGAGGGTATTGGTGTATTACAATTTTTAGGCGACAGGCTGACAACCTGTCACTATAGTGATACACTTGTTATCTGAAACAACCTTGGAAAACAATCCTCAAAAATGTCAGACGTGGCGATAGTGGCCGTATTCTTACGGCCGTTTACCGCTCTGCCTACCCCGCAAGGGATAAAGGCGTGATACGTGTATTAAAAATTAAGGTAAGATATGCTATTTCAAATTCGTAGTTAAACTAGTGGGCGCCTGTGGCTCCGCCCTCGTGGTAGTCGGTTTTAATCCCGTAGCATCCCACAGGCACCTTTTTTCGGGATAACAACTGTTTTATGTGTTAATTCAAGTTACCTTTTTTTGTGTGCCAAATTTCATTAAAATCGGTTTAGTAGTTTTAGCGTGAATGAGTAACAAACACATACAAACTTTTGCATTTATGATAACAGCAGGATGTAAAATGAGCATAACAGTTGATGAGAATGAGAACATAGTTTGAAAGGTTATATGCTGAAAACGTACAGCTATTATTAGAGCTTCCGTTCGTTGTTTTAACTAGGAACATAATACCTCCCAACATTCTAGGTATTTTACTACTTACACTATTTTCGAAATAAAATTCATAACAATGCTGAAATATGACTGGACTTTTTGCGAGGCTGTATTCCTATTGTACAGTCAAGAGCATACTTCTTCAGTAGTAATTGGCTTTATACGTCCGTGACAGATGATCCAATCAGTGTCTGAGGCCAGAGCACAGACACTGCGTTGCCTGGAACGCAATTATGGAAAACGCAGAATTGTCCAGGACCTGCGCCTTCCTCTCGGCTTCCCTGGCTGACTTCACAGGAACGACAAGTCGGTACGAGCGGAGCCAGGTCGGCTGCAGGAGTCTACCGCACTATAGAACCTCTGTCACACGCGCCTGGTATGCTAGGGTCAGGTTTCTCCCCTGCAGCTTCTTACGATCCCCACGGGAAGAGATGGGTTGATAATATTCTACTCTGCCGGCACTACACGACAGTTCAGTAGTGAAGGAACAATAACCAATGATTCTTTATACTTATGATTACTTTTCCATATGTTGTTTATTCATTGCAAGTATGTATGTAGTAGATAATTCAAAAGGAGAATTTATCTCTTTCTTGTTCTTTTATTTATTATTTTTTATTATAAGCTCTTTATTTGGTTATTCTTTGGATGAACTTTGAATGAACTGAAAATAGATCTGTATGTTACTTTGATGTTACTAATCTTAGTATAGAGTTTTTTTAATCATTTAACAAACCATACATACACACATTATGCCCGTGTCGTCTGACAAAATATTGAGGGCTCTTTTAAACGATTTGTGACAAATAATTCAACAAACTACTTTAAATACATGGCAGCATTTTCCTTGCCTTATACCGTTCTCTGTCGGGGTCGGCTACCTAACCTATGGGTTTGCAGGGAAAATCAGATTTTTACGTGGTGACTTAAATACATGGCAGCGACTGTACTAATATTATTTGCATATAAATGTGGCTGAGAACGGTCCTGTCTCGAAATCCTGAGTTATGTACATTGCAGTGTGCACTTCCAACTATATGAAATACGGCGAGAAGTAACTATGTATTGCAACGTTTAGCTGACGCAAGTGTGATGTATTGCATAAAATAGACAGACAGGATAAAAATATATGGTAATAATATAATTATCTCGTATAAAATAAGCAAGTTGCTAAGGCGCATCGCACACTTAGCGCACGATAAAATATCGCAGCGGTCTGTCAGATCCATACTAGAAACGTCACTCCCCATACTAAAAACGCACTCGACGGACGACGCTACGATAGCGCTGCGTCAACAGCGATTGATCGGTTTTAGTTTTGGGATTGACATTTCTAGTATGGATCTGACAGAACGCTGCGATGTTTTAGCGGTCGGTCGTGCGTTAAAGAGTGCGATCCACCTTAGAAGGAAGCTCAGGTACGCCCATAAACTTTATAAAATTTTTGATATGTCCGGTTATGTAAGTAATTTTAAATTTCAAAATGGAACTTCTCCTTTAATAGAACAAATTTGTTTTTTTTATTAACATTAGCAGCCACAAGAGTTCATTATTCATGATGCTAAGGTTCTATTCCATGTTTGTTGGAGAAAGTTGCTGGATCACCACTTGAAACATTTTGAAACAACGATGTGTAAAAAAACTGAAAATTAAATATGCTAAGGAGTTAGCACGCCCATAAAAATAAACAACTTTAAAAATGTCATGTGTCAAATATCATGTCATGAAAAAGATAAATGTACCAATATAGGTCGCTCGTTGGTATTCCATTATGGCGGGTCGGGTATTGGTTATAATTTGATATTTCTTGTTCATTTGAGTGTTTGGTGATTAATTCTGATAGCGTATCAAGCAACAAACTATTCTGAAATTGATAATTAAATAGGAAATTGTAATGAATGCATATATTCGGCATTGTGCAATTGTGACGTTGGCATTGCCAGAATACGTCTCGACCCATGAGATGTGACGCCACAACTTAAAAAAAAAGTTCCTACATAATCCATTTCGTTCCAATGTAAAACGTAACTTAATAAGAAATGAAGTAGGTAACTTGAAAGACGCCTTCGAGTCGCTAGAAATTAATTAAGACTTTCTCAGCTCAAATTCGTCACGTGTAAAAGACACGTTTCATGACAATATGTGGATGAAATATTTCAATTAAGTTTAGCGAGCGGAGCAAGCGAAATCTCTGACTCACATAGCGTGAAGAGATTTGTTTATTAACTAAACCTGGTAAAACCACTGCAGCCGGTGAACTAGGTTTGGTATTAGATATAGGGTAAATGTAGATAGATCACTGAATTTTGAACAAATAAACCACGTAGCCGGCCCCACCAGGGATACCTACAGGCATGATTCGTGCGTGTGTGTGTGTAGCTCATCAGGTTGCTGGACGACTCGATGTCCCACATGAGGAGAAAGAGTAGCTGATATGCTAATGCACGACGCTACGCATTTTAGCGCATCCGTAAAGCATGCGTCTGTCAGATGCAAGGAAATTTGAAATTCCTCACACATAACCGATGTAGACGCAGCAACAACGCAGAAACTCGCGTTGGCATATCTTACTTACACTTATTATGGTAGATGGAATATATATCATCCGAAGTCTCAATGTGGGTTTCATCACAATGTTTTTCCTTCACCGTTAGAGTAGTCGGTAAATGTACGTGAGTAAAAAAACACATTGGTACATATGGCGAGAATCGAACTCGGATATCACGATTTTTAAGACCGGTGTCCTAACCGAATAGATGAAAAAAATATTTTTATTTTATCTTACCCACATTTCTAGTAATCCAATGCTTGAACTTTAATTAACAATTAATTTTCGTTCCAGTTTTAACTTAGCTGGAGCTTTGTCAACTCTGTGTGCGCATTTGTGCTTAGCCAGATTGTGGACGGGGATCCTAAAGATTATTATTATGCCGTGTGATGCTGGCTTAGGATAGCATCACCCTAATTCTTTTCCGTGGGTGTCGTAAGAAGTGATTAAGGGACTTGAGGGCTTCATGTGTAAGTACTAATAAATCGTATCGTAACGTAATCTATCTTTTATTCTTGTGGGAAAGATTAAGTTTCAAAGTTTTTGTATTCTTTTGAATTTTTGGACCTCCCATACTATGCTGACTGATAGGGCATTTTGTATGGATTGTCTAATATTATTATAAAACAGTATTCCTTATTGGAAGCTAAAGCTGCTTAGAACCTATATTTTTTCTTTGGACCACTCTATCTCTCTTCGGGTGGAACACCGAATCATCAAATGAGCCCTTGTGTCAGAATTTTATTCAATAGCCTTGGACCACTAGAAAGGTATATTCTGAATTATTTGTTAAAGCTGTTTAAACTTAGAATTTGTCTTTGGATCGCTTAAAGAGGGACATCCTGTAAAGGTATCTAATTCAGTAGGTTAGCAAGTGTGTCATCCGCTTAATGGAATGGCATTTTCACTACATTACGCAAATCCCATCAATCTTTAAGTTCCACAACTTAAAATTACTTTATATCGATCGCTTAGTAGCTTAAGGTGAATAGTAAGTTCGTTTTATCGTTTCCAGTATCATTCTCATCATTCTCCTTGCCTTATCCCGTTCTCTGTTGGGGTCGGCTACCTAACCTAGGGGATTTGTCGAGGAACCAAGGTTTAACACAGAGCGACTACCGTCTGACCTCTGTAACCCGAAGGCTAACCTAGCCTAGAACTAGGTTAAGTCACATTCAAATATCATCTGATTTTAAATTTGAATTTGGATGGGTTTCATCCCGATGTTTTTCCTTCATTGTAAGAGCAGTCGCTAATGTGCGTGAGTACAAACACATTGGTACATGGAGGGGATCAAACTTGGGTCTCACGGTTGTAAGACCGGTGTCCTAACCACTTGGCCACCGGTGCTTGTTTCAAGTGACAGGGAGGGAAACTCGAAGCCTGTTGCAGATGGTAGCAGGCGCAACTTTACCTAAATGCACTTAAAAAAACATAATTATTAAAAAAACCAATACCCTACTGCGATAATAATATCAAAGTAATATAGGGTGTTTATCTAAGATATCATCAGATGCTCATTGAATGCTGTCAGATGCTCATCAAAGTATTGCTTCAAGCAGATCCCTTCGGCCGTTAAGGAAACCAAAGTTTGGAAACTAGTTTCCTGAAAAGATTTTTTTATCCTCCTACGTAACTGGTTTCCTATAAGAACTTTTTAATACTTTTACGTAACTGGTTTCCTTAACGGCCGAAGGGAAGCAGATGATGCCTAGAAAAAAAAAGAGTCCTGAAAGAGTTACCTGAATATGTTTCTGTAAGTTTCACGACCCTTTTTCTAGGCGTTAAACGTTGAGTAAAAAGACACATTCGAGAATCGTACAACTAGTTTCCCAATTTAACTCGTATTCGCGACTTTAAATTAATAATGTAATTTTTGGTTTAAGGAGAATCCGCACCAAAATTCTCTTAAATCTGTTGTCTATATGACACCTGTAGTAAGATAAGACCCTATAAACCGGCCTCACAAAAGATAAAATCCTTTGCTATCAAACGAATGGCCGTCACTAGAAATGTTGAATGAAAATCTTTGTTTATGCTTTGTACCGTCTGTCTGGCTGCATGATTCCCCTTTGTCTTCCACTTTAAGGCGAACCACAGCTCACACACAACGCTGCGTATTTGGCGCAACTGAAACGCATGCGTCTGTCATCACATCAGCCTATAGCAGTCACTGCTAGACGCAGGCTTCCTCCAGTGTACGCCACAAAGAACGATCTCCCGCTTTCGCCATCCAGTCGCTACTAGCTGCTTTCTTTAAGTCATCAGTCTATCTGGCCAGAGGACGTCCAACGATACGCTTACCGAGGCGTGGTCTCCACCAGCCATCGGTTCTACGACAGATGTGACCAGCCCACTACCACTGCGTCTGTCAGATGTAAGGAAATTCCAAATTCCCCATACTAAATACTGACGTTGACGCAGCACAACATAAGAACTCGCGTTGTTTAACGGGCGCATCTGTTGACGCAGGTTCATGTCTGCACAGTATGGGACAACTGCTTTCTTTTAACAGACATGCATTACAAATGCGCTAAAAATGCGCAGCGTCGTCCGTTCGATGTGGGATTCACCTCTGTCTTCCATTTAAAGAGAGCAAAGCACCGCCGGCGGGGGCAAAGCGAGGTGACAGTTCGTTTGTGGAATCTTCCAGAGGGTTCAGCCTTCGCTCCACTTGGCAAAGAGCCACGGGGCTTTGTACAACTTGATTTTACCGTCAATGTTTAAAATATTGATTCATTGAGTTCTCTTTGAGAAATGTTTTAAAAAGCTGAGAAATGTGTTTTGCTATATTTTCGGTTCATTACCGCTGATTTGCACTGTTAGTCGATCAGCCACTACAGTCCACTGCTGGACATATTATAGGGCTTAAGCCATTGTCACATTTGACGCATAACGCATGTAACTCATGGAGACTACGTCTGATCGATACTAGAAACGTCATAAGTCTTGCATTAAGTGGTAGAACTGTCTTAGTAACCATACTCACCAAGTTTGATAGGCGTATAGGCCAGTGCAGCGCTAGGTCTAGTATCACAGGGAACGCTGCTGGATGTTCCCGGATTTCCCCTTACACACCTTCTACACCGAGTAGTGCTTTTGATCTGGCGCCATATTTCAAAGGCACTATAACTTCAGCAGTCACAACGGTCCAACTGTGGTGCAATTTGAATACCAGACGATACAATCATCATTTATGGATTGTTTTTTTGTATTTATCGCTTTATTTTACTCACTTTTTATTCGATATGAAAAGCAGTATACGTATCACGGATGTAACATCAACAACAACCTCGGAAAGGCACAACTGTCCAACGGCCCTCTTCCTCCTCCATTGCACACCACAATACCACACTTAACAGGCATAATGGCGATTGCAGTGCAAGATGTTACATTTCCCAGGGAATGCCTATTCCTTGAATGAACTTAACCCTTAGAGTACCTTTTTACAATGACTGCGGGTATAATTTTAGTGATGCTATTCTAAACCAGCAAACCAACAAATTACAAATTACAAGCATAATTCCGTCGAACCGCAGACACAGGAAAATGCAATATTATAACTGGCTGTATTGCTGGACGCTGCAGGCGGCCACTCAGCTGCTGCAGTGTTGCCAGATACAAAAAGGTTCAGCCACTAACCATTTACTCTAAACAGATTTGTGATAAAATCTTAATACACTGGTATACTAAAAGTTTTGGTCACCGTTAAAGTGGTAAAAGCGTGAACGTATTAATCATAAACCAATAACAATCATGGACAAAGGATTTGGCGCTAATATGTAACTTTATTATGTTATGGAATACAGCAATATTATGTAAGATTAAAAATTGTTCTAAACGTAGCGAGACCTATCATTCATCTACGAATTATTATATTATTTTATAAGGGTGGTGACAGATATCAGGTTGGTGCGTTAGCTCACCCTTAAGTTTATTCAAAGTATTCAAACTTTATAGGTGCCGGGTTTATATTAACCACACAAGTGCGTGCCTACTTTGTCCGATCCGATTCTACACTGAATTCTACCAAAACAGCGGGCCACATGAGGCAGGCAACACTGGACTGCGACCGCAAATTTGATTGAATTCAATTTCCAAATTCAACACAACCTCAATCAGCCGCTAACCCGATTAAGGGGATGTTGAGGGTAAGAAGAGGGGGAGATTTGGGGGGGGGGGGGCAAACATTTGGCAAATATGTGAGTGAGTTGGGCGCAGAAATGAAAATATTATGAATTCGAGTTATACTTGGTGTAGGATTGAGACAAGTTGATTATCTTTGGCTGGCAAACGTGGTGCGAAATGAACAAATCACGAAAACTCAACTCTGAAGTCTGAATTTTGAATCTGTTTATGATGTAAGTATGCCTGAAACCACATATTGTATGTGTACACTCGTTCTGTTTTTTTTCTGAGCGTAGAAACCTACGAATAATGGTATCTATGAGAATACATTGAAATGGTACCTATGTATGAAAACGTAGAGCGAAAATAGAGGATTTGTCTACAATTGCTATAATAACGATTATCCCACTTGATCAAGGATTGTCTTTTGAGCTGTTTGGTTTAATATCGGAAGCTTTAGAAACACAAGTAGGATCTCTTCTGAAAAGATAGCCATAAAGTGACCGATTTCGTAATTAAGACTATAATATATTGATTTGACAGTCAGCATACTAACTCATAATGAAAGAACAGATATTGGTCACCTCGGAAGCTTTTCCAATTCTAGTGGCATAATCGCTAGTTGCAACCTGAAACCTTTATCAACAAAAATGAACTTTAATCATGAAATTCAGAGTAATTTATCTAAACCTTTCCTATTAACATTCACCGCAAGCGTCAAAAGTAAACAAAAAATTCAACTTCTGCTCGCAACAATGATTTTCAATTTAGCCCAATAAACAAAAAGTGCAGCAATTTGCACCGATCAACACCCTGCAACGCTAGTTGCACCGCTACAAGTTGTGTTGTAATTAGCTTCAGCATACAAGTGTCGACTCGGTAATACCTTTTAGATCAAAACAGTGCTGTCACATTCTGGTAAAAAAATCTGTGGTGCCTTTGGTGTACACATGTCTAGTATCTATCTCTTACATTGTCACTTACTTTTGACAGACAAAGCGAAAAAACGTAAATTTATTAACAATTGTAACTGGCTACCATCTCTTGTCTTCATCTAATCATATTCAACCGATTGACAGTGCTATTTTTAGCTAAGATCTTTAGGCTAAGTTCCTAAAACATATTTTGTATGACGTCAAGCCGTATTTGGATGGCGTCAAAACACCTACTTTTATGTTATGTTTATTAATTCAAACTTCGAATATATCGAAGAAATATTAATGGAGTCCATCACAACAAACAGTGTACAACTTTTATATTTCATTACTGATACAGGAAACTAGCGAATTATCAACCGAATCGACACCAAACGCCGTCTCCCGTTACTTCGTTAGGTTTCAGCGGTAACAGTCAATGTGGTCACAGTTACATCGGAGGTAAAGGTAAAATGGTTTAGGGTTGCCACCATTACACGAAAAAAATAAATTAAAATACAACACGATAGATATTTCGAATACTATTTAGTGTTTTAACCAAAAACTATGTTGGTATTGATATTAACTTTTTGTTTGAAAGTTAATACAATCAAAATAAAAAAGTAATTCACGCCATCGAAGGGATTTGAACCCACGCCTTCTGATTTGCCGGGTCAGACGTGTTAACCGCTACACCAAGGTTGGCTCAATCCTAGGCATTGTGATCCACTTGTTCCAAATCGGATAATCTACAAAAGGACATGACACAACAAACAAACACAGGTACAACAGGTACTGCTTAATTTACCAGTTTTCAGTACAAGACTACTTTTTATAGGCTGTATGTTTTTAAAGCACAACTTTATACAACTGGGTCTGAATTTATAATACGAACATGAAGGAACGAGTGAATATAAATTATTAATTCAAATCCAAACTACTCAACGTCTCTGCCCTTAATTTTTATTTCTTCAATATTCAGTTTTAATATATCATCTTTATAAACATTTTCCGAGTAGATAATACTTCGTAGCAGTTGTCTATGACGTAGCATAAAGCGTAGCTGTGCCACCGTAACTACTATTCGCCGAAAGTCATTCAACCGAATATTTGTGTGAAACTGGCGTTCAGTTTTTGTGAAATGTACTGCAATTGAAAAGCACCACCTCCTAAGCTTTGACCCACAAAATCACGTTATTCGTTCTTTAAAAATTCATTTTCATTGCATTAAACGACTCTACTTAGCCAACCAAGAAACTCGAGAGTTGCATGAGTATTTCAATTTTAGGCGACAGGCTGACAACTCGTCACTATAGTGATATATGACTTACCTGAAACGACCCTCAAATATTGTCAGACCTGGCGATAAAGACCCTAATTTTACGGTCGTTAACGTTCTGCGTACCCTGCCAAGGATATAGGCGTGATTTCTGTATGTTTCACATAAAGACACTAATCCTCGATTTGTATGATATGTGAAAAATTGTGTGTAAATACGGTTTTATTCCTATTTCTTTTACAATAAAGTATTATATTGTATTGTTTTACCAAAGGCTAACGAAACGAAATAAAAAACGTAAACAATCTTACTATCAAGGCTCACTTTGGGTCGTCGAGCCGGCGAAGTAAGTAAATAAAATAAATATCTTGGACAATTCACACAGCTCCATCTAGCCCCAAACTAAGCAAAGCTTGTACTATGGGAACTAATTAGCTGATATTATTATTTATATACATTTTCTTTTTAAATAAATACATATTATACATAGAAAACACCCAGACTCAACACAAATATTTGAAAATTTTACTTAACAAATATATGTGTCCGGTGAGGATCGAACCCACGACCCTCGGCGTAGAAGGCAGGGGTACTATCGGCTACGCCATCGGGACAGTCAGCTAAGCTAAGAAATTAAGAAAGTATTCTTACTACAATTGGGTATTACCTAATGATCTCACTTTTTAGCCCTTTAGTAAGTATATAAGTTCCGTTTTCATACTTTAAACAAGCAGCCCTATTCAGAAGTAGTGTACTTGATAGAAACTCGAGCGCCAAAGAGTTGCCGGCGACTCCGATTTGTGGTTTCTTTGGACTTGTGCAGGATTTTAACAGCTAATAGGTTCTTAAGTACTAAGTGCCGTGTGTTACCGGCTTAAAATAGCATCACCATATTTCCGCCCGTGGATGCCGTAAAAGGCAACTAAGGGACAAATCCAGGGAACGGGAAGCAGCTTTCCCTGGGAATATATACTATATCTTGGCCAGGTTGACCACTCAGCATGTAACTTTACACCACCTATAATCAAGTTTAGCACTAAACGACTTGATCAATCACATAACGACGATGATATTCAAAAACCTCCTATCTTACATACATACATACACGTCTGACATTTTTGATCTTACAAAAGGAAAATTTTACAGAAAGCGAAAAAAACGTTTCATTCTTTACTTAGAATTTTTATGAAAAAGTTATGTACTGCAATGTTTATTAAAAATACAAGACGAATTAGTTACTGGCATTGATTTTGCGTTAAAACAAGCCGTTTTCAAAACATCTTAGATAGGAGTTATTCGTTTCATTTCTACCCATTTTGATTTTTTTTCATG
The DNA here is from genome assembly GCA_029255805.1 of Keiferia lycopersicella. Taxonomy (NCBI): domain Eukaryota; kingdom Metazoa; phylum Arthropoda; class Insecta; order Lepidoptera; family Gelechiidae; genus Keiferia; species Keiferia lycopersicella. Next base: position 12,059,347 of record JARACZ010000004.1, on the reverse strand, counting down.
AACTTAGGAGGGTTTATGAAATCAAACATTATAGGTACATAGGAGATATTTGCAGCAAAACTGAAGCAAAGTAACTTAGGAGATTTTTGTTTTTGTAAGTTAGGATGTATTAGCAGCAAAATTGACGGCCATGTTGCATTTTTTATTTTAGGAAGCTTTCTTAATGTTAGATAGTATATTTTAGTAGTTGACGGACAAGTTGCAAATGTCATTTTAGCAGGTATTATCACGATTAAATAGAGGCGCCAATTTTTCCAAAATTATTAAGGTGTTTTTGCTACCTGATGCAAAATTTAATTCTGCGTCGAATGATATTAAAAACACGTTTTGGCCCAACATGTCAGTTAGGAGGTTTTTGAATATCATCGTCGACAACTTTGTTTTCATCAATTTGAACAAAGATTTACGCTGACCACAAAATCGGCTAGCAAGTACACTTGAAACTCCAACATGGTGTTTTTTAGTAGGTATAGGTAGGTATTTTCACTGTCCGTACAATCTGAAAAAGATTAATCGCTAGGGAAACCCTAAATCAACTTTACAATTGTTTGAAGGGGCAATATCATACCTTTATCTAGAAATATTTTTTTCCAAGCGGAACAAATATTTACGCTGATCACAAACCTGGCTAGGGAATAACTAAGCAAGTATACTTGAAAGTCCAACATGTGGTTTAAGTCTGCAGGTATTCTCACGGCCCGTAAAAACTAAAAAAGATAAACCGCTAAATGGACCTATAAATCAACTTTAGAACTATGTATTTCAATAATTTGACCAATAACATAGCTTTATCTAGGACGATTTTCTTTCAAGCTGTACAAAGATTTACGCTGGCCATACGACCGACAGGGGAGTAACTAAGCAAGTACAAACTACCTATACCGACCCACAGCATCGTGTTTTAATGGCGAACGTGACCGCTTGCTCTCGCTTTCTACGTACTACCCACAAGTTGCGAAGCTACTGCTGCAATTCCTAGAAGTTGGAGGTAAAATAAAAATGAAGCAAGTAAGATCGAAGATAAAACGAGACGAAAATTTTAGAAAAGTAACACGGATTCTGTCATAAATCATAAAAATATTAAATTGCCAATAAATGCTGGTGTTTAGTAATCCTGTATAGTTTTCAAAATCACTGCAATAGCGTGTTTTAGAAAACTAACAGCGACATCTATCAGCTAACATTGATAAACAACTGCTTTGTGTTTGTCTGTTTTTAAATTTGTGATGTATAGACAAATTTATACATCAGTAAAATAAAATTTATCAGTAGATCTTTGCGTTGCAAACTTTGCCGTATTTGAAGCATATTTTTTGTAATGTAATGATGATGTTGACAAATGTTTTAAGGAGTCATATTTTTAAAAACTACACATTACTACGTATGTTGTGTTGTATACTTTCAAGATGTAGTGTTTTACGAAACAAAGTATGTATTTTTTACATCTAGAAGTAGGTGTTGATGCCGTGTGATGCCGGCTTAGAATAGCATCACCCCACATCCTTCCCGCGGGTGTCGTAAGAGGCGACTAAGGGACTCTAGGGTATTGGTGTATTACAATTTTTAGGCGACACGCTGACAACCTGTCACTATAGTGATACACATGTTTTCTGGGACAACCTTGGAAAACAATTCTCAAAAATGTCATACGTGGCAATAGTGACCGTATTCTTACGGTCGTTAACGCTTTGCCTACCCCGCTGGGGATAAAGGCGTGATAAATGTATGTATGTTTGTATGTAGCAGTAGATAAATAAAGTGATGTTACAACAAGCTCAAAAGAATTGTCAGAAAATTGTCTACCTACAGGCTTCTTAAGCTGTATGCTATCTCACTTATGTTAGTAGCGTTCTCCTCGCTATCAGTAGCAGATGCCAGCTCTTAATGTGTACGGGAACGTGCTTGAAAACTTACAATTGCGCTCGAATTCTCACAATATACTCTCCACTTTAGTTTTTAACAAGGTTAACAAGACTAAGTAGGTCAGGTCTGCGTACAAGTACCAATCTTTAAATCTTCATTGTTCCAAATAATGTCAACTGTTTTTTTTAAGTTTGACAGTGGTTATGACACCTGATTATGGCTTTGACATTTTTGTTATTCAAGTCGGTAAACTGATTTTTCTTTTTGGTGTTTAAAAAGTATCTCACGTAAGACAGTAGAAATCGTTTTTCGTGAAAAAAACCTATATAAATCTAACATTGGTCTTGGTTATTTAACTATCTATTTTATCTATCTCTCTCTTCTATATATCTTTATCTTTCTAACTTACTTTACAAAACATTTTGTCCTGAATACAGCTTATAAATTGGGAAAAACGACTATAAGCCATTGCGTATAAGCAAGTAAAATTACAACAAAAATGGTTGGTTACCTGTCTAAACAAATCCCTCCTACGCAAACGTACGGAGACTATACGTTCATTGTGATAGGAGAAAATCCTGTTATGTACCGAACTGGGCCCAAGCCGGATGCGTATTTACATAATTATTTTTCGTGTTATCTGTAAAAAACTCTAAAAATTGTTTGAGACATTCGGCAGTTCGAAATCGCAAATGATTTTAACGATCTCTTATATGTAACATAGTACGCAATAGACAGCTGACAGTTATCAATATTATGTGCATGTATCTAACTACTGCTATATTGTCAGCAGCTGTCACATATAGTGTGGGAGCGTTTTGAAATATGCCTATAATAGCGAGGTTTGGACTTTTTTATGAGCCGGCTTTCCCGGCTTATCGGTCGGAACAGTAGTTGGCGGATCGGATACACATTATAGATTCATACTAGAAAGTCACTCCCCATACTCAAACCGCACTCGTCGGACGACGCTGCGATAGCGCTGCTTCGATAGCGGTTAAGCGGTTTTAGTATGGGGATTGACATTTATAGTATGGATCTGGCAGACCGCTGCGATGTTTCAGCGCTCCGTCGTGCGTTAAGTGTGCGATCCGCCTTAGTTTATATATTTTGTTTTTGTATTTTCCTGGACCTAGCGGGCGCATAGTCGTTTGTAGTTGTTGCACCTTTCGAAATATTATCTTTTTTTTCCTTTATAACCAGACTTAGCATTCTCGCAGCCCGTCCCGGGTTAATCTTGAAGCATGTCCGTCATATGTCCTTCGGTCGCACAATGGTCTACTTAGAGAGACGCCTTCTTTATGCTCCGCTTTCAACACGTTACTTTTTATAATTTTTTTTGGTTGAAGTTTTTTGCCTCGTACTTATCTGAGATTTATATGAGTAAGTAGTACTTAGGAGATACTATGAAGTAATATGTCTCATAGTCAATCAAATCGGCCTAATGTGAGTCGAAATCGCACACAAATAGTTCCGTGCTTATAAAAAGTGCTAAAAAGGAAATGTTTATTCAATCGCAGCACCCTGTATGTAATTGATTATTTTATATTTTGTTTTATTAAAGGCATCAGAAACGCAAACTATTAAAACGACTGAGCTTACTTTTTGGTCCAGTGCTAATATCGATATTGTCATGTAGGTAACTATAATGGCCCTCGGTCTGAAAGATGTCTCATCCAAAACTAAATGATCGTAACTAAGGTCCCGTATTTACAAATCGAACTCAACTCAGAGATCGATCTCAAGAGCGGTTTTGACAAATGTTAGTCAATACATCTCATACTCGCACTCCAGATCGGTCTCAGAGTTGAGTGCGGTTTATAAATACGAACCTAAAAACCCAACTATGCACCAGAGCCGAAAAACCACTCGTCATTTATTTTTGGAACGAGTTTTTCATATAGTGAGTTTTTGCTACATACGCCTCTTTTATTATTCAATTTACCGACCGCCAAAATAAAAGCTCGTAAATGATTAACACGAAACAAAGAAAACTATGCGACTTTTGTTTTAAACAACATTATTAAGAAAACTTTTTCCTAGTAAAACTTATTTATCTAGGATGCTTCCATGTGCTTGCCGTAACTGGCAGAGTAACAAAATCACATTAGGCGGATCGCACACTTAACGCACGACGGAGCGTTATAACATCGCAGTAGTCAATCAGATCCATACTACATAGAAATGTCAATCCCCATACTAAAACCGCACTCTACGGACGACGCTGCGGTTTTAGTATGGGTACTGACGTTTCTAGTATGGATCTGACAGACCGCTGCGATGCTTTAGCACTCCGTCGTGCGTCAAGTGTGCGATCCGCCTAAGTGTAGAGACTTCTCCTGCACACCGGCAACTTTCAGCTAACTGTAAAAGACAGAATACTGGATCACAGAAAATACCTGCTAAGAAAATGTTCTACTTTATTTACTTCAAGTTCCAGTGTATTGGTGGCTGATGTGACGCAGTATTTTATGCTGAAATAAATAAATTATCGAATCATTTAAATCATTTTAGAGTTAAATAACATAAATAATATGTCAAACACACAAAGTAGACAGTAAAAATAACAATAATGAAACATGTAAAAGTGCCTGCCCGAATACTAGGTGCAAAAGTGCCTACAACGCTGGGTGTGTAAGGCGCACCGCACATTTGACGCACGACGGAGTGCTAAAGCATCGCAGCGGTCTGTCAGATCCATACTAGAAATGTCAATCCCCATACTAAAACCGCTAAACCGCTGTTGACGCAGAGCTATCGCAGTGTCATCCGTCGAGTGTGGTTTTAGTACGGAGAGTGAAGTTTCTAGTATGGATCTGATAGACCGCTGCGATATTTTAGCGGGTGCGATATGCCTTAGAGTTAAATAAAATAAATGTCAAACAACAAAGTAGACAGTAAAAAAAAAAACAATAATAAAACATGTCTAAGATCCCGCCGCAAATAGAAGGTACAAAAGTGCCTAAAACGCTGCTTTACCTCGCTGCTTTCCCAACGAGATACGTTGCACCAGGTACCACTCAGCAAGGGCTCTGCACCACGGTTCCTCAATCGCTGCCCTAACAGCGTTTCTCCATTTATCCGGTCTGGCTGCCGAATGTTGGATGTAGCCTTCCGATAATATTCGAATGCCGGATGACGCTTTTCCACCTATCCGGTAAAAGACGGGCAGTAGAATGACGTCATGGTAGAGTTCAAAGAGTACCTATTATATGCATACTTTTGTACATCTGTCACTTGGGACCGTCAGAATCCAAATTTCGGTTTGGAAATTCCCGGATCGATAAATGCTGGATGCCGGAAGAGTGGAAAAGCATGTATAGTAGTGTAAAAGATTTCTAAATCGGATCGGAAATTGACGGACCGGCAAATGACGGATGCCGGATAAGTGTAGAAAGGCCCTAATTGCCCTATCTAACCCCTTTATCTAACATTTCTTTTAAACTATCATCGGAAAATCCTACGTTCTCAAACATAAAATAGTCGTGAATACGGCCTCTTTTGACCCTTTTTGCAATCCAACTAAAGTTCTCGCAATCAGTCCGTCTTGGTTCGTCTATTTACCTTATTTAACTTCCGTCCAAGGATTACCAACTAACAGAGGAGGACCAATCTAAATAATGTTTCTTTACAATTCGCTTTAATTCAATTTGAGATCCCTTAGAACATCCGTGAACTCTGGCAAATAAAACGAGTGTTATATAATTCTGCATCTATTTAATTTAAATCGCCGTTTTAATAAATTTTATTGTCTTCTATTAAAATTTAATAGGTCAGCGACTGCATTTAAACATCAAATAAAACATGTTTACGAGGGTCATCTTCAATTTTATTATTTTTAATATGAGCTTGAAGTGTCCCACTGCAGGGCAAAGGCACATGGGGATGAGAGGGACCCATCTTCAAACATCTATTAATCTCTCTCTCTTTCTTCGTGTGGGTCACCGAGTCGTCCAGCGACCCAATTTAAATCGGCGACGGATTGTGCTGCTAAGTCATCAATTTTGTCATTGAGTTATTAATTTAGTCGCTGTATTATAAATCTATAGGTAAATAATCGCAAAGAACAACAACTATAGCTATTTACAAGAGCTTAGTAATCAAATCGGTAGGTATTTTATTTTTAGACGACGCTGTTTTAAGCGTATATTGTAAGCGTAAAAAAGAAATATTATTAAAACCAAAAAAACCGTTGCTTATGTACCTAAAATAAATTTTGGAGGCTTTACTTATAACATTTCAAATGAAAATTGATGAAACGGGCCTCTTGTGACGACAATTCTGGAGTCTATAGAAACTCAGCTTTGAAGGGTTATTTGAATAAGCGTCTATGTAGTTTCCTCGAACGGACGTTGCTCTTTTGAGTAGTATTTATAGAGTCAAAAGGTTCACTCATTTCTTTGAAATAAGTGAGTGATTCGTTTTATAAAAATAAGTACTCGCTGGTAACAAATTGGCTACTGAATTAATAAATCCAAAAGATCATCAACTTTTTACATTCTCTAGGAAAAGTTTCCCTCAAAATAAATATTATCCTAAAAAAATCTATCGTCAATTTTGTCGTTCTCATTTTGTTGTTTACATAAATTAGGTAAAGATTTCAGGTGTTCTGTGAAATTACAGTAAATAAATAGGTATTTATAAAGCTGTTCACACACTTGTTAGTGCTCATTACTTGAGTCACAATAACCTATAGGAAACCCACTGTAATATTAACAGTAGTATATGAGTTATTTTATTACTAGCTATAGTTAGTATTTGTTGTTTTTTTTTATTTGTTATAGTTAGTATTTATTTTGCTTACGGCCGCTATCGCTCTGCCTACCCCGCAAGGGATAAAGGCGTGATATATGTATGTATGTATGTTATTTGTTATAAGTTAGTATCTAAGTATGTCCCGTTGTCTCCTTCTCTTTTCATATCCGGGAACCAGTGAACCGGGAACACAATATTACTCCGGTAACTAGAAAAATATTACTTCTTCGATATTTCATTCCCAATGGACTCCGGAGACATGAGGTATTTGTACGGAAAATGTTGCCATTTTTGATAAATAGGAACTAACTATCAATATTATCAATAAAACGTGTTTGGTGTCATAAAAGGTAGTTTTGAATACAGTACAAATATTAAACTTTTAGGGTGAGTTCCATTCATAAGACTAAAGCTAAAGAACTTTCAAACCTCACGCCTTGAACCTTCACGGGGTAGGCAGAACCGCCATAAAAATACCATGGTCAAATACGCCGTGTGATGCCGGCTTAGAATAGCATCACCCCATTTCCTACCCGCGGGTGTCGTAAGAGGCGACTAAGGGACTCGAGGGTATTGGTGTATTACAATTTTTAGGCGACAGGCTGACAACCTGTCACTATAGTGATACACATGTTTTCTGAAACAATCTTGGAAAACAATCCTCACAAATGTCGGACGTGGCGATATCGACCGTATTCTTACGGCCGTTACTGCTCTGCCTACCCCGCAAGGGATAAAGGCGTGATATATGTATGTATGTCAAATACGTTGCCACGTCGGACAATAATAATGAGGGCTGTGTCAGAAAAATGGAGTATCACTGTAGTAGAGATTGTTAGCCTAAAAATGAAATACAACCATTGAGTGTCGAAGCGACTATCGACACGCGCGGGAAAGAAACGGGGTGATGCTATTCTAGGCTGGCATTGCACGTTCGTGTCGAATAGTAGCTATGCAGTATTATTTTTCTTTTATCTGAAGCTGGCTTTCATTTTCTACGTCAAATTCGTAGAATGTCATACAAAAGTAAAAATAAATAAAATATCAGTTTTTGGGCAGTGCTTCGATAGTATTTTCCATTTTATTTGAGTCTGAGATTCAATTTTCGATTGCGAGCTTTTTCGTTGATATTGGACGCAACGATTTATTTTACCTTTTATAAAGACTGAAAAATGTTCACTTGACCACGCTCTAAAAGGCGCCGCTCATAAATAATTAAATCATGGCATCACATGTACTAACATCAGCCTATTTCTGTCCACTGCTAGCCGTAGAACCTTTAGGATACGCCTATAGATCACGATTGCCCATTTTCGCCATCCAGACTCTACCAGCTGTTTTCCTTGTCATCGGTCCATCTGGGCGGAGGGCGTCCAACGCTGCGCTTGTCAAGGCCTGGCCTGCACTCAAGAACCCGTTTCCTTCACCGTCCATCGGTTGATTGAGTTTATATGTATGTACACATTGTGATTGTTTGTGATAGATCTAGCGAGAGACACTTGATTACACATATCACGCCTCAACTTATTGCAGGGTAAGCAGAGTGTTAACACCAAAAAATTCTCCCGTCTGTCAAATATTTGAGAGTAGTTCTATAAAAATCGTGTATCACTATAGTGTTAGGTTGACAGTCTGTCGCCAAAGTTGTGATACACTTGAAACCCTTAGGTCAATCGCCTCCTACGATTCGACTGCCGGCAGTCGGCGTAATCGGTCGTGTCATACTATATTTCTACCATACACCCAGTGACAAAGACCCCTGAGGCAAAGAACTTCCTGCAGAAAGCGGTGTCTTAACATTTTGGAGGTCAAGTTTACCTTTCACTTTTCGCACTGACCAGTTGAAGACCCACCACAGTAAGTGCCTTTATACTGACGCTGAGATCAACATCGCTGGTTCCGGCTTGTCGATCGGCCCCTCTTGCTTGCGCATACACATCGAGGACATAAGGGGTCACCCCGAGGGGGGTGTGCGAGCGGGATAGCTACTGAGCATACAGTGCGCTGCATGTTGGACAGGCTTCGACCGCTGCTACGACTACACTAGTAGTACCCCGCTACGATAAAATTGCTACGCGCTGATCAGCTATTTGCTTGTATTCATATACCGACAATGTCTGTCAAACGATCACCACCACATGCTGACTTTGTCAATGCCCAACAGCGAGGTGTCCATCGGCAACTGAATCTTGATGACTCCACAGCAATGGAGAAATCGTACGACACATTACTCTCAGAAATTAAATTGCTGCGGGAGGACGTTAATTCATGGAAAACGCACGTAAACCAGTGTTTGGTCGATTTAGATGACAGAATCTCAAAAACTGAAGCTGATGTAGAGGATTTGCGGCGTAAAAACGAAGAGTGCATTCTGCTAAGGGCCACCGTTTCGCAACTACAAGAGCAGCTAAACCAGCAATCTCAAGCAGCTCTGAGCAATGACGTCGAGCTTTTGGGACTAGAAGAACTCAAGAACGAAAACCTGCAACATCTTACATTAGTAGTTGCGACCAAAATAGGAGTCAACATCACTGCAGCCGACATCAACTCAGTGCATCGTGCGGGCCCCCGAAAGAAATCTCAGGCCAACCAAGGTAATTCCGGTGAATCCTCGCTCCCAAGACCCGTAGTAATCAAGTTCCTTAGAAAGGCAGTTCGCGATGAGTTTCTGAAGGCTGCTAAAACCAGACGCATCCTTGACAGCAGAGACATTACGGAAACCGGACCCCAGCGCAATCTCTATGTTAATGAAAGGCTGTCTTTAGAAAACCGCCATTTATTTCGCATCGCTAGGGACTTCACCAAAAACATCGGATACAGGTTCTGCTGGACTCGAGATGGTAGCATCTTTATCAGGAAGCGTGAAGGATCGGCGGCCATTCGCATCCGCTCTGAAGAGGACGTACACAAACTGGAGCCTAAATAAAATGGACAGTAACATAAACAAAACTGCTAAGGCTTCCTTCTATGAGAACAGCGAAATTTCTGATTTATTAACCTTATTGCATGAAATTTTAATGATTAACTTACTTTTATGTCATATTATATTTATTATCCTCATTAACAGTTACATCATAAACTCACCACACACAAAATCAACACAAAAAAGTACCTCACTACACTCCACAACACACGCGAATTATCGCTCCGTTCTGGGTATTTTTCTTAACAGGCTTCTCACTGATTATCTGCCGGTCCTTTTGACTAATCTTATGATAAGCATTAATATGAACTTTAAAAACCAAAATCTGCAGTTCAATAAAATTATCAATGCAAGTAATATCTTTGCAACTCTGCCCTTCACTATATCTATGAAAACGCCATCTTAATGGCGGTCCTCAATATAGATCTAGTAAACGAAATTGATACTTCGTTTAAAATTGATTGCAAAGATATAATGATTCCTGAGAACTGCACTCAAGTGTTAACTAAAGATTACAATATAAAGATTTTAACATTTAACATCAGGAGCATAAATTGTAATTTAGATACCTTTTTGGTTAGCCTTCATAGAACGAATACAATATTTGACGTTATAATACTAACAGAATGCTGGCTAGCGGGAGGCGCTCCCGTGAGCCATATACCGGGTTATAATGCTTATCATACTCTTAAAAATATCAACCAAAATGGTGGAGTGGTTGCGTATGTGAGAGATGTTTGGAGTCCTAAGGTATATGAACCTACATTCAGGGACGCAGAATGTTTAGTGATAGAACTTACTAGCTCGCTTGTTATCTTTGGAATTTACCGCTCACCTTCTTTTCAATCTGTTGATAACTTTTTGGATTCTTTGAATACTTTACTCAGGCCAATAAACAGTAATAGAAGTATTGTTGTAGCGGGGGACATGAATATAAATATTTTGGATGATCACAAGGACTCTGTTTCTGAATACTTATGTTGTATGGCGGAGCACGGACTCATCCCTGCGATAACATTACCAACAAGAAGGGCTACTAATACTAAGGATTCATGCCTGGATCACATCTACATTCGCACGGAAACGCGGGACATTGTCAGTGCTGTCTGTCGCAGTGATATTACTGACCACTACTTGACAATGGCTGGTATTCAATCATCTAATTTTAAATTTGATAAAAATCGATTGTTTTATAAAACTAAAGTAAATTTTGATTCAGTCAGTAAAGACCTTGCTACAATTAATTGGTCTCCGGTATTAACGGCTGCCTCAGTAGATGAAGCAGTTAATATTCTTCAGAACATTATAAAAGCGTCTACAAATAAAAATACTACAAGGAAACGTATTAGCCGAAGCAAAACAATCATAAAACCTTGGATTACGCCCGGACTTGTCAGGTGTATGAAACATCGTGATAAGCTTCACCAAGATATGAAAAAATATCCTAATGATTCTATGAAGGCTCTTGTATACCGAAGATACAGAAATTTTTGTAATTTGCTCCTGCGTAAAGTTAAAAAATCTTATGAAGCGAACCAATTAGAACTACATAAAAGTAATCCGAAAGGACTTTGGACAGTGATTAAAAACATATGTGATATTCAAAAAAGTACTGTTCCAGCAGCGGAGCTTTCAAAAATTGTGCCTCACAATGCAAAAGAGTCATTGAATGTTTGTAATCAGTATTTTGCATCAGTTGGAGAAAACTTGGCTAACAATTTGCTAACAACTCTAAACATCTCACATGATGACTTAGCGTCATCTGTCACCTTACCGCAATCAGTAGCGCATAGTTTCTTTTTAACACCTACAGATGCTTTCGAGATACGTAAAATAATAAGTGGACTAAAATCAAGTAATGCGGAAGGACCGGAGGGTCTTACAATCCCTCTAATAAAGGCAATTGTCGATCGGATTGCTGTCCCTCTTACACATACGAGTATATGTAATATGAGTCTGTCGTCTGGTATCTTTCCTCAGGCTTGGAAAACAGCTGTTATAATCCCTATACACAAAAACGGTCCCAAGAACTGTCCGGAAAACTACAGACCAATCTCTTTACTCCCAGTACTTTCTAAAATACTTGAAAAACTAGTCAATATTCGCCTGGTCAACTACCTAGAAAAACACAACCTGTTGTCTAATCAGCAATTTGGTTTTCGCCGAGGAAAGTCGACAGAGGATGCGGTGGGTCAGCTTATCGATCATGTATCGGGTCTTCTCGATAATGATAGAAAATGTGTCGGGGTATTTTTGGACCTTGCAAAGGCATTTGACACCGTGTCTTCCCGTATCTTGATCAAAAAGCTGGAGCAAATTGGGATAAGAGGACTACCATTGGAATGGTTCCGTAGCTACCTCAGTAACAGGTCCCAATGCGTCAGAGTGGGCGGGGAGCAGAGTGATGACATTCGGATAAGTTTCGGAGTCCCACAGGGAAGTGTCCTTGGCCCAACGTTGTTCCTCTTGTACATCAACGACATTCACAGTGTACTGGGAAAAGATTCCAAAGTGATCTGCTACGCAGATGACACGGTGGTTTTGTTTCAGGGCAAGAGTTGGACTGAGGCATTGGAATTAGCGGGTACTGGCATGCAATGTATAAAAAGCTGGCTGGATCAAAATCTGTTAACGCTTAACATAGCAAAGACAAAGTACATTTGTTTCCACAAAACAAAAGCATCGGAGCCCAAAGATCCCTCATCTCTAAATATCGGAAGCCCTGACGCTATGACTAATACTAATAACGACATAATAAGAGCTTCATCTATCAGATACTTGGGTATTGAAGTTGACGAAAAACTATCATTTAATGGTCATATTAGTGTTGTGTCGAAGAGGGTACGAAAACTAATTTTTGCTATGAAACGCCTCAGAAACTGTGCCGAGGTTACTACTCTCAAATTCGTTTACAAATCATTATGTGAGTCAATTATCACCTATTGTATTTCCGTATGGGGCGGAGTAGGTATAACATCATTGCTTCCCCTAGAACGTGCTCAACGTTCAGTGTTAAAAGTGATGCTTCGGCTTCCGTTTAGACATCCTACTGTTGACTTGTATCGGGAGGCTCGGGTTCTTAGTGTGCGTCAACTGTACATCTTGAAAGCATTTATATCGACACATCGTGAAGTACTTAACTCACCCGAATATCAGAGTTTAATCTCAAAAAGGATTTTCAAAATAAAAAGGACGACGCAGGTACGCACTAGCTTTGGCAAAAGGTTTAAAAGTTTCCTATTTCCGCACATTTATAACCAGCTAGTTAAATCTTGCGATGTGAAAAGTCTTTCGACTAGTAATGCAACACGTCTTGTTATGCAGTTTCTCCAAGTACAATCTTATGACGCCACAGAACTAATTATACAGGTGATAGTATAAAAGGCACATTACACATTTACAAACACATACATCCATACATAAGCATACACACATACATACTCACACACTCACACAAACTAGTTTTTATTTTCTTTAAAATTTAATTATAATGACTACCTATAAATATACTGTACAAAATAGGTCTACATGTGGTCAAGCTTCGGTAGAATGGCTAACTATGTTTAAGTGAAGAGACCAACTGCCGGCAGTGTAATCGCAATATTAAATCTCACGTGACAGGTTTATTCCTAGTGTGAGGTTTACTGGAAATATATTTTTGTTAGGCAGACTTACATATTGTAACTAAAGTTAGCATTCTAATCTTATAGTGATAAATGTTTTAATTCTGTTGTGCTTTTTGGATATTAAACATTTTTGTATTTTGTATTTTTTTGTATTTTTGTACGATACTCATGAGAAACAAATGGGGTGATGTTATTGTAATCTGGCATCATACATCAGGGTTGATTGATTGATTATAATAATTGATTCTGGTAATTCAGAAATATGCGAAATCATTGGCAATAACGTCAACCAGACGTTTCGTCATTAAACCGAACCGCATAACGAGCGTGTGTTAATTCAAACCAGTTATAACCGGTCTGATCCGACCCGGTTCGGTAATAACCGGAACCATCCGGATTAACGCTGTGCAATATCTGTTATAGGTTCAGTGACCAGCTATTGAGGCGGTGGCAGGATTATTCCAACTAGGTCGGGTACATACATATATACGCCTTATCACGCCTTAGTCCCTTGGGGGGTTGGCAGAGCGTTAACGTTCACTATCGCCACATCTAACAAATATTTTAAGGGGTGAATCAGTCCATGAAACTGAAATTTTAATTACCAACTGATCAAGATAATTTGTATGGGAGGTCCAAAACTTTTTTTCATCTTTCGACCTGTTTCTTGGGGAAAGTAGTTCAATTTCATGAGCTGATCCACCCCTTAAAATATTTGTAGCTAATAATTTTACACCTTATATATGAGGGGCGTTTCAGAAAAATGGTGTATCACTAGTGACAGGTTGTCAGCTTACAAACAAACAGGTCAGGTCAGATCGGGTCATCCTTTATCTTTTTTGCTCTCTTAGCAAAGTTAATATCAAATATGATTTTATACAATAACTAGCTGACAGTCGCGCGGTTCCACCCTCGACTTAGTGAGTCTTCTAATGAGTATATAATGCCCATTGGCAAAAAAAATATTTACCAAACGAATAAAATAAATAATCATTCTCCTTGCCCGACCCCGTTTCTTTGTCAGAGTCTGCTACCTAACCTAGGGGATTTGACGTACGTGGGGGGGGATCGAACTCGGAGTTCACGATTGTAAAAACCGGTGTCCTAACCACTTCGCCATCGCCGCTCTCCACGGCCTCTTTCACACTCAAAGTGACAAGTAGGCCAGTAAAGTACTCTTATATGTATAAGTTCTACGTACAACGTCCAACGTAGCGCATTTAAATAAAGCTGAACCAACGCAGTGACAGAGCACGACGCACGATCAAAATGTCAGGCAAAATTACGGCGTTTGGACAACGCAGCGGTTGTGCGTTGGGACATCCGTCCAGAGCGGTTTTTATATGCGTTAGCGCAGCGTTATTTTTGCGGTTGGACGTTGAGTGTGAAAGAGGCCTATCTATTCTCTCTTTGTCCCTCAATAACTCAAACCCATGGTCTCCATATTAATAGTTCACTAGTGCAGTGCTGGTGACTTTACTCTCAGCAAATTAAATTTTAATTCCCCCCCCGCTTCTGTTCTTTTATACTCTGTTTCATGTCGTAATTATGTTGTCAATGTTATTTTATTGCAAGACTGTTTGATTTACTTTCTTGTTTTCTATTTTATTTATGTTATTTTACGAAGCCGATTAGAGAGCGCAAGGAACAATCTTTTCGTGTGGGACACTGAGTTGTCCAACGACCCGGTGGGCCCTGGTGTCAGGGATTTTCTACCATCTACCACTTGTAGCAGGCCTCTGATTATATTAAACAACTACCTTTCAACTTCAGCAGACTCAAATTAAATATGATATACCCCTAATATCATAATATAATTTGTTTTTGAGTACGTCCTACTTGTGAAACTGAACAACTTTCCCCATACAAAAAAAGCAAAAAATATGTCAACCTGTAGAGGAGACGTCTAAATTAATAAATTAGGCGATTGTAACACGCGCCGCATGACTAACCGGAGACGGTTTATGACGTAAACATTTTATGAAATACTATACAAAACCGGATATCATGACATCAAAAACGGAAATATCTTCCGATGCGATTCATATAAAAAAAATATGATGCCTTTTTTCTTGAAGAACCGATAAAAATATTTTTGGTAAGTTTCCAGTTTACAATACAAACCTAGTTTAATATTTCCCCTTTGAGAAAAGTCTTTCTGAAACACGCAAAACTTTTGCGACGGCAAGTTTATAGTAGGTACTATCAGCTGCACCGCGTCTAGTAGTATTGTTACTGCCTGCGATGCGATGCAAAGGTTCCAAGTTTGATTCTCGGAAGGCATTTTATCAGTTTGTGAATTTGTTCCCAGTCTGGTTAGGACATTACAAGCTAGATAATCTGATTGTCCGACAAGAAAGATAATTCGAAGGGCACGTTAAGCCGGTAGGTCTCGCATTCTGTCTATGATAACTTGATGGAACGTGGAACTTGACAGTAAAACTGGCCCACCGGCTACATGTCACTCAGAGAGCTATGGAAAGGTCTATGCTTGGTATCTCTATAATGGATAAAGTCCGGAATGAGGCCATCCGAAAAAAGACCAAAGTGACGGACATAGTCTGGAAGTGTAGCAAGCTGAAGTGGCAGTGGGCTGGCCACATTTGTCGTAGAACCGATGGACGGTGGAGTAAGCGGGTTCTCGAGTGGAGACCACGCCTCGGCAAGCGTAGCGTTGGACGCCCTCCGGCCAGATGGACCGATGACTTGAAAAAGGCGGCTGGTAGCGACTGGATGGCAAAAACGGGAGATCGTGCCTTATGGCGTTCCCTGGGGGAGGCCTACGTCCAGCAGTGGACTGCAATAGGCTGAAATAGAACTTGATGATGATGCTGATGAAACTCTATGCAAAACCAGAGTAAATTGATCTCTGAGATGGCCATCTGGATGTGCTACTATGAAGCTAGAATTTCACTGTTCTGTAACTTTGCGGTTTATGTTGTCATTTTTATTTTATTGCTGGACAATTTGTTGCACTTTATTGGCGTATAATGTTTATGGTGATAGAAGTTTTATATTACAGGTCTGTAAAACTGAAGTTGCGGTGCGACATAGTTCAGTTTACGGCGAGGTGAATGACCCTTGAACTATTTAAACATTACAGTAATCTTAAAGTGTTGTAAGATCTAAAGCGGATATTTTTAATGTGTGTGTTTGGTTCCTAGTAGGTGGCGCTCCTGCGAATGATGTTGAAGCTCAGAAGTGAATACCATAGACAAGAGTAATCTTTCAAGTTCAGTGCATATTAAAAAAATAGCAGAATATGTGGGTAGCAGAAGATCTAGTCGCCCACCGCGTAGATGACAACAACTCGCTGGTACTTCAGTCTACCCGCGACTACAGCTGGTGTAACTCAGCTGAAACTTCGGGCCAAAGGTAATTTCGTTTATATTACACATACATACACAAATCACGCCTTTATCCCTTGCGCACATTTATGTCATTTATATTACCATAAAAAACATCGCAAGTGACCCGGGCTAACCAAAAAATGTGTGAAAAAATATATTATCTTAAAAAACGTCAACCCCGCTATCTAGTTATAAGTTGAATTGCTATCAACCCAAAAGATCCTCAACTATTATATTTCTTGTATCATGTTATAGTATCTTCAGATTCAAAATATTGATTGGGTATTCTAGTTCTTTTTTAAAATAATCTAAAAATCTTAGTATACAGATGGCAGCAGGCGCGACTGTGTTTAAATACACCAATAAGGAGTAAACTGAACTTAGAACATTGTAAAATTTCAACCAACCACAGAATTTAATAATATAGATAACTTCTACTTTCAAACAATATATCCATTCAATCTTCCCGCGAAGACACATCATAACCGGAAGTACCCGCGGTTATGAACCGGATGTACCCGCCAAGTGTCGCCGGATGTGCGCGGAACTGCGGGGTTCAATAATGCAATCAATTGCTCGAACACTTCGACACTTCTCCAGCACCCTCCTTATTGGAATATTGCGTGTTTCCATTGCACTACGCGTTACTTTTAATTTCCGCATGATGAAAGAGATACTTCGACTAAGTAGATTTAAGTATAGTAATTTATAAGTATATTAAAGTTTTTTTATGGTTGTTACCCCTCTCAACTATTGCAATGCCCTATTTAAAAAAAGGGTTTCATATGCTGAACTTTATGTGCCTATTTTAAGACCTAATGTACCATATGAATGCAATAAAGATATATGAATATGAATATGATAGAAATATGTTATCTTTTTCCACGCCTATGATCACTAGTTATACGACTTGTTGAGTGAATCATACGACGATACATTTTACTTACTCTACTACCACCGATTTTCACTATCATTTGACATCGTATTAGATGTTACATCGTATTTACGGACGGACGTTTACCTTGGTATGGGTGTATGTCATATAGTAACCTTGTTTGAGCAGCGCAGTCCACAATGTTGTATTTACAAGCTATTATGCTACACATTTCGTGCATGCATCCATGTAACGCCTTTTATGACACTTGCGGCAGAAAAAACTGGACTTTTTGCTGTGCCAACTCCGCTAAAGAATGACGCTTCCAATACTGAAAATGCATTAGGTACTAAATTATTTATTTCTTACATACATACATACATATATCACGCCTTTGTCCCTTGCGGAGTAGGCAGAGCGTCAACGGGCGTAAAATAAGGCCGCTACCATCACGTCTGACAAATGTTGAGGGCTCTTTCAGGTGATTTGATTTATTTCTAACATCGCTATTATCGTATCGGCTCGTACGATGGACACTAACAGCTCCTGCAACAATGATCTCTGATGAGTTCGCGAGGGCGTTCTGGAGTTTATTATACGACTACATTCGTGGCGCGGCACATGGCCGCAATATCTTTTACTGAGTAATTTTGAAAATAAAACTAAACTATTGCAAACTGGCCGTGTGGTGCCGGCTTAGAATAGCATCGTCCCATTTCTACCCGTGGGCGTCGTAAAAGGACAGATGAATCCATGGAACGGGCAGTAGCGTTACCTGTGAAAGCGTGGTGAGTATGGCTACACACCCAATTTGGGGGAGGACTATGTCCAGCAGTGGACAGTGGTGGCTGTAGAAAAAGTATTTCAAACAAGTGGGTGTTTGCTATTCTTCTTCTATTGTGTGTAGTGGAAGGACCTAATGAAGCCTGGTTTTCGAGTTTTTCAACCGCCTGCTACTAGTAGACATCTGACATAGCTATGTAACGACTGCCGTCTAAGTTATCATACACAGCAACCGGAACACAATTCAATGCGTCCTCCTCACTAGGTCTCGAAAATTTACACATAATCAGGAGTACCTAAAGTTAGCTATTTGATCCAAAGACCAACAGAACCGGTCCTCTATCCAACTTAACTTAATTGGACCTAACCACCGCAGGTTCCCGGAAACTACGAGTGAACTAACCACAAAGCGACCACGGCTCCTGAGCCACCTTTGATTGAGAACTAAACGCCCGAACAGCGGTTACACCTGTTACTGATTATTTCCCGTGGGAATGAGACATTTATACTGAAACCGCTGTTGGCGGAACAGCAGCGGTTGTGCGTTGGGACTTGCGTCGAGAGCGGTTTTAGCTGTCCTTAAGTCATCGGTCCGTCTGGCCGGAGGGCGTCCAACGGTACGCTTGCCGAGGCGTGGTCTCCACTCGGGAACTCGCTTACTCCACCGGCCCTCGGTTCTACGACAGATGTGAATGTGACCAGCCCACTGCCACTTTAGTTTGCTATATCTTTTGAACTACAAGTAATAAAAAAAATAATAAAATATCTGAGACAATAAAAATTATACATTTATGTTATGAGTCTAACGATACTTAAGCCCACAATATGTCGTGTCGTACGAGGATCGTAATCATGATCGTAATATTCATACAAGATGTCATAAAACGTCACTTCCTATTCGTTCTTTTAGTACTGAGTTGGATCGCACATTTAACGCTCAACGGAGCGCTGTTTTAGCCCATCCGTAATGCATGTGTCTATCAGTTATAAGGAAAACCCATACATAAAACCGACGTTGACGCACGTTCAATCTATGAACCTGCGTCAACGGAAACGCCTGTCAAACAACGCAAGTTCATCCATTGGTGCTGCGTCAACGTCAGCTTTATTATGGAGAATTTGAAATTTCCTTAAATCTGATAAATGCATGCGTAACGGATGCGTTAAAATAGCGCTCCGCTGTGCGTTAGTTGAGGGAGTCGCCTTTGTATAATGGGGTATTTTACTGCTTTGCGTCGCCTTGTGTATGATAATTCCACGTACGAGAATAATGTTTCAAAAGGAAATGTTACCCACACTTCACATCCGTTGCTGCGTAACGCATGCTTATCTTACCTTACCTTAAAATCCACAATATCAATAAGCTATTTAGTATCTAAGTAAATAAAATGGAATATTATTTTTAGAAAATTTAATTGCATTTATGTACAAGTTCATTTAACGTTTTATGAACTTGTTTTATAATATTTCTTCTAAATAAAAAATGTGCTCAAAGTTCAAATACTTTTACCTAAATAGCTTTTCATGAAAAATGTGATTAATGGCATTTTATAAATATACTTAAAAATTGGACTTACGAAATGTATTTGAATTTAATCAATTAGATAGTAAAATAACCTGAAATAGTAAAATAGGTTTTATTATAGCGCACATAATATGAAAAATAGTGCCTTAAAGCAGTAATAGACCAATGTCTGGTCGAGTAATATTGGAAGGAGACGAGACCAGAAATTGCCAATTTTACTGAGGCTAGAATAATGCTTTTCTTCCATTTGCGAAGAAATATCACAAATCCATATTTTAATCGAGATACGTTTTGAAATAGTCAAGCAGCATGCGTTGGAGTTAGCAACGTTCGGCTTAATTTTTATGGTACACTATATGTTTGAAGTTTAAAAGCTGAATGTTATTATCCCGGGTATTTTTTTTTAATTAGTGGATGAGGAAAACGACTGATCGGGAGGCTTAAGGCGTGTACCCTGGAGAGGTCTACGTTCAGCAGTGGACTACAATAGGCTGATGCGTGTCAAAAATAAAGGACGAAAAAATTCGAATAGCTTACATACATACATACATATATCACGCCTTTATCCCTTGCGGGGTAGGCAGAGCGTTAAAAGCCGTAAGAATACGGCCGCCGCTATCGCCACGTCTGACATTTTTGAGGATTGTTTCAGAAAACATGTGTATCACTATAGTGACAGGTTGTCAGCCTGTCGCCTAAAAATTGTAATACACCAATACTCTCGAGTCCCTTAGTCGCCTCTTACGACACCCTCGGGAAGGATGTGGGGTGATGCTATTCTAAGCCGGCATCACACGGCGAATAGCTTAGTGATTATAAATGTTTACTATTTTGTAGAAATATCCACAAGATAGTAATTTCGAATATTTGGTGTTTTAATCAAACACTAGATATTGATATTAACTTTTTTATAACTTTAACTTTTAATAACACATTGCAAGACACCTAGTATCTAAGATACAGTTTAGATACTAGCATAATTGTTATTAGATTATCAATGGACCCTAGCCTAAGTTTTGTTCAAATTAACTCATGTATCTAGTATGCCATTGTTCGTTTACAATAAAGGATTTTAATTTAATTTATTATTTATTTTGTTAGTGATTATAGTGTAGACGTGGTACGCTAAAAGTCTTGGAATGAAATCCATAATTTTTCATAGTAAATTTTGCTGTACTGTATTAAGAGCAGCCTTCATTATACATGTTTGTCTTTCGTGTATGTGCGTAAAGTTGACGCAGCGGGGGGCGGGGCGACGTCTTAATTACCGTTTATTAACGCAATGAAGTTAACACACGCGTTTCCCTTCTGTTTTTGACGTACTGTTTAAATGGGTCCGCTTTTTCAGATTCATTGAAGTATCGCCGCTCGAATAAGCTATATAATAACCTAGTATTAGCTATATAATAACCTAGTAAATGAATATCAGGTTCATGGTTAATGATATGTATGATTTAAAGACTATTTTTAAGATTTTTTGTTGACGTGTCTTCTAGTATGGGTTTAGCAGCTGCTTATTCTTTTTTTTCGTGTGGGACACCGAGTTGTTCAATGACCCAAGGAACGCTAGTTTCAGAGTTTCTACTTATTTAAGAGATGATTGTGGACATCCTCCACCCTCAACCCACACGAGTGTCGTCTAGATAAGTGCAGTTGACGGAAACTGGAACCAACACGGCTTAAGGTGCCCTCAGAACACGGAGGACAGTAACCAGTGGAGAACGCGTCGGTGCGATTTTGTTCAAAACCAAGCTCACTGGTTTTTGCGGGGGGAGAGGTAATTATCGCTAGACGCAATTGGCTTTCGCAATGACCGCATATTTTGTAGAGAGGGGAAAAATAAATATGTAAAATTTTATCGATATTTTATATCACCGTTCAATAAGTTTACTCATATTATGTGATTGAAATTTATTGAAACATGTGCATGCTAATATTAATATAGCGATATATGTATATTAAAAATTAATAAGTACCTACTTACATTGTAATTTTAGGGTATGTATTGAAATAATTGTATCGAATTGGAAACGACCTATTATGATCATTTTGGATGGTAGGGCTGGTTGGCGAGACGATGCTGGTCAGCGGACAGACAGACGGACATGACAAGATGATATATTGGCCTACCTATTGATATTTTGTTCTGATTTCATAATAAATGAAATAGTTACAAATTGACTTGAAAGTGTTGGTGTATTTTTAGGCGATAGGCTGACAACCTGTCACTATAGTGATACACATGTTTTCTGAAACAACCTTAGAAAACAAACATCAAAAATGTCATACGCGGCGATAGTGGCCGTATTCTTACCATTGGCCATTAACGCTCTGCCTACCCCGCAAGGGATAAAGGCGTGATATATGTATGTATGTATGTATGTATGTATGTTACAAATTGATATTCGACTAGCGCAAGATCTTTTATTTGATTTTGATTTTCGTTCCGGGTGGCGCGGGGGAAATACGTCCGCGCCACTCCATATACCCCGAATGCATTCATTCATATAATATACATTGTAGGTAAGTTGTTAAGTACGTACATTAACATAATTCTTTTATGACGATCCCAGAATTATCGATAAAATCATTCTATACTTCTGAGAACAGTGGTATAGCACTAATACGAAGAAAGAGCCAGCCTACGTATGGACACACCCGTGCGTTAGAAAGGGATATCAATGAAAGACATCAACGGGAGCGCATCAGAAATTATAAATAGGGAATTATTTTTCATTAAAATGAAATTTTGAAAGAATCAAGCATAAAAATGTTTACCTATGAAATGTTGTCCCGTCTTTTGCGGTACTTGATGTTGTACTACATTTTCCACACCATTTCACTGCCAGCAAGGCATTCTTGTTTACGTTTATACGCCAAAAAACTAAGCGCGGAACGTCCGTTCTTTCGCACAGTCTCAACCCGACTAATAAAAATTTTGATGCGTCTGCTTAATATAGCAGACATCAAGTGAGTGCGGTCGCCCCCGCATGCGTTCTCCACTGGTTACTGTCCTCCGTGCCTCAGAAACACTGAACATTTAAACACAATTTAACTATTTCAATTTATTTAAACATGACTCAAGTAGTAAAGCAATTTAAAGGCACTCAAACACACTAATATCAATTTTACAAAGCCACAACTTCGTTTCCAAATCTTAATTACAGACTAAAAATACTTGACCTTTCTTGTTCAATATTTACTTCTGTATAGAGACGTAAAAAAAATCGATTGTTTAAAATAAAACCATTTTTTTTTTTCGTTTTTACTATTCTAACTAATCGATGTATTTAAAACCGACTTTTCAAACTCAATTTATCGCTATGTTATCGCAAAAACGAGTTATTTTGGCTCTTCCGTAACATCAATTAAAAAACGTAAATATTGACTCATACATATCATTATTTTAATTAAGAGTCCTCTAAAGGAACAATAAAAGTTGTATAATACTCGATTAAATTAAAATATTCTTGCATAAATCACATAAAACATTATGAAAATAGGTACTCATCGTTGTTTTGGTTCGATAAAAACTTAATTTTATGTCTAAAAATAATCGATTATTGTAAAATCGATTTTTGTTACTCAAGTCCCATCCCTGCCTCTGTATACCCCGATATAAATTTAGCCTACTCAGTCGCTTCAAGAATACGATCCTTTAACTTTGCAAATAAATAAAATCGAATAAGGCTGTCATCCTAGCCCCAAGAATTAAAGTTAAGAGAAGCCCCGGTCACATTATTGCCAGGGAGTTTCCAACTTCCAATTCCAATTGAATTGTAACTCTTAAACAATAAGGGTCCAAAAATTTCTGTTTTTGAAACGCAGAAAGCTGGCTTTAAGACCTTGATATACTCGTAATTTGCTGTGTGATGCTGGCTTGGAATAGCATCACCCTATTTCTTCCCGCGAGTGTCGTAAAAAATAACTAAGGGACTCCAGGGTTTCATGTGTATTACAATTTTAGGTGATAGGCTGACAACCCCTCACTACAGTGATACACAAATCTGAAAGGGCCTTCTTGTCAGACGTGGCGATCACGACCGTATGTTTACGATCGTTAACGCTCTGCCTACCCCGCATGGGATAAAGGCGTGATTTGTGTATGTACGTACATACTCGTAGACATCTGATCCAAAAAGAACTGCTTAAGTTAGCGGTATTTATGATAGAAAAACGTGAAAATCTATCTAGACTCAAAATCTAGTAAGCTGTCGATAAACACAGGATTATAACATCATAATATAATCATAGCGTTTGAAGACTCGGTGTCCCACACGAAAAAGAAGAACGACTTACTTATGTACCTTAGTTACTTGTATTATGAACCTTTGTTCCAAGCATCGTCGCTACCAAAACTCCTCAACACGAAGCCCCTCCATTACGGAGATCCTAATTACATTGAACAATCCCATCCATAAAACATCAGCGGAATGTCTTACGGCACATTTGGCTTGCGTGTGAGCCTCATTTCAAGATTACTATACACTGTACAGGCTGCTCCGCTGAATGAGAATGGGGGCTTTTCTATATGACAGATCTCGAGCTAGTTTATGGTGACCAGGGCCCCATGTCTGCTATTTTTTGTCATTGTAAGTTTGTAACTCCATTGAAACTGAACTGTCATAGTGATCAAGCTGTTAGCGCAGACTACGAAACTACTAAAATCATCCAACTGAATCGATATTCATTTAGCAGGCCGAGATTGCGCTGCGTTTGACATATAAGCATATTGAACTCACCTAGATATAATGGGAATTTTTCTATCTGTCTGTGTCTGACAGATCACGAGCTGGTTTATGATGTTATACCAGATAGCGTTGCGTTGGTTTTGACATTCGAGTCATGTTAAACTTAACTAGACATAATTTTCTTGGAAATAAACTATTGCAGTTTATCTCGGCGCCATCTATGTGTACAATTGCGTAAAACTATTTGTGATACATAGTATTCTAAATATTTAGTCGGGCCTAGCGACAACGACTGTTTTCACAAACTCTGCTGATAAGATTGATATAAAGTTAATTAATTCTTCAAATTCCATAGAAACGGTTCAAGGCTGTTCTAAGAAAAGTTTACAACTTTTAATAAAATTATACATAAATCACGGCTCTTTCCCGTTAAGGTAGAGAGATACTATTTCCCTCCACTAACTACGATCCTGGCAGAATTTTTTCGCTTCTTCTACAGTCTTATCATGCACGCTCGTCGGTTTAGGGTACTTCTGACCTGTCTTCAAAACGTCCCTGATTTGGTTCAGGTAGGTTTTACGCGGCCTTCCATAATTATTGCGTTAATAAAGTCGGATGCGATGGACAATACACACAAAGCCTCATTATTGCAGGTCATTCATGTATTAATAAATAATTAACCAATAGTAAAGGGTACAAAAGAGAGATAATTTACAAATAAAACAGGCTTCATACTCACAAAAACCTGAAATAATCACCCCGTATTTTAAGTGTGTACTCAATTACGCGTCATTAAAACTCGCACAAAGGCAAGGTATGAATTTATATCCCTTTATTTCATGCCTTCCACCTCCGCTGTGATGCGCCAGACAGGATGATAAGCGTATCAAAATACAACTGTGCTAGAGCACAATTTCTGAAAGGTCGCAAAATTCGATCTTCTTTTTCTCTTCTTCTATGTGCACAGAAGTTTGCGACGACTGGCCTTAAAGTTAAATTTCTACTAGTAGTGTTTTACTAACCGCGACTCAGTTATTTGAGATTTTGCGTCTAGAATTAATGAACAACTTTATGTTTGCCTTGTGGTGCTAGCTTGGAATACCATCACCCCAATTCTATCCGAGGGTGTCGTAAGAACCGACTAAGATAATCATCAAGGGAATGGGCAGCAGCGTTCCCTATGAACGCAACGTCTTGCGCTGCGTTCACCAATCGGCCTGCCATGGTATACTAACTATACTGTGATTGTGAAGGATTAGACTTTTTAATTTCACTGTTTGCGTCTTTAACATTTTGCATTCGTGACATTGTAAGTACTTTGTACACTTCGTTTATCATTTAGAAAAAGTAGTTATTTTGGAAAAGTGGTCATTTTAGGAAGTAGACATTTTAGGAGAGTAGACTTATGTGCCTATAGGATCGTAGTGAGTATGACAATAGGTCCGAAAGGTCCATGTTCTGGCTGTTACTAACTCCTATTTAATTTTAAATTGCTATATCACTAGCCAGAAATAGACAACAATATCGAACACTCATTCAATATTACATTCGTATTTCCTAGACCGGCAACACAATAGTGGATATTTTGGAGGCAATAACTAAAGGAATGCTATGTTCACAAAGAAATAGCGATGGGATCGCACTTTGGCCTCGGAAAATGAAACGAATTGAATATTTTCCCCTATTTCCCTCCATTTTGTTTCGTTTTCACGCATTGATGCCGTGTGGTACCGGATAAGAATAGCATCATCCCATTTCTGCCTGTGGGTGTCGTAAAAGGCGACTAGGGGATGAATCCCGGAAACGGGCAGCAGCGTTTCAGCAGCAAAATCTTGCACTGCGCTCGCCAATCCGCCTGCCGAACGTAGTAAGTATGGCAGTACCACCTAATTGGGGGAGGCCCATGTCCAGCGGTGGACTGTTGTGGCTGTAGCAGTAGTTTCACGCACTTTCTGAGACGGCTTCTTGCGCGGCGTTGTTCACTCGTTTCATCTGCACCGCTTGCAAAGTGAACTACGGTGCCCTTATTCTTTCTTTTTCGAGTGGGACACCGAGTCGTCTGACGACCCGATGAACCCTGGTGTCAGAGTTTTTCAACCGCCTACTACTAGTAGCAGGCCTCTGACGTGGCTCAGTAACGATCGCCGTCTAAGTTATCATAGACAGCAACCGGTACTAGCGTGCCCTCTTAGTGTGTACTTACGGACAATCGGGTTGTTCAGCTCGCAATGTCCTAACCAGACTGGGAACAAATTCACAAAGTGATAAATATCAACTCTTTGTGAGTGACCCACCGAGAATCGAACCCGGAACCTTCTGCGTCAAAGGCAGTCGCACTACCACTGCGCCACATCGGTCGTCAACGATGCCCTTATAGGCTCTACAGATGTGAATGACATACCTAGAAATTAAGGCCGATGCAGACGCGCCCGTTTGGCTCCATCCTCTGGCCTTTCTCACAATTAACGCTCAACGCAGCGCTAAAATAACTTATTCGACAGCGGTCTGTCAAAATCCATACTATAACAATTAGAGAACCGTCAATCCCCATACTAAAACCGCTGTTGACGCAGGTCCAACGCACGACGCGGTTTGACGTTTCAAGTGTGGTTCTGACAGCCTACTGCGTTACGGATGGGTTGTTGTAGCACTGCGTTGTGCGTTAACTGCGAAAAAGGCCTAAGACGTGAAACGTAATACAACGCGACGCTTGGAACTGTTTCTATATCTAAAACATAAGTACATACATACATATATCACGCCTTTATCCCTTCCGGGGTAGGCAGGGCGTTAACGGCCGTAAGGATACGGCCACTATCGCCTCGTCTGACATTTTGGAGGATTGTTTTCTAAGATTGTTTCAGAAAACATGTGTATCACTATAGTGACAGGTTGTCAGCCTGTCGCCTAAAAATTGTAATACACCAATACTCTCGAGTCCCTTAGTCGCCTCTTACGACACCCGCGGGAAGGATGTGGGGTGATGCTATTCTAAGCCGGCATCTCTCGGCACCTATATCTAATACCTATATGTCTATATCTAATACCTATTATCATCGTCATTCATTACCTAATAATATAGTCTACACGGAAAGCAGAATTTACTTGTACACATTACTGTCTAATCTTAAATATAAGGTGTAAAAATACTAGCTGCAAATATTTTAAGGGGTGAACCAGTCCATGAACAACTTTCCCCAAGAAACGTCGGTCGAAATATGAAAAAAAATTTTAGACCTCCCATACAAAATTTCCAACCAACCAAGTCAATTTGTATGGGAGGTCCAAAAACTTTTCTCATATGTTGACCTATGTTCCTTGGAGAAAGTTGTTCAGTTTCATGCGCTGATTCACCCCTTAAAATATTTGCAGAAAATATTTTTACATACATACATACATACATACATATATCACGCCTTTATCCCTTGCGGGGTAGGCAGAGCGTTAACAGCCGTAAGAATACGGTCGCTATCGCCACGTCTGACATTTTTGAGTATTGTTTTCTAAGGTTGTTTCGGAAAACATGTGTATCACTATAGTGACAGGTTGTCAGCCTGTCGCCTAAAAATTGTAATACACCAATACTCTCGAGTCCCTTAGTCGCCTCTTACGACACCCGCGGGAAGGATGTGGGGTGATGCTATTCTAAGCCGGCATATTTTTAAATATTTTTACACCTTATATAACTCTACTTCTGAGGCAGCCGAGTAATTATCAAAGTGGCAACTATCGGTTTTCACGTGAGCTGTTACATTAATTCTCAGCAATTGCGTTCTGTTCAACATAGTAATACACATTACATGTAATTACCTATGATGGAATTAGTTTCCTTCACGGAGCACGCACGTCATCCTTATTATTATTATACAGGATGTAAATATATAAGCTGCATATAGGCACATAGGTCGAAATATAAAAAAAATTTGGACCTCTCATACAAAGTTACCGACCGCCCCATTCAATTTGTATGGGAGATCCAAAAAATTTCCTCATATTTCGACCTATGTTTCTTGGAGAAAGTTGTTCAGTCTCATGGGCTGATTCACCCCTTAAAATATTTGCAGTTAATATTTTTACACCTTATACGGGTCAGCGCCCCGAATAGTAATAGGGTGCAAGCAGACCATGAAACTGAACAACTTTCCTCTAGGAACATAATGTCAGGAAACGTCAAAAAATTTTTGGTTTCCCATAGTAAATGCAGTTAGCTGATGCGATTTTGTATGCGAGGTCGAAGTTTTTTTGTCGTTTCCTGACATATGTTCCTAGGGGAAAGTTGTTTAGTTTCATGGTCTGCTTGCACCCTATCAGTATTCGGGACGCTGCCCCTAACACTCTGTGTAGTACAAAATTGAGTCGCTTTTCGTGTGTCTCTGTCTATCTGTCATGGGCACGACTTGCTATCTCTTATTTAAACCACGCTACGGATTCTGATGCAATTTTTTTATATTATTTGCGGGCCAAACAGAGATTTCACCTGCTGCGTTGCAAACCTTTTTCGTGTGGGAAAAAGACTTTCTCCGGCGTATGAAACTTTCGCTTGAATCAGTCCATCTAAAAAATAACGGTATCAAAATCTGCTGCGTGGTTAAAGAGAAATGAACGGTGTCCACGAAAAACAGATATAGAAAATGCTAGACTTTGAAATTATTGTAAAAAATAATACAACTCGTGTTTATTGTTCCTCCTACATTATCTTTAAACAAATTAAAAACATTGTTCAAAGTAATTTCCCGTTATCCCCCGAGTGAGCAGAATTTTCAACGAGCCAAGTGCAGTAAAAATACTTTCCTCACTTGACGTCCGTTTAGTATACCGACGATGACACAGGAGCAACGCAAAAACTTGCATTGGCATCTGTCTCGGTAACATTTATCACGGTAGATGCAACAACATCGTATAAACTGCTGACTTTAGTTTATTCCTTACTACTTGGTTGCTTGAAAGAAATTGCTACCAGAGCAATAATGCCGCATTGTTTGTTTGTCATTAATTTTTTGGAATTATTTGCTTTGTTTGTGCAATAAAGTATATACGTAGTACCTGGTGGACTGCTTAGCTTTTTCTGGCGTTTCAAATCAATCGAAATCAAAATCGATTTATCGCCCTTAAATCGGTTTCCGAGATCTCAGTTAAATACAATTCTTGCTTGTTTTAAGGCATAAGATTGTATTGTAGATGCAATATACCTATCTGTTTTCCACCAACGGTCGTCAGGTGTGTTGCCTCTATACGAAGCGCATCTACTTAATGCACTTTTGTTAGTTTTGCAGCGATTATCGTGCATGCAAAATGCAATTACAGCGCGTTCTACAAACAAAATTAAACGTCTCGCAAATTAATGCGCATTTCATTGACTTTACAAAGGTTTTAAGGCAAAAGAATTATGAAGGTAATGGGGACTCGGGAAATGCTTCTTTTTTGGAGCAGTGCATGTGCAGCGTGCTTCCGGCTTAAAATAGCATCACTCCAGTTATTTCCCCTGAGTAAGAGGCGACAAAGATATCTCTTAGGGTTCATGTGTATTGTAATTTTAGATGACAGAGATTTCACTATAGTGAATCGACACTTATCTGAAACGACCCTTAAATATTTGTCAGACGTGGCGAAAACAACCATATTTTACGATCGTTAACACTTTGCCTACAGCGCGGGAGATAAAGGTGTCATTTGAGTATGCATGTGTATGTCTGCTAGAACTTTTTTAGTCATTTAGCACTGCACTCCATGCAAATGCAAATTCATCTACAATGTAGCGCCTACCTACGCGTGGAACCTTGCTACGTCGTCGTGTCGTAGCCGTAGTAGCTACAGGCACCTACAGGCCTTGCAGACAACAGAATATCAATACATACATATAAATACTTTAGGAGGAGTGATGGATGATGAGGTCAGTTGGCCGAGTGATGACGGAAAGGGGTGGTTACCCGTCTGGGCGGGG
The DNA here is from genome assembly GCA_029255805.1 of Keiferia lycopersicella. Classification (NCBI taxonomy): domain Eukaryota; kingdom Metazoa; phylum Arthropoda; class Insecta; order Lepidoptera; family Gelechiidae; genus Keiferia; species Keiferia lycopersicella. The sequence goes on along the minus strand of JARACZ010000004.1, from coordinate 12,029,016 downwards.
GTTGAGACCAGGGGACCGCGACTGGTCCAAACGCACATAGGCTTTTCTCACACTTCAGTGCAAAAATAACGCTGCGCTAAGGCGAGGAACACACTTGACGCACGACGGAGTGCAAAAGTATCGCAGCGGTCTGTCAGATCAATACTAGAAACGTAACCCCATATTAAAACCGCACTCGACGGATGACACTGCGACAGCGCTGCGTCAACAGCAGTTGAGCAGATTTAGTATGGGGATTGACATTTCTAGTATGGATCTGTCAAACTACAGCGATATTACTAGTGACTAGTGCGTCAAGTGTGTTCCTCGCCTAACGTATGCGCTAGTGCAGCGTCGTGCGTTGGATCTGCATGTAGAGCGGTTTTAGCATGGGGTTGACGTTTCTAGGATGGAACCGACAGGCGCATAGTAAGCGCAGCGTCATATTTGCGCTGAAAAGTGATAGAGGCCATATTTGGAAGCTGTATATAAAAGCGATCGGATAAACCGTCCCTTTTTCGTTTGTATGCATCCAAAAAGCATTATAAAGTCGATTTTTACGTTTTGCTGTCTGTCAGCTATGGACGCTGGTAACTCCTTATTTCGCTTATAGGTTCGAGTCACCTGTTAAATATGACTTTGAAATTTTGCACTTAAGGTGTCATAATTTTATTAATTATACACAAATACGCATGTTTAGTACAATTTTGAATTCCACTGCTAAACTTTCTACGAGTATTTTCTAACCTACAATTACATTACTGTCTGTACTAAAGACAGGAGGCGGAAAATTTCTGGGAATTTCTTAAATAGTAACTAGTTACGCAGAGAATAACCCGACTAGGCGAGTCAGATGCGACACTTTGTTGTGTAGATACTAAAGTACCTAAAAAGGTGAGAAAGGCGTACCGCACACTTGACGCATGACGGAGCGCTAAAATATCGTAGCGGTCTGTCAGATCCATACTAGAAACGTCACCCCATACTAAATCCGCACTTGACGGATGACACTGCCATAGCGCTGCGTCAACAGCGGTTGAGCGGTTTTTGTATGGGGATTGACATTTCTAGTGTGGATCTGACAGACCGCTGCGATATTTTAACGCTCCGTCGTACGTCAAGTGTGCGATCCGCCAAAGGCAATCTTTTAATTGACTAAGGACCCGCTCAGCGGTTGCATTCGCCGCTAATCGTTTTCTGTGGAACGATGTTTTCCTGGTACGGGTTGCAGTCTAAAATCTATTAAAAATGAGCATCAAAATGTAAAGTACATGCAAAAAGTTTGTGTCCAACACAAAACAGTTGTATCAAATTCATAGTAAAAGTCAAACATAGGATCGTTCTTCAGATTGAAGACTTTAGGTTTCAGGCAATTAAACTATACATACACACATATATCACGTCTTTATCCCTTGCAGGGTAGGCAGAGCGTTAACGGCCGTTAGAATACGATCGCCATCGCCACGTCTAACATTTTTGAGGGTTGTTGTTTTCGTAGGTTGTTTCAGAACACATGAATATAGTGACTGATAGTCAGCCTGTCGCCTAATAATTATATATATACACCTATACTCTCGAGTCCCTTAGTCGCCTCTTACGACACCCGCGGGAAGGATGTGGGGTGATGCTATTCTAAGCCGGCATCACACGGCATACACGGTTAAACTATACAGACACAGCTATAAAAGAAAGCTTTTTCCTAACACAGTTTTACAACTTCTTTACTTCAATCTTTAACGAGCTTTTAAATAAGTAACTGGGCGATGACAAGAGTCACCTGGTGCCATCTTATGATCGCTGCGAAGACTTAAGTGGTTTTCACACGCACCGGTCGGTATAGCGGTTACAGACACTCATATCAGCCTGTCACCACCCCTGTGAATGGGCCCTCAATACTTGTCAACCGTGGCGATAACGTCGGTAATTTTACGCTCTGTATCGCCCTGCCTACCCCGCAAGGGATAAAGGCGTGATTTGTGTATGTATGTATATCAGCCTATAACAGTCCATAATAGGAAGTAGGCCTCCTCCAGGGTACGCAATAAGGCACGATCTCCCGCTTTGCCATAACAAATGCCATACAATCTCTTTTCGTGTTGGACACCGAGTCATCCAACGACCCGATGAACCCTAGTGTCAGAATTTTTCAACCGCCTTCTATATGTAGCAGGCTTCTGACATGGTTGTGTAACGACCACCGTAACTAATGCCATATAATGCACAGATGCGATACTTACGTCAGGTCTATGATCTTTTTACCAATTCTAGTTTTATAACACACCATACATCAATGTAACTATTGTACGACGGTTTGTTATACCTATGTAACTATTAATATGATGGTTCGTTACACCTATATATTTTTTCCACTATGCACGTTAGATCTTTTCTTCTTTGATCAAAATGTGTTTTATTAAAGTAATGCTACAGATTAGCTTACATGTATTTTCTTGACGGTGACGTGTGCCCTCATATCCAGTACTTTGTTTAGGATTTTGCAAACTGTTTTCGTTAAAAACCCGAATCTAACCGGAAAATCTTGCAGCGCGTGTGTAAAAGGCCTCACCTTGGTAACGCATAACAATAAAATTTGCCACTTTTATTACCTCGGTAACGGCTAAAAGGCGGAAAGTTTGAAAGAGGATCTTGTTAAAGAGAAAAGACGAAAATAAGTGCATGCGATTAAAGTGAAAGAGTTTTGATGAGACCATAATGGTCATATAAAACGACTAAGTATTAATAGTCTATTATAAAAAGTTAAAAGTCAAGTGTAGAAATGGCCGTAGTAATTAACATACACACACATTTAACTCGTTTATAGACAAAACGTTGACGATCGTAAAAATACCGGCGCTGACCAATATTGAAGACCCTTTCAGATCACTGTAATGACAGGTTGTAGTACAAATAAAACCCTCTACTTTCTTAGTCGCTTCTTGCGACACCCGCGGAAAGATACTATTCTAAACTAAGCCGGCATCAATCACCATCCTCAAGAAAAAAGGTAGTCATTTGACAATCTGTCACATCTGCGTTACTTCATCACCGCGTTGAGTGCTAACCGTAGCCGGGAACAAGATTGTGTAATTAACCGAGCGGGGTAATTGGAAAACAAGGGATGAAATGGGTGGAGCCGGTGTCGGCTAGCTATGAATGCTAAGTTGCTGACATTTGAAAACAAGGTAGAGTACGAAACTCAACACACAAATTCGGGAAATGAAATTCGCTAGTTTCCTGGGTCATACGAAAGTAGTAAGCTTAAAAAAAAAGGTCCAAAAATACTACATATATAATTTTTCCAAATAATCTAAGTTTGAATTAATAAACAGAAAAATAATATAAAAGTGTTTTGACATTACCCAAACATGACATCATCTCTTCGTATTTTTGACTGTCCCGATGGCGTAGCGGATAGTACCCCTGCCTTCTACGCCGAGGGTCGTGGGTTCGATCCCCACCGGACACAAATATTTGTTAAGTAAAATTTTCAAATATTTGTGTTGAGTCTGGGTGTTTTCTATGTATAATATGTATTTATTTACAAAAAAAAGTATATAAGTAATAATATCAGCTATTTAGTTCCCATAGTACAAGCTTTGCTTAGTTTGGGGCTAGATGGCGCTGTGTGAATTGTCTAAGATATTTATTTATTTATTTTATACAAAATATTGTTTTAAAAAGTTTCTCATTTGACCTGCATGTCATCACACCCATTACCCTAACTATCAACCGACCTGAATGAAGAAGGTTATAGTTTAAAAGCCTTTAAAGGGAAACATAGACGTATTGATTAACAATTGACATAAACTATAGCGGTATCCCAGCTAGGCTACAATAAGCTTATGATAGGAGCATGAAACCCATATCGAACTGACGTAAGACACTCGTGGGACAGATGCCTCATAGATTCTCACCAGTAGCCCGCATGGACGCAGTTCCATTCCAAGGCCTTGATCATAGTTCTGCGCAAAAATAACGCAACCTGTCAGATCCACATTAGAAACGTCAATCCCCATACAAAAACCGCTCTCGATGCAGGTCCAATGCACGACGCTCCGCTAGCGCTGCGTCAGCGTTGTGTCGTACGTCGAGAGCGGTTTTTGTATGGAGATTGACGTTTCTAGTATAGGTGTGACAAGCGCATATGATAGCGTTATTTTTGCGTTGAAATGTGATAGAGGCCCAACTGTCGTAAGGACACTTTCTTACATGAATAGCTGAATCTAAAGCAAAACAGTTGCCTATAGTCTGTAAAACAAACTTCGTATGAGAGTGACACTTCAGTACTGTCAGTTTAATACAAAGTTTGTTTACAAAAAGATAAGTACCTAAACTTACAGACTATAACTTATTTTGCAAGTACAGAGTACAATAAACTTAATTACACGGTAGTAGACATATATTATATTATTCTAAAGTCATTGCAGAAATATACATTAACTCTCATGGTTAATATTTGTTCAAAATATCAAAGAAATCCAAACAAAGACTAATATACCTTACTTAAGTATTCAGTCTCTATAAAAGACAATATAAATATTAATTATGGAGCCAAGCTACGCCCTAGTGTAAACTACCTGCGTTTTATACAGATGAATATTCAACTTCTGCGAAACTCTTTGAGGGATTTTAGCATTTTATTTAACACAATGCAAATTAATGAGATTTTTTATTAAAAGAGAGTACAGGGGAAAAGCTTTGCCTTTTACTTAATTATTAATGTTATAATGGTAGGTACTAACATTCTTTTTATTTTAATAGACATCTACTACAACGCAACAAGAGGCTTGTTTCCTGACAGGTCAAAGAACTGTTTGAAGAGCTAGAAGTATGACGTCACGCCGTAAGTATTTGGATGGCGTCAAAACATTTATTTTTATATTGTTTTCCTGTTTATTAATGATTCATGATAATAATGATGATAACTTGGTAGACCCTAATAAGATTCTAACTTACAGTTCGACGACCGATGTGGCGCAGTGGTAGTGCGACTGCCTCTGACGCAGAAGGTTCCGGGTTCAATTCTCGATGAGTCACTCACAAAGTTGATATTTATCACTTTGTGAATTTGTTCCCAGTCTGGTTAGGACATTGCGGGCTCAACCACCCGATTGTCCGTAAGTAAGATGGTTCCGTGTTTCGGATGACACGTTAAGCCGTAGGTCCCAGTTGCTCTCTATGACCACTTAGACGGCGGTCGTTACAAAACCATGTCAGAAGCCTGCTACTTGTGATAGGCGGTTGAAAAATTCTGACACTTGGGTTCATCGGGTCGTTGGACGACTCAGTGTCCCACACGAAAAGAAGAAGACTTACAGTTTTCAAGAGCATCGGTGGCCAAGTGGTTAGGACATCGGTCTTACAATCGTGAGACCTGAGTTCGATCCCCGCCATGTAGCAATGTGTTTTTACTCACGTACATTTACCGACTGCTCTTAGGAAAACCATCGTGATGAAATACACATTCAAATAAAATTTTAAATCAGATGATATTTGAATGGGCCAGGATAGTTTTCGGTTTGCAGAGGTCCGATGGCAGTTGCTCTGTGTAAAAACTTGGTTCCACGTCAAATCTCCTAGGTAAGGTAGCCGACTCCGACAGAGAACGGGTTAAGGCAAGGAGAATTATGAGTTTTTAATTCAAATAATACGCTCGTATTTAAACAAGTGCTCGTATTATATCATACACTAATTACTGCCAGTGTATAGCTCTACCTACCCCGCAAGGTAATATGTATATGTATATATATACAGGGTGTAAGAGACGGTGTAACGAAAACTTTTCAGACGTGATCAGACCATGAAACTGAACAAGTTTTTCTATGTGGGCTATGTTGGGAAACGTGAAAATTTTTTCGACTTCCCATACAAAATTCCCGATCAGCTGACCGACTTTGTATGGTATATCAAACCTGTCCCATAGATTTGATTTGACAGCAGTTTGAGAGATGTGTCATTGGACTGTCTCTGAAAATTAAACACAAACACAGGAAGAATAGTATTCGACCAAACAAGTGGCTCATTGTTGTAAAACAGATTGCCATGTTGCAGAAGAGAGAAAAAAAAAAAGAAAAAAAAGTTTCATGATCTGATCACGCCTGCAAAGTTTTCGTTACACAGTCTCTTAGACCCTGTATGTAAGCTGAAATACCAGTGCGTGATTCACGCACACCAAGCCCTAATTTTCGTGCCAACTCCAACCCCCTGTTTGCATTCTTGTAATTAAATAAACTGAAAGAAGCTAGATCAGATTTGATAGACGGTTTATGTGTATTTGAAAAGGTACAGATTTTTATTAAAAACAAAGATGGAAGACTGACTGTCACGATGGCGTAGCGGATAGTACCTTTGCCTTCTGCGTCGAGGGTCATGGGTTCGATAAGAGGGCTATCAACTTTCTAGCAAATTACCGAAAATTGGCGTTATAAGCAAGCGTTTTTAAGTTAAACTGTTAGGTAAAAAAATAAAATTTCTTATACATCTTTTTCTTATTCATCAAACATATCTGAAACTAAAAACTGTATTATGGACATTTTGATATTTTAGTTTATAACTTATAAAAGCGAAAACTAAAACAAGTTTCTGCAAATGAGGAAAAAGACCTCAAATTAGGCCTGAGTTTCAGATCTGTTGTACATTGTAACAAAATACCTATTTCGCATATAAATCGAGGATATCTTTGAGAACAACTTTATGCCATCTCACTACCCTAGGTCTGCTGGAAGAGATTTCTTTTTAGAAATAAGCTGACCTGTTGTATATTGTTTTTAATGTTATGTCCTTTGTGTTATATTGTGTACAATAAATGGTTAAATAAATAAATAACAAACTTTATTTTGTACATTTTTCAATTTCATTTTAAAACATAGTTTAAAATTTATTTTTCTCATTCACATTTCGGCGAAATATCTCGCCGTTTGAATGGCTTCTATATGAAAAACTAGCCATGGGATTACTTAAAAAAAATGTATGTGTTTTAGGAAGGTGTATTAAATCAAATTGCAAAAGAAATAATTTTTTATTAACCTTAATATTTTTGTTAAAAAAATTTCGCGCAACGACGCTCATCAAATACCTACAATGCGGCCAGGCAAATTTTCAATAGCACCCTTAAGTAAATTTTCAAACATTTGTGTCGAGTATGGGTGTTTCCTATGTATACTAAGTAGACATTTACAAAAAAGGTACCTCTATATAAATATTAGTATCAGCTATCTAATTCCCATAGTACAAGCATTGCTTATGTTGGGGCTAGATGGCGCTGTATGAATTGTCCAGGATATTTATTTCTTTTATTGCGTTGTGTTGTGTTTATACTATGGAAGGGAAATAACTGATAGAATTGAAATTAATAATGGAATGAAATAAATGAAAGCCACCAGGTTTTTGTTGGGTCGTTAGATGACTCGGTGTCCCACCCGAAAAGAAGGTGAGCACAGTCTGTCACAGCGTTTTGGTAGGTAATCAAATTAATATTGCTTAATGGACGTCTAGCAGGATTTTACAGGGAAAATTTTGATAATATTTTAAGATGAATCTTTTGATATTACAATAGGTAAGTACAAGGAAAAAGATCGACCATAAATTCGTAACTAAAAAGGCGTCTCACATTTAATATCGACGACCATCGATGTAAACAGAAAGTTCCGGGTTCGATTTTTGGTGGGTCACTCATAAAGTTGATATTTATCAATATCTCTTTGTGAATTTATTCCCAGTCTGGTTAGGACATTGCGGGCTGAACCACCCAATTGTCTGTAAGAAAGAGGATTCCCAGTTTTGGATGGATGTTAAACCGTAGGTCCCGGTTGCTGTCTATGATAACTAAGACAGCGGTCATTATAGAACCTTGTCAAAAGCCTGCTACTTGTACCTGGTTGAAAAACTCTGACATCAGAGATACTTAATTGGATCATTAGACGACTCGCTGTCCCACACGAAAAGAGAACTAAGATAGCCGTATATTTAATATGGTTTTATTTACATGATGGGACATTGTTGCCCTCGTGTCTCATTACGCGGGAGAAATAAGAATCTCACATTCGCATTATTCCTTCCCTGTTATGCTGTTACAGCCTTTTCCTTTTCGTAATCATACAATTTTTTCTTCACCAAAACGATACTTTGTATTTTCAGTCTTCCATGGCTGGCTTTGTTCTTATAAGAAAAACCTTACGCTTGATGTAACCGGCAATGGTACGCGTGTGAATAGGAAGTGTCGTTGTAGTGATAATAGTTTGGTTAACGGTTATAGGCCTCGTGACCAAGATAAGGTCCAATGAGTTGTGGCAAAATTGGCCGTCACTTTTACGACTGGTTCATAGGGCCTGATATCAAGCTTGATTTGGTCAGAAATCAAATTATCTTAAGGCCCTATGATCAAAATAAATTAATGCGTAATGGGCGGAGTTAGCCGCGAGTCGCGGGGAGCACCCCCGCTTCAAGTTTACGTCGCGAATGTGCGCGCGAAATTTAAAATCCTGCGGCCGCGCCGGGGTTGGAGTTCTTCATAAATAACTAATGTAAAAGAAGATTTAACACAAAACCGTCTCTTCTTTGTAGGTACGTAGGTTGAAAAATATTTAATTAATGGTAGTGGTACATTACTTACCACTAAACGACAATTAAATCGCCAAAGTTCCTAATAAAATAACAAAAGGCATTTTGGGCCAAAATAAAACATCATGAAAAAACGAATAGCTGCAAAAATAAAAATAAATTGTTCCTTTTGTGTCTTTTCCTTGTTCACTATATAATATTGTGCGCAAAGAAAAACGTGTTTTCATAAAATAGTGCAGGAGTCAGAAGTCAGTAAATTTGCTTCATCCATTTCCAGTATGAGATTAGGTTCAAATAGTTTTGAAGATATTGTTGATTTTTATGTGAAGACTAATATTAGCTTTAATCTGACCTGATCTGTTATGTATACGAGAAATAATCGTACGACTAATTTTCTGAGACGTATGCATGCGAGAAGTATGACGGTTAATTTAAATACAATGTTTTGGTTAATACTATTGGCCTTACTACCAAAAAGTTAGAAAGGTGTTGAAAGCGTGTTTAAAAAAAAATTTAATAAAAAAAACGCTAGTCACGCGGTCAACGCTCGCGTAACCTTTGGTGAGGATGATTATTAAAAACTTTTGAATATTCTTTGCTAAAATTAGTAACTTTACTTATAACAAAACCCTTGTGCTGATTTTGTCGAAGAGCATGTACAATCGGATGCAGATTGAGTGAGGTTTATAATTATTGATGTTAGAACAGTAAGTATTAAACAAACTCATAAGTTATGATTCAGTGTATATATTGTGCTACATAGTCGTAAATATGGATGTAAGGGACAGATCTCCGAATACTAATAGGGTGCACTTAGACCACGAAACTGAACAACTTCCCAAAAGAAAATATTTCAGTCAACGTAAAAAAAAAGTTTTGACTTTCCATTGTCACTGCAGTCAGCTGTTTGTATGGCAGGTCAAACAAATTTTACATCTGAAAAAAAATCTTACAGGAAGTTGTTCAGTTTAATGGTCTAAAAGCACCCTATCAGTATTCGGAGAGCTGTCCCTTTTACTCCGTATTTTAATAGTAACTGAGAAACAATGCTTTGGTAATACCCTACAATACACAAACAAAATCATGTGTTATTCGGGAATCAGAAGTAAACTATACTAAAATTGGGAAAAATCCATAGAAAGTTCAACATTTTCATCCATGTCTTGAAAAAGTGATGAACATCTACTATTCTGTGCCCAGTGATTTCATGGCTCTTGATCTTTACACTCTGCAAAAAAAATGCTCTCGTGATTACCATTATATATTTATCAATCAATAGTGATATAAACAGCTACATTATATAACATTTCTTACATAAAATACACAAATCATGCTGATATTCATTTTAGGACCGCTTGCCGAGGCTTGAGGTCTACTTGAGAACTCGTTTACTCCATCGTTAGTTCTACAGATGTGACCACTGCCACATTAGCTTGCTACACTTCGAGACTATGTCCGTTACATACTTACAACATAATAATAAAAAATACACTCACGTCTTCAACTTCGACATCATAAGGAATTGGCGACGTTTTCTCAGTAGTGTTTTTGTGTTCATTAACTTCTTCTAAAACTATTCTGAAACATAAGATATTTTTTAAAGAATTGTTTCATATGCCTCCTTATAAAAATTTAGCTACTTAGAGATTTGTACAGTTAAGATTTTACCTTGCCCGTTCATTACTTTCTTCATTTTCAAATGCGATGTCATTGAAAGCAAGTGTGGTGGGTCTCTCAGAAGTAGTGGCAGTTTGGGGTATTGCTTTCAAGTATTTACTGGAGCTAAAAAAAGTATATGTCCAACTTCGTAATTTGGAATTAGACAGAGCCAACCATCTCATTATGGGACACCTCATATGCCAATGTCCGGTAAGCCATTATGCCAGTAGCCCGTGAAATGGAATTCACAAACATTCAAAAATATTATGTTTTTCTGATTTAAATGTGTTGTACCCCCTTTGTCAGTTTACTACTGCTTAAGACTTGATTTCCAAAGTCAAGCCTTAGTATTATAAAACTGCATCGTACATACTAAATTATGATTTGGTTATATCTATTTTCAATAGGTAGGGTAGATTAGATATTGTGTAAAAAAAAACAAAATAATATTACCTTTCCATAAGAGAGCAAGACTGCATTTCGATATAATTGTTTGCATTCTTCGAGTTTACTTCAATAGTATGATTAGGAACGGTGACATTTGTTGGAGGCGAAGACGTTTTTGATCTAAAATTTTACAACGAGCCATGTTAAAAAAGTTGTCGTAAGTATCAAACAAGATGCTTTCTAACACGACGCCACCTAAGTATTTCCTGATATGCTGCCATGCGTTTCATCGTGATGCTATATGAATATGATGAAGTTGGTTATTTTACAGCCGGCTCCCGGACTACATACAAAAATACACCGTGGTGGCCTGTGGTGGCGCATGGCGGCGGCGTGTCTGAAAGCAGCCCCAAACTATAATAATTCCTTTAGTTAGGCCACCTAAAGTACGCCCGATAGAATAGGCCATATTTGACAGCTATCAAACCAATAATAGCAGACATGTCAACAAAGAAAAATTTACCTTATGTCATAGCGTTAACATTATTTTGTTACCTGTCAAATTTGGCCTATACGAGCGGCCATACTGTAGGCGCATTTGATTTAGATAATTTTATTCTCATTTAATCGCATACACGAGAGAAAATCTTTCTTCGAATGATCTTATTCTATATATAGTAGGCAAGTAAGTAGTACTTACTTCTTAATTTCTGCCATAAATCTTATTTGTTCTCTTCTACGCTTCAAATTTTCACGTTTTCTGTGTGGTTTTGGTTTGTTTCTTTTGTTTGCCATTTTTTCTTTAAATTTCTGCTATATTTCTCGGCTTAAATTTCCACTTCTCCACACCTAAACAAACACTAGATACGTTTTTGTTTTTTTTATAAATATAATTTTAAATACTCGCTAAGAAAATAACTTCGAATATTAGTCGGAAATTTGAACGAATCGAGCGCAGGTCCGTCTCGGTCAAAGGTTACGGCCGACTGAGTGCGAAATGAAAGTGACGGCGCTAATATAGTGTATTACTAGAAAGAAAGAGACGAAGTTGGCCGGGCGAGAGTAAATAAAACGACGCTGGCTCAGAAACAAATAAAATTAATTATAAATAAACTACAATAGTAATTGTAATTTTAGATCTCTAATTCATGAGGTACCATCGATACCTTCATTGTAAGCTAAGTTTTTTGTTAAGCTTATGAATTTTGTCGGAGTATTATCTATTATGATTTTTTAATAGACCTATCTTTGGATTTTTTTTCTATCGAGAAAATTTGTTCAGATCGTGTTTTCGCATCTCTGGTGACTTGGCTTATATGTCCAAGATAGACATATCTGAAAATCACAACCTTGATCATTGTAATTATTGAGATCTTTTTATTCTAAGAACCCTAAATAACGGACATAGCCTCTTAAAAGTGAAAATCGTTTAAACAAACTATTACCACTAAAACGGTTTAATCTTAGACTAGATAATATGTGATACATAAAATTCGAATACATGCAAGATTAACATGTTATTTCTAGTATTTACGTCATTTATTTATTACACTTGTATCTAATTTTTATATCGTCACGGTATTTCTAGTATGATTGTCACTTAGATACAACTAGCAGTTTATTTTAATGTTCATTCAATTTTTAATGGGGCGGTAGGTATCGTATTTTCACGAATATTAACGTTCTGCCTACCTCGTACAAAGATACGTGGGATAAAGGCATGATACGTGTAGATGTATACAACCAAATTGCAAATGCAACTCCACAATTTCAGACCCAGCTACGACTAGCATTTCAAAACGTCGTCGTTAGAACTGATCAAATCGTGCCATGTGCAATGTATACTTCATTCGCTTAGATAGTGTCACGACCAGCGTAACTGTCAGTACGCACCCGTACGTGCGTGTATTGAGCATTGATGAAAGTTACGCTGGTCACGGCACTAACTAAATGAATGTGCTATTTACTGGTCAGATATAAACCGCTCTGGCCGCCATCACGCCATCCTCATCTCACCATATCTCTGTTCCAAATGGTGTACTATGGTTTGAATCTAACCACTACTACCTATACCGAGTGTTAGGAAAGGTACTAACTTCCTATCAAGGGATAAACTATCCCATGAAACTGAACAACTTTCCCCAAGGAATATAGGTCGAAATATGCAATAAATTTTTGAAACTGAGTCAGTTTGTATGTAGGTAAAAAAAAAACATGTTTTTTTCGTTGTTTTTTATTTCGACCTATGTTCTTGAGGAAAGTTGTTCAGTTTCATGGGCTAGTTTATCCCTTGAAAGTTAGTACTTTTCCTAAGACCCTGTATGCATTCCCATTTTCAGCCGCACAAATGATATTTCAAAATACGTGTATGTACCACGTTATTCGAGTAAATTGTACTATATACGTATGTTTGATCTGTTTGCAGATTGGACCTTCTGACGTTGGACGACTCTGACTGATAAAAAATGAAAACACTTCGAAATGCAAAACGTAAGTAAACTTCTAATAGAATCTTAAAAGGTTCGATTGCCGAAGAAAAGGATTCCAACTCTCTGCAAAGATTTAATTACAGAAGCTGTATGGAGACGCTGAAGCCTAGGCTTTATTCAAGTCTAGAAAAACGAGTGTCTGCGGCAGGCAAACACTAATTTCCTTCGACCCTCTGTTTGCTTCGAGAAACACTATACCGCGGGTTTCTATTCAACAATCTGGTTTTGTTTAACATACATTGCTTTCCGATGCTAAAATAAATAAAAGTAATAAAATATAGTAAATGCTTTATTTCAGACCTGACAATAAATAAGAACCTAGTTGTAAAACACGTCTCATACTTTAGGATCTCTTTTTTACTCAATAGTCTATAAGTACGTTCGTAAAATCGAGAGTAACTTAACAAAGGCACAATGGCCGGTTCTTTATCTCTAAGAATTGATATGTCTGATCATTATGCACCTGAAAAAATTTTACAGCTTCACGTTATTTAATATTATAGTTACCAACTTCGGCTTGGAGAACGTACTAAAAAAAAACTACCCACTTTTTGGAGGTCGCGTTTTATGACCTTGTTTACAGACCTTGACACTAAACCATTTTAACAATATAGATTTTAGTCGAGATATTTTTATCGTCTGCAATTTTAGCAGTGTCAATCTGGCAACCCTCTACTGTTATATTACTGTCTTGACTTTACAAACGTACTATGCACCGTGTTTCGGAGGAAATGCATTAAATTGAAGGCTTTAAGGCACCATATTGAAGAACTTTCTCTATGGGGCCTCAATAGGACCTGAAATTTGACCTCACATTCAAAATTTTTTCCCGTTTAAAACAGGTCGATTTTTTTCAGTTTTTCAGTACTAGAGCCATATGAAAAGTTGTTTATTACGATGCCTTTAATAACATATCAAATTTAATGCATTTCCTCTGGAACACGATGTTATATACGTATATTGTAAATGAAATTTTTACATCCATCTTACTTGGCGAATTTGAAAACATACAAAGCTGTCTTGTAAACAGCAATGTAATTTTATTTTAGTATGTTTTTGTGTCGTCAATACAAGAAAGAATCTTCCAGATTGAGTTTGCCTCTCAGGTCTTCTGTTTGCCTCGCTCGGTTACGTAACGTGATATTATTGGTTTATTGAAGCTTTTATAAAATTAAAAACAAATAGAATAGATAAATAATATGCAAATATTTTTTGATACACATGTTTTCCGAAACAACCTTGGAAAACAATCCTCAAAAATGTCAAACGTGGCGATAGCGACTGTATTCTTACGGCCGTTAACGCTCTGCCTACCCCGCAAGGGATAAAGGCGTGATATATGTATGTATGTATGTATGTAAATATTTTTTTTATATAAATGCTGTACTTGTTATAACAGTGTATCTTGTACAGGACATTGTGTGATTATATTATGGACAATAAAAGTGTATGCCTAACTAAACTGAGTATGTATTAAAAAACTGCATCAAAATCCGTTACGTGGTTTAGGAGTGAGAGGCGTCTATGACAGAGACACGCAAAAAGTGACTGCATTTTCGTCGGCTTATTGCAAGAAGTCATTAATATAGAATAAGTCATTATTTGCTATAAAATATATACCAACGTGTACGTCTCGTCAAGCTCTAAGTAGGTCTAAAACGATTATTTTCCTAGCACGTTTGGTTTGGAAGAACCGCAAGAAATCACTAACTGTATACCTTGGTGATAACCTTGGCTAATTTACAGACACATGATAAATACCTGTCATTATGAACATCATAACATTAAAAAAAAACGTATTTGTTCTATAACCACTTTTTTAAAAGCATAATAATTTTATGAGAATTATTTCAAAACGCGAACTTCAAAATTCTTTATTTAAACAAAATCAACAGATCCCAGACGCAGCATCTATCACTCTGCGAATGAGGATAATGATGCTCTCAATTCAAAATAAAAACCTGGTCAAGTGTGTGTCGGGTCATATACCCATGAAGTTCCAGGATTTTAAGCTACATCATCAAGCTGTCCGATCCATACTAAAAACGTCATTCTTCAGCGCTGCGTCATTCGTTGGACCTTTGTCAAAAGCGGTTTTAGTTAAGATTTGACAGACGCATGCATAATTAATTTTCACACACACTTGTGAGTCGGTGGATCGCACACTTAACGCACGACGAACTACTAAAATATCGCAGCGTTCTGTCAGATCCATTCTAGAAATGTCAATTCCCATACTAAATCCACTCAACCGCTGTAGACGCAGCGCTATCGCAGCGTCATCCGTCGAGTGCGGCTTTAGTATTATGGGGATTGACGTTTCTAGTATGGATCTGCAGACTGCTGCGATATTTTAGCGGTCCGTCGTGCGTTAAGTGTGCGATGCGCTTTTGGTTTATATCGGGTAATAAGTTGCAGCTACGTTGCTAGTAGTTTAAAGTTTGTGTGTGTAATTTTTACGTAGGTATATTTACTTACCTACTTGTCCATTTAACCCTAAAAATAGCGTTAAAATTCTAAAGCTTTTTTAGCAGGGACAATGACTTTTATGGGCACCGACAACCGTCCGATACCTTTTTGTGTGAAAATTGTAAAGCCCTTTCATATTTTTTCAGACTATTCACCATCAGCCTATTGAATACTAAAAGTGTATCGTGCGACGTATTTTAAACTAGAGGCCTGCCCAGTGGTTGCACCCGCTGTAACTCTTGTTCCTATGGGAAAAAGTTATTTTCCCGGCAAATATTTTACATATAAAACCAATCTCTCCAATCAGCCTATCTATTTAAAAAAGATGCATCAAAATCCGTTGTGTAATTTTAAAGATTATACACGCGGGAAGCGACTTCGTTTTATAGTATTTAATAACTTTATTTTACCGACTAAGTTTCGTATTGAAATTTTTGGAAAGCGGTCTACTTTAGGACATTAAGTTTAAATCACAAAGGTTTTCACTGAACTTCTTTGTCGTGTCGGGGTCGGCTACCTAACCTAGGGGATATGACGTGGAACGAAGTTTTCACCCAAAGTAACTGACATCTGACCTCTGAAACCCGAAAGGTAACCTGGCCCGAACCCTAGGCTACATCACATTCAAACATCATCTGAATTCAAACTTTATTTGAACGTGAGTTTCATCACGATGGTTTTTCTTCACCGTAAGAGCAGTCGGTAAACATACGTGAGTAAAACACATTGGTACATGGCGGGGATCGATCTTGGGTCTCACGATTGTAAGACCGGTGTCCTAACCACTTGGCCACCGACGTGCCACAACTTTTTCGTTGAACTCCTAAAAAAATGTTAAATATCCTAAGAATTTAAATTACTTTACCTTTCGCGAAATCAAAATTAAATGACGTGTATTTAGCCTTGATACCCTTGCGGGTCCTTTTAAATTATTCCTTCTTCCCGGAGGAAGTCCGTGATTGACCCGAAATGTATTCAAGGAAAATACTTACTTTGGCGGAAGCGGAAATGATGAGATGAGAAATCACGAATTTTTCGTTTTCTTTGCTCAGGCTGTTGCTTCCGAGAATGAAATGACAATGTAGTTTAATATTATAACTCCTACTTAACGCACAACGCAGCGCTAATATAACGTATCCGTTACCATTCCGTAACCCCGCGGTCTGTCAGATCCACAATAGAAACGTCAATCTCCTTCTAGTATGAACTATTTTTTTTGCGCAGAAGGCTCCTTGAAATCTTTGTACTGAACCAAAAGTGACCAATCAATCAAACCATGTACCTAATGTATGGTGTTTTCTGTCCCGCTTGTATTAATTTTATCAATTCCTAAACTTACGTTCACATTGCCACAATCTATCAACGAATTACCAGATAAGTAACCACCAATATATCTCTTTCCTTCACCCTTTGAAGTAAGCCACTAACCTTTATTGAATTGACCGCGACTTCATTCCTGGTGACGTATTTTTGATTCTCTAGATTGGTAATTCGCGTCCGAAATTGTAACTGTCGCATGCACTGTCATAAATCAGCTAAATAGAGCAGCCAAATTTTGCAATGACGGGTCTGATTAACTCGAGACACTACAGCTGATTGACGAAGAAAATGTAAAGTTTTTGTAACAGTCAACTAATTCTTCTGATGCTTCTAGTTTTTTGTTGTAAGTACGTAGAGAAGAAAAATTTTGACACAAGGGTTCATCGGGTCGTTGGACGACTCAGTGTCCCAGACGTAGTGTATAGGATCTATATAATAACTACGTACAAGCAAAAAGACGACACAACTTATTAAAATCAACAAAAATGTGAAAACCTCATGTTAGTAGTCAATGATACAGTGGACGGCTGATCTCTGAAAATATTCTACTGAATTAAAAATAACCCTCCTGCCTGTGCCCATCCATAACTCGGGCTGGCTTTACGCGGGCAATCGGACAGATGGACGCACACTGCTTTTACTCAACGTGAGAAATTGCAAACGGCTTTTACCAGGAACGAACGGCGGCCAGTGTGCGATCCGACACACGACACAAGGATCCAAAACCACGAACTAAACACTTCTTGACATATTAAAGCCTTCGATGAAGCCAAATGCACTATAGTTTAATTTACGACTTTGTAAAGATTTTTAGCAACCGGCACCACGGATATCAAACCATATCCGTAAGTGTTAAAGGCGTGATATGTGTACAAAATTTAGTTAAAAATGTTTTAAGGAGCGAATCTCAGGAAACTGAACAACTTTCCCCATGGAATATAAATCGAAATATAAAAAAAATTTTGGTGATCCCGTTCGAAATATACCAGCCGACTGGGTCTGGTTGTATGTGACGTCCAAAAATTTTTTTCACATTTTGCCATATGTTCCTTGAGCAAAGCTGTCATCATCCTTTGAAGCACCGCTAGTATTTATGTGTAACATTATGATATATTTTAAAAGCTGTAGTTAGTATTCTATGGTATGGTATGCTATAATATTATTTCAATAGCGCCAATAATCAGCGCAAGATTCAAGATTTCAAACGTTTATTTCCAAGTATGCTTTTAGAATGTCAGTAAGTTACAATACAGTAATGTCACTGCATAAATGAATTAGTCATCGTACTCATAACATGTAACATGAATTAGTCATCGTACTCATAAGGGGTGTAAGGGGGCCCAAATTACATCTCTCGGGCCCCAAGCCAACCTCTCCTGCTCACGGTGCACCCTGCTGGACTACTAACGAGGCTCTGGCAACCAAATCCCCACCAACCCGCACTGGGCCAGCGTGGTGGGTGACGGCCCGTACCCCCCCTTATGGATTTTACAAATAGAAATCGGCCCCAAGTGCCCGGCGGCCCCGGTGGCCGGGCAGATTCAGGCGAAAATCGACCCGGCTCCGAGACCAGGGGTGCTAGGAATCCCCGGGCGGCGTGGATCCCTCGCCGAACGACCTTGGCCCTGGCAACATATAACGCGTGCACACTGCGGACGGAAGAGAAGTTAGTGGAACTCGAGGAAGAACTGAGCAGGTTACGGTGGGACATAGTGGGACTGTCCGAAGTCCGAAGAGAGGGGGAGGACACGATAGCCCTGAAGTCAGGTAACCTGCTCTACTTCCGGGAGGGCGACCATCTGTCCCAAGGTGGTGTCGGGTTCATCGTCCACAAGTCCCTCGTGAACAACGTAGTACAGGTCGGGAGTATTTCAAATAGGGTGGCATTCCTTATACTCAGAATAACTAAACGTTATTCGCTGAAGGTCATACAGGCATACGCCCCAACTTCGAAGTACCCCGACGAGGACGTGGAGGCAATGTATGAGGACATATCCAAAGCCATACATACCTCCAGGACTCATTACACGGTGGTCATGGGGGATTTCAACGCTAAGCTGGGCAATCGTTGCGGTGACGAACTGAGAGTTGGGCCATTTGGTATTGGGGTGAAGAACAGCCGAGGTCAAATGCTGGTCGACTTCATGGAGAAGGAGGGACTCTTTATGATGAACTCGTTCTTCAGGAAACGGCCGCATCGAAAATGGACCTGGAAGAGCCCCGACGGTGTTACCAAAAATGAGATAGACTTCATCATGACAGACAAAAAACGGATATTCAACGATGTCTCTGTGATCAATTCGTTCAAAACGGGTAGCGATCACCGAATGGTAAGAGGCACGTTGAATCTTAATGTAAAAGCCGAGAGATCACGTCTGATGAAGTCTACGCTCCGACCAGCACCTGCCCAAATCCAAAACCCTGAGAGCTTTCAGCTCCACCTGCAAAACCGCTTCGATTGCCTGGGTGAGTGTATCGACGTGGACGACTATAACGACAGGGTCGTGGAAACTGTCCTTACGGTTGGCTCTAAGTTCTTCAAACCCAATCGTACGAACAGAACCAAAAAAATCTCAGACCATACTTCGAGGCTCATGGAGGAACGACGCGAGATGATTCTGCAGTCGTCGGAGGATACTTCCCAATATCGGCAGCTCAATAGGCAGATCTCTAAGTCTTTGACCCGCGACATACGCCAATTTAATACTTACCGTATTAAAGAGGCAATTGAGCGCAACAATGGCTCCAAGGTGTTTGCTAGGGATCTGTCGATAGGCCAGAGCCAACTAGCGAAGCTAAAGACCGACGATGGCAGAATCGTATCGTCCAAGCCCGAGCTATTGGAAGAGGTCGAGAAGTTCTACGGACAGTTATACGCGACAACATGCACACCTGTCAATAATCGGGTCGCAGATCCAAGAGCTCGATTAACCCGGCACTACACAGAAGACATCCCGGACGTCAGCTTGTACGAGATTAGTATGGCTCTGAAACAGCTAAAACACAGCAAGGCGCCGGGTGATGTTGGAGTTACGGCAGAGCTTCTGAAAGCCGGTGGTAAACCGATACTTAAAGCACTGCAGAAATTGTTTAACTCTGTCATACTCGAGGGCAAAACGCCACAGGCATGGCACAGAGGCGTGGTGATGCTGTTCTTCAAAAAGGGCGATAAGTCTTTGCTGAAGAACTACAGACCCATCACGCTTCTGAGCCATGTCTACAAGCTGTTCTCAAGAGTCATAACGAATCGTCTCGCACGCAGGCTCGACGACTTCCAGCCTCCCGAACAAGCCGGCTTCCGAAAAGGCTTTAGCACCGTGGATCACATTCATACGCTGAGGCAAGTTATACAGAAGACTGAAGAGTATAACCAACCACTCTGCCTCGCGTTTGTGGACTACGAAAAAGCCTTCGATTCGATCGAAACATGGGCCGTACTTCAGTCTCTTCAGCGGTGCCAAGCTGACTATCGGTATATCGAAGTGTTGAAGTCCTTGTACGAAAGCGCCACCATGTCAGTTCGAATTCAGGACCAGGACTCGAAACCTATCCAGTTGCAGCGAGGAGTGAGACAGGGAGATGTAATATCACCGAAACTGTTCACAGCAGCACTGGAAGACGTCTTCAAGCTTTTGGACTGGAGAGGACTTGGCATCAACATCAACGGCGAGTATCTGACTCACCTTCGTTTTGCCGACGATATCGTGGTCATGGCGGAAACCCTGGAGGACCTCGGTACAATGCTCGATGACCTCAATAGAGCCTCCCAACAAGTGGGTCTAAAAATGAACATGGACAAGACCAAGGTTATGTCAAACTCTCTTGTTGCACCCATTACTCTGACAGTTGGGGGCTCTACTCTGGAAGTTGTCGACGAGTATGTCTACCTGGGACAAATAGTCCAGCTGGGTAGGTCCAACTTTCAGAAAGAGGTCAATCGTCGAATCCAACTCGGCTGGGCAGCGTTCGGGAAGCTACGTAACATCTTCTCTTCTCAACAACTACCGCAGTGCCTCAAGACAAAAGTCTGGGATCAGTGCGTGTTGCCAGTGATGACCTACGGAGTTGAGACGTGGCCGCTAACAATGGGCCTCATAAGAAGGCTCAAGGTCACTCAAAGGGCAATGGAAAGGGCTATGCTCGGAGTTTCTCTCCGCGATCGAATCAGAAATGAGGAAATCCGGAGAAGAACCAAAGCCACCGACATAGCTCGAAGGATTGCGCAACTTAAGTGGCAGTGGGCGGGGCATATTGCTCGTAGGACCGATGGCCGCTAGGGCCGGAAAGTTCTCGAGTGGCGGCCACGGACCGGTAGACGCAGCGTAGGTAGGCCTCCCACAAGGTGGACCGACGATCTGGTGAAGGTCGCGGGAAGCCGCTGGATGCGGGTGGCGCTGGACCGATCATCGTGGAGATCCTTGGGGGAGGCCTATGTCCTGCAGTGGACGTCTATCGGCTGAAACGACGACGACGACGACGACTCATAACATAACAATTTTATTTTATGTTCCTAATAGAAACGCGGCGCGTAATAACCACTTCATACGATCCCGTGATGTGGCAGTGACAGAGAGCTACTTCCTCATGCGAATGCAACACAGATAAACAACTCCAGCCCAATAATCCAGGAATAATCCGCTCTTGATCCCATTCGCTGGTCGCTACTCGTTACTGATATAGACGGAGTATCATAAAATTCACAGACTAAGCTAAAAAAGCTCCACTAAACTTAGCTTCAACTCCTTCAATCATACGCGCACGCACACACTGCAAAAATAAATAAATAAATAAATAAAAGAAGATGTCTCTCACACAATCCCCATACTATCAGCGCTCGCTATCGCAGTATCATCCTTCGAGTACAGTTTTTGTATTGGGAGTGACGTTTCTAGTATGGATCTGACAGACCGCTGCGATATTTTTGCGCTCCGTCGTGCGTCAAGTGTGTTCCTCGCTTCACTGGTAGATAGATAGTTAGTTTTTTTTGCTTATTTTACATTAGAAAGAGATTAGATCAAGAGTTAAGTAGGTAACCAAAGAATACGTAGAAAACGGCTAAATATTTTTTTTGTTTATAAAATTGTAGTAAGAACATCGATTTTATTGTATTTTAAGGACAATTTCAGTAATCTACGAATACGTAAGTTTATACGGAACTAAGTAAATCCAACGTACATTATTAAAAGCACTTATTACTTAAAGTTCCCAGCGTTTCACAAGACCACTAAACCAGAAAGTTGTTAGAGTCCGCAACGACCAATCAGAGGCAGCTTGCAATAGCTTCGTTTGTATTACTTGGATATCTGAATGTATCGCAGTCTAAAAGCTATTGGTCTGTGTTTCCGCTACAGTTCACTTCAGAAATAGCTATAGTTTTGGAGCGAAACAGTGTGACCATTTGTGATTGGATTCTGTCTTTAGTGCAGATTTGTAGCGACAGTATATGTCAGTAGTATATCACGTCCGGGGCATACAATCGACTAATGATCTGACGAACCCTAGTGTCTCAGTGCTTCAATCATTTACTCAGAAGATAGTTTATCTTTTATTGAGTTCTAGGGAATGGCGGCTTCACATGCCCTCCAAAACCAGGAAAGATCTCTCTTATTAAAAGTCTGCCTGCATGGCTAACATGCATGCCACGATAAAATTTTGTCACCGCAATAT
This sequence comes from Keiferia lycopersicella, assembly GCA_029255805.1. Classification (NCBI taxonomy): domain Eukaryota; kingdom Metazoa; phylum Arthropoda; class Insecta; order Lepidoptera; family Gelechiidae; genus Keiferia; species Keiferia lycopersicella. The sequence continues at coordinate 12,006,487 of JARACZ010000004.1, read as the reverse complement.
GTCTTCTACGGCTAACTTCCCTGCGAATTAGTTACGCATTCTTCCGTAGTGACCAATATCACGAAGAACTTATTACTTGCAATTAATTAATGGAAAGGATTAATGATTTAAGTTTGTTACAATTGCAGAATTTTCAACTGTTGAGCTGGCAACACTGACCGAAACCATTGGATGTAACGGTTGTTGTATTGAAACAGAAAGGCCAATGTATCTAACTGATATATTAGTCTTGTTTCCCGATACAGCTAGCCTCGAAAGCGGTCTTTAGAACGTTCATAATAGGGGAAGAAAACCGGAACCGGAAACCGGTTTTGGTAAAACAAGGTTTTATTCGTAATTTTTATCGTTGCTAGGGCAAATACTTGCCTAGAACCTGCACTCTTATTTGCAAGCTATTTGTCACTCTAATAGTTACCTAAGTAGGTAACTGCTCACGAAACCCGCGGTTATTTCCAAAAACCAGAAAAAGACTGATATAAAAGACATATTATTAACTATTTTTTCAGCCTATGTTCCTTGGGGATAGTTGTTCTGTTTCATGGGCTGGTTCACCCCTTAACATATTTGCACCTACAACTTTTCCCTATCCCCTCCTCCGTCGTTATTTGGCCAACTGGCCTCATCATCCATCACTCCTCCCAATATTTTAATATAATATTCAGTAATTATCATCTTTCAAGTCTACAAAACAAAGCTTTTACTTACTTAAAACAAAATGCGTAACAACACAACATTACATTACGAGCGAAATAAAATATGGTTCTTTCCACTTAAAATAGCTTTGTCTGGGTTTAACTTAAAATTCCTTTTCGCAGATTTATGAGGGTCATATTTTCTCATCAGCTGAGGGTTTCTGGTGACTAATTTGGAAGTGTAGTGTACACGTTAGAGGGATGGCAAACGTGCCGCAAAATGTTGCGGTTTTTGATAGCTATGCCTCCTCCTCCTGTATCCTGTGGGACACGGAGTCAACGAACGAACCGATGAATCCTGGTGTCAGTCTTTTCACCGCCTACTACTAATATCAGGCTTTTGACAAGGTTGTTTTGTGGTTAGAGTTAGAGAGTGTGTAAAGTTAGAATAGACAACAACCGAAACCGATCTGCTTGACGTGCTCTCTGAAGCTTGGAGGTGGTTTAGTCTGCAATGTCTTAACTAGACTACGAACAAATTCACCAAATAAGAAATATCAACTTTGTGAGTGCCCGACCGGAAATCGAACACGGAACCTTTGTGCCGCGTGGAGACACACCACCACCACTGCGTCACATCAACTGTCAAGCAAATGACAGTCTGTGACACCCGCGCGATGATTCCCCTTCAACTTAACGCACAACGGAGCTCTAAAATATCGCAGCGGTCTACTAGAAGCGTCACTCCCCATACTAAAACTGCTCTCGACGGCCGACGCAGCTATAGCGCTCCGTAGTGCGTTAAGTATGAGACTCTGTGGGAATACGTTATCGGACGCGACGCTTTAATTCAATTTAATTCTATTACTTTTGTCAATAATGCCGGACCGGCAAAATACCGCGGATTAGTGTGGAGCATGTAAAACCTTTTTGTTAGTGTACGTCTAGGTATTACGCATTAGTAAGTTTACTCACTAGGCACGTAATAGTAGTGTATGTGGGGCAAATGCACTAGCCGTGTTGGGACCAATAGTGGCTCAGGTGGGGTTTACATGACGGAGTATAAGTAGTAGTTGAATTATGAGTGAATTTTTAGATGAAACTGGCGTATTTTTATTTGAAGATGAGCTTGTTAATCTTGTGAGTGATGTTAGTAGATGGCGCAATGCAACGCTAAAATTGTTATTTCGTTCGCTCGATGCGTTCATCCGTAACGCTGCGTTGTGCTTTAGTGATGAACGTAGGTTATTTTATTTTTCATGCGAGTTTAAAACACAAAAAAACCCTTTCTACTTCTGCAGTACCTGTCTTTTGTTCTAGAGTTTTCATTCCCAAAAACAGGGGGGAACTGTAAGTCTATGCCTTGGCTGTTCATATGGCTAAAACTGACATGTGCTGATGCCATAATCACCATAAAAGACACTGACACCTCACAGGCTTCTCAGATCTCAATGGTGAATCCGTTAGACACGATAAAAAAACCCCTGACTAGATTTGAGCAACCAGAGTGTCGCAAATGCTAATCGTCTACATGCAAACAGTGGCTCTACCCTTTATAGGATAAAAACACGCTGACAGTAGGGCCACACCCAACAGGTTTACGAGCGTGCAGCGGTGGACCCGTGGCCCTGTTCAAGCTATAAAACAATTTAATGCGTCAACTTTGTCAAGTGCCATTCTCGCCTGAAAGCCACAGCCCTTCGCACAGTAATTAAATAAGTAACCTATACAGAGCAAACTTACTTTTTTCTTTTGTATGTTTCTTTTGTTACGAAATTTATCATTCTCCTTGCCTTATTCCGTTTCTCTGTCGGGGTCGGCTACCTAAAATAGGAGATTTCACGTGGAAACAAGTTTTTACACAGAGTGACTGTCATCTTACCCGAAACCCCTGCAACCTGGCACGAATCCTAGTCATATTCAAATATCATCTGAATTCAAATTTTTTACATTACTATGTTTTCCTTCACCGTAAGAGCAGTCGGTAAATGTACGTGAGTAAAAACACATTGGTACATGACGGGATTCGAACTCGGGGCTCACGATTGTAAGACCGGTGTCCTAACCACTTGGCCATCACGCTCCTCATCTGTTCCGAAGTAATCAGTTTCAAAACTTTATTTGCGATGAAACTATAATATTAGACTTGAAGTTCATAATTTTCAGTCACTTGAATCGTAACACTTGAAACGTAACACACAGGAAATTTTCACGTCCCTTAATCGCTTCTTCCAACACCCGTGGGAAAGAATGGGGGTGATGCTATTTTAAGCTGGCATCACACGGAAATGGTCATTTCATTTATAGTTTGAAATTTTCAATACAGTCGCTTTTAGATGACAAATGCTTAGTTTGTGGATCCCACAGCTCGTTAAGAGGACGGGTCTCATAATGGCGGCGTATATTTTAATCACTTTCAGTGCTTATAAAATAAATTCTGGCCTGAGTGCGGTTCACACATCTAACGCACGATGCTGCGCATCCTTAGCGCATTTGTAGCGCATGCGTCTTTCAGATGTAAGGAAATTTTGAATTGACAATATTAAACGCCAACGTTGACGCATGGACAACATAAACACCTAGGTTGACGGATGCGTCTGTCAAACAACGCAAGTTTATCTAGTGCTTCTGCATCAGCATCGGTTTTCAAGAATAAGAAATACAAAATTTCCATGAATTTGATGTATGTATGCGTTAAAAATGCGCAGCGTTGCGCGTTAGATGTAAGAACCGCCATAAATCCTGGCCCTAAGTACGGACGTTATATTGATGGCGGCTCGAAGTGCTGATCTCTGTCCAGTTTTATCCCGACCCTTGTCATTACGGTGTTACATACGCACTACTAGCGCCTTCAGTATAAATTAATTATTATGTAAGTTTGCACGATTTACTTGTCAAATGTTTGGTAGATAGTTTGGGTCTCTACGTTTCGGCTGTTTACGATAGCAGCCTTCTAATGAGAAATCGTACATAACTATACTTGTTCGGTTGGTTATAAAATTATTTACTGACCGAATATGCACCGCAAATAAGGCAATTTTTTTAGAAACCAATACGCAAAATATCATTGTGCACCGCCATAGACTTTGCTGAATTAGCTATCTTTATTCCAACTTATTCTATCTTACTTTTCATATTGCCCATTATTCCTAATATTAAATGTTGTTGGTAATATCATCCTCGTCATGTTTTATTTTATGAATAAATATCACACGTGTTCAATGTTCAGTCAGGGTTTTTTTTCTCCTGGAGGGCGCCACTACTCTAAAGTTTAACCCTAACGTAACCGCTGCTTTAGACCCTTTTTGAAATAGGTTAAAAGTCAAAATGGAATTTATTATACCTGCAAACTTGGGTTGATTGTGCGGATTGTTTTGGGGCTCGTTTGTTAATTTCAAGGCCAATTGGGTGTTGTTAATCTAATCTCGAATGTTCGGCCTAACAACAGTGCCTTTTACAAAATTTCTGATACAAGAGGGCTCATCGGGTCGTTAGAGGACTCGTTGTCCTATTTCCTGCACGAAAAGAACGCAAATTTTTATTTTACCTTCGTGCCATACTTACCTAGTTGCTTGATTGTACGAAACTAGAGAGATATAGTAAATTTTGTATCGACTCTGCTACGGCGTAGTACTAGCTACGGCGTAGTATGCTACGGTAACGATGAAGTATGTCTGAAACTATCTGTTTTGTTGGGTCGTGGGTTCGATCTCCACATTACAGAAATATTTGTTTAGTCAATTGTCAACATATATATACATACATACGTATATCATGCCTTTATCCCTTGCGGGGTAGGCAGAGCGTTAACAGCCGTAAGAATACGGTCGCTATCGCCACGTCTGACATTTTTGAGTATTGTTTTCTAAGGTTGTTTCGGAAAACATGTGTATCACTATAGTGACAGGTTGTCAGCCTGTCGCCTAAAAATTGTAATAGACCAATACTCTCGAGTCCCTTAGTCGCCTCTTACGACACCCACGGGAAGGATGTGGGGTGATGCTATTCTAAGCCGGCATCACACGGCATTTGTCAAACATTTGTTTTTTTGGGTGTTTTCTATGTATGATTATGTATTTATTTTCAAAAAAGGTATATAAGTATCAGCTATATACTTCCCATAGTACTAGTTTTGCTTAGTTTTGGGAAAGATGGCACTGTGTGAATTATTTATGTTTTAATCTTACTAACTTGTTTGATTGCTAAAATTCATAAAGTAGTTTTTTGACGTGACAAACCTGAAAAATCAAATTACTTACAGCTTTGTGTAAATAAGTACAATGAATGATATCGGAGTATATTGATTTTGGACTTAAGTAATGTCGAAGTTCAGTTTTCTGGTCAAAAATAAGGTACTGAAAATTTTGAAACTGCGATACTCACTCCAAGGAACGCAGTTCAAAAATGCAATATTTCGATCATTATTTCGCAGCTTCGTCTCGTTCGATACAGCAGGGACGCTGACAGCTAATTGCCACTCGTGTACAGCTTGCGATCGCAAAGTCACAAAACAATAAACCAATCAGACAAATAATTGGATTTGGATATTTTGTATGAAAATACAGATAGATGACGTCATTTCTCTCTAGCTTGGCTAGCGTCAATACAGGGTGTAAAAATATTAGCTGCAAATATTTTAAGGGGTGAATCAGCCCTTGAAACTGAACAACTTTATATTTTTACACCTTATATATTTTTTTGTTTATTCAATCAAACTCTGAATAATTCGAAAAGTGTTACATGGAGTATGAAGTGTTTTTGGATAGTAAGCGTAAGTACAACTTTTGTATTTAATTAACAGTCATCTAGCGAATCGCCACTTAGAGCTTGCGATCGCAGTTATAAACAATGCGCCAATCAGACAAATAATTGAATTTGAGAATAAGCTAGATGATTGGCAGATCAAATGAGACACTTTTAAAACGTCCTAAAACGATATTTAGTATAAAGGAAAATAATAAATTGAAAAAATTACTAGCGTCGACCGAATATAGTGAGTGCAAAAATCCCAATAAATTGACATTTTGTTTGAAAAATTCAAATATAGAATTTCAATTAAATAAATATTGTCCGCAAGAAATATGGCTCCGTATTTCGGATGGCACGGTAAGCCATAGGACGCGGTTGCTGGCTTTGATCACTTAGACAGCGGTCGTTACACAACCATGTCAGAAGTCTTATTTGTAGAAGGCGGTTGAAAAATTCTTACACTAAGGTTTATCAGGTCGTTGGACGACTTGGTGTCCCACATAAAAAAAGAGAATAAATATGAATTATGATAACCTCACGACTGACAACCATGCATGAGAATGTGCTCCTACAAAAACTTTAAAAGATTTCACATAGTTTTACATTGATTTCCTGATTTTCGTCTTTGATCCTTCGCCTTGGGGAAAACTGTTCAGTTTGTCGGGTTTAATTAGCGTTTTTGAAAAATTGGGCACCCAGAGATACTTTGGACGCAGTTGTTTTTTTTAACAAACATATTCGCTCAAACAAACGCTCGCTCAGTTCTAACAAACACACACCTAAATTCCCGTTTAGAAGTGACTAAGACATATTTATTCTTATCAAGTATATTAGCTATTCTTGTTACCCGAAAAACGTATATTAATGGTAACCGCACATTTCGCCCGGTCGGTCGGTGGACAGGGTAAACGCGATAGTTGTCGACCACCCCTAACCCGTCCGGCGCGATAGCCTTAATGGACCGTTTACTAGGGATGCGACTTTAGCAATAAAAACGATTTTTTAATATTCGATTAATTCTAGTCAGAAAAATATCGATTGAAAGTTAATGTATTTTTGGTAGGTGTTCATACAAAATTTGATTTCTAAAATAATCGGCTATCTATATGATGACTTGAGTTTACGCAATACAATTTTTTTTCGTATAAACCGACTGAGGAAAAATATATTTCAGACCGGCAAATAAAACCTATCTACTTACGTACTTCAGACTCGGACTTAAAATAAAGTGTTTTTTTAATTGATATTACGCAGGACCCGAAACCATTTCTTGGTTGGTGCGAATACGTGGAACAAAAATGTAATATGTTAAGTTCTCGTAAATTTTAGAAATTAATTGATTAAAAATAGTTTTCTATTTTCGAGAAATAATCGATTGGTTTTAATTCGATTATTTTCCCGCATCCCTACCATACCTTCACGCTCATATTTTTATGGCACAGATAATGAACAAACTGAGCAATAAAAATATTTTAACTTGAGGGGGCACGCACGAGTAAATAACTGTTATCAAATGTTTTTATGACAGAAAAAAAGGACCGGTTTTTTATCGGTAGCAATAGTGTTGGCTTTTATTTTATTGTTCGGGATTTGTGTAATTGGAAAATCAAATTATGCCAGACCATCTTAACCTACTTGACGCACGACGGACTGCTAAAATATTACAGTGGTCTGTCAGATCCATACTAGAATCGTCAATCTCCATACTAAAACCGCACTCGACGGACGACGCTGCGTCGACAGTTTTAGTATGGGGATGACAGAACGCGGTATATTTTATTTTAACGCGGTCCGCCTTATTTATTGTTCGGGATTTGTGCAATTTTAGAATCAAATTTTAACCTATTATAAGGCATGTTGAATTAATGATAGTAGTAAAATAACTAATCACGTATTGTCGGTGGCAGATCAAGATACCATTCCGTTAAAGAAATTAAGATAGAGATATTATTAGTTGAACAACTTCAAGGGATCATTGAACAATAATTCTCACGAAAAAAGATTAATGCATCAAAACACCTGAATCCAATGTGTTAGCCGATTATTTAGAATGGTAGATCCGAATCTGCATTTTATTACCATATAAGAAATAAGAACCTTTTCCCATACATTAGTTATTTTACTATTCGAGAGCGTCGGTGGCCAGACGGTTAGGACACCGGTCTTACAATTGTGAGACGCGAGTGCGATTCCCATTTACCAATGTGTTTTTACTGCTGTTACGGTGAAGTTAAAACATCGTGATGAAACCCACATTCAAATAAAGTTGAATTCAGATGGTGATTGAAGATGACTTAGCCTAAGATTTGAGCCAGGTTAGCCTTGGGGTTGTAGAGGCCAGATGTCAGTCGCTCTGTATAAAAACTTGGTTCCACGACAAAGGTAGCCGACCACGACAGAAAAACGAGATAAGGCAAGGAGACTGATGATAAGTTATTTTATTATTAATAACCAATTTAAACCCAAGCCGACTGTACTTACGATAGTCTTAAGATGCGAAATTAGTTCAGTTAACTCTAAGTATCAAACATGAGCCTAACTATTTAAATTCATACTTGAGTGCTTGGGTTGTTTATAATACTGAATCCAATTTATTTAGTTGGTTTGTATCTCTTGTAAGGATGCCTACAGACGGAAGGCATTTCGTCGACGGCAGCCGTTCTTCTTTTCGTGTTGAATATCGAGTCGTTCAACTACCCGATGAACCAGGATGTCAGAATCTTAAACACCTTTTACAGATTAAACCGGCCTCTGACATGTTTCAGTAATGACCATCGTCTAAGTCATCACAGACAGCAACCGTAATTTCCAAAACACGGAACCATCTTACTTACGTACAATCAGGTGTGACTGAATGGAATTAAAATCACATTTAAAATTTTGCGTAGCAGGGAGTCACACTACCAATGATGTACATCAGTCGGTTGCCAACGGATTGACAGCAGTCATCGAAAAGTGTTGCCTCTTTGTCGCTTAATCCGCGAATTCGCTTGCACTTCAAGTCTTATATGGAACGCCTCCGAGCGAGATATCGCCGCATGATTCATGTTTTTTGGTGCGTGCAGCCGGCCCCATCGAATTATCAGACGTTTTCACGCCAAAACATGTTTTGAATAAATATTTTCGCGATATAGAGTAGTGACTTATAGTTTTTGGTGTCAAAATATCTCCAAAGGGTGCAGTCGACTTTTCGGCAACTACCATCGCGTCAACTCACAGACGACAGCCACTGAACTGCCACGCAATACGTTTCAAAACTTTGCCGCCCGTCTGTAAGCAGCCCAATATACACCGAGATGGTATTAAGGTCGTCCTGTACGACCTGAAGACCTGGGTCCTACTTGGAGGTCGTAAAGTCACAGACAATTCTCGAGCCAAGTGTCACTAATGGTACGTAGGGAGACCATGGTATGTATTAAGACGAATACTTATGACGAAAACCTATTATATAAAACAAGGGTAGGTAATTTTGCGGCCGTTAACGCTCTGGCTGCCCCGCAAGGGATAGAGGCGTGATGTGTGTGTGTGTGTGTGTGTGTGTGTGTGTGTGTGTGTGTGTGTGTGTGTGTGTGTGTGTGTGTGTGTGTGTGTGTGCGTAATAGAAATAAACCACATACATCAGCACGCATTCATGGCGATTTTTACCCCGTGGCAGAAATCTATTAGCAGTATTAGGTGATCGACACAGTTCTTCATGTCTTTGGAAGACTCGATATTCAGTCGATAATGTTTTTAATTCCTTATTTGCATCTATAACTTTAGGCGACAGGCTGACAACGTGTCACTATAGTGATACTCGAATCATCTGAAGGGGCCCTCAATACTTGTCAGACGTGGCGCTAACGACCGTAATTTTACGATTGTTAACGCTCTGCCTACCCCACAAGAGATAAAGGCGTGATTTGTGTATGTACTCGTATGTATGTATTTTCATTTATAAGAAATATCGTTTTATTACCGCCGCGTGTGGTAATTCACGGTTGATTTACCTGTCCTACGCATTCCACCATCTAACGTGTCCTTCGAAGCACGGAACCAAGCGCTGGTAATCCCGCCTTATCTCAGACATTTATCCGAGCCGGCCGCCGCGTGTCGGAATGCACGGTTTATTTACTTTGGGCTGAGGTGACCACATTCCACTATCTAACGTGCCCTTCGGAGCACGGAACCATGCACTGATGATCCCGCCTAATCTCTGAGATTTACTCCAGCCACTCGCCGCGTGTCGGAATGCACGTTTGATTTATTCCGTGCCGAGTTCAGCCTGCATTTGACGACCGATGTGGCGCAGTGGTAGTGCGACTGCCTTTGACGCAGAAGGTTCCGGGTTCGATTTTCTGTGAGTCATTCACAAAGTTGATATTTATCACTTTGTGAATTTGTTCCCAGTCTAATTAGGACATTGCAGGCTGAACCACCCGATTGTCCGTAAGTAAGATGGTTCCGTGTTTCGGATGGCACGTTAAGCCGTAGGTCCCGGTTGCAGTCTGTGATCACTTAGACGGTGGTCGTTACACAACCATGTCAGAAGCTTGCTAGATGTAGAAAGCGGTTGAAAAATTCTGACACTAGGGTTCATCGGGTCGTTGGACGACTTGGTGTCCCACACGAAAAAAAAAGAAGAAAAAGAAGCCTGCATTAATAAAACAAGCCGAAAACAATGCCACAAAATGATTGACAAATATCAAGTTAGTGTCCCGAGAATCGCTCAGATTACAGGCAACATTATGTACCTATGGTAAAAAAAATATTGTACTAAAATGAAATTAATATACTTATCAAAAAATTTACAAGCGGTAAGCGGCGGCGGTGGTAGTGCAGTGGGCCGGTACCCCACACGGCCCGGGTTCGATTCCCGGTCCACGCTTGTAAAATTTTCGATTTCTTATTTTCATTTATTAGAATAATATAGCAATAGCACTGTGATTGTGGTAAATCCTAATAATGTTGTACAAGCCTACTATGCAACTGCGCAACTTCTACAGCCACAAAAGTCCACTGCTGGACATGGGCCTCCCTAAATGGGAGGTATTGCCATACTCACCGCGCTTGGCAGGCAGATTGGCGAGCGCAGTGCAAGATTTGTGGGTATTCACAGGGAACGCTACTGCCCGTCCCATGGATTTGGGTGTACGACATCCGCGGGTAATAGTGGGATCTTCGTCGTGTCAAAGTATTATACTTATATTTTCGATTGCCAGTATTTGGCGATGGGGTGATGCTATTCTAAGCCAGCACCACACGGTATCTACGCAGCCAAAAGTGTAATTCATAGATGTGCCTTATCCCTTACAGGATTTGATCCCGCCTAATCTCCCTACGGCGCATCGGAAGGCACGTTTGATTTATTCCGTGCCGGGGTGACCGCACGGTTAGATTACGCAGGGCAGGTCTGATTTTAACACAACCACGCAGCGTGGACAGGAAACGTGTTTTCATTTGCTTTGCTATGCCTTGTTTGCTTGAAAAAAAAATTCATTCAGCTATGCAAGTCAGGAGTCAAATTATAAAGGGTTGAACTGAATCGAACTGATGAACCCTGGTTTATGAGTTTTTCAACCGCCGCCTACTACTACACTCTGTAAAATCTAGCTTGATATCTGAATCCCAATAGTAAATCTAACTCATTCTGTTATTATCATCAAATAGACATAAAACTCCGTGCATTAAGAAACGCATTCTGAAATTGGGTTCATACGCTGTTCTAGGACTGAGTGCAATCTCATTCTGTGACGTCACTCCTCATACGACAATATTAACCGCCACTGACAACACAAGAGCAAAGACCCCTATTCGAAATCAAGATTCGAATCTTACCGCGGCATACGTTCTTCTTCTTTTTTGCTTGAATTGTCTAGTTGCACAATCAAGCTCATTACCGGTTATAAAGAGCTACAAGATATCCACTGCTGGACAAAGTTAATGGTTATAATTCTTACAGACGAATTCTTAAACGATAGATCATAGTGTGAAAAACCACTAAACTTTAATACGAGTATTTTGTGTTACTGTGTGGCACTTGGAGGTGCCACAAAACAAAAAACGACAGGTTGACTCTTCTAACCTTCTATTTTTGATAATGTAGTAAAAAAACCCTAAAACAATAAAACTAGGTTAGCACTGATGATGGATGAGTAAGGAATGAAGATGAATAAGCTAGGACAGATAAGTAAGAACCTCGGTTAGGGTTTCCTTGATATTTTTATGACCGAAGACGGTGATGCTTTTCACTTCACTATTTATACGATTTACACTTGTGATCTTATTCCACAATCTTATTTGCGATAATATTATATTACGTTATTTATTGTACTATCGTTCCTGTTGGAGGATTTAGTATAGACCGAGTCAAAAGTCAGGAAATACGTGTGAGGACATTCCAATTTCGTAGTTTGAAATTATTTGTAAAAGGACATGTGATTTGGAAAGGATGCCGACACAAAGTTTTTACTCTGCTACAACTGCTAGACATTGCTCCGTTTTTAGGATAATTATATAAGAAAAAGCGTGAAGTGTCTATGAGGTGTGGTGAGCTTGCACCTAAAGGTCGTATCCAGTCAGGAATAAAGCAGTCTATGAAGGTAGAGGCATTATCTAAGTCCAGCACAGGATGACTGAGGTTTGCCTTATAGTAAGTGGTTGAAGAACTCTAACAACATAGTCCTCTCTATGTCCCACACGAAAAGAAGTACAAAGAAGATAACCTGGCAAATCTGTATAAGCAAAGTCCATAAATAATCTGTCTGTGAGCAACAGACAGTTCTCATATCGCTTTATTCTCCGAGCATGTTTCTCCCCCGTCTGGCTCCATCGCCATTTACTTCCATCAAGCGCTAATTGTATCTGATTTCTCTCATTTATATGACGCGACGTGGCCTTTCTCTCTCTCGCTTTTAAAGACGCTACTTGACAATATGAAAAACGATGAGATGGTCGGCGGATTGCACACTTAACGCACGATGGACTGCTAAAATATCGCAGCGGTCTGTCAGATCCATACTAGAAACGTCACTCCCCATACTAAAACCGCTCAACCGCTGTCGACGCAGCGCTATCGCAGCGTCGTCCGTCGAGAGCGGTTTTAGTATGGGAAGTGACGTTTCTAGTATGGATCTGACAGACCTCTGCTATGTTTTAGCGCTCCGTCATGCGTTAATTGTGAGATCCGCCGCAATATGAAAAACGATGAGATAGGTAGGCAACTTTGGATATGATATTTCAATATCAAGAGATCAAAACATTAACAGAAAATAGAAATTAATGGAAATAGCTCCACCAATGAGAGAGTAGCTTTTAAATTTAATGATGATACGAAGAGTGAACGAAAAATAAGTTAAACGTGCAAGTAGGCAAACCAACCGGTAAGGTTGGCGAATCGCGTCGGTTGGCAAAATAGACGCAAAGCAAAGCCGCATACTCCAAAGCCGACACTGATTTTCTTGTGGGACATCAAGTCGTCCAAAGACCCGATAAACCCTGGTGTCGGAGTTTTTCAACCGACTACCGCAATACAGTCGTTAGTTGCTAGCGCAGCATCGTCCGTCGAGTGCAGTTTTAGGGGAGTGACGTTTCTAGTATGGATCTGACAGACTGCTGCGATATTTTTGCGCTCCGTCGTGTGTCAAGTGTGCGATCCACCTTAGGAATCTAAAAGATCTTGGAGTCGAAATCGAATCCCACTCGTGCGAAATGGTTTCAATATTTCCTTGTTAAGACTCCTATCGCATAACTATCGAGTGTAAACCGGTTTATTCCAGTTTGCGGCGGCCACCAACTAAATGGGCAATAATGGCGTCGCTTACTTCCGAACCGCTGCCAGGAACAACTTAGCAGAGAAAAACGGGCTTAGATTACAATAACTACGAGGTTTTAATGTTGGAAGTGGGTGGGTTTTTCTCTACAAACCAGAGAACTAGAGACACGTACGAGTATAACTTTTTTGCCCGGTGGTTTCCATTTTAGTGCGAAAAATAGCATTTGAACCGATTCTCTTTAGCGTCTTAATTATGAAAGCACAATAGAACAAAAAACAACCGTTACATTCATCGGCTCCAATTAAAAAAACATACACACACACACACACAAAACACGCCTAAATCTCTGATGGGGTAGGCAGAGCGTTAACGACCGTAATTTTACGATCGCCACGTCTGGCAAATGTTTGAAGGTCGTTTCAGATAAGCCGTGTATCGCTATAGTAACAGGTTCACAGCCTGCCACCTAAAATGCAGTACACTTAAAACCCTCGAGTCCCTTAGCCAGCTTCTACGACACCCACGGGAAAGAAATGAGGTGATGCTATTCTAAGCCGGCATCACACGGCAATTAAAAAAAAAGAAGTTTAAAATATTGAAACAATATGTCAAACTAGTAGTATACACTTTTTGACAAAGCTTTCTATACTTCAATTAAACTCACAAAATATAAATGTCATAGATATTTTACGTTGCTTCAAAGTTTATCTCATTTCATTTCAATGTTTTAGTAAGTTCATTTCTCAGCCTATCCGGGGATTCCCCGCGCAATCTTTTAGCACGGTAATAAATACCCGAAATTCCCAACTGCTGTATAACATTAAGTGGGTACTTCGAATTCCACTCCTTCAGTGTTGCCAACATTGTAGCATTAATCTACATTTCTCGCAATGCGTACCAAATGTTTTTTGTCAAGAGTGAACTTATGCAAACACAACTGTGACTTATGCAAAAATATTGCATTTTTCTACCATGAAAATATTACTTGAAAATGTCTTGAAATAGATTCGAAAAAGTTAGTGAAAATTTTAATCATGTTTTCAAAACTTCGAAGTGTAAATATCATTTTCAACTTGAATAACCACAACATTTCACCCCTTCACATTGGTTCCTGTTCAAGCCTAGTATTCTTTTACGAAACCGACTCGTAGAAACGGGGTGATGCTTTTCTTAGCACTATCCGTAAAAAAATGTTCCTATTTAAGATAGTAATTTGAATTTATGAGCCATTCAAAAAATTGGGTACATATTATTATTTTCTTAAATGACGAGTCTAAATCTGATAACAATATAATTATGGCTACAATCAAGCATTAGTGCTTTCTTGAAGAGGCAAAATGAATTAATCAATGGCTGATACTAACATGTCACTGCGGAAATAATAAAAATACTCCCATACGACCTCCCATTTCCCTAAAAACAAAGATGGATGTACTTCCGATGCCAGTTTGGCGGAGGAAGCCCATTCCATACCCTCTTCGATAAAATGACTGATCGCCCTAATTTCTGAGACCAAAAACATAGAAGAGAAAGCACAGTGAAGACCAAAGTGAAGCCGAAAGTTAGACTGACATAATGAGTGACATTCAAACCATGGTTACAAAACAACAATCAAATAAATATCCTGGACAATTCACAAAGCACCATCTAGGCCCAAACTAAGCATAGCTTGTACTATGGGAACAAGATAGGTGATAACTAAAACTGATATACTTTTTTTTGTAAATAAACACACATTATACATAGAAAACACCCAGACAAAACACAAATATTTGAAAAGACTTAACAAATATTTGTGTCCTGTGTGAGTCGAACCCACGGCCCTCGGCGTAGAAGGCAGGAGTACTATCCGGCACGCCATCGGGACAGTCAACAAACTAACTCCGCTGCCTCAGCGACTCAAAAAGGACCTTGGTCTCCGAAACGAGCTCTCTCCACTGCTCTCTGTCCTGCACGATCTCCTGCCAATTGCTGACTCGAAGATCGCTCATGTCAGCCTCTACCACGTCTCTCCAGCGGTACCTGGGGCGCCCCACTGGACGCCGTCCTGGACTTACAAACAACTTGCCTTCCCGGCAAGGGACAAAGGCGTGAAGTGTTTGTGTGTGCGATATGACAAATTCAGCGTGATTTCAAAACCTTATCTAGTAGTTATGTTATATTTGCAGATTACATTTTTTGCCTTCTTTAAGTCGTAGGTATCATAGCTTCTTTTTTATTTTATTTGCTCTACTCATACTTGCTCACAAAAAAACTTATTAGTGTAATACAAGAAAACTGGAACTATCGTAAAATCAAGCAACGGATATCGTTTGGAAAATTAACCCTACTTGTTATTCATTCCTACAGCTAGCTAATAAGGTCAAAAACTTAACCTATTTAAGGACAAAGCAGCAAAAGTTTATAAGCAGTGTCTTTTGTGTCCTTTTTCTATTTGTATTTGTCCTGTATCTGTTAATGCGTGCAATAAATTCTAAAACAAATAGATTTACGAAACACTGGGCATTTGACACTGGGCGTGGCTTAGAATAGCATCACCCCAATTCGACCCGTGGGTATCGTAAAAAACGACTTAGGGATTTTTATCAGAGGAATTGGCAGCAGCGCCCCCTACTTCCCTATGACGGAATGACGAATAGTTATACTTGTACATTTCTTTTTATAAGACAATTTGTATTGTTGTAATTTCGGATTCACAATCATTCACAGAAAGTAATACTTTGTCAAAAAATCTACTTCTGTAGCAAAATGTTACGAATTTCCATAGCACCGTAGTTTCGTAGACAAAGTCTACGGCACTTCGTAGACATAGTCCCTCTTTTGTGACTATAATAACGTGTTAATTTAGCTAATTAATAATAACCAGCTTTTACTGAGAAGATAAATTAGAGTTACTCAAACTACACGTGCAGGTAAATAATAAATCAGGTTGTTTATAATTATTTTCAGTTGATGAAAGTACGATAATACCTACTACTTTTAGCAGAATAAAATCGGATTACCTACATTTATATTGATTCCCGTCACATTATATAAAAAGATCTAAAAAGTATTATAAATTTATTTCATATTTGAAAAAAGCTTCATCGCATTTTATTAGACTTTTTATAAAACACTCTCCGTCTTATTTTTAAAAAGTTAGACAGGGTTCAAATAGTTTTAAAACATGATTTAAGCGCTTTTAATTTAACACCATCGAAACACATGCCTAACTTGTAATAATGCTGTCTTTTTCTAATGAGTTTGATCATTTTTTCTTTTGCAAATCAGAAGTAAAAAGTATTGCAAATGTCTTTTTTGTTACTACTGTCGCAATTTTATCAATTTTAGAATCTTTGGCCTTTCGCATACAAAATACATTATAGCGAAAAATAGAAGTAGGCAAATTTAAGCCAACTACACTTAATTAACAATATTTAAGATATCTAACGTGGTTGTTAACGCACACATTGACTAAATTAAAGGGCGGCAAGTCTTTAGAATATTGTTACCAGGGACGAATTAAGGGATACCTAATTAGGTCTATTAAGTTAGGGAATGGAAAGTTTTGCTAGCCCATGTACGTACATAGATAGCGCTGAAATATACTGGAAATATACTAGTTGAGAATTAAGTCTCAAATGTCAAAATTTTTAACTGAACGGAACGCCATATAGAAAATCTGTCTGATACATATCTCTGTCACATAGAAAATGACATATTGCGAGCGTCACAATGAGTTGTACCAGTATTCCACATGGACGCGAGGATTTTTCCATACAAGAAGAACTGAATCGAAAGCGAAACAATTTTTATTTTACTTTTAATTAGTATATGTAACACTAGCGGGTCCCCGCAGAAATCGGTCTTAACCCCGTAGCACCTCACAGGCTATTTTTTTTTGGATAAAAACTGTCTCATATGTTAATCCAAGTTACCCTCTGTCTGTGTGTTTCATAAAAATCGGTTCAGTAGATGGCGTGCATCCTCACTTTATGCCATGTCGCGTCGCCGTGTGAACAGACCGATAAACTTCGACTTTTATTTCGTATATTTTATATCTATTTGCATTTTACTTTTACGTTCCATCTCGCAGTTTTACTAGCGTCTTGCATCAAGTTGTTTTTTATTCCTGTTGTAAAGAATATCTGCACAATTTATCTTTATTGCAGCCTCAATTTTTGACGTGACAACGTCTTATAATTTAATGGAGCCGGTTGCACGCACCAAAAAACATGACTCATACAGCGTTACCTCGCTCTGAGGCGTTACCTTGCTCTGAGGTCTTCCGTTTTAGGCTTGAAGTGCAAGCGAGATCACGGAACGAGCGACAAGGAGGCATAATCAGCCTCCGCGTTCGGCAGAGTAGATATATCTATCAGACAACAAAATTAAAATTTTTCTTCTGAAAATGCAACCATTCTATCAGTTTTTTCTTAGGAAATGAAGTTGTCACCTTCAATTATCGTCAGTACGTAAACCAATTTTACAGACTACTCCCTCCTCAAAGAACTATATTCAAAGCACTACTTCTTTGAAAAAAAGTTATGTAGTACTTGTGTTCCAAAGGCACATGAAACTTTTAACATAACATAACAGATAACACGCCTTTATCCCTTGCGGGGTAATGAATCCCAGCCGATGTGATATATGGTATGGGTATTGACATTTCTAGTATAGGTCTAACAGACGCATGCGTTACACAGAGTTATTTTAGCGCTGCGTGTTACATTAAGTTTGAGGTAGATCTAAGTAAGCAAATCAAGCATACTTTGCTTCATGTAAGCTAACACTATCGGTTCATCAGGTTGTTTGACGACTCAGTGCCCCACAATCGACAGAAGCGACCACAGAAACAATTCACGGTGTTACAGTGATCATCAATTTGCTCTGTGGTTTCGCGGTTATGGTTAGTGGGATCAGATACGTGTCCAATCTATAAAATGATCTGTTGCAGGTTGTAATTTTTTGATATTTCTACTTTTATCACGCTTTTATCTCTTGCAGGGTAAGCAGAGCGTTTACGGCCACAAAAACACGGCTATTATCGCCACCTCTGATAAACTATTTCAAGGTAATTTAAAAAAAAACACTGTAGTGACTGTAATAATGAAACACTTGATGTATTCAGTAGGACACCCACGGGAAAAGTATGAGGTGATGCTATTCTAAGCCCGTAATTCAAGGTATTTGTCATTAATACATATTATATACTATATACAATACAGAAACTACAAAACTAAAGCTGCTAGACAACTGAGTCTGTATTGCTCAGTGGTTAAATGCGTTGGCACCAAACGCTGAAGTCGTAAGTTTGAAAGCAACCCGTGTGAATATTTTTGTTTCTATATTTCTTGTTCATATACTGGCACACCACAAGACTTTCCAGAAAACGCTACTCTCAACTCAACCCGAAACTGAACAACTTTCCTTGCACGAGTTACCTTTACCTAAACGAGTTTCCATACTCAGGCGTGTCGCACTCTTAACGCACGACGGAGCGCTAAAATATCGCAGCGATCTGTCAGATCCATACTAGAAACGTCACTTCCCTAACTAAAACTGCACTCGACGAATGACAGCGGTTGAGCGGTTTTAGTATGGAGACTGGCATTTCTAGTATGGGTCTGTCAGACCGCTGCGATGTTTTAGCGCTCCTTCGTGTGTTAAGTGTGCGTTCCCCTCAGTTCTAACTTTGATTATTCCGTCTTTAGGGAAATAAATTGGCTTAATGGTCCACTGATCGAACGGTCGGGGAACTAATTCTTCTAACTTATTAGGCAGCCATCAATCAGCAATATGAACAATGGCCCCTGGGACCTGGCGGGGCCCAGATTCAGATTCAGATTCAATCGTTTATTTCCAAGTAGATTCACAATGAATGCTTTTAGAATGTCATAGAGTTAAATTACAATACGGTCACTGAATAAGTGAATTAGTCATAGTAACAATAACAATTTTATGTTCCTAATAGAATCGCGGCACGAGTGGGATAAAAAAAAAAAAAAAAAAAGGCACTGCCTCGGGGCTGGTCAGGCTGACCACACAGCATGTAACTTACGTCACCACCATCAATTTAATCAATCAAATTAAAAGCAATATTTTAAAAAAAAAAAGCATGTTACATGCTAATCAGCCGGACCCCCTGAACAGGAAAACCACCCAAAAACCTGCTCAGAAGTGCTTCTAATCTCAATTTACAATTTGTACCTATAGAATAGGCTCTAGGCTACCCTAGCTAAGTTTTATAAATATATATATTATTAGCCCAAAAAATCGGCTACGCTAAATTAAAATAAAATAAAAGTGTTACAGTAGATAATTCTAACTGTTTCGTCTTCCTTACTAATTATGCCAATTGTAAATTCCATGCACGTCCTGATTTGGTATTAAAAATGACTGCATGTTTCTTGTGCTGTGCTGGAATTTCAGAGGACCATGCCTCTTTGTCATTAACATAATCATCTAACTTATAATAAGCTTTATAACATAATGTTTTCTTAATAATAGATTTAAATTTACTTTCAGATAAACTTAATATATCTTCCGGTATTTTGTTATAGTATCGTATACTTAAACCTTCAAATGAAGTTCTTACTTTAGCTAGTCTATACGCGGGTTGATCTAATTTATTTTTACTTCTTATATTACGATTATGTCTTTCATGATTTCTTGTGAACGTATGAATATTCTTTCTTACATACATGATATTTTCATAAATATATTGACACGGCACCGTCATAATATTAATTTCCTTAAACAGTTCTCTTAGAGAATCACGACTGCCTAGTTTATAAATTGCTCTAATGGCCCTTTTCTGAAGAATAAATATTGTTTCAATATCAGCGGCGCGGCCCCACAGCAAAATTCCATAGGACATAATGCTGTGAAAATAACTGAAGTAAACAAGTCGCGCAGTTGAAATATCTGTAATTTCTCTAATTTTACGTACTGCATAGGCAGCTGAGCTTAATCTTCCCGATAAAGATGTAATATGAGGGCCCCATTGGAGCTTTGAGTCAAGAGTAATCCCTAAGAAAACTGTGCTGGTAGTAAACTCTAATTTTTCATTATTAAGTGCAACATAGTTATTCAATGAATGTACTACATTTGGCAAAGTGAATAATATACATTTAGTTTTTTTCGCATTTAGAACTAAATTGTTTGCAGTAAACCAACTATGAATTTGCCCAAGAGTGTGATTTACTTCGTCATAATTATGCGCTCGTCTATCAACCTTAAATATAAGGGATGTGTCATCAGCAAATAAAACAATTTTGGACAAATTCTCTACCATGTAAGGCAAATCATTAATGTAAATTAAAAATAAAAATGGACCTAATATAGAGCCTTGCGGCACACCAATTTTAACACGAGATCCCTGTGATTTGGTGCCGTTTACTTGTACTTTTTGCGTTCTATTATCTAAATACGAATTCAGAAATTTCAGAGCTGCGCTTCGAATACCGTAGTGTTCTAGTTTTACCAATAAAGTTTCATGATCTACGCAATCAAATGCCTTGGAAAGATCACAAAAAACACCAATGGCGTCCTTTGATCCCTCCCAAGCATTAAATACATGTTTGACAAGAGCAACACCAGCATCTGTGGTACTACGTCCCTTTGTAAAACCGAATTGCTGGTTGTGTAACAAGTTGTTGCTATTAAAATGGGACAGCATTTGATTGAGTATGATCTTTTCAAAGACTTTGCTGAGTACTGGCAGAATAGATACAGGCCTATAGTTACTGGGATCTTGTTTGTCGCCAGTTTTGAACAGCGGAACTACCTTGCTATCTTTCATTAAATCGGGAAAGATGCCATGTTCAATGCATTCATTGAAAATATCTGCCAAGTATGGTGCTAATATATCAATCATTGACTTACAAACTTTAACTGACATTCCCCATAAATCTTCGGTGCTCTTAACTTTAAGATCTTTAAAAGTTTTTAAAATATACTGGGGACTCACAGGAGTAAATTTAAATTCTGAATTGCAAGCATCTACATTTTGTTTAAGCAAGAACGATGAAATTGAAGGTGAAGAATCTAATGCCTCAGTCGTTTTTAGTGGTATATTTGTGAAGAATGTTTCAAATTCCTGCGCTACATCGGAATTTGCACTAATCATTCCATTGTCAGTATTAAGTGAAAAGTTATTTTCGCGTGGTTTCGTTTTACCTGTTTCGCTATTAATAACTTTCCAGACAGCTTTTATTTTATTGTCTGAAGACTTTATCTTATTTGTAATAAAATTGGCTTTAGCAATTAAGCAAGCTGTCTTAAAGATTTTAGAATATTTTTTTACCAGCTCATTAAAACTATCAGAATTTGTGATGTTTCTAAGCTCATAAAGTTCAAAAAGCCTATCTCTGCTAATCCTAAGACCTTTGGTAGCCCAATCACTAAATTTAAATTTCGTACTAATTTCTTTTGTATCTATTTTAAAAATTAATTCAAATTCTTCGCTCACTAAATGAAAGAAGTCTTGATATACATTATTTGGATTTTCAAAGTTATAATTATGGACTGGCAGTTTCTCCATTAAAACGTTTCGGTATTTCTCCAACCTATTACCAGTGATGCGCCTAGTTTCTATCTTAATTGTTTTAATACGATTTTTAAATCGGAATATTACGCATTGACCTCTGTGGTCTGATTGAAGAGAGTTTATAATACATTTTGTGTATAGGTACCTATTTGAGTTGCCAACCACATTTATCTGAAAAATCACAACAATAAAACGATTTTAACGGATATATCAAGAGATAATTACTATTGTAATTTTGTAACAACTACCTATTTATTATAGGATATACTAGAAACGCCATTCCCTATACTTAAACTGCGTTAACAGCGGTGAATGACGTTTTTAGTATGGATCTGACAGACGCATGCGTTACGTAGCATTATATTAGCGCTGCGTTGTGCGTTAAGTGTGAGAACGGCCTGATAGTTATATTAAATCACGAGCTTTGATACTATGGATGAATCACATTTTGTAATAACATAGCGACTAAATTATAGTTTCTAAATTCAATAACTGTAAAGCTGTCGATTTTATCGAGAAGTAATCTCAGAATAGTTTATTTTTGTTTATGATCACGGGTTTTGACTGACGATTGGCAATTCATGTGTTAACTTGTAAGCATGATTGAAACTGACCCGGAGACCTGATAGGGCCCCAGATGCACCGGCAAGGGGGCCTGAATTTCGGTACTGTGCACACCCTGGTAAAAGGGGCCCCTCTCAATAAGGCCCTGTTTACACCCCGATAAGTCGGCAAACAGACATAATCTCATAACGCAGCAGAGTCGCGAACCCCACCACATCCTGATATTAATTTAATAATACTGCTTAATATTAACGCTGGCTTGAGTTTGGTTCAAGACAAGAGTACGAGAGGTACTTGGTTTAGTACGAGAGGTAGTGCGCGGTGTCCTGCGGGCGCGTGAGGCCAGGCAACACGTAGCCGTGATCTGCTGCGACCTCTCGCGCGCGTTCGACACTGCCGACCACAACCTAATCGAAAAAAAATTGGACCACTACGGAATACGAGGTCCCGCGCTTAGACTAGTAGTATCTTTTATGCAAGACCGCGCACAGGTTGTGGTAGGTGACAACGGTCTCTCCATATCCGACGAAATGACGACCCAAATAGGGGTCCCGCAAGGCTCGTGCCTGTCAAACACGTTATTCAGCATCTTACTGAATGACTTACCAAACTGCATACCCGATGTACAATTATATATGTACGCGGACGATGTTACAGCTATCGTTACCGCGCCGACAGTGGCTCTTCTAGAAAACAAATTGAACGCAACAATGAACCACTTACACCAATGGTTCTATAACAACGGATTAGCACTAAACAGGGACAAGACGTGCTACATGCGGATCAATTTGAATGGACACACTATGCAGCCTCTGTCGGTGTACATTGGGAGTGCCATGCTGCAACAAGTTGCAGAAACAAAATTACTTGGCTTCACGGTGGATGCTGCGCTTGTCTGGGCGAAACATATCGACGGGATGTGCGTGCGGTTGGGCCGAGCCTGTTTCGCGCTTCGCAGACTCGCGAAGACTGCAACTAGGGACGTCGTCAGAACATGTTATTTTGCCACTGTTCACTCCATTTTGTCGTATGGAACAGAAATATGGGCGCGTGCGAGCGAATGGATCCGTGTCTTCAGACTTCAGAAAAAGGCAGTTAGAGCAGTGGCTGGCATACCTGGCGGCGCATCCGCTCGTGGCCATTTTAAAGCACAGAATATAATGACCCTACCGTGTATCCTGTTGTACCAAGCGGGATGCTTCACCCATCTGAATCTACACTTGTTTAAACGCAAGGGTGTAATCAAATCCCACTCCCTCCGCAGCAACAGGCACTCAAACCGACTGCTGGTGGAACCGCACAGACTCTCGAAGTCGGAAGACAGCTTTTACCTGTTCGGAGCCTCTGTATATAATCGCATTCCAGAGTCAGTGCGCGATGCACCCAACACCCCTATATTCAAAAATAAGTTTAAGAAGTGGCTGATTAATAGCGAGTTCTATAATTACGAAGATTTTATTAAATTAAATATGACATTGTAATTAAAAATTAAATTGTATATACATATCTGTAATAAATTATTGATATTGTAATTGACCGATAAGTACATTTAAATTTTACATTATAGTATAATATAATACATTAATTATATTTTTAATATACAGTTAAGTTTCATTCAGTGTAACAAACTGTGTGTGTAATGACTTGTAACCGAACACGTTATTAATAAAATTTTCATTTTCATTTTCATTTTCATTTTCAAGACCTGAAGATTTTTAAATTCGAAACTCGTGTCAAAAATGCAAAGCTTGGCATCATACGAGTATGTTCTCTTATTCACACCACGAAACAATAAACAAACAAAACATGCTTTACATACTTTCTCGCTCATAAAAACGACTATTTGCGTAGTTTTTTAAAAGCTAGTTCCTACGGGAACATAAAACTTCTATTTTGCGTCATTTCCGCCATTTTGAATTTACGAAACATTATTAGCCAGTGTCACTTGCGTTGCTGAGACGACCTAATATTCGAAATTACTATCTTGAAAATATTTCTACAAAATAGTAAACATTCTGACGAAACCTGATAATGTCCATATACTACCTAGCCGTTTGCGTTGTAGCCCGTTAAAAAGAATAAATTCTAGTGCTGAATTTCTACACATAGATACATACACAGATACAGTCGAAAAACATAACCCTCCTTTTGAGGCAGTCGGTTAAAAATGGAACACAGTAATGTAAAATTTCAAATTTCAATCGTTTATTTCCAAGTAGACTCACAACGAATACTTTTATCATTGAATAAATGGATTAGTCATCGTAAAAAAGTGAAAATTGTCAGACGCATTTTTCTATTATTTTTTTTTGTGTAATGGTTTGTAGGTGTAATTTCAAGTTCCCCGGTTTCCCGCCAACTTCTCACGCTCGCACCACTCAAGCGCCGACTGCGCTTGCCAGATTACCCATTGTGCAGAAAAGAGCAGTTTTTCGGCCAGACTTTAATAAGTGGTGGCTGTAGTGCCCCTCTCTACAGTAGGATTTAATTTCGCCCTGTCACTGGCAGCTAACCCGCGCAAAATAAAAAAATAAGAAACGGCGCGTATTTTTAAATTTAAAATTCGAATGTTGCCGGCCGCGATAGCGGAGCGAATTCTTTTTATGTTTGTGTGTGTACCTTCCTATCGTTTATAGTTTTTCCACAAGGAATAAATAAAATTCACGAATTTTGGTGTTACTTTGAAAAATATGAATACCATTTTTTAAATTTCAAACTTGGTACCTACCAAACAGCAGCAGCGGTCCCAGCGACTTGTCATTGGTAAGAAATAAGATAGGTAGGAAATTTCGAACGTTTTTTATCGAATTTCGAACAATTTCATATTTTCTAAACGATATTTGACTAAAGACAAAAAAAAACATTGTTGGTACTCAGGAGCAAGATAGCATGATGTATTTGTCCGCCTCTCACAATGAAACGAATTTCAATAACCAAAATGAAAATGACAAAATAACCATACGTTTTAAAATTCAATTACTTTATCAATTTTATTTGAGCCCGGTGTAAGCCCCCGGATCAGTGTATGGCGAAAGCTCCTGTCGATTGATACACAGGGTGGTTGTTTTCTATTCGATTTACTTATATTTTATATACCTAAAAAAACTGTAAATATTTTTAAAAATCTATGAAATGGACGTTCCGACAAACGACTCGGAGTTCCATTTCTGAAAAGTTGTAATTCATTTCCGCGTACGGACGTCCGCAACGACTGATATGACCGACCACACGTATTTCAATTTCTACTATCTTTCACTTTTTGTAATATATATTTTTTTATTGTTATGGGTATGTGCGAATCCGTAAGTTAAATAAGAAAAGTAAATACGGGCCTCAGTCGCAATTTTTTAATTTAAATTCTAAAAGATAGTTCTCAACGTCGGGTAATTATAATTATATATTATTTGCACCCTGTATATAGTACTGTCGAATAACATTACCTACATGCGCAATGAAAACACGTTTTATGTGGAGTAGTACAAATGTTTATTATTTCCCCGAACCGCCACTTTCCATACCGAACCAATAAAAATGTTAATAAGCCCTATGTCCCGATACGTGTTGATGTTTTAGCTTGTTTTACAAGCGAATTTCGTGTTTTGGAGTATCTCCCAGACGCATCGCACATTTAACGCACGACGGACCGCTAAAATATCGTAACATTCTGTCAGATCCATACTTAAAATGTCAATAACCATACTAAAACCGCTCAACCGCTGTTGACGCAGCGCTATCGCGGCGTCGTCCGTCGAGTGGGGTTTATGGATCTTACAAATCGCTGCAATATTTTAGCGGTCCGTCGTGCGTTGTGTGCGATGTGCCTTTTTCATTATCAGAAGGTAGGATTTTACGTGTAGAATTTGTAAGAAAAGCTATATAATTTAAGTTGAGAAACTAAGTAGTTACAACATGGAAACCGACCAACCAACATGGTGAACTAGTCCATGAAAATGAACAACTTTCCCCAAAAAACATAGGTCAAAATATGAAATAATATTTGGACCTCACATACAAACTGACTCAGCCGGCTGGTACGTTTTGTAAGGGAGGTCCGAATTGTTTTACCTTTTTTCGACCTATAGTCCTTGGGGAAAGTTGTTCAGTTTCATGGGCTGGTTCACACCTAGAAAGGAAGACACTCTGTGAAATGGATACACCAAGATTAATCTAGACTCACACCATTTTTGTTTGATACAAACTACTAACCAAGTCTGAAGTGTACCTACCTTCAAACCATAACCAAAGTACTCGTAGTCTAAATAATTTACCGAATCGTAAAAGAACCTTCGTCTTTTCATGTATTCAACTTCGTTGCTCGACTGTACCTACTTATTTATAGGGAGGTTTAATTTATGAAACATGGCAACACATAAAACTCCCAGCAATCCGTCGTACGAAATGTGAAAAGTCCCATCACCTGCAAAAGCTAGATAAAGGCTTATGGCTCGGTGAAAAGTTGCCTATTTTACGAATGTGAAATTTTCGTAACTCCCTGGGCGGTAGGTACCTACCTACATAAGTACTTGTGTTGTGTTATGTGTACACAGTTAAGTAGTTACTTTGAGACGAGCAGCAAGAGATTTAAAAAGGAGAATGCGCATTCCTAGGCTAATAATGTGTCTGCGTCACAGAACAAATGAATGCAATATACAGAATGTAAAAATATTACTAAGCTGCACATATTTTTAGGCGTAAACCAGCCCATGAAACTGAACAACTTTCTCCTGGGAACATATCTACATATGAAAAAAATATTGGATCTCCCATACAAATTAACTTACATACGTACTTGTGTTGTGTGTATACAGTTAAGTGGTTACTTTGACGTTACAACGACCCAATGAACCCTAGTGTCAGAATTTTGCAACCGCCTTCTACAAGTAGCAGGCTTTTGACATGGTTATGTAACGACCACGTCGGATCATAGTCATCAAGCGGGACCTACAGTTTAACGCGCCATCCGAAACACGGAACCGTCTTTTTTACGGACAATCGGGTAGTGTAGCCCGGAATCTCCTTACCAGACTGAGAACAAATTCACGAAGTGATAAATATCAACTTCGTGAGTGACCCACCGCGAATCGAACCCGGAACTTTCTGCATCACTGGTAGGCGCACTACCACTACGCCACATCGGTCGTCAGTACTTATCTAGGTACATGTGAATGGAAAAGATGCTTACAGCTGCCGCCCGTTTGTTCCTCGTTAAATATTGATAAGCGACACGCTGAGTACCTGTTACCTGTAGTAGGCTTTATAGGGTCTTACCGGGTATTCTAATATTTAAAGGCTTTATCTATAAACGTGACTAAATTTTTATACCAAGCCAAGAAAGATCACTTCTAGCGATAAGGCCACCTATGCGCATATTAGTTGTAGGTAAATGTTATTTTTGTCTGTACCTTATTGTTACTTTAGTGAAATAAAGTATTTTTACTTACTTTACCAAAACTGACGTTAATGCAGCACCAACGGATGAACTTGCGTTGCTTGGGAGACGCATCCGTTGACGCAGGTTTATACGTTGGACCTGCGTCAACGTCGGTTTTTAATATAGCGATCCGTTGTGCGTTCGGTTAGTAAAAGTGAGAACACCTTTAATCACGATAAGATAAGATAAATATAAGAATAAAGATATTGTAGACACAAAAAAACAATTCAACAGAAAACATATAACAGGAATAATACAATTTAGGCGGCCTTATTACTAAAGTAGCAATTTCTACCAGGCAATTTTGGGCAAAGGAGTTAAGATAAAGTAAAAGCGGGATAGTGCAGCAAATAATATACAATTTACGATCAGACTTGACATCGAGTCTACAAGAGAGCCTCTTACTAACACTCTGTATAATCTCGCAAAGAGCCTGCATCAGACTGCCACTGGCCTCCACAAATAAAATAATTACGACAGAAACAAAGTAGTGTGGTGCCGGCTTAGAATAGCATCACCCCAAACCTACCCGTGGGTGTCGTAAAGCCGACTAGGCGAGGAACACACTTGACGCACACTGAGCGCAAAAATATCGCAGCGGTCTGTCAGATCCATACTAGAAAGGTCAATCCCCATACTAAAACCGCTCAACCGCTGTTGACGTAGCGCTATCGCAGTGTCGTCCCACGAATGCGGTTTTAGTATGGGGATTACCATTTCTAGTATGGATCTGACAGACCGCTGCGATATTTTTGCGCTGCGTCGTGCGCCAAGTGTGTTCCTCGACTAAGCGATAGCCATCAAGGGAATGGGCAACGACGTTCTCTGTGAATGCAGCATCTAATAATGTGAATGTTTTTCATATCATATTTTATTATGCCTATCAGTGAAAACCTGTAATTAGCTTTCCGTTTTTATTATTAACTAGCGGCCTGCCCCAGCGGCTGCGCCCGCTGCAACTCATTTTCCCGTGGGAAGAAAGATTTTTCCCGGCAAGTATTATACATAAAAACCTTTCTCTTGAATCACTCTATCTATTTAAAAAACTGCATCAAAATCTGTTGTATAGTTTGAAAGATTTAAGCATGTATACAGACAGACGCGAAAAGCGACTTTGCTTTATACTATGCAGTGATGTATACCATGTTACAATAGTTGTTGGTTATCCAAAATAAATAAAAGAAAATCTTGCAATACGCTCGCCAATCCGCCTGCCACAAGTGGTAAGTATGGCCAATAGATATGCAAATACTCCCAATAGGGGAAGACCCATGTCCAGCAGTGGCCTTTAGTTGTAAACACCCTGGATAATCTCACGGAATGCACCAGACTGCCACTTGCCTCCACATATAAAATATTTACGACAGAAACAATGGAGGCACGCGGAAACGGCGCGATTATAGCTTGCGATGAAGGGTCTGGCGAGAGATCGATGATGAATATAGTCCGTGATAAAAAACAGCCGTCCCGTGCCGTGTGATGCCGGCTTAGAATAGCTGATGCTACTAGCCCACATCCTTCCCGCGGGTGTCGTAAAGGCGACTAAGGGACTCGAGGTTATTGGTGTATTACAATGCTTAAGCGATAGGCTGACAACCTGTCACAATAGTGATACACATGTTTTCTGAAACAACCTTGGAAAACAATCCTCAAAAATGTCAGACGTGGCGATAGCGACCGTATTCTTACGGCCGGTAACGCTCTGCCTACCCCGCAAAGGATAAAGGCGTGTTATGTGTTATATGTATAAAAAACAGGTGGTACCTATCGGTTCGTAGGTACCAATTCTTTTTTCGTGTGGGACACCGAGTCGCTCGACCCAATGAACAAAAAGAGTTAGAATTTTTCAACCGCCTACTACAAGTACTGAGCAGTATTCTGACAAGGTTGTATAACGACCGCCGTCTAAGTAATCATAACGCCAACCGAGCCCTACAGTTTAACGTACCCTCCGAAACGGACCTATTTAAAATAATTACACAGTTCCAAGCTAAAATGGTCTTTATTTTACATAACTTCAATGTCCCTTATCGGCTGAACACAGTCCAGTTGCTAAAACTACAGGTATAATAATGAGGTATTTCTTCAAACTACTAGATAATTATTCAACTTTGTATCCTATATTAAATGTACAATCTCAACTTTCAACAACACCATCTATA
The DNA here is from genome assembly GCA_029255805.1 of Keiferia lycopersicella. NCBI lineage: Eukaryota > Metazoa > Arthropoda > Insecta > Lepidoptera > Gelechiidae > Keiferia > Keiferia lycopersicella. The sequence continues at coordinate 11,976,665 of JARACZ010000004.1, read as the reverse complement.
TTCATACAAGGTGTAACAAAAAGCGACTACACCAGAAAATACTATAGTCTGTAAAATATAGTATGATCCCTGTGATATTTGTGACCTTGGAGGAAATGCTATGACACAAGGTTCATTTTCCTAGTAAACAAAGGAAAAAGGGACCTTATGTCATAGCAAACAAAGGAAAATAGACCTTATGTCATAGCATTTGCTCCAAGGTCACAAACGTCACAGAGATCATCCAATATTTTACAGAGTATAATGAAACTAGAATTGATAACATGACTGACAGGTCAAATGAGCTAATTTTAAAACGATCTAAAACTAAATAATAGGTACGTCATACTGTGCTATATTGGATGGCGTCAAAACACTTTCTTTTAAATTATTTTTCTTTTAATATTTTGAAAAACTATGAATATGATTTCGGTTTTGCAATAGTAGCAAGTTTGTAGCGTACAACTTTTGTATTGTATTAATGACCCAGTCATCTAGCAAATTCTGACTTTTTAGGTACTTATTTAGTTCATAGACCTCTATCTGCATATTAGTACACTTTTTGTTACACCCTATATACAGGGTGTAAGGGACGCTCTAACGAAAACTCTGCAGACGTGCTCAGACCATGAAACTGAACAACTTTTTATATGGGGGCTATGTTGGGAAACAAAAAGAAAATATCGACCTTCTATACAAAATTCCCGATCAGCTGAGTAACTTTATATTGAAACTCGAAAAAATTTTTCGTTTGCCAACATATATAATGTTGTTAAAAGTTGTTCAGTTTCACGGTCTGATCACGCCTGCAAAGTTATCGTTACACCGTCTCTTACACCCTGTATTTTCTTACTTATTCCAGAGGCCGGGTGTAAAGTACTTTCACAAATCATTTTATCGGTTTTCTATGTAAACAACTTACTATTCGGAATGTGCTACGAGACGGAAGACCATGTTGCTCGAAGGTATATACACGAGGGTATATACAATAAGGAAAATACACGAAAGATTTATGGACGCATGAAACTTCGAGCAATACGGACTTTTAACCCGTTTCAGCAAAGAAATATCGATTCAAATCTCAGTGTATTCGTAGATTCGTAGCCACATGCTACGCCGTAGTACTTGTGTAGCAAATAGCTACGATTTGCGTCTTGAAGTTTATTACACTTTCAAACCTTTCTACCGATTCAGATGCGATTCACATTTCTTTCGGTGCTTTCCGGTACTTATCTCACAAACCCATAACGCACGACGGAGCGCAAAAATATCGCAGTTGTCTGTCAGATCCATACGTCGAAATCTACCTCCCCATACTCAAACCGCACTCAACGGACGACGCTGCGATAGCGCTGCGACGACAGCGGTTGAGCGGTTTTGGTACCTATGGGGGTTGAGATTTCTAGTATGGATCTGACATACCGCTGCGATGTTTTAACGCTCCGTCATGCGTTAAGTGTGCGATCCGCCTACGATAAATGAAGAATATTGAAGACAAAATTTGGTTTACACTATTAACTTCTGTATTTAAAAGTAGTTTGTTACGATGGAAAAGATATTTCAACTTCGTGCTTATTTTGTTATCAATTTAAATATGAAATCGAAATGTTTTATTTAAGATTAAATATTCAGATTATAATTAACTATTCAGTAAAATGATTTAATTTCAATTTTAAATATTGCATATAAATTATTTTATAGTGATTTTAATACAAATATATCTTATTCTATCAGATTTAATACATTGATTAGATTATTGTAATTAATATCTTTATTTTATATCACATTTTTATTTGAAATGGAGTTAATTTTTAACTAGGCACTATTTATACTTACAGGATTTCTAAAATTACTATAAAATGCTCATGATATGGCTGTGCTTTAATCATTTTCATCTTGCTTTGATATTTTTTACGGTAATTTTAAAGGTCCTGAAGATTGAATTGAGTTTAATTATTAAGACCGACGTCCTGAAGACCAGTCCTAAAAGTTAGAAGAACAAAAATTATATGAAGAAGAAGAAGAGGCGTAATTTCTTAAAATGAAGGTTTATTTTGCACACTTTTTTACAAGTCCCTATACTTCCATCCATCTAACTAAGCTATCTACCTTGATGTACACTGGTGAGAATTTTAGTCTTCAAGACTTCGGACTTCTAGTGAGAACTTACCTGGGAAAAGTTCAGTCGCTGAAAATTATTTAGTTTTTATCCTATACCTACATATTATTTATAAGGCGTGATGCTTGAGGCGGCTTCAACATCGTGCCATTTCTTTCCCGTGGGTGTCGTAATCGTAAGAGGCGGCCAAGGGACTCGAGTTTCATTTGTATTACAATTTTAGTCGACAGGTTGACAACCTGTCACTATAGCGAGTGCAGAGTGATCCAAGACGTATCTGAAACGACCCTCAAATATTTGTCATACGACGTGACGATTAAACTGTGATTTTACAGTCGATAACGCTGTGCCTACCCCGCGAGGGATAAAGGCGTGGTGTGTGTGCATCACATGATTTATAATTCCGCAACTAAATTTTCCGCAGGTAAGTTCGTGTGATGGTTGCAATGCAAAGCTAGCTTCAACTGAAGTCCTTACAGCTTCGCAAAAGATTCTAGAGGCATCTTTGCGAGTTCTATTATCACTATTTGTAAACTTTTTATTGCTTTATGTTAGTAATAATAATATTTTTGTCGTTATGCTCTACATATATATAAATAATACTTTTATTTTTCAAGAATTGTTGCCTATTTTACAATAAATAATAGTACCAAAACAGTACTAGTGTATGTCAAGAAACATTGGGTATAGAGGATTTTATGGAGTCGATTCCACATTACTATCTAAAAAGGCTAAATAAAAACATAATTTATCTCACTTTCTCAGTAATAAAAAAGTTAGTTGACTAAAATAATGGACTGAAAAGGTTAGCTACCATGAGAAATCGGAAATCTGAGTTAAGGTGTGAATAGAGGTGAAAACATAGTTAATTTTAGACACGCTTGCATCGTAATTATCATATTCATTTCTAAGTCTATATAATTAAAACTGACACTGTATTTTAGTTACTAGCGAATTCGTTCTCCAAAAAAACACTAACTTGTACGTAATTTTAAAAAAGGGTTTTGTCAGTTATGGGCTCAATTTCTCACAGGAAACATAAACCAAGGAAAAGAAGAACCAAAATAAAACAAATAAATAAATTCAAAAAAGAATTTACTAAGCCAGCGGTGAGGCGGCGGCATAATACATCTGTGTACCCGTTTCATACAATCACTTGCTACACTACGAACCGTGAGGAAGCTACATACTTCTGTAAATAAATTCATACCAACTGAAAGAATTATAAAAATCAAATCAAAATATGTCAAAATTATCTCAGTGTGAACCTGCCAGCGAAACACACAATTTAGGCGGATCGCACACTTAACAACGGGGCGCTAAAATAACGCATCCGTTTCTAGTATTGATTTGACAGACCGCTGCGTTACGGATGCGTTATTTTAGCGAAGCGTTGTGCGTTAAGCGTGCGATCCGCCAGTCTTTTAAGTTAAAAATATAAAAAATGAAAATGGGTCTCCATTCTGTTTAATAGTAACATTTTGTAATGAAGGATAATTTCTTTCAAGTTCTTATGTATGTTTCTTTGGGATAATTCACCCGAAAGCGTTTTACTATTTTCTTTGTACACCTGAAATACCATTTTTTTTGTAAACATGGCTTACTTCACGAAGATAAAGTAATAGTATAATTCAAGAGAAAATCAGAATAGAGAGAAATCGAAACGAAATTAAAACAACAAATTCAAAGAAATACAACGTGTAAATAATTAGGTAATCATTTTTACCTAAAAAACTTCCAAAACAATAAAATTGAGCTTCCTAAATCATCTTGAGTAATTTTATAGACCTGACACCCTGTCAAATCGATCTTTAAGGCTGGTTTCAGAGCGGCGCGTCTCAGCAGCGTTCGCTGTGAAACGACATTCAGACGCGCGCGCTTCGTTGTGGTGTACGGTCGAGTGCAGAGAATCATTATGCCAGCAAACGTAATCACTATATTAGCTATATACGTTATATGGAAAAGAGTGCAACAACGACGTCTTAAGGATTGCAAGTCGACGCTACTGGCAATCGAAGGAGATCCGACCGCGGCGCGGCCGAGACGCGGCCCAAGACGCGTCACTATGAAACGCTACATACAATCTAGTGTAATGCGAGGCGCGCGCGGCTGGGCAGCGCTGCCGAGACGCGTCGCTCTGAAACCAGCCTGATATTGGCTCAAGACTAACAACCAACAAGCAATATAGATAAACATGATAGCAAACCAATTGAGTTTACACACATTATTCAATCACCAAAAAATTTTTTTTCACAATTTTACCCATGGACCAAAACAACTGTATAGGTTTTTATGGATATGAATTTTTTTTCATAGTAGTTAGAAGTAGTTTCATAGTATATCTATGAAGAATGTTTTCACAGTATATCTATGAGACATATTTTCTTAGTACATCTGTCAAAATTGTTTTATAAACTATTTCTATGAGACATGTTTTTTTTATAGTATATCTATGAAAAAAGTTTTTATAGTATATCTATGAGACATGTTTTCATAGTCTATCTATGACAAAAAGATATTTTTGGTGTTGTTTACTTCCATAAACAAAATACATTTTTGCTTTTTATTGATGATTGAATATTAATGGTGTACTCATGAAAACAGCATTTGGCAAGAAATCTAGATTAACATCACTTAAAACTAGAGAAATAAATTCTAGAAATATCACAAGTAATCTTTCTGTATTTTCTATTAGAAATGTCTTGTCATGGGACATGTGACTTTTATACGCTTGTGTTTATAAACCGCACTCAACTCTGAGATCGACCTTGAGTGCAATTTTGAGATGTCACTAGTACCTACGGCCTGACATTTGTCAAAATCGATCTTGAGATCGATCTAAGAGTTGAGTGCGGTTTATTAATATGGGCGTTAGTCACTTTTCGAAAACTTTATAAACTGCGTGTTAATTAGTTTAAGTTACTCTATGACTTATTATTTTGAATGGGATTTCGTATAAGTATTCTTTTCGTCAAAAATTCGCATTCGGCTGGATATAGTAAAATCTTGCGGCGCGTGTGAGAACCGCCTAAAATCACTATTAAGTTTATATCAAATACAAAAGAGCATTGATGAATATTGATTATCAAAACAACACTATTTCGAGTTTTTCATACTAAGAGCGAACAAGAAACGCGCGAAATCTAAAGCTAAACATCTAAACTACGAAAATTCAAACAAAGCTACTCTTTTTGGTACGTAATTGAATAATATTCACGATTTATACTTACAAAACTAGTAATCATTCGATTATATACATATTCATCGATATTTAAACAATCTACTCGGGAATCGAATAAAACGGCTGCATACGTTATTGCCTTTGCCTGGTCGTTTTAAAAAAATATATTCGCCGAGAGGCAAAGGCGATACTGATTCAGCCTTAAATCTACTTATATAGTCTATGGGAAGATCTTAATTCACTGATTCCAAACGTGAGGCAGTCTTTGGTGAGTGTCGCTAATCTCAACTTGCTAGGAAATGTTTAAAACAACGGACTCGATGCGGGCGAGCCCGCGCGCACAACCTAGTTTATATAGAACTTTTTCGCTACGTTTTAGTGCATTTATAACTCCAATTTTTATATTTACATCACAATTCTAGACGTAAAAGAGCTGTAGCGAAATTATTGCATAGAATTTGGTAAAATAATCACAATTTGAATTAAAGAAAAATTTAAAATTATTATAAGCTGTAAAAGGTGTTTCTTTTATAGTAATACGAGGCTTATATAAATAGTTCAAATGTAGCCCTTTTGATGTAATAGCCCCAAAGATTTTTCTGTAAAAAGCCCCTTTTCTCGTCAAAAATTATTTTATTGTAGTGGCCCCTTTTGTAGTAAAAGCCCCTTTCTTGTAATAGCCCCTTTCTTTGGCTTTTTGTAACTAAATTCAATAAGCATTTTGTGTAAACAGCTCTTTTACATAATATCTAGCAGTGGCAGTGCAATTTTTGCTAAAACTTATTTTGTCACTATTAATTTGCAAAAAAAAAACAACATTTTCTGAGTATGCACTCACTAGCCTCTTTAAATAAAGCTCTCGAAGTAAAAGACACCATCTGTCTTAAGAGATAAATATAGAAAAGGTACAGGTAAAGGTAATTCGGTAATTTCTCTTAACTTAAAATAGCGCTATCTCTTTCCGTCTAATAAATTTTAAAAAAGCATAGTAGTTGTCTTAGTCATATTATAATTTTTATAAATGTCTATTGTCTCTTTGCCATTTCTAGTCATTTTGTCACCATTTTTAAACCGTCCATTTATATTGAGAGTTAACGCGCATTTTACATCAAATAATAAGATAACTTTAGGTCTGTATTTACAAATTGCGCTCAAATCAGAGATCGATATCAAAGAGCGATTTTGATGAATGTCAGTCAATACCAATAGCGTATTAAAGTCACACTCAAGATTAATCTTAGAGTTGAGTGCCGTTTATAAATACGTCCCTTAGATGCCATCTTTTTATTCTTCGCTTTATTTTGACAGATAACGCGCATTTTGCGTCAAACTATAAGACAATTTTAGTATTAGATCGATCATCTTCTATTCTTTACTAAACCTATTCAACGGAAAATGACAGCGCTATTTTATGTTAAGAGAAATTACCGAATTGATGCCACTGTTTGTAACTTACCTTTTTGATATCTACTACAATACTATATTGACTGAACAACACTGCGTCTACACTATACTCCACTCGCTTACATAGTGTCACGGCCAGCGTAGGCGGATCGCACACTTAACGCACGACGGAGCGCTAAAACATCGCAGCGGTCTGTCAGATTCATACTAGAAATGTCAATCCCCATACTAAAACCGCTCAACCGCTGTTGACGCAGCGCTATCGCAGGTTCGTACGTCGAGTGCGGTTTTGATATGTGAAGTGACGTTTCTAGTGAGGATATGACAGCCCGGTGCGTTATTTTAGCACTCCGTCGTGCGATAAGTGTGCGATCCGCATTTTTCAGTACGCCTGTACGTGCGTGTATGAAGCATTGAGGTCAAGTTACGCTGGTCGCGACACTATCTAAGCCAATGAGCTATACAACATTCTCAGCTAAAATTAATGAGGATGTCGCTTTTTTCAATACAACTCGCTAATTTCAATTTGTATAAGAATAATGATAAATTGCACCAAAATTATGTGCACCGATGAAAAGATAATATTGATAAGAAAATAGCTTGGAAAATAGTCTACAGTATTGCTGCTCGAATAAACTATACAAGGTGTAAAAATATTAGCTACAAATATTGTAAGGGGTGAATCAGCCCACGAAACTGAACAACTTTCCCCAAGAAGCATAGGTCGAAATATAAGCAAATTTTTTGGACCTCGCCTACAAATTGACTTGGTCAGTCGGTAATTTTCTGTGTGAGATCTACATTTTTTTTCATATTTCTTGGGGAAAGTTGTTCAGTTTTATGGGCGCTAGTTCACCCCTTAAAATATTATTTTTTTACACCCATATTTGGAAGCTTCCAAAATCATTACGAACGCGTTACGAATGCTCTAAAAATGTGTAGCAACGGACGTCAAGTGTAGAAACCGCCTTACTTCCACACATCCATAACTTTGGTTTTTACTTCTTACACAAGAAGTTTAACCTTTCCATTTTGCTTGATTTGTCCATTTTGTTCCTTCTTGACGTCTTTTCTCGTGATTCTCCTATACAACGGCAGTATGACCAATATTAGACCTGATATTGCGATGAAAATGCCGGCCAGGTAGAATGACAGGTCGTACGAGTCTGTTATGTCGTAGATCCAGCCTGGAAATAGGAAAAAGAAATGGTTATTAGCCATGTGATGCCGGCTTAGAATAGCATCACCCCACATCCTTCCCGCGGGTGTCGTAAGAGGCGACTAAGGGACTCGAGAGTATTGGTGTGCAGTTTTTAGACGACAGGCTGACAACCTGTCACTAAAGTGATACTCATGTTTTCTGAAACAACCTTGGAAAACAATCCTCAAAAATGTCAGACGCGGCGATAGCGACCGTATTCTTACGGCTGTTAACGCTCTGCCTACCCCGCAAGGGATAAAGGCGAGATATATGTATGTATGTAATGGTTATTTTCATGTATAGAACCTGGAGCTCACTCCTAATAGTGATTTCTGAAATCGTGTACGGAAATCCGCAATGACAGTTCTAGTACTTGTATCACAATTTCTACTATAGTCTGTAAGTTTAGGTACTTATATTTTTGTAAACAAACTTTGTATTAAACTGACAGTTCTGAAGTATCACTTTCATACAAAGTTTGTTTACAAAAAGATAAGTACCTAAACTTACAGACTATAATCAATCAATCAATCAACGTTTTGAATTTGAAGTTTTAACAAATAATTTCAAGGTTGTGGGATTTTATTAGTTTGCGTAAAATATTGGCAAATATTTTATGGAGTGTCCCATCCTATGAAACTGAACAACTTTCCCGAGAAACATAGGTCGAAATAAGAATAAAATTACAAACTGACTTGGGCAGCTGGAGTATAGGAGGGTCAAAACTTTTTTCATATTTCGACCCATGTGTTTTTTAGGGAAAGTTGTTCAGTTTTATGAACTTTAACTTTGCACTAACCTGCCAGCGGAGGCCCAATGAGGTTGGCCACTCCCTGTATAAGCAGTAGTAGCCCGTACGCATTGGTGAACTTTTCCAATGTGATCTGCTCCACCAGGATGATGCTGGTTAGAGAATAGTTCGCTGCTATGAACATGCCGAATAAGCCTGGAAATTTAAATAAAATAGAGTTTAGTAGGTAATCATTTCATTAATTGGATTTCGACGCACAAATCCAACAAAGACAGATTCTTTAATTCACACTTCATAGATTTTCCGCGCAAGTAGCCATGTTTAAGAAATCATCTCTTTCACAATTGAACTGGGAATGCCACTACCCCGCGCGTCGTCTCTCAAAGTGCTAATACCCTTCGCGGCTTCTGGGTCATATATTTCTCTATGTGAGAGCTTTATTTGGACCTATTTGGCCCCTGGTGAGACTCGTGACACGAGCAATTACAGTTCTTTTTACCATGGGAAAATGTGTAGTTTCCACCTTTGATTATCCGTTGGAATATGACCAGTCTACAGTTGACGAAAGGTAAGTTAAGCTAGGAGGTACATCTCATATTTATGTAGGTTAGGTTTTTTAACCAGTATTGGTACATACCTGATGCTGATGCTAAACTGAAGTAGTCGCTGAGAAGTGGCATCAGCAGCGTGACCAGTCCACAGAACAGCATACACACGGCATACACTAGACTTGCGCTCACCCACTCGAAGTCACCCACCCAGCCGAGTACTATCTGAAGTTTTAAAGGATTTCCATCAAATATACATAAACATATCACGCCTTTGCAGACCTTAGGCAGAGCGTCAATTATCGCCACGTCTGACAAATAATTTAGGGTAGTTTCAGATACGTCGTGTATAGGGTATAAAAAAATTGCCGCAAATATTTTAAGGGGTGAATCAGCCCATGAAACTGAACAACTTTCCCCAAGAAACATAAGTCGAAATATGAAAAAGTTTTGGACCTATTTTGGACAAATTGACTTGGTCGGTTGGTAATTTTGTATGGAAAGTCCAAAATTATTTTTATATTATGACCTGTTTCTGGGGGAAAGTTGTTCAGTTTCATGGGCTGATTCACCCCTTAAAATATTTGCGGCAATTTTTTTACACCCTGTAGTGACAGAAGTCAGCGTGTTGCCTAAAATGGCAATACACATGAAACTCGAGTCTCTAAGTAAGCTCTAAGGCGATGCTATTCCAAGCCGGTATCATGAAATAACTTAAATAGTTATTCATTGGGGCCGGCCACAGATTAGTAACGCCTTTTCTAGCAAACACAAAAATACGTCACACTACTTTCCTTGTGGGGTAGACAGAGAGTAAACCAAGGTAAAGGACGGGCATTAACTCTACGTCCGACAAAATGTATTAGGATCATTTCAGAAAATTGCGAATTATTGTAGTGTGACTGGTTGTCAGTCTATACATAAAACCTTCGTATTCCGTCTTGTTACTAGCTCCAAGTAAGAGGGTGATGCCTCTCTAAGCTGGCATCTCAGGACAAAAAAGAGGAAAATAGAAGTACTACTATTCTGAACAGGAAAACGGACAATACACCATTAATAACTTATCGCACTTTGTCGATTACCTATGTTTATCAACAAAATAGTTAAGAGCCATTCCCACGCGTCAACTTACGATAGTCAACAGGAAAACTTTCAATAATATTGACTTTATGAATGTATTGATGATATAAAATTGATTGTGGCGATTTTTATGATATAACACTTCGTAAGCTAGCAACAACTAAACCGCCGTAGAAGAACAGAGTAAAACCTAAAGTAAATTACACAATTAAAAAAATATATCTCGCAAAGAATATCGTCCTTAGAAGAAGCTGTTCAGTTCAAGTTCAAGTTCAAATATCCTTTATTGCGACTAAGTGTAGTACATAGAGTGAGATTTTATAAACTAACTTGTAGTCGTCCTTTTCGGACGTAGCCGTTTGACGATGGTTTTATGTAGAGCATTCAAGTTTCATAGTCTGATCAAGCTTGCAAAGTTTTCAATACAGTCTCCCTTACACCCCTATAATGCCAAACACATTTGTAATATCCGCTTTGCTCTGCTTAATGGTCAACTATTTGACCCCAGTATGTGTGATGCCGATGACAACTGATAAAACCCTGAGTATGTACCTACTATTGTACTATTTATCTATTGACCACGTGTATGTATAGTTGTTACGTAGATATTACATAAGGCAACGATCGTACTTGGCGGTCGATTGAGAACAGCCATCAGTGCGTTATCTCTATACTTCGTTTATGTGGTGTAAAGATGAGTTGTGGTACTCATACAGAGTGTTGCATACAAATCTTAATATGGTAGATGACCACGTAGAAACTATAAAAAACTTTGGTTATTTCGAGCTATTACCGACCAGCGTAGAAACTTTAAATACGACTATAATAAGCTCAGAATAATCAACCAATTTAAAAAAAACCTTCGTGGTCGTCTAGATCGGTCGGTTTAGAGGTAGAAATGTGACTTCGTCTACTTGTGAAAAGTAAATGGAACTTCACTACATAGTATAAAGCAAAGTCGCTTTTCGCATCTATATGTATATTTGCTTCAATCTTTACTACACAACGGATTTTGATGCAGTTTTTTAAATAGATAGAGTTTTTTAGATTTTTTAGTTTTTTAGTTTTTTAGATAGTTTTTTATATAGATAGTTTAAGAGGAAGGTTTTAATGCGTAATAATTGCCAGGAAAACAACTTATTCCCACGGGAAAATTAGTCGCTATTTTATAAAACAGTGCCGAGCGTGTTTTATAATTTATTTATTTATTTATTTATTTACAAAAACATAAACATTGTAACAATAACAGAAATTAATCCAAGCAGTTACAAAGATTCACAAAAATACACCACTACTTAACATTTTTAAAAAATACTAACAAATAAAAAGACCTAAATTAAACTTATTGTATGGTACTTTTTGGCATCATACCTTCGAATACTTTCTTACATTGAGAAATTAAACTTGCTGGCGAGCCACTAAACAAATCACAATGTGGTGCTGATTCGAAGACGAAGTTGAGAAGCGTGATAGCTAGCGGTACTGGCGAGTGCGAGTACGCCTGGGTGCGCGCGCGGGGAGGCACTAGCAGCGCGCGCAGACGCGGGCGCAAAGTCCTGCCTGTGCAATGTAGGTCAGGCACGTGCAGGCGCAGTACGCGCTCGAGTAGGTAGGAACTATCCACTCCTCTGCTTATTAACCCAAATACAAATTTGGCGAGCGCTAAGTACCTACGTAGTTGAAGCGAGTCAAAGCCTAGTTGCCCTTGGAGAAAGAGTGTAGGGTACATAAAAGGATAATACCTGTATTCCCGTTTATAGAGGTGTCGTAAAAACTGTTTTTGAACCCGCTCCACAATCAAGGCATATTTACTTTCATGCGGATGCCAAACCACCGAATTGTTTTCTAAAACACTACGAACAAGTGAAACGTATAATCAAATCAAAGGAGTACCGTTATTATCGTGTAAAATTAAATACCTGTACACGGCATTATGAATCTTAAATTTAAATTTGTGCATTAGTATGTAAAAAAGTTTAATAGTATATGTAGGTATAGGTCGTACATATGCACTATCCCGCTTGACCCTGCGTACTTTTCCTGTCAATAAAAGGTTGCCTGGTAGAAATTGCTACATCAGCAATAAGGCCGCCTATATTGTACCGAATTTTCTTTTATTGTACTTTTTTTTGTTATGTGTTTTGTACAAATAAAGCAGTTGTATTGTATTGTATGAATCGTAGAAATACAAACATTTTATAGATCGTAAATCGACGGTCCCTACGTATAATCGCGTAACTGACACTTAAGTCATTTGCCTTTTTTCTTTGATTTTGCCTCAGTTTATCATAAGGGTATTGTTAGTAAAGATAGCGAGTTTCAATATAGCCTGATTCTACTCGAAATCGACTCCCCGTAACTGCAAAATTTACACAATTCCAACGTAAAACGACGGTAGTGGTAGTTAAAAACCCATGTGACAACACATCTTCCGACGTAAAATGACAGTAGTTACGCTACGTTACTTCACGCCGTATCTGGCACTTACGGAGTAAAACCATTTCTTTTAATATTCTCTATACTGTTGATTTTATTAAGGTTAAAGCTGTTCTCAAACAACAAGTTACTTTTCTTTTTACAATTCCTAATCGTATACATTTGTAAAACGTAAAATACGAGGTAAAAACCTATTTATAATTATGATACGTGTGCACTAACTCCAACGTAAAATCTCTTAAATGACAGTTACGATTTTTGGTGGCTTAAAATTTGAACGCATAAAATTTTAAGTACCACATAAGCTTTCTACAGCTTAATTTTTTGTGCCGTAAAACTACGGATGTGCTTATTTTTATATAAATAACTATTATTTTCAATTTTTTATCCGTTATTCTAATAAATGACGACCAAATACATCTATGTTCAAATTTTCAAAGCTCTATCTATAAAATGACTTGAAATATACTCATTCGAGACTGTAAAACGCTCTCCTGTAAAATTTGAAAATTTCACTTGCGTCATTGTACGTAGGGACTGTCGAAATATTGCAAATGGTTTTGAGTGATACGCACTGATTCTTGTTATAGTGGTAGTCCTTGTGGTTCAAAATAAGAGCCTGTATAGCACTGGATGATGAACGAAACATTGTGACTTGATTAGCAATTAATTTATCATTATTAACAACTTCAAGTCGTTGCCCACTCGATGGACACTTTACGGATGTCAGAAGTGATAATTAATTAGGTTAGCAGTGACTTCATAACTGTTTTCATAAAACTTGTACGTAGTTGTACGGCTCAATCGTTGCTTGCGAAATTATTCAAGTGAGTCTTGGTCAGGAATTCGTGACATGGCTCCATCTACCGGGATAGTTGTGACCCTAAAACGAGCTGGTAACGGGGGATCTAAATATTTAGGACATTGTAGATAGACACAAATTTAGGGTGTAAATTGTAAGGGAGAGGATTCCGAAACTAAACAACGTCCCGGAAAAATATACTAAAGGAACCGTCAAAGTTTATTAATGTAGTTCGTGATTTTGTATCGGAGAATTGGATAGTCGAGCTTTTTGTCATTTTCTGCAAAAAGAATCCAAGGGAAAGTTGTTCAGTTTCATGGTCAGATGCACCTACTCGGAAACCTGTCCCCTTACGTCCCATACAGAAAACATTTTTAATAGAACAACTTTACTAACCTCCCCAAGCATATTCAAAATCCCGATGACCGAGATCAGCATGGACGCTTGCGATTCACTGAAGTTGAGGTTTATCGCGTGGTCAGCGATGTACACGTAGGGTACATCGTACCACATGTACAGCAGGAAGTTGCTGATGGAGAAGAAGACGAACGCTGGGTTCTTGAAGTGGGAGAAGTCGAGCACGTCCCGGACCAGGTCCCAGAAATCCCAGAGACCGGCGTACCATTGCAGCTGGAAGAGATGAGGTTTGTTTGTGATTACCGAAAACATAAATTAACGTAGAGAGAACCCAGAGACTTCCACTGCCGGGCATAAGTATAAAGGTTCCTTCTATTGGATAAATAATAAACTTCCACATAAATTAACGTTGACAGGCCTGAGATTTCTACTTCCGGGCGTATAGGTTTGAACAAACAGTCAAGAGTTAGGGCCGAACAAACGCATCTAACTGCTTCGAAAAAACCTTTTACGAGGATATTCCAATCTGAGCTTCAGAGCCGGTGTTAAGTCTTCGGTGCTGGATGCACTCCTGATTACTTCAAAGATTCGATATACAACCAGGAGAGTGTAGAAGGCAGTTCAAATACTCGAACATCAGAGTTCATTCGGCGAGTTAGTGCAACTCACAAAAAGAAATCTACCTACTCTGCATGTTAAATATCAAAACTTAGAAGTTAGTAAATCAAAACTTTGAAACAATTATGAAAAAGTATTATAAAATTCAATGGATGCAAAAGACTCTCACCTTTTCCCTCGCAATGGTCGTCATGGAATTCCTGAAGATGTTAGGACAGGACGACGCCCGCAGTCTGTACCTATTAATGTTCAGCATCGCCCCACGGTACGTAAGTGAGTGCCTGTGGACCCTCAAGTCTTTGAGGAACGCTGGAGGCTTCTTTGCTACTACTCCTGTAGCCGCTTGGCGCTTCAACCATAGCTGTAAAGCAGCTTTCTCGTTCAAAGATGGCGGCGCTGACCCGTTGACAGGAGGTACGGAAGTTGGTGAAGTAGCTCCAGGAGAAAGAGCATTTGGAGACATTAATGCTCTTGGAGGAGACTGCACTTCGTTTAAACGCCCACTATCACTGAAGCTACGCGAAGGTAACATCATGCCTGGATAGTTCTGAGCAAGCATCGCGTATGCTCGACCTTTGTTTGACATCAATTCGAAAACTTCTAAAGACACGCCTTCACCACCGGTCATGAACGTGGGAAGGTCTACTAAGGAACTGAACTGTGGCACTATTGGTGACGCCACGGTTTCTATGTCTACGTTATCAGCTACTTTAGTGGAGCCGGCGGCACTGCTTTTGCTATCTGAGAAACTGTCTACGGAAGATCCGTGGCGTCTATTCCTTTTCCTTTCTCGTTTCTGCTTTCTTTCTTTTGCTCGCTCCTTGTTCATTGTGGCCGTCCACGGCAAGTCTCTCATGAGCAGCCCGCACACCGCCATATTTAGAAATAGTCCAGCTAGTATTAGCGTAGTGCCGCGCCAACCGTACTCGTCTAACAGCACGTACGTGAGCGGCGCAAATACGAATGTCCCGATACCACTCCCACACACTGATATACCCGTTGCTAAGGAGCGTTTCTTCTCGAAGTAATAAGCTACTATAACGACTGCTGCAACGTAACACAAACTTAAACCGAAACCGGCCATTATTCCGAACGTCAGAAACAGCGTCTCCATATTGTCTACGAAGGCGGATATTACGAATCCTAATGCCGCTAAGACCGAGCCGACGATGGTCATCCGCCGGCAGCCGTAGCGGTCGGTGAGGAAGCTGGCGATCGGGCCGGACAGCAGCGGCATCGCCATGAAGATGCCGGCGATCCAGGCCGTCTTGCCCTTGCCCTCGCCGAAGTACTCCAGGAAGTGCGGGAAGAACACGCCGAAGCTGAAGGTGATGCCGTCAGCAATGAGGTTGACCATGAAGGAGGCGAACACGACGACCCAGCCCCAGCCGCCGTCAGGCGGACGCGCCTCGGCGATCGACACGTCTTCATCATCGCTCGAGGAGCTTGAGCTGGAGCTGGATACGGGCGCGGGCGGCGACTGCGCGTCAAACTGCACGTGTAACGGCGGCCGGCCATTTTGTTTGCGGTCGCCGAGCGCGGTCGCAATAGGGTCTTGCAGGAGAGGCTCGCTCTCCGGGATGGAGGGTAGCGCGCGCGGCGCCGGCCGCGGAGTGTCCGTCTCGCTTACGGCATCCGCGGGTTTATTGGTTTCGAGGGTTTCGCCGGATCCTCCTTGCTCCGTCCCACTGTCCGCGCCGTCCGACGGCGGCGAGAGCGCGCGGTCCATTCCGGCAGGGCGCGACGAAACTGCGCGCGCAGCACACGCAGCGCACTATCACCAGCCCGCCGGGCTTCCATGCGGCTTCCGCACCACCGCCGTGACTTCATGCTGGAACAAGAGAGACGCACACTTTAATACACGCATTTTGTTCAAAATTTGAAGCTTCTAAGACGAGGCAGCCTATCGCGCAGTTGACCGGCCACACTGAATGACCAGTAGGATCAGACAACTACTCTGTAGCAATGGTCGCTGCAGCGGAAGACGCAAGTGCTAAATCGCCTCCGCGCTGATTGCCTCACAAAGAACCTACGTCGAACTGTGTATTTATAGCTAGTGTATGCCTGTTTGGATGTCCTGTCACGTGTTTTCGTTGTCAGTACCCTCTACAAACAACGTTTTCGACGTAGTGAGTTCGTAATGAGACCCCAGAATCTTTCAGACATTGTACAATAACAGATATAGTTCGGTATAAGCTTTCAAGGAGTACCCCTGGTACCTTACGTGCCACAATCGACTGTACTTATACCTATACACCCGTCTTGAATTTCCGAATCGTACTACAATAAGGTAAAGTTAGCTTTCATTCAGTCCAATCTACCGGCAATAGCGTATACCTACACAATGTGCGCAGTCCGGAACGATCCATTGTTAGTCGTACCTGACCTATGAAACAATACAGTTACAACGCCCACTCGAAAACAGCTCGTGGAAATTTTACCTCGCTAGAAATTTGCAGAGGATTCGTATTTCAAAGGTTTTTCAGAATAGGAGTCTTTTTAAAAGCAAAGCTAATATTTACCTCCAATAATAATTATTAGATGCCCATTTATATAAGAAACAGTGCTACGAACATAACATAGTATATATATAGCTAAGCCTCGAATTATAGTATACCTTCCGCTGCTGGCCAAATCACCTTACTAGGTTACGACATATTGCACTTCTTTGGCCTATTACGACAGATAGGTAATCTTTACTACGACGTAGTTATTTCATGGTCACTATTCAGTCGCTTGTGTGGTTTCACCCGAATATTATGAAGTTGAGCTAAATTGTTTATTTACTTTCAAAATGTTCAGCTTTGTGGCCTTGGGAGTGACGAACGGTGGACAAAAGAGTGGTGGCCAAAGGGAGAGAAAAAGTCAATGAGCAGACCACCTGCTCGATGGTCCCATGATATAGTCCAAGTTTACAAGGTCTCACTGGACAAGGCTGGCACAGAACCGTGAGGATTGGCGCTTTTGAGAAGTGGCCTATACCCTGCAGTGGGTAAACGTAGCCTGAGAATGATGATGCAGATCATGATTTTCTTGGAAAACAATAGGTATACCATAATCTCGAAGCAATATACTTTTCTTCACCATTATATCCAGTACTAAAATAAGCCCGTTTAATTTAGTTGCTCACACAACCGAACATAATGTTTGGAACGCTTGGAATACCAAGCATGTTCTGTGAACTTTGCCTGTAAACTTTAAAACTAACTTCTTGGATACCTTTAGTGGGTTACGTGGTTAGCAACTTGAGTTATAAAAGATCTTCTGGTTATAGAAAGCAAACAACTAAATAACCTTCCCTAAGGCACATAAAAACGAAACGTGAAAATTTTTCGACCTACATGCACATCGAGGTACTAGTACATATTACCTCGATGTACACGCATGCATTTTGTATGGAAGGTCTATAACTTTTTTTTTTAATATCGTACTATGATCCAAAAAAAAAGTAGTTCGGTTTCATAGTCTGTAATGGGCTGTTTTCATAAATGAAAATAGTAAGCGGGACAATTTTTCCATTTCATGGGCTTGGGTTCATCTATGAAACTTTCTTCAGCTATAGACCTATTCCACGTTCAGTGAAACTAGTATTGGATGGCGTAAGTAAGTGTCCCTGAAGCTAACTATTCGAAACAGTTGAAATTCCCCGCTCGTCCAGTTAACTTGGAGTGCAAAGTTTAAAACGAAGCGGAGACTGCCACGTGACTGTAGCTAAAGTCTGCTTAATCCAATTTCAGGTGCTGTTACGAGAGCCTCATTTAAAAATACAAATTAAAAAGGTAAAAGTTAGTTGCTAAACGAAAATAGGTAGTAGTTTTTGTGTTTTTGTAGGCTACAGGAATTTGGAAAAATCTGTTGAATTCGTGGTAACCACGCCGTAAATGTCCAACTCTCGGTCGTCCATCAGTAAACTATAAAAAAAAAAAATTCTGAAAAGTTATCCTGATACATGAGACGTCCCATTAAGCTACCAGATCTACTTGTGTGGGAGTGACTCGTGACTCACAAATGAATTAACTAAATACATACATATATACATACATATATCACGTCTTTATCCCTTGCGGGGTAGTCAGAACGTTAGCAGCCGTAAGAATACGGTCGCTATCGCCACGTCTGACATTTTTGAGGATTGTTTTCCAAGTTTATTTCAGAAAACAAGTGTATCACTTTAGAGACAGGTTGTCAGCCTGTCGCCTAAAAATTGTAATACACCAATACTCTCGAGACCCTTAGTCGCCTCTTACGACACCCACGGGAAGGATGTGGGTGATGCTATTCTAAGCTGGCATCACACGGCATGTACTAAATACCCTTGTTTTATAAATTCTAGTGTTCACAATAAACGTGAAAGCACGTATGAATATGCACATTCCCCAACAATGCAGTATCCGCAGCGCATCCTGCAGTGACCTGTTTGCAAACGGGTCATCTGCCGCTCCCCTGCATACCTACATTATAAACATACAGCCATCCACTTTGTGCAAAGAACCACATTGTACACACAATTTGGAATGTCGGTTTTAAGTATAAACTTAACTAATAAAGGTTAAACATACATACGTATATCACGCCTTTATCCCTTAAAGAATATAATAAGGCGTAAAAATATTATCTGCAAATATTTAAAGGGGTGAATCAGACCATAAAGCTGAGCAACTGTGCCCAAGAAACATGAGTCGAAATATGAGATTTTTTTTGGACCTCCCATACAAATTGGCTTGGTAGTCAGTAATTTTGTATGGCCGGTCCAAAATTTGTTTCATATTTCTACCTTGGGGAAAGTTGTTCAGTTTCACCGGCTGGTTCACCCCTTAAATATTTGCAGCTAATTTTTTTACACCTTGTATAAACTTAACTGTGAAAAGTTATATGTTTGTGTCAGCGACTACGTCCCGGTTTGGTCGTATCGAATTTGTGTATGTTTTTTTAGTAGATAGAATGATGCAAGAGGAAGGTTTTTATGTACTATAATACTTGCCGGGAAATGAGAGAGCGGGCCACTAGTGGAATAATAAAACGTTTGTTCTCTTTTAACTTCACTTTCTTGAATATTCACTATATTGAGTCAATTTTACATCTGCAAAGTGAACAAAAGTCTCTTTGTGACCGTTAGTTATATTTCATATTCATTGCTGCTGTCTCTCTACGGGCGAACTAATTGAATTTTCACGCTCTGTAGAGCTCCATTTTTGCCGTATAGGTATAGGGTGTATCTGCATACATACATACATACATATATCACGCCTTTATCCCTTGCGGGGTAGGCAGAGCGCTAACAGCCGTAAGAATACGGTCGCTATCGCCACGTCTGACATTTTTGAGTATTGTTTTCTAAGGTTGTTTCGGAAAACATGTGTATCACTATAGTAACAGGTTGTCAGCCTGTCGCCTAAAAATTGTAATACACCAATACTCTCGAGTCCCTTAGTCGCCTCTTACGACACCCACGGGAAGGATGTGGGGTGATGCTATTCTAAGCCGGCACCACACGGTGTATCTGCAAAGGTGCATAAATCTGGGAATAACGCTATGTTCTATGCTAAATGCTAACAAACACATTTTCGTAATATACATACATAATACACGTGATATCGCCGGGGTGGTATCATGGGTCCGTCATGATACATATCACGCCTTTATCTTTTGCGAGGTAAAAAGCGCGAATAGCCGTGTGTTTTGGGAAGCACATATTAGGTTTTAGGGCCCTATTTATTGGCAACGTTATGTATTGTTAGAGACTTAGGAATTTTATGCATAGGGAAATCGAAATGTGTTTTTCTATTTCGATCAATCTTCCAGTGCAGGATCTTCCCATAATAGTACGTGTAGTCGTACCGCAAATTACAAGCATTTGCACCTTTGCAGATACACCCTGTATTAATACAATAGATATAGTTTTGATCGCGATAGGAAATCGATAAAAATCGTTAACTAATATACCGACATACAAAAATCTTTTTACTGAACTCAAATCCTTAAAGGTAACGTTCATATAAAATTCACCATTTTCCGTATTCGTTTTTCTCCGTTTCTGCCGCGATAAGCATCCTCCCTAACCAAAGCGAGACTTTAGCTCGTGAATACTAAACACCTGGTAAAGTATTCACAGCGGTACTAGCACATTAATCCCAGTCAGCAAACTATGTTTCTCTAGGTATACATATAATACATCTATGCCGCGTGGTGCCGTCTTGGAATAGCATCACCCCATTTCTACTTTTACATACATACATATATCACGCCTTTATCCCTTGCGTGGTAGGCAGTAGAGCCCTACGGCTGTAAAAAAGTCACGTCTGACAAATAGAGGGCTGTTTCCGCTGTTTCAGATCATTCGTGCATTACTATAATGACAGATTGTGAGCCTGTCGCCTAGAAAATACAACACACATGAAACCCTCGAGTCCCTTAGTCGCCTCTTACGACACCCGCGGGAATGAAATGGGGTGATGCTATTCTAAGTTGGCATCACATGGCATTTCTACTTTTGGGTGTCGTTAAATACGACTTATGGCCGCTTGAATTGGTCATATTTGACATCTGTCTGTTGTTAACGGATAAATCAAGGGCATTGCGTTCGCCAAGTCAAATAGTCAAATGTCAAGTGTGGCGAGTAAGGGAAATACTTACCCCCTAATAGGGGGGCCACCATGTACAGTAGTGAAATTTTCTCGCTGTTGTAGTTTTCGCTGGTGTTAAACTGAGACTACACGCTAATAATTTGCTTCCCTACCACATTCATCATCATCAATCTCAACATGGCTTTAACGTATACTCGATATTTCACTTTTCACTTAAACATTTCCTAAGATCCCGCACGTAAGTAATGTCACGTTTTATTGGCGTAAATCAAAGGTAATACAGGCTGAAATACTAGCAAAATAGGTGGGTATATTTTACGACTGTTCTAGATTCTCGTTTTGGTGGATCAGCACATAGTAAAAGCTTCCCACGCTCGCAAAATATAGCAGTATGAACGCAAATAAGGTAAGACTTGCTCGCTCGATTCAATAAACTTCATGTTGACTTACAAAGTTGATTACTTATATTTTTGTTTGTTACAACACTTACACGAGCAGACAAATATTTTGGAAAGCGTGCCAATTCAGAAAGATTGTCGTCTTCAAACACACGATAGTAAATAATCAAAAATATCGGAATGAGATGAGCGTCACCTTGTCAAAGGCCTTGGTGAGTTCGTGAATGCGCAAATATTTCCGCTCTATGCTCGACCGCTATTTAATTAATGTCAGATGGTGGGAAACGAGGAAAAGGAAACAATCAGAAGCGAACCATAAATTACCTAAAAGTATATTTATAGAAGTAAAAACCGGTATCTAATCACAATAACAGAAATATCTAACATTTGGTATGAGGCCTATGACTGATTACGATTACCGATTAGTAAAAAGTTTACCTAATCACCTAGTCTAGTTGTAACTAATACACGTTATGGCTACTCGAAAAAATGCAGAAATATTTACATTTCTATGTTAGCAGGGTTTGTTACGGTAAATTATGCAAAGTTATACGTTATACAAGTCAGTGAACCATCCATGGCGAATGACACAAACAAAATACAGACGTTAATGAAATAAAACCATTTCGGTTGCACGTTTCCAAAACTGGCCACACAGTTTATTTATTTACCATTTATTGTACACAAGAAATTTTACAGGACAAAACATAAATAAAATGGGCACAACAGACACTGCTTATCTCTAAAAAAGAAATTTCAACAGTTGTTTGGCAAAAGAGCAAAATGTGTAATGCAAAGAGACAATTCTAGACCATAAGCCATGATAATACCTACCTACTCGTACTGTGGTGGGCAAGTTAAGAGGAAAGAAAATAAGGATCACGTCCCAGAAGATAGAGAAGAGACGATGACAAGAGTATCCTAGCGACAAGAGTTGGTTTACTAAGTGGCACCAACAATTCAAGAAGGTAAAAGATAATTCGCTCTAACATATGTAGATAAAAGAATTACAGCAACTACTTTAAGTCATTGACCTAGCCATAATAGCTAAATGTCCAAATGATAAAAACAAGCCGTCCACATTGCATGTCCCCAAATTATCCAATCAGCTGTTTGGCATTTTTGGCAAGAGACAATCCGAGACAATAAGATATTATTGAGGACATGTCGAGTATAAGTTGGCTTAAAATAGAAAATAGCAGTAGTAATAGCAATTCAAGAAGCCAAAAGATAGAATGGTCTCTAACATATGTAGATAAAAGAACTACTTCGAGTCATTGACCTAGCCATAATAGCAAAATGTCAAAATGATAAAACCAAGATGTTTCCAAATTAACCCCACAGCTATTTGGCAAGAGACAATCCGAGACAATAAGACATTATTGTGGACATGTAAAGTGTAAGTTTGCAGACTGGCCGACTTCCAGAATGTGTTTGCGTCAACTATTATAAATAATCGGAATGTTTGGCAACAGCGCTATATTGTGTATGGGAATCGGATTCGGGATAACAATAAAGATGTACGGAACGATGTATGAGCTAGAAACGTTTTATAGGCATTTAAGTGTATGTATACCAACAAAAAACACTGTATTCTGAGGGGAGTTTTGTTACAAACTGACCGTCACACACGGCTTTTAGTCGTGTCGGTCTCCCATAAAACGTTTAAAAAATATACTGGAAAATTTCCGAGTGTCGAACCAGCCGATGAATCCGAAGAGCATTCCTAAACATAGGTCCAAATATCATAAAGTTAATTTAAAAATAATGTAGAGGACTCTTTATTATTGTTGCCAATTCATCATCTATCTCACAGACTAGAGAAGTCATGCTAGCGACATTTCTCCTCTGTGATCTTTCTGATCAAGTTAATAAGTCAGATATTACAATTACTTAAGAGGATCGTGCAGCTGGAAATTTTCATACAAAAAGCGTTAACGTTTTTATCATACTTACCGGTAACCAATTGTTTTGATTTTTAGGTATTTTATTTAAATTCACAATAACTAGGTTTATACGTTTTTATTTTTTTGATATATATTATAGTTTTAGAAATAATGACGCACAAAAGTACACTTTTTTGATACTGAAAAATCTTTATGTTTGAGTGAGGTTACTTACAAAACTGTACAAAATTTGGTCAAAAACGAAACGTATAAACCTAGTTTAGTTCATACCTAAGCGATCAAGACCAAAATTATAGAATTTGGTTAAAATTTAGGGGTAGGGAAACGTTAACGCCCGCACCCCGATTTTACTCTGTTTTCGAGGCGATTTCTCAGGAATCCTGCTACCTGTCCCTATCGCACATAAGGGTGCTTGCCGCGCGGGCGTCGTCGAGACAGCACATAAAATTTGTAAAACGCATTTCGCGCGCGCCATGTCTGTGAATGATACTCTTAAGCGGCGCTCATTTCACTATGTTGCAACTTAAGCTACTTCACAGTACATTTGCTCTTTGCTGTCCCATTGAGACATAATTTATCACAAGGACGATCTTCCGCTCCAATTCGGCGAGGATTATTCAGCACTAGCGACCCGCAAAGGCTTCCCATGGTTACTACGAGTATTTAGGTCATATTCTTAATTCAAAATCTTTCTCTCATCAACTTGTTTTTGATACCCGAATGATTTTGCAGTCAGGGATGTTTTTTTTGTTTTGGTGACGCCTTTAGCCCAAGTTAGTATTTTTTAGCCCATCTTGTCATACCCTAGTACAGAGCGCGATACTGAATCACGAAACGAAACACAATTCACGAATAATTGTATCCTTGATCACACACGCGCTGTACGATTTTGTCACAGTTTTGACAGCCAGCAAGCAAATTGCAGTTGCTAACAGCCGCCTTAATATCTACGAATATTCTGTTCTTCTTTGGCATTTCATGGCAAAATACCGCAAAATCATGCGTCGCTTTGCCCACTTATCCACCCTGTAGGGTAGGCGCATTACATGAATCATGCTCAATTCGGTAAGTGGGTGCAAGTTGCTGGCGCGACGCCAGCGTCACCTGGCGCATCCCAGTAAAGCATTCAAACGAGGCGTCGTTACGGCTGAATGGGAATCAGAGAAAATAAGCGGCTCAGATAGAGCTTACTAAACTGCAGTTCATTTTAGTGACAGGTTGTCAATTCACGATGTCGTAAAAGTAACACGCACGAGAGTTTCACGTGTATTATAATTTTAAGCGACAGGTCTGTCACTATATTAATATAAGATTTTCAGAAACAGGCCTCAATTTATTTATCACACGAAACGTTAGCGACTGTATTTTTACGGGAGCTAAATAAATATGTAATTTTTAATTTGATATCTCCAACAAAGCAAAATCAAATATGTGAGCAGCTCTAAACAAAAGAAAGTCAAATTTCTGAATGAGATGAGATTTTCATCGCTCCATGGGATATAATATAACTAATAACCATTTATAACTAACTGTTCATAGGGTACCCTCTAACACATTTATTAATTCTGAGGCTCGTAAATACTGTTGAGTTTTAAAATGCCCATTCACCAGCGCTAAAAGATTTTGCAATTAAGATAGAAAATGTAGGGAAATAGTTTGGCAAGTAACTGAAAGCGAAGTTTTATAGTGACATCCATAAGAGTTATCGCACTACCGGGATTTGGATTTGGCAACAACTAGAGTCACGAAATTAAAATTATTTCGGTATACTTTGTAATAATTGGCGTACACTTTAGGTACAGGCTCAATAATCATGTCATCATAATAGGCAACTTTTTACTATTTGGACGATTTTTTTTGGAACGATGCAGAGCATTCTCAATTATCATGAAACATATTATACTCATTCAGGGTTCTCTTTTGAACCACATTTCGTCCACCAATCTTTAGATTTCTATCTTTCGAAGTTTATAGTTCTAGTCGAATAAGCCGTATTTAACATCAGTCAAAATCACGTTGATGTTACGCCGTAAGCTACGCGGTCTAGTTTTTTTTTGTTTCTCTCCTTGTTGGCAAGTCCTCTAGTATGGGTTTGACGGCTGCGGAAATTGGCTTATTTGAGAATCGATACTTTATTTTGCTATGTTTTCCTTCTAGAATGTTCCTATCCAGTTCCACGTGGGAGGTCCACGAGGGGGCACCACCAGCGCCGGCGCCTGTCATTCCCCGAATTATCCACTTGAGGTAATGTCAGGACGCTGCTTGTCACTCAATTGTCTCACTAAACTTGTCGGCTTATTCATCATATTTATCATCTGCTAACTGGCTATGAATTTGAGATTGGGATAGAACATTGGCATTAATATTTAAGAGTAAAGAGTTGGGCATGAGTGGCCATACTTTTTACGGCTTAAATTCACATCGTTCTGATGCAGAACGTCCCTTACTAAACAATGGAGATACTCCTGAAGACAGAAAGTATAGTATACCTTTCCTAAAGATTATTTCGCGTACATTTTATTTCATCAATGTGTCAAAACCGTTGTTTGACATGATCTCTGCACAAATATTGAGTGAGGCGGCGCGCCGGAAGGCTTTCATTACCTGCGACTATCAAAAAGCCTTATATGGTCTGGCTCAGACTAGGGTCAAGAGAACGATCGAACCCTTATCAAAATGAGAAAAAAGATACCAGGACTGCAGAAAACGAAGTATAAGGTGTAAAAATATTAGCTGCAAATATTTGAGGGGGTAAATTAGCCCATAAAACTGAACAACTTTTCCCAAGAAACATAGATTGAAATATGAAAAATAAATTTTTGGACCTCCCATATAAAATGTAGCAGCCGAGCGAGTCAATTCTTTTTTCATATTTCGACCTATGTTCCTTGGGGAAAGTTGTTCAGTTCATGGACTGATTCACCCCTTAAAATATTTGCAGCTATTTTTTTACACCTTGTATTTGAGATGAGTGCTTGATTATATATATTTCAAAGCATTTTTGTCTCAACCAGGAAATGAGATACTAGGAGAGCAGAAGCCGACCGCAACTCGCGCACAAGTTACCGCAGAAATTAATCAAGGACACCAGAGTGCTCCTTGATATAAACCCCCGCTCGTACAGCCAGGCGATATACAGCCCTGTTGCGAGGGAATAGAGCCTATGTAACGCCAAACGACTCTGGCACAGTGCCAAGATCTTACACAGAAGCCTTTAGGAATCGTGTGTTTTGTGGAAATTGAATGAAACTAATATGGGATGAAAATTTGGGTTGAAATGTTAAAATAGCCTGAAAAAAGCAAAAATATCTGAGAAGTTAAAAAGATGTAAAAAAAGTTGAAGTCAGGTTGGTAACCAGGTAAAAGTAGTTCTTTTATTAAAATATTTAGGTAACATTATTTAAGTTTTAGATAACAACAACGTAAAAATAAACAGAAACAATATGTAACAGAACTTTAAAAGCAATGAATTAAGGTAGTACGTATCAAAAGTAGACGTATTTACATATTAAATTAATATTTTATAGTATAGAACGTACGTGCGCTATCTCTAAGTAATCAATCTATTGTGTAACTTTTAATGAGTAAGTAGATAGGTAGGTACTTAATCATATACTTATGTCTTTAACCTACTATATTATTTGATATTATTGTTTTTGCTCGGGTCTTTTTTTTATTTTCTATACCTAATTACCTATAGGTTTGGATTGGGCGCAGATTTGAAGAAAAATCTTACTAATATTATAATTCCGAAATTTTTATGTTTGTTTGTAACTTCTTCGAGCAAAAACTGATGAACCGTTTTTTTCACGAACTTTAGCACACACATAGAGGGTAAGATAAATTATCACATATGATACGAGTAGGTCGTTATCCCGAAAAAATGTTTCTGTGGCACGCCAAGGAATTAAAACCGACTTCCACGCGAGCGGAGCCACGGGCACCCGCTAGTTATGGTATATGAATAGTTTATGATAGAATAAATTTTTTTAAAGGAGGAAATAGGTAAACTAATAGTAGGTATCAGTGACCTCTTCACTACAGACCTCAATTCAGATGACGTGACAATCATATGGCCGAGCATCGAACTTGCAACTCAAGATAAGCTATCGGCTATGGGCCCGTGACCGCTGCTCCATATCTCCTACTGTTTATCGCAAAAAGTTTTACTAAACATTGAGTAGAAGGAAGTAAAGTTCTAGAATAAGTTTATCTGTCAAACCAGTAGTGGATCTTCAAATTATGGGTTTCAAAATGGATCTTAGCCTCCTTATTGAGCGCTTTTCATTGAAGTTAGATACCTTATTTTCAAATCAAATGGAAATAAAGAGACATGCATGCATGCGTGCATTAAAAGACTGATGAATGTAGAAGAAGCGAAAGAAGTATGCCAGGATCGTAGAAAGTGGAAGGAAATAATCTCTGTCTACTCCAACGTGAAAGAGGCGTTATTTATGCATGTATATATCTATGGAGATAAACATTATTGCAAACAATAAGTTTAAATTCTTGCAAGACCATCAAGAGATTGAAAATTTGGCAAGGATCAGCCGAGACGCCGGTAGTTTAGTGGGACGTTGCCTTGGATTCAAGCCCCAACCAACGCTAACATTTTTTCAATTTATTATTTTCTAATGAAAATCCTTTCAGGCGTTCATCATCATTGGCCTCACACGTCTGTGACAGACGATTTAATCAGTGTCTGAGGCAAGACTTTTCGTGGCTATATAAGCCAACGCGGGAGCGGCATGACTTTCCGCACGCTCTACAAGTGAAGGTGGTATTATAGACTGGAACATGCATGTTTAGGTGTCGTTTTTGCCTTTTGTTGGCGAGACCAGAGAACCAGGCGTCGTCGTGAGACTTACGCCCATCATATATGTAAGAGTCTTCTGGTACCCCATAGGTAATATCTTCATTTATTGACTTCAGGAGTGTGTAGACCGATGGTGAGATAATAAAGAGACGTTGATTCGCTGATCACACTTTATTTTTATAAACAACTGTACTTGGTGGGTGTTTTACATTATCTTTTTGTTCTAGTAAGTAACAGGGCTTCGCCTTATAATAACTTATACTGCCTGTCTATACAGACTAGCAGAGCAACGTTCCGTTTGACGTATGATCCGAGGAGTACAAACTAGAGTAGTCATCTCCTCGACGTCTGCGGATCGAATGATGCTCGAGCCACGCGCTCGGCCTTTTTATAGAACGATCAAAACAACCCCGCAAGTCCCCACTGCCGGGCCGGGTGGCGGCAGGTATGCCACCTGCACGTGGTTTCGTTTACATACTCTTTGTTCTTATTTCTAATTGAATTCGGTACAATTGTGATTAAATAATTAAGTTAGAATTATTTAGATTAATTAACAAGAATAAATTACAAGAATGAAATTATCAATTGAACATTAAAGCAAGAAATGAGAATAAAACGTTTAAAAATTGTTGACATCCTCGCTGCGCTATCACGACCATCCTGACGAGCAGCTCGTGCTCGAGCTAGCGATCCCAAAATCTAAAAAAGAAACATAAATTGATCAAGCAATTTGAATAACGACATTGAATCAGTAGCCGCCTCATTTTTTATTTTCATGGCTATCACGGTCTATTTTTGTACGACTCAAACTTTTTAGTAGATATTAATGGGGACCTTGAATTTTGTTTTTGTTCGTTTAGTTCATTATTTATTTATTAGTGAATTATTTTCTCATTGATAGGGGTAATTATTTTTATTGGGCACTGAACTGAACTTGACAATTCCTCAATTTGAAAAAGCGCCATCTGGTTCAGACAAGAGTTGCTATTAGCCAAAAAATTAAGTAAATTAAGTTAAATAATTCTGCGTCTTTCTAATGTGGTCATTAACATTTCGTTCGGTTATTCTGAAAATAATAAATGCTCATGTGATACCTAATATGAAAAAAAAAAATACGTTCATATCAAATCTTTTAAATATTTACCGTAAATAAAGATTTGTAAACGGTTATGTAAACGGTAAACAAGTAGTAAAGAATAAATAAACTTTGTACATTGTACAGGTACTCTTATGTGAATTAATCAAAGTATTTAATTTCAAAGTGTTTCATTGTACTAATAAAAATATTCAGTCATATTCATATCATAAGGCAGATCTTCATCAATGCTTAGGTAAAATATACAGTTTTTTTTTTTTGGCTTTTTAATTTCGTATGACGTTTCAGCTCTTTTAGCTACTTTAGTGGCTATTACTGCTCTTTTGGAAGCTATTTCTGTTCTCTTGGCGGCTATTACTACTCTTTTGGTGGCTATTACTGCTCTTTTGATGGATACAACTGTGCTGTTACTGCTCTTTTGGTGGCTACTACTGCTCTTTTGGAGGCTATTACTGCTCTCTTGGTGGCTATTACTGCTCTTTTGGTGGCTATTACTGCTCTTTTGGTGGCTATTACTGCTCTTTTTGGTGGCTATTACTGCTCTTTATGGTGGCTATTACTGCCCAATTCTGTCATATGACACCATACACAGAATTTTGTTCATTTCATTTCTTCTAGCTGGCAAGTTATTCCACAATAAGCTTTTCTCTTCGTTCTTTATTTGAATGTAAGGCACTGTCCCATTACTAAATATTCTGTATTTATTAATATTTTTGGTACTTTTTTTTTTTTGGTATTTTTGGCATTGCTTGTTTCATGCGTTCTAAAATCCTTATTTTAACTTTTGCTTTTTATATCTTACTATTTTATATCATAATTGAATATAATAAACACTGAAATTGTAAATGCGTAAGGGATAATTGTCCGTTATAATGTCTTTCATACTTGGAAAAATATTTTCCCAGGAAATCGTAAGACAACAAACATTGCTTTATCATTTTATTTTTCTTGCATTAATAGCATAATATAGCCCAGAAACCAAGTGTTTTATGATGGCACAGTTACTAAAATACTTAGTTTGAGAGACTAACGCCATAATGTCATAACGTTACTACACAGTGTTAAGGATTGCATTTTCTAATTCTTAGTAGCTTGTTATTTTATATTACCTGATGGTATACTATTATTATTATTTTTATATTATCTGATTGCGAGAAAAAAAAATGTTTCAAAATTTGCATCTGAGATCTACCCAAATAAGGATATCTGTAACTAGACAATTTAATTGTGCAATGTGCATTGTTCAATAGACAATTAAATAATCTTAATTAAAAATATTGTGAAATGAAGTAATGAAGCTCCAGTAAAATAATAAATAATCTGTAATCTTCGTAGTAAGATGGTTCATGGAGTTCATCGAAGGTGTTCCATGCGAGAGAAGTAGAAGATTGTCTACGTGTAGTGTAGCACATGAAATGTTTAATACTATTTAATAAAGTAGTGAGTGTGATTCATTAAATTAATTTCAACTTAAGTAACTTGAAGTGGTGTAGGTTATAGAACTGAAACTGTTATTTATGCAACAAGGAGAATTGTTTCCGGTAGTAGTTTAGTGCAAAAATAGAATGGAGATAATTTGTGGGTTGTATCAAGAGGATGCCATCGGTTCCTGTAGATGGCACTATTACACTACTGGAGCCACGACAGGAGCACTGGAATCTGTATTTACTGACACTGACAGAATTACCCTAAATGGGTAGAAGCCCATATTAATAAATAAACTATACTTCATATTATTAAACGTGTCTTTTTATGCCTTTCTAAATCTTGTAGAATTTTCGCCTTTAATTCATTGTGGTAAAGTAGAAGAAATAAATCCAAAATTTGAGGGTATTTCGTTACAAAAGTATTTAAAGGTTAATAAATGATTCGGGGCCCCACATGTTTTTTTTTTTTTAACTACCGCTACTTTACACTTTATAGTGACGCTGTAAGTTTTTATACGCAAGGTAGTACGCAGGCGTTTTTGTTTTTATTTTAAACAGTGGTCAATAATTAAATGGTTTTAGCTTCTCTGTTGACTTTATCATAAAGGTAATTTAATTTACGTGTTCTAGCTAGGCCAACAATGTAGTAGGACAAAAGTATTCATTGATAAATTATTTAATTTCTAATTGGACACTAATTTATCAATAGTAATGTTATTTTATGTAGAAAAGCGCAAATTGTTCCTTTACTGTCAAATTTTTTCCGATTTTCAATTAAGTTTTTTAGGGGTTTGAAACCTGAAGAAACATGCCTAGTATAATGGAACAAACTCACAGAATTTTCAGCGGTATCCTCATTTCTTATCCTTTAGTTATTTTGTATGGTCTGATGTCTGCAACACAGAGGTAAAATGTCCACGTTGAAATGCTTTGCCATGTTGCTACCGTATCACAAGCGTAGGACAGAAGTTCATCTGAAATTAATGTTAAAACTGGTAAACACGCTAACCTGATGCAATTAATCACAATAAGTTGCCACTAACATGGAACAAACTCACCGGCTTAGTTTTCATCCGTCATAATTGAGAACTCAAGCTCAATCTCGTGCCGTTCCTTTTTCCTCTAGGTGCTGGTCCAACAATTATATTGTCAAGGATATTGGCCAGAGATCATGGCGTTTAGATCTTCGTTTCTGCACTTCTGATGTAAGCGTCTTCTGGTACCCTATAGGTAATATCTTCATTTATTGACTTCAGGAGTGTGTAGACCGATGGTGAGATAATAAAGAGACGTTGATTCGCTGATCACACTTTATTTTTATAAACAACTGTACTTGGTGGGTGTTTTACATTATCTTTTTGTTCTAGTAAGTAACAGGGCTTCGCCTTATAATAACTTATACTGCCTGTCTATACAGACTAGCAGAGCAACGTTCCGTTTGACGTATGATCCGAGGAGTACAAACTAGAGTAGTCATCTCCTCGACGTCTGCGGATCGAATGATGCTCGAGCCACGCGCTCGGCCTTTTTATAGAACGATCAAAACAACCCCGCCAGTCCCCACTGCCGGGCCGGGTGGCGGCAGGTATGCCACCTGCACGTGGTTTCGTTTACATACTCTTTGTTCTTATTTCTAATTGAATTCGGTACAATTGTGATTAAATAATTAAGTTAGAATTATTTAGATTAATTAACAAGAATAAATTACAAGAATGAAATTATCAATTGAACATTAAAGCAAGAAATGAGAATAAAACGTTTAAAAATTGTTGACATCCTCGCTGCGCTATCATATATATACACGCTTTCGCCATCAACAACCTTAGAAATTGGATCATCTTTAGAAAAAAGTGTCACTTTGTATGGGAGGCGTAAAATTCAAATGTTATCTCGCGTAATAACAACAGTAATGTTAGTAGTGTTGTAATTATTATCTGTATGTCTACAATTAATTTTGTGGATAGAGATAAGTCTGGCACATGTCTCGAACTAGTGCGAAACTCAGTCAATGCAACATTTTGATAAAGTTATCAAAATTTATAACTGTACTATATACAGGGTGTAAAAAAATTAGCTGCAAATATTTTAAGGGGTGAACCAGCCCATGAAACTGAACAGCTTTCCTCAAGATACATAGGTCGAAGTATGATAAAAAAAATTTGGACCAGTTGGATACAGTTTACTGGCCAGGGTTTTGTATGGCAGGTCCAATTTTTTTTTTCATAATTCAACCTATATTCTTTGAAGAAAGTTGTTCAGTTTCACGGCCTGATTCATATCTTAAAAAATTTGCAGCTAATATTATAACATTATATAGTGCAAAAAGTGCTCAATGTTATTGAACTAAAGAGCATAAGTTTACAGGAAAATTCGATGTACATTGCGTAGCCAGTCAGCCATTACGATTCCATAATTAAACCAGCTGCGCAATGTAATAAGAATTTTACGTATAGAATTGAAGACTGTAGTTTGATAATGTAGGGCAGAGTTCAATCTCGGTTTGTTAACTAAGTAGGAAAAATGGTATTGTAACAGTTCAACCCTGGGCTATTTGCGGCCCGGGAAACCTATAGAACCTATAGAAGGTCTAGACCTCACATAGAAGTCTAGATGAAATGGCTCGTGATATAGATTTTAGTTGTGATCGTCTATATAATAGTTAGGACCCTTATATACGTTGTGTTTTATAAGATATAGTAAACCAATAGTTCTTTTAAGCTGGTATATGGAATTCTTGGACTATGATAACTATTAGGTAGGCATTTGTTAGACAGGACAAGGTTGGACAACAGGGACGGACAAACGAGACCGATTAGAGCCCCCAATCCTCGCTCAACCGAATGGACCTCCGACCCAGCAACATCCAATATTTGACAAAATGCCTGCCCATGGATATTCTTACACAATCATGAATTATGCAAAAACATCCACAAGGAAGGAGTCAATTATCAAAACTGAACGCTGCCCAACAGGTCCCCTTGAAGATTTGGATTTGGATTTGGAGATTATTCTCCTGCTAAAAGATGTGTCATAACACTGACACTGTAGCGCTGAAGCAGCGCTACGGAAAATGATCAAGAGTTTTGAACAGATTCAGATGTTCTTTAAGAACAAATATTAGATTTTGTATTGATATCACCAGTCTTCATGACCAGCCATAAGACACCAATGTGTCAGATGTATTATTATCAGTTGAATAATATAATTCCAACTGGAATCATTCAGTAGTAGTTTGTTGTTATTTTGACCTTTCAGGCCAGTATTCAATATAAAGACTGTACCAAACTTGCCCATACATTTATATGATTTCCATACGGAAGTTAAGGGTATGCATTTAGCAAATTAGTCCCTTTATAATGAGATCATTCCGCGAGCCAATAGTAGGTTGAGACGCTAATGCTAATCCCATTGTAAGATATAGATAGATGTGGCTAGTGCGAATATGAAACCCATAATTACCTCCTTTGGTCATATAAATGATTATAGGAACAGGATATCGTTACAGCCATATAGAATACTATAGGTAAGTATATTATATCAGGAGCGTTGGATAGCAGTTGTCATACATCATTCAATGACAATTAATTTGGTATGTGTTAACACACCGGTATTCTCAGGCAAGCCATGAGAGATTTTATAAAACAATAAAATAATTTAAGATGCATACTAACATCTGAAACCTGTTCTTAGACAGGAAACAAAGGATGGGAGATTTCTAATCTACCAGCCATATTTTTAGTATGATGAAAGTACTTAACTACAAAATAGTAAGCACAAGTAGGTGATAAATATAGTAGATTTTTAATCCACTGATGAACAAAGCCACTTTCAGCCTTGTGAACATATTTTGCTTATAAAGCAAAACAATAGGTAAGTATTAGTTGTAAATATTATTAATAGATACCACTGAGCAAAGCCCATGTAAGTAAAAGACACAAAGAGTATTTTTCTCCTCAGTCGCCTTAGCAGCAAAGTTTTAATATGATAGTCCCAACAGGAACAAATCAAAACTGTAGATATAAAATAGTCCAGTGCAGGCACAGACCTGATATATTCTGGTAGAATAGAAGAGGTTAGGATAGGATCAGATTTAGGGTATGCCTACCTATATACCTATATTGAAACATCAGCAATTGCTTAGGCAGATTAATAAAAAAGATTTTGAAATATTTAGAAATTATGGTTGTTGGTTGCAGAATTAAGAAATGATAAGGTTTGCATGAAGAACTCAAATGGAACTGACAACAAAACAAATACAAAGTTCAACAAGAATAAGCCTAGGTAGCCTAAGAAAAAGAAGCCTAACATTTCCAAATCTTGTCAATTTCCATAAAAGTATCTATAGGTTAAACTAGTCTATTCTGTATAACCTAGATCCAGATATTTAGTCTAAAACTGTTTTCTTGCTTAAAAATCTATGATTCATTAGCTAAAATTGACAAGATTTAGAATAGCAAAACTGTACTTATCTGGCAAGTCCCAGGAAACAGTATCTCTCGACAAAACCATCCAAACAAGCAGCTTCCACCCTCGCTGAATAGACCGGCAGCATCAGCACCCTCCAGCGACACAGCTGCTCCTCTTCCCTCATAACAAGACACCAGCACTAGGTACACCAAACTTCACCCGCGGATCAATCAGCTGACACGGCGCGAACAGCTGATTGCGGACGACGAACTTTCAGACTCACAACACACTCTTCACTGATTCACTTCAAAACCTTCTCACTTTATCCAGCGAGTTGTCTCGGTAAAATTAAACTTGCCTCCGACGGCCGTGCGACCGGCTTATATAGTCCTAAAATCGATCAATTTCGAAACATTTTCTCGAAAATTGTTTTTCTTGAATTCTCCGGAACCTTCGCACACACACACACATACTTATAGAATTTTCTAAAATAATTCTCCTACTCGACACCAGGCGTCGCTACTTTATATAATTTTCATTCATAAATACACACGCATGCACACACACACA
Source organism: Keiferia lycopersicella (assembly GCA_029255805.1). Classification (NCBI taxonomy): domain Eukaryota; kingdom Metazoa; phylum Arthropoda; class Insecta; order Lepidoptera; family Gelechiidae; genus Keiferia; species Keiferia lycopersicella. The sequence goes on along the minus strand of JARACZ010000004.1, from coordinate 11,940,984 downwards.
CACACACACACAAATCCCACCTTCACAAACAATCGACCCAAATATGACTCCCAGCGCCATCTCTTATCCAGTTACCGAACCAATCCCGCTCCCATCAAAGACTAGGGTTGAGCCACTGTAGTACACTGGTACCATCTTTGGTACCAATTGACTTAATAGTATTAAGGTCAACAGATGTCGCTATATTTAAATTATAAGGGCCCGGATATCGTTTGTTATAGTATCACAACAGTGACATGCAACAATACTTAAGCTAAGTGTATGACCCAGCGTGATGCATTGCATTATAACATGGCTGTTTCGTTGCGTTCGCAGCATGTGTTCCCTTCCTAGTACCTACCTACATCTACAGTATACCCATTTTCACAAAATCGTACTCTAACGAAACAAACTTACTAAACTCTAGATTATGTAGGTTCATGCAACTACTTGTTTTTTATTTTGTAGAAAACAAGTAAGTCGCGTCGCGTAATTTATGCGTGTGAAAATGTGATAGTAAAATTAATTCAACAATCTCTACATTTTCTTAGGAATATTTTGTAAATGGTATGGATTTAGATAAAGACAATCGGATCCATGTTTTGATTACAAGGCTTAGAAATCTGTTTTATCATTAATGCGATATGCCGATAAAAAGACCAAATCAAATCATTTCTAAATATAGATATTTTAGAATTAATCTTAATAGAAAATAAAAATTAATAGAACATCATTATTTTAATGACCATAGTGAACAACATCTCGAGAATCGAACCAGCAAACGCAAGTCGCTAAACCACGAAGTAATTAAGGAACATACAAATGATGCGACTCCGTATTTCTACAAAGCGTGTATGATCAGCTGACGCGATTGACACATAGCAACGGTCCTCGACAAACACATGTAAGTACTTCATTATATGGAGTTCATAGAAATTGATCGGAAGTTGATCAAAAACGATGTCAAGATTCAAGATTCAATCGTTTATTTCCAAGTAGATTCACAATGAATGTTTTTAGAATGTCAGAGAGTTACACTACAATACTACCACAGAATAAATGAATTAGTAATTCTAAACAATAACAATTCTATGTTCCTAGTAGTGATAGGCATGCTACTGGATTATAGCTTAGATTAAAAATTGGTCTAGCAGCACAGAATAAATAATAGTACTAGAGTACTAGCAGACCTATCATTCATCTAACTAAGGGATTAAGATTGTATTGAAGATAAGTTTGGCATTCCGACAGAAAGGAAACTGGAGTTGAAGTAACTAACCTGTCCCTACGTAAGTACATATATTTTTTCAAATTTATTGCAGATTTCTTAAAATCGGTTCATTTAAACACGTCACTTAACTGGGTCTAATTTAACATATCTAAATTAAATATCTAAACTTAATAGATGTGCTAGATATTGAAAAGTTTTCCAATTTATTTTCGGAATGACACCCATAATATAAACGGTTCAGCAAACTTTCCATTTGAATCATTTGGAAGACTTTCAAGGTGAGACAAAAAAATCTAGAAAAATATGATGTCTCAGACAACACGAGTGAGAAATTACTTCGACTGTAAACAAACAAACCTGCGTCATATTGGCACTCTCACTGTTGATCAGCAGCTTGCCAACTGCCGGAAAAAAACGCATTTCACACTGCACTTTCCACTCTTTCTTCCACTATATTTGTCACTATCACATTAGAATAAATCACACTTTTACGAAGAAAAAACCTGTTCCAAAAACTAACCTCAAAATCCATGTGATCAAGAAAGACTGTAGGAGAAAGTATAGAGCGATTGACAAGTCACTTTTGGCCCAAGCGCGCGACTCTACTGAAGCGTACACGCCGGAGCGAGCGTTCCACAGACTCATTATTTAATAGCCAGATAAAAGATTATCTATTGAGGCGTCCTCGGTCAATACAATATTAAATTACGTATTTATCGTTGAATGGCGCGAGGCGACGGAATTGAGTAAGTGGCAACGGTCGTGCGATAAGAGGTGTAAAGGGGACTCAGGAAGATGATACGGAATGATTCAGACTAACTAGATCTGTACATACTTGTTCATAATATCTAGCTAAATACTAGCCAAAATGTCTATCATGAGTTCATAAGGTTCAAACAACATTGATCTTTGGTGGCGATCTTTGGCCACAAAACTTATACCTACATTCAGTCCTCTCTCCTCAATCCTGCGTAGAGACACCTTTCTTTTTTTAGGTCAATGTCTATAAATTGACCTCCACCTCCATGGATCTCCATTATTACTATTGTCATCGAGAGCTGCTACCAAGGAAAGTTAAATCAGTGATTTGTAATGATAAGATTACATATTTATTTATATGATAATATATTATATCCTTTTAGATAAAGTTCTAATCTTACAGCCCTAATCTAGTACATAAAGGGAATTACGTGGTAATTACATATTATATCCTGGAGTCAAGTTATAGGTCTACTTGCTATATACGTATTTAGTCACCAGTAGACTTACGACGCGTCCCGTAGAGAAACTTATCTCGTGTCAAATCTAATCGTATGGGCTTTATTAAAACAAGTGACGAACTTTGACACAAAAATTTAGGGCCGTATCACAAAAAAAGTTAGACATGTGTTGAACGCGTGTAATTAAACACAAAAAAACACGCTAGACACGCGTTCAACCCGCGTTTAACTTTTTGTGGTAAAACCAGTAGTCTACGTCGCGGTACGTTATGTGTACTTTACTTTTTAGATTTATGTTAAGTAGCAAAACCGATATTACATAAAGATAAACTCCAGAAGCTTAAAATATGTAGGTCAATTAAATATAGACCTGATGATTAAGAGCTCTAATCAAGTATTGTTTGATTGCACTTAAAGACCTCAATACTTGTTGACTTATATTTGCTTCTACGTAGGTAAACTTTGAGTAGAAAGCAAGGAGTAAGATAAGATTAATAATGGACTTCGAGATTTAACCTATGTAACAAACAGCTTAGAATAGCATTACCCCATTTCTTCTCCGCGGGTGTCGTAAGTAAGAGACGACTTGAGGGAAGTGAATTATAATTTAATGGGGCAGGCTAACAACCTGTAACTATAGATAGCGAGTGGTGTAGGATTTTTCTGAAGCGATCATAAAATATATTTCAGGCGACGGTGACGCCAGTATTTTTGCGGCAGTCAACGCTCTGCTTAGCCCTTACCCCGAAATGGATAGGCGTGATATAATCATGTATGAATATATGTATGTAACATTTTGTATATCGTCCAAAACGGATGATACTACTACTCTTCAAGGCATCTCTCTCGACTATCCTAAAGAAAACTCATTTTTATATTGTATATATTTTTATAAGAGCCACCTAGAGATCCTCTACGATAAGCCACTTGTACCATAGCCGGACCATCACAATTTTTTTCGGTACTCAATGGCAAAGGCAGAGTGCAAAACGTAACTACAAATACATTTTCGACTTCGTTTGTGACATGTACCCACATTGTTTAGTTTTTTTTTTTTAACCAGACATGTCCCACAGCAGGGCAAATGCCTCCCTCTCTTTCCTCCACTTTCCCTATCCTGGGCCACCTCCATCCACATTGTTTATAATGTATGAAAATAATGTGCAATCTAAGCTTGATGCTTCCAACATTGCACGAGTTACATATCTGACATTAACTACGGCTAATAAACAAACAGATCTGCGTTTTAGTGTCTCTTATTGCACGGCACGTGCCAGCTGATTAGCTCTACATATTGTTTAATTTCATGACAAAGAAACTGTCCAGAATTATATAATATTCAAGCTAGCTCTATATTTTTACCAGATGGCATTCTACTGACTTTGAAAACCCGATCGCATTTTCACATTTTACTTATACGCCACGTATGACAAATATTGAGGGCCGGTTGAGGTAATCTGTGTAGCACTATAGTGACAAGTTGTCAGCCTGTCGCCTAAAAGTTATAATACACGTGAAACCCTTGAGTCCCTTAGTCTCCTCTTACGACATCCACGGAGAAGAAATGGGGTGATGCTATTCGAAGCCGGTATCACACGGCAACACGTGTACATAAAAGTACATGGAAATAGAGCAAACGCTAATTATTTCAAAAATGCACATGTGCATAACTGAACCATTTCTCTCGGTATTTCCTCTCAACAACTTTATTATCATCTGCATCGGATGTATACTGCAATGTTATGATTGCTATATAACAACAACAATGTACATAATCAACTACACGAGTAAACACTTCTATTAAGCTTGTTATACTGGGTCTTTTTAATAGGTGATTATCATTATAATGCATACATACATACATACATTACGCCTTTATCCCTTGCGGGGTAGGCAGAGCGTTAACGATCGTAAAATTACGGTCGTTATCGCCACGTCTGACAAGTATTGTATTGAGGGCCCCTTCAGATGATTCGTGTATCACTGTAGTGACAGGTTGTCAGCCTGTCGCCCAAAGTGGTAATACACATGAAACCCTCGAGTCCCTTAGTTGCTTTGGGGTGATGCTCATCTTTGCATTGCATCATCATTATGATTATTTTCATGCATTTATCACTGTTTGATAGTTCTCTTTTTTGCTTTTATCAATTAGGCCGGATTGGATGTTCCGATGATTCCTAGAATTGAATATTGGATGTTAAATGTAGATAACTTTTTAAACCTTTGGACTTCGATAAAGATTTCGATGTTTTTTATAATAGAAAACTATGATGAGCTCTTTATTCACATCGTATCAAGTGAATATAAATAAGACTAAGTATGTGTACGAACCATCATACTAATATTACAAATGTGAAAGTATGTTTGTTACTCCTTCACGCAAAAACTGCTAAACCGATTTTCATAAAATTTGGCACACAGATTAAGGGTAACTTGGATTAACATATAGGATAAGTACAATAGGATAGGATAATATTCCAAACATGATTCTGTGGGATGCTACAGGCTCAAACCCGACTTCCACACGTGTGGAGCCGCGGGTGTCCACTAGTCTACGTATAGTATACAGCTATAACACTAAGGAATGGGCTGTGTATGTACCCACGTCAACCATCTATTGTCTTAAAGTTCAACACGTTTTATTTCGCAGTAAGTGACTCTCAGAGTCACACCAACGATATAAAGAGTACGCGGAATTTCCATATTATCAAATTCCTTCCATTTGTCAGACGTGGCGATAACGACCGTAATTTTACGATTGTCAACGCTCTGCCTACCCCGCAAGGGATAAAGGCGTGATTTGTGTGTGTGTGTGCGTGTGTGTGTGTATCAAATTCCATTAGTACAGTCACGTTAAAAAGTGCGTATAAAGGGCGATCTCAAACAGTTCAAAATAACTTTCAAAATTACAGTACTACGAGTATGAAGTCAAGAATCATAATTATACAAAACTATGCCTACCAGCATTCAGTTGGGGTATTTTTTTTTCAACAAATAGCCGGCTTCTGACATCGTTGGGTTTTTAGTTCACCGTAGAGCAGAATAATTGAAAAATCGCAAAAATTTAAAGCAATAACGTAATTATTTCATACACTTTTGTAAGTAATGTTCTACTCGCGTTATTTATAGCCGACTTGAGAACAACGAGACTAAATTGATTTCTCGAGTATTCCTTTCCATGTCTTCATTTATTTAATATGCAGAATTCAATCATTGCATTGTTACGACAATAATACTTAAACAGCATTGAAAAATCGAGAAAAGACAAATAAGTATGACGATATCTACTCATTTGATCATCATCATTTTATACATTTCAAGAAGACTAGCCGCCAACTAATGTGATCCCAATTTCGTTAAAACTTCCTTGCCCTAGCAGAATTCTATATGAAATCATCTTTTATACAAATACATTTTATTAATTTTTCTATCACCTCCGAATCCGAATGTACACTTGCCGACGGATCATAAATCTGTATTTTTCAAATTCAAATTTCAATCGTTTATTTCCAAGTAGATTCACAACGAATTCTTTTAGAAAGTCAGGAATTTACAATACAATACTGTCACAAAAAAAAATAGTCATTGTCATAAAAAGAAAATTGTGTCTGACAATTCTCGTCTTTATAACAATTTTATGTTCCTAGTAGAAACGCGGCACGAGTGGGATAAAAAAATAAATATATAAAGGCACTGTATCGGGGCCGGCCAGGCTGACCACACAGCATATAACTTACGCCACCATCGTCAATGTATGAATTCAACCAATTGTGAATATAAAAAAAATATACATGTGATATGTTAATCAGCCGGACCCCTTGAACAGGGATGGTTATTATTTAGTGATGTTGATTGTGAGACAACACACTATGGAACCTGGGGAGGTCTACGTCTAGCGCTGGACGTGTGTCTCATGGTTATCGATCATAGTGTACATGATCCTATGTTCCCATTTGTCCCCACGAAATCTGTCACTAGTGACAAATGAGAATAAAAAATCCCATTGACACCGGTGACAAATGGGAACAATTTGTCACCACTCATATTTGTCACTTGGAAACATAGGGTGATGATGAGTCTGTGAACAAATTTTACCTACTACTAGTGTCCATATTTAACAAAAGCGCATATTTTTCAACCCGGCCGACAAAGACAGAAGGCTGCCATCAATTTCCCTCTTTTACGGCTTGATGGCGCGGATTATGCGAGATTGATGAGCCTTACATTTTACAGCTTAGTTGGAACCAATATGGCGCAGAGGTAGAGTCTGTGCCGCGAAAAAAGTCCCGTGAAAAAAGTTTAAATGACCCTTATGGACGTCAGATTAAAGGGTCATTGAAACGTTTTTCGCGGGACTTCTTTCGCGGTGTGAACTCTAGTGCGCTAACATTCTGGGTTTGATTCTCGAATATGGCGCAGTGGTAGTGCCTGCCACGCACAAGTTCCGGGTTCGATTCTCGTCTTTTGTTTCAGTCTGGTTAGGAAATGTCCAGGCCACCTGATTTCCCGAAAACAAAGGCCGTTTCGTGCTAATGACAAACTTAGTGACTGACCACCTAAAATCGAACCCGGAACCTTTGCACCGCAGCAGAGCAGTCAGTCGGGCTACTACTGCCCTACATCGGTTGTCTTATCTTGCCACTTAGGTGAGTGGAAGTAATAGTAGGTACGTAATTATAGGTAAGAAAAGGCATATCTAGTTGCTATTTATTATCAGAACTGAGTTACCTACATGATTTCCATACAGTCATTAAGGAACAGAAACATTAATCATTTAGTAAATTAGTCACCTTTTGCCCATTTCATTCTATTCCTTTACACAACCTACGTACGGGTAAACATTATTAGCTGGCGAGAGTAAAAGTCACAGATAATTTCCCAGTGGACAGAATGGAAAGATCGGATAAAAGAGGTAGTAAAAAGGACTTTCCAACTGCAATACGAAACTCAGTCTCGGAAAATGCGCCAATGCGGGACTCCGATGTTACTTTAACTTGATAGCTCAAAAACTCGGAAAATAAGGTTAGGATTGTATACAATTGTAGTCTGACCCCCTGTGTGCTCTAGTTAAATAGAAAATGATCGATTATAAGACAAGCGCTATTGGAAACCTATTTCTAATCTCTACTCTGAAGTCGGCTTAACTTTTATATACATACATTCACATTATCACGCATTTATTCCTTGCTGGGTATGCAGAGCGTTAATGGCCATAAAATGCGGTCCCTTTCGCCACGCCTGACAATTTTTTCTACTGAAAATTGACGCCGCTATGACCTTCTGATTTAGAAAGTCCAAAATCAAAGTTAAATTTTGAAGAACAAGTATAGTCTACAAAAAACTATAGACAATGAATTATGAGATTTCAATTTCATGTAAAGACGCAGATATTCCAAATCCAAAATTACCTTCAAACATAATCTTAATAATCCTAAATCAAAATCTCACAAAGCAATATTCCACGAATTTTCTTTTCAGCGACAGTGTATACCTAGCTATGTTAAGGCGGCCGTACCAGCGGTCCCCAAACCATGGGTTGAACTGTGAGGTATCCTGCTATTGAAAACCAACCGAAAGTGGATGAATAGCAAACCGTAGTTGACCGAAAGTTGACCAGATACCGTCATGACGTGTCTTCTACACTTTGCATTTAAGTAATATTAAAAATGAAGCTTTTTTACAGTACATAAGGCACTTTTTTGGAACAAAAACTAAGTTATCGGAATAATCTGTAAAGCCAGTCTAGTTCCTGGTAACTTTTCTAACTTTAAATTGTCTCAAAATTACGGATTCACTTCGCTCACACAACGTCTTTATATAATCAAACGCATTTTCGTACTTCCCAATACTAACATTATACTCTTTCCCGCTTATAATTTTTTTTTAATTATATAAAAATCTCAGAATAAGGACAATAGCTTATTCTGAGATAAAAACCATGCATCGCGTGATTTATAGCCTATAAAATATAGGATGAGCCCTGTGATGTTTGTGACTTTGAAGCAAATGCAATGACATAAAGTTCCATTTTCCTAGTAAACAAAGGAAAATGAACCTTATCTCATAGCATTAACCCCAAGGTCACAAACGTCACAGGGATCGTAATAGTACCTCCCACGCGGCGACCCGCGGCGTGTGAAACATTTGAGTACCGCTGGGCTATGCCTTAGCTGGGCCCGGGAGAGGTCAAGGGCGTCTGGGCCAAGGGCACACGGCCCTTACGTACACGCCACGTGGAAACAGCTGATTAGACTTGGGAAAATGCCTTAGGACACGACCAGGCCAGAACTAAATGTGACCACGGAATGCTACGTAGAGTAAATGGTTTCATTAAATATTTTTAATCAAAGTTTCTGTCAAAGTGCCGTGTGATGCCGGCTTAGAATAGAATCATCACATATCCTTCCCGCGGGTGTCGTAAGAGGCGACTAAGGGACTCGAAAGTGTTGGTGTATTACAATTTTTAGGCGACAGGCCGAGAACCTGTCTCTATAGTGATACACATGTTTTCTGAAACAACCTTGGAAAACAATCCTCAAAAATGTCAGACGTGGCGGCGATAGTGGCCGTATTTTTACGGCCGTTAACGCTCTGCCTACCCCGCAAGGGATAAAGGCGTGATATATGTATGTATGTATTTCTGTCAAAAAATATTATTGATTCTTCCTCGATTTTGTGTTTTTGACTCGTCTTAACGCTTTTAATAACTTCATTTGTACAACGCATGTGTTCGTCATATATCATCGTCGTTTTTTAGATTTACGTAAGACGAAAATATTGTATTCTTTGTTGTTTATTAGAAATGTTGTATTTTTAAACAGCTTTAATTTCCGTGCAATTTATGTATTCTCGTTGGCAGGCAGATTGGCGAGCGCAGCGCAAAGTGTTTTGTATTCACAGGGAACGCTATTCTCGTTTTCCACCCTCATTCGATACCCATGGGTAGAATCGGGATATTTTAATACATGGTACTGAATGCTATCATTATTATCCTTGCCTTATCCCGTTCTCTGTCGGTGTCGGCTACCTAACCTAGGGGATTTGGAATTGGAATTAATTGGTGGAATTAATTTTTTACGCAGAGCGACAGCCATCTGACCTCTGCAACCCGAAGGCAGGATGCTATGTTAGAACTAAATAAGACGACAAAACGGCAACGTTTACTTAGGAATTCGTTTATTATGCGGCGACCCGTAATAAAGTCCAGCGAACCGACTGATATGGCACGTCAAGCTAAGACCAGCCCTTCGAGACATGTCTCTTCAGATTTACGATTTATCATTTGCTCTTCTCGGAAAAAATGTTTTGAATTTCAGATATACGGGGTGTAAGGGAAAGACCTTCGTATAACTGTATAATAAACTGAAAGGGTGCATGAAAATGAAGACCATGAAACTGAATAACTTTTACACACACACACACACACACACACACACACACACACACACACACACACACACAAACAGAAATCAAGCCTGTATCCCTGGCGGGGTAGGCAGAGCGTTAAAGATCGCAATATTACGGTCGTAATTTCGCCACGGCTGACAAATGTTTGAGAGTCGTTTCAGATAAGTCGTGTATCACCACAGAGACAGATTGTCAGCTTGTCGCCTTAAATTGCAATAAACATGAAACCCTCGAGTCCCTTGGTCGGCACCTACGACACCCACAGGAAAGAAATGGGGTACTACTATTCTAAACCGGCAAAACACGGCAATAACTTTCCTCTTGGTACCTACAAATGTAAAAAATATTGACTTGCTATACAAAACATTGCATAAAAAACTAGCATTTAGGTTTATTTTTATTGCTAAACGAAAAAGCCACAAAGACCATTTATTGTATTACTATTTACCTATGCAATTTTCTATCAATGTATTTACAACTCTATCAAGGCTGCGTTTGGATCACTGATAAAATACAATTCAATTTTATTCAATAAGTCCGAACAAACAATAGAGAATAAAGTTACGTTCTTGATAATATGTACAAGGTATTACCTACAATGCCGTGTAATGCCGGCTTAGAATAGCATCACCCCACATCCTTCCCGCGGGTTTCGTAAGAGGCGACTAAGGGACTCGAGAGAATTGGTGAATTACAATTTATAGGCGACAGGCTGATAACCTGTCACTATAGTAATACACATGTTTTCTGAAACAACCTTGGAAAACAATCCTCAAAAATGTCAGACGTGGCGATAGTGGCTGTATTCTTACGGCAACTATCGCTCTGCCTACCCCGCAAGGGATAAAGGCGTGATATATGTATGTATGTATGTATGTATTACCTACAAAGACGAAAAGATTGTCGTTAGATTCCTCTCAGCAGCAGCGTAAATGTCACTGGCTGTATTTAGTTGCACAACATTTTTGTTGGGGGTCACCGAATCGTCCAACGAACCAATGAACCCACCCTAGTGTCAGAATTTTTCAACCGCCTTTTACAAGTAGCAGGCTTCTGAGATAGTTGTGTAACGACCGCCGTCTAAGTGGGTAATCATAGACAGCAACCGGGTCCTACAAGCTTAACGTGCAGAAATCAAAATGGCGACTTTACAATGTTGGATTTTAAACGGAAAATAAGACTTTCAACACTTTATAAACCGCACCTAACTCAGATCGAACTTGAGTGCGACTTTGAGATGCTGTTAGTACTGTATGACATTTGTCAAAATCGCTCTTGAGATCGATCTTACCGATTTATAATTTCGGACCGTCAACATAAGTTGAAACGCTCCTCAGTACCGAAATACCGAAGACGAAAGATCTAGGTTTTTATATCTTCATTTCGAATCATCAGGTGACGAAGTATTCCCGCAGCAAATATTTCACATGCCGTGTCATGCCGGCTTAGAATAGCATCACCCCACATCCTTCCCACGGGTGTCGTAAGAGGCGACTAAGGGACTCGAGGGTATTGGTGTGTTACAATTTTTAGGCGACAAGCTGACAACCTGTCACTATAGTGATACATATGTTTTCTGGAACAACCTTGGAAATCAATCCTCAAAAATGTCAGACGTGGCGATAGCGACCGTATTCTTATGGTCGTTTACGCTCTGCCTACCCCGCAAGGGATAAAGGCGTGATATATGTATGTATGTATGTATGTATGTAAATATTTCACTGTCTTATAACAAATCGCAGTCGGGTTTTTCAAATAATTATTATAGTTTACTTTTTTTTCTGCAACATATAGAGTTCAACGAATGCCTAGTAAATAAAACAAAAGTAAATAAATATAGCGTAGCGCGTTGTGTAGGTAAATAATAGAGCAACGAACTCTACCTACCTACGCGTTGTAGTAATAAATTGAGTAATTACAATAATAAAGATTACTGTATTATGTGTAATATTTTCAGCTGTAGTTATTTACATAAAAGATGTTTTAATGAATTCACATTCAAACTTGACTGCGGGTAATGTCCAAGTTATAGGATCGGTCATTAATGAAATTTTAATATAACTACCATCATTTGTGCTACTGCTGAGAGAAATCTAACGATACGGCATCATAATATGCCTGCATCCGTTTACCCATTTGGGCTTTAGCCTTGTGAAAAAGAATTACTTGTCCACATACTATCTCGACAACCGATGACGAACGATGTGGCGCAGTGGTAATGCGACTGTCTTTGACGTAGAAGGTTCCGGGTTCGATTCTCGGTGGGTCGCTCACAAATTTGATATTTATCACTTTGTAAGTTTGTTCCCAGTCTGGTTAGGACAATCCGGGCTGAACTACCCGATTGTCCGTAAGTAAGATGGTTCCGTGTTTCGGATGGCTCGTTAAGCCGTAGGTCCCGGTTGCTGTCTATGATCACTTATACGGCGGTCGTTACACAACCATGTCAGAAGCCTGCTACGTGTAGAAGGCGGTTGAAAAATTCTGATAATATGGTTCATAAGGTCGTTGGATGACTCGGTGCCCCACACGAAAAGAGAAAAATCTCGAAAAACTAACTCTCCTTCTGAAACCGGCTAAAAATTTATATTTTTACACTGAATAATTTCATCTCCATGCCTCGTATCGATCCGTCTGAAATCTAGACAGTTTTACAGGGCAGACGAAACAGATATAGAGCTTACCTAACCAAAGGCAGATGAGCAAATATGGGTCAGGTCAAGTATTTTCAGTCTAACAGGTTCTAGATAAAACAAGTGTTGAAGAAAATCGATGTTGGGGTGAAACCTGCAGGTGGAAATAGGTTAATAAAAAACAGGATATGTTAAATTAAAAAATGCTCAAACGCGGCCTTATCGCTAGGGGCAATCTCTTACAGACAACATTTGGGTAGAGAAAATAAACACGGAAAACAGAGCAGAGCGCAAGAGTAAAAAATAGTATTCAAGTTGCTTTAGTTTGGACTGGACACTGCCGTGTGGTGCTGGCTCAGAATAGCATCACCCCAATTCTACCCGTCGGTGTCGTAAAAGGCAACTAAGTGATGAGATGAATCCATGGAACGGGCAGCAGCGAACCCATTAAATATCTACAGTATCTTGTACTGCGCTCGCCAATCCGCAAGCCAAGCGTTGTATGACAATACACTCAATTTGAACGAGGCCCATGTCCCGCAGAGGGCTGTAGAAGTATGCAACTAGCCAACTGTTCTAGTTTATTTAGTTTTGAATGGACCTTATACCAATAGGTGTCAGCTTAGAATAAGGTAAACCTTGAAAGTCCGACCTTCGGTCCTTTTACGCGATCTTCGAGGGCATCCCAAAGCTTTCCTGTACCTGTCCTTGTGACCTTGCCCTACATAGGTTTGGTGTCAATTCAATAATTATTCGATAAATAAGATGGTTTTAATTTATTGTCCGTAAGTAAGATGGTTCCGTGTTTCGGATGGCACGCTAAGCCGTAGGTCCCGGCTGCTGTCTATGATCACTTAGACGGCGGTCGTTACACTACCATGTAAGAAGCCTGCTACTTGTAGAAGGCGGTTGAAAAATTCTGACACTAGTTTATCGGGTCGTTGGATGACTTGGTGTCCCACGCGAAAAGAGAGAGAGAGAATTATTCGATCATCTTTGGACTAAAAATAGCGATTGAATACGCTTAGACATATATAGATGATGACGAATAAAATTGTAATTTACGCGGTATCTGTCAAAATTAAGCGACCATTAAAAACATGGCGACTAGATGTAGAGAAGGAAATGTGCTGAATGGCGAAGAATCCATTGCATTCTTAAACATGAGAGGACTAAAATTAGTATTATAATCCTTTTCTAAACATTACTGGAATGTGACATCGTCATTTTTCACTATTTAACTTATGAGCTATGTTCTCTGCCTATCCCGCCATCGCCAGGGATACAAGCGTGATTTGTGTGTGAGTGTGTATGTATGTATGTTTTTGGCGGTGGAGCTGGAGTATTTCTATTTCCTGCTAATGTTTTGACCTCATAATTTTTTTACGTTATATTTTCATATTTTTAGTTAAGACAAAGAAACATTGTCGGATTAACAGTATTAGGTAATACTGTTAATCCGACAATGTTTCTTTGCGTACGCTTATTTCAAAATCCGCGCCCGTAGCATTGGAATCCCTCAGAATATGCCAAGATATGCCAAGACGAAGGGTACGGGACATTGACGTCGCTCGTCAAATAATGATGTAAAGGGAAATGGATTGTGAAGAATGCGTCTAGACGTGTGGTCTGCGTTTGAACGTAAATGTACATACGCCTGTATCCCGCACGGAGTAGCTAGGGCCAAAGTTGGTCTCCAGACCAGATCACTTGCCTTCCTTAACGATGGGATCATAGCGAGTCAACATTTTTATTGACATTTCTTGAAACTTGAAATGTTGTTTTTAGTATTAGGAGGGCTATCCCTTACACCCCGTATATGTAGTCGATACTATTACATATAATTTCCTGATTTTCACGTTACATTTTCGCAATTCTAATCAAAAATATGCGACAGAGAGATAGCGTTTCATGGACTCCTTTTATAATTTCAAAAACTGAGGAAATGTGCAGAATAACACGATCCAAATAGAAACAAGAAATCTCCTTGTACAGCTGTAACTAGGGTTAAAGGGCCAATTGTGAGTTATTGCGGCAATTGATCGATGCCACCTCGTCTCCAATCCACCTTGTCTCCAATTCAACCCATTGCTCCAATGAATAATATTAACTTCCCGCTGGATCTGGAAAAGCCTAGAATGTGGCAGATTTGTCTCTAGCCAGTAAAAGACACGAAACTTCGTGAATTCTGAATTTACAACGTTGTTTGAAAGTTGCTTTTATAATTTTAATTACGGTAGGAGGGTTATTTAAATACTAACACGACACAAAATGTAACTTTTAGGTGGGTTAAATTTTTTTTAACGAAAATGTGCAGGAAAAAACTATGCAGATTCTGCGAGACAATAAAGAGTCCGTAACTTAGGTGTATTAAATATGTACAAGTCGTATTTATTACAACTCTTCTCACAAGAAACACGTAATTTCTTTCTATAGTGTTCATCTGGGTACACTTATGTCGCAGAGGAGGCTATAAAATACAATTTATGGTGTTTTCTATCATGGCGACGTCTCGTAATCCTTTAATGACGCAAGTTCGCCTAGTCTTGAGAGTGCTCAAACGAGACTTTACGACTGAATTTTAATGGTGATCCGCGTGTACATTTGACAGTATTGCGATGGATTGTAATTTGGCGAGATATATTGCAATCTAGTGTTGTATTTAATTTTACGACGATTTTAAGAAGTTTTAGAGGATAGTCTATTGAAGCAGGTTTTTGAAAACATAAGAAGTATGTTGTCTTTTAGAAAATAGCTCAACGGGCGAAAAGCATAAAACGAATACCTACAGATAGCACAAGAATGGCGTAGCTTGGGAGAATTCTTTATTAATCGTTGATTATTTCATGTTGCTGATAAATTTGCCCCCTCATTTTTAATTAAAAGAGTAAATTGGCCACTGCAAAAGTAATCTGAGGCTGGACAGTCCTACCCGCAGACTGTCAACACGAGACGGTAGATCGATGTAGGTCCCGCACTGCGTCCCGGATAATTCCCGCTTTTGCTCCACAAAAGTTTTATTTTCAACAGGGACAATGTCACACCTGAGACCGCTTTGGAGAGATCACGCTTTAATAATGTTAGCAGTAACACGTACCTATGGTTGGTTTGGCCATATTGGGTCATCCACGACTGTCTCTGGGAAAAACAACGAAAAAGGCATTTTCGTAGCATTTTCTAAAATAGAATAGAAATTAAATACGATGTAATTTTATAGAAAAGTATGGCGACAATTCTTACAGGATGCTTCCATGGTTGATAATGCTATCGAGACACTCATTTTCATAAACAAGGAAAAAAAAGTGTCAGAGAGCGTTCCAATGTTTTCTTAAAAACAGCGCATTTTTATGAATAATCACAGAGATCCATTTTTGTTTGCTATGTGTTTATGGCCCCGGGGCCATCAAAACTACGCCTGACGACCCAAGAAACTAAATACAGAATGCTAATGAAATTACTGATTGTTGTTCTAGTTGTTTAGGACACAGAGTTAACTAATGATGCATGAAATTTTTTGATCACAGTTTATTTAATAACTTAGTGAATACTTTTAGTAGGCGATTTATTTTTATAGGGTCATTTGACGACTCGGTGCCCCACATGAAAAGAAAAATACAACGTGATAAAGCAATAATGTAGCCTTTTACTTTGTATTTTTTCGGGATGGTATTTTTGCAGGCGTATTTCCGGTTTCCTATTTTCCAGCAGTTCCAGAACTTCAGCGGACAATAACCGTAAATCCTGCTTGTTGTCGTATCCGGTGATTTATTTGCTAAATGGCGGGAAACACAGCCAGGAGGATGGCCTTTAGCTACTACTACAGCCACAACAGTCCACTGCTGGACATGGACCTGTCCCAAATGGAGGGTATTGCCATTCTCACCACGCTTGGCAGGCGGGTTGCCGAGTGCAGTGATAGGTGTTGTAGATATTTACATACCTACATATACATATCCCTTTATCCCTTGCGGGGTAGGCGGAGCGTCAACGGCCATAATAATCGGGTCAGCGCAACTTCTGGCAAATATTGATGGCCCTTTCAGATAATTGATTCGTGTATCAATATAGTGACAGGTTGTCAGCCTGTCGCCTAAAGTTGTAATGCACATGAAACCTTCGAGTCCAGTCGCCTCTTACTACACCCGCGGAAAAGAAATGGAGTTGTGCTATTCTAAGCCGGCATCATTGCCTGGATTTATTCCTCAGTCAGTTATTCCTTTTTTATATAAAACTCACGTAGGAATAGGGTGATACTATTTCTGAGTCGGCACTACACTGTTAATTTTCACGGTCACGATCATCTAAATTGTCATTATCCTACGTTTCGTAATTTGTGGACGGCCTCTACTGATAATGAAGATTCATGACTGTCTGAATTTGCCGCGTGATGCCGGCTTAGAATAGCATCACTCCATTTCTTCTCGCGGGTGTTTAAACGGCAACTAGGGGACTCGAGGGTTTCATGTGTATTACAACTTAAGGCGACAGTCTTACAGCACTACAGTGATACACGAATCAACTCAAAGGGTCCTCATTACTTGTCAGATGTAGCGATAACTAGGCGTGATTTGTGTATGTGTATAATTGAATAATATGATCTGAATCAATTTCTTTACAGCCTTACTCCATGAAACAATGGTTTTAGATAACCTACTCAATGTTTCGAGATAATTTGAGGTGTTCAAGTCCAAGAAACAATAACACACTAATTAGATAATATTTTGTAACCGATAATAAGCGCATGGCAACTAATGTAAGGCAACAAAAGAAGTTGATTAGATTGGAAGGCTTTTTGGAACAATCTGATAATAGATAATCAGAGAATCTACTTATCCACAAATCAGACCTGACTCTTTTTTTTATCAAAACAACATGTAGATACATAAATTCAACACAAATTTAAATAGGTATGTCTCCATCGACCGAGCAGTCTCAGATGCTCACCGCCGCGCGCCGCATGTGGCGCGTACCTCGGTTGGAATAGAAGTGTTTTACTTCGCCCGAGCTTAGTGCAATTGAGCATGCGCTACTTCACGCGAAACACGTCTACACCGACGCACCGAAGCTGCTCGCTCTATGGAGACGCACCTATTGACATTTGAATTTGAATAAATGAAATACCTACTGCCGTGCCGTGCCGTGTGATACCGGCTTATAATAGCATCACCCCATTTCTTTCCCGTGGGTGTCGTAGAAACCGACTAAGGAACTACAGGTTTCATGTGTATTGCAATTTTAGGCGACAGGCTGACAACCTGTCACTATAGTAATGCACGGCTTATCTGAAACGACCCTCAAAGATTTGTCAGAGCGTCAAACATTTGTCGTGGCGATAACGACCGTAATTTCACGGTTGTTGATGCTCTGCCTACCCCGCCAGGGATATAGGCGTGATATGTGTATGTATGTGTGTATAAAATACCTACTAATCCAATAATTAAACTTTCAGCAGCATCTCGCGTGTCTAGACTGACCATGGCGTACGACGTACGCGAGGCAGTAAGCACGCGAGGCTGCTCGCCCAGTGTAGACGCACCTAACAACCGAGGTCCATGATGTAGACTATTGTAGACTCATTTAAATCTACATCTAAAATACATCATGGACTCAAATTATTGCTTTAAAATGTCAAGAAGACGAGATAACGCAACTAGCTCGGCGCTACACTCAAAGCAAATTTTATTTTAGGTATCAGCTCTGTGATAAAAATAAAATAACTCCAAAATAGCGTAGCCGGCAGCCAAATGCGTATGATCAGCTGACTGGGTCAACACTTTGTTTTCTTTATACTATGTAGGATCATAAAACTTTTGTGGAAAAGAGAAAATTGTCTTGCAATTTTCTCTTGAAATTACTACAATGACTATTTATGACTCTTGCAATTTTTACAATGACTATTTGTGAATTGATAACTATTTGTTAACGTTAACGCTCTGCCTACCCCGCAAGGGATAAAGGCGTGATATATGTATGTATGTATGTATAACTATTTGTATAATTTTTACTATCAATAAGTAAATTGTAAATTTAAATTGTCTTTGTTGAGTAAATATTTGGATTCTTGATTCTTGTTTACAAAATTAAAAAATCATGATGATAAATTGAAATCATTCCCAACAGTTAACTTTGTAGAAAATTCATTATATAACTAACAAGATAGTCCCACAACTAAACTAAATAGAATTTTCAAATTAACACAAGCCTACCTAGTTTTACAATAAAAATATTAAATGTGTTGTTTTGGGAAGTCAACAAAAGAATTTTGAAGGACGAAGAAAGAGAGGGGTGGCTTTTATCAAGTTATTGGACATTTTGAATTTAAAGCGAAGATTGAGGGAACAAGAGGAAGATGGCAACCTAGATAAGCATACTAAGACCAGGCCAAGGAGATAGGTGTCATGGTGTATGAGGAAGTTAAGGAAAAGGCTCAAATGCAAGCAGATTGGATATTACTCCACCTGTTAAGTTAATGATACACACACACAAACATATATCACACCCTTATCCCTTGCGGGGTAGGCAGAGCGTCAACGGCCGTAAGAATATGGTAGCTATTGCCACATCTGACATTTTTGAGGATTGTTTTCCAAGGTTGTTTCAGAAAACATGTTTATCACTATAGTGACAGGTTGTTATTCTGTCGCCTAAAAATCTTAATACACCAGTACTCTAGAGTCCCTTAGTGGCCTCTTACGACACCCTCGGGAAGGATGTGGGGTAATGCTATTCTAGCCGGCATCACACAGCAGTTAATGACAATGATACCTGGTAACATCATGTAATGAAGATTATTCTCTATAGCAACAGTATTTATTCTGAAATTCTGTCAATGGTATTAGGCTGCATTATAACCAAGTAAGTTTCATGAATAAACTATAACTAACTAGTCCATTCTTATTGGGAAACAAGCGACCCTCATAGCAAGTTCTTAGTAAGACATGATTAGGTTCAAAACATTTTTTAGCTCAGACCTAAGACAGACGAATTAAGGGCTTTTGTATAAAAAGCTAGCTGGTTTGACTGTCACCCTTCAGTCAATAGAGATCTTGTATGAGCAATGGCTGAAAAGTACTTGTTACTTAAAACTTCTCTCTTCAGCTATAGTTTGATATAACTTACAAAGTGTCTGTTTAGTATGTAAATAAAAGTTAAATACAGGAAATGTGGTTCAAGGCAGGTAAAAAATCTAATCAGACTTGTTTCAATTTTTTTTTTTTTTTTACGCAGCTTGTTCGATGTTTTAATTTATAGTGCATAATTTTTTTTCCTAAAAGAATTAAAATTGAAAGAATTTTCTTGGTAACGGTAAGAACATTTTAGTGATTTTCTAATTACCATTATTTGAGATTACTTCATAAAAACTTAGGTATACGTTTTTACTTTCGCTTGACCGCGAAATAGGCCATTACAAATATCAGCCCTATATAAATGAAATTACTCACCAAAATACGATACACGACTAGACGATGCTAGAAAACAGCTCGGACCATCGCAAGTCCGTATTGTTACAACACTTAACACTCGCCGAAAACAATAGAAAGCGAATTATTTACAGAAAAACAAAAGACTGTAAAAATGTCAGGCACTTTGATTCGTTTATTAGGTAATAATTATTTCGCAAGGTACGCACTGACTGCGACTCTCGTATCGTGACAAAGACCGCAGAGTTTTCAAGAACTTGTGTAGCGAATTTTCTAGGACACGGTTTGATTTTCGGAAAATCACTTGAATATTTCAGACACTACAAACACAAGCGAAACAATAGTGGACATTGCCCGAATACGATTGGCTGGTGAATCGAACGGAACCTGCGAAACAAAATGACACGATTGGTGCGGCAATAGATGCAATGTTGCCATTTTAAAACTAATATTTTTACCAAAATTCTCTATATCTACGTACAGTACAACACTATTATCATTCGTTCTTTTTGAAGTTATGAACAATAGGCACTGGTATAATATAAGAATATTAATTTCTTCGCTGTACCACAGTACTTACAATGCGTAGACCCTTAATGGTAAACGCTAAAAGAAAAGGTGACACGTGGTCACGAAAATTCCGTACAAGGTACAAAAGTAAATGGAAAAATGTCTTTCATCTTTTCATCATTCATCCCAAAGATTTTTTTTTTCGGAGAAGCATCAATGAACGCATACCCGGTGACGTTTAAATGAACGAATGAGTGGATGAGATGTTCTAAAATAAAAATTTGTAGAAAGAAAATCTTTGTTAATGATCTTTGTTTACCAAAAATATTCAAATTTGTACAAAAAATACTATAAAAATGAGTGAGGAGAAGTCTTCTGATGAAGTATCTCAACAGGAAAATTCTACAAATGAACCTTCTAAAGCTGATAGTGAGAATAAAGAGAATAATGAAGTA
This sequence comes from Keiferia lycopersicella, assembly GCA_029255805.1. NCBI lineage: Eukaryota > Metazoa > Arthropoda > Insecta > Lepidoptera > Gelechiidae > Keiferia > Keiferia lycopersicella. The sequence goes on along the minus strand of JARACZ010000004.1, from coordinate 11,920,128 downwards.
CAAAAGTCTGATAAAATGAAAAGTAAGTTTATTACGTTTTCAGTGCTTCCAAAAAGCACGTTTAGGTGGTAGATCAGGCTACGACACTGTTTGCAACCGTGATTTCAAGCCATATGTGCTTCTGTATAGAAAACTAGTCTGATAGGTTATAAAGGTTGTATAGATAACCTACCTGTCTATACGAAATATACTAGTAGTAAGTTCTCTGATACCAAGCTTTATCAGTGGCCCATGCAACGAAGCTATAAGTGTAATCCTACAGGCGAAAAAGTGGCAACATCGCGCCAAAATTAATAATTAAATAGCAACCCTGACGAAAATTACAACTACAGGTGTTTTATGAAGCAACCAGTCTTCAATTTTACAATTTACAAGTACAGCTGCCTGTAGCTTACCAGCGACAAACCATAGTGTAAATTTTGCTTTTAAAAACACAATCGAGCCAGTTTTTACAGGTGTTTTTCTAAAGACTTGTAAACTACAATTGTAAAAATTTACAATTTGTGCATAATTTTACAGGTCCTCAATATTTTGCCAGATGTAACATATAATACTGTCCCAATGGCGTAGCGGATAGTATGCCTGCCTTCTACGCCGAGGGTCGTGGGTTCGATCCCCACCGGACACAAATATTTGATAAGTCAATTTCCAAATATTTGTGTTGAGTCTGGGTGTTTTCTATGTATAATATGTATTTATTTACAAAAAACAAGTATATATGTATTAGTATCAGCTATCTAGTTCCCATAGTACAAGCTTTGCTTAGTTTGGGGCTAGATGGCGCTGTGTGAATTGTCCAGGATATTTATTATTTATTTATTAATAATAATAATAATAATAGCCTTTATTGACCAATAATTACATAAAATTTTTACATGCACACATATATTTGTCAGATGTAACATAGCAAACCTATTTTCATGGCCGTTAAAGCCTTGCTGAGTTCATAAGGCACTGTAATGTACTAGTTTAGTTAGTCAACTGTAATCTCTGCAACACACATTTAAGTTTCTCAGTCTATAACACTTTCTGCGACAGACAATAACTTAGTTTCTCATTTTCTTTTTATTCATATTACAGTAGACATCTTGCTGAAAGCCACTGGCAATGCTCCTATTATGAAGAAGAAGAAATGGGCAGTGGATGCAGAAAAGCCCATCGGATGGATCATGGAGTTTGTCAAGAAATATCTCAAGTTAGAGCCTGAAGAAAAACTGGTAAATCATTGTTATGAAAAACCACCAGATACTGCTTAAAATAGCATCACCTTAAGTCTACCTATTACAGTTGTAAAAGTCACTAAGAAATAAATGCTCTCAGGCTGCAGCATTCCCTATTAATGCCAACATCTTGCACTGCACTCTACAATCTTTCTGCCAACTGTGGTGAGAATGGCAAATACTTCCTGTCAGGAGATGCCCATTTCCAGCAGTGTACTATTGCGGCTGTTTTTAATTTGAATTTGAATTCTGAGCCTAAAGCCTAAAGGTAAAATATATTATATGGATGAAATAGTATATTACATGGATCCACAACAATTGTAAGCAATAAAATTTTTATTTTCTTAAACAAGTTTAAAATCGTAACTCACAACCTAAAATTGTAATGGCAAACTTACCTACTAACAAATTCTCCTAAGGTAGAAAAAAACTTATTGAATGTTTTATTCAACTTTCAGTTCCTGTATGTGAACCAGACCTTCGCTCCATCACCGGACCAGCTAGTCAGGAATCTGTATGAATGCTTCGGTACCGACGGGAAGCTGGTGTTGCACTACTGCAAGAGTCAAGCTTGGGGTTGATATGGGAGGAAACTGCTAGCTAAGTAATGTAAATAATATTTAGAATACTATTCTTTGTGGGCTATATTGCATAAGCTAAGAGCATTATATGAAGGAGTATTGACTACTACATATACTTGTGAATGCATTGTATAAAATGAAGTTGATTTTTGTGTTTCTCTGCCTGTGTGTCAAGGACACCGCTAACTCCTAACCAAACAAAGGATTTTGATGCGGTTTTTTTATAGATAAGAGTGCTTCAATAGGAATATGTATAATACATGCTGGAAAAATAACTTATTCACACTACAAAACTATCACAGCGGACGCTACAACAACCGCGTCGCGCTAGTATACTGATGACTATCATGTTAATTAGTTAACCTGGAACAAGTATATCACTTATTATAGCTTGCTATTGGGAACAAGTTGTTTCCTTGGCAAGTATTTATTATGCATATAAACCTTCCTGTTGAATCACTCTTTATCCATTAAAAAGCCTGTATCAAAAACCCTTGTGTAGTTTTAAAGATCTTGTCATACATACAGACATAGGGACAGACGCAGGAAACAAATTTTCTTTATACTATGTAGCGATATCATAATTGATTTATTCAAGTATCGTGAAATGTTATCCTTGCGTATTTGATATATAGTTGATAAAAACAAGTGCCCTATGGTTTGCTAGTCAAGTATGTAACGTTTTGTAACAAGGTTTAAAATTATATTGAAATATATGTGATGTAAATAAATCATTCCTTATATAATTATATTTTTAACTTATTATTCATTCATACATAAAATGATCTTGCACCGTTGACATTATGATATGTTGTCATTGCACCTGCACCTTTGACATTTTGCGCCTATTCTATAATTTTGCGCTGCATGATGCAATTCTTACATTTCAAAATTTGGCATACCTGTACTAACTAAATTATAAATATGCTCACTTAAATGACAGGCGTACCTACAACAATAAAATCAAACAAAATAGTAAAAAGCAATTATTTATTTATTAATACGCCTTTGGAACACATTTCGTAATAAAATACACTGTATAATATAAATAATTGTATAATATAATTATTAGTGGCCTCCGTCACAACTTATGCTGGCTATACGTATATAGTAAACTTACTAGTACACAGCGTTGGATAAAGGACTATATGTTCCTAGGGTAACATTGTTCAGTTTCACCGGCAGGTTCAAAGTATTTTCCTAGCACTCGGTAGACCGAATATGTCAACTACCAGCTAAAAATTAGGCCGAGTACCTACCCTATATTATCATCCAACTACAGATTTTTTTCAAATTTAAAATCTACAGCCTACTTGTAGCCTGTAGTTGAATAATATCGAGAACTAATAGTTTCCTTTTCCGTGCTACGACGGGCTTGTTAAGCTGTTGGTCCCGGTTGTTGTCTATGGTTACTTCAATGTCCCACATGAAAAGAGGGAGAGTTGCCCAACCATGACAGAATCCTGCTACTTGTAATATGTGGTTGAAAAACTGACACAGGGTTCATCGGATCGTTGGACGACTCGGTGTCTCACACGAATGAAGAAGTATTTCCTTTAAACCAGCATATTAAGTTGATCCGGAGTACGTTTTTTTTATCATTTTCTGTCACCACCGCCTCGTACAGTTTCCTTGCTTGTGGTCTTCGTCGGAAGATTATCTGTAAAAACATATATATATGTTACAGTCAAAACTCATTGGCGGTCAAAACCACTTTTGACTGCTCAAATCAGTCAATATTGGTTTTGACCGATGTCGTCAGTCAAAACCAGTTTTGACTGATTTTGGCAGTCAAAAGTGGTTTTGACCAACGCTCTTGGTCAAAAGTAGTTTTGACTGACTTTAAGTTCAGACTATCGGTCAAAACTTATAAATAGTGTTGTTTGTTCGGTATTTCCTTTAGAAATACGGTTGAGAGGGCGTCGGATCTACTCCAGGGTCTTGCGTCCCGAGGGCGCGCGGATTAGGCTTTAGCACAGCTACCTACCTACGTCAGTGATGCCGCTAATAGGCCGTCAGCACGCTCGCGCGCCGCGAACACGGATGTTCGTCCGTTCGAACCCCGCCGCCGCCCTTGAGCCGAAGAGGACCGTGTCACCTTTGGCTCCACCTACGTTGAGATCCCAACCGGACCTGGGCCCCAAGCCTCCATCACCAGTCGCAGCAGCGATAACCGCTGCTTTCGCCGGTGCTCCCCACTACCGACGCTGCCTTCGCTCTCGCCGTCTCCACAACCATAGCGTGAGCCGAGTAAGATGCAGCAGGCACTATTAGACTATTATTAGAAGTGCACCGCCGCACGGCACACAGCCCTGGACGCAATCAGGGAGAGTGTTGCAGCCGTGCAGGCGGGAGCGCTGACGCCCCAGCGCGCGAAAAAGCGCGTGTATGGATATGGGGGGATCTTCCTTCTCCACCTCACCAACCCTGCGGAGGACCTGCACAGTTCCGGCTATGAGGGTCACGCCGCCGCTGTCCATGCCATTGCTGGACAGCCGGTCGCCGTCGACGTCGAGCTTCGCTGCACCATCAGTATTACCGCGCTCCTAGGCGTCTGCGCTGGCGACGCCTCCGTCGCCAAAACCGCGCGTCACCCGCCCGATACCGTCCTTGCCCATTCAGGACGTGGGCAAGAAGACGACACCTCCACCCACGTCTACGCCTATGAAGCTGACGGGGTGCATGAAAAGGCCGCCACCGATAGTGGTCGATCTGCTTTCGAATGGGGCCACCACTTCGGCAAGCTGAGACAAGAACTCGGCCATACGCCAAACGTGCGCCCTATGGGCCCACAGGGTTTCGATTCCTGGCGAAAAGCGATCAGGAATTCTGTGTGTACCAGCGCTACCTAACCGCGCTGGAGGGCTCCGGACCCGAAATATCCTGGTTCGCTTTCGCACCCCCGAAGGAGCAGCCATTGATGGTCGCTATTAGAGGCCTCCCCGTGAACAGCGACACGGAGGACATCAAGAAAAAGCTGACCACCCTAGGCTACGAGGTGGACTACGTGCGCTCCATCAAGGCTTGCAGAGGACGCCCAGGGTGCAACCACTTCACACAGCTCATCCGCACGCCAAACCTCACCCCAGGCATCTACAACATCACAAAGCTGATGAAAATGCCGGCGTGAAGATCGAGGGACGGCGTGGCAAGAGAGACACTCCACAATGCTACCGCTGCCAGCAGTTCAGGCACAGCAGTAGGCACTCCCACCGCAAGCTGACATGTGTCGCCTGCGGCGGTAATCACGTCGCCTGGGACTGCAAGCACCCCCGTAAGTTGCCGGCCACCCGCGCAAACTGTGGAGGAGCGCACCCGGCCATCTACCTCGACTGCCCCGTACTGCGCCGTGAAGTACGGAACAGAAGAGCGGGCACAGCGCCCCTAACGAAGCCCGTCGAACCGAAGAGGACGGAAGCGGCACCACAGGGAGAGACCAACGCGGCAGGATCTCTCATGATGGCCCCCAACGCCCCCGACGGAACGATGAAGAAGGGGAAGCCGAGGAGGCGGAGGAGGTGAGCATCGCCTCCGCCCCCTCTGGACGTGGAAGAGCCGGGCCAGCCACGTCATGAGCCACCCACGTGTCTGCTGGGAGTGGTCGGCACCCCTTTGGGTGAACCTCAGGGGGAGAAGCCGAAGCCCCAACTGGCCCCGAGACAACAGACGAGACTATTTATAAGTTTTGACCGATAGTCTGAACTTCAAGTCAGTCAAAACTACTTTTGACCAAGAGCGTTGGTCAAAACCACTTTCGACTGCCAAAATCAGTCAAAACTGGTTTTGACTGACGACATCGGTCAAAACCAATATTGACTGATTTGAGCAGTCAAAAGTGGTTTTGACCGCCAATGAGTTTTGACTGTAACATATACATATATCACGCCCTTATCCCTTGCGTTAACGGCCGTAAGAATACGGTCGCCATCGCCACGTCTGACATTTTTAACTGTCTGTAACAAGCATAACATTTAAGAAACAGAAACCCTACTGCACTGATTCCAACGTTATATTTTGCGTATCAAATTCGCTATTTTGAATATACAGGGTGTAAGAGACGGTATAACATTAACTTTGCAGGCGTGATCAAACCATGAAACTGAACAACTTTTTATATGAGGGCTATGTTGGTAAACGTAAAAAAAAATCGATCTTCCATACAAAATTCCCGATCAGCTGACTGACTTTTGTATGGGAACTCGAAACGATTTATTCGTTTACCAACATAGCCCCATAGAAAAAGTTGATCAGTTTCATGGTCTGATCACGCTGCAAAGTTTTCGTTACACCGTTTCGTATTTGGGTTTGGGATCGCTGGGTTTGGGGTCGCTGGGTTTGGGGACGCTGGGTTTGGGGTCGCCGGGTTTGGGGTCTACTCACCCGGCGGTACGCAGGTCTTGCTCTTGGGGCTGGGTTTGGGGCTTGGTTTGGGGTCGCTGGCTCTGGACCGGGCGCTGGGCTCACAAGGGCAGCACGAGTGAACGCTGCTGCGTGTCGTGTCTATCGCGTCGATCTTCTCACTCTACGGACAACATACAACACGATCATCACATCACAATGACAGTCTCCGTGTTTCGGAATGAACGTTAAGCCGTAGGTCTCTGTTACTGTCTACATACATATACCGCACTCTTAGTAAGACAACGACCGAATGCAAAATTGCAAACTTTTGGGAAACAGCAAAAATGTTTTTGGATTTTTGTTGCAAATAGTAAAATCACTATAAAATCATGACAAATAAAGATATCCAAAATCTATAAAAAGGTGTGTATTCCTAAGAGTACCTTCTATTAGATTTAGTAAATCAAGTTAATGTTTGTTAGTCTATTATACATATATTTTTAGTTTTTTTCTTAAGTTTTGAGATCGGTCGTTGTCTTACTAAAATATTTTAAAAAATTGTGTCTAATCTACAAATAAGTCTATATCTTACTAAACTATTGAAGTGCAGAGGTGACCAATTTTTTTTTCAGTCATTATATTACTTAAATTTAAGAAGAGAGTGTAAAACATTACTAAAGGAGTCGTTATTTGACAAAAAATCCCACATATTTAGAGGCTTATGTCAAAATTTAGTACCAGAAGATGCTGATGATTTACAGTAAAGTGTTTTATAAATGGCAAAATAAATACTTATTATGATAACTTAAGATGTATGTATGATGTCGTGTAAATAAAAACCATTTTTTTTTAATAATAGGACGTATTTTCGCTGAAAGGACTCAATCCACAAAATTGTCAAAAATGAGTTAGTGTTACCAAAGAGGTTTATAGGGTCAGCTCTTTCATTCAGCAAAAAAAGACTTACGATCAGACAAACCAATGGCAGCGTTTTACAAACAAAGTCGTTTCTCATTTATTCGGTTGCAGTGAAGGAGTTCAGCCAAAAAGACTCAAGCTGTCTGAGTCGTTTTAAATAAAACATTATTTGTAGAAACAGTGCAATTTTTTAAGGTACACCACAAGGCACGACACGAGCTACCGCTTTTGCCATTCAGTCGCTACCAGCTTTTCTCTTTCAATGGTCCATCTGGCCGGGGGGCGTCCAACGGTATGCTTACCAGGGCGTAGCGTGTAAGATCTAGAAGAAGATATCCTCCAGCGCATTGGTAAAAAGTCTGGGTGATGTAACGCCACCCTGTTATACACCCTGCTGGGTGGGTCTTGTTTTCTGGTTTTTTACTTGGATGGACATCGTCGCCATTTTATATGGGTTTCTCAGCACCTTTAAGTATCGCCAGTCGAGTTGGTATCGCTTACAGACTTGATATCCATGCCTGCAGACTCGACCAGCCCAGGTTTCTCGTAGTCCACAAAAGCCAAACACAGCGGTTGGTTATATTCTTTAGACCTATGTATGACCTGCCGTACAGTATGGATGTTAACAATGTTGAAGCCTTTACGAAACCCTACCTGCTCCGGTGGCTGAAAGGCGTCAACTCTTGATGTCAGACGATTCGTTACGACTCTCGAGAAAGCTTATAGACGTGGCGCATGCAGCAGTGTGATCGGCATATAGTTTTTGAGAAGCGTTTTATCTCCTTTTTTAAAACAAAGCCACGACATCACTGCTCCACGCCTTCCGGGTTGTTTCATTGACTATCACATGAGTTGGATAGCCTTTTCAGCTACGCAAGGACCAGTTTCCCACTTGCCTTTAGCAGCTCAGAGTCCACCCTGTCTTCCGCGGGAGCCTTTTTAGTTTGGGACAAAATGGAGCAGAGAAGTGACCTCACCATGCGGCACATTCCAGCTTGAAGTTGATATTTATGGTGCCTCTTACAAGTCGGTGATCGCTTGTTATTAAGAAGATGACAGAGTCATCCATATTATAAATATGTGTCTTTTAATCGTCATGATGAATAAAAAGCACAAATGTCAATCTTGTTCTTGGTCTTACCGTCAAAGCTCTTTCAGACCCACTGCTTGGGGTTGGGGCTTTTTCTTAAAAAAGGTGTTCATACAGACAAAACAGCCCTTGTCTGCTGAGGAAGTTGACCAGCATCTGGCCTCTCTGGTTTCAGTTCCCGTAGCCATGTCCCTAACATGATTCGCTGCCCTGTCCCATTTTGGCGTCGAAGTCCCCCATGACAACCGTTAGTGGGTTTCACTCGGTCGGTGCGTAGCCTTCGACACGCCGTCTTATGGGGCCTCCACTTCTTTGTCTGAGATGTTCGAACTCAGTGCATATACATGTACAACCTTGACAGAGTGTCTCTCGGCCAATTTCAGTACGAGGTAAGGTAAGCTACCCTGGTCAAGACGCAGCATACCTATCTCCGTCACGTTGTCAGTGTTAGCAGAAAGTTCTTTGTTGACGAGGAATCCTATCCTACCCTAACCCCCATAAACAAATTGGTTCTGTTTCAACTATCATCAAATCATTTTATAGCAGTCCACTGAACTGACTGTGCCCGCTGAACGTAGACCTCCGCCAGGGTACAAACTCTTGCTTTCGCTATCCAGTCGCTACCAGCTGCTCTCTTTCAGTCATAGGTCCATCTGGCCGAAGGGCGTCCAACGATACGCTTGCCAAGGCGTAGTCTCCACTTGGGAACCCGCATACTCCACCGGCCGTCGGTTCTGACAACAACAGATGTGACCAGCCGACTGCCACTTCAGTTTGCTACTCTTTCGGACTATATCCATTACTTTGGTCTTTTTGCGGATAGTCTCATTCCGAACCGCCTGTCCATTGGCGAGATCATTACTCATTTATTGTTTGGGGTAGTAATATTTTGCTTAAGATAACTACCTATAAAATACACTATACTCATCACCAATGATTTTTTAGGTAGTGCGTAGAATTCGATTGAGCACATACTTGGCTAGTGACCACAAGCGTATAGATTTCTTGTGACTTATCTAAAATAGCTTGATCCAAATAAAAAAAAAACAATGACCTATTTCATAATACTATGACACAAGTTAACTACAATTTTATAAAATATAGACCTAAATATAAATGAGCCATCATTATAATAATTTATTCAATGTAACATAGACCGAATTTGACTTCCAACACAGTTAATGTCAGATTTTCAAAAGAACATAGACTTAACTTTAACACTGTCAATGAGTCTGTACACAATGTAAGTAAAAGAACGACTGAATACAAAATCAGTCAATTTAATCACAAACAGTTTTCGTAAGACAACGACGTATTTCAAAATCGGTCGTTCTCTTACTTAAGTATGTTCAATAAACTTATCCAAAGTCTAAGTGAAACAACGACGTATCCCGAAATCGGGCGATGTTCGACACAACCAGCCTGACGAAACTTCATATTAAAAAAAAACTCAAAGAGTTCACGCTAAAATTTATGGCGTCGTTTATTGTCTCTTTCCTTTTATCCTGCTTCTTTGTCTAGCGCTGTCAGACTGTCACACCACTAAACAATATGGCGGTTCTTGTCAAATTTGTTGATATCGCAGCATGATTAATTAAAAGTTTTCAGTGAATAACGTGAAATATTGGTGACGAAACTTTAACATTTACAAATAATTTACATTGTGGTAATAAATTAATTACGATTGCATCTCAGGATGCACTATAAAAAGTGTGAAATTTGTGGATTGAAAGCCGGTCGACAATCGGGAGAAAAGCGAGTATTTTTGGCTCAGTTCCCATTATTTGAAAGGCGGTAAGTTATTTTGGTTATCATTTTATCAATTCTAAGTGATTTCGAAAGACTTTCTGTCATTTATTTTACGTATTTTATATCTGGGCTATCCTTGCAAATTTACCATAGAGATGGGTTAGGGTTGTATCGATAAAATTATCGATAGTTTATTTACGGGTCAGAGTATACTTTTCCAATAAGGCCTTTTTTATAACAATGCATTTGACAAATGCAAAACCTAATTTCTTCTAATTGTGTTCTGTTGTCTTCTGAAAAAATTTGATGGTTTTAACTTTTTGAATAAAATAAAAACTCACATTCTTCTTCATCTTAGGTCCAATAAAAAAAATGATTCATGCGAATTTGCGAACCCCTTAGAGTTTTTAATTGTATTTTATGCACTATAATGCAATTTTTTTTTGTGTTGTACACTTTCTAATAATGTACTATACTGTTTCAGATGCAGACAATGGGTAAAATTGACTGGTAAAGAAGATTTGGCATATGTGCCTATAGAAAAGTTCCATTCTTTGAAGTATTTATGTGGAAATCATTTTACCAAAAAAGACTTCAATAGGAAGTTATCTAGGTTAAAACCTTCAGCTAAACCAAAATGTTTAGCGGACGTGATCTGGGCTGATCTACACAAGCAATCTTATTCGAGAGCAAAACCCAAGAAATGCAGTTTACATGGTTAAGGTACTACTGCTACTTGCTGAATTGAATAAAACTGAGTTTAATCGAAAACCGCGAAAAAACGACGTAGGTGTAGTGAGGTACTAGCCTGAGTAATGAACTTCCTTATTTGCAGTTGCAGAGTAGCCAACATTTCTGATCAGAAGACCACATACAGCAACTAAATAGACTATTGCACAAATCAACATTTACCAATAACAGCAAGTAGCAATTATTGTATCTGTCAGGTAAAAAAAGTTTCCTTGATAAAAAAAATTATAAACTTTTATCATGTTTTTTAATAGAAATATATGATTTGGCTGTTTTGAGATAAGGACTGATAATTATTTAGTCGATACGATATTTTGTACATTGTACGATCTAGTCTATGTCATACCGACCCAGGTATAGGAAAAATAAATAAACCTATAAATTAAGAAAATTGAGTTTGTTTCTCATACACCTAATCTTTTTCAAAGGAGCAATTCCGCAAGATGGTGGTGTACTCCGCCATATTGCGAAACTGCTCCTTTGAAAAACGCCCATTGAAAACAGTCTAGAATATTCCAACGCTGTTTTTTTTAAATATCGATATCGATATATTTATCATACCGGGGCATACCACATCTCTATTTTTCTGTCATGTTGGTAGCATTGTTACAATATTGTTAGAATGCTTATATTGGCTAGAGATTTTAGCGTGAACTTGAAAAAAAAACGTTATATGTAAGACCCAACTCTTAAAACGCTAGTTTTATTATATTCTCTTTGGACACAACCTCCGCTCGCGGTGGCCGGCGCAAGACTAAATCGGTCGTTGTCAGACGAATGAAGCAGGGGCGCGGGGATAGTAAGATAAAGACTCCTCTATTTTCTACCTAACTGTGAAGGGAAAAAGGTTGATTTTCTTTACACTACGTTATGAGACATGCTCTTTGCTGTCGATTTTTGCACCTAACTCAGTTTCGCTAATTTTTGATTTCGGTCGTTGTCTTAATAAGAGTGCGATACATATATCACGACGCCTTTATCCCTTGCGGGGTAGGCAGAGCGTTAACAACACTATAAGCTCGCTATCGCCACGTCTGACAAATATTAAGAGCTCCTTCAGATGGTTCGTGTATCACTGTAGCGACAGGTTGTCTGCCTGTCGCCTAATGTTATAAACACACAAGAAACCCTCGAGTCTCTTAGTCGCCTCTTACGACACCCTCAAGAAAGAAATGAGGTTATGCTATTCTAAGCCGGCATCACACGGCATGTTGCTTTGCTGTCTATGATTACTTAAAGCAGACTTCGCGCCGCGAAAGAAGTCCCGCGAAAAACGTCCTTATGGGTCATTTAAACCTTTTTCGTGGCGCGGACTCTATGGCCGTTCGAGTAGACCACATTTGGCAGCTGTCAAAATCAGGTTAATGTTATGACATAAGGTATATTTTCTTCAGGCTGTATGGTCTTAAGACCTTTGCCTGTCCAGAATAGACGAAAGAACAAAAAAAAAGGTATATTTTCTTATTTGACGTGTGAATGTGACAGCACATTCACAAATATGGCCTATTCGAACGGCCATACTTTAGACAGCAGCGGTTGTTACATTACAACCATGCCAGAAGCTTGCTACTCGCAGTAGTAGAAAAATTATGACACCATTGTTTCCTTGGGTCGTTGGACTACTCGGTGTCCCACACGAAAAGAAGAAGAACACAATCATAATTAGTATGAAGTCATAAATCTCATAATCATATGTAACGGACCAAAAACTTTATAGTGGACCTCTTACAAATGAGAAAGTACTATAATTATATGACAACTCACCACGTTTTGCAGACTGATTGGCGAGCGCAATGTAATGGTAGGGGATCCCGCCATACAACGACCTTCACCGAGCTGTTTAATGGAAGAAAGTTATGTATTGTGCCTCAAAAATTTTTGTCTAGAGTATGATTAAAAATAGAAAACTTTTTTTTGTAAGGTGTAAAAATATTAGCTGCCAATATTTTAAAGGGTGAATAAGCCTATAAAACTGAACGACTTTGTCCTAGGAACATAGGTTGAAATATGTAAAAATTGACGGTACATTTTCTTTGGGAGGTCTAAAAAATTTTGATATTTCGACATATGTTCCTAACGGAAAGTTGTTCAGTTTCATGAGCTTATTCACATTTCTAATCATAGTCTGGACTGAAATTTTTCAAGCAACCTACGATTATTTAGCCATACGCAATATATTTATTGTCATATTTTATCAATAATACCTAAATAACTTTTTTCCATTAAACAGCTCGGTGAAGGTCGTTGTACGGCGGGATCTTAGGCCATAAGGTGTTGTTGTTCTAAGCTGGCACCACACGGCACGACACGACCGTGTAGAAATGGGGTGATGCTATTCTAAGCTGGCACTCCATTCATCATCATTTCAGCCATAAGACGTCCACTGCTGATTTCCACCGTAGGTCTCCCCTAAAGATTTCCACCTTGTCCGATTAGAAGCGGTCTGCATCCAGTATTTCCCCGCGGACTTGACCAGATCGTCTGTCCATCTCGCGGGGGCCGTCCTACGCTGCGCCTGCCGGTACGTGGTCTCCACTCGAGAACTCTCCTGCTCCGACGGTTACCGGTCCTTCGAACAATGTGGCCTACCATTGCTACTTTAGCTTACTGACTCTCTTAGGTATTTCGGTTACCTTGGTTCGTCTACTTGGCACTTTCTTACTCTCTTTTCGTGTCGACACCGAGTCGTCCAACGACCAAGTGAACCCTAGTGTCAGAATTTTTTAATCACCTTCTACAACGACCGTTGTCTAAGTAATCATAGACGCGGCATAACGTGCCATCCGAAAAACGGAACCATCTTTCTTACAGACAATCAGGTGGTTCAACCCGCAATGTCCTAACCAGACTGGGAACAAGTTCACAAAGTGTTAAAATCAACTTTGTGAGTGACCCACCGAGAATCGAACCCGGAACCTTCTGCGTCTAAGGCAGTCGCACTGCCACTGCGCCACATCGGTCGGCACATTCTACTGTAGACATATCATTGTAGGTCCCTGGTGTTCTCCTCAAACGAGCGCTATATGATATCTCTCGGTGGACGCGACGACGGCTGCCTAGTTCTGTGGGACTGCGAGACTCACGCGGCCACAGGGACGGCCCAGGCCGCGAAGCTAACTACGGGCGATGCGATGACCATAGCGCCACTGCGCCACGTCAGTCCTTACTTATTCAAATAGGTACATTATTACCTTGTCAGGCGCGGAGGGTAGTTTATTCGGGCGGTCGCCGGCTCCCTGTTGCGGCTTGTCTAATGGCAATTTCAGTTCGTCCTGTACATAAGGAACGTATATTATCATTCTCCATCCCGTTTCTCTGGGGCGGGGTCGGCTACCTAACCTAGGGGACTTGACGTGGAACCAAGTTTTTACACACAGCGACTGCCATCTGACCTTTGTAAGGCTAACCTGCCCCGAATCCTGGATTGTCACATTCAAATATTATTAGAATTCGAATTTTATATGAATGTGGGATACATCACGATGTTTTTCCTCCACCGTAAGAGCAGTCGGTTAATGGAAGTGATTAAAACACATTAGTATATGGCGGGGATGGAAAGGAACAGGGTAAATAAACTGCAAATATTTTAAAGGGTGAATCAGTCTATAAAACTAAACAACTTTTTCCAAGGAACATAGGTCGAAAAATGAATTGTTTTTTAACCTCCCATACAAAACGTATCAGCCGACTAAGTCAATTCTGTACAATATTAGAAGTATTAGAACAGTAACATAGGCACTTCGAGAAGAAGCGTCCTTATTGAGAATGTAGTAATTTCTACCAGGCAACTTTTGGGTCATAGTCATAAAGAAAACATAAATAAGAAGTTGAAAAATTCGCAAGCGTAGACCGGGAATCGAACCCGGGCACATGGGGTACCGTCCCACAGCTCTGCCACTGAGCTATCGACGCACCGGACGAAGTCAATTTCTCAATCTCTTGATTCCCGTCTCGTCTCGAAGCGACAGTCTGTAAGTTTAGGTACTTATCTTTTTGTAAACAAACTTTGTATGAAAGTGACACTTCTGAACTGTCAGTTTCATACAAAATTTGTTTACAAAAAGATAAGTACCTAAACTTACAGACTATACCGACATCTAGTAGTAGTACTTAGACCCGTATTTATAAACCGCACTTAAGTCTGAGATCAATCTCAAGAGCGATATTAACAAATGTCAGGCAGTACTAATGAAATGTCATAATCACACTCAAGATCGATCTCATAGCTAAGTGCGGTTTATAAATACGGGCCTTAGTCTTATAACTTGGTTAGTCTAGATTGCGGTAAGAGTTCACAAATCATACGATGAAGCTAAGTAATGCTTTTATCAATTTACTATCGGCCTGCCCCAGCGGCTGCGCCCGCTGCATGCAACTCATTTTCCCGTAGAACAAAGGATTTTTCCCAGCAAGTTTTACATATAAAAACCTTCCCCTTGAATCACTCTATCTATTAAAAAAACCTAAGTACATCAAAATCCGTTGTGTAGTTTTAAAGATTTAAGCATACATACAGACAGACTCGAAAAGCGACTTTGCTTTATACTACGAGTATGTAGTGATTAGGCGTTTTAATTCACTCACTCACAGTGCTATACTATTCTCATAAATGAAAAAAAAAACTTTTCTTAAAAAATCTAATAAATAGAAATAAACGGTTATTACCTGGAGTTTGTCCTTCTTCTTCTTGAGACCTGGTTTGGTCTGACTAGACAAATCCTGCTCCGAGTCCTGCTTCGGGACGTACTCCTGGAAAGGCGAAGCAAATTATCATCATCATCATCGACTGGACGTCCATTCTTTTCGTGTGGGACACCGAGTCATCCAACGACCCGATGAACCCTAGTGTCAGAATTTTTCAACCGCCTTCTACAAGTAGCAGGCTTCTGACATGGTTGTGTAACGACCGCCTTCTAAGTGATCATAGACAGAGACAGGGACCTACGGCTTAACGTGCCATCCGAAACACGGAACCATCTTACTTACGGACAATCGGGTGGTTCAGCCCGCAATGTCCTTACCAGACTGGGAACAAATTCACAAAGTGATAAATATCAACTTTGTGTGTGACCCACCGAGAATCTAACCCGGAACCTTCTACGTCAAAGGCAATCGCACTACCATTGCACCAGATCGGTCGACGCCCACTGTTGGACATAGTCCTCCCACAGGCCCCATAGACCGCGACATTAAATCGCAACATCCAAAGCAACAGTGACAAATACTTATTGAACATCTTAGCAGAGATGTAGCAGAATTTCGTAGCGGAATCTCACGAAATGTCAAAGTGGAAAAATGCTACGACATGTCATTCAAAGTAGAAGGATGTTCAAGTAGAATAAAGTCACAAAAATTCAAAGTACCCAGCAGACTATAACAAAATATCGAAGTAGCATATTGTCACATACGCAGATTATCAACGTAGTAAAATGACAAAAAATTACAAATGTCCAGGTAGCAGAATGTCAAAGTGGCAGCATGGAACAAAATATCGAAGTAGCACAACACTTTAATACCGCGTTTCATGCCAATTGCTCTATCATGTGGCGCCATCTCTCGGATATGTTGAGAACTGTGAACTTGAGCCACCAGAGGTCGCTACATGTACATTACCTCGGGCACTTGCCACACGATGATGGTGCCCGCGGCGCACGCGGACACCACGTAGCGCATGTTGTGTGAGAACTTGCACGAGATCACTGCCCCCGCATGTCCTAAGCCCATGTGCGTGTATATGCCCTCCTGGTAGCGCCACAGCTGAAAACAACATAACAAGTCAGTAAACTCTGGGTTCTTCGGGTTGTTGGGCGGTTAGACGGCTCGGTGTGCCACGCCAAAAGACAGTACCTAAGTAAGTAAAAAATAAAACTCTTGATTACAGTGGACTACTACAGGCTGATGTGATGTGATGCGAATTAAGTTGTCGTGTGGTGCCGACTTAGAATAGCATCAACCCATGTCTACCCGTGAGAAATGTTTTTTTCTTATCTTAGAGCATTCGCCCTAAGGAGATGGCAAAGCTGGGCTTACCCCTGCCAGGATTCACTGCTCATTTGTTCAGCACGTTATATGAGACTGACTGGCAGTTACCATTTTGTATGTGGTCGTCAAGTTGTCATAAAATTATCGTTGTGTGCTGTACGTGTACTCCACCCGCAAAAAGTGTCAGAAAAATTTGTTGGGTAATTGACTGTTTACTACCTCCATTGGGTGACTGCTATAAGGTTTTTATACAGCAACCTACCTTGACCATCTGATCGTTTCCGCCAGTGACGAAAAGACTGCCATCGGAAGACACGTGAACGCCGTTGACAGCCCCTGACTTACTCGC
This sequence comes from Keiferia lycopersicella, assembly GCA_029255805.1. Lineage (NCBI taxonomy): Eukaryota > Metazoa > Arthropoda > Insecta > Lepidoptera > Gelechiidae > Keiferia > Keiferia lycopersicella. The sequence goes on along the minus strand of JARACZ010000004.1, from coordinate 11,903,148 downwards.
CTCCAGCTGAGAAAAAAAAAATTGTACCAGTGCCTCGTTTTTCGAAACGACAGGCTACAATTCTACAGGTAAAATTCGATGTACTACATTGCGTAGCGGTCAGAAATCCTGGTTGTATAATGTCCCACCGACTACGCAATGAACATCGAATTTCACCTGTTGAATTGTAGCCTGTAGTTTCGTTGCATAGGCCACTGGTCACGGATACGCAAAGTTAGCTAGTAGAAAGTGGAAGGAAATAGTTTCTGCCTACACCTCCGCGAAAGAGGCGTGATTTATGTATGTACAGACGGTGGTGTGCGAAACAACAGTACGAAAGTTTTGAGACTATCACGAATATAGCACAAGTTTCCTAAGTCATTAATAAAATACTTACAAAAATTTTACGCTTAAAATTATCGTCCAAAATACTTAATATTCAAAGTTTGAATAATACAGAGTTAGTTTTTAATTAGAATTTTTGCGATTTCGCAGGTGGCCCCATAGTAAAAGTAGTTCAGAATCATGAGAAGAATAGAAAGATCCTACAAAGTATGTGTACTGACTAAAAAATAACCCTGTATTATATACAAAAAAATAAGTAGGTACATGAGAATAAAGCTACATGAGCTGATACCACCGTCTCCTTTCTTCCATCGGACATCCAGACGCACGGCCGGCTACCATCCGTTCTTAGTTGAAATACCCACATTACGCACTAAGCGCTTCAAAACATCTTTCATTATTTAAAATAAGTACATGAGAATAAAGCTACATGAGCTGATACCACCGTCTCCTTTCTTCCATCGGACATCCAGACGCACGGCCGGCTACCATCCGTTCTTAGTTGAAATACCCACATTACGCACTAAGCGCTTCAAAACATCTTTCATTATTTAAAATAAGTACATGAGAATAAAGCTACATGAGCTGATACCACCGTCTCCTTTCTTCCATCGGACATCCAGACGCACGGCCGGCTACCATCCGTTCTTAGTTGAAATACCCACATTACGCACTAAGCGCTTCAAAACATCTTTCATCATTTAAAATAAGTACATGAGAATAAAGCTACATGAGCTGATACCACCGTCTCCTTTCTTCCATCGGACATCCAGACGCACGGCCGGCTACCATCCGTTCTTAGTTGAAATACCCACATTACGCACTAAGCGCTTCAAATCATCTTTCATTATGCGCACGGCTAAAGAATGGAATTCCCTGCCTGCGTCTGTATTTCCGAGTGCATATAACCTGAATCTCTGTCTAGAGTGAATAGGCATCTTCTGGGCAAGCTCGCTCCACCGTAGACCCCATCTCTGCTCTAGGGTAAGATTGGGGTCAAGAGTAAGCCCATCACAGATAAAAAAAAAAAAAAGTGAAATCCCCATCAAAAAAGCGAATATGAAGTCATATTAATTTTATTCAAAATTTCGTTGTAGATCGTTATAAAAAGTAGTTCATTTGACCTGTCAGGCATGTAGCCTATACTATACTCAGCATTTGTTGAGATTTGCACGCATACCAAACATGTTATCAAAATTACGTCATCACTTCAAATCAAACCGCTTCAAAACAGAGTTGAGTGGTGGGTGCGTTCTGAAACGTTGACACGAGTAAAACATAGATATAGCACATAATTTACTCCTTACTCTTGAGAGGTATCAACTCTAGGAAGGCTAGGTAGCTAGAAAACAGAATCATTACATAGTAGGTATAAAGCAAAGTTGCTTTTCGCGTCTGTATAGCTTGACCATAAAGAGTAGATAAAAAATGAGGGCGCCACTTTCTTCGTGATCTGTCAATCCGACAGGTAACGCTTAACTATGGCAACAATTTTTCATACAAAACTTTTAGTTCCATTTTATTAAATTTCTATTCTTCTGGCCAAGCTATATGTATGTATGCTTATATCTTTAAAACTACACAACGGATTTAGATGCAGTTTTTTAATAATAGATTTAGATCAAGAGTAAGGTTTTTATGTATAATACTTGCTAAAAACATCTTCTTCCCAAAGCAAAACGAGTTATATACAGCAGGCGCAGCCGCCGGGCAGGCCGCTAGTATCAAATAATATCTATTATCATCTATCTCCTTGCCTTATCCTGTTTCTCTGTCGAGGCGAGGTCGGCTACCTACCTAACCTAACCTAGGGGATTTGACGTTGAACCAAGTTTTTACACAGAGCGACTGCCATAACCATATTTCGAAAGACACTCCATAGTTAAGAAATTCATTCGATAACGAGTTCTTCGATGGAGTGTCTTTCGAAATGTGGTTACGGACTCCATAACAATAGGTTCGGACTCCGTAACATACTTATACATGTATATACCAACAGGATGTAAAAAAAATTGCTACAAATATTTTAAGGGGTGCATCAGCCTATAAAACTGAACAACTATCCCCAAGAAACATAGGTCGAAATATGAAAAAAGCTTTGGACCTCCCATCAGCCCTGGCTTATCCACTAGGCTGAGTAGGCTTAAGCCTAGGGCGGCAGATTTTGGGGGGCGGCAAAATTCGCAAAAAAAAATAATTAATAGTTTGTGGCTGAAATCAAAACCTTAATAAAAGCGTGGGTGGGCCGGGGCGGCGGCGGAGCGGCAGCAAAGACCGCGCTTACCGCGCGCGGCTCAATCGGTCGCGCTCGTGCGCCCTCGGGAACCAAATGACCCGCGCGCTTGTCGTCAAGTCATCGGTCCGACGAGAACCGACGACAGGTTCGGATGTAAGACTGTTTGCGACATAGGTGTGGGCGGGACCACCTAATACTTTACCTTCAGAACAGGCAAAAAAAAAACGGCTGAGGTGAAGGGATGGGTTGAGGGGGCGGCAAAATTTGAATAGCTTACAGGCGGCAAATGTGCTAAGACGGCCCTGCCTCCCATACAAAATGTAGCAGCTAAGCGAGTCAACTGTATGGCAATGGCAACGTCCAATTTTTTCATATTTATACCTATACATATTTCCTTGGGGAAAGTTGTTCAGTTTCATGGGCTGATTCACCCCTAAAATATATGCATCAATTTTTTTTACACCCTGTATATTATTATTGAATCTACTTATAACATTATTAAATCTAATAGTATCAAATAATCTTAGAATAAATAATAAAATAAATAAATAATAGTAAAAAGAACAAGTGAAGTGAAGGTTTCACGAATTTCCCATTTGATTCTAAAGTTCAATAAAATTATTAGACGTACAAGTTTATGAACGTGGCTTTCTCAATACACACACATGCGAGTTGTTTTTGCAGTGTTGCCAACTTAGTGGATTTTTCACTAAATCTGGTGGATTTCGCTTGCCTTTTAGTGGACAAATATTGATTTTAGTGACTAGTGGATTTGTTTAGTGGAAACGATGATGGTACAGACGAAAACGACTCATGTGAAGGTGACTTAATATTATAATTTTAACACGTTCACGGACACAACCGCTATGCAATGCGTTTATGCTCTGGTATCTGGACGCGACTTCTATAGCATCCTAACTTTGACTGCTTATTGTGGACAGAAACGCATAAGAAGGCGGCTGTTCTAAGTAAATTAGTGTAGCTCTGATTTAACTGTCATATTTCACTGCATCTCGTAGCGCTCTCTGTCATATAAATGAGTTTTTGCACACATAGAAAAACCGATATGACCTCGTCTCCCGCGCCCCCCGTTTTCGCACACAAACGGTATAGCAGCCATGTTTGTATGAGATTTTGCTCAGTCGCGTGCCATGTGTGCAGGAGTGTTGACACGTACATACCGAGTAATTTTCGCGCGCCGACGCCATTTTGTTGCATCAAACAAACCACCGTAATTATTGTTTTTGGACTATTTACTTGAATATTTAGATTGGAATATGTATAAACACAGTCCATTTCACTTTAGTATTACGTAATAGCCAAGTTGGCACCTCCAAAATAGTCAAAAAGCAGAATAGGGAAGGTATCAATCAATGTATCAATGTAGAAACAACTATTCATTAATCAACTCTAAATCTATTAGAAATTGTGTTTAGGTACTAGTTTTAATATTTGGTAAAACGTATATCAATAATGTCACCGTAAACATGACTGGTTGTGGTTACAGATCGACAGTCCCTACGTACAGTGACGCAAGTGAAATTTTCAAATTTTACAGGAGAGCGTTTTACAGTTTCGAATGAGTATATTTCAAGTCATTTTATAGATAGAGCTTTGAAAATTTGAACATAGATGTATTTGGTCGTCATTTATTAGAATAACGGATAAAAAATTGAAAATAATAATTATTTCTATAAAAATAAGCACATCCGTAGTTTTAAGGCACAAAAAATTAAGCTGTAGAAAGCTTATGTGGTACTTAAAATTTAATGCGTTTAAATTTTAAGCCGCCAAAAATCGTAACTGTCATTTAAGAGATTTTACGTTGGAGTTAGTGCACACGTATTATAATTATAAATAGGTTTTTACCTCGTATTTTACGTTTTACAAATGTATACGATTAGGAATTGTAAAAAGAAAAGTAACTTGTTGTTTGAGAACAGCTTTAACCTTCATAAAATCAACAGTATAGAGAATATTAAAAGAAATGGTTTTACTCCGTAAGTGCCAGATACGAGATAGACGTAAAGGCGTAAAGTAACGTAGCGTAACTACTGTCATTTTACGTCGGAAGATGTGTTGTCACGTGGGTTTTTAACTACCACTACCGTCGTTTTACGTTGGAATTGTGTAAATTTTTCAGTTACGGGGAGTCGATTTCGAGTAGAATCAGGCTATATTGAAACTCGCTATCTTTACTAGCAATACGTTTATGATAAACTGAGGCGAAATCAAAGAAAAAAGGCAAATGACTTAAGTGTCAGTTACGCGATTGTACGTAGGGACCGTCGAGATGCCTCCAAGTCGACTGCTATAGCGTTCGTTGTCCTATACAGTGGTAAAAGATCATGATCCTGGACTGTACTACTATAGCATTCGAATTGCATAGCATTCAGTGTCAAGTGCAATCGTACGATATGAATGTAATATGACAATGATGTAATAGAAGTCGTCAATTTTACATACAAAATTTTTGTGTCAATCATGGGTGACTTACTGTCCGTGAACGTGTTAATATTTTTATTACATAATGTGTAATTTTTTTATGTTTATAATATTGTATTCTTTCCGCGATGTACAAAAATATGCAAAAAATTAAGTAGGTGGTAAAAAAAATATTTTTTTAAAGTTTTATCTGATACCTAAATTATTTTTTTTGTGTATTTCTGGTAACTTTAGAGGTCGCTTCTGGTAGGTAGCTTGATACGTCGTTGGCAACACAGCTTGTGCTGTAGTGTAGTGTACTAGTGTGCGTGCGATATAACCTGTGCTGTGTAGGTGTCATCATTCATTCGTTCGTACACAAACTAGTTATATATATATATATATAGTGATACTAACGCGCCTTATTACCGGTCGTATATTTTGTTCCACTCAACTTTTGATAAATCTCGGGTCCTCGTTTTTATTTCTAAGTGGCTGAACTAAATAAAATCATGTTTGCAATCCCAAAACAACAACCGCAACCAATTTTTAATATTAACACTAGTTTTGAAGAGCAGTAAGTACAAACAAAATTATTTAACTTGAAAAAGAATACTGCCGTATGGTGCCTGCTTAATAGCCATTACTACCCGTGGCACACACGATAGACGAACGAAACAGTCTAAAGACAATAGATAGAGATGTGCGTCGCCCAAAATAAGGCCAAATTGGGAATATTTCCAAATCTCTCTCTTTTCGTGTTGGACACCGAATCGTCAAACGACCCGATGAACCCTAGTGTCAGAATTTTTCAATCGGCTTCTACAAGAAGCAGGCTTCTGACATGGATGTGTAACGATCTCCGTCTGCCCTCTAAGTGATCAAAGACAGCAACCGGGACCTACGGCTTAACGTGTCATCCGAAACCGTCTTACTTACGGACAATCGGGTGGTTCAGCCGGCAATGTCCTAACCAGACTGGGAACAAATTCACAAAGTGATAAATATCAACTTTGTGAGTGATCCACCGAGAATCGAACGCGGAACCTTCTGCGTCAAAGGCAGTCGCACTACCATTGCGCCAAATCGGTCGTCGTTCCCAAAATTCTTAACGGTGTTGTCTTGTTCGATGCAACCGAACAGACCACTTATATAATTTGAGGAAAAATAAACATTTTAAAACTATAAAAGTGCGTTCAACATTTCAACAAACAACACGTACCACACATCTATCCCAAGTCCCAACATATCTTTAAATGAGCGTATTATTGTCCCCGCTACAAAGTTTGACTCCTACTCTTTGAAACTACACTCTTTCACGCAAAACCTGCTGAACCAATTTGATGAAATTTGGCATACAGATTGAGCATAACTTGGATCAACACATAGGGCTGGTTGTTATCTCAAAAATGTTCCTGTGGGATGTTACGGGATTAAAACCGACTTCCACGCGGGCGGAGCCCACTAAGTATAGCCTAGCCGATATAGCCTATTCGAACGGGCATACTTTATACAACTTGATTAACCCTAGATAGACGTTTGTGTTTCAGGGCAACTCAACAAGCAGTATTGAAAGATATTCAAGTTGCTGATCTTGACGCTAATGGTGCGTATATGACAGCAAAACTGAGTATACCACTCACGGACAATGAGAAACATATTCACAAACTCGATGCTAAGAAAATCAGAAATACAACCTTTGATATACGCGTGGATGTTGTATGCAAAAATGAAGGAGAGGCAAAAATCAAGCCAAGTGTGTTTGGGCAGACTGCGCACCAAATGAGTTTTAATGGAGGGTCGTCGGCGCCATCGACGCCTGTCAAGAAAACTTGGCTTTATTCACTCTATATCAGAACTGAAACCCTACCTGTTGACGACGAAACAGCATGCTTTTTCACAAGCAAGGATCTCGGAAAAATTGAAGTGGAACTGCCAGCTTCCTCGAAATCATTCTACGTCCTTATACACGAAGGCGATTTACTGAAAACCACAATTTTTGACGTCAAGTTCGTAGTGACCAGAAGCGTATTTTCTACTGTCGATAGATTAAATTATTACAACATGTTCGACGATACGGATTTGATTGATTTCGAGTTGAAAGTCGAGGACGGGTCCGTGAAGTTACACAAATTTGTGCTGGCGGCGTCCAGCGCCATTTTTAAACGCGAGTTTAGCAGTAATTGGAAAAACGCTAGCGATGGCAGTCTTCACGTATCTGGCATTTCGAAACCCACATTGGAGAATCTCAAAAAGTACCTATATCTGCGTGAAATTCCGTTTGATTGCAAGGATCTGTTGTTGTTGGGGAATTACTACCAGATGCCTCACTTGGAGCAAGAATGCATTAAGCAGTTGGTGAATGCTTGTACTGAGGAAAGTTTTTTGGAGCAGTGCGAGTTTGCTGTAGAACGAAAACTTCTGAAGTATTTGATGGCCCTCTTGAAGAAGATCGAGACGGGAGATCTGAAAGTGGATGCTATTTGTAAGGCGTCGTTTTTCAAGCGGTTGATGCATGAATAGCGGTCTAGTATAACTGTCCGCCATTTTGGTTCCTAAGGACCCTCAGAAGCGGCGATTTTATTGTTATAATTATAATTCCATTGAAGAGTTACCTAGTCATAAACTCAACATTTTCATATTTACCTACTTATTTTCATTACATATTTTTGTACAAGAAAGTTTATATTAAGTTACGTATACCTATACTATAGGCACGTAGTACTAAAAAATATTAAGTATTGTATACAGAGTGTAGCCCACAACGGGGGCAAATATTTTACAGAGTAAAAATACCCATTAAAAATTGGGCTCCACATTGTATTATGTAAGAAAACATTATTGAAAAATAAAGTATGTTTCTAATTTTGTACTTGAGTGTGTTTTACACCTTTTTGAAACCACTAGACCCTACCCCACAAATTATGTTTATTATATCGTAAAAAGCAATAAGTTTCAGCTAAGTCTTTCACACATCTTCCAGCAAAAATATTAGATTCACATTCCCTTTTATCAAAGTTTTGGCAGTTGCATCTATTCTCCCTAAGGGAGGAATGTCATGTTATGTATCCCGCTTATTTCAAACGTAAACAATGACTCACTCACGCTCTTTTCAGTTTTTCATACAAATAGAGAGAGAATGGAACCCAGACGGTGATGGGAGACCAGTGCATACATGACGAGTATAAATAAATATTATCCTGGACAATTCACACAGGAAAAATTTTATATTTAGAATATGAGCACTTCTGGGCAGGTTTCTGGGTGGTTTACTGTCCAGGTGTCCGGCTAACCATACGCATGTAACACAACTTTTTTTTCTTTCCTGACATAAACTGGTTTTTAATTTATTTTGTTTACCACCTAACGTTACATGCTGTTTGGTTAGCTTGGCCAGCCCCGAGGCAGTGAGTTAGGGGCTAGGAAAGTTGTTCAGTTTCGTGGTCCGCTAGTTCACCCCTTAAAATATTTGCAGCGCATATATTTACACTTTATATACTGACCTCCCTGGCAAGGTTCCCGCTGCCGGTCTCCCAGTAGGCGACCCGCCGGTCCGTCCCGCCTGTCAGCAGTTGACAGCCGAGCGGCTCGAAGCAAACGCACATGAAAAGCGTGTTAGCGTACATCACTTGACGTCGCGACAGCGAGCTGAAATGAGTCAACTATCAGCATGAAATAATACATTGAACACGCGGTGAGAAAGGGACAGATTGCTAACGAGGCCCGAAGCCAATCAATACCTACACACGATTTTGTAATCCGTCTTTCTTCCGAGTGATACATAGTGCTTTATACAGTCCAGCAAAAAAGAGTTAAAAATAATTAAAATGGAACTAAAAATTTATTATGTAAAATTGTTGCTATAATTGAGCGTTATCTGTCAGATTTGACAGATCGCGAAGAAAGTGGCGTCCTCATTTTTTGTCTACTCTTTTTTGTTGGACTATACTACACTACACCTGTGAAAAAGAAAAAAACAAGAATACCAGAACAGTACTATTCGCGGTGTCTGTCTTACTCTAACATGAGGTCCCAAATGATGCAAAAGCCGTCGGTCCCCGCGCTGTCGGCTTCTGTGTCATTAGGATGCACTTTTATGGCGGTAAATTTTACTGATTTTATTATTTATTGAGCGTTAGCCTTATATGATCTAAGAGCCGTCATTAGGGTGCACTTTTATTTTTACTTATTTTAAAATTATTATTTATTTAGTGTTTATCTTACACGAGGTCCCAAATGATGCAAGAGCCGTCGGTCCCCGCGCTGACGGCTTCTGTGTCATTAGGGTGCACTTGTATGGCCATTATTATTTACTTTATTTATATTATTATTTAGTATTTATCATACATCGGTGGCCAAGTGGTTAGCACACCGGTCTTACAATCGTGAGACCCGAGTCCCCACCACGTACCAATGTGTTTTTACTCACGTACATTTACCGACTGCTCTTACAGTGAAGGAAAACATCGTGATGAAACCCACATTCAAATAAAATTTGAATTCAGATGATATTTGGATGTGACTTAACCTAGGATTTGGGCTAGGTTAGCCTTCGGGTTGCAGAGGTCAGATGGCAGTCGCTCTGAGTAAAAATTTGGTTCTACGTCAAATTCCCTAGGTTAGGTAGCCGACCCGACAGAGAACGGGATAAGGCAAAGAAGAAATGATATGAAAAAAATATATCATACATGAGGTCCCAAATGATTCACTCTCTTACCCTAAGGTTGCCTGGTAGAGAATGCTACCTAGCATTAAGGCCGCCTTATTGTACTGTTTCTTTTGTGTTTTCTACATGTTGTTACTTTTTTGTGCAATAAAGAATTTTGTTATGTTATGTTATGTTATTCAAGAGCCGTCGGTCCCCGCACTGACGGCTTCTGTGTCGTTAGGGTGCACTTGTATGGCCGTCATCATTTGTATGTATGTATCATTTCTTCATAAAAACACAATTAGTTTACAAAAAAACAACTTCCGCCAAACTGCGCAGCAGTTTATTGGCAAATTACAGAGGTACTTATTTTCCTAGATTTACTTTATTTGTATTATTATTTAGTGTTTATCTTACAAGAGGTCCCAAATGACGCAAGAGCCGTCGGTCCCCGCGCTGACGGCTCCTGTGTCATTAGGATGTACTTGTTTAGCCGTTATTATATTATTATACTTTATTTATGTTATTACTTAGTGTTTATCTTACAAGAGGTCCCAAATGACGCAAGAGCCGTCGGTCCCCGCGCTGACGGCTCCTGTGTCATTAGGATGTACTTGTTTAGCCGTTATTATATTATTATACTTTATTTATGTTATTACTTAGTGTTTATCTTACAAGAGGTCCCAAATGACGCAAGAGCCGTCGGTCCCCGCGCTGACGGCTCCTGTGTCATTAGGATGTACTTGTTTAGCCGTTATTATATTATTATACTTTATTTATGTTATTACTTAGTGTTTATCTTACAAGAGGTCCCAAATGACGCAAGAGCCGTCGGTCCCCGCGCTGACGGCTCCTGTGTCATTAGGATGTACTTGTTTAGCCGTTATTATATTATTATACTTTATTTATGTTATTACTTAGTGTTTATCTTACATGAGGTCCCAAATTATGCAAGAGCCGTCGGTCCCCGCGCTGACGGCTTCTGTGTCGTTAGGGTGCACTTGTATGGCGGACACGGGCGACTTGTGTTCTTTGAGCACTTTCTTCAAGCTTTGATATGTCGGCTTTATGTCCCAAACTCGGACCTGAATAACATAATCTGTAATTATAGTCTGTATGCCATGTGATGCGGACTTAGAATAGCATCACCCCACATCCTTCCCGTGGATGTCGTAGGAGTAGGAGGCGTCTAAGGGACTCGAGAGTATTGGTGTATTACAATTTTTAGGCGACAGGCTGACAACCTGTCACTATAGTGATACAACAACAACACTGAAACAACATTGGGAAACAATCCTCAGAAATGTCACACGTGGCGAAAGCGACCGTATTCTTACGGTCGTTAACGCTCTGCCTACCCCGCAGGGGATAAATGCGTGATATATGTATGTATGTATAGTCTGTAAAATATAAGGTGTAAAAATATTAGCTGCAAATATTTGAAGGGGTGAATATGAATACGAAAAGAAATTTTTGGACCTCCCATACAAATTGACTTTGTCGGTTCATAATTTTGTATGGGAGGACCAAATTTTTTTCATATTTCGACCTATGTTCCTTGGGGAAAGTTGTTCAGTTTCATGGGCTGGTTCACCGCTTAAAATATCTGCAGCAATTTTTTTACACCCTGTATAGGATGATGACGTTTGTAACCTTTTATCTATCTATTTCCTAGTAAACAAAGTAAAATAGATCTTATGTCATAGCATTTGCGCCAATGTCTCAAACGTCACAGGGATCATCCTATATTTTACAGACTAAAGCAGAATTTTACCCCACTTTACCAAACAGTTGTAGCTCATTCGGTCAGATGGTGTCACGACCAGCGTAACTATCAGTAGTCTATGTTTGACAGCTGTCAAAGTAATATTAATACTATGATACATAAGGTCTACATTTGGAATTTCTCAAATTTCGACCAATGCTACTGGAGAAAGTTGCTCAGTTTCAGAGGTTGATTCACGCCTTAAATATTTGCAGCTAATATTTTTACACCTAATGTAGTTTTTTTCTGAGAAAAATTCTTAACAGCAAAAAGTTTTGAGGACGTTCTCTTATTGCGTGTACATGCAGTGAACGTGAACGTGAACGCACCTGTCCCTCGCAGCCGCCCGACACGAGCGTTCCCCCGTCGCGAGTCATGCCTATGGCGGACGTTCCCTTGGCGTGTGTAGATGTAGTGAACGTGAACGTGAACGCACCAGTCCCTCGCAGCCGCCCGACACGAGCGTTCCTCCGTCGCGAGCCATGCCTATGGGGGACGTTCCCTTGTCGTGTGTAGATGTAGTGAACGTGAACGTGAACGCACCTGTCCCTCGCAGCCGCCCGACACGAGCGTTCCTCCGTCGCGGGTCATGCCTATGGCGGACGTTCCCTTGTTGTGTGTAGATGTAGTGAACGTGAACGTGAACGCACCTGTCCCTCGCAGCCGCCCGACACGAGCGTTCCTCCGTCGCGGGTCATGCCTATGGCGGACGTTCCCTTGTTGTGTGTATTGTAGATGCAGTATATCAGCCTTCCGGTGAGAGGAGTGAATGCGCGGATATTGCCGTCGTTCCATGCTAAAACAATGTGTAAATAAGTTTTTAATACAGTTGCTCAAAATGTGGGGTATTGCGGGGACGTATAGCGTTCGGGATGTTGGCTATACACACGCGTGCTTTTTCTCGCAACTATATTAATAATAGTCGTTCAGTCAGTACACGTGCGGAACCGTCATTGCAACTGGTTCCGACTGTAAACCCTCGCCTTCAGCTCGGCCTTTCCGCACTTGTAATGTAATATACTATTCCTTAAGTTTTCTACAGAAAATACCTAATCTTTTTTCACGACAAACGGAAAGCGCGGTAAAACCACGCCGACGAGCCCAGAGAGAACTGCTAAAAGCCATAGACAAGACTATGGCCGCCTGTGATTGGCCAGCTGAGCCATTTTAAATTCCTAGGATCTATGGTTTATTTCTACTACACAATGCCATGACTTCTTATTAGTTATAACTTCCTATTTTTGTAGTAAGATGGCTCTTATAGTTTTTATCTTTAACAGTACCTACCACTATAGTGGCATATTGACGACTGATGTGGCGCAGTGGTAGTGCGACTGCCTTTGACGCAGAAGGTTCCGGGCTCGATTCTCGATGGGTCACTCACAAAGTTGATATTTATCACTTTGTGAATTTGTTCCGAGTCTGGTTAGGACATTGGGGGCTGAACCAACCGATTGTCCATAAAGTAAGATGGTTCCGTGTTTCGGATGGCACGTTAAGCCGTAGATCCCCGTTGCTGTCTATGATCACTTAGACAGCGGTCGTTACACAACCATGTCAGAAGATTGCTACTTGTAGAAGGCGGTTGTAAAATTCTGACACTAATGTTCTTATCTTCCTATTTTTGCAGTAAGATGGCGCTAGTAGTTTTTATCTTTAACAGTACCTACCACTACAGGGTGTTAGGGACAGCGTCCCGAATACTGAATGGATGCAAGCAGTACATGAAACTAAACAACTTTCCCCTAGGAACATAATTATGTCAGGAAACGACAAAAAAAATGTTAACCTCCCATACAAAATCGCGAACTGCATTTACTATGGGAAAGCAAAAATTTTTTTTATCATTTATTGACATATATGTTCCTAGGGGAAAGTTGTTCAGTTTCATGGTCACCCCGTATAGTGAGTAATGAAATGACTGACCTGATACGATGGACTTGCCGTCGGCGCTGAACAGCACCGCCGAGCAGGTGAAGTTGGGCACCACTATACGCAGCAACTCCTGGCAGGTCTCCAGGCTCCACACACGCACGTCGCCCGCGCCCGCCGTCGCGAACACGCCGGACATACCCCTTTATGAGAAATATACAACATTAGCTGCGTCTACACCGGCCGAGCAGCCTCAGGTGCTCACCGACTCACCGACGAGCAGCCTCAGATGCTCACCACAGAGCAGCTTCAGATGCTCACCGGCGCACGAGCGCAGATAGATAGATAGATAAACTGTTTATAGCTCACAACAAACACAATATTAAAACGCAAAACGGCACAATATACTATAAATAAGCAAAGGCGGCCTTATCGCTTGTAGCGATCTCTTCCAGGCAACCTTTACCTCTACAGAGATAGTTTAACAATTTGGAAGTAGTTGCAGAAGCAAATGGCTTCAACTACTACAAGATCGATCTGTTAGCGCAGCTATTAATGATTAACAGGTTCTTTGCACGGCATGGGCAATAGAAATAACTACTTATTTTATTATTCGGCGTAGGTTTTTGATTTTGTAGATTCGGCGATGTCATTAATGACACGTTTGTGATATGTGACAACCAGCGTGTTGGAAGTTGTATTTATGTAGCGAATCGGCGGAAAAACTTCTATACCGCGTTTCAGGAGTTGTATGTGGGGCGCATGCGCGCCGCCACTGCAGCTTAGTTTCTTACAGTGGAAAGGCGATGTCGTTTATGGCGCATCTGTGACAGGTGACAACCAGCGTAGGCACCAGCGTGGAGACGTTGATGGCGTAGATCTCACTGGTTCGAGTCCCGGCGAGCAGGATTCGTTTGTCGGCTTGCAGTTTGGGCGACTCCATCATTTCTAAAGAGGTGATGCTGCCGTCCAGTTTGCAGGTTTTCAGCTGAAAGAAATATCTGAATTACAATCTTCATTCTCCTTGCCTAATCCCGTTCTCTGTCGGGGTCGGCTACCTAACCTACTTTGACGCGGAACCAAGTTTTTATACAGAGCGACTGCCATCTGAGTTCTGCAATCCGAAGGCTAACTTGACCCGAATCCTAGGTTAAGTCACATTCAAGTATCATCTGAATTCAAATTTTATTTGAATGTGGGTTTCATCACGATGTTTTTCCTTTTTCCTTTATAGTAAGAGCAGTCTGTAAATGTACTTACGAAATGAGTAAAAACGCACACAGTTTATTTTTCACAAATGACTAAGTTTGAGTTCACTGTCGAAGTCAATTTCGAGTTCGATTCGATAGACATACGGACAGACAGACGGACGGGCGGACGAACAGACAGACTGACAAATAGATGGACAGATACACGGACGTACGAACAGACAAACCGACAGACGGAGAGACGGACATACATACATACATACGCCTTTATCCCTTGCGGGGTAGGCAGACCGTTAACAGCCGTAAGAATACGGTCGCTATCGCCACGTCTGACATTTTTGAGGATTGTTTTCCAAAGTTGTTTCAGAAAACATGTGTATCACTATAGTGACCGGTTGTTAGCCTGTCGCCTAAAAATTGTAATACACCAATCCTCTCAAGTCCCTTAGTCGCCTTTTACGACACGGGAAGGATGTGGCGTGATGCTATTCTAAGCCGGCATCACACGGCGGACAGATGGACGAAAATCTGACTTACAGCTTTAAAATGTGGTTGGTTGGGGTCCAGCACCTTGCCCTTGGGCAGCGCTCCGGCCCAGTTGATCTCATCCAGCACCTCCACAGTGCCGTCCCCCGCACCAACTATCAAGCACCCGTCCTGCATTATCAGAATGGCCTCCACACCTGGATAGGATAGAACTTCTGATTTAAAATGTGATTCAGCGTGTAAATAAAACTAGGTACTAAAAATGTTTTAAGAGATGAACCAGTCCATGAATCTAAACCACTTTCTCCAAGGAACATAGGTCGCCATATGAAATAAAAAAACCGATTACAGGGTGTAAGAGACGGTGTAACGAAAACTATGCAGGCGTGATCAGAGCCTGAAAGTGAACAACTTTTTCTATGGGAGCTATGTTGGGAAACGAAAATATTTTTTGAGTTCCCATATAACGTCACTCAGCTGATCGGGTATTTTGTATGGAAGGTCGAAAAAATTTTTCGTTTCCCAGCATAGCCCCCATATAAAAAGTTGTTCAGTTTCATAGTCTGAGCACGCCTGCAAAGTTTTCGTTACACCCTGTATATCGACCAACGAGTATGTTCCTTTATTCTGTTTTATAAGCTGATTCAGCCCTTATATGTATTAATCAGCAAAGAAATCCTGACAATAAATCTGCCGAGGAATATACGGCTTTTTCGTGGTCTTTTCAAAACGATAGATTGCTGATCGCAATCCAAGGCCTTTTTCAGAAGGAACGTTGTTGCCCATTCTCAGATAGAATTAGCTTGCATAATGTGTGTCGACCCCCGCGGTTAGGACTGGGGTAATGCTTTCTATGCTGGCGTCACATACAAACCTTACATACATACATACTTACCTATATCACGCCTTTATCCTTTGCGGGGTATGCAGAGCGTTAAGAGCTGTAAGAATACGGTCGCTATCGCCACGTCTGACATTTTTGAGGATGTTTTCCAAGGTTGTTTCAGAAAACATGTGTTCCAATATAGTGACAGGTTGTCAGCCTGTCGCCTAAAAGTTGTATTACACATGAAACCCTCGTGTCCCTTAGTCGCCTCTTACGACACCCACGGGAAAGAAATGGGATGATGCTATTCGAAGCCAGCATCTCACGGAAAAAATATCACATACAAACCTTGGCTATAGCAAACGGTCTCCGGTCGTTTCCCCCTCCTCATTGGTCCGCATTTGGCCAGGCAGCCAATCAGGCGCGGGTTGCAGTTCTCCACAGACACATTGGAATCCGCAGGGTAGTTGATCGAGAACTTTATTATGTCACCAGTACTGTAATACATAAAGCAAGAAAATAATACAATGTAATGGTAATTCTTTACGATTAGCATCTTTGGTGGTCACTTTTTCTTAAGTGGGCAAGATTGTAAGTCAATATTTTGGTTCAACGATGATGTGTTGGTTGTTTAATGTTTGGTTACATGATGATAGGTGGCGTTGCCAATAACTTGGTTACCTCTTTGTTACAGAGTGTGATAATATGGATGTGATGCATGACACAGACATTGTTCATTAGTTCGGCTACAAGTCTGAATAAGTACTAGGAAAGTGAGTACCTAAGTGGTGCCCGCATAGCCATAACTTAGCCAAACGTGTCGTCGAAGTTGACGGCCGCTTGCCCAACGCCACATCGCCTACAAGCCAGAAAGAGTACTAGGAATGCAGGAATACGTACGAGGCGCCCGCGTAACCGAACGTATCGTCGTCGCTTACGGCGATGCAGCGCACGAAGCGACGCAGCTTTCCCAACGCCACATCGCCTACAAGCCAGGAAGAGTACTAGGAATGCATGAGTACGTACGAGGTGCCCGCGTAACGTAACCGAACGTATCGTCGTCGCTTACGGCGATGCAGTTCTGATACATTTGAATAAGAAAGTGAGTAAGCTACTAGGAATGCATGAGTACGTACGAGGTGCCCGCGTAATCGAACGTATCCTCGTCGCTTACGGCGATGTAGCTCTGATACATTTGAATAAGGGAGTGAGTAAGCTACTAGGAATGCATGAGTACGTACGAGGTGCCCGCGTAACCGAACGTATCCTCGACGCTTACGGCGATGCAGCTCTGATACATTTGAATAAGGAAGTGAGTAAGCTACTAGGAATGCATGAGTACGTACGAGGTGCCCGCGTAACCGAACGCATCGTCGTAGCTTATTGCGATGCAGCGCACGAAGCGACGCAACTTCCCCAACGCCACGTCGGCTACGTCAAGGTTCTTGCTCTCCGGACGAATGTTCCAGATACGTAGGTTTGCTGAAATAAACAGATATGTAAGAATAGGTTTCAGGCTCGTACTTTAGCAAGGTAATTTTCAAGTCCTCTCTATGAAGAAGGCTCATCATAGGTAATAATACCTTATAGGTACATATACCTTACAAAGTGCATTATAAAAAGTGACATGAAAACAGACAGAAAATCTAAGCGTGCAGTTATGAATATAAGAAAAAAAATTAACGAAATGACACTATTTGAACATTGACAGATATCAAAGCTTTCTTCTACATCACTGCTATGGAACCACAGTCATCTATACCAAAGAATATTAACTGTAGCGATGTCTATACTAACAATCGCCACCAGTGACGAAAGACATGTGTCTTAAATTGAGCGGCGCTATGGTCATCGCATCTCCTGTAGTCAGCTTCGCGGCCTGGGCCGTGCCTGTGGCCGCGTGAGTCTCGCAGTCCCACAGAACTAGACAGCCGTCGTCGCGTCCGCCGAGGGATATCATATAGCGCTCGTTTGAGGAGAACACCAGGGCTTCTACGCGGACCTGCAATGATATGTCTACAGTAGAATGTGCCGACCGATGTGGCGCAATGGTAGTCGGCCTTTGACGCAGAAGGTTCCGGGTTCGATTCGCGGTGGGTCATCACAGAGTTGATATTTATCACTTTGTGAATTTGTTCCCAGTCTGGTTAGGACATTGCGGGCTGAGCCACCCGATTGCCCGTAAGTAAGATGGTTCCGTGTTTCGGATAGCACGTTAAACCGTAGGTCCCGGTTGCTGTCTTTGATCACTTAGACGTCAGTCGTTACACAACCATGTCAGTCAGAAGCTTCCTACTTGTAGTAGGCGGTTGAAAAATTCTGACAATATTCATTGGGACGTTGGACGACTCGGTGTCCCACACGAAAAGAAGAAGAAGAAGAGTATAATTAACAATTATGACGATTGCAAAGGACAGTCTTTGCAAAGTTGGAACCAACGGAATTCTTCACTACATAGTATAAAGCAAAGTCGCTTTTCGCGTATGTATGTACGTATTTTTAAAACTACACGACGAATTTTGATGCAGTTGTTTTTAAATATACAGAATGATTCAAGATAAAGGTTTTTATGCATAATACTTGCCAGGAAATCATCTAATTCCCACGGGAATAACAATCTAAAACGAATGCTCAGCAATCTTTGTTAAGTTGGAACTGTAAAATATATTATTGTACCTGTCGCCTAGTTGATGAATGTAAAGAAATTTTCTGTAAATTAATACGTTTTGCTGTTGCCCAAGCAAACCTTGAGAAAATCAAACTCAAATCATATATTCAAGTAGTAAATAAATCTTACATTTATCTTTTTGGTGGTCTAGTATTAGTCATAGTAAAAAAGATAAAAATGTGGGATGAGTACATTTTTCTATTTCTTATAACAATTTTATGAACCTAGTGTAAACGCGGCTCAGGTGGACTAAAAACTTAAAACTAGCCTTAAAACTGCCTCGGGGCTGGCCAAGCTAACCAAACAGCATTTAACGTTAGGTGGTAAATGAAATAAAATAAAAACGAGTTCATGCCAAGAAAGAAAAAAAATATATGTTATGTAAAAATTATGTTACGCATGTGCGTATGGTTAGCCGGACCCCCTGGACAGTAAACCACCCAGAAACCTGCCCAGAAGTGCTCCTATTCTAAATATACAATTTGTCAGGCCCTAGGCTACCCTAGCTAAATTTCTAAATTGCGCAGCTCAGGGGATAATAAATTTACGAAGACTACAGAAAAAACAAAGAACCTTTCTTACCTTATGCAACTCATGACTCCCCAAAAGCACTTTCTTCTTAAAGTCCCACACTTTAGCCGCAGCTTTAAAACCAATGTGGTTTATCTGTCCACTGGCAATATACGTCCCCTGGGGCGAGATGGCCACGGCAGATACAGTGTTCGAATGTCCACTGAGGAAGTACATCTTTTTTGTGGTCCAGTGCTGAATGCACACCTTGTTTCCCACTGGGTAAACGATGTGTTCGCCATCTGGGTGGATTTTCAAGCCCTTGATTGTACCACCTGAAAAAAAAAATACATTCACACTTCACACTAGTTATATATACATACACATATCACGCCTCTATCCCTTGAGGAGTAGGCAGAGCGTGAACGGCTATAAATTTTTTGTTACTACCGCCACATCTGACAAATATTGAAGGCTCTTTCAGACGATTCATGTATCACTGTAGTGACAGGTTGTCAGCCTGTCGCCTAAAGTTGTAATAAGCATAAAACCCTTGAGTCCCTTACGACACCCACGGGAAAAAATGGTGATGCTATTCTTAGCCGGCATCGTATAGCTAGTAACATAATTTATTTTATTTTATAATGTCATGCCTATAAAGAACCTTGACAATGTACTGTACATTCCTTCTTTTGCTTTATTACAAAGATTGTAATGTATTTTAGTACTATGGATCTATAGTAATCAAAATTTTGCATCCGGTACGGTTGATTTTATGAAATAAAGTTAGTAGGGACTCCACACAATGGAGTCTTTTCCCGGACATCCACGAAAGATAAGTATAGGTGGACGAAAATTTCAGCATAAACTTGTTGCTAGATGGACGCGAAGTTTATCAAAAGACTTTTTTATACTTACCATCAAATCCAATTATTGCATGTGTTTCCAAATTTTTCACATCATTCATGATTAGGTCAGTCTTTTCTCACACAAAGAATAAAGTATACCTATTTATTATATACCTATTATACCTTTACCTACTATAATTAAAATAAATTATTTGAAACAAAATTATACAAATGAAGTTTTTGTTTGAATGTTTTTATCTTCTGTTGCTTAGCAACATATCAACAATTTTTGCAGTTTCCTAGTTACGATTACAATATGCAAAGGTTTTTAATCCACTTTAGGAGTATTTATATACAAAGTTTTTTACCTCATATACATGCTCTATACCTCGTCTATCAGATCCCAAATTGGCAACATTATTGTTTATCTCTCTATCAAAATGTATGACATATGAGTGGGATGTCAACAATAATAAATAAATAATGTTGCCCTTTTGGGATTGTTTCTCTAAAAAATCAAGTTATACTGATACTCAATGTGGGCTGAAAACAACAATAAAAGGACAAGAATAATAATAAAATCATCAATTTTTATTCAATGGTTAAATCTTCACCAACAAAATACACCAAATCTAGTATAACTACATGATTCAAAAGAACTTGCTTCCATTATTTACACAATAAGCTCCAGCCATTGTAATATTCACACCAACATCGCTTGCGGGGTACACAGAGCATTAAGGGGCATAATCTTTTATTTTGCCTCCAATCTTAAGTATGTTATATGTTTTGGTCTGGTTCATTGGAGCGTCGTCCGTGAGCCTTCATGTGGCTGATGTAGCCGATCTTAGCTTTGAATGATCTATTGCACTGGTCACATGTAAGTTTTCCGTTGACATAGTTGTAAACTGTAGGTGTTGTAGGTTGTTGGTGCGGAGAATGAAGGTTTTGTCTGGTGTCAAGTGATTCAGTTCTAAATAACATATCCACACTTTATAATAACAGGCGTTTTGTTTTTGTGGCTTATCTGTCATATATATAACAATACTTTGGTTGGTGAAGATGGCCTTAAGGGGCCGAGTAGAGCTAAAAGCTACTTTTATAAGTGATTTCTACCCTACCTATTTTGCAGAAAAACTGACGAAAAAAAAAGGTAATAATCTTCAGGATATTTGCTGTAGTGTTATTGTTTCCAAAACATGATATTAGTAATTTAGCTTGATAGAAAAACATCGTAAAGTTACCTCTAAAATTCTATTATATTGCAAACTGCATGAACAAAACCCACACAATAATTAAGTGTTTATTATCAGAATGAGCGCCTTACAATACTCTATCGACATATTGTTTTCGATTTTCAAATAACTTATTTTTGACCGAGTTATCATCGAAAATACGAAAATATCATTGAATAGGCAAGATTCCGTCCCGTTCGCACGCGCGCAGTTTGACATTTGTCAGAAAGGGACCAGTTTTTAGCTCTACTCAGCCCCTTAAATAATGAGTATGACTAAGTTGTAATACAATTGATAGTTGTTTCTTTACACAAATCCGTGTTACAATACTATATATCGAGGGGTTCCGGGCTATTTGTATTAACCGCCATTTTTTGGGATACGGACTTTTATACATATTTGGACTCAGTGAATTTTTCTGCGTCGTTTGAGCTCGGTTTGGTGATGATCGGAGCAAAAAAATGTCGCTTAATACAACCGTATTTTTTGGGCCTATTTCGAAGTGCAATGTATGAACCGGCACAAAATATTGACAAATTTAAGGCTTGTGTACTTAAGCTCACTACCAAATGACCACACAGTCGTTTAAACCTTTTTGCCTGGAACAATAATTTACAGGGTGCATACGTTCAACCATTTAGCCTGACCTTATAAATATATAGAAATGTCGCTTAAAACAGTTAGCCTCTTAGTAAAATTCATGTCAAATGTCGCTTAATACAATAAGTCGAATAAACAAATGTAGTCATATTTTTAGCCATATTTAGCAGTTTAAGATGTGGTATTTAAATTTATTCGCTTAGGATTAAAATATGAATAACTTTTTGGTAAAAGCAAGTACTTAGAGCTAGTATTTTCAATTCTAGGTACTAGCTTGGAACATGTATTAATAAATCTAGGCGGTTGAGTCATTTAGCCTGGAACAAAAAACCATAACCTCAGGCGGTAAAATCATTTAGCCTGGAACAAAAACCCATTATCTCAGGCGGTTAAGTCATTTAGCCTGGAACAAAAAAATGAAAATTTTGGGTCACTTTGTATTAAGCGCCATATATTTTCGTTAAAAAGAGAAATATCAGAAAAAAATATTAATCAAATTATAGATAATGAGTAACAGGAACAGAAATTTTCTTTGTTGTGATAAAATAATGCGATTTGTTATAGTTATGATTTTTTTTCTGAAACTTTAAACTTTAAACTGCTCTGGTGTAAAGTTTCAAAAATGGCGGTTAATACAAATAGCCCGGAACCCCTCGATATGTATTTATTGCTATACTATTTATTGCTTTTTGAGGTCAAGGCATTAGCTGAGAAGAGGGAAGATTAGAAGTTACTCTACCAACAAGAGATTGACTCTTACATTGAAAGAAGAAGAGAATACATAAACTTTTACCATTTAATGTGTAATACTCTTACTCTTAAGCAACTTATACATAGCAGACAAAAAAAATTGCTGCAGCTATTTGATATCTTGGTTGTAATAAGATATTTTTTTTTAAATAAGGCACTCTACACCAACCAGTCCGTCCTCGAAGTCCAGAAAATTCTTCATTGATAAATTTAATGCTTGTCAAATTCCATAATTTATTAATAATCTTTTAAATAACTAAATGAGAAGCTGGTCACTTGGCGGCCATGATTCTTCTTCGAATGAGTTTCGCCTTGTCGTCTATTTTGTCCTTGGCAGCACCGGCCAAGCGTTTCGTAGTATCATTGATCTGGTATTGTTGCACCACAGACAGCAGTTCTGAGAGCTGAAATTGGAAATGTTTTTTGATTAACCAAGCTGTAGTTAACTGGAATTCAGGTCAGAGAGGTAACGGTCAGCCTTTTATACATATTGTTTATGAATAAGCTACACAAAGGTACTCCAAACAAATTTCCAATCAAATTATTGACATACTTAACAAATTCAAGTACAAAATGACTTCCAGCCTTTGTTGTGTGTGCATAAGCACGAGATAACGGTAGGTACTAGGTACTAGAGAAGAAACCGAACTCAGAACTGTTAAAAATAAATAATGTGGGGAACTGAACTAACCAAAAGATCATCTTCCTTCTTCCCGAGCTGAACAAAAGCGCACTGCGCGGCATGGCTCTTGTGTTCGGCCCAGGGGTCGTCGGTCGCCTCCCATCCGTCCAGTTCCTTCCCACACAAGAAGCACTTCGCTGCGTCCGCATCCTCGTCGCCCGTGGCAACGGAGTAGAAGCCGGCTTCTGCCATGTTGCGCACGTTACACTTGTCCTTATCACTAAAAGGCCAATTTTTGAACGTTTTAATACGTTCCTCCACTAAGAACAAATCTAAATTTTCCATATTTTACTAATGTTCTTTGAAAGAAATCGCAACCACACACAACTGACCACAACAAACACAACACAAATGACAGCAGCGGTTGATGTTTAAAAATTTGCGTTTAGCTCTGTCCCACAGATAGGTAACGAAAATTAAGCGATTCTGACAGGGAGATTGCAAAATCAAAACGTATTTTAACTGAACGATATTTAAAAAGAACGAATGAAAATAGTGTTGTACATAAATAGTAGAAAATGAAGGTAGAATTTACAAAATTATAGATATCATTGGTAGAAACAAAAAATATTGTTTTGTCACGTGTGATTTGTGCCGTTGTCCAACAAACAACAAACCGTAATCTATGCAACAAACAAACAACAATGTCACTGCTGAACTTTTTTGTTACGCCAATCGTAGACGCCTAGACGCGCTTCAGCTCAGTCAGGTCAGGGGGAGGGGAAGGATTCTACTTCTCACTCTATATACTCTTGAACGCACGCTATCCGCATCGATGAAATCCTATGAAACCTCGCACATTTATCCGAACGGAATCGGTTGATTCTTGCAAATGTGCGAGGTTTCATAGAATTTCATATAAAGAGCTCTAAAAATTCGGTTCATTCGGTGCCGATAAGTTTGCGTTCTATCATCATGTAATAAAAGGATTAAGAGGACGTTCCGAACGCGCCCCAGACAGACAGCTGGGAATTTCGCTGAATTTGCGTACATGCGTCATCCATTGTCATTTCGTTTCACGAAATCACGGTGCAATAGTGTTTTGCAGGTTGTGATGTGATACTTATTTATTTAGTGCTTGTCCGTTGTGTGCAGGTTCGTGCAAAATTTGTGGCGAATTAGCAGGTTTTTTAAAGTAAGTAGGTCATGTATACATATGCAAATTCACCTGTTGACCCTTTGTTTCTATTTTCGTTGTGTCCGCCCTGTGACTTTTCGTATTTTATTAATATTTTGGTGGTGTAGAGGGGCCTAATACAAACACTTTTTTACTTTGGCAATTTTGGTCTAGGACGCACCTAGACCGAGATATAGGCCCTCGAAAGTCTAGACCAAAAACTTCAAGCACCTATAACTCGGCCTAGGTGCGTCCTAGCAGGTTCTAGCCCAAATTTCTTAGAACAGTGCAAATGCCCGCTAACACGTAAAAAATATTACCAATATAATGTGTAAGTAGGTACCTAACTGTAATGGAAAAGTATCCTGTGACCTACCCCCATGCATACCCCAACCACTTTTTGGAATTTGAATAATAATTATCAATTTCCCCCCCCAAGGTGCGACAGAATTTAATAGATACCTACATATCTGGAAATTCTGACCTCAATACACATCTACATTATGATTTATAATGAAGTTTTTAAGTACCTACTAGCGGCCCGCCCAGTGGCTGCGTCGCTGTATATAACACATTTTCCCGTAGGAATTAGATGGTTTCCTGGCAAGTATTATGCATAAAATCTTCCTCTGCTTTATACTATGTAGAGATAAGGTATAGTAGTAAGAACTACTCAATACCTACTTGGAGAATATATAGGTAATAACTCTAATAAGAATTTTTAAGTTATCAGTGATGTCACAACCCTAAACTTTGATACTCATTGTCCCTCTTATTATTTGCAGATTTTTAAAACAAAATGGTTTAATATTTACTGATAGCAAATATTACGGACTGAATGGATTTGCTTATTTTTGACTCTTATCATCTACTCAATTGGTTGCAACTGCTGAAACAAGAGCTGATTATCCTTCTGAAAGCACCACAGACATTCCTACCCAATTATTTTTATTATTTGGGTCAATAGGGGTGGGTACTGAGAAGACCAACAGCCACTGCAACCCGAGCAGATCTATTGTGGCTGATTCCAACCCAAGGAAAAGGAAGAATTCTGGACAAGGAGTATCAAGTTCCGAGCAATTTTTCCGGTGTACACTTTACTTACCTTACTTGCAAGGTATGTGTCATTTCTGTATCATTTCATACACAAATCATGCCCATACATCCCTGGCGAGTAAGGAGCGCCACTGACTGTAAAACCACGTCATCATCACATCTGACAAATCTTTGAGGGTCATTTCAGATTTGCCGTGTATCCCTATAGTGACAGGTTATGATCCTGTCACCTGAAATTGCAATACACATGAAACCTTCGAGTCCGTTGGTCGGTTTCTATAACACCCACAGGAGGAAATGGGGTGATGCTATTCTGAGCCGGCAACACGGCAAATCATTTCATCTTATTAAAGCCATACACATAAAGTCAACTAACAATTATCTAAATAGCATATTGCAATGTTTTTAGGTTGCCTGGAAGAATTTGCTACCTTAGCAAAACAACTTGACCCATCAGCTCATTGCTTACCATGTCATACAATGAGCCAATGACAGATATAATGGATGACAATGAACAACAAGGATCAGCAATAAATATGTGGTCTTCAAAAGATGAAGTATTAAGAGATTTGGCTAATGTGAATGGAGTTTATGCCAATGTTGATGATCACTTGGTGCAAGGTTTTAGACCACCACCACCAACTAAAATTCATGAAGATATAGGTAAGTTGTTATAATGTAAAAAAAGGTAAAAAATATATAAGGTGTAAAAATATTAGTTGCAAATATTTTACGGGGTGAACCAGCCCATGAAACTGAA
Organism: Keiferia lycopersicella; assembly: GCA_029255805.1. Lineage (NCBI taxonomy): Eukaryota > Metazoa > Arthropoda > Insecta > Lepidoptera > Gelechiidae > Keiferia > Keiferia lycopersicella. The sequence continues at coordinate 11,877,133 of JARACZ010000004.1, read as the reverse complement.
CAACTTTCCCCAAGAAACATAGGTCGAAAATGAGAAATTTTTTTGGACCTCCCATTCAAAATTACCAACCGACCACGTCAGTTTGTATGGGAGGTCCAAAAATTTTATCAAATTGCAACCTATGTCTCTTGGGGAAAGTTGTTCAGTTTCACGGGCTGATTCACCACTTAAAATATTTGCAGCCAACTTTTTTACACCCTGTATATATTTTTGACCTACCATACCCCCTCCAAGTGAATTTTTGTTGTATTTTTCTTACAATTTATATTAGCCAGTGAAGTAGTATTTATAGCGCATGAGCATTGAAAAGACATAGTAATTTTGGGCTCATAAAATCTAAATTTGCCATCGACACGATAAGACGGAAGCCTGAAGTTATAAAAAAATCTGTGATTTCCAGTTTTCCAATACTGAGGACCTTTTTACGTCATGTGCCACCATGACTAAACTGATCTAAAATAAATTATTAATTAATATAGAAAATAAACAAGCTGCCGAAAATGGCCAGAAGTAATTACGCAAGAAAACAAATTACTATTTGGGGATAGAAGTGCCAATCTTGAATGATGACCTTGTAACTTTGACTTATTTTTTGTTTAGCTGATGAGTTCAACTTAAGATTTGGAGAATATGGAGACCAAATTGCGAAGTCAAATTATGATCCTGATTGCCAACCAGGCTTTGGCCCTGATTGCCAACTAGGCATTCATAAAATGTTGAGATTGGTAAGTTCACACTACATTCTGCTACTACAAGCTAATGTTCGTTTTTCAATCCAATTCTTTGTAGTAGGGTTTTCATTGTGATTTCGCCTGTATGTTCATTTTTGTTTTCCCGTTATCCCTTGTTATGGTTCAATGCTCTTGAACATGCTGTGACTTGTATGTACTTCGATATCAAATAACATCCTTATCTGCCTGTGGTTAAAATGTACCTAATCCATACTAATATTATAAATTCGAAAGTAACTCTGTCTGTCTGCTACGCTTTCACGGCCAAACCACTGAACCGATCATCATGAAATTTCACACAGAGATTAGTAATATACCGAGAACGGACATAGGCTACTTTTTTTCACCACTCGAGGGTCTGAAGTACCTTCAGTAGACCACCAGGTACACCACCAGGGGCCCGCCTAAACTATAGGAGATACAGACATGGCACCAAGCAAAAAATGTTTAACTTGATGGGTAGCTTCTGGTGGCATATAGACTTTGAAGGTTTGGAGTACCTGATGTAGACCACCAGGTGCACAACCAGGAGCCCACCTAAACTATACGAGAAAAAGATATGGCACGAAAGCAAAAGTTGTTCTGCTTGATGGGTAGTTTCTGCAGGCATATAGACTTCGAAGGTTTGGTGTTCCTGACGTAGTCCACAAGGAGCACTAATAGGGGCCCAGATTAGCATGTATAATTTAGGACGTCAGTGAAGGAAACAAGGTTATTTTATCATCTAAAATACTAAGTCAGCGAAACGAAGTCGCGGGTACCAGCTAGTTATTTATTATATTATTGTGATTGTGAGCATAAACTGCTCTTTCTAAATTATATATACGAGACAGTGTAACGAAACTAACGACCATGAAACTAAACAACTTTTTGTATGGCGGCTATATTGGTAAATGAAAAATTTTTTTCGAATGCACATACAAATTCAGTCAGCTGATCGGAAGTTTTGCATGGAAGGCCGAAATTTTTTTTACGTTTCCCAACATAACCCCCGTCATGGTCAGATCACGCCTGCAAAGTTTTTGTTACACCGTCTCTTACACCATGTATAGGTACTCTACCTACATATTGATGAATCATTTAGTATCCAAGCAAATTGAGGCAGTAGTAAGTAGCCAATTGAAACAATTTCAGGCTAACATTAAACCTCAAGGTGCATTTCGGCCCCGCAATAACAGCCAAGCAAATCCTCAAGTCATCGTCATAAGCAAACTCAATCCTGATGTAGAAGAATTTGTACCTAAACCAAAAACAAAGCAACGAATGGAGAATGGAGATAACAAAGTCACAAATGGAGAATTAAATGTAAAACTAAAAGACAGGCAACAAAATACAAATGACGAACAAGAAAGACAAAAAATGGCTGCTCTTCTCAAGAGCAAAATCAGCACTGCCCTTAAAGAAGATTCTTATGAGAAAAAAAGAGAGAAGAATGTTGCCATAGCAGCATTACTGCGCCTCAACTCAGCACCTCCGAAAGCACCACCCAATAACAGTTCTGAACCACCAAAAGAAACTACTGAACCACCAAAAGAAACCACAGAAGTACCAAAAGAAACCACAGAACCACCAAAACAGCCGCTTATACTATTCACACCAGACTATTTTGCGGGGCCGAGTCGAGTCCCGAAAGAGATCATTGTGGACGATTCTGAACACGCCATCCCGGAACCCAAACCGCTACTTGAAACTCCCGTCAAACCCCTCAGTCCACACGAAGCACATGATCCCATCATCAAGGTAACTATCATCTATGATACTGATTCTTTTTTGTTAATAGGTTTTTTTTATTTATTTTGTAAGTTATACAAGGTTTTTGCACTGTGCACTATGTATATAGGTTGTAAAAAATAATGTTGCGATTGTTTGAAAGGGTGAATCAGCCCATGAAACTGAACAACTTTTACTAAGAAACATAGGTCGAAATATGAGATAGTTTTTATCTCCATATAAATTATTTTGGTTGGTTGGTAATTTCTAATTTGCACAGAGTTTTTCATATTTCGACCTATAATTCTTAGGAAAAGTGGTTCAGTGTCATGGGCTGGATCACCCCTTAAAATATTTGCAGCAAATATTTTTTTACACCTGTATATTTTGATTGTCAACAATTTTACCTGAATTTATGCTGCATAAATGCTTTTTTTCTCTTTTCAAGGAGTCTATAGAGAAGGTCAACAATTGGTTGAACAGTCCAGATAAGAAGCCGAAGCCAAAAGCGCCAGTGCCGTACATAGGACCCGTGACTTTCAAGAAAAAAGAATCTATAACCCCCAAGTCGCCATGTTCAGAAGTTAGCAAGAAAACTGAGCAATACGTTATCCCGAAGTTTATCCCGTCGCAGAACGCCGCGCAATTAGCCAAAGATTTTGAAGCTCAGGTCAAAGCTAAAGAGGAAACGGAAAAGCCGCAACCTCCTGTAGATCTGTGGACGCGATTGGAGGTACAACTGAAAAAAAGGGACGAAGAAATCAAAAAACGTTCTAGAGAGCAGCTTGGTAGCCAAAGCGGATCAGTTTCGAATAAAAGTAGTGGTAGCTCGTCTAGCCGCCGCAACTGACTACAGTTTAATATACAAGGTGTAACTTTGCGCAAAACCTGAAAATGTTTAGAATCACGAGCAGAACCGATTGAACCACTTTTTAACATAGCTGTTTAGGTAAAATATTTATTATATGCGTTGCCATGTCTATTTATTAATAAATCAATACGACCATGCACACGCAGACACAGTTATAGTGTGTAAATTATAGGTGATCTCTGTGACGTTTGTGATCCCTTTGACGTTTTGTTTACTAGTAAACAAAGAAAAATGGACCTTATGTCATAGCATTTGCTCCAAGGTCACAAACGTCACAGGGATCACCTATATTTTACAGACTAGGGTGCAGACATAAATCCTCTAATTTTGGGGTTTGAGGTTTTGCGCATTTAAAGTTACACGTTGTATATTTTTAGACTTACACCTGTGAAACCTTTCTTTAGCACTATTTTAAGATGTTTCTATGACGTCAGTCCCGGTTGGTGTCTATGATTAGCGATTACTTAGTCGGCGGTCTTACGCAACTATGTCAGAAGTTTGCTACTTTTAGTAGGCGGTTGAAAAATTCTGACACCAGAGCTCATCAGGTCGTAGGACGACCTGGTGTCCCACACGAAAAAAAAAAGCACTATTTTATATACATATTTGTATGACGATGAAATCAGATGAAATTCGGAAACAATTTACTTATGATGAAAGGAAATAATTCAATTGTTTTAATTTTTTTGTTTAATGAATTTTGACAGATTTTTTGCAATATATAAATGATATTTATCTGTTCTATAACTCGACCAAATAAAAAAAAGGATCTCGGAATGGCAACATATTGTTCCTACTCATATTATGTCATATATTTTGATATAGACTTAAGATCCGTTCTTTATTTATTCAAGTTATAATAATAGTAAATGTATTGACGATTCTAATAATTATACATTTTTTAAATTTAATTATAAGTTATATAGATTACATAGGTACTTCATTGTTTTTATTTTATTAACATTCTTTTAATTTTTTAAGACCATTTGACATGTATTTTTTCTTTCCAATTTATTGATTTATTTATTCATTTTCTATTAGTGATAAAAGCGATCTTTTGTTGTTTACAGCGCTGCGTTGTCATAACACAAACAGATTTCTAAATCCTCCTTACTGTATCTTAGATATTTTTAGTGTGGTTGTTAACTGGAACATAAATATTTTACTAAAAATAAAAAGGAACATAAAAAAGGGCAACAACACGATGTTTTGTTATTGCAACTTGCAAGTTATTGTTAAACAAACAAACAAGTTGCAAGTAACTAGATAAGACAAATTATGTAAATATGTATATTTTTTATAAAGTAACTTATTAATTAGAATGAAAAATTGTATGTTAATATTTTGTTATTGATTACTAATAGGTATCCGTTTTTACAACATTATATACCTACTTGTAATCTAAGTGTGAAGTCAAATCAATTGGGTAATCGGGAAATATTCAGAAGGGTAATAAATGTACAGATGTATGTAATTATTGATGTTATATTATATAAGTACATAAGTTACCAAATAGACTGTGCAATGATCAAATGATATGACGCATCATAAAAATATGTGCAATATCATAATAATAATGAGGAGACATTATTCCACTGTGCTCTAAAAAATACTCCCACACTATTTCCTTGTAGAACCTGGGTTTCAATTTCTGAAACGTCATAACTTCCGTGCGCGGAAGCCCGCAACGATTAGTCTAACAGCACGTTTATAAATTTCTATTTCTGAGTGTTTTATAGTCAACGGTGTGCGTGAATTGATTGAGGTATTTGTGGGAATCGACAAGTAGAACGTGTGACACAAGTGCAATTAGTAGCAGATTTTCGCATGAATGTAATTACGACGTTACAGATAAGCGCCTGTTGAGTGAGTACTGATTGCCTGCAGTAAAACTTTTCTCACAATCATCAAAAACTAAATACAGCAGTCTCCTTAGGTAATGAGCCTTGTAATTTGACTGAAACTTTTGTTATCCCGATATAGAGTAAGTGTAAGTCCTTCCTACTGACTTTCTATCCCACATACCTACTTCTCTACTTTCATCGTTTTTGAAGTCGGTGAATAAATATTTTACTCAAAAACTTTTTGTGTACGTAAATATGTATAGGCATTTTTATAATATGTAGGTTATTGTATATTACTTTAATTACTATTGCTGGATGGAACTGTGTAAAAATAAATCCAAAAGGACCAAGTAATTAATGATTTGACGAGATAAAGAGTTTTTTGGTCGAAATATTGTAAGGACGTCAAAAAAAAAATGCTTTGCAGAAAGAATAGCTTAGTAGATTGGTGGAATAACCCGATTTCGGAATAGTAATCTGACCTGAATAAATTGTTTCTGAACATGGGAAATGTATTGACACTCAACAAACAGACAGCTGCCTGAAAGGTCAGCTATTTGATACTGACTTTGTTGTGATTAATGTAATTATGCGATTTGACAAAAAACTAATTCGTTACACATAATATACTTAGGAATAGGACAGTCAAAGTAGACTTTAAAAGACGAAACAGGAATAATTATCCTAATGTAATACTTTTAGTTTAAGAGTTTTTGTTTTTGCTATTTAGTAAATAAGGATATTTTTAAAACTTAGCTAGGGTAGTTTAGAGCCTATAGGCCTACTAATTTGTATGTTGAGAATAGGAGCACTTCTGGGCAGGTTTTTGGGTGGTTCTTCCTGTACAGAGAGTCCGGCTGATTAACATGTGAACTATTTTTAAATCTAGATTTGATTATGATTTAATATACTGCTGGTGTTAGTGGCGTAAGTTACATGCTGTGTGGTCAGCCTGGCCAGCAGTGATTTATTTTTATTTGTTTTATCCCACCCGTGCCGCGTTTATACTAAGAAAAGAACATAAAATTGTTATAAAAAATGTTGCTCTTTAGCTGTAAACTGTAATGTAACTGTAATAGGTGGACCTTGCGTGACACTCATTTGATATCCCGTGTTTCGACTACAAATTATAAACCTATTAAAATATCGCCTATCGAATTTTGGGCGTTTAGGCGCATCGAATGAATAATTTTAGATGCCGTGAGGTTAACCTAGTGGGCCCCAAAACAGCATTTTTTATTTTATTTGAATGATCTGAACTGACAAGATGTCGGTTGGTAGGTTATATAAGTATAAATGAAATATTATTATTTTTATAATGTATGTTTTAAACAATAAAGATAAAGATGATGATGATGAAGTAAAACGCAAAACAATGTTTTTATTGTAGAAATATTTTTGCCGTGTGATGCCGGCTAAGAATAGCATCACCCCACATCCTTCCCGCGGGTGTCGTAAGAGGCGACTAAGGGACTCGAGAGTGTTGGTGTATTACAGTTTTTAGGCGACAGGCTGACAACCTGTCACTATAGTAATACACATATTTTCTGAAACAACCTTAGAAAGCAACCCTCAAAAATGTCATACGTGGCGATAGTAGCCGTATTCTTGCGGCCGTTAACGCTCTGCCTACCCCGCAAGGGATAAAGGCGTGATATATGTATGTAATATTTTTGCGAAGCAGCGGCAGCGCGAGTGACACTGTATTGAACTGGGCTTGAAACCGGTTTAAAATAACCATACCGCCGCGAGCCAGTATTTATTTTGTGATACCACCATTACCATAACAGCCATAACAGTCCACTGCTGAACATGGGCCTCCCCTATCGGGGGGGCCATAGATCATTTATATACTTTTTCTGAAATAACTCGTTGTTTTAATAAAATATAGATGGCGCTTCACTGTAGTTGGTAAATTAATCAGCAAATGCTATGACATAAGGTCCATTTTTCTTTGTTTACTGGGAAAGGTACAAACTACATAATGTTATCTCTTTGATCGGACCACAGGATCGAATCGTCGGTTTCGTCTCAGTATGAACAAAAAAAAAACATGCAGCTAAAGTATGGCCGTTTGAATGGGCCACATTTGACAGCTGTCTAAATCATGTTAATGCTATGACATAAGGTCTATTTTTCAATGTTGACATGTCCTTCAGTATGGGTTTGACAGCTGTCAAATATGGCCTATTCGAACGACCATACTTTAGCTCCTAAACAGACAGCCATCTATATTAACTTTTATACTATCCCTACATAGAAAGTGCCATCACCACGCTTAGCAGGTGGATTGACGAGCGTAGTGCAAGATGTTCCGTTTACTACAGGAAACACTGCTGCCCATTCTCTGGATGATAATACCACTGGATAATCCCATATCATATATATTTATTTATTTCTCAACTAACACTAACAGACAAGCCACACGTGTAAATCTTAATACAAGGTAACAATGTTCTTAAAATTAGAACTCCTTGTAAGACGGATCTCTAGGTGATGTCCTACAGATGCCAGAAAGGTTCAGTAGCAAAATGTCCAATTCGCATAATGTCCAATTCGCAGAATGTCCAATTCGCAAAATGTCCAATTAGCGAGATGCGATGAGAGGGCGCCACTGTGCTCTAGGAAAGATCAGCTGATTTGTTTTGTTTGGAATTAAAATAGTAATTGCTATAATTTACCAAGTTGGTTCGTCGAAAAACTTTTATTAAGTGGCGATAGTTGTGCACAAGTGTTTGCAGCGGTTTATATGCGGAGGCGGCTTGAAATACCATGTTTACATAAACCATCGGTACACAGTGTTAAAATTCTTGTTTCCTCGTTGAAACGTTAAGAAGACGGAGCTTTTTTTTTGTACCAGTGCTTGTGAATAAATGGTTACTTTCGATGGTTCAACGTTTTATCGATGAATTGGTATGTTTGTTCAAGATTTAACATTCGACAAAGTCGTTACTATACAAAACAAAGGATCGTGACGATGGCATATTTTGTCGTGGATCGGGTTGATCAGAAGGACATCTACTGGTAAATAGCAGTTTTACGAGACAAGTGACAGTACAACGTCTTCGAGTTTTGCGCTTGCTCACTTTTCGAGACATCTACGGGTGTGCTCCAAGTACCTAATTCAATTACGAACCAAGAGATGACTCTCCAGTACTGATTGAGAACGTGCAGCGCAGGTGTTAGCGCGTGTGGCGTACCTACCTACAGTGTTCAGTTCGTGTGTAACCGAGTTGCGAATTTCGCCATGCTATTGGAACGTCGGTTTGGTCTAGCGGTACTGCCGCAGGAATAAATTCATGAAGCTTCCAGTTCGAGCCTCACTAGTTCTCCTTTTTTTTTTATTTATTTAAAATCGTTTTTTTTTTTTTTTTTTGTTATTATATATAACGTAGATTGAAGTGGATATTTTTGTTGTTTAATTTGATTGGTATTTTTTTTTTTTTTTTTATATTTGCGATTATGTGTCTCCTTATTTAAATCATTCAATTTATTGTATTCTTTAGAATTATTTACTGAGTGCCTTGTTTGGTTTTTTACATTTTTATTTTTGACTTTTACCGATTGTTTATTTAATGATTACTAATTAATTTGTTTATTTTTAAATTCTATGCATGATATTTTGTTTTTATGTTTTTTATAAATAATTTTATTTTGGACGAAACTTATCTGTGGATGAGTTTATTAAATATTAGTATTATGTCAGTTGACTGTTATTGATTAGTTTTGTTATTCTTATACGTAAGCAACAAAAGGTTATAAGTACTTATCATGAGTACTCAATTAAAAGCAGTCTGCCCCCATTGTCCAGATTCCACTCGTCAGTATGTGGTGCCGAGGGTTCTCAATGTGCATATCTCACATAGGCATAGGGACATACATTCACAGCCTTTACTACCTCCTCCTTCGTCATCCGCGGATCAACCCCTGCCGGATTCTTTACACAATTTGCATAGTTTGCCATCCCTTAAAAATAATGTGCATGTGCTTAAGCCCAAGGCTTAAGCACATTCCGAAGGGAGCTAGGAATGTGGTAGCAGAGAAACTGAAATCAGTGATTGACAATTGTCTTCAGTCTAATAGTGTAGCAGATTGGCATTCTCTTTTGTCATTTTCGTATAAATTTCTTAAGGTGCCCGACCGCACAGACCCTCGTTCACTAACATCCAAGGTAAAAGAAAGGGTGGTAAATGATGAAGAGGATATTTTCACCAATGATCGCGCGTTTCGGAGTCGTACTGTCGCTCAGCGGATGGAGTCCAAGGTGCATGAGGGGGACTTGAGAGGTGCTGTGCGCTTGCTGGTTTCGGAAGGCACTTTGGCGCCACACAATGCTGACACGCTGAACGCTCTTCGAGATAAACACCCGCAACCCGCTCGCCCTCTTTTGCTTCCTCAGGCGCCAAGTTTGATGGACCCGGTTTTAACTGTGACGCCGGATGACGTTTTTGAGGCTATAAGTTCTTTTTACAGTGGATCTGCGGCTGGGCTTGATGGTCTCCGACCACAGCACCTAAAAGAGCTTATTTCTCCATCTGCTGGTGATAGTTCGGTTAGCCTTCTTGCGTCCCTCACCAGACTGTGTAATTTTCTTTTAAGTGGAAAGCTAAATGTGGAGGTGTGCCCTTTTTTATATGGTGCTAGTCTGTGCGCCCTTACTAAAAAAGATGGAGGTGTACGTCCCATTGCAGTTGGCAGTGTTTTGCGCCGGTTAGTGGCCAAACTGGGCTGTCGGGCGGTTAAGGGTGAGTTGTCTAGTTATCTGCAGCCCCATCAGCTAGGTTTTGGGACTGCTTTGGGTTGCGAGGCTGCCATTCACGCGACCCGCGCTTTCGCTATGGGCAGTGATCTTAGTGACAATGTCATTGTTAAACTGGACGTTAGAAATGCTTTTAACTGTGTAGAGAGGGACCAAATTTTAAAGGAAGTAAAAGAGCAAATTCCAGTTTTATATCCATTTCTCTACCAGTGCTACAGTGCTCCAAGTTTTCTTTTTTATGGCGAGGATTCTATAACATCGGAGGTGGGTGCCCAGCAGGGGGATCCGTTAGGACCACTTGTTTTTAGTTTGGCCATACATAAACTGGTAACAGAAATAAAATCGCCATTAAATTTGTGGTACCTAGATGATGGGACGTTGGGGGGGGATGCTGCTACAGTTGAGGAGGACATCAGATTGCTGTTTCCAAAATTAAAAGATCTGGGATTGGAGATAAACACAAACAAATGTGAAATCTACTTTTTCGACAGGGCAAACGCCGCAAATTTGCGGCCTAGGTTTGAAGCGTTAGCTCCCGGAATTAAGGTAGTAGAGAGGGAAAGTTTTGTTCTTCTTGGCGCACCAATTTTCGGTTGCGGTGTACCCGCTGCGCTTACAGCAAAGAAAATGGAGTTGTCCTCAATTCATGGAAAATTGAAAAACATTTCTTCTCACGTGGCGCTCGTTCTTTTGCGGAGCTGTTTTTCAATTCCAAAACTCACATACACCATCAGAACTTCACCTACTTGGTTGTTTCCACAGGAAGTTGCTGTGTTGGACGGTTTATTAAAGGAAACTCTTGAGGGCATCCTAAATGTCAGCCTGGATGAAAGGCAGTGGTGTCAGGCTGCCTTACCTATTCGCCACGGAGGTTTAGGTGTGCGGCGTTTGGAGAGTGTTGGTCTTCCAGCTTTTTTGGCTTCTGCGCATGGGGTAGTAAGCCTGGTCACTCAGATTCTATCTAATAATGGTGACGAGGTTGCTATCCCATTCGTCAGTGAGGCCATGTCAGCTTGGGAGATTTTCTGTCCGGGTGAAGCACTTCCTGAGGACAGGTGTCGTCAGAAAAGCTGGGATGACATTTACTCAAAGTTGGCCCTGAAGCTTCTTTTGGATGGTGCGTCGGACTTGGATTTAGCTCGTCTAAAAGCTTCAGTATGTCCAGAGGCGGGGGCTTGGCTACACGCGTTACCCTCTCCGCAGCTGGGTACTTTCCTGGATGACGACTCGCTGAGGGTAGCTGCCGCTTTGCGTCTCGGCTGTTCAATGTGTGAGCCACATGAGTGTGTTTGTGGATCTAGGGTTGAGGCGAATGGCCTTCATGGTCTAAGTTGTGTCCGTTCAGCGGGACGTTTATCTAGGCACCATGCCTTGAATGATGTGTTACGCCGTGCCCTAGTATCTGCAAGCATTCCATGTGTTTTGGAGCCGTCAGGCTTGTCAAGATCTGATGGTAAGCGCCCGGATGGCCTGACCCTAATTCCGTGGGAGAGGGGCCGTTGTCTCCTATGGGACGCTACTTGCTGTTGCACGTTTGCGGCTTGCCATTTATCAGGTTCAAGGCAGTCCGCTGGGTATGCAGCCGAGTCAGCAGCTAGGCAAAAACATTTGAAATACGCTGATTTAAAAAATTCTTACATGTTTGTTCCCGTGGCAGTAGAGACTACCGGTGTTTGGGGGGCAGAGGCCAAAAAATTTATAGCAGAGATAGGTCGCCGCTTGCGGGAAAAGGGTTTCGATCCCCGCTCGGGCTCGTACCTCGTCCAAAGGTTGTCAATCACAATTCAGCGAGGGAATGCTGCAAGTGTTTTAGGCACCTTTGGGCGAGGTATGGCTCGGGGAGGTCTTTTTGATTAAGCCTGACGACGCATGTTGCTGAGAGTAAGTTATATAGGTAATTCTTTTTTGACGAGGCGTGTTGCTGAAAGTTATTTTTGATGTAACTTCTGACGAGGCATGTTGCTGATTGTTTCTGTTCCTTTTGGCAAATGTTTGACGATGCTTGTTGCGGATTAATATTTGTAATAATTTTCTTTGATAAATTAGCGAAATAGTTTCATTTCATACAAGTTTGAAAAATGGGAAAAAATGCATTTATATTTAAAATAGAACTACATGGATAGTTGTCAATTAGATTTCGCATTTATTATCAATTAAAATCAAATAACAAGGAAATCTAGTGTGATATTAATAAAGCAGGTCAAACTCAAAACCTTAAAAAAATATTTGGTTTACTTATATTAAAATAAAAATAATCAAAAGTCTCTCCAATATTTTTAACTTATTGTCTCTTCTTCTCTTTTATTGTCTTTTTATGTTATATAACATGATCAACGTTTAAATAACGTAAGACGAAGAAAAATTATCTTCGTAATAAAACTTTTTAGGCTGAGCTTGCCTTTTTCTAGGTTTTTCAAAATTTTTTTATACTTCTTTTCAAATATTATGTCTCTCTTTCTTCTTTTGTTTCTCATCGTTTTGAATAATGAATTTACAAGCCGCGTGTCACAATAAATAGCTTCTTGCCGGATTTTATACAGAAAATAATGTATAGCTGCATTTTTTCGAATCGAATTTTTGGTTCGATGCCGCTGATTTGCCTTTTGTTTCACGCATTGTTCGTAACAAATTAATTTAGTTTGAAATTGAATAAAAGCTTTCTCAATGCTAATAAATTGAGTAATAATTACAGTTTAGTAAATAATATCCATAAGAAATGTAACGAGGTTGATTTGACAGAATAAGAAACAATTTATAAATAAATTCATACAGACTTTTCCGTGTAAAGGAACGTTATTTTAAACATGTTCAGCGTTCTCTGTAGAACACTTCAAGAATCGTGAAAAAATCTCCCATTGGACATTCTGCGAATTGGACATTTTGCGAATTGGATATTCTGCGAATTGGACATTTTGAGAATTGGACATTTTGCGAATTGGACATTCTGCGAATTGGACATTCTGAGAATTAACTGTGTTTAGCCATTTTGGACATTATGCGAATTGGACATTTTGCTACTGAACGGCCAGAAATCTATTTTCTGTTGACGCGAATATATCAATTTTAGTATTTATGGTAACTTCTTATAATCAATATTATGGCTTCTATCATAGGTGTTGCTGATAGTGACTTTGTTCTCCCGTACGTGACGAAGAACGTCGCCGTATCACGGGGACGCAGGTCGTGTACGTGTGATGAGGAGGAACATAAAAGGGAATTTGCCCTATAAAAAATGGGTTTGTCGTCATAGTCGCTCTTTACTACACCTACGGGTGCTATTCTAAGTCGGCATCACACGGCACCGACACGGTTTGAAATAAACCGGTTTTACCGGATTTTCTGCTAAAAATCGCTCAGAGGTCAGAGCATGCATTTTAGCCACTGATTTTAACCTCGAACGAAATATCGACATTTACAACTCCTCAACACTATTTGGCTCTGAGAAATGGCAACACTGTAATTGTCAAATCAAATTGTGTGCGCCCTTCCGCCCCCGCTTTAATTTTGTTTCTTGTTAGAATATTTTATTTTGCAGTTAGGCTTATGTGGGTACCTACTGATTACTAAACTGAAGACGGGAAAGGGAATCAATAAATTAAACTTTGTGTATATTTTCCCGCTGTTCTCTGTGGGTGAAGTTCTGGTTCTTTCAACATATGAGTGGATAGGATCCATTATGGTTCCGTCTATATAACATAAAGTGAGGGTCGTTCATCGACTTGCTGTTCCACATGACAAGAAGAAGAAACAGTCTTGAAAGAAGAATAAGACTTAACACCTTTTACAATGTCGTCGCAATGGGTGAATAAGTTCGCTATAATGCGAGACTTGTCGTTGGCTCAGGGATGCTTGCCGGTGGACGTTGCCGGCGCCGTCGGAGCCGGCGAACGACCTCCCACCTCTTCATTCAACGAAGGTATGATTTAGTTGCTAAAGTATGCTAAAACTAGACACATAATCTGCTTAGTAACAACAAGGAATGAGATTCGAAGGTCAGTGGTTGGGCAGAACAGATTTTAGAAAATCGAAAGTGTAGGTAGTTGAATACCAGAAAATATAACTATAGATCAATATGAAACAAAGGATTATGAAAGTAATTTGATAGGAATCATAGTTAGGGTTAAAAAGTAAAAGTTCACAAAATATATTGCTAGTTAAGGTAACAAAAAGTGCTCAGAAAAATTCTTTAGGAGCTAGGTTACATGACTTACATTGCAAGTGCTTATAAAGCAATACATTACTCATTATAATAGGCTTTACTACATTCGGAATGAAACTTGTAAGTTGGATGAAATAGGACTATATTAATACTAGAAACAAATTTTATTTGTTGACCCATAAAGTACTCTGGCCTATTATAATTTAATATGAAATGATGCTTAACATAAATTGTTATGGGAATGAAGGGCTGTGAATTTTATTATCTGTAAAGGTTCTGTATTCACAAGGAAAGGTTTACAACAAGTTACAATTGTAGCCAAAACTGTATAGCTGACAGTCAAATCTATTAGTATATGTTTCTCTGATGTTCGTCTTTATGAAAATTTGTTTTAGCAATCATCTTTTCACGAAAATTCGTTGTAATATTGGTTTACAAGTAAAACACACTGACAATATTTGTACTGAATTTAAAATGACCTTAGTTAAAACTTTCTTATTCAAAAGTGTATTCTTCCATTATTTTAGACACTGAGGAAGACTTCTACCGGCAATGGGTGGTGGGCGATGGAGATTTTGCAGCACCAGACCTGGGCCTCATCAAGGACATGCTGGAAATGGTAAAACTAGGACTACAATTTCATTTGCACGCTATTTGCCAACATATGCCGTGTGATGCCGGTTTAACATCACCCCACATCTTCTCATGGGTGTCATAAAAGGCAGTTTACCTAAGTCGCAGTTGTCAGTCGCAGCTTACAACCTGTCACTAAAGTGATACATAAATCATATGAAAGGGCCCTCTGTATATTTGTCAGACGTGGCAATACCAACCATATTTTTATGGCCATTAACACTGCCTACCCCACAATTTGTAAAAGCATGGTATGTGTATGTTTATGTATGTGTATTTTAAACATGACCTTAAGATCCTGGCTGTTGTATTGTATAAAGCAACTAAGGGATCTAAGAAATGTGTGCAGCATTATTGTGCCTGCACCTATCAACCTGCCTTCCAAGAATGATTAGTTTGGCAATACCTTCCAATATAGGAGTCCTCAAATGTTCGGTTGCTTTATGTAAGACTTGTGCCCTATGTTATCACACTACGGACTAGTTCAAATAAAATAAAAAAAGGTTTTTTCTATTCTGTTTCTTATTCGATTTCAGGTCAAAAACCATGATTCGCCAAATGAAAATAATGATTCCGGGGATATAATTCAGATACACAAACTGAACCCAATGGTCCCAGAGTATATTCCAAAACCAAAGATTTCTCAGGATAATGCAAATGTTGATATAAAGAAACCCAAGCAGAAAAAACGTAGAAATGCTGCAATGCAGTCTCTACTTCAGAACAATATACCTCTAGATGCTATAGAAAATATAGAAACAAATGTAGAACCTATAGATTTTATAGCAAAACCTTCAATTGAGCCAATAATCTCTGACAAGATCGTAAACTGGCTAGAACCTCCGGCCTCCAAATCACCAAGCCCAACTAAAAAAAATGGACCAATGTTAGATTGGAACCCTACATCTATGTTCAAAAAGAGGAATGCTAAGACCATACCAAAGCCCATAGAAGAGTCCCAAATTGCATCCCCTGGTAGAAACGGTTGCGACAAGTATGTGCCGTCGAAGACTGCGGAGGAGTATTATAAGAACTTTGTCCAGTGCAGTGAAATGCATCGCATGGTGGAGGAGAATGTCTGGACTAAAGTGGAGCGGCAGATGAAGGAGATCGATGAAAGAAGGTACCTCCTTGTTCAATGGTCCACCCTCTTCTTGTGTGGGACACTGAGTCGTCCAATGACCCCATGAACCCTAGTGTCAGAGTTTTTTGACCGCCTACTGCAAGTACGCGTTTTAGGCGACAGGCTGACAACCTGTAGTCATGTGACCTGTGACAACAAATAGTGATACACGACTTATCTGAAACGATCCTCAAACATTTGTCAAACGTGGCGATAACGCCCGTAACTTTACGGTCGTGTGCCTGCTAGGTCTGGTTGAATAACAACCGCCATGTATGTTAACAGTATTTGGGACCTACAACCCAACGTACCATCTTTCTTACGGACAATCATATGTCCTATTACTACCTACATCAAAATTCGTTTCGAGAAACGCGTATGATTTGTTCTACGTATTCATCTCCTATTTCATCGTATTCCAAATTCATCGTATTCTAAATTTACCGTATTCCAAATTCATCGTATTCTAGATTGGTCGTATTCGAGACTCACTGTTTGTTCTCCAGGAAGGCGGAGGCCGAGTTGCTGGCGCTGTCGCGGGCGCTGTGCGGGGAGGGGGAGGGGGAGGGGGAGGGGGAGACCGAGACCGAGGGTGGGGGAGGGGGTGAACTGCAAGACGCCGGTACTACAGACGCGGCCAAGCAAGACAAGGATCCCATACAGCAAAGTAAGTAGCTCCTATGGCGAGGCTCCAGGTGAATTTTGGACGCCGGCCCATATAAGGTGTAAAAATATTAGCTGCAAATATTTTAAGGAGAAACCAGCCTATGAAACAACTTCCCCTAGGAACATAGGTCGAAATATGAGAATTTTCTCCCAAACAAATCGACTTGGTCGGTCGGTAATTTTTAATTTTGTATGGGAGGTACATTTTTTTTTCATGTTTCGTGTTTTTCAAGTTTCATGGTTCAGGTTCACCCCTTAAAATATTTGCAGCTATTTGTTTTTACACCCTGTATAATTTTATATAGAGGGAGATAGCGCTTTGCTCACCGCCGCGCGCGGCATGAGACAAATAAGCCGTCATATTACTGACGCCGACTGGCTCAGTCCTTGCATGAGCATGCTTAATGAAGAATCGTAGAATAATTTGGCATGCAGCCATAACCAAAAAAAATGTTTCCTTTTCTTGCTATGTAACTAACTATGTATGCCTCGAGTGTAGTTATGCAACTTTACTTTCTATTTCCTGGTTTCGATTACTCCCTCCGTTTTACATGTCAAGTATAACAAACGGAGTAAACCCTCCCTACGTTGTTTCAGAGCTTGATTTGGTGCGTCTGTCACATCACCGCCACCAGCTGCAGCGCCCCTGCGCCGTCTGCGCATACAAAGAACAACTTAACGTTGCAAACACTACACCAGCCAACGGAGAAAAAGATGACCCCTGGTCGAACTGGCGCGACAAGCAACCAGAAAAGGTTGATGACAGCTGGCGAATTAAAACACCTGCAGACCAAAAAATTTATGAAAATAAAACACTAGTTAACAAAAATGTTGCCGACCCCTGGTGGTACTGTAGCGACAATCAACAAGAAAAGGTTGGTGCCAACTGGCTTATTAAAACTACACCGATAGACAACAAAAACGATGAAAATAGTACACCAGTTAATAAAAAAGTTGACGACCTCTGGTGGGACTGTAGCGACGAACAACCAGAAAAGGTTCATGACCACTGGTACAATGACATTGATCTCACAGAAGATGAAACCTTAGTAGAACCTCTGTCGTTTAGACCCGAGGGTAAGACCGGGGATGAACCTTGGTGGGCTTGGATTGACGACATCAAAGAAGAAAATAATGAAATTATTGAAACTCCTTGTGAATACATTGTAATAACAAAAATGGTTGACAATCTAAAACTAGAAGAACCAAATAATACTGAGCATATTAAACCATATGATGAAAATGTTCTTACTAATACTGTTAATGATGAAAGCCTTGTAAGTGTTTCTACAAATGATTATCAAGAAAATATCAAAGTTGTAAATGCCTTCTCTTGCAATAAATATGTCGATTATGAATCTCCGTTGGACATTGAAAATATTGAAATTTTTCAAGAACCAAGTACCTTGGATGATTCTACAAACGATAACCAGGAAAATGTCGAAGTTGTAAATGCGTCATCTGACAGTAAAAATGAGGATTTTGAATCTCAGCAAAAGCAAAATGGAAATCTTGAAAATGTTTCTACAAATGATTACCAGGAAACTAACAGAGGTCTAGAAACCTTATCCTGTAGTGAATTAGTGCATTTTGAAGAACCAAATGCTTATTCATTGGGTGCTAACCATGAAAATGTGTGTAATGAAAATGTTTCTAGAAATGATTACCAGGGAAACGACAAAGTTGCAAAAGCAATATCTGGCAGTATATGTAAGGATCTGGAATCTCAGCAAAAGAATAAAAATCTGGAAAATGTTTCAACAAATGTTTACCAGGAAAATGTCGAAGTTGCAAAAGACATATATAGCGATAAATATAAGGATCTTGAATTTCAGCAAAAGAATGAAAGTTTGGAAAATATTTCTACAAATAATTACCAGGATAATGTTATAGTTGCAAAAGCCATATCTGGTAGTAAATATAAGGATCTTGAATCTCAGCATGAGAAAGAAAATCTGGAAAATGTTTCAACAAATGTTTACCAGGAAAAGGTCAATGTTGCAAATGGTAATCAAATATGGTGGAGTTTAGATGATTACGACGACATAGACGCTTGGCGTTACGAAATATTAGGATGATGATTGTAATGGTGAGGTGGTTATGTGAAATATGATGAAGACCTGTGTATGACGGGATCTCGACATCACGATTTGTATAACACGTCATCTCGAAACTTGAAAGACAGAAACTTTGAGACTGCAAATCGGGAAAACAATAAGACATTTTCTAGCCAATATTCAAGTGTACAAATACATAGATGGCGCTGAGCTAAATTGAAAAAAGTGACTTTCCAAGAAAATGTATTTTATCTACTTGAGTATCAATATAACTCAATGTCTAAATTTCAACTTAATACAACGCCACCTGGTATGAACTATAAAACTAAGAAAAGTTACAAATAAGGTTTCCCATTCTACCTAACATGTCTTAAATATCTCCTGTCATTTTCTTAAAATTTTGACGTAAAGTGACAGCGCTATATTTTAAGTCGTGTTAAAAGAGTTGTTTTTCGGAATCGCGGCCAGAGTTTATCTGTTATTCGGGATATAGTAACGCCGAGATACATACATTTACATATTTCGAGATTCCGTGTGTCGCGATACCGTTTGTCGAGATATAGTTTGTTCGGATACAAGTGTTTATAGTTTCGAGATACCGTTATGCCCAAATGTCGTTATACATAGTTATCATATCCGAACAGAGATAGAATATCTATTCCTGTTACACTCGCAAAACTCATATTTCTGTCCTGCTTCCACAAACGTCTAATAGACCTACTCCATGGTGATTTAACTTGGAGCACTATTCAGTGCTTTTAAATATGTTAATCTTATTTATTTGTTTTTATTAAACTGGGCACTAATAGTGCTATATTCGATTGAGTTTTTCTTTGAATGATTACCTCGTATGTAAGCTTTCTTAATGGTGTGTTTAGGCACAGTCGACAGAGAACGGGATAAGGCAAGGAGAATAATGATGATAAAGCTCGATTGACATTATTAAGAGGATACCTGGACCGAGCGTCTTAATCATATATGTAATAAAGGCATGTCCCTATTATTATTTAAAGTTTAAGAAATTAATATAATGCATTAAAATAGCAATGCAAATAAAGGTTTTAAAAATATTAGCTCAACTCTAATTTAGAGTTAATTGAATTCATCTTTGCGGTGTAAAACAATATATAAAAATATTTTTATAGCATAGATTACAACTTCACGCTTTAAAATATTTGTTGTTGATTGTTTTACACCGCAAAGATGAATTCC
Organism: Keiferia lycopersicella; assembly: GCA_029255805.1. NCBI lineage: Eukaryota > Metazoa > Arthropoda > Insecta > Lepidoptera > Gelechiidae > Keiferia > Keiferia lycopersicella. The sequence continues at coordinate 11,857,368 of JARACZ010000004.1, read as the reverse complement.
ATTAACTCTAAATTTGAGTTTAGCCGTACCTACCCACAGACCAGAGATGCTCTGCATGCGCACGCAAATGTCATTTTGTCTCTGCGGTTGACTCGACCCTGATATAATTTGAACAATGACTACAGTCACAGCTTGTCAATAAGTTGTTAGCGCTCCGCGCCGTACGACGACTCACCAACCATGTCGCATGTCGTCTCAAATAATTAACATCATTGGACTCAATTCTCGCGTACCTACCTAAAGGCAAAATATATAACGCGCGAAAATGATGCGTGAGCGTGACGCAAAGTTTAAAACGTACACACATCAAAAAAAGTTTGTGATCAGTAGCAAAAGCAGGTGTATTTTATGAAATATAAATTATTTATAGAAAGTGTTTATATTTTGTTTTTATAATGAAAATGCACTAAGTAAATAAAAAAAAATCATTATTAATTATTTATTTTTTTAAAACAAAAGTTAAGAAATGCAATTTTAGCTGAAATTTGATGTAATGAAAAAATTGAATTAAGGAAAAAATAAACAAAATTTATTACGAAAATATTAATAGTTAGTATAAAATGACTCCTCTGGCTCGCACACATGCGGAAACCCTAAGAGCGTCCCACGCATGCTCGATCGGGTTTAAGCCAGGTGAGCCGGCAGGCCAGTCTAACCGGGTGATGTCGTATTGCTGGAGAGCAGCATCAACACGTCCGTTTCGATGTGCGGGCCCATTATCATCTACCATTATGAATTGGCGCCCGTGGTTGATGCGGAATGGTCTGACGTATCCATCGATTGCAATCATTTTATACATAGCTCCAGTCATGGTGCCTTGATACGGAATTAAGGGCGTCCTAGCCCCAATCATTATACCGGCCCAAAAGGACACCGATTTCCCGCCCTGCTGAACGGTTCCAGTGGCAGTTCTCTGCCTTTCAGAGTCGCTTGGTCTTCTCCAGACACGGACACGTCGGTTATCTGGATGCGTACTAATCCGCGTTTCGTCAACAAAGAGGCAGTTTTGCCAAATGCTCTCGTCCTCAATTTCTTCATTTTGACGGAGCCTAGCCCATCGCAATCTGCGCCGTTTCCGTTGCTGTGAGTTCAAAGGTGCTCGCCAGGATCTCCTTGCTCGAATCCAGCAATTTCTAATTGTTTGGGTGCTAACTTCGCGACCGGTGGCAACTCGCAGTTCTGCTTTTATTTTAGTAGCGTTCATTGTTGGGTCACGGGCAGCCAGTAATCTGATATAGCGCTTCTGAATTGCTGTAAGTACAGTTGGGCGACCACTCTGCGAGGTCGGTCAGCTAAATCTTCCATGCCCCGATACCTCTGCAAGCAACGTGGTCACCACGCAGGCTTGGGATACATTAACTCTGCGTGATATTTCCCTCGTGGAATAGCCTTCTCCACTTAAAGTTAGGATTCTGGCTCGTAAAACTTCTGTTAATCCTCTCGGCATCGTTACCAACTAAACTTGTAGTGAATAAATTGAAAATATCGTAATTTGCGACTAAGTCAGATTTCTGAATGGTAGCAAGCAAGGGTTGACAGTCTTTTTATATGAAAAAAACATTTGAATTACGAAATTGTTTATATTTAAATTTCATATTTTTAAATAAGGAATCAAAAAATAAAAAGCGATTGAGTTTTATTCTTTCACAATAAAAAATATTACCAGTTTTCCAAGTGATCACAAACTTTTTTTGATGTGTGTAGGTAGTTAATAGATTTTTTCCACGGCACTGTGTCTACCTGGTTTTAAAACCTTTCAGCCTGGTATACTTAAAGCGTACCTACTGCGAATATCCTTCAGTGCAAATATTATTTTTAAGGCCTTTTTCTAGTCGTTAAACTGAGCAGCTCTAGCATGGATTTTGAAACAGTTGCAGACAAACTATAATAAGATTTAATAAGTAAAATAAACACTCGCGTATTGGGAGACCAATGGAGACGCGCGTCTCACGCTTTTGTTCCCATTTTCTCCCCACAAGATGTGCCACCAGTGATAATTGGGAATAGAAATTCCATTCGACATTAGGAACAAAAGGGAACGATTTGTCCCCATTCGCTTTTGATTACCATTGCTCGCGCCATAAGTAATTAATTTCATTGAACGTATGGCGTGCCGATGATGGCGCGAACAGTGTACATTAAATGCAAGGGGAGATAAAGTGTTCCCATTTGTCTCTAATGACAGATCTCTGTGATCACTAGTGACAGATTATGAGGGGACAAATGGGAATCAAGGCTCTCACTGGTGTAAATGTCTTTTCTGTTTGATACATTTTAAATAGAAACGGTTTCGACTTGTTGAGCGTCGCGCTGTCTCACATTACTGCCTAAGAAATGTCCAAAAGAATCGAGCCCAATTGCCTCCTCGATCAGTCGGCCTCTACACGAGTTCCTTATCTAAATAATACCGCATTTGCTCTGTTAACTCTAAGCTGTTACAAGATCATCGACATATATAACTTATCAAATCTCGTGGTACATTCACTGACAAATAATACAATTCTTTAATTCAAGCTCTTTAATCTAAAGCAAACTGGTTTCAAATTAGTCTTATCTTATTCGTCTTGCATTGCAGAGTATTTTTCACTTTTGGTGCGATTACCACAGTTTATGAAAACTTGTGGAAAGTTTTAGAGTGGTTAAAAATGGTGCACAGTATAGCTACGAATATACAAATTGGACTCAACAGTTTCGGTTTGGAGGAGGTAAGTCTTGTTTTTAGTTTAACTTAACTTTAGTTTAGTACCTACTGATTGCTGTAAAACTAGTCAGAGTTTGCTGAAAGGTTGGTCAAAAACTCTGATGCCGAGATTCGTAGGGTCGTTCCTCGAATATTGTCCGTGTGATGCTTAAAATGGGCTGTAGTGTGGGTTTCCGCGCGTAAGGAAGGAGTCCAGTTATAGGTAGGTACCTACCTATCTACCCGGATTTTTAGATTTGTGTGAAGTTGGGATTTTCAGGGTTAGGTAAGGATCTTTGGATGATCGTAAAGTGTCATGAAATATGTTGTTTTTAATGATAAAGATAGTTTTGTACTTTCCGAATGCCGTGTGATGCCGGCTTAGAATAGCATCACCCCATTTCTTCCCGCGGGTGTTGTAAAAGGCAACTAAGGGACTCGAGGGTTTCATGTGTATTACAATTTTAGGCGACAGTCTGACAACCTGTCACTACAGTGATACACGAATGATTTGATAAGGCCCTCAATACTTGTCAGACGTGGCGATAAAGACCGTTATTTTGCGATCGTTAACGCTCTGCCTACCCCGCAAGGGATAAAGGCGTGATTTGTGTATGTTGTAATTTCCGAGTCTTAATTTTAATACCAGACCATTTTTCATAGAAAAGGCCTAGGTACCTACATTATATAACTGAAATAGGTATGAATAGCAAGTAGGTACATATGTAAAATAAAAACTATGTAGTATAAAAATTATTGCACATATAATAAGTACAAGAATACCAAGCATGATAATGCATGAATGAATAAATGGCGTTATTTTATTTATACATACATACACATATCACGCCTTTACACCTTGCGGGGTAGGCAGAGCGTTAACGGCCGCAAGAATACGGTCGCATTCGCCACGTCTGACATTTTTGAGGATTGTTTTCCAAGGTAGTTTCAGAAAACATGTGTATCACTACAGTGGCAGGTTGCCATAGCCAGCCTGTCGCCTAAAAATTGTAATCCTACTACTATTATAAAGGCGAAAGTTTGTAAGTACGAGGGGTGTTCAATAAAAAGTGAGAATGAGTATGAAGCAGTAATATTTTATTTCTTATTATTTTATTTTTTGACAAAGTCACCTTTGAGGTTTATGCACTTGATGTATCGTTTTTCTAAAGCTATGATTACTTTCTTAAAATAGACTTCATCTTGAACCCTTAAAAATCATGTACGGCGGCGTTCACTTCCTCAGCTTTGGCATATCTGTGACCTCTCAGGTGTTCTTTTAACCGCGGAAACAAGTAGAAGTCACTAGGTGCAAGGTCTGGCGAGTATGGAGGATGTTCCATCAATTTAAATCCAGAATCTTGGATAGCAGTCATCGCAACTCGGGACTTGTGTGCGGGCGCGTTATCTTGGTGGAACAACACAACTTTAACGAGTTTGCCGCGGCGATTTTTGCGTATTTCTTGACGCAATTTTTTTATTTGTTCTGCGTAAAAGACCCCAGTAATAGTGGCTCCATGACTGAGACATTCAATCCTTATCACCCCCTAGCTATCCCAGAAAAGAGAGCCCATGATCTTACCGGCGGATGGAATTGCCTTAAACTTCTTAGGTGTTGGAGATGATGACCTCTCCAAGTCATGGACTGTTGTTTTGTCTCAGGATCGTAATGATGGAGCCATGTTTCGTCCATAGTTACAAAGCGAGCCAAAAATTGTTCAGGATCTTTTTGTAACAATTCCAAATTGTTTTGAGAAATCCTCAGTCTCGTTTGCTTCTGCTCGTCTGTAAGCATTCTAGGCACCCAGCGCGCTGACACTTTTTTCATGTCTAAATGATCATGTATAATAGTATGGATACTTCCTATCAAAATCTTTAGTTCTTTAGCTATAAAACGAACTGTAACACGACGGTCTGCCAAAACAATTTTTTCAACTTTTTTTATCATTTGTTCGGTAACTGCCGTCGTAGGGCGACCCGAGTGCTGGTCGTCTTTAGTTGAAGTTTTCCTCTCTTAAACTCGGCACACCACCGTGCAACCGTAGAATATGGAGGAGCAATTACTCCCTAATGTATTTTTAAAATCAAGATTTACTTGCTCAGTAGTAAAAATTTTCAGGCAGAAATTTTTTATCACGGCTGGAATTTAAATTTTATCCATTTTTCGCAACACGCTCCGACACGACGAAAACAAATGACATTAATTTTTAAAATAAACAAATAAAATCAATTATTTTTATTTTTTTATTTTACCTGATGTCTGGGCTTTACCTGCCAGTATTTTCTTTTTTGTTTATCATGAAGATTATATGCCATTATCACTTTTTATTGAACACCCCTCGTATGGATGTATGGATGTTTGTTACTCTTTCACGTAAAAACTACTGAATGGATTTGAATGAAACTTTACCACAATATAGCTTATACATCAGAATAACACATAGGCTATAGCTTATACGAAGACGGGACGAACCTGAAGTCCACGCGAACGAAGTCGCGGGCAAAAGCTAGTACACTAATTCTCGTACTCTCGAGTTCCCTAGTCGCCTCTTACGACACCCGCGGGAAGGATGTGGGGTGATGCTATTCTAAGCCGGCATCACACGGCAAATCATCATTCTCCTTGCCTTATCCCGTTCTCTGTCGGGGTCGGCTACCTAACCTAGGGTTTTGACGTGGAACCAAGTTTTACACAGAGCGACTGCCATCTGACCTCTGCAACCCAAAGGCTAACCTGGCCCAAATATCATCTGAATTCAAATTTTATTTGAATGTGGGTTTCATCACGATGTTTTCCTTCACCGTAAGAGCAGTCGGTAAATGTACGTGAGTAACAACACATTGGTACATGGCGGGGTTCGAACTCTGGTCTCCCGATTGTAAGACCGGTGTCCTAACCACTTGGCCACCAACGCTCTCAATCACACGGCAAATAATATATTTTATTTATAGGTTCTCTTTTTTACGATTATATCTCACTTTGCCATTAGGTACCCATTCATTACAGTCGTCTCACTATACCTGTCGTCCCACTATTGCCATTACCCATTGCAGCATTCTAATAATAAACGGGTCATCATTATTTACTAACTAAACCATTTTGTGCTTAAAATATTCTGTAATAAATAAATCTCCAGCACCTGTACCTACCAGACCTATTTCACAATCTTATTAGCGGATTTTCGATAAATTACGTTTTCATCGAGTTATTAATTTTTAAGTTTTCGGGGCAGCACATCTGTATTGATTGGTCACAGATCGCAGCACAATGAACCTAGGACCTTTGTTGCTAGCAAACGTTAGTCGCTTCTTTTCTTACTGCACACAGGGGAAAGGTATGGGGTGATGCCTAGTAAGTTGATGCTATTCCGCAATCCAACTGGCATCAGACGGCACGGTATCACGCGGCATTCGAACAATATTTTACTTAAATATCTTGGTTAAATATCTTGGACAATTCACGCAACGCCATCTAGCCCAAAATTAAGCAAAGCTTGTACCTACTATGGGAACTAAATAGCTGATATTATTACTGATATACTTTTTTTTGTAAATAAATACATATTATTCATAGGCTGGTTTCAGAGCGGCGCGTCTCAGCAGCGCTGCCCAGGCGCGCGCGCGGCTCGGGCGCGCGTCTGGGCAGCGCGTTCGCTGTGAAATGACATTCAGACGCGCGCGCTTCGTTGTGGTGTACGGTCGAGTGCAGAGAATCATTATGCCAGCAAACGTAATCACTATATTAGCTATATACGTTATATGGAAAAGAGTGCAACAACGACGTCTTAAAAGATTGCAAGTCGACGCTACTGGCAATCGAAGGAGATCCGACCGTGGCGCGGCCGAGACGCGGCCCAAGACGCGTCACTCACTATGAAACGCTACATACAATCTAGTGTAATGCGAGGCGCGCGCGGCTGGGCAGCGCTGCCGAGACGCGTCGCTCTGAAACCAGCCATAGAAAACACCCAGACTCAACACAAATATTTAAAAATTTTACTTAACAAATATTTGTGTACGGTGGGGATCGAACCCACGACCCTCGGCGTAGAAGGCAGGGGTACTATCCGCTACGCCATCGGGACAGTCAACTTGAATGTGAGATTTCTGAAAACGTGCACGGAGGTCCGCAACGACCGCTAACTTGTGTAGGTACCTTACCTAATTATCATCAGCATCACATCTTCTACTGCACGAATTTGTTAAGGCAAGGGCTCAAGGGTAGGTATATTGTTTAGGGTAGGTACCTACATATGTGCTAATAGATTTGTTTGTGTTGTAGAACGTGTAATACACGCACAATTAGTAGCGTCTTCCGCATGCGGAAAATCAAAAATATTTTTATTTCACGAAGGCTTACGTAGAAACTCAAACAAAATGTTTACCATGGTGTTCCAGAAATAGATGATTCCATGATTCGGATGGCACGTTAAGCCGTAGGTCCCTGTTGCTGTCTATGATTACTTAGACAGCGGTCGTTACACAACTAAGTACGTCAGAAGTCTGCTACTTGTAGAAGGCGGTTGTAAATTCTGACACTAGGGATCATTGGGTCGTTAGGTGGCTCAGTGTCCCACACAAAAAAGGAAAGAAACAGATTCCCTTTAAAATGATGATATCAAGAGTACCTACCCTTTGCCGTACAGGGTCCGATTCGGCCACGGAGTTTTGCTCCGTGGATTCGGCATACATTACTCGGTAATCTTAATCTCGCCTTTAACATAACCAACACGGTAGATACCTATAGGTACAAAATGTACTAGCAACAGTAGGTAATATGACTCGAACGCGCGTGACCGAATCAGAAACCAGCCAGTGTTTTAGAAAGGAAAGGCGTAATGATCTGAAGCACAGGTTTGAGAGAGACGCCTGATCTCATTCGGGGCCACATACAGTTTTTTGCATGAAGTGTGTTTTGCTTACACGTTGGTAGCGTTGGTAAGTTACGTGAAATAACCTTAGATTCATATTAAATAAATATTTCCACGTTGTTCTTATTTCAAATAGTGATTATAGAGGCATAATGGAGGATACTGTTTATACTGCAGTGGCATTGGTTCGTATGTTGGGTATCGTATTCAATAGCAGTTTCTTTACTCAGAAATGTATCTCTTACTTCTGTGTACGTAAGTCAGAAGAATACAAAATAAAAAGGTCAAAGTAAAAACTACTGCGCCACTTCAGTCATAATTTAATCAAATATTGTTATGATTATTGACACTAGTTATACAAGAGTGACTTTATGTTTGCTATGTCTATGGCAAGGTAGTCCCCTAACCTTAACACTTAAGTGTGATACACGATGAAAACATAATTACATACATTGGGTGTTCCATACATTTTTGCCGAGTAGGTATAAGCTTTTCTATGGAACTGACCCCCATTTTTTTGCGATTCAAAATCATGAGTAGAAACACCCTACAAGATTTGTGTACCTAACTAAAAATTAAACCTGTATGTATAGTGCTAAACGATTCAAACATACAATAGGACTGCCTTGTCTACCTTAGTAGAGTAAGTAGTATGAATAGGTATTCAGGGCGTAAAGGACAGGCCTGCAAATACGATGGGGTGCATGCAGGTCATAAAACTGAACAACTTTTCCCCAGGAAATTTTACGTCAAGTATGACGTAACGATAAAAATAATCGACCTCACATGCACCATACAGAAAAAAAAGGACGTTGTTCAGTTTCATGGTCTGAATGCACGCACCCTATATCAGTATTGGGAGGGCTGATCCCACAGAGCAAAAATTACATTATGTGTCGCTCAATAGGCTGCACGCGCATAACATCTTAGGTCAGTGGTTGTCCCCACAGGCAGTATTTATTTTGTGCCACAGGGTTGTCTCTTGCATTCTGTATAGTTGAATTTGACACATTTTTACCGAAACTTATTTTCAGGCTCCAGATGAGATACCAGGCAAGCAGAATGGCGAAGCAGATCGCGCGGGCACCGTCACGTACGGCATCGACGACGTGCCTTCCTGGTACCTCTGCATCTTCATGGCCTTGCAGGTTAGTATATCAGGCAGACAGACAGACAGACACATACTTTGAATAGACAGAGAATACTTTGGATACCAAGCAAGCAGAATGGTAAATCGGATGCTCTCCTTTACGATTGCACGCTGCTTGCTCGTTTTCTGCAACTAGACGACAGAGTACCAACCAGGCAAGCAGAATGCCAGAGCAGATGATAACATAAAATCATCCAATTAAGAGGATTTCACTTAGATTTCGCTGTGCCAATCCGCCTGTCAAGCGTGGTGAGTATGCCAATACCCCCCTAATGGGGGAGGCCCATGTCCAGCAGTGGACTGTTGTAGCTGTAGCAGCCGTAGTAGTAGCAGTAAGAGGATGGACGACGTCCACAGAGCAAAAATGACATTTCGGGCGCATGACATCTCTTGTCTGTGACGACGACTGACGAGACTCCGCATGACTTTCAATTAACTACTACCAGGCAAGCAGAATGCACGGGGAACTGTCATACTTCGTCAAAGTACAAGTTGAATCTGGTCACCCTTGGCCTAGTTTACCTATTCATGGTGATTATGAAATTATTATAAATGGTGCGTTTTAATTCCAGCACTACCTGACCATGATAGGAGCGATCGTGGCGATCCCCTTCATCCTCTGCCCAGCCCTCTGCATGGCGGAGACGGATCCTGACCGCTCCAACATCATCTCTACCATGATTTTTGTCACTGGTGAGTTACCTACTTGGCGAACATTTATTTTCATTCATATAGCACGTAGTATTTATTCTTAGTGGCAGTTGCTTCTTAGTCGGAAGAAATGGGGTGTTGCTATTCTAAGCCAGCATATTGGCAAAGGAGTCAACGTTTTTTGAAAAAACTAATCTAAGAGGCGGCTTTGTACGCCGTCATAACTTAAGTAACTAAGCTCAAAATTAATAAAAAAAGAAACCTCGACTGCGATAATTTTCTGGTTAGGTGGATAGGTAGGTAAATTATTTATGTACGAAAATGATATGTTGCTATTTTGGATAATTTTTTCTGCTTATAAATTCAAACTTCGAATATTTTGAAAAATTATGATTGAAGTCCGTAGTATTTTTGGTCAATAGTTTTAAGCGTACCTCCAACTTTTATATTTATTGACCCAGTACACAACTGAATTATGCTTATTCTGTGTAAGTAGGTATTTTGATAATTTCATGATAGTTTTACCTATTCTTTATTTATCTCACACTATACATCTATCTATTTGAACGACGATTTGTTATGTACCTACTAAAGAAATCTAGCTATGAACATAGATGAGTTTGTTGAGATTTAACAAGAAGTTTATCTAAAATGTACGCAAGTAATGCGTAGACATAGACAGACGAGATTAGTTACTATCTAAATCGTATCATACTTAGTTTAGTTAAATAGAGAGAATGTGGATTTAACCAGGGAAGTGCTTATTACGGTAATAAAATCATAACATAACACTTCATGGAAACAACAATAGGTAGTAATTTAAAAGCCGTGTAATGCCGGCTTAGAATAGCATCACCCCACATCCTTCCCACGGGTGTCGTAAGAGGCGACTAAGGGACTCGAGAGAATTGGTGTATTACAATTTTTAGGCGACAGGCTGACAACCTGTCACTATAGTAATACACATGTTTTCTGAAACAACCTTGGAAAACAATCCTCAAAAATGTCAGACGTGGCGATAGTGGCTGTTTTCTTACGGCCACTATCGCTCTGCCTACCCCGCAAGGGATAAAGGCGTGATATATGTATGTATGTATGTATGTAGTAATTTTAATGAATGACAATAATGACGCAAACTACATAGTCCGCGTTCCGCATTTGCTATCTAGGATCGAGCTCAGTATTTTGCTTTCTTTTACGCCCCAAATCGCAATAGATAATGTCTATAAAAAATACTTCACAAATAATTGGCCCTTCGAATAAGCCATATTTGACAGCAGTCAAATCCATACTAAAGGTTATGTCCACAAAAAAAATAGACTTTATGTCATAGCATTTACATGGTTTAGAAATGTGTCAAATAGGGTCTATACTTTAGAATCGATTTGATAAGCGGTGTGGTGTGTGCGAAAACCACAGAGGACAGTAACCAGTGGAGAACGCATGCGGGGGGACCGCACTCACTTGATGTATGCTTTATAAGGCTGACGCATCAAAATTTTGATTAGTCGGGTTGAGACTGTGCGAAAGAACGGCCGTTCCGCGCTTCGTTTTTTGCCGTATAAACGTAAACAAGAATGCCTTCCTGTGCAGTGAAATGGTGTGGAAAGTGCAGTACAACATCAAGTTCCGCAAAAGACGGGATAACATTTCATAGGTAAACATTTTTATGCTTGATTCTTTCAAAATTTCATTTTAATGAAAAATAATTCCATATTTATAATTTCTGATGCGCTCCCGTTGATGTCTTTCATTGCTATCCCTTTCTAACGCACGGGTGTGTCCATACGTAGGCTGGCTCTTTCTTCGTAATAGTGCTATACCACTGTGAAGTGCGTAAGCTGATTGGTGCTTCCTACCGTGCAAAAGTACCTTTAAGGTCTTTAGATGGTATGCACCTCCTGACCAGCAAGGAGGATGTACTTAAACGTTGGGCTGAGCATTTTCACAACTTGCTCAACGTAGATCGATCAGCTGATCTGCATCATATCAGTTTAATGCCTCAACTCCCGTTAGCCACGGAGCTGGACGAGCCCCTGTCATGCGACGAGGTTGTTACTGCCATCAGACAGCAGCATAATAACCGGGCGGTTGGCATTGACCTTATACCGGGTGAACTACTTAAATATGGTGGTACGGAGTTGCACACGTCGGTATGGAAACTTTTCGTTCGAATGTGGGAGGAGGAGAGGGTCCCTGAGGACTTCAAAGTGTCTCGCATTTGTGCCCTCTACAAGAACAAGGGTGACCGTTCTGACTGTAACTCATATCGCGGTATTTCATTGCTGTCAGTCCCTGGAAAAGTCTTTGCCAGAGTTTTACTGAACCGCCTCAAAGATTTGTCGGAAAAAATTCTGCCCGAAACCCAGTTCGGCTTCCGACCTGACCGAGGTACATGTGAAGCTATTTTCTCGGTGCGTCAACTACAAGAAAAAAGTAGAGAACAAGGTCGCCAGTTGTACCTCTGCTTTGTTGATTTAGAGAAAGCATTCGACAGTGTGCCTCGCGAAGCTCTCTGGATGGTGCTAGGAAAGTTAGGGTGCACAGAAAAGTATGTGCGACTCCTAAGACTCCTGCATGACGACATGCAGTGCTGCGTCTCTGTAGACGGTGAACAGTCTGATTTCTTCCCCGTCACCTGTGGGGTGAAACAAGGGTGTGTTCTAGCGCCCACACTGTTCGCCTTGTACTTTGCAGTTGTAGTCAAAGAAGTCCTAAATACTGTTTCCCAAGGAGTCCGCATCCGTTTCCGCACAGATGGCAGTCTTTTTAACCTGGCTAGACTTAAGGCGCGCACTAAAGTCTCGTATGCATTGATTACTGAGATCATGTATGCTGATGACTTGTGCTTTCTTGCAGAATCCCCAGACGGCCTGCAACAGCTAATGTCCGTTTTTCACCAAGCATGCTGTAAATTCGGCCTGAAGATCAGTGTCAAAAAGACGGAAGTGATGTCCTTAGACTCGCATGGTCGCGAGACACTGGCGATTATGCTTGGTGAGGATATGCTGAAACAGGTTGATAAGTTTCGTTATCTGGGGAACACTATAACATCTAAGTGTAACCTTGATGCTGAGATCAACAGCAGAATCAGTGCTGCAGCTGCAGCATTTGGGAAGTTGTGTTCCAAGGTTTTCTGCTCGCACGACCTAAAGCTAGCCACAAAAATCTCTGTATATATGGCGATTGTGCTGCCAAACCTTCTATACTCCTCCGAGACTTGGTGTGTGTGTGTGTATCGTCACCACATACGCACTCTGGATCGCTTCCACCTAAAATGCCTTCGCACCATCATGAAGATCAGATGGTCCGACCGAGTGCGCAATACCGAAGTCCTGAGACGAGCCAATGTTGGTGGCATTGAGGCCTATCTAATGCGTCGTCAGCTACGGTGGTGCGGTCATGTATCCCGGATGTCGGAGGAGAGAGTGGCGAAGCGCATCTTTTATTCTGAGCTAGAGGAGGGCAAGCGAAAGCATGGCGGACAACTCCTCAGATATAAAGATGTTCAGAAACGACACATGAAAAGATGCAACATTGAGCCCACTCAATGGGAGGGTCTGGCAGCACAGCGTCCCGAATGGCGCGGGATGGTTAAGAAGCAAGTCCGCGAGTTTGAGGAACAGCGTAAAGCAGACCTCGACGCTAAGCGCGATGAGCTGAAGGTCCGTCCACCCGTCGCCATTAACTATAATTATGTAAATGGCAAACTCACGTGTCCACTCTGTGCACGGGAGTTTACTGCCAAAATTGGCTACAATAGCCATCTCCGGGCGCATCAGCGCCGATCTGATTAGGAGTCAAAGTGGTCGCCATGGCCGAAATCGGTCGGAGAGATCATCATACCACTGTTCTCAGAAGTATAGAAAGATTTTATCGATAATTCTGGGATCGTCATAAAAGAATTATGTTAATGTACGTACTTAACAACTTACCTACAATGTATATTATATGAATGAATGCATTCGGGGTATATGGAGTGGCGCGGACGCATTCCCCCCGCGCCACCCGGAACGAAAATCAAAATCAAGTGCAGGTGTACGCGCACGCGGCGACCTTTGTTTCGGCAGCGGTATCAATTTGTAACATACATACATACATACATATATCACGCCTTTATCCCTTGCGGGGTAGGCAGAGCGTTAATGGCCAATGGTAAGAATACGGCCACTATCGCCGCGTATGACATTTTTGATGTTTGTTTTCTAAGGTTGTTTCAGAAAACATGTGTATCACTATAGTGACAGGTTGTCAGCCTATCGCCTAAAAATACACCAACACTCTCGAGTCAATTTGTAACTACGTATATTTCATTTATTATGAAATCAGAACAAAATATCAATAGGTAGGTCAATATATCATCTTGTCATGTCCATCTGTCTGTCCGCTGACCAGCATCGTCTCGCCAACCAGCCCTACCATCCAAAATGATCGTAACAGGTCGTTTCCAATTCGGTACAATTATTTCAATACATACCCTAAAATTACAATGTAAGTAGGTACTTATTAATTTTTTATATACATATATCGCTATATTAATATTAGCATGCACATGTTTCAATAAATTTCAATCACATAATTTGAGTAAACTTATTGAACGGTGATATAAAATATCGATATAATTATACATATTTATTTTTCCCATCTCTACAAAATATGCGGTCATTGCGAAAGCCAATTGCGTCTAGCGATAATTACCTCTCCCCCCGCAAAAACCAGTGAGCTTGGTTTTGAACAAAATCGTACCGACGCGTTCTCCACTGGTTACTCTCCTCCGTGGCGAAAACCGACTGTTCTACATACCTTAACCTATTTAGGCAAAAAAAGAAATAAAAGTTATTTGGAGGTGCTGGGATTTGAACCCAGGACTTTCTGCATGCGAAGCAGACACTCTACCACTGAGTTACACCCCCGGTTCATAAGTGTAGCGAATTTGACTAGCTCAACCGTGTTGTCGGTCGCCTTGATGTGGCAATCATTGCGACAACTTTCACCGCACAAGTCACGCTGGAGATAATATATAATAGTATTGTCAACGTAGCCTACGTTACGTTGACCTGTTACTATAAGGCGCACGCACCACACCGTATGACATGTTCTGTCCTTTTGATGATAAATGAGTCGCTTTAGTTACAGAAAGTGCTAGAAGTGGCCACTTTTTTGAGGACAGCGCATTGCATAATAAAAGCATCTTAAATTGTATTTGGTAGATTTACAGACAAATTTCAACTGTAAAACAAAGAGGATAGGATATTACAATGCTATTAACAAATATCTGCAGATAGAATGTAACGATAACATAATATGAAAAAAAGAACTAAAGTGAAAAATAAAAGGAGGACAAAAAAAAAGAAAAAAGACAGGTTACGTACAATTCCCTCCCATGGCTGCGCCGAAATGAAACGTCAGAGATCCCGCTTATACGCCCAAATATGGTCGACACACAAAGAGATACTGCTGATATGATAGCATAGTACTACCAACAACATAGTCTCTTACCTAATCTAAACTTCCTAGGCTTAATGTAGGAATAGGCATGCCTATATACCTACCAGGCATGCATATATATACATACCATGGTAGGGTATTGTTACCATTATTTCTGATTCTTTCCACCCTCTCCAAGGTCTGATCACATGGCTCCAAGCAACATTCGGCTGCCGTCTGCCCATCGTACAGGGCGGGACCATCTCCTTCCTGGTGCCGACCCTGGCGATCCTGAACCTTCCTCTGTGGAAGTGCCCTGATGAAGCGACCCTGTCTGCGTTGTCGGAGCAGCAGCGGCGGGATGTGTGGATGGCCAGGATGTGCGAGCTGTCCGGGGCTATTGCCGTCTCAGCGCTGTTCCAAGTGTTCTTTGGTGAGTTCTGTGCTTTGAAAGTCACATATCGATCTCTGTTCGTGTCTACAACATAAATAGCTACATAACCATGTCAGAGGCCTACGCTACCAATTTGTTAGCATGGAAGCGGTTGACAAACTCTGACACCCGGGTTTATGGGGTCGTGTTCTGGTAAGTTACATTCACTGTTTAGGTCTCAGCGCTGTTTAAAGTGTTCCTTGGTGAGCATTCTCTATAGAAGGTTCTATGCTCCGGAAGGCATGTCATGACCGTCCCTGTTGCTGTTTATGATAAGGATAACATGGATAATTATATAACCATGTCAGAGACGTATCTACCAAATAGTTACCAAGGAGGCGGTTGAAAAACTCTGCCATCAAGGTTTCTCGGGTGGTTCTGTAAGAAGGCTACTATGCCCGCTGGCGATCCTGAACCTTCCTCTGTGGAAGTGCCCTGATAAAGCGACCCTGACTGCGTTGACGGAGCAGCAGCGGCGGGATGTGTGGATGGCCAGGATGTGCAAGCTGTCTGGGTCTATTGCTGTCTCAGCACTGTTCCAAGTGTTCTTTGGTGAGTACATGAGGATCTGTGCTTCGAAAGGCATGTTATATCGATCGCTGTTGCTGTCTATAATATGATAGTTACATAACTATGTCAGAGGCCTACCCAACCAATTAGTTAGCAAAGCGGTGGTTTGACTGTGCCGATGGCGTAGCGGATAATACCCCTGCCTTCTACGCCGAGGGTCGTGGGTTCGATCCCCACCGGACACAAATATTTGTTAAGTAAAATTTTCAAATATTTGTGTTGAGTCTGGGTGTTTTCTATGTATAATGTGTATTTATTTACAGAAAAAAGTATGTAATAGTAACTAGCTTGCGGGGTAGGCAAAGCGTTAACGACCGCAAAAATACGGTCGCTATTGCCGCGTCTGACAAGTATTGAGGGCCTTTCTAGATAATTTGTGTATCACTGTAGTGACAGGTTTTCAGCCTGTCGCCTAATATTGTAATACACGTGAAACCCTTGAGTCCCTTAGTCGCCTCTTACGACACCCACGGGGAAGAAATGGGATGATGCTATTTGAAGCCGGCATCACACGGCAAATTATTAATAATTAATATTTTCTGTCCTTCTGCGCAGGTTACTTCGGCATAATCGGGTCGCTGCTTCGGTTCGTGACTCCTCTGACAATCGTGCCCACGGTGTCGCTGGTGGGACTGACGTTGTTCGACCACGCCGCTTCAGCCGCTGCCCAGCAGTGGGGCATCGCCGCTGGGTGAGTGGGATTAGTGGGACTGGGAGTAGCGAGGTTGGAACTACTAGGACTGGGACTAGTGGTACTGGGTCTAGTGGTACTGGATCTAGAAGGACTGGAACTAGTGGGATTGGGTTAAGAGGGACTGGGCCTATCTGGGACTGACGCTGTTTGACCACGCCTCTGGGTAGGTAAAATACTAACACCATGCATTGCTTTCGCCAATCCACCTACTATTTTCGCCAAAATGGGGATCTTTGTCCTCCAGTGGGCTATTGTGGCTTTTGAAGTCAAAGAAGAACACACTCTCACAAATTACGTTTTTATCCCTTGCGGGGTAGGCAGACCGGTAAAGTTACGGTCGTTATCCTCACGTATGACAAGTACCTATTGAAGGCCTTTTCAGTAGATTCGTGTATAACTGTAATGACAGGTTGTCCGCCTGTCGCCTAACGTTGCAATACACATGAAACCCTCAAGTCCCTTAGTTGCCTCTTGCCGCGGGAATGGAGTGATACTATTCTAAACCGGCATCACATCTATAGTCAAAATACATCCTGGACCTATTAATAAAAGTGCAATTTTTCCTAAGCAGAAATATTACAAGAAAATCTAATTTCCTGTGGGATTACTCTTCTATGCAATTTAATTAACCGTGCCGCTTTGCCTAGCCGAGCTTAACCAGGTTATATTGAACCGGTCCAGGAACACCGGTTAAATTCCGGTTATAACTAGTTCCGGTCGGACCGGAAGGTCAAAGGTCGTCGACCGGATAGCTCCATCGATTTCAGGGCATGACACGCATTGCATCTAAATGTTTTTGCAATACGGTTTAAATGTGATATACTTTATATTTTTGCTTTCGGAGAGAAAAATAATGACAAAAAAATTTCGATCTTCCATAAAAAATCGCGATCAGCTGACTGTATTTACTATGGAAAACCAAAAATTTTTAAACGTTTCCTGACATATGTTCCTAGAGGAAAGTTGTTTAGTTTCATGGTCTGCTTGCACCCTGTCAGTATTCGGGTCGCTGTCCGTAACACCCCGTATTATGAGTCAGCTGTAGGTGTGTGAATTTTGTATGAAAATAAGTACTTATTCGAAATTACTATCTTGTGGACATTTTTACAAAATAGTAAACATTGTATGAAACGTCACAAAATATTTCGTACCTACTAGTGTCGTACGAAATCCGCCCGTTAGGCGTCCGTGGGTCCGCCCGCGTGGAACTTGGTTTGAATCCCATAGCATCCTACAAGATCATTTTTTCGGGATAGAAACTATCCTATGTGCTACCCTATATCTGTGTGCCGAATTTCATTTCAGTAGTTTTAGCGTAAAGGAGCATACAAAAAAACATATTACATATACAAATTTTTGCATTTACTTATAAGTAGGATAATAGGATTTAAGCGTTTGTTTGCAAGGGAAAATTGTTCAGTGCGATACATGCCTTAAACAACGTTTCCAATGTAATACAACGTTTCTCCCAAAACACAGTGTAGGTACGTCACAAAAAGTGTAAAAAAATGACCCTCGACTAGAAGGCCCCGAGGCGCGAGTTTTAGGGCCCCTGTCGAATTTACATCGATCTTTCATCCATCAATATCAGTACAGAACATGGAACACTCCATCAATTTTTAGGGTCCTGTATCCAAGGAGTCATAACGGAACCCTATTTTATTACTGAGACACGCGAGTCGAACGCGTTTTTGTTTTAAAGCCCTTGTTTACATATACTTAGATAGTATTTGTGTAGCTGACTTCACAACAAATTTACTAAAAACTAGAATGATATTTAAGAAGGCTTTCTTGCAGAAAACGTGACATAATATGTGTGTAATCTTGACAGTACGAATTTACACCCTTCCCTTTCTGAGAACACCCAGAATCCTTCGTGCGGGGAGTTCGACTTGCACTTGGTCGATTTTTTATTCGCTGGCAAAAAATTACAAACAGGAAGACCATAAATCTTTATGCAGGCAAAATTGAAAAACGCCATCTACAGGGCAGGAGCGATTCCTGTTGTTTACCGATTTTACGTATGACTAAAAATTGCTAAAAGTGATTTGTTTGTGTGTTTTTAACGTAGGTTTTGAAGTTCCTATTGCTACCCGTATAGGCCATATTTGACACCAGTCAAACCCAGCGATAAAGAAAACTAGCTCTGATGTCATAGTATTAACACTATTTGGACAGCTGTCTTGATACTTTAGTTACTGTCAGCAACACATCAACAAACTCATTTACTGGTTACCTTACCTTAGCAGATACAACAGTACACTGCTGGACACGGGCCTCAATGTCTCAGGAGGTATTGCCATACTCACCACGCTTGACAGGCGGATTGGCGGGCGCTGTGTTAGATGTTGCATTCGCAGGAAAAGCAGCTGCCCATTCCCTTGATGAGTTTCCCGTGCCGTGTGATGCCGGCTTAGAATAGCATCACCCCACATCCTTCCCGCGGGTGTCGTAAGAGGCGACTAAGGGACTCGAGAGTGTTGGTGTATTACAATTTTTAGGCGACAGGCTGACAACCTGTCACTATAGTGATACACATGTTTTCTGAAACAACCTTAGAAAACAATCCTCAAAAATGTCAGACGTGGCGATAGTGGCCGTATTCTTACGGCCGTTAACGCTCTGCCTACCCCGCAAGGGATAAAGGCGTGATATATGTATGTATGTATGAGTTTCCCTTAGTTGCTTTTTATAATGCTAGCTGGCACCACACGACACGACAAATAATCCAGTCGTTGGACGACTCGGTGTTCCAAAAAAAAGAAGAATGAGAAATAAAATCGCGTGATAAATAAATAAAGTGTTTCTGTCTGTCTGTCTGTCGCATATATTTCAGTACAGAGCTGTCTAGCTCGCCTGGTTGGTATTCATGGGTTGGCCCCGTCTTCCCAACTTATATGGTACCATCTCTTCATACATATTGTAACTGAGTGATTCTCGCATTTGGTCCAGATTTCGTGTGCAGGCATCAAATTGGTATGAAAACAAATAAATCGAAAGTTATTTATATCCGAAAAGGTCACTAATAGAAATAAAAAAAATGTGGCAGGATCGATATTTGGTACAAGTCTTTTCAAAAATTAGTTATCAAACTTTAGATAGGTAAAATCTCATTTCCATCCGTGTGATTTTCAGTTCATCTTACACTAAAATAATCATATCAAGTCATTTATACGATAAACTTCACAATGTTTTCCTGTTTTCCGATCATCAGTGAAGATAGCTTATGCACAGTAAATAGCTCAAGCAATAAAACTGAATGAAACCTAGAGAGAATCAACATTATATTTTTGTCACACGAAATCCTTCATTTCCGTCCGCGAGAATTGACATCAAGTTCTATCCCTAAATAAGCCTGCCAAAGACGTTGCTTTCTCCACAAGCCCCTCCCTTGCAAGTCGGCCAAACCATCTGACTGGAGGTGGCTCCGTGAAAACGTTCGTAGAAAGTTAAATTTTGATTCTCGCACTTAAATTTTGGTTTGTCACAGGTGAGAGGTCATTACCATCCAGTGATTATTATATAAACTGTTCTCTTTTAATGTTTTCTTTCTTTATATAACAATAGCATTTCGTTATACTTTTATCCATTTCGTATCATAACTTTGAAACATCTAGGTATAGTGAGAATTTGAAAAAAAGCTGTCGAAACTTCATTTCCATCCTACTCATTTCCGTCCATTTCGGCCAAATTTTGATGGATGGTAATGAGCAAATATGAAGAAAAATGCTTTTTTAAGTATCATTTTTATATTTCTACCCATATTTCTTACCAAAAATGATTTAGTTTCAACTTTTATACCCAGAATTGTTATGGATAACCAAGCAGACATTGTTATGAATAACCAAGCAGATATAGTCCAGAGGCGCAGGGATGATGTCCAGGGGCTGCAGTGGAGGCGTAAGACATGGTAGGAAGCATTAGCCTGACCGTAGGAACTGGACATCTCCTCAGTAATGCAGTCAGTGAGGTCATATTTCATTATCATCCATGTACTTTTCATTTCCATCCTTGGCTTCATTACCATCCTTTACATAACTATATTGATAATTATCCCACATGAGTGCCTTTCGAAAAATATTATTAAAAAGGCAAATACGTATCATATTTATAAAAATTGTAGCCCTAATAGCGAAAAAAATTTGTTTTTTGAAAAATGGCCAAATCCGGACCAAATGCGAGAATCACTCAACTACTGTATCAGCGCTTGTCGTCTAGACGAACTTTTAATTTATCGCCAAACTTTTTTTATTATCACTATATCTACAGTCCACTGTTGGACATAGTCCTCCCCTAACCTGGAGGGCATAGCCATACTTACGGCGTTTAGTAAGCGGATTTGCGAACGAAGTCCAAGGCGTTGTAGATTAGATATCCACAGGAACAATTATGGCCATTTGTTGGATTATAGGACACCTACGGGTAGAAAAGGGGTGATGCTATTTTAAGCCGGCACCGCACGGGCTATCTAACACATTTTATCATGAATGTTACGTGAAACCCAAATCGATTTCACACTGTCTATGAATGGAATCTCCAATTTATGAACGCGAACCCATGGAGAACCGTTTAAAATTTCTCAGCGGAAAATTAGAATATTAGAGTACGGTCCACAGAAGCCATTGATTTGAGATTACGGGCCCTGTCGCCCGCAGTAATAAGAATAGAATAAGGCAGAGGTTCTCAAACTGTGCGTCGCGAAACACTGGTATCGACTCAATATTCCTAACTAAAGGCTACAAAATTTACAGACCCCTAAGTCTGCTAAATGAAAATCGTTCCAGTTGGATGTCGATTGGATCTCAGTTGGATGATTTTAGTAGTTTCGTAGTCTGCTAACAGTTTGAAGTATAAAAATCACTGTGGCAATGTGATGACAGTTGAGTTTCGATGGCGCTACAATGACAAAAAAATAGCAGGCTTGGGGCCCTGGCAAAATTCAATGTATATTCACATTGCGTAGCCGGTTAGCCATTATGATCTCATTTGTATTACTAGCTAAGCTATGTACTAATAATTTTGTCTGTAGACTTGTACTATAGTTTGTTAACATAGGGGCACAGGAAGTGTATAGTGGTGGTGGCGCTATAAAAAGAATGTTGCTATCTGAACCATTGGGGCCCCGATTCTATTTGATTCTTACCAGACTGCCTCAGATTCGGATTTCGTTCTCGATTATGTTTATCGAGTGTGCGTATTTTTGTATTACTTTGCGCTAGCTAGTTGTGTTTTTACCTGTACCATTTTTAGGGCATTTATCTGCTAATATTGTCTACTATGTTGTGGTATTGTCAAATATTAGGTTCATCATTATTATTATTACTTGGGGATTTCCTCCGAACTTGAATCGTTTTGTGGAAAATTTGTGCCGTAGCGTGGTGGATCATGGTAGAAAAAGGTTGGGAATCTCTCGTTAGAGCTTCTCTCCATTGCTGGGGTCTCTGATTAGATCTATTTCAAGACTGCAAAGGATTATTTTTCTCATCTTGAAGGATATCTTTAGTTCAGACTTGGACCCTATAGTAAAATAGTAAATCTTCTTTTCAAACGACCTGACCTGATGTTCCCTGGTGTCAAGAGTTTTTAAAACGTCTACTACTACTAGTGGCTTCTGACATTTGTGAAGAGATTAAGGCCATTCATAGGGTCATTCGAGGCGTCGGTAGCTCATTGGCAAAACAGTGGGACGGTTCCTCATCTGTCCCAGGTTCGCTTCCTGACTGACGCGTAATATTCTGTCAATTTCTTATTTTCATTTATAACTTCTTTTTGTGTGGGACACCGAGTCGTCCGACGACCAATGCTGACTGTTGTTACAGGACGTTCATACTTCTAACGATCTTCTCGCAATGTATGACCAACGTGAGCGTGCCAACCCTGGCCTTCCGCCGCGGGCAGGGCTGTGTCGTCTCCTGGTTTCCGCTGTTTAAACTATTTCCGGTAAGTAGGAGCAACGTGAGTGTGCCAACCTTGGCCTTCCGCCGCGGACAGGGTTGCCGCGTCTCCTGGTTTCCTCTGTTCAAGCTGCTTCCGGTAAGTATGAGCAACGTGAGTGTGCCAGCCCTGGCCTTCCGCCGCGGACAGGGTTGCCTCGTCCCCTGGTTTCCACTGTCCAAACTATTTCCGGTAAGTATGACCAACGTGCGTGTGCCAACCCTGGCCTTCCGCCGCGGGCAGGGCTGCGTCGTCTCCTGGTCTCCTCTGTTCAAACTGTTCCCGGTAAGTATGAAGAATGTTCTGTCATATATTATCATCTACCTTCAGCCGAGATTGGGACTATAACATAGCCACAATAGTCCACTGCTGGGCATGGAATACTCACCACGCTTGGCTGGCGTACTGGCGAGCGCAGTGCAAGAAACGCTGCTGCCCCATTTCCTGCTTTCATGATGCGCTTTTTACTATTTTCTGATACAGTAAATATTTGTCAGACGTGGCGATAGCGACCGTATTTTTACGGCCGTAACGCTCTGCCTACCACGCAAATGATGAAAGCGTGATATATGTATGTATTGTATAAAATAAATGGACCCAACTCTTCTTATTTCTTGTGGGACACCAAGTCGTCCTATAAGAATAAGAATAAGAATATTTATTTGTAGTAAATGTGGTCATACATCGATGGTGGTTAACAAACTAATAGTCACACACATTTAACCAATTTGATATGAATTGGTATACAAATATGATAGAGAGGCGTGCATTTAATAATACATAATAAAATTAATAGCCTTAATAATAATTACAATAGTCATAAATTAAATTAATGTCAATAATATAAACTTATTATTAGGGATTAATAATAACAATAATAATTACAATGTCAATTTATGTCTCGGGAGAAGATAGAAGAACGACCCAATGTACCCTGATGTCAGAGATTTTCAACCGCCTACTTACTTCTGTGAATTTCAAGTGGCTACCTCGTATGCTGATGTTTTTTTTTAACAATCACCAGGTGCTGCTGACGATCGTGATAATGTGGGCGATATGCGGAATCCTGACGGCCACCGGGGTATTTCCTGAGGGCCACCCAGCCAGGACAGACCTTAAGATCAACATCATTGAAGATGCGCCTTGGTTCCGCGTGCCTTATCCGGGTATGGATTGGACCTTTATTTACAGGATACACTGAAAAAACTAAACTAAACGTCGGTGGCCAAGTGGTTAGGACACGGGGTTACAATCGTGAGATCCGAGTTCGATCCCCGCCTTGTACCAATGTGTTTTTACCCACGTACATTTACCGACTGCTCTTACAGTGAAGGAAAAACATCGTGATGAAACACATATTCAAATATTTGAATTCGGATAATATTTGAATGTGACTGAACCGAGGATTCGGGCCAGGTTATCCTTCGGGTTGCACAGGTCAGATGGCAGTCGTTCTGTGTAAAAACTTGGATCCATGTCAAATCCTTTAGGTTAGGTAGTCGATCCCGACAGAGAACGAGAGAAGACAAGGAGAATGATGACTGAAAAAACTAAACAGCAAAATATGAAGAGCCAACTGTTTATATAAGCCCATAGCCATGCTTCGAAGCATCGACTAATCAAAAGTCTGAACTACACGTAGCATACATACTTAATCTCAGGGCCGTCTTAGCACATTTGCCGCCTGTAGGCTATTCAAATTTTGCCGCCCTCTCAACCCAACCCATCCGGCTTCGCCTCAGCCGTTTTTTTTAACCTGGCCTTAAGGTATAGTATTAGGTGGTCCCACCCACACCTATGTCGCAAACAGTCTTACATCCGAACCTGTCGTCGGTTCTCGTCGGATGTCGTCAATTGTATGCGGTTGTCGTCGTTTGTCGTCGAACCGATGACTTGACGACAAGCTCGAATACATAAAAATGTCGCAGACTGTTTTCGATTTCTTACACTATATCCGTTTCTATGCCGTCAGGATATGTTTGTTCTAAGAGAAAGTGCTTTTTCTGTGAGGGCGTGTATGTCTAACTCGTCTATTTTGGTAATAAATGCATATTTTTCATTATAACTGGCATACGCCGCCTGTCTTTTTTTAAATTCTGTTACTAGCCTATCTACGAGGACAAGAAACGTATTTACGCGGAATGCGTCACTCGCAGTCATTATATTTTGCTTTTCTGGTGTTTCTTCAAATTTTCTCTTCCTTTTCGGCTGTCTCTTTCCCACGTCTTTATCGTATTATTTGCATACGCTTAAGTCTATTGCTTTATGTTCAAAATATTTGAAATTTTCTCGTTGGGATAAGAAAAAGTGACGCAGTGACTCATACTGATCAGCAACGGTTACCAAATCTACGGTGGAAGACTGAATTTGAACATTTACTTGATTTATTCTTTGCAAAAAATCATTCAACACTACAACCATAACCGCCGTTTCCAGTTTTTCTAAATTAGGAAGAATTCCCGCTACTTTGTTTCGAGTTACAGGTTTTTCAGTAGAATCGTCCTTAATTGATTCCAAAGTTTCAAGAACTTTGTGCCAAGAATCTCTCAAACTTTTACACGCGTCCTCCCTAGCTGACCAACGTGTCAGATTCACTCTATTCAGGGTATTGCCTTTCCCGATTGTACTCGTTAATTTTTGCCAGCGATGTGTCGAGCTTGCAAAAAAAAAAAAAACGTAAATTTCCTGTAGTAGCATGAAAAATCGACAAGCCTCTGTACACGATTCAGCGGCAGCACATGCCGCTAAATTTAGAGAATGTGCAGAACAAGGCACGTAATCGGCAAAAGGCGCTTCGTTTTTAATCTTTCCCTGTAAGCCGTTGTATACGCCAGACATGTTCGCCGCATTATCATAGGACTGTCCACGACAGTCTTCAATATTTATTCCTAGCGTTTTGAGTTCCGTAATAACGGCAGAAAACATTTCTTCGGCCGACTGGCGGCATAAATTTGAGGAATCGTGTGAAAGGTTTGCCTGTATTTAAAACATATCTAACGACAAGAGTAAGTTGATGCACGTGTGCTAGCTCTGGTGTTGAATAATCAATGATCAGGGAATAATATTAATTTAATTAATATTTTATATTAACTATTAATTTTTTGTTTTTGCGAATTTTGCCGCCCCCCAAAATCTGCCGTCCTAGGCTTAAGCCTACTCAGCCTAGTGGATAAGCCAGGGCTGCTTAATCTATTCTCCAAGCGGCGTTTCATTCAGTATGCCTGCGCCCTAATCAAACTACAGACTACAAGTCGTAGGTGAAAATCATACTACATTGCGTAGTTGCTTCAATATTCCTGCCACAATGGCTACCTGGCTACGTAATGTAAATTGTAATTCTACCTTATGTAAACTTGTAGCATGTACTTACCTAGTTGGTTATTGAGTACTGGAATCACCCAGGCACTAGGTAAGAGTTTGGCCTAGTTTATTACTGTGTATGAAACTGGCAAGCGTTCGAAGTAGTCTCCAGTATTCAATTTCAACCTGACTGCCTCAGAAGGTAGGTTACGTTTTTCGAGAGTATGTGGACAAGCAAATTATTTTCACGGGCTAGGGCTTCTAGGCACGGGCTGCCACCCGAATGCTAATCTGGCCCGAATCCTATTTTCCTAGTAAACAAAGGAAAATGGACCTTATGTCATAGCATTTGCTCCAAGGTCATAAACGTCACAGGGATCATCCTATGCAAATATTAATGGGCGAATCAGCCCGTGAAACTGAACAACTTTCCCCAAGAAACACAGGTCGAAATATGAAAAATAATTTTGGACGTTCCATACAGTTGACTCGCTCGGCTGCTACATTTTGTATGGGTGGTCCAAAATTTACTTTCATATTTCGACCTATGTCGCTTGGTGAAAGTAGTTCAGTTTTATGGACTGGTTCACCTCTTAAAATATTTGCAGATAATATTTTTACACCTTATATTTTACGGACTATACATTCAAATATCATCTGAAATTACAACATTTATTTTGAGTTCACCATGGTTGGGTTTTATTTTTAATTATTGCTACAATTACCTGGAAGTCGTGGAATGGAAGACTGAAGTTTGATAACTGCTTTGAAAACTTTCAAGTTGTTACGTCCTTTTACGATTAAACAAACTCCGTTTTTGTTGTGTGATGCCGGCTTAGAATAGCATCACGTTCCTTTCTCTTACGACACCCGCGGGGAGGAGGCGACTAAGGCACTCGAGATTATTGGTGTATTACAATTTTTAGGCGACGGGCTGACAACCTGTCAATATAGTGATACACATGTTTTCTGGAACAACCTTAGAAAACAATTCTCAAAAATGACAGACGTGGCGATAGTGGCCGTATTCTTACGGCCGTTAACGCTCTGCCTAACCCGCAAGGGATAAAGCCGTGATATATGTATGTATGATAAGGTCATGGAGATAACACGCGTTAGGCCCGTTTTGCTCTGTGGTGCCTGCTTAGAATAGCATCACCCCATTTCTGCCCATAGGTGTCGTAAGAGGCGACTAAGGGATGAAACCAGTGAATGGGTAGCAGCGTATCCTGTGAATATTATCTACCATATCTTGTACTGCTCCCACCAATCCGCCTGCCAAGTGTGATGAGTATGGCAATACCCCCCCAATCTGGGTGAAGCCCATGTCCAGCAGTGGACTGTTGTGGCTGTAGAAGTAGTAGCCCGTCTTACACCAGCGTTCATCACGCGCATGCGGCACGCCCCACCTTCGACCGCCTGTATGTATGAAACTGGCTTACTGATTTGTCGATGATTTATTTTGTTTTGTTCCCAGGTCAATGGGGCGTCCCCACAGTGAGCGTGGCGGGCGTACTGGGAATGCTAGCGGGCGTCCTGGCTTGCACTGTGGAGTCTATCAGTTACTACCCGACCACGGCCCGGATGTGTGGTAGGTTCTATTGCCGTGTTTGCACTGTGGAGTCTATCAGTTACTACCCGACCACGGCCCGGATGTGTGGTAGGTTCTATTGCCGTGTTTGCACTGTGGAGTCTATCAGTTACTACCCGACCACGGCCCGGATGTGTGGTAGGTTCTATTGCCGTGTTTGCACTGTGGAGTCCGACAGTTACTACCCGACCATGGCCCGCATGTGTGGTAGGTTCTATTCTGTAAGAGGACAGCTATATGTAGGTACTCCTTTCTTTTGAATGACTGATTGCTACCAACAATTCAACCCGTTCTGATTTGACGCAATTAAAACTTGACAACACGAATAAGCTTAAGAGCAAGTCAGGTCGAATCGAAATTGGTTTGAGTCGAAACTGCTCGGTTTCGCGTCCTAATATTATCTTGTCTTAATTAGTCTACATCATCTTACTGCTGGGTAAAGACCTCCCACTTCTCTTACCATCCAGTTCTGTCCTTGGCTTCCGCATGCCAGTCTTTTAAAAACTCGTCGCTCCACCTACGACGGGGTCTCCCGCGGCGTCTGTTTGCGTTCTAATATTAATCCTGTTTTTCACAGCTGCACCACCGCCGCCATTACACGCGATTAACCGAGGTCTAGGGACTGAGGGTCTGGGCACCATGCTAGCTGGTCTGTGGGGGTCTGGAAACGGCACCAACACTTTTGGAGAAAACGTGGGCGCCATTGGTGTTACCAAGGTAAAAAACACACATATAACCTTTGTCATACAAACTTCAACTGAAGCATGAGTTGCAAAACAATTCCGAAAAAACGTATGTTTTGCCGCTTAAGAATGTATGTTAATAAGAATGGTGGGGGCATCTAGACCATAAACTGCTACGAATAAACTGAAAAACTTTTCCCTAGGAATATATTTCAGGAAACGACAAATGTCCTCCCATATACAATTACGATCAGGTGACTGCCTTTCTTCCAGAAAATCGTCAAAAATTATGTTTCCGAACATTAAAAAAAAGTTTTGAAGAAGGAAAGTGGTTCAGTTTCATGGTCTAAATGCCTCCTTTTAGTATTCTGAGGTCAGTGCTTTCTTATTTTTTCGTGTCGATGCCTCTAATATACTTCGACCAGAAGTTGGCCACGGTTACGGCACTGTCAGTGGCTTCATATAAGTCGGTCCAGGTGCAGATGCTAGGGCATTGACTGAAAGAAATCAAGTGCGTCATTGTCTGCAACTTCTGCAAGGCACCGCAGTCGCAAGTTGGGTTCGAGCTATATCCCCACTTATTTAGTCTCTGCCTGATACTCCGTATACAAATTATTGATCATTTAATGATATTGGATAGATCCATCAGACCTGCAAGTCCGCGAGCTTGAGGAACAGCGTAAAGAAGACCTCGACGCTTAGCGCGATGAGTTAAAGGCACGTCCACCCGTCACCATTAACTATACATACATACATATATCACGCCTTTATCACGGGGTAGGCAGAGCGCTAACGGCCGTAAGAATACGGTCGCTATCGCCACGTCTGACATTTTTGAGGATTGTTTTCCAAGGTTGTTCCAGGAAACATGTGCATCACTATAGTGACAGGTTGTCAGCCTGTCGCCTAAATATTATAATACACCAACCCTCGAGTCCCTTAGTCGCCTCTTACGACACCCACGGGAAGGATGTGGGGTGATGCTATTCTAAGCCGGCATCACACGGCAAACTATAATTATGTAAATGGCAAACTCGCGTGTCCACACTGTGCACGGGAGTTTAATACCAACATTGGCTACAATAGCCATCTCCGGGCGCGTCAGCGCCGATCTGATTAGGAGTCAAAGTGGTCGCCATGGCCGAAATCAGTCAGAGAGATCATATCATGATTGATTGAAGATCTGTTACCTAGGTGGGTTCGCGGCGCGTGGTGCAATGGGCGGCCGGGCTGATGGTGTTACAAGGTGTTGTGGGCAAACTTGGGGCAGTCTTCATCATCATCCCGCAGCCGATCGTCGGAGGTCTGTTCTGCGTGATGTTTGGGATGATCTCGGCCTTTGGTAAGTCTTGATACGACTAAGCTTTAATGAAAGATGCCGTGTGATGACGGCTTAGAATAACGTCACCCCATTCATACTCGTGGGCGAAGGGATTCACCCAGGGCAGCAGTGGTTACATTCCTGTGAATGAAAAACTTTGCACTGCTCTCGCCAATGCTCCTGCCAAGTGTGGTAGGTGACTATAGCAATACCCCCCCGAAAGGGGGAGGCTTTTGTCGAGCTGTGGACAGATGTGGCTGCTGGCTAAAAATTTAAATTTAAGCGAGTGATAAAAGAAAAATTGTATAAGAAAGGCTATTATGAAATATCAGATTATATGCAAGATAAATCTCCATGGGAGTAGTTACAAATGTACAAAGTAGACTTTATATGACGACACAGGTAGAATTATCTACTGTGTATGATATATATTTTATCTTTTTAACGTAACCGCTTTTGGCTATTAATATATTTTTGTTTCATATTTAGAAATTTAGCTAGGGTAGCCTAGGGCCTGACAAATTGTATTTTTAGAATAGGAGCACTTCTGGGCAGGTTTCTGGGTCGTTTACTGTCCAGGGGGTCCGGCTAACCATACGCATGTAACACAACATTTTCTCTTGGCATGAACTCGATGTTATTTTATTTACCACCTAACGTTACATGCTGTTTGGTTAGCTTGGCCCGAGGGAGTGCTTTAGGGGCTAGTTTTAAGTTTTTAGTCCACCTGAGCCGCGTTTACACTATGTTCATAAAATTGTTATTGTTAAAATTGTTAATTCTTGACCATCAAAAAGCGAAATGTAAAATTTACTACTTTGAATAAATAATTTGATTTGATTTGATTTGATTTGCTGCTGCTGTTGAAAGGTTCAGAAGATCTAGCTATTGTTATGAACTTTGGAAGCGCTTGAGAAGGAACGACTCAGCAAAAGTTGGTTTCAAGAACTGATAGTCTTTAAAAATCTTCACCGTGTGATGTCGGTTTAGAATAGCATCACTCCATTTCTACCCGTGGATGTCGTAAAAGGCGGCTAAAGTATAAATCCAGAGAATTGGAACCAGCGTTGCATATGGATATCTACAACACCTTGCACTGCGCTCGCCAATCCGCCTGCCAAGCATGGTGAGTATGGCATATACCCTGAAAATGGGGAAACCCATGTCCAGCAGTGGACTTTTGTGGCTTTTGTAGTTGTAGTAATAATCTCTAAAATCTCTTGATGCACAGGTACATCAAATATTCGTTGACATAGTGGAAAGAATGATGGTCCTATAGTTTTAAAAACCATTATATTTCCCTACCCCACAGGTCTATCAGCCCTTCAATACGTGGACCTGAACAGCCCCAGAAACCTGTACATCATAGGATTCAGCTTGTTCTTCCCAATGGTGCTGACCAGGTGGATGGCGGCTCATAGCGGCGTCATACAGACAGGAGTGGAGGCTTTAGATGCTGTGCTGCAGGTGCTGCTGTCCACGTCTATCCTGGTGGGGGGGCTGGTTGGGTGTTTCCTGGATAACCTCATCCCAGGTACACGAATCCCTCAACCATGAATGGCGTTCTAAGTTAACTTTCTGCGATCATAATTTTTTGATATTTTTCGACAACGATATTGGTATGCCATCATACCTATGTACACTAACCTACTATGAATTATATATGCTGATTCATGAGGATACGAAATTATTTCACCTAACTACCTACCATACCTAGTATAGTTTCATTTATATAGACAAGGAATATTTTGGGCCCAAAAAGACATCCTTAAGAAACACCATTTACCTCACCACTTATAAGAATAAGATTTTACCTATGGCAAGGCTTTATCAGCCTGTATTGGTGAATAACATTTACCATTTTCGTGTTTCTGAAGGTACCGACGAGGAGCGCGGGCTTGCTGCGTGGGCCAAAGAGATGTCTTTAGAAGCAGCTGGAGCTTCAGAACATGGAGACACCTACGACTTCCCTGTCGGGATGAGCTACATTCGCAGGTGAGCTCCTTGTTTCGGAAGGTACGGTTGCACCCAAACGGCTTGACTAGAAGGATGTTGATGATATGAGGTATCGTGTGATTCGTCTTAGCAGCGAGATGAAAAAGTATGTTGACCCGTCGGTCCCGGTTGCCGTCTATGACCTACCTAGACGGCGGTCGTTACACAACCGTGTCAGAGTTAACCTGTTTATCGGGTCGTTTGACGCGAAGAAGAAAAGAAGAGGAAAATGAAGAAAATCGTTTAATTTCCCTACTTCTACAGCCACAATAGTCCACTGCTGGACATGGACCTTCTATTTTTATTATTATTATTTCATTATGCTTATTGTCATACTCACCACGCTTGACAGGCGGATAGGTGGGAATGCTGCTGCCCGTTCCATGATGGATACATTCTTTAGTCGCCTTTTACGACACGCAGGCGTAGAAGTGAAGTAATGCTATTCGGGAGCAGTTCTTTATTCTAAGCCTATTTCTTCTGTCCAGGTGGAAATGGACGACTTACCTGCCGTTCATGCCGACGTATGAGGCTGGCAAGTTCACTGACCTCTTCAAACGCAAGAAGGAGAGCTGATCACTCTTCACCAATACGAAGCTGTTTAATCTGTCGCGGCACAGATAATATAATACTACTAGAGTAGTACAGATACCTATCGTCATAGAGGGAATTCGATTGCCCTAAGATGGCTACTGGCAGGCTATTTGATATGTCTACTCAGTCCGTGCGTTGCTAGCGACATCTAGGTTATTTATTGGATACTTCGTATTGACGACATTTGTATTGAAAAATATTGCAAAAATGTGAATAATTTCGCGTGTTTTCCGTCTCAATACATCCTAAATATTGCATTTATAATTTTTCAATACTTTGTTTTTGTAAATTTGCCTATATTTCAAACTCTTAAGTTACATTCGCTACTCGTATCACCAACTATTGTTTTTTTTTAAACTAATTTCCTTAGTAAAGAATGAGACCCCTGCGGTCACTAATTGCTACAATATTAAAACAGGATCCTTAACGTGATTGTCCGTCCGCGTTAGGTCTCTCTTAAACTCAACGTTCAAGCAGCGCGAAAATAACGCGGATCCATCAGTCACATCCTTACTAAAAATGTACCATACAAAAACCGCTCCAGACGGATGTCCCAACGCACAACCGCTGCGTTGCTTGACGACGCATCCGTTATCTTGTTGCTTGACGATGCGTCGTGCCAAACGACTTAATTTTACCTGACATCTTGATCGTGCCACCTGTTTGGGCTGTCACTGCGTTATTTTAGCGTCCGTTTGACGGATGTCAGAAATGCGCTGCGTTGACAAGGTTGACGTTAAGTGTGAAAGAGGCCTACTTTCGCAGTTCCCTCACTTGTTGTCCGATGATCCGCATTTTTAGCGCAATAAACGTCATTATCATGAAACTATTGTAATAAGACACAGAAAAATAGATTGTAGACACCGAGGCATAGACTTTCTTTACACCTTTGTGGCAAAATTCTTCACTTGTTTTGATAAAACCCATACTATGTGACACTGTCACTCCAGAAATCTACTCACGCACGAAGCGAGTCTGTGTGCGTGCCGCCACGATGAAAACGAATAAAAGAGGTTCTTCGACTTGAAAATATTATATTGTAGGAAAAGAAACCCTCCTTGAGGGTTTCTGCTTTACTCTTGTAAGTCCGCTGTCGGTGACACTTTACGTTAGTACTATTCAGAATTTTATACTCATATGCTATACTGAACACTCGAACTCGAACACTATACATTCGACGTTGAATATTATAGAATTAAAATAGACGTTGTATATTTTGAGCCTCGCCCCTATATATATTAAAGTACTTTGTGGCCTCGCCTTTCTTGTTAGGCGTTTAGCTCTCGACTGAGTCAAAAAGTCAGAAAAACGTGTGACGACATTCCAATTTCCAATTTGAAATGATTCGTGAAAGGACAGGTGGTTTATGAAGGATGTGGACGCAGAGGTTCTACTCTGCTACAAGTCTCTACGGGACGCATCATAATCCTTAGAGCTTACATTACAACCATAGAATAGCATCACCCCATTTCTTCCCGCGGGTATTGTAAAAGGCAACTAACGGATTCGAGGGTTTCATCTGTATTGCAGTTTTAGGCGACAGGCTGACAACCTGTCACTACAATGATACACGAATCATCTGAAAGGGCCTTCAATACTTGTCAGAAGTGGCGATAACGACCGTTATTTTACGATCGTTGACGCTCTGCCTACCCCGCAAGGGATAAAGGCGTGATTTGTGTTGTTATACAACCTATGGAGGTGGGAAACAGTCAATTACCGAACAATATTTTTTTTCCACTTTTACGGGAGGGGAGGTAAACACGTACAGTACAGCACACAACGATAATTTTACTACAACTTGACAACCACATGCAAAATGACAACTGTTAGTTTAATATAACGTGCCGGGCAAATGGGCAGTGAATTCTGGCAGAGGGGTAAGCCCAGCTTTGCCATCTCCTTAGGGTGAATGCTCTAAGATCATAAGCGTACTGGTGGTACACATCAGGTACTCCAAACCCTCAAGTTCTGTCAAAAGCAGTATATAAGGTGTAAAAATATTAGCTGCAAATATTTATTAATTATAAGGGGTGACCCAGCCCATGAAACTGAACAACTTTCCCCAAGAAACATAGGCCGAAATATGAAAACCATTTTCGACCTGCCATACAAAACCTAGCAGCAGGGCGGGTGAACTGTATGGACGGTTCAAAATGATTTTAAATATTTCGACCTACCTATTATGTTCCTTGGGGAAAGTTGTTCAGTTTCATGGGCTGGTTCACCCCTTAAAATATTTGCAGATTATTTTTTTACACACTGTACATCAATATTTAGGTATGTTAAATGTTTATTTTAGCAGATTTGGCAATGCTGAGTGGTTTCCCCTGCTAATCGTTTTTCCGTGAGAAGAAGACACTTTTCCAGTAAAAATTACCCTTTATTTATTGTCTAGTCACTACATAGTTTAAAGCAAAGTTGCTTTTCGCGTCTGTCTGTATGTATGTTTGATTAAATCTTTAAAACTACACAATAGACTTTGATGTAACCTCTTTTAAATAGATGGAGTGATTCAAGAGGAAGGTTTTTATGTATAATACTTGCCGGGAAAACATCTTATTCCCACGGTAAAATGAGTTGCAGCGGGCGCAGCCGCTGGGCGGCCCACTAGTTATTAATACATACATACATATATCACGCCTTTATCCCTTGCGAGGTAGGCAGAGCGTTAAGGCGCTCTGCTGAAGTAAGGCCGATGAAAAGCGTTACTTTCGATCCAGTTTTTAAAATTGTTATTGATGCTAACAAGACCTCAAAAAAATATATGACATACTCAAAGATATTGTCTAGTAGTAACACTATCGTATGACTCGATTGGTTAGATATATTTTAATGAAAAAAATCTCAAAAAGAGCATTAAAAATATTTTCAAACCAATTTTATCGTTACTTGGACAACTATTTTGATATAGTTTCTTGATGTAGAATATTCCTCTTTTAATGCCCTAAAAATAACACTATCAGGTTTTAGTGGATGAACAGATTTTAATTCAACAAATCAATTTTTTCCAAAAATTAGAACGGTTCTCGCCGACAAACCAACCTCCCAATGACATCCCGCACCGCCCGCTACCCCGCCAGTACCCAAATGGCTCTTGCCAGCGTCGGTACTGTGTCAAAATTTCCCACAAAATTTACAAATATTTTTTCGTAATTATTACGTCGCTCATTTTACTTACGCGTTTGTGACATGGACAGATTGATTGATAAAATACTTTATGGCTGACACCAGAAGGCGTAGTTTAAGTTTGCGCTTATTATTACGTCGGTTATGTCTTTTGGCGAGACGAGCAACAATTTTATCATAGCTATCGCTTCAGCTAGCCTTGACGATAGACGATATTTTATCTATAAGACAATGAAAAGCAAAAGTCTAACTGAGTCTTTTTACTTATAATAAGAAAGGAGTGATACATAACTAGTAATTCACTTTAAATATTTACAGGGTGCATTCTGAACATGAGTAACGTTTTTACAGTAGGTACCAAGTAATTTTTAATAAATTTTTTTCGAGATAACTCTTTGCTTCATCTGAACAATTTTCCCCCGATAACTTATTACAGAAACCGACACAGCGGTGCGTAATTAGATCCAGTGGGTGGTCATTCTACCACAGACCAGAGATATCATGTGCGCGCACGCAAATATATTTTTTTCTATGCGTTAAACGCACAAGCGTTTAACGCATCGGACGGAGCGAGTAGTGATATTTTTTAAGTCTGACGACGATGTTACTTACGTACGCCAAGATCTTGCCACCTGAATAGTCTGTGATACCCATACGCTGTTCTGTGGTCGGGTTGGTATGGGATTTAGACGTACAAACAAATCTATGCAGAGAGCAGTCTTACCAGCTTCTACACAATTACATTTTTTTTATGTTGCTCTTTGTCACGCTTTTGACAGCTGCTCACTCCGCTCGTCTGGCTCGTGGGTTGAAATCTCGGTTTTATTTATGACCGCTGTGTTCATTTTTAAGACAATTTAAATGAAATGGAAATAGCATGAAAAAATTCATGCATATGAGTATGACCATGAAAATGAGCATGTGTATTAGAAATCATGGACAATAAAATCAACATGAACATATTACAGCATTTAAATTAGCATTGGCGTGAAAATGGGCATGAGAATAAACACGAGATGTCACTACGCACACACTACACGAACTTTAAAAGACCTTAAAACGTTTCGGATATAAAGTAGTTTTACTTTCTTTGGTATAGTTGTATTTTTTGGCGAATTCTTGATTTAAGGTGACAGCTGTCAAACTAAAACTATAAGTTTTTAGGGTAATATGGCACTTTCTATGTAGGAGTAGTATAAAAGTGAAAATAGATGGCGTGGTTTAGGAGCTAGATATGAACTTTTATGTTCATACTGACGCTTCCATCAAAGAGATAACAATATAGTAATAGTAGTACCCAGTATCCCGTTGCGCGCCAACTATATTTCCTTAATATAACGTGGTACTTGACATATTCTTCAGAACAAAATATTTAAGTGGTCTGTGGCCCTAGAAAGTCCCTAATTGTAGGGCTTGACGAGATATTTTTATACTTTCAATAAATAAATTTCAGTAAATGTAGACCAATTGATAAATTGGAACAAAAGAGGTAGTGAAATAAATATTAAAAAGAAAAAACTAGAAAATTAGGCCTTCAATTAAGCGCATAATTATGAGTGAGGCTACGCCTAGGGCAATTGTGAACTAAATAGGGGCCTGATTTTAATTTTAAGATATTGAAACGAATGAGTACCGAAATTCAGTTACTTTTGCACTACTATGCACTTTTTTGAGGTAATTGCACTTATAGTTTGCATTATTTTTTAATTTTCAAAACAGTTATTTTTCTAAAATATTCAATGGCGTTTGCGTTCCAGTTACCTTTACGCGTACTTTTTTCTATTCTTTATTATTATTTTTTTATTTTTATCCGACCGGCTTGGAAAAAAGATTATGTTTTTTATGGGATGTGACACTTAATTAAAGTCATTTGTAAGCTTCTTAGTTTTATATTTGCTATAATAACAAAGACCCATGTCCTGCTCCCTGTGGCTATGGAAGTAGAAGAAGGAATAACCTATTCATATATATTCTAGTATTTCACGGGCTACAGCCCAAGTCTACGGATGTTGGCACTTGAGCCGGCGGCATAAACAAAAAAAAAAAACAATGAAGTACCTACCTATAGCAAAAAGCAAGCGTGACAGAGGGCTCCAGCGCAAAACGCCATTTAAAATTTTAGTAGAATATCATTTAAGAATATTAAAAAGGAATGCAAACTAAAAGTGCATATATCTTGAGAACGGTAAATCGTAGAGCAAATGTAACAAAATTTTCGTACTTACTCAACTTTTAGCACATTTTCCGACTTTGGACCATTTTTTATTATCAATTAAATCTTTGTTTACACCTTTATGAGTCATTCATAATCATCTTTTGTACAATCTATTCAAACTTTTTTTAACTACATAGAATCTGAGTCGCGTCGGCTAGATTTTTAAACATATTTCAACCTATGTTCCTTGGGGAAGTTGTTCAGTTTCAAAGACAGGCTCATAGAAGGAACTTAGTAGGTACTTATACTTATATCCTTTGTAATTAAATTTGTGTGTTTTAACTAGCTATTAAAGTCTTTTTAGGCCTTCTTCCTCTTCTGCGTCTATCCATCTACCCACATTCATATTAATTTCGTTACATTATCACAAAAAATAATAATTCACGTGTAGAAGTAAAAGTTCCACGGCCGGGATAAAGCTAAAAAATACTTAAAAGGTGGTCGGACTGCGGTCATGTCCATAAAACACGCGAGGTGCGAGTGCGTAGTGTGCGAGCGCCAGATGATGTCTCAGAGCGCGGGGAGCGCGGGCGGCCCCCCACACCTCACCCCCTGAAATCGTGATTTGAGCACCAGATCCTGGCCTTAACGGCCGTAAGAATACGGCCACTATCGCCGCGTCTGACTTTTTTGAGGAGTGTTTTCCAAGGTTGTTTCAGAAAACATGTGTATCACTATAGTGACAGGTTGTCAGGCTGTCGCCTAAAAATTGTAATACACCAATACTCTCAAGTCCCTTAGTCGCCTCTTACGATACCCGCGGGAAGGATGTGGGGTGACGCTAGTCTATGCCGGCAACACACGGCAATCTAAGCCGGCATCACACGGCATAATACAGTGAATTAATTTATTAATACATAATACAATGAATAGTAAACAGGTAAAACCAAAAAGAACTGAACAAGGAATAGAAATTAAAAAAATTAAAAGACAAAATACTTACTTTAATGTAATGTTATAAGAAATGACCGACCGACGACCGATGTGGCGCAGTGGTAGTGCGACTGCCTTTGACGCAGAAGGTCCCGGGTTCGATTCTCGGTGGGTCACTCACAAAGTTGATATTCATCACTTTGTGAATTTGTTCCCAGTCTGGTTATGACATTGCGGGCTGAACCACCTGATTGTCAGAAGTAAGATGGTTCCGTGTTTCGGATGGCACGTTAAGCCGTAGGTCCCGGTTGCTGTCTATGATCACTTAGACGGCGGTCGTTACACAACCATGTCAGAAGCCTGCTACTTGTAAAAGGCGGTTGAAAAATTCTGACACTAGGGTTCATCGGGTCGTTAGACGACTCGGTGTCCCACAAGAAAAGAAAGAGTAACAAGAAATTAGTTCCTTACTTAAATAAAATTAAATGAGATCATTAATCTTAAGATTCACAGAATTCTTAACATGCAAACCTTGTTCTAGATAACAAAGAAAACCGCTTCGAGATCCGTTCAGTACCAAGTTCACGACATTATCGCTAACATACCTGTTGACACAGCACAGCCAAACAGATTCATTACTTTCATAAATAGTTCGTTACTCTCAGTAACTTACTTTTAACCTATATTATTATCAAATGATTAACTTATTAGTTTGATGACTCAATGTTTTCAAGGAGTCGAATCACATTAGATACTTGAATCCACTTGCAAGTCATATCTGTAGGTAACCGGCGATCACACAAACAACAAACTTTAGTTCCTAAGAGCTAGGTCCTTATTAATCGACTTCGAAAAAGAGGTTATTCATTTCTACGCGTAGGTATGTGCGGTGTAAAAAAATGCTGGACTTAATCCTTTCTTCTGGAAATACTTTCTTCATTATTATGTCGGCCTGAGTTCCTAGGGGAAAGTTGTAGAAATTTATATACTGGTTTACCGCTAAAATTACCTAGTAACTCTGTAGGTGTATATGCAAAGTTTTGAAATACGAGTAGTATTGGTAAGTAACTGATAGATAAGTTACGTTACGTGAGTCTCTTATGATATTTGTCTGAGCAATTTTGAATTTGAGGAGACGCATACGTACCTACTTAGATATTTATTTATACTCGCTCAACTAGAAGATTTTTGTTATTTGTTATTATTTTTAGAATTACAGATGACTGTTCAGTAATAGTTTTTACACGATACATATTATTTTGTTAACTCCACTGTGTAGCCGGTTAAATTTTTTACTGAATTAACATTTATTTCAGCCTAATACCTGTATTTACCTTGTAAAGATAACTAAGGAGACTTACTTATCAATTGTATTACTCATAGAGACACTTATCAGTGATGTGCAATGTTGTGATGTTTCTATAAAAGTGGATCGATTAGTTTGTAAAGTATCAGTTTCCACTATGGCTACCTTGAGCATAATTTCTATTGTCGTTTTGGTTGCGGTAAGTAGCTTTAATTAAATATGAAGTTGAATTAGAAACTGCAAATTCTTTAACCTTAACAACTGTCCACTGCTTATCATGGGCCTATCAGGGGGGTATTGCCATTATACGCGGTGTAAGGGACAGTGTAACGAAAACTTTGCAGGCGTGATCAGACCATGAAACTGAACATCTTTTTCTATAGGGGTTATGTTGTGAAACAAAATGTTTTATTTTTGAGTTCCTATACAAAGTCACTCAGCTGATCGGGAATTTTGTATGGAAGGTCGAAAAATATTTTTTGTTTCCTAACATAGCCCCAATATAAAAAGTTGTTCAGTTTCATGGTCTGAGCACGCCTGCAAAGTTTTCGGTACACCGTACCTTACACCCCGTATACCAACCAGGCTTAGCAAGCGGATTGGCGCAGTGTAACACGTGGCGTTCAGGGAACGCTGCTGCCCATTCCCTACATAATTAGCCCTTAGGCTGGTTTCAGAGCGGCGCGTCTCAGCAGCGCTGCCCAGGCGCGCGCGGCTCGGGCGCGCGCCTGGGAGCGCGTTCGCTGTGAAACGACATTCAGACGCGCGCGCTTCGTTGTGGTGTACGGTCGAGTGCAGAGAATCATTATGCCAGCAAACGTAATCACTATATTAGCTATATACGTTATATGGAAAAGAGTGCAACAACGACGTCTTAAAAGATTGCTCTGAAACGCTACTGGCAATCGAAGGAGATCCGACCGCGGCGCGGCCGAGACGCGGCCCAAGACGCGTCACTATGAAACGCTACATACAATCTAGTGTAATGCAAGGCGCGCGCGGCTGGGCAGCGCTGCCGAGACGCGTCGCTTTGAAACCAGCCTTAGTCTGCAAATTCTTTGAGAGTAAAATAATCTCCGTATCTATAAGGCGTGCGATTAAAGAAAGGATCTGTAAATGGCGGCTGATTGTCATGCTTACTCTCTCCCACTGAGGCTTTTATTTATTATTTATTTATTTATTTAACTGTTTATTGCACACAAGATAAACACAGGGCAATCACATTTAGACAAAAAACACAACAGGCACTACTTATTTCTAAAAAGAAATCTCTGCCAGCAGTCCTACGGTAGAGAGATAGCATAAGGTGAGGCTGATGACCGTGCACAATATTTAATACGAAATTCCTTTTACATACCTGGCGTTCATGCTTTCTCCCTCACACTTATGTAACCGCCACCATTTAAAGATCGTTTCTTTATTCGCACGCCTTATACTAAATTAATGTTAATGGTGTTTCGTATAACTCGTTAATATTTTTAAAATCTGTTTTAGGCGCAGTCGTTGACAGCTGCGTCGGAACCAGTGGGGTTCGTGGAGAAATGTCCCCCAGGCAACCCACTGTGTCATGTCTGGCAACCCTGCGACTACCAGGGAGAAGTTGAGGTGAGTATTACCACGTATTACAGTTTGGCAAAAAAGAGTAGAGAAATAAGGAGGGCGCCACCTTCCTCGCGATCTGTCACATCTGACAGATCACGCGGAAGTACAGCAACAATTTTCATACAAAATTTTTAGTTCCATTTTATTTCGTTCCAAACACTTTTTGGCCAGACTGTACGTACAAATATAATCCATTTCTATATATTTTTTAATACAATAAATAAATACTTAAATAAAAGTGTACAAAACCCACTTTCGGCACCATGTTGTGCACCCAACGAAAATATTATAATGTGTAAAAAAAATATTCCGTGTGATGCTTAGAATAGCATCACCCCACATCCTTCCGGCGGGTGTCGTAAGAGGCGACTGAGGGACTCGAGTGTATTCCAATTTTTAGGCGACAGGCTGATAACCTGTCACTATAGTAATATACATATATTCTGAAACCACCTTGGAAAACAATCCTCAAAAATGTCAGACATGGCGATAGCGACCGTATTCTTACGGCCTTTAACGCTCTGCCTACCCCGCAAGGGATAAAGGCGTGATGTATGTATGTATGTATGTAAGAGTTTTCATCCTGCCATGACAGTGGACATGTAGAAAACGTTTTTTTAGAAACACGAGAAGTTTGGGCGCGTCTCGATGATGATTACTTTATATAATCTTGATATGCTATTCCTACCAACTCGTTTTACTGCACCATAGTAAATAGGACCAGTCCTATGAGTATTTAGAGTTGTTTTTTTTGAACCTGTATAAATCTTTACCGTGTGATGCCGGCTTAGATTACCGTGTAATGCCGGCTTAGAATAGCATCACCCCGTTCCTTTCCCGCGGGTGTCGTAGGAGGCGACTAAGGGACTCAAGGGGGCCCCTTAGGCCCCTCACATAGACTTATAATATACTAACGTGTCGGGCCTCAATTCTTGTCAGACGTGGCGATAGTGACCGTATTCTTACGGCCTGTTATAAAAAATCTATGTAAGTAAAACTGCTGAGCTTGCATAGACTCCCTCTTGACCGCTGAAAAGCATAGTCATCATTCTAAACCTAGTATCCCGATCCAGTCAGTCCGTCCCGATCCTCCGAGCGCGGCTCACACATTATTCTCTGATTCAATTTCTGTATATTTCTATTTCTCATTTAAATTCTTTCTAAAATCTATATTTTTTCTAAGTTAAAATAAATTTAATTCCAGTTCTTTAAAAAATAGTTTTTTTTAAAAACCGCTGACGTCGGTCCCTCATAACATTTGGTGGCAGCGTAAAGGGATTCCAAAAAATCCCCGGACTCCTCCGTGTAAAACTTCTATATCTTAACAAAGTGAAGTAAATCATAAAGTGCTAAAAACTATAAAAATAAAATCGCAGTGAATAAAACTCTTGTTTTGAACTATAACTATATTTAAGTGCTGTGTTGGTGTAAATTGATGTTCCATTGGATATGCATCTTCGTGGAAACAGTGGCCAAGACTTTGCCACTATGCATTTCTTCGCTGCAGTACTGTGAGTTCTGTCTGTCCATTCTTATCACTTCCAGACTTTGCGTGGGCGCCGTATTGAATATCTGTGCCTCAACTCAGTGACTAGACTTTGTTCAAATAAAATAATACAGGGTCTTATTTCTACGAAGTATATACTTTAGTTATGGTGAAAGGTGAAAGTAATAAAGGCGAAAGCAGTAAAGGTGAAGGTCCAGAAATTGTCATGGCGCCGATAGATTTGAACATTTTGTTGAAATTCATCAACAAATTTGATGGGACCCGCGAAAAATTGAACGCTTTCTTAACCAACTGCAAAAATGCCATCACCCTGGCTGATGTTACTCAAACTGACATTCTCTTCAAGTACCTACATTCTGAGCCAATTAGAAGGAAGGGCTGAAATCGCGTGCTCCATAAAAGAGTTTGATAAGTGGGAGCAACTCGAAACATTTCTTTTAGAAAATTTTGGGGAGAAGAAACACTATGCTCATTTGTTAACTGAACTTCAAACTTCAAAACAATTACCTAATGAGCCAGTCAACCACTTCGGGCTTCGTGTAGAGACCTGCTTAAGCAAATTGCTAACGGAAATAAATGTCTCAATCCCTACAAACAAGAAAATGGAATTAGCAGGCCGTGTAGCAGCTATGGAAGACCTAGCGTTACACACTTTCATAGTAGGACTTAATTCACGATTATCTACTGTACTGAGGTGCCGTAACCCGAAGAACTTGAACGAAGCCATCAGCTTCGCAGTGTCTGAAGAAAAAATTTACCAATATTCAAATTCAAGGCCTTCAACTTCTTATCACTCTGAATCACCTCGTTCTCGCCCATCGAACCGAGAACATTTCTTTAA
Organism: Keiferia lycopersicella; assembly: GCA_029255805.1. Classification (NCBI taxonomy): domain Eukaryota; kingdom Metazoa; phylum Arthropoda; class Insecta; order Lepidoptera; family Gelechiidae; genus Keiferia; species Keiferia lycopersicella. Next base: position 11,814,001 of record JARACZ010000004.1, on the reverse strand, counting down.
ACCTTCGATGCACACATCGCAGCCATTAGCCATCACTAACTCCAGCAACCCTCCGGTTTGCAGATATTGCAAGGCCGAAGGTCACACTATTGACCGATGCAGGAAACGCGAATTTAATAACAACCGCCGTCAGAATTTTGGCTCTCCTCAAGGTCAAAATCAAAGAGCATTTGTCCGATCTGGACAAAATTCAAATGGGCCAAACAGGTCTTTCACACAAACGCGTAACGTTAACCACATCCAAGAAAATTCATCGGATGATGTTTACGTCGTAGAAACTCCCGATGACCACGTTGATCGAAATCATTTAAACTAAACAATGTCCCGCATCGACGTCGCACGGGACAATCGAGCAGAAAGGCCGACGTCCATTCTATATCCTCTGTATCGCAAAAGGCTAATCAACAGGGTAATAAACAGTCCCAAACCGACAGCCACTCTGAATCCTCTGTATCTCGCACTATTAAGCGAAAAGTCAGTAAGACTCTCTCTGAATCCTCTGAATCCTCTGTATCTCGCACTAATAAGCGAAATGAAGTCAGTAAGACTCTCTCTGAATCCTCTGAATCCTCTGTATCTCGCACTATTAAGCGAAACGAAGTCAGTAAGACTCTCTCTGAATCCTCTGTATCTCGCACTATTAAGCGAAATGAAGTCAGTAAGACTCTCTCTGAATCCTCTGTATCTTGCTCTGCTAAGCAGCAGCCAATAAACCATAATCACTCCGAATCCTCTGTATCGTCCGTATCTTGCTCTGCTAAACAGCAGCCAATCAACAATAATAATCACTCCATATCATCTACGGCGATGAAATCCTCTGCGTCCTCTGAATCACCTGAATTTTCGACGTCTTCTAAATCCTATGCATCTGTCGTATCCGGGAAAACAAGACAGGTTTCACCTTCTAAATCCTCTGTATCTGAAAAAATTCAAACTAAGAATCTAACCTCTAAAGCCAACAATGAACCATTTAATATCTATGAAGTCTTTGTTAATAAGGGTAATAGACACTTAGCTCATGTCATGCTTAAAACTGAACTAGCTGATCGTCCTCTTTCATTTTTAGTCGATTCTGGATCTAGCGTATGTCTCCTTAGACAGCAATCCATTAAAAGGCATCCAAAACTCGTTGATGAGAAAATCTTACTAAAAGGAATCAATTCAGATGGTGGTCTTGTAGAGACCCTTGGTCACTTTGACCTCAAACTTTTCCCAAATATCTCGCCAGACATTTCTTATCAGTTCCATGTCGTTGACGCAATAAGCCTTGAGTATGATGGTATTATAGGTGGCGATCTGATGGATGACCTAGGCGGAATAGTTGACTATACCAGAGACACCCTTCAAATCCGTCACGTTATAGTGAGAATAAAGTTCCATGAACCTGTATATACGATATCTCCCAGAACCGAAACCGTAATAGAATGCACTGTCAAAAACCCAGAATTGAAAGAAGGTATAATCGTTGACCAACACATCTCTGAATCACTGCTAATTGCTAATTGCATTGCTAAAGTCAAACCCAACAACCGTATTAATATTACAGTTATAAATACATCTGAAGATCCTATCACTGTTAACCCAAATCTGAATCTTGAGCTAGAACCATTAAATGAAGAACCTATTCATTCAATTAAAAGCCAACAACATTCCCATTCAAATGCAATTAAAAGAACGCAAAAGGTCCTAGAACAGTTGCGCATCTCTCATCTTAATCAAGAAGAGTCTGAGCATCTTGTTGACGTTTGCTCTAAGTACTCAGATATCTTTCATCTGCCTGACGATCAATTAACTTCTACATCCAAAATTGAGCATAAAATTAGAACTGAAAGTGACAATCCTATCCACACTAAATCTTACCGTTTTCCCGAATGTCATAAAAAAGAAGTAGAGAAGCAAATCACGAAAATGTTAGAGCAAGATATAATTTCCCCTTCAATTTCTCCATGGTCTTCTCCTATCTGGATCGTCCCTAAAAAGATGGACGCTTCTGGAGAACGAAAATGGCGCGTCGTAATTGATTATCGCAAACTGAACGACATAACCTATCGGTGAAACATACCCAATTCCTCAAATATCCGAAATCCTAGATCAATTAGGTAAAAGCAAATATTTCTCAACCCTGGACTTAGCTTCCGGATTTCATCAAATCCCGATTGCGGAAAAAGACGCTCCCAAGACAGCATTTTCTGTTCCTCAAGGACATTTCCAATTCAACCGAATGCCATTTGGGCTTAAGAATGCCCCATCCACTTTCCAGAGGCTTATGAATACATGTCTTGCTGGACTCCAAGGCATCAAATGCTTTGTGTATCTGGATGACATAGTCATCTATTCTTATGATCTTGATACACATATCAAACATCTATCTGAGGTCTTTCAACGACTCCGAGATTTCAATCTCAAACTCCAACCTGACAAGTGTGAGTTTCTTCGCACAGAAGTTTCTTATCTTGGACACATAATCAGTGCCGACGGTGTGCGACCTAACCCTGATAAAATCAAAGCAGTAAACCAATTTCCAGTCCCGAAATCGCCAAAGGATATTAAGTCATTCCTAGGCCTTGCTTCCTATTATCGGCGCTTCATACAAGACTTTTCCAAGTTATCTAAACCCTTAACTTCGTTACTCAAGAAAAATGTCCCTTTCGTCTGGAACACAGAACATCAATTAGCATTCGAAAATCTTAAGCAGAAACTAATCTCTGCCCCTGTGCTCATATATCCGAATTTCGAGAAACCGTTTATCCTTACTTGTGATGCCTCAAACTATGCAATTTCCGCCATCCTGTCACAAGGTGAACAAGGTAAAGAACACCCTATTGCCTATGCTTCACGAACACTAAATAAAGCAGAGTGTAATTACAGCACTACCGAAAAAGAACTGCTAGCTGTCGTGTTCGGCTGCAAAACTTTCCGGCCTTACCTGTATGGCCGCAAATTCACCATTGTCACAGACCATAGACCACTACGATGGCTATTCAATCATACCGATCCCAGTAGCAAACTTCAACGCTGGCGTCTTAAACTTGGCGAATACGAATTTGATGAAATTGTATATAAAAAGGGAAAACTCAACTGTGCCGCAGATGCTTTGTCTAGGTATCCTGTAAACCCAATAAATACTCCACCTTTCATAGATGTAAACCAACAAGATGAAAGCCCTATTCTACCTCCTGACGAAATCCAATTCGATGAAAACCTGTTTCCAGACCTAAATCCGTTATCATACAACTCTGATGAACAACTCGATCCTTTTCTCGGAATAGGTGAATCTGTTGCACCTACAGAAAACTTAACAAACTTACCATTATCAAATCCACCTGTAATTCCAGTTCCAAGTCCTCAAACCTTACCTTCATCAAATCCAACTCCTGCTCCGAGCCCTAGAAGTGAAATACAAAATCCTGGTCCATCTTCAGCTCCTGTAAATCAAAACCCGACTCAACAACCGGAATCTAATTTAACAGATCCACTCCAATTTCTTGAAGATGATGACACATACAGTAAGTGTTTAAAGGCAATTAATAATCAATCATTTACTCCTGTTGTAAATGTAATAGAACATAATGAAAGCATACTAAAATCAAAATCGAAAATAATTATAATACCTACCTCTGTAGACCTTGACGAATCTAACCCCTATGTAGAAGAAATACTTGCCAATCATGGTGATACCACGGAATTCCTTGAGAAAGAAAGAAGTCTTTTCTCCTCCAATGTCATAGAATTGAAAGGCCAAACCTACCATTTCCTTTTCGTGAAAGTACATCATTTTGATGAATCTTCTTACTCCGACATCTTCCAAGCCCTGAAAAATCTAAGAAACAACTTATTAATATCAAATGACCCAATCGATGACATCTCCATATCTGATTTCAAAAATCCATTCGAAAATCTTGCTTTTCTGAGAATATATAATATAATACTTTACCTTTTCAATCACACTAACATCACCGTCAACATTTATCATAATAATATCATATATCCTGTCCCCAGCGAAGTTCCAAAAATCCTGAAAGAAAACCATGACATTCCTATCGCTGGACATCTTGGCTGTACTAGAATGTATAACCGAATCAAAGAAAAATACTTCTGGAAAAATATGCGTACTGATATTGACCAGTATGTCAAGAATTGTGGCCAATGTCAAGCAAATAAAGCCTTACGCTTAACCAACAGAGCCCCGATGCAAATTACAACTACTTCTACAAAACCTTTTGAGCGGGTAGGTCTTGATATTGTTGGACCTCTTCCCGAAGCAGGCCCAACCAAATTAAGATTTATACTTACCATGCAAGATGACCTAACAAAATACTCTATCGCATACCCTATTTCAAACGCCACAGCGGAAGAATCCTGCGAGTGTGTCGTGCATTTTATCACAGTTTTCGGCATTCCCAAAATTATACTTAGTGATCAAGGTGTCAATTTCACAGCTGATCTATTCAAGAAAACCTGTGAATTTCTAAAAATAAAACAGCTATGGTCAAGCCCCTATCACCCTCAAACTCAAGGTGCGCTTGAGCGTAGTCATTCCACTTTGAAAGAATATTTAAAATCATACGTGAACGAAAACCAAACCGATTGGCATAAGTTCGTGTACACTGCCATGTTGGCATACAACACCAGTGTGCACACTACTACTCAGTTCACACCATATGAACTGGTCTTCGGACACAAGCCCTATATCCCAGACTCTGTATATGAGTTGCGATCTGACCTGACATATCCCGAATATGTTAAGAAATTACATCACCGACTCAAATTGTCACGCGACAAAGCACTCGAAAATATTCAGAAGTCCAAGGAAAGATCAAAAGCTTACTATGACCAGCGTTCCCGGCCAGTCAAATACAAAGTAGGAGACATGGTGTATCTCAAAAATCATTTAAGGTTGCGAAAAGCTCTTTCCTCAACTTGGAAGGGCCCCTATAAAGTCATAAGCGTCCATTCTAATAACACCCTGACGCTCTTAATCAATCGACGCCATGTGAAACATCACTTCGACGAAGTGAAACCTGCTTAGTTGTGAATAGATAAACATTTAGGTAGTAGATCATTAAACCTTAGAAATAAAATTATTCTATTATTCTATTCCAGTTCTACCATTTCGCTTACGTATGGAACCCTCGTCGAGCCCATACAAAGTAACCCAGGAGTTTATTTCAACCCTTTGGGACACATGAAAATAACTAGTGAAGATCTTAATATACTTGTTCCTATGGAGATTTCTTATATTCCTTCACACTTAGAAAATATTAACAAAGCCCTTGGCACATCCCGATTCCTGTGTCAGCAAAACGAAGTAATAGAGGATATAGAATGTCATAACTCTCTACAGCCTTTGCAATCGCGTTATTATGATATTTTAAAAGACTATGAAGCTGTTTCCCATCTTATCTCTAAACGGTCAAAGCGTTCTGCGTGGATTGCTGGAGTTGGCACAGCTTTTAAACATATTTTCGGAACTATGGACGAAGATGATGCCATTATGTACAACAGCGCTCTTCAAACTCTCCAGAATAATGATAAAAAAATAACATCTCTTATTAAACAGAACATTTTATTAGCGTCATCGGCAATTAAAAACTTTAATGAGACCCTAAAATCAATGAATGTAAATGAAGCTCGTTTGAATGACGCTGTCGAGAAGTTGACTGTCGATTTAAGAAATCTGTCTATTGTTTCAAATGTTTTGAATGTTAGAATAAGCATTAATGAAGTTATTAATATTATCGAGACTAGCTTATTAACACTTTCTTTCAAAGTCGATGATATGTTGAACTCTATTTTGTTTACAAAAAGCAACGTTCTGCATCCTGCGATCCTAACGCCAAATCAATTGTATAAAGAACTTATTAATAGTGTAAGTCATCTACCTAGATTTAGAGAATTTCCTATTCAAATAGATTTAGATACTATTCATAGAATAATGATTATATCCGAGTTAAGTTGCTATAGCATAGACAATAAAATTATATTTGTAATGAAAGTTCCACTCGTACATCACACAGAATATTATCTGTACAGGAGTATTCCGTTACCTGTGCCTCATGATTCACAGAATCCTAACTCCTACGCAATGATAATCCCAACAACGGAGTACATTGCATTAAGTGAAGACAAAACATCCTTCTGTACCTTATCATTGCTGAACTCATGTAAACAACTTGGTACTCAGTTGTTCATATGTAACAAGGTAAATGAATACTCATCTGTAGATTCAAGCTCTAGTTGCGAGTTAAAAATAATGACTAGGAGAATATCTTCCTTACCAAAATCATGTAATGTCAGATTTTTATCCGGAAATGTGAATGTTTTAGAGAAACTAAACGATGACAAATGGTTGTATGTTCAATCCGAAACTAGTAAGTTATCAATTGAATGTAACTCAGACCTAACTGAATTAAGTCTATCCGGTACAGGTGTCCTAAATCTACCTGAAAATTGTATTGGATATTTTAAGAATATTCGTTTATTTTCTAAGTCTAGCCCTAAAATTAGTATTAATGATATAAATTCTGATTTTAATCTAATTAATGATAGTTGCTGTAATATTGAGAAATTTAAAAGTCACTTACCTTCTATGTCATACATTAACTTAACATCGTTAAATCTTGAAAACTTGTCTGCATTTAACAGTAAAGCCAATGATATACTTACCGATTTAGAATCAATAGATAAACAACCAGACATATTAAAGTCAATTAACTATACTTACCCTTCATTATCTATAGTTAGTATACTAAGCATTTTTATAGTTATAGTCTATCTTACATTTAAGATGAAATGTTATGTAAAATGCCGCCGTCCTGGCCCTAAACCCGAAGATCCTGAAAATATTGAAATCCCTGAAATTGTAGAGTCACCCTCACGTCCTAGAATCAAGGTCATGTAAATTTAATATTTAGCATAAACTTCGCATTCTTAAAATGCGTAAGTTTAGTCTTCCCCGGGGAGTTGTTATAAAAAATCTATGTAAGTAAAACTGCTGAGCTTGCATAGACTCCCTCTTGACCGCTGAAAAGCATAGTCATCATTCTAAACCTAGTATCCCGATCCAGTCAGTCCGTCCCGATCCTCCGAGCGCGGCTCACACATTATTCTCTGATTCAATTTCTGTATATTTCTATTTCTCATTTAAATTCTTTCTAAAATCTATATTTTTTCTAAGTTAAAATAAATTTAATTCCAGTTCTTTAAAAAATAGTTTTTTTAAAAACCGCTGACGTCGGTCCCTCATAACAGGCCGTTAACGCTCTGCCAACCTCGCAAGGGATAAAGGCGTGATTTGTGTATGTGTGTATGTATGTATGTATAAATCTAAATTCCCAGGTGTCCTGCCGCGACTGCAGCACGCGCGTGATCTGCACGCCTCAGGGAGGCTGGGTGTCTCCGTGCTGGCTACCAGGGCTCCACAACTGCGTGGGCGGTAGCTGCGTGAGACAACCCGGCCCCGAGTGCCGGGACGAACCCGACGTAACGACAACGTCAACTGCCCGCCCGACTACAGAACCCGAATCGACAGCAACTGTCGGGCCGACTACAGTCCTATAGTCTGATACAGTCCTAAGGAGTGCATATTTCGAAAGTTACATTGTAAACTAAATATCACAATCAGAATAAATGAATTCGGTGACTTTAAAAACGTGTTTTTTTGGGTTTCGTATCCAAAAGGTCAAAACTACTTAGTATTACTGAAACACTATTTGCCGTTTGGTGTCTGCAGAGTTGAATAGCGCCACTTTCTCTCTTCCCGTGGGTCGTAAGATCGAGGGATTAACCCGACCCAAGACTGGTCCTGGAGAAGGAGCCAGAAACCCGGAACGGGGTCTCCTTCAGGCGCGTGTGACAGAGGTCTGTCGTGCGGTAGACTCCTGCAGCCGACCTGGCTCCGCACGTATCGACTCGTTGTTCCTGCGGTATCAGCCGTGAAGCCGACAGGGTGGGCAACCCTGCGTTTTCCAAGGCAACGCAGTGTCTGCGGTCTTGCCTCAGACACTGAATAAATCGTCTAGAATCACAGAAGTATTTCTTTCTTTTGCGCTGCGTTGTGCCTTAAGTGTATAATATATATATATATATATATATATATATATATATATATAAACCGTGTCAGTTAGAGAGTTGAATCTATCGCAGATGCCTTAATTCTGTTGTCTCTGTTACAAAAAATACAAAAATATAGGAAAGAATAAAATATAAAATCAAATAAAAATATCTACGTATTTTAGTTCGATACTTTCTACGAATGTTTGGAAGCTGTCATGAACGGCAATTTATGGACATAATCTATATTACTGGTACTATTTGCCGATATAACAATAAAAACAGAAATGATATTTAAACGGGCCGTCACAATAAACGTAAAAGGGGTTTAGATTAACGGGGTTTTAATTCCATTTTTAAATAAGTACAGACACGGAACCCTTCGTGCGCGAGTCTGCCTTGCATTTGCCAGATGTTTTCTAATTCAGTTACATTTTTGTATGTATAAAAAGTTGCGTAGGTAGTATTGCGGTTACAAATCCCCCCCATCCTGAGCTGCCCTTTGCATCGGGGGTCGGGAGCTTTCGGCTCGTGTTTACATCCCGGCCCAGCGGCGTATTTGCGTTCGTGTGTTCAGTACTGCCTCGAAATCCGCACGGGTTTGCAACGCTCAGTGTGCGTCTCCATTAAAGCGGGGCTGCGCTAAGCTAAGGCCGCGTTTCCCATGAATATCCTGTTCAATCGCACAGACAACAGACGTCCAACACTTCTTTCCACAACTGAGCCCGGTCGGGGTGTAATGTAACTACGTATAGAACCCGTACAGATAGACAATCGATCTGTGAATGTCGGCCGATTGTCGCGCTTTCGCTCTCCCACTGAGGCACTTACATATACTCGTATTTTCCAGGCGTTCATGCTTTCTCCCTGACACTTAGGTAATCGCCGGTATTCACAGATCGTTTCTTTATCTGATGATGTTATACGCTACGTTGTAACTGCCGCGGGGTCAATTGTAGTTTTTTTATTGTCGGTGTACCAATAAAAAAAATAACTGATTTCTATTGGACACGGATCCTCATGACAAATGCTATCCCAAAATTCAAATGTGTACCTACGCGATTCAAAGCTCGTACTTTGTACTGTGCACGGGTTTATAAAGATGACGTTACAAGGCCATCCGGATTTCACGGCAACACTACCTTCTCACTTGCTCTTCTCCTCTGTTGATGATCTATGACTATTACGCCTTCTAATCAAGACTGCGACTCGCCCTCTTCTTCTAAACACGGAAACGGAAATACGCGTCCCGGCGCACGCAACTCTACCGCTGCCGGCTAGCTGGTCTCCGGGCCGGCTCTGCCCTCTCACTCGCTTATGACCAACCCTGCAGGAGCGAGCAGGATGACCTGTCAGTGTGGATGTTCCAACCGGGCCGGATTATAACCTGTTGTTACGGGCGTATCGACCGGCGGGGCAGCGAGTGCCAGTGTTGCCAACGTTCGCGATTTATCATGATTTAGGCTACTCGAGAAGTCTCTTTCTTTTCGTGTGGAACACCGGGTCGTCCAACGACCCAATGTACACTAGTGTCTGAGTTTTTGAACAGCCTTCTACAAGTAGCAGGCTTCTGACATGCTTGTGTAACGACCGCCGTCTAAGTGATCATAGACAGCAACCGGGACCTACGGCTCAACGTGCCATCCGAAAGACGGAACCATCTTTCTTACGGACAATCGGGTGGTTCAGCCCGCAATGTCCTAACCAGACTGGGAACAAATAGTGATTAATATCAACTTTGTGAGTGACCCTCGATAAGTGACTTCGCAGTGATTTATTCTCTCCGTTTTCAGTCATTGTGATACCAGTGACATTCAACTTTCATTCTATTGCCACTGTGATCCACACTTCAAACTGTTAGCAGACTACGAATATACCCAAACCAATTGAGACGCTATCGACTGTATCAACACTCAACTGAAGTTGTTTTCCTTGGGCAGACTTAGGCAAGAAGGTAACTTATCTAAAATCTTGCTCTTGCTCGAGGCATTGTGACAAGGATGGATGACTAATAAAATAGATGCTGTCACGAAGCGAGACGTACCATGAAATCTGACAGTAAAACTGGTCCACCGACTAAAAGTGGCTTAGAGTACTAAGGAAAAGTCTATCCTCAGGGAATATAATTTAGGCTATATCATCAAAAAATCCACTTCGTGCTATTACAGCCCCTAAGATTAAGCCAAATCATCCTTCGAGTAGCTGGCAACACCGTCTAAACGGGCAAGCGGGCAGTCCCGGCCGCGCCCCGTGCTAAACGCGCGTCTCCCGCGCGACGACCGCACCGCAGCCTTCCCTGGACAAACCGCCCTTAGTGCTAGTGCTCCGAAATGCTGGCGGCTGCCTCCCGGCCGCACTGAACGCACAACTCCAGGTGAATATGATATCCTAGTACTTTTTTGGACATTTCTGTCAAATAACTCGAGTTTTTCGATGTATGGGTAAATAAACTAGCACCGAATTGCGTCTCGTGCGAGATTTTCGCGCAATATTTCTTCTCGTAGGGGGTAGCCGCAGTGGCTAATTAAGGTACCTGCCTACTTGCCTACCTTAGTCTTTGTTTTAGTTATTTGGTTTTCTTGTGACGCAATAGGGATGTAGGCGAATGGTGTATGGGTCCCTAAGCGGATTACAGATAATTATTTGTTTCTAACAGGAAAACAATGAGTTCATTAATGGCCGTCATAATAATAAAAAACGTAAACCTACCCTCACGTTAAAAGATACAACTTAGTATTTATTTACACTAGACAAGAGACAAAAGGGTTCTAAAAACTATGTCTTAGAATTCAGAATGCTGCAAAGGTAACTAACACTGAAATTCAAGAGGTGATCCACTTTATTTAAATGCTTCTCTGATCTGAAAATGGATCTTATTAAGTAGTTTCATCAGGTCGTTCGACGATTCGGTGTCCCACACAAAAAGAAAAAGTGTAGAGATGGTTGGAGCTTAGGTCTCTAACTGTAAGGGCAAGATTCTTTGGGAAAAGAAAATGTCAGATTTTTAGTTTTAGAGGCTGGTTCAGTATTTTCAGGATTTCTTTGTGCGTTATGAAATAGATTTCATAAAAGGGAAATGGCAACAGTTTTGTAATAAGTATACCAGGCGGTAAGTAAAGAGATGAGTGCGAACTTCCGTTTATTTTTTGATTAATATGCCTAAAACCTCCTACGTCTGACGAATACTTTGCTAAAATCTGCATCAAAATATTTTTTTTCAATCGCGAGACAATCGCGCACAAACAAACATACATACAAGTCAAACTAAGAACCTCCTTTTTTTGATGACGGTTAATTACAATTCTTATAGCCGTACTAATTTGAATTTGTTTATTTTATACGCAGTTTTATTACCTTTGTTTCAAAAGCAAGCTAACTGCGGCAGTAAAAACGAACTAAACAGGAATCGGTTTACCTAGAAAAAGTGCATCGACCTCGCACCCAGCGTAAATAACTACTTCCATACATATCATGCTTGTAAACCTTGCGGGGTAGGCAGCTAGTTGACAGACGTAGTCTATGATAACCCCGGTTGTCTATGATAACTTAGACGTCTGTTGTTGAAAACAGTCAACCATCGCCGGTCGGTCATGGTTAACTAACATCACTTGACACCTACGACTCAGGCGCATCACACTGAACACACGACGGACCGCTAAAATATCGCAGAGGTCTGTCAGATCCATACTAGAAACGTCACTTCCCATACTAAAACGGCACTCGACGCTCGACGTCGACGGTCGACGCTGCGATAGCGCTGCGTTAACAGCGGTTGAGCGGTTTTAGTATGGAGATTGACATTTCTAGTGTGGAACTGATAGAACGCTACGATATTTCAGCGGTCCGTCGTGCGTTAAGTGTGCGATCCAGTGTCCCACACTAAAAAGAAAAAATAGTTAAAGTAGTAGGTGGTTGAAAAACCCTATCCGGATTTAAACTGTCGAAACACCCCAAAACATGCGGCAGGTATAAAAACCGCCTTAGAATGAATTTCTATAATAACAAACGCAAAAGTAATTTATGTACCTACAATACAAACAGTACAAATCTACAGCGATATTAAGGGGATTTTTATAAGCTTAGTAATCCACATTATATTTTGTACCTACGCTTTCTTGCGAAAAATTGCGCAATTTGTGAAAGTATAAGGAAAAGAAAGATTAGTCATTTTCATTCGGGAAATTTTGTGCTCATATTAGCTTCAGAAAACACCTGTAGTTTATCACGTTGGCAAGTGAATTTCCCAACGCAGTACATACATATATCACGCCTTTATCCCTTGCGGGGTAGGCAGAGCGTTAACGGCCGTAAGAATACGGTAGCTATCGCCTCGTCTGACATTGTCGAGTATTGTTTTCCAAGGTTGTTTCCGAAAACATGTGTATCACTATAGTGACAGGTTGTCAGCCTGTCGCCTAAAAATTGCAATACACCAATACTCCCGAGTCCCTTAGTCGCCTCTTACGACACCCGCGGGAAGGATGTGGGGTGATGCTATTCTAAGCCGGCATCACACGGCACAACCCAACGCAGTACAAGATATAATTGCATTCCCAGGGAGTGCTGCCGCCCATTCCCTTAATAATTATCCCGAATCGATTTTTACGACAGCCACGGGAAGGATTGGGGGAGTCCCATTTTCAGCAGAGGACTTTTGTAGGTGTTTATAGGATTCTCTCTCTCTCACACACACAAACACACACACACACACACACACACACACACACACACACACACACACACATATCACGTCTTTATCCCTTGCGGGGTAGGCAGAGCGTTAACGGCCGCTATCGCCACGTTTGACAAATATTGAGGTCACTTTCGGATGATTCATGTATCCCTGTAGTGACAGGTTGTCAGCCTTTCGCCTAAAGTTGTAATACACATGAAACCCTCGAGTCCCTTACTGGTTATCGGATTATATTGGCGTTGGATATGCGTCTGCCTTTACGTTGCTCTTTATGTGCGCCAATATAAATTAATTGGATATGCAGCGACCTTTTGTACTGTAGTCATTCCTTTTTCTTTCTATTTTCTCGCTCAAGCTTCACTTCAATGAATATCTAGGTAGGCCAGTTAAATATAGATGAACATTTTTATAGAACATCGCTTTTTATTATATTTTTTTAAGCAAGGTGGTAAACAAAACTCGTTATTTACAAAACATAAACCCGACTACGGTAATTCTCAAGTTATATTGTAAGTAAAAATTGGCCTTTTTGAATTCGGTAACGAAAATAGTGTGTATCAGTGTCGCGCTAGTAACGCACAACGCAGCGCTAAAATAACCTAACCGTAACGCGTGCGTCTGTCAGATCGATACTAAAAACGTCATTACTGTACGTACGTTTATGGAGCACCGAGGTCAAGTTACGCTGGTCACTAAGCGAATGAGCTATACATACATAGAACTAGTGTTGTTGTATTGAATATTTCATGCAAAATCCTTGATTTGCAAATAAGAACCAAAATTAAACAAAGAAAAAGTTAGGGATTCCGTACCTCGCCTGTACCAACGAATAGCTCATTCGCTTAGATAGTGTCACGACCAGCGTAACTTGACCTCAATGCTCTATACACGCACGTACGGGCGCACTGACAGTTACGCTGGTCGTGACACTATGTAAGCGAATGAAGTATATCACGTATTTACGTGTACGTTAGCACGTAAAACACGAATTACTGTCCGTAAACCGACTCAAGCATGCAAGTCGTGAGCTATTTTTAGCATTATGTACCTTTAACAAGGTTGATGTTTGAATTTAAATTACTGTTTGTTTTTAACCGGTTCCCAAATTAGGGTTTTTAATTCAACTAGAGTTATAGAATCCTAAACTATTTTAAAAGTAGGTACTTTGGTAGGTAAAAACCTGCAGTTCTTTTTATGAGGCACTCTACGTTTTTGGCCCCGGGGTCATCAAAGCTACGCTTGTCGCTGAAGTGCTTGTGAGCTGAATTTGATGTGACCTCTACAGGTTCAGTTTGATCTAGCGGTGTGATGCCGGCTTAGAATAGCATCACCACAATTTTACCCGCGCGTGTCGTAAAGTAACCACGAGGTAACTTCACCCAGGGAATGGGCAACAGAGTTCCCTGTGAATACAACAAGTTATTTGTCCTCGCATACCTAAACACTATAACACAATTCGCTAGCTTCCTGGGTCATTAAAAAAATATAAAAATTGTCCAAAAATACTACGGACTTCAATCAAAATTTTTCGAAATATTCTAAGTTTGAATTAATAAACAGAAAATAATATAAAAGTAAGTTTTTTGACGCCATCCAAATACTTACGGCGTGACGTCATACGTCTAGTTCTACATACAAAACACCGTTTTAGATAGTAGCTCATTTGACCTGTCAGGAAACTAGCCTTTTTAAATATTTTTTCTTCATTGGTTTAAAAAAACGTCTTATTAAGTATAAGTTTCGTCAAAAACGTTTCAGCAGTTTTTATGACATGAAGATGGTTTAGTTTTTACGAAAGCCTATTTAGTTTTTAATAAGAGCCGAAAAATTGATCTGCATATATTTTACCTAAAACATCCACCGAGAAGCAAAACATTTCATTCATTTTGACGATTGCCAAAGAGTAATAGTTTTTTGATGAATTCGCGTTAATAAATACTAAACGAGATATTGATGTCCAGTCCGTCCCTGTAATGGTGATTTGATGGCACTTTTTATGAACAGGGCCGAATTTTTATTCTCTTTTACATTTGCAACGCAAATTTAGCATCCGATAGCTAAAATATGTTGATTTTTAAGTGCGACTGCCTTTGACGCGGAAGGTTCCGGGTTCGATTCTCAAAGTTGATATTTATCATTTTGTGAATTCCGTCCCAGTCTGGTTGGGACATTGCGGGTAGAACCACCCGATTGTCCGTTAAAAAGATGGTTTCGTGTTTCGGATGGCTTGTCGAGCCATAGGTCCCGGTTGCTGTTTATGATTGCTTAGACAGTGGTTAGGTACGCTACTTGTAGAAAGCGGATGAGAAATTCTGACACTAGAGATTATTGGGTCGTTGGACGACTCGGTGTCCCACACGAAAAGAGAATGGGTGCAGAACCTACTAGCAACAATATCTTTTTCAGTTTTAAATGTTTCATAATAACATCACAAACTTTCTTCAAACAGTGAAACAAGAAAAGTAACTAACCTTTGTTACCTAACAAATTATTACACTATTAATAAAAAGCTTGTACTGATATCACCTCGGGAATCAAAAAAAAGCATAGAAGAGAAAACATTCTCAGATCTGGATGAAACTATTATAAGAAAAAACATATTATTATTATGCCCAGCGGTTGCACCCGCTGCTAAATTGCTTTCCCGCGGGAATAATACATTTCCCGGCACGTGTTATACTATTATTTATTTATTTATTTATTTAACTGTTTATTGCACACAAGATAAAACACAGGACAATCACATTTAGATAAAAACACAACAGGTACTGTACGAGCTAGCTCGACATTATTGTAACATCCTTTATAATAAGACTCTGTATTCGTGCGATTCATACAAACGCGCTGATCGCGCACTAAATTGTAACTATGCATTACGATATTCATATTGCAATTTACTTCAGTGTGAACATTAAACGCTCTACGGATCGGACGCATTTCTTTATTGTGACTTCCTTCCGTACAACAACCAACAAACAACATAACATTAAATGAAGGATACGCTCCTCCAATTTGGTCCTTCGAGCCGGATACCGAAGGACAGTGTATTTAGTGTCATATACTGTGATCTTGCGATCGGTCTGGTAGGCCTCCCACCAGCGGGTCTCACCTACCAGATTTAGACGGCGCTTTACGATAGATTACGGTGCGGCTAAAATACACGTGTTCCAGTGTTCCGGCACTACATACATTGACGCTCTACTGAGTTTCGACTAACATTCAACTATTGAACATTTAACATTTCAACTAGTGAATACAACTGGATTATTTTCGTCATGGATCAACTTCTGAAACGACAAAAGGAGATTGACAAGACCATCTTGAAAATAATCAAGAACTTCAAAAAGGATCCTGCTGATCGAAAGAAACGCAAGTATCTAAACACTCGAATCGAAGCCTTGCAAAACTTGTGGGCTGAGTACGAATCAAACGATGAGCTTCTCCAGGACGAAGAAGATCAAACAAATGCTTACTTTATTAACAAGTCATATGAAATTCTAAAAGAAGCTTATGACGTTGGATTAGAGTTAATACAAACTACTAAACCAGTTGATGAGCCCGACGATGATGATGGTGAAAACTCCAACTCTGGAGATGAAAAGGGATCACCTTCGAGATCTGACGAGCTACTTAGTCAACAGAAAACAAACTTTCGTGCCTTCCAACGCGTTGTAAAAAACATCAACATCGAAAATCTCACTGAAAGCTGGGAGATCGAAGACAAACTGCAGATGCTCCAGACACGCTGGAAAACTGTGGATGAAATACACTGGCAGATTGATAATTTGCTGGAAGGGGATGATCCTGTCTACGAAAAGGAATTCTCTCAACATGAACAAACATACGAACGAACAAAATCAGAGTTACATCGCAAATTGAACTCTGTAAAACATCAACAAGCCTCAACACCACACATCGAGCTACCAACATTCGCCGGTAACTACGCTAACTGGCCAGCTTTTTCGGATCTGTTCTGCGAGGCGATCCATAACAACCCAACACTGAACAAATGCCAAAAAATGCAGCATTTAAAAGGCAAACTGAAAGGTGAGGCTGAGCGGTTGGTTCAACATTTAAATATCTCAGCAGAAAACTATGATACTTGCTGGGATATTCTGAACCGCAGATACAACAACTTACAGCTACTATTTACTAAACTGATGCAAACTTTCATGAACCAGCCAACTATGCAGAAACATACTGCCTACGAAATCAAGCGACTTCATGACATAAGTTTAGAAACAGTGCACGCCATCCATAACCTTGGAATCGACACATCAACATGGGATCCGATTTTAGTGCACATCGTTACGGATAAAATGGATCCAGAAACATATACTGCGTACATGGACGCACGTAAAAACAAACGTGACCTGCCTTCGTTTGAGGAATTGATCACCATACTTGAGTCAAAATTCATCGCGTTGGAACCTTTAAACAAAAAAGGAAAACAGCACAAACAAAACATCCCTGCAAAGGAAAGTGAAGCTAAACCCAAAGAAGTTGCAAACGAGTCAAGATTTAAGTTCGCTCGGTCGTACAAAACTCATGCCGAACGCATTTGTCCACTATGCAAGACAAATGAACATGTGCTACTTACATGAAAAAAGTTTTTAAACATGACACCGGAAACAAAGGTGAACACAATAAAATCGATGTCTGTTTGCTCAAATTGTCTGTTTTACCACAAGGACACTTGCACTTCAAACAAAAAATGCAAAATCTGCAATAACTCGCATCATACTGTCCTGCATGAAGTATACGACAAGGCAACGGCGTCGAATAACGAAGCAAAGCCAGCGAACTCGCAACAACGCAAAACCTATCACGTGGCGGGAAATGATGATGAAACTATGCTCGCTACAATTTTATTGAACATACAATCGAATGATGGAACATTTATACAAATGAGATGCCTATTAGACCCAGGATCTCAAATAAACTTAATAAGTGAGTCAGCTACTCAACGTCTTGGACTACAGAGATTTAAACAAAAAGCTACAATCTATGGCATCGGGAATAAACCTGTCCACAGCAATGGAGCTGTTCAACTGATCTGCGAGTCAAGTTACAGCGATTTCACTTTCCTAACTGAGGCTGCTGTAGTACCTCGGCCTAAATTAATCAACAATTTGCCTAACAGCACATTTGAGAGGCAACCCTGGGAACATCTGCAAAGTATACAACTTGCAGACCCTGAATATAACATTTCAAGACCAGTGGATCTTCTTCTCGATGCAAGGGTCTACGCACAAATACTAGTGGATGGACTGCTGCGAGGTCCTGCCCATGCCCCAGTCGCCCAGAGAACACAACTAGGCTGGGTACTGTTTGGGTCACAAAACGGTGATGCAAAAACATACAACTGCCACGCAGTACTAAATAACCTTGAAGAAATATCGCAATACTGGGAAATGGAAGAAATAACTCAACAAAAAAGTAACATAATGCCCAACGATGAATATTGCGAAACATTATACAAAACTACAACAACACGTTTACCTGCTGGACGCTATGAAGTGAAGCTACCTATGAAGCCTAACTTTGAAGAGCATCTGGCAACATCCAAGCCACGTGCGGTGGCCCAATTCAAACAGCTGGAAAAGAGGTTTTCCAAAGACTCAAAACTCTACAGTCAATACAAACAGTTCATAGTCGAATATAAGGAACTCGGACACATGAAACTGTGCACCGCGCCGCGCGAGCCGAGTTGTTACCACCCGCACCATGGAGTCATTAGGCCCGATTCACTGACTACTAAATTGAGGACAGTGTTTAACGCATCCTGCAAACTAGCCACCGGATACAGCCTAAACGACCTAATGGAAGGTGGCCCAAATCTGCAAAAAGATCTGCAAGCCATGCTGTTACTATGGAGAAAATTTGAATTTGTCTATACTGCTGACATTGAAAAATTTTATCGACAAATAATGGTCAAAGAAGAGGATCAACATCTCCAAAAAATTGTATGGCGCGATTCGACATCAGAGAAAATACAAGATTATCAACTTTGTACCGTAACATACGGGACCAAGGCCGCGCCCTTCTTAGCGCTACGAACAATCCAACAACTGCTACAGGATGATGGCGAAAGGTTCCCGCTAGCTGTAGATATACTCAACAAACAGCTGTTCGTAGATGACTTACTTGGAGGGAGCAACAACATTAATAACGCTATAGAAGCACAAAAACAAATAACTAACATTTTGAGGGGTGGCTGTTTTCATCTGCGAAAGTGGGCTAGCAACAACAGCAAGCTCCTAGAACATTTACCACCAAAGCTAATAAGTCAAAATATGTTTGACTTTAAACACGCCGAAACAAACAAGACGCTTGGACTATCATGGAATCCGTGTACCGATCAATTCTCATTCCAACGCTCGGTACATATGGACGATAAAGCTGAGTGCACAACAAAGCGAGAGTTACTATCGCACATATCGAAGCTTTTCGACCCGCTCGGCTGGCTGTCGCCGGTCACGATACTAAGTAAGCTCACATTTCAAAAGGTGTGGACTTTGAATCTTGACTGGGATGATAAGGTCCCACTGGATGTACAACAAGAGTGGGATACTCTGAAACAAGAACTACCTCAAATAACTGATATAAGAATCAATCGATGGATCGGAAACACCGAAAAACCCATTGAACTCCACGGCTTCTGTGATTCCTCTGAACGAGCCTTCGGATGCGTCATATACTGCAAGTCCATGGGCAACGACGAGAATGAGCAACCAGTGGTCAGATTGGTGGCGGGAAAAACAAAACTCGCACCACTCAACAAAACTGTTTCATTACCGCGCCTCGAACTATCAGGTGCATTGCTACTAGCGAACCTGATGGCAAAGATTATAGATTCGTTAAACATACAGAAGCAACAATACACAATACACGGTTGGACAGATTCGATGGTCGTCTTGGGATGGTTAAAAGGTGACATAGCCAGATGGAAACCTTTTGTGGCCAATCGCGTCTCAAACATAAAAGACATCATGCCATCATCTTGCTGGAACCACGTGAAGTCTGAGGAGAATCCCGCAGACTGCGCAAGCCGAGGGATCTTACCTTCTCAACTGAAGTCGCATCCTCTTTGGTGGGAAGGTCCAGAATGGCTGAAAAGCAACAACGTTCCTGAAACAACAACAATAATAAACATTACGCTGCCAGAAGAAGAGAAAAAACAGAGAGTTTGCCTCGTAACCAACAATACACAAAACACTATTATTGAGGCCCTTCTGGATCGTCACTCATCTTTGCAACGTGTGACGCGCATACTCGCCTGGGTGTCGCGTTTCATTCACAACGTACGACACGCTGATAACAGACTTTCAATGAATCTGAAAGTGACTGAAATACAACATGCGCACAATTTAATTATTAGGGCTGTGCAAAACAAACACTTCAGCCCAGACATAGAACAACTCAAAAATAAAAACAAATTGCATCGAAGAAGCAAGGTGTTAGACTTGAACCCGTGGAGTGATGACGACGGCATCATGAGAGTCGGCGGTAGGCTGTCCCAGTCCAACTTGAGTCATCAGAACAAACATCCGATGATTATCCCGAACAACGACCGATGGAGCACTCTACTGATCGACTGGGCTCACAAAACAACTCTTCACGGTGGGGCCAGATTAACATTAACTTATCTGCGATCAAAGTACTGGATGCTCAGTGGTATGACTGCAGTCAAACGACAACTGCGAAATTGTACAAAATGCCAGAGATTCAAGGGTATCAGCAAAAACCAACAGATGGCTGACCTACCAAAGCCAAGAGTTACCCCGTCTCCTGCGTTTTTCCACTGTGGCTGCGACCTAGCTGGACCTGTAGATGTCAAGTCAAACAAAGGGAGAGGAATAGCGACGACAAAGGGTTACATAGCAATTTTTATTTGCCTCGTCACAAAGGCAATTCACATCGAACTATTGTCAGATATGTCATCCATAACATTCCTGGCTGCTTTCAAACGGCTATGCGGACGTCGAGGAACACCACGCCACATGTACAGCGATTGTGGCACCAACTTCGTCGGTGCAGCGCGCAGTTTAGAAGAAGAACATAAAAAAGCATTAAAACATTACCTGGATGCGTCTGTCATTGATGAACTGGCAAACAAAGAAGTTCAATGGCACTTCAACGCACCATCCTGGCCAACGGCAGGCGGGCTGTGGGAGTCAGCTGTAAAACAAATGAAACATCACCTGAAACGAGTGTTAGGTGAACAAAAACTAACATATGAAGAGTTCACCACACTTCTAACGCAAATCGAAGCCTGCTTGAATTCAAGACCTTTGGTTTCATTATCAGACAGCATCGAAGACCTAGAATGCCTCACTCCTGGACATTTTCTAACTGGAGACCAAACATTGGCACCACCACTCACACAAGAGGTGGAAGAGATCAGCCTAAAAACAAGATGGAAGTTAGTAGAAAAAATGTACAAGGACTTCTGGAGAAAATGGTTAACGGAGTACCTACAAACCTTGCAAACACGAAGCAAGTGGCATTACTCGGGCAAAGATCTTCAGGTTGGTGACCTAGTGATCATAAAAGAAGATAACATACCACCCGCGCGATGGCTCATGGGAAGGGTCATACAAACTCATCCAGGAAACGACGGCCGTGTGCGCGTGGTAACACTGAAAACAAAAAACAGCGATGGGGTGAAACGTCCTGTCAACAAACTTGTACCATTACCTGTTGAACCGGAATCCCATCCTGCGCTGCATCTGCCAGAACAGCAACCTGAAACAAAACCTGAACAAAAAACTGAAACAAGCGCTGAAACAAAACCTAACACAAAACGGAAGAAGAAACAACGTAAATGCTTCAGTACGTTACTCAACATATTCCTCGTACTGTTTACATGCTTCTCAACTGGGACTTGTGAAAACAGTACAAAATCGATGAATGTGACAACCCTACACGAAAATAAACCACTATACTTCGACAAGGTCGCACAGATGCAAGCTATACAGGATGAATGGAAGATGGTTGTATACTACAACTTAACCACTTACTGGCACAGTCTATCGAACATCGAATATTACACAAGTATACTTGAAGATTTATCTAAAAACGAGCCAGCGTTTCAATTTATAACTACTCAACTGCGACACGAAGTTACAGAGATAAAGCACTATAACATGATGCTCAAGAACTATCACGGAAGACGAGCTAAACGTGGTCTCGTTGATGGAATTGGCTACATAGCAAACGAATTGTTCGGCGTCCTCGATGGAAGATTTGCCGAAAAATACGATCAAGACATAACAACAATTCAAGATAACGAAAACCATCTGCTTAACTTGTATAAACAACAAACATCGGTCATAGAAGGTGAATACAATATTTTAAAGAGACACGAAGATATGATGACCAAGCAATTCACTAGCATTAGTCAACAGATAGCAGAATTGAACAACTGGGTACAAGATGAACATAGAAAGGCGATGTATATCACCGCAGCTTCACTTTCGGCTAACCTTATCATCACTAACTTACGTCGTGTTCAAGAAGAGTTACTTGATCTTGTGACTGATGTCCGCAGTGGACACATAGACAGCCATCTATTATCACCAGAAGAATTTGAGAGTCAGATGAACATCATAGCGGCTCAAATTCCTACCGATATAACATTACCGTGTGTGAGCGGCCAACAAGAATGCGTTCGTGAAATGTATAAGTTATCCAGAGTACATGTCAGAGTAATGAACTTCCTGATTTTCGAGGTCAAATTACCGCTGCTGAACATTGAGCCTTATGAACTTAATCGGGTAATACCTATCCCCCGAATTGATCAACAAACGTTACAGGCAACGTACATCAAACCTACTGCAAAATATTCAGCATTGAATCTCAAGAAAGATATGATTATACCTTTAACAGAGGAAGATGTACACACAGGCTGTATAGCATTTAAAGAAAACAAACTACTATGTCGCATAAACCTACCTATACACACAACTACAAAAGCTTTATCAACGTTGTGTGAAGCGCAAATTATCAATAACAATGATATATCACGCTGTGCATCTATAACGAAGACATGCTACGACGAGTGGATCATGTTGCACAGCCGCGCCGCTTGGTTTTTTACTTGTTGCCAGCAACACACTATACGCGTTTTTTGTAATGATGCAATTGTGACGTCAGAAACTTTACATAGCACAGGCATTATAAACATAAAGCCTGGATGTATGTTAAAGGGAGACAACATCATAATACATTCACCTAAAACATACAACACAGAACTAAAGATTGAAGAAAACGAAGCCAACGTGTACTTACCTGAATCGGGAGTCAATAATATTCTGAAAGAAATCAATTACACCTACGCTCCTGAAAAACATACACAGCAGTTCGAGCATATACGGAGTCAAATCAAAACAATAAAAGCCAGCCAAGAGAATCTTAGCACACTCAGCAGTTCACACAACACTCATCATTATGTCACATTATACATTTATGGCGATGTGTGTACTGGCTATTATCCTGTGGGGAGGCTACAAGGCTAAACAGAACTTTACACACCAACGTCTTGCAGAACCACAGACAACGATCTTGGAATTACAACATACTGTTCCTACACCTGCACAACGTGCCAGAGACGAAACAAACCACGAGGTCTATCGGACAAGCACCGAAGATGATATCGAAGGAAACATTATCAAGATCAACAAGAGAGTCGACAGGTCTACGTCAACCCGGCAGACAAAATAAAATTCGTACATTATACACATACTATTGATTGAACATTTTCATTTTCTTTAAACATTGTTCTACTTTGTTGTTCTTTTCTTAAGTCGGGAGTATGTACGAGCTAGCTCGACATTATTGTAACATCCTTTATAATAAGACTCTGTATTCGTGCGATTCATACAAACGCGCTGATCGCGCACTAGATTGTAACTATGCATTACGATATTCATATTGCAATTTACTTCAGTGTGAACATTAAACGCTCTACGGATCGGACGCATTTCTTTATTGTGACTTCCTTCCGTACAACAACCAACAAACAACATAACATTAAATGAAGGATACGCTCCTCCAGGTACTACTTATTTCTAAAAAGAAATCTCTTCCAGCAGTCCTACGGTAGAGAGATAGCATAAGGTAAGGCTGACGATCGTGCACAATATTTATAATACTAATTGCGGTATTTAAAAATAATACATAATACACACACTAAAATATTAAATTTACATAATTATACTGATATACTACATATAATACAACTATACATATTACAATATACATACATAAATATGACAGATACGAACTATTTTGATAGTGAAAGATAGTGCTCTTTTACTTTCTTCTTGAACACTGAGAGGGAAGGGCTGTCACGCACTGTGTGCGGGAGGGAGTTCCACAATCTGGCTGCATGCACAGTGAAAGAGTAACTGTAGAAATCGGAGTGATGGATAGGGATTGAAAGAATTGACTTGACATGTGAGCGACAAGGCTTGTCTTGGGACCGAGAGAAATTAAAACGTTCTTTAAGGTATGAAGGAGAAGAAGGACTGTGAAGAATTTTATAAAGACAAGAAAGCACATGAGCATTTCTTCGAAGACGGATAGGGAGCCACTTGAGTTGAGAACGAAACTGCGAGACATGGTCATACTTGCGTAAGCCAAAGATAAATCTAATGCAAAGGTTTTGGAGACGCTCGAGTTTGCTCAACAACTCCTCAGTGGCATCCAGATAGCAAGTGTCAGCATAATCAAAGAGAGGAAATAGAAGTGTCTGTGCGAGAGTGATTTTAGTTTTCAGAGGCAAGAAATTTTGGAGGCGCTTCAGCGAGTGAAAGGAATAAAACACTTTCCTACTGACGTCATTCACCTGAGTAGTCCAACTCAGGTTGTGGTCCAGCAGTACACCCAGGTTCTTAGCTGTCTTAGTGTAGGCAATAGGTGTTCCATTATAAGTGACCATTGGGATATTAGTGTAATCAAATTGCCTACACATGTACGGGCTACCTATCAGCATTGCTTGTGACTTTTTTGGATTAACTACAAGACCGAAAGATTCAGCCCAAATAGCGATCCTACTCAAGTCGTCGTTGATAGCTGCAGTGGCACTAACGATATCGTCAGAGATAAAATGACGATATATCTGCAAGTCGTCTGCGTAGAGGTGGAAGCTAGAGGAAATCACAGATGTAACCGTGTTAATGAAAACAGAAAAGAGAAGAGGTGAAAGGACGCCACCTTGGGGAACACCCGCAGACAGATCACACCATTCAGAGAAAATCTCGTCAGAATGGATCCGCTGCGAGCGACCGCGAAGATATGAATCGAACCAATTTATTGCCGAGGGAGAAATGTTAAGTGAGCGAAGTATTGCAAGAAGGACATTGAAATCAACAGAGTTGAACGCGTTACTAAAGTCAAGCAAGATAAGTATAGTCAAAGACTTGTTCTCCATAGCAAAACGAATGTCGTCTGTGACTTTTAGTAGTGCTGTAACTGTACTATGACCAGCACGAAAACCAGATTGAAACGGCGATAAAAGATTTTGTGATGTTATAAAGGCAACTAACTGCTTGTGGACAATGTGCTCAAGGACTTTGGAAAGGAATGGTAAAATAGAAATAGGACGGAATTGAGAAAATGATGTTGGATTGGAAACTTTTGGGAGGGGAATAACATCGGCACGTTTCCACGCCGAAGGGAAAGAACTCGTTGCCAAGGAAAAGTTGAAAATATATGTGAGTATTGGTAAGAGTTCGGTCAGGATGAGGGAGATCATACGGGAGGAGAGCTCATCATTGCCCACAGCAGTTGATGTGATGGACAGTATATGCTTCCTTACATCCTCCTCGGCAATAGCATTAAAAGAGAAAGAAGTACACTGTGGAAGAGGTTTGCTGTTTATGTTGGCAATGGTTACAGATTTAACAATGTTACTCAATTTAACAGGTGGTGTCGAGAAATGTGTGTTGAGTGCGTTTAAATTAACGCACGCGCTAGAAGTATCCGGTAATTTTCCAATGCCAAGTGAACGTAAGAACTTCCAAACCTGTGTGGGATTGCAGTTATCAATGGATTCGTGAATATGGCGTCTTTTCGCAACTCTACACAGACGACTACAGCGATTTCGGAGAAGTTTGTATTGGTCAAGATTATTCTCTGTAGGTCGCTTCCTATACCGCTTTTTAGCTCTATCACGCCTGGCCATCAAATCAAGAATTTCTTTTGTTAGCCATGGTGTCGGAGCATGTTTTAACCTGACTTTCTTGACAGGTGCGTGAATGTCATAAAGTTGGCACATGATAGAATGAAATAACTTTATCTTCATGTCTATATCATCAGCAGTAATCACTGGTCCCCAATCAATACCTGAGGCATCACTATTATCTATGCCTGTTCAATCTACCGATTGAAAAAAACCTATATCGTAACGAGAAGTGTGACGTAATCGTGCCTCGTGCGAGGCGGCTACGTCGTAGGCGTCGTAGCCGGCTACGCTGTGGCCTCTACGCCGTAGCAAACAAACCGATTTCCAGATAAAATTGTTGTTTTTTGATGTTTACACTTTCTTAGAAAGATATTACTTTCCATCGTACTTATAGATAATGCTATAAACAGGTTTGCATTAATTTTCCGATTTGGTTTTTGGATAAAAGGTGTTTTCATCATAATGCGGGTGCTTAACTTATCATTAAAGTAAGTAGGTGGGTACTTTCTAGCGATGTAAAAATCATCTGCATATATTTTAAGGGGTCAACCAGTCAATGAAACTAAACAACTTAGGTCAAACTTAGAAGACCTATGTTACTTGGGAAAAGTTTGTTCAGTTGCATGATCTGATTCACCCCTTAAAATATTGGTAGCTAACAGAGAAGAAAGAGATTGGCAGCTACACTACACTTTCTTTACACCTTATAATATAGTATTAATATGTCCTCGGTATTTGCCAGTGGTGGCGATGGCCGCGCCGTGTGCCGTGTGATGCCGGCTTAGAATAGCATCACCCCACATCCTTCCCGCGGGTGTCGTAAGAGGCGACTAAGGACTCGAGAGTATTGGTGTATTACAACTTTTAGGCGACAGGCTGACAACCTGTCACTATAGTGATACGCATGTTTTCTGAAACAACCTTGGAAAACAAACTTCAAAAATGTCAGACGTGGCGATCGCGACCGTATTCTTACGGCCGTTAACGCTCTGCCTACCCCGCAAGGGATAAAGGCGTGATGTGTGTGTTTACCTGGTGAGTTGTCTCGAGTCCGTCCTTGCGCGCCCTCTGGCGGCGATTAGCTCGCCCCATAAACTCTTGATGGACTCTGTAAAAACAATGCACCGGCGTTATACCTACTTTATTGTCGTGACGTCACTAAGTAAGTGATAGTGACTGATGAGTACTAGCAGCAGAATGTTGAGTTACCTACTATTCAATTTTTTGTTTATATTAAGCGAAAAAAATTACATACATAGTATAAAAAAAGACTTTTCGATCAATGAGATGTCAATCAGGAATAATACTCTCAAATGACGGGTGTCCTGAACAGTATTGCCACTCAAATAAGCCACTTTTGACAGCTTCCAAACTCATGCTAGATGACACCACAACAAAGAAAACTAGCCCTTATGTCATAGCATTAAACATTATTTTGAGAGCTGTCGTGATACTTTAACGATCAGCAAAGCGCTATCTAAAAGGTTGAAAAATATTAGCTGCAAAAATTTTAAGGGATGAATCAGCCCATGAAACTGAACAACTTTTCCCAAGAAACATAGGTCGAAATATGAACAAAAATGGTACCTCTCACTACCTCATCCCTTTGGTACTTGTTTTGTTGAATGTAAATAATTTGAAACAAACATTACAAACGTTAAAGATGTAAACAAAATTTGTAACACGGATGTAATATGTTTGTAATAAAGTTTATTTGTAAGATTTACGGTTTATACAAATGTTGAATCAGAACCTTGATGAACCGTTTCATTTGTTGAAAGATTTTATAATACACCGTGTTTCGGAAAAATGCTTCAAATTGGACATGTGGTTTTAAACATCGTACACTGAACAATATGCACCAAAAAGAAAATTGGAGAAGAAAAAATTGACCTCCCTATCTCCTATAAAACATTTACCATCGGCTTACTTAGTATGAGGAATAAGGAGAGGTATACAAAAACAGTAACAAACGAAACAAAATCGTTCCAGAAGCTCTATTTCTGAAACATCGCAATTCAATTCCGTGCACGGAAGTCCGCAACAAAGGGTCTAACCACACGTTTAAAATTTTTATAATTCGATGATTTTATGGATTGAATTCACTAGGGTATGAGGGAATGAATAAGTGAAGTAGAACGTGTGATACAGTAAAAGCATAATAAGTAGCAAATTTTTTCATGCAACGAAAACGAATGTTTTAAAAATTGAACTCCTGTTGTATTTAGGGCAAGAGAGCAAGTGTTGCTAATAAAAAAAACGTATTTGAATGAAATCGAGGAGTGTAAAAACTTTCTGAAAAACATATAAAAATATTATTAATAAGTCTAAGAATATGACATGATATAGGTGCCTATTCCGTCTTATAGTTCGTTGAAACTATACTTTCCATTATCATATACGAAAAAAAGAATTCGATATCGTAGGTTCGTATTGATGGGTTAAAAATGGCGAGACCGTTGTTTATCAAAATGATAAAACAATATTCCCTGACACAGGGTATTGGTTTTCATATTGACTGATGTGCATCGCAAACACGGCTGCACGCTGCACATTGCACATGCAAGTCGATAACTCATTGTGTGAGATTCGTGTTGTTATGGGTCACTGAATGCATTTCGTTTATTTTGTTTGCGAAACGGAGGTTTATCGCTTTTAGCCGCTATTAAGTTCAAATTGTTGTAAATATTTTTTATGATACTGAGACACTCGGAACACCTGGGTCATTTTTTAAATATATATTTTGACTATTTAAATTTTGATTTACAAATAAAATATCAGTCTTATCAAAACCCTGATACCAACAAATTTCAAATTTCAATCGTTTATTTCCAAGTAGATTCACAACGAATGCTTTCAGAAAGTCAAGAATTTACAATACAGTACTGTCACAAAAAAATAAATTAGTCATAAATTGTCAGACACAATTTTCTCTTTTTTATAACAATTTTATGTTCCTAGTAGAAACGTGGCACGAGTGGGATAAAAAAGGCACTGCCTCGGGGCCGGCCAGGCTGACCACACAGCATGTAACTTACGCCACCACCGTCAATGTATGAAGTTCTTAAGTGTTTTCCGTAACCACTTTTACCCACTGTAAAGAAACCAAACAAGTTTACACTTTCAAGTTACATGCTGTCTGGTTAGCCTGGCCAGCATTTTTTATCCTACCGGAGCGGCGTGTAAACTAGGAGCATAAAATTGTTATACAATGACTATTTTTTGTTGTTTTTACGACGCTTAATCTATTTATCTAGTGAATTGTTATTCACATTCTAAAAGAAGTTTTCATTGTGAATCTACTTGGAAATAAACTATTTTGGAGTTTGAACTTTTGAACTTTGAACGCTATGGGCCTAATCCAAAAGAATGAACATTTTAGTCAGCTGATCATGAATTTTCTATAGGAGGTCGTAATTTAGTTTCGTTTTCGTGTCCAATTTAATGTAGTTCCTCCGAAACACGATGTAAGTATAACATATCCTATTAGCTGACTTTATAGTTCAATTTTGTATGCACGCTCAAAGGTCTAAGTGGCAAGTCGTAATGGGGCAGACTACCGTTTTGGGATTGCAATTAGGGACTTTTCCCCTACCTTCCTTGAAACGTGCCATTTTGCCTCGATCCGCTGGGAAATACTCAATTAGCCGCTCGTACAGTATCGCCGCTGTAACATGCCATATTTGACAGCTGTTGCAAAATCATGTTAATTTCGTAGAACCAGGGTAACATAAGGTCTATTTTTCTTTGATGTCTTGTAGTGTGGGTTGGCAAAATTAGCTTATTCGAGCGGCGATACTTTAAAATGATGCATACATACTCTTATGATGATGGCCACTAATAGTTATGCATCTGGGTAAATATTAAGACTTTAACTTAATGGAAAGTACCTGGTTGACCGAACGTTGCTAGGATTTTTCTGCCGTTTAGAGTGATTTATAAGTATAAGAGATGCACTTAAATCGCACCTATACCAACAACTAACAGGAAAGTCTCAATAACGGTACCATTTTGAAAATTTTAGTACGGGCTCCTAAAAAAGCAGCACGAAATTTCGGAAATCGGAAATAGAACCTTCGACCCTTACGCATAGAGATCCCATAGCTAAAACTACTAAACCATAAATTGAAGAGCAGAGTGTCACGAATTTTGCATTAGTGTTGTGTTTGATCAGGAACTAGACTTGACGGAGGTTTCGTTCCCATTTGTCTTAATGGAAGACCGGTGATATACCTATATAGATAGATATAGCTACAGGTATACAGCAGAGGAAGGAAATGTTGCCAGAGGGAACAAATAGTCAGCGTGCAGCATACAACTAAAGGCACTAATACACATACGAATACTTTTAGAGATTGTAGGGTTGTGTAGGGTGTGTTTTTTGCATATAAAACAAATGTAGTGTGTAACGTTTGATGAGTCATATCATAGCATACAAAACGCGCCGGCTTCCTAATTTAAAATTTCTTAGCAATTATTTGATAAATCAAATCAAATCAAATCAAATTATTTATTCAAAGTAGTAAATTTTACATTTCGCTTTTTGATGGTCAATCGTAGATGGTCAAGAATTAACAATTTTAACAATAACAATTTTATGAACCTAGTGTAAACGCGGCTCAGGTGGACTAAAAACTTAAAACTAGCCCCTAAAGCACTGCCTCGGGGCTGGCCAAGCTAACCAAACAACATGTAACGTTAGGTGGTAAATAAAATAACATCGAGTTCATGCCAAGAGAAAATGTTGTGCTACATGCATATGGATACCAAATATGTACCTACAATTAGAGACATTTAAACCTGAATTAACTATTAACCTTTAATTTTAATACAATGACATGTCAATCGTATTGTTGTGGTTTATTGTACAATTTTTGTATGCCAATATTGTTTTTTGTATGCCAGTAGATAATGTTTGATAAATATTGGTAATGAATACAAACAAGGCGAATATTAATTGAATATGAATTTGTGGCAATCGCAATCGTCTCTCTGACAAATAATCTTTGTTCTGAGGGGGACATGTTGGAAATTATTCTTTTGTCTGTGGTTCTGGCTTTGTTAGAGAGTTTTGCTTTTCTAGCGAGACTTTTGCTGCTATTTCGAAGGTATTCTTGATTCTAGGCTTTTCAGCTACTTCTATTATCGATCCGACTGCGTATAATACAACTCAATGAACGCTAAAGTTAGAATTTTTCAACCGCCTTCTACAAGTAGCAGGCTTCTGACATGGTTGTGTAACGACCGTCGACTTATGTAGTTCGGTTTGTAACGCGATCTGGCTGGCTAGGTGGCTTTTCCTTATTCGTTGCTCATGCGTTAACGTCCGTTTTTACAATGGAAATATCGCAGTTCCCTTGCATCTGTCTGACAGACGTATACGTTACGGATGCGCTAAAAATGCGCAGCAACGAACGTCAAGTGTGCGAACCACAGAGATGTCATGCGCGCGCAGGCGTTACAAATGTCATTTTTGTTCTGTAGTGCGAACCGCCTAGTGACAAGAAACCCTGATGTCCTTGGTTATGCCTTGGTTATCGTTTTTGAGCATCGGTTGTCTCTAGCCAGTATGGTAATGGTCGTTGGACGACTCGATGTCCCACGCATATAGAAGATTAATATCTGGCAAATACGTAGTTTAGGTACAAATAGTAGACTTACGCAGCGGGAATACCGACGTGCGGTATTAATAGCGCGCTGCACTGAATTTCATAAGGTAAATAGTCCAGGGCCGAATTACGGAGCAAAAGCAAGTAATTATAATAAAATATATTTAAGCAGCTTCATATATCTTATACCCGTAGCATTTCTGACGCCGCCGCGCCGTTACGGCAATGGTGTAAGTTAATTAAAAAATACAATTTGTATTTTGCGTAGTTTAAATACAATTAAACATAATATTAGATACAAGGAATGGAAAGAGATATTGTGATTTTCTTGTAACGAAAGCTTAGCTTTTGAGGTACACAGCAAGGATATTAATATTATACTATCCTAAGATAATATTACACCCATTTATGGTTAACCCGGGTCGCGTAAATACAAACCCGACTACAACACAGACATCCATACTCTGTGTTGTAGTCTGGTTGGTACAGAGTTCGGACGTACAAACCCGACTACAACACAGAGCACTCATACCAGCCTCTTCGCAATTACATTAGTTTTGAAATGCCCTGTGTCGGTTCTGGCACATCGCCGGCCCCTGCCGGGGCACGCTCGCTCCGCTCGCTCGGCTCGTGCGTTGTGGACGCAGTTCTAACCTAACCTAACCTAACCTGGCGACGACGCCAGGTTAGGATAGGTTGTACCTAACAAACCTATGTTTGAGCTTGAGTGGCTTTTGAATTTATAATTAAAATTTCATTAATCATTAAAAACATCATTTCTCATTAAAATTTCATTAATCACTTAAGTGTGATTAATCATTAAAATTATCATTAATCATTTCATTAACTGTTCATTATGATTGGTTATTCATAATTATAATATCATTAAACTTTAATTTATCATTAAAACATCATTAGGTAATCGTTTAATAACAATTACAATCGTTAACTTGGCATCGATGATGTCTGTGTTGTAGTCGCCTTTGTAGCATAATTTAATGTTCCAACCCGACTACAGCACAGACAGTCCCCTGTCTGTACTGTAGTCCGGTTTGTACTAGCGCACCCGGGTCCCTCGCGATATTTTTTATGGTACTTCAGTCTACCTGCGACCACAACTGATGTAACTCAGCTGAAACGTCGGGCCAAAGGTAATTTCGTTTATATTAGGTACCATAAAAAATATCGCGAGTGACCCGGGTTAACCATTAAAATGTGTGAAAACAATCGCGAGAGCTGCGGGAAAATGGTTAGCAGTGGCTATATCCGCTGGTTACTCAACAAAAACGTAATCCAAAATGGATAGCCCAGTCACAAACTACTAAACCACAGAGCCAATGTAGAAAGAGAAAGTTACATAAATTTTACAGTTAGTCCGTAGAACTGGTACGAGTTCGTCCCTGTCTGTATTGACGCGGTCGCCCGGTGCGGAGAGCTATTGATTTATCAGCTCGACTCCGGTTTTGTTTGTGTTCAGCTCGTTACAGCTTGCCACTGCTGTTTGTTGAGCTTCAAGTACTATAGCGGGTAAGTCCACATTAGAAATGTATAATGTGCCGTGTGATGCCGTCTTAGAATAGCATCACCCATGCCTATGAAGTCTGTTGCACGACTCGGCACGACCCACACGAAAAGAAAGGAAGTAATAATTCCGTGCTACAGAGGTATTCTAGTCCGAGCTTGACTGAATATCGGTGCCGTGTCTGAAAGCAACCCTATATTTCAAGAAGATGGAGGAAGGTTCTTCCCCGTGGACCACAGATAACATTTATCGCCAATATTGCGTTCCCCACATCGTATCCGTTGCCATTTTCCCAGCTATCTGCAACAGAAAGATAAATCTAAACCAAACTAGGATTTGAAAAAGAATTAGATAGACGGAGCTGTTTTAACAATCAACACGCTTAACTTTTGCCATACAAAAACCTAACTGCGATTTAAAATTCGCCATTTTAAATTTATGCTATTTAGATAGCAACACTTTTCATCCAAAATTCAGGACACCTTGCAAGTTTATGTTTCACACGAATCACATTATTTTAAAGTGTCTTTATTTTGGAATCAATGGCTGATATTGTGTGATAGGTGAAATGAGATTTATAAATCTTTATTAAATGACCCAAATACGATTTTTTTATAGGTTTAATGTTTTATCAAATCATAAGAACGAAAGTGTCCCGATTTCTCTGATGAGAAGTGTAGTTTGTTGTAATTCGCGACGGGTATAAAGAAATAATAATGTCGTAATTTATCAATATGAAATTTAGTTCAGTTGGAGAAATACTTACCTTTACAAGTACAATATAATTATACCAGCTACACTTGCATGTATGCCTCTAGTTTTCCACCTACACTTTATCTGCACGCTACAAGATTTATGGGCAGGTCTCTACTATCCACCCTAAAATGCTAGGCGTTGCTGTATATTACTTAACTTTTTTCATCTTGCTAAACTCACTAAGTAGTTATTTTCACATCTCAAATAGCTCCTTCTATACTTGTTTCTATCTCCGTAGCTTCAACTAGCCCGTCCTTTGACGACGCTCATCAAACGCTGTTTATTGGCATCGTTCTAGTTCAGGATAAGCCTGGCTCGGCTCTGTTCAGTGTCGATCGGACGATCAAACCACCCACGGGTGAAATCGATCAGTTCGTTTCCGGTTTTCATCTAGGTTGCAGTTTCATCTATTTTGCCAGTTCTTTGATGAGTCGAGGTTAGCCTGTGGTGCTGTAGTTGGCTCAAAGGCAGTGCTTTTATTTGAATTTTAATGATGACGTGATGACCCTAGAGTCTTGGTAGAGTGAAGCTACATAGTAGGGTGAGACTAGGGTCTACACTAACCGTTTTCAGTACCGTACAGTCTTGTAATGGAAACTCGCATCTATGTCCAGCAGTGGACTGTTGTGGCGGTAGAGTGGAAGGTAGATAGGTTCTCGCGGATCACTCCTCTCAATGTAGTTTTGATAGTTTATGTTTATAGTAGTTTTTCTGGTTTGATAGCTCATAATCCGATGTCTTACCACCAGGCAATCGTGTGCGCCGAAGAGTTCCAGATGTGATATGAGGAGCAATAAACCCTCTCAGCTCCATAAACTATGCCACGAGTTATGATCATGAACTCTCTCTAGTCTACTAAACATAACGTGTGGTTTTTATACTGCTGCGGTCTTATGCAGTCCTAGTACCCTGGTTCATTTGGATTGATGGACTAGGTTGTTTATTTATGTAAAAGTTTGGCAGTTAGCATAGACTTATAATACTAACTAGCTGTTAGAATAGGCCATATTTGACAGCTGTCAAACCCATACTGAAGGGCTTGTCAACAAAGAAAACCTTATGTCATAGCATTAACATGATTGAACAGATGTCAAATATGGCCTATTCGAACGGCCAAACTTTAGGTGAGTGAATGACGGTCAGACTTCCACTTCCTATTTTAGATAATCTATTAAAAAACCGCATCAGAGTCCATTTTGTTAATTTAGAGGAATTAGCGGTCAATCAAAGCGGACAGAAAGGCAAACACGACTTCATTTATACTCCTTCTTCTTTAATACTGTGTGTGTAAGTATATTGAATTTTGTCTCAAAATACCAATGAATGGGTCGATAGCGAGCGATACAAGCGAAGCTCGCTGAAATAATTCATCATAAAATGGCCGTTAAAGTTCTGAAAACTGAAAGCTTTTACAACCGATGAATCATTTGAATTATCGAGCTTACCTAACCGGTCGCGGCAGCCCGTCTGGTTTTCGAGTGTTGCGCTTCATGGAAACTCTCGTGACTCATGATCGCCTGGTAGAATGCACTTTGACATTTAATGGACTTATGGAAAACAAGCAAGCTGATTAATGTACTTTAAAACTTTTGAAAGTAATATTTTATTTTGAATTTATGAAGCTTGCTCATCGACTCAGCGTCCCACAATTTATGACAAGCTGACAGTTTTCGTCGGACACGGGGATAATCTGTAGAATTGGAATGCGCGTTAAACAAGTCGTAACTATTTTACGATACATTGTCAGACTAGAGCGGATGACCTTTCGCTCCTATAGAACTGAAAATTGAATTCGAAGCTACTTATTAAACATTACCTACGAAATAATGAGTTTTCTAATATAAAACCGTAGTATTATAAAACAAAAACCCAAGCAAAATCTAGTAATTTCTCTTAAAAGTTGTATTTTTCTCAAGTAGACTACAATGACTAGGGTAACGAATTAGGATTATTGGTGCAAAAGACGCCACTCAGTCCTAGGCAGGAAGTAGTAGGCCTCCCCCGGAGGTATGTCATGGGGCACAATCTTCGGTATTAGACGGAGGGTAAAGTAAATGGGTTCTCCTGTGGTGGCTACGACTCGGCCAGCGTAGCGTTGGACGCCCTCCGGCCAGATGCAGAAGGCGGTTGGTAGTGACTGGGTGATAAAAAACTCAGGTTTGCTTGGGTGTATTATTTTATAAATTAGAGTTCATCGGGTCGTTGAACGACTCCGTATCCCACACAAAAAGAGAACAGGATCAGTATCTAAATCCATTGCGTCACATGCAGACATTGTGTTCTGTTCTGATCAACACAGCGGCTGCGGCCTGTCAACTGTCAGATCCTAAACCCATCAATGTGGATGTGCCGGCGATTGATCTCACTGAAATAGGTATTTACTACTGAACACTGAACATGCCCGGAGAACATAAATACGCGTCCATTGTTTGATTCAGAAATAGAAACGAAATGAAATTTGGACAAGTTTTTGCTTAATTTAATGGGAATGATTGTTCCCAGTTGGGTTGGGACATTACAGCACAAATTAGACTGGAAGTTTCTTCTGGAAGAGATTCCCGTTTAGAAATATGCTGACTTGTTGTGTATCGTTCTTAATGTTATGTCCTTTGTGTTCTATTGTGTAGAATAACGCTAACGCTCTGCCTACCCAGGCATATAGGCGTGATTTGTGTTTGTACGTACAATGAACAGCTAAATAAATAAATAAGGCAGATGGCGCGCGGTTGCAGGCTCAACAGGCACAGAGGGAGTTGGCGAATCACGCCGGTCGGCGAAAGCCGTAAGTTGGCTTACCGCGCATACTCCCAAAAATCATGATCGACTTACAAAAACATTTCGGAACTAGCCCTATGAGCATGATGATTATCTCTCCGACCGATTTCGGTCATGGCGACCACTTTGACTCCTAATCAGATCGGCGCTGATGCGCCCGGAGATGGCTATTTGTAGCCAATTTTGGCAGTAAACTCCCGTGCACAGAGTGGACACGTGAGTTTGCCATTTACATAATTATAGTTAATGGCGACAGAGTTAATGGCTACAGGTGGACGGGCCTTTAACTCATCGCGCTTTATAGGACTGCTTTACGCTGTTCCTCAAACTCGCGGACTTACCTCTTAACTATGCCGCGCAATTCGGGGCGCTGTGCCTCCCATTGAGTGGGCTCAATGATGCATCTTTTCATGTGTCGTTTCTGAACATCTTTATATCTGAGGAGTTGTCCGCCATGCTTTCACTATGATCATATGGATGGAACGTATCAATGCGGTTAATCAAGTCGACTCATCAAGCCATATCTTAGAACATCAAACATTGATCAAAACAACGGACGGAAGTCGCATACTATTGTGTTATATTCGTCCGAAGTAATAGTGGCTCATGATCACAGGTTGGAGAATTTACGAGTTTCTGATCAGATCGCGGACCGGTGACGTGATGGTAAACGCGTGTTCATCACGGCTTCACGTGTGATGCTAAAAATAACCATTGTTTTACGGTTTGCGGAGAATAATCGACGGTATTTTTGCCGCGGTTTGGGTAACATACTCTTGGTTTTTTAATGGTAACCTATATTGGTAGCAAGCAGTTTGCAAAATCCACAAAAATGTAGTAAAAACGCCTTAACCTGTGGTAGCAGACTGGGAACTATGGCGCCACTCTAGAATGTGTTTCTTTCTGTTCTTGACCTTGACAGCCACAACAATGCACTGCTGAACATGGGCCTCAGCCTATTGGCAGGTGGATTGGCGAGCGCAGTGTACGTAAGATGTTGTATTCACAAGGAACGCTGCTGCCCAGTCCCTTGATGATTATTCCTAAGACATTTTATTCGACACTCTCTTGTAGAAAGGGGTGATGCTATTCTAAGCCGTCGTCGTTTTCTGTGTTTAGTTGAAAGTTAGGGTTCAGTTACATCTGTCCTTATGTCTGTACATAGTATATGCCTAGATTTTTAAAACTACTCAACAGATTTTGATGTATTTTTCCAACACATAGGGTGATTCAAGACAAAGGTTTATATGTATGGTACATACCGGGAAGATGTGTTATTCACATGGTAAAACGATTAGCGGCGGGTGCAACCACTGGGCAGGCTGCTAGTTTTGGAGAACAGTAACACCTAAGTACGTAATTAAATCAGTTTATATTAGTAAACGGTTAAGAAATCAGTCATGACGGCGCTTCAAATGGCCCGCGACGAAATATAGTAAAACGGTACTGTTTGGTCGTTTGTTTGTCGATGCCAAATGCCAATACCAATAGCCTGGAGTAGTGCCAGGGCAAATGAAATAGTTTAACAAGGGTAAACTTGCCTTTGAGGATTTTATGTGCATTCAATGAGGAACTATCCAGGGCCAAAACATAGATGGCACGCTCCGAACAATTGGGTATGACCAATTACTTCTTTGTTCGGACGATCGCCCGTCGGCTTTACGGCCAAATAACCTTTCAAAGTCCTACAAGCTGACAACCTGTCACAACAGTAATAGAATTGTCCCACGGTAACTGCGCATACTCGAATCATCTGAAAAAGCCTTCAACACTGGTCAGAGGTGGCGATAGCGACAAAACAGCCGCCTTATTTTTACCCCGCAAGGGCTATCTATTTGTAAAACTAACAATGCAATGAATTTTATGTGTCGTGCTAGCTCCACGACAGTACCTTCAGTTGTTTTTATCTGGGGGCACGGCAGTGCCCCCGCCAAGTCGAGCTAGAAAGCGGCACAGCCGTACCATCCTTTTCTCGAAGCGGTTCGGGCCATTTTCAACACCTTATAACTTTCTTGTGGATAAAACAAAAGACTTGAAACTTCAGGAATCAACTAAAAGCCCTGTAGATACGGTATATTTCAAATTTCGTTCACTTTGAACCAGTGGTTTAGGAATTATAGCTAGTCAAAGTTCTTAATTTTGTCACTGACTCACTCACTCACTCACTGACCGATCATCAAAATTCTAAGGCACTTCTAGCAGACATAGAGACTTCTAATTTGGAATATAATTTGGGTTTAGTGTATAAATCAAGGAAAAACTTAAAAATCTAGCAATTTCAATGCAGTTTTCTAGATAAACCG
This sequence comes from Keiferia lycopersicella, assembly GCA_029255805.1. Taxonomy (NCBI): domain Eukaryota; kingdom Metazoa; phylum Arthropoda; class Insecta; order Lepidoptera; family Gelechiidae; genus Keiferia; species Keiferia lycopersicella. The sequence continues at coordinate 11,775,102 of JARACZ010000004.1, read as the reverse complement.
ATAGCATAAATAACTTTGTAATTCCATAGAAATGTACTGTTTACCAAGTTATATTTTGCTGTCGCTCCTAAAATACTTTGTTTTGGTCCAGCAAAATAATCACAGATGTCGCTGTTAGTTTCTAAAACACGCTATCGCTATTTTAATGTCCATCGCGAACAGTTTCCAATATGTATAGCCTATGCTATAACTATACATAAAAGTCAAGGCCTCAGTCTGAATAATGCGCTGATGGATATAGGTTCAGCTGTATTTACATCTGGTCAAGCTTATGTAGCCCTATCAAGAGTAACAAGTCTGGGCGGCTTACATTTTATAAACATAGACTTTGGAAATATTAAAGCGCAAGAATCTGCAATTTGTGAATACAATAGACTAAGAAGCATTTACCGCCCAGACTTGACAAAAATCTTTACTACAAAGATTCCGACAAAACCACATAAATATAGAGAGTGGGCTATGAGAAAAACCGTGGCTGAGGCTCAAGAAATAGAGCCGCAAAAGAAAAAAAGGAAGACTACCTACAAAAAGTAATGAGATCCCCTCAAAAACATTAATATATCAAAAATTCCAAGTCTCGCTACTGAGCTGTTCAACCGTAAAAAGGTATGAGATCCATTTGAAACCAAGTCGGCTATCGATTTGTTCATTCCCCACTTAAGAGATCTATCTTAATTAATTACGTAATTAGTTAATAAGCATTATTTTATAGTGACCATATCAATATTTTCAATAGATTTTAATGTTTACAATAAATTGAATGACTTGGCAATCGCACTGAATGTATTAATTTTAATATGTATTGCACGTTAACCTTCTGTTCTAGTGCGATGGCTAAGTCATTCAATTTATTGTAAACATCAAAATATATTGAAAATATTGATATGGTCACTCTAAAATAATGCTTATTAACTAATTACGTAATTAATTAAGATAGATCTCTTAAGTGGGGAATGAACAAATCGATAGCCGACTTGGTTTCAAATGGATCTCATACCTTTTTACGGTTGAACAGCTCAGTAGCGAGACTTGGAATTTTTTATATATTAATGTTTTTGAGGGGATATGACCTGTCGCGAACATTTGTTTAGTATGTTGTGATATATGAAGTCCAAAATGGATTCCATGTTTTTTTTAATACTACTACCGGCCCGCCCGCTGGGAAAAAGATGTTTTTCCGGAAAGCATTACACTTATAAATCTTCCTCTTGAAGCACTCCATCTATTAAAAAAAACAGCAACAAAATCTGTTGTATAATTTCAATGATTACATACATACACACAGACGTGAGAAGTGAGAAGTGCCTTTACTTTATAAACTCAAACTCAAACTCAAAGTCGTTTATTGTCAGATTATGGTAGTACAAGTTCTTAAGATAACATTTGGTTCACATAATCCACCCAACATGGGCATACAATAATAGAAAAACTAAGATTTTCAAAATCAAATATTTTGCATGCATTTACATTTACATTAAATATCAATTTACAGAAATATGGATAAAAAAGTCAAACATGCAGTCAAAACTTATAAAATGTCAGCATTAAATAATAAATAATTATACATGTCAAATAAACAAATTGAAATTGTCCACAAATTGCATTAAATTATTTCTCTATAGTCCAAAAACTCCTTTACAGAATAAAACATTTTATTCAATAGCCATTCAGTAATCTTGTGTTTAAATTTAGTAATAGTAGTACATTCTTTTAAATGATTGGGCAATTTATTATAAATTCTAAATTCTATACTATGTAATGATGTGATATCGAAGAATAAATAAATCATTTATCATTGTAACAAGCATGACACTTGCTTATCAAATCCATCTTTCGAATCAAAAGGAGTCCGTGGCATTTTAATGAAAGTTTATCGGCCTTGTTATCGGCATACGGAAATGGTCGCTTTCACCGCTCACTCGCCAACCCGGTATGATGGATGGCGAATCGAGACCCATGTAGTGTTGCCAACCGTTAGAGGATTATGTAAAGAACTACAACTTACTTGTTTTGAATTTGGTTAAGGGCTCGGGCTAAGACTAGTTTCGGCTGATTAAGGCAGCCTTGCTCAGAGGTCGACAGATCTCACCCGCCCGCCGCCCGAACGAGGATTCTCGTAATAATAAGTATAAGTAGGAATAAGTCTTTAAGATGTTTCTGTGCTTCGGAGGGTCGTTAAGACGTCGATCCTGGTTGCCAGCCCCGAGGCAGTGCCTTTATTTTTATCACATCTGCCGCGTGCCGCGTTTATACTAGGATCATAAAATTGTCGTGGAAAAGAGAAAGTGTCTTACCTACAGTTTTCTCTTTTTACCTATTTGTGAATTAATGACTAATGTAAATTAATGAAAATCAATAAGCAAAATGTAAATTTTCTAATTTGAATAAATGTTTTAAGTTTGAGTTGCTGTCTTAGTTACTTAGACGGCGGTCGTACAAAACAGTACCTCGCACAGAAAAGGAAGAAAAAAGGTGCTTAAGGATCAAAAGTTTTTGGTTGGCAACTCTCCTAGTTGGACGCTAATAGCTGATAAATACGAACCTTTGATGGATCGGTTTTCGCTGGCACTCGCCGACCCGTTGGATAATCCGATTAAACTCGGCTCATGTTACAAAATGGCGAAGTTTTTAAAATCCTTTTATCATGCTTTAGAGTGCATGACATGAAATCCGGACTTTTGTGGCACTTAGCTGCATTCAAAATTAACAATAATAAAAGTAATGGGCACTGCCGGGTTTTACATGACATTGCCAGATTAGTATTAAGATAACTAGTTTAACCATAAAATCAACTATTACTCACGTTTATTTACTTTATCTGCTGAAACCGTAAAAGCCCTGTCACTCTTCTAGGTACCGGTTGCTACAATGCTTCTACAATGACATCGTTGGTCTGTGGGTCGTCGCTACGAGCTACGGTCGTAGCGTAGCAAGTTATTTGCTACGATTTGCTGCACTTGTCGTAGTAGGCGACCAAAAATTACAAGTCAACTTCAAAAAACACTCAAAATTTTATTTAATATAATTTTGCCAAGAATCGGTCAAGGGGTCGATTTTTGCACCTTTAAATTTTTTTTTATTAAAGCTAGATCGATAGAGTAAAAATGCCGCCACCTACCTACGTAAGATACTTAGAATGACTACCTACATAACGTACTATGTAGATAAGAGAAGGGAAGAAAATATGTCTTGGGTCTAATTTACACGCACGCAAATGTACCTATTGAATAAACCCATCCCGTCCCTTGGTAAGTCCCGCCCAGATAGGAATTTGTGTTGTTATAGAAGAACGTGATTGATGAAACGCCAAGTCAGTGTGGCTCACAGACAAGAAACACGCCTGGGAAATGCTAATAGAGTACAGAACCCTCAGACTACAACAGTTAGAATGACTATGAAACAAGAAATGGGTATTTTGAAGACAATAACTGGAATACATACATACACACACACACATATCCCGCCTTTATCCGTTGCGGGGTAGGCAGAGCAATAACGATCGTAAAATTAAGCCCGTTATCGCCACGTCTGACAAGTATTAAAGGCCCTTTCAGATGACTGGAATAGTGTAACGTAATCATATTTTACTCGAAGAGGTGGTGGAAATTCTCAGGGATGAAGGGACGAAGTTCTGCGAGACTAGACGTAAGAGCAGGAAGTCCAAACTTTCGACGGAAACTCTCAGCTTAATGGAAGAGAGACGTACAGACCCATTACCCGTACCCGATACTGAGGATTGCAGAGCCACCCTCACACGCCACTTCACCGAGGACCTGCCCGAGATCAGCCGAGACGAGATCGAAATGGCCCTGAAACAGTTAAAAAATGGAAAAGCCCCAGGGGAGGACGGGATCACGACAGAGCTCCTAAAAGCTGGAGGAACTCCCTTATTGGATCAGCTCCAACAGCTCTTTAACTCCGTTCTCTTCCATGGGAGAACTCCGCAGGCATGGCACAGAAGCATGGTGGTACTGTTCTTCAAAAAAGGAGACAAAACCCTATTGAAGAACTACCGCCCGATTTCGCTTTTGAGCCATGTTTACAAACTGTTCTCCAGGGTCATCACGAACCGTCTTGCGCGAAGACTCGATGAGTTTCAGCCTCCCGAGCAGGCCGGGTTTCGAAGGGGTTATAGCACCATAGACCACATTCACACGGTACGGCAGATTGTACAGAAGTCTCAAGAGTACAATCGGCCCCTGTGCTTAGCGTTTGTGGACTATGAGAAAGCTTTCGACTCCATCGAAACCTGGTCTGTTCTGGAGTCTTTGCAGCGTTGCCAAGTCGACTGGCGATACATCGAAGTGATGAGATGTCTGTATGAAGCCGCCACAATGACCGTACAAGTACAGGACCGGCGGACTAAGCCTATCCATCTCCATCGAGGAGTGAGACAGGGGGACGTCATATCCCCGAAACTGTTCACTAACGCTCTGGAGGATATGTTTAAGACGCTGGACTGGAAAGGTCGTGGTATTAATATAAACGGCAAGTACATCTCTCACTTACGATTTGCAGACGACATCGTCATTATGGCAGAAACGCTGCAAGACCTACAACGAATGGTGGATGACCTAGCTGATTCTTCTCGCCGCATCGGTCTCCGGATGAATTTGGATAAAACCAAAGTCATGTTCAACGAACACGTTGATCCGGAACCGATTGCCGTAAATGAAATCCAACTCGAAGTTGTTCAACAGTATGTCTACCTAGGGCAAACGCTCCAACTAGGTAGAAACAACCTTGAGAAGGAAGTCCAGAGAAGAATACAGCTGGGTTGGGCAGCATTCGGAAAACTCCGTCGAGTCTTTTCGTCGCCAATACCGCAATGCCTTAAGACGAAAGTCTTCACAGTGCGTCCTACCTGTCATGACATACGGAGCCGAAACGTGGACACTCACGGTACGACTGGTCCACCAACTGAAAGTCGCTCAGCGAGCTGTGGAGAGAGCTATGCTCGGGGTTTCTCTAAGGGATCGTATCCGAAACGAAGTAATTCGACAGAGAACTAGAGTGACCGACATAGCTCAACGTATTAGCAAGCTGAAGTGGCAGTGGGCTGGTCATATCTGCCGAAGGACCGATAACCGCTGGGGTAAGCTGGTCCTTGAGTGGAGACCGCGTATCGGCAAACGTAGCGCAGGACGCCCTGTGGCAAGGTGGAGCGACGACATACGCAAAGCTGCGGGCAGTCAGTGACTGGAGGAGTAAAGCCGAAGACCGGGTTCAGTGGCGTGCTTTAGGAGAGGCCTATGTCCAGCAGTGGACTACAATAGGCTGTTAATGATGATGATGATGAATCATATTTTACGGAGCGAACGGCCCATGAAACTGAACAACCTTGAAAAAACGGACAAATGATTAAAAAAACTGACTTTTTATCCAATTATGTATTCATATTCTGAAACCAATGTCCTCCAGATTGACTCGTGCATAAAAAGAGATAAGGAATGTCTTTTTCACGCGGTCTCAAATGGTCCCAACATTGCTTATTTCTTTATGATTGATGGGCTGTCGGCTTTTATACGAGTGACAGCTAATATGACAAGTAACGAATGTGAAGAAGATAGGGTATAATAATGGACATTTTGTTGGATATTAATGTTGATTCGATAATTCCCTCAAATAAAATCAGCGCTATCATGTGAATAGTCTTAAAGAGATGATCGCAAGTAAATTTTTCTTGGAACGTAAGTCAAAATATGCAAAAAAAATTAGAATCTCACATACAAAGTTACCAACCGACTAAGTCAATTTGTACGGGACGTCCAAAAAACTTTTTCGTATTTCGACCTATGTTTCTTGGGGAAAGTTGTTCAGTTTCATGGGTTGATTCACCCCTTTAAATATTTTCAGTTAATATTTTTACACCTTATATAACTAAAATGTGCGAATGTTGCTAGTGCCTAATCTATACATATATCTATATCTATACATATAATAAAGCTCAAGAGGACCGAAAGTCTGTACATACAAGATATCAAAAAAAAATTGTTTCGTGATACTTAATATTGATAACAAAACACGTTTCTGCAATTTTTTTAATTTTTGTCTGTTTGGATGTTTAGATGTTTAGATGTTTAGATGTTTGATGTTTGTTTGTGGATATGCGGAAGCATCACGCGAAAACGACCGAACGGATTTTGATGCAATTTGTACCAAAATGTCAAGTAAATCACCGACCAGGTTATAGGCTAAAAAAACATACCCCTAAAAGGGGGGTTGGCTGCTACACATAAAATAAGTTTGTAAATCACGTAAAATTCTTAGTGCTGCGTAGTAAAAAGATGTATGGGCTTATTGGACCCGAGATTGATTTCAAATTTCGAACTGGCCAGCACGAATTGTGTCACTTTGAATAAGCGCGCAGAAAGAAAAATAACACGAGGCCGTATTTATATTTTTAATCTATATTTTTATAACCTCAATAAATGAGTTTGTCGAATTATTACTCAATGTGACGACAAGAAAAGTAAAATCTACGAATATGTCTACGACTACAAAAATACCTCTTTAATATTGGAATAATTTTAACTTTTAATAATTCAATATTTTTTACACTCGAAAACAAAAGTTCCGTGGTACAAGACGTGTAAGTTGCATACCAGACGATTCAATCTTTATTTATGGATCATTTTCTTGGTGCGTAATCTACTATTTACCGCGGGAATATTGAAATAGCTTCAAAGCAAAAGTTTGTGTGAAGGGATATCCTTATTTTTGCCGCTCCAACCATGGTTAAAATGGCTCAGCGGGAGTGGATCTGCTTATGATGTAAGTCGACCAGCGAAGTTCCACATTTTTTGTTTTTAATTTTTCTTGCTAATTTTGTTAAGGCTATTCTTTATATCTACGTTACTAGCCAATGTTGGTCTGTTACATACTGTTATTATATGTTTAGCCGACAATACCAACATTTTTTTCAGGGTGCGCAAACTTTTTTCTGAAACATTAACTCGAAATATGATTAAAAATTGGACTACTCATACAAATTGACTCGATCGGCTGGTACATTTTCTATGGAAGATATTTTTTTTCCATATGTTCTGTAACATTTTCCTTACGAAAGTTGTTCAGTTTTATGAGTCATTATCATCGGTCTTAAAGCCTCATACGTCTGTGCCAGACGATCCAATCAGTGTCTCAGATAAGACTTTTCGTGGCTATAGGTATAAATCGATTTGGAAAACGCCGGATTGCCCAAAACAAGGCCACTCTTTCGGTCTCCTTGGCTGACTCCACAGGAACGACGAGTCGATACATGCGGAGCCAAGTTGGCTGCAGGATAGACCTCTGTCACACGCGCCTGACAGAGACCCCGTTCCGGGTCTGAATGTAGACTCTGTTGTCCTTCTCCAGGGCCGGTCTTGGGTCGGGTTTCTCCCTTGGTTGATTCTTACGACGCGACCCCCACGGGAAAAGAGGAGTTATTCTACTCTGCCGGCAGCATACGGTCTTAATTAAATAGCCTTAGGTACTTAATTAGTCGAGCGTCGGTGGCCAAGTGGATAGGACACCGGTCTTACAATCGTGAGACCAGAGTTCGATCCCCGCCATGTACCAATGTGTTTTTACTCACGTACATTTACCGACTGCTCTTACGGTGAAGGAAAAACATCGTGATGAAACCCACATTCAAATAAAATTTGAAATCAAATGATATTTGAATGTGACTTAACCTAGGATTCGGGCCAGGTTAGCCTTCAGGTTGCAGAGGTCAGATGGCAGTCGCTCTGTGTAAAAACTTGGTTCCACGTCAAATCCCCTAGGTTAGGTAGCCGACCCCGACAGAGAACGGGATAAGGCAAGGAGAATGATGAGGTACTTAATTAAATGTAACCCTAGCCGCGGCTCCGCCCGTATGGAAATCGGTCATCCCGTGGCATCGCACAGGAACTTCTTTTACGATAAAAACTTTCCTATGTGTTAGTACAAGTTACCCCTTTTATGTCTGTGCCCATACATACATACATACATACATACATATATCACGCCTTTATATCTTGCGGGGTAGGCAGAGCGTTAACGGCCGTAAGAACACGGCTGCTATCGCCACGTCTGACATTTTTGAGGATTGTTTTCCAAGGTTGTTCAAGAAAACATGTGTATCACTATAGTGACAGGTTGTCAGCCTGTCGCCTAAAAATTGTAATACACCAATACCCTCGAGTCCCTTAGCCGCCTCTTACGACACCCGCGGGAAGAATGTGGGGTGATGCTATTCTAAGCCGGCATCACACATCATCTATGCCCAATTTCATGAAAATCAGTTCAGCAATTTTTGCGTGAAGGAGTAACAAACAAATCTTTTGTATTAATATATTAGTAGGAAGTAGGATAGGATAGGATTTGTAGTAGGATTACTTGGTTTTTAATAAGCTTATGTTTTATTTATTCACACTCATGAAATCGGTCTTTATTCATCCATCACAGTGTTAAGAAATGTGGCATCAGTCTACTTCACGGAATTGATACCTTTGGAAGTAAACGCACGGTTTTAAAAAATCTGCTAAAATGAACTGGAAAGCGAGGATTTGGAACAGGGAGTGACTGGGTGGATATTTGAAAACGGTTCTTCAGGTCCCTTTCCTGGCAAATTTAAAATTTTAGTTTTATGGTTATTTTATCATTGCATAATAATGAAGGCCTATTGAAAAGGTTATTTACGAAAAAACACTTAAATCGAACCACAGGTTTCGTCAAAATTCAATTTTGAAATTTAAGGTGCCAGTCAACGGGACATTTTGCGACAGTCAAGGGACAAAGTAATTATTTTAACAAAATATATGTATAAAAGCTGATCATCTTTTGCTTTTAACTAAGTAGAATAGAAGTAAAAGTTGCCGCAGCCTACCAGACTGACGCCCTGAAGCCTCAGTCTGGTTAAGACACGACGTACATGGTCACAGACAATTTGCTCGTGCTTGAAACACGACACAGCCAGCCCGACATACGAAATGAAACAGCCGCAGTGTTCGACAATCACAGTTGACAGGCGGGCGTATGTGATCTGTCGACCTTCAGAAGAAGGCTGTTTGAAACAGCCGAAACATAGACCCAATTCTCCACCAAAACAATAGTAACGTAAATCGTTTAAACTTAGGCCATAATGAAACAGATAGCATGAGACAAGAAGAAACCACCGAAAAGATTATGACCTGAGAATTAACTGTGTTGTACATTCTGCTGATGACGCAATCAGCCTAAGACATGCATGACTCAGATAGCCTTAGACACCACTAGGCAAGCAACCTAACACACGCCGCTGTATACATGAGACATGACGCAATCAGCTTAAGAGACATTGCCATCAGACTGAGAGATAACGTAACTAACCTGAGACACGATGCAGTCACCTTAGAGACGACGTAATCAGCGTGAGACACGATGTATTCAGATTCAAAAAGACTCCGACATACAATGCAATCAGCTTAAGAGACGTCGCAACCAACCTGAGACATAACACAGCCATGCTAGAGACAATGCAGACAGCTGAAGAGACGTTGCAATCAACCTCAGACAACGCAGTAGGCTAAGAGACGCCGCAGTCAGCTTTAGAGATGTCGAAGTCACCCTTAGTGAGACATAACGCAGCCGCCCTGAGATACAACGCAGTCTGCTTAAGAGGCGTCAAAATCAGCCTGACATAGCGCAGCCACCCTGAGATACAACGCAGTTGCTTAAGAGACTTCATTTTATGACCCTGACTGAGATAAATCGCAGCCAACCTGAGATGCGACGCAGTAAGCTGAAGAGACGTCGCAGTCATTCTGTGACATGATGCAGCCACCCTGAGATACAACGCAGTCAGCTTAAGAGACGTCGCAATGAGCCTGAGTGAGACATGATGCAGCCACCCTTAGATATATCGCAGTCAGCTTAAAAGACGTCACAATGAGCCTGAGTGAGACATGACGCAGCCACCCTTAGATACTCGTACATCGCAGTCAGCCTCAGAGACGTCGAAGTCAGTTCAAAAGACGTCGAAATCAGTCTAAACGAGACATAATGCAGCCGCCCTGATATACAACGCAGTAACTTAAGAGACGTCGCAATCAGTCTGAGACATTACGCAACCACCCTGAGATACTACGCAGTAAGCTGAAGATCGTCGCAATTAACTTGAAACCTAACGCAGAGATCCTGAGATACATCGCAGTCAGCTTAAGATACGTCGCAATGTGCCTGAGTGAGACGTATCGCAGCCAACCTGAGATACAACGCACTCAGCTTAAGAGACGTCGCAGTCAGCCTAAGACATAACGCAACCACCCTGAAATACACCGCAGTCAGCTTAAGATACGTGAAATTAACCTGAGACTTAACGCAGCCTCCCTGAGATACAACGCAGTAGCTTAAGAGACGTCTATCAATCAGCCAGAGATATCGCGCAGCTACCCCGAGACCTAAGGCAGCCACACCTAGAGACATAAAGCAAGTGTTTTTAAACTATGTTATCTGCACGAAAAACAATGCTGTTCACCAACTGGAAACCATTAAACTAACTTACGGTACCCATGGGCAGACATGGGGTGGTGCTATTCTACTCAGCGGGCACACCTTTACACAAAAAAATTGCAAAAACAATCATTAAAATAACATTAGTCACTTGACTGGCAAAAAATGTCCCTTGACTGGGAAAAATGCCAGTCAAATGAAGCCAGTCAAGGGACAATTTTCTATGTTTTTAGTGATTTATTGGTAAACGCTTGAATGTAATCAAAATTTTTAAACGAATCTTAAATCTCGCTTTATTATGCGACATTATTTGTTCAGAACAAATCCTCTGTAATAACTCTTTCATGAAGAAAACATGCACAGGAAAGGGACATGGCGCAGGTGCAAAAATAGGATCAAAAAATTTAACAACTCCTACTTTATTCTAGAAGTGCCAAGGAGCTATATGCTCCCTCTCCAGGGATGAAGAAGTAATCCTGGCAGAAGGCAGAAACAAGACCCAGCTCATAGTTCTATTAGTTTCAGCGATTCAGTCGTTTTAGACCACGTATTTAGAAAACACAAAAACGTGTGACCAACACAAACTGACATTTTTATCGATATACGCAGTTAAATATTGTCCAATTAATGATTTTCTATAAATCTACATGATATAAGGATTATTATGATGGGTGAAAAGTTATATGATGTCCAGCTAGATAAAACTTTATACGTGTTTGAATTTCGCAATAGCTGAGTGTGACACGCGAAGAACGCGTGTTTTGGCCCCGATTTCAGGTTTCAGATTAAGTTTTAGTTAAACATATTTCATAATTTGTGGATGGAGTTTTACATTCCAAATAGTCAATTAAACATTCTTTCGTGTGAATGATACTTAAAATCTGTAAGTGTTGTACACTTGAAAAAATTTACGTGTGACCGCAATTTTTAACTGTGCAAATTTTCACCCGACTAATCTGTAACCTGATTCAGCAAATTTAACCTACAGTATTCGAAAAGACCAAACATAAAAGAACCACCGTTTTCTTACTCTTTTTTGCATGTGGAAATTGTAAATTTAAGATTTAACAGTTTTTTAAAATTACATATAAAGTGTAAAAAAATGCCGTGTGATGCCGGCATAGAATAGCATCACCCCAAATCCTTCCCGCGGGTGTCGTAAGAGGCGACTAAGGGACTCGAGAGTATTAGTGTATTACAATTTTTAGGCGACAGGCTGACAACCTGTCACTATAGTGATACATATGTTTTCTGAAACAACCTTGGAAAACAATCCTCAAAAATGCAAAATGTCAGACGTGGCGATAGCGACTGTATTCTTGCGGCCATTAACGCTCTGCCTATCCCGTAAGGGATAAAGGCGTGATATTTTTTTTTCTTTTTCGTGTGGGACACCGAGTCGTCCAACGACCCGATGAACCCTAGTGTCAGAATTTTTCAACCGCCTTCTACAAGTAGCAGGCTTCTGACATGGTTGTGTAACGTCGGCCATCTAAGTAATCATAGACAGCAACCGGGACCTACGGCTTAACGTGCCATCCGAAACACGGAACCATCTTACTTACAGACAATCGGGTGGTTCAGCCCGCAATGTCCTAACCAGACTGGGAACAAATTCACAAAGTGATAAATATCAACTTTGTGAGTGACCCACCGAGAATCGAACCCGGAACCTTCTGCGTCAAAGGCAGTCGCACTACCATTGCGCCACATCGGTCGTCAGGCGTGATATGTGTATGTATGTATGTATGTATGTATGTAAAAAAATTAGCTGCAAATATTTTAAGGGGTGAATCAGCCCATGAATCTGAACAACTTTCCCCAAGGAATACATAGGTCGAAAAATGAAAAAAACATTTGGGCCTCCCATACAGTTGACTTGCTCGGCTTATGGGAGGTCCAAAATTTTTTCCATATTTCGACCTATGTTGCTTGGGGAAAGTTGTTCAGTTTCATGGACTGATTCACCCATTTAAATATTGGCAGCTAATATTTTTACACACTGTATAGTCGGCGAAACGAAGTTTTTGGGTACCTATCTACCAACAATTTCATATAAGCTTATAATATATTATTTTATGGTTCTTAGAGTCTATAAGGGAGGCCTATGTTTATCAGTGAGCTTCCTTTATATAGCTGATATGATGGATGATATATGGCGAAACGAAGTTCGCGGGCACCAGCTAGTAAAGATCTATTTTCAGTAAGAATAACCGCCCGGCGTTTTAATTTTCAGTGGGTATGTCAAAAATAGCGCTACAAAAGGTTAATAATTAAAAACGACTAGCTTGCTGAAGCTAAATATAGAAGCTCACTGTTTATTAAAGCAAAGGTCGTGCTGTTTACTCAACTATTTCAAGTATTCAAACATTTGTTTAAGTTTAGCGACTTGAAGTTTCAACTATTTATTAGCTTATTTTCAGCTTCATTTGTTAAAAATGAAAATAATGGGAAAAGTCGCCATTAACATAGCATAACAAAAATCTTTATTGTAGAAAAATGGAACAAGAGAAAAAAAAACACAAACAAAGGAAACAGTGCAACACTTCTTCAAGTTTACATCGCTGAGCTAAACTGAAAAAGTTTCTTTCAACTTAGCACAACGCCATCTTGTATGATATTACATAAAAAGGGCTGGGAACCTGTCCGATAGAACGTTTTCCGCTGGTGAGTCAACCATGTCAGAAGTCTGCTACTTGTAGAAGGCAGTTGAAAAATTCTGACACTAGGGTTCATCGGGTCGTTGGGTGACTTGGTGTCCTAGACGAAAAAGAAGACTGGTGAGTGCTTATTCTGAGTAGCAAAGAAAACCATCAGATACAATCTTGCAGCTCTGAAAGTAGAATGTAGTTGTTACTATGAAAAGAATGGGTGATAGCCGCCTAATGAGGTTTTTTTGGGCTGATATGACAGAAAAGTCAAGGAGAAGGTGGAGGACAGAGAAAGCTGGCTGATACTTCACCGACAAGGGCAATGCCCTTAAATAAATGATGATGTTAGCAACACTTGTTTGGACTAGATGACGCTTTTGTCATTTTTACATACTGAGGAATTATCTGTCAAGTTTAGTGCACACTTAAAAAACCAACACTCTTATCGATGAGAAATCGTTGTTGAGCTTTTACATCATTCGCACAAGCGCCACCTACCAGGAACTAAACGAACAGGTTTAAAATAACATTGTTTTGTGGTTAACTCCGACACTGGCTGAATCACAAACGCCGTGAAAAGAAAACTGCAACTAAACAATATCAACTTGACACTGGCGAAATAGCGGTGGACATCGCGTTTCCTTGACTTTGACATCATGACCCGACACCCGCTTGTCAGGGTCAATCAGAATGTCACGTCGTCACGACGTCACGATGTCCGCAGGCCTCATAGTCTTTTAATATACTAGCGTGGCTGGCCTTGAGGAAAGCCTCGGATTAGTCTAGTCTGCCTGTATTAATTATTGTCCTATACATTTTATTTATTTATTTATCATTTAATTCTATGGACTTCTACCCTATCTAGGGTAATTCTGTATAGGTAGTAGATATATCAGTTTTCGCTTATGGAACTGGTGAGTTATTTCGTTTAAAATTTTTCATATAGAATGGCAAATTTTCCATTTTGAAGTGTATATAGATAGAGCTCAGCTAAACTGAAAAAAAAAAATCTTTCCAAGGAAATGTATTTTGTCTAGAAGTCATAATATGTCAAAATTTCAACCTAACGCGACGCCACCTGGTATGACATCAGCTCGAATTTGAATTCAGAACATTAACGACTTGGTAATCAAATGCAGGGTTAGGATGATTGATATAACTACTATACACAAACTAGGGACTCTAATATGTCAGCTTTAATTGAATTTACCTAGAATAACTTTGTTTGCTTTAGACCTGAAAATGAGCGGGGAAAATTCCTAAGCAGTAAAAACGAAACGCGGGCAAAAAATGACCTTGACTCCTAAAAGGGCAGCGCGACCTTACACGCCCAACGACGCCCATGTACCAGGGCAGCATAGCATCGTAGGTTCGGCGACGTTCAATATTTGCCGACGCGCCTGTATTGACTCTGCCATAGACGTTGTATTGAGAGCCGTGAACCGCCTCAAAGGTGAGTGGTGTTAGGCGTGTCAGGTGTTTGCTAATTGCCTCTGTCTGTATCCCTGGTGGCTCGTAGCGGTGGTTCGCGCGTGATATTAGCTAAGGCGTTGTCCGAGAGCCTTGTTTCTGACCCCAGGGTCAATCAGGTTGTTCATGGCTTGATGTTCCATCCCCTACAACATAAAAAACCTTAATAGAAAAGAAACATGTATTAGGTATTTCAAATAAATGATACATGGATTTCAGGTTGGTAACTTCTGTGGGATTTTGTGTAAAATAGTTTCAAAAATTAATAGCAGATGATCGCCAGAACAGAAGAGCCAGAAAAAAATCTTAACTGACAAATTCAGAAGTCGATTTGGCGACTAAATGACTAGAAATGGCAAAGAAGCTTAGATATGGGATATTTTAAAATATGACATCACTAAGACATCTATTCTATTACCCAGCCAAAAGGACTAGTATCCAAGCTAGAAAGTCTATAAAAAATATTATATTAACCTTTTGTAAACCTATTGGATCGTAGTATTGGACGGAATAACATAGTTTGATTGGACAGCTACGTTACTATTATTTGAAGATTATTTCGGAAAGTGATTAATGTACCGAAGCTATTGAATAACCCCAAAAATGTTCACAGTAAACAATTGTTTAATCGACCGGAAGTGAAAGAGACAGTTCCATTAAACAAACCAACCGCAAACAAGTATAATTATTAAAAAACAAAAACCCGACTGCGGTTATTAAATAACAAAGTAATATATTGTTTTAAAATCCGCAATAAGAAACTGTCAGACAATTGAAAATAAAATATAGATGGCGCGCTTTGGATTCTAAGATAGTTCTATATAATGTTGTCCCTTTAAATGTATTGCTCTTAATACTAGTATCATCTAGTATGGACCAAAAAGGTCATACTAAAAATCCAAAGCGAGTCATCTATATTTGTCTTTTTCATTCCGCTCCAAACAAGCCTTCATATGAAATTATGATAACGACTAACAATACACCATTTGTCAACCTGTGAACAATAATTCACTCTCCCACAAACTTATATACAAAAAACATAACCCTCTTATGTCAGTCGGGTAAAAATTACTCGTGCCACAATTTTATTTGTCATCGCAACTTCCGGGGAAAATATCACCCATTTCATGTTTACCCAATAAAACAACAACTGTATTCGCCTGTTCGGGAAATCGTGTCAGACGGGGCGGCATATTGCGACCCCAATAGTAATGTTGCTAGCTTCAATGTCTAATATTTCGTTCTTGTATATTACATACATACATAATATCACGCCTTTATCCCTTGCGGGGTAGGCAGAGCGTTAACAGCAATAAGAATACGGTCGCTATCGCCACGTCAGACATTGTTGAGGACTGTTTCAAGGTTGTTTCAGAATACATGTGTATCACTATAGTGAGAGATTGTCAGCCTGCCGCTTAATAATTGTAATACACCAATACTCTCGAGTCCTTTAGTCGCCTCTTACCCGCGGGAAGGATGTGGGGTGATGCTATTCTAAGCCGGCATCACACGGCATCATACGATCATATTAGGTGTAAAAAAATACCAATACCTAAGTGCTAATTTTCGGGCGTGAATCAGTCCATAAAATTACAGCAGATTCTTTTATATCCTGTATTTTTAAAACACTACCTGTGTCAGGAAGATTTTTAAAATAGTTGTAAGTTTGAAAATTTTTCTACGTTAAACAGGATTTGAATTTGAACCAGCGATTTTTGAGCACTAGCAACACCTAGCTCTACCGTTGCCTATAAAATTTAGCTTTCTCCATCTTTTTCGCATACAGCAATTGAGCCGCGGTAGCCCAGATGTTAGAGCGTCGCTAGAAAGTTCCAGGTTTTAATTCTGCTGCGGTAAAAACGTTATCTTAGATACTAAAAAAAACTGTGTAACAACTTCGAAGCTGGCAACCCTTAGACCCTCCATATTGCTGGCTGGCAGCGTAACAAATGTAAACACTTGAGTTTGCTCAACCCTTAACCCCAATTGTGAACAGACTTGCCCAGTAACTGTAACCCATTGATATTTTTTTTCGCTTTGATTTATTAACCCTTCAAATACGCGGCTCTTAACTGAAAATAGCGCTGTTGTTTTAACAGGTTAAAGGATGATCGCGAATGAAATTCTATAATTTTATTTTATTTTCTTCGGAAAATTTACAGCATAGCTTAGTAATACTTGCTGTCTTAAAACATAGCTTATTGAGTAACTTAAATAATTAACAAAAGGCCATTGACAAAGTTTACGCCTATAGGTTGAAAAAACTAATTGGTTAAAAGGTTAATAACCAAGGTGAGAATATCTTAGTATACAATACAACTGGAAATCACTTACCTAACGCAAATGTGATGAAAAATAATCTAGTTTGACAGACAATAAATTTTACGTGTTATCTGTCAATCTGCCAAATTAATGCGAAACGGTGAAAAAACTATTGGAACTTTTAAACATGACTTGTCTGAAATAGGTATGATACCGACTATTTGAAAACCTATTTACAGGAACGAGACAGGACTAGTTTTAGTTTAAAGATATTATCGAATCGAGACCATAGCAAAACCCTTCGCTTTCAAGACTGTAGTTGACGCTCTGCCAACCCCGCTTTAACCAAATCATGAGTTCGTTCAAATTATACATTTCGTTTATTGGCATTTTTAGTAAGTTATTTAATTTAAACATAATAATAATACAATGCCATAAAAATAGTCACACAAATTACACATCATTTCATTATTCTCATGAAGTAAGCAATGCGTCGCTATCTATTCAAAAGTAGGGCTGAGTTAAATGTCAACGCCATCAATAAGTAATGCTCCATAAAAGCCAGAACGCCTACTGAATAAAGAAACAGTCTTAAAGGTACTTGCATTGTCAAGATAAATTGCTTTCCACACTTGAAAGTAGGTAAACACATGTATTTGATATAAAATAGCACCGTCCCGTTTCAGTAAATGGGTTTAGAAAAGGATACCTAGGAGAACGTCATTCTTCTTGCCTTATATCGTTTCTCTGTCGGGGTCGGCTACCTAACCAAGGGGATTTGACGTGGAACCAACTGTTTATTCGAGCGACCGCCATCTGACCTCTGCAACCGATACATGGCGGGGATCGAACTCGGGTCTCATGATTGTAAGGCCGGTGTACTAACCGCTTGGCTACCGATGCCTTAAAAGGATGCCTAGAAAATACCGTAGATAATTTTAGGGATGCAGGCAGATAAATGGCTTCTTCACCGTTTTGCCCATTTCTTTTATGTCTAGTCGCCATCTTTTTAACACACAAATCACGCCTGTAGCTGGGGTAGGCAGAGCTGTAGGAAAGGAAAAATTACGCTCGTTATCGCCAGGTCTGACAAATGTTTGAGGGTCGTTTCACATAAGTCATGTGTCACTATAGTGAAAGGTTTTCAGCATGTCGCCTAAAACCGCAATACACACGAAACCTTTGAGCCACATAGTCGCCTCCTACGACACCCACAAGAAAGAAATGTGGTGATGCTATTCTAAGCCGGCGTCACATGGCATCTTTTGAATAATCGAATAAATATTATTTCCAGTACTTATTCTATAATTATCTCCTAACTAATCGGGTGAAGAAGTTTAATCAGTCGAGTAAACGTGCGAAGTCGGTCACAAGGGAGGGGGGACTGGGGTAAAGTAGGGGGAGGGTGGGGGAAAACGGCTACTTTACAGCGTACAGCAAGGAACACCGGGAAACATGAGCCGGTGAATCCCACACCTGACGTGCGTTGGTGCGAAAGGGATAGGTAATTTGCATCTAGCATAATAAGATTATAAAAGTGAGCCGTGTGATGCCGGCTTAGAATAGCATCACCCCACATCCTTCCCGCGAGTGTCGTAAGAGGCGACTAAGGGACTCGAGAGTATTGGTGTACTACAATTTTTGGGCAAGATGCTGACAACCTGTCACTATAGTGATACACATGTTTTCCGAAATAACCTTGGAGAACGATCCTCAAAAATGTCAAACGTGGCGATGGCGACCGTATTCTTACGGCCGTTGGCGCTCTGCCTACCCCGCGAGGGATGAAGGCGTGATATATGTATGTACGTATGCAGAATGCAGATTATAAAAGTAACAGAGACAAATGTCTACGGAAAAACCTTTGCTCCAGAGTCAACGTTGGTTTTTAGTATGAATTCGAAAAACCCTTGAGTCCGTATGCGTTACGGAGGCGCTAAAAATGCGCAGGAACGGGCGCTAAGTGAGGGAACCGCATAATGGAGTCCTAGCGCGTGTAAAGTATGGCCGTTCCAATATGCCACATTTGACAGCTGTCAATCCCACACGAAAGGACAAATCATCAACGAAAATAGACTCTAAGTCATAGCATTAACATGATTTTGACATCTGTCAAATATGGCCTATACGAACGGCCATACTTTAGCAAGGAAAACCGTGAAATAGGAACTGCTATTACGACTATTTCTTAGTATTCTTATTCTTACTATATACCTAATGGATACTAGGCTAGTCTGGTAATTTGATTGTTGCCAGCAAGAAAACAATGCAAACAATTTGCCGTGTGATGCCGGCATAGAATAGCATCACCCCAATTCTTCCCGCGGGTGTTGTAAGATGCAACTACGAGACTCGAGGGTTTCATTAGGCGACAGCCTGTCACTACAGTGATACACGAATCATCTGAAGGGGCCTAGTACTTGACAGACGTGGCGATAACGACCGTAATTTTACGATCGGTAACGCTCTGCCTACCCCGCAAGGGATAAAGGCGTTATTAGTGTACAGAAAACAATGATTGCTTGTATAACAAGCCCAAAACACGCAAAGCGTACAATTTGTTGAATTCCATCATTAATCATAATCAAAATACTGTAACATTACACTTTCATTACATGATACAACATACTGTGATTAACGCATCTCATAATTTCCCTTGTCACTGCAATATGAACCCTTTTACCCGAATGCCTTACAAAGGAGGTTATGTGTTTGGGAGTATGTAATGTATTTGGACCAGTATTCTATTTCACGGGATACAGCCTACACAGAGGATTTTGATATATGAATTGGGTGTACCTTTGTATGTGGACAAGTAATTATTTTTTTACGAGATACACTCTATGTTGAGGCGGATGTTGGCATATGAGGAATCAATTAATTCATCACCGCAGCGCAAGCGACATCAGCTACATGAAATTTTCATTAATTCAAAGTTGCAGATTTTAAACGCAAAATATGCTTATATAGTTGGTTCACGAGTGCTTAAAAAAGTTTTGTCGCAAAATATAACTTTCAAAATTACTACAGCCGGGATTTAATTTTTTTTTATTATGCTTTTACGGTTTCCTGTAGTAGACTACTACACCCTGCAGCCGTCACCTGAGCTGTAAGAACGTCGGTAGTGATTCAAGTGCGTCATAATTACCCCACTTCCCTCGGAGTAGAGCCGGGAAAATAGGCTAATGTGAGGAGCAGCCACACAAGGAAGGAAGTTTGTTTCAACCCTGAGTCGGATACATATATACACAAATCACGCCTATATCCCTGGCGGGGTAGACAGAGCGTTAATGACCGAAAAAATATGGTCGCTATCGCCACGTCTGACAAATGTTTGAGTATTACCACGAATAGTGACAGGTTGCCAGCTTGAGTCAGATGTAGGTAAATAATTGCTTTTTTTTATATACGGTTTAGAGTCAATCTGACTTGATATTTGACCTATAAAAGAGCTTTTAATTAAAAAGTATCTCTGCCTTCATTACTATGACCATAGCCGTTAACCTGAATAAAGCGAAGAAGAAGAACTATAAGGAGGAAGAACTTATTCTATTTGGCAACTTATATTCTATCTTCTGTTCAAGTTTCTATTTGGAAGTTCCGATCTGTAAATACGTCCTACTTACTTCTCGAGTCTTGTCTCTAACTTAGAGCAACTCAGGTCAAACTTAGAGCAAATACAAGAGCACACATCGGGTAAGCGCGGTCGGTTTTTTTTATTCGGCGAATGTTCTGCACAGTGCTTTTGAATATCGAACTTTAACTTTTCCGTATACATTCTAAAATTCTTTTGGAATAGCTCATCTAGTAAGGCTTAATCGCTGTCCTTGGTTAAGAATACTGTAAAGTAAAACAAATAAAGTCAATGAAGCCTTCATGGCTCATATCCTTTGTAGAAAGAAAAATTATATCCTTACTAGTAATATTTTTAATTATATGGAGCTAGAGTACGCGCCGCGAAAGAAGTCCCGCGAAAAACGTTTCAATGACCCTTAATTTGACGTCCATAAGGGTCATTTAAACTTTTTTCGCGGGACATCTTTCGCGGCGCTGACTCTAGCTGACAGTTTCTAATGTCACTTTGTAAAATAATGTTGCCATATTCAAACACTGTAAACGTCATCCAGCTCCACCTAATTAAAAATATTACTTTATTTTTTTATGAGGACGACGTGACGTCACTAGTTTAGTCATTTAGCTACTAACTAGGGTAACGACTAACGAGTACCTAGAGGCCAGGGTAGCACCAGCTAGCAGGATAACATAATATAACATAATGCATAGAGTAACATATTGTCTTGCCCTATATTAATACATAGAGAAACATAATTACGCAATTGAAACATAGAGAGGGTTATTTAGTGCGTATACTCATGGGTTTGCGTTTCGTACGTAAAATCAAAGTTTTCGTGCGTACTATTTTCAAGATGATGGAATTCCTTTACAAAAACATTGTCTACGACAGAAAAAAAACACCATGATGTCGCACGCGACAAACGAAAAAAACATATCGCGTTTTCAGCGAACTCGTACCAGGCGCGCATAAAACTATAGGTAGTATAGTAGCTGTTGATAAAACAGTAGCAGTTCAATAAACATTCGCGTCGCCTTGTTTCGGGGCTGGGGGCGACGACCCGCCGATCGTATTCATAGGATTACCGCGAACTGCGACCCGATCTTGTTTATGTTATGCGATCCTGGTAGATTATCTCAGCTTTGGGCAGAATTTTCGAGTTTCGTTTCTTTTTGGGCTTGTCAGACAAAGAGCATCACCCCATTGAAGAGGGGATCTTGAAGAGGTGACTAAGGGACTCGAGGGTTTCATGTGTATTACAAACAATGTGACACTCTGACAACCTGTTACTACATAAATAGGAAATAGTTTAAAGAGCCACAATATTTGTCAGACGTGGCGATAACCCTGTATTTTCACAACGTTAACGCTCTGCCTACTCCGCAAGGTATAAAGGCGTGATGTGTGATGATTCAGAATAAAAAAATGTTGCATTTTCGTAGGGTTCCTTCCTAAGCTAAAAAGTTTATGCGATCTTAACCTTGGCCCAATCTATTACTTTACGAATTGTATCCTAGGTTTGTACTAGGCACAGTTTGAAATCCTGTAGTGCTCTTGTTAAAAATATTTCCTACTACTCGTATTCTGCAACATAGTACCAGCGGAAATGGGATTTCTCTGTTAAACCGCTTTTCATTTTCCACTGGGAGAGCATATGCACAAAGAGATATGCAGACAAAGAGGCAGAAAGACATAGTATAGCTACGAGTACGACGCCATGTTGCATTGTCAATTTCATACGGTTTCATTTTCCGAAGTTTCAAAGCTGTCTTGCTTGCGATAGGTACATACACACACACACACATCACGCCTTTATCCCTTACGAGGTAGGCTGAGCGCAAAAATACGCAACGCTCGTAAAAAATACGGTCTTTATCGTTCAATATAGGTGTAAAAAAATTGCTGCAAATATTTTAAGAGGTGAATCAGCCCATGAAATCGAACAACTTTCCCTAAGAAACATATGTCGAAATGTGAAAAAATATTTGGACCTCCCACACAAATTGACTTGGTGGACCGGTACATTTTGTATGGGAGGTCCAAATTTTTTTTTCATATTTCGACCTATGTTCTTTAGGGAAAGTTTTTCAGTTTCATGGGCTTGTTAACCCCTTAAAATATTTGCGGCATATTTTTACACCCTGTATTTGCTAAAACTATCCACCTCTATGTATAATAATCATAAATATTTATTCCTACAGTTTGACCTAAAATGAAATAGTGTGCGCATTCAGCAAATGTATTCACCATCTCAGCATAACATTATCTGTGGCATAGATCACACATCAAAAGCACTGTAATCATTTTGATTCTCTGTTTTGGGTCAACGGTACATTACATCTTTATATTGAAATGTTTTTGCTCCCGTTTCCGTTCAGGAAGTGTAACGGGGTACGAATAAATTGAAGTAAGTGCATAAAAACATGCCTATATCGTTATTTTACAGATACAAGCAGTTTTACTGAGTAGAACCAATCGGTGTATTGCAGTTTTAGGCGAAAGGCTGACAACCTGTCACTAAGATGGTAAACAGTCTTCAGAAATAACCCTCAAACTTTTGATGAGCATGGCGTAAATTGCCGTTTTTTAAAGCCGTTTATGATCTGCCTACCCCGCAGGAGATAAAGACGTGATGTATTTATGTAGAACCAATGAGACACCGCTAAAATTTGAACAGGGCATTAATCGTTGTGACTCTACCTAGGTAACGTTTCAGACATACATATTTACACCTTAGGTCGCCCAGTGGTTTCGCCCACTCACTTTCCGTGAAAATAAGGCGTACCTACGGACCGTGTTTCTGACGGTTTCTCAAAGGCCTGCTAGGCAATAGGTAGGTTTTAGTTGGAACCCAAGGATATTGCAAAAAAGATTTTACAATCGGTGCAATATGATATAAAAGTATATGTTGTTTGCCGTGTGATGCCGGCTTAGAATAGCATCACCCCACTTCCTTCCCGTGGGTGTCGTAAGAGGCGACTAAGGGACTCGAGAGTATTGGTGTATTACAATTTTACAAATTTTACAAACATCCTTGGAAAACAATTCTCAAAAATGTCAGACGTGGCGATAGCGGCCGTATTCTTACGACTGTTAACGCTCTGCCTACCCCGCAAGGGATAAAGGCGTGATGTATGTATGTATGTATGTATGTTGTTAAAAATGTTCTATTATTTACAAAAATGAGTCAAAACATTAATTCTTAACAAGATTCTTGTTGACGTTATCCACACAAAGATCAAAGTGGTCTACCATTGAACTGACGTATAAATAACAACCGCAAAGGGAACAAAGGGAACGGGTGATTCACAATACAATGAACTCAGAGGTTCTGAAGGCTGAATAAATGCGGTATCCGTCAGAGAACTTGATGAAAGGAACTGCCTGAGCATCGCAAAATAGGAAAAATGTCGGTTGTGAGAGATTCAAAAACCATTTATGTTGTAAGCATCAATTATAGGAACTGCAAAACCATATAAACCAACCATAATATTCTTACTTAAAAACCAAACTTAACTTATGTTTTACATCAAACTCGCGGGTGTTCACAATGCTAGAAATACCTACTGTAGGAAATATAATTTGAGCCGTTTGGAGACAATAAGCCGAATCGGTAAAATTTTTGTAGTATGGGATTCTGGTTTAGAACGGGATTTTTACCCTTATATGAAGGGTTTTATTTATAATTTCGATATTTCGGAAAAGTTGCATGCTCCATAGTCACGAATGCCATTGGCTCCTCAATAAGTGAAGTCTTTTTAACAGCAAACATTATTTTAAAACATCACCTGACGTTATGTTATTTTCCATTGTATTATGATCGCTTGACCTACTCAACCTAGCGTAAACTTTTCCTCATTTCACCATCAATGAAGTGTTATACAAACAAACACTCCAGAATATTTTGTTAGTCATAAATCATGCGATTTCCCGCTAGTATCGAATGCTGAACAAACAGACCGATCTCGATTAATGATAATATACATATGATCATTATTTATTCGGCCGAGTGAATCATTTCAGAGTATTGAACCTGGTTTGATGATTATTGAACAATTTTAAACGTAATAAGTTATTTGCGTTTTGACGTAGATTGTCTGAGCGTGCAAATCTTCTTTTTACTGAGTGCCTCAGAATTGTGCATACATTACAACTTTAGGCAATAAGCTGACAACCTGTCACTACAGTGTTACATGAATCAGCTGAAAGGGCCCTCAGTAGACAATAATATTGTTAGAAATATATCAGATATCGTCTGACAGAATTGGCGATAGAGGCCGTATTTTTAACAGTCGTTAACGCTCTGCCAACCCCGCTAGGGATATAGGCGTATGTATGTATGGAAAACCTTTACAGGAGGTCCAAGTTTTTTACCAAGTTACCAAGTCTTGCCGAAAGTTCTTCTGGAAATATTTTTTTACTTGACTGGAAATCAAACTCGATTCTACTCAGATAGTTCTATGCACTACCGACTGCACTTGATGCTATCTATCATTTCTGCTAGGTAATCCATATTCACTTAAGGACTTAATGCAAACTTTGGCTCGGGGCTCTGGCAGCTCGCCAGCGGTGTCAACTGCAGATTGAAATCTATGCGCGATCTCAACATTTCATTTAAAACTACTATTATAGTCTGTGGTATAAAATCGTATTATAGTAAACTTCATTCGTTCAGATAGTGTCACGACCAGCGTAACTTGATCTTCCTGCTCGATACACGCACCTACGGGCGCGAACCATCCAGTCGTTGGACGAAAGAAGTAAGGAACTTTTCGTTTGTTTTCTCTTTGGTGACCCTCCATCATGATCATTCTTATTTTTCTTCAACACCGGTCTGAATAAAATTACACTTTTCAAACCTCATAAAGCAAACCGTACTCTTTTGTATCAGGAGATCATGAAAAGGCGGCGATACTCCAGCTAAAAGTGAAGTGCCCTCGGCGATGTAAGCCGAGAGAGCCACTCAACTGTCTATCGGCTTTCAAACAAGTAACAAGCCTATCGATATAATCAGCCTCATCGGGTATTATGATAGCCTAGTAACACGCTTATATCAACGGGATTATCTGTATAGAAATAATGATAGTTACTGACAAACTTTCTTACCGAAATGAATGTCAAACAAATTATAGAGGTACATATACTAGACAAGTAATAATATAGTATCATTGTATAGACATAGACACGAACCGATAGTTACGCTGGTTGTGACACCATCTGGCCGAATGAGCTGTACTAATTAGTACCCACTATTCACAGTCCACCTTTACTATCACAAGTAGGCCTATTGAAGCGGACCGAGACATATAACTTTATGTCAAAATTCTTCACTTGTTTTTTTATAACCTATATGATTTGACACATCTGAAGTGTATTCGCGTGCAAGATAGGTAAGGCCTCTAGGAGACGCATCATACATAAGTCGTGTATCGTATACCACAACCGTGTAACGTATACTAATTAGTAAGTAAATAAAAGTAAAAAAAGTAAGTCTAAAATATATGTATAGTACCTAGGTACACACACCTAGTAACTTGTAGTACTGTACCTATATTTTAGAGTTTAAAATACTCCCTACCTACCAAGTTTATCTAGAATTTAGAGTACTTTTGTCAATTCAACCCTCTTTTCGTGTGGGACAACGAGTCGTCCAACGACCCAATGAACTTAGTAGTCACAGTTCTACTCCGTACCGTAACGCCATCTTCTTCATTTTAATCTTTTTCGCAGTAGGTCTTCAATGGATTTTTTTTTATCAATGACGATTGAAAGCGCGAAAGTCTTAAACAAATGGTGGATTTCTGTCAGTTTGGTATCTGTCAACACCTCACTTCCACATTACTTTGTTTCACCACCTCTTAACAGAGACAAAAAGGCAGTACAGCACATCGCCTGAAATTGTGACACACGATACCCTTGGGTCCCTAAGTCGACATTTACGACCACCGGCAGGATAGATAGTGTTTTTACTCGGAATAAAAAGGCTTATATTGGAAGATTTGGATGATGGAAGTTGTTATAGATCGTGATGTAACTGTAGTTACATTTAGACCAATCATATAATATAATTTTATGATCGTTAACGCTCTGCCTACCACGCAAGGGATAAAGGTGTGATTTGTGTATGTATATCATATCCCATCTAATCCAGTTATGATGCGCAACCGCGACTTCGATTTTCTCTACACTTGTAGACACAATCATACATGTTTTGATAAAATCCATACGATTTGATACTTGTGAAGTCTTCTCGCCCGCGAGATAAGTCTCTATACTGTGCACATAAGTCTATGTTCCTAGTTTTATTAACAGATATAGCTTACGCCTATAGGCTACATCAGACATACCTAATAGCGCGATGAGAGGATAAAAAATAAGTGTCCAAGTTCGGGAGTGGGGGGACTGCTATGTAAAAATCGTCCATAGGTGTGATGTCACGCGCGATTTTAACTGTCTATACTATAGCTTCGTAATAACTAGCATAGATGTTTTTTTTTTCTTCTAGCCTATTTTGCCATCTGATATACGTAGTGAACTCTCAGTTAATAGTAAAACGAGAAACAATTTACAGAAAATTTGTTGTTGTGATATAGTAGATTACGTACTGAGGTATGTAAGCTATCAATAACAACCGAGGTTTTTTAACGCCCGAGCGGAGCGAGGGCGGTACCTTTCCGAGGTTGTTATTGATGTTACATCCGTGGTACGTATACTGCTTTACATATCGAATGAAAAAAGAGTAAAATAAAGCGATAAATACAAGAAAACGATCCTTAAATGATGATTGTATCGTCTGCTATTCAAATTGCACCACTAAACTTTTTTTTCTATGATTGAAAAATATTGAATTAATATGAAAGAAAAGTATCCTAACATAAAGTAGACATTTTTCTGATCGTAGGGATATTAGTCATTTTTACTTTTGTTATTGTAATATTGAGTAATAATTCGACAAACTCATTTGTTGAGGTTATAAAAATACAGATTAAAAATATAATTCCTGCGTTCAAGCAACACAATTCATAGCGGCCAGTTCGAAATTTAAAAATTTTGATGCAGCTCCTATTAAAAATAAGAAGAAATTGATTTTAACTTTTTAATTGTCGCGATTCTATTGGTTCTTTTTCTAGTTCCATATTTAAAATTACTTACAGGCTTAGTTTTAAAACCTCGCCTGTAAGTTGAACTTACAGGTCGTGTTTTTTGTCAGTAATGACCTACTTTCAGAGCATGAGATATGTAAAATAAGTTATTCCAGCGCGGTCCTACCTCACCGCCAGTGGTTGGCAACTGGCCAGGGGTTGTCAACTGCAACTTGTTGACCTAACCACCTGGTTGGCAACTCCTGCTGTATCCATAAATGCTTACGTTTAGTTCTACATGTAGGCCGGTGAACTTTAGGTTTGTCATCTGCAATAGACTGTCTGTGAAACTCATACAGACTTTTTATGTAAACAAAACATATTTGTTGGAATTACCTCGTAAAAACGTTTATTTTTTTGTACGTTTATCGTCTAGCGCATTTTACTCTAGCCCACCAGTTATGATGCGCAACCGCGACTTCGATTGTCTCTAGACTTGTACACAAAATTATTCACTTGTTCTGATAAAATCCATAAGGATTGACACTTGTGAAGTCTTCTCGCCCGCGAGATAAGTCTCTATACTGTGCGCATATTATAGGGGCTGGTAATCAGAGTGGGCAAAAAATGAGAAATTCAATTGGAGCTCACTGAGCACCAGTATTTGACGAAATAAGCCCAGGATGTATTTTGCTGTCAGTTTCATCGAAAATTCCATCTGCCAGTGATTTAATTTTTTATTTTACAGGATTACGAAACTTTTGATTATTATCATGTGTTTGAGGTTTCCGCTATTCGGACAAATCACAAAGAACAGCCAACCTCCTCTATTAAAGTGATTAAATTTTTTCAAAAATAAAACTTTGTGTCTGCTTTTTAAAGCATTGATTTTTAACATTTTCAATCACTTTCCTAATAGTATTTTGAAATTAACTCCCAAAGCATTGCATTGCGTAATTTTATTAAAATGAGCTCTGTAAACACAAGAATTTTGAATACAGTAAGTATCTGTAATCATTATTATTATTAATTTAAGAAACTTGTCTCAATGTTTTATCGCCGCCGTACTAATTTGCAAAGTTACCAGGAATTTTGACACTTTATCGGCCCAGTTTGAATTTTCTTTCACAAGTTTTCATAGTACCAATTTCATAAAAGAAGTGTTTTAAGGTGTCTATCTTGCTTGCTTTTTTTAAAAAAAAGGTCAAGGATGAGATGACTCATCTGCACTATCCTTTTCTCGAAGTAGCTCGGCCGATTTTCAAGCGCTTGTATTTTCAGAAATTTGTACATATATTGTGATTCTGACCCAAGGATTCATCCAGTCGTTGGACGAAAGAAGTAAGGAATTTTTCGTTTGTTTTCTCTTTGGTGACCCTCCATCATGATCATTCTTATTTTTCTTCAACACCGGTCTGAATAAAATTACACTTTTCAAACCTCATAAAGCAAACCGTACTCTTTTGTACCAGGAGATCATGAAAAGGCGGCGATACTCCAGCTAAAAGTGAAGTGCCCTCGGCGATGTAAGCCGAGAGAGCCACTCAACTGTCTATCGGCTTTCAAACAAGTAACAAGCCTATCGATATAATCAGCCTCATCGGGTATTATGATAGCCTAGTAACACGCTTATATCAACGGGATTATCTGTATAGAAATAATGATAGTTACTGACAAACTTTCTTGCCGAAATGAATGTCAAACAAATTATAGAGGTACATATACAGGGAGACCGGTAAATTGATGCATTCCTTTCAAGGGATGAACCAGCTCATGAAACTGAACAACTTTCCCCATGGAACATAGGTCGAAAAATGAAAAAAAAATTTGGCCCGCCCATACAAAATTACCGATCGACTAAGTCAATTTGTATGGGAGGACCAAAATTTTTTTTCATATTTCGATCTATGTTCCATGGGGAAAGTTGTTCAGTTTCATGAGCTGGTTCATCCCTTGAAAGGAATGCATCAATTTACCGGTCACCCTATAGACAAGTAATAATATAGTATCATTGTATAGACATAGACAGACTTACTATACAATATATATGTAGTAAGTATATACTGCTGGGAATGGCCTTTCCTCTTCGTTTTATTAATTGAAGGTTTTTTCTGTATTCTCTAACCTCATCACAGGCATTCGCCGTAGGTCCCGGTTGCTGTCTATGATTACTTAGACGGCGGTCGTTACACAGCCATATCAGAAGCCTGCTACTTGTAGAAGGCGGTTGAAAATTTTTGACACTAGGGTACATTGGGTCGTTGGACGACCCGGTGTTCCACGCGAGAAGAGAGCGCAGACATTTTCGATTTAGGAACAGATCTTTGCATCGATGTCATCCATAGATCTGAGATGTCAGTCAGCACAGATTAACAATATGTAGACTACCTGATATCAGTGGCCGGTAACACTAATTACATTTGAGCTCTGTTTTGTAATCTCTATCGAGTATTCCAATAAGAATAAAATGGCGGCTATACCAGCGAAGATACCAAGTAAAAGCCGTAGTGATAGATACGATCTCTCGAGCGAGAGGAACTGTCCGTAAAGATCGTTTTGCAGCATCCCCAGTCCCCGCCCGGCAACTTTACAATCCGCAAGATGCATTTATCTTTGTAAGAGTAAGTGCTTGCTCTCGACAAACGTCGAGTTCGTACAACGACTTTAGAATTTGTTGCGCAAACATTGTAACCCTCCCTTCGTAAAGGCGTTTATACCTATTTTGTAAATTTTCGAGGATTTTATAAACACGGAAGAACGTAATTGTTTGAGTTGAATCATAGGGTGACAATGTATATAAGATCCAACAAAATTGCAACTTTAATGCAGTGATATGTCGCATTGTCTAACAGTTAGATGTAACGTAGATTCTAACTTATACATAGTATAAAGCAAAGTCGATTTCCGCGTCTGTCCCTATGTCTGTGAGTAGGTATTTATATTTATGTAAATGCTTTATCCTTAAAGCTACAGAACGGATTTTGATGCATTTTTTTTAATCGACGGAGTGATTCAAGAGAAAGGTCTATGGAAATTGCCGGACATATATTTTATTCCCACGGGAAAATGAGTTATACCGGACACGGCTGCGGGGCGGGCCGCTAGTATTATTTAAAAAACTCAATTATAGGTACGGACCAGTATACTTATTAATTGATCTTATTTTTATATTGAGTCTCTTTTTCCGTTAATATTTTGTATCTTCATTTAAAAACATTCTTCAAACAAAACTTTATAGAACCGATGCTTGGATGAAATTGAATATTATAATTAAAACTCGATTATCTATATACCCTTAAGAGTCGAAAAACAATTAGCACGCACTTTTATTCAGCACTCTCCAACGCAGACGTAATCAACATGTAAATTTCTAGACAATTAAAATGTTCTGCACGTTTTTTGTTCCGCCATTTTTAGAGGACGTGGATCCGGAAGGGCACGTACACAAAATATGCGTAGGCGGCAAACAATGCACCTTTTATTTTTCTATAGAGCGTACGGCCGCGGCCGCTCCGCTTTATTTCATGTATAAGTCCAAAAAAAAGCTTGCTATGAATGCAGGAAATATTTGAGAAGGATTACTAACTATCGAAATAAAGCCATGAACTCATCGCTATTAGTGCCGGTGCTCAAATCAAAATTAAGTACTAGAAACAATAAATTAATGCCCTACTTACACAGGTTGTACGCATGTTAGTCCTAGTACAAAATACTTGTGAAAACCGCATGCCTATAAAAAGCTACGCGGGTTGTGTTATGCGTAGATCATTGCAGAGCGAAGGCGACGGCTGGTGCCTTTAATACTTTTTTTTTTTACATCTAGTATTAAGTCTATTGGTTGAATGCACATGAATAAAATTGTGTCGACTTTCGTATTCATTCTGGTTGTTGAAAGGAAAGATCCTTGTTAAAAACTCCCAGGAATTCTTAAGTCAAAGTTCATTCCATTTTGTGCACATCACAATAATTTTCTTTTATGAACTTTTAAATACTTATGCCGGGTTTTGACGGTCTTGGGTGGGACAGTGACCTATTTAACGATACCCTACAATATTGAGTAAGGCTTTTTCACACTTATCGCACAGCGCAGCGCTAAAATAACGCATCGACGCAGCTGCGTTATTTTGACACATCTCCGTTATTTTGATGCAGCTACTTTAGATGACATTTCTTGTATGGGTCTGACAAACCGCTGGATTATTTAGCGATGCGTTTAGTGGAGGGAATTACGGATTTAACTAAAAAATTTTTTGTGGAGCAATGAGCTTCATCTTATATGTTCCTTGAGTAATTCTAAGCATTTCTAGTCCGGGAGACAGTAAAAAAGTTCGGTCTGGTCGGGGAGGGGGGGGTACAAAGATGGCCGCCACCCGTCATCTTTAAAAAAAATCTTTTTTCGTTCCGGTGGCTACTGTGGCAAGATTGGTATCATTTTCGTATAAACCAAAGACGTAGAATTCATTTCTGATATAAGGATTTTAAAATTCCATAGTAATATTACAAATAAAACGTAAAAACGTGAAAATTTAGGTTGCAGATTTTTGCTTTGAGAGCTAATAACTTTTGTATAGTAACAAAAAACTCCTAATAAAAAATATTAGAATAAAGCGTAACTCATGCAGACTATATAAATATATAGTTTATGCTACATCTTCATACAAAAAGATGCTAAAAAAAAAATATGACCGCAGTGGTGTATGCGCGCGTACTCATGTCGCATTCGCGGAGGGAATTACGGATTTAACTATTTTTTTTTTGGCGCTATGAATTTCATCTTATAATGTTCCTTGAGTAATTCTAAACATTTCTAGTCCGGGAGACAATAAAAAAGTTCAGTCTGGTCAGGTAGGGGGGGGTACCAAGATGGCCGACACCCGTCATCTTTAAAAAAAATCTCTACTCGTCTTGTTGGCTACTAGGGCAAGATTGGTATCATTTTCGTATAATCCAAAGACGTAAAATTCATTTCTGATATTAGGTTTTTAAAATTCCATAGTGATGATGATGATCTCTCCGACCGATTTCGGCCATGGCGACCACTTTGACTCCTAATCAGATCGGCGCTGATGCGCCCGGAGATGGCTATTGTAGCCAATTTTGGCAGTAAACTCCCGTGCACAGAGTGGACACGTGAGTTTGCCATTTACATAATTATAGTTAATGGCGACGGGTGGACGGGCCTTCAGCTCATCGCGCTTAGCGTCGAGGTCTGCTTTACGCTGTTCCTCAAACTCGCGGACTTGCTTCTTAACCATCCCGCGCCATTCGGGACGCTGTGCTGCCAGACCCTCCCATTGAGTGGGCTCAATGTTGCATCTTTTCATGTGTCGTTTCTGAACATTTTTATATTTGAGGAGTTGTCCGCCATGCTTTCGCTTGCCCTCCTCTAGCTCAGAATAAAAGATGCGCTTCGCCACTCTCTCCTCCGACATCCGGGATGGGATACATGACCGCACCACCGTAGCTGACGACGCATTAGATAGGCCTCAATGCCACCAACATTGGCTCGTCTCAGAACTTCGGTATTGCGCACTCGGTCGGACCATCTGATCTTCATGATGGTGCGAAGGCATTTTAGGTGGAAGCGATCCAGAGTGCGTATGTGGTGACGATACACACACCAAGTCTCGGAGGAGTATAGAAGGTTTGGCAGCACAATCGCCATATATACAGAGATTTTTGTGGCTAGCTTTAGGTCGTGCGAGCAGAAAACCTTGGAACACAACTTCCCAAATGCTGCAGCTGCAGCACTGATTCTGCTGTTGATCTCAGCATCAAGGTTACACTTAGATGTTATAGTGTTCCCCAGATAACGAAACTTATCAACCTGTTTCAGCATATCCTCACCAAGCATAATCGCCAGTGTCTCGCGACCATGCGAGTCTAAGGACATCACTTCCGTCTTTTTGACACTGATCTTCAGGCCGAATTTACAGCATGCTTGGTGAAAAACGGACATTAGCTGTTGCAGGCCGTCTGGGGATTCTGCAAGAAAGCACAAGTCATCAGCATACATGATCTCAGTAATCAATGCATACGAGACTTTACTAGTGCGCGCCTTAAGTCTAGCCAGGTTAAAAAGACTGCCATCTGTGCGGAAACGGATGCGGACTCCTTGGGAAACAGTATTTAGGACTTCTTTGACTACAACTGCAAAGTACAAGGCGAACAGTGTGGGCGCTAGAACACACCCTTGTTTCACCCCACAGGTGACGGGGAAGAAATCAGACTGTTCACCGTCTACAGAGACGCAGCACTGCATGTCGTCATGCAGGAGTCTTAGAAGTCGCACATACTTTTCTGTGCACCCTAACTTTCCTAGCACCATCCAGAGAGTTTCGCGAGGCACACTGTCGAATGCTTTCTCTAAATCAACAAAGCAGAGGTACAACTGGCGACCTTGTTCTCTACATTTTTCTTGTAGTTGACGCACCGAGAAAATAGCTTCACATGTACCTCGGTCAGGTCGGAAGCCGAACTGGGTTTCGGGCAGAATTTTTTCCGACAAATTATTGAGGCGGTTCAGTAAACTCTGGCAAAGACTTTTCCAGGGACTGACAGCAATGAAATACCGCGATATGAGTTACAGTCAGAACGGTCACCCTTGTTCTTGTAGAGGGCACAAATGCGAGACACTTTGAAGTCCTCAGGGACCCTCTCCTCCTCCCACATTCGAACGAAAAGTTTCCATACCGACGTGTGCAACTCCGTACCACCATATTTAAGTAGTTCACCCGGTATAAGGTCAATGCCAACCGCCCGGTTATTATGCTGCTGTCTGATGGCAGTAACAACCTCGTCGCATGACAGGGGCTCGTCCAGCTCCGTGGCTAACGGGAGTTGAGGCATTAAACTGATATGATGCAGATCAGCTGATCGATCTACGTTGAGCAAGTTGTGAAAATGCTCAGCCCAACGTTTAAGTACATCCTCCTTGCTGGTCAGGAGGTGCATACCGTCTAAAGACCTTAAAGGTACTTTTGCACGGTAGGAAGCACCAATCAGCTTACGCACTTCACAGTAAAACTCACCAAGCTGGTTTGTATCGGCGAGCCACTGCATTTGACAAGCCTTGTCCTGCCACCACTTGTCTTTTATTTGTCGAGACAGCCTGCGTAACTCTTGGTCACTTTCTTTGACCACCGCAACACTTCCACCTCTTCGATTATGCTGTCGCAGGAGCTGTCGATGTTTGTCGAATGCTGCTTTAAGAGCCTCGCTATTGTCATCGAACCAGTCTTCACTACGTCGGTCTTTCGTACCCAAAGTAGCAGAAGCGGCTTCTATGAGATGACATGACAAAGCTCCCCAAGCAGCACTGACATCACCGGTCTCAGTTATTGGCGACGGCTTTTCAGATAAGGCTTCAGCATATTTCACCCTAACCTCGCGATCTTTCAGCCTATCCACGTTTAAAAACGCAGGCT
This sequence comes from Keiferia lycopersicella, assembly GCA_029255805.1. Classification (NCBI taxonomy): domain Eukaryota; kingdom Metazoa; phylum Arthropoda; class Insecta; order Lepidoptera; family Gelechiidae; genus Keiferia; species Keiferia lycopersicella. The sequence goes on along the minus strand of JARACZ010000004.1, from coordinate 11,740,175 downwards.
TCTTCACTGTGGATCTGCGAGGTCGACGGAGGCGGAGTCGTAGCTTAGTGACAATTAGTCGATGGTCAGTCCAACAGTGAGCACCACGCATGACGCGGGTGACTTGAACTTGACCGATGTCTCGTTGCCGAATAATAGCAAAGTCGATCAAATGCCAGTGTTTGGAACGCGGGTGCATCCACGTTGTCTTGTGCTTAGCGGCAAGTCTGAACATAGTGTTCGATATCGCTAGATCGTACTGAGCACAAAGACCGAGCAGCAACAGACCATTGCTGTTCATGTTGCCAACTCCATGTCGTCCCAGAACTCCAGGCCAAGCCTCGTAGTCCCGTCCAACCCTGGCATTGAAATCGCCTAGCAACAAGATCTGCTCTCTGGCGTTTATGCTATCAAGGCATTGAGTTAGCTCCTCGTAAAACTTGTCCTTAATGTCATCAGACTTGTCTAACGTTGGAGCATAGACACTGATGACATTAAGGTAATTGTCTGTATCCAGGTGAAGGCGCAGTGTGGTAACGCGGTCCGAGATGTGAACAGGACACTCTTGAAGTCGCTTTACTAGATGATTTTTGATGGCAAATCCTACCCATGAACGTCGAGGCTCGGATGCAGAGGTACCCTTCCAGAAGAAAGTGTAACCACCTCCATCTTCCACCAGTTCTCCTTCATCAGCAAGGTGTGTTTCGCTGAGCGCAGCCACATCCACGTTATAGCGATGAAGTTCTCGAGCTACGATGGCGGTTTTGCGTTCAGGACAGGAGTTGCCATCTCGATCAATTAGAGTTCTCACGTTCCACGCGCCAAATGTCATGATAGATGGTTTCATGCTGTTTTTATTTTTTCTGTTTCGTCGACCACGAGTTAAGTGATGCGGTGGCAGCCGTGGTTACTACCACCTTCCGGGTAGGGACGAGCACTTTTTTAGGGCACATTTTCTAGCCCCCTCCTCGGCTGGGCGAGGAAAGCAGTGCCTCCCTTAAAAGGGCTGCTTTGTCATCCCAGGTGCTGCCGAATTCGCATTGTCGTCCCGATTTGCAATGCAAAAGCGACCACGGCATGTACTCACGCCCCTAGAACCGCCTATGTGCAGGAATCAGACAAAGCCCAGCTTGCACCACGCCAGACCTCTCTACCTCAACCCATCGCCACAGGACTTTGCGTCATCGGAGTCCATTATTCGGAAGCGGTCAGTTGCGCAGGATATATTTCGGTGCGCAAACGTTCGCGCAAACGCAGGCGCACGCACTTAGTCCTCACCCTCCTTGATTCAGTGGAACGGAAAACCGCTACGACTGAAGGAGAGGTCAGACGCAGTGTCTGGCCGACAGTAACTACCCGCGCCCTCTACCGTCGCCCTAGGCCATCCACATTGCCTTGCTGAGTCGCCGAGTCCGCCAAGCCCTTGTGCATATCTGCATTGGGTTGCCATTCTCGCCGAAACAGACTTCTTATTTGTTAAGCAGGAGGGAACTGCTTGCTCGGGAAGCCGGGGTCGCATACCCGTATACCACATCACAGTCCTCGATCAAAGGCTAAATTAATAAAACGTAAAAAAGGTAAAAATTTAGGTTGCAGATTTTTGCTTTGAGAGCTCATAACTTTTGTATAGTGACAAAAATGACCAAATAAAAAATACCGTAATAATGCGTAGTTTATGCAGATTTCGAGAATATTCACATGTAATAATGTTCTATTGTAAAAATATTGTGAAATAAATAAATTACTGCAACCCAGAAGGGTAACTTTACTTGCGTTAGGTGGAATTTATCTTGCAAAATGGTCGAGTAGGTTCATAATACTCGTGTATCTATGTTTAAGTATTACTTACTTAATAATCCTCCTCTGGCGGTGTAGTGCGTCCGGTATGTTCGCTGAGAATAGGGTCAAAAGTATGTGCGAACTATTGAAAGGTATCAAAATATCATTCCATAGAAGGCTATGTTCCTCCTCAAATGAGATCACCAAAGTAGTATTTGAAAATATCTACACACTAGACAAGTTCTATACTCTGAAATAAAGTAGTTCCTACCCAAAGTATTATTGCCTACAATATAAAGAATGATGTACCTACGGATATACTGTTGTACCTAGATACCACAGTGAATGTAACTTGAATTTAATGTATCGGACTGTTTTACCTGACTGTTAATTTAGTTTAACACAGCGTTAATTTATAATTTATATCAATTAATATTGATATGATATGTTATTTATGTTATGTTATTTATTTATTAATTTAATTTGACAATTTACAATGTAATGTTAATATGGGTATCTTGCCTGAAATAAACGAATTTTAATTTAATTTTAATTTAATTTAATAATTCATTTGATGATGGCAAGTAAAACACTTTCTATACATTATTATAATTTAATTTAATGAGCGCAGTTTCCGGCACACAGGCATAATTCTGTGCACTTTAATTTTCTTTAATTTTCATGACGACTGGCAGTGCTGCGTCTCCGTAGACGGTGAACAGTCTGATTTCTTCCCCGTCACCTGTGGGGTGAAACAATGGTGTGTTCTAGCGCCCACACTGTTCGCCTTATACTTTGCAGTTGTAGTCAAAGAAGTCCTAAATACTGTTTCCCAAGGAGTCCGCATCCGTTTCATCAGATGGCAGTCTTTTTAACCTGGCTAGACTTAAGGCGCGCACTAAATTCTCGTTTGCATTGATTACTGAGATCATCTATGCTGATGACTTGTGCTTTCTTGCAGAATCCCCAGACGGCCTGCAACAACTTATGTCCTTTTTTCACCAAGCATGCTGTAAATTCGGCCTGAAGATCAGTGTCAAAAAGACGGAAGTGATGTCTTTAGGCTCGCATAGTCGCGAGACACTGGTGATTATGCTTAATGAGGATATGCTGAAACAGGTTGATAAGTTTCGTTATCTGGGGAACACTATAACATCTAAGTGTAACCTTGATGCTGAGATCAACAGCAGAATCAGTGCTGCAGCTGCAGCATTTGGGAAGTTGTGTTCCAAGGTTTTCTGCTCGCACGACCTAAAGCTAGCCACAAAAATCTCTGTATATATGGCGATTGTGCTGCCAAACCTTCTACACTCCTCCGAGACTTGGTGTATGTATCGTCACCACATACGCACTCTGGATCGCTTCCACCTAAAATGCATTCGCACCATCATGAAGATCAGATGGTCCGACCGAGTGCGCAATACCGAAGTTCTGAGACGAGCCAATGTTGGTGGCATTGAGGCCTATCTAATGCGTCGTCAGCTTCGGTGGTGCGTTCATGTATCCCGGATGTCGGAGGAGAGAGTGGCGAAGCGCATCCTTTACTCTGAGCTAGAGGAGGGCAAGCGAAAGCATAGCGGACAACTCCTCATATATAAAGATGTTCAGAAACGACACATGAAAAGATGCAACATTGAGCCCACGCAATGGGAGGGTCTGGCAGTACAGCGTCCCGAATGGCGCGGGATGGTTAAGAGGCAAGTCCGCGAGTTTGAGGAACAGCGTTAAGCAGACCTCGACGCTAAGCGCGATGAGCTGAAGGCCCGTCCACCCGTCGCCATTAACTATAATTATGTAAGTGGCAAACTCACGTGTCCACACTGTGCACGGGAGTTTACTGCCAAAATTGGCTACAATAGCCATCTCCGGGCGCATCAGCGCCGATCTGATTAGGAGTCAAAGTGGTCGCCATGACCGGAATCGGTCGGAGAGATCATCATCATCATCATCATCATCACTTTAACATAAGATACACGAGTATTATGAACCTACTCGACCATTTTGCAAGATAAATTCCGCCTAACGCAAGTAAAGTTACCCTTCTGGGTTGCAGTAATTTATTTATTTCACAATATTTTTACAATAGAACATTATTACATGTGAATATTCTCGAAATCTGCATAAACTACGCATTATTACAGTATTTTTTATTTGGACATTTAAGTCACTATACAAAAGTTATGAGCTCTCAAAGCAAAAATCTGCAACCTAAATAATTAAGAACCTTTTTTACGTCTTATTGATAATATTACTATGGAATTTTAAAAACCTAATATCAGAAATGAATTTTACGTCTTTGGATTATACGAAAATGATACCAATCTTGCCCTAGTAGCCAACAAGACAAGTAAAGATTTTTTTTTAAGATGACGGGTGTCGGCCATCTTGGTACCCCCCTCTACCTGACCAGACTGAACTTTTTTATTATTTCCCGGACTAGAAATGTTTAGAATTACTCAAGGAACATATGAGATGAAATTCATAGCGCCAAAAAAAAATTTGTTAAATCCGTAATTCCCTCCGCGAATGCGACATGAGTACGCGCGCATACACCGCTGCGGTTATATTTTTTTTCAGCATCTTTTTGTATGAAGATGTAGCATAAACTATATATTTATAAAATCTGCATGAATTACGCTTTATTATAGTATTTTTTATTAGGATTTTTTTGTTACAATACAAAAGTTATTAGCTCTCAAAGCAAAAATCTGCAACCTAAATTTTCACCTTTTTACGTTTTATTTGTATATTACTATGGAATTTTAAAATCCTTATATCAGAAATGAATTCTACGTCTTTGGTTTATACGAAAATGATACCAATCTTGCCATAGTAGCCACCGGAACGAAAAAAGACTTTTTTTTAAGATGACGGGTGGCGGCCATCTTTGTACCCCCCCCTCCCCGACCAGACTAAATTTTTTTATTGTCTCCCGGACTAGAAATGCTTAGAATTACTCAAGGAACATATTAGATGAAGCTCATCGCTCCACAAAAAAAAAATGGGTTTAGTATGGGAGCGATCCGTAATTCCCTCCACTAGTTGTGCGATAAGTGTGAATAAGGCCGGAGCTATTGTTATATAGGACTTCTAAGGAAAGCCTTATCACAAAATATTTCTTCTTATCAAACCAACAAGGTAAAAATAAAAAAATATATACAGGGTGTTAGGGACAGCGTCCCGAATATTGATAGGGTGCAAGCAGACCATGAAACTGAACAACTTTTCCCTAGGAGCATAATATGTCAGGTAACGTCAAAAAATTTTTGGTTTCCCATAGTGAGCAGTCAGCTGATCGAAATTTGGCATGTCCGACATCCTCTTAACGAATTTTTTATCAAGCACAGCATGAACGCAGTTCTAAAATATAAATTAAAAAGAAATCTTAAATATACCCGTTTCTGAGAGGGGTAAACAAAAACATCTGCAGAGGTATATAAAAGGGGAGGGTCCGGATCGGAATAATTGTACCACTGACCCGTTTAGCGAACAGAATGGGCGAAATTATCTCGTGAAGAATTTCCACTGATAAAATGAATTCGGAGCGTTCTTGGTACCGAAAGAGAAAATCTTTTGTCGTGTCTATTTTCATCAACACACTTCACAAATACGATCCATTCCATTAGCAGTAAGCTTTGTTTTCATTAGGATTTGGAAAGATAGGGAAAATATTCGATCATTTCCAATCCCACTTCACTCGTAAGATCTCTTTTCCTAATTTATAACGAAATCTATGGTCCTCGTGGAATGATGTGTATAGAAACATATTTTACGTATATCTATTGAAATTAATCTATTCTTGTCTTGTATGCTTGTCACGATACAAATCTTTACTCAATCTAAAACTAATCGGACTTTAAATTGAATCTAGGTGGATCACACACTTAACGCACGACGGACCGCTTAAATATCGGAGCGTTCTGTCAGATCCATACTAGAAATGCCAATCCCCATACTAAAATCACTCAACCGCTGTCGATGCAGCGCTATCGCAGCGTCGTCTGTCGAGTGCGGTTTTAGTATGGATCTGTCAGACTGCTGCGATGTTTTACTGGTCTGTCCTGTGTTAAGTGTGCGATGCGCCTTAGTATTTTACAAGTGATCTTGATTGAGCTTTCTGCGGAATTTGAATCGTGGCGAGTATTGTTGACGTGTATCGCGGCACGGCACGGGCACGGGTGACGGACGGACGGCTACCGCGCGCCCCACACGGCCCCTCCGCCAGGCGTGCGGCACCCGCGCCTGCGCCGGGCCGCGCGCCGCGTCGCCGCACACACACCGGCGCGTGTGTGAGCGTGCAGCGACGCGGCGACTCACCCGTGCCCGTGCTTGCAGGATGCACGCGGTCGGCCTGCACTCGGCGCTCGCCATCCGCCGCGAGCGCAAGCGCCGCGCCGAGGCACAGCGTGCGCGCGAGCGCCGCTACTCCCTCCAGTCCACCGAGTCCGGCGTCACCTCGCCCCACTGCTCCACCGGCAGCCTCGAGCGACGCCGCTACAAGAACACCAGAGCTCAAGACAATGAAGTCGTCTCCTCCGTTGGCATGCTCCATCTCGGGGTCGTGTTCCTCGTCCTCGGAATGTTCCTCATCGGGTCGGGTTTGCTCCCCGACCAGGTCACCTCTTGGAGCAGCGTAGGCTCGATCAGCTGGTTCAATGAGCTTGTCTGTTCCGGTCTTTTCGCTGCAGCCATCGGTATATTTTTGATCATCCTGCACAAGTACCTCACGAAGAGTGAGGAGGACGCGTTAGAGGAATACGTTCAGAAACAGCTGACACGATCTCGCTCCGGGCACAGGTTGGAGAGAGATGCCGAGACAGGTGGTATGCACACGAAGAACGCGCGCAAAGCGAGAGCTACGGAAGTTCTACCTGATACAACAGTCGAGACATACAATGAACCCCCAATAGACAGGGCTCATGGGTTCGTAAACGTCATGGCCCTAAACGGTGATGCTATGAGGGAATCTCCACTGGAACAGATCGTGGAGGAAGAGATATCAGTAGCTTCAGAGAACGAGCGAAGGCGGTTCAATAAAGACACGTACTCGACGCCATCGGTGGCGCCGAGCCTGAGCCCCGGCTCCCCCTCCGACACGCGCGAGCTGCTGCAGTCCGACGGGAGGTACATGATCATGTCGCGCATGTGAGATTGCGACGAGGTCAAGGTTCGGCATTACGATGAACCCGACCGCTACCGATACGCCTCGGCAGGCCTCTAAACTTCAGGCTCTGATCGCCTTCTCTACTGGCCCACCTGTTTTCACGGCGATTCTTCGGTCTCAGCGAAATGCCAACGTTTGACTCCTCTGTGTAAATCTTATTCGAAGAAAGTGAATCAGACTTTACTATTGTGATTGAAAGTGTACGATTTAACGACTACTGCTTAAACTAAGAGTGTTTCTGTGTATTCCGCTACTTTCTCCTATCTATAAAAAGCTTCGAGGCAATGTGGCGGCGTTACTGTGGATCTTTCTTTATCATGCGCTTTTATATTTTAACAGATGGACCAACTCTTGGTAGATTTTAGTAGTAAGTCGGTAGTGTAAAGCCTCTTTCGTAATTGTTGTAATGAATATGAATGGGAGTGCCACAAGGCAGTACACTTGGTCCTCTGTAATTGTATGAGGACATGATGTTACGAAAGGGGTTACACAATGTATGTTTAATTGATTATTATAATACTATCATTCCGTATGTATTGGCTTGAGACTGATTGTTAATATACTGTTCTTATACCTGACAATTTTTGATAAGATATTAGTGTTTGTTTTGTCCTTTTGATGTTCAAAATGTAGATTTTGTACTGAACTATTTTATCAGGTTTCTTTTGAGTTTAATTTATCACAAAAATTTCGATTTCTTTTAACAGTTGTAAGTGCCAAATACTACAGAAATGGCAATAATATTTTCACTTTACAAGAAATCCCTTTTATACTTACTCGTACCATATAGAATATTATCAAAAGTTATATTATTATAATGTACTTCACTGGAATTATTATCAATCTGCACTGCCGTTTTTAAAGTGCTATCTTTAAATTCGTCTGCCGCGTAAGGGTTTTACAATTTTAAATTATTATTATCACAAAAATCATATATAATTATATCATGAATGTTATTATTTGATAGAGTGAATTACAACGTTTTGAATTCGTCACATAGATTTTTTCAATATTTTATATTATTAGTTTATAGTCCACCGATTTTTGGAATGAATCATGTAGTTAGTTTTCTTTAAGGCTGTGATCTCATTTCTTTTTTGAGCGAGAGATTGTAGAAGCAAACGAACACGATATTGTTAAATACCACGAGCTTAGCTTAATGCTCAAGATAAGAAAACTTTAAAATCCTCTTAATAATTCTCATCTCCTAGTACCTTTTCGCTGTCCTTTTAATCTTCCCTATTCGATGTCTAATGTTTGTGTTTTGACATTCTATTAAGTACTGTAAGTAATGTTTGAAGTACTTCCATTTTAGTCTTACCACAGAATTGTTAAAAAACGATTTTGAATAACATATTTTAACTTTTTATGTCCCATATTTTGGAAAACACAAATTCTACTTATAGATGAGGAGAAAAAACCTTAAATATATTTAAGTCGGTACAGCTAAAATATTTTGTCAAAACATAAACATTCCATATCCTATTAGCATTTTTTAACCTTTTCCCTTCTAGTTATAATATCTGCTATCACTACATTCGCAGCTCAGTGCATTTTTCAAGAATAGGATTGATGTAGTTCTATTTTTATTTCACAAAAATTTAAATTACTTTGTATAATTTTACAAAAGAAGCGTAAAGTTTACTTTTACATCGTCTTCTTCCGATATCGGGCCAGGTTACCCTTCGGGTTGCAGAGGTTAGAGAACAGTCGCTCTGGGTAAAAACTTGGTTCCACGTCAAATCCCCTAGGTAGCCGAGCCCGGCAGAGGACGGGAAGGCAATAATAATTTTATTAAGTACTCAATGTTTTAAGCAATTGCCAAAGTCTTGCCAAAATTCTGATGAACGGTGCACTGGATGCGGTCAAATGCTGCCTTATTAAATAACTAAACTATTCACTTGTGGTGTAATATATTGTAATAAGCACAATCTTTGTCAATATAACTAAGTAATTAGGACCTTGTAATGTTTTGGGAAAATATAGAAAACTCTCCGTAAAAATTTCTACAGGTAATGTTTGAATTTCAGGTCGAGAAATCCTTTTTACATAAGATTTAGAGATTTTTATTATTTTAGATTTATAGTTGAAGTAGAAAAATGACCAGATGTGCGTTTTAAAATACTATTCGAAACATACCTACTTATTTATGATAATTGATTATCAAAATATACATTGGTCAGAAAATATTATATTGTTTTCTATTGAGTACACCGACAGACAAATTTTCACTAACTTTTGATTTGAAAGCGTACATTTTAAACTGTGTTATACTTGTAAAATCAATTCTCTATGATTTCCCAAAACATTTAATACTATAATGTCTATCGCTCGATGTGTAGTAATGGCTAGCTTGTTTGTTTGTATGTAAGAGATCGAATGTGAACTTAAATTTAATATCGATACTTACTGCACAACTCTAGTACGTCGTAGCCAGCGTGGATATTCTAAACATTATGTAATTCTTTAAAGGGCTAAAGTTTTGTTTATGATTATCAATATAAAGAAATAAATACAGGCAAAAAGAATAAAGACAATTAAATAAAAAAATCAAATCTGATAAAACAATAATATGAGTTGCACTGTAAAATATATTTTAATCAAAACAGACTGAATACTGGATATTGAATAAAATGTATGTTACAAATAGTGATTTTTTGGAAAAGATTTATTTAAATTACATGTAATATTCCTATTTAATTCAATTTCTTGTTAAGTGGCGTTTTCATTGTGATATTGCCAGTGTCGAGTTTATTAACTTTGACTTTAGAACTTTTCGTCTTACGTACAAAATGCTGTTATTGATGGTCTTATGGTTAACTGGGTTCCTTATTCAAATCTTTCCAAATATTGTGATAAGTAGTTTAGTTTATTTTATTTACTTATAAAGTTTTCTAATTAATAGTTATTGCACATTTTGATAAATCTAGCGCAAATTATCAATCATAGAGTCTGCACATATTGAATTAATTGTGACGTTTCTTGTGCCTATACAACTTTTTTATACTAAGTACGAATATTTCGATATAATAATCAAAATCGCACCCATTTTGTAAATAACATTTTCATTAACTTGTAATATATTTACATTATACTTACATTTACAAGTACAACCTTCATTAAAGTAATCGATGATGGAACTAATGTTTCTCCAAAGAGCATGTTCCGCAAATCGCAATCATAAAAAATATGAATTTAATGAATTCCCAGTTAAACTATCTGAATAAAGTAGGAAAAATCAGGAAAACTTCATGATGGATTTCTAAGTACAATTTAGGAAATATAATTTGAGCCGATTCGCCTTGACGTTTCGTATTCGAATCTGCTCAAGTTATAGTTCCTAAACTATACTTTACAACGATATGACACAAAATATTTCAAGGATGGTTTAAGCCAAAAAATTATTAACTTTTATCTAAGTAAAATCATCGCGACAGTACAACTTATAAGTTGAAATATGATAAAAAATTTGGCTGTTGGTGCAAAATGAATTGATCGGGCTGGTTTACTCAATGACATATTCTGAGCTGATCAAACTAGTTTGTCATTTAATAATAATGTACCAGATGTTTGTGGTGATGTACTTACTCAATCAGATTCAAAAAGAAATTATTAAGAAGGGACACCAATACCAAAAAGCTTAAATTTTCTATTACGAATAAAGTAGATAATTAAGTAAAGCATATTGCACCGCTTTTCTATATGGAAACTTATAATTAGGTACCAGTAAAACATACTTTAACTTAAATAAAAAAAAAAACATTAAAATATTACGACAGTGGCGGAGATGTCCAAAAACTACAGTGTTGCCCCCTTAGAATATAAATAAGTGAGCTATAGAGTGCTTATAATCTCAGGAATGGTGTGCCCTGTGTAAACAAAAGTTCTATCAATTCTTATGTCAAAATACATAAATCACGCCTTCATCCGTTGCGGGGTAGGCAGAGCGTTCAAAATTACGGTCGTTATCGCCACGTCTGACAAGTATTCAGGGCCCTTCCATATGATTCGTATATCACTGTAGTGACAGGTTGTCAGCCTGTTGCCTAAAATTGTAATACACATGAAACCCTTGAGTCCCTTAGTTGACTTTTACAACACCCGCGGGAAGAAATGGGGCGATGATATGATATTTTAAGCCGGCATCACACGGCATGACATGTGAAATACAAATGTCAAATATTTTGGAGAAATAAAGAGGTTTAATATTGTTGTCACAGTTGATTTGCTACAGAGTATGTATTCTCTATAGTTCGCTCTATATAGCTTGCTTATTACGTATTCTAAGCTTGCCACCAAGTCGTCAAAATTGGCTGCTTTAGTATACATACCATATTCACGTCGTCCAAAATAACTTACCACAGCACCTTGCTATAAACGGCATTATATAAGGTGTAAAAATATTACCTGCAAATATTTTAAGGGATGAATTAGCCCATGAAAATGAACAACTTTCTCCGAGGAACATAGGTCGAATTATGAAAAAAGTTTTGGGCCTCCCATACAAATTGACTCGTTCGGCCGGTAAATTTTAAATAGGAGGCCCAATATTTTTTTTATTTCGACTTGTGTGTCTTGGGGAAAGTTGTTCAGTTTCACGGGCTGATTCATCCCTTAAAATATTTGCAGCAATTTTTTTTACACTATGTATTAAAAAAAACTAATTTAACTTTTATACTCGTCTATTGATAGCTAGATCTTTAATTTCTCGTGATCAGCGTAGTGTTGTGTTGGTATTGTAATAAAGTTTTGATGTTTCGGGCTCAAGAGCACTAGTAGTTCATATTTTGGTGTCGTGAATGAAATTTGTGAACGCTTTTGCGATTTTTTCAATACAATATACGGTTGTATACACTCACTTATTAATATTACGCGAACCTTTTACTATAACTAGCTGAAACTTGTTTTGACTGGATCTTTGAAAACGTGGTTCGGAATCATAAGAAACAATATGAAAGTATGTTTGTTATTCATTCATTGCTTATACAGAGTTTCAGAAACAATACCTTTGTTAAAACAAGCTTACATTTGTAACCAGGGCTTCTTTACCGATTAAGTTTTCAAACCGGTTTCACCATAACTACATAAAGAGCGTTTCGTTACGGCTTGGCTATACCGTAACCTGAAAAAACCGGTATTTTCATAGAAAAAAAATTAAAAGGTTTTGAATCATTTAACCGATTTATATGGGGTTTTACCGGTTTTATATGCATTTATAGAACATAATATAAACAATTTGAAACCTGTCCGCCACGCTGCCCGTAAAGTAACATTTTGCAGTTTTGCCTTAATCCGGTTTATTAAGGTTTTTGAATTTTAACAGAAAACCCGGTAAAACCATTTTAAAACCGGTATATTTTAAACCGGTTTCCAACCCACCACTTTTCAAAGATTTAGTTTTCCATTTTCCTTTGGAATTTGTGATTAGTTGATTAAGTATCTCCATATGTCTTATCTTTGCACAAATTGTATATTTCACTTTGAATTATGATAATTCCATAAAATTGATAATTTTCCTACATATAAAAAACTATAAAAAAGACATGCAACTATTAAAGACTTATAATTCAATTAAATACATACAATTTTAACCATACTTATTACTATGTAAGAAAAAGAGACATAAATAGAGAAAAATACAGAAATGGTCACGTGTAAATTGAATTTTTATAGATATCAGACATATTAATATTCGCTTTTATTCCATTGTTTTTACTTTATGAAATTGGTTTATTTGTACAAACTAAAATTAAAACGAACTAAACTAAAATCTTATTACTTTAACTTCGTACCACACTACATATACCTACAATTATTGCAAACCATTATGTATGAAGTTCTTTATGAATGATTAGATATTTATTCTCTTTTTCTTACATATATAATCAACCTATTTGAAAATACACATCATACCACGATAGATATTTTTTATTTCACTCAATTTTATTACACTAATTAATAAAGTAATTATTATTGATGCTGTTTTTATTTTCTACCGATTTTTCTTTGAACAACCCCATTTCAAATAAATAGAAAGGCCTACCCAACACTTAACGCACAACGCAGCGCTAAAAGAACACATCCGTAACGCAGCGGTCTATTAGATCCAAACTAGAAACGTCAATCCCCTACTAAAACCACTCAACCGTTGTTGCTGCGTCGACAGCAGTTGAACTGTTCTTAGTATGTATATCGGTTCTTAGTGGAGCGTTAAATTAGCGCTGCGTTGTGCGTTAATTGTTAAAGAGGCAGGGTATGAGAGTATGTAGAAGGTCACAGGTAGAAGTACAGCACTTCTGCGAAAAGTTTATTCTCGGTATTTCAAATTATTTAAAATCGACATCAAATATGTCATATTGTCGTCTGTCACTCATGTTTGACACGGTCCTCTTAGAGCTTTGTCCTACCGGTATAGATATTTGAATGTGACTTAACCTAGGATTCGGACCAGGTTAGCCTTCGGGTTACAGAGGTCAGATGGCAATCACTCTGTGTAAAAAATTGTTTCCACGTCAAATCCCCTAGGTTAGGTAGCAGACCCCGACAGAGAATGGGATAACGGAAGGAGAATGAAATCAGAATATTACATAGAGTATTACATCAAAATGTGACAGCGTATCCTAGTCTATTTATCAATAAATAACACAAAATTTTGATAACCATTAAAATTATAGCTATGAATAGATCACAAGATACAAAGACAAGTACTTTTTGGATTTCTCTATCATGGACACCGCTTAATCCGCACAAACTACGTAACCGATTTTGATAGGTTCTTTTTATTGGTAGAGTAAATAAAAATGAAGATTTACATGTAGTCTCAAACACAGTTAGCAGCGGATGCAAACGCTGGGCCGCTTGTAATCAATAAAAAAAAGGTTATGTAAGAATAAAATGCGTGTTTCGGCATTTCTTATTTATCCCGTCTGACTTTGACATAGGTCCGGTCGGGATACGGACCTGATGGACAGCTTGATGGTAAAAAAGTGAGGCCCTTGAGTAAGAACTGATGAATTTGATAGGTACAATTTATGAAATGGAATTTTTATTACCGGTTGTATTTTCCTTGCCTACTTATACGCAATTACAGTAGCTTCTACGACAGTCCACTGTTGGAAATAGGCCTCCCCCTATCAGGGGGGTATTCCCATACACACCACGCTTGGCAGGCGGATTGGCGAGCGTAGTGAAAAAAAATTATTCACAGGAAACGCTGCTGCCCATATTATATATTATAATCGAAGTAGAGTCGGTATTGTTTAGATTGGAATGAGCTAATGGCCCTGCCGGCTTAGGCGACCACGCAACCAGACTTAATTTCTACGAGTATCTACTACTACAGCCATAACAGTCCACTGCTGGTCATGCCCCTCCCATTTTTAAGGGATATTCCCATTATCATCATGCTTGGCAGAAGGAGGATTAAAGTGTTAGGTATTGTACCTATGCACGGGGAATACTGCTGCCCATTGCCCAGATTATCTCTGGTTAAAACACTCTGTAAGTAACTTAAATCACAGAAAGAAAAATCTCAATTCTGTAATGGACATAGCAGACTACAGTACCTATTTAATGCATGCAATCTGGAATGAACTGCTGGAAGCCCTGCAGCTGCAGCTCTCAGACACAACTTGTTTAAACTTGCATAGTTCCCTGCATAGCATTGAGCCGGTGATACCAACCCCAAGGAGAGAATTACCCTAACAAAACAAAAGTGAGGTAGAGGTGAAACTCATTGCGTTCATGTTTAGTTGCCCAATTTTATATGGGCACTTAATGAGAAGGCAGAACATAAAAAAAGCAGGCGGATACTTTACCTACAAGGGCAATGCCAAGCCAAGGTTCCAAATTCGATTCTCGGTGGGTCACTCACAAAGTTGATATTATCACTTTGAGAATTTGTTCTCAGTCTGGTTAGAACATTGCGGGCTGAAGCACCCGATTGTCCGTAAGAAAGATGGTTCCATGTTTCGGATGGCACGTTAAGGCGTAGGTCCCGGTTTCTGTCTATGATTACTTAGACGGCGGTCGTACACAAGCATATCAGGAGCCTGCTACTTGTAGACGGTGCTTGAAAAATTCAGTCACTAGGGTACCTACTTTGTGTTGTTGGACGACTCGATGTTTCACACGAAACGAGAGAGAGAGAAAGAGAGAGGGCAATGCCTCTCAATACAGGATGTTTTGAAAAAGTACTAACTCCCTTTAAAGGGATGACCCAGCCCATGGAACTGAACAACTTTCCCCCAAGAGCAAAGGTGGAAATATGAAAAATTGTTTGTACCTCACACTCAGTTGGTAGGTAATTTTTGTATGTACTCGTAAGGTCCAAATTTTATTTTATATTTCGGTCTATGTTCCTTGGGGAAAGTTGTTCAGTTTCAAAACACATAGCAGTAAAATTTAAACAAAATGCGCAAAGGCGACCTTATCGCTGCAAGCGATCTCTACCAGACAACTCTTGAGTGAGAAGTAATTAGGTAAAAGAGATTAGGCAAAATATATGGCCTATAGCGACGGTAGAGGGCGCGAGTAGTTACCGTCGGCGGGATACTGCATCCAAGACCTCTCCTTCAGCAGAAATATTTTCCTAACAGTTGGCAACACAATTTATACTTTCTAATGACCTCTGGGTAACCTTCAGGTTTATGGTCACAAAGGTGCATCTACATTGCTGTTTCAGTATTAAATGAGGAATTTTATTAACCGTAACTTTTACTTGCATTTCATTTTATGTCATTAGTAGTTGGACAAAGTTTGAAATGGCTGAATATAATTTTATGACGGTAACAGAAATTTTTCGTAGTAAAAGTTACTTTAGTACTGTCGTAACATAACAAATATTAATAAAATATCAAAATAAAAATTTAAACACAGACTAACCCAAAGAAAAAACAAACAAACAAAACATTAATACGTATGTATGTTTGCATTCATGTTCACGTAGTATACACACATATCACGCCTTTATGCCTTGCGTGGTAGGCAGAGGCAAAGCGTCCGCTACGCCTGACAAATATTGAGTCCGCTTTCAGATGATTTCGCGTGTCAGTGTAGTCTTTCTTTTCGTGTGGGACACCGAGTCGTCCAACGACCCGATGAACCCTAGTGTCAGAATTTTTCAACCACCTACTACAAGTAGCAGGCTTCTGACATGGTTGTGTTGTGTAACGACCGCCGTCTAAGTGATCATAGACAGCAACCGGGACCTACGGCTTAACGTGTCATCCGAAACACGGAACCATCTTACTTACGGACAATCGGGTGGTTCAGCCCGCAATGTCCTAACCAGACTGGGAACAAATTCACAAAGTGATAAATATCAACTCTGTGAGTGACCCACCAAGAATCGAACCCGGAACCTTCTGCGTCAGAGGCAGTTGCACTACCACTGCGCCACATCGGTCGTCAGTGTAGTGACAGGTTGTGAGCCTGTCGCCTAAAGTTGTAATGCATATAAAACCCTCAAGTCTCTTACGACACTTGCACGTAAGAATGGGGAGATGCTATTCTAAGCCAGCATCGCACAGAAAGTTCCCGTGTCGTAAGTTATGGTCTTCCAATACTTTGTTGGAATAATTTATCATATGATCCACTTCAGCGTCGAAGCTCCGGTGCCTCCATCATAAACTTTTAAAAGGTCGGCTTATAGTTTTAGTTTCATCGGTCTATTCTTATTTCGACCAATTTTCATCCAATATTCAGATTGCAAAAAAAAATCTGCAATTATTTTAAGGGGTGAACCAGCCCATGAAATTAAACAACTTTCCCCAAGGAACATAGGTCGGAATGCAAAAAATAATGCACATTCTATACCAAATTAAAATTACCGACCAGCTAAGTCAATTTGTATGGGAGGTCCAAAATATTTCGACTATTTTACTCATATTTCGATCTATGTTCCTTGGGGAAATTTGTTCACTTAAATGAGCTATTTCACCCCTTAAAATATTTGCAGCTAATATTTTTACTCCTTATATGTAGATCCATATAGCGTATCATAACACTTAGGATTTATTCTAAACTTTGCAATGCCAATTATTAAGGTTCAAAAATCAAATGATGTGACCTTGTTGTGACACCCTTGTAAAGTTGCGCGAAAAATCTAAAACTTACGCAAGATTAGGAGATGTTACCAAGATGTTACTAGATAATACATTTGTACAGTAATTTTAGGGTAGAGTGCACAAAAACATTAGGAAATTACAAAACGTAGCTATCCCGTAGCGTTTTGCTACGACGTAGCAAGCGGGCACGCGTAGACGAACCTTTCTAAATAAAAGTAAAGCAGTTTCCTTGAATGCTGATTTCCTGGTATCTATGAACTTAGATAGGAATAGTAAATTAGTGTAAAAAAAACTTCTACAGTATAAAACTAAGTACACCTTGTTTCGAATAAGTTTAGTGCATTATACTGAGCAATTTTCACTATGGGACCAATGCTGAAATATTCAGTAAAAAAAAAGTCAAAAAGAAAAAGTCAGTCATCGAAACGGTTCAAATGGGAATTTTCCAAAAATCGTAACAACAAGTCCAATGAGTGGTTATCGGCTATCTACCGCTCGAGTGGGCAAACAATGTGATAATGTCACAGTTTTATTTACCGCACGCTACTTCAGGGGCTGTATTACTTGGGTATAAATAGTGTTTTGTAAACAATACAAATTCTATACACTTTCCTGTGGAAATTTTCTGCTTCTATCTGAAAAACGAGTCGTCTAACGACCCGAAAAATCACCAGGGCTTTTTCAACTAGCTACTACTAGTAGCAAGACAAGGTTGCCTAATGACCGTCGACCAAGTAATCAAAGATAGCAATTGGGACCGATTTGATTAAGGAAAACACGAGATGGAAACAACAGGTGAAAAATGGTGAATTCATTTTTGACAATAATCACCTCAAAAAGCTTATTTGGCGTATTAAAATTCAAATTAACCATAGCAATCGCTCTGAACCACGGATATCTTTTTACTAGGATAGCAGAACAAATAGGAACCTGGTGCTATTTGTAAAAAGAACACGAGAGATCCAATAACCATAGTTCACAGGTAGATGACATGAATGCCATCGTAAACTACATCGACGTAATAAAATGAAACTATCAGCAATTGAACTAAATCTTGGCTACCTTTTTACCAGGATAGCAGAACAAATAGGAAGCTGGCACTATTTGCGGAGGGGACACGAGATATCCAATAACCATAAGTGGGTATGAGGTTTTCCCTCTATTTCTCGAAAAAGCTTTGGTTTGTTTGAGTGTAAGTTATCGTGTGATTGGGGTCGCATCGTGTGATGATGACGTAGGAATAATATAGAGAATGGAGATGTGTTGTCGAACAGTACTTCGTTATTTTTTATATATGAATGCACATACCTACGTACACATTACGCTTTTATGCCGTGCGGGATAGGCAGAGCGTTAATAGCAAATATACAGTCACCTTCACCAGATCTGACGAATGTTGAAGGCCCTTTCAGATGGTTCGTGTATCACTATAGTTGGGAAACGAAAATACTTGTAACATAGTAAATTTTTTGTGTAAAGAATTACCGACTCTTTGGTTTTTTTCTCGTTGTAAGTAAGTTGTTCAGTTTCATGGTGTGATCATGTTTGCAAAGTTTTAGATACTCTGTCCCTTACACCCAGTATTAACCCTATAAGTAGGTGCAGCGTGACATGACAACCCAGACCAGTAAATATGGAAGTACGAAAACATACATACATATATCACGCCTTTATCCCTTGCGGGGTAGGCAGAGCGTTAACGACCATAAGAATACGGTCGCTATCGCCACGTCTGACATTTTTGAGGATTGATTTCCAAGGTTGTTCCAGAAAACATGTGTATCACTATAGTGACAGGTTGTCAGCCTGTCGCCTAAAAATTGTAATACACCAATACCCTCGAGTCCCTTAGTCGCCTCTTACGACACCCGTGGGAAGGATGTGGGGTGATGCTATTCTAAGCCGGCATCACACGCCAAAGCCGGCATCACACGAAAACATCCATCTGGAAAATTATGCAGGCTTTTTACAACCTGTAGGTAGGTACAACCTATATAGACGACGCTCTGACCCGCTTTCCTTCAGGTTTACATACAGACGAACTGCTGAAATCTGAACGGAAAATGCATTGTGCAGTTGATGAATTGCAGTTGACGTTCGAGATTGTGCTGAATACTACTCGAGGCCTGTTTTCCCATCTAGATTAACCCTTGATGTATCACCTATTATTTATTTAGTAAGTGTTGTAGGTAGTAAGGTTTAAAAAGCACTCATTTTAAACCTTACTACCTCCTTTTACAGGTTGTGTACAGTGGTACGCTCAAGCCTTAATGCGAGAAGAAGCCTAGGCGAAAACATTAGACACATTTTAGATGACCTGTTGCTAAATATACGACGTCACATGGTAGTTAGTTACTCGTGTGTGCAAGAAAATAAAATAGTTCACCATAACTTCCTAGTTAAGAAGTTCTATCAGCAGTAAACTAAGTAGGTTAAGTAACGTAAATATGCAGGGAAACCAGTAGAAGTCGGGTACTCGAAGAAATTACTCTCCAAAATTAGTAATCTAGGGTGCAAGGCGCGGAGTTGCTTACATAAAACACTTCACAGATGATCTGCAGCCCGTCTACAAAACCCCAGGTTATAAAAACG
The DNA here is from genome assembly GCA_029255805.1 of Keiferia lycopersicella. Classification (NCBI taxonomy): domain Eukaryota; kingdom Metazoa; phylum Arthropoda; class Insecta; order Lepidoptera; family Gelechiidae; genus Keiferia; species Keiferia lycopersicella. Next base: position 11,720,594 of record JARACZ010000004.1, on the reverse strand, counting down.
CTTGAGCCGAGGGAAATGCGGCTGTAATAGAAATAGGGAATGTGACTTGGACGCAAACGTGTGAGGGAATGAGGTATTTATATTTATGCATAGCTCTGTGCCGTACCAATGTCATTAGTGGAACTCGGCTAGGGACACCTTTTATTTATATTTCGTACCAGAAAGTACTAAAAGCACGAGGGTAAAAATAATATTCATTTCACACTAAAAAGAGAGCGACGGTGGCCAAGTAGTTCGGACACCGGTCTTACAATCATGAGACCCGAGTTCGATTCTCGCCATGTACCAATGTGTTTTTACTCACGTATATTTACCAACTGCTCTTACGGTAAAGGAAAAACATTGTGATGAAACCCACATTCAAATAAAATTTGAAATCAGATGATATTTGAATGTGACGTAACCTAGGATTCGGGCCAGGTTAGCCTTCGGGTTGCAAAGGTCATATGGAGGTCATAGGTCAGTCGCTCTGAGAAAAAACTTGGTCCCACGTCAAATCCCTTAGATCAGGTAGGCGACCTCGACAGAGAAACGGGATAATGCAAGGAAAATGATGATTCACGCTAAAAAGAGTTCATCGCTAGCACAGTGGAAAGCACAGATAAATGAGCTACAGGAGATGGTTATGAATAAAATACAGAGTTCGGACTCTGATAGATGCAAATAAATCGATTTTACAGACGAACCCTATCGCTTAGTGTCGCGTGATACCGCAGTACATAAATTGCAGATTGATGGGCAAGATACCGCTAATTTTCAATGCCTTCTCATTAACTCAGTGGCTTAGGGTCGTAAAAAGGTTGTATCGTTCCCCAGGGTAGTATACTCGGCCCCATACATTTAAAGATGTATATAAATTGCATTACTGACCTTCTATTGATCTTGTTTCAGATATGCTCCAGTCTTTATTGCAGCCAAGAGATAATCAGAGGTGTAAGTTTTTTTATTGATTGTTACTCATACATCTGACTGAGTACCTACCTATACCTATAACTTTGACATTGATAGTGATAGGATTGATACTTAACACCGAGACTTTATTTTTTTCTACAATGACCGACCAATATATGACTTTACATTGCCAATCTTAATGGATAAAGTCATTATCCTGATACCTTGACGTGATATATTTTATAGATTGAAAATGTAAAATATGTAGGTATATGTTAGGTTAAGCATGCATGTGGATGTATTAACAAACAAGTGTGTCTTTGTAACTAATCTTGAGAAAACGTACCATGCACAAAAATCTAATGGAAAAGTAAACAAATCTAAAAATAGATACAGTTTTAAAAACTATTTCTCATGCCATATCACGGTAATGGTTGCAGGTGTCAGTGACGTCAACAGTACGTGTTTGCTCTGTCACTCAAAATTGTGATCAAGTTGGCAACACGCTTTTAAAATGTCTGGCTGGATATCACAGTGTTTCCACTTCTAAAAATAGAATGAAGTTTTCAATTTTATTTTTCATCCAGTCTTGGCTAGAACAGGCAGATTGCATCTGTACCTCGAATAATGAATGAAATACAGTTTTGCTTCGTCGATTCAGATTCTCATAGCTATAGGAATATCTGTTGTCTTTTGATAAATGTAACTTAACTTTTTCTTCAAGAAACATTGGTTTATCTAAGGCGTTTTTCACATAACGTGGACCTCATGATTTTCGGGCGTTTGGTCATCATAACACATGTCACCGCATGAAACACAAGTTCTAATTTTTATGGCGGTTGTTACTAACATGCATCGGATATGTAAAATTCGCTTAAAGCACCTCCAAACCACATTAATCTTCTGTGCTCCAACACCCATGTTTCTTGAAGATCGTTTCGACTTCGTTCGCTTTTGTCATCCGTATTTTTCCGTCGGCTAGGGGGGGGTTTGCTATACTAATGTGAATAACCCCTTTTAACACCAGCAAGAGGCTTTTCAAAACCGCTGTAACAAGATCCTTCTTGTACTTGCTCGCGATTCACAAGTATAGCAAAGCCTCCCCTAGCCGACGGCCTATATTCTGTGGCGTTCTCCAACAGGCAAGATGATTGGTGCTATGCCGGCAGTGGCCGTAAGGCACGAGCGCAGGCGCAATGAGAAGCGAGGCACGGGGCGGCGGCCTTCGCAGCTGCCCCTGCAGATTGGAAGACCAGAGACAGGCGAGCCAACGCCTTCACCAGACCACCATCGACTGAGAAACGAACTGTATGTCTGCGGCAAGGTGAGTGATGTAAGTAAGCCTGCTTTTATGCTACTAACGCTTTTTAGTCTTAACATCAATCATCTTTTGTAATTTGAATATCATTGCAGAAGAGTTCACTCATTCACCAGCCTAACTTCAACTGAGAAACTGTGTGTGCGGCAAAGTGAGTTAATTTCATGATCATAACATAAATAGCTGTAGTGCTAGGCATAGCAGCTTCCTGCAGATTGATTACTTACATCATCATCATCATGCAGCAAACAACCATATAGAGAGATTTACCTTACCTACTTTATGCTGTTAGCATAATATTTTCTTACGAATTGTACAACTGACCGGCTACTGGACAAAGTTTTTTTAAAAATCTTTATTTAACAAAAAAGGCCATAATCGCTGAGCGACTATGTCAGCCCCTGGACAAGGTTTGCTTTACTTTTATCTCGAAGATTAACCACTGTGATGGGGTTACATCAAATTATATGGGTATTCTATCTACAGTCTAGATGAATAAAAGTCACGATTGCCTACACTAATCTCTTCCAAAGTTACAAAGCAGTGGTACAAAATTGAAAGAACATAGCAGATATAAGGCTGTCACCACTCAAGAACTGCTCAAGAAAAAAACCTTTTTCAAGAAGAATCCTGATTACCCCGATCCATATCAGTTAATTAGACTGGCGCTTACTTGCCCGTCACAGCTTGGGGAACAAACTTTGGCGATATAACTCGATATAACTAAGTTAATGTAGAGGGAAACTTTATAGATGAACGCGTAATAATCTGCATGAGTTGATCTTCATATACGCTGTGACGAGTACTTCGATATTAGTTGCTTTGATAGATCAGAAATGTGTTTTTTTTTTACCCGTAGTTGATGAGGTGTCAAAATTGCTAACATATAATATGGGTAGGAGAGAAAAACTTCACAAGCAAATTTTGTAAACAAGAATTTACACGAGCGGGGTTCAAACAATTTACTTTTCGCCTACCGAGCCGACCAAAAATGTATGATGATGTCTAACAGCCATTGTTTTTTCTAACATTTCTAATGGAACTCTGGGATATTCTTTGCTATTCGAGGAACCCTTTTTACATAAAGGATCTCCAGACAGATCATTTCAGAAATCAGCCACTTTTTGCCACAAAAATTAATCCACTTTCGTGACCCAGGTTGCAGCCCTACATGCGGTGGTGGGGTCCCTGCTACTTGGCATCGTGGTGCTGGTGGTGGGGCTGGTCCAGCTGTCTCCAGGTGCTGAAGCTGCTCAGCACCGCTATTATTTGATGGGAGCTGGCGCTGCGCTGGTGGGAGCAGGCGTCCTCGGCGCTGTGTTAAGGTTTGTACAATGTGGATGTTGTGTGCCAAATAAAAGCTATGGAAAAAATGGCGGCCATGGTAGTTTGCAACATACTAGATACACTAAATGAAACATGCGATTGTTGATATGCTTACCGTCGTTTCAATTGTATCGCCTTCCATAGCCGTAGGTTCGGGACACACGCATTTTTTTTAAATTAACGCCACGCTGTAGACAGCTTTCATTACAATTGGTTAGAATTTTATCAAATCCAAGCGTACGTAACGTAGGTAGGAACGAAGTTTTTTAGAACCGATTTTGTTAACTTACTTACTTATTTACTTTATTTAGTTTTTACTTTTACAGCCACAAAAGTCCTCTGCTGAACATGATCCTTCCCCAATTGGGGGGTATTGCCATACTCAGAACTCTATAAAAGTCTCCAAAGTACAAGACTATGAAAGTACTTTACACTTCGTTTTGTAGTTTCTTGATGTAAGCCTATATTATAGGTTATAGGTAACACTATGAAAACCCATAAAATACCTCAAACCGACGCCATGTCACGTAAAGTTACGACCGAGACCTCTCATTCTCGCCTGCCCGCTTTATTGGCCTTCACCCTGTATAAGGACACCCTATATAACGAATATGTCGTATACAGTACGTTCACTTAGGGAAATTAAACCCCCCCACCTGTTAGCGGAATGAGTTACGGACGGTTTTTAATCCTATTATTCGCTGGACTAGTTTGGTGGTTTGTGCTATGCATACATTCATAATTTTGTAGATTGTTTTTTGGCTTTGTCATGCAAAATAAGTGCAAAGTGAGTTGAAACAATGGTTTTTTCGCGGACTCTATTAAGTCTACTCGTGAAACTAAACAACTTTTCCCAAGGAACATAGACATACCTACATATGAAGAAGTAATGGGAACTCTCATACAAAACGATTAAAAATGGGTAATTTTTTATGGGCGGTCTAAATTCGCGAGTAGATTTATATTATTGGCATTGGATTTGTAATGGCGTCGAGGACGTGATTTGATCGTGGTTTTTCGTAGATTTTAAATTTGCTAGAATATGTAAACTAAACTTTATTTTAATATGGGACACCGAGGCGTCCAAGAACCCGATGAACCCTGGTATCAGAGTTCATCAACCGCTCACTAACTAGCAGCAGACTTCTGATGTAGCATATCTTCGATGACGAGTGGTCGAGATTAAGACTCTCGATATTACAATCCGGGCCTGCTCTGACATGGTTGTGATTTGTGAACAATATACAAAAACCGTGCAACCTTCATTTCCAGATGCATATGCCTGCACTGGTACAACAGGAAGTTCCGCGAAGAAGCAGAAGAGCATGAGCATCATCACACGGCGCATAAGAACGGAGTCAGCGTGGTCGAAGGTGGACACGCGCATGGACACAAGTCTGACCACAAGGTAGGTCACAAGGTTGGTCACACCGCGCATAAGAACGGAGTCACTGTGATCGAGGGCGGACACGAGCATGGACACAAGTCTGACCACAAGGTTGGTCACTCCGCGCATAAGAACGGAGTCAGTGTGATCGAGGGCGGATACGAGCATGTACACAAGGTATGTCTTGATCAATTAAAGAAAGGACATTTAAATAGCGGCGGTTACCTAAGTGTGAGGGAGAAAGCAGGAACGCTTGGTATATGTAGGAGCCTCATTGGGAGAGAAAAAAATATGATAATCAGCCACCATTTACAGATCCTTATATGATAATAAATCACACAGATAGCAAGGTCAACGGGGTCAGCGTGGTCGAAGATGGATTACGCGCATGACCACAAGTTTGACCCCAAGGTAGGTCACAAGGTTGGTCACACCGCGCATTAGAACCGAGGCAGCGTGGCCAAGGGCGGACACGCAAATGGCCACAATTTTGACCACAATCCTTCAATTTTGACCACAAATCATTAGGTCCGGTATAATAAAAGCAATTTTTCTCAGATATTTTGTAAAAATACGGTCGTCTCAGATGATTCGTGTATTACTTTAGTGACAAATTTTCAGCCTGTCGCCTAAAGTTGCAATACACATGAAACCCTCAAGTCCCTAAGTCGCCTCTCACGACACGTAAAGAAATGGAATGCTTCTATGCGAAGACGACTACGAAACCGCACAGGATACAAATATTACAAGACAAATTATTGTTTCTAGGGTGACCACAAAGGCGACCACGACAAAGGCCACGACAAAGGTCACGACAAGCCCAAACTGAAAGCTCAAACCAGCGTCGTTCGAGAAGTGGACCTCATCAAGCAGCCCTCGGCGACCAGCGACACTTAAGCTTAAGGCCCGACCAGTAGAATAACTGTTATCTTAAGAGTTCGTGTTGTGCCGCTGTTTTACTTAAGGGTGAATGTGTGGTCGGCTTTTTGGTCTGCCGTTGGGCATTTTGTACTGAAATTTGATCATATATCTTCAACCTAAGGATGCCGCATCGTGCATATTTAGGTGTTTTCCATACTTGACGTCCTTTCCTGAGCATTTTTAACGCATAGGTCCGTCATATGCAAGGAAATATCGAACTTCCCATCTATAAACCGAACGTTGACGTGTATGGGCAACGCGTGAGCTTGCATTGGCAGACGCGTCTGTCGGACAGTATTCGTAGCCCATGCATCAACGTCCGTTTCTAATATGGAAAATTCAATACTTCCTTACATCTGACTGACGCGTACGTTACGTTAACAATGGACGTAAATTGTGAGAACCACTTATATCTCACGCACATCAGCTGAGATGGCTATGATTTTCCGCATAGCGAATGATTTATTAATTAATTTGATGTTGTCTTCCTGAGTGTACGCTATAAGTTATGACGCCATCAATCATTATTATATAATTTATGAGGACAAATTGAAATGTATTGTTGGAATTATATATTTGTCTTGAAGAATTAGGTATATCTCTACAGGGTTATTTTTAGTCAGTACACAAACTTTGTACGGTGTTTCTACTCATGATTCTGAACAACATTTACTATTGGGCCACCTGCGAAATAGCGAAAAAATATAGGATATTCCATAGATTTGCGCCGGTGCCGAGCCGAGTAGATATGAATTTTTCTTTAGAAGACCCAATTTGTTTTCGCAAGTTCGCAAGTGGCATAGTAAAAGTTGTTCGGGATCATGAGTACAAACACTCTATAAAGTTCGTGTTCTGACAAAAAATAACCCATTATAATTTATGATGACAAATTGAACTGTAGTGTTGGAATTATATGTTTGTGTTGAAAGATGTTGTTATTACGAATATTATTTTAACTGTCGTATATTGTGCAGGTCAAAGCCGATAGTTGTGTAAAGTTGTATGAATGGCGTTGGTATAATTAATAATCTGTGGTATTGGAAGTATGCATGTATGACTGCCAAAACATCTACATCAGAATACAAATACGGGGCGTAAATATATTCATACACCAGTTCTTTTTAAAGTATTTTCCAAATTACATCATCCAATTGTAGTTTAAAAATGTAGAAGGATTGGTATATATGTACGCCCAGTAACTCTTGTGTCGAGTTTTAGAGACTTACTCCTTCCATTCATATACATGGTCATCCATTTGTATAAAAGTTGGAAGCCTGGAAGGCATTTTACAATATGTTACTTACTTTATATAATGTGACATTATATATTAAGCGTATCAAGTGGTGTCAACTAGAATATTTTATCCAACATTTCCATGATACATCATTCATTTCGAAAGCTTCAAAAACAATCTAGTATGGCGATCTTTAAAATACATATGGTTGTTTTACTTCATATGTTATCATAGGATAAATACTACATATTTGTCAAGTGTTCTCTACATATCATTTTATTTAGAACCTACTCCTAGCTCATTCGTCCCGTAATTACCATCAAATCATGGTTACCCTTCACCCCAGTGTAGAAGTTACTTGTAGGTATTTATTTGTAAAAATATAATTTAAATTTTGAGATTTTTACAATGTAGTTAAATTCCGTTTATTTAAAAACTGAATGTAAGTAAATCGGAAATTAGAACATGCAAATTTATCAGGCTATGGACCACAGTTTAAGTAAAGAAATCGTTAAATATGTATCAAAAACTTATCCTAAAGAATTCGTTTTAATAATAAAAAATTAAATTATTTTATTAATGAACGATTCTAAACCGTACCGTCCGTTGAGAAAAAGGTATTCCGAATATTTATCAGAGCAAAAAAGGAACATTATTTTATTTTATGAATTTAAGTTTTAACTTATCTAAGTAAGCATTACATTATATGCAGGATAAGTTATAGGTACAGAAAAAAATACTTTAAGACAGCTTTTCTTTGCTTTAAATAAATTTACTTAATTACTTGCATTGGTGATTATAGAATCTCGTATATTTACAACTTTGATATATTTTGCTTTAAACTTTTTTCTTGTTAACGGCTAATTTTAAATAACAGAATTTTAAAAAGTTTTCTGTAAAGTAGGACGGCGGGTCGCACACTTAACGCACGACGGAGCGCTAAAATATCGCAGCGGTATGTCAGATCTATAATAGAAACATCACTCCCCATACTAAAACCGCACTAGGCGGACAGCGCTGCGCTGGATCTGAGAGGCCGCTGCGATATTTTAGCGCTTCGTCGTGCGTTAAGTGTGCGACCCGTCTTAATTATGGAAATGTGTGCTGTCTAGAGATTCCTCTGTTGAACGAGCTTAGCCCATGTGATTCCTATAGTCCCTAGCAGTCTTATAAAAAAGTTTCCAAAGTATGTATAAATGTCTACACATTACGTACATTTTTTAAATGCCTATAAAATGTATAATCTATCAAGCAAAATATTTCAGATAAAAATGACATGTCAAAATAATATTAAAATCTTATAAAGAGCGCAAATTTAAAAAAAAAAAGTCGTACATAAAGTTTGGCCATGGCCTGAATTAGGGAAAACAATTTTCTAACTAAATAAAACAGTGCAGTCACTTTCTGTCAAATTGGTTAAGAATTAGATAGATAATAATATGCAAGTCATGTCATCTTTTAATTTGATCTAAAATGCGTTTAATCTTTCAAAATAGGGTGTCATATAAAACATGGCTGCTTCTTCTTCTTTTCGTGTGGGACACCGAGTCGTTCAACGACTCAGTGAACCCTAGTGTCAGAATTTTTCAACCGCCTTCTACAAGTAGCAGGCTTCTGATATGGTTGTGTAACGACCGCCGCCTAAGTAATCATAGACAACAACCGGGACCTACGGCTTAACGTGCCATCCGAAACACGGAACCGTCTTTCTTACGGACAATCGGGTGGTTCAGCCCGCAATGTCCTATTCAGACTGGGAACAAATTCACGAAGTGATTAATATCAACTTTGTGAGTGGCCCACCGAGAATCGAACCCGGAACCTTCTGCGTCAAAGGCAGTCGCACTACCACTGCGCCACATCGGTTGTCGATGGCTGCTAATTGACTAGAAAATGACGAAGGCAATGAGACGACTTATACATCGTCTATCCTTTTCTAAATCAGTTTGACGGAAAGTGACAGTGCTATTTTAGTTACTTAAGAATTGTTATCTCGAATCAGGGGCCATGTCATTCTTATCTGAAATTCTGATTGGCCGATAGAATGGCTTCATTTTCGGGAGAGGTTTCAGTTTCACAGTACCAAGTATAGTTTAGGAAATATAATTTGAGCTGATCCCTCTATAACACGTCAAACCAAATCGGCTCAAATTATATTTCCAGAATTATACCGATCTAACGCACCCCCTACTATACAACCTTATTCCGTTGCTTCCGTAGATATATATAACTACCGGTCTTTTAGAAAACATGAATTATTGACGTCCTCTGAAACAGACTTTATTCTATGAATCGGTGTTTCTTTTTGCATGTTTACGAATAAAACATATAGAATAATAATAATATAGATGTTGTCAATCGATGTTAAAATATTACAGAGTATAAACAAACTGGTACATATATATTCTAGTTAGGTTTATTACATGTTGAGTAATACGTATTTTATTTCATTGTCATTATCCTATAATTAATTTGGTCCACATATATATATCACTTATTATGTATATTACGTGTATCATGAAATGCATATTTAATACATTTTAAAATTGGAAATATATTAGAATTTCAATCCAAAGAGACTGAGAAAGAGTGTTCTAAAGTTAATATTCAAACAAATATTAATTTTGTAATGCATATAATTTTCCTTCAAAAATACCTACGTATTGTTATTGAGTTTACATTGATTTCCCAAAATGTTATTATATTCTTCGATATATTTTAGAGTCGGTATGTCTTTTTGGATGTATACTTTTAATATTTGTCGCAAAATTAATGGCATAATACTTTATTATATAACTTTATTTTGATATTTTATGTACGAGTAGGTACGTATTTTAGTATGAATTAAGTTTTAAATAATAGTTTAGTAATAATATGAATGTTATATTATAGGAAGGGGTAAAATATTATTTCGCTGTAGAAGTATTGATGAAGACATTGGATGTTGTGCTGGTACAGATATGTTGGTTTGTAAGTATTCCATATATTACAAATTACGTTCGTCTATGTGGTAGAATAAGAACAATTTAATATTTAAATATCATCATTGTGTAACTTACTAGACATTAATGTTTTTTTTACTATAATGAGCCAAAAGGCTGCCTTTGACGAATAAAACAATACTTATTCATTTGGCATTGCCTAATTTGATAAGAAAGCGCTTACAGCAAATGCATTATGAAATTTTAGTTTATTGTTAAACTAGCTGGTGCCTGCGAACTTCGTTTCGCCATAATATATCTTCCATCATTTCTTCGCGAAAAAATGTTCCTGTGTGATCCCATGGGATGATCGATGTCCACACGGGCGGAGCCGCGGCTACGGTTACATTTAATTAAGTACCTAAGGCTATTTAATTAAGGTCGTGTGATGCCGGCAAAGTAGAATAGCATCTCTCTTCCTGACCGGCGGCCCTGGAGGAGGACAACAGAACCTACATTTAAACCGGAACGGAGTCTTTGTCAGACGCGTGTGACAGAGGTCTATCCTGCAGTCAATTTGGCTCCGCACGTATCGACTCGAAGTTCCTGTGGTGTCAGTCAGGCAGCCCGAGAGAGTGGCGCAGGTCTTGAGCAACCCTGCGTTTTCCAAAATTACACTCCAGACAGTGTAGTTTCAGGAAGTCTGTGGAAAATCGGCTTATACCTACCACGAAAAGTCTTATCTCAGATACTGATTTGATCGTCTGGCACCAACGTATTTAAAATATAACTTTCGTCAGGAATATTTTACAGAAATATGGAACAAAAGTATCTTCTATACAAAATGTACCAGCCGATTGAGTCACTTTGTGTGGGAAGTCCAATTTTTATTAAAATTCCCAAAGAAACAAAGAAATTTCAGAAAAAAGTTGTCGCACCCTGAAAATAATGTAGCTGTATTGTCTGCAAAAACTATTATCTTATGTAGCTGTATTGTCTGCAAAAACTATTATCTTATGTAGCTGTATTGTCTGCAAATACTATTACATAGTTTACAGACAATACATCTACATAAGATAATAGTTTTTGCAAAAACTAATCTAACTAAACTAACTTGTCTGCAAAAACTATGTAATAGTATTTGCAGACAATACAGCTACATATACTTGTATGTACCAGACAAACATTGGCTAAATAGCCTTAACAAAATTAGCGAGAAAAATTAAAAACAAAAAATTGAGCCATTTTGACCACGGCTGGGGCAAAAAAATAAGGATATGTCTTCACACAAACTTTTTCTTTGAAGTTATTGTAATTTTCCCGCAATATATAGTACAGCCTTGTGATGCCGGCTTAGAATAGCATCACCCCACATCCTTCCCGCGGGTGTCGTAAGAGGCGAGTAAGGGACTCGAGGGTATTGGTTCATTACAATACAATTTTTAGGCGACAGGCTGACAACCTGTCACTATAGTGATACACATGTTTTCTGAAATAACTTTGGAAAACAATCCTCAAAAATGTCAGACGTGGCGATAGCGACCGTATTCTTACGGCCGTTAACGCTCTGCCTATGTGTATGATGTATATTATATACGTATACATACACTATAATAGTAGATTACGCACAAAGAAAACGATCCATAAATGAAGATTGTATCGTCTGGCCACGCAATTTGCACGTCTTGCACCACGCAACTTTTGTTTTCGAGGGTAAAAAATACTGAATTATTAAAAGTGAAAATTATTCCAATATTAAAAATATATTTTTGTAGTTGTGGACATATTCATAAATTTTAGTTTTCTTGTCGTAATCATGAGCAATAATTCGACAAACTCATTTGTTGAGATTATAAAAGTACAGATTAAAAATATAAATACGGCCTCATGTTATTTTTCTTTCTGCGCGCTTATTCAAAGTGACACAATACGTGCTGGCCAGTTCGAAATTTGAAATCAATCTCGGGTCCAATTAGCCCATACACATCCTTTTACTACGCGCCACTATAAAATTCACTTGACCTACAAACTTATTTTATGTGTAGCAGCCAACCCCCCCTTTAGGGGTATGTTTTTTTTAGGCTATAACCCGGCCGGTGATTTACTTGACATTTTGGTACAATTTGCTTCAAAATCCGTTCGGTCGTTTTCGCGTGATGCTTCCTCATATACACACCCAAACATCCAAACATCGTACAAAACTCGTTCATAGATGTCGCCACACGTCTTTTAAGACGCGCTATCGAAGTGTTTTCTTAAAATTATATAGGGTCACTGAACACCGACTTGTTACTGTCATACGAGTATATGTATTGATGATTGATGATGTATAGATCATTTATAGATTAAGTCTTATATGTATTATTTATGTATTATTTATTTAAATTTTTAAGAGGCTTTTTAAATGAATTTAATTACCGTGCCAAAATCGTGGTATAACCACTGAAGCTCGCTGGAAGTGGCGTTAAATAATTTACCATTAATTTAAATGCTTTAAATAACAATCAAATTTAAAAGAATTGTAAAAAATATAAGGAATTGAAGGAATTTCAAGTAGGTATAAACGTCCTGGAATTACGGTAAAAAACGAGCCAAGTTATTTCATAATTAATTTAAATTATTATAATTATTAATACTTTGAAATAACGCGTTTATGCATGAAACATTCCGGCTTTATATGTTACAAGATATAGCCATTTGAAATATTGTAAAAAACGCATTATATAAGCTTAGTAAATAAGGTATTTCATGTGTTTATCAATATCAATAACGTGTATATTATCCGTGCGTGGATATAATCAGATTTGTGTATTGATTCGGCAAATGAAAACAATCGGTTTTTATGTTTTATGCATATCTCCTACCATCTTACTCCTTCTATTCACTGTGATAAAATAATTGTGAGGCAAAACCATATTTTAAGTAATGAGTAAACTTTGCAAATACTTACTAGATTTTAACAATAATTTGGTAACCAGGTACTATGACAAAATTGTAAATGAATAGATAACACTAGAAGATCTTTGATCCCAGGACCGTAATTTAATTAACACCAAATAATTAGTTAACATACGGGAATATATCACGAGGATCCAAGATATTTTGATGTGTTCTTTTAATAAATTAAAAATGACTTTCCTAGTTTCCTTAAAATAATAAATGATAATGAAGATTGGAAAACAGTTCAAAGTTACGGAAAATATCACAGTGAATATAAATGTATAGTTTATTGTATTCTAGTTAAAAATATCAATTTAGTGTTTTATTTAAGTATACCTCTAGTAAAACAAAGGTCAGTTTTAGATGACGACCCTTTTATGTAAAGTTTAGAAAAACCTAAATTTACAATTCAAACATTAATTTTAACAATATTGACGTGTTTTATATTGGCATATTGATATACTTATTTTAATTTAATTACGACTGTGCTGTTTTATATCTCATATATTTTATACCGATGTCTCTAAATAAAATGTGGACGGAAAACCTTGTCGTTATTTATTTCATTTATCAAACAACGTAGCAGATAAACGAATATAACTAACTTCTCTGGCTTAGTGACCTGAAATGGATCTTGGCCTCCGACACAATCTTCCTCCACTGATCCCTGTCCTGGGCCACCTCCACCCAATTATTGACTTGGAGATGGCCCAGGTCAGCCTCCACCATATCTTTCCAGCGGTACCTAGGGCGCCCGACAGGACGACATCCTGTCGGCCGACCCTTAGTACACTCTTTTGACGCCCCGATCCTTATCCATTCTTTCTAAGAGGCCGAGTCAGCGAAGTCGGTGAGCTTTCGTCTCTCCGAGTATGTTAGGTTGAGCCACTAGATCTTCGACGTAAACGAATATACGAGGTTAAAATTATTTAATCAAACATCCCAATTTCTGATAGCGAGATTTCTAGAATCATGGACGGAAGTTAGCAGCAGCGACTGACCTAAACACTCGTATCACAAAGTCTACTAGTCGGATTTTTATCAATGTCCCCTGACCATGATGATACCCCTGTATCTATGAATAGATAAGTTTATTCGAACGTGTAATACGAGCACAAATAGCAACAGACTTCCGCATGCGTAAATCCATAAATAGAGCTCCTGTGGAGACAAGACAAACCTAAATTAATCTTATTTTCAATCATAACAATGAGTAAGTTGGTACCTACTCACACAATAATGATATAAAAGAAAATACCTAGTAAAATTATGATGTCATCATAGTTTTAAATCTTATCATATCCCTGCGAATTTATTCTAAACAAAGGATATTCGCAAATCGCTACCAGGGCAGCAGAAGTTTGTAGGAGTATTGACTATTGCGTCATACTTTAAATCTACTTGCTGTAATTCTCAAGTTATTTCTAGTGTCGTCTTTAGATTGCCATGTCTAGGCACCGGTTTTTAGCACCTATCCATTAAAATAACTCGGAAGTTACTGCAATGCATGCAAACGATGCACTCTGCGACATCCGTGTGGATTTCAACGTACTAAAATGTTCTCTATATGAAAACCAGCGCGGGAAAGTACAGTCATGTGACAGGCGATAGACGAGATAGTTCACACGAAAAATAACAGATGTCGCTAGCAACTTAAAAGCTATTTCAGAGCGTTATCGTAAGATGGCGCTCAATACCTGTACGAGTACCTAACTTGTAAGATGCTGGCTTGTTTTTGACAAAAGAAATATGATATCCAAAATTAAAAACTAATGAACAGTCTATCTGATTATAATTTCTTCGACACGCAGTTAATCCATTATTCTATCACTTTGCAATATTTTGTTTATTCTTCAGTTTATTTTATCTTATCAGTTTCCCAAAAAAGAATGTAAAAACTGGAGCGACTTTTACTTATTAAATTACTATTATCATTCTTTGAAGAGTCTGAAGTTCGATTCGGCTACTTTGTGATTGCCAAGCCGCCTCAACTGCCTCAACCGTTGATGTTTGAGCCGTGGCGTGGGGTCGCGGGATGCACGCAACATCAACGACGACGCGACGCGCGCTACGCGTCCGTTTCGCACGACGCGGCAACGTCGCCTTTAGTTTTAGTCGCGTCGCGTACAATCGCGCTTGCCGATCGGCCGCGTCCGCGTTGCCTTGCCGCCAGTTGTTGGGACGAACCTGCGACGAGAGGTCGCGCACGCCTCAGATATGGCATTAAAGAGAATTCTTCTCCCAGAAAGACAAGTTTCAAAGTTCATTCGCGAAGTAAAAAAGCGCGAATGCATCTGGAATTCAGAAGATGATAAGTACAACGACAGACATGCGACAACGCTCGCTTGGAACGAGATTGTTAAAATTATGGATACGCCAGGTATTTGTCGCTTACTCTCGCAGCGTCTTTGTTAGTAATGTATCGAGCAGGTAGATGGTGCTAGTTGGACGTTTGTATTACTGAAGGGTACCTAGCTAGGTGCAAACCCAAACTGTGCAGGAGGGCTGCAATGCAACGCATTTGTAGAGATATCATACATACACTTAAAGTACCGATGGCCGTTCGAAAAGGCCATATTTGACAGGTGTCTAAATCACGTTACTGCTATGACATAAGCTCTATTCTTCTTTCTTGACATTTCCTAACGTGAGCACCAGGGACCAAATATAGAATCGCCATATTTGTGAATAAACTGCCCTAAAACGCAATGTCTCTATTCTATCCAACCGTTGATCTAATCATATCAGGTTGCAAACATAGATTCAGTGCAAAGTAAGGAGTACTAGGAAGATTGCAAGATTTAATATATATGCTTAAGTTAAAAGTAGGCGTAATATAAAATAAGTAAGTATAACATTTTTCATATTTTCTGTTTCAGAAGACCTCCTGAGAGCAAAATGGAAAAATTTAAGAGATCTTTTCAAAAGAGAAGTGAAAAAAGTAAGGAGGAAAGTTACCGGCGAAGATGAAGACGGCTATCAAGGAAGATGGAGGTATTTCAGTCAGATGTTGTTCATGCGCAAACATAGACAGTGTAACAGAGAATTCTTGAAGCGGCTAGACTTCGACGAACCAGAAGAGGATCGAAGCCACGAAGAGGATGCAACGAATGGAGAGGAACAAGATGAAATAGACGACAATCCTTTATCGGATTGCGTAAAAATAGAACCGGTACAATCCAGTGACACAGAAAAACATTCCGAAGAATGTGTAGAAATAGCTGTAGAACCAGTTCCTAATAAGAGAAGAAAGATAGACGAAGAAGACGAGGAAGACTACGATATGATGTTTTTGAAGTCTTTGAAGCCTTTTTTTAAACAGCTAGATCCGATGCGAAAACTAATAGTTAGAAGTAAGATTCAAGACATTCTGATCAACGAAATAGCAACAGCGCAACAGCAACCGGCTGATAAATGTTGAGGAAGCGAAAGAGGTGTGTCAGGATCGTAGCAAGTGGGAGGATGTATGTAGTCTCTGCCAACCCCTCCGGGAAATAGGCGTGATTATATGTATGTATGTATGTTTAAAAGTTATAAGTAAGATGATTAAATTTGCAAGTCTTCTTAATTCTCCTTTTTGTTTAACTGTTTATTTAATCTTTATAGGAACCTATCTATTAACCGAGGTAAGCATGTAGGGATGGCCTAAGAAATATAATTTGAGATTCGGTTTAGCACCTTCTTTGTGAAAACACAATAGAACAGAAAAAAAACAATCGTTTAGAGATAACTTTCATCGGCTCAAATTCTACAGGGTGTAAGAGACGGTGTAATCTTTGCAAGCGTGATCAGACCACCAACTGGACAACTTTTTCTATGGGGCTATGTTGGGAAACAAAAAAAAATTATCGAGTTTCCATACAAAGTCAGTCAGCTGATTGGAAACTTTGTATAGAAGGTTTCCCAGCATAGCCCCAATACAAAAAGTTGTTCAGTTTCATGGTCTGAGCACGCATGCAAATTTTTCGTTACACCGTCTCTTACACTCTGTATTTCCTAAACTATACTAGGTAGTTACTCCACTGGTACAGGTAGACAGTTACTACAGGTAGCTATTTAGCAAACATGCAGGGGATAGTTTGTCTATAACATCCATGCAATTGTATTGATTCCACGTTAGGCGAGGAACACACTTGACGCACGACGGAGCGCAAAAATATCGCAGCGGTCTGTCAGATCCATACTAGAAACGTCACTCCCCATACTAAAACCGCACTCTACGGATGACACTGCGATAATGCTGCGTCAACAGCGGTTGAGCGGTTTTAGTATGGGGATTAACATTTTTAGTATGGATCTGACAGACCGCTGCGATATTTTTGCGCTCCGTCGTGCGTCAAGTGTGTTCCTCGCCTTACCGTGTCATGCAGATGTAGGATTTTAAGTACGTACTTCACACACCTAATACCTATTCAGGGTGTATGTAAGGGACGGTGAAACGAAAACTTTGCAGGCGTGATCGGACCTGGATGGATGAAACTGGAGAACTTTTTCTATGGGGGCAATGTTGGTAAACGATAAAATATTGTTCAAGTTCCCATACAAAGTCTGCTGATGATCGGGCATTGGAAGGTCGAAAAAAATTACACGTTTACCAACATAGCGTAGAAAAAGTTGTTCAGTTTCATGATCTGATCACGCCTGCAAAGATTTCGTTACACCGTCTCTTACAACCAGTATAAGAGTGATTCTCGCATTTGGTCCGGATTTCGTGTGCAGGCGTCAAATTGGTATGAAAACAAATAAATCGAAAGTTATTTATATCCGAAAAGGTCACTAATAAAAATAAAAAAATGTGGCAGGATCGATATTTGGTACAAGTCTTCTCAAAAATTAGATATCGAACTTTAAATAGGTAAAATCTCATTTCCATCCGTGTGATTTTCAGTTCATCTTACACTAAAATAATCATATCAAGTCATTTATACGATAAACTTCACAATGTTTTCCTGTTTTCCGATCATCAATGAAGATAGCTTATGCACAATAAATAGTTCAAGCAATAATACTGAATGAAACCTAGAGAGAATCAACATTATATTTTTGTCACACGAAATCCTTCATTCCCGTCCGCGAGAATTGACATCAAGTTTTATCCTTAAATAAGCCTGCTAAAGACGTTGATTTCTCCACAAGCCCCTTCCTTGCAAGTCAGCCAAACCGTCTGACTGGAGGTGGCTCCGTGAAAACGTTCGTAGAAAGTTAAATTTTGATTCTCGCACTTAAATTTTGGTTTTGTCACAGGTGAGAGGTCATTACCATCCAGTGATTATTATATTAACTGTTCTCTTTTAATGTTTTCTTTTTATATATGACAATAGCATTTCGTTATACTTTTATCCATTTCGTGTCATAACTTTGAGACATCTAGGTATCGTGAGAATTTGAAAAAAAACTGTCGAAACCTCATTTCCATCCTACTCATTTCCGTCCATTTTGGCCCAATTTGGACGGATGGTAATGAACAAATATGAAGAAAAATGCTTTTTTAAGTATCATTTTCATATTTCTACCCATATTTCTTACGAAAAATGATTTAGTTTCAACTTTTATACATAGAATTCTTATGAATAACCAAGCAGACATTGTTATGAATAACCAAGCAGACATGGTCCGGAGGCGCAGGGATGATGTCCAGGGGCTGCAGTGGAGGCGTAAGACATGGTAGGAAGCATTAGCCTGACCGTAGGAACGGACATCTCCTCTGTAGTGGAGTCAGTGAGGTAGAGGTGGGGTCATATTTCATTATTATCCATGTACTTTTCATTTCCATCCTTGGCTTCATTACCATCCTTTACATAACTTTATTGAAAATTATCCCACATGAGTGCCTTTCGAAAAATATTATTAAAAAGGCAAATACGTATCACATTTATAAAAATTGTAGCCCTAATAGCGAAAAAAATTTTTTTTTTCGAAAAATGGCCAAATCCGGACCAAATGCGAGAATCACTCATAAGCTCAAAGAATTCATTTTGTCAATTGACGCCAAAGCAAGACTAGGATATGAGCAAAGCTATGTGATTTTCTAATAAAATTGAGTGCATCACATAATGAGTTAGGTATGTTGTTATGTTAAATACGACTGATATTATGTTATGTGATTGAATTACTAGTTACCTAAGTACTTACCTGGGTAAATTTGTGATGATCATCGAGGTAATATGTACTAGGTGATGATCTATTTATTTTCAATCTATGAAAGCTGATATCCAGCTACCGATGATGACGAATTACACACACTTCAGCCGTTACATCGTTAGGTAGGTACTTTAGGTAGCCGTCTCATCTCACCCAAGGTCGAGCTGATGAGGTTTCTATGGGATTTCACCTTTTTCCGTGACCAACAAATGTTAGTTTCGCCCTCAAGTTCTGCCAAAGGATTCGCCATACTCAAGCAGTTTTCTTTTCGTTCGTCATATCACACCATGATTTCTTTTCTTCCTGTAGAACCGCCGCCGCCGGCTGCGCCGTCGAATCGAAATCGAATTTTGAAAAACTTAGTGTCTCAACACACTATGCCGAAGTTACGCGGCCGAGGTTCGGCGGCTGATTTTACGTTCCGACGTATTCAGCGGATATGACACACCATTAGCGCCGAACTTACGCGGCATAAGTTCAGCTGCGCAACTTCGGGTGTATATTTTAGTGTTTCGAGCGCTATCGTGTCGTCATGTCGTGTCACCTACACTGTCGGACAGACTGTTTTTATTATTTTAGAGGTGCGAAACCCGAAAAATGAACTATTTTACAGTAATAGCAATTGCCCGTCAATTGCTTCGTCGCCAATCGAACCGAACTTCGGTCGCGTATAATGTGTTGCCGAATCGCCGAATCGCCGCCGAATATACGCCCGACTGATGTTCGGCTGTACGCTGTAACGCGACGTAAATTCGGCTCAGTGTGTCATCCTTCATTCAAATAACATTGCTAGCGTAATTGCGCCGAACTTCGGCGGCGTAGGTTCGGCATGGTGTGTTTACGCACTTAACTCGTTGGGTGACGTTTGGCGCCGCACCGGGTGCGACGTTGCCGTCCCGAGCAACCCAAACAAAACACCCGCTGAACGGCAACGTCGCATGTTGGCGCGAATCGATCCCCGCCCCTTGACCCGCACCCCGCGCCATTGCAATAGTGAAGTGTAGCCCTAAAAGCTCAATTACCGGATATTACCGATTATTTTATTGTGATTGCTTATTTCAATTTTAGGGGGTTGAGTCAATGTGTTGTTTTTATTGTGGAGTATTCTTTCCTTGTGAACTATTTATAACGTACGCAAAATCATATTCTCTACGTTTACTTTTCAAGACAAATGAAGCTGTTTAACAAAAAATACTGCACAAGGAAATCCATCTACCTATTGAGGTTGGGTCTTATAAAAAGACCATACAGACTTAATCATTCTTCTTCTTCGTCCCTTTCCTTTTTAATTAAAGCGCCAAAACGATATTATTTTTTAACAAGATGAAAAAATACTATCTAAGATCAATTCTATTTGGTGATGATATATATTGTAATATGGGTAAGAGAAAGCCGTCCTGTCATTGCGCGGGACCTGTGGTAATTTTATAACCATTCTTTTCTTCAGCAGACAAATAAATAATGCAATAATCAGTCTTTCTGTAAAGAACAGTGTAACTACAGTAAAGAGGTACACAATATTTTCTCTCATTCACGACAACAATGGATCACTATACAAAGTTGGTCCCAAAATTTACAATAGGGGAAAACCGTGGTTACAATTGCTTTACAAAGGAAGCTCTATAGATCTATTCCATTGAATGCTTTGTGGGATTCTGATTTAACAGTGGAGCATCTGTCACTATTTGTGTGGTTGGTGACTGACTGACTTCCGATTTCGGCCACTTCTACCTCAAGTATTGCGTTTTGGTCTGATCTGCCTGACATTGAATACAATCGGAAATTTGATACCAATTAGGGTTGGCCGAATTTCGGACTAAGGTAGACTAGACAATTTGGTATATCTGTCTGCTTGTGTATAGATAGTGTTTTTATCAAAGAAAGGCATTTTTTCTTCACACAAGTACAATTACAGCTGATTAATAATTCATCAAAATATTTTAACCTGTTGAGTATGCTATTCTTTGAGTAAATAACTAACAAGTCAATGAAGTCATATTATATTACTATCGAGACACTTCATTTAACCGCTGATGACACCACTTTTGTAATATTCAGGTGATTCACGGTTATTTAATTGCAATGAATTACTAATGTTTAAAGGGAAATTGTGTTTATAAAATAGCGCAATAAACTTAAACTTACAATTACCGAATGGATTCTATGTTAAATTAAAATGCATCAACAGTTTTCTTGTTAGATGTACATTTTCCTCTCCTATTAAGGTGATTCTTTATGTAACTGAAATCATTAAACGAAGTTCAACATTTCTGAGTATATGAATGTTCTCTATCTCGTCTTGTTTGACAGAGCGTACTTAAGCAAGTACTTCTCAAACTCCATTTTCAGTTTATCAATGTATTACGTGTTGATTTGAATGTAGGTATCTGGAAATAGTTTTACTGTTAGGTGGGGAAGCACGATGAATTGATGATTTACGTTCATCGGCTACCTACCCACTAATACTTAATTAATTGAAAAATCATTCCAGTAATTGTTTAAAACGGTTCTACGCGACTAATGTAACTATAGATATAAAGCTTGGGTTGAGCTCATCAAATCTATTGATCCTATTCCTACGGGAATCTAAATAGTTGTAAGTTGCAACTTGATAAGGCAATAAATTTAACGTGTTAAGCCATATTCCCCTTTCTTTCTCACTGAGATAAGTTTATACTTTATTCGGTAATTAAACAGTTTTTATAAGCAAGTTATTCAGAATTTACTAAATACATTTTTCAATTACTTCGCTTGGAAGTTCAATTTAACAATATTTTTAAACACGACAAGTCGGTAGAAGAAATGGCTGGAAAACAATGCTGATTTGGAGAAGTGCCTATATGCTCTAGGGGTCTAAGCATAGGCATACACTACAAGAACTGAAGGTAAGACTTTTAATTTCTTGAAAAAGAAAGGAAATGAAATAACAATTTGTCCATTTTGCATTATTCTTGTTTTTTTATATTGTATACCTACCTATCTGCAAGTATTTTACAATATCGTAGTAGAACAACAGCTTTTCTCAACCACAAATTAAAAACCAAAACTAAACACGATTAATTATCTAACTACGTTAGGAATTAGCGATCATACCACGCATCACTTTCGTATATCATTGTGATGAAATATCTTTCCAAGTTTGCACTTCTTCTGCACTGTCTTCCTCAATTCAAAATTATTTTTAAGTTCAAAGTTATTTTTACTCGGCTGTCCAACCAAAAAAAGGAGTGTAATGTCTTAGATGATGATATTATTGATCGCGATTGATAAATTTTATTTGGACTTGGCTCTGTTCGTACCTATGCTTTACTTTCTGTATTAACTATTGCTTACGTTTTACGATAAAATTTGGATAAAAGTAAAGTATCTTCTAAATCCTTTGTGCTTTTTCGTTACGATTTCTTGTTCAGCAGTTTCAATAAGTTTCATCCATAGCTGCGATGAACTAAAGGATGTACGGTTTCATCAAAGTTACATAACAAATAAGATACAACTAATGGTGTATTCAACCCATAAACACACACACATCAGATTGAAGAAGCTGCCAACCTACTGAAGTTAGGTTCAGACGAGCCCAATAAGTCCGACTTTACCGAAACCTTAAACTCCTAAAAAGTTTAGAAAGACCGTTGCTTCGTTCGAAGAATGGCAGAGCCTTACATTACAATGCAGGTTGTATACGAAACTTGTTTGACCTGCATGGCTAACATGCGTGCCACGATAAAATTTTGTCACCGCAATATGTCTTCTGCGACTAACTTCACTGCGAATAAGTTACGCATTCTTCCATTGTGACATTGGGCGCATATGAAACGACAAAATATGTCGTGGCACGCATGTTAGCCAGGCAGAATTGAGAAAAAAAGTGGCGGGCGAGTTCGCCTACAATAGCATTCCGCGCGCCGCCCCGCCCCTTCCCGCCTTCCCCCTCCCTCGCGCCGCGCGCCAGTCCGCGGCCCGGCGCGACCGCGTGCGATCTGCTCTAAAATGTGCTCGTCGGAGCCACGCTATAAACAAAACAAAATCTCTGAATATAAAACTATTCTCAACCCGTAAAATGTGATCTTCTACGCGTTTTATGTCAACATTTTGTTTTTCATTTTATTCTCAGATTTATATTTCGATTTATATTTTTTTACTTCTTTTATTTTTACATTGACAGTGCAAGCAATAAGGAATAAGAATAATAGTGCCGGTTCATAAGTATTGTGAAAAGTTGTGGTGAGAGTAAAAGCGTTGTCCTGAATCCGGTTGTTATCGATTATTTTCCGTCACTACTGGCGAACAGCTGTTTTTGGGGGTGCGGAAGTGATCGCCTGGTGAACCAAAACGTCGTGTGTGAGTGTGAAAAAACTTCGCGGCACCTATATTTTAATCTTGTGGCAATACATTTGTGACATAGGTACAACTTGTGAAATACAACGATCTTGTATTCCTAAATCAAACACTAACCTTTTAAAGTAAACTTCTAATCACCAAAATACCTTGGATCTATAAAAACCAAGTGTTGTGAAGTGATTAATAAATTAATCGGAAGAAACTTGTGTTGTCACATCACATCACTAAAACATCCAAAGTTTGAAAAAAAGAAAAAGTGAAGTGCAACTCTGTGCAACCGACCAGTATTTCAGTGTTGTTACCTAAAAATTTGTGGTAAAAATTGTGTCTTTCGCGTTGGATTTTGCATGAGGACTTAGATTCAACATTGATATTAAGGTGAGTGATAAATTTTATGTATTTTTTTGTGATTTTGGTATCAAACTATTCGTTGTAAGTTCCGAATCGCCGCGCGCCAAGCAAGCATAGAGTCCGCCCGACTGTAGGCCTAATGTGCATTGCCGTGTCGTTCTAAAAAGTGAAGTAGAACATTCCAATTTTAAATTCAAATAAGTACATTTTGTAAAATGCTGCTATCCTCCGAATTTGAGTTCTGTCTTTTTCCTGAGTTGCTAACTTTTTTTAGAGAGTGTTAGCTAGTGAAAGTGGTTGCAAGATGGTTGCAAGTCTTGCTTGGTAGGTACCTATATCTCCATCTAGGTATATTATACCTACTTACCGAAACTAAGACCTAATATTTCGCTTGTTTGCTAATATGCTAAAGAAATTAAATCCAATAAATATTCTTGTGTGAGTTAAAGGTTAAGTAAGGCAGGACTCGGGAATACGACTTTTCTATTCCCTAATCTAACTAATCTTACTTTGTATTTTTTTTTTGGATGACTTGTAGGTAGGTACTCGTGCATACAAACCATATTAGTTGTTATGCTAGTAGCAATACATATAATATCATTGCATTAGCTTTTCATTATACAAATCCTTCCTACATGAAAGACTGGAATAGTATCAAGAAGTACTAGGTAAGAGGTCCTACCTAGGTACCTAGTCAAAGACGAAAAAAGGTGCACAAATACTAAAAATTGTAGTTAAGTTAGAACTATAATGAGAAATAAAACAATTTTAATTTTAATAATTTATTATTAGCATATGTTTATATAAATTCTTAATATACATATCTCTATATGTTTTTTTACCATTTATTGTACACAAGAAATTTTACAGGACAAAACATAAATAAAATGGACACAACAGGCACTGCTTAACTCTAAAAAATAAATTTCTTACAGCAGACCTAGATTTATAGTTGTCTATATAGTTAGTCTCCCTTAAAATAAATAAAATAATAAAAATAAATAATAGGCTGTATGACTTGGAGACTCTGAGAAAAGACTGGAAATTCTATGAACAATTTAAAACTAATTCGGCATTAATGTTAAGTTGAGAGTAGGTAATAAATAGGTATATGCAAACGGTAACTTGGCATTTTAATCAGAAAGATACACCACACAGACAACTGAAAGTGTATCTTTATTCAATTTGACACTAAATACAGAAATTAAATGTAGGTACCTAATACTTACAAAATAACTATAAACATCATCATAATTATCACATTAACCTATTAAAAAATATTCTACGAGCCTAGCCAGCCAACTTATGCTGTGAATACCTACCTATCCAAGTTTACTCAGCCGACTTATGCTGTGAATATCTACCTAACTAAGGTTCAACATACCAATTTATGCTGTAAGTATCCATCTATCCAAGTTTAACCAGCCAACTTATGCTGTAAATATCCACCTATCAAAGTTTATCCAGCCAACTTATGCTGTAAAATACCTACCAATCCTAGTTTAAACAGATAATTAATTATGTAAGCTACCTATCCAAGCCTACCCAGCTAATTAATGCTGTAAGTATACCCTCATATCCAAGTTTAACTAGACAATAAATGATGTAAATACCTACCTATCTAAGTTTTAAAGAAAGGTCAGGTCAGAAGTACCCTAAACCGACGAGCGTGCATGAAAAGACTGATGAATGTAGAAGAAGCGAAAGAAGTATGCCAGGATCGTAGGAAGTGGAAGGAAATAGTCTTTGCCTACCCCAAAGGGAAAGAGGCGTGATTTATGTATGTATGTATGTATCTAAGTTCTACCAGCTAATTAATGCTGTAAATACCTTACCTATTCAAGTTTAAGAACATCTTCCTATCCAAGTTTAACCAGCCAAATCATTGCTGTAAGATTTACCTATTATTGCCTATTAATCATTAATTAATAATTTTAATTATTACTTAAAGTTCACCTCTAAATTTGTATTTGAATACCAATTAATTTAAAATTGGTTATATGTGTGCGACTATTTGATATTGTAAACCACCGATTTTATGATCACATTTACTACAAATATTTTTTGTACTTATTATAAGAATAGCTGTTATAGGTAGGTACCTATACCAGATTTAACCAGACTACCTATACCAGATAGCTACATACCAGATTTAACCAGCCAATTATTTCTGTAAGACTATTAAATATTTTGGTTAATTTACCAGGCATTTACTGCAAAAGGAATCTTAAAGTTTCTACTCAGATGTTTAATTCAGATACTACAGATAACACAGCCTTTTAGTGTTGAGAAGAGGAAGAATATTCATTTTATTAGTCGCTCTGTGTAAAAACTTGGTTTCACGTCAAAATCCCTTAGGGTAGGTAGCCGACCCTGACAGAGAGTGGGATGAGGCAAGGAGGATGATTAAGAGAAAGAATAATCACCTAAGTTCAACACAGGATTTAATGCAGACGAATATAGGTTAGGATAAGTTTATATTTTTTGTTTTATTAACCGATCAATGGTCTTACTTTCATTGCACTACTAGTTAGAAACTTGGAACTATTAGCGCCACTCTTCATCGTCTTTCGATGATTGGTTGAAAACCTGTCAATGACAAAGTTCTGTGACTTTAGTATAGCCTAGTCGAGCCTAGTTGGTAATTGCTTTGAGTGTGCTTAAGCCATTTTGTTCGGGGGGAATTGTTAAAACGCCATTTCGAAGCGTGAAATTTCGAATTGTGTGTGCTTGTTTAACCAATATTGACGAGGCAGGCCTCGCACCTGATCATCATTAGGTATCAGTACCAGCAATCCATCTTCCAACCGCCATACACAACATTCTCATTTATTTTATTATTACACTGGGCGAATGCAACCGCTTAGGGCAAGCAGTGGCCTCCAACCACCTACCACGATACTAGAAACCGTAGTCGAGTTCCTACTCATCGCTGCAAAAAAGACACAAAATGCCGAAAGTCCTGAAGATAGAAAAGGAGGGCGCGAAAGCAGGCGACCGAAAAGCGATAGCTCCCGATGTAACTCGAACGCAGTACGTACCCTTCGGTCCTGCCAAGTGAAATGCACAAAATCCATCGGGTTTATCTCGTTAAAATTGTCCGACGTTCCAAATTCAACCTTAACCCCCACCTTTACCGTTGATATTAGACCTCTACGAGAGAATTTTATACCTCTCGGGTACGGAGAAAAAGTTTGCGGGGGATTTTAAGTTCTTTTCTAAGCAGTTTTAAGTTTGGAATGGATTGGGGCGGATTAATGAGGGTAGTTCGGAGGGTGTCAAAAGGAGTTATGCTTTAATATTAGGCTGTTAAGGTTGGTGTTGGTTTGTGGGGGTGTTTTTATGGAGGCCGGTTGGCAATCAGCTGTTTAGGCACGCACGGTCCCCGGAGAGACGACGTCAAGCCGGTATATTCGACGTGGGAGCAACAGAAATTTCTATTAAAATTCGCTAAATGCCTCGAAAGGAAGTATTTTTCAGAAGAGCGAACACATTTCTTAATACGTGTGACGTGCAGGTTATGGCGCTGTAGAACTAATTTTCGATGTTTAAGTAAAAAAAAATCAATAATAAACATATGACCTAGCAGTGAGCACTTTTATGCACGCCTATTTTTCGTAAATCTTATCACCAATTCGGTTAGTAAACATGTTTTCTATTGCTATTCTAAGCCGGCATTTTTACAACCTACTTAAATTTTCGTTGCATGAAGTAGATAGTAGACTAGTTACATTTAAGGGTATATCTACATTTGGTACCTTAATAGCCCACTGCTGGACATGAACCTCCCTCTTTCGTGCATAATCACCACGCTTGGCAAGCGGATTGGCGAGCGCAGCATTCACAGGAAACGCTACTGCCAATTCCCTTGATAATTTGTTCCTTAGTCACTCTGCACGACACTCACGGGTAGATTGGGGTGATGCTATTCTGAGTGAGCACTAATCGTCTTTTCATGTGGGACACCGAGTCGTCCAACATAGCTGTAGCTAAACTACAGGTTTCTGTAGATAGTTGGCAGTAAGAAAGTTTCAAGTTACATTGGTGATTGCACCGGACCAAGTCTAAGCCATCGGAAGCGATCCATCAAGGCTTATCTCACAGGAAACGTGTTCAGAGGTTAGGTACACTTCAAGATGGCGCCACGACCAGCGTAACTTGACCTTCACGCTCGATACACGCACGTACGAACGCGGAGATAGTTACGCTGGTCGTGACATTATCTGAGCGAATGAGCTATACCTATATCAAGTTTTTTTAATCCTGCTCGCCTGGTAGACGTACGATAATAAACAGGAAAAAATTGTGACAAAAACGTGATCGAGATGTTTATCGAAGTTGTATATTATCTTGATCTTAAGAAAACCTGTGAGATGAGAGCGCTTGCAAATTGGCGAAATTTGATTTGATTCAAAAGTAGGTAGGCCTCTAGTCAGGAATTTATTTCTGAAACGTCGTAATTCGGTTCCGTGCACGAAAGTCCAAAACGACTGGTCTAACCACACATAGCTAATCATGCGAACTAACCATCTGTTTCATGCGAAAATCTGCTACTATTTATGCGTATATCACATGTTCTACTTCACTTATCGATTCCCACAACATACCGTAAATTCACCTATACCCTTGACTATAAAACAACGAGTAGTAGAAATTTAAAACGTCGGGTTAGACCAGTAGTTGAGGAACCGAATTACGATGTTTCAGAAATAGAGCTCCTGCATGCGTGCCACGATAAAATTTTGTCACGGCAATAATATGTCGTCTGCGACTAACTTCACTGGAAAAGTTACGCATTTTTCCGTAGTGACATTGTGCGCATATGAAACGACAAAATATGTCGTGGCACGCATGTTAGCCAGGCAGGTCTCTTATTTTCCAGCTACACCATACTATGACACTGGTTTCGATATTAACTACCTACAGTAGGTAGCTAATGGTCTCGATTACCTATCTAAATAAGCTTATCTTATAAAGCTTATCTAAAAAAAACGCTCTAACTTTCCGTCAAACAGATTTAGAAAAGGACATGCGATTTTAGCCAAAAAAAAATTGCCTTTAATTTCGACACAGAAGTCGCCTTATCTCTCATAATAATCGAATTTGAAAATACAGCGATCAAATGATTATAAATCCTAAAAATCCCTTAGAATTTTTTAAATCTGACTAAGAAATCTATCCTTTTTAAGACTTACGTACTTATTTGTTTTAAGTTTAGTAAAATTTCCGAAGCGACTCCAGTCTGATGGCTAAATAAGTTAGTGCTCCCCCGCCATCGAGAGCAGTAAAACGATATAAAAATGGCCGCCAGTAAAACTCCCGCTTTCCAAGGGCGCCCCCTGTCGGCTGTTTTTAGAATTGCTGGGCTGCTGATTTCGGTCCTTGAATTTGATCATCATCATCACATCAGCCTAAGCAGTCCACTGCTGGACGTAGGCCTCTCCCAGGGTACGCCACAAGGCACGATCTCCCGCTTTCGCAGTACTAATATTTACCTATTCTGTGCTCTCGCTTTCCTGAGGGTAGTCTGAACAAAAACCAGAAACATCCAGGAACAGCATTTTTCTGTAGACATTGGATAGGTTTGATATGCTATCCTCACTTCCCTGTGCCTCTCCTAGCAACCCCCTAACCACCCTAGAGTCCTTCATAAGCTCGTCTGGCTGGGGACGTGCCCTTAAAGCATTTTAATATTATTTCTTGCGCCGATATAAGACGGAATAAGTCTACCTAATACATACACATGTACCACGCCTTTATCCCTTACGTGGTAGGCAGAGCGTTAACAGCTGTAAAAATACGGTACATTTATTTACCTTAACAGTATAAAACATTTTCGTTTTACAACATCACGTTGAGCTCAGAACGGTTCGCCGAAAAACCTTTCAACGATATCACTGTCTTCCGGAAGTTCTATTCGCCGGTTTCTAGTACATCAAAAGGTTTGTTTGCCGATATACTTTTATGCCGACTACACGGTTCATAGCAATATAGTTCGTCGATAGCACAGTTTACCGATACCACTTTATGCCGACTACACGGTTCACCTTGTTTTTTTCGTCGATAGCTCTGTTGGACATAATGGTATTAACAAAATTCACACGTTCAACTGACCGTCTGACCGTAAGTCGCGGGTTCAAGTCAAGTCGTGTGAAAATTGAAGTAAAAGTAAAATCCTCTTAAAGGACTCGAGGGTCACGGGTCATGTGTCTTCACAGGTTACAAACCTATCCCTAGAGTGATACAAAAATCTTCTGAAAGGGCCTTCAATATCTGTCACAATTTGTTATTTATTGAAGACCAGTTTTGGAACCCCTTCTATCGTGTGCGAGGCACGCCCAAGTCGATGAACGACCCAATACACACTGCTGTCAGTTTTTGAACCGCCTACGACTACTTGGCCTCTGCAATTTGAGGAACCCTCTGTCTCAAAGTTTTGAATTTTGACCCAGCCA
The DNA here is from genome assembly GCA_029255805.1 of Keiferia lycopersicella. NCBI lineage: Eukaryota > Metazoa > Arthropoda > Insecta > Lepidoptera > Gelechiidae > Keiferia > Keiferia lycopersicella. The sequence goes on along the minus strand of JARACZ010000004.1, from coordinate 11,690,371 downwards.
GTAATTAATTATGTTAAAAAATAACTATCGGCCTGCCCCAGCGGCTGCGCTCTCTGCAACTCATTTTCCCGTGGGAATAAGGATTTTTCCCGGCAAGTATTATACATAAAACCTTCCTCTTGAAAACCTGCATCAAAATCCGTTGTGTAGTTTTTAAGATATAAGCAAACATACATACAGATAGACGCGAAAAGCGACTTTGCTTTACTATGTAGTGAAACATTGATATATGTACCTATGTACATAAAAATGCATTTTACTAGGTACTTTTCTTGATGGCTTCCTTCTTTCCGCCAGCCCTACAAAGCACTCTACTAATGTAGCACTTTTATAAGTTCTGTATGCTCGTAATCACGACGAATTATCGCAAATTGCTCGTATCGGTTAGAAACCAAGAAGCTGAGCGAATAATCAATTACTTACTATTAATCGCTCATACAGCATTGCTAATAGTAAGTGGTATAATTAAATCGTAATTACTTTTGTGACAACCATACACACATAATTTATTCAAGCTCAAATGAGCGATTTATTGAAATAGGTATGTAAGTGTACGCCATTTTAGGTAGAGAGAAACCTAGTATTTATAAATCGCACGCAACTCTGAGATCGATCTCAAGAGCGATTTTGACAAATGTCAGTCAATACTAACAACATCTCAAACTCGCACTCAAGATCTATCTCAGAGTTGAGTGCGATTTATAAATACGGGCAATAGTCACTTCTTTATTTATATATGGGCGCTCAGTCAGGATTCGCCATATTTTGCGGGGATTTTGTTATGAAAACGACGGAATTGTTCAACTATCTTCTTGTTTTGCCTTTTCATATTTGTTACCTACAGTATTATTATCTTATCACATTATTATTTTCCGTACATATTAGATTCGATACAATTCACCAAGACCCTATTTGTTTGTCAATTCTTACAAATCTAACTTTCATTTGTTTTCCGTACGGGAAAGACAAAAGGTAGTATGGCTGCCATACTGCCAAGGATTTTCTATTCAGCCAGTGGTCATGGAAGGTCGAATTTTCTTTTGTTTAGCAATATAGCCTCCATAGAAAAAGTTGTTCAGTTTTTTGGTCTGATCTCGCCTGCAAAGTTTTGGTTACACCGTCTCTTACACCCGGTATAATTTGAGCGATTTGCCTTGACGTTTCATACTCGAATCGGCCCAAATTATATTTCCTAAACTTGACATGTGTCCGTAAATAGGTGTTGTATTGTAACACATTTCCTCCAGAATTGAATTAATTCCTTTATCAATCTCCGAATCTTTATCAGATCTCCCTCAGTCTCTATTTCAGAATTATTGTTACGGGCAAGTTCAAAGTCTGACACTAAGTCATCACTGTCCACATTTCCACTGGATCCCTCCCTCATAGTCGTAATATTTCCGTAAAATATACCACATTTTTTTGTCTGTGTAACTTTCAACCTTCCTCCAATGCGTTCTATCCATACTTTGTTCATCCTTGTCTTGCCTCTCATGTCCGTTTCAAAACTCCTTCTTTCTCAATAACCCATTTGCCTACGAAATCGTTTTCATTCAAACCTTCGCATGCCTTTTCTTGTTTGTTGGGTCTGACTGCTTACAAGAACGCTGCATGGTTTGGTCGTGGCGGCCGTAATCAGTTCGGGCAACTCGCGTGTTGTGGAGAAGACGCGAGTTCAAGTAATGAGCTGATAGATATCAAGAGGCGGCTGACTTGGCTTTCATCTTTGTTTTTCTATTCGAAGGTGGCAGTGGCCAAAACAAACGTAATGTAAAATTACAACACATTTCCTCCAGAATTGAATTAATTCCTTTATCAATCTCCGAATCTTTATCAGATCTCCCTCAGTCTCTATTTCAGAATTATTGTTACGGGCAAGTTCAAAGTCTGACACTAATTCATCACTGTCCACATTTCCACTGGATCCCTCCCTCATAGTTGTAATATTTCCGTAAAATATACCACATTTTTTTGTCTGTGTAACTTTCAACCTTCCTCCAATGCGTTCTATCCATACTTTGTTCATCCTTGTCTTGCCTCTCATGTCCGTTTCAAAACTCCTTCTTTCTCAATAACCCATTTGCCTACGAAATCGTTTTCATTCAAACCTTCGCATGCCTTTTCTTGTTTGTTGGGTCTGACTGCTTACAAGAACGCTGCATGGTTTGGTCGTGGCGGCCGTAATCAGTTCGGGCAACTCGCGTGTTGTGGAGAAGACGCGAGTTCAAGGAATGAGCTGATAGATATCAAGAGGCGGCTGACTTGGCTTTCATCTTTGTTTTTCTATTCGAAGGTGGCAGTGGCCAAAACAAACGTAATGTAAAATTACAACACATTTCCTCCAGAATTGAATTAATTCCTTTATCAATCTCCGAATCTTTATCAGATCTTCAACTGACCGTTGCCATTCAAAATAAATGGAAACTATTACTAATGATTGTAACAACTACACCATCATTCATCATCATTAACTTGCCTTGCATACTAATGACAGCCAAAGAAATGGCTACAGCTTGTTAGAAAACATTTCAAACGGAATAGAACTAATTAGAGATGTGGTTAAAACACAGAAAAATATGTAAATAAGATCGTTCACTTACCTATCGTATAGTAAAGTTAGTTAATCCCACCAAAAACATAAATGTGAAAATTGGTAGCCACGTTCCATGTTTAACTTAAAAAGTGTTGATATGTAAAAAAGTGCAAGGTTCAGTTGGCAGCCCTGAAGTTTATTTATTCATAAATTCTTTTAATATTGTATACTAAAAAAAAATTAAAAAGTCCTGAGCGTCTTAAAATTTGGTTTCTAGAAATTCGTAGAGATCACGGCACCACGCAAAAATTGACGAAGTGTCAAACCATACTACTTACCTACTTCTTTTCGTGCGGCACACCGAGTCGACCCGATGAACCCTGTCATAGCTCTCCAACCACCTACTACAAGTACTCGGAACCTCTGCGTCACAGGTAGTCGCACTACCACTAGGTCATATGGGACGCCGATAAGCCTAGAATTTAATTAGGCTATCGAATTCACCTAAGGAAAGGAATCATTGGCCTCATACGCCTGTGACACGATTTCATCAAGGAGGCAAGACTTTTCATCGATATAGGCCGATGTGGGAGCGGTAGTATTTTCCGCACACTCTAAAAGTGAAGGTGGAATTCGAGACTGGAACATGCATGTTTATCATCATCAGAACTAAAGAATAAAGCCACAGAAAACAAAAAAATCTTGGCACAGACCCACCCCTATCGTCTTTTACATCTTCATTTTTTCGATCGCACAAAATGGCTCAATCTCTACATTAGCATTCCAAGTGCTCAATAGATTTCACGCAGTAGTCATAACAGTTGACAGATGACATTGGAAGCAGTATCGTGAAACAGGTTCCTTGCGTTGAGGCGTGTCGTATGGTAGCTGGTGGGCAGGTGTAACCCTAGTAGCTACTAAAATCGTTTGCATTATGCAGTTTTTCTGCTTTTAGATTTCAATTCATTTATTTAACCATAATTACATGTCAGAGATTATATCTTAACAAATTACTGCTCTATGCTTCCTAGATGTTTTTATACCTGTTTCGTTACTGTTGTGCAGAAAAGTATTTTCTTTTATTTGTGACTCATCAGATAAACTGCAATTCAGTCAATAATTGTCATATGAGTTCGCTTGTTTGGCATTTGATCCAATTTATCATTCAATACTGCAAGGCTTGCTATTAGACCCCGTACTTTTCCTACTTATTAGAGCGCAAAGTATGGATGATTACGGGGGAGACCTTTGCCCAGCAGTGGGATCTTGCAGGCTAATTATAGTAACTTTTCTACTGAATTTTAGCCACGTTAGGACCACTATATATATACTGTAGTTTAATTCCTCTTTTGATATCAAGGATAGAAACGGCTTCCTAGTTGGATTTTTTTCCTTTTTATACTATAGAATTTTAGTTCTATCAACAACCTTTCTCTTATTTTCGGCTTTTGATTCAATTTATTGTTGAGTACACCAAGGCTCGCCACTACGCTCCTTACTCTTCCTACTGTACTTTAACCATGTTATTCGTATTCCTCAGATGACGTCACCGCCGCATCTGCTAGGTCCCCCGCGTCTGCGCGTACGCACCGAGCGTGTATTATTACCAACACTATTATTAGCTCTGTCCTCAGTATTGTTTTAACCTATTTGGGGCTTGACAAGTGCAGTTATTTGAGATAGGATTTTAGACGTTGGTTTCTGTTATGATTTTTGTATCTATTTCAGAATTATTGTTACGGGCAAGTTCAAAGTCTGACACTAATTCATCACTGTCCACATTTCCACTGGATCCCTCCCTCATAGTTGTAATATTTCCGTAAAATATACCACATTTTTTTGTCTGTGTAACTTTCAACCTTCCTCCAATGCGTTCTATCCATACTTTGTTCATCCTTGTCTTGCCTCTCATGTCCGTTTCAAAACTCCTTCTTTCTCAATAACCCATTTGCCTACGAAATCGTTTCCATTCAAACCTTCGCATGCCTTTTCTTGTTTGTTGGGTCTGACTGCTTACAAGAACGCTGCATGGTTTCGTCGTGGCGGCCGTAATCAGTTCGGGCAACTCGCGTGTTGTGGAGAAGACGCGAGTTCAAGGAATGAGCTGATAGATATCAAGAGGCGGCTGACTTGGCTTTCATCTTTGTTTTTCTATTCGAAGGTGGCAGTGCCCAAAACAAACGTAATGTAAAATTACTTCTAGGCACATAATCTTTGAAGGATGTCTGTCATATTCATATGCAAACGAATCCAAATTTCGCAACTTTACAAAGGAAGATTTTCTAGCCAACCTTCGAACATACAGTTCGAAAAAGAAACACGAAACAGAAAAAGTTAGATTCAAATGTAAAACGCAATCCGGTATAAAATTAGAAAAAGGGGCAAGAAAAGTTTTGCATTAGGGTTTGACAACTCATGAGGAAAACATTGAAACAACAACTCAAAATTCTGAGACTGTGTCTTCGAAAGTTTCTGGAGTTCTTTCAAGTCACTATGAAATGAAATCCGTAATCTATTCAAGGGCCAGCATTAAAGCAGTCCCATTCATTGCGAGTGCAGCCCGAAACAGCCAATTTGCGAGCCTGGCCAGTCTGACCACTCGGCGACCAGATGAAACTTAAGATAACTTAGCTAGCTGCGAAGCTTAAACCCGACTCTAGGGAACGGTTTTAAGAGTACAAAAATACCAATGTTAAATGGTAGACTGCTCTTTATCTCCTTCCTTTCGGCGGCTTTTTACGATAGCGTTTTTCAGATTAGCACTTTATGAAGGCCTGCCAACCACAATGCTCTTCACCGGGAAAAGCTTACTTTGTTACTCCATCCCGTTTGGACTAATGCAACATCCCCTATGGTATGTTGGGCAAAATAGACACTGGTTGCCTCGATGAGGCGTCTTAAAAAAAGTTTTGCATCTGGATCCCACCACCCGAAGCTTATTCTATAACTCAATACCTACTTGCATTGTGCTATGTACAGGTGCTATTATTTCTTGAATTTCACCCTCTCTTCGTCGTAATAATTTTCCGTTAATTATAGGATGCGATACGCCACGTATCTCCTGTGGTTTCGTATGATCTGTTACAGACCAGTTCTTGAGGTTCCGAGTACTGGCGAACCAGTTTCGCGGTTGTTCCTAGAAAATTACACGTCTAGTATAGTATGGTAGTGTCGTCGCATCGATATCGATAAATTGAATTTACATGATTTTTGGTTTCTAAAGCAGATTTCACGGGATTTAATAAAAGTTTGCTTGACCATTAAATTGAATTGAAAATGCGCCGTATCTTTAGCTAGTAAGGACATCATGGTCAAAGTGGACCAATACCGACATTATTTCAATCAATATGTTTATCAGCTCTTGTATCGTGTAGTAAGTTGCGGGATCTTGCGATATAAAATGGTGATTTAAGAATTAGACATGTGAAAATAAACGAAGGAATTATCCACCTTTTTGCAAGTAGGAGGATAACTCCGTCTAATATCTTATCTAATCGATCATATTTGTAGTTCGAGCTTTATTAAGTATTTTCTTACTTCATTGCATATCACGGTGAATTTTGTTTTCCAGACTAAAAAGTGAATTGAATACACACTGCACACATTGAATACACACTAAACTTGATGCCGCTTACAACAAGAAAGACGTAATTTTAAAATTTATCTTCTCGAGGCAATACTGCCAATGTCGATATCACTTCCCTACAACTGTCACATCATTAGCCGATGGCAAAGCTGCTATTCGAAGGCCATCTGTGGCCGGCAAGGAAATAAAAAGGATACGATACATAATTTCGCCCCATTTCGGTTTCCTCCGAGATGGAACTGCGCATGCGCGGTTGCTTATGACCTATACGACTGGTTTTTAACCATCTGTAATCGCTTATTCTGTGATTATGAGTAGTAAGGAGTAAGTGATAATAGTTTAATTAATAGTGTAATAGTAGTAGTAATTCGCCCTACCTTGATGACCTATAGGACTGGTTTTTAGCCATTCGTAATATGTTCTGTGATTATGAGTAAGCAGTGAAGGGCTTGACGACTTATGATGAGGTGCAGAATGTAGAACTGCAAATATACCAATTTAGATAGAATGGCAAATTATTTCATCCTATCGATTATGAACAAAGAGGTGTGAACTATGTTCCTTGGGGAAAGTTGTTCAGTTTCATTTATCCCTTAAAATATTTGCGGCAATTTTTTTTACACCCAATATACGTTTCCTTAGGCAGGGTCCTACAGGACAAGACACCACGTACAATGAGATCATCTCATCAAAAATCATCAGATCATCAGACTGACTGATAGTTCAGAATAACTGCTAAGTTTTTATTAATTCCATAAAATTTAGATACTGGCTGCTTCTTTCACTTTTCGTGAGGGACACTAAAACGTCCAATGAACTAAATATTTTAGAGTAGGTATTTTGCAGTGCATCATTGCATCAATGCCTCACAAATTCTATAGCGGACATTTTATGCCGTGTGGTGTGATACCGGCTTAGAATAGCATCACCCCAACTTTACCCGTGGGTGTGGTATAAATTACTAAGACAAATCATTCATGCAGGGAATGGGCAACAGCGTTCCCTTTTAACATCTTACACTGCGCTCACCAACCCGCCTGCCAAGCGTGATGCGTATGGGAACATCCTGTGATAGGGGAGGCCTATGTCCAGCAGTGGACTGTCGTGGCTGTAAGGAACACTTTATTTTCTTGATGAATGATCTTAGACCTTGGCGATAGCGATCGTATTTTTACGGCCTTTAACTTTAACGCTATGCCTACCCCTAAAGGAACAATAGATATCGTTGATCAAGTCTTTGTTTTTGCCACACCACTACCAACACGTCATGCATCAAATTCGCATTACTCCCGAAGGGTCAAGCGTTGCACAAAGTTATTTACAAAACGACATTTTGCAATTGCTCTGAACAAGATTGATTTGCATGTCATGACACCCCTCAATCCAAAACCAGTTCGACCCTGGAGGCGAATTTTTGAATCAGTAGAATTACAATTTGATAGACTGCATCGGATTAGCTTGTTCTTTCCACTCATGTGAAGAGTATGTGTGATTGGATTTGTGTCTTAAATAGAAACTGCGTCCACTGCAACTCATGGGAATAATATGTTTTCCCGGCAAGTACTTATTATATATAAAAACCTTCCTCTTTGAATAACTATTAAAAAACCAAAATCAGTTGTGTAGTTTTAAAGTTTTAAGCAAACAAACATACATGCGCTTTTCGCGTCTGTGATACGTTCTATGATACGAGCAGCATTTGTTTTTCTTTATAAAATCTCGTGCATCCGAACTAGGATTCTACTAACTCGAAAATACGCTCCGTCCGTTCCTTGAAGCGTGCGATGATTGATAGCACTGTGACCAGCGGCTCTTTTGCTAGTGATGCTTGCTAAAATAGCATCACCCCATTTCTTTTTAGCGGTTGTCGTAAGAGTCTAAGGGAATCAAGGACTTCATTATTACTGATTTTCTAAAATTACCAATTAAATATTTATCAGATGTGGCGATGGCGACTGTGATTACGGTTGTTTATGCTCTGCCTACCTCACAAAGATTAAAGGCGTGATTAGTGTATGACCCCTTCAATCTAAAACCAGTCCGCCCCTGTTCCTCGAAGCGTGATATGATTGATTAGCACTTTGTGACCAGTGACCCCCCGGGGACTGGTTCTCTGGTGATTTCCAGGGTTTACCGGGTCGTTTCTCGACTCGATGTCCAAAAAGACAAGAAGAATTCAGTTCGCAAGTGAAGAAAATTGGTCAGATTAGGTCTACTAATCTTTTATGAGATTTTTACACGTAGGTTATTATTTCCATAAGGATGTAAAAAAATAGACTGCAAATATTTTAATAGTTGAACCAGTCCATGAATCTGAACAACTATCCTTAAGAAAGATAGGTCGAAATATGAAAAAACTTTATGTCCTTTCGTACAAAATGTACCAGCCAACAGACTTTGTATGGGAGATCCAATTTTTCATATTTCGACTGATGTCTCTTCAGGAAAGTTTTTCACTTTTCTGGGCTGGTTCAACCTTGTAAAATATTTGGAGTTATTGTTTCTACACCTTATATGAAAGGCCTTTGCCCTGCAGTGGGACAACAGAGGCTAATAATAATAATATGAAAACAAGCAATCCAAAAATGGCGGCTGTTCCTAGCTTATCATCATAGGAATCTTCACATTAAAGTCCAGTATAGCGAGTGATTTGCTGCCGAGTGTAGGAACTTATAAATACGTACATACATGTCACGCCTTTATCCCTTGCGGGGTAGCCAGAGCGTTAACGGTCGTAAGAATACGGTTGCTATCCCCACGTCTGACATTTTTGAGGATTGTTTTCCAAGGTTGTTCCAGAAAACATGTGTATCACTATAGTGACAGGTTGTCAGCCTGTCGCCCAAAAAATTGTAATACACCAATACCCTCGAGTCCCTTAGTCGCCTCTTAGGACACCCGCGGGAAGGATGTGGGGTGATGCTATTCTAAGCCGGAATCACACGGCACTTATATTTCTTGTATCACAAGGAACTTATATTTCCTTTAAAATAGCATCACCCATGTTTTACGTGGAGCTGAGCTTTCCATCACTATCAGTCGGGCTATGGCGCGCTTTGCCCGACGCCACCCATTGTATGGAGATTGGCGAGCCAAAAATTAAGTAGCACAGATGGGCCACATTGTACAGACCAGTTCAATAGAATCCCTCCTGATTACATAACACCTGCTGAAGAGCTCCCAAAAGGTCATAAATTCCCTGGTCAACTTGGAAAACTCTTTGCGAACACAAGTTGGATGATGTAGGTTTAATTTATGAGTATTTAAAATAGCTCTAATCCTAATTGCGACTGCGGTGCCTTGCAGAAAATGCCACATTTGATGTCTTGCAGTCAGTGCCCTAGCACCTGCACCTTGTTCGACTTGTATGAATCCACCGACAGTGCCACAGCCGTGGAAAAATCCGAAATACAATATAATATATATTTGAGTCATCGACATGAAAGCTATGATAGAGATGATATGAAAAGAGATAATGATAAGTGTATATGACAACAGAGAAAATTTAATTGGCTAGACTGTGATATGTCATTGGTTTTTTTTACCATTTACTTACATGTTGTCTCACTGCGGTATCGTTCTCATAGGTTAATAGGTACTTCTAATGTTTGGTCAGAACTTATACGTATAATGTTTGGTCGCGACATTAGGACATAGATGTACCGCCGCGCCAGCGATAAAGCAGCGGGACCTATGACGTCACAGCCTCTCAGAGGTTCCTAGCACGTAGGCAGAAAACGTATACCATTACCTATAGCTGTCTGTTGCCTGCTAGATATTCAATAGAGATAGCGACTGAGGTCGTAGAAGCTTCGCGCCGACGCCCATGTGACGTCATCTTTTAAATTGGTTTTTTTATTTATTTTGAACGATTTACAGTTCTTTGAATAAAAACTTCATGCAAATGTATGTATGTATGTATGTATGTATGTTACGATTTGATAAATATCGCGTTCTCTTCACCCGTTATAATAAAACTGTATAGTTACATAAACTAGAATGAAGGAAAACTTCTTGGTGGGATTGGTCTTAAGAGAAAGTATGAAGAATGTAATTTATTTTGCCAAAGAATTTATTAAGCATTTTTGGTAAAATGACACCCGCATGGCAGTGCGGCATCGCTTTTACATGCGGTTCAATGGAATTGCAGTACCTCAAAATCTGTCATTTTCGCAATATAGAAATACCTAGCTATACGGAAGTTTCTAGCTATCGACGAAAAAACGCGCTTACCATGGAGCATCTTAAAAATTTTGTACTGAACAAGAAAATCGTTGCTTCACAACAATCAATGTATAGCAAATATTAACAATAGGAACTTAGGCTCGTATTTATAAATTGCACTCTCTGATTTCAACTCTGAGATAGACCCCAACAAGAGCGATTTTGACAAATGCCGAACTAACAGCATCTCAAAGTTGCACTCAAGATCGATCTCGAGAGTTGAGTATGGTTTATAAATACGGGTATTAGTTAAGTCAGTAGGTTTCGGAGAGAAGGTTCTGTGAAATACGACGCTAAGGAAATACCAAACTTTTCTTCTTTGAAAGAAAAGTCAGTTTTAAACATAGAAATCCTTGAAAACTACTAAAGAAAAGCTAAACTTTAACTTGAACTCAAACCGTATAAAGTCCAAACACCCACAGAAGTGGTGAAGCCAAAGAAAATTCAGAAGTAGATATACCTACAGTTTTTTGAATACTCTATTTTTGTATTTTCAATGCGCCAAATTTGGCGAAAAATGCTGGCTGACCATTAAAAAAGCTGGCTGAATAGAATCTACTTGGCAGTATGCTCGTATACTACCTTTGCCTTTCCCGGACGAAAAACAAATGAAAGAGTGAGAGCTTGAAGATCTGACAATAGAGTAGCGTCTTGAATCAAATAATGTGAGGAAATCATGACATAATGTGATAATTAATACCGTTACAAATGTGAAGAGACAATACAATATGATAGTTAAACAATTCCGTCGTTTTTTTAATCGATTTCCTAAGGCGGATCGCACACAATCCACGACAACAGCCTGTCAGAAGCCGTACTATAGGTACGTAGAAATGTCAATCCCCATACTAAAACCGCCCAACCGCTGTCGACGCAGCGTCGTCCGTTGAGTGCGGTTTTAGTACGGAGAGTGACGTTTCTAATATCCCCGCAAAATATGGACAATCCTGAAAGGGCGCCTAATAAAAGGTATTGTATGTTTGGGTATACTATACCAGAGAGGCTATGAAAGTCTAAAAACAAAATCATTTATTCGTGCAACTCCGCAGTCACTAGCACACCTACCTATCAAACGATGTGTGTGATAGAATGAATGAATATACCATTCCATCATCAGCATCATACCAGTACATGATGAATGATAAGGTCTCGCTTGTATGATGGATGATATAAAAATGCATGCCTAAAGTTTCCTAGATACATACACATGCATAAATAAATCACGCCCTTATCCCTTACGAGGTAGGCAGAGCGTTAACGGCCGTAAAAATACGATCGCTATCGCCACGTCTGACAAATATAGAGAGCCGTTTGAGATAATTTGTGTATTATTATAGTAACAGGTTTCCACGGGTAGGAAATGGGGTGATGCTATTATAAGCCGGCATCACACGGCATCTGAACTTCTTAGATAGATTTATTTAAACAATTTAGAGGTTATCGTATTAAACAGAATCTCTTTTAGACTCCCAACTAAAACCACCTAATCTAAGCCATTAGAAAATAAAACTTACTTTAATCCCTGTTATCTTAGGGATACGCAGTTTGTTCTGCGCCTTTGATAAGCACTGATTTAGATTACTGAGAAACAGCATCACTTGAGATTGAGACTAGTCATGAGTAAACAACTATGAGTAGACAAGTCAAGCTAAGGAGGTAGAGAATGCGAGTCGGTAACAGACCTGGAGCTTGATTTCTGAAACGGTGGTTATCGATTCCGTGTACGGAAGTCTGCAACGACTGGTCTAATAAATAAATTAAAAAATATCTTGGACAATTCACACAGCGCCATCTAGCCCCAAACTAAGCAAAGCTTGTACTATGGGAACTAAATAGCTGATATTATTACTTAATATACTTTTTTGTAAATAAATACATATTATTATACATAGAAAACACCCAGACTCAACACAAATATTTGAAAATTTTACTAAACAAATATTTGTGTCCGGTGGGATCGAACCCACGACCCACGGCGTAGAAGGCAGGGTACTATCCGCTACGCCATCGGGACAGTCAATCACTCTTATCACAGTTTTTACTACTAGAATTTTATAATGTCGAGGACTTGTGTAGTCAAACGTGTACAATACAAGCACAATTTTACGCATTCGTAATAAATAAGCTCAGACCATGAAGCTGCAAAAACGCTATATTAGATCGTCGGTCGATTAGGTTGGTCAACATATTATTTAAAACTTGAGTAGGCAAAACATGTGCACATGTTTGCGACAGTGGAAATTATCTAGATCCTGGCGAAGTCCTTTAGACTGTAAGCCAGTCTCCAGTGTTTTGTCAGTAAGGTGGTGACGTAAGTTACATGCTGCCTGGCCAGCCTCGAGGCAGTGCCTTTATTTTTTTATAATTTTTTAAAATTGTTATTGTTTACAATGATTAATTCATTTATTCAGTGACAGTATATTGTATTGCAACTCTCTGACATTCTAAAAGCATTTCTTGCGAATCTACTTGGAAATAAACGATTGAATCTTGAATCTCAGTCATTTTCTCTCGAACGAAAACGTATACAACGTATAGAGATAGTCGTGCAATGAATTTTGGTACTTGTTAGCTAGTTCTTGGTGGGTGAGTTGAGCCGTACTAGCCTAAAGACGTAAAAAAAATTGAATTACTATCTCTAAGCATTACATACTTGACGACCGATGTGGCGCAGTGGTAGTGCGACTGCCTCTGACGCAGAAGGTTCCGGGTTCGATTCTCGGTGGGTCACTTACAAAGTTGATAATTTATCACTTTGTGAATTTGTTCCCAGCCTGATTAGGACATTGCGGGCTGAACCACCCGATTGTCCGTTAGTAAGATGTTTCCGTGTTTCGGATGACACCTTAAGTCGTAGTTGTTGTCTATGATCACTTAGACGGCGGTCGTTACACAACCATGTCTGAAGCCTGCTACTTGTAGTAGGCGGTTGGAAAATGCTGACACTAGAGTTAATCGGGTCGTTGGACGACTCGGTGTCCCTCACGAAAAGATAATCGAAGAGCATTACAAAGGTTTTGCTTGAAAGGAAATTGGCCATGGAAACATGTCGCTGGTTTGCGGTCTCCTTGTACTGTGAACGACATTCGCTTAGCTTTGTGGCTTCTCTTCATTTCCTTTACTTCCGTTTCCGAAAGCTCGACAATTATACCTAGAGGCTGCTGATCAAACCTGTCACCTACGTTCCTAACCGCAAACCGCCTGCTACATAGAATCAGAACCATCTGTCCATCCTGCTCACACAAGTGAGGATACCGTTAAGAGTGAGTACAGTATTCTTTGCCCTTGGGCCCTTGTTTACGCCTCGGCTCAAGTAGGGCTCGAGTGGCCGTTCCCAGAAAACCGAATCAGGGCTTATCGAGTGCAAAGACGTTGGTGTCAAATACCACGACGTTGCTTGCTGGTCCGAGGTACTTGTTAGTGTTACTTGTATCGTATATTGTTAGGTTAACGGGTAGAAGTCTGACGCCAGAATTCATCGGGTCGTTGCATGATTTGGAAGTTTGGTACCCCACACAGAAAAAGAAGAATTGAATAGTCGGGACTACAGACATGACGAAAACGTGGGAGACTTTATCTTCGTTCTTTTTCTTTCTTTTTCTTCTTTATTTTCGTGGCCTATCAGTTGCGGAATGTCAGTTTTTTAACACGAATGACAACTTGGGTAGAAAATATTTTACGCTATATTTAAACCATTTCATACACAGATAAAAGATATCTTGCGTGCGCCGCCCTTTCATTTTTAATGTATGATTGCATCATTTTAAACTTCAATTTTCAACTGAACTGAAATATGACAGCATTCGAGCCACTTTATTTAGGTAGACAAGAATTCCGCGTCTGAAAATATTGTTAAGTCCACACCTTGAATTTTACTTCATTGTTGTAAAACGCGTAAAACGGAAAAATGTTTGATTCCATATTCAACTTAGTTTATGAAACTGCAAACCCGATTTAATGGTTATGTTATGTCATATCACTCTTGATGCCTGCTAAGAATAACTCAAAAATGAGATTCCCATTAAATATTTTACTGCGCAGCGTCTGTGCTTCCAAACCCAAACAAATATTAAACTGTCCAATAGATAAACGATACTAAAATGAGTAATAAACCATGTTATATAATTCTGATTGGTTCGAGGACAGGGACATTTATCTGAGCATTGAAAGACGTTTTAATTATCTGTTGCCAGTGGCTGCATGGGGGTTGCGTCCCTTGTGAAGGGGACAGCAGACTGGGGAGACGCTTCCGGCATATATCGACCGATGTCTCATACATTCTTGTTTATTTTCTATCGTTTTCTTCGCTTCTATGCCTGTCTAGTCTTGTCCTACTGTCTGTAGTCTATAGGCATGATATGCACCGTAGGGATAGTTATCTCTCGCGAGAAGACTTCAGTCAGACGTGACAAACCGTATAAATTTGGTCAAAACAAGTGAAATTTTTCGACACAAAGATGCAAAAAAAATCTAAGCCGTATAAACCGAACTCAACTCTAGGATCGGTCTCAAGAGCAAGATTAACAAATTTCAGGCAGTATACCGAGTGTAAGGCACGGTGTAATGAAACCTTTGCAGGCATAACCAAAACATGAAACTGATCTACCTACTTTTACTATGTAGCCGATGTTGGGAAACGAAAAAAGATTTTCGACTTCTTATAGAAAATCAGTCAGCTGGTCGGGAATTTCAAATGCGATTTCGAATTTTTTTTCTCGTTTACCAACATAGCTCCTATAGAAAAAGTTGTTCAGTTTCATGGTCTGATCACACCAGCAAAGATTTCGTTACCTACATCGTCCCTTAAACCCGGTAGGTACTAATGACATCTCAAAATCGCACTCAAGATCGATCTCAGAGTTGAGTGCAATTTATTAATACGGGCCAACAGTGCACATTACTAAACATTTCTGTCAAAGTTGACAGTCAAGAATTTTGACATAAAGGTGTAGAGAAAAATCAAACGACATTGTAATGCTCCGTGCTAATAACAGATGGGTGTTTGTGTAACACCCGTGATCACCCGTGTAGTCATGATAAAATGACTAATATTAACCCATTCATTAATAATCAAATAATGTTAGAAATGACTTAACATTAACCCATTTATTATAGAAACGGTACTATTCACGTCGACAGTAAAACGGTTCGGATGTAAGCAACAAAGTTTTTGACGAGGAAAGTGCCTGGAAACTTGTTACAAAGTTGCCTGTTATATACAAAGTTGGGAGAAAGTTGCAGGTTCGTGCCACGAATCGAGGCCCATGGCGATACAATTATTCTTCTCCTAACTAGTGCATACGCCAAACTACTGCTAATACCATGCTACTGTCTAATGCTAACAGTCCACTACTGGACACCCCTTCCTTCATTAGGGGGTAGGTACCTATTGCCGTGCTCACCACGCTTATGCAAGAAATAGGGTGATGCTATTCTAATCCAGCCACAGGGCGATCATTGTTTGCGGATGCGCATGTAGATGGCTTCCAGGCCATGCTCCGCAAACGGAGTGCCGCCGCGCTGCAGAGGGTTCGTGGCAACACCCAGTGTCCTGGCTATGATCTCTAGTAGATTTTGTGAAAGTCGTTATCTCAAGAAGTGGTTTAAAACAAATACATGTGTTTGTAATTTTGTAATGATTTAATACAATAAGTTATGTAATACGTACAGTGCAAACATAATTTATAACTTTTATAACTTTACAAACAACCTGTCGATTTTAAAATTACTAATTGTAGCTAATAAGGTTGCCATTGTTTTTGTGTTACTAACAAATATGGGGCTAGTGCCCTGAAATAAAGAATTTTTATTTTATTTTATTTAAAAAAAAATTATTGTGTTATTCTAATTGCGTACATGCTATGATATGTTTCTTTTTTTGTTGGCGTTGCAATATCATGTTAATACTATGACATAATTTTACGGTGCTATTTTTCTTTCTTGACGTGTCCTTTATTAGTCTGAATTTGACAGCTATCACATGGCCTATTTTAAGGCCAACTTTAGGTATTCTTTCGTGGCGCCGACCCTCGCTTTCTGGGACTCGAATTTATACCTTCGCAGCCAGTTTTATGCCCACCAGGTGTCAGTTCAGTTTGATACTTATTTGCTTTTTTGTTTTTCGAAAAGGATGAGACTGGCAGCGAATTTCTTGTTTCGTATACCATTGGTAGTTTAGGAGGAGTGATGGATGATGAGGCCAGTAGGCTGAGTGACGCCGGAGGAGGGAAAAGGGAAGCTACCCACCTGGTCGGGTCTTGTGACCAGGGGACCGACTGTTCCGACAGGACAGTTTTGGAAGTCGTATATGAAGCGATTGGTGGAAACACTTTGATACCGCGTTTCAGGACTTGTTTGATTTGATTACTTAGGCGGTCGTTACACAACCATGTCAGTGGCCTGCTACTTGTAGAAGGCGGTTGAAAAATTCTGACACTAGGGTACATTGGGTTGTTGGACGACCCGGCGTTCCACTCGAAAAGAGAGGACTTGTTTTGATTTTGATTTTCTTATGTTAAGTTATGACGTCGTCACGTTAAACTATCGTTCGTAAAACGTCTTTACAGACAACCGATTTTTTGTTCCTTCATTTGACTCGCTTGACTGAGGTCACCATAGTTGTAGAGTTTAAATGAAATAAAACAAGCAATTTGTTACAAGCAGCTGCATAAAAACTGCAAGTAATAATTTGAATTCTAAATATCTACGATAACTCTCTCTTTTCGTGTGGGACACCGAGTCGTCCAACGGCCCGAAGAACCGTAGTGTCAGCATTTTTCAACCGCCTTCTACAAGTAGCAGGCTTCTGACGTGGTTGTGTAACGACCGCCGTCTAAGTGATCATAGACAGCAACCGGGACCTGCGGCTTAACATGATATCCGAAACATGGAACCATCTTACGGAAAATCGGGTGGTTCAGCCCGTAATATCCTCACCAGACTGGGAACAAATCACAAAGTGATATATATCAACTTTGTGAGTGACCCACCGAGAATCATACCCGGGACCTTCTGCGTCAAAGGCAGTGCGACTACCACTGCGCCACATCGGTCGGCCGGTAGGATAACTAAGTTAGCGATACAAAGTAAGTGCTTGTATTGTAAACACGCATTGTTCAAGTCACGCAGGATGTAGAGTCAGAGTATTATTTATAATATTCTAACAAATAACATGAGTCCGGAAACCGACGCATTCTAGCACTATTGTGGATTGTTAGGGCAGAGGGCTTCAAACCGGTATTAGAGAATGAGTAAATGAAAATACCGGTATTAAAAATATTTACTGCTTTTTTTAACTCGTGCTTCGAAACTGGTACCTAAGTATAGAATAGATGCTTGCTATTCAGCGTAAATTTTAACTCTGACCTAACTTGGGGTCAGCGGTACTTTCAAGTATTATTATATTGTACACTTTCAGCACTAATACTAGCAGAGTACATTGGGTCGATGGACGACTTGGTGTCCCACATGGAAAGAAAAACAAGCAGGGTTCATTAGATTTTTTAATTTTATCGTTTGTCTGTAATATACTTTAAATGCTCCAAATACTAATTAATACTAATATTAATACTATTCACATTATTTTTTATACTAATATTCGTTATTTTTCGGTAAGTAATCGCGAGTGAAAAGTTTTTCGTATAATTTCATAATCTGAATGATTACCAACCGATAAGAATAAAACCGATACAGAATACCGGTTAACTATTGTCATCATAATTATAAAAAGTTGTATTACCGGTATCACAAATTCCAAGGCCTAGGCAGACACTAGCTAGACTAAGGTAGGGTTGCCAGGGGTCAGGCTTTTTGATTGCCTGTCCGGCCAAAATAAGCGGCGTCCGGCCTGACCGGCTTTTGTTAGGCTTTCTATATTTCGAAATTCGCGCGGATCGAGACCGAATTGTGAAGGAACAAGCACGTGCTAGACGCGAGCGCTGTCGCCCCGAAGCTCGTCGCCAGGGTTGGTTTTACACTTTTTAACATTAACCCCGAAAATCCTCAAAAATGTAAGGTGTCCGGCTTTTCTACCCGAATGTTCGGCCAAACTCGCAGGTCTGTCCGGCTTTCATGTTTGAGAACCTGGCAACCCTAGACTAAGGTATATCTAGTATTAATGTGCTATTGTCTGTCTGTACGTAGGTATATGTGTGAGGAAGTTTCCACGGAATTCTCTTGTTTTCCCTTTTACTAATACCAACATAGTAAAGAAAGTATGTGACGCAGTTTGACGGTTTTCTATACTATCGTCTGTAATGAAAAATTACGTGCAAAAAAATATACGGGGTGTAAGAGACAGTGTACTGGAAACTTTGTAGGCGTGATCATACCATGAGATTGAACAACTTTTTCTACGGCGGCTATGTTGTGAAACAAAAAAAAAATTAAGAGTTCCTGACATAGCCCCCATATAAAAAGTTGTTGAGTTTCATGATCTGTGCACGCCTGCAAAGTTTTCGTTACACCACCCCTTACAGCCTGTATGTCAGCAAGGATTGCAGGTCCCATTCAATTTCCTATCCGATTAGGTACCTGATCAGTTCTGTCAGTACTTCAAATTATCTTGACGCTTTCCAATACTTAGGTCCGTATATTTATACATCGTACTCAACTGTCAGATCGATCTCAAGAGCGATTTTGGCAAATGTCAGTCAATACTAACAGCATCTCAAAGTCGCAATCAAGATCGATCTTAGAGTTGAGTGCGGTTTGTAAAAACCGGCCTTCATTTGTACCTAATCTTGGTAGAAGATGAAAGTTATGATATGATCAATCACCTACGTATAACTAAGTATTAAGTATGCTTGTCGATTGTCTTTCAAAAAATTGTTTGCTCTAAAGTTGCTCAAACGGAAAAACAAAGCTGGGAATGGGTATCGTTTCAATTGGGCAACATTTTGCCATTGCCGGCAAAACCCAACCATTCCAGACACTCCACGAACACCGGTATTCGGCAAACCACCCGTGCTACGAAACCACACTCGTGCCGTCGTCAACAACGCTAAATGCCGAATTTGCATCTAGGTACAAAGGGTTTTCGTTACCACCCCTCCCAGCAGCCGCCGAAATCTTCGGCAGACTTTAATCCTGGCCGGTTAGAGTTGGAATTTGAATTTGGAACGTTAGAGCGCAAGGATTGTAAGCAGGAGGTCTGCGCGCATGCGCGTTGAACCCAGAAGCGATATGGGCGCAGGTGACCTTCATTACTTTGTTCAGTTTGCCTCCGACCTCCATGGAAAGAGGACGCGAATGACATGAAGTCGAAAGCAGGTCTTAATGTCCTTAAAAAAAGCAACTGGAGTTATTTGAGATGTCAAAGGTCGGAAACTTAGGTCGAGCTGAAAAAGATTACTTTTCCACAAGGAACAAATTCGAAATATATGAGTTTTTTACTATAAGTATACTTATTGCTTTACAAGCTTCCATACAAAAAACATAAGCCGAACAACACAGTTTGTATATCGATTTGAGGGTTCAACGTAGACTGGTATTCGATACAGTTTATAAGATATACTAGCATAAATTAATCTCTTAAATAGTCACCGGAACTTAACATTCCTTCTATTTAATTAGCAGAGAACCATGAAGACGAAGATTTAAATTTTATCACGATGATAAATGTTGGGGCGAGATTTGTGGCCATGGAGATGATGGATTAATCTCGCTAGAGGCTTAATTAACCGTTGAGATTACTTTATTTTTAGAATCTGAAAGTAAGCTATGAGATTTATTTGTACTATAGGTTGTTGCGAAAAAGTCAAATTGGTACCACATTTTGATATAGACTTACTCAAATGTATTGGAATCTCTTGTTTGGTTTTTCTACCAGAAAAACAACAGGTGTGTTCCTATTATCCCCAAGATCCGTGTCTCCGAAAAAAGTAGACCAAGTTTTGTCAGGGTGCGTTGCCCCAGGTGTAACAAAACGGGACAGTTGGAGCAAGTAGGATAAGTTGTGGCAATGTCTTACCATGCTACACCTTGCCCCACCCTGCCAAATCTTGCTCCGCTTTTACCGGGGACAACGGGAACACACCGACACAGTGCCATCTATTCTATTGCCACAATAAAGACTTAAAATTTTCGAATTTAAGACAAACGAGTTGAAATCCCGACTGACGCACACATTTTTTCAAAATCTTGTTTTCATTCCCAACTACCTATCTAGATGACATCCTCAGAGAAAGTTTACTATAAATACCGTATTTAGGAAGAAATGCATTAAATTGGACGCTTTATTTAGGACACAATACTGAACAACTTTCCCTATGGGATCACTGCTGCAAAACGTAATAAAAATTCGACATCCCTTGCAGCTATCATCAATATTGCATCTTATTTCAGTTTTCCAGCACTGGTCCCATAGAGTTGTTGATACGATGCCCTAAATAACGTCTACAACTTAATATATCTCCTCGGAAACACAGTTTAGTAACAGAATAGAAATACGTACCTATAGTACACTGCAGGGACATCGTCCTTTATCCGAACCAACAATTAATAATGAAACCAAGTAGGTCAAGTTAAAACGATAGTAAGGACACCTGACATTTCCAACGATTTAATTAACTTGTAACTAACTACATCTACTCTTATCTAGATAATATAAATAACGATTTTCAATAATACTGTAGGTAAGATCCTGGACTGAGGAATACAAAATGTTGAACTGCGTAAACTAACCCGTGAAACTGAATAACTATTCTACATACATATATCACGCCTTTATCCCTTGCGGGGTAGGCAAATCGTTAACGACCGCAAAAATACGGTCGCCAAATATTGAAAGCCGGCTAAGATAATTCGTGTCTCACTATAGCGACAGGTTGTCAGCCAGTCGCCTCTTACGACACCCACGGGGAAGAAATGGGGTGATGCTATTCGAAGCCAGCATCACACGGATCAATTATTCTAAATATGACAAACGTCATCAATATCAAATAATCTAAGGCGGCAAGTACCTTTGTATTATTTCTAAATACAATGTTGATTACATACATACATACATACATATATCACGCCTATATCCCTTGCGGGGTAGGCAGAGCGTTAACGGCCGTAAGAATACGGTCACTATCGCCACGTCTGACATTTTTGAGGATTGTTTTCCAAGGTTGTTTTAGAAAACATGTGAATCACTATAGTGACAGGTTGTCGGCCTGTCGCCTAAAAAATTGTGATACACAAATACTCTCAAGTCCCTTAGTCGCCTCTTACGACACCCACGGGAAGGATGTGGGGTGATGCTATTCTAAGCCGGCATCACACGGCATACAATGTTGATTTATGGTAGATATGATTTGTACGCACGATTGCTAGATGCCCACTTTAGTTACATGCTCGCATTCAAATTAGTTGCAGGTAACAGCCATGTTTCAATAGATATATAGCTCGATATAGCATCATGTGATGCATAAGGGAGATATTGTATTTGTGTGATAAAATATGTATAGGGTGTATGGGAGATCGATGACATCCTTTCAAGGGGTGAACCAGCTCATGAAACTGAACAACTTTCCCCATGGAACATAGGTCGAAATATGTAAAATAAAATTTGGACCTCCCATACAAATTGACATGATCAGTCGGTAATTTTGTATGGGTGGACCAAATTTTTTTTACATATTTCAACCTATGTTCCTTAGGGAAACTTGTTCAGTTTCATGTGCTGGTTCACCCCTTGAAAGGATGTCATCGATCTTCCAAACACCCTGTATAAATAATTCGAGAATCACAAACCCTGAACCTTCATATTCCCTTAATAAAAACTGGTGGAAGTTTGCTAGGGATATAATTCTAAGAATTTAGGTAAGATAAGATAAAGATTCCTATAATCGGTTCAAATTGTTTATGTAAAATCTAAGAGAATGAACTCCCTGAGTTAGTATTATTTGCCGATAACAACGAAATTATTCAGAACGTCTTTCTTAACAAACATAACATAACAAAATTCTTTATTGCACAAAAAAGTAACAACATGTAGAAAACACAAAAGAAACAGTACAATAAGGCGGCCTTAATGCTAGGTAGCATTCTCTACCAGGCAACCTTAGGGTAAAAGAGAGAGTGCGATTATGGAAGCGGGATAGTGCAAATATTACCTAATAGAAATTACTAAATAAATAACAATATACTAATACATAAACAATTTTACATAGCAATACTTAAAAAACTTAATATACTAATAAATACATAAATACATTAAAATAAACTAATACATATCTAAGCTATGGATGATAGGATAATATGCAATACGAAGAAAGAAACAGATATTATAGATAATACAATATAGAGAAAAAAAATAACAAATAAGAGAAAATTATACAATTTCAGATAAATAATGGTTTTTAACTCTTATCTTGAAAGCTTCAAGGGACGGGGCCCGACGAACCTCCTCAGGCAAACAATTCCACAGCTTGATCGCTCTTCTCATCTACAGTCAGCATTAATTGTATTATTGATAAGAGACATTCTGGGATTTTAGGCATTAGTTTAAAAACATGTTTAGAAATGTATAGTGTTGTTTTTCCTGATAAGTACCTCCTTAAAAAAAATTGCTGCAAATATTTTAAGGGGTGATTCAGCCCATGAAACTGAACAACTTTCCCCAATAAACATAGGTCCAAAAATGAGGATTTTTTTTGTCCTCCCATACAAATTGACTTGGTCAGCTGTTGGTAATTTTGTATGCGCCGTTCAATTTTTTTTTTTTCATATTTCAACCTATGTTCCTTGGAAAAAGTTGTTCAGTTTCACGGGCTGGTTCACCCGTTAAAATATGTGCAGCTTTTTTTTTTACACCTTGGTATTAGGTACCATATCGTGACTACGTTCCTCCGTACGCAACATCGCAGGATTGACGACGATCGTGCTACGGTGTTGATTTCGCGCAGATTTATTGGATGCTCGTTATATTTATTGCGTAAAAAGGAATGAGTTATTATAGATGCGTATTAGTAGGATACATAACTCATTGTAGTTAGACTATAAATCTGCTAAGGTTGCAAATAGCCTGCTTGTTGTAAGCTGGCTGATTATTTCTGATAGCAAATTCTGACATGATGGCTAAATGGTCGATTGGCATGCCATTTTCTTCACTCATCTAGACGCCCACGTACCTTAGGTATAAGTTTAATAAGCAAAAATTCTTTTTTCGTCCAATGCACGTTTCAAACCCCATAAAAATCTAAAAATTCCGCTAAACTGGCCCGTAACCAAAGCCTTTTTCACACTTCAATGGAGCGCTAAAATAACGCATACGTAACGCAGCGGTCTGTCATGCAAATCCATACTAGAAACGTCAATCGTCATACTAAAACCAATGTTGAAGCAGGTCTAATTTACAAAGAACTGCTGTTGATGCAGCGCTAGCGCAGCATCGCGTCGTCGTGCGTTAGACTTGCGTCAACAGCTGTTTTAGTATGGGGATGACGTTTCTAGTATCATTCTGTCTAACATTATCGCTTATTATGCGTTATTTTAGCGCTGCCTGGTGAGTTAAGTGTGATAAAGGCCTAAGCAGCAATGAATACGAATCAAAGAGAGATATAGTCTGTAAGTTTAGGTACTTATCTTTTTGTAAACAAAATTTGTATTAAACTGACAGTCCTCTAGTGTCACTTTCATACAAAGTTTGATTACAAAAAGATAAGTACCTAAACTTACAGACTATAGCAAATAATTTACTTATTACAAATTATTGTCAACTGTTATCAAATCAGCACAGTCTTGGGTTGTTTTTTCTTCTAACACAGTTTTTTACAATCTGTTGAATGGGGATTTTCAAGCCCGGTTTCAAGTGTACTGTTGACGATCGATGTGGCGCAGTGGTAGTGCGACTGCCTTTGACGCAGAAGGTTCCGGGTTCGATTCTCGGTGGGTCACTCACAAAGTTGATATTTATCACTTTATGAATTTGTAGAAAGCGGATTTGTTTGATGTAGAACGTGGTTGAAAAATTCTGACACTAGGGTTCATCGGGTCGTTGGACGACTCGGTGTCCTACACGAAAAGAGAGATTGTACTAAGATGGCGCCGAGCTAAACTGAAAAAGTTTCCCTATGATTCCCAAAGCTTTCAACTAACTAGTAATCAACTGTACATCTCTATACAAAGTCCCGTATTTGTCCTGTAAATATCCGGTGCTTGTGGACCTCGTCGTTCAATGGGACAGTGACTAATGAGGGCTGCCGGCGGAAGGGTCCCGGTTCGGCTCCCAGCGAGGCACATACTACTACTCTACTACAGCCACAACAGTATATTGCCAGACATGGATTTCCCCAAATTGGAGGGTTTGCCATTCTCACCACGCACTCTGTACAATTGTTGCATTCACAGGGAACGCCGCTGCCTACTCCCTGGATTCATCCCTTAGCAAACTTTTACGACAACCTCTGGTAGAAATGGGGTGATGCTATTCTAAACCGGCATCACACGGCTAAATCTCTAAATATCTATACAAAAGTCCCGTATTTGTCCTGTAAATATCCGGTGCTTGTGGACCTCCTCGATCAATGGGACGGTGACTAATGAGGGCTGCCGGCGGAAGGGCCCCGGTTCGACTCCCGGCGTGGCACGATTTACATTTTCTATCTATTACCTACCTACTTGTCATTGCGTTATGTTGATAGTTTGATGCTTAGATAATCAGTTGTAAAAACATATCTGCTTTTGTTCGAGAGATCTCTTTTCGTATGTGACACCGAGTGGTCCAACGAGCCCTAAAAACTTATAAGATTTTTTTCAAAAAACAGTAAGTATACGTGATTCAGCCCTATACTATATAGGATGTCCCGGTTTATGTGGTTCGAAGTCAAAATCTAGACTGTAGACATTCTAAGCTGCTAAACTAGCAAAAAATCCTTCGCACTAATTATTGTGCTGATACTGATATAGCTTTTGTATGGAAAGTCCGGTTATATTTCTTTGAATAATAAACTTTTTTTGTTAGACTGGGAGCGAATTTACCAATTAAGAGAGACACCGGGAATAGGTATTTTCTGGTCCTGAAAATTGAGGAACCCTAAATAAAGGTTTTAATCTACCGCGCGGCGTCTATGTCTGTGTAGTATAGTAGGTATTGATCTACTTATAGAGGGCAACACTGTCGTGTTTGTTTATTCTGGTAGCGCCGGCGCTGCTGGCTGTCAGTTTTATTTTACGATCGCCAGTAGAGCAGTCGTAATAATTAAATTACTAACGTTTCAGACGCAGTAGTTTTCTAAACAGAAACTACGCCATTTCATAACCAAACCACTTTATGGGCGCTTTTTGTTGTCGTGTAGGACACCACTAAGTCGGGTCTCACACTTGACGCACGACGGAGCGCAAAAATATCGCAGCGATCTGTCAAATCCATACTAGAAACGCACTCTGGCGTTCTCTGTTGCTAGGATCAGCTCCTCCCTGCTGCAAGAGACAGGCAAAAGAGGACACCTAATTAGATGCGCCATAGATTCAGATGGGGCCCCACAGTCGCAGTGCACTTGCGTTTTGTCGGTGAAGTACATATAAGAGAAGCCATAATATGATATGAGCGACTCCCGCGCCGCCACATGCGCGTGCGCACGATATTACACGTCTCGTTTATTTGTTGTTTTGTCTCCGAGCAGTAGGTACCTACGGGGTGTCATTCGGTCGGATCGGTTAATTCTGACTTCGGTTTTATGACATCGTAATCAACGCGGTTGTGGGGGCTAAGAATTTACTGCAAAAAGACATACTTTGTCTAGTTTAGTTTGGAAACATGCCGTTACGTTAGAATGAAAATGAAAAAGTCGTGGTTGTCTGTATAGAATCGAATAAACAAAAGGCTTTTTTGTTCGAGAAAATTAAAATGCTTTTTCTAAAAACAAATTACATACTTAGTATATGATTTCATTCAAACCCAAATCAACAACTCGCTGGTACTTCAGCTTACCCGCGACCACAGCTGATGTAACTCAGCTAAAACGTCAGTCTAGAAGTTGTTTGCCAACTTGCTCCTTTCGCTGAAGTAGGCTAAACACGCAAGTAGACACAGAGCGAGTTGGCGAACATACATACATACGTATGTGACGCCTTTATCCCTTGTGGGGTAGGCAGAGCGTTAACGGCCGTAAGAATAAGGTTACTATCACCACGTCTGACATTTTTGAGTATTGTTTTCCAAGGTTGTTTCAGAAAACATGTGTATCACTATAGTGACAGGTTGGCGAATCGCACCTAAAATGAGCAAGTTAGCTTACCGCGCATACGTACTACAAAACTTCGGACCCAAGGTAATTTCGTTCGAGTGACCCGGTTATACCATAACAATGTGTGTTTGGAAGTTTTGTCATATAAATTGCGTCGGAATTCGAGTAGCTTGGAACTTGGAAAAGACAAAACATACCGTACGAAATTCAGCTTACGTCATCCTCGAGAATGATCGATGAATGAACCGCTTCTAAGTTCTAGCCGAACCATAGCGCCTTTGTTTTCCTTCGTTCGACACGTTACAGTCTGTTACATCATCACCTTCCAATCACGTCCCCTTTGTTGGCATTAGATTGTCAACTTGGTTGATGTTGGGTTTCTATTGCTAGGATCTCTGTTGCTACACTTAACCTAACAACATAAAAGATAATCATCATCATCTACAGACTATCGGCGTTCTTTAAGTGCTTAATCGACAAGTACTGAACCGCCCCTTAAGCAATGGCCGCATTTGAAAATTAACACCCTGTCAGCGATGGAGTCGCAAACCTTACAAGGTTGTCAGTCCTGCCGAGTAGCTACAGGGTGTTAGGGACAGCGTCCGTGCAAGCAGACCATGAAAGTGAACAACTTTCCCCTAGGAACATTTATGTCAGGAAACGACAATTTTTTTTGACATCCCATACAAAAGTGCGATCAGCTGACTGCATTACTATGGGAAACCTGACATATGTTCCCAGGGGAAAGTTGTTCAGTTTCATGGTCTGCTTGCACCCTATCAGTATTCGGGACGCTGTCCGTTACACCCCGTATAGTAGTATTTCTTTGATCCTACAACATGTCTGTGCATCAACTCAAACGCAAATACAGCAGCATTTTTTGGCATTTCGTGCTCCGAACATGCGCGTGGTGTGATATACATACATACATATATCACGTCTTTATCCATTGCGGGGTAGGCAGAGCGTTAACGGCCGTAAGAATACGGTCGCTATCGCCACGTCTGACATTTTTGAGGATTGTTTTCCAAGGTTCCAGAAAACATGTGTATCACTATAGTGACAGGTTGTCAGCCTATCGCCTAAAAATTGTAATACACCGATACCCTAGAGTCCCTTAGACGACACCCGCGGTAAGGATGTGGGGTGATGCCATTCTAAACCAGCATCACACGGAGATATGACCATTGAAATCATATGTATAGGTGTTTTAGGAAACTAGTTCTGTGGGTGTGGCGGACTCCAGCCAGACTAAAGATTAAAAGGAAAGCTTATGACTTGGACCAGCGTAGTCCCTGGGTAGTTGAGTCCCGGGATAAGCATTACTCATTGGTGAATTCAAGTATCCCTCTGAGGACCAGTTACTTTAGTAATCCATAATGGCCATTTCTTTCCAGCTAGCGGCTTTCTTTCCTAGTAAATCACACACACAAATCACGCTTTTATCCCTTGCGGGGTAGGCAGAGCTTGACAAGTATTGAGGGCACCTTCAGATGATTCGTGTATCAATGTAGTGACAGGTTGTCAGCCTGTCGCCTAGAGTTGTAATACGCGCTAATACACATGAAACCCTCGAGTCCCTTAGTTGGTTCTTACAACACCCGCGGGAAGAATCGGGGTGATGCTATTCTATGCCGGCATCACACAGTAATCCTAGTAAATTTATTTAAAATTGATAGAAATGAATATGAAGTTTTTTTTAAAATTGAACTCATGTAGGCAGTATCTATGTAGGTTTTAATTTAATATAGAAAATATAAATATGTGTTCTAAATTTTCTAACAATTTGTTTTCTTTTCAGGTAATTTCATCACCTCAAAAATAAGTAGTAACCTAATTAGCCGGTAAGTAGAAACAATTAGCCCGGAGCTAAGTTTGACGATAGAATGAAGTAGCTAGTAAGAATAAGTAGGTACTTTACATACTTAATTAATACCTAATGATTTTAATTAATAATTTAATAAATAATTTAATAAATGGGCAGAACCTGGAGCCGGCTAGCAAGGGACAGACAAAAATGGAAATGCATGGAGGAGGCTTTTACCGCATTGGGCGGTCCTTACACTTAAATACCTACAATTCAAGCAATGCATAAAAATTTATAAATATAGGAAAACAGTATATACTATTAATAGGATCGTTATATATATTTCAAAAAATTTTAATAATTAAAAAGCGTACGAAGGTAGAATAAATTTATAGGTATTAATTAATTATTATTATTATTGGATTATTGTATTCTGTTTTATAATATACTTATTTGATTGTTAATTCTAATATTTTGTTGCATGAAATATTTAGTACTTGAATGTTAATAAAAAAAAATACGATTCGATGTAATTAGCGTAAGGAATGAAAAAAAGCTTTATTATTATTATTATTATTATTATAATGATTTTAAATTCTGCGTCCGTTCTTACACTGAATACCATACAAAATGTGTACTCAGTCCGATCCGTTCTTCCAAGAAAAACTCCTAATCCCAGTCTCGCTCCAAGGGCGTGTTTGGGCTGCTTGTTTGAGCAACCAATCAATTAATTCTTGGTGAACTCTAGCTCCCCACCAAGCCGACAGCTGTAGATTTGATGGCCCCGGGGCCAAAATTGTAGAGTCGAACACAAAAAAAAAATACAAAATGTGTAGAGAAGTAGGAACATAATACTCCTAGCAACGCTATGCGGACAATGAACAATTTATTATTTTAGTATTTCAAAGCCATATAAAACACTAAAACAAAACTCCGCCGATATAAACAACTTTTACAACACAACAGCAATCCATAGATAATAGAATCGTAAAATAAGAAAGCTACGATCCGTCTGTTTTATGGCAACGAGTGAATTAGAGAGCTGATTCTCATGAAATTTTGTTGATTGAAGAACAGGCCACTTTTTCATCATCTTCATCATCTTCATCATCAATCACAACCACAGCTGGCAATGCTTTCTGAGCCTTCCCTTGAAAGGCAGACTGGCGAGTGCAGTACAATCTTTTGCATTCATATGTTGCGTTGTTTTTGAGACACCTGTGGATAGGAATGAAGTCACGTTATTTTAAGGCGGTACAACGTGGATACTTTTTCCTACAACGTCATTCGAAACGAAGCTAGAACGTTACAAGTAAAACCGCGGCGGGGCACATGCGCAGTTTTCAATAAATTCCTTTCATTTCGCACACAATGGGGGAATAAAAACCAAATTAAGGCGCACAAAAAATGCGCATAAACGCAACGAGTCGTCGTGTTGCGCATTAAAATGTGCAGTTACTCGATAAAGCAGTAATTGTGGCTGCGAGCGCCGGACACCGCGAAAACGTCTTATTCTGGACACTTGAGAAACTATAGTCTGTAAGTTTAGGTACTTATCTTTTTGTAAACAAACTTTGTATGAAGCTGATAGTTCAGAAGTGTCACTTTCGTACAAAGTTTGTTTACAAAAATATAAGTACCTAAACTTACAGACTATAGGATCGATTTTGCTTGTAATCGTGCGAAACAGAGCGGTTT
This sequence comes from Keiferia lycopersicella, assembly GCA_029255805.1. Taxonomy (NCBI): domain Eukaryota; kingdom Metazoa; phylum Arthropoda; class Insecta; order Lepidoptera; family Gelechiidae; genus Keiferia; species Keiferia lycopersicella. The sequence continues at coordinate 11,660,348 of JARACZ010000004.1, read as the reverse complement.
TTGAGAACGATTTAAAATGACTGATTATGAATATTTAAGTGTATACTCCAGGGTCGTATGTTGATGTAATAATGATTAATCTTCTAGGTTGGTTTAGTAGGTCCCAAAACTTAGTCTTTCAAAAAAGAAAGCTTTTCCCGGGATATTATCGATCGGCCATCATACCCGGTTTTCCACAATAAATACGAAAATGAATTGTATCGTACCGATGCGTACCTAATTAAAATGTCGACATTTGCTAGGAACAAAAAATGACACCGCTGGTCCTTGGGCCCCACCGGGCAGAGTTCATTTTCGTTTATCTTGTAAAAAGTCCTCGTGCAAAACGTACAAATAGTCTGCATGTCCGGTTGTCAAAACCATTTTTAAAATATTTGTTTCTTCAGTATAAATCATAGACTGAACCAATCACTACCGAATATCTAAGATAAATATACCCAGTTAGAATTCGCATAAGCTTTCCATCACTTAATGTCATATGGCTAGAAGACCTAACCAATCACTACCGAATATTTAAACTACCCAGTTAAAATTGGCATAAGCTTTCGATCGCTTATGTCATATGGCTAGAATAAGGCTGTATACGGAATTGCAGTGTACACCTGTCGTCAACGTGCTGGCAGGTAATAGCGGAAAAAGCCCTCAGAAAAAATATAAACTGCTCGTAGTTATGATACCACGATACCCGTGCGGCCGATTCGTCGCTGTCTTCAAACGAAGTATAAGGGATCATTTGTGTCGTCGACGGTAAAGATAAGTTTGTCGCGTTTGCAGATCGGTTAGGTTGGGATATGTCCATCCAAGTTTTATTATTTTTTCATGCTTGATAGATTTTTATTTATTGCAAATATTAATGCTTTGTTTTATTGTTATCAATTAAGTATCATATTTTAGTTACTGGTACTATTGTTTTTAAAAGGTATATTTTTATTCTTCCGTTTCTTAGTTCATCTACATTATCAAGTAGCAATTACAATTGCAGTACCAAACGTCGTCTAGATCATCATCATCATCATCAGCCCTCATCCACCCACTGCAGGGCATAGGCCTCTAGATACACTTCAGATAGTAATAAGAAGCTCATAGCAGACGAAGCACTGGTTGAAACTAAGTTGCAGAGCCTTGAACATCGTCGTAAAGTAGCATGCATGTCGGTATTCTATAGGATACATTTCGGAGAGTGTGCTCAATCACTCCACGACCTGATACCCCCTTCCCCATTCCATCTCCGGGGATCGAGGCGCCGACTGGGGTTCCACCCTTATGTTGTAGATATACCTCTGATCCGCACTAAGCGTTTCGCTTCAACTTTTATCATGCGTACGGCTAAAGAGTGGAATTCCCTGCCGGCGGATCTTTTTCCGGAACAATATAACTTGGGCCTTTTTAAGGCAAGAGTGAATAGGCATTATCTAGGCAAGCATGTACCATCTTCGTCTGCGTCTCCACTTACCACCAGGTGAGATGGCAGACAAATGCGGGCCTATTACATAAAAAAAAAAATGAATTTGCAATGAATCTGCTTTTTCTAAAAAAAATTTTTTTTACTATACCGTCGCTTGTGATAACGATCACCCCCTTCTAATATCCGTAGTCGGCTAATACTATAGGGCGATATATGGGCAAGTGTGACCACATTAATTGCCCCCATGATCTAGTGGTGTGAATTTGATATCTGAATCTAGAGGCCCCAGTTCGATTCTGATATTTTTGAAATCAAAATCAAAATGTTTTTGTTTCCAAGTTAACAAAGAATGCTTTTAGAAATTCACGTACAATATTTTCACTAGATAAATGGATAAGACATTTGAAAAAAGAGAAAATTGTAATACACATTTTTTTCATGTATCGCATCAATGGCCTTGTTAACTGTTGTGATTTATTCATGTTTGCACGCCTTTTTAAGATAGATTTTGAAAGGGACTAATACATTCATACATATATCACGCCTTTATCCCTTGCGGGGTAGGCAGAGCGTTAACGGCCGTAAGAATACGGCCACTATCGCCACGTTTGACATTTTTGAGGATTGTTTTCTAAGGTTGTTTCAGAAAACATGTGTATCACTATAGTGATAGGTTGTCAGTCTGTCGCCTAAAATTTATAATACACCAATACTCTCGAGTCCCTTAGTTGCCCCTTACGACACGGGACGGATGTGGGGTGATGCTATTCTAAGCCGGCATCACACGGCATAAAAGGGACTAATAACTGTAATGTACTTACCCAAAAGCTTATGCAAACAAATTTTATTATATTCTAATGTATCGCTTCGAGACGATTGCTTTTTTGCATCAATATTCTTCGGTTCTTTCGTCGACGTGTCCATCACGATATGAATAAATGATTGTAACCACGTTGTGACACATTTACAGTGAACTGGTTATTTCAAGCTTTCAATTCCACGATAGGGGCTGTCGTCTGACCTGAGGCGGTGGTTGTGACAGAGTGGCAGGTGCTGATTGCAGGCGGTTCGCACTCTTGACGCACGACGGAGCGCTAAAATATCGCAGCGGTCTGTCAGATCCATACTAGAAACGTCACTCCCCATACTAAAACCGCACTCGACGGACGATACTGGAAAGCGCTGCGATAACAGTTGAGCGGTTTTAGTATGGGGATTGACATTTCTAGTATGAATCTGACAGACCGATATTTTTGCGCTCCGTCGTGCGTCAAGTGTGCGATCCGCCATACACTGTGGTATAGTGCTTTCAGGTAAGCATGGCAATAGCAATCGTTGACATTTAGTACCACTGTACTCGTACTTTAGATAGCGATATATCGTTTACTTTAGTAAATATAAACGATACGATTATCGCTGAGTACAGGGATACAAGCCAAGTTCAGATTCGTGTATCCCTATACTCAAGCGATATTTATATCGTATACATTTACAGAGGAAAACGATATATCGCTATCTAAAATACGAGTACAGTGGTAGTGGTGTCAACGATCGCTATTGCCTTGCCATGCTAACGCGAAAGCACTATAGGAAGTAAAGGGAGTATAGAATAAGGACGTAGCCATAGAAGTAATCTTATTATGCTTATATTGCTTATGTTTGCCGTACTTTTTGCTTAAGGTGACACCAGCTTCAAAAACTAAGTCTCTTACCTTTTTGGTGTGCTAGAGAGAAACAACGATGACGGTTCATTTATGAAATCCTAACATTTCCTTTAATATTGAATGAAATATTGAACTATTTGAAAAAGTAAGCCCATAGGGTCATTATATATTTAGAATAACTTCAGTATCGATAAAAACCCTAATAAATAAAAATACCTTTAATAAGGAAGAATAGAGTACAAAATAAAAAGTGAAACATTGAATAACAATCAAATCGTTTATGTTTTTAGCGTTAAATCGGGCCAAAAAACGCGAAAATAGAGCTTATTTTGCGATTTTTTCTATCGAGGCATCATCTATATCAAATCGTGTTTTGGGCCCCATATTATATCTTGAAGTAGTACTAAAAATAATTTCGTCTCCTTTTTTGGAGATTACGAGAAATAGTTTAAAAAATTCCGGACACTACTTCACTTTTTCGGGGAGGTCTTAAGAAAGTTTACGTGTAGTAAGAAAGGAAAAATTCTTACCTACTATTATCCAGCCTATCTTTAATTTTTAGGTATTTATAAAAACATGGTTTGAACTTGAAATGAACTCTATATGCATTTTTATGGAAATACATATAGAGTTCATTTCAAGTTCAAACCATGTTTCATGCATTTTTTAAGGTAATGCATATAGAGTTCACCCGTAGGTACTTCACCCGACAGTTGCTATCAAGGAATACTCTCCACTACGTGGTTGCTATAGCCAAAGAATACACTAACTATAGCTACTCGCTCGTATCTAGTGTCTATTCAATTCAATTTAATTTTTTCTGTCTACAGGGACAATTCTGCCAGTGTCAAGGTGGGGAAATATACTGGTTCCTCAAAATATACCCAATTAGCTCGTTTCTCTCAACGATTACAAAAAACAATCAAAACCGAAAAACGTTTAGCCAAACTGGCGTTATCTAGCAAGGGGTTACAATTTAATTTTGTGCCTTTCTATAAATTTCAATAGTGTAAGAATAAAGGGGGGATCAAGGAAAGAGAGGATGAAGCTCATATTGACTGGGAGGGGGACAGTAGAGGGAAAACATCATAAAGTAATGAGTATCTGTCACTGCCAAAGAAAATATGATCAATTGTACCTTCTGCCAGGCCACGTGCGCATGTAGGTCAATTTAGAGTATTGCCGTTCGAATAAGCCACTTTTGGCAGCTGTCAAACTGGCCTCTGTCTATCTTTAATCTGTAGGTACTTAAGAAACACGGTTTGAACATGAAACGCACTCGGTATCGTATAATGCCCGCGCGGGGTCAGCTCGGCGCTGCATTTTTTATGGAAATGCACCCCCCCCCTGCTCACCCCGCACTTCCCCCCTGGGGCACCCGACAGTCGCTACAGCTGTCTACTATGATGTAGGTAGGTATGTGGAGAGAGAATGGATATGATTTGGTTACCCGCAGCACTGAAAAAACTAAAAAGTGACTTTACTTCAAATGTACAAAATTACAGTTAATAAATATATTTTTTTTGTTTTTACAATGTACCTACTAATATTATGTATGACGTTGTTATACCTAAATTTTATTCTAATTGAAATAGAGCGATTGATTATTCAGTAATTTAAATAATTTATATTTTTTTTAGTGCATGAAAACTGTTACGTGTACGCTAGGTACCTCTATAGTGAAAGCTTGTCAACCCGTCGCCTAAAACAGTAATACATACGAAACCCTCGAGTACCACAGAAGTTGGGTAATGCTATTCTAAGCCAGTATCACACGGCATAACATAGCTATCTATTATGTAGGAAAATGTAGATCTAAATCAAGTGTAGGTAGAGTTTATGGATGGGTATGGTTTGGTTACCCGCAGAAAGTGTATTTTAATACGTTGCACTTAGGGTATCCAATCCCGCTGGTTTTTTCCGATCTCGGTATTTGCGGGATCGAAGATTTCAATCCCGCGTGATCTCGGCATTTGCGGGATCCCGCAAGTATAACCTTACAAACTAAGCCCTGCAACCTGAGCTGCTTTTAAATGTTAAGGCTTGTATTTTATAAATCTCTCTCAACTCTGAGATCCATCTCAAGTGCGACATATGACATCTTAAACTTGTACTCAAGATCGATCTCGAGAGTTGAGAGCGATTTATAAATACGTACCGTGCCTAAGTCTATACTTAGGTTTGTAATGGTAATTAGTTCGGTAGTTAGTCGATAAAAATAATAACACGAACTTTTTAAAATTGAAATCAACTATTTCGTGCCTTCAGAAGGACATTTCTATGCTGCTTGCTAATCCCGCAAATCCCGCGGATCCCGCACTCGTAATCACGCACTGTGCGGGATCACTAAATGATGCGGGATCTCGGTATTTCGAGATCTCGGTATACCGAGATTGGATACCCTAGTTGCACTTCGCTGAAATATCATATACATTGTCATAAGTCACGACGACGCCTGGTTCTCTGGTCTCGCCAACAAAAGGCAAAAACGACACCTAAACATGCATGTTCCAGTTTATAATACCACCTTCACTTGTAGAGCGTGCGGAAAGTCATGCCGCTCCCGCATTGGCTTATATAGCCACGAAAAGTCTTGCCTCAGGCACTGATTAAATCGTCTGTCACAGACGTGTGAGGCCAATGATGATGTCATAAGTATATAAAGTGCCTGTTTTTGCCAGCTTACCTAGTAGGTATAACCACGTTTCTACCCGTGGCGTGGGTGTCGTAAAAGAGAACTAGGGGATGCAGACAGATACCCTTAATTTGTATGAGAACTTGTTTCTGACTGTTTAGTACCTGTTTCAAATAGGTTTAAATTCTATATTTCAAGATTGCTGCAGTTATCTGACTTAAATTATATAAATATGGCGTATATTGTCGCCTCCCCAGGTAGTAAGGATAGGTGCGCAAAAAACGCAAGGGCAGTCAAAAGTAATGTCGATAATGTGTCGATAGTTTATAGGAACCTGTACTTACTTATTGACGTGTGTTGATGTCTTGAATAAACCAAACTTGAGTGCGACAAAATTAAAGGACTGTACCCCATGCAACGAAACTACAAGCTACAATTCTACAGGTGAAAGTCCGATGTACATTTCGTAGGCGATGGGACATAATAAAACCAGGTTATTTGACCCGCTACGCAATGTACATCGAATTTCACCTTTACAATTGTAGCTAATAGTTTCGAAAAACGGGACACTGATCGTCATAAATTAAAATTGTTTGTGGCTTTCGCGCTTTGTTCACATTATTGTTTATATCAGGTCTACGCACGGAATTCACTTACTAATTAATTAGTAAGTAAATAACCGCATGTATTAATTATTATGCAAGTAAGTAGACCCGATATAAACAGAATATTTCGAAATAAGATTTTTTTAATAGCGTCAGTTTTTAAACTATTTTATTTAAATACATTTACACAACCATGTAAGAGGCCTGTTACTTGTTAAAAGCGGTTGAAAGATACTGACACTAGGGTCCATTGAGTGGGTTTTTAGACGACTCGGTGACCCACACGAAAAAAGAGAACGCATTTACTACTTGCCGTAGTTGTGATTTTTTTATTTACGCAACATATCATTAGGTAACTTTATATTAGTTACCTATCTACTTATCAAAACATCGATAAGATCAAGACCCAACTCTAAAACTCTCACTTATCATATTCGGTCCCTCGTAGAATTGGCTTCCCGCTGCGATGATAAGTTTTTTTACAGCTCCATAATAAATAAATAATTCTATTGTATTTTTTTCTTTCATTTTTTACCATAGCAGCCCTAAAGCTGAGAAATTGGATCCCATGTTCTGAAAATATACTTACCTACAGGGTATCTTTTTAAGGTGCATATCCATTAAACCGTAGTATGTAAGGCGAGGAACACACTTGACGCACGACGCAGCGCAAAAATATCGCAGCAGTCTGTCATATTCATACTAGAAACGACACTCCCCATGCTAAAACCGCACACGACGGATGACACTGCGATAGCGCTGCATCAACGGCGGTTGAGCGGTTTTAGTATGGGGATTGACATTTCTAGTATGGATCTGACAGACCACTGCGATATTTTTGCGCTCCGTCTGAATCTCCCTACTACGTGTCATAATCCTCATCACTGGTATTACCTGGTACTCTGTTGCTCATTTGCCATCGACTTTAGCTCATGAGCTGTGCCAGGTTTTGTCCATTTCTTCGGGTGATGTGACCAAGTTCAAGAACCTTCCAAAGCAAATAGAGCATAGCTTGGTCCCCCTAATAACTTAAAATTGTACCTAATTGAAATTTTTGTGACGCAGTTTTTCATATTTTGTTTATGTCATGTATAGCGACAGATCGTTAAAACTACGCTCTGTCTTAGCAAGGGGCTGAACGCTACGGCAGCGCGCGTTTTGTCGTTTACAACTTTACGTCAAACGGTTCAGTCAGATAATGTAAGTGAACTACGCACGGGTCCACGATTTATGTGTCTGCGCGGACAAAACGCGAGATTCAGCATTTGCCTTTAAGATATTTTCACCTTCACAGGTACACCCTGTATATCACCCTTAGAAAGCTTATCTAAATCCGACTCGATGTGAAGAGTAGACGCACATGTAGAAGATATTGAAGACGATTTCATCAAAAACGTACGCCAAAAGACATTTTCGATATCGATATTTCATACACATGTCCGGTCGTCCGGGGTTCATTGTAGTTGTAGTTTTGTTTCCTGTAAGTAGCTTGTACGTAATTCAGGTAGCAATAAAATAACTTCACCGTTACATAGTGATATATACATACATACATACACCACGCCTTTATCCCTTGCGGGGTGGGCAGAGCGCTAACGACCGTAAAAAAAAACGGTCGCCAACACCACGTCTGACAAATTGAGGGCTGTTTCAGATGATTCGTGCATTACTATAGTGGCAGGTTGTCAGCCTGTCGCCTAAAAAATGCAACACACATGGAACTCTCGAGTCCCTTAGTCACCACTTACGACACCCGCGGGAAAGAAATGGGGTGATGCTATTCTAAGCCGGCATCACACGGCAATATACGACGACATAGTGATCCTAGCATGTAATGCAGTTACTTACCCTTCGTTCCTAAGTAATCACATTAACATTTTCCAACTTTTTCCTTTGCAACCGAAAAAGCGCTTTAGTCCACCCTTTGCAGCGCTGAACGCAATTAACTATGTAAATGCGATAGTATGAAACTCGACACTTGAAACTGCATTTTGTATTTCGCATCATACTACTGTTTTTGCTCTTGTTTGGTTCAACTTTCCAGCTTAGTTATGCGCTTCTGTAAATTAATTTTTGCTTGAATAAGCATTCATTTCTATCAAATAAAAGCCTCATGAAAAAATTGCCTACCAACAATTTCTGGTTAATACTGTTGAAATTATCTTATTAGAAGTTATAATAAAGTAACCTGAAACCACTTGTGTAGCACTTTAAACTTGTGGGGCCGAAAGCGCTCCCCTGCGGTACTCCGCTTCCGAAGCTTCGCAACAATTATTTCTGACGAGTTTCCAACTTGCAACTGCACTTCGACTCCATTTCCACGGTTATACAAACAGATAACTTTGAGAATTAGTTTCGTTCATCAAGGGATTCATCGGTGGAGCGATGTAAGTTTCGTCGAAAGCCTTTCACGATGCCATGCTTATTACCACGTATCTAATTTAGATTTATTAAACTTTCCAAAAACATGTCACCTTCTATCGAAAGATAAACATACAGCGACCCGTAGCGCATTTTGTTGGATCCGATTTGTAATAGAAAATTCGAAACGAATGCTTCTTAATTTAAATGCAGTACACATTGGCTGGCGAGCAAACTGCTCTGGCGGGGTCCGCACGATCCTTCTACCAGATCAATATGTATTAAATGTCACGATGCAGCTCATTTTCCATCCCCCGAAACTGCATCTAGAAAGAAAGAAAGAAAGAAAATACGTTTATTTTAGTTACAATATAAAAAAGAAATTTTCTTAAATTAAAATACATAGTATGCAACTTATGTAACTAAAAAGGGTCACCACTCAGCATAAGTTACAAGAGCTGCATGTAACGCTGGTCTTCCGTGGCGCCAGATGAGGACAGAAAAAAAAAAAATGTGGACAATACACAAATTTTATACCTGTCCCATAATAATAATAATAATGGCGCAAATGAGTTTTGCGTTGCTAATGTAACTTGAAAGACTAGATTTCCAAGAACACCCTATAGAAGAACCCTTCGCAATCTGGCCAGTTCCTGTTAAGCATGAGTGAACATGTCCAGCAAATGGGCAAAGCTTGTCAACCGAGCGAGTAAAACGATACAGCCTGTCCTTAATGACCCTAGAAAACGCTAAAACATAAAACTGTTTAGGGCTAGCTCGTAAAGTATCGCTAATGGGTATTTTATTTTGGTACTAAAGATACTTCGGTCACTAGTCCAGTCCAGTTTCTTTCACGATTTGTCATATAGGTAAGTTAGACGTATTTGATTCGATCTCTTCTCCTTTTAGTTTACTTCGATCACTCTGACGTGCTGAAGAACATTGATATACATACATATCATAGTGTCACAGCTTTTCAAGTTAACGATACAAATAAATTGTTATTAGTAAAACCATTGATAAAGCACAGTTTCATCTCAGTTTCATAAGTGCTTTCCAATATGTTGAAAACAAGATCTTCTACCTTAGCTAATTCAAATACTATAGTAGGGATCTTCACAAATTTGTAATCATTCAGCAACACAAATCACGCCCTTATCCCTTCTGAGGTAGGCAGAGAGTTAACAATCGTATAATTACACAAACATTGAGACAAATATTGAGGGCCCTTTTCGATGATACATGTATCACTATAGCCACAGGTTGTCAGCTTGTCGCCTAAAATTGTAATAAGTACACATGAAACCTACGAGTCCCTTAGTAGCCTTTTACAACACCCAAGGCAAGAAATGAGGTGATGCTATTCTAAGCCGGCAATCTGCAAACCTGCCTTATACCATAAAAACTGCCTGTTTCAACGAAGCATAAAACTGCATGTCATGCTCAAAGATACACAAAACCTAGTCTGCACAGCGCACCCCGTCTCGCGGGGTCGGTATCATTGCTCGAGCCGTGACGTCACGGGGGTGTCTGCCCGGAAGTTCTAAATAAACACGCTACTCTCGCCCGGCAGCGCTGAAAAACTACGCGTCGGGGTACAGACGACAGAAAAAGTCTAGAATCTTGCATTTTTTTTCTACTTCTTGTCTATTCGTTTTTGGCCCCGGGGCCATCAAAACTACGCCTGTCGGCTTGGTGGGGAGCGCCTGCTCACCCGGAAATAATTGGTTGGTTTTTGAAACAACCAGCCTAATCACGCCTTTTGGGCGAAATTGGGCTTAGGAGTTGTTCTGGGAAAAACGGATCGGACTGAAGAAAGTTATTTACCTAGATGATTGCGTTTCTCTATTACCCAAGATTGCCTAGACATCCTTGTTGTATTTTTTTTGTTTGCTACCTCTGAATGATTTTTTAATATTTCAATCGCTTATTTCCGAATAGATTTACAACGAATAGTTTTAGAACGTCAATATTAGTACTACTATCACTGAATAAATGGCTTAGTCATTGTCACATTCTGATATTGTTAATTTTGTGATTAGCATCTAAAGTAACTAACTGACCTAACTGTATATGTTTTATAACAAGATTTTTACTCCCTACAGTTAAGACTTGCCCCATCCAATCCATCATCGATGTTGTACCGAGCACTAGTTTCCGTAACTCAAACAAAATCTTTGATAAAATCTACACCTTTTTCGTTATGGTCTGTGGCGGTGGCGTTTATTTAATTTGTGACTTCTACTTTCGAAAATGTTGTTCCTACTCATTTTGAAAATTAATTGAGCTAAGGAACTATCTCTTTAAGTCATATTTGGTGTCGTTTTATAAGAAGTAGATACTTACGTTTTTCGTGCAGGAGAAGCTAATCATCTCTTTTATCAAGATGGACTCCCTCAAAGTACCGTCTAATACAATTAGCTACTCGTATAGTGCTTTAAGGTTAGCATGGTAATAGCAATCGTTGACATTTAGTACCACTGTACTCGTACTATAGATAGCGATATATAGTTTACTTTAGTAAATATAAACGATACGATTATCGCTGAGTACAGAGATACAAGCCAAGTTCAGATTCGTGTGTCCCTATACTTACTCAAGCGATATTCATATCGTATACATTTATAGAGGAAAATGATATATCGCTATCTAAAATACGAGTACATGTCAACGATCGCTATTGCAATGCTAACGCGAAAGCACTATAGTTACCTACTTCCTCTTTTTACAAATCGAGTAAAATTTGAGATTTATTTGCGAACCCTACTTGCAATAGAGAGTAGACTTGAACGAATTGTAGCGCGCAAGGGACTTTCGCTGGCGTGGCTAACTGTACCATTGCCTATACCGTCTATACTTATCTATGGGATATTATAGATAGTGCCTAGTGCAGCCGTGCTATCGTTTCGAGATAGTACAAGTAGCAGTTCGAGTTATCATTTAAGGAATCAGCACCGAACTGGTTTTCGTTTTGATTTTTAAGAAAGCCCAGTTAGGTTGACTTATGGTACCAGACACATGCCAAGATGCAGCAGGGCACGAAACGATAGTAGCGACTAGACTAGTACCGACCGAGTAGCTAAATGAAAATCGTTTCAGTTGGATGTCGATTGGATCTCAGTTGGATGATTTCGGTCACTTCTTAGTCTGCTAACAGTTTAAAGTATAGAAGAATCACAATGGAAATTGAATGGCAGTTGAGTTTCGATGGCGTTACAATGACAAAAAAATAGCAGACTTGGGGCCCTGGTTTGTTCGTATTTCTATCTAATGAAGTTATGACTCGACCGCCACAGCATAGTATGGATGGAATCATGGAAGTAAGTTTCGAATGGCCGTAGATAGGTAGTAGCATACAAAAACAAAATATCACCTAACTAGACGTAATAGCTAGGATCACCTGCTGAAATCTGCTGAGACCTTGGTATTACGACTACGTTTCAACTGCTGCTATGTCGTGTCGTCTACTCCGAATTAGGATTTAAATGACTGACTATTGGATCATCATCATAATCGTTATAAACAGCCCATATCAGCCCACATACATACATACATACATATATCACGCCTTTATCCCTTGCTGGGTAGGCAGAGCGTTAACGGCCGTTTCGAATACGGCCGCTATCGCCACGTCCGACATTTTTGAGGATTGTTTTCCAAGGTGGTTTCAGAAAACATGTGTATCACTATAGTGACAGGTTGTCAGCCTGTTGCCTAAAAATTGTAATACACCAATACCCTCGAGTCCCTTAGTCGCCTCTTACGACACCCGCGGGAAGGATATGGGGTGATGCTATTCTAAGCCGGCATCACACGGCAAAGCCGGCATCACACGGCAAATCAGCCCACTGCTGGGCATAAATCTCTTGTTTCTCACGGCAGCTTTACAGCCCTCATCCAGTACCGTCCCATTTCGGCCATGGTGTCGTTTGACCAACTGCCTTGGTCTTCTTTTCGTGTGGGACACCGAATCGTCCAACGACCCGATGAACCCTAGTGTCAGAGTTTTTCAACCGCCTTCTACATGTAGCAGGCTTCTGACATGGTTGTGTAACGACCGCCGTCTAAGTGATCATAGACAGCAACCGGGACCTACGGCTTAACGTGCCATCCGAAACACGGAACCATCTTACTTACGGACAATCGGGTAGTTCAGCCCGCAATGTCCTAACCAGACTGGGAACAAATTCACAAAGAGATAAATATCAACTTTGTGAGTGACCCACCGAGAATCCAACCCGGGACCTTCTGCGTCAAAGGCAGTCGCACTACCACTGCGCCACATCGGTCGTCACTGCCTTGGTAATTTGCTAGAAACTCTCTCTCTCTCTCTTTTTAGTTTTAAATATTTTTATTTTTAGTAACTATTGGTTACTAACTAAGATTGCTGCCGATATTACCTCTGTGCAGCTGGCTACTACCTACTACCTAGTTGTAATAAAAGTGTATCGATATAGCGGACTCTTTCCTACAATTTTAGAAGGCCTTCGGCGTCGAAGCTACTGTTCACATTTATTGGAGAAAATTGTAGGCTGTAAACCTGAACTATAGAAAATTAGATGCTCTCAAAGGATTCTAGTGTCTATTATTTCATACCCTATTTTACGAAGGGGTAGATAAGTCGAAGTCAGTTCATCTAAGAGACTATGTATCGCTTCCTTTTTATCTGAACGTATGAACATATAAAACAGTATTTAATCATTATATTTTTCTTGTGTAGGTATTTAACTTTAGAACGTCCTCTTCTGGTAATAGGTCTCTCCAAGTTTTTCCATAACAATTCCAATTTCGGTTCGACAACATCATCTAAGTACGAAAAGTCAACTTTTTGTACTGTTGAATTATCATATCATCTTTTCCCAAGTTACTGAATATGAATTATGAATGCGTAAGTGCTATAGTAGTGCTATATGAGCCACAAACCCGTCTTCATCGTCCGAGTGACTCATCGTGATAACTTTATCGCAGTTCCGGGAAAGCGATAACATACAGTCACCAGATGATAACTAGTAAAAACAATAGTGTAATTATTATTTATGGACGATTAATGAATGAATTGAGACCTTTGAAATGCTATTGGGAATGCTTGATTCCAACAAAAATATTTTCGCGTAAAATGACACCAATAGTAGCAATAAGCATTCATAAAAAAATAAACTGCATATATTTTAAGGGGTAAACCAGTCCGTGAAACTGAGCAACTTTCCCCAAAACACATAGGTTGAAATATGAAAAAAGTTTGTGGTCCTACTCCCATACAAAATGTACCAACCGACCACTAACAATTTGTATAGGGGAGCTAAAAACTTTTTTTTTATGTCGACCTATGTGTCTAAGGGAAAGTTGTTAAGTTTAAGGGGTATTTGCAGCTAATAATTTTACACCTAATCCAAATATACCCCATGAAAAAGACATTAAATAAAGCAAGCTTCTGAATCTACAAGACTTTGCTCCACCAACTCACACATAGATAGATAATCTACATACATCTCAATGTTTGGTTTTCTAGGTAACCGGAATAATAAAAACAGGGACCACTGACTTTACGCGCCCTCCAAAGCACGGAATTACCCGCTATTTTAGTCTGCAATGTCCTTACCGAAAAGTGAGAAAATGGTAAATTAAAATTAGGTAGGTATCAAACTTTTGTACCAGGCGAAGCCAGGGGCTCTATATAGGCATTTATACAAAAAATAGAAAAACACCCTCACTTTGATCTTCAAACCCAAACTACTAAGCATCACATTTATCATGTTTCCAACCGCGCCATCTCGCAGAGTGTTTCGGTACTAATATCCCCATGCCTCATACTTCCGCGCCCCATGTAATGGTGAACGATGGGTTTAGGGGAGTAGGGATCGACAAGTAATCTCTAAATTGCTTCGAGTTGGATCACTACATAGTATAAAGCAAAGTCGCTTTTCGCGTCTGTCTGTATGTATACTTAAATCTTTAAAACTACACAACGGATTTTGATGAAGGTTTTTAATGGATAGAGTGATTCAAGAGGAAGGTTTTTATGTATAATATTTGCCGGGAACATATCTTATTCCCACGGGAAAATGAGTTACAGCGGGCGCAGCAGTTTGGACGGGCCGCTAGTAGATATTTTTTTTACCCAATACATTCCTATGTATGTTCCAATAAGCACAGAATAGTTTGTAAAAGATAATAAAGACGGGGTAATTCTTCAGCTATGCGAGTTTAGGCGTTTAAATTAGAAGGTTTTCAAAACCGGTTTTGAGTTACTGATATTTTTAGCTCTTTCTGATTTTGAATTTCGGAATTCCGGTTTTGATAGCATTAGAAACTATAGAAAGTGTCTTATAATATAATCATTGTTTTTTAATTAGAGTGGTTAAATAAGTTAGAAAAAAAATATCGAAAACATAACATATCTCTATATCTTTAGACAGTCGCTTTTAACGATTTGAAGCTCTGAAAACTGGAATTGATATATCGGAAAAATCGGTTAAATATTTTAAATCGGTTAAATATGTATACAGCGTGTAACGGAAAGGGGGTATCAAGCCGAAGTGCACCAACTCTGGTATTGATCAAGAACAAAATAGCAAAATTTTAAACTTCTAAGTTGACGTTCTAATGAGTAAAACCTTATTGAAATCCAGGTCCAGATGTTACAAAATTTGACTTTGCACAACACTAGTGAGCTATCAGCTGTTTTGGGGTCAACCACCTTAGACCACCTTTTTCGAAATAGTTCCCACCTCCTTTTCTTCGACCTGTGCTCCTGGTAATCTAATAAATCACATTTGGTTCCGGATACCAACTCGGCCTATTGTTTTATTTTGTATTTGTAGGCGAAATGTCGTGACAGATAATAAAAAATTACGCTGCCTCACGCGATAATCGAGAAACAATATCATTTACATTTTTTTTTCAAGAAATCATGATTTTTTTAAAAGAAAGTATCTGTAGATTTCTTTAAAGTGTCTGCAACAAAATGAACCCTAAAAGGGCGTGGTCTAGTTATCCTACAAGTGCGTATTTGTATTTGATAGAAATGGTTCCGGATTAGAATTACCCATAGAGTGTAATAAGACTGAGCGTTCAGGAAAACGACAGCAGCGTGACCGGTAAATGCAATTGTGATGCGCTTGCCAACCCACTTTTCAAGCCCGGTGAATATGGCAAACGCCCCTGATAAGGGGGCCATTGTCCAACCGTCTAAGGCCCCGGTCTCGGATATTGCGGGCAGCGGCGGCGGCGCGCCGCTCGCTTTTTTTTCTAGGGAGTGCGCCGCTCATTGCCCACTCCCGCGCCGCTGTTGTTTCCGTACCGGTCCATTTGATTGTATGCAAAAGATTCTGCCGCTGCCGCCCCGCTGCTGCCCGCAAAATTCGAGACTGAGGCCTAAGCGGATTGAATCCGTGATCCTTACTTGAATATTATTCAACGCTACCGAAAATCGTATTTTTTAAATCGTTTGCACTCGTAAGTATCAAAACTCACGGGTTTCATAATCGATAGATGAATGCGTGCACGCATAAATTTAATAATACACTACATCACTTGAAATAAAATACGGCACGCATTATTCCAATCCACGGTCGATTTCTACACAAATACCCCTAGGAAGTAAATTGAATTAGACTGAAAATACGATTGGCAGTACCAGGAGTACATAAGTTTGAAAGAGGTCAGAGCTGTGTCATGCATGTATCAATTTCAAAATTTAACCCTAATTATTGGCCCCGCCCGTTGTCCAATAATAATAATAACATCAAATCAATAACCAATAAGAATCAACCACTAAAATGGCCGACCATAGTGGTACCATCCCTTAGGTAGGGGCTAGGGGTGTCAAAAAACCTAAACGATAGTGTTTAATTATTTTCCTTAAAATAATGATTGGTATTTTATTTTTTATCATCACAACGCTTGGTTCCTTCTTGATTGGAAGGATCAGGATTCAATAACCAGTGTGTTCCTTAGGTAAAGCAAACTAGGTAGTTTGATATTACAGGCACGGAAAGAATCTGATTGCCCGCAAATTATGATAAATTTTTGTTTCGAAACGCACTTCTTTGACTATCCTCAGGCATTTAACTCGATACGTACTACTTCGTAATACAGATAGTAGATGGCAATCATTAACGTGTCTTCCGAAGCACGGATTCCAATAATTAAAAAAATCATATTATCCAGCCTATTATGCCCTTATCATACATACATACACATATCACGCCTTTATCCCTTGCCAGGTAGGCAGAGCGTTAACGGCCGGTTGCTATCTATGATTTGATTACTTAGACGGCAGTCCTTACACAACCACCACGTTAGAAGTCTCCTACTTGTAGAAGGCAGTTGAAAAATTCTGGGTTGTTGGACGACTTGGTGTCCCACACGAAGAGAGAGACTGACATATTAATAAACATTAAAGGTTATTCTAAAATGAATCACGTAACTTTTGATTTATTTTGCAAGTATCAGTAAATGTGACAGCCCTACCGGGAGCGGGAATCCCTGCGATCACTTTCTTTCGGGAATAGTTGGTGGGGGCTGGTAGGCAGGACCAAATGAGTTGCCAGTACTTTAGTATTGGAGCAAAATGCGTTTTGTTTTTTGTTCATATTTGTTGTCTAATTCTGTGACAGTTCAAAAATTTTGTTTGGCGTATGTACATAATGGTGTTTAGGTATGTGAATTTCGATAAAATTACCATACATACACATACACATATCACGACCTTGCGGGGTAGTCAGAGCGTTTGCGGCCGTTGTAATACGGTTAATGTTAAATAGGTAAAAAAATATGTGAAATAGGTGAAAATGACAAACTATTTTATTAAATCGTCTAGACCGTTCTGGCAACACCTAGGTCCTTAAGTTTCTTTAGTTCATCTGCTTCGGCGTAAACTAGTGTACCTAATTGTAAAGTTAAAATAATCTGCGTCGTGATGTCTTTGAGTAATGCAGAATATTATTAGATGATTCTGTGCGTCGGTGCCACTCACGGCAACTTGAGTGCAGCGGGAGCTCTCTCGTGAGCGATTCTTTGAAGGAAGACGAGCTGCTGAAGCAAAGCATCTGCCTTCATTGCGGTGCTTCAGGCGCATGGTGAATCGTCTGTATTCGACAGGTTCGTTTCACGCGACAACTGCGTCTGGCCGCACTACGACCCGAGATCCGAATTTTGAAGAAGCCGTACTGGAGCACTTCGAAGAGAGCCCGCGGACCAGCACGCAACGTGGTGCCCAGCTGTTGGGAGCTGCGAACCACATACAAGTGTCGAGAATGTTCCACGAATCTAGACAGCACCCTTATCACTTTCGCCGCACGCAGGAGCTGATTGACATAGCCACCCGCCGCCGCAGATCGCTTTGTGCGCCGCCGCCGCCGCCGCGCCGACACCTTTGAAGATGCCGCCGCGGCCCGCGACCCGCGACCCGCGCTTCCCGCGCAGTGCTATAATGCGAATAAATAAAGTGCGAGCGCCGCGTGAGGTACCAGGCGCCCAGGACGCGTAGAAGGTGTAATGGGCGGTGCTAGTGATAGTGCTATGGGAATGAAATAAAGATCAGTGACCTCAATAGTGTTGTGCCACATTTGTTTACATGCAAATACTTTAAAATCGTATGCTGGATTTTTTTTTCAATGTGTTACAAAGTTGGGTATATTGGACTGAAATTTTACATAACCGATCTACGAAAGGTATAGTTTATTTTCACTTCGGCTTGATACCCCCTTTCCGTTACACCCTGTATATGTATGTAGTAAAACCATATAGTATAGCACTTAATGGAAGCGAGACGTGGACTATGACCCAGAGGGATAGAAAGAGGCTCGAAGCATTCGAGATGTGGTGTTGGAGGAGGATGCAGAAAATAAGCTGGACTGATAGGAAGACGAACGAAGACGTCAATAAGACAGTAGATGAAAAGAGAAGTTTGTTAAGAACCATAGAAGACAGAAGAGGAAAGATGATAGGACACCTGATACGACACGATAATTTCCTGAAGAACACCATTGAAGGGAAAGTAGAAGGCAGAAGAGGCCGAGGTCGACCAAGGCGAAATTACTTTGACCAAATAAAAGAAAAAGTTAATGTCTTGTCGTATCAGGAGGTCAAATCACTGGCGGAGAGACGAATAGAATGGCAGTTACTCCACCGACAAGAGCTGGGCTCTTAAATCTAAGAAGATATACATATATCACGCCTTTATCCCTTGCAGGGTAGGCAGAGCGTTAACGGCCGTAAGAATACGTCTTTACTTTACGGAAATCGGTTTTACTAAATTCTGAAATATTGATTTTTGTCCCCGAATGTGAAAAAAGACCATCATTCTATCATTCAATTTTAATATTTTGCGCTCTACTATAAAATTCCCGTAACAGCAACATAAACGGTTGTAATCAATAATCTTTTTTTTTAGTTGGTTATACCTTACAATACCATACAAAACAAGATTAATCATTGTATCGCAAACCACCAAAATGCTTTTTTGTGCCCAGTTTTATCTCAATTGCTTAATTTACACTTAGCCGGTAGTTAATTGACTACAATTAGATAATAACACCCGCTGACTCGATGGTTAAATATTATTATGTACAGTTATATCTGTGATGGTTAACTTTGTTTGTTTTAAGTTGAAAAAGAGTTACTCAGTAACCTGTCATTTGGCTTCATGCTTCGTTTGACTGATTTTGTTAACCGGTTTTGTTCTTCTTATGTAATTTTTAAATTATTATAATATGATAAATATTGCAACTAAGTAGAATTAGTTGAGTCTTGAGTTACGTCAAGTGCTGATTACACTGAACCGAAAATCTAGAATAAAAATTTTCAGCTTTAGAATGCAATCGACTTACCTATTGAACGGGATCTGCGTAAATTGGTTTTATTGACAGTTACTAAAAATAACCAATACAAGTTGATCCTCTAAATGAGCAAGTTGGTACCTGATTATACGCGTAACAATATAATTAAATGCCAGTGGCAGTGACTAATAAAAAAATATATAAACAATGACAACGGTGCGTAACGTTATACAGCCAAGAACTGACTCATTCTGACTCACTGGTGACAATTGGAACTGAAATAGCCGTGAACAGAACGCATTAAGTTTGTAATCTGCGAGTCACCTATTAATTGTTTTTCCACATTTTTGGAGTGTTTATTTTGTAGGATCGAAAAGATTCCCATATAGGATTTCATTATTACGGTAGGACTCTATACCTCCGATGTCTGCAAATGAACACTTTTTTGAAAGACTGACGGTGACAAAGCGCTTACGAATTTTTTTTCGTTTTAAACGTCACTTATTAATAGAGGAAGACTATGTCAATAGAAAATTCTGAAGGCATCATTTGGCCACCATAGAAATCCTTAGATTCGTTCCAATCTATATAATAGATTCAGATCTGTTTATCTAATAGGTATCGGATCTATCTGATTCATCGAACAATTCTCTCAGGCTTATTGGGAAAGGTTGCGATCATTAACAGCCACAAGGGTCCACTGCTCGACATAGCTCTCTCCTTATCCAGCACCACGCTTGTCAAGCGGATTGGAGAGCGCAGTACAATATGTTTAATTCACAGAGAACGCTGCTGTTAATTATCCATTAGTCGCCTTTTACGAAACCCACGGGAAAATTGGGGTGATGCTATTCTAAGCCGGCAGGAGGGTCACAAAACCGAGTGAAAATCATACCCAGCTAAATGTGTTTTGGTTAGCAGACGGTAAATAACCAAATTTTACCGATGATGTCGAGGTGCAGACATCCTAGCATGGTTGTTAGATGCGAAGTAAACTATTGATACGTCTAAGCATAAGTACATGGTATTTTCTGACCGTGTTTTTTGTGGTCCACTCTTGGTGTACGCCTTTTTAACGAACGGCCGAAATCAATTAACATTGGTGTAAATTTTATTGACGAGTCTGCTAAGTTGAAAAGCCTATATTAATTGAGAAGTAAATGGTGAAGTTAGGTACACAAGTTATAAGAAATAAGTTTATGAGATATTTATGCAGACATTCTGGTCGCTTTCACAGTATATCTTAGGTTGTTTTAATCTAACACTTTGTAAATAGCTGTAGATATTTCTATGTAGGTACCCGGAGGGTGGCCTTGCCTGCAACCCCTCGCAACGGATTATTATTGCAATTTGAGCACTTGTGATATTTTTGTGTATTCCTGCGCTGGGCATACCTTTGAAGTTGAAATGAGTAAATGAAATTCTATCAGGGGACTGGTCGCTATGAAAACTTATTAGTTATGGACTTGAGAATTGGGCAGACTTGTTAGCTACCTTTTGCTGTAGGCTGTAGATATGATTTTGCAGTATAGTTAATGCAATAACTACCTACTTACAGCAGCACACCAACCAACCAGTGTTATCCATGAGTTTAGATCATTTGTGCAATTTTTGAAACTATAAAATTTGCTACTTTAATTTGCTTTAATTTAATTATTACTTTAATTTAATTATTACTTTAATTTAATTTCATATTTTACTAATCGTAGTTTTACTACTTATTTGCACCAACTTGTATGAGCAGGAAAGTATATTTTAAATAATATAGTTTATTATTTTAATCAAATTAATGGACACAATTTTATGTCGTATTAAATATAAACATACAGAGACATCGTCCTGCCCTTCCGGCTTTGCTGTGTTGTATACCGGAGGTTCCGGGACAAATTGAATTGTAGGGGCCCTTCGATCACTGTTCACTGAACCTTTCTTTAAGACTAGCTAGACCAGTAGGTATATTTTTCCATTCTTTCTGAGATGTCTGATACTTAGAATAGGTACCTTTCTTTTCTGGTGTGTGTGGCCCGCACCGCCCGCAACAGAGACAAATATAACGAAATCACCCATAAAACTTAACAAATTTCCTCAAAGAATATAGCTCGAATCGAAATATCAAATGAAGTACAATACAGAACAATCTGACTCAGTTAGCTGATAAATTTTGCCAGGGAGTACCATTTTTATTTTATGTTTCGACCAATGCTCCTTAATGAAAGTAGTTCAGTTTCACGGGCTGTCTTATCGGCTTCCCTGTAGAAGGCTTAACAGTAGTCCTAACTGAATCACACAAATAAGGACACCTCAGATATTGCGCAATGAACATGGGATGTTCACGTTATTTTATACGTCATTTAATTCTACAAGAAAATACGAGAAAAACTGTATTTTTACTTTTTCTCTATCCCGAAAAATGACTGAGATATTCAAGATCAAAATGCGTGATTCCGGCCGAAGATTTTTAAAAACGCGGGCGAGCGCCCGCCAGCCGATGACGTCACGGTTGTCGTCATTCGGCAGTCGCGCTCGCGTACGCACGGCATCGCGCAGTGAAAATAAAATATTTAATATAAAATGAGGAAAAAATATTGTATCGTGCCGCAATGTTTCAACTCCACGGTTAAAACACCAGATAAACTCTTTTTTAATGTGCCTCTGGAACCAAAAATCAGAAAAAAATGGATGACACCCACCTACGAGGTTGTGTTGTATTGTAGTTGTAGGTATGAGATATGAACCTACTAGCACTAAACGTAGCAGCTGACGCACTGAACCGAGACACATACCTACCTGTTTAAGAGTAGGTACTAGCTACTTGTTCATTCTGATACCTACTTACTTACCTAGGGCTCCTATTCGTAAGTAGCTATCTCTTTGGGTACTTATACCTAAGTTAGTCGCCATGGTACTGGCGGGTGCGTGTGTGTAAAAGAGGCGCGTACCTTCTTCAGCCACCTCTTATACCTACATTAAGGCACATACCTACCTACTCCATGGCCCATGCACACATACCTATCTACTGTTGCTGGCGGCTGCCTGTAGGTACGTGAGTAAACAGGAATATTTGCGTGGAGTAGGTAGGTAGGTACCTATGCGGCTTCCCAGCGTCACTTCATTCCTGGCATTCGATTGTGATTGCAATGTGACTGTCACAAGTCACAACCGGTATGTTGCTTGGCGGCTATAACAGCTGGCTAAAGTAGGTATGCTGCATACCGTATGCGTCTGCTTTACGCAAAGGCACTCGCCAGTACCATGACGAGTAGGTAAAGTAGGTAGGTGCCCACTGTCCACATAATAAGTACCTTCGACAAGGAGGTCCATCCATAAGTAGAAAGACAGGTACTTCAGTTCAGGGTAGTCACAAATTCGCGCGAGAACTGTTGCTTACACAGTAGGAGTAGGTATTTTTTATCATCGCTCATAGTACCTATCTATAGGCATAGGTATAAAATTCAAAATACACTTTGATTGAGCTGCGATAACGCTACAAACCGTATTCTCTACGTACGTAAAAAGATCTATTAGGTACCTACATACCTTTTCATCTTTAACCCTCGAATTTCGGCAGCGGTAAAATCCTGATTCTGCATAAAATATTGGGCCAGCATCAGGGTATCCACTTTCGGAAGGTTATCAGACTGGCCTTTTAGGAAACCTTCTTCCATTTCACTTGATAACTACACACTGCACTTGACTCGGTAATACAATAACAAGCAAAAAAGAAACGAAATAAGCGGCGCGCTCTGTTGCGGTCGCGAGCTCTGGACAATCGTGACGTCACGGCAAAAGCGCGCGCTATTTCGGAAATTTAAAATGGGACCAAAACTTCTCGCTGTCATAACTTCGGAAATACTGCATGTTTTCAAGTGAAACAAAAACTAATGTAATGTACTTGATCTATTCTTTAATTAAAAGGGTATTTGGAAGTAATATTTTAACCCTGTGCCGTCGTTCATTAAACGACTAAGGGCTAAGCTCCACGTGCGGCAAACGACCTTTTTCTGGAGTACAACCATTTATTGCCCATTATTGGTACTTTGCTGAGATATTGGGTTTTTGGGCGTATTGGCTTGCTTTAGTCCAAATCTTTTTTAGTACCTACGTCAATACTTATAACTTTAGGCGACAGGCTGACAATCTGTCACTACAGTGAATCATCTGAAGGGGCCCTCAATACTTGTCAGGGTGGTGATAAGACCGTAATTTTACCCGCCTCTCTGCCTACCCGCGAGGGATAAAGGCGTGATTTGTGTAGGTATGTATGTACGTCAATAGTGTTTGTGTAATTTACAAAACTCACACCAGGGTTCGGGTCGTTAGTTCACACGGTAGAGGAAAACGTTACAACTATTAGAAGAAAAGTTTCTTCTCACCAGTCCATCATAAAAAGCTAAAAGTAACGAAACTCAATTTTATAAAATGTGTCATTGAGTTTTACGTATTGTGTAGTTGCGTGAGGTCCGCTCGTTCCAATCGTAAAACCAACGGCCTATTCTTGCTCAGCTCGGCAAAGCAATGACTCAAGCCACATACAAGCCAATTGCGATTTATGAATGAAATGGAAATCAAAATAGGCCTGCGGCCATATGAAGTCTGTTAAATTCAGTGCATATTTCCAGGGCGTATTTTAAGAAGGTTCTAGTGAACAGAACTACTTTCATTTCATTGGTCGCAATATTCGTGCATTTTATACATACACAAATCACGCCTTTTATATTTATTTTATTATTTTATTTATTTCATAAATCTAACTAAACCTACAATCCTCCAGGAACTTCACAAAACAAAAAATATTGATGCATTTTATTTCGTACATACATACACAAATCACGCCTTTTATATTTATTTTATTAATTTTTTTATTTCATAAATCTAACTAAACCGACAATCCTCCAGGAACTTCACAAAACAAAAAATATTGATGCATTTTATTTCGTACATATATACACAAATTACGCCTTTTATATTTATTTTATGATTTTTTTTATTTCATAAATCTAGCTAAACCTACAATCCTCCAGGAACTTCACAAAACAAAAAATATTGATGAAAGAAATCATTATTTTCAATAAGATTTATAATTCTAGTCTACTAAAACCGGAATTCCGGGATTGCGCTTCAGTATCGAAAATTAAAAACCGGTTTTGCCAACCTTTTGACATTATGTGCCCTAGCTAGTGTTTAATAGTGCGACTCCATGTGTAGATAGATTTCTTCTTAATAGTTGGAGCCCCATTTCTGAAATCGTGCACGGAATTTCACAACGAATGGTCTAATCGTATTCTACTACTTTAATAATTTGTCAATTCCAATTCGTGTGAATTTTTTGGATATGTCTGAATGGATTAATTAGTCGCAAAGCAAGCTTCCGCATACGAAATTTTGAAAAATAGAACCCCAGGGCACCTCTTTCGAGGCGCAGACATTATACACCTACAGCCAGGTAGTAAACAAACGGGGATCGGGATCAATCCCCGGTTTTTTATAATCCCTCGAATTCTGAGAAAGGTCGGGCGGTTTACAATAGCTCTCAACAACTTTTGAAATGGCTTAGCTGCCATAACTCAGTTCGGTAAATTATTCATTAAACTTCGTTGTACACTATTTCTGAGTAGATCCAGGATTCCGGCCAAAGTTCTATGAATATGGGCATTTCCTGGATTTGTTCAGAACGATGGTATAATAAAGTCTTCGATTTTACAATGTTCCGGGTTTTGGGCAAAATATTACTGCGACACGGGACAACACAGGGACAGACGCGGGAACCGACGTTGCTTTAAACGTATACTTAATGCTTAAAATATATCTGTGACGTTTAACACATCCATACTATAAGAGAAGTAAGCAAAGAAAAATAGACCTTACGTCATAGCATTTGCCCGAAACTGACTGACGTCACAGGTATAAATTTTTACACCATTTTTATGAAAGCTCATCGTGATGTAGCTAGAGCTTCAGTTTGTTTGCATTCGATGATATTCCTGTGATAGATCACCAGGATACCATGGCCGCTCCATCAATGTATTTAACGGACTGATAAAAACTGTAAATATAACGATGACAAGTTATACGAAGTAGGCACATCAGCACAGTACCTCAGGTTTTCCATTTAAGAGATCTACTTATGCTGGGCTCTCAAACAGTTGCAAAGTGACCAGTTTTAGGTTGAGCTCTTATTTAGTGTTCATGTTCCTCTAAACTCCTGTACCGATAGTGTGGAAAAAAAACGGCCAAGTGCGGGTCGTACTCGTACGTAGGGCTCCATACCAATAAACAATATCGAAGGGTTGAAAAATAAATAAACCACAGCTAGAAGTAGTAAATTGAAATGCTGCGTTTATTTTAACTGTGAACGAACCGAACAAAATCGGCCGACACGAAACAAAAAACGATGACAAAGTTTTTCTCAACGATTTGAAAGTGAGTGGCGATTTCGAGTACTAAGGCGTCAGTATTTTGAGGAGGCTCGAAAAATCAAACAATTCTGGCGACTGGCGGCGGCGGCGCGGCGTTGCCAAGAGCGCGCCCGTGGCCAGGCAACCCGCTGCTAGAGACGTCACGCGCGCCTCGCCTACACACCAAGGAGGGCAACGCCTCCTCCCGCCTCTGCCCGCCTGGTACTCCGCGTTCGATGTTACCTGTTGTCGTCTTTAAATCGTACCAGTAAAGTTTACGCGGAAACCGGTAGAAACCTACGCGCCTTAAAAACGTTTTGAAATCGCACGAAACCGGCGGCTAAATCGTAAATTTAGCAAATTCACACGACGTTTCGTGTGACTGGTAGCGTGCGCGGTGTGTTGGCGTAATGTCTCATATTGTTCACACGCGAGACGACTAAGTTGCAGCGTTGTTTTTGAGGCGAATGAAATAATGCATTCGCAAAATTGTATGACAAAAAACCGTTTTATAAATGTAGACTGTACACTTAGGTATTTGCTGTTTGTCATTAGTAGCTATATTCTTAGTGTTCGATACTACACGGTTTCTCTATTAACGGGTTGCATGTAGGTGGGCTGAAATAAATTGCGTTTAGTCGCTGTTGCGTTTAATAACGTTTAATATGAACAATGCAATGGTGATTGATTGATCTTTCGTTACAGTAAGCGCTTTTTAAATATACAGGACTTTTTTTAAAAGTTTGATAGAAAATATGCACGAAAGGGTTTTTTTAGTTACAGACTTCAATAGAATCCGTCTTATAGACCGTTCTGTAAAACGCATTAATTATCGTCATTTATTACGCTTATTATCGTCATCGGCATTGTATTTTTTTTATTATTGAAAAAAATATTAGCCTTCTTAATCGGTTCGTTTGTTGACTTGGTCTTCAATATGAAAATAAGGAGCGTCGGGAGGGAAAAACCTTACCAACAAAAAACCTGCAAACTTAATACTTAGACTATTAAACACTGTCTGTACGTAGAACATTATAATCATCTCGCTAGCCTAGGTCTCTAGAAGATATTTCTTTTTAGAAATAAGTTGACCTATTGTGTATAGTTTTTTTTTTGTGTTATGTCTTTTGTCTTTTACTGTGTACCGGTTAGATAAATAATCATTTCAAATAATAAGTATTTCAAATAGAAATAGGTTTATGCAGCTTGGTCTGAGGATTAGAAGCACTTTAGAGATTTAAAATGCAATGAACTCTACTTGGGTTTAAGTTTTAAGTAAATAATAAACTGAATAAGCTAATTAGGTTTGGTCTTTCGTTTAAGCAAATTGGATTTCAAATACTTCTTAGTACAAGCTGTTTTTCTGAATTCTGAAAGCAGTTCAGTGTCCTCATTCATAAATCCTTAGAACTACCTTCAAAACAATGACTTATTGTATCAACGATATTTCGACGCTAATTAATGATTTAACGGCATCATTGTACACTCTCCTTAAATTACATCCTTCGCAAATTCGCCGGCAAATATGAAATTAAGCATTATTTATGTTGGCAATATTGTTTCAGGAGGTGACGTGGAGGCTTGTGGGCGATGCTGGGCGGGGCGGCGGGGGGCGGCCGCTCCCGCCCGCCCTCGGACCTCCAACAAGGTATGCGATCCTGGTACCCGGGAACCGAACGCTTTACGTAATTCTGCGAAAAAAACACAACGGCTTTCGGTTTTTGGTGAACCGATCGTTTGATGGATGTGGTTTTGTGACGGCCAGATTAAATTTTTCATTTTACAGAAAACTCATCTAAAATATAAATGGAATCCGTTTCCAGTAGTGGTTCGTCATGTTTTTTTAACTAAACCCAAAATATAAGGTGTAAAAGTATTAGCATCAAATAAAAGGTGTGAATCAGCCCATGAAACTGACCTACTTTCCCCTAGAAACATATAAATCGAAATATGAGAAATTTATTTGGACTTCCCATACGAATTGACTTGGTCGGACGGTAATTATGTGTGGAAGGTCCAAAATTTTTTGACATTATTCAACTTATGCTCTTTGGGGAAAGTTGTTCAGTTTCATACATTAGTTGACCACTCAAAATATTTGCACCTAACTTTTTTATACTCGTGTGTTTTTAAATGGATAAATTCTGGACCTAATTCAAAACTTTGCTTTAGTTATCTGATAGGTATTAAAAGGGTAAACAAGTTCATGAAACTGAAATTTTTTGGTAACCTAACAAAACAAAATTGTAAGATATTTGGCTTCGGCCTAGCATTTCCCGCGTTTACACTATACGCAGAATACTTGGCTAAAAGCCCGTACCTGTATCCTAAATGAGTGTAGTAAAAAAAACTTAATATTAATAATAATTTTGTCAAAAGGTAATTAATATGCTCGAAGGCCTATAAATGACTCCATGTCCCAGATATCTCCAAAAGTTCAGCAACTGCATGATTCTCGGGGACATTGTTCACTTACATGGGCTAGTTTCCTTATGATATTTTCATAATATTTTACTGTTATGTTTCCCTGTCCAGGTGTGGGCCGCTTCCCGCTGTACTCGCTGTTTCCGCAGACGGGCGCCAGGCCCACGATAACTAAAGGTAACTTGTGCTTTTTATTCCATCTACCTACATATGTTACCTACGTATACTACACATACCTAACCTAACCTAACATTTAAAACGGTTTCGCACGAGTCTGGTTAACTAATCTTTGGACGTCCAATAATTTAAATATTTGAAATGGCAACATTACAAGTAAATACAGCCAAAAAGATGTTGATACTTACCAGATTTAAATAAACTAGAAAATGGGTATTATGGCCTTTGAGTACATATGCTTGGGTTCTTTTTGTTTAGTTCTCATGATTTGTATAGATACATCATAAATGCATACCGGTAGGCCAGGCAATTAAAACTGAAGAGGAGAAAGCAAATAAAAGAAGTATCAAAATTGTTTTATTGTAGTTTTTCAGTGTTAACATGTAAAGGGTTTTTAAAATTGGCGCCATTTCCGTATCCAAAGACTCGTTAGCTAGACTCTAGTACGTCCGATCCGAACCCGTGAAAATATTGTCCGTAGTAGCCGTAGAACTATTTCTATGGTTATTTACGCACTAGATCCGATTTCCATCAACCGATTATTGTATGTAACCTGTAAACCGCTCTTAGGTCTAGGAAATATAAATTGACCCGATGAACACACACACAAATCACGCCTTTATCCTTTTCGGGGCAGGCAGAGCGTTAAATCGTAAAGTTACGGTCGAATCGTTATCGCCACGTCTGGCAATTAGTATTGAGGGCCCTTTTCGATGATACATGTATCACTGTAGTGACAGGTTGTCAGTATGTCGCCTAAAATTGTAATACACATCAAAACTTCGAGTCCCTTAGTTGCCTCTTAAAACACCCACAGGAAGAAATGGGGTGAAGCTATTCTAAGCCGGCATCACACGGCAAATGACCCGATGAATGTTATCTGTAAACGATTGTTCTTTGTTGTGTAAGTCTTTTGTGCTTATGTGCTCTTACAAAGACG
This sequence comes from Keiferia lycopersicella, assembly GCA_029255805.1. Taxonomy (NCBI): domain Eukaryota; kingdom Metazoa; phylum Arthropoda; class Insecta; order Lepidoptera; family Gelechiidae; genus Keiferia; species Keiferia lycopersicella. The sequence goes on along the minus strand of JARACZ010000004.1, from coordinate 11,630,961 downwards.
ACTCTAAGCCAAATTGGCTCTAAGTATATTTCTCAGACTATAATAGGTACCTAACCCAACCTAACAAAGTTTACTTTTTGAATCCCGAGGTAGCGAAGTATACGGAAAAGTAGTAGGTACCTAGTATAGTACCTATCCTGGAGTCAATTTCTAAAACGTAGTAATAAATTTTTACTACTCGATGTTTTTTTATAGTAAAGGCGTCCCCTACAAAACGTATGGACGTAACTTGAATTTTTGCGAAAATGAGTTATATACGTACACTAAATGATTTAGAAATTTTTAAACTTTTTTTATATCTAATGGATGTATCTCTATGTAACTTAGTTTCCGTTATAAGGTAAGTTGTATCTTATATCACAAAATATTGGTTTGTCACGTAGGGACGTAAGTTAAATTTACCTCTTTACGTCACAGATTTTTATTTAATTTTTTTTGGGGGTATCTTAAGTTACGTCTAAATATTACAAATCACATTAATAAATTTCCTCGCACGGAATCTCATTATTGCCGCGCTAACTTTTCACTATATTTCAAAACGAATTGACGTAACATAGATTCAAATAGACGTAACTTAAAATTGCATACATTTTTTATTTTGCATAAAGACGTAAGTCGAATATAATATACATTTTTTTTAAAAACCTGTTGCGTTTTCCAAATATCATACACATATTCACAATTGAAGCAAGTTTACACCCTTGTATAAAAAAAATTGTGGACGTAAGTCTAATCACAAATATGTGACGCAATTTTAAACTTTTCGCCAACCTTCAATCGCTTCTCCTGTAAAATTCAGTTTTTGTAGTTACGTCCATACGTTTTGTAGGGGACGAGGTGTGTGTGAATATTCGGGTAGATATGTGAAGATACACATACATAATTAACAGTAGATTTTCCTATGAACCAAATTACGACGTTTCAGAAATTGAGCTCATGCTGTCAAATCATTAAACTTTCGATTGTCCGTGTCTAAGAAATCAAAAGTTTTCATTAAGGGGACCACAAATCAAAAGTTTTAATTACGGAAACAGCCAACAGGGTCAAAACGAAGTCGTTTTACATAAAATCCTAATCGAAATTTCAATTTTAAAAGGTTAAAAAAAAGAAAAAAAACCGTAACCTTAACAGAGTTGGTTGCGTGATCCTGTCTGGCCCTCAAGCGAGCGGTAGACAGCCTGACTGACGGTTAGAACGGTGAAAAAAACTCGCCAAGACCAACCTGAACCCAATATGATTGGTTCCGTAGAAATTGTTTGTATGATATTTGCCGTGTGAAGCCGGCTTAGAATAGCATCACCCCACGTCCTTCCCGCGGGTTTTTTAAGAGGCGACTAAGGGACTCGAGGGTTTTGGTGTATTACAATTTTTAGGCGAAAGGCTGACAACCTGTCACTATAGTGATACAGACAATCCTCAAAAATGTCAGAAGTCGCGATAGCGACCGTATTCTTGCGGCCGTTAACGCTTTGCCTGCCCCGCAAGGGATAAAAGCGTGATATATGTATGTACTTATATTTGCCGGTAGGGAGCGGTTGGTAGCGACTGGATGGCGAAAGCGGGAGATCGTTCATTGTGGCGTACCCTGGGGAAGGCCTATGTCCAGCAGTGGACTGATGTGATTTGATGATGTGATTCTCCGGTATTAGAGCGCGTCGCATGTTGATAAAATTGCTGTGTATGGTTTTAATTGTGAAGGATGGAATGGAACAAATCGGTTAATTTTTTTATCTTTCCTGTGTTCGCCGGATTAACTACAATCGGCTGGAACTAAATAGTATTTTTGGAAAATACATTGTTTATCTAATTGTCAATCTGCCACCACTAAAATAAACCACAAAATAGTAACATTTAGTGGAACGGTCGTGGCCTAGCCAAGACGAGCCAAGCGAGAGCACTACCTTATCTCCCTTTATTCTCGAAGTACTCCGTCGTTTTTTTCGAACCCTCATGACATCACATGTTTTTTTAGTGGGATCTTAGTATCTGTTGCATTTTGTGTTCTAATCTTCATTATTCTTCATTCTTCCAGCCGATCCCTAAAAATAAAAACAAATCTAAAGCGACTACTTACCCGGTTCGTATGCAGTTACATTTACATTGTTCTTGCTTTTGAAAGAATGAGAACACTAATTTAGGACTGAATGCACATTTTGGAACACCAAATTCCGTTACATGGCCATCAAAAATCTCCTGGGGCTAAACGGTTACTTACACATAATTTACACACTCATTTCCGTAAGTTTTTGGCACCTCAACAAAGGTGGTTGGTTGTAAATTCCGCTGTCTGCATGCATCCTAAGATAGACAAATTCTTAACATAGAAGTAATCATCAAGATACCTACATACATATTCTATCACACCTATATGAATACTTTGCGTGCGAGGTGGAGAATAAACGATCGTAAAAAACGGACATTTACGCGACGTCGTACGAAAATTTGAGGGTAGTTTCAGAAAACTGTGCCAAATTACCATTGTTACGACAGGTTGTCAGCCTGTCATCTAAACTTGCAACTTGCATCGAGCCTTAAATCCCTTACTATTGAGATAGATAGGTGTTCATATTTGTGTTATGTCGTTCAAACTAAATTCTTCACATTTTATTTACACATTTCTGCCATTTCTGTTTGTATTTTGAATATACGTAGGACGTAGGTATGAAATGCGTTTGTCCATTCCTATTACACGGATGCCACTCAGAGAGACGTACCGTGATAATTGGGGTGAATATGACCCCAGCTGGCAACCCAAGAGATAAGCCGAATTAAATATTTACTCGACAAACGATGGAATTCAAAAAAGGGTTATGATTTGGAGAGACATGAGAGGATTTTCGATCTTATCTTTTAAGTAAGCTCAGATATTAAAGGTTATATCAAGAAACTTTTGGATTTATTTAAAAAGTCCGACCTGAAAACTATGGCCTCGGGGTTTATTGGGACTGCTGTGTCTCTTTTTTGTGTTGTGATATGACGTGACCCATACATACTACTAGAAACCATCAGGCCAACAGTCAGAACTCTAACACCAAAATTCATAGTGAATTGTTGGACGACCTGGTGTCTCATACGAAAACAAGAAAAAAACGTAACAGTTTATGAGACATGCGAGTTTTTTCAAGAAGTCAAAAACACTAAGATAGTCTAATTATTTTAGTTTTTCAATGCGTTGCCAGTTTGAGAATTATGGGTCTTCAATGTTTCCCAATGTAGAGACCACAGTGTCAATACATTAGTAGATGTTTTTTCCGTCACTGCCATGAAACAACAAGTTATAAAAGAGCATGTGCGCGGGAGTCGCGGCGAGTGACACCGAGTAATTACCCCGTCCCTAAGCCCGTCCCATGGGTCGACAAATATAGCCGGGGCTGCCATCCTTGCCTGTTCAATTCAGACTTCTTCGTCTTGTCCTGTGGGACAAGTCCTAACAATTCGATGAACCCTGGTTTCAATTCGCACTTCTAGTCAGCTACTGACATTGACCTAAAAACTTGTCTATGGCGGCGCCCTGGGAAGCTTACGTCCTGCACTGAAAGAGACACTGTTAATCATATACATCTAATATTGGGATCTGCTATATTCATCAATAAAGTTCTTAGAGCACCTCACCCAATGCAAATCGTAAACGGTCAATTACCAAACAAATTCTGCCACTTTTTGCGGGAGGGGAGGTAAACACGTACAGCACACAACGATAAGTTTACAACAACTCGACAACCACATACAATATGGCAACTGTCAGTTTCATATAACGTGCTGACCATGGCGGAGGGGTAAACCTAGCTTTGCCATATCCTAAGGGGGAATGCTCTTAGATAAAGTTTTGGTCGGCACAACATTTTGTGCTCAATTTAATGATGCTATAGGATGTGGCTTTGTTTTATAACCGATTCCTACATTGCGTTATTCTTTACAAGGTCTTCAGACAATTCGGTCTCGCTACGCTTTTCGCGTGCTCGAGAAAAAATACGCTTACATTACAGAAATTCTGTAAGTTGAATATAATTTCTCCCATCTTGCCTATAAAGAACATGTGTGGCGCGGGAGTTGCGGCGAATGACACCACGTAATTACCAGCGTCACCAGCGTCCCATGGGCCGACAGGAATAGCTGGGGTTGCCATTGCCATCCCGTCATCGAGACATGGAAATGTCATTAAGATGAGCAGACTGACGTTAGGATCTCTAGAGAGGAATCACCGAACTCGTTGACTATATAACTCGTTGAGTATATAATATGCTGTTACGTTACTGCGAATTTAAAAGACAGGTGAATCTCAGAGGTTCGCGTTCTTATAAAAGTCAATTGTGTTTATCCGAATTCCGAGATTAATATTTTAGTTAGGCTGAACCACCTAATCGACAATAAAAAAGATGATTCCATTATTGGTCCCTATTACCGTCAGATGTAAAATAGGTAGTAATAGAAACTTCTGACACAAGGTTTCATTAGGCTGTTCTTCGACGCTTTGTCCCACACGACAAGCAAGCAAACCCGCATATTAAATCTGGCTTGGTGTACGCTCTTAAGATGCTTACTTAGTATTAACTAGATAGCTCTATATTTCGGGTTTTCGTGGTTTTTGATCCTGGCAACACTGCTCGATGCCACCGGAGGTGACTTATGAGAATCGCTGATGATCTTAGCCCCCGAGTGGTATGGTTTCGACGAACCAATTTATATTGTCAACGGGTAAAAACTCACTGGGGCCAGAAACCAGTAATAGCCATATTAATTTGAGGGCACCATCATTTGTTTATTTGTTTGGCTTCGAGTAATGGCGTGATTTGTTCTTAGAAAGGAATTTGAGAAGGGACAAGTCACTGGTGTATAAAAATACACAATCACGCCTTAATCACCTGCTAGGGAGGCAGAGCGTGAACGGCCGTTATAACCGCGTTGTCGAAATAACAAGGGTCATAATTTTAAGAATTGTGTATCATTTTCGTGGTAAGATAACAGCATATCGCCTGAAACTGAAATTTACATGAAGCCATCGATTCTTTGAACACACAGGATAGAAATAAGTTGATACTATCCCAAACGAGCCTTGGCTTCACAGCTTTTAGATTATAGATTTCTGATAAAGAACAGATTTGTCTGTCGCGAAGTGTAAGTTTAATCCCGTGGATTCAAATATTTTAAGGAATGACAATCCTCTTTTGGAATGCTGTTCACGTCCGAAGGCATTAATACCTACTTTAACCACTAATCAAAAACGTGGTGGAACGGAAACAACCTAATTTATTCTGCCTGTCCCAATGTACATTGTGTGATTGTATTCCTGTATTAATTGAAGTTTTCTTCCACAGTGACGACGGAAAGTCTGTTCTCCAACTTTTCCGCGTCGCTGTCGACGTTCGGCGCGCCGACCCCGCCGCCGAACTCGCCGTACTCACCTTTCCAGCTTCTGGTCACCGACAAGTGAGTTTCTAAGTCTGTGCCGCTTTTTGATTGACTTGGCGAGGTACTACCATACCCCTTTTACCGTTGCTACAAAGAACGCCAGTCTGCAGAACTGTAGAACTTTTGCCCACATGTTTAGCTCACCTTGATCCCGAGTAACAAAATAAGGTTTTAAGGCGTATCCATAGATGAATCAAAGACTTTTGAAAATCTCAGTCTAGTGGGTTTGGTGTCAATTTTGACTTTTGAAATATTGAGCGAAACAAAAGGAGCGAAAATTTTAAAACTTGTTACAATGGTTCCACCACTTTTCAAATCATTACTTTTATTTTATGTTTATTTGAGTGCTCAGTGATTATTTTAGATTGCATTATAATCGATGAACTATCATTATTGCAATCGTTGAAAGAAGAATATAAGTTTAAGAGTTTACACGACATTTCTGGATCGTATTAAGAGAACGCCCTCGGATCCTGTAGATGACACTATCACCCTGCAGATACCCTAGAATCTCTTCTCACTGGCACTGGCAGAATCAGGTGCCCTTGATAGAGTAGAAGTCCATTTTATTAAAAAGAAAACAATCATTTTCTAACGATGTCTTTACCAAGTCTTTACTTCTACACAGGGAGACCAGTAAGATGGAGGAGGCTAAGCTGGGCAAGTGCATCCCCGATTCGCTCTGCTGCCCTGGTGATCAGCGGCCCATGATGGAGGGCATCAACATGATGCAGCCTCTGACTATCAAGACGGAGCAAGCTAAGCGCTCCTGTAACACGTGTCTCACTAATTCTCCTAAGAAGGTAAGCAAAATTAGCAAGTCATCATTTTCCTTGCCTCATCCCGTCCTCTGTCGGGGTCGACTACCTAACCTAGGGGATTTGACGTGGAACCAAAGTGTTTACACACTACCATCTGATCTCTGCAACAGGCTAACCTGGCCCGTAACCTACGTTAAGTCACATTCAAATATTATCTGTATTAAATTTTATTTGAATGTGGGTTTCATCACGATGTTTTGCCTTCACCGTAAGAGCTGTCGGTAAATGTACGTGTGTTAAAAAACACATTGGTGCATGGCGGAGATCGAACTTGGGTCTGACAATTATTAACTAACCTAACCACCGACGCTCAAATCTATTTCTTATATTTTGTGTTGATGAGGGACCCCTATCATCTTTTGAAAGGATGGGTTTTGCCAATCTACACTTTAACAGGGACGGTTATAGATGAAACGAGTTCATCCCGTAGGCCAATAAAAAGGCTGGCAGTCCCACTTGACGACGAAAAACTGAAAGCAAGTTATGGAGCCGCTTGGAGGCTAGTCTATCCATAGGCAATTAGGCAAGCCTGTGTTTTCATTACCCGGTCTTGACTTTTAGAAGATCCTTTCCATAATTCTATAGTTTATACCTACGAATAATTCCACCTGTAAAGTGTGCGGAAAGTTATGCTGCTCCCGTATCGGCTTATATAGCCACAATAGCCATGAAAAGTCTTTCAGACACTGGTTAAATCGTCTGTGAATAGCTGGGTCTCCATTGCACGAGCAGCCTCAGATGCTTACTGCCGCGCGCAGCATGCGGCGAAATGCGTCGGTGTAGACGGTTTTTCGCCCGAACATGGGAATTTTAACATGTGCTGCTCAGGCGAAACACGTCCACACCGACCGCGCATTGTTTGCTGCGCGCGGCAGTGAACATCTGAGGCTGCTCGTTCAATGGAGACCCAGCTACTGACGTATGAGGCCAAAGAGGATGACCTACGCTTAGCTGCTACTATAAATGAACTGTTTCCGCCATCCAGGTGATTCACACAGACGGCGGATGCAGCCGCACCAACCCCGTGACCTGGCTGGGAGTAGCCGGCCAGAATGTGCAGGTCCAGGTCAAGAGAGAGCCTCAGCACATGCACATGTCAGAACTAGTTGCTGTCAAGCTGGAGCAGGCATCTCCTGGGAATAAACCTGAACAGCCGCAGATTCCAGCTTCACTCAATAATGGTAAGTCATTTGGTTAGTCATTTGACGACCGATGTGGCGCAATGGTAGTGCGACTGCCTTTGACGTAGAAGGTTCCGGGTTCGATTTACGGTGGGTCACACACAAAGTTGATATTTATCACTTTGTGAATTTGTTCCCAGTCTGGTTAGGACATTGCGGGCTGAACCACCCGATTGTCCGTAAGTAAGATGGTTCCGTGTTTCGGATAGCACGTTAAGCCGTAGGTCCCGGTCGCTGTCTATGATCACCTAGGCGGCGGTCGTTACACAACCTTGTCAGTAGCCTGCTACTTGTAGAAGGCGGTTAAAAACTCTGACACTAGGGTTCATCGGGTCGTTGGATGACTCGGTGTCCCACACAAAAAGAGAGAGAGAAGAAATTTGGCTATTTCATGACCTGCTTCGTAAATGATACACTTACACAAATCGCGCCTTTGTCCCTTGCGTGCTAGGAAGAGCGAAAACGATCCTACAATTACGGTCGTTATTGCCACGTCTGACAAGTATTGAGGGCTCTTTCAGATGGTTCTTGTATCACTGTAATGACATGTTGTCAGCCTAAAATTGCAATATACATGAAACTCTCGAGTCCCTTAGTCGCCTTTGGCGACAACCGCGGCGGGAAAGAAATGAAATGATGCTATTCTAAACCGGCATCACACGGCAATCTATAATCTATACCTATATCTATCAATTAGTAGATACTAAAATTGTCGACGCGATAAAACACTCAATATTAGTGCGACGGTGATAGCGATCGAAGTTTTACGGGCGTTAACTTTCTACCTACTCCACAAGGGATAAAGGCCTGATATGTGTAGGTACGTTTGTATGAATGTAAGCAGCAGTCAGTACCGATATTGAGGCTAACGCTAGGGCAACTACCTACTTATGACTCAGCAATGCTCGAAGGGCGAGCGTCCTAGATTCTACAAAGAGGTTGTTACAAAAACTTACTCATATAACATTGAAATTTTAGTACTAGGAGCTATTTCATTCAAGTTAATAAACTTAACTTCCACTAAAAAACAGGTAACAGATGTATACCGTAAGAGGCGACAGAGGGACTTGAGGGTTTCAGGTGTATTACTACTTTTAGGCGACAGGCTGACAACCTGTCACTTTAGTGATACACAAATTATCTCAAACGACTCTCTACATTTGTCAGACGTGGCGATAGCAATCGCTCTGCCTACCCCGTAAGGGATAAAGGCGTGATGTATGTATGTATGTATAAGTAATATAGATTGACCTCTAAATAACTTCAGGTTTTCCTGATACACACACTGTTCTAAGTTTCATAGCCTGGCCTAATTTAACTTATTGGTTTTTTGTGGAATTTAACAGACTAGACTTAGATAAGCAGAGTACGTACCTATATTTCGTTCTTTTTGTTTGTATATAAAACAACTCCAGTAATTACTGTGCAATAGATATCCAATCATCCAATGGATGACGTAAACCGCTTCGGTCCATTATCCTTATTTACTTTTGCGCTGATAGGGTATCTAAATGACAGCTGATTTTATATAAGTAGGTATCTTATATAATATAACATTGTAACATTTACCTATGTATTTTTTACCTACTGCAAGCATGCAATTTAAAAGTGCAGCCAAGATAAGATACTATGCGATATTGTAGTTGATTTTTTTTACGCCAACGAGCGAGCTGCGTGTCAAATGTCCATGAAATTATTCTGACCAGTGGAAGTACTAGAGTAGAACAATCGTAATGAGGATCCTTGGCGATATGCTTTCCTGGTAGTTCTGGGTTAAATTAACTTTGCTTGAAGGTGAATTTGGCTGGTTTTTATTAATTTTGTTGTTTTGTATGAACTAACTGGTCGTATATTTGCCGTGTGATGCCGGGTGAGAATAGCATCACTCCAAATCTACCCGTGGTTGTCGTAAAAGGCGACTAAGAGATGAAATCAGGGAACGGGCAGCAGCGATCTCTGTGAATATATTTACAATATCTTGCACAACGCTTGCCAGTCAATCCGCCTGCCAAACGTGGCGAGTATGGCAAACCCCCCCCCCCCCCCCCCTAATAGGGGAAGGCCCATGTCCAGCAGTATTCCAGCAGTGGACTGTTCTAACTTGTTGAACTTGTCCAGCAGTGGGATGTAAAACACTGGAAATCTGGAGAATGACTATGTTTTTTCCTAGGTTCGATTCCTGTGGGCATCGCAGTCGCCCGACAGAGGGTGGGCGATGCTAATCTACTGGCTGCATTGTCTCAAAAAGACAACCAACAACGAATGCACGAACTTGGTAAGTTTTGTGATAAAAACGCCAATGGCTGAAGAGGAAACGGTATTAGATAAACCAAGTATTAGGTAGAGGTCTTGTGTAACGTGTAGAGATTGTGAACACAAACTAAATATCAAGGATTTCGAAACAAATGTTAAAGATTATGTAAGAAATGCAGCTATGTTCGACCTCGCGTAGTATGAGCCATAATGGACTGCAGCGTTGCAGAATCTATTGGAAACTAGTTTTTACTTGGCTTTGCAAAGTCAGCGAGCGCTTTATATGTTTGCCGTCTAACAGTGGGAGAACGAGCGTAGTGCCGGCAGCGGATTTTCTGCTTGAAGGCAATGAACTCGCTTTTGGAAAGTCTGCTAGTTCGGCCGCGCGTTCACCCACACTCCGGCGCCAAATGACCTCCGCGTTTATCTCTTCAGCCATTGGCAGCTATCGGTGCCTGCGAATGAAGCGGCCTTTACCACTACTTGCGGTTTCTGCGTGCCTAGTACCTCTATGTATTTACTGTGATGCGCTTGGTAATGAAAAAAAAAGTAAATTGAACTATTGGCGAAGGCTATTGATTGGTTTAGTTGAGCTAAGCAATTCTAGACTCTAAGCTATAGAAAATAAAGGTACTAATAAGACTCGTTCCGAAGAACAGTTTTACAGGTTGCTCCAATTTATGACGACACGGTTTGCGTATCGTCAAAAGAGGTTTTATTATTTATTCAGCTTGTTACTTGTTACATTTTGTTATTCCTCAAGGTGTATAATATATTGGCGGTCACAGCAACAGCAATAATGCAGATATAATCAATCAGACTGAGAACTGGTTTAATTGACGGTTAGCTCTGGGCGGAGCTACGCGGGTGTTGCCAAATGAGTATCCAATTTATTTAAAACCGATTTTCTTCTTTCTTTCGTTTTATATCAAAGAATTTAGATTTTTTCAATGCCTTATCTAAAAAGTTTTTTTTTTTTATAAAGCGACATTGTCTATAATTTTATACCTATTTTTATATCATCAGGGAACGCATTGCCGTTGGTATAAGCCATGGGTAACCGCCAGTAGAACTAATTAGACTGTATGGATATTGTTTAATGAGTTGTAACTTGGAAACGCGCTAGATACCTAACATTACCTTACTCTACCTTTATTTAATAGAGAAACTTGTTTCTGCTTAGTTTTTTTATGCTTATTTACAGGTATTTATTTTTTACAAAATAGTAAATTTTACATTTAACTTTTTGTAAGTCGAAATTAGTCATTGTAAAAAAGAGAAAAATGTAGAACACATTTTTCTATTTCTTATAACAATTTTATGGACCTGGTGTAAACGCGGCTCGATCCGATAAATACGATAATCTTAAATCTGATCTGAATAAACATCTTACTTTATTTTTATTTTTGAAAATAGAGCCCGCAGCGTCGTTTAAAATCATAAACAATCATCATCTCATTCAAAACAGTAAAATGCCCCATTTCAAGGCAATAATTTGAATCGATTTGGCGTCAAAATCGCTACTGAATCGATTCTGCATCGAAATCGCTACTGGATTCCCGCGATCGCGTGATGCACCACTGTTACAAACTAAGCCCCATTAAATTTCCAATTCTTGACACTAACTAATCGTTGTATTGGAGATGGTATTCCAAAAACCTGGGAATGAAAGGCAGCAAATATTTAATTTTGCATTCACGATGACTATTACCTACACAGAAGTAAAACAGTAGGTACTTAATTTGTAAACTGAAGGTGACTGAAGTCATTATCAGTCTCCTTGTCTTATCCCGTTCCCTGTCGGGGTCGGCAACATAACCTATGAGATTTTCGTAGAATAGGTTAATCAAAATAAAATATTTTATTAAAATGAGCCGAACTTCAACTGGCTTAGCTACATTGATTGAGTATTTTCTTGATAACTACTAATCTATTTTATTCAAATTTGATAGTGATTTAGAAAACGGTAATTGCACTTTTCCTGGCACATAATGTTAATTTAGGCTCTTATTCAATGCCATAAATAGAATACAATTACTGTTTTTTTAACAATGCGCTTTGTAGTCGAGATTTACGACACTATAACGTTATGGTACTTACCATACAATTACATGTTAATCAGATGCGAGGTCCTATTATATTACAGTACCTACTATGTTAATTCGTTGAACCACCTGATTGTCCGTATGAAAAATTAAGTTAGTTAAGCACTATGGTTAAGCCGTCCGGGCACTGTCTATGATAAGAGAGATTAGATAGAAGTCGTTACTAAACCATTTCAGAGGCCTGCTAGTCGTAAGCGGTTGAAAAACTCTGATTCTAGCGTTCATCGGGTCGTTAGACAACTCAGTGTCCTACAAGAAAAAAGTAAACCCGCGGTCCTTTGAGGCATGTGTGGGGCCGATGTGTGCGTCAAGCGTATACTCGCTCTCTCTGCACTACGGAGTACACCCAAAGCTTTTTTTCATATTTTGACCTATTTTCCATGTTCAGTTTTATGGGTTGCATGGAACTGAACCAATTCCTTAGAATATTTTTTTTCTATAACAAATATGAATACCCACATATACCCACGTATACAGACACAGGTATTTATACTTGCCCTGCATGAATAAATTAGAACTGAATCGTCCTTACAAATACCAACACCTGCCCTGATCGACGGTTTATAACGACCGGTCGTCCCATCAACTTATTTCAATATTACATTAAGTCGATATTAATCCTTACTCCGCCAACAGTGCCTAATTCGGCATACATTGGTAGCTTTTCTTTCTTTGAGTATGGGTCACCGAGTCGTCCAACAACCCGATGAACCCTGATGTCAGTTTTGTTTCAACCGCTTACCTACTAAATTATGGCCGTTCGAATAGCCCATATTTGAAAGCTGTCAAACCCATACTAAAGGACACGCCAACAAAGAAAATAAACCTTATGTCATATAGCATTAACTTGACTTTGACAGCTGTCAAATATTATGGCCTATTCGAACGGCACCTGATATGGTTGTGTAAGAACTATCGCCGTTTAAGTAATCAATGTAATCATATACAATGAGACAAATCGGGACTGACGACATAACGTGCCCTCCAAAGCACGGAACCATCTTTCTTTTTGAAAGTACGGGTGTCATTAAAAGAAACTCAAGATAACGAGCAATGTGTACCGAATTGGACCTGCAGATGTTGTAATACCAACATTACGAATATTGTTATCCGGGTACCGATACTTAGTCATGCTAATTCATACCTAAATGAGGGTTAAACATCACACCGTATTACCGTAATAATCGTAACAAGGCATAATTCATTTGTATGGAAATTACAATACAAACTGCATTGTGTTGTTTTTTTATTATATTATTTGTTTTATTTTCATTTCGTCTTGTGTTTCAAAACGATTTATAAATTGTATAAGCTTTTTCTAATATCAGATCTTTTGCCGTAACCTATATTTACGTAGGTACCTACTTATTAAAAGTTACTCGCTCAAATTCCGTTTTTTTTTCGATTTAACCTTTCGAAATAGGTATGTGTACCTATAACTTATGTCAAAGATTTATACGAAGCTATGTTCTGTTCATTAGTGAAAAAGAGCCATGTTTAAACCAGTACATTAAAAAAAAGTTATAATAACCATCATGAAGCCTTGTCAATGTAATATAGATGGGGGATTAAAACAGCATTTAATTAAGGCATATTAAGGCTTAATTTAATTAATTTATTCTTGTTATTAGAACTTGTTATAACATCAAAATAACACCGGTCTGTAAAAAAAAACAACCGCCTATCAAGAATTTCTAGGGTATGGTTTTTGTTGAAATAACTGAAAGTATTTCTTTATTTATAGACTTTGTTATTATTACTTTATACTATAATTTATTTCTGGCGCGTTTTTTTTTCGTAGTGTTACAAATTAATAAAGTCTATAAAGTACCGTTTTTGATAGTAAAAAATAAAACACTTAGACAGCTCGTAGAAATAAAACGAGTTTTACCAACCTCGTTCGCCGGGCGTGAGATAGTATCGCGAAAGTATACAGACCAACCTACTTTTCTATAGGTGTTGTAGTACTATAGCTCATTCGCTTAGGACAGTGTCGCGACCAGCGTAACTTGACCTCAATGCCCCATACACGCACGTACGGGCGCGTACTGTCTGTAACTCAGGTCGTGACACTATGTTAGCGAATGAAGTATACCATGTATAATGAATCCAATTTATTTGCCCGACAAAAACTCTTACCCCATCCAATTACATGCTAATCAGACTTACAATTACAATAAATTGCGTGCGCATACCACACTTTTACTGGTTTCATGAATTTTTCACACCGAAAAAAGTTTTGCAGCGCAACCAAGCTAGATGTCTTCGTAACATGCCAACATTCTAAATTCAAAACTGCTAAAACGTGCCAACCGCGCATTTGTTATCATTATCATGAATCATGCTGTAGATGCGGCTCGCTAATTTATTTGGTAAATGAATAGTTGGATAACTGTCTGTTTTTATGCGGCTCTGGTAACTTAGTGGCAGAAGTAACTGTCCATCTTTATTTGGTCTATGGACTCGATATACCAAAGTTAGAAAAGTTAGAATTTCGTTGCTGTTGTTGTTTAGAATGGTGCCTAAATAGTATAAACTATATTTATGTGCATATTTTTGGTGTCCATTTGTATTGATTTCTGTTATTGTTAAGTTTGTCAATAACCCGAATCAGATGTTAAATGTACCAAAACGTAAAATCGATAGAATAGCCACCCCAAGCGACCCTCCAGAATACTTTTATGCAATAAACATCATTACCGGCTCTCTAGCAGAACTCATCTTTACTGTTACAAAATAAAGTTGACTTTCAACTACCAGGCAACCATGAACCAGAGAAGCATTCATAAGTGTTTCGTAATTATAATATGACGCGTATCGAATAGTGCACACACCGAATTAAAACTTACTTACAATGGGTTAGGGTTGGTAATCGCGTGTAAGCTGCAAGGAAAAACGATACAAAAACAAATAATGTTGAAAAGAGTAGATAATAAACGCCACAGCAAGTGGTCGTGAACATGTGGGCTTTCCGACAGAAATATATTATTTTATTTTTATTTATTTTGTTGTCAGGTTAAGTTGTCTCGTTGAAGATAGAATTGGTGCATTAATAACTCTCATTTATGGGACACATAATACATATTTATCAAAACGTGTGACTGGCAAAAATATGCGTTTGAAACCAATTTGTTTAGTTGTTTAAATTAAATACATAGGTAGTTCGTTCGTTTATAGGTATTTAAAATCAGTTTTTCTAGAAGGCCAAAATAAAACCTAGAACGAACGACTCAAAAGATATTGTTTTTATTGCTACAAAACGTTCAGAAACCTTCA
The DNA here is from genome assembly GCA_029255805.1 of Keiferia lycopersicella. Classification (NCBI taxonomy): domain Eukaryota; kingdom Metazoa; phylum Arthropoda; class Insecta; order Lepidoptera; family Gelechiidae; genus Keiferia; species Keiferia lycopersicella. The sequence goes on along the minus strand of JARACZ010000004.1, from coordinate 11,615,916 downwards.
TCATCCGCTTGCTGTCTACGACTGCGTAAATTGTGACTTGTGAGCTCAATGCATTTTTCAGAAGGATCTAATAGATAACCATTGTGAAGCCATGAAAACTTCGTCGCAACACCATAAAACTTGTTTGTGAGGCACATACATAAACACCGCCAAATACCAACCAACATACCAAGCAATAGCTAAACAAAAATACGCTTCTTTCATTTTGTACTAATTTTAATTTATAGTTGGTGACTGAAGAATTCTGCAACAGGTTTATTCGGTCCTTGTGTGACGCAGTGTCCTATACAAAAAGCTTACTCATGATTGATTCAAGTAGTATATTCTTTTTTCTGCATTTAGTTCTGGATTGGGCTTCATTTAGGTCATTTACAGAGATCCTTTAAAAATAATAAGGCAATAATTATTAAAATTTGAACTTAAACTACTTTACAATTTGAAATTGCTCTGAACTGTACCTAGGCAACGCGTAGGCACAGTTTGTTGGCGCTTGCGCTCACTCAACTTTCAACCTCTGGAAACATTCCCTTGCTCTGAGACAGTGACTTGTGTTCTCAAGGCGAACTGCATACCGACTGGAGGCTCTGGAGGTTCTTGCCTAGATTTTTGAGCTTAGTATTTTGTTTACTGACTTAAAATTCGTAGCTAAAATACCAAATGGGAAGTGATGATTGATTAGGTACACATATAAACCTGTTTATGAAAATAAAAACGAGTATTGGTCCAAATATAAGGTGTAAAAATATGAGCTGCAAATATTTTAATGAAACTAAACAACTTTTACAAAGAAAAGAAACATAGGTCAAAAAAAGAAAAATTTTTTGGACCTCCCAGACAAATTGGTTTGGTGGATTGCTAATTTTATATGGGAGGCTATGGGAGACCATTTTCTTTTTATATTTCGAACTATGTTCCTTGGGGAAAGTTGTTCAGTTTCAGGGGCTGATTCAGGCCTTAAAACATTTGCAGCTAATATTTTTACACTCTGTATTTAAGCGCCAGAATCATTTCGTTATGTTGAACGAAACGGCGAAGATCCGATTAGAATAAATAATTATTCAAGTTAAATTATAAGATAATAATAAATAAGCTCTCTATATCAAAAAATCCTATGCATTAATTTATTTACACGGATGCTAAACATTTTATTTCCGTCGTGTAACAGAAATAATGAAATAGTTATTTTTTGTGGTAGGTATTGCATATCAGCAATGCACTGTTTGAAATTGATGGTCCCGGGGCCGAAATCGTAGAATCCATTAAAAAAATTGTTTTAGATAAACAATAAGATTCGACATAACATAATTCCTTATTGCACAAAAAGAAGCAATAGTAGAAAAACACAAAAAAAGAAACAGTACAACAAGGCGGCCTAAATGCTAGGTTGCATTCTCTACCAATCAACCTTACGGTGGAAGAGAAAAAGCGACAATGGAAGCGAGAATCTTATTTCTAACAAAATAAAATCTTCTATTAAAAGAAAACTGCTCAAGATTTGTTTATTTATTTAATACTAGAAAGTGCCCGCGACTACGCCCGTTTTAACCCCGTAGCATCCTACAGGAACATTTTTTCAGGATAAAAACTGTCCTATGTGTTTATCCAAGTTACCCTCTATCTGTGTCCCAAATTTCATGAAAATTGGTTTGGTAGTTTTAGCGTGAAAGAGTAACACAAACAAACTTACATACTTTCGTATTTATAATATTACTAGCGGCCCGCCCAGCGGCTGCGCCCGCTGTTACTTATTTTCCCCCTAGGAATGAAATGTTTTCCTGGGAAGTACTTTACATAAAAACCTTCCTCTTTGATCATTCTAAATTGTAGTTTAAAAATACATACAGACAGGAAAAGCGAGTTTGCTTTATACTATGTAGTGATTATGATTAGGATACTTAGAACAAAAAATACATTACAAATAGTCGTTTCGTTGGTCTTGTAATTTTGTTCTTATTTCGGGGACTGCATGTCATATTTCGACATCCAAAGGGGCTGCCCCTGCGTACTGTGCAGCAAGGGAGCGGCGTCGATTCTAAAATTTCGTTTATCGTAGAAACTATGCATGTTACTATTACTTTCTTCGGGAAAGTTGTAGATCTCGAGTGAATCTATATTTCTGATTTATTATTATTATATTATTGTATAATATAATATGACCCGCTTTTTGTACTTAAATAATTTTTTTTCTAAGTAAAGCAATTAGTCTGGTGGTTTTTACATGTCTCTGTGTAGGTAGTTTGATCTCCTTAATGTCCTTGATCTCCACAGGGAATCCGGTTGACGACCGGTGTGGCTCAGTGGTAGTGCAACTGCCTGTGACACAGAAGGTTCCGAGTTCGATTCTCAGTGGGTCACTCACAAAGTTGATATTTATCACTTTGTGAATTTGTTTCCAGTCTAGTTAGGATATTGCGGGCTGAACCACCCGATTGTCCGTAAGAAAGATGGTTCCGTTACTTAGACGGCGACCGTATTTTTACGACCGTTAACACTCTGCCTACCCCGTAAGGGATAAAGGCGTGATATATGTATGTATGTGAGAAATGAGCTAAAGAACTCGTTTGCCAGAATCGCCTAGTATTTGTAATCACGCCGGGGCAGCCGCCGGCGCACCGTCCCGTCACAAACATTTGGCGTGCTTCCCACTCGATAGCGACAGGGCTGGCCCGTCTAGCTATCGGTTCATCGGGTCGTTCGTCGACTTGACGTCATTCTCCTTGACTTATCCCGTTCTCTGTCGGGGTCGGCCACCTACCCTAGGGGATTTGATGTGGAACCAAGTTTTTACAATGAGCGACTGCCATCTCACTTCTGCAACCGAAAGTCACATTCAGAGATCATCTGAATTCAATTTTTATTTAAATGTGGTTTTCATCACGATGTGCGTCAACTTGATGCCTTACACCATAAGCTAGCAATTATAGTTTTATATCTAGGCTAAGCCTAATGAGTTCTGTCTTTGTCATGTTGCACCTTTATTGACTTTGCCTCAAATTTGGTCAGATCAGTTAATTTCAATCATTATCCAGCGCCGTTCTTGTCATAGAATTAAGTACAGGCTTCTCTTTCATCTCTTGATACGACAAAATCCCCAAAAACCTCAATAAAAAACAACATTCTGTCAAAACATTTATAATTATGACTTTCCAGGGCCCTAAGTCGGCTAAATGAAAATCGTTTCAGTTGGATATCGATTAGATCTCAGTTGGATGATTTCAGTCATTTCGTAGTCTGCTAACAGTTTAAAGTATAGAAAATTCACAATCGTTACAATGACAAAAAATAGCAGACTTGGGGCCCTGTTTGCTTCATTGTATTTATGAAAAAGAACTTCTTGCCAAGTGTAGCTTAGACCTATCCCAATTTTCTTAGAATTCAAGTAAAGCTACAATTTTCTTCACAATCAATCAACACTTAATCCCATCCGAAAGTAATAAATTATTTCACCTAAGTTGTACCACCCCTGCTCGGCTAAGACAATCCCGCGACCCCTGTGCGCCGAGGGTCGGACGCGCATACCTTCCGCTAGGTCTGCGCTCCTGGTACAACCCGTGACGTTTCTATCCGACCGTTCGCCTCGGACACGAATGTGTGAGCAAGTTTGAGATAAAATTAGATAAAAAATATCAGCTTCATGGAATAAAACTTAGATAAGGAAATAAATAAGAAAATAGTGCGATGCAAGCAATAAAAAAGTAAAAACAAATATTTGCGATATCGATAATAAATCAAATTTCCACAAGATCTTGTGATACTCGTAATAGTGGTTCTAAGTTGCTATGTAATGTAGGTATCTGTCTGTTCTGTCGTACCGTCTGTTATTGAATTCTGCTAAAAATCTGATTCTAACATTTACTTCCTAATCAATTTAGCTTTGGAGCAGAATTTATGCCGCTTTGCTTAGTGATAAATTATTCTGATGATGAAAGAATTGAGACTGAAATAATAATAAATTTATTTGATTTCCTCAATAAACATGATATAATATGAACATGAATACTCAACATTGTGCACAAGATTTGTTTGCAGAGGCTGGTACCTAAATTAGGAAAGCCTCAACCTTCAGAAATATCATCAAATTAGATTACCGTTACTAATACCATCGAGTCCAAACTAGACTAATAATAAATGCATTTGGTACCGGTACCAGATTGTCGTAACAAATTGCTAGTATTCTTGTCTTCGAATAAAATTAACGATTGAATAAAATTTCCTATGCTTTTTTTTATTATAAAGTTAGTATATAGACAGAGCATATCTATTACATCATTTTACATATTGCACCCATAATGATTTTTATCGATAATTAGGTAACTTCATTCTGGTAAAGTTTTGATTAATATTGGCAGTGTATATGACATTGCAATTGCCCAGTGGATTATCCTTGGCAAAAGCACCAACAACAGGCTTACGACCTGGCGGCTTGCGAATACTATCGGAGTTCAGAGCCAAAATGCTTTTGTGATCTGCCTTCCATTTTGTAGAAACGAGAGTTCCCTTTTAATGTAAACCGCCCTTTCTCTAAATCACAGCAAACCCAGAATAAATCCCAGAATCGATAGCATCATAATTCTCCTTGCCTGATCCCGTTTCTGTCGGGGTGTGCTACCTAACCTAGGGGATTTGACGTGAACCAAGTTTTTACACAGCGACTGCCATCTAACCTCTGCAACCCGATGACTAACTTCGCCCGAATCCTAGGTAAAGCCACATTCAGGTAAAGTCACATCCAAAATATCATCTAAATCAAACTTTATGTGAAAGTGGGTTTTGTCACCTTTGTTCCCATTTCTCTAAAATCTGGTTTTTTTTCAGTATTATTCCAGTGCAGTTTACTGATTAATTATGTTTATTATCTACATATAATTTTATCTCTTTTATCACTGTTGTTTTTTATCTTCTTTGTATTTTTATATATTTGTTCCGGATATTCCGGGTATTTTTTTTCGATATGCATTTATTTATTCGGCAAACAAAATGTACTTACCAACACATTATGTGTTGTGTTTCGATAAAATCGCTTTTAGTTGGAGTGCCTAAAATTCTCGCGCCACAATTTTCAATTTCGCAAATGCAAGCTTAAAATTTCGTATAAAATTCACGCTTTTGCTCTCACCGCTTTTCATACCATTTCAACCTTATTCACTAGGTTTTAAGGTATAATTTTGTATGTTGGTTTTTGTATAGGGTGTTATACAAGGGCCTGCATCCCCGGGGAATGTTTGAACAAAAAATATTGTTGACTTTGCTTTTACGTTCGTCGAATATATTTGCATTGGTATCGTAGTTTTTGATAAATATCACACTTTTCGGAATAATAAAATGGAAAATGTCTGTTTCAAAATTCCAGGTACCGATTTTAGTTTATTCCATAACCTTTTCAAGAGTAGTTTTAGTGTGAGCTCCGTCACGTATTTTGCGCAAGTTATTTATATCAGCTTGTAACTTAAAACCACTACTTATTCAAATCACTTTAATTTATCGATAAGCTGCTCGAGACGAGCACTATCGTACGCCACATCCGTCCGATATCCGATGACGCTTCTTGAATACCTACCATCTTCTTCTGTTACCTTAGTACTTTTTTGTATAACACTGTCACTTTCAAAACGTCCTTTATTTAAATAGTTCTTAGCGATCAAGCTCTTTCGAACCTTATTTGGTCTGTCTTAAAGATAAGTTTTTGTATTCCTATTACAAGATTGTTTATCTTTGTTTTTATTTAATTGTATTCACAGCTTTAAGTGAGATTCCATTCATATTCACATCTACAGACGCGTTCGTTATCGTACGTGCCTTTGCTACGTTCTTTACTCTACCGCTGTGTTATCAAGCATGCTTATAAATACAAAAATGTTACTTGGTCTAGAACTATTTTGTAATTAATTTCGATGCTTGCTTGAAAAACCGAGTTGCGTGCGATAGCGACTACTTTTATCGAAACCGGTGTACTATTATCGCTTAATGCTAGACTAGACTGAGACCAAGTCTCAACATACGACGCGATGAAATAGAACGTCAGTCTATTTATGCTACTCTGACCATGCAACTAGACGTGCAGCTATTTCAATCCTAGATACAATAGGGACACTATTAACTGCCCTAGATTTTGATACCGTGAATAGTAATAACCTCTACGCCGAATTATCAAACAACTATGCGACAAAAACTAACCACATTTTTATTAAACACTAAATGAACGATTTTCAGTAAAATATCGATTTTTCCCCGTAGCTGAAACGTTTGGCAATTAGCCAAATTTTTCGAGGAAAATTAGTTTAGCTTCTTTGGTCGGAAAATCTAGGTGCATCCGGGTCATTCGGCGTCGGATAAACCCTTTTCTTCAGCGCGCGTGATACTAGGCGAACAGCGGACTCGAGGAGGTGTATCGGAGCGCCAAGCGGCGTTCTAGAGCTAAGTGCGAAAGAGACAGACGTATAGTTGGAATGCTGGCGGTGGAACGTGACGCCGCGGTGAAGGTCAACTGATAGGAAACGTAGATTAGGGTAGGGTACGAGGATGTAGAGACCACAAAGTTGTAGATAGAGTAGAGACTAACGTAAACAATTATTATCTTATTGTTAATATCATAACTGCAACAAATGAGCTATTTTGAGTTTTCATATACATGTGTATTTCTCTGCTGCTTGATACTGTTCTTTTCTTTAATAGTTATCGTTGTTGAATGAACCTACAGATTAAGTATGACAACTGCTTGGACGCAGATTTTAGAAAGACATCTTGTACCTAGTTGGTTTGGTTTTGATAGTTTATCTCTGACCGCGTCAACTACTCTGTGAATTAACAACTGTGCGATAGAGACAAACGTATTGGTAAGAGCGAGAGGACAATACCAGCACGTGCTTCCTTCCATAATCCTCTTTTTGCGTTCGCGCGCTGCCTGCCGCTCGGATATTACATCTCATTGTGGGAATTCGTTTCGTGAGAAATAGCTGTTTTTTATAGTTTTTATTTTTTATTTTGCGATGGCACTTATTTTTTATGCTAATTCAGAGTTTGGGCTGTAGCAGAATTAATTTAATTGATAAATGATTTTAATTAACAAAGTGAGGATGGTCGTGCAGCTAATTTAAATTATTAACCGTTTGAAATAAATTCACAAAATGAAGCTATCAATTCTATACTTATTATTAGCTAAACTATCTACCTAATTCACTTCTAAAAGCTTTCTTAGATACTACCTATTTCAAGCCTTATCGAACATAATCATCAAAATCATCATCATCATCGTCGTCAATAACACCTTCAATACCTTCATTTATGTGGTTTGGACATTTTAATCCTTTTTGAATAAACTCACCAACACATTCTATGATTCTATCCTCTCTTCTTACTGATTTAGGATGAACCGAAGTGGACGCAACACACCAACGAAAAAATATTGTTTCTCTTGGATTGATTAGAAAAAGCTTAACCTGGGAAGTTTATTCTATTTTTTTAAAACATTGCTCAAATGTTTTTATACTTACCCAAAAAGTCAAAAGTTTACCAAAAACCTCTCATTTTTTCTATTCAAAGTGCGACTTACGTTACAATTTACAAAACAACACTATTTCTACTAAAATCATACTAGGAGTTCAAAGATCTTTGGAGGTTAAAGTTTTACAACCTTACAACCGAAATACATGGCCGATTGCGAACGCGGCATCGGCTTATAATAACGTCCCATATAAATAACAATTTAAATTAGTCGTATCGTAACCGGTCCGAACCAGTTTCCCCATCGGTTATACAATCAGCTGGGCTTCGGTTCACAGGAGGACTTTATTGCTGAGCTCCTATCAGGTTTAGTAACGAACGAAATGCCTTTACTAAAATTTTATGTTCGAATAAATTTTTGGATGAAGATTTTTATACAGAGGTTAGTTAGGAATCAGGACACTATTAATTGCAGTGCAGCTGATTTCATGACCATCCTGAAATACCTATGTGCCTCCTTGTTGCACATAAAAAATAATATAGGAGTGAGTGTTTTGACGCCATCCAAATACTTACGGCGTGACGTCATACTTCTAATTCTTCAAACAAAATACCGTATTAGATCGTTTTAAAAAGTAGCTCATTTGATCTATACTACTTTTTACCTTTTCAATCTCAAGTAAGGATGGTGTCAATATTAAATTTTAACTATCGCGGTTGTTTACACTATTCCAGTTTACCTGTAATCATGACGCTTGCAACAGTGTCGAAATATCAGGAACTCAAAACAATAAAGAAATTCGATTACCACAACAACAAAAAAAAATCTCAAAACGCAATAAATTCGTCGGTAAGAACCCGTTAAAATCATGACTATGAATGATTCAAATATTGGCAGCGTATGTAACTGATCACAGGCTGCATAGTCGATCGGCAGTGATCAGTTATCTGTGCTAAATATGTTGCTATCTATCCAAAATTGTCTATCCTTAACTGAAGTGCTCTACTACAACTACAACAGCCATCTTAGCCTACTGCTGCCGGCTGCCCCCCCTATTTGTGGAGTGTGTGCCATATTTAAAAAAAAATGTGGAATCTACGATTTCGGCACAAGGGCCATCAAATCTACTCCGAATCACATGGTGGGGAGCACGGGCTCAACAGAAAACAATAGAATGGTTGTTCAAACCAGCCCAATCACGCGCTTGGGCTTAGGAGTTATTCTGGGAAGAACGTATCGGAATAAAGCCATACTCCACACGTTTGCCCGCATTTGTGACCTCTGCATCCCCTTGTCTTATAGAGAAGTTTTCTATTTAGTTTCATCAAAAAACCCAACAGTATGCGTTCTGGAGCGTAGTGTATATTGCCGTTTTCTAAAACCTTAAGTCTTAGTGTTATGCGCGACTCCTACTACCTACCTTCTAACCCCAAAATAGTAGTTGGTATTGCTTTTACTCACCCACACAGGGAGATATTGAATGACGAAGCCGACGTGTTCAGCGCGTGGCAAGACGCTGTTTACGTGTAGGTATTCCTTTGCAGAAAATGTCTGACGAAGACATATTCATTCGGCCTACCTTTGACGATGGAAAACTAAATAGGAATTAGTGACGCGGCTTACAATTTTACAACTTTTGATTTTAATATTATTCCGAATACTGCCTTTATAAAAACCTTATTAATTTAGCTTCTAACCAGTAGATAGGTTTCGGAATCAATATCGTCGTTAACGATGACGTTGATAGCTGATGAAACAACCTGGACCTTTTGTCTTCGGTATTTCGGTACGGCGACTAAGGGACTCGAGAGTATTGGTGTATTACAATTTGTAGGCGACAGGCTGACAACCTGTCACTATAGTGATACACATGTTTTCTGAAACAACCTTGAAAAACAATCCTCAAAAATGTCAGACGTGGCGATAGCGACCGTATTCTTACGGCTGTTAACGCTCTGCCTACCCCGCAAGGGATAAAGGCGTGATATATGTATGTTTGTATGTATTTCGGTACTTACTCATTTTTTCAGTTTAAATGCTGACTATGTAATCAAGGATTACCCTAATTGGGTACAAGCGGCTCATCGTCGAGGACGAAACTCACAAGAGTTGTCGCAAGACACTCGTAAGACCGATGCCTCGCAGATTTGCATTCTAGATTTCATCTGAACCCTATTATATCTTTATAAATGTCTGAATGTTTACTATTTTGTAGAAATATCCTCAAGATATTAATTTCGAATACTTGATGTTTTATTCTAACACTACATACCTATTGATATAAACTTTTTGTTAATAAGCTAATACAAACGAAATAACCGGAAACAAATTGTGGCATCGGTGGCGTGAACTTTTTCCGCTTGTTTCGTTTGTATTAGCTTTCTAACAAAAAGTTGATATTATAAATGTCTGTCTGTTTACAAGAATCCTTTGGTATAGGTACTTGCACAAAAAATCACTAGGTAGTTACATACCTACCTACATCGAAACTTATCAATTCGTTTTGTCTATGTCTCGTTTGCCAACGCAGCGCTTAGCTTGCTAGTTCCTTATGAAGTTCTGCGCCCTAAGTCTGCTAAATGAATATTGATTCAGTTGGATGTCGATTGGATCTCAGTTGGATGATTTTGGTAGTTTCGTAGTCTGCTAACAGTTTGAAGTATGGATCATCACAATGGCAATTGAATGATAGTTGAGTTTCGATAGCGTTACAATGACAAAAAATAGCAGACTTGGGTTGGGGCCCAGGTTTCTCAAATATTTTTTTCAAGATTTCTTTCTAGCGACAATGGGTCAGAGTGGGGCTATTAGTTTTGTATACAAGCATCTACTCTTATATTATACATACGCTTACACAAATCACGCCTTTATCCCTTGCGGGGTAGGCAGTGCGTTAACGATCGCAAACTTACGGTCGTTATCGCCTCGTCTGACAAGTATTGAGGGCTTTTTCAGATGATTCGTGATCTGTTGTGACAGGTTGTCAGCCTGTCGCCTAAAAATTATAATACACATACACGCCTAAAGTTTAAGTGATACACATGTTTTCTGAGACAACCTTGGAAAACAATCCTCAAAAATGTCAGACGTGGCAATAGTGACCATATTCTTACGGCCGTTAACGCAACCTACCTACCCCGCAAGGAATAAAGACGTGATATATGTATTTATGTTCCCCCAAGGGCCTCTGTTAGATCCACTCTCCTTTATTATATCTGACTAGATAAGTAGATTTTTCCTGCGAGTTATGCGTATGCTGGCTGTTATTCCGCTGTACAAACAACTTGATGTTTCGGAATAATGATTTATTCTATTATAAATGCAAATTTGATTTTCGTCTATGGATGGATACGATGACGAGTGAATGACTGCGGTTTTCCTCGTAAATAAAGTACATATTGGAGCAACCTGTATCTAAGCGTTACTTAAACCATATTTTCCTAAAAGCGCTTTACAAACAAATTTATATTTATAACTTTACCAAGAGCTCAAAGGCAATTAAGCAAAATTAATTGCACATGTGTGTGTAACACGTGTTGCGCGTTGCAGGCACCACGTCATTCTGTTGTCATTTCGCCACAGACGCGGCGCAAGCGGCCATGACGGTGGGCGTGGCCAACGTGCTGTGCGACGATCGCTCCGCCCCCATGGCGTGGCCGGCGCCGCCCGCTCCCGCTCCCCCCGCACCGCTCTGGCAGTACCCGACTGGTAAGCCACACCTCTTTTAACTCATGCTCGCCTGGTAGCTACGCGCCAACTGCATTGCGAGACCGCCGCTTTGAGCCGACTGCTATCGAAGCTATACCGCCAATTTCGGAATAACGCTTCTCTGCTCATGCTGCTTTGGTAGTGGCATTGCAACTGAATTTGTCCGGTCAATAGTCGTTGGAACTGGTTTCGGTTAGCCAGCTAAATTGGGTGGGTGGTGCGTTGTGAGGCGATTGTTAGCAGAACGCGCTCTCCGTAAATGGGCGGGTTATAATGTCGCGGCGCGGAGCTTTGTTTTCATTCTGTATTCCACGCCGCTCAGTTGTAATTGAAATAATTAACTGTAATTTTATTACATTCGTACAATTAATACGTAATTTCATACAACAATTACGTGTGCACCAATCATGAACGTAGCAAAACAATACACAACCAATCGTCAACCTACCGAACCTACATAATTTGAAGCTGTAAAAGAAATTACTTTTATCTCTTTGTGAATCATAAAGGTAAAAGATACCTATTACACGACAATAATCTAAATATACACGACGATAATCTTGACAGGCCGAACAGCTTCCCTAAATATGAATATTCGTCTGAATATTATTCAGCAACAAAATCTACCGCGCCAAATATCGTCAGAAAATGATAGGTACGCGATCCAAACATTAGATACCTACCTACTACTCTTATTTACCGACAATTTGACCGATTTTACCGACTACCAAAAATAAACGTAGGTATTTCTTAGGGAAAGTTGTTCAGTTTCATGGGCTGATTCACCCCTTAAAATATTTGCAGCTAATATTTTACACCCGGTAGATCCATTATATGAAGTTAGTTTTATCGTATTGATTGAAAACGTAAGCTCATAGATTTATTAAACATTAAATGAAGAAGATGAGGGTACTTTGATAACAATCAAAACGTTCTGGTTTTCAGCCTTAACTCTGGCCGAAAAACGCGAATTTTAACTTTTGCGATTTTTTCATGGCAACTTTATCAAATAGTGTTTTAAGTCCCATAGTCTTGAAGTAGTAGGTAGGTAACTACTAAAAATAGTTTCGTCACCTTTTTTGAAGATTTCGAGAAATGGTTTAGAAAATTACTTACTTTTTTCGGGGTGGTTTCTAAGCTGATTTGGCCTTAACATTAACCAAAGTCCGGGGTCTTACACACAGATAATATTCCCAATTCCCATTTGATTGATTACCTATCAAGAACTGAGTAAATTCTTGAGCAAAAAGACGACTGATGTGGCGCAGTGGTAGTGCGACTGCCTTTGACGCAGAAGGTTCCGGGTTCCATTCTCGGTGGGTCATTCACAAAGTTGATATTTGTGAGTGATATAACTTTGTGAATTTGTTCCCAGTCTGGTTAAGACACTGCGGGCTGAACCACCCGATTGTCCGCAAGTAAGATGGTTCCGTGTTTCGGATGACACGTTAAGCCGTAGGTCCCGGTTGCTGTCTATGACCACTTAGACAGCGGTCGTTACACAACCATGTCAGCAGCCTGCTACTTGTAGAAGGCGGTTGAAAAATTCTGTCACTAGTGTTCATCGGGACGTTGGACGACTCGGTGTTCCACACGAATAGAGAAAAGATTCAACTTCTACTTCTTCTATCATGTGGGAGGCCAAACTTATTAACGACCCGATGAACCCTTTCGTATTATCGTGTCAGCTTGCGTCTTCCAATAGGACCTGGTTCCCAAGCCTGTTTTGTCATTGTAACGCCATCGAAACTCAACTGTCATTCCATTACCATTGTGATTATACTTAAAACCGTTACCAGTCTACAAAAAACTATTAAAATCATCCAACTGAGATCCAATCGACATTCAACTGAAACTATTTTCATTTAGCAGACTTAGGGCCCTGTAGCCAGCCCATAAGCATAGACTGATCATTTTATTTTTATTATACCAATTCACTCTTTAAAAGATCCGTCAGTCAAGCTTAAGATGAAGATGAAATCCAATCCGTTCCTTGACGTCCCAACTTTTTGTTTATGTTATAAAAAGTTCGTTCTCAGTCAATTTCATTCAATGGCCAATGATTCGACTCGCTTCCTTTAGGAATTGTGATGTTCAATTTACACTTTAGAATAATGACTAAGGTTTTTTTGGTAAAAATTATGTAAGTTAAGTTTCATACATACATATATCAAGCCTTATCCCTTGCCGTTAACGGGCGTAAAAATGCGATCGCTATTGCCACGTCTAACATTTTTGAGGATTGTTTTCCAAGATTGTTTCAAAAAACATGTGTATCACAATAGTGACAGGTTGGCAGCCTGTCGCCTAAAAATTGTAATACACCAATACCCTCGAGTCCCTTGGTCGGCTCTTACGACACCCACGGGAAAGAAATGGGGTGATGCTATTCTAAGCCGGCATCACACTGAGTGTTTCATAGTTAAGTTTCATAGTTTGTTCTTATTGAGTTAATTTTAATGGCGTCATTGTGTAACAGTTTAATTAAAGCCTATAAATGGTTACGCCAGGATATCTCAGACTGCTAACAAAGCTTTCGATGTACTAGAAACCGGCGAATAAAACTTTCGGAAGACAGTGATATCGCTGAAAGGTTTTTCGGCGAACCGTTCTGAGCTCGCAGAACACACTTAGCTCTATTTCATAAAATTTAGCTTGATACCTGTGACGTCTGTCAGTTTTGCTATGACATAAGGTCCATTTTCCTTTGTTTACTTCTCCTTTTAGTGTGGACCTGTCAAACATCACGGGTATTCAAGCTATAAGTATTTTATGCGCTATAGCTACCTACTTATCTCTAAATCATACCTACAGAAAAACAACAACCATGGACCCACACACAACCACAACCATGTCAGAAGCCTGCTACTTGTAGAAGGCTGTTAAAAATTCTGACACTAGGATTCACTGGGTCGTTGGACGACTTGGTGTCCCACATGTAAAGACCTACAGAAAAACTCGTTTCAAAGTGAATTCAGCTTGGTGTTTCATTTTGTGGTGTACCTTACACTTTTTACGACACCCTCTGGTAGAAATAGGGTACGTAATAGGTACATACATACATATATCACGCCTTTATCCCTTGCGGGGTAGGCAGAGCGTTAACAGCCGTAAGAATACGGTCGCTATCGCCACGTCTGACATTTTTGAGTATTGTTTTCTAAGGTTGTTTCGGAAAACATGTGTATCACTATAGTGACAGGTTGTCAGCTTGTCGCCTAAAAATTGTAATCACCAGATTTATTCGCCCAAAACTCATTTATCGGCTACGTCTCGCAAAGTTCAGCCATAGAAATACTATTATCAGATTTCTGCGTTTAGACTTCTTTGCGTTGTAAGAGGGTAGGTACCTGGAATATAATCTCGAATTAACTATTTTTAAATAATTTATAGCTTGTACCAAATTTTACACTTGACCGTGTCATAAAAAACGGTTTAGTTTAATAGTGTCCATCTTTCATACACATCCCGGCCGGTGGAAACGGGCCTGTCGCTTCCCAACCATAAATAAAAACCTAAAAAGTAAAAGAATAAAAACACATTTATCGACAAACCGGAGTCATCACGCGAACAGCCCTAATCTTAGGCGCTCCGCCTTCTAAATCCCGCCCACTTTCTCGCTGCGACCAATCACCGTAAAGCGCGCCTTGGAAGGCGGGCCTTGATCTTAGCCGCCTCAAGTGTTATAGTGTTGGGAATTAGTTTTTTGTGTTCACGTATTTTATTATGGCGCCGTTATAGCATTATAGCGATTAGCGGTTGCCGTTACGTTTTAAAATTTGACATCGCACGCGATTTTTAAAATGGCGTATTTGTATACTACACTACATGGGGCTGGAATTGATCGGTTAATTACTTAATAATGTACCTACTAGATATCTTGTGTTATGTTGTAACGCGAACATTGTAATGAACATCTTGGTACATACCTATCCTTTCTAAACAATGTAATTAGGTAACCACGTACATTACCTAGTAATCAGTTAACTCTATCTTTACTTTTACCTTTTTCTAAGTTACTATGTTAGAATTAACTTACCTACTATTGTTTGTTGCGAGGCGCAATATTTTTGGGAATGACAATGAAAATGACACAGATCTGTTTTCATATTGCCTTTCTGGCTCCGGATTGAATCCGAAAGTCCCCAGTTTGATTCCTGGATTAGGTAGGTACCTACTTATGCTCAATGTGCAAGGACCGCTGTTTTCTTGCCAAAGGGCCGCCACGCGAATGGGAATTTGATCAAGGAGCGGAATCAATTGAGTGATTTATCGGTCAAATCAGCTCACCGATCTGTATCGGGAACATTCTTCGTGACCGCGTGTATGGCGCTGTGTATAAATGCTACAAATTGCTCCTCATTTTTAGAATCTACTTGCTTTCAGGCTATCAGGACCCGTGATTGGATCCCTCCTCTTTTCAATAAGTTTTCGGCTAGTCACTTGTCTCTGAGGAATTTGATATTAGTAATGGTTCTGAAAATAATTTCGGAAAGTTCCGCCTCTATATCTTTCCATAGAGATTTGGCGTGAACATGAAGGTCCTGATCATACCCACCAACTTAATGTGTCAAAAGCGTCGTGACGTTACCATCGGTAGAGCGGATTTCCTTATCATTATGTAGCTAACATATTCATTCATTCATTCATTCATTCACTCATTGAGTCGCGCAGTAGATACGATAGTTAAGCTACAGACCTGGTTTCAACTGCGCATGAGTTGCTTTCGCATTACCTAGGGATATCTTGTCAGCGTGATGACAACTGCACTACTAGGTACTTATAGTCTGTAAGTTTATGTACCTACTTAATCTTTTTTAAACAAATTCTGTATGAAACTGACAGTTCAGAAGTGTCACTTTCATACAAAGTTTGTTTACAAAAAGATAAGTACCTAAACTTACAGACTATACATGATGACCACGAACACTCCGCCAAGGAAATATGTTCTCGTTTTTTTCACCAGTTTCTGCCCCGTTGTCGTGTTTGAGTGCAAATCAGGAAAACCAACAGACAAGCCAGTAGTGTCTTAGGTACCAGTTCGTAACCAACCCAATACATCTTTTTCCCTGTTGGGTATAGTGGGTTTATTTTCGTATCAGTTCTCTTTAGTCTCATTACACTTGCCCATAAATGATTCATGGTAGCCGGCACTTATGAATGCAAGGAACTGCGCCGCACGCCACCCTTTAACGTCTCATTGGTATGCACCGCGCGCACCGAATTATGCGTCCCTGGTCGATTAAAGCGCTTGCTTTCAAGTACGCGCATAAAAAAAAATACAATTGACGCATAAACGCAATACGTGAAAATATACTTTTGCCAGGAAATTCACATGGAGTGAGGTCAGGCACTGTGTATAGTAAGATTTACATGACCTGACTAGACCATGCGGCTTTCGTAACTATCACGGATTTACCTACAGATGAAATGATAATTCAATCTGATCATTAACTTAAATACCTAGTTCATTTGTATAAATACCTCACGCTATTCTCTTTTAAGATATAAAGAAAAGTAACATACCATATACAGAGTAGGTACTCAATACAACTGATACTGACTAAATTACTGTAGGCACTCAAAAAGTGAGTAAGCAGTCAAAAAAGTTTAAATAATTATTCATCAGTCTTAAATATGCATTGTGTGGTCTCATTATAATGGTATTGATTGGTTCACAAACGTTCAATTCCCATCGAAAATGTGGACATTCTTGTACCTCTGGCGGAAGTGCGCACTTGGAATACAAAATGCGTACTTTGTATGCGCAAGACCACACGTAACTATTCAGAGAATGGGTTGATTTATCAAAGTCATTAAATTGCTTCGCTACCAGGACGACAGGACTTAATATTAAAGACAAATATTTATTTTTCCAGCGCAAATGTCCATGGAGAGCATGATGGTCGGTGGCGTCGGGATGGGCGGCGTCGGCTCGGTCGGCGGCGGCGTATCTTCCGTCGGGGGCTTCCAACTCGTCAGAGAACCTACATCTGGAGCCCTGCTCCTCCTTCCAGCACCTCCAGACCTCCCACACACGGTCGTCTGGGGAGGCATGCCTTATTCTTCTGCTCCGTTGTTACTTCCTCCAGCGCCTCACCAGTCCCACCATTTACAACTATTACCAGGAGATATCCTGGCGTCCACTGCGACGTTGCAACATACGCACACGCATTCAACGAGATTAGTAACTCTAGCCCCGGCTCCTGCGCCACAGCCGCATCCACAGGCGCACAAGGCTGATACCAGAAAACCTATGATTCAACAAATGATTACTCCCCACGCGTTGATCAAATTAGAGCCTGAACCGCCCCAAGAGAAACCTCAGCCTACGTTCTCGGCAGAACCAATGCAACAGCCTTTAATGGCTGCGCCGCATTTGTTTTATCAACCTCAACCACAACCTTTCGAGGAACAAGCGTGTAGGAGTCAAGCAACGTCGCCTGCTTCGCCGCCTACCCCACCTCCTGAGGCTTCTGAAGTTCCGGCACACAAAGACGCATCAAATCAAACAGATCACATTGACGATGAAGATGACTCACCAAATCATGCTGATGAAGACGAAAGAGAAGTGGCTTGTGTAGGCGTTGCACACTTCCCTGACGAGAGTCACATAGTTCAACAATCTAGTTTATTACAACCAGCGCCTATAGACAGCGCAGAGGACTCTTCTTCAGAAGCATTGGCTACATCAGCTGTTGTGGGTGCTGTTGAGAAAGCTATAGATGCAATAGAAAGAGACGAAGCCTTAGACAACTCAAGCAGTGGTAATTCAAATGATCTGATCATTGATACTGCAAGCACATCCCCTGTTCAAGTAGCACCGCAATCTGCTAGGCCACTCGTCGATGTCAGTGGTTTGGAACTGCTGTCAAACAGTATTGAACAATTTGAAAGAACCACGCCGAAAACGACCATGCCGAGCTTGGAACCGGTGCCCTTGACGGTTGATACTAGAACTTCAACAAAGTTGAATATCATGATCAAAACTTCTCCAAAATCTCCGCCCAGGACTGATGCGGAACCGCAAAGAAGATTTGAGTTCCCATCAACAGAACCCAGTACAAGTGATCAAAGTAAGCAATCGTTTGACGGTTTAGGTTTGCTATGCGCATTAGCGGAACAAAGAATCATGCAAGAAGTTCAACAATCTCCTAGTACGTCCCGTCCGTTTATAAAGAATGAAATATTAAGTCCCACCGAAAGAGATATGTCGTCTGAGTCGAGAAAGGATAAGCATAGGCACAGAGATGACTCTTCTAATGAAAGAAGAAGAAAGCGAAGTCACGAAAGAGAAGAAAGACATCAACATAAACTAGAGAAAATTCGCAGGAGAGAAAGAGACCGCGAACGAGATGAAGGGCGGAACGGTGGCGAATTAGAAGCTAGTTTAAGAAGAGTGACAGCTTGTCCGTGCGGCACCGTACCCTGCTCACATAAGAACAACGTTCCTTCTGCGCAAGCTCTCGTTAACGCAATAGAAAAAGACATGCGAGAAAGACTGCAGGAACTTGAACGACAGTTTGACGAAAAGAGAGCCCAATTAAACGCATTGACCCCTCCGTTGCCCTTATCAAGCCCTGCTACCCCATCTACCCCAGCCTTATCCCCGGATTCAGACAGAGGTTCCTCCAAGAAAAGAAAAGTTGGAAGGCCTAGAAAAGTTTCAAGCCCCGAGTCGACCGAAACCATAGTCGCTAAAAAACCGAAATCAAAAAGCAGCCTTGTTGGTTATCTGCTAGCGAAAGGAAAGTTGAAGGGTGGAATCTTATGTACAAGAGGCGAGCCTTCAAGAGATGAAGGGAGTCGCACGAGCAAGGTTCGACCAAAGTTAAAGGCTGAACCAATTTTAAAGAACTACTCCGAAGAGGAGGACCACGAATGGAGCCTCAACAGATCGGCAAGTTCATCCATGGAGAGTTTGAACGAAGTGCGACAAAAGAATAGAGAGAAAGTCGATCGATTAGTTAGAAAGCACTCTCGAGATGATCTTCCAGAATTAGAGTTTGCAATGCGTCGTGCTAGTGCATCGAGCGACAGCGAAAAAGAACGACGCAGAGCAAAGAAACGCAGAAAGAGCGTGAAATCGAAAGAGCGGTCAAGTGCCACGGCCCAACAGACTGTACCTTCGAAACCAGTTATCTCAAAATGTACTTTAACAGAGGACAAGATTGATACAAACCCAAGAGTACTTACAGCGATGGGAGGGTTGTTCTACGCAGGAAAACTGAGTGCAGTCACGGCGCCAGACGTTTACGCCATCACGCTGGATGGAGAGAGGGGGAACAAGCCTCATATTCTCTCAAGAGAAGAAACTTTACGAGACGCTGTAAGTATTTATTTAATACCTTTCGTTCACATCGTTTATCTTTGTCAACATCGATTAAATTTGAATAATATTGTCAGACAGCACAAGGACAGTAATCTTTTCATAATTTCCAAACAAAATATGGTAGACTATAGTAGATTACGTACTTAGGTATGTAAGCTATCAATAACAACCGAGGTTTTTTAACGCCCGAGCGGAGCGAGGGCGGTACCTTTCCGAGGTTGTTATTGATGTTACATCCGTGGTACGTATACTGCTTTACATATCGAATGAGAAAAGAGTAAAATAAAGCGATAAATACAAGAAAACGATCCATAAAAGATGATTGTATCGTCTGCTATTCAAATTGCACCACTAAACTTTTTTTTCTATGATTGAAAAATATTGAATTAATATGAAAGAAAAATATCTTAACATAAAGTAGACATTTTTCTGATCGTAGGGATATTAGTAATTTTTACTTTTGTCATTGTAATATTGAGTAATAATTCGACAAACTCATTTATTGAGGTTATAAAAATACAGATTAAAAATATAATTCCTGCGTTCAAGCAGCACAATTCGTAGCGGCCAGTTCGAAATTTAAAATCGTATACAACTAATTGGATGCAACTCCTATTAAAAAGAAGAAGAAATTGATTTTAACTTTTTAATTGCCGCGATTCTATTGGTTCTTTTTCTTGTTCCATATTTAAAATTACTTACAGGCTTAGTTTTAAAACCTCGCCTGTAAGTTGAACTTACAGGTCGTGTTTTTTGTCAGTAATGACCTACTTTCAGAGCATGAGATATGTAAAATACATTACTCACCATCAGGAGTCTTAACCAGTTTGTTCTTTCTTTTTTCCAGATCCTAGAAGTGAGTCCGCAATCAGTATCTGAGTTGCCATCAGGCACTCGAGTGTGCGCGTACTGGTCTCAGCAGTACCGCTGCTTGTACCCTGGTACCGTGGTGGTCTCCACACCAGACCCTCAGGATGACAAGTTTGTGGCTGTGGAGTTCGATGACGGTGACTCTGGGAGGATAGCCATCGAGGATATCAGGTTCTTGGAGCCGAACTATCCTGTTGTAGGTGAGTTTATTCAGTTTATTAATAAAGTATTTTGGCATATTGAGCCTCTGAATGACATGGTCAACTTTAACTTCGTCAGTTTTTAAACCATGGGTTTCGGTTCTGATATGAATGGTTGAAAATTTAAACATCTATCTATTCCCCATTTACTATTTTTGTGTTCAAGACTAAGCAATGATAGTAATGTTTCTAACAATATGTCTTAACAAAGGCATTTTTAAAATTCCAGAGTACGAGAACCCTCTATTCACACTCGGCAAAAGAAGAAGGAACACCAGCGTCACAGAAGACAAGAAAGCAGTCGCATCAACCAGTGAGGTCAAGAATGAACTAGAAGAACAGAAAACAGAAGGAAATGACGATAAACACAAAGACAGAAAGAAGCTCAAGAAACACAGAAAAGACAAAATCAAACGACACTCCAGCGAAGACGACCCTTCATCCATAGATTATGTCAAAAAGAAAAAGAAGAAACACAAGTGCTGCGAAGACCATTGCAAACATCGACGGCATCATAAGAAACACCATAGAAAACATCGCAAAAGACATCATTCCAGTTGCAAGGAACATTCTAGCTCCTCAGGCGATGACCATAATAAACAAAAGTCTTCGTCAGATTACATCGATTCTAACAAATCAAACGAAGATTCTGGTGATTCAAACGACAGGTTGTCAACTCTAGTAGCCATGGAGAAATCTCCAGATGAAAAGATGAAAACTGTTATAAAGAAAGCAGTTTTGTCGAAGAAGGCTTTAGTGAAGACTGCAATTTTGGACTTCAGCAATTTGGGAAAGATTACACTGAAGAAGGAAGAGGATGTGAAAGATAATCTAAAAGACAGCGGAATAGGATTGGAAGAAGAAACGCCTTCGACGTCTACATCAGATGTTATCAAAAAGGTAAATTAGTTGCTTTTGGATAATAATTTGTAAAATATAGGTATGATCTTTTAAGACGTTCAGAATTTTTAAACTACGAATTTTAGTTCTGCGAACAGAAGCGAAGTAAACCGGTCATTTTGTAAGCTTCAAAATAGTTGTAATGTCGTAGTGGGTAAAAATAGTTCTCTACAGGTTCAAGCCGATGTGAGAAAATCATGTAGAGATGAGGAAATCTAATGAATCATATTATTCATCGTAATTTTTTTCTACTTTTCAGAAAGTAAAACGTCGCACAGTATCGTCAACGTCATCAGACGGTGGCGCTGTAAGCGGCGTTAGCAAGATGGCCGCCTTCCTGCCTGGTGGCGCACTGTGGCGGTGGCTGGGCCCTGCCTATAGGAGGACCGTCAAACCAAGGCAGAAGAAATTATTTTACAAATCCATACAAAGGGGAGAGGAGACGCTGCACGTAAGTTATGATATCCTAGTAGAATTAAGTGAGATCTATTGGAAAATTACTGCTTTCTTGAATGGAGAGGCATTGTGTGTGGCAGTGGCTGGGACCATTCCTATGTAATGGAAGTAGGCAATCCCCGTTGTATTAGTACAGTCGCGAATTTTTTAGTTCCACAACCTAACACGCCTCTTTTCAAATTCCAGGTCGGCGACGCAGCAGTATTCCTGTCTACTGGCCGTCCAGACCGTCCCTACATCGGGCGAATAGTGGCGCTGTGGGAAGCCAGGGGTGCTATGGCCGTCAGGGTCAAGTGGTTCTACCACCCTGAGGAGACTACGCCTTTCCAAGAGCAGCTGCAGTACCCGGTAAGGGATTTTTGACCTTCTTTTAACATTTTTGGACTTTCTTTCGACTTACCATTTCACGTATAAAGCGAACATTTTGATTGATTGATTTCTTTCTTTTTTGCAGGGTGGTCTTTTCGAGTCTCCACACACAGACGAGAACGACGTCCAAACGATATCACACAAATGCGAGGTGCTATCCCTCGCGCAGTACAAGGAGCGCATGGGTGACGACCCGGTCAAATACAACACGGTGTACGACAACAACGATGTCTACTACCTGGCTGGGAACTACGACCCCACGCAGCAAACTCTGCGCATGGAGCCAGATATTCCATTC
The DNA here is from genome assembly GCA_029255805.1 of Keiferia lycopersicella. Taxonomy (NCBI): domain Eukaryota; kingdom Metazoa; phylum Arthropoda; class Insecta; order Lepidoptera; family Gelechiidae; genus Keiferia; species Keiferia lycopersicella. The sequence continues at coordinate 11,593,342 of JARACZ010000004.1, read as the reverse complement.
AAGGAAACAACGCCGAGCTCCTAAGCGCTTTGCCGCCCTGGTACTTCAAAATAAACTGTGCAAAAGAAATAAGTTTGAAAATCGAACTTTTCGTTTACAGTGCATTCGAACAGTTTTGATCCAGATGTTCTTATAAGATTTAATATTTATCGTTATTAATAATTTTGAAAGTACACATTTTTAAGATATCTTGATGTGTTTAGAACGTGTTTCAGTAGATATTTTCGCAATCAGTAGCGTCTTGGAATGTTGACATAGCGTGGATTACCTATACAGGTCCTTAAAGTACAATGTAGGGTTTTGAGGCTTAATATGAGGAACTTCACCTATTACGCCTGGTGGCGATCGATTTTTATTCTGTGTAATGATTCAATACTATGTTAAAGTTACCCTTGTTACGTTTTATTTAGTGGTGTCTGTACTGTATGGGATTGTTGTTTTCTGTGGATTTTCTTGGGCCGAGTGTGTACGGAGGAGTTTGACAATACGCCGAGAAGGAAGGAACTGGGAAGGAAGGGCCAATCTGGCGATGGATTGTGATTTACTTTTGTATGTGTAACGCTGTAATCTCGATGTATAGGTAGTTGTATTCGTGTATATTATATTCAGATATCTAATTACATTCTTAGTTTTCTATATAAATGTCTATTATATCTTTAAATTGCAATACTGTTTCAACTAGTCCCTTAAATTTTATTCAAAATTATTTTACCCCAGTGATTCGTCTTAGTCATAATTTGAATAATTTTGGGGTAAATTTACATATGGGGATTTTTTTTCTGAAAGTTTATTATGAACTTATTTGTTATATTATTGTTTTTCATCGATTTTATATATTTTTTTTGGTTGATAATTTTATGTTGATTGATGTATACCTTTTATGAAAATGGTGCTAGAAGCTTGATACTACTTGTTTATTTGCTGTAGGTAAGACTTTATAATTATATACCTAAGTTTTAAAAATAATCTTTCAGTCATCGTGCGGACTCTTGTCACGAAAATTAATTTTCTGCTTTTAATAAATGTTGCCATTTAAATTTCTTGTCGTCTATTTAGATTATGATTTGACAGGGTATAGATTTGGCCCTGTTTTGATCATTGTGATTCATATCGTGAAGTATACAATGGACTGAAAGGACAGGGATGTAGCTAGTGAGGGGGGCATGTTGGTATAGGGGTAGGTTTTGTACGAAGCGGCCAAAAAGTCTCTATGAAATATTTGGAAATTCAGCCTTAAAGTTATAATTTTCCACGTTAGGTGTAGTTCGGTAAGTTTATATAATCTTGGTGAATTAAACATATTTTTTAAAGCGGCCAAAATAGTAGTTTGGCAAATACTTTTGTAAGTTTTCGAACTTCGTATTTCATCATTATGAATTTGAATTTACGTTTAGGTGTAACTGTATTTGCTTAGTTAAGAATCATGTTTTTATTTTATTTTACCTACTAAAAGAAAATATAATCGGACTGTAACTTAAGAAAACAAAAGTGCGAATTTGGAAACAATATTTGAATAAATTAGTATTTTTATAAATAAAACATTTTGTTTTGAAATAAAAGTATCAAAGTTGTTATTGTAAGTACAAACTTATGGAAGTACGATTTTTTGGCTCGGCCCAGTGTATGTATACTAACATTTCGGCTTAATTCAGTAAAAATTAAAACAGTCTTATAGTAAGATACGGTAGAAATGTTCTTTTACATTGTCTGTAGGCATTTGGAATAAAAACTCCTAGTTAAGGGTAAATTCTGAGTCACTCTAATGACAATCTAATATCATTATAGACATTTTCACTTTCTACAAAATCTTTAATAACCTGCAAGTTCAACTTGTAGGTTATTTTAGTTTAAGGCTGTTTTATCTTTTTCGAATTACACCTATTATTGTAGCGTGTAATCTAAAGGGAAAGCCATAAATATTAGAATTTAATATTAAATAATATATCAAGCATTGATAATATAAAGATTATAAATATACGCTTAAATAAAATATTTTTGGCTGACTTCTGTGTTTCATTGAGAGGCGTTATTATTATGTCATCCTTTATTCAAAATTATCATTATTCTAATACACCGGTTCACTTAATTATCAGTTCATAATAAATAGTTTACAAAATAATAGGCATTGAAAACTTATTTATAATTCAAGAACTTACCCTAGTTGAGCAATTTCAAAATGTACTTCACTATAAATCCTAGTGTGGTTCTCCCCAGCACGGCCCATGTGGAATTCCATGACCTTGAGTATTCAGAATAATTGTCGATAATTTGTCGAAATTTGTCGCACAAAAACCAGAATTTGTCGGGACACCGTTTAAAAGATATAACGAAAAGAAGGTGGCGTGCTGGAGAGAGGCTCTCTGCAGCACGGCCCATCGTGAATCTCGAGAACCGCACCACTTTGCGGAGAGCTGAATATATGAAAAAAATGTCGTGAATTTGTCGACCCGACATGCAAAAAATCAGAAAGATCCGGTGAGCCGTTTAAAAGATATAACGAAAACAAGGTGGCGTGCTGGAGAGAGCCTCTCTGCAGCACGGCCCATCGATGGATCTCGAGAACCACGGCACGTAGCGAGGAACTGATTTCGGGGAAAAATTGTCGGGAATTTGTCGAACACGTATGCAAAAGCACAGAATTTGTCGACCTTTAGTTTAGAAGATAATCGCATGTATTTATTGTGTGCCTATAGTATAGGAGCTGACCAACAACAATATTTGCTTCAAAGAGTAAAGTGATATATAGGATAGGGAGATCTGCTTATACTTAAAATAAAATGTTTTCTTTTTTCTTTGTTTTTTTTTGTTTAATAAAGATTAATAAAAAAAGGTTACATTTTAAAATGACAGTGGGGTCATCGAAACAATAATACAATATTTTTTTAAGGACTGATGTCCCCACAACGAAGTGGAGTAATCAAGTCTGAAAAATCCTTGTGGCCCCACTGGTGGAGATTGCTGGTGGGGCCATGAGTCCGGAGGGCAAATATATTGACTTCATGATCCCAGTTTCACTCGTAGTGAATTATGCGGTGCAATTTCCCATGAATAGGGGTATAACTTGTTAAATTCTATGTAGAAAATCATATTCATAAAAATATAATTATGAGAATAATAAAGCACTGAACGTATAACAATCCCATTAAATAGAGATAATAAGTTCCCATTAAATAAAGATAAGTTTTTATTGGGCACTGAACTGACCTTGATAATAAATTATTTAAGGACATTTTCAATTCAGTGCAAATGTTTCAATCTACTTGTGAAACTAAACAACCTTTATTGTACCATTTTCAAATAAGTACCCTACTACCTAATTATGTCAAATCGGTATCGGGATGTGTAATCGCTTGTTAAAAGTAAGGGATTTTATTGCATGCGACTAACCAAAAGTCTCATTCATATTCGGTGAAAATGGAGAGATCCATTCGTATAGGGAATATGCATAAAATTTGAAATGGCCCAAAATATTTTTTTCTCTAATACTTATTATCGTAATATTATAATGAAAAGGATTTTTTTTATTTAAACCCCTAATTCAAAAAGTGCAAAATAAGGGAGCGAAATTCAAACTTTCAAAACGCGCCGCTATTAGTCGAACGAAATGTGACGTCATCTGACACGACATTGTATTCAAAACCACAGTGAACACTAAGGTAAACATCCACTGGACGTGTCATGTGACGTCACGCTAAGCGCACGCAAAATGGCGGCGTTTGAACTGCCTAAATTTTTTAAAAGTTTTAAATTTTATTTTTAAAAATATCTAGAGTATTTTGAAGCCCATTAATATTTATTTTACGTTAAAAATTAGTAAACTATTAATTTAAGACAAAAAAAACATGAATATTCCCTATTATCAAATATGACAAAGTCACCCGTGCGCGCCATTCATTACTTTTAAGAATAGTAATATTGGCAGCACTGAACCTCCTTGGAGAAGTAATTACTGGTCTAACGTAGGTACGAGGTAGGTACCTACTTACTTACCTTTATAGCTTCGAACTTTATGGTGATAGTTTTTTTTTCTATATTCAGGCTAATTAATTAAAAAAAAAACAAGATTGGCGCTAAGAAAAGGTAAGAAATACCATAACATTTTTTATAAAACAAATTAATTAGAATTGTCTTGAGCTGTGTGTTTTATCCTCGCAGCGTGATGTTTTTCTGTATGTGCATAGTTCACAAGTTTTGTGAACTTACGTAGTTGCAATTTCTTTTTTACTCCCTAAACTAGCGTCAAGTCTATTTTGAGGGCAAGTCCATTTTGTCGGCAAGTCTATTTTTGTTGGCAAAAAAATATCAAGATTGATTCTTTTCAATAAACGGTCCGTTGGTAGAACAGTTTCCAAAAGAGGTCACAAGAAATGTTGTGGCAAAATTAAATTAAAAGATTCACAACAAACCAGCATTTTAACGATGGAAGTAGTAGGTAATATTGATAGTAAAAGCACTGATAGTGCGAAAAATACAAAATAAATGTTATAAAGTGCCTTTCTAAATTGTATTTTAAAAAAATAATCACCGGTAAAATCTTTTATGTAGGATTTTGGTACTTTAATTCTAGTCTTTTTGTTTGTAACTTGTTGGCTGATGAATATGAATTTAAAACATTTCTTTTTCTAGAATTACAATATAAGTACTGCGAATCAAGGTATGGACGATGGTGAAAAGCTGCTAACGCAAGTCTCAGGTGAGTCTTATAATTTATATTCTACACAAATAAGCATCATTTTTATATTATACAAATGCCAATGAAAACATTCTAATAATGTCATTAATAAACTATATTTGAATTAAGCAATGCATATTAATATTTGACAATATTCTATGTTAAAGATAATACACAACCTGACATGATGAAACCCACCAATGAAGTCTTAATCATAATAAATGTATTAAATAGAATTGAATGAAACCGAATGGACAAAGGCAGGTGACCCTAAAAATTTGGAGAACATTTGTTTTAATTGTTTTTATACTAATATCTCATTTCATTGACCTAGTACCTATGTAATTTTGTATGGGAGGTTCTCATCGTCATCATCCACGGCCTCTTTTCTACTGCGCCAATCCTCATGGTCCTATCTTTACCAAATTAAATGTTAGTTAGTGCAAAAGCAAAACTGACGAAGTTATTAAATATGAAAAGACTGACTGATAAACAAAAAGTTAACAGATATTAAGACGACGGTTGAAGAAATAATAAGGGGCAGGGGAGACCCTGTCCCTGTGAGAACAAAGCCTGTATGTTGCAGAATAATAACTTTTTTACAGACATAGTTACTTGGATTGGGCGCTACTGCTATCATATTCTAGCGGCCAATCAACATTCTCTGTTAAATAGTCGAAGTATTTAAAAACAAACTTATTGATACATAATTTACAAGTAACGTTACAAAACAAAAATATTAATTAAAATATTGCCCTATACTTATTGTAAATTATGTTGATCTGTGAATTAATGAATTATGTTTATATTTGTGAATTTTGAATTATGTTTATACTGACTCTTGAACTAGTTATGAAACGAGGTGCGTACGACTAGGAAAGATGCGTTCTGTTCGCCTACACTGTGACGACGGTGGGAGGACGGACGGGAACAACTCAATTTTGTGTGCTGTCATATTTTAGCTTCCAACCAACATTCTCTGTGAAATAGTCAAAGTAAAAAAAAAGAACTTAGTAATAGATAGAACTTAGTAATATAATATTTTAATGTTTTGATTGTGTTTTATTTTGTGGCTTTGCCAACCTGTTCCTAAAAAAAATGCAATTTCACCTTGTACAAGGCGCTAAGAAAATAGCGTGATCACGTTAATAGCGTTTTCCAAACAAGACAATTTCGTGGTAGCCCATATAGAAAAGGTATCGCCGCCAGTACTAATAGCGAAAGTTGCAGGTTCAAATCTAGCCTGTGATCTAAATCTAGTATCTAACAGAATGTCACAGCGACATAATTTTGTAGCCATATTGAGAAGCTACGAACAATAAAAAGATTTCTTTTGTTTCATCCGTCAATGAAAGACGTAATTTTCAATTGCAAATTTTTATTTTATATTTACTGGAGCCTTCAGTGCTTATTTTCGATAGTAACTTAATCAATGAAGTGCCCGTATAGTAAACATTGAATGAGGAATTGAAGTTGAAGATTTTTCACCACATTTCCGGATGGTATCAAGAGGAGCCCTTCAGATCCTGTAGATGACACTATTGACACTATCACCCTACATGAGTCACCGTCCAGCGCTGGAATCTTTTTTCACTGACACTGGCAGAACTACCCTAGATAGGGTAGAAGTCCATATAAATAATAATAAAATATATAAGCTACGAACAATAAACAGATTTATTGAAAGTAAGCTCCTGCACTATATAGGCCCTTGAAAATAATTACATGCGATTATCTTCTAAACTAATGGTCGACAAATTCTGTGCTTTTGCATACGTGTTCGACAAATTCCCGACAATTTTTCCCCGAAATCAGTTCCACGCTACGTGCCGTGGTTCTCGAGATCCATCGATGGGCCGTGCTGCAGAGAGGCTCTCTCCAGCACGCCACCTTGTTTTCGTTATATCTTTTAAACGGCTCACCGGATCTTTCTGATTTTTTGCATGTCGGGTCGACAAATTCACGACATTTTTTTCATATATTCAGCTCTCCGCAAAGTGGTGCGGTTCTCGAGATTCACGATGGGCCGTGCTGCAGAGAGCCTCTCTCCAGCACGCCACCTTCTTTTCGTTATATCTTTTAAACGGTGTCCCGACAAATTCTGGTTTTTGTGCGACAAATTTCGACAAATTATCGACAATTATTCTGCATACTCAAGGTCATGGAATTCCACATGGGCCGTGCTGGGGAGAACCACACTAAATCCTACAAAGTAAAACTTATTATAACAAATGCTAATACCAGAGCTAAATCTAAGTAAAATGAACCAAATTAGCTTAAAGTTACTTAAAAATCTATAATTATCTAAAACTGGTTTGACATGGTGTAAAATGAAAAATAATGATTTGTACTTTTGTCATTTTTCGTATTCGTAGTTACTTACTATTCGACTTTAAACTTGAATGAAGACTGATGAAACGATACATGTGATGATTGATTAATACACTGAATATCACCGCTGTTTGCAACATTATTTCTTACAACTAAATCCCTCCCTGTTTACAATAAATTCCCTTTTAGGGTCAACAAAGAACTTCTCGTTTCCCATTAGGATTGATGATTTCATACGTATTGTCATCAATGATGTTGTACTTGTCCTGTCTGTAGTTCTTCAGGTTGTGAAGGAAGCGTACCGTGCTCTCTTCGCGAATCTTGGTCAGGACGGAAGGTAGAGTTGTGGTTCTAGCCTCTTCTGCCAGCGAAGCGTAGTATTTCTCCTGTGACAAGCGAAAGAAATCTTTAAAAATATAGTATTGGAATTAAAATGGATACCACAAGATGGTCGTCGTCGCCGTGGTCGGCCTAGGAGAAGATGGCGAGTCGATATTGAGGCCTTTCTCCAGAACTGGCATTTAGATGGGTGGCGTGAAAGAGAGGAGGCTTTTGCCCTGCAGTGGGACATCGAACAGGCTACGTAAAAAAAAGCACTGGAATCATCAGAAGAACAATAGCTTCACATTTCGATTTTATTTACTAACTGTTAGCAAGGGTCAAAAGTTCAAATTTATTTTGTTTACCTACTTATTATACTTATTGTTGCGAAGAAAAAATAAAATTGTTTCGGTGTCAAAACCCTCAATCCCACAATTTTATTTTTTGTTGGAAGAATTTCGTAATTGTGCAAGATAAAATAATTTCGATGATTAAACTAACTAAGGCTGGTTTCAGAGCGACGCGTCTCGGCAGCGCTGCCCAGCCGCGCGCGCCTCGCATTACACTAGATTGTATGTAGCGTTTCATAGTGACGCGTCTTCTTGGGCCGCGTCTCGGCCGCGCCGCGGTCGGATCTCCTTCGATTGCCAGTAGCGTCGACTTGCAATCTTTTAAGACGTCGTTGTTGCACTCTTTTCCATGTAACGTATATAGCTAATATAGTGATTACGTTTGCTGGCATAATGATTCTCCGCACTCGACCGTACACCACAACGAAGCGCGCGCGTCTGAATGTCGTTTCACAGCGAACGCGCTCGCTGCCCAGACGCGCGCCCGAGCAGCGCTGCTGAGACGCGCCGCTCTGAAACCAGCCTTATCAAATTAAGTAGATACCTATAGTTAAGCTTGGCGGGCTAATCCAAAGCTTGAAACCGAATGAAAGACACTACTACCTAAGTTTTCACAGAAAAAATCTAGGTATCTACTTAATACTAAACCAAGCTGTATTATGTTAGTATTAAATTCCTTGAAAACGGCGGATACACTCGTATAAACATTCGCCGTTCTCCAAGGCAAACATATATGATAACCCGATAAGGCAGAGTGCATAAACAATTTATAATATCTACTAGCTTGCTAAGTGGGTCTCGACTGTGAAGGTTTTCGCAGTATTTTGCTGGAAGTGAAGGGATCAAGACGTGGCGAGCGAGTTACAAAGCCGAAGGATTTGAAAAACTTGTGTGGCGCGAAAAACGGGAATGGACTTCGGAACTTTGGCTGCTCTTTAGTTACATGGACTCCTGGTATTTTTGTTTTAGAAATAGTTTGTATTGATTGACTTTATGACTTTAAAAATAATAGTTAGTGTAATACTTTATTAAACGTTTTTGCATTTTGTGTATTTTATTTTGATGAGCATCACCGGGCCGGAACGGGACGCAAAACCGTGTTGCATGAAGTACCTATGAAATTATTATGATTTAATTCCATCAGGACAGGACACCTTCTCATCTGGATGTAGGTATCTACACTATAACACACTTTTAGAAATAAAAAGATAAAACGAAATGAAGGAACGATATATGGATGGGAGTAAAATCCCAGACAAAAGATAAAATCAGAATTTTCTGTAAAAAACACTTAAGTAGGTAATTAAAATTCACGACAAAAAATTTACAATAGTTGTATAGTTTCATTTTTTTTTTGGGTTAATATATCTTCGAGCAACACGGTCTTTCGTCCCGTTCTGACCTCTGTATATGTACCTACCTATGGCCTAATATCAGATTTTGAAATTTCAAAGAAAGCGAATTTTTGTATATACTTATTGCACGCATTTTACCCCTTTTGGGGTTGAAATCTAGTAAATGATACAATAGGTTTGTATTTTATTGTAAATATAGGTTAGTGGCTTTTTAGTCATAGCACTAAATTTTCTAACGAATCCATAGAAAACACATTAGCTGGCCTAATAAACCGACATTAAAAAACCACACTTTATAACTTTCTACCATTTCCAGGGTTACAATTTAAAAAAATATTTAGTGCTTCTTATTTCATGTAAAATTTTAAAACAGGTCGCGACAAAGACCACCAAGTTTCAAAAACCGTTTAATAACTTTATACTCCTTTAGGGGTTGAAATTCTAAAAATCCTTTCTCAATGGTTGGTTTGTTTATGTAGGATAATGAAAGGACTGTTAGTATTTGTAAATATGCTCTGTATTGATGAGTTAGACATTCAGTCAGTCAGGTCAGGACATATATTTTTAATAGTGTAAGTATAGCTCTGCGTGATGCCGGCTTAGAATAGCATCACCCCATTTAACCGTGGGTGTTGTAATAGGCGACTAAGGGATGAATCGATGGAACGGGCACCATCGGTCCCTGTGAATATCTTCAATTCTTTGCAATGCGCTCGCCTATCCGCCTGCCAAGCGTGGTGAGTATGGCAAAATCCATAGTGGGGAGGCCCATGTCCAGCAGTGGACTGTTGTGGTTTTAGTGTAAGCATAAGATAGGTGGAAAAGTTTACTCGTGGTAAGTATGTCAACGCTACGTGGGTGGCTCATTTATTCAACTTGATAAAAACATATATACTTTTTGACGGTCACATTAATATGTCTACATAAATGGATTAGTGATTGTAGAAAATTATAACAATTTTAAGTTCCTAGTAGAAACGTGGTAATAAAAATAAAGACACTGCGTCGCTCAGGGCTGGCCAACTACTTGATAAGTTAACTGTTAAGCAAATGACCGTAATCTGGCGAATGTATAGCCAGATATAGGCTGTCAATGATGCTTCTGTTTCTGCTAGCCTCTTGAACTGCTTGTAACAAAGAACAGTTTTATTACAATGCAGGTTATGTCATCTGAACTTTTCATCATTGTCATCTTCTCCAAACAAAGTTAGTTGCCCCAAACAACAACTTATTTGTACATTATCACTTTATAGGTATTTGTTAATTCTTAAAATGTTTTTCTAAGTAGGTATGATCATTAAAATTATTTGTAATCAAACCAATTATGTCAAGATGATAGTTGTTAATAGGTACTGTATGTACCTACTTATTTGTAGATCTATTATATTAATTGGTTTCAGATTGTTTAAATACTTTTTAAGAGGCTAAATAAAGATTGAAATATTATAATCGTGGATATATTTCATTTATTTATTGTATAAAACCTTACCCAATGGTATTTTATCTCACCAAACAAATCAATCAATCAATATTAACAATAATTAATCTACATTTTTAATCTTATAAAAAATATTTTATATTGCAGTCAAATATGGAAAAGTATAATAAAGTGAGTAAGAAAATATAAATATATGTACTACCATAATAAAGAAAAACTATGGCCCTAAAACCTGTTGGGCGTTAGAAACAAATACTAATTAAGAAGCCGAAATTCCTTATTATATATCTAAACTTCGAAATGAATATTAAAAAAAATAGCTGGCCTAACGTGCTTCCCTCAGGCACTACCATAACAGACAAAGTTATCATCGTCAATCACACAGTAGATGTCGTTCCTATAGCTCTGTAATTTGTCGAGGAACTTCTGGCTGCTGTCGTTGTGGATCTTGGTGAAGACTGGTGGAAGAGGAGTCGCGCCAGATTCAGCAGCCAGCGACAAGTAGTAGTCGGCCTGTTTAGATTTAGGAACCGAAAGCTCACTTTAAAAAGCGATTCGTGGATTTTGATAGTGAATTTATATTGATTTACTTAATGCGCCGAATGCACTATTGGATTTTTATAATGAAATTTTGATAGAATCCATTTCTGTACCTAGAAACTATTAACCGAAAGTAAGTATGCTGTAAAATTTTGGTTTGGCAAACACAGAGTGGTATTAAATAAAGTCACTTCGAAATTACCAATTCATGTAAATTGTTAAAAGAAGCTGTTTTTTTCATCGAAATTGAACGGTCTATTTTGGAACAATTCATTGAATAGTCCTAAAAAATATCATTCGATACTTTAAAATGAGCTCACGGAATTAGTTGAGTCTTGCATTGCAGGAAGGCAATACATTCGCCAGGCACAACCTTATCCGGAAACATTTTATCGTCTAGTCGACATTGAGCGGAGTTAAAACTTGATTCCTAAGAACTGGATATTAATAACTTATCTCCTATATGCTAGGTAGGAATAAGTAGGCTGGTTGGCACTAGTATCTAATAAGGCCAGTGCCATCCCGGTTATTGATATTCTGTTAGGAATATTCAGAATTCTTTACATAAGCTATCATTCATTTAAGAGCAAAGTTTACTTTCCCAAACGTCCTAATGCACTTGCACTCGTCCTTTAACGCAGGGAACTGTTTTGCTAAAAATTGTTCTTTTATAATACAAAAAAACCCCATAGGATGAGTCATCTTCTAACCAGCATAATAGGGTTTATTTTCTACATAGATTGCTCCAGTATTACTTTTCTTCAATTATTTATTCTGGATGGATTATCAGCAGCAAGCGTTCGTTTGAACAGAACACATCGTGTTATGTGCCTGCAGATGTTTTGCGTACTTACCTACAGACTGGCTGATCCTTTCTTTTGAATTAAAAAAGGAACTGAAGACTGTTTAACTTATTCATCTTAAAGGTATTCAGCTCTTTTCAATCATTGTTATATCTAGTATTTACCTGATCCGGTCCCATCATGTGCGCCTGTCGTTTCGTGTACCCACGAGCAGCTCGGTCCTGTTTCTCCTCTTCCCAATGTTTGTTCATCTCTTCTGTGGTGGGCAGGCTGAAGGTGCCGTTCATTGATCGCACGTAGTAGCGGACCTGGAGATGAACAGAGGTTAGAATTTTGCATATCAATTCTGAAAATTCTCTGTTGTATTGGGAAAAAAGTTGCATGAAAATGTTCACTATTGTTTACCCTTCAACCTTCGTTTTTTGAGTTGCATAAAGCGTTGACGTAGGTATTTCATTATCACGTGGAAAGTATACGATTAAAGATTGCCAAACATTTGCATTTGGAAGATCGGTATGTGCAGAATAGTGCAGGATAGTATAGTGTCACAAAATATTTCATAAGAAGACTGAGTTGAACGTAGAAGAAAATCAAAATCAACAGTTTTACCTGTAAATCAAACATGGAGAAGGCGCAGACGTAATACGGGACTCCGATGAAGCACATGCTGGGGTGGTTGATGTTGACGAGGTGTTTGTAGAGAGGTTCCACACAGTTGTCTTCTACTACGATTTCACAGGTCGGATGGAGGAATGGGAAATTGTATAGATAGCCTGGGACAGAAATTAAAATTATGATAATTTTGGTTAATATACTGTATCGAGCGAGGCTAGACCAGGACTGATCAGTTTTATTCAGTGATAAAGAGTAGATCAAAACTTAAAATAATCTAGCTCTTTTTTTTATCTTCTAGCTACCATACGTAGATGATGCCATTTGTAAACACTATAAAAAAAACCAATAGAGACAGCTGAACACTGTTTACCCTATATTGCAAAGAAAATGAAGGGACTTACCAGTGCATAGGAAGACTACATCCACTTCATCCTCAGTGCCATCTTGGAAGTAAGCTTTGTTTCCGTCAAGCTTGATCACGTCTGGTTTCTGCGTCAAGTTTTCCGGGAAGATTGTCTTCGGCTGCTCTTTGAGGTGATGACTGAGGATGACCTTGATAAACAGACAGAAAAGTTTATTCACCAGAAGATATGAGCAAGTTAAGATTGCCTACGAACTACACGTGTCGTAGGTCTGCCGTACGAGCATTGAACTAAGAGATGACTGATAAAAGTTAAACAGGGTGACGAACCGAAACAAATTAGTACAAAATAGTGTACGCCCAGTGATAATAAAACTGAAATGAACTCTACACAAGGTCAAACAAAAATTTGGTCGTTCGTTAACCCGAAAACTAGTAGTATATTTTAAGTTCAAACTTCTAATGAATAGGTTTTTGATGATAGCGAAAAATGTAAAGTTGACACCAGAGATTAGAATAGAATAGAACTTTGTAGGAGTAATTCTTCCTGCAGTTCTAAAATTATTTGACGATTAGACTACCGATGATTAAAATATGATCTCCAATAGAAAGATAAGATGCCTTCTAAAGTTTTGCAAGTTTAAATACCTTATCACTGACGCTGGTAACTTCTAACGCAATGTCCATGCCCGAAGGTCCGGCTCCGATGACCAGTACTCGTTTGCCAGTGAAAATATCTGGCACTCGGTAGTCGTGGCTGTGCATCACGTCTCCTGCAAAAGTAGGATATGCTGGAGATTATGGATTAAACTTAGTGCAACCTGATGATCCATGCCCTGATGATGATGATCCCATAATATTTTATTGTAGAAAAAATCGTGCACAACATCTCCTGTAAAAATAGGATATGCTTGAGATTGTCGATTGAACTGAACATAGTGCAGATACCTAATGATCCATTTTAATTTTCTATTACCATATTATTGTAAGGAAAGTCCCAAGGTCAAAACCTTACCTTTGAACGTCTTAAGTCCGGGTATATCCGGTATGAAGGGAGTATTATAGTGGCCATTGCAGACGAAGACATAGTCGTACTCTTTGGTCGTGCTGACGTTGGTGGTTAGGTCCTTGAAGCTCACGTCCCATTTCTCTCCCGCGGGGGTCTGCTTCGGGATCACCATCTGGACGTGGTGTTTGAACTGAAACAAGATGGACATATCAGTAAGATCAGATAATAGACAAGTATAATTATTTTCTCCATCTATTGCTACAATTTTATTAAGCTCTGTTATCGCGGCGTTTATGGAAATAAATGATGGATGCCAGATTCCTGTAAAGATAGGCGGTAGCTATGGTGTCAGGATATGACTAGAATAGGTTTAGCCATCGTCATTGCCTTTGCCTTATTCCGAACCCCTGTTGTGATCGGCTTCGACTGCCATCGACTTGACTAGAATAGCTTTAGTATGGTGGAGTAAAAAACCGAGATGGGCTACCTTTATGTTTTTGGTGACTCCATGTTTGTCTGAGTATAGCTGAAGGAATGCTAGCATATCCTTGGCGGGCAGATAGGACCTGTCACTCTCGGGCACTGGGAAGTCGGGAAAACCCATCACCTCTTTTGGCAGATTGGTCCTGGAACCAAAAAATAACTTTAATAGCCAAAATTTAAGATAAAATGGGTAAGAGACAATGGTAAGAGTAGATAGAAAAAGCTTTAGCTTGTAGTGCTTTAACATATCATAGTTCTGAAATAAAATGTAGAAATGTATGCATGGTTCAAAGCACATGTCCTTAGCATTTTCTTGATCCCCATTTATATTAGCTTCTGGAACTTGGGATATTTTTTCTCCGAATTAAAACTCAATTATGAATATTAATCATCATATCGTCAACTTAGTAACAATTGTTTCTCATTCATGTAATTCGCGTAGATTCCTTATCAAAGTACAATTTCTTTTTACCCAAGTATTGACATGAAGTTGTTTGTCTTTAAATTATCTGTCGACTGTCGTACGATGTATAAATAATTGTCTGTTAATATGCGACGATAAGCCCTATACTTCCTTGAACCACGTGGAATAATCAGTTGTATGAGTGGAAGATTCTTTCGTTTCATGGCCAGGTACAGGTCGTTTGCCCTTCTTTTCGTAAACATTTCTATGATTTACTCTTGTATCGAATCGAAGAGTTAGACGACTTGATAGTCAAGCTTCCTATTTACTTACTACACTTTTTGCGGTCAAGCGGTTTTAAATGTATTTTTTCCTCCAGGAATCAAACCCGGATCTTCTAAGACATGAGGCCTCAGACAGGCAGTTTTAAGAGGTTTTGATAACAAAATCTTGGTCGATTACGTATAATTTAAACTACATATTTAGGTCAAACATCGCTAAATATTGGTCAAATGGTAAACAGGAGTGCATATATCAAAGGCGTTAACATTTCTAGAACAAACGATCATGTCTTGTGACTGCCGGTCAGATAGCCTCCGACCTAGCGTATCGAAAGGCATGTCGTAAGCTTAGTTACTGAACTAATGCCAGCGAAAATAAATTAATTATGATCGTGCCATATTATTGAAGATATAAACGATTCTAATTAAATCTTATGCTCACAATTACATTCATAAAATGCTGACACACGTATTACATTATTTTAATTTATCAATATAATCACTTCAAAGTCCACAGACTTTCTTGCAAAGGTTTGACTGGTTTAAAAGGTTTCATATGGGGATGAAATTTTTAGTGAATGGTAACGCGGTGAAATTAACCTATCACTGCCACCAAAATATTTTATTTCAATTTGTAGGTAATAGTTCAGATTCTGTGTTGATGAATTTGGAAGTCGGCCATTAAATGAGGACATTTGTTTTTTTTAGGTTAGTAGATCAGATTATGCCGATTAGCTAAGACACAGATTATCATCATCCGTTGTCAATTTTGAGGGTCTCGAAACCACAAGATGATCTACTTTAAGCAATGTTCTACCAGGTTTACAGAAGTAATAGACGGTTGAGCATACCTCAAACTCTTGTACATGCTTGTGTGAATAGGTAGGCCGAAGTCGTCGTATCCCGTGTTCTCCGTGTACACCCAAGTGCCGCCGAGCTGCGCAGCTTGCTCCAAGATATCCACCTCCTTGACGCATGATTCTACCAGGAGGTGACGCGCGGCGCACAGTCCTGCCGCTCCAGCTCCAATCACGCAGACGCGGGCCATTATTCTGGAAAATAGATGTCACTCTTGAGTTTTTCTATGGGGATAAGTATTCAGTTTCTTCTAGATGGTACGCTCTTAAAAAAGGATGTAGTAAACAGTATGTACATGGAATCGAAATTTTCACGTCTTCTTAAGAGGTAAAACTAAAAGCATCTATTAATGTCAGTAATATTAGTATCTCGTCTACCACTATAAAATAGTGACCTAAGATCAAGTTACTTGCGTGCAATGTCTATACTGAACCTAGATTGCACTAATGATGTAAATGAGGCAGGTAATTTCCGATATCTCATCATTGTTGCGGAAGCAACATCAGCAATTCCTACACGTTTGTCACGTAGAGAGCTAGCTACAGATATCACCTCTCTACGTGATTTGCGTCATTGTAAGATTAGTATATAAGCCATAGTTTAAGATCAATAAATGTGCATTAACCATGGAGTGATCGTCTCAATAACTCTCCCCCCACGGGTACCGTTTTTTATCGCCAAAGTGGTGACCCCGAAAGGAACATGGCAGCCTTCAGTGATGGCCACGCTGCTGCGCTGTCTACCTCAAGAATTTGGAGTCAAGACAACATCAGTTCGCATCATAGTCGTCACAACGTCACGGGCTACGGCGGGATCAAGAAAACCTTCAACGCTGAAGACGCGGTTTCATCGCAGCAATTTTATACGCACCGCCCTTAGCTGAAAGTTTGTTTCTTCGCCTACCGACGCGGCACACTGCTACTGATCCACAACACTTCGTCGACGCACCCGAAGTTTTGGACTCTGCACGGTTGAAATAGCAGCTACGCGCCCTGCTCCAGCGCACCGAAGTTTGCACGCCTGCATTCACTGCCAGCCGCACGACGCACGATGAACACGATGACGACACAACAATGAACTACGCAATGTCGCCTGTCTGATTTTATTTCATCGACTGTCACTCCAATGCACCACTTCAGACAGAAATCTACTTACTCAACAACAACAGAAGAAGGAAAGGTATCGCCTGCTTACCAATAGTCGTCACATACTGCACCGCACACTCGCTGTAAAATTCACATGCTGCAATCGCTACGTTTCACTCCCGTCACAGAACCTACATATCGTCGAAATCTACAAATTATGAAGAATTGTGAAGAAATTATTATCGTCGCAAGCGCACCGCACTTCCCTGACACAGCGCCGCCGCCACTTGAAATTGCGTAGTCATGTTTACTACAGCAAAAGGCGGACAGTCAGCTGAGATTTAACTCGCCCTAATTGAAAAGGAGCTGGAGTATTTTCGCTCGTCCACGGTCCGGACTGGAGCACGCCAAGATACGAGGACGAAACTTTCCCTCAGTATCATTTTATTAAGCAACGCGACGCATCCATAATGACAATGAAATATGCAGCAAGGTCAATGTTACTACTACTACTCCAAGAAATTAATGCAAGTTGGCAAAACACGGAGTCACGGCAAATCTGCTTGATCAGCGACGCTTTCCAATCGACGACGGCGGCGAGTCAATTCAGCACGTACCTACCTACATGTTTTTGTTAGGTTATTTTTATCTTCTTATGGAGTCGTAATATTTTTGAGTTTTTCCTTCAAAAGGGGGGAGTACTGTTGCGGAAGCAACATCAGCAATTCCTACACGTTTGTCACGTAGAGAGCTAGCTACAGATATCACCTCTCTACGTGATTTGCGTCATTGTAAGATTAGTATATAAGCCATAGTTTAAGATCAATAAATGTGCATTAACCATGGAGTGATCGTCTCAATAACTCTCCCCCCCCTAGTACCGTTTTTATCGCTACCGTTTTTATCATCATAAACGCAAGACTGTACCTTTTCTCTAAAGTAAATCAAACCTCCTAGTTCTTCATGAGCTCCTGGTAGCAAAACGTTCTGCATGAGCAGCGCCCATGGGAAATGGAAACACAAAAGACTATTGTGGAACTGTGAGAATTTATTTTCTTTGATGTGTCAGCGTAGACTAGGTGGGCCGAAAGAGATTTCTTGACAATTCGTATTGGACACAAAAAAGATAAACGATCTCTCTTTCTTTCGCATATTCACATCGTGCACTCATCACGCCTTTATTTTTTACAGGGTGCGTAGAACCTAAACAGCCATACCGTTACCGTGTTGTCTGACATATCTACACGAGTGTCATTCCGATTAATATTGGTATTGCTCGTGTCAGTAAGTTGGTTACCCACGTAATAATCAGGTATATTTATTATCTGTGCTTCTGCCTCATTCATAGTTACAACTATTTTATAAACATTCTACTCATACTCATACTCATATATTTATTTGCATTCAAATGGTACAATTTTGTTCTTAGTTTATAAATAAGTTTCACATTTGATACTACTACTTAGGTTCAATAACTGGTGATATTTCCTAAATTGAAGGTTCAATTTCGTAATTTGCGTAAACAATACATCGCGATAAATTCCTTTTGATTCTTAGACTTATCTGGTAACTGTTTATGGTAACTTGCGTACTTTAGACTATGTGATCCCTTGATATCTATCTATATCTATATATTCGTCGTCGTCGTCGTCGTCGTCGTCTCAGCCGATAGACGTCCACTGCAGGACATAGGCCTCCCCCAAGGATCTCCACGATGATCGGTCCAGCGCCACCCGCATCCAGCGGCTTCCCGCGACCTTCACCAGATCGTCGGTCCACCTTGTGGGAGGCCTACCTACGCTGCATCTACCGGTCCGTGGCCGCCACTCGAGAACTTTCCGGCCCCAGCGGCCATCGGTCCTACGAGCAATATGCCCCGCCCACTGCCACTTAAGTTGCGCAATCCTTCGAGCTATGTCGGTGGCTTTGGTTCTTCTCCGGATTTCCTCATTTCTGATTCGATCGCGGAGAGAAACTCCGAGCATAGCCCTTTCCATTGCCCTTTGAGTGACCTTGAGCCTTCTTATGAGGCCCATTGTTAGCGGCCACGTCTCAACTCCGTAAGTCATCACTGGCAACACGCACTGATCCCAGACTTTTGTCTTGAGGCACTGCGGTAGTTGTTGAGAAGAGAAGATGTTACGTAGCTTCCCGAACGCTGCCCAGCCGAGTTGGATTCGACGATTGACCTCTTTCTGAAAGTTGGACCTACCCAGCTGGACTATTTGTCCCAGGTAGACATACTCGTCGACAACTTCCAGAGTAGAGCCCCCAACTGTCAGAGTAATGGGTGCAACAAGAGAGTTTGACATAACCTTGGTCTTGTCCATGTTCATTTTTAGACCCACTTGTTGGGAGGCTCTATTGAGGTCATCGAGCATTGTACCGAGGTCCTCCAGGGTTTCCGCCATGACCACGATATCGTCGGCAAAACGAAGGTGAGTCAGATACTCGCCGTTGATGTTGATGCCAAGTCCTCTCCAGTCCAAAAGCTTGAAGACGTCTTCCAGTGCTGCTGTGAACAGTTTCGGTGATATTACATCTCCCTGTCTCACTCCTCGCTGCAACTGGATAGGTTTCGAGTCCTGGTCCTGAAGTCGAACTGACATGGTGGCGCTTTCGTACAAGGACTTCAACACTTCGATATACCGATAGTCAGCTTGGCACCGCTGAAGAGACTGAAGTACGGCCCATGTTTCGATCGAATCGAAGGCTTTTTCGTAGTCCACAAACGCGAGGCAGAGTGGTTGGTTATACTCTTCAGTCTTCTGTATAACTTGCCTCAGCGTATGAATGTGATCCACGGTGCTAAAGCCTTTTCGGAAGCCGGCTTGTTCGGGAGGCTGGAAGTCGTCGAGCCTGCGTGCGAGACGATTCGTTATGACTCTTGAGAACAGCTTGTAGACATGGCTCAGAAGCGTGATGGGTCTGTAGTTCTTCAGCAAAGACTTATCGCCCTTTTTGAAGAACAGCATCACCACGCCTCTGTGCCATGCCTGTGGCGTTTTGCCCTCGAGTATGACAGAGTTAAACAATTTCTGCAGTGCTTTAAGTATCGGTTTACCACCGGCTTTCAGAAGCTCTGCCGTAACTCCATCATCACCCGGCGCCTTGCTGTTTTTTAGCTGTTTCAGAGCCATACTAATCTCGTACAAGCTGACGTCCGGGATGTCTTCTGTGTAGTGCCGGGTTAATCGAGCTCTTGGATCTGCGACCCGATTATTGACAGGTGTGCATGTTGTCGCGTATAACTGTCCGTAGAACTTCTCGACCTCTTCCAATAGCTCGGGCTTGGACGATACGATTCTGCCATCGTCGGTCTTTAGCTTCGCTAGTTGGCTCTGGCCTATCGACAGATCTCTAGCAAACACCTTGGAGCCTTTGTTGCGCTCAATTGCCTCTTTAATACGGTCAGTATTAAATTGGCGTATGTCGCGGGTCAAAGACTTAGAGATCTGCCTATTGAGGTGCCGATATTGGGAAGTATCCTCCGACGACTGCAGAATCATCTCGCGTCGTTCCTCCATGAGCCTCGAAGTATGGTCTGAGATTTTTTTGGTTCTGTTCGTACGATTGGGTTTGAAGAACTTAGAGCCAACCGTAAGGACATCTCTATATCTATATATTACCTATACCTTACCTACTATATCTATATATTACCCAATTAAAAAAAATATTCGAAAATAAACGATAACTAGTCGAAAAACAACCCAATTAACCCTGGTGTCATAGTTTTTAAAATACCTGTGTTTCTGTGAAAACCACCAGGAACTAATATTAAAATTGTACCTACAGATTCTGGAGATTAAAGAAATAAATTGACTTTTACACAAATTTGCTACAGAAAATGTATATGATAAAGGGATTGAGTTCGTAGGTCGTAGAACCTTCTCAACAGAAAGATGAAATATGATGACGTTAAGTTTATTTACTTCCACAATATAGGTCAGCCATGACCCTACATTACACGAAAACATGTTTGTTTCTATTATCAAATCTTTGCTTATTTATTAGAAACTTTCCAC
Organism: Keiferia lycopersicella; assembly: GCA_029255805.1. NCBI lineage: Eukaryota > Metazoa > Arthropoda > Insecta > Lepidoptera > Gelechiidae > Keiferia > Keiferia lycopersicella. The sequence continues at coordinate 11,572,412 of JARACZ010000004.1, read as the reverse complement.
AGTATTTATTGGCAAGAAATATTTCTACCCTCTGCCTTCTCTATTTTACCTATGCCAACTTCTCCAGACCTGTGCCTCCCGCAGTCACTCTTTACCAGCAAAGGCCAAACCAAACTGGTCAATGACAATAGGCATGATGACTGGCAAGTCAAATGAGCTACTTTTTAAAACGATGTTTTGTATGAAAATACAAAGAGATGACGTCATGTCTCTCTAGTATCAAGGACGTCAAAGCACTTACTTTTATATTATTTACTGTTTATTAATTCAAACTTTGAATATTTCGATAAACTATTAAATGAAGTAAAAAGTATTTTTGGACAATAGTTTTAAGCGTACTAATTTTGTATTTTATTGATGACCCAGTCATCTGAAATTGTTTTGTTCGGTGCGCCCCAGTATTCTCAGTATCACTGATGAATCGTGTATTTAGTTTGGGAGAGCGGAGTATGAGTACCTAATTTGTTTTTATTGTTTTTACTCACGTACAAACATTGAAATAAAATTTTAATGCAGATGATACTTGAATGTGACTTAACCTAGGATTCGGGCCAGATTAGCCTTCGGGTTGCAAAGGTCAGATGGCAGTCGCTCTGTGTAAAAACTTGGTTCCACGTCAAATCGGTTAGCTGGCCGATCCCGACAGGGATAAGGCAAGGAGAATGATGATGGGCTGATCAAAGCTTCCAAGTTTTCAGTACAACACAGTGTTCAAATAAACTACTATTACGCTAACCTACGTCACACTTTATCTAAACTAGTGCCTAACTAGTGCAATCCAGTATGACGAATGCAATTATTTACTGTTTTATTTATTACATTACACAAGTGCCCTTATCACAGTGTTTGTTTCAACCGGTTAATCCGAGTATTGATAAGGTATTTCTTGAGTGAAGGACTTTTCTTAAGGGATTTTGACCCTAGAAGGTTGAGGTAAGTGGAAAGAAAGGCCAAGAAATGCCATAAATTGTAATGCACTAGAGAGGTATTTAGATAACACTGACAATGTTTGGGTAATATGTGACAATCGCAAATTATTTTCAGTTTAAATAAGTTTTCAGAAAACTCGTTAATGAACTACTTTTTAAGATATCAACTTCTATCGAATCGAATTACTTAGGTATATTTGAGAGTTATTTTGAAACTAGCTGGTGCCCGCGAACTTCGTTTCGCCATATATCATCCATCATATAAGCTATATAAAGGAAGCTCACTGATAAACATGGGCCTCCCCCATAGACTCTAAGAACCATAAAATAATATATTATAAGCTTATATTAAATTGTTGGTAGATAGGTACCCGAAAACTTGGTTTCGCCGACTATACAGTGTGTAAAAATATTAGCTGCAAATATTTAAATGGGTGAATCAGTCCATGAAACTGTACAACTTTCCCCAAGCAACATAGGTCGAAATATGGGAAAAATTTTTGGACCTCCCATACAAAATGTAGCAGCCGAGCAAGTCAACTGTATGGGAGGCCCAAATGTTTTTTTCATATTTCGACCTATGTATTCCTTGGGGAAAGCTGTTCAGATTCATGGGCTGATTCACCCCTTAAAATATTTGCAGCTAATTTTTTTACACTTTATATGTAATTTAAAAAAACTGTTAAATCCTAAATTTACAATTTCCACATGCAAAAAAGAGTAAGAAAACGGTGATTCTTTTATATATGTTTGGTCTTTTTGATTCCTGTAGGTTGAATTTGCTGAATCAGGTTACAGAATAGTCACTCCCTGTTCCAAATCCTCGCTTTCCAGTTCATTTTAGCATTTTTTTTTTACTCATGCGTTTACTTCCAAAGGTATCAATTCCGTGAAGTAGACTGATGCCACATTTCTTAACATTGTGATGGATGAATAAAGACCGAGTTCATGAGTGTGAATAAATAAAACATAAGCTTATTAAAAACCAAGTAATCTCACTACAAATCCTATCCTATCCTACTTCCTACTAATATATTAATACAAAAGATTTGTTTGTTTGTTACTCCTTCACGCAAAAATTGCTGAACTGATTTTCATGAAATTGGGCACAGATGATGTGTGATGCCGGCTTAGAATAGCATCACCCCACATCCTTCCCGCGGGTGTCGTAAGAGGCGACTAAGGGACTCGACGTTATTGGTGTATTACAATTTGTCGGCTAAACATATAATAACAGTATGTAACAGAACAACATTGGCTAGTAACGTAGATATAAAGAATAGCCTTAACAAAATTAGCAAGAAAAATTAAAAACAAAAAATTGTGGTACTTCGCTGGCCGACTTACATCATAAGCAGATCCATTTCCGCTGAGCCATTTTAACCATGGTTGGAGCGGCAAAAATAAGGATAGGTATCCCTTCACACAAACTTTTGCTTTGAAGCTATTGCAATTTTCCCGCGGTAAATAGTAGATTACGCGATCCATAAATAAAGATAGTATCGTCTGGTACGCAACTTACACGTCTTGTACCACGGAACTTTTGTTTTCGAGTGTAAAAAATATTGAATTATTAAAAGTTAAAATTATTCCAATATTAAAGAGATATTTTTGTAGTCGTAGACATATTCGTAGATTTTACTTTTCTCATTTATTGAGGTTATAAAAATATAGATTAAAAATAATAAATACGGCCTCTTGTTATTTTTCTTTCTGCGCGCTTATTCAAAGTGACACAGTTCGTGCTGGCCAGTTCGAAATTTGAAATCAATGTCGGGTCCAATAAGCCCATACACATCTTTTTACTACGCGGCACTATGAAATTTACGTGATCTACAAACTTATTTTATGCGTAGCAGCCAACCCCCCTTTTAGGGGTATGTTTTTTTTTAGCCTATAACCTGGTCGGTGATTTACTTGACATTTTGGTACAAATTGCATCAATATCCGCTCGGTCGTTTTCGCGTGATGCTTCCGCATATCCACAAACAAACACACAAACATCTAAACATCTAAACATCTAAACATCCAAACAGACAAAAATTTAAAAAATTGCAGAAACGTGTTTTGTTATCAATATTAAGTATCACGAAACAATTTTTTTTGGATATCTTGTATGTACAGACTTTCGGTCCTCTTGAGCTTTATTATATGTATAGATTCATAAGTTTTTACCTGTGGTTTTGTAGCAAGTTGTTCGGTTTCATGGGCTGGTTCAACACTATGAAATCGTTTCAGCTACCCATTGTCGTTACACAATAAAACACAGGACAAAAAAAATTACATAGCTCACAATCAAAACCTTATTACTCCGTAAAAATTGCCCCGTAGATATGGCCTACAATCAGCTGTTTACCTACTAGAAGCGTATGACGTGACGATGGTTATGTTATGATTTTATGTTACTGATAGTTAGAAATAGAAATTCTGCTGTAGGCTATACATAGTAATAAGGAGAATTCAATCAATATCAATTATACCAAGCAATTTATAACAGGAATGAGATAAGTTTTCATGGCTTTTATCAAAGGTTGAACAGAAAAGTGGTTTTACCAATACTTCAACTCGGTTTTTTGCCCCCTAGGGGTTGAATTTTGAAAAATCCTATAAAAATTCTTATTGATGTTTCAAGATTCAGTCAGTAGTTTCAGGTGTACAACCACAAGATAGGTAAATAAAAGTAGTAGGTACAATAAAATAATTAGCATGTACATTAGATACGATCGTTCTTTTTTAGATGATATCAGATAAGTTGGGCAATACACATTATACGTCGAAAAATATAGACACAATATTGATAGCGGAGAGTAGGTCATTGACTTCTATATTTGGATCAAATTGACGAAATGTTTAAGTAAATTTGTTTCTTAAACTATGAATATTTAAGTGATGAACTCAACTCTCGCACTCAACTCTGAGATCGATCTTGAGTGCGACTTTGAGATGCTGTTAGTATTGACATTTGTCAAAACGTTCTTGAGATCGATCTCAGAGTTGAGCGTAATTTATAAATACGGAACGAAGTTTGGTCTGGTGTGGTTCTATTATACCTAAACTTCAAATTGTAAAACAGCTCGATAACGGCCGTTTTTTTACAGGCGTTGACGTTCTGCCTACCTCGTTAGGGATAAGGGCGTGATGTGTGAGTATGTGACCCTTAGTCCTTGGCGGAAGTTCACAGGATAAACGTGGAATCTAATAAAATGTAAAAATCACTTGGAAAGAAATACCTAGAATTGTATTTGTATTTATTGTTTTTTAAGTTATTTTGTGATACACCCTGTAGAGGAACTTTTAAGCAACTATTGCTAATTTAATTTGGAACGGTAGGTAGTTAGTAATTTTTAATCAATAGAAGGTAGAATATTATTTTTGAATTAAATTAGTGATGTCATCAATAAAAAAACTTTAAAAAATTATAAGAGTTTTTGCCTATATTCAAAACTTCATCTATCTAAAAATATCTAGCTTGATACAGGATATTTTGGAAATTTCGAACCCGGATAGTCCTTCGTACTATCAAAATCAAAAACAAAATAAGTAATTGAAAAACGATCACTCACCTAAATAACTTAAAATTCACAGAATATCCAAAAAAATCTTTAGATAACCAATCACAGCACTTCACAGCGTGTTCCAAATTCGAAAATAATTGTTGTTTCAAATAAATTAAGTAGATTATGTTTGCTTGCCGGCGGTCGATCACAAAATGCAGTAAACGGCATAGATCGCGCGGTTATATGCGCGGGAGCGTGTAACTGGTACATAGTTAAAATTTAACTGTGGTTTAAGGTTATCTCAAGCGAACTACTAGTATTTACTAGAGAAATTACTATTTGACTGTAGGTATTAGCAGAAACTACATTGTATGCCTGATTAACGGTTAACGATAACAGTTTATAAAGTCCAATTTGACAGGTCTCGAACGCTGTAGTAGTGCTATTGATAGCAGCAGCACTAATAACACAGGTGATAGCGATAGGGTCCATATACCCCTCAAGGGCCCATGTTGGCATGCTGACGTTCTTTTAGCATTGATTTGACAGATTGGTCCTAAAATGATCGCGAAAGTTCGAAAATACCAAGAGAACATGACATTTGAGATGTCAGCATCCGTGACGGTTTTGCATGAATTCGCAAATATACTGCCCTTTTACAACCTTCAATAAATTCCTAAACGCCTAGTAGACATTCCACGGTGACCTCTGAACTACCCTCGCTAAGGTGACATGTTAGGTCTACGTAGACTGGCCAAGATGACGAAACTAGACTCAACGCTTGCATTAGACTGCATTAGACAAACTTCCGGAGCGAAAGAGACAGAAATACAAACAAACTACCTGTCTCATGTTTTATATTTTGTTTGGTAACATTAACATACAAAATGCAACTTTGTATGTGGATTGCGTGGGATTTGAATAAGTGGAATAAACTGTTTGAAAGTTTTTAGTGATTTCCGAATAGCACCACCCTATTTCACTCACGGGTGACTTAAAATGCGATTAAGGGATGGCAATGGACAGCAGCATTCCCTGTAAATTATTTACAATATATTGCATTGCGCTCGCCAATCCGCCTGCCTGTGGTGAGAATGGCAATACCCCCCAACCGGGGTAGGATAGGATAGGACATAGGCCCAGCAGTGGACTGTTGTGGCTGTGGTAGTAGTATGTTGCAAATATTTTACATTAGCATTTCTACAGGATAAGATTAAACGCCCTAAAAAAAGTATCTGACCTACACGCGCCTATAAATTGCATCATCCAAGCGTTAGAAATGGGCATGGCGGGGCACCAAAAAACTGTGCGCGCGCGCATATTGCAATATACTTCATTCGCTTACATAGCGTCACTTCACTACCAGCGTAACTGTCACTGTCACCCGCACGTGCGTGTATCGAGCATTGAGGTCAAGTTACGGTGGTCGCGACACTATCCAAGCGAATGAGCTACTTTCTCACGCAACGGACGAGCGATATTGGTAGATGGCTCGTGTTTCCAGCGTTGTATGTGGATGATGTTTTAGAAATAGAAATAAGTAGATCTATGAAAATGTTCAATAATTTGAAGTTAGAAGTTTTAGCTAGTTTAAACTGACTGTTAAGTTATCTTGATTACTTACCGATGTAAAAAAATCAACCGCAAACTTTTCAATCACCAGTCCATGAAACTGAATAACTCCCATGAAGATTGGGTGAAATATGAAACATAATTTTGAACCTGCTATTCAAAATAGATATAAGTCTCTTCCGTTCCAGTCAGTTTTTTGTACCTATAGGAGGATCAATTTCTTTAAAATTTTTGATCTTCGTTTCTACAAAGAAACGATTTTAGGAAAAAGGTAGGTTTTCAGAAATTTGTTTAGTTTCATGGACTGGTTCACCCCTCAAAATGTTTGCTGTTGATTTTTTACAACCTTTATAACTGTTTCAGGCCTAAGATTTCTTTGGATGACGTAATACATCCGGTTCTAACATATAACTATGGATGGGTTCTAACACCAGCCACCACCAGCATTTATCCGGTTGTTAGTCAAGATAAGCATTAAACATACAACGATGCACAGATTTGCTTACTAAGCGATATTTCTATACTATCGTTAACAGTGGGTGATGCAATACATAGGGTTGAATGAGTCAGGTATCTCAGACCCTACTATTTTAGATTTTCTCTAGACTCTCAATACTATTTTTAAAGGCGGACAAAAAATGGCGTCTCTGTAGAAGTGCCCTTCTGCATTCTGGGAACTATCATACATTGGGACCATTCCTAACAAAAAATGTAATTTTAATGCCTACCTATATTTTTCGCGACTCTAGCTGATGATATGACTGATGATGGCTGATGTCTGTGCTGTGAGTGACCTTTGTTGAAAAAACACAAATATAATAATCCACTTCAAGAAACATCCAGTAAAGTTTTCCTGCCTTGAACTGCGAACAGGAGCTCGACTTTTGAAACATCGTAATTAAATTCATGCGAAAATCTGCTTTTTATTATGCTTGTATTGTATCTCACGGTCTACTTAACTTATCGATTCCCACCTAGGTACCCTAACAGATTCACACATACCTTTGACCATAAAAACATCGAGTAGTAGAAATTTAAATACCTGAGGCTAGACAAGTCGTACGGGACTTCCGTACACGGAATCAAATGACGACGTTTCAGAAATTGAGCTCCAGAAGAAACAAATACAAAACAACCGGCTTATGAACGTCGGGAGTGTTCCATACATAATATTACACATCAAAACAATAATAATTGACGCAACCATTAGTCCATTGAATAAAAACTTCTAGAGTGCGAGCGTTAGTAACGTAAGATGTTTCTTCAGAAACATGTCAAAAGTCCCTAGGTAATAAACATACTAAAACCCCGGGACACTAGGAGGAGCCCCGGAGTGGGGGGAGGGGGGAAAGGGTCCATTTTTTCATTATTCGCTTAAATCTCAAAAACGGTACATGTTAGAGAAAAACGTTCAAGGAAAAGTTGAAAGGCCATAAAATTATCTACAACTTATACCTAAATCACTTTTTCCTATACCCTACCGTTTCTGAGTTACACGCATTAAAAAATGATTTTGGCTCAAACAATTTTCCCATACTACATACCCATGTTTATCACATCAATCGATCAAAAAATATTTCTTTCTTCCATAAAACTCAAATGTGCAACTTGTGACCGGTACTGATAGATTGCTCTTGATTAGGTCTATCATTGGTAAAATAAACACATTCCTCCATGGAAGCCTTTAGGAGGAATCGATTGTCAAAATATTATATTAGGGTAGTTTTAGTTACTGAACTTGGACTATTTATTTTTTTCTTCCAAAAAAACTCAAAAGTGCAACTTGTGACCGGTACCGATAGATTGCTCATAATTAGGTCTATCGTTGATAAAAATACTAGATTCCACCATGGAGGCGTTTAGGGGGAATTGAATTTTATTAGGGTAGTTATGATACTTTATTTTGACAATCGATTCCTCCTAAAGGCTTTCATGGAGGAATGTGTTTTTTTTACCAATGATAGACCTAATTAAGAGCAATCTATCAGTACCGGTCACAAGTTGCACTTTTGAGCTTTTTGGAAGAAAAAAAATAAAATGTTCAGGTATCGTAACTACCCTTATAAAATTCAATTTCCCCATAAACGCCTCCATGGTGGAATCTAGTATTTTTATCAACGATAGACCTAATTATGAGCAATCTATCGGTACCGGTCACAAGTTGCACTTTTGAGTTTTTTTGGAAGAAAAAAATAAATAGTCCAAGTTCAGTAACTAAAACTACTCTAATATAATATTTTGACAATCGATTCCTCCTAAAGGCTTCCATGGAGAAATGTGTTTATTTTACCAATGATAGACCTAATCAAGAGCAATCTATCAGTACCGGTCACAAGTTGCACATTTGAGTTTTATGGAAGAAAGAAATATTTTTTGATCGATTGATGTGATAAACATCGGTATGTAGTATGGGAAAATTGTTTGAGCCAAAATCATTTTTTAATGCGTGTAACTCAGAAACGGTAGGATATAGGAAAAAGTGATTTAGGTATAACTTGTGGATAATTTTATGGCCTTTCAACTTTTCCTTGAACGTTTTTCTCTAACATGTACCGTTTTTGAGATTTAAGCGAAAAATGAAAAAATGGACCCTTTCCCCCCCTCCCCCCACTCCGGGGCTCCTCCTAGTGTCCCGGGGTTTTAGTATGTTTATTACCTAGGGACTCTTGACATGTTTCCGAAGAAACATCTTACGTTACCAACTCACGCACTCTAGACCCCCTTTAGAGGTACTCATTCAATGGACTACATGTTACTATGGACGTATGAATCGATATACGGGGTGTAACCTTAGGGCATTCAACCTATGGAGGTGGTAAACAGTATTTTTTTCTTCGTGTGGGACACCGAGTCGTCCAACGACCCGATGAACCCTAGTGTCAGAATTTTTAACCGCCTTCTCCAAGTAGCAGGCTTCTGACATGGTTGTGTAACGACTGCCGTCTAAGTGATCATAGACAGCAACCGGAACCTACGGCTTAACGTGCCATACGAAACACGGAACCATCTTACTTACGGACAATCGGGTGGTTCAGCCCGCAATGTCCTAACCAGACTGGGAACAAATTCACAAAGTGCTAAATATCAACTTTGTGAGTGACCCACCGAGAATCGAACCCGGAACCTTCTGCGTCAAAGGCAGTTGCACTACCATGGCACGTTAAGCCGTAGGTCCCGGTTGCTGTCTATGATCACTTAGACGGCGGTCGTTACACAACCATGTCAGAAGCCTGCTACTTGTAGTAGGCGGTTGAAAAATTCTGACACTAGGGTTCATCGGGTCGTTGGACGACTCGGTGTCCCACTCGAAAAGAAGATGAAGACTACCATTGCGCCATATCGGTAAACAGTTAATTACCTACCGAACAAATTCTGTCACTTTTTGCGGCAGGGGAAGTAAACTCGTACAGCACACAACGATAATTTTACATCTCCATAGGTTGAATGCTCTAAGGGTGTAACGGACAAACCTTCGAACAATGTTGGGTGCATGTAGGTAGACCATTATGAAACTGAACAACTTTCCCTTAGGAACATTATGTCAGGAAACGGCAAAAATAACCTAAATTATTTAAAAAAAACCTATCCTGAAATACGCTTCTAGGAGAAAGTTGATCAATTTCATGGACTGAATGTAACCTATCAAAAGGGGTATTCAGAAGGTTGTTGTACATTACAGCCTGTATATGTTATGTAGTTACAAGCAGACAGACGCAAAAAAAGTGCTCAGAGAGATATAACATTACTTATCTCAGACTGATTATACTTATATTACTACTGTGTCTGGTGTATAATATTACTTAGTTTCATATTAATCTGTTTAAGCATTAGCTGACACGAGCTCCTGGGATTTATGAAAAGTCGTATTTCGATTCCGTGCACGGAAGTCGGTTGGATTGGGAGCTCAGTGGATGATGATGTTGCATATGCACCTGCAGGGAACGATGACTCTCATTCCTGGGCTGAATGTATCGTTTTTTACTACACTCACGGGTATGACTACTTCTACAGCCACAAAGTCCACTGCTGGTCATGGGCCTCACCCGATTGGGGGGCATTGCCATACCCACGCTTAGCAGGCGGATTGGCGAGCGCAGTGCAAGATGTTGTAGATATTCACAGGGAACGCCGCTACCCGTTCTTTGCATATTTCCCTTGGTCGCCTTTTACGACACCCATAGATGTAGAAACAGCCGGCAACACACGGAACGGATATGATTGGGGTGATGCCATTCTACACGGGCCTACAGCGATTGTGGAAAATAATAGAATGTAACAAATAAACGAATACATACGTCACAATACTACGTCAAGAGTTGGTTGCAAACACTATCTGATGCTTTGTATTTGGGTCATTCTTGTTATTTTAGAGAGATGTTGTTTTCCTCTTCCATGTTAGAAAATATTTACGAAATGATAATAATTATAAATCAAATTAGACATACGTAACTCGGTTTTTACATGCATCCCATCTTGTTCTTTCGTGTCGATGACTCAAAATGTAAGATGTAAATATATTAGCTGCAAATATTTTAAGGGGTGAATCAGCCTATGAAACTGAACAACTTTTCCCAAGGAACATGAACAGGAACAGGTCGAAATATCAGAAAAATTTTTGGACCTCCCATACAAATTGACTCAGTCGTTGGTAATTTTGTATGGGAGGTCCAAAATTTTTTTCATATTTTGAAATATGTTTCTAGGGGAAAGTTGCTCAGTTTTATGGGCTGATTCACCCCTTTAAATATTTGCAGCTAACACTTTTACACCCTGTATACTTTAACCAGTTTGCCACAGCTACGGCACTGTCGGTGGCTTCATATGAATCGGTCATGGTGTAGGTACTAGGGCACTGACTGCAAGACGTCAAATGTGACATTGTCTGCACTCCATGACTTTCCCTTACTGCAACTGCTTCTGGCGCAGCACACCTTTTCCGATCCGGACCCCAAGTCTGCTATTTTTTGTCATTGTAACGCCATCAAAACTCAACTGTCATTCCATTGCTATTGTGATTTTCTTGAAGATTTTCTATTTTCAAACTGTAAGGAGACTTCGAAACTACTAAATTCATCCAACTGAGATCCAATCGCCATACAACTAAAACGATTTTCAGTTAGCAGACTAAGGGTTCTGCTGCTATGGGTCTCATCTCTACTTGATGCCATGTGACTTAGGTTATTCCTGAACAGACCCTGCCATCCCATTCGAAATATACCCCTTTTTTTACACTCGTTGATAATTTACTCAGCTACATAGCTTGTGCTTACATAATACTCGTAAGAATTTTTCTAAATTCAACCCCTAAGGGGGTAAAAGTAAAACAGGAGTTCAGAAATTGTACGGAACTTTTAATTGTTTTACTAAGTTAAGTAGGTATGTGTTTCAAATGTAAATTATTAAAATCGAATACCTAGTTATTGAAAATCAAAACCCTAGTAAGGGGCAAGGCAGGGGATGGAAGTGTATGTGTTGTGAACCAAGATCTCGCTTGTTCTAGTTTGAATGGTAGGTACAGTATTTACTACGTCGTACTTACTATATGAGTTATATCTTAATCTGACTGATTATATGTCTAGTTGTAACTCGTGCTAATTAATTCATTTAATAAGCATCTATCACCCGATATTTACGATTATTAATGTGACGTAGGTATCTAAATACGAGTGAAATTGACATCTAGTATTCTAGAACGAACTAATTTGAGCTAGATGTTATGATGATTTAGACAGAATGATAACATTATGAAACGTGGTACTAGGTTATGTTGGTACTTACTTACTACATTATATTACATAGACTTCGAATAGATAGACAATAGAAAGATAACTATCAGCAGTACGTCTACCTACCCCTTTATACATATAGGATCAGCCTAAAATATAATATGGTGTAAAAATATTAATTGCAAATATTTTAAGGGGCGAATCAGCCCATGAAACTGGTCAACTTCCCCCAAGAAACAGTAGTCCAAATACGAAAATATTTTATGGAATACCCATTCAAATTGACTTCGATTGGTAATTCTGTATGGGAGGTCCAAAACTTTATTCATATTTCGACCTATGTTCTTTGGGGAAACTTGTTCAGGCCTTAAAATAATTACAACATTTTTTTTTAACCTTGTATATGAAGCGTGATATCCCGTGACGTTTGACACGCGTGCGTTTGACCGTGCACATAATTATGTCTTCAAGACAAACCTTTACGAAGTTTAACGAAGAAATAGACTAATTCTTATGTTTATGTATACATATGTCAAATAAATACCTACCTAAGAATTAAATTGGCGGTTCAAGTGTCTAACTGACCGGACGTGAGCTTGACTATAGGTAGAGTACAGTAGCGCTATCTATTGCTTAATAGCAAAACTAACTTTCATCGCTATTATAATAATATGAATCTCTGCAGCCCTGTCTCTTTTTTGTGTGGGACACCGAGTCGTTTAACAACCCAATGAGCCCTAGTGTCAGAATTTTTCAACCGCCGCGCCTTCTATAAGTAGCAGGCTTCTGACGTGGTTGTGTACCTAACGACTGCCGTCTAAGCAATCATAGGCAGCAACCGGGACCTACGGCTTAACGTGCCATCCGAAACACGGAACCATCTTTCTTACGGACAATCAGGTGGTTCAGCCTGCAATGTCTTAACCAGACTGGGAATAAATTCACAAAGTGATAAATATCAACTTTATGAGTGACCCACCGAGAATCGAACCCGGGACCTTCTGCGCCACGTCGGTCGTCTGCAAGTCATCGTGGTGCAGCCCTATGACGTGCCTAACCTTTCGTCCAAAGCTACCCTAAATGGACTATGACCTATCCACGTTTGTAGAACCAACAAGTAAAGACAACTAGAAATAACTGCTTTTCGATAGATCGATCCACGGGTAACAATAGGTTATCTTGGCTGACTGACCTATTTCTACAAATTAGTAAAGAAATACAGTAGGAATATGTGAAATCGAGTAGTTCTTTGGTGTTATCGTAATAATATGTCGTGTCGGCTTAGTGAAATGTTAGAAACTGGCCTATGGTTTCAAAAAAGTTGCATGTTATACAGGAATCACCCTTATAAGCCTTGCCAAGCCAAGTGGGCAAAACGGTACTGAAAGGGATCCGCCCTAGTTCCTTCGGTCAGCGTGACCCTTTCTCTCAAAATTGTAGGAATCACCCCACCGGTACCTGTCCAATCCGTCGGCACCGATGCGTGATCCCTACCTGGCTGCGCCTTGCCCGAACCCCAACGTATCAGAGATACGGGAGGCCCCAACAAAGCGCGCGGACTGTACCCGGCGACACCTAATCCTCCACCGGGAGGGGCAGAGCGCTAGTGCCTGATCGCTGAACCAGGTCTTTTCCCCGAGGGCCGCCGCTCACGGCCTAGCCCTGACTCGCAGTCTTCCTGTTCCTTAAGACCGCAGCTCGCACCCGCTTCTGGGTTCTGGTACCACCGCAGCTGTACCGGAGAGGGGAAGTGGGGCGTCGAAGAAAAAGACCTCTTGATGGTTTGAAGAATCCTAGGCAGCTAGCACTTGCAACTTCTTGAGCACTTACTCCTGAGAAGAGTACTGGTGGACTGATTTTTGCCGCCAATCGGGCCTATATTTATATGAAAACGCCCATTTTGCGGGGCTAGGGGTGCGCGGGGCGTTACGCGGATGACCGCGGGGGTGATCCGCGGGGTGTGCGGGGGGGTTGCATGTGCTTTCTAACTGGATTCTCATTTATTTTTCAATTAGACATAAAATTCCAATAAGATTTTAAGTAAATTAACGTATTCTAATTAGAATTAATCATATTAAACGATTCTAATAAGAAATAAACAATCTTACAAGATTCTGGTTACGTAATTTCAAACTAAAAATGACATGCTCTGTTTTTGAGTGAATCTTAAAACTTATATGCTAATTATGTCTAAGACTAGTAAAAAATGAGATACCAACTTGAACTAAACAGTTATCTTAAGTACTTACTGAGAAATCTAGGTTTTAAGTTTATACAAAATTGTGAACACTAAAATGGCCGTAGATGTCAAGTTTTACATTTTAGGGTAGCAAACTGTTATGAAATCGACTAAGTATTACATAATGCAGATATATTCCAAGTTTTGACCAAATCTAATGAGAAACGACTGAGTTATGATGAAATAAAGAACTTAGATTCTAGCTTAAAATCTAGGCTACCCGTACTTTAGTTGAGGCCATGAAGCTACTTTCGCAGGCGTCTAAGGCGAAATTTTAGGTACAATTTCTATGTAAATCTATTCTAGGCAAAGTTACAAACGTAAATACAAAGGTTTATCAATAATGTAATTAACAATCTATGCACTTAATCTTATGCTATGAGGTACCGTGACAAAGGGGTGTGACATCAACAAAAATGGGAGGAGTTAACATTGACTAATTCAATCTACCAATAAGAATAGGAATACTGTCTGCTCGATATGGTTATATCTAATTGAGCTTAGTGCAAAACTGATAAGATAGTAAAATTTCTTACAAACGGGTTTTGTCTATTTTATTTCTTATAGCTAATTAATAGAATGAAAAAATATGAAAACTTATGATCTAAAGGAAAGTAAATAAAAACCAAAATGGGAATATAAAACAAACTTAATGTTATCTAAACCTAATGTTGTTTATTTACAAAGGTGCCTATGGGCTTTATTATGTACATAACGTCGATCGTTGACAGAAGGTAACGTCGATCGCCGACAGACTCCCCCTCGTGTGCAAACACCGAAAAAAGTAGAAGGCGATGAGACGTCCGGTTGCAGGCTGCAGATGCTGTCGTGCGGCGTGCCGTCAAGGGTCTCAGAGGGTCGTATGGTCGGGTCGGGTTGGTGATACGCGACGTGGGTTTCTGCTGCGTATCTTGTGTTGTTTCGACGTTTGTATCGTACTTTCGGGTATGTTCGAAGTGGTACAGTGTCAGGCCGTTTCTGTGGCACTTTAAGGCGTTTCTTACGTGTGCGTGCTCTGTAAGGTTCTCGTCCGTTTAGCGTTGAGGGTACTAAACGGTGAGTTACGCATCTCTGCCTTTTTCTATCAGACTGTTTCTTTCTCTTCTTCTGATGGCATGGCGCTGACTTCTTCTTCTCTTCTTCGGAACGTAATCGTGAGTGGCGGACAGAACGATCGCGCAACGCAATACGAGTAGTGGTGGCATGAAACGTAACGTAACGTGGGATTCGCTTTGGTTTCGACTTAGGTGGCGAACTTCCTTTCCTTGACGTGTACCTATCATCTTCTTCTGTTGATGATGCCTGGTCGTAGTTTCGTGTCAACTCGTTTGCAGTGATGTCGATGTAGGACGATGTTGACTCGGTCGGCACATTTCGATTGTCGCATTCGCATGTTCCATCTAGCGACGTTGCCGGTGTCGTTTCCGTCGGTTCCTCTGGTACATCGATCGTTGGTACCTCGATCTTCTGTTCGCTTTCTGCGACTATTTCGATGGGTTCTGACGACGTACTTTCGTCACTACGTCGTGGCTCCTTCCCCTCGTCTGGCTTGGCGATTTTGTCAGCGTACGTGTTCCCGTCACTAGGTACTAGGCAGCGCTGGCTCTCTTCTTTCCTGAAGTCGCTTATCCATTCTCTCCAGTTGAGGTTCATATCTCTCGTAGCTTTGGAGCCCCATACCAATGTCGTTTCGATAGTCTCTTCCTGTTGTTCGGTTGCGCTTGGTTCATCGAGCGCTTGAGGTCGTTTCTCTTCAATACCTATACTTCCTGATGATAGGTGTTCTTCAGATTCGACTTCTTTGATGGTGGAGACGAAGTTCACTTGACCAGCCGATTTTTCTTTTTCTTTTCCATGTAACGTCCACCCTAGCTTGGTGTATGAAGCTACCGGTTGGTCTTTGCTGGCTTCCCTTGTGTCTCGTGTCATGAACAGATGACAGTTGTCTTGTCCTATCAAGATGGTTGGCTTTGCGTTCTCGTAGGTGAGCTGATCTTCGAGTCCCTTCAGATGATCGTATTTCCTGACAAGCTGTTCCGTTATGGACTGTGTCGGTAGTCCTAGTGGTTTAGACGTGGACGCGGTTATCGATTCCATGTTGCGTTCCAGCGCGCCTCTAATCGTAACCTTCAGCTTGTACGATTCATCGTAAGCTATGCGTTCGCCGCCGGCGACCGTGTACTTCAGCGGTTCGACTTTCCCTCTGGGTGCAACTGCTAGTGCTGTGTCCTCTTCTATCAGCGTTAACGTTGACCCTCCATCCAGTAGCGCATAGGTTTCCTTGCTTCCTATAGGCCCACGTATCTCAACTGGCACTATCTGTAAATAGGAAGTCTGATCCTTCGCCGCCGAGTTTACCGAGGAGTTTGTGCTCTGTGAAGTCTTCTCCTGGTGTAAAAGTCGGTGATGCCATGATGTGCACCCGTTTTCACCGCACGGTCCAGCTTTACACTCGAATCTCCTGTGCCTGTACACTAAGCATCGAAAGCATATTCCAGCATTCTTTGCCCGCTCCCATCTTTCTTCAGTGTTCAGTTTCTTGAACAGTTCGCAGTCTTTCATTGCGTGCGACTGTTTACAAAGCGGACATTCAACTTTCGTTGCTTCTTTCGTCGTAGGTACTCCCTTTGCTTTTACCATCTGAGGTTTCGTATTCTTTGTCTTCTTTACTAGAGCAACTGTGGCCTTTGGTGATTCGTACTCGCGTTCTTTTTCGCTCTCATATTCGCTTTCACTACTGTTGGCCTCCTCGCAGTCGCTAGTATCTGTTGCCGTACTATCGTCATATTGTTCCTCTTGCTGACGTAGTGTATAAACTGCCCTTCGCGGCTGTTTCTTCATTGCAGGTCGCTGTTGCCTATTGATTGATCTATCCTTTCTTAGTAGCTCCCTGGCTGCTACCGTGCCGAAGTCCCTGTTAGCTTGTGTCAAAAACTGACTGATCCTTACTAAGCTTGGTAGATCAGACGGTTCCCGTGCGTACCTACACCACGCATACTTCAATTGTAGGTTCAGTTTATCCACGATGTAGCTAACGTGTATCGGCGCGTCGAGGTAGCTTGGCTTCTTCAGTGCCCTTATGGTTGCTACACAATTAGCGACCTTATTTGCGAATGACGCGATGTTCGTTCCATCTTCTTGTAGTCGAGGCATTTTCTTCAGTAGGTGTAATTCGTTGAGTATCAACAGTTCCGGTTGCCCGTACTGATCCTCTAGTAGTTCCATAACCTCAGCTGCTGTCGAGCCCGAAAACAATAGTGAGTGCGTTTCTTCACGTGCTGCTCCCCTCAGGGCTTTTCGCAGTCGCGCTATGTTCTGCGCCTCGCTGAACTGGTCGCACGAATCTTCATACATCGTCTTGAACGCGAGCCATTCAGTTAGTTTCCCGTCGAACGTTGGCAGCTCATGTAGGTATCTAGGGGGTGGGGCCTTGCCTACTGAACCAACTACTTCCTTCTTAATCAGCGTCATTGCTTCGCGCATTGCATACGCTAGTTCGCTTACGCCTTCGCTCCTATCTAGCGTGCGTTCGCGGTAGTCGGACCTCCTTTCGTATTCGTAATCGCGGTCCCTGTATTCGCGATCCCTATATTCGCGGTCCTCATAGTCGCGTTCCCTCTCATTGTCCTTAGGTCTGCGGGGGGCGGGGCCCCGAGGGGGGGTAACGCGGTTCCTTGCTTCATATTCATCATCGACGGTCCCATTCTCATTCGATGCTAGTTGCGCTAGCTCTTGTTCCATCCGAGCCATCTCCTTAGCTACCTTAATTTCCTGTAAGCGTAGCTCTGTGAGTTTCCGTTGCGCTTCTAACACTCGCCGTCGTTGAGTGCTCTCCGTCGTCCCTGTCGCGGACGGAGGTGCGGGGGGCGACCTATCATCCCTGCTAGTCGGTGCCCCGCGCGGGGGGTATGTCTTCCTGTTCGGCTTCGATGTCATGATGTCAGCGAGCGAGGGTGCCGCGTTGTAGAGTTCACGTAGTTCCCATTCTCTACGTTCCCTCTCTTCATCCCATATACGTTCACGCGAGCCACTACCCATATCCCGATACGCGCCCGCCTGACGCTTTGACGGTTCCGAACTCGTATGTTTCGACGCCTTGTTCTTCTCCGCTATGATCGTACGGTTTGCTTCATCTTCTGATGTGTCTTCCTCTTGCCCATGTCTGCTTGGACTTCTTGAAGGTATCGGCGTAGGTGTCCTTGTCGCTATCCTACCCGACCGTAACCGTAGACCCTCTTCAACCTTGCCCGTGGTGACTTCCTCTGGTATCTTCTCTGGCTTGTCCATTGTTGCGTGCTGTCGTCTTCTTCTCTCTTCGGTCTTCAGTCTTCCCTAACGTCCCTACAACCCTAACGTCCCTACAACCCTAACGTCCCTACAACCCTAGCGAGTGACGTAGTACCGTATTGATGCCACTCGTGGGGGACACGGGGTGGATGCGGGGGAGGGGGGGGGGGAGGGGTGGGAACTGAACCGCAAGTGAGTGCAATGCCTCGATGGGCTTCACAGGCGGACAGCCGAACTGATTAAGCCCTGAAAAGGGCTTGGTCACGCGTTCGAACGCAAACCACCGCAGTCTAGGCCCGGCGGCTTTCGACCACGTTAAGCACAGAGCTTGGCACCGTTAGGGCCCTGTTATGGTGGATCCCTGGAGAAGCCTTCCTCTAGGCTTAGCTGCGTCTTCAACCCTGATGAGCGCGTCGCCTTGGTCCCCTTGTCCAGTCTGGTCCTTGCCGCAGCCGCCAGTTGTGGTGAAGTAGTGTACGTATGCATCTAGATATAGATACCTATATTTGTACCTATGTACCCATGTACTCTTTTATATTATTATGCCTGGTCGATCACCAGCGCACAAATATACGCGTCGTCTTGCAAACGGACGTTTCATTACATCTCTCCCGAACACACCTATCTCATGGCGACCCTGCCATATAAGGGTGCGCCTGAGAAGGTTCGCGCGTGTCGTGTTCGCGGTCGGTCGACTGGACTCTGGACTCTATCGAAAATGAATTAGTGTTTTATAAAAAGTCTTAGAACTGTTTGTGCTCTTCGTGCTCCGTGTACGTTATCATCGTTTTTTTTTTTTCGTGACCAGTGAAGTGAATTTTTAGAAGAAACGCAATGGGCAAGGAACAATCGAAACAGCAAGAAGAAATAATTATCGCACAGAATGCTGCCGGCGGAGGCGAAAATAATGCACAAGCATCGGGTGGTATGGAAAATCTAGCGTTCCACCTGGGGTTGATCAACTTGATTCTCGGTGTTGCACTGCTGTTGTGCTGCTGTGGCAGTTGCCTGGTAGTCTGGAATTTGTACAAGAAGTGCCACGTCCAGATGATACGTCGTGAAATCAACCACGATACGGTTCAGCGCGTCACCTTCCGGCGTAAAGAAGATAACAGAGATGTTTAAATAATTTAGAGGCCATGTACGCTACCTTCAGGAGGGCCACGGTACCTACTACTTCGGGGACTTTTTTTTTTTTGTTACTCAACTGTGTGTGCCATTGATGGACTGGATACATCCGATCTACGTGTCTACGGCAAGGGTCTACGGACAGTTGTGAGCTAAGTGAATCGCAAATCGCAAGTATAAAATTTGTTCATATTTTAATTTCGTGCAAATCAGTGAAAGTGCGGTACGTAATAAAAAATCGTTTCGGTGGAACAAGACTTTAGTCTAATTTGCGTCATAATTATGCGTATAAAATAATTACAAAAAAAAACAACGGTAAAAATAGTATGTAAGTACGTAAAATAAATAGTTACTTTTTAAAGGATAAATGTCATTCCTTGCATGATTTAACAATTTGATGGCAGAGTTACTATTAGAATTTAATGAAAAACTGTCAAGAATATATAATAAGGAATTAATAAAATTAAATCAAGATCGTCGAGCTCAGTGTGTCGATACAGTTATTAAGCCAAAACTTGCCGAAGCGAGTGACATTTATTCTGAATTTCGTCAAACATATGCCGAGTTAGAAAATCAGATAAAAAACCATGAAATAAAAGGTTCTGATTTGGTTATAATAAATAAGTTAATTACTTCAATTACTACCGAATATAGGAAAATCGTTGATTTCTGTAATAAGTGTATAGGAACTGAGACTGAAAATATTGAAACTGAAAGTACAATGGCAACCTTTGACCTGAAAACAGCCGTAGGGCTGCTCCCTGTGATGACAGGTGAGGAAGAAATTACCAAAAAATTAATTAGTTCTATCGAGTTGTACGATTCAATGTTAGAAGCTGCTGGAAAATCGCAATTAATTCAATTTGTATTAAAAACACGCCTTACAGAAAGCGCCAAACTGCGTTTAGCTTCCACCTACGTATCATGTGACGCACTTTTGAGAGACATGCGTTTGCATTTGCTTACGGCTAAATCAAGCAATGCTATCCACTCACAATTAATGCGTACGACCCAGGGGTCCTCGACTATTGATGATTTTGGCAAAAAGATCGAAGAATTGTTTGTTGATCTGACAATTACTCAAGCCGCTGGGGTGAGCACTAGTTATTCCGTTTTGAAACCCATTAATGAAAAATTAGCAATAAAAAGATTCACAGATGGTTTGAGAAATCGTCAGCTCAGTGTGATTTTAACAGCTAGGAACTACACACAGCTCAAGGACGTGATCAGAGCAGCCAAGGATGAGGAACTGTCAACTACGCAACGTGACGGTGAAGGAACGATGTACTTCGGTCGACGTGGAAATTACGGTAGGTACAATCATGCACGTAATTACTCTGTTCGAAGTCGGGGCGGTGGTTTCAACCAGCGCACACCATCTAGCTATGGCGGACAGAGAACCCCGTCGCACCCCACTTTTCAACATCAAGGTTACGCTAACCAGTACAGGGGAAACCGAGGTGCTCCGCGCGGTCGAGGTTTTGGTACCTCGAGCAACCACAATACCAACTGGAACAGAGGCAGGTCAAATTATTCCAATAATTCAAGGCGTAATAATAATAACAGAATGTATACAATGAATCCGGAAGAAGTGCCGTCAACTTTGTCACAAAACGGCGATAATCGTGATTCGAACACGTTTTTTCGATCATAATGAGCATTGTATTTTTGCATGTAGTAACAACAATTATGTAGAATTAGCAGTAGGTAACAACAATTATAGATGGATGATAGATTCCGGCGCTTCGCTTTGTGCAGTGAAATACGATCTAGTTCGACGATTAAACATTCCGATCCAGAATCATCGATTAGTCATTAGAGGTATCGGTGGACAACAAGAAACATTAGGCTTTGTTTCTCTAAACATAACTGTAAATGGAACAGAATTGAGTCACGAGTTCTATGTTTTAGAGAACTTAGATTGTTTTTGTGATGGAATTTTAGGGGAAGATTTTCTACTGAAATACAAATCGGTAATAGATTACGAATTACTCACAATAACTTTTTCAGATCAAAATGACTACATGACTGTACCTTTACGCTTGGGAAAAAACAGTGCTAGAAATAACTTAATAATACCGGAAAGATGCGAACAAATTTTTTATTTAGAGTCAGATGCTAAACAAGATTGTATGGTAGTACCGAAAGAATTGTGCAAGGGTGTGTTTTTAGCAGGATGTCTTACGAAACCTATAAACGGAAAAATACCCGTTCAAATTTTAAATACCCGAGATAGCGAGGTACGTCTTAATTATTTCAAACCGGAAATAGAATACTTGCAAGATTACAATATTTGTAGTTTTAATGATAATGACAATAATTCAAAAAGGGTGAGAGATCTACTTTCAATTTTGAATTTAAAACACTTAGATAGCGAAGAAAGAGAGTCGATCCAAAATATATGTGTTAAATACAATGACGTATTTTATCTTCCAGACGATTCCTTATCAGTTTCAAATATTTGCGAAACAGAAATAAAATTAAAACCAGATGCCACTCCCGTTTACATAAAACCGTACCGTATGCCACATAGTTTAAAAAATGAAATGGAATCTCAGCTTCAAAAATTATTAAAAGAGGAAATAATAGAACCAGCTTGTAGTGACTGGTCTAGTCCCATATTACTGGTGCCTAAAAAGAGCGAAGGTACCAAAAAGTGGCGATTAGTGATTGATTTTCGAAAGTTAAATGAAAGGGTTTTGGATGATAAATTTCCACTACCGAATATCACCGATATTTTGGATTCTCTCTCCGGCGCAGTTTATTTCAGTCACCTTGACTTGAATTCTGGTTATTATCAATTAAATTTAAAAGAAGAAAGTAGAAAATACACAGCTTTTACTGCACCATCAGGTCAATATCAGATGACGAGACTGCCGATGGGTCTCAAAACGTCACCTAGTAGTTTCTCTAGAGCTATGACTTTAGCAATGGCGGGTCTTAATTACGAGAAATGTTTTGTTTACTTAGATGATTTGATTTGCTTTGGGAGAAATCTTGAACTTCATAATAAAAATTTAATGACAATCCTGGAACGACTTAGAAAAGTTAACCTGAAACTAAATCCCCAAAAATGCCAGTTTTTGAAAAAAGAACTTTTATATTTAGGGCACGTTGTTTCCGAAAAGGGAATATCACCTGACCCAGAAAAAATATCCGTACTACAAAATTACCCCACACCTTCTTCTGCGGATGAGGTTAAACGTTTTGTAGCTTTCAGTAATTATTATAGAAAATTCATTCCAAATTTTGCGACATTGACTATACCCTTAAATAAATTAACTAGGAAAAACCAACCGTTTGAATGGACAACTGAGTGTGAACAGTCATTTCAGGAACTTAAAAAATCATTAACAACTCCACCTATATTAGAATATCCAGATTTCTCAGAAACAAATCAATTCATACTATCTACAGACGCATCATCTATCTCGATAGGTTGCGTGCTGTGCAACAGCAACATGAAACCCGTAGCTTATGCGAGTAGGCCGCTTAATAAGGCTGAGCGTAACTATCCAACTATACAAAAAGAGCTTGTTGCTATAGTCTGGGCTATCAAATACTTTAGGCCTTATCTTTACGGAAAACATTTCACAATATTAACGGACCACAAACCGTTAATTTATTTATTCGGCATGAGGGACCCATCGAGCAGATTATTAAAGTTTAGATTACTGTTAGAAGAATACAGTTTTGATATTAAGTACATAAAAGGACAAGACAACGTTATAGCGGATGCTTTATCTAGGATAGTGATAACATCGAATGAGCTAAAAAGTATGAATGAACAGATGATATGCGTGATAACCCGAGCTCAACGCAAAAGAATGGAAGAGATTGAAAGATCAGGAAGTAAAAATGTCACTACTAGTTCACAAATTCCTAATAAACCTACTAACGACAGGTGTGTACAGCCTAGGGTTGTAGAGTTATTAAGAAAACCGTGCGATAGTGTAGAAATGTTATGGGAAAAAGCGAGTAAAATAGATAAATTAGACAGAGAAGGCAGATTAGATGACGTAAGAGAATGTTTTTCATATAATGACAAAGATAAAATTTTATACATTAATCTCAATTTTAGGGCACAATTATCGCGAGCCGAATTTGTGACAAAGTTGAGCAATTTTTGTACGAAAAATTGTATTGATAGAGTATGCATACTAATAAATGATGAAAATAAATTAACTATAAAAGAAATGTGTGATGAAATAAAGTGTAGAGAACAATGGACCGGTCCACGAATTTGTATTTTACGAGGAAAAAAGAGAATAATAGACGAAAATGAGAAAACTATAATACTGAATGACTATCATTTACTGCCCACTAGTGGACATGCTGGTGTGAGCAGAATGTTAAATAACATCAAAAGAAAATACTATTGGCCAGGAATGGAACATGACGTAGCTAAATATGTTCAGAAGTGTACGAAGTGTCAAAAAATGAAACACTCTAGACACGTTCGTGAACCTATGTCAATAACAACAACTGCATCATATGCTTTTGATAAGATATTCTTAGATATTGTTGGGCCTTTACCAAAAGACTATGATGGCAATTGTTACGTGTTGACCTTACAATGCGAGTTAAGTAAATATATCGAGGCTTATCCTCTTCAAAATAAGGAAACTAATAGTGTAGCTAAAGCTTTAGTTAATAACTTCATTTTGAGATTTGGTATCCCAAAGGTTTTGGCGAGTGATCGCGGGACAGAGTTCATATCAGCGACAATGGAACAGGTTTGTAAACTTTTAGATATTGAGAAAATTTCGTCAACGCCATATCATCACCAGTCTATAGGATCACTAGAGAATATGCATAAACACATGGGCGCATTCTTACGAATACATTGCGAAAATAGACCAGACTCTTGGAGTCACTGGTTACCGTACTGGACATTCAGTTTCAATAATACAGTTCATAGCAGTACGAAATACACTCCTTATGAGTTAGTCTTTGGCAGAACATGTAACATACCTAGTAGAATCACAAACGAAATTGAACCATTGTATAATTCAGATAATTACGCACTAGAATTAAAATATCGATTACAGAATGCATTCCAAGACGCTCAAAATAATTTAATAATAAGTAAAGAGAAAAGAAAGTCGGATTATGATAAATACACAAACCCTGTAACTTACAAAGAGAATGATTGTATTCTTCTCAAATCAGAAAATGTTTCAAAATTGCAACCATTGTATGAAGGACCATTTGTTGTGATAGAGGATTTGGGACCAAATGTCAAAATTATTAGAAATAATAAAATAACTACAGTTCATAAGAATAATACTAAACCATTTAATCAGTAACTTTAGTATAAAAACAAAAATGTATGTAACCAACATTTTTATTTTTTTTATCACCCCGAAGGTGAAGTAGTGTACGTATGCATCTAGATATAGATACCTATATTTGTACCTATGTACCCATGTACTCTTTTATATTATTATGCCTGGTCGATCACCAGCGCACAAATATACGCGTCGTCTTGCAAACGGACGTTTCATTACATCTCTCCCGAACACACCTATCTCAGTGGAGGGGTCGTAGCTCCGCCTTCGCTCCCTGGTCCAGTCTGGTCCTGCTGCTTCCTCTTCTAAGCAGCCGCCAGCTGTGGTGGGTTCGCAGCCTTGCAGCTTCTCTCTTCTTGCTTCTTGGTGCGCGCCGCGTTGGTCCCCTGGTCCAGTCTGGTCCTTGCCGCAGCCGCCAGTTGTGGAGGGGTAGTAGCCGTTGCAGCTTCCTCTGCGCACCGCAGCAGTCCTCTTCCAGGTCGCGCCGTCCTGTCCTGGCACGCCTCGTACTCCTTTCCTCCGGGTGGCCGTCGACCGGGTCCTGCACCGAAAATACCACGTTATTCGGCTATCGAAGGACCATGAAAAGGATCCGCCCTAGTTCCTTCGGTCAGCGTGACCCTTTCTCTCAAAATTGTAGGAATCACCCCACCGGTACCTGTCCAATCCGTCGGCACCGATGCGTGATCCCTACCTGGCTGCGCCTTGCCCGAACCCCAACGTATCAGAGATACGGGAGGCCCCAACAAAGCGCGCGGACTGTACCCGGCGACACCTAATCCTCCACCGGGAGGGGCAGAGCGCTAGTGCCTGATCGCTGAACCAGGTCTTTTCCCCGAGGGCCGCCGCTCACGGCCTAGCCCTGACTCGCAGTCTTCCTGTTCCTTAAGACCGCAGCTCGCACCCGCTTCTGGGTTCTGGTACCACCGCAGCTGTACCGGAGAGGGGAAGTGGGGCGTCGAAGAAAAAGACCTCTTGATGGTTTGAAGAATCCTAGGCAGCTAGCACTTGCAACTTCTTGAGCACTTACTCCTGAGAAGAGTACTGGTGGACTGATTTTTGCCGCCAATCGGGCCTATATTTATATGAAAACGCCCATTTTGCGGGGCTAGGGGTGCGCGGGGCGTTACGCGGATGACCGCGGGGGTGATCCGCGGGGTGTGCGGGGGGGTTGCATGTGCTTTCTAACTGGATTCTCATTTATTTTTCAATTAGACATAAAATTCCAATAAGATTTTAAGTAAATTAACGTATTCTAATTAGAATTAATCATATTAAACGATTCTAATAAGAAATAAACAATCTTACAAGATTCTGGTTACGTAATTTCAAACTAAAAATGACATGCTCTGTTTTTGAGTGAATCTTAAAACTTATATGCTAATTATGTCTAAGACTAGTAAAAAATGAGATACCAACTTGAACTAAACAGTTATCTTAAGTACTTACTGAGAAATCTAGGTTTTAAGTTTATACAAAATTGTGAACACTAAAATGGCCGTAGATGTCAAGTTTTACATTTTAGGGTAGCAAACTGTTATGAAATCGACTAAGTATTACATAATGCAGATATATTCCAAGTTTTGACCAAATCTAATGAGAAACGACTGAGTTATGATGAAATAAAGAACTTAGATTCTAGCTTAAAATCTAGGCTACCCGTACTTTAGTTGAGGCCATGAAGCTACTTTCGCAGGCGTCTAAGGCGAAATTTTAGGTACAATTTCTATGTAAATCTATTCTAGGCAAAGTTACAAACGTAAATACAAAGGTTTATCAATAATGTAATTAACAATCTATGCACTTAATCTTATGCTATGAGGTACCGTGACAAAGGGGTGTGACATCAACAAAAATGGGAGGAGTTAACATTGACTAATTCAATCTACCAATAAGAATAGGAATACTGTCTGCTCGATATGGTTATATCTAATTGAGCTTAGTGCAAAACTGATAAGATAGTAAAATTTCTTACAAACGGGTTTTGTCTATTTTATTTCTTATAGCTAATTAATAGAATGAAAAAATATGAAAACTTATGATCTAAAGGAAAGTAAATAAAAACCAAAATGGGAATATAAAACAAACTTAATGTTATCTAAACCTAATGTTGTTTATTTACAAAGGTGCCTATGGGCTTTATTATGTACATAACGTCGATCGTTGACAGAAGGTAACGTCGATCGCCGACAGGTACTAATGGTGAAAGTCGCTGGTTCAAATCCAGCCTGCGATGGAATTATAAGATTTGCATGAATCTTCAACCACAACACACGTGAGATTCCTGCATTAACCAAACTGAAAACAATCGCACAGATTGCTATGTTGTAAATCGAAATATCTACTTTGTGTGTTCCCCTACTATCAAAAGGGGCTTCCGTATCCTGTCGCCAATGCTCAGCTCGGTAAATTCCCAGTGCATCGTTTTTTGAAACTACTACAGGTGAAATTCGATGTAGATACATTGCGTAAATTTGCGTAGCGGGTCAAAAATTCTGGTTTTATAATGTCCCACCCGCTACGCAATGTACATCGAATTTCACCTGTAGAATTTATTGTAGCCTGTAGTTTCGTAACATGGGGCACAGCTCTTCCAACGTTGGATTTCGGGAATAAAATATGTCTTTCTCAAGATTGGCAGCATGGCTGTATGTCGCTTTGCTGTATTTTTATTTTAAAACGACATTATGAAAATGACAACAGGATGCAAATATTGCTATCACAACTAGTAAGAAAGAGACAAAATATGATGATGATCTCTCCGACCGATTTCGGCCATGGCGACCACTTTGACTCCTAATCAGATCGGCGCTGATGCGCCCGGAGATGGCTATTGTAGCCAATTTTGGCAGTAAACTCCCGTGCACAGAGTGGACACGTGAGTTTGCCATTTACATAATTATAGTTAATGGCGACGGGTGGACGGGCCTTCAGCTCATCGCGCTTAGCGTCGAGGTCTGCTTTACGCTGTTCCTCAAACTCGCGGACTTGCTTCTTAACCATCCCGCGCCATTCGGGACGCTGTGCTGCCAGACCCTCCCATTGAGTGGGCTCAATGTTGCATCTTTTCATGTGTCGTTTCTGAACATCTTTATATCTGAGGAGTTGTCCGCCATGCTTTCGCTTGCCCTCCTCTAGCTCAGAATAAAAGATGCGCTTCGCCACTCTCTCCTCCGACATCCGGGATACATGACCGCACCACCGTAGCTGACGACGCATTAGATAGGCTTCAATGCCACCAACATTGGCTCGTCTCAGAACTTCGGTATTGCGCACTCGGTCGGACCATCTGATCTTCATGATGGTGCGAAGGCATTTTAGGTGGAAGCGATCCAGAGTGCGTATGTGGTGACGATACACACACCAAGTCTCGGAGGAGTATAGAAGGTTTGGCAGCACAATCGCCATATATACAGAGATTTTTGTGGCTAGCTTTAGGTCGTGCGAGCAGAAAACCTTGGAACACAACTTCCCAAATGCTGCAGCTGCAGCACTGATTCTGCTGTTGATCTCAGCATCAAGGTTACACTTAGATGTTATAGTGTTCCCCAGATAACGAAACTTATCAACCTGTTTCAGCATATCCTCACCAAGCATAATCGCCAGTGTCTCGCGACCATGCGAGTCTAAGGACATCACTTCCGTCTTTTTGACACTGATCTTCAGGCCGAATTTACAGCATGCTTGGTGAAAAACGGACATTAGCTGTTGCAGGCCGTCTGGGGATTCTGCAAGAAAGCACAAGTCATCAGCATACATGATCTCAGTAATCAATGCATACGAGACTTTAGTGCGCGCCTTAAGTCTAGCCAGGTTAAAAAGACTGCCATCTGTGCGGAAACGGATGCGGACTCCTTGGGAAACAGTATTTAGGACTTCTTTGACTACAACTGCAAAGTACAAGGCGAACAGTGTGGGCGCTAGAACACACCCTTGTTTCACCCCACAGGTGACGGGGAAGAAATCAGACTGGTCACCGTCTACAGAGACGCAGCACTGCATGTCGTCATGCAGGAGTCTTAGGAGTCGCACATACTTTTCTGTGCACCCTAACTTTCCTAGCACCATCCAGAGAGCTTCGCGAGGCACACTGTCGAATGCTTTCTCTAAATCAACAAAGCAGAGGTACAACTGGCGACCTTGTTCTCTACTTTTTTCTTGTAGTTGATGCACCGAGAAAATAGCTTCACATGTACCTCGGTCAGGTCGGAAGCCGAACTGGGTTTCGGGCAGAATTTTTTCCGACAAATCTTTGAGGCGGTTCAGTAAAACTCTGGCAAAGACTTTTCCAGGGACTGACAGCAATGAAATACCGCGATATGAGTTACAGTCAGAACGGTCACCCTTGTTCTTGTAGAGGGCACAAATGCGAGACACTTTGAAGTCCTCAGGGACCCTCTCCTCCTCCCACATTCGAACGAAAAGTTTCCATACCGACGTGTGCAACTCCGTACCACCATATTTAAGTAGTTCACCCGGTATAAGGTCAATGCCAACCGCCCGGTTATTATGCTGCTGTCTGATGGCAGTAACAACCTCGTCGCATGACAGGGGCTCGTCCAGCTCCGTGGCTAACGGGAGTTGAGGCATTAAACTGATATGATGCAGATCAGCTGATCGATCTACGTTGAGCAAGTTGTGAAAATGCTCAGCCCAACGTTTAAGTACATCCTCCTTGCTGGTCAGGAGGTGCATACCGTCTAAAGACCTTAAAGGTACTTTTGCACGGTAGGAAGCACCAATCAGCTTACGCACTTCACAGTAAAACTCACCAAGCTGGTTTGTATCGGCGAGCCACTGCATTTGACAAGCCTTGTCCTGCCACCACTTGTCTTTTATTTGTCGAGACAGCCTGCGTAACTCTTGGTCACTTTCTTTGACCACCGCAACACTTCCACCACTTCGATTATGCTGTCGCAGGAGCTGTCGATGTTTGTCGAATGCTGCTTTAAGAGCCTCGCTATTGTCATCGAACCAGTCTTCACTACGTCGGTCTTTCGTACCCAAAGTAGCAGAAGCGGCTTCTATGAGATGACATGACAAAGCTCCCCAAGCAGCACTGACATCACCGGTCTCAGTTATTGGCGACGGCTTTTCAGATAAGGCTTCAGCATATTTCACCCTAACCTCGCGATCTTTCAGCCTATCCACGTTTAAAAACGCAGGCTTCTTCACTGTGGATCTGCGAGGTCGACGGAGGCGGAGTCGTAGCTTAGTGACAATTAGTCGATGGTCAGTCCAACAGTGAGCACCACGCATGACGCGGGTGACTTGAACTTGACCGATGTCTCGTTGCCGAATAATAGCAAAGTCGATCAAATGCCAGTGTTTGGAACGCGGGTGCATCCACGTTGTCTTGTGCTTAGCGGCAAGTCTGAACATAGTGTTCGATATCGCTAGATCGTACTGAGCACAAAGACCGAGCAGCAACAGACCATTGCTGTTCATGTTGCCAACTCCATGTCGTCCCAGAACTCCAGGCCAAGCCTCGTAGTCCCGTCCAACCCTGGCATTGAAATCGCCTAGCAACAAGATCTGCTCTCTGGCGTTTATGCTATCAAGGCATTGAGTTAGCTCCTCGTAAAACTTGTCCTTAATGTCATCAGACTTGTCTAACGTTGGAGCATAGACACTGATGACATTAAGGTAATTGTCTGTATCCAGGTGAAGGCGCAGTGTGGTAACGCGGTCCGAGATGTGAACAGGACACTCTTGAAGTCGCTTTACTAGATGATTTTTGATGGCAAATCCTACCCCTGAACGTCGAGGCTCGGATGCAGAGGTACCCTTCCAGAAGAAAGTGTAACCACCTCCATCTTCCACCAGTTCTCCTTCATCAGCAAGGTGTGTTTCGCTGAGCGCAGCCACATCCACGTTATAGCGATGAAGTTCTCGAGCTACGATGGCGGTTTTGCGTTCAGGACAGGAGTTGCCATCTCGATCAATTAGAGTTCTCACGTTCCACGCGCCAAATGTCATTGTTGAAGTCAAAGACGATAGGATTTCATGTTAAAAATATATTTATAAAAATTAGATAAAAAATAGGTAAAAAAATACTGTCTTTTTTGCTCAGTCAAGTCAACGTCTGTCTCGTCTGTCTGTCAAGATCCACCAACCGGCCAGTAGAAAGAAGCCACAGAAAAGAGTCTGCAACATCCTCACCCCCAGTATTGGAAACCAATACTCAAGGTCTGGCGCTGACCTGAAGTCTGTAGAGCCTCGCTACTGATCGTTGGTGCTGTCCGAGTCATGTCTCGTCAATTACCCTATCATGTCAGTCACATACTTGATAAGTCCTCGTCACGTCAGGTTTCTAGTCGTCAGTAACGTCACTATCATGAGGTCTAGGTCTGTCTGTGTCGGTTAGATAGTTACGTTACTAAGTCGGTCATACTAGGTTATGGGTAGTCATGTCAGGTCTGTCATGTAACTGAGCCCACGTCAGGTTAGGGCTTTGGTCTGTCATGCCATGCCGAACCCAGTTACATGACAGCCCGGTCAGATCACTCATCATCAATCTCGTCCAGACCTTCAAAAGAAGTCAACCCGATCATGCCTGCCGCGGTCGCTGCGGTCGAGCAAGCTAGAAGTCGGCCTAGTCATGCTACACAGGCTGGTCAGTTGTTGACTCTTTTATCAGTCTACAAAGGTTTCATAACAAAAGTTGTCGTCATTTATAAGTTCATTAGTAAATAGTCAAAGTTGTGTCACGCACGTCATGTAACTAAGCCCACGTCAGGTGAAGGCTTTGGCCTGTCGGGCCATGCCAAGCCTAGTTACATGCAGACGTGTCATTTCAGTTAGGTCACTTAAGTAAGTTCGGTAATGTCAGGTTGGTCGATTAAGTAGGGTCGAGTCATGGTCGATACGTGGCTGAGCCCGTGTCGGGTGAAAGCTGTGGCCTGTCATGCCATGCTAAACTCAGCCCCGTCACAGTCATGAGTGAGTCTAATATTTGTCTAGGAAGTTGTCGCAATATTAATCACGCCGCCCTATAAGGTCACATACGGAACGGCGTGTTACGAGCGTGTCGGCCCGGTCAAGCTACGAGCGTGTCGGCCCGGTCAAGTTACGAGCGCGTCGGCTCGGTCAAATTAGTCAGTGTCATTACCGTCCAGACGTTGAGGCAGGAGTCGGCCTGATCCGGCCTGCCGCGGTCGCTACGGATGGGCGAGCTGGAAGTCGGTCCAGTCAAGCCCCTCAGGCTGATCAGGTCATGACTCGAGTCTCAGTCAGAACGGTCTAGGTTGGAAATCTTAGTCAGAAAGAAGTCCATAATATAGTTGTCGTGTCGGCACTGGTGGCGCAGTTGTTTGTGTCAAAGTGATACTGTCAGTCTAGTAGTACAAAAGTCGTTTGTAAAGTCCTATAATTATTGTCGTAGTGTGGTTATGTAGCCGTGTCAAGTCATGTACCACTACCCTATCGTCGTGTCATGTCATGTTATAAACAAAATTACAAAAATATAAACAATGACTCAAAAATGCGATATAAAACACTGATATAAAATCACAACAAATAATTTTCGAGTTGTTCAACTGGCCACGGCCACGAAGCAACGCGGCACGGAGCAGCACAGTACGGAACGGTACGGAGTGGCGGGTACGGAGCGGCGCGTCGCGGCATTGAGCGGCGTGCCATTTCGCCACGCAGCGCAGCACAACACGGCGCAGACGTCAACCGGAGCTCAGCGGTATTCCGTAGCTCGAACACACTCGACGCGACGAAGTCCTCCTCGCAGACTACAGCTGGTCTTGGTCGGGGTCTGGTCTACACCGGTGGCGCCGATGTCGGCGGTACATCTGCTGTCCGTAGTAGCGGCGCTGCTAGTCGCTGCGGCACCGCTCCCGTCTGCAGGGACGCTGTTGTCGTCGACGCCTCCCGCTGCAGGCCCACCACCGTGCGATGTCGGTCGCGTTCGCATCGGTGGCGGTCTCATTGTCCTCTTTCGATTTAGGTATTTCCATAGGTTGGTATTTTTTTTTCGCTCGAAGGACCACTTGTTGAAGTCAAAGACGATAGGATTTCATGTTAAAAATATATTTATAAAAATTAGATAAAAAATAGGTAAAAAAATACTGTCTTTTTTGCTCAGTCAAGTCAACGTCTGTCTCGTCTGTCTGTCAAGATCCACCAACCGGCCAGTAGAAAGAAGCCACAGAAAAGAGTCTGCAACAGTCATGATAGATGGTTTCATGCTGTTTTTATTTTTTCTGTTTCGTCGACCACGAGTTAAGTGATGCGGTGGCAGCCGTGGTTACTACCACCTTCCGGGTAGGGACGAGCACTTTTTTAGGGCACATTTTCTAGCCCCCTCCTCGGCTGGGCGAGGAAAGCAGTGCCTCCCTTAAAAGGGCTGCTTTGTCATCCCAGGTGCTGCCGAATTCGCATTGTCGTCCCGATTTGCAATGCAAAAGCGACCATGGCATGTACTCACGCCCCTAGAACCGCCTATGTGCAGGAATCAGACAAAGCCCAGCTTGCACCACGCCAGACCTCTCTACCTCAACCCATCGCCACAGGACTTTGCGTCATCGGAGTCCATTATTCGGAAGCGGTCAGTTGCGCAGGATATATTTCGGTGCGCAAACGTTCGCGCAAACGCAGGCGCACGCACTTAGTCCTCACCCTCCTTGATTCAGTGGAACGGAAAACCGCTACGACTGAAGGAGAGGTCAGACGCAGTGTCTGGCCGACAGTAACTACCCGCGCCCTCTACCGTCGCCCTAGGCCATCCACATTGCCTTGCTGAGTCGCCGAGTCCGCCAAGCCCTTGTGCATATCTGCATTGGGTTGCCATTCTCGCCGAAACAGACTTTTTATTTGTTAAGCAGGAGGGAACTGCTTGCTCGGGAAGCCGGGGTCGCATACCCGTATACCACATCACAGTCCTCGATCAAAGGCTGAGATGAGTACCCCTGACTTCTGAGACTGAGACAAAATATAGAGAAGATATTATTTTGTATGGTTCTTGCGCCCAACGGTTAAAGAGGAAGAGACAAATAGTTATATTTTGTACAGCGTCATCTCTGTTTAAAAGTTGGGCCTAAGCAAATTAGTTTCAAAAAAAGCGTAATGTGTCAAACTTGGGCAAGTGCGAGTGTTTGAATAATGTAAACAAAAACAATAAATTCAAGTCCTATGAGGTAACTAGATAAGATAATAAATAATAGAATACGTAATATTCAATATAGTCTGTAAACACAATGGATGTGTAGTCTATAAACATGGATTCGGACGATCCCCGGACACCTTTACTCGGTAAGTCTAATCTGGTTAGTTTCGCAATAAATCCAGTTATTATCTGAAACAAGTTCACCTCCCCTTTCTATCGGTGTTGTTGGGCAAGCCGACTGCATCGATAACATTACAAGTTTATCGCAATATCCATTTACAATTATTTAAATAATAACTGTATAAGGTGTAAAAATATTAGCTGCAAATATTTTTAGGGGTGAATCAACCCATGAAATTGAACTACTTTCCCCAAGAAACATAGATCGAAATTTGAGAAAATTTTTTGAACTCCCATACAAATTGACTTGGTTGATTGATACTTTTGTATGGGGTGGTCCAAATTTTTTCTTAATTTTTCGACCTATGTTCCTTGGGGAAATTTATTCAGTTTCATGGGCTGGTTCTCCCCTTAAAATATTTGCGGTTAATTGTTTTACACCCTGTATATTGCTCTTCTGCATCGGGTAGAAACATGATTAGGAGATAACAGTAAGCTGCCCTGAAAAGGCATGGCAATACCATCCCATTTAAGGGGAGGTCTTTGTCCAGCAGTGGACTCTTCTAGCTATTAACAGCATAGAAGATGGTCAGAATAAGGTGTAAAAATAGAGTATAAGCTGAAAATATTTTAAGAAGTGAGACTGAACAGCTTTCCCCATGAAACATAGGTCGAAATTTGAAAAAAATTTTGGACCTCCTATACAAGCTGACTTGGG
Organism: Keiferia lycopersicella; assembly: GCA_029255805.1. Lineage (NCBI taxonomy): Eukaryota > Metazoa > Arthropoda > Insecta > Lepidoptera > Gelechiidae > Keiferia > Keiferia lycopersicella. The sequence goes on along the minus strand of JARACZ010000004.1, from coordinate 11,537,790 downwards.
CGGTCGTTAATTTTGTAAGGATGGTCAAATTTTTTTCATTTTTGGCTTGTTCACTCCTTAAAATATTTGCAGTAAATTCTTTTAGACCCTGTATTTTAGAGGTTTATATCAAATGGTACAAAATGCATGATTTTTTAGTAAGCCATTCATTTTAATCCTTTCATAATACCTAGATACATATTTTCTGTAGGTACTTTGTGATATAAAAAGTTGCAAAAAAAACTGAGATGACTGAGTAAAACTGATATAACTAATATCTCTTACTACAACGAGATTAGATATACTTACATACAATTTATATCTTTGTAGCTCATCATTAAGATAATCAAATTCAAAAGATTATTGTTAGATAACTATCTCTCAAGTTTCATCCTTAGCCAAACAAATGTTTGTAAACAAGTGGTAACCATAATTTATGTAAAAAAAAGGAAACTAACTATCCTCTTTTTTCGTGTGAGACACCGAGTCGTTCAACGACCCCATGAACTAAAACTAGCTGAAAGTTCCTGTAACACTAACTGCATAGTTATAAGAAAATGCTATGGCCTACTGCTGCTTTAAAAAATACACTAGAATCATGATTGTTTGATAAACAGCCTCAAATTCAAATTAATCAGAAATTTTAAATCTGTTTGTTTAGTTCCTAGTAGGTAGTGCTGGCTGCGAATAAAAGCTTTTTTTTTTAAAGCTCAGCAGTGATTTCCCATAGATAAAAGTCACTGAACTTGACAGATAAACCCTCAATCTTCAATCAACAGTGTCATCTAGTTCAGACAAGTGTTGCTATCAGCCCAAAAAATCTACAGGTATTTTTAACAGTCTGTCTGGTCTAGAGTTCGCTCATAACCTAGTCTCGTAATGCTTAGACCTCTGTAAGCTTTTCTGAAATAAAGGCCCAACTACCTTTTAAAAGGAATAATTCTTCAAAGCAATATGAGCTTTATGAGCACTCCATTGTCCTGGAAACTTGCAGTACCATGGTATCCTGGATCTATAAACCATAATCAAATGCTTTAGGGAACCCCAAGTTAATTAGTTTAATCTAAAGAATATTAATAAATAAAAATATTTACTTTTAAAGTCTCTCTCTCTAGAGAGAACTTTTAAAGTTTACATGCATAACCAACGGAAAACATTAGGCCTAAGTTAGTAGACTATAAATAGCTTTTCAATGTAATATTTGCAAGGGCTTGGGCCTGAAACGCTATAGAGCTTTTTTTTTTATATGTAATAGGCCCGCATTTGTCTGCCATCTCACCTGGTGGTAAGTGGAGATGCAGACGAAGATGGTACATGCTTGCCTAGATAATGCCTTTTCACTCTTGCCTTAAAAAGGCCCAAGTTATATTGTTCCGGAAAAAGATCCGCCGGCAGCTACATAACTTTTAAAAGGCATTTGGGCATTATGAGGTAAAGAATCCCTGAATTTAATTCTCATATGAATAATAATTTTATTCCTAATTTCGCACTAACTAGATTACACTAAGGGATTAGTATTAATACTAGAAGCTAAATAGATTATAGTGTTATTACTTAAAATGACAATGTAGTTTAAACTTCTCTTATCTGAGCCTTTTCAAATACTTGATTTTATTTGTTAATCCTACTTTTAAATAAACTGGTTTTAATCCTCTATAAAGACTTAAACTAATCTTCTAGCTGTAAATATAGGGTGTATAAAAATTAGCTGCAAATATTTTACAGCTGATCCATCCCATTAAACTGAACAACTTTCCCCTAGCAACATAGGTCGAAAAACTGACCAAAAAATTTTGGATGTTGTTGTTGGTGGGTTGGTAATTTTGTATAGGAAGTACAAAAAATTTTATCTTAATTCGACCTATCTTTCTTAGGGAAAGTTGTTCAGTGTCATGGGATGGTTCATTGCTTGAAAGGAAGTTTGTGCTTTTCCTAACACCCTGTGTACAAATACTTCTTGTTTTTTATGTTAATAATTCTAGCTAGTTTTAGCTAACTGGTTATAGTAGTAATTAAAGACTGATTTACACTTCCAGCTATATATACTATACTATTTTATGATTATAATAAAATAAGGTAGTGTAATAAATGGTTGTTTAAGCTGTTATTTAAGTTATATAATTATTACTAGCCCATCCAGCGGCTGCACCTCATTTTCCCGTGGGAATAAGTTGTTATCCCGGAAATTATTATACATTTAAACCTCTATTGAATCACTCAATATATTAAGTTTAATTAACTAATCACTATTAATAAAAAAAACTGTACCAAAATCCGTTGCGTACCTTTAAACATTTAAGCATCCTTACAGACTGAGGCAAAAAACGACTTTGCTTTATACTATGTAGTGATTCTTCTATAAGATCTTATATTATTTCTGAGATTTTCACAAATTTCCAAAAAAAATTATTTGAAATGCAATACCTACTCTACATAATTAAAAATTCTTAAAATTTTCTGTTTGATTACATAGTATAAATAAATATTAAAACTTGTCTTACAAAATTCTCAAGGTTCTTACATTTATACTGTTGACTATAGCATAGCATTGATGTGTATACAGGCTTTATAAAATGTAGACAATTAGTCTGTCTCGGCCTGTTTAGTCTGTCGATAACTAACGTGCGTTTTGCCTGTGTTCTTAAACGTAAATAAAATAACTATTAATACTGGGTTATTTTTAAGTCAGTACACACGCTTCTTAGGGTGTTTCTACTTATGATTCCGTACGATTATTACTATAGGGCCACATGCGAAAACGCAAAATAAAAATTGGGAGTTACTTTTTTTCCGAGTAGGTATGATTTTTTCTATGGAACACCCGATTCGTTTTTAAGGATTTCGGAGGTGGTGGCCCTGTAGTTAAAGATGTTCAAAATCTTCTTCTTTTCGTGTGGGACACCGAGTCGTCCTACGACCCGATGAACCCTAGTGTCAGAATTTTTCAACCGCCTTCTACAAGTAGCAGGCTTCTGACATGGTTGTGTAACGACCGCCGTCTAAGTGATCATAGACAGCAACCGGGACCTACGGCTTAACGTGCCATCCGAAACACGGAACCATCTTACTTACGGACAATCGGGTGGTTCAGCCCGCAATGTCCTAACCAGACTGGGAACAAATCCACAAAGTGATAATTATCAACTTTGTGAGTGACCCACCGAGAATCGAACCCGGGACCTTCTGCGTCAAAGGCAGTCGCACTACCACTGCGCCACATCGGTCGTCAAAATCGTTCAAAATCATGAAAAGAAACACCTACAAAGTTGTGTACTGACAAAAAATGTTGAGTGCAGTGTGTAAAGTTCGTAATGAAATTGAATTCAATGGCTTTATATATTATTATGTGTCTTTAATGTGCTAGCCAATAACCGGTTTTTATGAAATGAGTGGTGTAATAGGTAATTTATTTTTTATTTGCACATTAAACTAATTCATAAGTCACTTTAATATTATGTATTTTAATCACGATTCTAATACGTAGGTTCTATTACTAATAAGTCACGATTCTAGCAGCACATTTCCTTAGTAGATTGCTAAATTGGCTTTTTATTATTTTGAACAAGCATAAGTCTTTAATCTTAATCAGGCATCCACTCATTTGCATAACTTTTGACGCTGTATTTGTAAAAAAAGGTAAAATTTGACAACATATACTTGTTATAAATGCGTAATAACGGTAAATAAAATGACAGCCGTAGATTTTTCTTTTATTTTTTAAGTGAGTGTCAACAGTAGCTAAGAGTTAGTTCATGAAAGTGACCTGCCAGAATCGAGGTCATTGCAATATTAAAATCGCGTACCTATCCTGTATGTAAAAATCAAATTTAAAATACGTTGGCTTTTGGGAAAAGTGAGTGAGTTTGATTTTGATTAATTATAAATATTATTCTGAAACAATCTCACAATTCTAAAGGTATTTAATGATTTTATTTGAACAGGTGTAGTCTCACTGTCAAGGATGGAGCTGAATTTTTGAAACGTCGTAATTCGGTTCATGCGAAAATTTGCTGTGAATGGAAATGATGACTGGCAGATCACATTATACTCTTTCTATGATATTTTGTATGAAAATACGAAGAGATGACGTCATGTCTCTCTAGTTTGGATGGCGTCACACTCACTTCTATGTTATTTTTTGGTTTATTATTTCAAACATTAAATATTTCGAAAAACTATAGATGGAGTACCTACTCTACTATGTAGTATTTTTGAATAACAGTTTAAAGCGTACTAGTTTAATAGTTTAGTATTTATTAATGACCTAGTCATCTAGCGATTCTTAAGTTAAACATGACCTTTACTATTAAATGTCGAGTAGTAGAGATTTAAACACGTGTTGTAACCTAGTCGTTGCGGATATTCGTGCACGGAATCGAATAACGACGTTTTAGAAATTGACTTCCTGATGAGTCCCTGAAATAATACCGTATTATTTTTCTACATATTTACATTGATCATGTTATGTGGGACATAGAGTCGACTATCGGCTCAATAATCGCTGGTGTCATAGTTTTTCATTTGTTTTTTTTTTTTAATTTGTTTTATTTTCTTGTAGGCTGGGATATGTTGATAATGATAACGAATACCATGTAGAGGTACATTAACAGTCGCAACAGTCCACTGCTGGACATGGGACATACTCCCCACGCTTGGCAGGTGGCTTGGCAGGTGGCTTGGCAGGTTGATTTGCGTACAATATGTTTAATTCACACGGAACGCTGCTGCCCAATTTCTGGATAATTAACCCTTTAGTCGCTTTTTACGACTCCTTGGCATGTTGGTGTTCTTAGCCGGCATCACACAGTATGATTTCATATCCACCCTTACGTTACTTCCAGGACATACCACGAATGGTCGGCTACATCAAACTGCCAGGAAACTTTGCGGCCTAGAGCCGTGGCGTAGACGAGTGCCCATCACAATATGGCTGCCGAACTACAAGTGGGACTTTCTGCTTCGAGACGCCATCGCTGGTAAGCAATGTGAAAGGAATAAGTACATACAATATGTAGTGGGTACATGCAGTATGTAGGGGGTACACGCAGTATGTAGGGGGTACATACGCAATACGTAGGGAATACATACGCAATACATATGATATGATCCGATGAAGAAACATTGATATCAGGTAACACCGCACCACATCATGGTCCATCAGGTCGTTTGTTGACTTGGCGTCCAACGCTACATCGAACTGCTAGGAAACTTTGCGGTCTAGAGTCCTGGCGCAGACGAGTGCCCATCACAATATGGTTGCCGAACTACAAGTGGGACTATCTACTTCGAGACGCCATCGCTGGTTAGTAACAACGTGAAAGGGATATACACAATATGTAGAGGGTACATGCAGTATGTAGGGGATACACGCAATATGTGGGGGTACACGTAACATATAGGGGGTACAGTGCACACGCAACATGTAGGGGGTACGCGTAATATGTAGGGGGTACACATTACACACGCAATACGTATGAACATTATGATGTTAGTTGACTCTGCACGCCATGGTCCATCGGGTCATTCGTTGACTTGGCGTCCTACGCTACATCGAACTGCTAGGAAACTTTGCGGTCTAGAGTCGTGGCGCAGACGAGTGCCCATCACAATATGGCTGCCGACGTACAAGTGGGACTATCTGCTTCGAGACGCCATCGCTGGTAAGCAACAATATGAAAGGGACATACAATATGTAAGGGATACACAAAATATATGGAAGATTGACACAATAATATAATATATGTCAGGCAGAAATTCACGCATTATGTAGCGAATACACACAATATGAAGGGGGTACACACAACATGCAGGGGGTACACGCAATATGTAGGGGGTACATGTAATATGTGAGGGATACGTATTGTGCGTGGAAGGCGTACACGTACAATATGTTGGCGATATACATGATATGTTCATTGATTTGGAGTCCCATGCTATATCGGGCTGCTAGGAAACTTTGCGGTCTAGAGTCCTGGCGCAGACGAGTGCCCATCACAATATGGCTGCCGACGTACAAGTGGGACTATCTGCTTCGAGACGCCATCGCTGGTAAGTAACAATACGAAAGGGATACACACAATATGTAGAGGGTACATGCAGTATGTAGAGGATACACGCAATATGTAGGGGGTACACGTAACATATAGGGGGTACAGTGCACACGCAACATGTAGGGGGTACGCGTAATATGTAGGGGGTACACATTACACACGCAATACGTATGAACATTATGATGTTAGTTGACTCTGCACGCCATGGTCCATCAGGTCGTTTGTTGACTTGGCGTCCTACGCTACATCGAACTGCTAGGAAACTTTGCGGTCTAGAGTCGTGGCGTAGACGAGTGCCCATCACAATATGGCTGCCGACGTACAAGTGGGACTTCGAGACGCCATCGCTGGTAACAAAAACATTAAATATACAAAAAGAAAACCTTTTAATGGGAGTAGACAACATGAAGCCGCAACAGACGAAATTCAGTTTGCTTTTACATTGTATTGACTTTCTAACTAAAAGTTAATGCTTTTACATCGTTTGCCGCTGCTTTACGCAGAATCCCTTAGCCCTTGCGGGGCATTTTCATACAAACATATTTCCCTGTTTTCTTTCCGACTGTATAATCTTTTTCTCTAGAGATATAATTATTTTTTAGGCTTTCTAATGTCTATTTTTCATCTATTTTGATATCTCTATGTTTGGTACTAATTCATACCTATTTCATTATCATTTCAGGTATCACAGTGGGATTGACTTCCATTCCTCAAGGGATTGCCTACGCAATAGTAGCTGGAGTTCCTCCTCAAGTAAGTTAAAATTCACATAGATAATAGGTAGAATAAAGTAGTACCTAGTAAGGTAAGTAGTATCTATTATGTGAATTACCAGTATTACGTATTAGTAGGTACTATACTACTTTTAGGCGACAGGCTGTCAACCTGTCACTATAGTGATACACATGTTTTCTGAAATAACCTTGGAAAACAATCCTCAAAAATGTCAGTATGTGTAATGTCAATGTATTCTTACGGCCACTATCTCTCTGCTTACCCCGCAAGGGATAAAGGCGTGATATAAGTATGTATGAATGTATGTATGTACTGTACTACTATTACCTACCTAAGTACTGCACGTTTCCATTACTGAAAATTGTGTAGCCATTTCTTTTCATGGTTGAGTAGTTGTCGTAGTTTAGCATAGATAAAGTGTGACAATGTCATGCTAGGTTAATCACCCGATTGCCTCAAAAAGACGGATATGTTATTCTAGAGTTTGTATGTAGGTATGTTTAGGGACAAGTAAATTCTTTTTCATGGGCTACAACAACCCAGACGGCTTAGCAGAACTTGAAATAATGAGGTGTCGTTAAATTCGTCTCAGCAACGCGAATGAAACTGACTGTATTAAAATTTCAAATGTGAAATCATCATCATTATCATCACATCAGCCTATACCAGTCCACTGCTGGACGTAGGTCTCCCCCAGGTTACGCCACAATGAACGATCTCCCGATTTCATTATGCTTGTTTTTATACAGTGAATTGAGTGAATCGTAGAAATGAAACGAAAAAGTTACATAAATAAATATCGATGGAGTGCATGAATATTAAAAACTGACCTGAAATTAGCTCTGGACGGGATGCTGCTACAATATTGGTGGCTTTCATTGAGCCCGCAAAACTAGCTGTCATTTGTATGGGACAGAGTATCCTGTTCGTAGATAACTTCATACCAATGATAGTAACTAATACCATCTAATGCTTTCATTTTGCAGGTGGGATTATACTCCAGTGCGTTTCCTGGCATAGTATACGCCATTTTCGGCAGTTGTAAAGACGTGACAGTCGGCCCGACGGCCATCTTGGCCGCTCTGCTCGCAAAGTATGTCGCTATCAGTGTGGACTTCGCTTACTTGGCGGCGTTTCTCTCTGGATGTATTATTTTGCTCCTTGGCGTTTTGCAGTTAGGTGAGTTTAACAACAAAAGACTCTTGGACTCTTCTAAACTTTATTATGTAGGAAAAAACCCTCCGTGAGGGTTTCCTTGATATGTAGGTTGTTATCAATTATCATGCAATATTGACGACTGATGTAGCGCAGTGGTAGTTGTGTAGTGGCAGAAGGTCCTGGGTTCGATTCTCGGCGGGTCAATCACAAAGTTATATTATCATTTTGTGTATTTATTCCCAGTCTGGTTAGGACATTGCGGGCTGAACCACCCGATTGTCTGTAACTTCCGTAAGAAAGATGGTTCCGTGTTTCGGATGGCTCGTAAAGCCGTAGGTTCCGGTTGCTGTGTATGATTACTTAGGCTCGTAATTGTAAACCGCACTCATCTCTGAGATTGATCTTGAGTGCGACATTGACTGACGTTTCTCAAAATCGAGCTTGAGAGACGGCGGTCGTTACAAAACCATGTCAGAAGCCTACTACTTATAGAAGGTGGTTGAAAAACTTTGATATTAGGGCTCATTGGGCCGTTGGACGACTCGGTGTACCACACGAAAAGAAGAAGAATATTACTATTGCTTGCCCTGAAATGTCTACCCACGCAAGAACTTTATTTTATGTCCCAAAGTTAGGTCAAGTTTAGATTAGTCGATTTTCTCATCCAAAATAATCTTTTATCCAGGTTTCTTATTTTTCTTTGTTGACATGTCCTTTAGCTGGGTTTTACGACTGTCAAATGTGGCCTTTTCAAATGGCCATAATTAAGTCGGTTTTCTAATCCAATATACTGTTTTGTTATCCAGGATTCCTCTTGGACTTCATATCGAAGCCAGTGATCAGTGGGTTCACGTCGGCCGCCGCTCTGCAGATAGCGGCCGCGCAGCTGAAGTCATTGTTTAGAATATCAGGTACATACACACACAACCTTAACCTCAACAGCTGCAACAGTCCACTGCTGGACATAGGAAACTTACAACAAACTGTGTGTAAAAAAATATCTGCAAATATTTTAAGGCGTGAACCAGCCTATGAAATTGAACAACTTTCCCCAAGGAACATAGGTCGAAATAGGAAAAAGAATTTTGGACCTCGCATAATAAATGTACCGGCCGACCAAGTCGATTTGTAGGTTCCCTATATATTCGCATAAAAATATTAGGCATAACATAGGTTGGCACAATATACATTGAACTAATGATACTTACGCATAAAAATAGTAGGCATAACACGTTAAGCATAATTTAATAACCTAACCTAACCTAACCTAATGTCTATTTAAATACTAACCTAACCTAACCTAACCTCTATAAAAAGATTGTTAGACCCAAATAAACTGATAATGCGATGATAAATATTATGCGAAAAAATGTTTATGACAAAGATATATTAGGGGAAAAATTATTATGCGTAACATGTTATGCCAAAACATATTAGTGGAAGAAACATTATGCTAACGAAAGGGATCCCCGATTTGTATGGGGGACCAAATCTTTTTTCATATTTCGACCTACGTTCCTTGGGGAAAGTTGTTCAGTTTCATGGACTGGTTCACCCCTTTGAATATTTGCAGCAAATATTTTCACACCCTGTATGGCTGTTAACGCTCCACCTAACCTGCTAGAAAAAATATTGTATTAATTTCCAATATTTTGTTATTTTACAGGAAAATCAGGAAACACGTTTATAAGCGCTCTAACGAACTTCTTCAAGAACATAAAGACAGTTCAATTGTGGGACACCGTGCTCGGTATTTCATCTATCGTCGTTTTGTACCTGATCAAAGTAAGTTGTATTGATTTATCTTAAGGTCACTATCGCTCTGCCTACCCCGCTAGGGATAAAGGTGTGAATATGTGTGTCATTATTCTTTTAGATATTTTGTGGAGTGTAAAGTTATTGTAAAAATCTGATTTTGTCTAACACTCTGTGTTAACTTGTAGAAGTAGTTTTAAGCCATAGAGATGTCATGCGCGCGCAGCCGCAAACAAGTGTCAATATTGTCAGTTTTAGTTTAAAATACAGAACAAAAATTTCATTTTCTTAATATCGTATTACCTATTTAAGCTTTAACAAGTTATCTGGATTTATTTTGATTTTATACAAAATTTTCCTCGTTGCCCTTTTCACTAAAATATTATCCTAGCTACGCATTTTCATACAAACGTATCCCCCTGTTTTCTTTCTGAGTAATGCATCTATAACTATAATTAAGGCGTACTAAGTGCATGACCCTATCAATTTCTCAGCGGGCAAAACTGCTGCGTAGGTCGCTAGTTTAAGTATTGTAATTTAGTCTAAGTATTATCTCGGTTGCAGTTGATAGGTTACTCTCGTAGGTGCATAATCTACTATTATCACACGACTGCCGAACCAAAAAAAGGAGTGTAATAGATGAACGTTACGATAAGTTTTAATTAATTAGAAAAAGTTTTTAATATAATAAAAAATAATGTCTAATTCACACAAGACCGACAAATCCAGGTGTCTTTTTCTGGTTTCTAACAAATCAAAACTCGTTTTGTACTTTTCGGAGCACATTTTACTACAGGTAGGCGTGTATTTTAATTTTTTAATTTTTAATTTTTAATTTTATTTCTCTTATCAGAGTCTATCTCTGCAAACGTCGGACTCCGCGCCCCCATGGCATGGATTGGTGTCTCGCTCGCTGCTGTACGTGGTGCGCGCTCGCAACGCGATCGTGGTGTTCGTGGCCACCGGCATCGCGTACTGCTTGTACACACACAAACTTACGCCATTCAAACTGACTGGTAAATATTATTCATCATCATCACACACGTCACATCCGCCTATAGCAGTCCACTGCTGGACATATGCCTCCCCTAGGGCACAATGAGCGATCTCCTGCTTTCGCCATCCAGTCTTTAAGTCAGCGGTCCATCTGGCCGGAGGGCGTCCAACGGTACGCTTGCCGAGGCGTAGTCTCCACTCGAGAACCCGCTTACTCCATCGTTATACTACATCGGTTCCGCCATCGGTTATACTAGAAGAAATACGTACACAACAGGACAGATTCTTTCTACTCAGAAATTTGTTCCAGCTGACCTACATAAAATCAGACTTCAAAAGTAATAAGGTTGCTAAGTAAATTGGGATGCCTTGTGATGCCGGCTTAGAATAGCATCACCATATTTCTTTCCTGGGGTGTCGTAAGAGGCGACAAAGGGAATCGAGGGTTTCGTGTGTATTACAATTCCGCCGCTAATTCTCTGTCTACTCCGCAAGGGTTAAATGTGTGATATGTGTGTAATGTAATTTGGTTACTGAGGGTCGATTTAGAAATGGGTCTAAAAAAGGTTCTATATTTTTATATTCTATTTACTTTCTATATTCTATTAGGGGGGAGCTATTTCGAGGACCTAGCCACCTAGATCTCTATGATTTCAATGACGTCACATCGTGACGTCACCTGTTGTTCTTTGTCTTTTTATATGCCATTTCTTTTCAATATATCTTTACAGTCCACATCGATCTGGTGTTTTTATCCCTAACGTATTTATAATGGAATATAGAAAGTAGAACCTTTTTTAGACCCATTTCTAAATGGACCCTCGATGGAGATATCTCCAGTATTCAAATCACGCTTTCAAATTGCAGGTACAATAGAAGGGGGTCTGCCCCACTTCGGCCCCCCTCCGTTCAGCACTAGTATAGACAACAAGACCGTTGGGTTTTCTGGCATGTTAGAGGTGTTCGGGGCAGAAGGGCTGGTCATGCCATTGGTCGCCATTTTGGAGTCCATCGCTATTGCTAAGGCTTTTGGTAAGTCAACAAAAACTAAAATATTAAACCAACTAAACCAATTAAGCGACAATTAAAAAACAAATAAACAGATGAACCGACCATTCAATCAACCTACGAAATAGCTACCTTATCAACCAGTAGAGCAACCAATCCAATAACCAATTAATCGACCAATCCACCAACGAATCCACAAACCAATCAACCGATTGATTGGTTGGTCAACCAATAAACCAACTAATTGATTGGTCACTCAACCACAACCAATCAATTGTTAAACTCGTTGACGTTTCTAAAGCAGTACTAGTATAGACAACAAGGCTGTTGGGTTTTCTGGTATGTTAGAAGTGTTCGGGGCAGAAGGATGGTCATGCCATTGGTCGCCATATTAAAATCTATCGCCATTGCCAAGGCTTTTGGTAAGTCACTAAGGTAAGGTAGATTAGGTCACTAAGGTAACCTAATCTACCTTACCCTACAGACTAAAATTGTCAATTAAATTAATCACGCGCTTCAATCAAGCGATCCAATCTAATGACCTAATCAGTGACCATTTAACCAACAAATCAGTAGAGCAATCGACTACTCAATCAAACTACAAATCTTAACTTATCAACCAATTGAGCAACCATAGAGCAATCACGCAACCGACCCGTCCACTAGCCAATCAATCGATCAATCAATTACACTATTTCATTTTGTAGTCGTTTTGAAGTTCTTTATATTTGCCTTGTAGGTATTTTTTGTAGAAATTAATACGCAAGACATATTTAGAGTCTACAGCGTTATGCGATGCCATAGACTCTGTGTCTCTTTTCGTGTGGGACACAGAGTCTTCCAAGAACTCAATGGGCCCTATGCTGCGTTTTTTTCTAGAGATAGTTAGTTGCCATTTGTCTTGCAAATCTTAAATAGTGATGTGCCAGTACCGGTAACTGTTGTTATCGTCATGGGATTTTTTAAATGTAATTATTTTAGTTCCTAGTAGATGACGCTCGTGCGAATGACGTAAAAGCTCAGCAGTGATTTTCCATAGATCGGCGTAGTAGTTATTTTTTATTATGCACTGATCTTGCCAATGATTGGCACATCACAATTTAAGATTTGCAAAAGAAAACAAAAAGGTCCCACAATTTACTTGAAAAAAAAACACACTTTAGTGACCACGTCATCTATCAGATTAGTTTCTCCAAAAAACGCCCATTTGTATGACCTTTTTTGACAAATGTTTTTATTTTCCAGCGGGAAGTACAGCAGTGGACGCGACACAGGAAATGATAGCTATTGGCTCATGCAACATACTGGCTTCATTCTGTCAGAGCATGCCAGCTACTGGCTCGTTCACTAGGACAGCGCTCAACCATGCCAGTGGAGTGGTCACGCCGGCAGGAGCGTTGTTCAAAGGTAAGTGACTGGCATGCCAGCGAGTGGCTCGTTCACTAGGACAGCGCTGAACCATGCCAGTGGAGTGGTGACGCCAGCAGGAGCGTTGTTCAAAGGTAAGTGACTGGCATGCCAGCGACTGGCTCGTTCACTAGGACAGCGCTGAACCATGCCAGTGGAGTGGTCACGCCAGCAGGAGCGTTGATCAAAGTTAAGTGACTGGCATGCCAGCGACTGGCTCGTTCACTAGGACAGCGCTGAACTATGCCAGTGAAGTGGTCACGCCAGCAGGAGCGTTGTTCAAAGTTAAGTGACTGGCATGCCAGCGACTGGCTCGTTCACTAGGACAGCGCTGAACCATGCCAGTGAAGTGGTCACGCCAGCAGGAGCGTTGTTCAAAGGTAAGTGACTGGCATGCCAGCGACGGGCTCGTTCACTAGGACAGCGCTGAACCATGCCAGTGGAGTGGTCACGCCAGCAGGAGCGTTGTTCAAAGGTAAGTGACTGGCATGCCAGCGACTGGCTCGTTCACTAGGACAGCGCTGAACCATGCCAGTGGAGTGGTCACGCCAGCAGGAGCGTTGTTCAAAGGTAAGTGACTGGCATGCCAGCGACTGGCTCGTTCACTAGGACAGCGCTGAACCATGCCAGTGGAGTGGTCACGCCAGCAGGAGCGTTGTTCAAAGGTAAGTGACTGGCATGCCAGCGACTGGCTCGTTCACTAGGACGGCGCTGAACCATGCCAGTGGAGTGGTCACGCAAGCAGGGGCGTTGTACAAGGGTAAGTGACTGGCATGCCAGCTACTGGTTCGTTCACTAGGACGGCGCTGAACCATGCCAGTAGAGTGGTCACGCCAGCAGGAGCGTTGTTCAAAGGTAAGTGACTGGCATGCCAGCTACTGGCTCGTTCACCAGGACAGCGCTGAACCATGCCAGTGGAGTGGTCACGCCAGCAGGAGCGTTGTTCAAAGGTAAGTGACTGGCATGCCAGCTACTGGCTCGTTCACCAGGACAGCGCTGAACCATGCCAGTAGAGTGGTCACGCCAGCAGGAGCGTTGTTCAAAGGTAAGTGACTGGCATGCCAGCTACTGGCTCGTTCACCAGGACAGCGCTGAACCATGCCAGTGGAGTGGTCACGCCAGCAGGAGCGTTGTTCAAAGGTAAGTGACTGGCATGCCAGCTACTGGCTCGTTCACCAGTAAGGCGCCGAACCATGCCAGTGGAGTGGTCACGCCAGCAGGAGCTCTGTTCAAAGGTAAGTGACTGGCATGCCAGCTACTGGCTCGTTCACCAGGACAGCGCTGAACCATGCCAGTGGAGTGGTCACGCCAGCAGGAGTGTTGTTCAAAGGTAAGTGACTGGCATGCCAGCTACTGGCTCGTTCACCAGTAAGGCGCCGAACCATGCCAGTGGAGTGGTCACGCCAGCAGGAGCGTTGTTCAAAGGTAAGTGACTGGCATGCCAGCTACTGGCTCGTTCACCAGGACAGCGCTGAACCATGCCAGTGGAGTGGTCACGCCAGCAGGAGCGTTGTTCAAAGGTAAGTGACTGGCATGCCAGCTACTGGCTCGTTCACCAGTAAGGCGCTGAACCATGCCAGTGGAGTGGTCACGCCAGCAGGAGCTCTGTTCAAAGGTAAGTGACTGGCATGCCAGCTACTGGCTCGTTTACTGTACTGGCGAGCCTGGTACTACTAGCTGTCACTCAGTGGAGTGGATAGTGATCCTCCGCGTTCTTTGGCAACTGTCATTATGATAGCCATAGTTTTCCTTGTGGTTTCGTTTGTCCCTTAGTTGCATTATTTCAATGGTTGCGTTTATTCTATGTTTAGACTCTCGATCGAACCATTGGCTCAATGGTAGTATTTTCCCTGCGGTTGCATTTGCCCTCCGATTACATTTCCCCAGTATTACTTTCAGCGATTTCTCTCATTATATACTTCTTTTGCTTACATAGTGTCACGACCGGCGTAACTGTCAGTACACGCCCGTACGTGCGTGTATGGAGCATTGAGGTCAAGTTACGCTGGTCGCGACACTAAGCGAACGAGCTATATTTATTCTACTTCTTGTTTTCCAGCGAGCCTGGTACTACTAGTTGTCACCAGCCCATGAAACTGAACAACTTTCCCCAAGGAACATAGGTCGAATTATGAAAAAAATATTGGACCTTCCATACAAAAATGTGGAAAGTTGTTCAGTTTCATGGACTGGTTAACCCCTTAAAATATTTGCAGCTAATATTTTGACACCTTATAGTTATTCTCCTTGTTTTCCAGCGAGCCTGGTACTTCTAGCGGTCACTCTACTATCCTCCGCGTTCTACTTTATACCGCGAGCAGCTTTGGCAGCTGTCATTATGGTCGCCATGGTGTCAATTATTGACTTCGGAATTGTGAAACAGTTATGGAGGAATAGTAGTAAGTATAGTATAGTTTGACGACCGATGTGGCGCAATGGCAGTGCGACTGTCTTTGACGCAGAAGGTTCCGGGTTCGATTCTCGGTGGGTCCCTCACAAAGTTGATATTTATCACTTTGTGAATTTGTTCCCAGTCTGGTTAGGACATTCCGGGCTGAAACACCCGATTGTCCGTAAGTAAGACGGTTCCGTGTTTCAGATGGCACGTTAAGCCGTAGGTCCCGGTTGCTGTCTATGATCACTTAGACGGTAGTCGTTACACAACCATGTCAGAAGCCTGCTACTTGTAGAAGGCGGTTAAAAATTCTGACACTAGGGTTCATCGGGTCGTTGGACGACTCGGTGTCCCACACGAAAAGGAGAAGACGACGATTCACCTTGACGTCTTATAGTTGGCTCAAATTCGCTTCTTCCCCTTTTCGTGTGGGACACCAAGTCGTCCAACACACACATACACACACACAAATCACGCCTTTATCCCTTACGGGGTAGGCAGAGCGTTAACGGCCGTAAGGATACGGTCGCTATCGCCACGTCTGATATCTTTGAGGATTGTTTTCCGAGGTTGCATCAGAAAACATGTGTATCACTATAGTGACAGGTTGTCAGCCTGTCGCCTAAAAATTGTAATACACCAATACTCTCGAGTCCCTTAATTCGTCCAACGACCCGATAAACCCTAGTGTCGGAATTTTTCAACCGCCTTCTACAAGAAGCAGGCTTCTGACATGGTTGTGTAACGACTGCGGTCTAAGTGATCATAGACAGAAACTAGGACCTACGGCTTAACGTGTCAAATTCGCTTGTGGATTGGATCATTCATAAAATACAAAAGTTCTAGGTACTAACTATTGTCCGAAAATACTTCGGACTTCATTCATAATTTTTCAAAATATTCAAAGATTGAATTAATAGCCAGAAAAAATCTATTAAAGTGTTCTGACGCTATACAAAATAGCAATGACTTCATAAATTCCTATTTACATACAAAACACAGTTTTAGATCGTTTTAAAATGTAGCCGTTATTTGACCTGCCAGTCCAAATCCATATTATAATATCCTATACCATAATCACGTGTGGGGCATTAAGTGAACGAACAACCCGTTAAAATTGTTACGGTACATCGTACAGGGGGTAACCATATTTTTTCCTGTTCGTTTCAGAAATAGAGTTGGTGGTTTACATGGTGACACTTTTGGTCGGCGCTTGCGCAGGTCAGTATATTGGATTTTGAAAATTCTTTCATTAATGTAAAACAGCATTACATATGTAACTTACTCCCATACCATACCATTTATTTTTACCACACATACAAAAAATACATAAATGTGTATAGATGCTTAATTACTATAGTAGGTAGGAACAAAGTTAACTAATAAGCTACCTAATTGTATACCTAACTAACTTTGTTAGCTAGTAAGCTTTTGGTTAACCATTTGGTAAGTAATAAAAAAAATATATAGATAGGCAAATGCGTACACATGCAGCATTGCAGTAGGTAGGATAGGAACAATAGTAAGGTACTCAATTAGGTACGTAATCTTTAACAATATGACAATGTCTTTCTGGCGAGGGCTCAGAACTCAGTGTATAATAAACATGCAAATACTTTAACGGGTGAACCAGCCCATGAAACTGAACAACTTTCCCCTAGAAACATAGGTCGAAATATGAAAAAAAAAAAATTTAGCCCTCCCATACAAAATTACTGACCGACCAAGTCAATTTGTATGGGAAGTCTAAAATATTTTTTCATATTTCGACATATGTTCGACATTCGCAATACTTTTGTTAACCTTGTTTTTCTAGTTATGTGTCAAGTATGTAAACTAAAGTGTCTGTTAAATAAAAATATTCTTATTCTTATGTTTCTAGGGAAAAGTTGTTCAGTTTTATGGGCTGGTTCACTCGTTAAAGTATTTGCCGCTAATATGTTTACACCTTATATGGCACGACTAATACAAAACACTTATGAAATACTAAACATATATCCACTTTTTCAGGTCTAGAATACGGTATCCTCTGCGGCGCGGCGTGCGACGCGCTGCGAGCGCTGGCGGCCATCGCGCGCCCGCCATTGCACGAGAGAAGACTGAAGGTAGACTATAGTTTAGCTTCTTTTGAGTCGTCTTCTTCATTGCTGAAGGTCGTGTCCACAAAGTTTTTCAAGCACGTTCGAAGTAAAAGTTCTCCATTTCCCTCTGTTCACGGCTTTTCTTAGGGCATCAGTTACTGGGGCTCCGACCTAGTTAGCAGTAAATCAGAAATTATTCGCGGAACAAAATATGTTATTGGAATAGGACTGGGCAAGGATATCCCATTAGGATTAGGCAAGGAAATCCTATCATTTCACTCCTTTTTTGGCGGGCACTTGTGTAAAAATAAAACAATATCGCGGGGATTCACTTTGTATTTTTCATGTTTTTAGGTTTATTGAACTATTCTTCTATTGAATGTTTACTATTTTGTAGAAATATCCACAAGATAGTAATTTCGAATACTTGGTGTTTTAATCAAACACTAGATATTGATACTAAAACTATAAGACATTATTACGGGTTTTAACTCACGGTAGGGATATATCGAGCACCCAATATTTCGGCGATGTTGCAATCGCCATGATCACGGGTAAACTGGAGCGGCTGCGGGTGACGGCTAAGGGCAAACATATCTGTCTACCCTCATTCTTCTGCGTTTTTTCGGAACACTTTGGTCACTATCGGTACTCACTTGAAGGGAGTAACAGACAGGATCGGACGGATACTGGATAAGTATTCGATAAAAACTGTGTTCACTCCTTTCAAGAAGATGTCGCAGTTTCTACGGTCACCAAAGGATCGATTTCCATTAGAATGTCCAGGGGTGTATAAAATAGACTGTAGTTGTGGTAGTTGTTACATTGGTCAAACTAAGCGGACCATCTCCATCCGTGTCAAAGAGCACATAAAGGCAGTGAAAAACAATGAAGCACATAAGTCTGCCATTGCGGAACACCTGCTTGAGTCTGGTCCAAACCACTGGATCGAATTACATAATCCAAAAGTACTTTCGACCGAACGCCACTACATACCAAGACTGGTAAGCGAGGCTATTGAAATCACCAAGTACAAAAATTTCAATAGAGAAGATGGCTTCAAATTGTCAAGTACATGGAATCCAGTGGTAAATTTGTGTAAAAATAAGTTTGTGTCTAAACCTGCAATAAAATCATGCGATACCGTTAGTGTGTGTTGTCGAGATGACTTTCGAGTGAGTACCGATAGTGACCAAAGTGTTCCGAAAAAACGCAGAAGAATGAGGGTAGACAGATATGTTTGCCCTTAGCCGTCACCCGCAGCCGCTCCAGTTTACCCGTGATCATGGCGATTGCAACATCGCCGAAATATTGGGTGCTCGATATATCCCTACCGTGAGTTACAACCCGTAATAATGTCTTATAGTTTTAGTGTTAATAACCACGGAACCTTAAAATCAAGTGTTACTAGATATTGATATTAACTTTTTGTTAGAAAGCCAGAAGAGTGCAGCTTGGCTGGGTAGCATTTGGAAAGCTGCGTCACATCCTCGAATCATCTTTGCCACAATGCCTCAAGACCAAGGTGTTCGATCAATGCGTCCTAC
Source organism: Keiferia lycopersicella (assembly GCA_029255805.1). Taxonomy (NCBI): domain Eukaryota; kingdom Metazoa; phylum Arthropoda; class Insecta; order Lepidoptera; family Gelechiidae; genus Keiferia; species Keiferia lycopersicella. The sequence continues at coordinate 11,518,679 of JARACZ010000004.1, read as the reverse complement.
CAGTCATGACCTACGGAGCTGAGACGTGGAACTTGACAGTAAAACTGGCCCACCGGCTACATGTCACTCAGAGAGCTATGGAAAGGTCTATGCTTGGTATCTCTATAATGGATAAAGTCCGGAATGAGGCCATCCGAAAAAAGACCAAAGTGACGGACATAGTCTGGAAGTGTAGCAAGCTGAAGTGGCAGTGGGCTGGCCACATTTGTCGTAGAACCGACGGACGGTGGAGTAAGCGGGTTCTCGAGTGGAGACCACGCCTCGGCAAGCGTAGCGTTGGACGCCCTCCGGCCAGATGGACCGATGACTTGAAAAAGGCGGCTGGTAGCGACTGGATGGCAAAAACGGGAGATCGTGCCCTATGGCGTTCCTTGGGGGAGGCCTACGTCCAGCAGTGGACTGCAATAGGCTGAAATAGAAATAGATAGAAAGCTAATACAAACGAAACAAGCGGAAAAATTCACGCCACCGATGGGACTCGAACCCACATCTTCTGACTAGCCGGGTCAGATGTGTTAACCGTTACACCACGGTCGGCTCTAACCCAGGCGGCGAAATTGTGATCCACTTGTTTCGTTCATATATTTTTTCCTTACTTGACCACTTACGAGTGGCATTAGCGCCACCTATGACTTTGCAGTAGGACTACATAGTCACTCAACTGACAACATTACGTCTGTACAAGTTGACGAGAGGTGGAGCTTTTCCGATTTGTGAATGTTTACTATTTTGTAAAAATATCCACAAGATAGTACTAATTTCGAATACTTGGTGTTTTAATCAAACACTAGATATTGATATTAACTTTTTGTTAGAAAGCTAATACAAATACAGATTCTTCTATTAGTATTCCTGTTTTTTTATTCTTGCCATTGTATAAAGCACTATGTATCATCCGGAAGAAAATCCGATTGCAAACTCGTGTGTATTGATGCCCTGAACTACGCTTCGAGCCTTAAACTACACCCTCGTTAGCAATCGGTACCTGCCTTTCTCACCACGTGATCAATGTACTATTACAGCTAACAATTCAAAAACTACTTATCTAGATCGCAGTTTCTGTAAACAATTTGTATTTTTTTACAGATTGGTAACCTGGAATGCATCTCAATAACCCTAGTGGGTTCGCTGTCGTACGCCAGCGCGCAGTACACGCCTGACAAGATCAGGGATCTCGTGCCGGTGAGGATTGACGTTGTCATACTGGATGCGAGGCAACTGAGGAACGTGGACATTGGGGTCGCTGAGGTATGTTAAAGACTTGAAACTGGCTAACATGCTTGTCACGATAAAATTTTGTCACCGCAATATGTCTTCTGCGGCTAACTTCACTGAGAATAAGCTACGCATTATTCCGTAGTGACATTGTGCGTGTATGAAACGACAAATTATGTCGTGGCACGCATGTTAGCCAGGCTGAAACTAGTTATTTTCTTTCGTTTTTCTAATCAACTCGCTTACTACTTCTACTTCTAAAGCCACAACAGTCCACTGCTGGACATGGACCTCCCCTAAATTGAGGGGAATTGCCAGACTCACCACGCTTGGCAGGCAGATCAACTCACCTGATCATTGAATAATCTATTCAACTCATTTAATTATCTATTTTTTCAGACATTAATTCGTTGGCTCATTTATTTACACGCTAAATTTATTGGAAATTCATCTTATACGTTCAGTCAATCCTATCCACAACTCATTTTTTATGATTGTGATACTTATTCATAAATGTTTGTCACAATCATTTATTTATCTCTTTACAGCTCATTTATTTATTCATTTAACCATCACTTCTTTAACTCATTTATACATTCCTTTTATTCTTAGTCGTGTACACAATAAATCGTAACCAATCTCATTTATTTCAGAATCTAGTATGTTTGATAGATGAGCTAAGCCAAAGGCATCCTGTGTTGTTGTGGAACTTCCCGGATTCTGTGCGAAGACTGTTGGAGGATCTTAAGCAAGACATGGGGGGGAGGTTTGTCACTGGACCCAGTATTGATCAGCATATTCTAGGTTAGTACATAAAAATTCTCTTATGCTTAGAATAGCATCACCCCATTTCCTACCCGTGGGTGTCGTAAGAGGCAGCCGAGGGACTGGAGGGTTTCAGGTGTATTACAACTTTTTGGCGACAGGCTGACAACCTGTCACTAGTGATACACAAATTATCTCAAACGACCCTCTATATTTGTTAGACGGGGCGACATCGTCCGTATTTTTGCGGCCGTTAGCGCTCTGCCTACCCCGTAAGGGATAAAGGCGTGATATGTATGTATGTATGTACCTGTCTAACTGTTGTGTATACGAAAAATTTTTTTTCGTTTCCCAACATTGACTCTATAGTAAACGTTGTTAAGTTTGATGGTTTGATCATGTCTGCAAAGTTTTCGTTATATTGTCCCGTTGTTATCAAACTACTATAATCATATCAAATAAAGAATGGATCTGTAATGGCGGCGGTTACCTAAGTGTGAGGGAGAAAGCATGACAATCAGCCGCCACTTGCAGATACATACATACATACACAAATCACGCCTTATCCCATACATTTAAAGATCTTTCTTTAAACTTCTTTTCGACTTTTCGTCTGTTTTTAAGATTGCTTATAATCTATAACAGGTTTCTTGAACATCCCTGTGTTTTAGGATTGGAAATACAAAGAAGAGACTACGGACTTAACCATGGACTGAATACTTTGGCGTAATTTTTATAGGCAACCTTTGTCAGATGACTACTACATATATAAGGTGTAATAAAATTATCTGAAACAGCCCATGAAACTGAACAACTTTCCCAAAAGAACATAGGTCGAAATATGAGAAAATTTTATGGACCTCCCAGGCAAATTGATTTGGTCGGTTGCTAATTTTGTATGGGAGGCTATGGGAGGTCCAAATTTTTTTTCATATTTTGCCTGGGAGGTCCATAAAATTTTCTCATATTTCGACCTATGTTCCTTAGGGAAAGTGGTTCAGTTTCATGGGCGGATTCACCACTTAAAATATTTGCAGCTAATATTTTTACACCCTGTAGTAATTTAAATACTCTGTACATCATCGAGACGTTCGTCGAATGGACATCCCACGTCAAGGTGAAAAACGTCAGATAGTTTAATTATTGTTGTCATAAATGTACAGTAGTATATAGACAGTTAGACATAGTCTTAGCAAGACTTAAATTTGCTGTTTAAGAGAAATTTTGTCTTTGTGATATGTAATGAATTTTAATGATAGGCAATTATTTTGTTAATTACATAAAAGTTACCAATATTTACTAAATATTATAATCAAAAAGTCGTTCCATATTCTATACCAAAGTTAAGTAGGTGCTAAAACTAGCTATTATTTAGGTTAAGTCATGGATTTATAGTCTGTAAAATGTAGGATGATACCTGTGACGTTTGTGCCCTTGAAGCAAATGCTATGACATAAGGTCCATTTTCCTTTGTTTACTAGGAAAATGGACCTTATGTTCCAAGGTCACAAACGTCACAAGGATCATCCTTTATTTTACATACTATAGTGTACGTTGAATCGCTGAAGTTGAATTATATTTTTTGTAGATTTTATCAATTGATAATCAAAATAAAACTATATTTTACTATGCAAAATTTCGTTTTAAATTCTTGAGATTTCCTTAAAACTTACAAAAGGAAAATTACTTCAAACTGAACTACTCGTATGTTGATATAGTTAGTGATTACTGATTTGTCTTAGCCGACCATTTTTGTATGAGAGGTGCTTCATAAATATGACAATAATAATATTTAATATCCAATAATATTTTACCTTATTTTACCTTATTATCTACAGATAGTAAGCCGTGTGATACCGGCTTAGAACAGCATCACCCCATTTATTCTCGTAGGTTTTGTAAAAGGCAACTACGGGACGCGAGGGTTTCATGTGTATTACAATTTTAGGCGACAGGCTGACAACCTGTTACTACTACCTGTGATACACGAATCATCTGAAAGGGCCCTCAATACTTGTCAGACATGGCGATAAATACCGTAATTTTACGATCGTTAACTCTCTGCCTACCCTGCAAGGGACAAAGGCGTGATTTATGTATGTATGTACGTACACAGGCAGCATACAAAGTAAAAAAAAAACAAACAGGGTGTAAAAATATTAGCTGCAAATATTTAAATGGGTGAATCAGCCCATGAAACTGAACAACTTTCCCCAAGGAACATAGGCCGAAATATGAAAAAAAATTCTGGACCTCCCACACAAAATCTAGCAGCCGAGGAAGTGAACTGTACGGGAGGTCCCATTTTTTTGTCATATTTCGACTTTGGGGAAAGTTGTTCAGTTTCATGGGCTGATTCACCCCTTAAAATGTTTTCAAGTAATATTTTTATACCTTATATAGCATACAAAGTTCCCACAAAGTTCTCAAGATGGATGCAGCGTCTTCAAGCAACAAAGTGTGTTGTGTACTGTACAGTCCAGGTTTTACTGTCGGGAGTCGAAGGGAAATAAAATTAGGAATGTTAGGTACCCTTCCTCTGTGCGACGTCGCCTGGCTTAGTGGCCGATCTCAAGATGCAACGGGGGTAAGTTACAAGCATACGGCTTTCCTCAACTTTGGAAATAACAATCTTTGTCTCCTGCGGTTTGTATTTTATCGAAGGTTGTGAGGGACCGGAAGGATCGTGTGTTTGGCAAACCACTAAAACTCTTCGGATACAATGCTAAAAAGGTATTATGTATATAAGAGAGATTCGGATACTATGATATCGGTTGGTGATAAAGGTACTTGCTCAAAGATACAGCAGTTATGGGGCTTTCCTAAGGAGTCACCTCACCTAGAAGCCCAAAATGACACTGTCATAATAATGTGCATTGGAGCACAATAAAAACATGATAGGAACAGGCAAGGAACAGTAATCGCCCGTTACCTTTCAAAGACTCCGACGCCAAAGAAGAAGGTAAGTAAGCTATTTCGCTTAGGCTTCTTCTACTATCCAGTCGACGGCTCGCCCATACCTCAAACCTCATAAGCCCAATATTCAGCCGGCCACCCAGCATAAGATGCTCCCGCCTACAGGTCGGCCAAGACCAAGAGAGGCAATAGTCGTTCCTCTCCACATACATTTACATTTAAGGGTGAGTGAAGTCATTTAAGCCGTCTCGTGCTCGGATGACCGCGTGGGAACTGTTGAGTCATGACTTCAGGTTTCACTGCGTCGTTAGACCCTTTCATCATCATCATCATCATTATCAGATCCTTCATCTAAAACCGACCACTCGTAGGTAGGTAGGTATTTAGCAATTCAATTTCTGTAATCATGCATGGAAATTCGCAGGATTAATCGAACCACTTGTTTCACACGTCTTTCTACTTGAATATGGATAGCGTAGAAAGTGTGATACGATCACAGTAGCAGACATGTGAAATATAGAACTTCAGCACCTTGAGACGCGCAAGGTCTCGTTCGCAAAATGTCCCTGTCGTTATAAATGGTGCTATTTAGGTACCAGAGTCGCATAATTTTGAAGGCTGTGTCGCCCCACACGTAACTTGTAGCAAAAAATTACAGCTACTTTTAGTTTGATACCCGCTTGATCCTCTGACTTGGCTCGTGTCTGGATGGCAGCGTCGCGTCGCGTCGGTTCGAAGGCTGCGTCGCCAATCCCGACCATTTATTTTAAATCGTAAATACCAGGCTGGGATTTCGTCTTCGTGCCGTCTTTACATTGCTTCACAGAAGTAAAAGTAATTCCTGTTTCTATTGTGCTTCAATGCACATTGATTGAGAAGACGAATAATCTTGTAGAAGAATCGAAGAGTTAAATCAGTTCAACTCGGCGGTGGCCAGGACGGATTTTTGAATCACTAATTCGATTTCGCATATGCCAATTTTCCTCGAATTGTCTGACCGCTACACCGCTGCTCGTACACACATTTTACTTGGAGTATTTTGCATAATTTTCATGATACCCATTGACAGATGGACTGGTGCTTAGGAAACTATATGCCTGATGCCTGTATGCATGCTTGATACCGTGGAGAGATTGATATTTTGACGATTAAGGCTGTTTCAGGCTGGTTTCAGAGCGACGCGTCTCGGCAGCGCTGCCCAGCCGCGCGCGCCTCGCATTACACTAGATTGTATGTAGCGTTTCATAGTGACGCGTCTTGGGCCGCGTCTCGGCCGCGCCGCGGTCGGATCTCCTTCGATTGCCAGTAGCGTCGACTTGCAATCCTTAAGACGTCGTTGTTGCACTCTTTTCCATATAACGTATATAGCTAATATAGTGATTACGTTTGCTGGCATAATGATTCTCTGCACTCGACCGTACACCAAAACGAAGCGCGCGCGTCTGAATGTCGTTTCACAGCGAACGCGCTGCCCAGGCGCGCGCCCGAGCCGCGCGCGCCTGGGCAGCGCTGCTGAGACGCGCCGCTCTGAAACCAGCCTCACATTGTCAATTCTTCACATTGCCACGATTGGCGAGTGATAGTGTGACTCTCTGCGACGAAAAGGGTTCGGGTTCGATTCCCGGTGGGACAGTCACAAAGTTGATATTTGTCACTTTGTGAATTTTTTTCGAGTCTAGTTAGGACATTGCAAGCTGAACGAATCATCTGACTGTCCGTGAGAAAGATGGTTACGAGTTTCGGGTGCTGTCTGTCTATGTTAACTTAGACAGCGGTCGTTACTCATCCATGTCGGAGGCCTGATACTAATAGGCGGTTGTAAAACTCAGGGTTCATCGGGCCGCTGGATGACTTGGTATCCTACACGAAGAGAAAGATTGCCAGGCTAAAGACACCACGCTGTATCACTCAAAGAGTACCTTTTATATGAGGTACCATTTTCCACTCAAGTAGACCGCCCAAACGCAGCACAATACCAAATCCCAGTTAAAATTCAGCGAGTTAAGCCGCACTGAGTAATGGCCGCCGATTTGCGAGCGACATCCATAATGTTGAGTAAATAGCCCTATTAATATAATATAATTTGTTACTTTCAAATTGTTCGGTTAATCCCAGAGATTTCTGGATCCCCGCCATCCTATAACCGTTAATACGGATAGATTTAGGGAAAGACGTTCTTGGGATTAAAGAGAAACGGTTAGTTTAAATCGTATCCGTGTAAGGTTTAAGAGATCTCTGAGATGGGATACGAGATTTTTGGTTGGTGAAAAATTTTCAATTGGTTCCGGAGATTTTTAGGTTCTTGGATTACTATAGGTAAATACGTGCTATTATATTACGTAAATACGTAGATACAGAAGCCATGTTACCAAAACCGCTTTCTTCTTCAAAAACTTATTTTCGTGTGGGAGTGGGACACAGTCCGTTCTGAAAGTAAACAAATGCTTTATACGCAATTGATCAGAAAATAACTATCTATCCACGTGCAGCAGTTCCTGGTCATCAAAGATAGCCAAAAAAAAGAGGTTATTTGACCAAGTTTACGTTAAACTAGTTAGTTTTGTCTCTCTAAAAATTTTTGTATGTACCAACTAAGCATTCCTCTCGTGTCTCAGAAGAGTATTTTGAGTAAGAAAGTACAAAACTTCAGACTATGGTGAGACGTACCTAAAGACGTTCGTAGTCGAACAACTGGTACCTACTACCCGCTTTATCCACCGCAAAGATTTATCACACTCTACTGATTCAAAGATACGCCTCCAAGTACCTAGTAATCTTTGACCCCTGAAACTGGTGTCCTAAGTTGAATTTTTACACCTTGTAGTCTGTAATCTTCTCAGACTGTGAAAGTCTAACATTTTCTCCGTGTCTCACGATCAACTCGTAAATAACAGCGTTACGTGCCATGAAGTATTCATACGACCACTGACGAAAATGTACGGCGGGAATCTCGCTGAAAAACTACGTGTGTAAATAAATAAGTAAGCACCTAGATATCTATAACATAAACACAAAAATAAAGATCTGGGAGTCATTTTCTGAAACGAATTCGATACTAGAAGTCGATTTTTTATAGTCAAGGGTATGTATGTATTTTTGAGATTGGGAATCGATAGTGGGTGTCGAAGAAGCCCACTAAGGAACTCGAGGGTTTCATGTGTATTGCAATTTTAGCGATAAAAACGAGACGATCACTCCATGGTTAATGCACATTTATTGATCTTAAACTATGGCTTATATACTAATCTTACAATGACGCAAATCACGTAGAGAGGTGATATCTGTAGCTAGCTCTCTACGTGACAAACGTGTAGGAATTGCTGATGTTGCTTCCGCAACAGTACTCCCCCCTTTTGAAGGAAAAACTCAAAAATATTACGACTCCATAAGAAGATAAAAATAACCTAACAAAAACATGTAGGTAGGTACGTGCTGAATTGACTCGCCGCCGTCGTCGATTGGAAAGCGTCGCTGATCAAGCAGATTTGCCGTGACTCCGTGTTTTGCCAACTTGCATTAATTTCTTGGAGTAGTAGTAGTAACATTGACCTTGCTGCATATTTCATTGTCATTATGGATGCGTCGCGTTGCTTAATAAAATGATACTGAGGGAAAGTTTCGTCCTCGTATCTTGGCGTGCTCCAGTCCGGACCGTGGACGAGCGAAAATACTCCAGCTCCTTTTCAATTAGGGCGAGTTAAATCTCAGCTGACTGTCCGCCTTTTGCTGTAGTAAACATGACTACGCAATTTCAAGTGGCGGCGGCGCTGTGTCAGGGAAGTGCGGTGCGCTTGCGACGATAATAATTTCTTCACAATTCTTCATAATTTGTAGATTTCGACGATATGTAGGTTCTGTGACGAGAGTGAGACGTAGCGATTGCAGCATGTGAATTTTACAGCGAGTGTGCGGCGCGGTATGGGACGACTATTGGTAGGCAGGCGATACTTTTCCTTCTTCTGTTGTTGTTGGGTAAGTAGATTCCTGTCTGAAGTGGTGTATTAGAGTGACAGTCGATGAAATAAAATCAGACAGGCGACATTGCGTAGTTCATTGTTGTGTCGTCATCGTGTTCATCGTGCGTCGTGCGGCTGGCAGTGAATGCAGGCGAGCAAACTTCGGTGCGCTGGAGCAGGGCGCGTAGTAGCTGCTATTTCAACCGTGCAGAGTCCAAAACTTCGGGTGCGTTGACGAAGTGTTGTGGATCGGTATCAGTGTGCCGCGTCGGTAGGCGAAGAAACAAACTTTCAGCTAAGGGCGGTGCGTATAAAATTGCTGCGATGAAACCGCGTCTTCAGCGTTGAAGGTTTTCTTGATCCCGCCGTAGCCCGTGACGTCGTGACGACTATGATGCGAACTGATGAGTATGTTGACTCCAAATTCTTGAGGTAGACAGCGCAGCAGCGTGGCCATCACTGAAGGCTGCCATGTTCCTTGCGGGGTCACCACTTTAGCGATAATACGGTAACAGTGGGGGGAGAGTTATTGAGACGATCACTCCATGGTTAATGCACATTTATTGATCTTAAACTATGGCTTATATACTAATCTTACAATGACGCAAATCACGTAGAGAGGTGATATCTGTAGCTAGCTCTCTACGTGACAAACGTGTAGGAATTGCTGATGTTGCTTCCGCAACAGCAATTTTATGCAACAGGCTGACAACCTGTCACTATAGTGATACACGACTATCTGAAACGACCCTCAAACGTTGTCAAGCGTGGAAATAAAGACCGTAATTTTACGGTTGTTTACGCTCTGCCTACCCCGCCAAGGATATAGGCGTGATTTGTGTGTGTGTGTGTGTCTGAATCAATTCAATTCAATCGTTTATTTTTCCAAGTAGATTCACAATGAAGTCTGTCTGTGTTGATCCCATATACGTGTTAATCAGGAAGCTGCTAATAGTACAATTCTCTTTGTTTACATAGTATTCCATCTACATAGCCGTAGTATTTTAGACGACGCATTTTGAACAATTCTGCTTGCATGTTAAACAGCGCCGCTACTAGGAGCGCAGCACGCGGCAATAACTCTCTTTACATTAGCCGGATGCAGTCATTGTTTGTCTGGGGGACGCAATAAGACTCTTGGTAGTGTATGCGCTCCTGGTACTCGCAGAAATTAACAAAAAGTAGTAGCATGAAGTAGCATCACTCCATTTCTTTCCTGCAGGTCTAGTAGAAGGCGACGTAACTAGTGATTATTCCTCGGTTCACAAATGATTGTTAAAGAGCGGAGCACACCGACTCCGTATGCGTTGCGTATCCAGCTCTCTTCCGTAGTGACGCGCGTGATCACGTCCGTACACCCCTGCCACACCGGGTTACGGACGTGGTTACGCAGGTTACGCGCGTAGCTACGGATGCGAGCTGCAAGGGGTCTGTTGCGTACCAACTGTCATATCCAAAAGTTCTGTCATCAGTGTGCAATAAATATTGCGCAAATAAAAACGCGCATCGCGTTCTGTGCAGCAAAAAGTTGACGACATATCAGTGTAAAAAAATTAGATGCCAATATTTTAAGGGATGAACCAGCCCATGAAACTGAACAACTTTCCCTAAAAACATAGGTCAAAATATGAAAAAAAAAATTCGGCCTCCCATACAAAGTTACTGACCGACTCAATTCAATTTGTATCAACCAATGTTTTTCAACCTATGTTTCTTGGGGAAAGTTGTTCAGATTTATGGGCTGATTCACCCCTTAAAATATTTGCAGCTAATATTTTTACACCTTATATTTGACGCTTAATATAGTGCACATTTTTTTATGCGCATTGTGGTAGCCCGTAGTCCGTACTACGCGCAGGACAGAGCTGTGCGTGTTCGGACGTGTTTGGTGTGACGTCCAACAGGGAATCTCATAGAATACAACGTCATCACTGCACGCAGAGTACGCAACCTGTTTGTCTTTTGGCAGCTGTACGGCGTAACTACGGCGTAACCCTACAATGCGTGCAGCACGCAACGGATACGCATCACAGGCAGTGTGCCGTATCTCATACAGTCCCATACATTACAACGTCATAAATACATGCGTAACTACGGATGAGAGCTGGATACGCAACGGATACGGAGCCGGTGTGCCTCGCACTTTAATGTGGTGATAACGGCATTATTTTTGTAGTCGTGAAGGCTCTGCTTACCCTAATAAAGGATATAAATTGTGATGTATGTATGTATATACGTATGTATATGCTGCCATTATCCAAGTTCGTCCCTGTGCTGCTGGGTTCGTCCCTATGTAAATAAATGCAAATACGCAAAATAACTACATATAAGGTAGGTAGGTAAGTATGAAGGTACCTACAGTCGAAAACAGATTATTTTGAGTATAGTATTTTGTGTTGCTCTTTATCTGAAAAGGTACCTATTATCGTTTGTTACATTACGTCCTAATAAAAACTCAATTTTTTATTCAGCTACCGCATGAGAAAGAAAATTATTTTTCACATACATACATACATAAATCACGCCTTTGTCCTATGCGGGGTAGGCAGAGCGTTAACGATTGTAAACATACGATCGTTATCGCCACGTCTGACAAGTATTTAGGGCCCTTTCATATAATTTGTGTATCACTGTAGTGAGAGGTTGTCAGCCTGTCGCCTAAGATTGTAATTAATACACATGAAACACTCGAGTCCTTTAGTTGCCTTTTACAACACCCACGGGAAGAAATGGGGTGATGCTATTCTAAGCCGGCATCACACGACAATCTAAGCCGGCATCACATGGCAATTATTATTTTTCACGGGCTACAGAAATGTCTGCTCTACTTGTACTAGGCGATTGTACGTAGTCGGTCCCAAAGTTCTGTCACTGGCATATTATTTTTGAATTTAGAACACGGATTTGGAAAAGTTTTATTGCATTCCGTTTTTGAATGTTTAACAATTATTTTAAAACAATAAATAATCATTTGGCGCGATTTTTCACGATGGAGTGGACTTTGAAAGAAAACCGAATAGCAGTTTTGGCGTTGCGTCGCTGTGGGCACTCGCCGAGTACCATTTTCAAGTTGCTCAAAAAATTGAAAATAACGCTTAGGTTTGGGTATCGTACTATAACTAGGTACACTGAAGTCTCTAGTGTTGAGGACAAGAAAAGAACTGGCCGGCCTCGCTCCGCCAGAACACCAGCAGTGATCAAAGCGATCAAGGAGCGCATACGAAGAAATCCTGTCCGAAAACAGAAACTTATGGCTTTGCAGATGAAGGTTAGTAGAAAAACAGTCAAAAAGGTTTTAAACGAAGACCTTAAGCTGCGAGCATACAAAAAAAAGAGTGGGCACTTACTTAATGCCCGTTTAAAAGAAATTAGACTCAAAAGATCTCGGGTGTTGTTAAAACGGTACGCGAAAAACCGGCACCGCGATATACTTTTTACAGACGAAAAAATTTTTGATATAGAAGAAAAGTATAATAAACAAAACGATAGAGTGTACGCTACCAGCTCTGAAGAAGCAGGAAACAAAGTTCCGCGGGTGCAACATGGGCATCATCCCTCTTCAGTCATGGTCTGGTTAGGAGTCTCCTACTATGGGCCAACTGAGGTTCATTTTTGCGAAAAGGGGGTCAAAACCAGCGCAAAAGTGTACCAAGAGACGGTTTTGGATCGGTACGTCAAAGACCTGCCCAACACACTATTTTCAGGACATCACTTTGTATTCCAGCAGGATTCTGCGCCCGCTCACAAAGCCAGGACCACTCAAGCCTGGTTTGTACGTCAAAACATTGAGTTTATAAGACACGAAGATTGGCCTTCCTCCAGTCTGGACCTTAATCCTCTGGACTATAAAATTTGGCAGGTCTTAGAGAGCAAGGTCTGTGCTAAGCCCCATAAAAATTTGGAGAGTCTGAAGTCAGCCATAGTTAAAGCAATCGCTGAAATCGACATGGATATGGTGCGTGCTGCGATAGACGACTGGCCGCCGCGGTTGAAGGCCGTTGTTAAAAGCAAGGGAGGTCATTTCGAATAGTTTTATGTTATTTTGATTCTTCGATGATTGTATTTTTAATTGATATATAAATTTTTAAAAACGGATTGGTACTTTTTATTTTATCAGTATTTTCATATATGACAGAACTTTGGGACCGACTACGTAGAACTCTGACACGAGGGTTCTTCGGATCGTTGGACGACTCAGTGTCCCACACGAAAACAAGAAGAAGAACGTTCTTCTCTCACGCTAGAACTTTCTCTCTATTCTACCATTGTCACTTTTTAACAGCGAATTTTTTAAAATAGGAACACAGAATAATAACTTTTTTATTATTTCAATCGTTTGCTGTTGCATTTTGTGCGCGAAAAATATGATTCCGGGAACACACTGATCTCTGAAAGCCGTTTTGATTGGTCAAAGGATCAGAGCTAAAAAAATAATCAGATGTAGCCCCACGAACAACCGAGTGAAACTCAAAGCCATGGTAAACTCGTGACAATCGACAGAATGCAGAAATAAAATTCGATGGATCCTACGAGAACCCAGTTTTTCTAAAGTAACTTATGATATGACTACTGTCAAGAATTAGCAAATGAGAACTAATTTATATTTTTAAAAGTAAAAGAAACACCTAAGAAATCAATTTTTATTAGTATTTTACAAGCAAATCACCGATTTAAACAACAACTAATTTAAATAATCCGAAATAAAGAACAAAGAAGCTAATTAGCACAAAATTAACGCAAGCCGATAGCAAAAATAAGCACAACGCCCGTCTATTCCTTTCCTGGAGCCACGACCCGAATGGGCGAAGACTGGCGCTCGCGCTCTTGGGAAGCTCCTCTCGCCCCTCCACGCGCCCCTCACTCCACAAGTCACGCCACCATGACCATGACGTCAGATCCCCTGTCAGGTAGCAGGCCACATCAACACCTACTACTATACTGGGCAAGTAGTAGGTGTTGGCCACATCCACTATATATTATAGTCGTCTCTTTCTCCCAACACAAGATTATATTAACACCACACTGCCGTATAAAAATTTCTGCATGGTTATTGTAAAATTGGTGATATTGTTGTGATTACATGCATATAATAGCGTAACGATAGCGACTGCATAATGCCACGCAGTATTCTGTACGAACATCCATACACAGAGGGTGCACAAAAGTGAATTATGAAAAACGGTTCAAATATAAGAAGTTACTTACTAAATCTACAAATTATCACTTAGTAAGGTTCTCTCTGCAACATTTTATTAACTCTAACTGTCAGGGGTTGGTATATTTGAATTTGTGACGGCTCGTCAGACAAAACTGAACGTTGCAATCCAAAATAAAAGTTTCCGTTTATCATTCTATTCATATTTTTGGCTTCGATAGCTCGATAGTGATAAATCGTTTTGCTTCAATTTACATATTTCGCTTACTTTAGGAGTATGTAGCGAGCATGAGTGAGTGGGTTTTATCAATTCATTTGATTGTTAGTTAGTTAATAACGTTACTGTGACAGTTTCATTTCGAGCTGTCTTTTTAAATTTTCGCATGCGGAAGCACGTTCGACTAAACGTACATTTATAGATACAACCAAACGTTGTTGAATTTCGTGCACGATTTTAGATATTCTACGCATGCAACCTGCGTAAACTTAAGTTCATACCTTGGTGTTGCGTCAATGTTACTTTTTAATATTGGAAATATAATTCATTTGACAGACGGCTGCGTTGTGGAGGCACTAAAAAGTTAGATGTGAGATTCGCCAAAACATAAAATGTTAAGCTCTCGCTCTCTCTCTCTCTCTCTCTCTCTCGCTCTCTCTCTCTCTCTCTCTCTCTCTCTCTCTCTCTCTCTCTCTCTCTCTCTCACCAAGTCATCCAACGACCCGTTTCAGAATGTTAAACTAATATTTTAATTTAAAACAACCCACAAGAAAACATTACTTCCAGTTTTCGTCAGAACATAGTTCTGAGTAAGGCGAACACAGAAATTGGCTTTTGTCAGGGTATTCCCCTGGACAATGCGGTAACAGGACTAGCGGGGCAGTAGCCGAACTGTAGCGAGCTCACAATTAAGTAAAGAAGCAGTAGGGACGACCGATGAAAGATAGATAGATTCATTTATTTCACATTATCAAATTCTTAGTTACAGTGCTAAAACTAAATAAAAATGTCAGAGGATAATACGATCGTCAAATAATATAAAATCAAAAGTATATAACAATACTTCTATAATAGTAGAATAAAAAGTCAAACAAGCGTGGCGCAGTGGTAGTAGTGTCACTGCCTGCCACGCAAAGGTTCTAGGCTCGATTCTCGGTAGGGCACTCACGAAGTTGATATTTATCTCATTGTGAATTTGTTCCTCTGCCGTAAAAAAGATTTCCATGTTTTGGAGCACGTTAAGCTGTAGGTCTTGGTTGCTGTCTATGGTTACTTAGCCGGCGGTGGTTAATAAATAATAAATATATATTTATTAATGTATTTAATCGTTTATTGTACACAGTAAAAGACAGAGGACACAGCATAAGAACATCGAAAAAGGTCAAATTATTTCTAAAAAGAACTTTCTTCCAGCAGACCTACGGTAGCGAGATGATGATATATTTTGCAAGTTAAGAGAAGCCATTAGGAAACCTGTTGTATAGAATCCTTCGCAATTGATGTCCATAACAACTCAATGCAAAAGGGGCAATGATGTGCTTGAATTTTCGGGCACCTCATTGGTACCTACAACGAGAGATAAGGCTGTTATTGACATGAAGCAATAACCTACTGCGCGTTATATTATACTGTGGGAAGAAACTTGTCTCCTGGACAACTTTAAAATAAGATGCTATTTACAATTTTGTTCCCAAAGACGAAATGGATGTAGCTCACATTTTGTGGAAATTACGGTACAATAAAACTGTATACTGAATGTCGGAAATACTTAATTGAAGGCAGTTTTTCGTCCAAAAATGCTACGGCGATTACAATTCTTGTTTTACAGTCACAACATTTTTAAAATCTATCTTTAATTTTTTTATGTATACCTGACTAGGAAAACATCGTGACCCACATTGAAATAAAATTTAAATTAAGATAATATTTGAATGTTCGGGCCAGGTTAGCTTTCGGGTTGCAGAGGTGAGATGGGAGTCGTTCTGTGTAAAAACTTGGTTTCACGTCAAATCCCCTAGGTTAGGTAGAGAGAACCCTCACAGAGAACGGGATAATGCAAGGAGAATGATGATGACCAGTACCCCATGCAATGAAACTACAGGCTACAATTCTACAGGTGAAATTTGTTGTACATTGCGTAGCCGGTAGGACATTATAAATAGTGATGTGCCGTGGGGAATATTCCAATTTCCAGTATTTTACTACCGGGAATATTCCCAGTATTTTTCCAATGTGCCCGGGAATATTCCCTTAGCGGGAACATTCAATATGTATGATTGTTTTGTTTTAACTTTGAAATAAGACATCATTTCTATGTTTTTAAGTGAAATGAAATGAAATGAAATGATTTATTGTGCGATGAAAATGGGTTACAATAGCAGTTACAGTTACTTATAGTTAGGTCGTTTCACCAAATCCTACCTTTACAGGTGTACACACATTACAAAAAAATAATAAATTTTATGCAGTTATTGTTTACAACATTATTATATATTATTAAATCCCTAATACGCATTCAATGATAAAATTATTTATATAAATCCAAATATTAATTATAATTTGCATTCAACATTTTTTAAAATCCATATATTCGTTGACACTGTAAAAACAATTATCTAACAAAAAATCCGTTGTAAGTTTCTTAAACTTCGTCATCGGTTCCTGCTTGTACAAATCCGGCAGTTTATTAAAAATACTAATGCACATCATAAACGAGTTTTTATCAACTAGGGTTAGTTTTGATGGCGGTTTATACAACTTATTTACGTATTGCTTCCTTAGCCTACGGGTACTGACCTCTATTTGCTGACGAAACAAATAGTTGTGCTTATAGACAAATAAACAAATCTCCAATATATATAAACAAGGAGCTGGTAAAATTTTATATTTTTTAAAAAGTGGACGGCATGAAGTTCTTCTACTAATATTAAATATCGCTCGAATACAGTGCTTTTGCATTAAAAATACGTCTCTGAAGTCCGTGGAATTACCCCACAAAATAATTCCATAACGTAGTATAGACGAAACGTAACCATTATATGCTACTATTGCTGTTTGGATAGATGCTACTTGGCTCAACTTACGTAAAGCGTACACAAATGGATTAATTCTTGTGCAGACGTTTTTAACATGGTCTTTCCAATTACACTGGGAATCCAAAATAATGCCTAGAAATTTAATTTTATCGACTTCTTCTAAAACTGTGTCTTTATATATTACATTTAATGTTTGTAATCTACTACAATGGGAATAAAATTGCATATGTTTCGTCTTACTGAGATTTATTTTTAAGTTATTATTGTTTAGCCAGTTGATTGCTTCAGTCAAAGCCTTTTCAATTTCTTCATTCAGCGTTGAATCATTTCTACCTTCAATAACAAGACTGGTGTCATCAGCGAATAAAACGCATTTATGTGAAAGATGTTTTGGCATATCATTTATGTAGAGCAAGAACAGCAGTGGTCCAAGTATGCTGCCTTGTGGAACGCCGAATTCATTCAATTTGAAAGAAGATCGAAAAGCTTTAACCGTTTTAGAATCTTTGCAATATCCTATAGTTTCGACACATTGAGTTCTTTTTGCAAGGTACGATTTAATCCAATCTATAGCAGGTCCTCGGATTCCATATTTATATAGCTTAGCGAGCAATCTTCCATGACAAACAAAATCAAAAGCTTTGGTCATGTCAAGAAACAAAACAGATATTGGAACTTTAAGTTGTATACAGTCCATGACATGTTTGATAAGCTTAAATGTAGCAAGCGAAGTATTTCTATTTTTCCTGAATCCGTTTTGTTCCTCACACATGATATTATTCTTTTCTAGAAATTTGCTTATACGATTATACATAACTTTTTCATATATTTTAGAAAATATCGGTATAAGCGTTATTGGTCTGTAATTTTCCATCTGAAATCTATCACCCTTTTTTAGCAATGGCTTAACTATTGACATTTTTAAGTTATCTGGAAAAACACCCTGGGATAACGACAAGTTTAGAATATAAACAAAGGGGATTGAAATTGCAAACATACACCTTTTTACAATGTCTGTTCTTATATTATCGTGACCCACAGAATAAGAGTTTCTAAGAGACTTTACAATTTTTATCAATTCATCTATACTCACAGGATTCAAAAATACACTAGATTCGACACTCTCAATTTCAATATTATTTAATACTATTTTATTACTCTCACAGTTATTTTTGACAATGTCTATGAAATAGTTATTTAATTTGTCTGAAATAAGATGAGAGTCAGTAATTTCTTGGTGGTTTATAATTAATTTCTCTAAATATTTTTTTGAATAGTTGGTAGTAGTGTATTTATTTATGACCTGCCAGACAGTTTTGCATATATTAGTAGAATTAGAAATACATTTCATATTTTCAGTTTTTTGTAAATAGTTTATACATCGTTTGAGTTTGTGTGAATAGCTTTCATAAATATGCTTATAACTTTGGCATGATCTACTTTTTAAATATAGTTGTCTTTTTACCACACAACTTTTTCTTAATCCAGGAGTCATCCATTTTGAACCACGCTTCTTACTTGACACTTTTATTTTAACAATAGGAAAACATAGATCATAGAAACAAATGAATAATTCGTAGAACACATCAAATGCCAGTGCTGCAGTAGTCTCTTGAAATACCTCTTCATAAGAAAGAGATTCCAGACATTTAATAAATTTTTGAATATTTTCTTCACTATAGTCTCTTCTATATTCGTACCACCACTTTGTAGGCGGGGAGAAATGTTTTCCTAATGGAATATAAATGGTTTGCCCTGTATGATCTGATAAACCTATATCGTGAATTGTTGCTTTAATTTCTTTAATGTTTGTTATCATATGATCTATACAAGTTTTTGTTTTAGCAGTCAATCTCGTTGGCCCTTGGACTACGCTTCGTAAGTTGTATATCTCAAGCATGTTTATCATTTCAGTTGAGACATGAGATACCTTCAGATAGTCGACGTTAAAGTCTCCACATATAACAACTTTTTTGCGCTTGTGTTTGCATGTCATATCTAAGAGTTCATGAAGCTTGCGAAAAAAAAGGCAACTTTTGGATGAAGGTGTTTTGTTTGTATAAATACATATGACTATCAAACCAAGCTTTGCAACGTTCACCCCACAGCATTCAAAAATAAAGGGTACTGATAATGTATCTAATTCTTTTATGATTGTGTATTCAATATCATGCCGTATCAATATGGCTACGCCTCCTTTCTTGCCAATGTTTCTTGCATACGTAGATGCCAATTCGAAGCTTCCTAGTCTCAAGTTAAACTCTGATCCTTTCTTCAAGTTGGTTTCGCTTAAGCAAAGTATATCTATTTGTGTTCCCAAACTATTAAGATCATCTAGAGCACATCGGAGTTCTATCTGCTTACCAAGAACGCCATCTATGTTAAGGTGCATAATACCTACACCGGGGCCAGCGGTAGTGGTGTTGAACAAAAATTTGGTTGCTTTGTTGTATCTTTTTTCACCGATTCACATTTATCCTGGTCTTGTTTCTGGGTCGGTGGATCTTGTACATGTTGCCAATTATTTATTTCAATAATTTTTGCCTTAATATTTTGAAATAGTGTTTGCAGGCCATAATTATTAACATTGCCGGTGTATGTATCAAACATTGTATTGTCATAGTTTAAATCTTGATTGGAGTCCATAATAAACGCATATTTGTACGTCATAACATCCAAATATAATAAATTATTAAATATTTCAACTCTCCAATTAAATAAATGTGATGATTTTCGACATTTGTACGTAGGTGCGCAGATCAATATGTTAGTATGTTTAATTTTTAACAACGTCTCACGCAGGTATACCACTAATTCATAGTAATTTTTTGTGGTATTAAAATCGTCTTCACCAATAATAAGAATGCAATAGTCTTGCATAGTGTAATCCGCCACTTTCATTTTTATATCTTGAATTAGATTTTTTATTCCATGTCCAGGCTTAAGGTAATGGCATAAATTGTGATCCCCATTATAATTCAAATATTTCTGTGCAATTTTCAAAGTCGTATTTTTTTTATTTGTGCTCAGAATACAAATTTTAGTTTTGTGGTTGTATTCATTTTTTATTGTAAGAGAATCCGCAGCTGGAACTGAGTTTCTATCAGTTTTACTCGAGTATGATACTGAGTCATCGTCACCATAATATTCACTATGTTCTTCATTTGAGATGTTCTCTTGAATAATCAGATTCTTTAGGTCACTGATTGTAACACTTAGTTGGGCTTGTAGCGCTTCAATGTGATTACTTAATGAATAAAGTTGGGCACAAAATTTCTGGGATTCCTTTTTGATATTATTGCAGTTAGCATCTTGTTTAGAATTTACGGAAGACATATTTTGTTCACGTAGGCTTTGCTTTGCAGTTTCAATGGAAGTCAAATTTATGTTTCTGCATTTAGTCTTCCTGGAAATTGTTGAGTCATTTCCGATCTTGTTTGGAGTACTGCATATTTTAGTTAATGCTTCGACTTTTGCCTCATATTGTACTATAAGCTTTGTTAATTTAGAATTATCTATTAAATACATCTGGATTATTTTATCAGATTTCTCTAATTTTTTTTGCAACTCATTTATCTTCAGTTTCATTACTTTTACTACCTCGTCGGCTTCTATGCAAAGTTTATTACCCATGGCAGGACAGCTTCTATTCAGCTGAACTATTTCTGATAGGTCATTGCTGACGTCGTCGTAATCAACCGATAAGTATTCAAAAGAGTTTTGTACAGGAATGTTAACTTGAATGTTCGATGAATCGTTTTGTGTATTTAGCGTATTTGGGAGGGTTTTATTAATTATTTCTGGAGTGGCTGTTTTGTCATTGTTGATTGTGTCAGGATTTTCTGCACTACTTACTTCATAACTGTTTAATGTGTTTGTGTGTTGAGTGATACTTAAGACTTCTGTGATAGTTGATTCCAGAACTTCATCATCATTATTTTCATTCAAAAACAATTTATTGTCCCCTCCTTTTGGTATTTCAGATTTTCCTGGCCCAGTTTTCACAGTAATTTTTGCCTTAGGATTATAATTAGCTTTTATCACTCCAATACAGGGAACACATATCCAGGTCAAACGGCGATCATTTAGTGGATCTGCTCGCATAAGATTATAACGCTTTATATCAATATGCACACACTTCAGATCATAATTCTGTTTGCATTTACAGCAAGTAAGATATGCATTTCGTTTCACACCTTTTTTACATATACTGCACGCCTTGATGGCGGTATTTGTGCTTATCGTGTACACATTCAACACTCTCTTTATTATATTACTAGCTGCCCGCCCCGCGGTTTCACCCGCGACTTAGTGAAACTTTTAATAAATAAAGTAATACTCTATTGGTAAAAAACGTGATTCACCAAACAAATAAGATAAATAAAAGGATTTAAATAGAAACGTCGGTACGAAAAAAATCCTTGTCATTGTGGCGTTTGTTAGATTTTGACGATTGCTTGGAAAATAAAACACGTCAAAAATTATAACATTTCCACAACAGATGAAATTTATTGGACCTTTCCTAGGATTCCTATTATTTTTATATTCCGTCGATGCTAGCTGCTGGTTTCACTTTATCTCTGAGGTGGCCAAGCCACACTCAACCCCCGTGTCGGCACCGGGTAAGCTTCCGTAAATCCCTGTGTCGCGCGTTGCAGCTGGTGTCGATTTGCAATCAAATGTTTGCTTTCTCTTTTTCTCTGAGGGGGGCCTCAACCCCCCATGTCGACGTTGGGTAAGCTTCTTTAAACTCTCGTGTCGCCGGTCGCAGCTAAACAAATCTGAACACGTGCGACACGCAAATTTTCAGCGGACAACGTTAGAAAAATCCGCCCATAAACCATAGAATAACCTCATTCTTGTTCATAATACATTTTAGTCCACTATTTTACTTATATTTATTTTGTGACCGGAAATGGCTCGCTGGTTGTCAAAATATTACGTGTCTCAATTTTGGATAGATCGTGTTAAAACATCTTAACTTGCATGTCATATTTATATGCAAAATGTTTTAATATCTTTGTAAAATTAATTAAGTCAACATCTTGTTGAAACACATTTTGTATGGAGTATGTATTGTGACCCTGGTTGTCAAAATATTACGTGTATAAATTTTTGATGATCTTGTTAAAACATCTTAACTGGGATATTATATTTATATGTAAAATATGTATATGTATATATATATATATGTATATGTGATGCCGGCTTAGAATAGCATCACCCCACATCCTTCCCGCGGGTGTCGTAAAAGCCGACTAAGGGACTCGAGGGTATTGGTGTATTACAATTTTTAGGCGACAGGCTGACAACCTGTCACTATAGTGATACACAATGTTTTCTGAAACAACCTTGGAAAACAATCCTCAAAAAGTGTCAGACGTGGCGATAGCGACCGTATTCTTACGGACGTTAACGTTCTGCCTACCCCGTAAGGGATAAAGGCGTGATATGTGTATGTATGTGTATGTAAAAGGTTTTATTTCAACATCTTGTTCAAACATATTTTTTATGGATTGTGTATTGTGACTTAAACTTAAATCTTGGTGCAGCTACTCAATTGAGTAAGTCAAATGTCTCGAGCAATAGATGTCACTGTTAAAAAAAATTGTTTCCTAAAACGCGAATTGGCTCAATGGCGCCGTCATTTCAAAAATATTGGAAAATGCGTGTTCCCGTGGGAATGAGACATTTTACCGGGGTAAAGAGTAGTCTATGTATGTCCTATTCTGGGCATTTTCTCGTCTTTGTATGTACAAAGTATCATTTGAATCGATTCAGCTCTTTTAGCGCCAAGTCCTAACAAACACACCCACAAACATCCGCCTTTATAATATTAATAGGATTAGGATTACTATGGTTCTTTAAACAGGTAACTGTCACAAAACGAAGGGCAGAAAAGCTTAGTATTCACGTATACAGCTTCAATTTTAATCGCTTTAGCTTCAAAACGGATGGAGTTTCATAGGAACTTACCCCCCCTTTTTCACCCCCTCTAAGGCAGATCCTTTTTGCGTCATTTTTAATTTCTAACCAAAAAGCCAAATATAAACTGACGGAGTTTCATACAAACTTATCCCCCCACCCCCCTTTTACCCCGTTAGAGAGCAAATAAAAATAAAATACCTATCTATATAACAAAAAAAGTTTTATCAAAATCCGTCCAGTAGTTTTTGCGTGAAAAGCGGACAAGAAACAGACAGACAAAATTTCTTTGAATCAAATTTTTGGCTTTTATTGGTTGTATGAAGATCCCCCATCTTAGTTTTTCTTTAATATCTTTAATGTACAGACATGAGGTTGTTATAATTTTATTATATGTATAGATTATTAAACTAAATTAATCCCATTTACATTGATTTTTATTTTTCATTAAATTTTTTATTCAACACTAGGTAGTTACCCATTAGAAATATAGAAATCAAAGAATTAAAAAAACATTTTAATATTACCGGTAATATTCCTGGGAAAGTAAATGGGAATATTCCCGGTAAGTTTCCAGTAACTTTGGGAATTTATAAATCGCGTTAATTATTAACTGTGTTTATATAGTAGACTTGTTTTAAAGGCAAAAGTAATAAATTTAACAAAATATCATTTCTTTCAACAACATTTTTGAGCAACTTTCCCAAATATTTCCACTTTTGGGAATGTGCCCGGGAACGCTACTGGGAATATTCCCACGCTAGGGAAACTTACCGGGAACGGCACATCAGTAATTATAAAACCAGGACTTTTGAACCGCTACGCAATGTACATCGAAGTTCACCTGTAGACTTGTAGCCTGTTGTTTCGAAAAACGGGGCACAGACTGGGAAAACAATAACATTTTAAATATCAAATTATTTCTTTGTGTTTTACCCAAAAGCAACAAAAAGTTGGCGCTTTATTTACCTAGAAGTCAAATAGCGCTAAACGAAGTTTTATTCTCAAGCCTAGTTCTCAAAACTAAGTTAAACTTTGAACAACAAGTAGCGTCGAAACAAGGCGTCTCGCGTATTTAAATTCTACTCTCACTGTTTGACATTAGAATAAAGGAAGTTCTAGAGAGAACACTGCGAACCACCCAAAAGGAGCAGTGAAAAAAGTCCACTGCTGGACGTTTGCCTGCCCAATTGGGGGATATTGCCATAACGACCATGCTTGGCGAGTGCAGTAGAAGATATAGAAGATATTGTATATATTCAAAGGGTAAGCTGCTGCTTGTTCCCTTGATTCGTCCCTTAGTCGCTTTTTACTACACCGAAATGGAGTAAAATGGAAACACAAAAATGGGGTGATTTTCTAATACTTACCTACCTGTCTGTGCTACTTTACGTCTAACGTCTAACAATTTTTCATCGAAAAAAAATAGTTTACGGACATTTGAAGTGCATTTTGATCTAAGAATGAATAAGAATCTCAGAATCTCAATCAGATTTGTATTTTGTACAAACCACCGTAGACGAGCTTTTTATGACTTCATTGTATTTGTCCACAGCGTTCCTTCTTAAAAAGCCCTTGGCTTGAAAGAGACAAGCTTTTTATGGCTTCACAGTATTTGTCCGCAGCGCTCCTTCTGAAAGCCCCTGGGTCTGAGTGTCTGACCTCCTCCGGGCTAAACTGAGTTTGGTTCCAGTTGTAATTCCAGTGCATCCACAGTTTTCAACTGGCTACAAAACGAAATGAATTAATGCAAGTACAATGTTTCGAAGTGAAAACTACAAGGTGTAAAAAAATTGCTGCAAATATTTTCCTTAACTTTCCATAGTAGTGTAGCCATATTGGATAGTCAAGTGCGCGCAGTTGAAGGGTGGAACATAGGTCGAATTATGAAAAAAAAAATTGTACTTCCCGTAGAAAGTTACCGACCGACCAAGCTAATTTCAAGAGGTCAAAAGAAATTCTTGTATTTCGACCTATCGAGTTCGAGTTTCTTGGGGAAAGTTGTTCAGTTTCTATACCTGTACCTTTGGAAATAAGTGCTCATTTATATATAAGTTTTATTTATGGGAACTGTATTTATATGCAAAACTTAACGCCGACTTCTAAGTTACTCGCGCAATATGAAAAAACGTGATAAATCCCATATTCTCAACAACGCTAGACGCGCGGAAAAAACATGTCTGATATGAAAGTATTGTATTAGCTGGAATGTTGCTGGCAATATGCTTATTTCCGGCATTTTCAGAAATTTTTTCTTCAACTAAAATTAAATATCTGAAATACACTATTACCTGAAAAAGCATGTACAAGAAACGAAACATTCCCACCAAACGCAAAAGGACGCAAATGCAGGACCTAGTGAAACATGAAACCATGGCCCCGATTCTCTATTTTACAGTCATTGTAACGCCATTGACACTCAACTGTCATTGCTTGGCTACTGTCATTTTATACACTTCAAAATGTTTACAAACTACGAAACTACCAAACCCTCCAACTCGCATGCTGTCGAGACACAAGTTGTTTGTTCCTAGTCTGGTTAGGACATTACGGGCTGAACCACCCGATTATCCATCCGTAAGAAAGATGGTTCCGTGTTTCGGATGGCACGTTAAACCGTAGGTCCCGGTTGCTGTCTATGATTACTTAGGCGGCGGTCGTTACACAACCCTGCTACTTGTAGAAGGTGGTTAAAAAAATTCAGACACTAGTACATTGAGTCTTTGCTCGACCCGGTGTTCCGCATGAAAAGAGAAAGAGACGCAAGAGAAGTGATTTTTATTTAGCCGACTCCAGCCTGATATTTCGCTGCCATTTTGTAAAATACCCGAATATGCAAAATGCCTGTGGCGTAACAGTAGGGAGTAGGTAGTCGTGTATTATTCGCATAGCGCTGGTATAAAAGCCGTATATTGAGGATTCCAGATTTCACACGCTCGTGGGCTGATGCTATTTTCTTCTGTGACTCATTGAAATGGAAAACAAATCAGATTTTGGTAATCCGAGCTGTTCGCTCGTTTAAATATATTTTTATTTGGAATCTGGAATTCTTGATTTGTTGGATAGACTTTTGATTAAAATGTTTTATTTTAGATCCTACGAATGGCAAAAATCTAAACTATATTTAATTGAATCTGTCTGTAACTCTTTTTTTTGTTGGAACCTGCGATTTCGGCCCCGAAGAACTATTGATAAAAAAGCTAGATTATTTATAAGATCTTTTGAATAGTAATGCGATACGTAGTTTTAAACAATAAATATTTCAGTTTCAACGGGGCCACGAATATCCAAGAGAGATAATTTCCTGGAAGTTTTTAATTAGGTACAATATTTATTTACCGACCGATGTGGCGCAGTGGTAGTGCGACTGTCTTTGACGCAGAAGGTTCCGAGTTCGATTTCCGGTGGGTCACTCACAAAGTTGATAATTATCACTTTGAGAATTTGTTCCCAGTCTGGTTAGGGCATTGCGTGCTGAACTACCCGACTGTCCGTAAGTAAGATGGTTTCGTGTTTCGGATGGCACGTTAAGCCGTAGATCCCGGTTGCTGTCTATGATTACTTAGACGGCGGTCGTTACACAACCATGTTAGAAGCCTGCTACTTGTAGAAGGCGGTTAAAAATTTCTGACAATAGGGTTCATCGGGTCGTTGGACGACTTGGTGACCCATACGAAAAAGGAAAAAAAAAGTACGGAAAAAAATGGTCCCATTTAAATAGGTAACTCAAGGTGCAGTCGATAGCACCTACGTTTAAGACTGCGTTACCTTAGTAACTCACGTAATAGAAGTCGTCTCAGAAAGTTTCATCTTCAAAGTGCTTCTGCTGCTGGCTTAGAGCAAAGACACGTCTAGAGAGCCCTTCGTACAACCAGGATGAAGCTAGGAAAAACTCGTCACAATTAGACGTGGTCTGCGTGGTTATTAAACCCTTGTAATTGCACAAAACACAACACATACCGGCGCCTTACAACACGCATGCCCCTTTTTAACCGACTTCAAAAAAGGAGGTTCTCAGTTTGACCTTTATGTATTATCTCGAGTTTGGGTGAACCGATTTTGATGCGGTTTTAAGAAAAGTATTTCTCAAAGTTAGGAAAAAAAAAACAGTACAAATAAATGAAGGTTCGCAGTTTAATACGTCGTCCGTTGAAGTTGGTTCTCTTTTTAAAAAAGGTTTTCTATCGTAGGGTGCCGAAGTAAGCCTTTAGGGACATTTGCAAGGAATGGGTGGGCAGCAGGGGCGACGGGTCTTTTTGGCTTCACTTTGGTTGTTCGTAAAGTTCCCTCGGTATTTTTTCTGCTCTGAGGCTGCAGGTAAGTAAATAAGATGCTAGTTATAAGTAGTTTCATCTCATTAGGACCGCTGCTGTGCAGTATTGGAAATTTCACGCGCGATCGAGCACGCTGCGCCGAGATGGAGACGTATTTTTGAACCGATGGATTCTCAAATTCACGTCCCTATTTTTAACATTATGAAATCGTAGCATGTAACATTCTCTACTGATCAAATTAGTGAAATAACAAGTATCAGTGGAAGGAAGTGTGTTGTTGGTCATTATCATTGGCACGTCTTGATATTTTTGATACGTCTGTGACAGACGATTGAATCAGTGTCTGAGGCAAGACTTTTTACTTGCATGTTTAGGTGTCGTTCGTTTCTGTCTTTTGTTAGATCAGTGCTTACGTAAGACTCGCACATTTCTTTCTTTTCGTGTGGGGCACTGATTCCCTGATTTTGTGATGACAAGTACCTATATTTGAATTGAATTGGCTACTTGAATAACAGGTCAAATGAGCTACTTTTTAAGACGACCAAAAACGACATTTCAATGACATCAAAACAATAACTTTTACTTTTATTTAATGTTGAAAAATTCAAATCTTCAATATTTTGAAAAACGATATAGCATTTTTAAACGATAGCTTTCCCAATATAGTTCTGGCGAGGATCACACTTGACGCACGACGGAGCGCAAAAATATCGTAGCGGTCTGTCAGGTCCATACTAGAAATGTCACTCCCCATAATAAAACCGCTCAACCGCTGTTGACGCAGCGCTATCGCAGTGTCATCCGTCGAGTGCGGTTTTAGTATGGGGAGTGACGTTTCTAGTATGGATTTGATAGAACGCTACGATATGTTTGCGCTCCGTGGTCGTGCGTGCGTCAAGTGTGGTCCTCGCCTTTCGTGTTTTATTACTATCCTGTCAAGCATCAAACATGAGTATGACGCAGTTAAGTATTGGAAAAAACTGCAACTTACTGCGGTTACCTACATGTGCGGTTTTACGAGCACCTATACCTCAATTTTATTCTCATTGGCGGGTGTCCCGGCCTCGAGATGCAAAATGTATCAAACTATGGAATCGATATATTGATATAGAGTTCAGTCGATATCGATATAGCCATGTGTCGACTTAGTTACTTCTCTGTCGGGGTCTTCTACCAAACCTAGGGCATTTAACGTGGAACCAAGTTTTTACACAGAGTGACTGCCATCTGACCTCTGCAACCCGAAGGCTAACTTGGCCCGAATCCTAAGCTGGTGGAGTCACTTTAATTATCATTATAGTTAACACTATTTGTGTCAAATAGTTGTTGCAATACTGGTGCTCTTTTTTATCAATATACCTATCTAACTTAAATAGCATAATTTCAACTCAACAAGACGCTATTAGGTGTGAAATCATAAAAAGTGGCGAGAACTTTTAGTTACGAAATTTCCCATTAGGCTGATAGATATGCTTAGGTTAGATATATCGAAATCCAATAAATATCGATATGACCTACATCACTACCGACCTCTCAGACGATGTTACGGGCGTTAGTAAACATTCAATTATGTTTTCATAAATCGATGCACGATCGCAGCGCCCTGGACGTGCCATCGCATACTAATACCACTTGATCGTGTTTTAAAAGTTTCCGACCGGGCGCTAGGTGAGCCAGTTGGACGGACTTGGCTGGTTTTTAACACAACATTTTTGCTGATAGGTAGGATCGCGTTCAGGCAATGAGTGTCACAATCGTATTGTATAGTAGTATAGTATTGTGAGACTGTTTTTAAAATTATAATAGGATTTCTATAACACATTATCGCAGTGTTCAGGGAAGCTTCCAGTTTTTTTCTTGAAAGGACAAGTCTGCAAAAGATGCGGCTGTAACAGGTTGTCATTTTGTGTCCGCAATATCATCCGATGCGTGCGTCATTTCCTTTTTGTACGGAGTAATTGTAAGGAGTTCTGCCAACCGGCGCTATTCGCCAACTCGCTCTCTGCCTACTTACTCCTCCGGTTAATCTACTGCAGCGATTCGCCACTGTCGACTCTCTTATTTGGTGATTCCCACATCTAAAGCGCGACACTGCGCGGCTGCGTCTGTCATTTGAAAAGAAATCTCAAATCTCAAGACGCAGGAACACCGCAGAAACTAGCGTAGACATTGTGTCTCTGTTACACTTTACACATTATCCGGTAGATGCAATATACTTCTATCTCTTTTGCACCAGCGTGCATCAAAACTACTGGCCTAATCGAGCTTGTAATGATAATAAAAAACTTCGCGGCCATCAGCGCCCAGCGTTCTACGGATAATCTCATCATCATCATAGCGTATGGCAATCCCTGCTTGGATCAGATCTCTATAAGGTGTAAAAATATTAGCCGCAAATATTTTAAGGGATGAAGCAGCCCATGAAAATGAACCACTTTCCTCAAGAAATATGTCGAAATATGAAAAAAAAATTTGGACCTCGCATACAAAATTACCAACCGACCAAGTCAATTTGTATGGGAGGTCCAAAAAATGTTGTCATATTTTGAACTATGTTCCTTGGGGAAAGTTGTTCGATTTCATGGGCTGGTTCACCGTTTAAAATATTTGCAACAAATTTTTTTACACCCTGTATATCTAGGTTTTTAAGCCAGTTTTCTGCATCTGCAGTAAACCTGTGCAACTCTGCCATACTACCGGGAAAGCAGCATAATAGGCAGTTCACAACATAGGTTGATCGGACACTTAACGCACGACGGAACGCTAAAACATTGCACGGGTTTGTCAGATCCATAATAGAAATGTCAATCCCTATACTAAAACCACTAAAACCGCTCAACCGCGAGCCATCGCTATCGCAGCATCATCAGTGCGGTTTTAGTATGAGGCGTGACGTTTATAGTATGGCACTGACAGACCGCTGCGATATTTTAGCGCTCCGCCGTGCGTTAAGTGTGCGATCCGCTCCATAGTCGATAGATAAACTGAGTCCTCTTCATAAACGATTCATTTTTTCGTCCACGAAACGAGCTTTTACAAGAAAGCTTTTAACGCTTCCTTGCCGTGAATTTTTTAAAAGCACTAATTGATTTACTTTTAGTCACCGCTGCGCTTAATTGCCGCTTCCGGGTGTACTTTTTTTATTTGTACAACTTGGCAATTTGTTTACAAAGTAAAGTTTTGCAGCTGCATTCGCGGTTAGGGTACGGCAGTAAAAAAGATATAGCAAAAATTAAGTGCAGTTGTTTTTATTAAAATGGAAAGACTAGATATTTTTTTAGACCTACGCATATCTAGTTGTGGGTGTAGCAAAAATACACCTGTTCTTTTTCGTGTGGACACCGAATCGGCTAACGAACCGATGAACACTAATAAAAAGAAACTAAGAAATAATCAAAGAATCCAAATCAAAATGTTCTTATTTCCGAGTAGATTCACAAAGTATACTTTTAAAATGTCTCGTAGATAAATGGATTCGTCATTGTGAAAAAGAGAGAATTATAAAATAAAATTTTCCTTTTTTATAACAATTTTAGAGTTGTTCAGTTTAATGGACTGGCTCACCACTTGAAATATGTTGTATGTGTTGCTGTTGATTTTTGACACGCTATTATTTATAAAATATTTACAAAAATATTTTTATGATTTTTGTCATTTACCTATCATTAGGTCGACCTGAAATCTGAGAAAACAAAAACCATCTTCTAAAAATCGAACCGTCATGAAAATTTGTATATTGTGATTTTGATGACAATACATTAATATGGTACTGTCAAGCTGATCTGATGATGGAGCCGGAAGATATGGAGAAGCATCTGTAAAAGCGTGCTTATTAGTGTTTTTCAAACTATTATTAAATTTACATTCTGAGTAACACTGTGAAAACAAATTCATTAATAAATTGAAACCGCTCTTACTCAACTAACTAGCCCCTTTTCAAGTACCTATACTCGGAGTATACTCCGTTGATTAATTGGAGTCCCTCCATCATCACGCTCTGAATATCGGCAGTAAATTTTGGCGGGAAAATTTCCAATATCCTGTAACTGGACCGGCGGCGGGCACGTCATAAACTAGTAATTATATTACCGCGAGCACGCCCTATATTAGCTGATTGTGTGGCCATGAAATAAGCGATAACTCGATCTTCTTCTTTTCGTGTGGGATACCAAGTCGTTCAACGACCCGATGAACCCTAGTGTCAGAATTTTTCAACTGCCTTCTACAAGTAGCAGGCTTCTGACATGGCTGTGTAACGACCGCCGTCTAAGTGATCATAGACAGCAACCGGGACCTACGGCTTAACGTGCTATCCGAAACACGGAACCATCTTACTTACGGACAATCGGGTGGTTCAGCCCGCAATGTCCTAACCAGACTGGGAACAAATTCACAAAGTGATAAATATCAACTTTGTGAGTGACCCACCGAGAATCGAACCCGGGACCGTCTGCGTCAAAGGCAGTCGCACTACCACTGCGCCACATCGGTCGTCGATAATATGCATCGATAACTCGATGCATTCAGGGCTCGTTTCCTTTTTGGATTTATCCTATTACAATTCCAAGCAATGGGCAGCAGCGTTTCCTAAGAATACCTACAATACCTTGCACTGTGCTCACCAACCCACCTGCCAAGCGTGAGTATGGCAAATACTCTTTGTAGGGGGGAGGTTCATGTCTAGAAATGGAATTTTGTGACTGTTGTAGTAGATCGAGAAGACGAGAAAGCCTCCGAAGTCCCTAGTTCAATTCTCGGAGGATACAAAATGTTGATATAATACATCAATTTAAAACTTTTGGGATTGCTAACAGATTGATAACCTAGACTCCTAGGTTAAGCGGGCTCCACTAGATGTAAATATCTACAAACTTTATTACTGATCCCTAATTCGCGGTTTTAAAACTCTTTTTGGGGTCGACGAACGACCCGGTAAACCCTTGTGAACCTTGCCTATGCAGAATGGTCATCTGCCAATTGGTCAAAAGACATCGTTCGTGTCTATAATGGGACGGTACTGGATGAGGGACGCAAAAGACCGTAAAAAAGGGCATGAGAAAGAAGAGGCCTACGCCCAGAGAGGGGCTGATATAGGCTGTTGATGATAATGATTGCCTTTGCGAATGATTCAGGGAGTTGCCACTATCATCATCATCATCATGGTCTGTTCGTGGTCCATTCTTGGACATAGGTCTCTTCTCTTCTCTTCCACTCCCGGCGATCTTGTGCCCGTCTCATCCAGTCGTGACCTCCATTTGGCCTGATGTCATCCACCCATGAGTTGATGAGTTGACACTATGATCCTTTATTCTTATTAGGTAGTTCGTTGTTCAACGACTCCACAAGCCACAAGACAAAGCAACAGCAGTTTCCATGGCCACACGCGGTAACAAAAGTTCCAGCAAACCATTTAACTTAGTTTCAAAAAGTGTTCTTGTAGCCGTGCCTAAGCTTCGCACTAGAGAAACGTGTCCCGCGGGAGTAGGGGCAGATGTAACTACTTTTGCACAACTATTTTCTACTTTGCCAACTTTCTTACATGGATACGATGAGCCGATTATTCTGTGTTAGCCTTTGTTAGCCTTTGTTGGCGTAGAGCTGTTTGGCTAAACGTTGTTTTGCATATAGGTAGGTACAAGTTCGGTTAAGCCCCCTGTTCAAAATTTGCTTTATTCAGTGGGATGTGTACATCATAATATTTTATTATTTAAACTGCTTCCTTTCTCCTTTGTATTAGCTATCAAAGGCTACGGTGATTTAAGGGGATTTATTGGTGAATTATCGGACGGAACACAACAAAATTTTAGAAACTACAATTTTTCTCTGTACTCTGTGTGAATATTTCTCTGTAATCTGAACCACCTCTCTCTCTTTGTATGGGACACCGAGCCGTCCAGTGAGCCCTAGCCCCCTAAACAAAGATAAAAAGAATATAAATGTGTCACAATCTACGAAAAATTGTTATATTTGCGCCTATTTGAGAGAGTTGGAGCCAAAGCAAATATTTTATAAAACAATACATTTCTTTCAGCTTCGCGTAAATTCCGTTAATCTGCTGTAAGTTTGAATTTAAACCCACCAGGGGTACAGCCATTCGCAGTCAGCAAACTGTGAAATTGGATCGGTTCACGTAAATTGAAATCTCATTCTTTAAGTTAAAGCCAAAAGCTTAAGATAGACTTTTAGTTAGAGTTCAGAAAAACTTGATTTTTATATTAGTTTCAATTGTTCGGGTAGAGACAATGCATCTTTGTTTTATTGAAGCTCTTTTATTTTTCTACTTTTTCGATTCTATGTACTTCAATTTAAGTTTTTTTGTTAGACACAATAATATGGCATACATGGACACCTCCCTCCTCTGCGATCTTAAAATCTAACCCCCTCTATCTCTTTATTATTGTGATACATTACATACATACCTACTTTCTGGACGACCCTTATGCATTTCTTGTAAAGAGTAAGTACCTATTATTTTTTATTCGTCAATCACTCACGCAGTAGGCAGAGAGTTAGCGTTTTTCAATCATATTCTTGTTTTATCCCTTAGTCATCTTTTACGACACCCACCGGGGTGATGCTATTAATAATTTATAAAACGTTCTAACGTAGCAAATTCCCGTAAAATTTATAATGTTGGTAAACTGCTTTGGCCGTGTGATGCCGGTTTAGAATAGCGTCATCATCACCCTTATGTTTTCAGTGGGTGTCGTAAGAGGTGATTAAGGGTTTCGAGGGTTCATGTCTATTGCAGTAGGCTGGCAACTTGTCAATTTAGATAGTCATCTGTAATAAAATGACCCTCATATTATTTTCGTACTTAGCATGGTAGTATTTATGGACACTTATACCCTGCCTACCTCGCTATGGGTCTAGCTCATTCGCTAGGGATAGTGTCACCAGCGTAACTTGACCTCAATGTTCCATACACGCGCGCACGGGCGCGTACTGACAGTTACGATGGTCTTGACACTAATATAAGCGTATGAAGTACTTACTCGTATAAAGGCGGGGTATAAAATGTACCTTAGGTGGATCGCACATTTAACGCACGACGGACCGCTAAAATATCGCAGCGGTCTGTCAGATCCATACTAGAAATGTCAATCGCCATACTAAAACAGCTTAACCGCAGTCGAAGCAGCGCTATCGCAGCTTCGTCCGTCGAGTGCAGTTTTAGTATGGGGAGAGACGTTTCTTGTATGGATCTGACAGACCGCTGCGATATTTTAGCGGTTCATCGTGCGTTAATTGTGCGATGCACTCATGTACCACTCATTTCGTACCTTCTGCCAAAATATTTGCTGTGAAATGCCACTCCGATTTTCGTCGCGCGTATATCAGCGAGCTAATAGTCTGGAAGTTGATCAATCGGTCTCATTATGCCAAAATACACTAGTGGATCAAGTATGATTGAATAATGGTGACTGCATTGGTCACTGTGCATGACATATACTTGATATTTAACTTGATTTTTTTTATTGTATTTAATTGGATTATTTAATTGTATTATATTTGCATGTTACGATTTACGTGATTGAAAATGTGAAACTAATTGTTATTCTAAGCTTATCATCTGCTACATTGTACCATTTTCTTGGCAAATAAAAATTCTGATTCTGATTCTGTGGTGCAGTAAAAGTGCCTGCTGCAAAGAACATGGATTCGATTTCTCACCAAAAAAGGAATTAACTGATGAATTTACCCATTTGTCCATGGCACATGTGGCTAAGTATTCAAGTGAGTTTAATGGGTCATTGGACGACTTTGTCCGCACACGAAAAGAAGGTATAGTATCTATCCTCAAAAGTACCTACCTGCGCTATCGCGATTTTTACATACAAATACATACACATATCACGCCTTTATCCCTTAGAGCAATAACGGCCGTTAAAATGCGGTCGCTATTGCCACGTCTGACATTTTTGAGGATTGTTTTCCATGGTTATTTCAGAAAACATGTGTATTAGGTTCGATCGAGTTCGATCCCCGCTATGTACCAATGTGTTTTTACTCACGTACATTTAACGACTGCTATTACGGTGAACCAAAATTAACCTCATGCAGACCCTAATATTTTCCATATTCCTGTACGCATCTGAAACTTGGACTTTGAAATCTCGCACACGAAAAAGGATAGACGCGTTCGAAATGTGGTGCTGGCGCAGAATGTTACGTATTCCATGGACTGCACGGCGCACAAACGAGTCTATCCTGAAACAGCTGGACATCCGGAAAAGAATGTCCACCATCTGTCAGCAGCGCATTCTTGGGTTTTTTGGACACTTGACTTGGCGTGAACATGAATGTCTGGAGTCAGTTATTTTCACTGGCCATGTTATGGGCAAAAGAAGTCGTGGAAGAGCACCGGTCAGATGGACCGATCCAGTACAGCAGGCAACCAAGGCCACACTGCAGGCGTCAGTGCACATGGCACAAGACCGCGGAGCCTGGAGAAATTTGGTGGAGCAGAGGCTCCCCATGGTCACGTCCCTCAGGAAAGAGGCATCGACTTAGAAGAAGATTACGGTGAAGAAAAACATAGTGATAAAATTTGAATGTAGATGATATTTGAATGTGACTTAACCTAGGATTTGGGCCAGGTTAGCCTTCGGGTTGCAGAGGTCAGATGGCAGTCGCTCTGTGTAAAAACTTGATTGCTCGTCAAATCCCCTAGGTTAGGTAGCCGACCCCGATAGAGAACGGGATAAGGCAAGGAGAATGATATATACTCGCTTAAACTTATAGAAAAAATGCTACATTGTTTGTATGTACCTACTACCTACTTATTTTGCAGTGTCCCTTTTACCTGTGTTATTGCTATTGACAAGAAGACAAGAGTAGATGACCTGTCAAATACACGTTTGTTTTTATTCCATTTTTTCCTTGTGTATTGACACCATTATTTCCATTGGGAAAACAACAATTCTCTAATGGTGAAATGAATTTCAGGACCCGTAGGTTGCAGGTTCAGTTTACGGGAAAAGACAAAAATATCACGCCTTTATCCCTTGCGAGGTAGGCAGAGCGTTAACGGCGGTGCAGATACGGACGTTATCGCCACATCTGACAAATAAATACCGTTTCAGATAAACTCGTACATCATAATAGTGACAGGTTCTCAGCCTGTCGCCTAAAAATTTTAATGAAACTTTGGAGTCCCTTAGTCGCCTCTTACGACACCCGCGGAAAATGGAGTGATGCTGTTCTAAGCCCGCATCAACTGCAACGGCAACAGCAGGGTTAAAATCGTTATTTTTGGTAAGTCTGGAAAAAGCATTTCTTAATACTTAAAGTATAAATTTTTAAAGCGAGTTTATTGCTGAGGCAGCGGTTTTCGTATTAACGGGAGTTTACTGCCAATATCGGTCGGTGCAGCCAGCTTAAGGAGGTTACACATCAGGGAGGATCCTTTACTATAGTCTGTAAAATATAGGATGATCCCTGTAACGTTTGTGACCTTGGAGCAAATGATATGATATAAGGTACTCTTTCTTGTGCCGTGTGATGCCGGCTTAGAATAGCATCACCCCACGTCCTTCCCGTGGGTGTCGTAAGAGGCGACTAAGGGACTCGAGAGTATTGGTGTATTAAAATTTTTAGGCGACAGGCTGACAACCTGTCACGAAAGTGAGATGTTTTCTGAAACTACCTTGGAAAACAAGCCTCAAAAATGTCAAACGTGGCGATAGTGGCTGTATTCTTACGGCTCTGTCTACCCCGCAAGGGATAAAGGCGTGATATATGTATGTATGTATGTATGTATGTACATTTTCTTAGTAAACAAAGGACAGAGGACCCTTAGTCATATCATTTACGTCAAGGTCACAAACGTCACAGAGATCACCTATATTTCGCAGACTATAAAAGACAAATAGGTAATTTCAATGATTCAAGGTGACACCTGCTCCAAAAAGTAAGTCTCTTTCCTTTTCGGTGCGTTAGAGAGAAACAGACAATGACGGTTCAGTTTATGAAATCAGATCCTTTAATATTGAATGATATAATTGAAGTAATTGAAAAACTACACCTATAGATTCGTTATACATTTAATGAGGAAGAAGAGAGTACAAAATATAAAATTTTTAGCTTTAGGTAAATCGGACCGAAAGCAACTATATCAAATGGTATTATTCATAGTTATGATGTTAACGGGTTCTTACTGACGAATTTATTTTGTTAGAAAATATGTTTACTCCAAAACTCTGCGATAGTTTAAAATTTAGTGTTCATCAAATCGTGTTTTGGGCCTCATATCACTTTTTCGTTCACGTTGTGGAGGTCAGTGTAAATACATCTTTAACATGTTATATGTAACTGTGTCGATGTGTACCATGCAATATCCGGTACATTGACAACGTCATAAGTTGTGGATGCTGTATTTACTTGCGAATATTTATCCTATTAAGAATTTTATTTGACATCTCATGCACCGCACATAAGCACCGTATTAGTAAAAGGCAAACTAATATTTTAATATTCCAATAAATTTTATACTAAGCTGCGCTCAAAAATAATTTTGTTGAAAAAATATGCAAATGAATTTTACGTGATAGTGGCTCTATTTATAGTGATAATCTATTTATCTGCAACAACCCTCAAAGTGGTGATAATGACCGCTTTTTACGCTTGTTAACGCTCTGCTTTCTTCACGAGGGATAAAAGCGTGATTTGTTTGTATGTGTGTGTGTGTGAAATTGCATGAAAAGGCAAGTTATCTACTATGAAAAGCCATGCATACTTATAGTCAAGTCTGATTGTGTTACCGGTGCGTCAGCATTCATTCAAACAAGTGATTCTAGACATCAATATGAATAACTTTTACTATGGGGCCGTCTGGGAAATCGCGATGAAAATATCAGCTGTTCCAAAAAACACCTACCTATTGACACAGAAATAATAGTATTCTTAGATTGCTCCATCATTTGCGCGAACCGAATCGGTCGAATCCGGCAGGGTCGCAGAATTCCTTGACGAAAATTCGGATGACGTCATCGGATTTGGTTCGATTCGACGGCATCGGCCGAATGCGCTTATATTCTGACAGTTGAGTGCAACAGAGCAATGCTTCTTTATTTTTATCAATACAAAAATGTATCTTACTGGCTGAATAGAGGCAGTTTCACTTATAATTCACCTTATTACGCTGCAAGCAAATAAAGGTGTAAAGGAAAATATAAACTATTCTCTCGGTACAGTCGATTCATTCGGTTCGTTCAGTTCGGTTAGTTCGCCGCAGATAAGTGTGCGTTCACCTTTAAACAAGCCGATTTTTGTATTCTTTTTTGAAATGAAGACGCCATATGCGAGCAAGTGAACGAAAAACGATTTTCCATCAGCCAATTCTACGCCAATCTCACGTATATAGTGTTGCTTTTTCCTTGACAAACCGATCATCGGTAAATATTTTACCGATTCAACATTTTACCGTTGTGTAGATTCGCGGCAGCACTAGTTACCTACTTAACCTATTGTTCGCGCGAATTGTTTAGTTTTATTTAGATTTAGCAACAGCTGACGTCTTTTAGCTGGCGTTCATTATTTATTTTATTTTTATATTTATACGAGTATTTTAAGTCATTCCCTTCAGTGTTTTGTTTGAAGACTGGTGTTTAGTTAGTGCCTATGTCTATTGAATAGTTAATATTATAAATAAAAAGCAGAAAATTAATGTGAGACAGGTGTAAAAAAGGTAAGAATAATTTGTTTTTTGGGTTGTAGTACGGTATTTATGACAGAGAAAGCTGGCGGATCTAAAATCATCTGAAAAGGCTGTACTTCTCAGCCGTGGCGATGACTGTAATTTAAGGATCGTTAATGCTCTGCCGACCCCGCAAGTGATAAAGGCGTCATATGTATGTATGTACGAGCGTTGGTGGCCAAGTGGTTAGGACACCGGTCTTACAATAGTATGTTTTGAGAATGTACAAAATATTTCCACAAACTCTACAATATGAAACATAGTTAATACTTAGTAGGTAAATAATATAACGATACGTAATATTTACTAAATTATTTTATCAGGTGAAACGTTTTTATAATGATATTATTTTATCTTTTATCTTTGTATGTATTTAGTTTTCACTTTGAAGTCTCATTCAAGGTAACAGAAAATATCGATTGTGTTAATATAACAAAAGAGTACCTAGTTTCTTTTGGGATACAATAAAATGTAAGTAAGTAGTGTTTATAGCTAGGTAAGTATTTTGCTGCGGCAAATTTCAGAACACTACAGGTAGGTAGGTTATTCTATACTAAAACTGAACTTTGACAAGGTTACTCTGACATTACTCTACTCCGACATTACTCTACTCCGAATTACTCTACTTCGACATTACTTAAGTCCGAAATTAATATACTCCGACGTTATTTTACTCCGACATCCCTCTACTCCGACATTACTGTACTTCGACAAATAATTCAGCCTAATTCAACTTATGTCCCTTGAAGAAAGTTGTTCCTTGTCAAAGGCCATTGGTTTGTTATCTCACGAAATTAGAATGAAAGAGGTCACTGTAGAATTTTACGCTTTGTAAAGAAAAAAAAACATATTCTTTCTAATGTAATTGTCATTGATCTTGTAGTGCATATTGTTGTATTGTTACAGTTCATTTGTGGCCATGACCAACGCTGAAGGAAAAACTTCGCCATTCTTCAAGCAGGTAACTAGTTTTTTATTATGGTCAAAACTATAGCCTTTCCCACACTTGACGCACAAGGCACAACGCTGCGTTATTTTACCGCTGAAGTGTGAGAGAGACCTATATTGTAAGTTCTATGATGGATTTCAAGAAAGTACTTTTTTATTATTATGACGGTTTCTACTTGATGTACTTACCCTACTCGTATTTAGGCGGAGCGCACACTTGACACACGACCGAGCGTAAAAATATCGCAGCGGTCTCTCAGATCCATACTAGAAATCAATCGCCATGCTAAAATCGCTCAACTGCTGTTGACGCACCGCTATCGCAGTGTCGTCCGTCGAGTGCGATTTTAGTATGGGGAGTGACGTTTCTAGTATTGCTCTCACAGACCGCTGCAATATTTTAGCGGTCCGTTGTGCGTCAAGTGTGCGGTTTGCCTCACCTTTCATAATCATAATAGATATGGAATGATTATCGACTAGTAATACACATCCACTTGAAGCGATTTATTGACCCACATTACAAGCAAGCCTTAGATAAGATTATACTTATCTGATCAAAAACAATAAAAATGTGTCGGTTCAGATTTCCGGCCTTCAACTTGACGCAATTTATCGCAGGGATTATCACAACTTTTACTTCTTCTTTTGGTATGGGACACCGAGTCGTCCAAAGACCCGATGAAACTAACATTTACTACGCACTATTGAGAATCTGTAATACCTACACCAACGCAAATTTCCGCGTTGCTGCAGCGTCAACGTCGGTTTTTAGAATAAGGAATTTGAAATTTCCTTGACAGACGCGATGCGTTGCGGATGCTGAAAATGCGCAGCCTCGTACGTTAGACGTGGAACTACCTTACTGAAATATCAAATATTTTTTAACTTCCAGTGCTTCGTAACAGCGGCGGTATGCGGCCACATTATAGGCCACGGCTGCGCTCTGGGCTACCCGGCCGTGCTTCTGCCACAGCTTGAGAAACCTGGTGCCCTGGTACCAGTCACTAAGGAAATGGCTTCTTGGATCGGTAAATATTGACATACATATTATTGTTTTGCATTGGAGGTGTCATAGTATGCGGCCACATTTTATGCCACGGCTGCGCTCTGGGCTACCCGGCCCTGCTTCTGCCACAGCTTGAGAATCCTGGTGCCCTGGTACCAGTCACCAAGGAAATGGCTTCTTGGATCGGTAAATATTGACATATTGTTTTGCGTTAGAGATGTCATAGTATGCGGCCACATTATAGGCCACGGCTGCGCTCTGGGCTACCCGGCCGTGCTTTTGCCACAGCTTGAGAATCCTGGTGCCCTGGTACCAGTCACTAAGGAAATGGCTTCTTGGATCGGTAAATATTGACATATTGTTTTGCGTTAGAGATGTCATAGTATGCGGCCACATTATAGGCCACGGCTGCGCTTTGGGCTACCCAGCCGTGCTTCTGCCACAGCTTGAGAGTCCTGGTGCCCTGGTACCCGTCACTAAGGAAATGGCTTCTTGGATCGGTAAATATTGACATATTTATTGTTTTGCATTAGAGGTTTTGCCACGGCTGCGCTCTGGGCTATCCAGCGGTGCTTGTGCCACAGCTTGAGAAACCTGGTGCCCTGGTACCGGTCACCAAGGAAATGGCTTCTTGGATCGGTAAATATTGACATACTTATTATTTTGCATTAGAGGTTTGGCCACGGCTGCGTTCTGGGCTACCCGGCTGTGTTTCTGCCACAGCTTGAGAATCCTGGTGCTCTGGTACCAGTCACCAAGGAAATGGCTTCTTGGATCGGTAAATATTGACATACATATTGTTTTGCATTAGAGGTTTTGCCACGGCTGCGCTCTGGGCTACCCGGCTGTGCTTCTGCCACAACTTGAGAATCCTGGTACCCTGGTACCTATCACCAAGGAGATGACTGTCTGCCTGTCAGCAAGTAATTGGTATCATCATCGTATCACAACGAAAGGCACAATATTAGGCCTACACTGTCACATCTATTGAATCCTGGCTATCTGTACATTCTGCCATACATTGTCACTTTGCCTTATTGCATTATTGGTCATTACAGAGGTACTTATGATAGATAAATATGGAAAGATGTCAGTAGTAACCTTGTTCGACCATAATGATTACGCTAGTACCTAAGCAATGTGTCGTCTGCCTTCCTTCCTAGCAAAACCAGATGTCCTAGGTGACCGACCTCGTAGAATAGCAGTTTCCCTATTGTTGTTATGGGTATAATATACCCTATAAGTTATTATTAAATATATTATCTATTTCTAGCATCCATAGCATTTGAATATTGTAAATAGAAATCTATATACATATTTTGTTGGTGCCGTGTGATGCCTCCTTAGAATAGCA
This sequence comes from Keiferia lycopersicella, assembly GCA_029255805.1. Lineage (NCBI taxonomy): Eukaryota > Metazoa > Arthropoda > Insecta > Lepidoptera > Gelechiidae > Keiferia > Keiferia lycopersicella. The sequence goes on along the minus strand of JARACZ010000004.1, from coordinate 11,476,434 downwards.
TCACCCCACATCCTTCCAGCGGGCGTCGCAAGAGGCGACTAAGGGACTCGAGAGTATTAGTGTATTCCAATTTTTAGGCGACAGGCTGACAACCTGTCACTATAGTGATACACATGTTTTTCTGAAGCAACCTTAGAAAACAATCCTTAAAAAATGTCAGACGTGGCGATAGTGGCCGTATTCTTACGGCCGTTAATGCTCTGCCTACCCCGCAAGGGATAAAGGCGTGATATATGTATGTACGTATATTTGTTTGTTTTTGTTCATGCACGTCACGACAAAGCAAAGTTATGTAAACCTTTTTGTACAAGTAATTAGTTATCATCATGAATCGACATATCATCCACATAAAAAACAAGCTTGCAAATAGACTCACTTGTATAGTTCACCTAATGTAAAAAATTTTTTAGACGCTAGAGGTCCATCTAAAGCTATTTCGCATCACGTCTACATCTCACAAGGCAATTCGCTAGTTTCCTGGGTCGTTAAAAAAATACGACAGTTGTACGCTTAAAACTATTGTCCAAAAATACTACGGACTTCATTCATCATTTTTCGAAATATTCAAAGTTAGAATTAATAAGCAGAAAAATAATATAAGGGTGCTTCTTCGGAGCGTAAATTTTCATTGTCCGGGGCCAAAACACCATAGTTTTTTAAAAACAAAGACACGATATATTTTTTATTGGATAGTTCATACTTGATTCTAACTGGGACATTATGAAACTTAAGTATAGGATCATGCCAAGATAGTAAAAAAAAATTCAAACGGCCGAAATCTGATTCCCGGAACGTGTCCGCGCCCCAAAATTCGATACAATAATGCCTATATCTTTTTTCTGTATAACTTATCTATTCAAACTATTTCTACATGATAAAACAGATGTACAATAGTCAAGGAAAAAAATATTTCATTTCTGTGAAAATATTAGATTTTGTTCTATAAGCTAATTTAAAAATGTCCGGCAAAAAGTTCTGATTCCCGTGGAATCCGCGTACATCCCTAATTAAACGCCCCGAAAGTGAGTTCTATCCCCCATCGTTATCTCCCAGTAGTGCTCTGTGCACCATGGGAAGCAGAGCTGCCGCTTGTGCAGCATTCCCGAACTACGAAGGTTCGAAACTGATTCCCATGTGTTTGTTTTGGTTGAAAACTGATTCCCGTTTGTTGGTTTAAAATTAAAGTAAAAGTAACAAGGTGACTACTTCATACCTAATTTAAATACCCTAAGGTTTACTAACTTAAATGTTTTAATTATAGCATAAGACTGCGTCAATTCGCAACAATCGCCATTTTTCGATTTTTTTCTGATTCCCGTCACACTGATTCCCGTGTATAAAAGACAACGGAAATCAGCTTTTCACTAAATTTTACATGAGACTTATCATTGTATGTGCCTAAATCGTTGAGAAGCATTGTCCTCTTGCGTAAAACGTATATTTTGCAAAACATCTTAAATGCAAAATTTCACTTTTGCAAATATATTTTTTCGCAATATTTTTCCGTCGTTGTCTCTATTATGTTATATCGATACGTAGCTATGTTGTTAGGTTATTAAATAAATACCTAATTAGATAGGTAACTAGATAAATAGCTTCACATCTATACTAGTTAAGTGCCTACTTGTCTAGTTACTTATCTACCTAACATGACATACTTGCCTAGTTGCTTATTTACCTAACATGCCTAGTACTCTTGTCACCTACTTCGATATACCTAGTTACTTAGTTACCTAAGTACTTATGATTTGTTTCATTCCTTTTTTATATTATTTACTTACCAATAGTTTCACACAATTATTACCAGAAATATCCTACTTCTGATTCCCGTGAGCGGATAATTTTTAAATGCCCATATCTCGAAAAATACTATTCTTGGATGAGTGCCTATTTGAAGTATACCTTTGTTTTATACTAGAATTTGACCTAGAGTATCACATTAAGTCATATCATGAGAAATGAAAACGACTACGGGAATCAGCCGAAGAACGCGATTTCGAATAACCACCCATAAAAGTGTGTTGACGCCATCCAAATACTTACGGCGTAACGTCATACTTCTAGTTCTTCAAACAAAATACCGTTTTAGATCGTTTTAAAAAGTAGCTCATTCGACCTGTCAGGAAACAAGCCTATTTACCACAAATAGTTAGTCCTTTTCACATTTGATTTACTTCTGATTCATTCAATTGCTTAACTTGTTTAGCCTCAGCAATGGCGATCCCGATGCTCCTGGGAAACTTCATGTCTCCTCCAATAATGGACCGGCTGGGCCGCAAGATGGCTCATTTCGCAGTGGCGGTGCCTGTACTGGTGGGCTGGCTCATCATCGTATTGGCCACTAGTTTTGAAGTAAGTGGGATTGCAATTTTAAAGCAGAGTCCTGAAATTCTGAAACGACCCTCAAACATTTGTCAGTCGTGGCGATAACGACCGTAATTTTACGGTTGTTGACGCTCTGCCTACCCCGCCAGGGATATAGGCGTGATATGTGTATGTTTATGTATGTCCTGAAATTTACACATCACATTTTTTTGTCTAGAATCGACTCTCCAAGAACAGTTCACTATGAAAAAACTTTTCTTAAGGAAGGATCCTTGTTCAACATAGCTCATTAGATTGGTTCTGATAATTAGACAGTGATGAGAGTGTAATACTATACCAACTACCAACTACTGCTACTACTACTTGCCGTCTGATGCCGGCTTAGAATTTCCGTGTGATGCCGGCTTAGAATAGCATCACCCCACATCCTTCCCGCGGGTGTCGTACGAGGCGACTAAAGGACTCGAGAGTATTGGTGTATTACAATTTTTAGGCGACAGGCTGACAACCTGTCACTATAGCGATACACGTGTTTTCTGAAACACCCTTGGAAAACAATCCTCAAAAATGCCAGATGTGGCGATAGTGACCGTATTCTTACGGCCTACCCCGCAAGGGATAAAGGCGTGATATATGTATGTATGTATGTATGTACCAACTACTATCTTTTTCAGATGCTGGTTATCGGGAGAGTGTTTCACGGTTTGTCCTTCGGCTTGAATCTGCCTCTTCGGTCTGTTCTCATCGGAGAATACACCAGCCCAAAGAACCGAGGAGCATTCCTCACCATGGTCTCCGTACACAGACCTTCGGGATTTTCTTCGTCCACCTCGTGGGGTCTTTTCTAAGTTGGCAGGAAACTGCACTGATCTGCATCTCCTTTTCATTCATCAGTCTGTGCATGACGATATATTCACCGGAGTCTCCAAGCTATTTGGCAGCTATAGGAAAATATGAAGAATGTCGGAAGGTCTTCAGATGGCTCAGGGGTAGAAGTGAAGATGAGGAATTGGAACACATGATCCAAGCGCGCCAGGCATTTCAAAAGACTGAAGTTAGCAAGAAAAGTAATGTGTCTAGAGACGCAATGGCAATAGCACGAAAGAAAGAGTTTTATAAACCGATCTTGCTGATGGTACATGCTTATGCCATGGTGGAGTTTGCTGGTGGTACCACTATGGCGTCTTACTCTACTGTCATTATAGGCTTAGTTTTAGGACCTAAAGCTGACGTCAACTTCTGGATGATAGCACTGGACGCTCAACGAATTGTATCAAACATAGCAGCAGTATACGACATCAATCGTTGCAAACGTAGGATTATGATGTTTTCTGTAGGCGCTATCAGCGTCACATCATATTTACTATTAGCAGCGTATGTTTACGCAAAATCGAATGACATCCTTCCATTTGATTCAATGTGGATTCCTGTATTATTATTAAACATGCTCATATTTGCTTTAGCTACTGGAATGGTGCCTTTACCAAGTGTTATAGCTGGTGAAGTGTTTCCACTTGAATACAGAAGTATAGGAGGAAGTATCAGTATTATATCTGTAGCAACATTTACTTTTACAGTTCTAAAAACCTTCCCTACTTTGATAGACAATTTAGGTCTTCCAGGAACTTATGTTTTGTATGCTGGCGCCATAACGTACTTCTTGATAGTGATGTGGTTCTTACTGCCTGAGACAAAAGGTCGAACTTTGCAGGAAATTGAAGATGAGTACAAAGGAGTTTCTGGGAGATCTGTAGATGCTGAAGCCATGAAACCATTGTCAGAAAAATGCAAAGAAGCGTTAGATGCTAGAGCTGATTCTACAGCACGTTAGATCGAGATAAGGAACTCCCAGTATTAACCCAAAATACAAATATTCTGTATTGTATTTTCAGGAAACAGCAATAAGAAATACAGCCAGTACAATAAGGCGACCTTATTCTTTAGGTTTTTAAAAAAATCTGCAAGAAACATTGATTACCAAACAATGATGGTTTCTTATTCAATGTCTTTTTCATACACATAATATTTCGTAACCAAGTGCTTTTGACTCTAACTATTTTTGATCAACGTAATTTTTTAAATACAAATCAATGTGATCAGACTGTGATAAATAAGTTTTTTTAAATGTATTTTTTTAACAATCCTGCGTATTTTTATCATTAGAACCCACAACCTATCGGTAGTAAGGTGAGGTGAGATATTTATCATGGTTTCCACCGTGCTTCGCAGAAGCATTGGCGAGCGCAGTGCAAGGTACTGTAGTCAAAGAGAACGCTCCTGCCTATTCCATAGATTCATCTACTAGGTGGTCTTTAAGATAACTACCCCCATACACTTTTTACGGGCAAGATATAGGGTGAAGCTATTCCAAGCCGGCACCTCACGATGACAGATATCCTCTTTGTATGGCAGCACTGCGGGATCTCTCTCTTTGTCCGTAATAATGTTGCAGACTTTTCGTGTCCAAACCCCACTGCTGGACATGAGCCTCTCTATTGAGAGGTATTGCCATACTCAACTACCCTTGGCAGGCGGATTTGCGAGCACATTTTAAGAAATTTAATTCACAAGGAACGCTGCTGTCCAGTCCCTGGATTCCTCCTGGATCCCTTATTCGTTTTGTTACGACACCTACGGGTAGAGTTGGGGTGATGCTATGCAAAACCGACATCTCACTGTCGTGTCCATAGAATTACTTATAGTTGTGTTTAAAACAGCAAGTAAACACTATCGCACTTGGAATATCTAATAGCAACGCGGCGGATCGCACACTTGACGCATGACGGAGCGCTAAAACATCGCACGGGTCTGTCAGATCCATACTAGGTTGAAATGTCAATCCCCATAATAAACTGCTCAACCGCTGTCGCAGCGCTATCGAAGTGTCGTCCGTCGAGTGTGGTTTTACTATGGAGAGTCACGTTTCTAGTATGGATCTTACAGACCACTGCGTGATCTTAGCGCTGCGTCGTGCGTTAAGTGTGCGATCCGCCTTTCCCAGAACAAGTATGGCAACACTGGACGTCTCGTTTAACACATTTAGCTTCTCCCGCCCTGAAACTCCTAGATTCGGTTAGACGAACTTCGGAGCTAGTTTAACGGGTAGTTACATAAAAGTTCTGTTAACTAGCGCGAGTGAATGCTAACTGACCATTGGTAACTGAAACTCAACTTGAGTCAAAGTATTTTTACATAATAATTTTTACATAATAGTAAAAACATAATACGGAAAGACGAGCTTCATACCTACGCCCGAAACTGGATGGAGGCGGAGATATGGAAAAGTGGAGGAATGAGAGGGAGGCCTTTGCCCTGCAGTGGGACATGTCAGGCTGAAAATAATAATAATAAATAATAATGGATCCAGCAAAGAAATATTGAGAGACTCTTTTGAGAGAATCTTGTTATACTAAGTTTTGTATGAAAAATACTTAAAAACCAGAAGAAGATTGATGTCTTAAATTGTGATGTGCTGCTGACAAAACCGAATGTAAAGAGATTGTTTCAGATTTTCATACGAACGTTGGATAATAGGGAATTTCCTTTTCTTTTTTAAAAATTAATAATCTAGTCGCTGGATAGATGGCTCTGTGTTTGGTATGTTACCGCAAAGAACGGAACGTAATGTTTATTTTTTGTTTTTTTTTTGAAACTTTGGACTCGGACTCATTTGGAACGCAAGTGTCAGTGTAGTGCCAGACTGTAAGTCAGTGTTGCATTGTTTTTTTTTAAACTTTTGGCTTTGGAATCTACACTGGTTCCTAGTAACATAGTCAGTTCAACGCCATCTATCGAGTTCTCCGAATACTAGTCTTTTTTTTATTTCACAAAGAAAAACCTCCTATTGTTTTATTTTTTGAAGAGACGGTTCCTTTATATACCAGTCGCTACGTCTTTTTAATACCATAACGTTCCCTTACCACGCTATTCCTTATCCTGTCGCTCAATTTTGCTCCAATCATAGTCCTCAACTTTGACATAATAGGTGTACCTAGACTTTGAACACCAGTTCACCAGTGTTACAAGAGCAACTTCGTCAGTAAGTACATAAGAGATTTAACATTCATTACCTTTGAGCGCCATCCTTAATCAATCTATGAACATGGAGTATGTAACTTGTACCTAACTCTGGAAACAACGCCATGACTTTGTTTGAGGGATTATTCTGAATGGAATTTAGTGGCGCTGGCCGTAAGGAAAACTCAGCAGAGATTATCCATAGATAGAGTCATAGTCACTGAACGACTAATTGTTCCACACGAAAAGAGAGGGTCGCTGAACTTGACTGATTATCCCACAATCTGCAAAAATGTCAACAGCGTCATTTAGTTCAGACAAGAGTTGCTATCAACCCAAAAAACCCTCATTTTATGGAGTACAAAGAGTTGTTTGATAGGATGTGGATTGTGTAATCAAAATTTGACAGTAGTCAAATCACTGGAAGAGGAAACATCATTAGTAAAGTTGAATTTCGACTGAATTAAGACTACCATACCAGGCAGTGCCTTTATTCATTGGAATGCCTTTTCATTAACAACAAGTATTGGTGGTTTCAATTCAGCCATTATGTTTTTAGAAGCCAAAAAAGAGCTTTTTTTTTGTTCATATCCATATTTTGCAAAGATAGCTCAGTCAGGCAATTGGGAAATAACCTGCTTAATATGTTAAAAAAACTATAATCTATCAGAAAGTCTTAAAAGTTCCATTCTACTCTGAATAAACTTGAGTTTAACTCTCAAATTCGACGAATGACTAAAACCATGCTCTGCTAAATCAGTCACTCGTGAATCTAACTCATGTTGATCAAAAGTTCTCAGTTCTAATACGATTAGCTCAGCTAGCTCACGAGATTTCGACTGGAGGTAAATCACACACGCACGGGACGTTTTTGCGGTTGGTGTCAGCTACCATAGAAATTGCAACTATCCCATCTCCGTTTACACGTCCGCCTTAGAAGAGGTTTTGTTTTTCGAAAGTAAGTATAAGGACAAGGCAATTTCTTTTCAGGGTAAACGGCTTGGCGGATTATGATATAAATGAGGTTCGTCTCGGCTATGTGACTGGCTATAATATGAATATTTCATAAATTCCAATGGCGGATGTTAAACGCAAGAGATTGGGTACTATAATTTCAAATAATTTTATGGGATTTCTTAAACTACTGCACAGTATCGCGGTTCTTGACTATAACATGGTAATGTAACATCGTGTATGCTTCGGCGTTTCAAGTGGTTTCTATGCGATTTTATACAAGAAACCGGATGCAAATAGAATATCGCAATATTATGAGTGATATGTGTGAGAATCAGTCAAAGTCAGCACTCAGAATAATCCTTTAGATCTGAAAGTTTTAATTAGTACAACCCTTACATTCCTACAGACGTTCAGTGGGAGACCGGGATTTAAAGATATTATTAAATTCCCTGCAAACGCATAAAGTTTAATATATTATCTAAGTTTTCAAGTCTTTGTTCTAGCAATTTTGTTTTTAAAGTTGAAAGTATAATTAGAGCTGAGCTCTGGATTTGGATCTGAGTTACCTGCGAATGATTGTTTTACGAGTTCTAGCTTTTTCATTTTTATGGTTAACCCGGGTCACTCGCGATAGTTTTTTTATGGTCTCTCTTTCTCGAAACTAGATCAGCTGTGGTCGCGGGTAGACTCAAGTACCAGCGATTTGTGGCCATCTACGCGGTGGGCGACTAGATCTTCTGCTACCCACATATCTACTTAAAAATTTTGATTGTTTGTAAACATTATTGCCACATCCGATTGCAGTCTGCGCGTAAAAATTGGAGGTGAGCTGATAGATGAATTAAGAGTAGTAACCGGACTAAAACAGGGAGATGCTTTGTCGCCTATGCTTTTCAACCTTGTGCTCGAATACGCCCTCAGAAAAGTCCTGCAATTGGATATTGGCGTGGAGATGGGTGGAAAGCATAAAGTGATAGGGTACGCGGATGACTTAGCCCTGTTAGGTGAAACTCGAGAGCAAGTCTCGTTGGCCGCCGCCACTTTGGAAAGCGAAGCCATGAAGGTAGGGCTCAAGATAAGTCACAACAAAACGGAGTACCTTCACATGCGACGATACAAAAACACACGCGTCCCTTGCCAAGATCTGCATGTTGGAAATACTTCGTATCAAGGTGTACGGAAATTTAAATATCTGGGATGCACTGTGACCGAAACAAACAGCCGGGAGGACGAAATCGAGATCCGCGTACAGAACACCTTGCGGTGCAGCGCTGCTCTTCATAAGGTGTTGGTGTCCAAGCTTCTCAGCAAAAGTACAAAGGTCCGTATTTATAATACAATCATACGGCCTATTTTAATGTATGGCTGTGAGGCTTGGACACTAACACTTAAAGAAGAGAATAAACTATTAGTCGCTGAACGAAAGGTCCTCCGAAAGATTTTGGGCCCTACCAAGGGTGGTGATGGCAGATGGCGACTGAGGAAAAATGCCGAAGTTGAGGATCTAGTGGCGCAACCTAATATACTCGGAGAGACGAAAGCTCACCGACTTCGCTGGCTCGGCCACTTAGAAAGAATGGGTGAGGATCGGGGCGTCAAAAGAGCGTACAAGGGTCGGCCGACAGGACGTCGTCCTGTCGGGCGCCCCAGGTACCGCTGGAAAGATATGGTGGAAGCTGACCTGGGCCATCTCCAAGTCAATAATTGGGTGGAGGTGGCGCAGGACAGGGATCAGTGGAGGAAGCTCGTTTCGGAGGCCAAGATCCATTTCGGGTCACTGAGCCAGAGAAGTTAGTTTTAGTTAGTAAACATTATACATAAGACCGGTACACTGCACTCACAATGAAGATCACTCATTTAACCATAAAATGTATGACAACCATCGCGAGAGCTTAAAAAGTTAGTTATACAGTTTTTATGTGCAGGTTTTGCAGGTTTTATTTCATAGAATGTTCCAGCGCTAAAGGGGATGACCGTCTATTCAACAAGGTTCATATAAACCTCCACTTTTACTTTATCTATTTACATACGCATGAATTGACTTCTCTTTCTTTTCTCGTGTGGGACACCGAATCATCGACCCGACCCAATGAACTCTGGTGTCAGAATATTTTGCATACGTACTAGTAGCAAGCCTACTTTACTTTAACAGCCACAATAGCCCACTATTGGACATAGGCCCTTCACCAATCGGGGAGTTATTTGCCATACACATTAGTAAGGTTGCTTGTCAGGAGGATTGGCGAGCGCAGTTTAAAATGATGATTCACAGAGAACGCTCGATGCAAAAATGTCCCTTGTTTGGACTAATTCCTTGGCCGGCACCATGCATCATCTTTGGTTTCCAATCTAGAGTTTATTTATTCCAGAGATGCTGATCCCAAATGCAGTTGTTTCACGTCAAATCCCCTAGGTTAGGTAGCCGATCCCGACAGAGAACAGGATAAGGCAAGGACAATAGGCTTGTTTCCTGACTGGTCAAATGAGCTACTTTTTAAAACTATCTAAAAAGGTATTTTGTTTGAAGAACTAGAAGTATGACGTCACGCCGTAAATATTTGGATGGCGTCAAGACATACACAAAAGTAAGTTTGTACTATTTTTATGATTATTAATTAAAACTGAATATTTCAAAAAAATATGAATGAAGTCCGTAGTATTTTTGGACAATAGTTTTAAGCGTACAACTGTCATCTTTTTTTAATGACCCAGGAAACTAGCGAATGATGACGAGTGTAGTATCAGAGGCAACATGTTACTTTGGCTACTACGCCTGCTGTAAAAGCAGACGCAAACTCGCAAATGTTGTCAACTTCACTATAGCTTCCTACGTCTGTGTCTATGTCGTATATTGTAATCGCAGATCTTAAAAACTGCAGAATGGACAAAGCCGTTTTATTTCCACGGGAAAACACATTTTGCTGCTTGCTGGGATGAGCAACGGAAGTCAAGTGAGGGAACCGTCTATTTATAAAAAAAACTGAATAAAAAAAGACAGATAGAGAAAATCAAAAAGCAACTTCATATATTCTTTGTTTTGAATATGTACATAGTATTACGGTCGAATCTAGACACGCGGCAACGTGTCCAGCCAAGTTAAAACAGAGATATGATTTTCAGATATAAATTTGTTTTTAACATTGTCAAAAATTTACAAAAACATTACAGTATTCACAAATTCATTTTTAATAATTTTCTTGCTAAAACCACACATTTGCAGTTGATAGTCTACTAAGTCATACTATTATTAGCCACAACACAACAATTTCAAATTGCCTGTCATTCTGTTTACTATTGTTCAGGGTTATGTCTACTACTACTAATACTACTACAACAGCCACAACAGTCCACTGCTGGACATGAGCCCCCTTTTTCGGTGTATGCCGTACTCACCACGCTTGCCAAGCAGATTGGCGAGCGCAGTACAAGGAGATGTTTCACAGAGAACGCTGCTGCCCACTCCCTGGAGTTAGACTCCCTTGGTCACCTTTTACGACACCCACGGGTAGAAATGGGGTGATGCTATTCTAAGCCGTGCCGGCACCACACGGACATTTAGTCTACTTTTCTGAAATCTATTTGTATTTCCTGAAATAATTTTCTTTTTGAATCCACGCTTTCTTTTTGAATTAAAGTTTTCCTATCCACGTAACCTGCCGATCCCATCAATTTTCAATTTTGGATAGGTATGGATAGGTGTGGATGCCATTAGATATGCAATTTTTGGAGAACTTTCAATGATTTTTAACGCAGGCAGCATTTGGAAGAGCCGTCGTTGTTTCGCTAGTATATACTCATTATGTAAGTCACACGTTCAAACCCAGCCTGCGGTGAAAAGTTTTTCAAAAAACATTAACTTTTTGCTAAACAGTCAATACAAACGAAACAAGCGGAAAAAATCCACGCCACCGATGGGATTCGAACCCACGTCTTCTCATTCAATTCAAAACATTTTCAAAAAGTTACTATTTATATTATAACAGAGGTTGCTAAGAAACAGCCCTGCCACTTATACACAACATATTCCTATGCGATATTAACGTTATCATACATATGTTATGTTATGATTATAGGTAGGTAATAGGTATGATAAAGGACTACGTATAAATCATTACAAATGTATATCTGCACATATACTTGAACATAGGTATTGTTGTCTCATTCAAATACAGGGTTAAAAAATAAACAGATTATAAAAACTAAAGAATTTAGAGGAATAAAGATAGTTATGCTATGTGATACCGGTTTATAATAGCATCAGTTCATTTTTTTCCCGCAAGTATCGTAACAGTTAATTACGAGACTAGAAGGTTTCATGTGTACCTATTACAATTTTAGAAGACAGGTGACAACCTGTCACTATAGCGATTTACAATATTTCCGACGTAGCCCTCAAATTATATCATACTTGGTGATAACAACCGTAATTTTGCGGCCGTTGACGCTCTGCCGTCCCCGTAAAGGATCAAGGCGTAATGAGTGTGTGTATCACTATCACTACATAGTATGCATAGTATAAAGCAAAGTCGCTCTTCGCATCTGTCTGCATGTACGTTTGCTTAAATCTTTAAAACTACACAACAGATTTTGATGCAGGTTTTTTTAAATAGACAGAATGATTCAATAGGAAGGTTTTTATGTATTATACTTGCCGGTAAGACATCTCATTCCCACGGGAAAATAAGTTGCAGCGGGCGCAGCCACTGGGCGGACCGCTGGTACCTAATATTATCTCTGTTACTAGGTAATTTTCGGAGACCTCGTATACAATTTGCCGAGTCGTGTTCACTCAGGAGCGGTTCTGATTGTTCAATAAACAAATCAGTTTGCTCTTGTTCGCTACTCGACGCACGCGCATACAGGAAAATGTTGATAGAAATACTAATATTCGTATTTACATTTCTAATACTCTACTTTGTATTCCAACACAAACGAATACACAGGCGTTTTGACAAATATGGCGTGAAATATATGTCAGGGTTCCCGTTTTTCGGGAATACCTTCAAAAGTAGTTTTTTCATCAGGCACATGGTTGGAGATATGCAAGAAGTTTATAATGCTTTTCCGGGAGAAAGGTACGTATTTTTTTATTTACCTACTCTATTAGTTAGTTAATTAGTTAGCCTACGAGGTCCGACTGCTGGGCAAAGGCCTCTATTAGAATTGGTAAATATAATAGCCGCAAATATTCAGCCTATGGAATTTAACAACTTTCCGTAAGAGACATAGGTCGAAATAAAAGATTTTTTTGGACCTCCCATTCAAATTTTCTCTCTCTTTTCGTGGTTGGTAATTTTTATGGGAGGTCCAAATTTTTTTTTTCATATTTCTACCTATGTTCCTTTGGGAGAGTTGTTTAGTTTCGTCGGCTGATTCACATTAAAATATTAGAAGCATTTTTGTCACACCCTGTATAATATAAAGATATTGATTTCCGTCGTTGTGTCATTGGATTCATTAGGTCGCTGGACGACCAGTGTCCCACACATTTCCATCGGTGGGTGTTGTAAAAGACTACCTAAGGAAGAAAAGTGTGCCGTTTCCGATGTAACCAATTATTTTCGGCATTCTCAAGTAGATTCTGTCATTTTTGACCCTAAGTTCAAGGTTGTTTATAAAATTGATCCAATTATCAGTGGACCGGTATGTGCGAGCATTAAACAATTGAGAAACAACAGGAAAAAGGTTCCTATGTATGATTTATTATTGTTATGATACCATCGTTATCTCTTGTTTAGCCTTGAAAATATATAAAAATACATTTAACTTCAACAACAACAATTGAGCAGCAGAAAGTTTATAAATAACTAATGTGACGGATCATTCACTTGCCGTGTGGTGCCGGCTTAAATAGCATCATCCCATTTCTAACTATGCATACATACATACATACATATATCACGCCTTTATCCCTTGCGGGGTAGGCAGAGCGTTAACAGCTGTAAGAATACGGTCGCTATCGCCACGTCTGACATTTTTGAGTTTTTTTTTTTTGTCGTGTCGATCGGCTTTGGCGTTATTATATTAATTCGGACCAGAACTCAGCCAGACGCACTGCGGCGTCAGTAGCGTCGTAAAGATCCTCTAGCGTATTGTTTTCTAAGGTTGTTTCGGAAAACATGTGTATCACTATAGTGACAGGTTGTCAGCCTGTCGCCTAAAAATTGTAATACACCAATACTCTCGAGTCCCTTAGTCGCCTCTTACGACACCCACGGGAAGGATGTGGGGTGATGCTATTCTAAGCCGGCATCACACGGCATAAAAACTATGGTTGTCGTAAAAGGCGACTAAGGGATGAAACCAGGGAACGGGCAGCTTTGTTCTCTGTGAATATCTACAATATCTTGCACTGCGCTCGCCAATCCGCCTGCCAAGCGTAGTGAGTATGAGAAGACAGTATCCATACAGGGTGTAAGAGACGGTGTAACGAAAACTTTGCAGGCGTGCGCAGACCATAAAACTGAAATTTTGTCTATGGGGGCTATGTTGGTAAACGTGAAAATATTTTCGACCTTCCATACAAAATTCCCGATCAGTGACTTTGTACTTTGAAACTCAAGAAAATTTTGTTTCCCTACATAACCCCATAGTAAAAGTTGTTCAGTTTCACGATCTGATCACGCCTGCAAAGTTTTCGTTACACCGTCTCTTACACCTTGTACATATTCTCCCTGTTCCAGATACGTGGGCTACATAGAAGGCATAGCCCCGCTTCTCATGATTAAGGACCCTGAGCTGATCAAGCAGATCACAGTCAAGGACTTTGACCACTTCGTGGACCACAGGGAGTTCTTTCCTGAGGGCAGCGAGCCTCTCTTCGGCGGAAGTGTGCTCATGATGAAAGGTACTTGTATTCAAGAATAACGGGAATAGTCTCGAAGTATAGTTATCTGAAGAAGTGGCAATCATCGATTGTGCTGTATAGAAAGAAACGTCCATTCCCATACTAGAACTGTTCTCGACGGACGACACGGCGATAGTACTGCGATGACAGCGGTTGAGCGGTTTTAGTATGGGGATTGAACTTTCTAGTAGATCTGACAGGCCGCTGCGATATTTTTGCGCTCCGTCGTGCGTCAAGTGTGCAATCCGCGTTAGACCTGCGTCGACAGCGGTTTTTGTATGGGGTATAGTAGCAGTGAAGTTTCTAGTATGGATCTGACAGGTGTTTTAGGAGACGGGCCGTCTCTCTACGGGACGGTGATGGTAGAATGATCGAAATCGATGATAAGGTCTACCAACTCGGTATAAATATTTCACCTGTGGTTTTCTCATGATATGCTAGTTAGTAACTACTATTATTTATTCTGTGTTTGTGTGTTCATGTTTCTTTATTGCAGGCGAAAGATGGCGTGACATGCGAACGACATTGAGTCCCGCTTTCACCGGCTCCAAGATGAGGCAGATGATGCCGTTCATGACAGAAATCAGTAACAACACTATTCAACATTTGAAAGGTACGAACCTTAAAAAAATAATGACTGGCGCAGAATTTGGTATTGTAAAAATTTCGAGCAAGGCTTTTTAAGCTACTAATGTTTTACTGCATCATCACAACACAGGTGTTAACTAGCGTGATATCCGATTGTAACTAAATGTTTATAATTTGTTTGTCTTGGTAAACAATTTTCTTCTTATTCTTTACCACATCATCATCCTCCTTGCCTCATACCGTTCTCTGTCAGGGTTTGGATACCTAATCTAGGGGATTCGACGTGGAACCAAGTTTTTACACAGAGCGACTTCATCTGAACTCTGCCTCGTTATTGTGGTGTTCTTTTAATCATTTTTACATCCCCTATTCCCCTATGTGGAGCAGTATTTGTTTTTTCGTTTCTGGAGATATTCGTGAAGATAATTTTTTTTGTTTTGCTTCGTTAAATCTTATAAATTATCTTCTAGAAAACGTGAAACCAACTGATGATTTGGATGCTGCTGACATGGTACGGCGCTATACGAATGACGTCATCGCATCAGCTGGTTTCGGCCTCCAAGTGAACTCTTTTCAAGATAAAGACAACGAATTCTATATACTCGGGCAAGACATTTTCAATTTTGGAATTCGGCAAGCTATCTTAATGACGCTCAGTGCAACTTGTCCGAAACTAATGAAGGTAAATAAACTCATGATAGGTGATAATTATAAACTCATTTATTGTGTCACACAAACAAAAACAAATGGATAGGTACATAATTATCGCAATCTTACCTATAATTTACACAAATACTGACAGTAACATAAAAACAACCATCATCATTAAACTTGTGATCTACTAGATATCAAATTTTTAGTAGAGTGGTAATATTGTCTCAAGTCTGTGTATTCCAGTTACTTCTTTTTCGTGACACTGGTCAATTCGCTAGATGACTGGGTCATTAATAAAATACAAAAGTAGTACTGTAGCGACCTCTGGTGGCTACAACATGAAGCTCACTCGAGTGGTTCACAAGCATACAAGACGCAACAGGAGTTCTCAACATATCGGAGAGATGGCGCCACGTGACAGAACAATGGGCCTGAAACGCGGTATCGAAGTGTTCACCGCGCAACGCATATATACAACTTCTAATCCAACCCAGGTGGACCCGTCGGTCCCCTGGCCACAACACCCGGCCAGGCGGGTAGCTACCCTTTTCCCGACACCACCTGGATTCCTCCTGTCACCCGCCATAGTACGCTTAAAACTATTACCCAAAAATACTACATACTTCATTTATAGATTTTTGAAACATTCAAAATTTTAAATATTAAACAGAAAAATAATATAAAAGTGTTTTGACGCCAGTGAAACTAGAGAGACATGACGTCATCTCTTAGTATTTTCATACAAACTATCGTTTTAAAAAGTAGCTCATGCCAGTCATCATGCCCATTGTTTACTTGGCTATGGCTGCCCCACTCCCGTTAGCATCAATCAGGTCGTAGTTGGCAGTAGAGGGCAAGCGGGGGCAAGAGCTCAGTAAAATAATGATACGTACCGCGTCATAGATTTTCTCGATACCTTTGTGTCAAAATTCTTCGCTTGTTTTGATAAAACGTGGATAAAACACATACGATGACATCTGTCAAGTTTATTTGCGTGCGAGATAAGACTCTCTGCGGCGTGCATCATAAGCTTACAGATGTGCCATTGATCCCAGTCAACATTAATGTGCCATCAAGAGTCATAGTTGCCAGATTTTTATCTGTGAATCTTCATTTAGCCATGTCGCTTGACACTGGAAGAAGCTGGTACTACCTCTATACAGGGTGTAAAAGACAGTGTAACGAAAACTTTGCAGGCGTGCTCAGACCATAAAACTGAACATCTTTTTTTGGAGCCTATGTTGGGAAACGAAAACAATTTTTTCGAGTTCCCATACAAAATCACTCAGTTGATCGGGAATTTTGTATGGAAGGTCGAAAAAAATTCACGTTTACCAACATTGCCGCCATAGAAAAAGTTGTTCAGTTTCATGGTCTGAGCACGCCTGCAAAGTATTCGTTACACCCTGTATAAGTAATTCGGGTTCTACAACGTTTACACATTCAGACGAAATCTTTCTACATTCTGTAACTGCATCACACTCCTCGGGTCTGAACAGCATCCGCAGTATCCCTGATCCAATATTAATAAATGCAATTTTTTATTTCGCAGTTTCTTGGTTTAACGATATTCCCTAAGAAAACCACTCAGTTTTTCCGGAACGTGGTCCAATCCACTATTGAGTTTAGGGAGAAGAACAAGGTGGAGCGACCAGACATGATCCAGCTCCTCATGGAAGCTTCCAAAGGTAAGGTTCCAAAGTCACATACAGAAACTCTTGTGAGCTTAACATTGTAAATTAAATAGGACGCTTAGCTACCTATGGATATTTACGTAACATTGTAACGCTAAGCGAAGCTAAAGACCGACGATGGCAGAATCGTATCGTCCAAGCCCGAGCTATTGGAAGAGGTCGAGAAGTTCTACGGACAGTTATACGCGACAACATGCACACCTGTCAATAATCGGGTCGCAGATCCAAGAGCTCGATTAACCCGGCACTACACAGAAGACATCCCGGACGTCAGCTTGTACGAGATTAGTATGGCTCTGAAACAGCTAAAAAACAGCAAGGCGCCGGGTGATGATGGAGTTACGGCAGAGCTTCTGAAAGCCGGTGGTAAACCGATACTTAAAGCACTGCAGAAATTGTTTAACTCTGTCATACTCGAGGGCAAAACGCCACAGGCATGGCACAGAGGCGTGGTGATGCTGTTCTTCAAAAAGGGCGATAAGTCTTTGCTGAAGAACTACAGACCCATCACGCTTCTGAGCCATATCTACAAGCTGTTCTCAAGAGTCATAACGAATCGTCTCGCACGCAGGCTCGACGACTTCCAGCCTCCCGAACAAGCCGGCTTCCGAAAAGGCTTTAGCACCGTGGATCACATTCATACGCTGAGGCAAGTTATACAGAAGACTGAAGAGTATAACCAACCACTCTGCCTCGCGTTTGTGGACTACGAAAAAGCCTTCGATTCGATCGAAACATGGGCCGTACTTCAGTCTCTTCAGCGGTGCCAAGCTGACTATCGGTATATCGAAGTGTTGAAGTCCTTGTACGAAAGCGCCACCATGTCAGTTCGACTTCAGGACCAGGACTCGAAACCTATCCAGTTGCAGCGAGGAGTGAGACAGGGAGATGTAATATCACCGAAACTGTTCACAGCAGCACTGGAAGACGTCTTCAAGCTTTTGGACTGGAGAGGACTTGGCATCAACATCAACGGCGAGTATCTGACTCACCTTCGTTTTGCCGACGATATCGTGGTCATGGCGGAAACCCTGGAGGACCTCGGTACAATGCTCGATGACCTCAATAGAACCTCCCAACAAGTGGGTCTAAAAATGAACATGGACAAGACCAAGGTTATGTCAAACTCTCTTGTTGCACCCATTACTCTGACAGTTGGGGGCTCTACTCTGGAAGTTGTCGACGAGTATGTCTACCTGGGACAAATAGTCCAGCTGGGTAGGTCCAACTTTCAGAAAGAGGTCAATCGTCGAATCCAACTCGGCTGGGCAGCGTTCGGGAAGCTACGTAACATCTTCTCTTCTCAACAACTACCGCAGTGCCTCAAGACAAAAGTCTGGGATCAGTGCGTGTTGCCAGTGATGACTTACGGAGTTGAGACGTGGCCGCTAACAATGGGCCTCATAAGAAGGCTCAAGGTCACTCAAAGGGCAATGGAAAGGGCTATGCTCGGAGTTTCTCTCCGCGATCGAATCAGAAATGAGGAAATCCGGAGAAGAACCAAAGCCACCGACATAGCTCGAAGGATTGCGCAACTTAAGTGGCAGTGGGCGGGGCATATTGCTCGTAGGACCGATGGCCGCTGGGGCCGGAAAGTTCTCGAGTGGCGGCCACGGACCGGTAGACGCAGCGTAGGTAGGCCTCCCACAAGGTGGACCGACGATCTGGTGAAGGTCGCGGGAAGCCGCTGGATGCGGGTGGCGCTGGACCGATCATCGTGGAGATCCTTGGGGGAGGCCTATGTCCTGCAGTGGACGTCTATCGGCTGAGACGACGACGATTGTAACGCTGACAACCGATGTGGCGCAATGGCAGTGCGACTGCCTTTGACGCAGAAGGTTCCGGGTTCAATTCTCGGCGGGACACTCACAAAGTTGATATTATCACTTTGTGAATTTGTTCCCAGTTTGGTTAGGACATTGCGGGCTGAACCACCCGATTGTCCGTAAGTAAGATGGTTCCGTGTTTCGGATGACACGTTAAGTCGTAGGCCCCGGTTGCTGTTTATGATCACTTAGATGGCAGTCGCTACACAACTATGTCAGAAGCCTGCTACATGTAGAAGGCGGTTGAAAAATTCTTACACTAGGGTTCATCCGGTCATTGGACGACTCGGTGTCCCACACGAAAAGAGAAAGAGAACGTAAAAACGGTAGCTGATTATTATTACGTCTACTCCTGACGCTGGGCACCATCACCTCTTCAGTAGACTTGGTAATGATGATAGACGTGATGCTTTTTCAGGCAATTTGAAAATGGACGCATCAGTGAAGGATAGTGTCGGATTTGCTACCGTGGATGAAGAATTAAAGCCACAAGGAAAAACAAGAGGTAAGTTATTAGATGATATCAATGTAGAAAATATGACTTCGTCATAAAAAAAACAACTTAAATGTCACAAGATTTAAACATTATTTTATTCCATGTGATGCCGGCTTAGGATAGCATCATCCCATCTCTTTCCCGCAGGTGTCGTAAGAGACTCATAAGAGGCTTGAGGACTTCATGTATATAAATTACAATCATCGATAAGTAGCCGTCCTAGGCCGCCAAGCCACCTGATGTCATTTTTATGATTACAATGTTACACAACAGGCTGACAACCTGTCACTAAAGTGAAATATAGTTATTATGAAACGCTCCGCAACTATTTTATCCCTTTATTCTTCAAATGTAGAGGTATAGGCATAAAATCGTGATATTGTGAGAATATATATTCTTACCGCTACACGCAAAATTTTTTTCAAGATTGGACAATGGACGAGCTGACAGGCCAGGTCTTCATCTTCTTCGTGGCTGGCTTCGAAAGCTCAGCCACGGCTATTACCATGAGCATCCACGAAATCACTCTCAACCCTGACGTCCAGGAGAAATTGTACCAGGAGGTCAGGAATTTCAAGGAGACTAAAGGGGAATTGACCTATGACAATATCAATGAGCTGAAGTATTTGGACTGTGTTTTGAATGGTAAGTCGGGTTGGTGGGGGACTTGATTTAAATTGTTTTTTCCTGATGTGATATTCGTTGGATTGGACGGTCCTAAATGGTTATGACACCTATGACCTTTAAAATTATACCGTTTTAGAAATATGTGTTGATGTTGAGATTGCCGTGTGATGCCGGCATAGGATAGCTTCATACCATTTCTTCCCGGAGGTGTTGTAAGAGGCAACTAAGGGACTCGTGGGTAACTCGACAACCTATCACTACAGTGATACACGAATCATCTGAAAGAGTCCTCAAACCGTGTCAGACGTGGCGATAACGACGGTAATTTTACGATTGTTAACGCTCTGCCTACCCCGCAAGGGATAAAGGCGTGATTTGTGTGTGTATCTATGTACGTGTAGAAATACGTTGTCTCAATCATGAATACGCAGCTGACAATACATAAAATGCTTGGTGGCGACTTCGTCTTTTGCATTCTTGGAGATTTTGATAGTTCTGCAATTTGAAAATCTTCTTTTTAGAGGCTATGAGGAAATGGGCTGCTGCGCTAATAATGGACAGAACATGCACGAAAGAGTACGAATTGCCTCCGCCCAGAAATGGAGCAAAACCAGTCATCGTAAGTGCTAAGATAAAAGTTCAAAGGCAGGTTTTCTAGCGACCAGGTGTTGGGGTTATCTGGGCAGATCAACAGGTGGACCATGTTTTGCGGTGTGATGCCAAGGGAACAGGATGACCTATTAGAATAGCCCCAACGAACTAGATGTTTTTCTTACCGCGACCAACCTGTAATCGGAATCGATTGAACGATCTCCACACCGGCCTCTGTACGTTGTTGTGTCATACGGCCTGAGGTGTAGGTTTACCGAAAGACTCACCACAGCCGGCTGTTGGGTCAACTTTAAGGGGGGCAAAATTTAAAAACTGTTTTAACTTTCCATCCAGCTGAAACCTGGTGACGCGGTGTACAACATGGTGAACACGATCCACATGGACCCGGAGCACTTCCCCGACCCTGAGAAGTTTGACCCTGACAGGTTCTCCGATGAGAACAAGCACAACATCAAACCCTTCACCTACATGCCCTTCGGTATGGGGCCCAGAAATTGTATCGGTAAGTCCCTCACTTGATTCTACAAATAAATTTTGTGTCACGTAATGTTGTGTGCTGCCGGCAGATTAGAATACCCACTCTACCCGTGGGGGTCGTAAGAAGCAACCGAAGGAGAAAGCTGACCCAAGACGGGTCCGGGGTCTCCGTCAAACGCAAGTGACAGAGGTCTATCGTGCGCTAGACTCCTGCAGCCGACCTGGCTCTGCATGTATCGACTCATCGTTTCTGTGGATTCAGCCAGGGGGCCGAGAGGGTGGCGCAGGTCCCGGGCATTCCTGCGTGTTCCAAAATTCCGTCCTAGGCAACGCAGTGTCTGTGGAAAATTGGCTTCCACTAAAAAGTCTTGCCTCAGACACTGATAGGTTCATCTGTGACGTACTAGTATGTTGTGTATCAATTTTAATTGGCCTGTGCAGCGGTTTTAAATTCAGCAACTTGGATTTTTTTATTACCTACGTCATGCTTTTTTGCACAAATTTCAGGTTCCAGATTCGCCCTTTTGGAGTTGAAAGTGCTGCTGTACAACTTGGTGCTCAACTTCAAGTTCCTCAAGAGCCCCAGAACCCCGGACCCGATCCAGCTGCTACCTGGTAGCTTCACCATCAAAGCCAAAGGAGGAACCATCGTCAGGATAGAGCCTAGGAAGTGAAACGAAACCTTAACAGCCGCCATAGTCCACTGCTGGACACGGGTTTCCTCCTATTGAGGGTGCGATACTCGCCACGCTTGGCAGGCGGATTGCCGAGCGCAGTACAAGATGTTTAATTTCACAGGAAACGCTGATGCCCACTCCCTGGATAATCATTCCTTAGTCGCTTTTTGCGTCACCCACGAGTAGAATTTGGGTGACGCTATTTCAAGCCGGCATCACAAATGAAATGTAATGTAAAATTACTAAAGAAAGCATAATTGTTAAAATTAAAATCATAACTATGAATAATTATTGTACGTATAAATTGTAATAAAAATTACTTGCCTACTCACTATTTAAAAAAGGAAATGCTTATATTATAGTAAGAAGCAGAATCATTTTTAATTTGAATAAAAAATAAGCTATGTTAAAATTTTTTGATTCTACTTGAACTTTGCTCCCGAAAACCATCATCAGGAACTTAAAATGTGCCGTTTAAAAAAAATACTTTATTGTAAATATATAAATATAATGCGTGGGTTAGGCTTGTACTGATTATATTTTTCAAGTTGCTACTAAAAACGGCTCGCGTCAAGAGTGAAAACTAGTCATTCTGTACAAATTCAAGCTTCGCAGAGTATATTCAATCACTATTTCTATCTGAAAACGAAAACAGACTCTTGTGGCCAATTAAAAGTTTTTACCAATTACTCCGGTGTCGATGACGTTTCATTTCTCGTTCTGGCGTTCTAGATTTGCTCGTATCCCTGATATTGCAGTTTTGCAAAATAAGGATTTTAGAAATGACTGGAGAATAGTCCGATCCGAACTAGATGGCGCTTTTGGCAATAAAAATAATTATTACCCTTGTCTATGGGAAATAACTGCTGAGTTTTTACATCATTCGCACAAGCGCCATCTGCTAGTAACTAAACGAACAGTAAAAAAAATCTATTCCATTTAAATTTTTGTTTGGATTTATGTAGTGCGAATCATCTTAAACGTAACGTTTCGAATCATAGTGAACAATAAAGAAGCGAGATTTTTTCCAATTGTACATTAGGTTGATATATCTTGCGTCAAAAGATTTACAGATATCATGTACCATCCTAACACTAAATAAATAAATGCCGTTCTCACTTTCGCTCGCTGAGTGACTGAGCCACTCTGAGCCAAAGAAAATATTATTTATGTAGAAAGATGAACGAGACGCGGCGGCCATATTTCGTGGCCGAGGTATTACCGGGCAAATGTCCGAATAAGCCGGTATAAGCCACCGCGTCGGATTACGCCGGGTGCCGCGGTGAATTTGAAATTGGAACATTGAACCGTGAAAATGGCGGGATGCATCCGCCATCTTTGAAAAATGGCGGGGTGACGCGTAGGTGTATTTGAAGAAATGCGATGAGGAAATTTAATGAACAGTAATTTGACGGAAAACTATCATTCTACAATTCATTTTAATTACCGTGAAATGCCGTGTTGTTCACAAGACTCTGCTTCCGAAATTATTATAATGTAGTAATATACTTAGTTGCCTTAGTTTGCCGTGTGATGCCGGCTTAGAATAGCATCACCCCACATCCTTCCCGCGGGTGTCGTAAGAGGCGACTAAGGGACTCGAGAGTATTGGTGTATTACAATTTTTAGGCGACAGGCTGACAACTTGTCACTATAGTGATACACATGTTTTCTGAAACTACCTTGGAAAACAATCCCCGAAAATGTCAGACGTGGCGATAGCGACCGTATTCTTACGGCCGTTACCGCTCTGCCTACCCCTCAAGGGATAAAGGCGTGATATATTTATGTACGTATGGTACAAGATACAAGCCCAAGGCCACCTTTTACCCGGCCATCTCATACGCATCTCAGACGCACTAAATCCGCCCAAAACAGCAATGGGGCCCGTTTACACCTGTGTGGGGAATAAAATAAATAATAAACAACATTACCAGACGAGACAGGGGGGTTGCAGGAAGGGAGGGGGGTAATCAAAACAAATGACAACGCAGCGAGGATAAAGCTCTGGAGTTCAATTTCTGAACGTGTGAATTCTGAAATCTTGTACGGAACTCCGCAACGATTGATGTAAGTTACGAATCACAGTTTGTACTACTTTTTGTATTCGATAATGTCAAGGGTATGTATGGATTAAAGAAGCAGAACAAGTGATCTAGAAAACTTCACCATCATCACCATCATCATCATCTAGAAGACTTACGCATGGGCAATTAAAATAGAGTTTTTAAAATGTGCGACAGATTGAAAATATATGTTTTGCCCCTTTGATTATTAGATCTGCTACGATTTTAGATTTACTATCACTACATACATAGTATAAAGCGTCTGTATGTTGCTTAAATCTTTAAAACTACAAACGGATTTAGATGCAGGTTTTTTGTAAATGCATAGATAGTGTTTTAAGAGGAAGGTTTTTATGTAATACACTTGCCGGGACAATATCTTATTAAATATCACGGGAAAATGAGTTGCAGCGGGCGCAGCCGCTAAGTGGGCCGCTAGTAATTAATAGTTGACCCCTAACGCTTGCCATAGAAACTATTGCCAAACATAAAAGGTGACAGGCTTTAGACAGAATATGTCACAAAACTCTTGCCCAGATTCATTTAACTCAAATCATGCACGAATACCAATGTATATCAATATGTCAAGGGTAGGTGTCATTAGATTTATGAGGGATAGCACACTTAACGCACGATGGAGCGCTAAAATATCGCAGCGGTTTGTCATATCCATACTAGAAACGTCACTCAGCATTTTAAAACCGCACTCGACGGACGACACTGTGATAGCGCTGCGATAACAACGGTTGAGCGGTTTTAGTATGGGGATTGCCATTTTTGTATGGGTCTGACAGACCACTGCGATATTTTTGTGCTCCATCGTGCGTCAAGTGTGCGATCCGTCTAAGCAGTACAAGCAGCAGCGCAGCGGTTTGAAAATGAGTTCTTATTCGTCACAAAAAGCGCGACGTCAAAAAAAAAAGGTATGCCACCACAAATTGCGGAAAATTACTACTGAATCTAATGATTCAAAAATACGTCTCCCGGATAACGGTGTGAAATTACAGCATTGTGCTGTGTAATGGCGGACACTAAATGTACGTGTTTGGGGAAATTTCGGCTGGATTTTAGTCATTTGCTCTGGTGGTTCGGCTTAACAGAATGCGATTGTGCGATCATTGTTTGTTGACGAAAATAAATGAAAATATGATTGCTTTTGCTATTTTAAATTTTCTTTTTCTAAATGACAATGATTAAAGATGTCCTTGAAAAATTATGTGCAAATACAAAACTGAACCTCGAAACTGAGCGCAATCTACTCGACACTGGCGAAATCACAATGAAAAATGCATTAAAATATACATTGAAGACCGCGCGTACGTTGCACACGCGCTGGACACGAGAAGAGCGTTAGATGCACACGCGTAGATCACGCATGCACACGAGCAAAAAACGTTTCGTACTGACTTCAAGCACGCGTTGGACATGCGTAGGACACGCGTAAGACATCCGTTAAGCATGCATCCAACGATGTCATGTAGTAATAAGGCTGTGGGCTGGCAAAACAAATGAGCTACTTTTTAAAACGATCTAAAACGGTATTTTGTATCAAAACAGCAATATATGACGTCATTAATCGTCATTTTGGATGGGGTCAGAACACTTACTTTTATCTAAATTTTTTTTTGTTTATTAATTCAAATTTTGAATACAATTAATATGTTTATCTAAGTAAACAAACCATTACAAAATTACTCAGCAGTCACAAAAGCCGATTGAATGCTTTTTTCTCCTTCTTTTCGTGTGGAAAACCGAGTCGTTCAACGTCCCAATGTACCCTAGTGTCTGAATTTTTCAACCGCCTTCTACAAGAAGCAGGCTTCTGACATGGTTGTGTAACGACCGGCGTCTAAGTAATCATAGACAGCAACTGAGACCTACGGCTTAACGTGGCACCCGAAACACGGAACCATCCTTCTAACGGATAACGGTGGTTCCGCCCGCAATGTAAAACTAGCCTAACCAGACTGGGAACAAATTCACAAAGTGATAAATAACAACTTTGTGAGTGACTCACCGAGAATCGAACCCGGAACCTTCTGCGCCAAAGGCAGTCGCACTACCACTGCGCCACATCGGTCGTCAATGCTATTTTGAAAAATTTGAATGTAGTCCATAATTTTGGACAACTTTTATATTTAAATGACCCAGTCCACAACCGAGTTGTTATCTCAGCCGTTATTGTTGCTCGCCATTATACCAAGCAGATAAACTCGTGTATTCGTATCTGTTCGTTGATTATGACCGTTGTGGGATGTGGACGTGTTTTTTATCTGCACCTCAACATCCGTCCTTGTTAGCGCCAGGGAATTGGGTTGATGTTTTTGCCGTACCAGTAAAAGAATCCCGAAATGGGGCGTAAAGAGACTCGGTGGCGCGTAAGTATGCTAAATCTACTTACCTACTTTTTGCGAGTGCTCGCACGGTTTGATCTGATTTTATGTTTCAAAAATCGTGCCGCATGCGTGCTAGAGAGTTTCTACTCGTAGGAATGACTTATGAGATAATACAGGATGTAAAAAAAAAACTAGCTGCAAATATTTTAACCTTGGAAAACAAAAATGTCAGACGTGGCGGTAGCGACCGTAGTCTTGCGGCTGTTAACGCTCTGCCTACACCGCATGGGATAAAGGCGTGATATATGTATGTATGAATCGGCTAATGAAATTGAACAACTTTTCCTAAGGAACATGAACGAAATATGGAAATAAAAATCGGACCTTTCATACAAAATTACAGGCCGACCAAGTCAGTTTGTATGGGGGGCCATATTTCAACCTATGTTTCTTGGGGAAATTTGTTCAGTTTTATGGGCTGGTTCAGCCCTTAAAATATTTGCAGCTCATTTTCCTACACCCTGTATAACAGAGTTTACAAAGCGCAAAAGCCATAGGCGATAACGACCGCAATTTCTTGGTTATTGACGCTCTGCTTACCCCGCCAGGGATATAGGCGTGATATGTGTGTATGTATGTAAAAGTCTTACCAAATTTAAACATAGGCAAAACATATATAAAATCATGAAATGAGAAATTCTTTATTTAATATATATTTTTTTATATATATACATATGATGGGCTTATCCTGACCCCAATCTTACCCTTGAGCAGAGATGGGATCTACGGTGGAGCGAACTTGCCCAGAAGATGCCTATTCACTCTAGACTTAAAGAGATTCAGGTAATTTTATAAATAAAATAATCGATATTTAAATTCAATCCGAGGAATTTGCAGTGACGTTCCCTTTGAACACAACATTTTGCATTGCGCTTACCAACCAGCGTGCTTTTCAATAGCGCCTATTGTGACTGTTGATGAAAGAAAATTTGAAATTTAATGACGCACAGTAATTTTTCAATTCTAAATTACATAGTTCTTTATACAAAATATTGTTGTTAATTTTACAAGTATGTTAGCAAAACGTAGTATAATTTCCATATCCATACTAGGAATGTCAATTCCCATACTAAAACCACTGAACCGCTGTTGATGCAACGCTATTGCAGTATCATCCGTCGAATGCGGTTTTAGTATGGGGAGTGACGTTTCTAGTATGGATCTGCCTGACCGCTGCAATAATTTTTCGCTCCGTCGTGCGCCAAGACGTGTGTTCCTCGTCTAGCTTCATAATATTTCATCTCGTTTGATGGATAGGTATCGGATAGGTTTTCTTCTCGGCGGGTTAAGAAGCCGTATCATAGCGAAGATATGGCTCCTGATCGTTAGCCGACATGACGCGTGGCGAGCCGATAATCTGCTCAACCGCCGAGCGGAGTACCAGGAGCGCAGAACTACTGTGGATATGACAGCTTAAAAATTCAGGAATCAGCTGTGAATAGCCAGTGACCACAATATATGCCACAATACTGCAGAGAACATTTGCTTGAGACTCATCCGTTGAATGGCGGTACAAAACTGCAAAATGGACAGGGTTTAACATCTTGGGAATCTGCTCAACCACCGAGCGGAGTACCAGGAGCGCAGAACGACTGTGCATATAACAGCTATAAAATTCAGGAATTGGTTGCGAATAGCCAGTGGCCACCATCAGTACACTGCAGAGACTAGTTGCGTGAGACTCATCCGTTGAATATCGGACCAAAACTGCAGAAAGAAGGTATACAGGTTCCAGGGAATCTGCTTAATCGCCGAGCGGAGTACCAGGAGCGCAGAAAGACTGTGAAAATGACAGCAGAAAACAGGAATTTGTTGTAGCTGGCCATCATTTTCGCCACAATACTGCAAAGAGTACTATAAGAGTGAGCCCCACAGGATAATTGTGAACAAAACTTAAGAACTCACTGGCAATACAGCAGAGAGTAGCAGAAAGTCAACCACCGACCGGAATGATAGAATGGCATCTTAAATTATTCGTCTCTATAATCTAACAGAAATGGGATGAAGATAGCTAAAGAAGACAGAACAACAGCGGAGTGGAGTACCAGGAAAACAGAAAGAGCATGTAGATGGCTGCTAGGAAGTCGAGAGTTCTAGGCAGAACAGAAAAGCTTGAAGTACTTTCAGATGATGTAGCTAGCTTGCACATGCTCCACACAAAATGGTGGTTACAATACAAGAGATAATAGACAAAACACTGGACTGAAGCAAGTTCGGAGTACCAAAGCGTTAGAAAGAGGATAGGATCTCAGTATTGCCGGAAACCACTTAATGATAAAGAATAGCCAGAAACATAACTTCAATTTTTAATGGCCAAATCGTTGAGGTAGTACGACAACAGTTCTTGGCTGTTTATACTATCTGTCTCGATATCGTAACTTCACCGTTCACAGCCTGCTTATGAATATCAACCAGCTCCTCCATGTTTCCTACATCAATATGGAGGAGAACCATTCCTTACTCCAGTGACTCGCAGATTTTTGATCGATGTCGCTACGACGGCCCACAAGACATATTTATCTGCTCCAGAAAACAATTTCTGCCAATATATATTTTCGCTTAGATCGTCTTTTCCCTATAATATTTCCTATTCGGAGATATAGGATCGGCTGTGTTATTGAATAAACAATCGTCTCGGAGTCAATATTTTCCGCAAGCTATTTTGTCTGTGTTTGTTTTACGTGGTGTCGGGGAATATAATTTTCTTTTTGGTTAGTTTTTTTCGGTGTCGATGTTTATCTTGAGAAAATTCTTCCCACTTGGAGAGATAATTTCTTTTTATAGAAAAAAAGTAAGAGGGTTAATTATTTTTTATAGCTAGAGTAAGGTGGATCGTACACTTAACGCACGACGGACCGCTAAAATATCGCAGCGTTCTGTCAGATCCATACTAGAATTGTTAATCCCCATACTAAAACCGCTCAACCGCTGTTGACGCAGCGCTATCGCCGCGTCGTCCGTCGAGTGCGGTTTTAGTATGGGGAGTGACGTTTCTAGTATGGATCTGACAGACTGCTGAGATATTTTTGCGCTCTGTGGTGCGTCAAGTGCGATCCGTCATCTTAATAATAAGTTTAGGTTTTAAATTTGTACGAAAGATTCCATAATTTCAATTTTTTGACGATGTTGGTTAGTTGCCGAAGTTGCAGCAAATCCTTCACACAGTTACACACAGACACACAGTTTTGTGTTTTTGTGTGCGTGATCCGACTGCACTATTAGTTGAAGCCTACAAATCATGAGAGGAAAGCGTTTCTTCTGTGGCATCTATGTATGTGTCTTTAAGTTCATTTCATTGGATTGGACATGAGTCATGTCCACATTTAGAGCCGGCTGCACGCACCAAAAAACATTAAGGCATTACTCATGTGGCGTCACCTCGCTCTGAGGCGTTCCATTTAAGGCTTGAAGTGCAAGGGAGAGCGTGGAACGAGCGACAAAGAGGCACTCGGCCTCCGCGTTTGGCTGAGTCTATCAGACAAAATTAAAATTTTCTTTAAAAAAATGCAATCATTTCATCAGCATTTTCTTATGCCGTTGTCATGGTCAACTATCGTCAGTAAACCGACTTTACAGACAATAGATTTTACAAAATTGAAGTCTCCGCTGTTCGCTAGTACCACACACTGTTCATTCTTCAATTCGCGCTACGGTCACGAACCGGATTCGATACGGAACAAAGTATTGTTTTGTTTTGTGACTGTGTCAAATGCTGTTTGCTCCCTGCAACGTCAGCGGGAAGAAAAATATGAACTTTTCGCACCCAAATGCTTCCGAAGGAAACACTAATAGTAAAAATGCATTTTCCAATAAGAATGTTGAATTGCTATTTCCATGTAGGTTTGTGTTTGTTTGGAGTTATGTTTTGACTTACTAAGATATTATGTCAATAGTATCATAAGGTACAAAGAATTTCAATATATGTGATGCTTGGTTAGAATAGCATCTTGCCCGCGGGTGTAGTAAAAGTGGCTAATAATTCTAATAAGGAGCTTTATGTGTGTTACAATTTTAGAACAGCTTCACAACCTGTCACTATTGTATTTATTTGGTTGTCAGCGCTCTGTCTACCCCGCAAAGGCGTGATATGTGTGTGTATGGTTTCCGCTCTTCAAAAACCAACAAATCGTTATTCGCGAGACATTTAGAACAAAGGCTAGAATGCTTCAAAGCATTTGTCAAACGTTTGACGTTTTAAAAATGCCGACCGCTCGACCGCGCCGATTTGAAAAGATTAAAACGTGGAATGTGGACAAATTGCGATGATTTACACTCGGGCTTTCATTTTGTGTTCGTTTAATAAAATGTACAAGTAAGGCGAGGAACACACTTGACGCACGACGGAGCGCAAAAATATCGCAGCGGTCTGTCAGATCCATATTAGAAACGTCACTCCCCATACTAAAACCGTACTCCACGGACGACGCTGCGGTTCCCGCCAAAGAGAAAAGTAAATAAGTGATTAAAAACTCTTTATTACACACAAATAATTAGGTATATAAATTTACATCAAATCTTAGGCGGTCTTATCGATGATTAGCAATCTCTTCCAGACAACTTGACGACCCGACCTGAGATGACACGCAGGTTTAAAACATCCCACTTAATCATTTTAATGGCGTCTTCAGCAGCTGTCAGATCACGTACATGGATGATTCGCTCCATCTCCGGTTTGCATCTTCTTGTAAGTAAAAGGTTTTAAATTGAGAAAGTGCTGGTAATGAAACATAATTCGTGTGAGATAAGGTAGAGTCTTATTTTATTTTATAACCGTTGATGTCATAAGCGTAGGTCAGATCAAAAATATTATCGAATAATTCACAGGAAAATCTAAATAGTATATCTTCCTTTTATGATGAAAGCTGCAAGATGAGCTCTACGTTACGGTAGTAAGGTTTTAGGTTATGTCACAGAATACTAACTAGTAACTAGCGTTACAGAATCTTTACTTCACAACGGTTTTCAAAGTAATATGTACTCAATCCGATAGACAATATGATTTAATTTAGCTCGCGTTCCAGTCGAGCACGTGGTCATTTAGATACCTTCTAAATTTTTTTTAGGAAATATGGGCCTTAATTCACTGTACTACGGTTCATAATAAGTTAGACGTGGTTATACGTATTGAAAAAGCCGCGGACTAGGGTTGGTTACTTCGAGTGCTTCGAGAAAATTTAAATAGTTTTAGGGTTTTGAAATAGTACTTTGTTCAACAAAAAAGAAAGTGTTTGTAGTTTGGATTAACTGCATTTCAAATAGGAACATAATGTAATCCAATCAAAGTAGATTTTACTTACCTGTCAGCGTCTTTCGGCAAACAAAAAAAAGTTAAATTCCGATCACGATCTGTATTTAAACAGTTAAACACTGCACAGTATTTTTTTGCTTTTCTTTGTGTGTCCATCTTGCAAAAAAATGTCGAGAAAGTTGAACGTAGTCGAACAAAAAGCGCGCGCGTGTGTCATCTTCGTCTTGCGCTTGCGGCAGCCTACTAGATTGGCTCTTTCGCCGTGGCCGGCGCCTGTAGGTACGTTTTTAATACCTACACGCGGAGTGACACAGGCCTGGTTATGTGCATAACATCATTGCCTCATACTATATTGGTCTGTGATAGACGATTTAATCAGTGTCTGAGTCAGTGGTAGACTCCCGCAGCCGATTTTAAAAACCAATAGAATTTTATTTAAAATACACATGTGGTCAAGTTTACGTCCCGTTGGACGTCAAACCGCTAAAAACAGCTCAAAATTCAATGTGTTTAACCGAGCCTGAGCTATAAAGAAGGGGAGAAACCCAAAAATATGTCGCCTTGGTAAGTTTTTCGGTTTATTTACCATCGTCTTACATCGTCCGATCCGCATAGCAAAAGTTCCCTTCCGCCATCTTTATCTATGGCTAGACTGTACAACGTTTTACAAGACTCTTTGGCGGATTGCAAACTTGACCCACGACGGACCGCAAAGATATCGCAGCGGTCTGTCAGATTCATACTAGAAACGTCACTCCCCATACTAAAACCGCACTCGACATCTGTAATAGCATAGCGCTGCGTCGGCAGCGGTTGAGCGGTTTTAGTATGGGGATTGACATCTAACAGACCGCTACGATATTTTTGCGGTCCGTCGAGCGTCAAGTGTGCGATCCGCCACCCTGCCGGAGCTAGACTGTACAACGTTTTACAAGACTCTCTATTGTGTTTAGTCTAACTCTTCTTTCATCCAAATTCCGTCCAGATTAATCACGTTCCGCTTGCCCCCACTCTTTGTCTGCAAATTTGCCCCTATTTGCAAAAGGGCCTTGAATTTCAATTCAAATTAGGTTTACGATCCTGAAACTTCGGCAATTTAAAACTCGTTCCGTCATTTCCCCAAACGAAAGAATGCCTCCAATTGTTTTTTTTTGTCCTGACATTAGGCCTGACTGTCTTCGGCGTAACGAGTGTTAAAAAGTTGGCTAATGAGGGGGAAATAAAACAAAAACAGGATCTGCAACGATTTTATAACCGAGACAAAGTTGATTTTATTTTTTTAAGAGGTCTCAGTGTTTAGGATCAAATTGGATTCACTTCTTTGATAAAATTATTATGTCATATGTATTTTGAATTTTAGAAATTTGAGTTAGACTTTGTCTGTTAATAGAAGTAAAAGATTCTTCTGCTCGAAATGTTTCTTTTAATTCCTCTTTCAAGAAAATACTTCGTTAAATTCAGTCAGCTATCTGTTTGTCTTGTGATGTCCGCTTGTAACATCATCTCATTTTATTCCTTGGGTATTGTAAGAGGTTATTAAGGAACTCAATATGTAATACACCAATACTCTCGAGTGTCTTAGTCGCCTCTTACGACACCTGCGAGAAGGATGTAGGTTGATGCTATTCTAAACCGGCATCATAAGGTAAAGCAAGGTAAAGGCGTGATATATGCAGGTATATTTTGAAATATGTTTTTTTTGAAATTCTCACGAAATCCCTCCATTCTTCCAGTGCCGTATCATATTACTTATTTGGCTTTTCCAGCACAAATCAAATTCCGCTGAGACACAGCGAGAGATCAATAGGAGATCAACTGGGTATTGACAGATGCCTTCACGGTGGATTCGTCGTAAAAATTGTTTGAGAGGATTTATGTTGTATTAAGCTGCCGTGATTTAGGTAAAAACACACACACAAATCACGCCTATATCCCTGGCGGGGTAGGCAGAGCGTTAACGACCGTAATTACGGTCTTTATCGCCACGTCTGACAATATTTGAGGGTTGTTTCAAATAAGTCTTGTATCACTTAGTATAGGGACAGGTTGTCAGCCTTTCGCCTAAAATTGCATTACATATGAAACACTCGAGTCCCTTAGTCGGCTCTTACGACACCCGCGGGAATGAAATGACTCGGCTCTACCTAACATGTAAAAAAATGTATTTCAACAATGTTAAGCAAAATATATAATTTAGAACAATCTCTTTTAGTCTCGAAATACGTATGACTCCGCGGATACATCGGCCCGTGATGGATTTATGCATACAAATTCCCATGGACGAGCCACGGTGATGGATATTTCAGTTTTGTTACGCCGCATATAAAAACGCACTCATAGATCATAAAAAATGTGGGAAAGAATCATACACGAATGAATTGCGGGGTAGGCTGAGTGTGAACGGCTATGAAAACGGTTGCCGTACCACGCTTGACAAAATATTTCACCACTTTTGAAAAAGGCGATAGGCTGACAACCTGCCACTATGGAGATACACGAATTATCACAAACGACCCGCAATATTTGTCAGACGTGGCTATAGCGACCGTATTTTTACGGCCGTTTGCGCTCTGCCTATCCTGCAAGGGGAACTGGCCTGAAATATATATATGTGTATGTGTGTGTGCGCGTGTGTGGGTGTGTGTGGGTGTGTGTGTGTGTGTGTGCGTGTGTGTGTGTGTGTGTGTCTGTGTGAGTGTGTGTGTCTGATAGCAATACTATTCCGAACTATGTGACGCTGCTGACGCTTTTTCAGATTGAGGGATCTTCTGTCAAGGTTAATACTGCCAGAAACTTTTGATTTCCATGGGAAAACCCGATTGAAACAGACGAAATCACCAGAAAAATACTAGAAGCCCAGAAATATGTTAAAAATATTGCGTCTCTTGACAAGCGAAGCTTTAAATCAGCAGTATTTCGTTACCTACAACTTACAATAATTCAGACACCAGGGTTCATCGGGTCGTTTGACGACTCAGTGTAACACACGGAAAGAAAAAGAGTACCAGGAGCCCATAAGTCTGTTAAAAAAATCTAGCATCTCTGTGACTAGCGAAGTTTTAAATCAGCAGTATTTTTTTACCTACCTTACAATAACTAAGACACCAGGGTTCATCGGGTCGTTTGACGACTCAGTGTAACACACGAAGAGAAAAAGACTACTAGGAGCCCATAAATCTGTTAAAAATCTAGCGTCTCTGTGACAAGCGCGGCTATAACTCAGCAGGTAATCCGTTCAGGGCCATTATTCAGACGGAAGTGTTCTTGAATACTAATCGCTGTGTCGCAGTCAACGTGGATTATCCGCCATTTCAAGTTTTTTCTGTCTATACGCCGTTTTATGCAGATTGCGGTGTCGGACGGAATCAATATTATAATGCCATCAAGGTGACTGGTAATTGTCATTTATCAAAGATGCTGCTAGATTTTACAACATTGTTAATAATTTAATGACGTTCTACAATGTCTCATGCAATATAGAATGCACACAAAGCTTTTCCAATATACAGGGTGTAAGGGACAGCATCCCGAATACCGCAACTGACCAACTTCAAAAAGTCAAAAAATATTTGGTTTCCTATAGCAAATGCAGTCAGCTGATCGCGATTTTGTATGGAAGGTCGAAAATTTTTTGTCGTTTCCTGACATATTTCCTAGGGGAAAGTTGTTCAGTTTCATGGTCTGCTTGCATTTATGAGTATTCGGGACACTGTCCCTAACACCCTGTATGAAAGAGATAAATCTACACTTTCTTATGGCTAGTTTAGTGATCCATACGTACGTAAGAGGCGACTGAGGGCCTTGGGGGCTTCGTTTAGGCATTTAGGCGACAGGCTGACTAACTATCACTATAGTGATACATGAATTATCTCAATCGGCCCTGAATATTTGTCAGACGTGGCGATAGCGACCGTACTTTTACGGCCTTTAGCGCTCTGCCTACCCTGCAAGGGATAAAGGCGTGTTATATGTCTATATGTGATATCAGATTCAATATAGTACTGTCATTTTAGTTAGCTTTTTATGATCCTACTAGTAGATAGTAACGTGGTCAAAAATTTACCGACGTTCTACGAAGTCGCGTGTAATGTGGGATTGCACGTAACTTTTCCACATTCTACTGTCCATCTTTTACCGGATAGGTGAAAAAACGTCATCCGGCACTCGAATATTGTCGGAAGGCAACTTCGGACATCCGGCAGCCAGATAAGTGGAGAAACGCTGTAAGTCTACACAAGGTAATCTGCAAAACGACGTGACAGTTCACAATGCCTGCAACAGCCTGAAACTTGAAATTCAGCGGTTTTTGGGTGACCGGCCGCGGGGTGACAAGTGCAGTTCAGGAAATGTCTTTGAGAGGTCGGAAGTGTCATTAGGATAGCTTTTTCATTGGAAAGGTGGCATAATTTTGTTCTGTTTAGCATACTGTTTATAGGTATGTTAGGTAATTATTTGTGTAGTACATATATGTATATATATATATTATTTATATAATATTAATTTGTGTATTCATATGTTATGGTATATATGTGCGGTCTTGTTCCCGTCTACATTCTTATCTCTAACTCTACTGTATAGGTTAACTGGAAGAGAACTCTTTAAATAGATAAGTTCACCTTCTGTTAAGAAGTTTCTAAGTTCAAATTTATTTTTTAATTGTACACAATAAAGAATATATATAGTTCGCAACTTTTTTTCTATGAGCTAGAAAGTTATTATCAAATTAGTACACCGTATTTCTGTTCCCGATGTAAGTACTAATAATGTAATAAAATAGCTCCCTTAAAAAAATACGTTTTGGCGCTCTGCCCACCTCTCAAGGGATTTATCATTAAGGGTTTATTATTAAGGGGCGTGTTTTGTGTGTGTACAGACGAGTATATCAGTAATACACTGGAGAGCAATGAATTAGAGTCATGTAAAAATATGCAAATATCTCGGAAACTAAGACTGGTAGCTTTATGAAATGAATTGCGTTAAATAGACAATAACAAAATATAACATAACAAAATTCTTTATTGCACAAAATTTATTATACCATGTAGTGAATACAAACAAAGGAAGCAGTACAACAAGGCGGCCTTAATGCTAGGTAGCAATCTCTACCAGGCAACCTTAGGGTGAAAGAGAGAGTGCGATTGTGGAAGCGGGATAGAGCAAATATTACCTACTAGTACATACTACATAAATAATGATATAAAACATAAAATTTTACATATCAATACACATACACACAATAATATACACAATTTAATGTTTCTAAAATTTCTTAAATATACTCCTATAGTCTGTAAGTTTAGGTACTTATCGTTTTGTAAACAAACTTTGTATGAAAGTGACACTTTTGAACTGTCAGTTTCATACAGAATTTTGTTTACAAAAAGATAAGTACCTAAACTTACAGACTATAGAACTACGGCTAGAAAAATTAACGCTATTCTACACCGGCATCACACGGCTTACATCATACAACGATGACCAGAAATCTGCACAAACTAAGAATGCCTGTCCCCATTTCAGCCCCATTGGATAGCAATAAACACAGGGTGTAGCGAGCGCATGCATGAATTCATGAGGCTGCGGAATTGAGAACGTCCTGTATATGCGGGTTTAAATGGGACTAACGGGGGTTCATAGAGCTTATAAAAAAGTACAAGGAGCTTATGATAAAAGATATACATATATATATATATATATATATATATATATATATATATATATCACGCCTCTATCCCTTGCGGAGTAGTCAGAGCGTTAACGGCCGTAAAAATACGGTCGCTATCGCCACGTCTGACATTTTTGAGGATTGTTTTCTAAGGTTGTTTCAGAAAACATGTGTATTTTTATACTGATAGATTGTCAGCCTGTCGCGTAATAATTTTAGTGTAGTACACGAATTATTGGAGTATCATATTCTCAATACTAGAAATACGTCTATAAATATTAACACACACACACACAAATCACGCCCTCATCGTTTGCGGGATAGGCAGAGCGTTAACGATCGTAAAATTACAGTCGTTATCGCCACGTCTGACAAGCATTGAGGGCCTTTGCAGATAATTCGTGTATCACTGTAGTGACAGGTTGTCAGCCTGTCGCCTAAAATTGTAATAAACATGAAAGACTCGAGTCCCTTAGTTGCCTTTTACAACACCCGCGGGAAGAAATGGGGTGATGCTACTCTAAGCCGGCATTACACGGCCTGACCTGAAATGACCAGAAATCTGCACAAACTAAGAATGCCTGTCCCCGTTCCAGCCCCATTGGATAGCAATAAACACAGGGTGTAGCGAGCGCATGCATGAATTCATGAGGCTGCGGAATTGAGAACGTCCTGTATATGCGGGTTTAAATGGGACTAACGGGGGTCCATAGAGCTTATAAAAAAGTACAGGGAGCTTAGATAAAAGATATATATATATATATATATATATATACACAGAGTGTAGCGAGCGCATGCATGAATTCATGAGGCTGCGGAATTGAGAACGTCCTGTATATGCGGGTTTAAATGGGACTAACGGGGGCCATAGAGCTTATAAAAAAGTACAGGGAGCTTAGATAAAAGAGACAATAAAAAATCGGTGTTCACTGACGATAGTGAAAAAAAGAAGATGAAGAAGGTTAGTACAGATTGTTGTTTCCCCATTAAATGACGTTCAAATTTCCAAATCCAGTTGCTAGGTTTTCAGTATCCTTTAGTGTAAAGTTAATCTAAGTTAGTTTGCCGTGTGATGTCGGCTTAGTATAGCATCACCCCATTTTTTCCCCGTGGGTGTCGTAGAAGCCGACTAAGGGACTCGAGGGTTTCGTGTGTATTGCAATGTTCGGCGACAGGGTGACAACCTGTCACTGTAGTGATACATGACTTATTTGAAATGATTTTCAAATATTGTCAGACGTGGCAAAAAAAAAAAACGTAATTTTACGGTCGTTAACGCTCTGCACACCCCGCCATGAATATAAGCGTGATTTGTGTGTGTGTGTGTTGATCTAAGTTTAGTTAAGTTAAGGCGGAGAGCCGGACCAAACCCTAGCCCACATTGTGAATGATTGCCCACCGTATCGCCTACCTGGCGGCATGACCGAGCTGCACCGTCTTACACAAGCGGCCGAAGACTGGCTCAAAAACCTAAAAATTGACATATAGGATCCTGCGCAGAGAAATGCCATACGACATGACGATGATGAGTTTAGTTAAATGCCTCTATTTTTCCTTAAGTAAAGGACTGACTCTACCTTATTATTCAGTCACAGCTAGGGTATCCAATCTCGGTATACCGAGATCTCGAAATACCGAGATCCCGCATCATTTTGTGATCCCGCACAGTGCGGGATTACGAGTGCGGGATCCGCGGGATTTGCGGGATTAGCAAGTAGCATAGAAACGTCCTTCTGAAGGCGCTTGCGCGCGAGTACTGACTGGCTGGCGGGCGCGGGGCGCCTGCGGCGCGGCGACGCGGCGGCAGAAGCGGGTGGTTTGCGCATGCGCTGTGCCTGCGTGCTATGCCGCCGCGCAGAGGCTGGGATACAATGCAATCCGCCATGTTTTTTGACAGTTAGAAGTAAACACTTACAAAGTTGACTTAATTACGCTAGTTTAAACGCTTTTCATTAGTTTTTACGCGTTTGGACTTTTTATTTGAATAAACTGCACAATATAATACTATAAACATGACAAGTGAAGTGAAGTACAAAACTTTTTCGAGTACCAATCCTGTGTGGAAACATTTTTTGAAATCTGAGGATGGCTTAACAGCAAAATGTACTTTGTGCCGAGCGATACTTAAAACTACAGCAAGATCAACAAAAGGATTACATGTTCATTTAAAAACTAGGCATGGAATTGAATATTCAAGCGGCCAATTTACAAGTTCAGGTACATCTAGCGCTGATGAAAGTACTTCGTCCAACTCGACTACATCTTCAACCCCAACAAAAAGTTCACCTTTTCAACCACCTCTTTCATCGACTCCCAAGCGAAAGAGAATTACAGATCATTTTCCTGTTCAAAATAGTATTTCAATGGAAGAAAGAGTGGCCCGTATGACTTCGAAAGACGGAATGCCTTTTCGTGTTTTTGCTACATCATCAGATTTAAGGGAACTTTTTAAAGAAAACGGATCTTCATTACCCAGCTCTGAAACTACTATTCGATTGATGGTTATGAAATACGGTATGACTCTTAGAATGAAAATAAGACAAGACTTGTCAGAATTAAAAGAAAAAGGACACCGTTTTTCATTAACATTTGACGAATGGACGTCATCAAGAAATAAGCGATTTATGAACATTAACGTACACGCTTTTGTGGATTATGGCCCAAGATTTTGGAATTTAGGGTTAGTAAGAATATATGGTAGCATGCCGGCTGAAATGTGTGTAGAAATTTTGAAAAAAAGGCTCGTTGAATTTGGCCTGGATCTAGATATAGATTTTACAGCAATAACTACTGATGGTGCAGCAGTTATGGTCAAAACTGGTCGTCTAATCGCGGCAAGTCATCAACTCTGTTACGCCCATGCTTTACAGTTATCAATATCTGATGTGATTTATAAAAAACCGAGTTCAAGTGCAGATCTAGTAAACTCAATAATGGAGAACTCAAGCGTACAAAGTTCAGAAGAAGATGCAAATGAAACATCTACACAGGACAATTTTTTTACTATTACGGCAAGTCCGAATATAGAAGTTGAACTAGCATCTAATTTTAACGATGTTATCAAAAAGTTACGAAAGATAATTAACATGTTTAAGAACTCGCCAACAAAAAATGATAAACTGCAAGAGTATGTGCAAGCAGAGTTTGGAAAAAATCTGCAACTAGCAGCTGATTGCAAAACAAGATGGAGCAGTTTAGCTATTATGGTCGAAACTTTTAATAAACTGAAACTCTGCGTTGCTAAAACTATTATCGACCTTGGCTTCGGTACCAATTTAGACTATTGTTTTTCGGAGCATGAACTGGATACATTATTAAAATTAGAACAAATACTGAAACCTTTCAAGATCGCTGTCGAGTTGCTTTGTCGTCAAGACGCCAATCTTAATACAGCAGAAGCAACACTCAAATTATTGGTCGATAAATTAGAAGAAATCAGTTCGACTTCGACACTGGCTGCAGAGTTGGTTGTTTCATTGCGAAAACGCATTTCAGAAAGACGAACAAACTTGACTGCTTTATTTATTTATCTCCAAAGTCCTAGTAATTACTACCAGCAAATCTCGACCAACGATGATACCTTCAACTTGCCATCAAAAAGTGTGCTTAGAAAAGAAATAAAGGAGTTTGTTCAGAGAATGCAATTCATCAGCGTATCTTCTAATGGTCTAGATGAGGATGAGGACGAAGTGCCTCTTTCTGTTGTTGGAGCGAACGATGCAGCACAAAATAATAGTGTTGGCAACCAAAGTACTGAATCGCGAATCCTTACATTACAAGAAGAATTTGAGCGTACGCTAGTTTCAGCTTCAAATGCCAATCGATCGGCAGTTTCTCAAATTAATTCAGTAGAATCAATAATTAGAAAAGAAATGAATTTATTTGAATCAGGCAATTCATTGGGCAAATATTTGTCTTTTACATACAACGCTCTTAAATCTATTCAACCCACCAGCGTCGAGTCAGAAAGAGCTTTCTCTGCTGCGGGATACTTAGCTTCTAATATACGTAGCAATTTAGGAGATGAGACGTTGGACATTTTATGTTTCCTACGTAAACATTTTCAACAACAAAAATGTTAACTTCCACTTTTCTTATTTTTAATAAATAGTTGATTACAATTTAAAAAAGTTCGTGTTATTATTTTTATCGTATAACAACCTAACTAATTACCATTACACTATACTTAGGCACGGCACGTATTTATAAATCGCTCTCAACTCTGAGATCGATCTTGAGTACGAGTTTGAGATGTCGTTTAGTACTGGCTGACGTTGCCAATGTCGCACTTGAGATCGATCTCTGATTTGAGAGCGATTTATAAAATACAAGCCTTACCATTTAAAAGCAGCTCAGGTTGCATAGCTTAGTTTGTAGGGTTATACTTGCGGGATCCCGCAAATGCCGAGATCCCGCGGGATTCAAATCTTCGATCCCGCAAATACCGAGATCGGAAAAAACCTGCGGGATTGGATACCCTAGTCACAGCAGAACCATCGGAACCGCGCGGGGACCGAGTTTTGATGAAAATTAATGCTGACCCAACACGTTAATGTTTACATTTAAATTTCGAACATTGTTGAGGTCCGTTAGTTTCGGAGTGAGTCGTTTGCGTAACAATACCTTAGAAATATGGGAATTATGTGGTCACTTATTTAAAGCGAATTTTGTTGGTCATATTTGACTTTTATTATAGGAAATAAGACTGACTTGCAGTGTGATGCACGCTTAGAATAGAATCACCCCTTGGGTATCGTAAAAAGCGACTAACTATGGAGGCTCATGTCCAGCAGTGGACTGTTGTGGCTGTTAATGTAAATAATATAATATAAAGCTTTTTCTTTCTTTTTCATATGTCTTAAGGGACATCAGGAATTTTAATGATACGAAAAAAAATTTCAGTTTCTTTGTAAATAATCGTAGCATTTGCTACGTCGTAGCAGTCGTAGCAAGCGATGTAGCTTGAACTTGCTACGAAGCTATAAGACGTAGTCTTTTCGACCTCCCATACAATTTGACTTGGTCAATCGGTAATTAATTTTGTTTAAGACGTCTAAAATTTTTTTAGTAAAATAATTAGTTTAGTAAAACATAGGTCGAAATATGAGACAATTTTTTGGACCTCCCATACAAAATTACCGACTGACCTGAACTGGTCAAGAGTGAGATATCCAAAAATTTTTTTTTTATATTTCGACCTTAGTTTCTTTAGGAAAGTTGTTCAGTTTCGTGGGCTGATTCACACCTTAAAATATTTGCAGCTTATATTTTTACGCCTAATATTTGCATCAAATTTTACACCTTGTATACGATACGCGATTATCTAATACACCCTGATAGGTCTATTAAACTTAATCAAACTTTGTAATACATCCTCATTATACCCCATTACCCATCCACTTTACTTAATGTACCGTCAAGACCTCAAGTTAAGTCAATTCACGCGAATCTCACACCTAACGCCCGTCAGAGCAAAAGAGATAGGTATATTGCATATACCATAATGAGTGTAACAGAAATGGATGCCAACGCAAGTGTTTGCGTTGTTCAAGCATCAACATCCGTTTTTATATAGTTTTTAGTCTCTGGACGAACCACGCGAAGCGCGAAGGCACTAGGTACCTTTTCTCTCTCGAAAAAATGAATGAAAAAATGTAAGTAGTTGACTATTCAAAATAAGTTCAAATACTTTCACAAAGTTAACTAAGTTCACAAAGTTGATATTTATCTCTTTGTGAATTTGTTCCCAGTCTGGTTAGGACATTGCGGGCTGAACTACCCGATTGTCCGTAAGTAAGATGGTTCCGTGTTTCGGATGGCACGTTAAGCCGTAGGTCCCGGTTGCTGTCTATGATCACTTAGACGGCGGTCGTTACACAACCATGTCAGAAGCCTGCTACATGTAGAAGGCGGTTGAAAAATTCTGACACTAGGGTTCATCGGGTCGTTGGACGATTCGGTGTCCCACACGAAAAGAAAGACAGAATACTTTAAGGGATAAAACAGTCCATGAAAATGAACGTCTTTTTCACAAGTCGGAATTAAATATACTTTGTATGGCGGATCCATTTTTTTTCACATGTCGACCTATGTTCCTAGGGAAAGTTCATAATTTTTTTGGACTGATTCTCACTCCTGAAAATATGTATTTTTTTACATACATACATTCATGTATAACGCCTTTATCCCTCGCGGGGTAGGCAGAACGTTAACGGCCGTAATAATACGGTAGCTATTGCCACGCCTGACATTTTTGAAGGTTGTTTTCTAAGGCTGTTTCAGAAAACATGTGAATCACTGTAGTGACAGGTTGTCAGCCTGTCGCCTAAAAATAGTAATACACCAATACCCTCGAGTCCCTTATTCGCCTCTTACGACACCCGCGGGAAGGATGTGGGGTGATACTAGAATAGCATCACATGGCACTAATATTTTATTTTTAACCTTATATTTTAGATGTGGAAGTTTGTACACCACGTTCCGGTTACATGCCTCCGGAGTTCTCAAATAATTTATCTGGAGGAAATTATTTGTAACCTGAAACTTCGCTCACCCGATAATAACGCGAAAGAGATATTCCGTGTACGAAGTTAACTTTACAAAGATTGTGCATATACAGGGCGGTACGAAACGACGAAGCTCAGCTCAAACTTAACACCTTTTCCCAAAAAACAAAGGTTATATTATAACTTTCAAAAAAAGGGAAACCCACTCCAAAGAACGTTTATAATTGCAAACTTCCAGTTTTGTCGGTTGATAGTGTTGATACGCCTAAACCCCTCTCCTTAGGAGATGTGACAAATACTTGGCTAAAAGCAGCATTAAAATCAGTTCAGCCAAACGCGAGATCATCGCATACATACATACGTACATGTCAAATTGAGAACCTCCTTTTT
This sequence comes from Keiferia lycopersicella, assembly GCA_029255805.1. NCBI lineage: Eukaryota > Metazoa > Arthropoda > Insecta > Lepidoptera > Gelechiidae > Keiferia > Keiferia lycopersicella. The sequence goes on along the minus strand of JARACZ010000004.1, from coordinate 11,432,366 downwards.
GACGTCGGATGAAAAAGGTGAATTTCCGATACAAATAAAATCAGCTGTCCGAGTATTTTTTTATGGCGTAAATGGGACGTAAATCTTTTTTTATGTTATGACCGGAGGATCAGATATATTTGGAGAAAGTTGTTCAAATTAACTCGTTCAGCTTAGCTTTTAGAAAAGTTGGTTTTTTCGTACCACACCCTGTATATATTTTATACTGAGTGCGTTCCAAATTGCTGAGTAGGAACTATAATACGTGCCGCGAACTTGATAACCGAAATAAGTGCTGCTGCGTCTCTGGAGAATTCGCGGGTGATACAGCCAGGGACGGGCTTAGGGATGAAACGAATAATATATATATTTTATGTAGTGTAGTTCAATGTTTACGCTGAACTGGTAAAAGAGTAACGAAGAATGAAAGATGAAAAATGTTGTTTCCGTCGATACATCAGATCTAGGGCTATAACGCAAAACCATTTCTTGTGGGCACGTCGTCCCCCTATTGGCCGCCTGATAACGCGGATCATTGTTGTGTTGCTTATATCATTTATTTATTTAAAAAAAGAAACAAAAGTACACAGTCATAAATATAGAAAATATTTGAAATATTTTCTATTTTCGTGCTTGACAGCCCGTCTGTGCAACCAGCGTCGGTAACAAATGTATTTTTTTCGACTTGGTGGGACACGTTCCTGCAAATTTTCGATTTGCAAAATAAGGCATCTCATTTGGGCCAAATTCGATTAAAACCACCTGTTCTGACTCGCTCTTTGTAAGTTTTATCGCGTGAGTTGCATCTGAGTCAAGTTATAACTAGGCCACTTTACTTAGTTCTTTAGGAAAAGAAGGGTCGTTGGACGACTCCAACATGAAAAGAAGAAAAAGATCTGTTTATTATTATTTTTAATTAGGCCCACTTACCCTGGCCCCGGCCCTGTGCGGGGCGATAAGCGTGCCAGAATCCCGGGGCAGCTATTCGTCCTTGTGGCTATCGCAGATGGGCGGATATGTCAACGTGGCCCCAAATACAAATGTGTTTCGCATTTTTTCCTTAGGCGAACACACATCTAAAGGACGACGCTGCGCATTTTGTTTGAGGAATTAGAAGTATGATGTTACGCGGTAAGTATTTGGATGGCGTCAAAACACTTACTTTTATATAATTTTTCAGTTTATAAATGAAACTGTGAATGTTTCGAAAAATGATAAATGAAGTCCGTAGTATTTTTGGACAATAGCTTTAAGCGTATATCTGTTATATTTTTTTAGTGATCCAGGAAACTAAGGAATTTTGCACTAAACACTCAAATGTACAAGAAAAAATAAATTATAACCGTTATGGATGACCTAACTTAGCGTTGCGTTATGCGTCAAGTGTGAGAACCACCATACGCAAGCCTCCGCCGTCGGCCATCTTGAAAAGTAGGTGAAATATTTCGTGACCGAAATTCGTTGTGATTTGAGGAAAAGCCTCGGCTTTTTGTTGTGCGTACAACTTCAACGAACTTCGTCGGAGATGGTTTTTGTCATTTTGTTATTTCAGTAGGCAATTTTTTTTGCTAACCCACGCAGTTGTTTTATAAAATATAAATAAATATCTTGGACAATTCACACAGCGCCATCTAGCCCCAAACTAAGCAAAGCTCGTACTATGGGAACTAAATAGCTGATATTATTACTTATATACTTTTTTTGTAAATAAATACATATTAGGTATACATAAAAAATACCCAGACTCAACACAAATATTTGAAAATTTTACTTAACAAATATTTGTGTCCGGTGGGGATCGAACCCACAACCCTCGGCGTAGAAGGCAGGGGTACTATCCGCTACGCTATCGGGACAGTCGTTGACAGTTGTTTTGTAAGGCGGGTTAATGGTATACTTTGATCAGGAAGTTGTTTCTGTTTTAAACACTTCGAAATACCCTCTAAGTCTGAAAAACCTTTTCTTTTTAAGTCTGTTCAGTGCACCCGTTTTGAGCTCTCTGTTTACCCTATGGTAGGCCGGTAGAGAATGCTGCGTGGCATTAGGCTCGCCATTTGTACTTTTGTGGAATAAAGTTTTATAAAATAAAATAAAAAACATTTTATTCTTTTATTTTATTTTATTTGGGAAGCTTACAGCATTCTTTACAAGGTAGATAATAGAATGAACATGTACGTATATATGCCAATTACAAGCTACCACAGATATAAGAAGAATTGATAAAAAAAATGGTCTGGCTTTTGTAGCCCACTGCAACACTTTTAAATACCTACCTACATAATGTAGCCCCACTAGCTAATGCTAGCTTAAAAATAATATAATTATTAACATTTACTAAAAAAAATATTTAAAATTTATTTTTAAATAAATATAGCTATGTTCTTAGCAGAGAAGTGGGAAGATTGCAAGTTACTCCACCGACAAGAGTTTGACTTGAAAAAAGTCCGTACATCTAACGCACGATGCTATGATTCCTCGTACAAAAACCGACGTCGACGCAGGAACAACGCAGAAACGCGTTAGCATCTGTCTCTGTTGCACTTATTATGGTAGATGCAATACATATATACCTGTTTCTTTTGCACCAAAAACTCAGGCTACTCAGGTAAAAAAATGGCAATAAGGTAAAAAAATTAGGTTAGGGCAGTTCTAATAGGTTCTGTTCTTTATTTAAGAGACATGCTCTTGTCGGTGGAGCAACCGCCATTCATTTCTTTTCTCCGCCAGTGACTTCACCTTCTGATACGACACAACATTCACTTTCTCTTTCAGCTGTTGAAAGTAGTTTCTTCTAGGTCTTTCTCTTCCTCTTTATCTTTTTATAATAGTCTTGAGGAAACTGTTGTGTCATATGAAGTGAGCTATGATCTTTCCCCTTCTGTTCTCTATGGTTCTCAACAATGTTCTTTTTTCCGTGACCGTCAAGTTGAAAACGTTACTGGCAAATAAAGAATGCAGCTTAACTATGCAGCCATTTATGAATATCGGATTGTGCATTAAAACTTGGTAATACGCCCATAAAAGGAACATGTACGCATTTGTTAGCACGACGCACAGAAACACGCGGTGGTTTTCAAAACGCTTGGTGGTGGCTTTTTGTGAAACTAATTTGAAAAGTGCCGTGTGATGCCGGCTTAGAATAGCATCACCCCATTTTTTCCCCGTGAGTGTCATAGAAACCGACTAAGGGACTAGAAGGTTTCATGTGTATTGCTATTTTAGGCGACAGGCAGACAACCTGTCGCTATCGTAATGCACGGCTTATCTGAAACGACCCTCACACATTTGTCAGACGTGACGATAACGACCGTAATTTGACGGTTGTTGACGCTCTGCCTACCCCACCAGGGATATAGATGTGATATGTGTATATGTATGTACAATTTCATCTTTATTCATTTATCTGCGATTGTTAAATTGATTATAATATATTAATATAATACTTATATGCTAAACAATACTTAATATTATTAATATAAGTATTGCATGAAAGGTAATTGAATATCGTTAACTACTAACATAGAAGAGAAACTCGTAATAATGGAATATTTAATGGCAACTATTATGTCGTGTGTTGCCGGTTTAGAATAGCATCACCCCACATCCTTCCCGAGGGTGTCGTAAGACGCGACTAAGAGACTCGAGAGTATGGGTGTATTACAATTTGAAGCGACAGGCTGACAACCTGTCACATGTGTATGTATTCTGAAACAACCTTAGAAAACAATCCTCAAAAATGTCAGACCGATAGTGACCGTATTCTTACGGCCGTTAACGCTCTGCCTACCCCGCAAGGGATAAAAGCTTGATATATGTATGTATGTTTGTATGTATGCATGTACAATCATGCATTCAAATTTATTTAAACTTTTTAACAAAATATGCAAACATGCGGCGCCGTACAAAACCAACTGACGTATGTCTCGAATGCTAAATTGCATACATTTGGCAGGCTTTCGTCGTGTTTTTAGAACAAGCGAATTTTAACTTTCAGTGCGTGGTGTAGTAGGATGACCATGATTTTAATAAAATTAGGATTAGTTCTAAATCTTGAATCAGATCTTAGAAATCCGATAGAGGGATCAATTTTATTTTCACTTGCACTTTATGGCACTAGCAAATATTTAGTGCTATTCTATATAAGAAATCAAAATCAAATCATCCATTCAAAACTGTAAAAGATAATTGATTTTCTATTCCTGGATTGCCAAAAAACAACAAGTTTCATCGAATGAAAATATTCATCTTAAAGTTTTTTCTCTACATAAAATATTTCCCCAAAATACCTCTACAAAAAGTAAGTAGACACATTTTTCATAACGCAAACATTCATCCTTATCTGCACGCGTCATTCCCTCCACAATTCGCGGGTCCCTAAAGAAATAAAGTATAATAAGTGAGTAAATAAACAATTTTTCTTCCTGAAAAGGTGGCTCACAATAAAATGAATGAGTTTTGCAGCATTATGAATGGCCAGCACAATTGTCCTATTCTCTGGCGACGCCGGTTGCTTCTATCCTATTATATTCTGCTACAATACTTAAACGCGTTAAATCTAAGAAATCCAACGGTTATTTATTTTCGAGATAGCCAGTTGAATACGGGATTCATTTGGGTATTTTGAATCTCTGTTAAAATTGTTGCAATTATTATCTGAATATCGTTTGGATTTCATTTGAATTATTCTAGTCTGTATAACAAAATTTTGTCTAATTACCGAAAGAAAATTTTGCTCAGTAATATTAATATACAACTTGATATTTTGATCATAGTGTGAATGCAAAGGCGGTGGTTTATTTCGCGTGAATTGGTAAAAAATATGAAACAATAGCTTCTACCCCGTTAGAATGGATATTCTGGATCTGGACTATGTATGGAAATGGATCCGGACTATGTATAAGGTGTAAAAATATTAGCTGCAAATACTTTAAGAGGTGTAACAGCCCATGAAATTGAACAACTTTCCCAATAAACAAAGGTCGAAATATGAGAAAACTTTTTGGACCTCCCATATAAATTGACTCAGACGGTCGGTGCTTTTGTATGGGGCGGGCAAAATTTTTTTTCATATTTCCACCTATGTTCCTTGGACAAAGTTGTTAATTTTCTTGGGCTGGTTCATCCCTTTAAATACTTGCAGCAATTTTTTTTTACACCGTGTATAAAACAAAGAATACTAATGGTATGGAAATGCCACAGATATCCTAATATATTTTGAACTATGGTCACCTTACGATAGTGGTGCGCAATCTGCAAGCTATTTTAATGTTGATTCAATGCTGTATAATAGCGTTTTGACCACAGGACGTAAATTTACTTCGCCGCAGCTTCGCTGGCTCAAATGTTGTGTATCGGCTTTTTACAGCTGCTTACACTATGTAGCCGTGTAATGCCGGCCTAGAATAGCAAACGACCGATGTGGCGCAGTGGTAGTGTGACTGCCTTTGACGAAGTTGATATTTATCACTTTGTACATTTGTTCCCAGTCCGGCTAGGACATTGCGGGCTGAACCACACGATTGTCCGTAAATAAGATGATTCCGTGTTTTGGATGGCAGGTTAAGCCGTAGGTCCCGGTTGCTGTCCATGATCACTTAGACGGCGGTCTTAATACAATTGTCACTAATTCACTAAGTCAAAAATTCTGACACTAGGGTTCATCGGGTCATTGGACGACTTGGTGTCCCACACAAAGAAGAAGAAGAATAGCATCACCCCATTTTTTTGCCACGGGAGTCTTAAGAGACGACTAAGGGACTTCAGGGTTCAGATATTATAATGGTGGTGACAGGCTGACAACCTGCCACTACAGTGATACATGAATCATCTTTCAGATGAACCCTGAATATTTGTCGAACGTGGCGATAATGACCGTATTTTTACGGCCGTTAACTCTCTAACCTAACCTACCTTGCAAGAGATAAAGGCGTGATATGTGTATGTATGTACACGTGATGTACACTATGTAGGCAGTAAGTATTTGTTCATATTGAAATGAGGATTTTTTGGGCTGATAGCAAAATTTGTCTGAACCAGTAGATGCTGTTGACATTTTTGCAGTATGAGGGATTATCTGTCAAGTTCAGTGACTCTTATCTATGGGAAATTGCTTGCCAAAAACATAGTGTTTCTTTTTTTCGTTTGGTCGTCCAACGACCCAGTAAACCCTAGTGTCAGAATTTTTCAACCGACTTCTACAAGCAGCAGGTTTCTGACATGGTTGTGTAACGACCGCCGTCTAAGTAATAATAGACAGCAACCGGGACGAAAAACATAGTAGAACTTGTATATGCTTGTATATACATTAGATATTGGATAACTAACAATATAAACTCTTAGGTCGTCAATTTATTTGTGTACTTTCACACGGGTTAATGATAACAAATTATTAAATTGATTTCACTGCCATTATCCACAACACCAATTTCAATGCATTATTGTCAAATGTGAGCATAAAATCACAGTTAACAAAATAGCATTCAAATTTTAATGTCCACAAACCGACCAAAAATTGTAAATTAACATCGTTCGTGCCATATAAAATTACTACAACAACCGCTAATACCCAATAAAGCGGACATTTTGCTACAAATCATACTTCCTCGTTTTATCCCCATCGCATTGGCTCATTCCGTATATAATGCGAGTCGAATGCAGTTTACTAAGTTCCCAAGTAATTTATGACACTTTGGGTGGAATTTTGTTCTTGTAAAGTGTATTTGGAATTGCATTGAGCGGAGCAACTTTGGAACTAACGTTTGGTACGTCTAGCGCATTCGCGAATGTCAAAATGGCTGCCCCGGGCGATCGTGAGAATTGTGCTGTCTATGTCGACGAGACGCCAAAACACGCTTCGTTAAAGTAGCTCTAGAAAAACGTACCTCACTCAAAACAGCGCAGAACGGACTATCAGCGGGAAAAGCTTGGATCACCAGCCTCAAAGACCAAAACGGGGTAAAACAAAGAAGTAGGGGTATAATCTCGGATATATGCACAAATTTCTACAAATCATTATACTCCGACCCATCCAAAACAGACTATTCGGCTAATGACTACCACTGTCCTGACACGATTCCTCCTATAACAGACCAAGAAGTTCACAAAGCCTTAAAGAGCTTGAAGTATGGCAGAAGTCCTGGTGAAGACGGGATTACTACAGAAGCTTTAAGAGTAGGAGAACCAGCATTGCTGCATCGTCTAACTAGCCTGTTTAATTCGATTCTGCTATCAGGCCAAGTTCCAAAAGATTTATGCCACTCCAACATCATACTGCTGCATAAAAAAGGCGACAAAAGCGATTTGGGTAACTATAGACCTATCAGCCTGGTCTCTCACGTCTACAAAACCTTCATAAAGATAATTCAAAACCGCATAGACGGCAAGCTTGATAGGCATCAACCACCCGAACAAGCTGGTTTTCGTCCCGGATTCGCAACTACAGATCACATGCAAGCTCTAAATCAAATTATAGAAAAGTACTCTGAGTATCAAAAACCATTATACGTTGCATTTGTGGACTACACTAAGGCGTTTGACAGCATTTATCACCACTCTATATTCACTGCGTTGCGCCAGCAGGACATAGACGAAACGTATATCAAAATCCTGGAAAACATTTACAGTAATAGCACAAGTTCCATAAAATTTCAATCCACCGGCCCAACTTTCCGCATTGAACGAGGTGTCAAACAAGGAGACCCACTGTCACCAAGGCTCTTCACAAGTACACTCCAGGAAGTGTTTAGGAAGCTGGCCACCACTTGGGAGCGGGAGGGGATTGTCGTCGGCAACCGTAGATTGACAAACCTTCGCTTTGCCGACGACATTGTCCTCTTCGCTTCAACGTCACAAGGTCTGACCCACTTACTAGATAGTCTCAACACTGCCAGCCTTGAAGTAGGACTTCACATGAACCGGTCCAAAACAAAAGTTATGACCAATAGCGTCAAACGTAAGGTAGAGATAGAGGGGCAGGAAATTCAGTACGTCGACGAATACATCTACTTGGGCCAGATAGTTTCCTTCCAGAACCGGCAAGATAAAGAAATCGATCGCCGAATAGAAAATGCCTGGAGGAGCTACTGGTCCATGAAGCATCTAATGAAGGGTGACCTTCCTTTATGCCTAAAACGGCAACTCGTCGACATGTGCATCCTGCCCATACTAACTTACGGAGCGCAGACTTGGTCCTTGACCGGTTTACAGAAGTTCCGACTTGGGGCATGTCAACGAGCAATGGAGCGGAGCATACTAGGTGTCAAAAGGACAGATCGCGTCAGAAACACAACCCTTCGCTCCACAACTCGTATTACTGACGTCGGAAAGAAAGCTGCTAAGCTCAAGTGGGATTGGGCTGGACATGTGTGCCGAATACACTCGGAAAGGTGGGCCAAAATAGCCACAGATTATACTCCAGAAGAGCGTCGCCGCAGAGGGAGACCTAAAAAGCGCTGGCGGGATGACTTGGTCGAATATGATCCGAACTGGTCCGAAACAGCCGCAGACCGGAAAGCCTGGAAAGAGAGAGGGGAGGCCTTTGCCCAGCAGTGGGACACTATAGGCTAATATAATAAAAATGTCGACGATATTGTCATTTTCAGCTGCGGTGTTCAACAGATAAAATCCTTAGCTAGAGATCTCTCTTCTCTGTTTTCGTGTGGGACACCGAGTCGTCCAACGACCCGATGAACCCTCTTTTTCAACCGCCTTCTACAAGTAGCAGGCTTCTGACATGGTTGTGTAACGACCACCCCGTCTATGTGATCATAGACAGCAACCGGAACCTACGGCTTAACGTGTCATCCGAAACACGGAACCATCTTACTTACGGACAATCGGGTGGTTCAGCCCGCAATGTCCTAACCAGACTGGGAACAAATTCACAAAGTGATAAATATCAACTTTGTGAGTGACCCACCGAGAATCGAACCCGGGACATTTTGCGTCGAAGGCAGTCGCACTACCACTACGCCACATCGGTCGCCAAGTAATTTATGACACTTTGGGTGGAATTTTGTTCTTGTAAAGTGTATTTGGAATTGCATTGAGCGGAGCAACTTTGGAACTAACGTTTGGTACGTCTAGCGCATTCGCGAATGTCAAAATGGCCGCCCCGGGCTAACGTGATAATTGTGCTGTCTATGTCCACAATATTGTCATTTTCAGCTGCGGTGTTCAACAGTTAAAATCCTTAGCTAGAGGTAATGTTGCTTTTTTCTTCTTTTTCGTGTGGGACACCGAGTCGTCCAACGACCCAATGAACCCTAGTGTCAGAATTTTTCAACCGCCTTCTACAAGTAGCAGGCTTCTGACATGGTTGTGTAACGACCGCCGTCTATGTGATCATAGACAGCAACCGGGACCTACGGCTTAACGTGCCATCCGAAACACGGAACCATCTTACTTACGGACAATCGGGTGGTTCAGCCCGCAATGTCCTAACCAGACTGGGAACAAATTCACAAAGTGATAAATATCAACTTTGTGAGTGACCCACCGAGAATCGAACCCACTACCACTACGCCACATCGGTCGTCAAGTAATTTATGACACTTTGGGTGGAATTTTGTTCTTGTAAAGTGTATTTGGAATTGCATTGAGCGGAGCAACTTTGGAACTAACGTTTGGTACGTCTAGCGCATTCGCGAATGTCAAAATGGCCGCCCCGGGCTAACGTGATAATTGTGCTGTCTATGTCGACAATATTGTCATTTTCAGCTGCGGTGTTCAACAGTTAAAATCCTTAGCTAGAGGTAATGTTGCTTTTTTCTTCTTTTTCGTGTGGGACACCGAGTCGTCCAACGACCCAATGAACCCTAGTGTCAGAATTTTTCAACCGCCTTCTACAAGTAGCAGGCTTCTGACATGGTTGTGTAACGACCGCCGTCTATGTGATCATAGACAGCAACCGGGACCTACGGCTTAACGTGCCATCCGAAACACGGAACCATCTTACTTACGGACAATCGGGTGGTTCAGCCCGCAATGTCCTAACCAGACTGGGAACAAATTCACAAAGTGATAAATATCAACTTTGTGAGTGACCCACCGAGAATCGAACCCACTACCACTACGCCACATCGGTCGTCAAGTAATTTATGACACTTTGGGTGGAATTTTGTTCTTGTAAAGTGTATTTGGAATTGCATTGAGCGGAGCAACTTTGGAACTAACGTTTGGTACGTCTAGCGCATTCGCGAATGTCAAAATGGCCGCTCCGGGCTAACGTGAGAATTGTGCTGTCTATGTCAACGATATTGTCATTTTCAGCTGCGGTGTTCAACAGATAAAATCTTTAGCTAGAGATAATGTTGCTTTTTTTTCTTTTTCGTGCGAGACACCGAGTCGTCCAACAACCCGATGAACCCTAGTGTCAGAACTGTTCAACCGCCTTCTACAAGTAGCAGGCTTCTGACATGGTTGTGTAACGACCGCCCCGTCTATGTGATCATAGACAGCATCCGGGACCTACGGTTTAACGGGCCATCCGAAACACGGAACCATCTTACTTACGGACAATCGGGTGGTTCAGCCCGCAATGTCCTAACCAGACTGGGAACAAATCCACAAAGTGATAGATATCAGCTTTGTGAGTGACCCACCGAGAATCGAACCCTGGACATTCTGCGTCGAAGGCAGTCGCACTACCACTACGCCACATCGGTCGTCAAGTAATTTATGACACTTTGGGTGGAATTTTGTTCTTGTAAAGTGTATTTGGAATTGCATTGAGCGGAGCAACTTTGGAACTAACGTTTGGGACGTCTAGCGCATTCGCGAATGTCAAAATGGCCGCCCCGGGCGATCGTGAGAATTGTGCTGTCTATGTCGACGATAGATAGGCAGCATTGCCGTGTGATGCCGGCTTAGAATGGCATCACCCCATATCCTTCCCGCGGATGTCATAAGAGGCGACTAAGGGACTCGAGAGTATTGGTGTATTACAATTTTTAGGCGACAGGCTGACAACCTGTCACTATAGTGATACACATGTTTTCTGAAACTACCTTGGAAGACATTCCTCAAAAAAATGTCAGACGTGGTGATAGTGGCCGTATTTTTACGGACGTTAACGCTCTGTCTACCCCGCAAGGGATAAAGGCGTGATATATATGTGTGTGTGTGTGTGTATGTCGACGATATTGTCATTGTCAGCTGATAAAATCCTTAGCTAGAGATAATGTTGCTGAATTCCAATGTTACACCTGCTAGACAGTCGGTAGGCGAGAGCAGTGCAAGGTGGTGCAGTTCCAGAGAATATTGCTGACTATTCCTAAGATGCCGTGTGGTGCCGGCTTAGAACAGCATCACCCCATTTCTACCCGTAGGTGTCGTAAAAGGCAACTAAGGGATGAATCCAGAGAATAGACAGCACCGTTCCCTGTGAATATCTACAACACATTGCACTGTGCTCGCCAAGCAGTGGTTAGTATGGCAAATACCCCCAATATTGGGAGGCCTATGTTCAGCAGTGAATTTTAGCTGTTATAGTAGTATCCCTAAGATCCACCCATCGCTTAGTGGCCTTGTACACAACCAAGACAAAATGAAATAAGAATAGCATCACCCCATTTCTTTCCCGTGGGTGTAGTAGAAGCCGACTAAGGGATTTGAGGGTTTCATGTCTATTGCAATTTTAGGCGATAGGCTGAAAATTTGTCATTATAGTGATCCACGCCTTATCTGAAACGACTGTAGCAGAGTAGAACCTCTGCGTCCACATCCTTCATAAACCACCTGTCCTTTCACGAATCATTTCAAATTGGAAATTGGAATGTCGTCACACATTTTTCTGACTTTTTGACACAGTCACCATAAAATCAGCGAGCAACGAGGATCAAAAGAAACATAAGAATCCAGTGATCTGTATGTGATTTAATGTAGTGCTCGGTATGTAACAAAGTGCACATGTGAAGTTACAGCGGACTTACGGAAGTTAGAGAGAACCCTATAAGGTACCTATAAGCCTATGTTTTCCTTGTTATGTTTCCATAGTTCATCCACCATTCCCTAATCATATAATAATATTGTTTAAGGGTTTCTTTTCCCGTAATAAAAATGTCAAATCGCAAGATCGTCTTTAATTTGTTTGTGGTGGCACACTAGTGCCGCACGACCCTCAAACACTTGTCAGACGTGGCGATTGCGATCGTATCTTCACGCTCGTTAGCGCTCTGCGTACCCCGCAAGAAATAAAAGCGTGATTTGTGTATGTATGACATAATGACATCCATAACATACATACAGAGTGTAAAGTAATAACGTAACGCACGCTTAACTTAGCAACTTAATTTGATACAACATATTGATAACACTTTATTCCATAAAATTAAACATTGAGCTGTACTGCAGCCCAGTACGCCATTGAGTGCTATAACCGAGCAATAACTGCGCTATTACAGCCGAAGTGGGATGCATTTTGCTGTGTCGCGACGCTCCGTGGTTTATGGGCGACGGTTATTGCCAATATTTGGGGTTAATTTTGTTATAGATTGCTATGAAATTGGAGTTTTGTAAAGATTAAAGAAACTTACGGTGCAGCTGTTTAATTTTAATTTCTTAGAAGAATGAACTATGGGCAAAAACATCGGTGGAAATATCGCAGCGGTCTGTCAGATTCATACTAGGAATATGAAACCCCATACTAAAACCGCTCAAACGCTGTCAAGAATTTGTACCTATCATATGAGATACAGCCTGGTGGCGAAAAACACACTTGACGCACGACGGAACGAAAAAACATCGCAGCGGTCTGTCAGATCCATACTAAAAACGTCACTCTCCATACTAAACCGCACTCGGCGGATGACACTGCGATAGCGCTGCGTCAACAACGGTTGAGCGGTTTTAGTATGGTGATTGACATTTCTAGTAGGGATCTGACAGACCGTTGCGATATTTCTGCGCTCCGTCGTGCGTAAAGTGTGCGATCCGCCTAATTGTTTTTGACAATGTCCTAAACGTGACATCGTTCAACAATCCGTTTAATTTTCCGAGCATACCTAAACAAATTGACTTTCTTAGCCAGGGTCACTGGGGTAAGACGACATAGGCCGAACTTGTCTGTACAAAGCTACGGGATTAGATTAACAAAACGCGTGCAACTTTGCCCGGCTTAAGCTGCGTTTCCACCAGACCAGTGCGCCCCAAGTCTGCTATTTTTTGTCATTGTAACACTATTCTCAACTGTCATTTCAGTGCCATTTCGATTTTCTATACTTCAAACTGTTAGCAGACTTTAATCAGTTTTGATCCCGTAGCATCCTATAGAAACATTTTTTCGGAATAACAGCAATCCTATGTGTTAATCTAAGTTGGCCTCTATCTGTGTGCCAAATTTCATGAAAATTGGTTCAGTAGTCTAAGCGTGAAGGAATTACAAACTTTTACATAATTATCATAATTATTAGTAGGATGACCGCACTTCGCCAAATCTAGAGCTAGGAACATGATTCTTTTGGTGGATTTTTTCACACTGCTTAGCAACCTCGCATATATCTGGTGGAAAAGCAGCTTTAACGTGGTTTAACCCTCACGACCCTTGTTGCGGCTTGTTTTAAGGACTTGGCTATGAAACTAAACGACATTGATATATTTTTAGTTCGCCAAGCGTTTAGCGCGGGACTTTTGGTTATTTAGGGGTTAGAGGAGATAAACGTACAAGTATAGACTCTACACGAAATAAATGCGGTCGCCGGAATCATTTTTGAGAAATTACTTAGCTACTTGAGAGTTTTGGATTGCTGTAGTTCTACGAAACAGAATAGCACGAGTTTCCACTGTGAGTTCTTATTTATGCAACGGACACCGAGTCGTCAAATTACCCGATGAACCCTAGTATCAAAGATCAGACAGTACCGTGAGCTTACTAAATATGTCATTTATTTTTCCATATAATCTAAACCTCGTCAATTTGAACGCTATTTTAATAGATAAAGTAATTCAAGATGGATCGTCGGTGGCCAAGAAAAAAGAAATTGAGAAACTTGTTTAACCATCTGGGCAACATATGAAATCAAAAGTACTAAGACATCATAAAACCGATGAAGTTGCTTGTGATCCTAATAACAGAGTAGCCAGCCAGTGACTTGGCAGGCTGGGGAACACTACCAAATGACAACATGACGTACGACAACATGTTGACAGTCTGCATACCCAGGTCAATCTCGTCAACATACAGGCAACATGCGGAATCAAAAGTACCAGGGCATCATAAAACCGGTCTCTCTCTCATTTTAGGACATTCAGAGAAACTTGTTTAACCATATCAGCAACATATGAAATCAAAAGTACCAGGGCATCATAAAACCGGTGGAGTTGCATGACGCTCGGATGATCTTGATAACAGGGTAGCCAGTGACTTGATAAGCTGGGGAACACTGACATGACATGATCTCTCCGACCGATTTCGGCCATGGCGACCACTTTGACTCCTAATCAGATCGGCGCTGATGCGCCCGGAGATGGCTATTGTAGCCAATTTTGGCAGTAAACTCCCGTGCACAGAGTGGACACGTGAGTTTGCCATTTACATAATTATAGTTAATGGCGACGGGTGGACGGGCCTTCAGCTCATCGCGCTTAGCGTCGAGGTCTGCTTTACGCTGTTCCTCAAACTCGCGGACTTGCCTCTTAACCATCCCGCGCCATTCGGGACGCTGTGCTGCCAGACCCTCCCATTGAGTGGGCTCAATGTTGCATCTTTTCATGTGTCGTTTCTGAACATCTTTATATCTGAGGAGTTGTCCGCCATGCTTTCGCTTGCCCTCCTCTAGCTCAGAATAAAAGATGCGCTTCGCCACTCTCTCCTCCGACATCCGGGATACATGACCGCACCACCGTAGCTGACGGCGCATTAGATAGGCCTCAATGCCACCAACATTGGCTCGTCTCAGAACTTCGGTATTGCGCACTCGGTCGGACCATCTGATCTTCATGATGGTGCGAAGGCATTTTAGGTGGAAGCGATCCAGAGTGCGTATGTGGTGACGATACACACACCAAGTCTCGGAGGAGTATAGAAGGTTTGGCAACACTACCAAATGCTCAACCAAATGTAATTTTCCCATCTTATCTTAGAATAGCATCACCTCATTTCGTTCCCGCGGGTGTAGTAAAAGGCGAGTGTAGTTCTATCACTATAGACTTGGCGTTTACGTACGACAACATGTTGATGCTCTGCATACCCCGTAAGGAGTAAAGGGCAACATACAGGCAACATACCGAATCAAAAGTACCAGGGCATCATAAACCCGGTGGAGTTGCATGACGCTCAGATGATCTTGATAACCGGGTAGCCAGCGACTTGGCGGCCTGGCGAGCGGCCATCTCGTAAATAACAAAGTTAGTTAGCGAAACAAGCAGAACGCATGAATAACAATGAGACTCGCGATGGGCTTGATTTATTTAATTGCTTGCTCGAGATGGAGAAATTGATCTTGCGTCTATAGGATTATTCTGGGTGTAAATAAAAATATTTCGCCCTTAGCCGTCAGCCGGACTTACTGTTTCACCCATTGTGAATGTAACAACAACAATCTACAGCTGCCACACTCACTACGCTTAGCAGGCGGATTGGTGAATGCAGTGCAAGATGAGCTGCATTCACAGGGAACGCTGCTGCCCAATCCCTGTAGATGATTATCTCGTTTCTATGACACCAACGGGAAGAATTGGGATGATGCTATTCTAAACCGGCGCCACACGGCAAATGCAAAATGCTGCTCTATTCGGTTGTGGACTGGATCATTAATAAAATATAAAAATAATACGCTTAAAACTATTTTCCAAAAATACTACGGACTTCATTCATCATTTTCAAAATATTCAAAGCTTGAATAAACAGAAAAATTACATAAAAGTAAGTATTCTGAAAACCATACAAAATAGCAATGTATACATACTTACATACATATATCACGCCTTTATCCCTTGCGGGGTAGGCAGAGCGATAGCGGCCGTAAGCATACAGCCACTATCGCCACGTCTGACATTTTTGAGGATTGTTTTCCAAGGTAGTTTCAGAAAACATGTGTATTACTATATTGACAGGTTGTCAGCCTGTCGCCTAAAACTTGTAATACACCAATACTCTCGAGTCCCTTAGTCGCCTCTTACGACACCCGCGGGAAGGATGTGGGGTGATGCTATTCTAAGCCGGCATCACACGGCAATGTAGCAATGTATGACATCATACATTCCTATTTTCATACAAAATACCGTTAAAGCTCGTTTAAATAGCAGCTCATTTGACCTGCCGGTCCATATAACACTATTATGAGATGTGTTGCCTTTCCCGTACGGAAAACAAATGAAAGTTATATTTGTAAAAACTGTTAAAATAGTATGCCGTGTGATGCCGGCTTAGAATAGCATCACCCCACATCCTTCCCGCGGGTGTCGTAAGAGGCGACTAAGGGACTCGAGGGTATTGGCGTATTACAATTTTTAGGCGACAGGCTGACAACCTGTCACTATAGTAATACACATGTTTTCTGGAACAACCTTGGAAAACAATCCTCAAAAATGTCGGACGTGGCAATAGCGACCGTATTCTTACAGCCGTTAACGCTCTGCCTACCCCGCAAGGGATCATCATCATTAACAGCCTATTGTAGTCCACTGCTGGACATAGGCCTCTCCTAAAGCACGCCACTGAACCCGGTCTTCGGCTTTACTTCTCCCCGCAAGGGATAAAGGCTGTTATATGTACGTATATGTCTGTTAAAATATTAGCGCCTTGGTGAATTGTGTCAAATCGAATATGTGATAATCATTAAATATTGTGTTGATAATACTGTAACAAATACAAGATGATAGTTGAACGATTCCTTCGTTTTCCTAACAAAATCCCCGCAAAATATGGCGAATTCTGACTGAACGCCCATATATGTATGTTGATATGTATCTACAGTACGTATATTTACTATCTTCATATTGCAATCACTTGGGCTTTTGTAACTAACCGATATATAATCCCATATCGACCTTTCGAATCCCTTTTGAAGTGCTTTCCGGTTTTGGTTTCTAGTAGAAAATAAAATGTTTTACAGAAGGCGCACTCTTTATTTTCGAAGCTAATAACCTAAATATACTAATTATTTTTCTTCTGCGTCCAATGCATGACTTCTTTGGTTTGTGACGTTCAAGAACTCATTGATGTGCGCGTGGAATACTTGTACTTTAATGTTTTTTTTAAATATTGTTTTAAAACACCTCTTTGATATAGAATCACCAATTAATTACACGTGCATTGCACCAATACGGCATTTCTAAATGACAAGTGTAAATTTTGGGTATATCTACATTTCACGTACCACAACAGTAAGTCGCGTGGTTTATTTTTTTCCTTAATGGAGATATTTTAAAAAAACGCGTTGAACGCAACGTGTGTTCAACTTTTTTGTGGTAAGGTTCAGTTACGTATTATGAAAAGACTGAGCATTCTGCTAGTGTGCCGTGTGCTGCCACCTTAGCATCACCCTAATTCTACCTTGTCGTATAAAGGTGGTATCGTATAAAGCGACCAAGGGTAAATCATCTATGGAATGGGCAGCATGTTTCCCTGTAAATGCAACATCTAGCTTGCGCTTCTCAATTTGTCTGCCAAGCGTGGCAAAAATCCAACTGTGGGTGTTAAGGAGCTTTCTGTCAAACTTTTTATTCTGTAGTGTGCGTAATCTATGGTCCGAGTAACAGAATACTCCTCCGGGCGGATCGTTCGTTCCGTTTTGTTTTGATACGTTTTAATGCCTCTCAACAGACCATTCGAAACACTGATTACGAACTTGTAGTTGTGTGATGATTTTGACTTAATTTTTAAAAAGTATGCTTTTGAATAATTGAGGAAAAAGCCTGAGTGTGTTATTTTATTGACTTACAAAGCTACTAATGCTAGAATTTGAAAATTTTGAATCAACATTTAAATAGAAACATGAAAAAAACAATTCGATTTTGTGCTAACATCAACTGAACTTTTTACGTATGTAAGCATGATTTCAGCAAGGTAATCGATGTATAAAAAATGTGAAAATGCGTATGCACGTATTAAAAAACTGTGATTTAAAAATAAAGAAGGTTGTACGTACATTGTAAAATATTATCATGTGTTTAATTTACTTCTATTCATAATATAGCACACTCAAGTTTTTACACGGATGGAATTAATTACAAGCCGATGATATTATTTTGTTAATAGCTTACAAGCTTTTCAAGCCTATTCAAAATTACTCTCATATCTGAATGCTGTATAATCACAACAGTCCATTTCGACCCGTATAGGGCTGTGACTTATTTCCCGGTCGGGATATCGCTACTCAAGCCCCGGATATTTCGGTAAACAGGGTGTTTGCCGGACGAGTGGCAAATATAAGGTGTTACAATATTATTAGTTATTTTAAGGCGCGAATCGGCTAATGAAATAGAACAACTTCCCCATCAAACATGGGTCGCAATATGAAAAAAAAATTGGACCACCCATACAAAAAGTAGCAGCCGGTCGAGTCAACCTGTATGGAAGGTCCAATTTTTTTTCATATATGTTCCTTTGGGAAAGTTGTTCAGTTTCATGGGCTGGTTCACCCCTTAAAATGTTTGCAGCAATTTTTTTACACTCTGTTTATTTAGGACGTGCTCTAGAAGTAAAACTGAACAACTTAACTGTGGAAATCCAAAACAAAATGTCGATTCCATACTAAGTGCTCTGTTTTTCGAGCATTTTTGTATAGAACCTCCAATTTTACTATTCATGTTTCGACAAAAAGTTATTAATAAGAGTTGTTCATTTTTAACAGGCTTTTATTAAGTCGACCTATATGCATGTAACCATGGACCAATAATTGGTCCATGATGTAACTATGTAATGAAATCTAAGAAAACTAATATAACCATCTTCTAAATATCGTACCGTCATGAAAATTGCCAGTTGTATGTGGTTTTGATGGCGATACCTACAATAATATGGTACTGTCGAGCTGATCAGATGATGGAGCCGGAAGATATGAACTGGAACTTCATGATGGATGATCGTATCATAGTCGTGTTTAGACTTGTTAGAAAGGTCTTGTAATAACGCGTGTTTAGTTTATTTAAAACTATTAATTTATTACGTCTAAAACACATTCTGAAACTGTTTGTATTCCTCCACCAAACACCCTGTATTCTGGTCCTGTATATGGATTTATTTGGAGGTTTCTTTTTGTGAGAAGATTTATTTTTTTGGCGGTACGCATTGCTCGTTGGTGCCGTTATTTAGAAGGCTTTATTGGGTCAATGTTTTTGATGCTGTGAGATTGGGACCAGTTTATTTGGGTCGTCGCAGGATTTGGCCGTCACTTGTTGAGGTGTAAAAAAAGAACCGAGTGTTGCCTGCTTAGAATAGCATCACCCCACCCACGTCCTTCCCGCGGTTGTCGTAGGAGGTGACTAAGGGACTTGAGAATATAGGTGTATTACAATTTTTAGGCGACAGGCTGACAACCTGTCACTATAGTGATACACATGTTTTCTGAAACAAGCTTGGAATACAATCCTCAAAAATGTCAGACGTGGTGATAGCGACCGTATTCTTACGTTACGACCGTCAACGCTCTGGCTACCCCGCAAGGGATAAAGGCGTGATATATGTATGTATGTATGTAAATAAACAACTGCAAATATTTTAATTGTCTTCAGCCTTGAAACTTATAAACTTCTCCCATGAGGGTCGAAATATAAAAAGAAATTGGACCTTCCATAAAAACTGACTTGATCTGCTGGTATAGTCTAGGAAATATAAATTCGATGAATGTTATCACTAAACGATAGTTTTCTACAAGTATTGTGTAAGTCTTTTGTTCTATTGTGCTTTCACAAAGAATTTTTTAACCCAAATCGGCTCAAATTATATTTCTCAGACAATACATTTTGTGTGCCAAGTCCAAAATTTGTGTGAAAACAATTTGCAGGGATGAAAAACAAAGTCAAAAGTTAAATAGCTTCAGACAAGTTAATTTACAAAGAAAGTTTTTTATATTTAGGCATTTGCTCTGTCTAGACTTGTAATTAATTATCCAAGACTAAATAATATCGCGTTAACCTCATTATGTTTTTAGTTTAGTTACGTGAATTCAGTTAGACTAATAAATTATTCAAAACAATTGCGTCGATTTATCTACTAACTGTTTATATCTTTTACCTTTTGCAAAAAGATCACGGGTTCTCTGAATTCTATTTTTATCCATAGCTTCATAGAATTCAGAGAATAAATTTATTTCTTTTAAAAAGAGTGACAATGTTTGGTTTTCAGTTTACACAATTTTAGGTAATTTTTTATCAGTTCTCCACAGCAGAATGTGTTTGCGTAGAATTCTAAATGTTATTGATGGACATTTTCATAAAATAAATGGAAAAACAATCTTTTTAAAATGAATCAGATACGATAAAAGAAATTGTTCATTTTCACGTTATGAGATTTGATGTAACTAAACCAATAAAGACAAGATTTTACACCTCCGTAGGTAAGCTTCCATTTTTGAATATCTCAACGGAAAGCCACGTTGGGCAAATCCCGCAGGATTCCATTTCCGTGCCCGCCGACGCCTACCAGGATAACATGAAAAGAGAACGCTTTCTAACACCGGAAAGCACGCTCTACTATGTGAAACACGCAGACCATTCCTAAATAAAAATCACCAAAATACGTTGACCCCGGCTACTTCTCGAACCGCCAGACTACAGTTTAAGAACACAGGTCAAGCTAAATTGGACACGTAGCCACAATTTTCCGATGGACTAACGAAAAACTATTATGCAGTTTTGCGCTCCTGGTAGTTCTTTTGCGGTTTTGTGTCGATTATTAGTACTTCAATTTCAGTGCAGTTGTTTTTTTGTTTGTGATTTGTTCGTACCATACCATCGTACCGTACGTACGTTCGCTTGAATAAATGGGGAATTTGTCATGGAACGAAGAAAACGATTCAGAATTTTTAAATTGAGCGTTATTTGATGTCGATTCGGTAGAACCTGCTTACTTCCTTAACTTAGAACAGCGCTGGTACTTTCCGTCAAATAGGGTAAGAAAAGAATCAATAATCATCATGACTCAAATTGAGTAATCTGGCGAGATGGTGACCAAAATGGTAGAAATATAGAACGCATGAAAATTTTTATACATGACACTACTTATTTATACAGATACCTATTTGACTAGCGCCGTTATTATTGAACAAATAGAGAAAAAATGTCATTCGCGTCTTGAACAAAAATAACACAAATAGATTTCCCGAACATTTACATCTGGTATCCGCAAAGGCGGCCTTACCGCTAAAAGCGATCTCTTCCAGATAAACGGTAAGGAAGCTAAGAAAAAATACCGTTGACAGCAATATTTACCTAAATATCCTAGGCAAGCAAGTGCCTCGTTTTTCAAAACTACAGACCACAATTCTACAGGTGAATTTCGATGTACATTGCGTAGCGGGTCAAAAAACCTGGTTTTATGATGTCCCACCGGCTACGCAATGTACATGGAATTTCACCTGTAGAATTGTAGCCTGTAGTTTCGTTGCATATGCCACAGGTGAGATAGTAGACAAATGCGGGCTTCTCTTAAGTATAAAAATATATTCAAAATCTTTACAAAAGAATCAACCTCGATCGCTGTATCTTAAAAAGAAAGTAACCTCGATGAAACTCCTATGAGGGCGAAGTGACAATTAAATGTAACTGTCGATAAAGTGGGGGAGTTAACGGAAAGTTAATTGTTAACCTTGGTTTAAGTTAATGAACAAGTCGAGACGCGCTTCCGTCAGACGGGCGTTTATTGATGGGGGTCAAGAAAAAAATACGAGCGGATTTAAAGAGATTCATTGCGGAGGTACTAGGTAAACAGGAATCGGGTAGCTCCATGTAGTTCTTGATGGTATCTTGGGTATCATCTTAAATAATAGGGGTTTTTTTTATTCTAGTCGCTGGATAGATGGCGCTGTGCTTGGTATGTTACTGCAGAGAACGGAACGTAATATTTATTTTTTGTTTTTTGAAACTTGGACTCGGACTCATTTGGACCGAAAGTGTCAGTGCATGCCAGATTGTCAGTCAGTGTTGCAATGTTTGTTTTGGCTTTTGAATTTAGTTACATGGTCAGTTCAACGCCATCTACCGAGTTTTTGGATTACTAAATTTTTTAATTCTCAAAAAAAACTCCTGTTCGCTACACTACTGACAAAATTGTAATACACATGAAACCCTCGAGTCCCTTAGACGGCTTCTACGACACCTAAGGGAAAGAAATGGGGTGATGCTATTCTAAGCCGGCATCACACGGCATTCTTGCTACATTCCGCTTGTAGCTTTTACATTGTTCCAATGCCAACTAGCCGCAGCTCGCGGCGATTCCGCTCCGCTCGCTCGCCTCCCTCGGGTACAATTTGAGCTACTACCTCTTAACTTACCCGCCACGTTTTGACTTTAACTTTAAGTGCTCGAAAGTGCAATCTTGGTTTGTTACACTTTGTTACCATTTCGATTATGATTTAATTATGTTTCACGTTTTATGAGTTCGTGCAGCTTTTGAGGAAATTCAAGATGTATTCATTGTATATTATTTTCCATTGGTAATGTCAGATTGTTTAACTCTTTAAGGCGACAGGCTGATAACTTGTCACTATAGTAATACACATGTTTTCTGACAACCTTGGAAAACAATCCTCAAAAATTTCAGACGTGGCGATAGCGACCGCATTCTGACGGTCGTTAACGCTCTGCCTACCCCGCAAGGGACAAAGGCGTGATGTGTGAGTGTGTGTGTGTGTGTGTGTGTGTGTGTGTAAGTAGATAGGCGAGTTTATTTTAATAATATTATAATTATATTACTGAACTATAATTACCTACCCCAATAAAGTTTATACTAGTTTCGTGATTGGTGAGAAGTTACGAAGATGGAAAATTTTTACAGAAACACTACTATATTAGTAGCTCTTAGATATTTATACTAATTAAGTTACTAATATGTGTTTCAATTCATAAGTTTCCACAAAAGAGTCTCCTACAATGAATATAAAACTTCATTACGTTCGCCATCTTTTATCTCCATTCCCTAACAAACTTTTATAGCTCCAAGTGGAATAAAACTTCAATGATACTGTGATCTCCCCGGGCGCTTTCCGCGGACTTTACCGTCTCGGCCACAATTAGAACATGGCTCCTTATTTATGTATCCCTGGTACTTCTGTTGAGTGTTTCATCTCGTTAAGGGGAAGTGACTTTTTTATTATGATTTAAAATGTCTGAGATATAAGAATAGTAAGGGAATAATTTGTGTTACTAACTGAATAATTTCTTCATTCAGTTATCAAGACATAACAAGTATAAGTTGATCTCTCATAGGTATGTAACGAATTTGATCTCTTCGAACGCTCTTTGCGGGGTTTACCAATTTGGCTCCTTCTTATTTATATATTCCTGGTACTTAGTATATTCCGCGGTCTTCTACAAAAACTTCTTACAGAAAAACTGGTATACCTACTTACATCACAGAGTTCAAAAATATTCCCTAGTTTTTCTAGATTTCTAAAAATCCATTACGATTTTGGTATCTTTTCGCCTGAGAAGTTACAACTCTCTACGACATCACGCTGCCATGATTACGTTGGAAAACTGAAAAGCGGTTAATATTACCAGCAAAGTTTCATTTGACGCCCTTCAATACCTTATTACATTGTATTAAAACCTATAATACTAAAATCCACTTCCTTATCACTATGTTTAAAGACAGAGGTTCTGCGGCCACAATACCGGTACAATTTTCACCAAAACCTGCTCTAATATCTAGGTCCTAAGGTTAGTATTTGAGTGAACCAAAGCAAAATGTCGTAGCGAAAGGTGTAGGGATGTAACATCGTTCATTAAAAACATCGATACCATAATATTGATATCGAATCTTGAAAGATTGAATCTTCTCAAAGAGTAAAAACTCACGAACACGACGCCAAACATAACAAGAACTATGCTTAGAGCTGTTTTTTTGTTCGTTCCCTTGCTCACCTCAAAGGTAAGAGTGAGATAAAAATAGAAAAATTCAAGACATGAGAGTATACGAGTAGAATTAAGAGTAAGAAGAGTGACTTAAAAATATAGAGTAGGACATTGTTTATAAAACATCGTTCATGTAGGATGAACGATGTATCGATGATTTCTGGTTGTTCAATACCGATGTTTATGAACAATACCTCGATGTTTCAAAACATCGATGTCTCTTTTGCATCCCTAGAAAGGTGTGGAGTGAAAGATTAATGTATTTTTCGTGGAAATCCTTCTTTGTTGTGGCATGGACGGACTAATAACGGTTCCTGGGCGGTTTGCGACCAAAATACAAGTAATCTTTGGTTTAATCAGGTGTTGTATAGAAGGAAAAAATTGTTCAAGGCAAATTGAAGAAAATATTAATTGTTTGTGGGTAAGAAGCAAGGGAAAAGACTACTACAAAAAGCTTAACTGCAACCCCCAGACACTTGAAGAAACTACATACATACATATATCACGCCTTGATCCCTTGCGGGTTAGGCAGAGCGTCGACAACCGTAAAAATACATATAGTCGCTATCGCCACGTCTCACAAATTTTTGAGGGCTGGTTGAGACAAATGGTGTATCACTATCTAAAGTAACAGGTTGTCAGCCTGTCGCCTTAAATTTAAATAAACAAGGAACCCTCGAGTCCCTTAGTCGCCTCATACGACAGCCGTGGGAAAGATCCAGACATGGGGTGACGCTATTCTACGCCGACATCAGACGGCATCTACGGAAGAAACTACTCTGGCGTGCATCCTCCTTGGTGAGCCACCAGGCTGGATGCACCCACTGACACGGCGCTATTGACAGGCGCCGTGTGATGTTCTTTTGTTTATTGATTCGATTTGGATGCTCGTTGAAAGAGCTACGTTTTGGCTACATTTAAGTTGTAATATTTTTGACCAATTATAATACGCAATTCTGAACTTATCTCACGTGTGTCATTTCACTGCCGCAGCCTTCTACATACATACATTTAACTATTAACGGGTCGTCACTACGGCACCCGTTAAACTACCATGAGATGAAAGATTAACGAAATGTCCAAATATAAAATGAATTTTGCTATCACATTTCAAATTTATTTTGCTATTTTCTCCAAAGGTCAGAAGCCAAAGTAATGGCGTCGTGGCATTTCCAAGCGAAACATTTAAATTTCCCGACTGCGGACAATCCAAAACGAAGGGTTATTGATACAAGAAAATGTTGAAATAAAAAATATTTGTCCATTGCGTGTTTTTCTTTTTTAGCTGTCATAATTATAAAGGCTTTTGTTGCCGCTCTGCCTACTCTGTTAGGGAAAGAGCCGTGATGTGCGTTTATTTGATTGTGGGATTTCTGCGAAAAGTGCAGACAAATGAAAGGAAAAAATTATCGTTGATACTCGTAAAGTAACCAGCAACTTGACTTCTATATAAAGAATAACTGTGTCTTGTTCGTCTGGGCTTAAAACTAGAATGTGATTTTATTGGAAATCATTTAGTGCTGAATACAATCGTCATTTTAGCGTATCCGCAACGCAAGATCTGTCAGATGCACGAAAATTTCCCCATACTAAAAACCCAAGTTAAAATGATCCAACGGAAGAACCTGTATCGGCGGATGCGTCTGTCAAACAACGCAAGTTCATCCGTTCCGTTGGTCAACGTCAACGTCAGTTTTTCGTATGGGGAATTTGAACCTTACATCTAAGAGACGCATGCATTAGGGATACGCTAAAAATGCGCAGCGTTGTGTGATGTAGGATTCGCCACCCCTCGAGCTATTTAAAGTTTCTACTGTTCCACACTACTTTTTTTAATCGGGTTACTGTTTTTAAATTTTTCTCTTCTTATTTTATATCACAAACTCACAATGTTAGCAACCGCGGCATGATAACATTACATTTTACAATACATTGTATCGTTGTAGCTTAGTGGCAAAACACTGCGCTCGATATTAATTCTCTGTGGTGTAGCTAGTGAGACTGGCCATGCGCTCGCCATGTGATGCCGGCTTAGAATAGAATCACCCCATTTCCTACCCGTGGGTGTCGTAAGAGGCGACTGAGGGACTCGAGGATTTCGCGTGTATTAACTTTTAGGCGACAGGCTGACAACCTGTTACTATAGTGATACACAAAATTTTCTGAAACGGCCCCCTATACAGGGTGTAAGAGACGGTGTAACGAAAACTGTGCAGGCGTGCTCAGACCATGAAACTAAACAACTTTTACTATGGGAGCTATGTTGGAAAACGAAAAAAAATTTTTGACATTCCATACAAAATTCCCGATCAGCTGACTGACTTTGTATGGGTGTTCGAAAAAAATTTTTCGATTCCCATCATACTCGTAGCCCCCATAGTAAAAGTTGTTTAGTTTTATAGTACGATCACGCCTAAAAAGTTTTCGTTACACACATACTTTATATACATACTGAACGCAACAAACCTACCATTCTCCGCTGCTACACCAGACCATATTTCACGAACTTTCCTCACCTTGAGGTTCTCACAGAATGGACTGGAATGGTATTCATCTATTCAAGCAACGATATGCGATTAGCATATATCTCGGAACACCTCGCGGTAGACGTTATTTCCGGCTGTCACCGCCAGGTGCCGCCACAGAGTACGGAGATCAGCATTCTACAAGTAAAATTCTACAAAGAAGAAAAAAAAATGCAATAGTAGGTTCAGTCGGTTTTAGTTCATGAGGTACCTGGGTTACATCAAAAGACTTGAATTATTTTTGTCCCTATTAAAAGTAAAATAGACACAGACACACACAAATCACGCCTATACCCCTGGTAGGGTAGGCAGAGCGTTAACGATCGTAAAATTACGGTCGTTATCGCCACGTCTGACAATTATTGAGGACCCCTTCAGATGATTCGGTTATCACTGTAGTGACAGGTTATCAGCCTGTCGCCAAAAGTTGTGGTACGTGGTAATACACATGAAACCCTCGACCCTTAGTTGCCTCTTACCACACCTGCGTGAAGAATTGGGGTGATGCAATTGCTAAAAGTAAAAAATACAAAATAATAACGTACAAATGCAATAAAGTAGTTGTAGTATATGAGGTACTTGGGTTACATCAAAAGAATTGAATCGTTTTTGTCCCTAGTAAAATTGAAACATATTCTTATATAAACGAATTCCTTTTATACTAATATGTTATTTGTTTCAATGTGCTCATGGATTTTTTTATCAGTATTACTATTTATTCATTTTTATGTAGTTAAAACAAAAAAATAAATTAAAAAAATATAAATATAGTAAAATTAAAAACTGAAAACCAATTTGATTCGGTAGGTAGGTGCTTTGGAGTTCCCCTGTTTTTTTCTCAAATACTGTTTCTGTTGAAGCTTATAACTAGGTAATGAGCAAATTGCATTCAAAAACGTAAATTTCTATTGGGCTTTTTGCGCACGTAAGGAAGACTCACATTTGGCAGATTTTTAGATGTCTCAAATGCGCACACAAAACGCTTGCCTGGCAAGTTTGTTTTTGGCGAATAGGCCTAACTAGTCAGTCATGCATGATTACTATTAATAGTCTACCCATATTAGAGCGTCGGTGGCCAAGTGGTTAGGACACCGGTCTTACAATCGTGAAATCCGAGTTCGATCCCCGCCATGTATCAATGTGTTTTCACTCACGTACATTTACAGACTGCTCTTACGGTGAAGGAAAAACAACGTGATGGAACCCACATTCTAATAAAATTTGAATTCAGATGATATTTGAATGTGACTTAACCTAGGATTCAGGCCAGATTAGCCTTCGAGTTGCAGAGGTCAGATGGCAGTCGCTCTGTGTAAAAACTTGGTTCTACGTCAAATCCCTAGGTTTTGCTAGCCGACCCTGACAGAGAATGGGATAAGGCAACGAGAATGATGAGTCTACCCGTTATTATTTTGTTATTTTCTATTATTTTTGCTTGAGAGATTGGGCCAACGAACGTTATGACCTAATAAACTCTCTGGTGTCAAGTTACGATAACAAATCTATTTTCATGAAAATATTATCGAAATAAATTGAGATATTATTACTTTTTAAGCTTTAATAAATAACTATAATAAATGATTATTATCTTTAACGCTCCTTTAAAATAAGTTGAAATATTATTCCTTTGGCTTTGTGAAAGTAATAAAATAACACTAAATTGACTTAAATCTTCCATCATAAAACTCGTTTAAGTTGTTCAAGAGTCAGTTAATTACTCTTGTCTGTGGAATTCAAAAAAGTCTGCCTTCTGCGCTCAGCTTGCTGAGGAGGTATGTTTTTAACTCATTTCAAAAAAGTAGAAAAGCAATTGAACAGTAACAGTGTTATTACAAAAAAATATTTTAGGCAATGCTTTAGACATGGTTTATTTATAGGCAGTGTTTAATTTTAAGCACTGCTTTAAATCTAAAGCCTGTCAAACATGCCTTTGAAATGGCAATAATAATAAAAATTCATTCAAATTTATGTTAGACGCTGCTAATGTCAGATTTCGCTTTGTTTACATTTTTAGAAACAAATTCTTATTATGTGTGATAACTATATAATTATAGTAAAAAAACATAAAACACCATTGATTGTGCTCGGCGAAACAGCTGCCTAGTTGTAGGCTACATTATGTAAAATTCTCAACAATATTTTGGATGTGTTTGTCTCGGTTTCCAAGCAAGTGTAATAAATTCAAAATTTCACTAGAATTTTTGTACCTATCATATGAGATACAGCCTGGTAACAGATAGACAGACAACGAAGTATCAGTGATGGGGTCTCGTTTGGACCCTTTGGGTGCGGAACTATGAAAGGTCAATGCGCATAGTTACTTCATTGGATTTCTGAACACACACACAAATCACGCCTATATCCCTGGCGGGGTAGGCATAGCGTAACGACCGTAAAATTACGGCCGTTACCGCCACGTTTGACAAATGTTTGAGTGTTATTTCAGATAAGTCGTGTATCACTATAGTGACAGGTTGTCAGCCTGTCGCCTAAAATTGCAATACACATGAAACCCTCGAGTCACTTGGTCCTCTTCTACGACACCCAAGAAAAGAAATGGGGTGATGCTATTCTAAGCCGGCATCACACGGCATAAGGATATCTACTATTTCCTGCTCTGTGTCCCAAACCTCAAATAACATGGCGTTCTCATAATGAGCTGTTGGCATTGTTTAATACTCTTTGGATTCAGGCGGATCACACACTTGACGCACGACAGAGCGCAAAAATATCGCAGCGGTCTGTCAGATCCATACTAAGTCGATCCCCATACTAAAACCGCTCAACCGCTTTTGAAGCAGCTCATAGCAGTGTCGCAGTGTCGTCCGTCGAGTGCGGTTTTAGTATGGGGAGTGACGTTTCTAGTAAGGATCTGACAGACCGCTGCGATATTTTTGCGCTCCGTCGTGCGTCAAGTGTGCTATCGACCTATGTGTAAACCATAGACTTATAATATACGCCAGTATACAGGGTGTAAGGGACGTTGTAACGAAAACTTTGCAGGCGTGATCAGACCATGAAACTGAACAACTTTTTCTTGAAAAAATTGTTCCTATCCCATACAAAGTCACTCAACTGATTGGGTATATTGTATGAAAGGTCGAAAAAAAATTTTCGTTTCCCAACATAGCCCTCATATAAAAAGTTGTTTAGTTTCATGGTCTGATCACGCCTCCGAAGTTTTCGTTACACCGTCCCTTACACACTGTATAAGTAATTCCATGGCGTGAACCCCCTTCCCCCCCATGGTGCAGACAGACTTCTGCTCACAATCTACGCGTTGCTGCTTGTGATAACTGACAACCTCGGCGTGTTTTACGACCTCACTGGTATTGTATGACATTCCTAATAGATAGTTAGATAGGCCGCAGGTCGTGTAGTATTTCACGGGAAAACATACATGCATATATCACGCCTTTATCCCTTTCGGGGTAGGCAGAGCATTAACGACCGCAAAAATACGGTCGCTATCGCCACGTCTGACAAATATTGAGGGCCGGTTGTATAATTAGGTACCACACAAAATATTTCCTGGTGAGCCTTTGCTCCCTACTTAGCCGAACGGCATAGTTTTGATGGCCCTGGGTCAAAAACATAGTCGCCAAAAAGTTATTTATAATAATAAAAATAAAAACTAAACGTATATGAAATCACCGATTGTTTAAATAAGACAAATAGCATAAGATTTTATTAGATTCTCAATACTACTTCTTTGTAATCATGATTTCGCCACCTGCAATGATTCTCCCAGAAGATCCCAACTAAATCCTTATGCCACAAAAAGGCACAAAAGCAGCCACAAACGTCACAAGGTTTACCATAAACCGGGGTAGCGGGATGTAGGCGCCATAACAAGTAGATATACCCCTATAAACTCCACTTTGCCAAAATTTACAGCAGTTACCTTGAATTCTGCGGCTCCAAGCTCGTATTTTTGGAGGAAAATACTAAAACCATTAGACCTGATTCTGGATGGCACTTACCAGCGGTCAATTTCTTGTTGGAACGTTTTTTTATTTGAACTTTGAACTTTGACTCTAATTGGCTGTGTCTGCCTGCGGCGTTAAACTTTTATTTCCGGTTTGGCAGATTTTCAGGATTTTTTGTATTTCCTGCGAAATCGTGATAGGTACTAAGAATAATAAATCTGACCTTGTGAGTATTTATGTAAGCGTAGCAACTAGGACTTCCGATAAACTTCTCCGTAGTTTGAGAGCGATTTACAATTGTGTAATGTTTTTCATTGTAGGTAAGGCATTAAACTCTCTTTTTAAAAGAATATATTTATGAGCTCTTAAAATTTAAACGGCTTGACGGATTTATACGAGACCGGGTACACAGATAAAGTGTAATCTGAAATAACATGTGGACTAACTTTGCCATCAATAAACATAGACCATTTCAAATAAAAATCAAAAATCAGCTACTAAAGAAAATGCGGGACGGAAAAGTGCTAAATATTAGTTAAACTATTGTTCCCGTGTAATGCCGCAGCAGGTATATTAAAAATGTGACTTCGACATCCTAATTTAAACATTTTTTTCGAAATCTGAAGTGATGATCTGTCATTCGATACAACAAGACAGAAATAAAGATCGCATTTTTTGTACTATTAATTGCTATCTATATCTCATACTAATGCAGATTTGAAACAGCATGTGGTATTTAGAATAGAGCTCCCATGTTGGTAAGCCACATCGTGATGGCAAAAACTGTAGCAATCGCCTTGTCGCCTCCTGAATAATATATGATTACCAACCAGCTAACGTAGACTTGTGCATCTACCCTCAAGGCGAAAAAGAAAAATTTCAGGCTGTATGACTTTCGTTCCTTTGTTGAAACTTAAGGTTAACAGTGAATTTACATCTTTACAAACGTAGTAATAGATCTTAATGGTGTTGCTACCTTTTTTTGATAAAATGTCTTTGCATAAAAGTCATTCGAAACGACACGTCTTAAGTCCCCTTACAAGCGATATAAAGTTTTATCTCTACACGTGAGACTTAAGACATAAGACGTAAGACAGCGCGCCGCTCAAAACCGTTTGTATATAAAACGTATGAAACAGAAGAGAGGCTGTGCAGCCTTAAGACATGCGCCTCATCACTGAAGGCCTGCGTCATGTCTCACGTCTCACGTTTTGTGTCTCACGTGTGTTGATCGCGCCTAAGTCTCTCTATGGTGCACATCATAAGCCTACAGGCTTTAGGGTTCGTACTTATAAAAGTCCCTTAAATCTTGAGAGCGATTTTCAGATGTCGTTTGTATTGCTATCATCTGTCAATATCGTTCTCAAGATTGATCTCAAGAGTTGAGGGACATTCATAAATACGGGCATAGATGTGATCAAAAGTGATCAGTGCCTCGTTTTTCGAAACTACAGGCTTCAATTCTACAAGTGAAATTCGATGTACGTTGCGTAGCGGGTCAAAACTCCTGGTTTTATAATGTCCAACCGTCTAGGCAATGTACATCGAATTTCACCTGTAGAATTGTAGCCTGTAGTTTCGTTGCATGGGCCACAGGTCTTGCCTACGAAACGAATGTAGACGATGTTCTGTCGGGAGCTCAACTTACAGTGGCTGCTAGCGCCTCGCTGGAATATATGATGACTATAGAGATATACGACCAACGTAAACTTTTCTTCTCAACTCGGCTTTGTTTATTTTGTTTATGAGGAATCACCGATTTTGTGACTATTTTTGTTGCCACGTGGTTCCGAATAAAGATAGTTGATGCTAGTGAAATTCTAATAATGGCTTTACCGATTTGAGGGGTTTTTATTAGGTACCATACACTAGAGGCTTCGTTTTCTTTTCGTGTGGGATACCAAGTCGTCCAACGACTCTATGAACCCTAGTGCCAGAATTTTTAACCGCCTTCTACAGGTAGGCTTCTGACATGATTGTGTAACGACCGCTGTCTAAGTGATCACAGACAGCAATCTACGGTTTAACGTGCCATCCGAAACACGAAATTATCTTACTTACGGACAATCGGGTGGTTCAGCCCGCAATGTTCTAACCAGACTGGGAACAAACTCACAAAGTGATAATGATAAATATCAACTTTGTGAGTGACCCACCGAGAATCGAACCTGGAACCTTCTGCGTCAAAGGCAGTCGCACTACCACTGCGCCACATTATCCCCCATAAGTTAAACATAATTTATTTCTGGCTTTCAAAACACACTTACAGTAAAGCCAAACTTAAATTTTAAACAATGTTGCTGATAATGTCACTCCTCGTTAACCAATCAGCGCTCCTCATTCTTTCGGCGTTCGTTTTCAAATTCAAACAATTCTGCTAAAAGTTGTTTGTCGTTTTTAATTGGAGTTTAAAAAGTGTGTTTACCCCTTTAAGGAAATGATTTAAAAGAACAAAAAAAATACTAAGAACAAACATTTGACGGATCAGCCACAACAGCCCATTGCTAGACATGGGCCCCCCCCCTAATAGGGGGTTTTGCCATACTCAATCACGCTTGGCAGGCGGATAGGCGAGCGCAATGGAAGACGTTGCTTAGGGATTATCCCCTTGATGATTATCCCTTAGACGCTTTTTACGACACCCACGGGCAGAATTACGAGTGATGCTATTCTAAGCCGCCGTGAGATGCCGGTCTCCCGTGTGATGCCGGCTTAGAATAGCATCACCCCATTTCCTACCCGTATTACAACTTCTAGGCGACAGGCTGACAACCTATCACCATAGTGATACACAAATGATCTCAAACGATCCTCTATATTTGTCAGATGTGGCGATAGCGATCGTATTTTAAGGGATAAAGGCATGATATATGCTATTCTAAGCCAGCATCACACGGAAAAGTCATATATATTTTCTCCCTTATTTTCAACATTCACTCCTAGCTTCGTCAGCAGTTGCAGACGTTAAATGTCACATACAGGGTGGTGTATTAATTTCAATCCAGTCTCCATTGTATTGGCGTAACAAATCGCCATTATCTGACGTCGTCATCTGCGTAATACAACCACCGTCTAGAAACCCTGGGGTCCTATTATTGTATCGCTCGAGTGAGTTGAGCTCAAAAGATTTTTATTGTATCATTCGGTTTTACTGCAAATGATGTCCGTCTAAGAAAGTCGGTAAGCAAAAGAATACTTTCTATCCAAGTGTCTCTTTTGCGTCTCTACTCTTGTCTTGCTAGACATCAATTTGACGAATGGCCCGATGATTACAGTTGTAAAATTTTTTAAAATCACTTGTTACTGGTTGTCTCTGATATGGTCCTCTTTAAGTAATGAATCGTAGAGAGCAACTGATCGGAAATTATTTAAAAATTTGGTTAGTGTACAATAAAGTGTCATCCATGTGTCATTAGACGTCATTACTTGTCACTTACTCACTCGTGCAAAGTCACCCAGCCGCCATGTTGGTGACGTCACGTGTCCAAACATAGGCCTCCTGAGCGCCGCCAGCCTAGCCGCCAGCGTGCTTCATTTCCGCCTGTCAGCCGGGGACACCCCGTGAATTATAATGGCTTGTGGCGTAAATAATACTAGCCGAGGGTGGTGCCAGATTAAAATAGCATCACCCCATTAGCAGCAGCGTTGTTTATGAATGTACATACATACACATATCACGCTTTTATCTCTTGCGGGATGGGCAGAGCACCAACGACAGTGAAAATGTAAAATGTTGCATTTTCGTTTCTGTTCCTTTTATTATTACTACTTTACTGACACTAGCGTTAGTCGAGTTGTTGAGCGATGTGCTACATAAAATGAAAGAAACGGACTTTATTGATCAATACAGTGTCATCACTTACTCATTACTCAATCATCCATCACTTACTAGTGCAAGTCACCCAGCCGCCATGTTGGTGACGTCACGTGTCCAAACATAGGCCTCCTGAGCGCCGCCGGCCTAGCCGCCAGCGTGCTTCATTTCCGCCTGTCAGTTGGGGACACCCCGTGAATTATAATGGCTTGTGGCGTAAATAATATTAGCTTAAGTCAGTGTGTGGTGTCGTTTTGAGGGCGGATGGAAGAACTTCTAGTGAAAGTGTCTTTACCTATACATACTAAATAGAAAATATCCTCCCCTACAAGAAAAAAGTAGAAACGAAAAACTTTATACAGGGTGTAAAACTATTAGCTGCAAATATTGTAACAGGTTAATCTGCCCATGAAACTGAATAACATTACCCAAGGAACATATGTCGAAATATGAAAAAAAATTTTGACCTCTCTTACAAAATTACCTACCGACCAAATCAAGTATGGGATGTCCAAAAATTTTTAACATATTTCGACCTATGTTTCTTAGGGAAAGTTGTTCATATCATGAACTGATTCACCCCTTATAGATGACTTTCAGCATACTTGTTGTACCTTGAAAACTCAGTTGATTTTGAAACCTAAACGTGCAAATCGAAATGTAAATTATGCTTCCTCAATTCAATATAACATACAATAAACTTTAAATGCGCAAAACCTCAGTCACCCTCAATCATCCCATGAAACTGAACAACTATCCCCAAGTAAAAGAGATCCCGGATACAAAATTACCGACCGACCAAGTTAATTTGTATTGGTAGAAGTATTTTTCTCACATTTCTACGAATGTTTCTTGGGGAAAGTTGTTTAGTTTCATGGGTTGATTGAGCGTGTCTGAGGTTTTGCGCATTTAAAGTTACACCTTGTATAATGTACCTACGATAGAAAAACGTTTCAAAAGAATAAGGCATAGAATATAGAAATAAGAAAGAAAGAAAGAAAGAAAACTATTCGTTGACATGTAGGTTTACAAGGTTAGTTCGTTAACAATAATTATACACACACAAATCACGCCTTTATCCCTCACGGGGTAGGGAGAGCGTTGACGACCGTAAAATTGATATAAAATATCTACCGAGACACGAAAACCAATATGAAAATGCATGTAGTGAGGTGTAGAGAATACATTCCCAGTCACAGAAACATAACCGTAGTTCAAATCTGTGAAACCTGTATTTTGCCACGGCATGCAACATGTCAAAAGTTGGGTTATGCCACAGTTAAGGGTCTAAACAGACGTGCTGCAATCAGACTGCAAGTAATGCGCCTTAACCTTACAGCCGCAGCAGTCCACTGCTGGATATGGGCCTTTCACACCATCATAATAACAAGTTGATTTCGAGAAAAGTTGAATTTCGTTTAAGTTGAATTTAAAAAATGTTGAAGTCTATCGTCTTGATGGTCCGAATGGCTTTCGGGGTGTTTGCCATACTCACCACGGTGGACAGGTGGATTGGTGAGCGCAATGTAATATGTTGCATTCACAGGGAACGCTGCTTTGCATCCTTTGATAAATGTCCCTTAGTGATAAGTGGTAGGTAAATAGTTTTGACGCACTACCGGTTTTCCCAGCAGACACAATTGCTGTTAACCAATATCCTATGGGGATATGACGTTTTTTTGACACAGTTTATTTATATATCGTAGGTACTTTTTTCCCGAATAATGCGTAATCTATATCACCATCCGGTTCGCCGTTCAATAGAAGACATACAAAAAGAAATGGAAAAAGCTAGTTCATTAAAGGAGGTTCTATGTATACATACAGGTCAAACTGAGTCAAAGTTATTTTGTTATGTTATATTTTGACCTTCTTTACTTTTATTCTCCCCTTCATCAAAAATGCCCCAAGGGTCAAAATTCTAGGAAGCCGTAGTCACATTTTTGCCTTTCCTTTAAATCAGATTCTTAAAAAAACCAAGAATCCGGCGTTGTTTTTTTTAGAACCCTTTTAACACAGATGGGCCGTTTCATAATTAACTCTTGTTAATTTTGGACCCGACTGATTGTTATTGAAGGCAGATTCCTGTATTATACATATTATTTATTTAGTATTTAAATTAAAATACACACTTAACTTAATTAGGGCGCAATAAGGGCTACGACACAGAACACGGAAATATATAACAAACGCACACACATACACAAATCATGCCTATATCCTTCGGGGGGTAGGCAGAGCGTTAACGACAGTAAAATAACGGTCGGTCTGATAAATGTTTAACGGTCGTTTCAGATAAGTCCTGTATCACAATGGTGACAAGTTGTCAGCCTGAACTATAGAACTGTCATTCAAATTGTTGCAATTGGGGCGCGAAGTTGTTCCAAGGAGAACGAATCGGAATGGATCTACCCGGTACTAGCCGTTGATATCCAAAAACGGGCAGCAATGAAATATCTCTACATAGCATAGCTCATTCTCAAGATAAAGTAAAAGATAAGATAAGATATTATATATAGTAAAGAGAAAAAGTTTTATTCCACATCTGTATGTATGCTTACACAACGGATTTCAATGCAGTTTTTTTCAAAAGATAGAATGATTCAAGTGGAAGGTTTAAGTATAATAGTATTGTATATAATTATATGCCTAAAAAGTAAATATTTCGCTAAACACGTAATAGGTCCCCATCCTGGTTGTGTAGCGGGACTCTCAATTTTCACACTTCCGTCATTCTAGAGTGGCATTTTTATATTTTTTTTCTTTGTTCTCTGCATTTCCAACGAATTGGTTGCTAATGAGAGGGAAGGGTTGCTACTAATTAGAAAATCCAGTCATTACCAACGTTGATTCGAAACGTGATGGGCACTAATTAAGAAGCCTCATTTTGTTTAGCCTTTTTTTGTTTTCTTTTTTTTTGTAACGGGTAATGGAAAAAACCTTTTGATATTGTGTTTTTTTTCTTTAATTACAATTATTTAGGGACAATATAGGCATAATCCGTAATTTAATTACATGTTTTATGAACTAATTAAAAGTAAACTTACATACATACATACAAAAATCACGCCTTTGTCCCTTACGGGGTAGGCAGAGCGTTAACGATCGTAAAATTACGGTCGTCATAGCCACGTCTGACAAGTATTGAGGGCCCTTTTAG
This sequence comes from Keiferia lycopersicella, assembly GCA_029255805.1. Lineage (NCBI taxonomy): Eukaryota > Metazoa > Arthropoda > Insecta > Lepidoptera > Gelechiidae > Keiferia > Keiferia lycopersicella. The sequence goes on along the minus strand of JARACZ010000004.1, from coordinate 11,394,947 downwards.
ATGATTCATGTATCACTGTAGTGACAGGTTGTCAGCCTGTCGTCTAAAATTGTAACACACATGAAACCCTCGAGTCCCATAGTTGCCTTTTACAACACCCGCAAAAGTAAACTTTATTAATATAATATCTTTAGCTAACCTTAAAAGCTAGCACAGACAGTGATCTGAATTAAGTATTTTTCATATTTTGACCTATGTTCCTTGGGGAAAGTTGGTAAGTTTCATTGGAAAATTTACCCCTCCAAATATTGGCAGCTAATATTTTTACACCTTTTACACTGAGTTGAAAATTATGTAAGTAAGTGTGCTAGATACTAGGTGGTTTCATACTTTCACAAGTGATTATACATACATCATTCTTTCACCCTCTTTTTGTAACCTGTTCCTGGGGGAAATTCGTCTTTATTTTTGTATTATAAATTAAATTTAGTTTGTTTTTCATGTACAGAGTGTAAGAAAATAGCTGTTAATATTTTAAGGGGTGAACCAGCCCATGAAACTGAACAACTTTCCCCAAGGAACGTAGGTCGAAATATAAAAAAAAGTTTGGGACTGCCCCCATACAAAATTACCAACCGACCCAAGTCAATTTGTATGAGAGGTCCAAAAAATTTTCACATATTTTGACCTATATTTCTTGGGGAAAGTTGTCCAGTTTCATAGGCTGGTTCACCCCTTAAAATATTAACACTGTTTTACACCCTGTACATGAAAAACAAACTAAATTAAATCTTTAATAATAAAGACGAATTTCCCCTAGGAACAGGTTGCAAAAAGAGGTTGAAAGAATGATGTATGTATGTAACTATATTTGCATCTAATATTTTTAGACCTTATATTTTGTCTTTTTTTTTACCTTGTTTTCTTCAAGACTGACAAAGTTCCCAGAAGACGTATCAACCCATTCTGCTTCTCAACGCTTGTGCAAGTTCATTGCCCTTTACTCATTAGTATTCAGGAGTTAGTTCTAAGTTTGTTCACCAGCTTGATACTCTGCATTAAGTGTGTGGGTTTGTATGGATCCGAGGACTAGTGTAGTGTCACAGTAGACGATTGTCCGTAAGTAAGATGGTTCCGTGTTTCGGATGGCACGTTAAGCCGTAGGTCCCGGTTGTTGGTTTAAGATCACTTAGACGGCGGTCGTTACACAACCATGTCAGAAGCCTGCTACTTGTAGAAGGCGGTTGAAAAATTCTGACACTAGGGTTCATCGGGTCGTTGGACGACTCGGTGTCCCACACGAAAAGTGAGAGAGAACAGTAGACAATAAAGTAAGACGACCAATGGCGGCCGTTGTGGCGCAGTGGTAGTGCGACTGTCTGCGGGGCAAAGGTTCCTGGTTCGATTCTCGGCAGGTTACAAGGGTTTGTATGTCTTTTAGATTGGAATCCAGACATTTTTTTTGTTTTGCTGTAATATTAGGAAAAAATGGCTGCACTTTATTTTTGATGTCACTTTGATGTTAAGCTTGCTTTACGTAGCAATTACATGCAATTCACCCATTTCAGTAACGTGGGCTTCTTTCGTCAGTATAGAACCAGTAATCTTCATCATCACGTCAGCCTATAGCTGTCAACTGCCGGACGCAGGCCTCCCCAGAACGCGATTTCCCATTTTGTCATCCAGTCGATACCAACCACTCTCTATAAGTCATCGGTTTTATAAATCGGGATGGCGACCAACGCTACGCTTGCTGAGGTATGGCCTCCACTTGAGAACCCGCTTTTTGCACCGTCTATCGGTTCTACGACAGATTTCGCCAGTCCTCTGCCACATCTTTTTTAATTTTTTTTTTTGTAGCCTATAAAGTGTCCTACTGCAGGGCAAAGGCCTCTTTTTCGCCAGGTTTCTCGCTCATGAGCCTCTGATGTCCATTGCTCGCAAAAACTGACAATTTCGTCCCGCCATCCTGTGCGTGGTCTACCTCGCCGTCGGCGACCATCTTCCGGGATCCATTCTGTGGCCATCCTGGCCCATCTTTCAGGATCCATGCAGATGACATGTCCTGTCCAGTCCCATTTTAGCTTTTCGGTTTTTCGGGTGACGTCTGCTATGCCTGTTCGGGTGCTTAATCTTTTTTGATACCGTTCTCTACCTACTGTGGCAGAAGCACCAGTATCATTATTGCAGCCAAGAGACGTCCTGGCAACGAACGAGTTTAGATACCAGGGATCATGATAACAAGACGGTGGCATTACTGCTGTTTAGTTTGCCAATTATAATGTTTGACTATACACGGTGGAAGGAATATTTGCATACTGGTAGGTAATAGTTTCATGAACACATACACAAATCATGCATATATCCCTGGCGGAGAAGGCAGAGTGTTAACGACAGTAAAATCACGGTCTTCACGCTACGTCTGACAAATGTTTGAAGGTCGTTTCAGATAAGTCGTGTGTCACTATAGTGATAACTTGTCAGCCTGTCGCCTAAAATTGCAGTACACATGAAACCCTCAAATCCCTTAGTCGGCTTCTACGACAGCCACGCGAAAGAAAAGGGGCGATGCCATTCTAAGCCGGCATCACATGGCAACAAGGTTTCATGAACAAACGAAGGTTTTAGGAATACATGTCAGGAAAAAATAAATAAATCTCACGATCAGCTTACTGCCTTTGCTTTGGGAAGTAAAAAAATGTCATGTTTCCTGAAACATGTTTGTAGGAGAATGTTCTTTGAATGCACGCACACTATCAGTATGGGAGTATTTGCATGGTCGTCCCTAACATCCCGTAGATATATTCACAATGGAAGCGATTTCAAGCAAGTTTTAAGATTTTCCGGACAGCAATAAGCGGAATTTGGACCTCGTGTAGTAGGTACACAGCAACATTTTTAATCAAATATATATTCAGATGCATGTTTCTAAGACTGGGGCGGCGGTGGCGCGATGTTTTGCGTATATAAGAAACTGATCGAAATATGAGAAAATTTTTTGGACCTCCCATAGACATTGACTAGGTCGAGTGGCAATTTTGTATTGGCAGTCTAAATTTTTTTCAAATTCGACCTGTGTTTCTTGGGGAAAGTTGTTCAGTTTCATGGGTTGGTTCATCCCTTGAAATATTTGCAGTAAATTTTTGTACACACACAAAATAAATCAGATTTTTCCTGACAGGTAATATTTTATTATTAAAAAACCAACTTAAATTATTTACTAGAGTTACATTTCTGACTTTAATATAAGCTGAATAAATCGACCTGCTAAAGTTTTATAAGTACCTACACAAAATCATACAGAGAGAATGCAAGTTTAGCGCCAGACAGTAAATACAAAGTTTATACCAAAGATCGTTGATTACTGTGGTAGCTTAGACTTAGGATTTAGGAAGATGAGACACTGGAAATTCTTCGCACTTCAGTATTTTTTTTTATTTCACCAGAGTTCTTTAAAAGGTCGATCATTCGAAAAGGTAGTTTAAAAATTTAAAATAAATATTGTTCTTTTATGACAAATTGTATTTATTTAGATAGCCATATTTGTCGCGAATATGACTGCAATAAAATCTCCAAGATCTACTGAGTAGTTTAACAGGAGTGTAAAAGAAAGGCCTACGTGGCCGGAAAATTCCTCAAGAATAGAATATCAAACATAATTTTTTATCGAGAAGGTATTTTCCCTCAATAATGACACAGATTGGAAGCTAGTACTGCCTTCGTCTTGAGATTTATCCTTGGACTACTTAAAACGAAACTCCTTGTATTGTGTGTATGTAATGATGACAATCTCTCCGACCGATTCCGGCCATGGCGACCACTTCGACTCCTAATCAGATCAGCGCTGATGGGCCCGGAGATGGCTATTGTAGTTAATTTTGGCAGTAAACTCCCGTGCACAGTGTGGACACGTGAGTTTGCCATTTGTGTGTATGTATGTAATACTTGTAGACTCTTCTTGGCTTCACTTCGTCAGTTTCAAGCGCTTTGTCTTCATATATTATTTACTCTTTTTTCTTACTCTGAATAGTACACGGAGTGAACTTATGGTTAGACGGTTAGTTTGAGTTCAAAGCACTAACTATGGTAAATTACGTTACTATTTCACAATTAACCAGTTGACACTAACAATATTACAGCGAAGAAAACAATGAAACTTCAGTAATTTGTTTAGAAATATAATTATAAAGTTTTCTGATGAAATATTCATAGTCTCTACGTCAAAATGTAATTATAATTATGCGTACTTACTTACCTGTGAAATAAGTTGACGAAGTTGAAAGTCAAGTTTGATTTTATTTTACTTTTGACCTTGACAGCGTTTTTCCACTTATCCGGTCCAGCTGCCAGATATCGGAAGTAGCCTTCCGATAATATTCAAATGCCGGATGACACTTTTCCACCTATCCGGTAAAAGAAGGACAGTAGAATGACGTCACGGTAGAGTTCAAAGAGTACCTTTTATATGCATACTTTTTGTACGTCTGTCACTTAGGCCCGTCAGAATCCAAATTTCGGTTTGGAAAATTCCTCGATCGATAAATGCCCGATGCCGGAAGAGTGGAAAAGCATGTTTAGTAGTGTAATAGGTCTCTAAATCGGATCGGAAATTGACGGACCGGCAAATGACGGATGCCGGATAAGTGGAGAAAGGTCCTTACAATTTATTTTAAGTGCGCAAATAGAATTATTTTCAGGCATACCGTTTCAATATTTAACACTATTGATTTAGAAAAGAAATATAACTTGCAATTTCTGAAATGGATACTTTTATGTAAAGTTTTTTCGTGTGCTCAAAGTTTGAATCTCAATATTTTGATGCTTTTAAAAAGTTATATATAGTGATATTTGCAGAATTATAACAATTCATCATCATCATTGGCCTCACACGTCTGTGACAGACGATTTAATCAGTGTCTGAGGAAAGCCTTTTCGTGGCTATATAAGCCAATGCGGGAGCGGCATGACTTTCCGCACGCTCTACAAGTGAAGGTGGTATTATAGACTGGAACATGCATGTTTAGGTGTCGTTTTTGCCTTTTGTTGGCGAGACCAGAGAACTAGGCGTCGTCGTGAGACTTACGCCCATCATATACACGCTTTCGCCATTCGTCCCTATCCTCAGCAAGCTTCTCCCGGCTTTGATGGTCGATGTCAAACGCAGCCATATCCCGCTTGGCGCAATCTTTGAAACGCAGCATGGGTCTTCCAACCCCTCTTTTGGCGTTAGCTACGGCAGCAAGCAGGACACGCCGCGGTAACAATTATGAGGTACGTAAATCACTTTTCTAATCAACTTATGTTTCTTGGGGAAAGTTGTTCAATTGCATGGGCTGGTTCACCTCCTAAAATATTTGCAGCTATGATTTTTACACCTTGTATTTATTTGGCGGTTGACTGTCCATAATTTTTCGCTGACAATTAAAAAAAAAATAAGTAGGATATAATTCTTTCCATAATGAGTCATACTTGTTCGTTTTTTTTGTTCGTAATTTTTTACTTTGTACCAAGCGAAGAGCCAACCATAATAACACGAAATGGAATGTTCAATGCTGTCACCATTCGCCGCCATTTTTATTTCGTCTGTAAAGCTTATTCGTTAGCTATAACTGCACAACTGCAGTCGTTGCAGTTGCATTGCCAGCAAGATTGCAGGCGACCAGTTTATGCGGTTACTGACGTCTGATGCAGCGGGAGAGGATCACCCCACTTTATTGTTTGTTACTTTCGTCCGCCGTGTGATGCCGGCTTAGTATGGCATCACCCCATTTCTTTCCCGTGGGTGTCGTAGAAACCTACTAAGGGATTAGAGGGTTTCATGTGTATTGCAATTTTAGGCGACAGGCTGACAACCTGTCACTATAGTAATTCACGGCTTATCTAAAATGACCCTCAAACATTTGTCAGACGTGGCGATAACGACCGTAACGCTCTGCCTACCCCGCCAGGGATTTAGGCGTGATAATTATGTGTATGTATGTAATTTCGTCTTTATGAACATTTGTAATACATCATCATCCTCGTCATCATCGTCATCATCATAATAATCAATAAGACGTGCATTTTTGGGCAAAGGCCTTCCCCAGGCGTCCATGAGCAGTATTCCTGCAACTCTTAGATATTCAGGGTGTAAAAAAATTGCTGCAAATATTTTAACGGGTGAATCAGACCATGAAACTGAACAACTTTCCCCAAGGAACATAGGTCGAAATATGAAAAAAAAATTGGGCCTAAAAAAATACTGACTGACCAAGTCAAATTGTATGGTAGGTTTTTTCGTATTTAGACCTATGTTTCTTGGGGAAAGTCGTTCAGTTTCGTGGGCTGATTCACCCCTATATTTGCAGCTAATATTATTACACCTTATAATGTTATCCTCGACCCAACTACAAAGTCGTCTTATTGAGTTTTTGCAGAACCGTCCCTCTAGAACTTCCTAACCCCATCAATTTGATTGTACGACCCTTTTTTAGGTTCAGTTAAACTTTTAAAACTATTTCAATATTACATACTCGTACAATCCATATAACTACGAATTATAACCTACAATTGAGTACAGAAAATTCACAGTTCTATGAAGTTTGTATTCATGGTACAGTACTTAAATGTGACTATATAGAAACCACAACACAAACATTGGTGGAAATGAAGCTGAGACGTAAACTGTTTATGATATATCCCCGGATAGTGCTGTTTTACTACTTATCGATAGACCGTTGATTGCTAAGCTGGAACTATCGATAGTAAACTTGATGTTAAGGAGTGTAAGTGGGAAGTTTTGTTCTTATCTGTTTATCTCTCTACAGTCTCTCTCGGTTAGTGTGGGACACCGAGTCGTTCAAAGACCCAAACAACCTAAGTAAAATAGGAGTTTAGCTATGTTTGCAAAAATTTTGTTTTAAGAAGAATATGACACAATTAAATAAAGATTTTACTGATGATAGCTGGCTGATGGAGATGAATGGAAGAACAAAATATATTATGACTACATCAACCCTGAATCGGGATAAAAAAAATGTTTAAAATTTTTGTACTTAAATGTACCTCGTATAGCTGAAGTTTACCAACTACGCCGGTGGAATTCGCTAAAGTAGTCTGAACACGCAAAAAGGCACCATGGCTATTTGGCAAATCACACTGGTTGGTGAAAAGAGCAAGTTGGCTTACTGCTCGTACTCCATATTATGTATCACTGTAGTGACGCAGGTTTTTAGCCTTTGGTTTTCAAATCGTCATTTTAATACTGAAACTTTCGAATAAGTTTTGTTCACTTTTATGAAACGGCATTCACACTTTTTTAAAATTATTTATCGACATAAAAATTATCGATAGTTTCGCATCACTACGTAATTCCCGGGATCCCTCCAACATGTCTCCGTTATATTTGCGACCGTTTATTTATTGCTCGATACAATGTATTGTATTGTATTGTTGATCTTCAGAATCGTTTTGGCCAAATTAGAAGCAGAGATTGAGGTTTTATTTGTACCAGAATATTGAGATTGAGATATGCTCATTGGTGGTTATCTTAGTTAATTCTTGATATAAATAGCTACTAGTTTATTGCATGATATCGTTGCTAATTTAAGAGGTCAACCTATACTGGATAGTCGTAGTAATTGTATGAAATGCCAGTGTAAGCTCATCCATTATCGTGGTTTAATGCAATGTGTTTTTTCAATCTACCGTTTCCATGCTTTTAATCAAGCAAAACATTTATGACGTCATGTTACAAACCTTTTCAAGACAGGTTTTTGAGGGGTTAACCAGTGAAAGAAATTAATATTTTAGAAATCTTGAATTTAAATTGACGCTTACAAAGTTGAGGTAAAGTACGCAGGCCATCGAATGCGAGTGCAAAAACGCGTGCCAGAAAAACGACCCAAAAAGTCACCACATACAGGGTGTAAGGGACGGTGTAACGAAAACTTTGCAGGCGTGATCAGACCATGAAACTGAACAACTTTTTCTATGGCGGCTTTATTGGGAAACGAAAAAAAAATGATCGAGTTTCCTACGAAGTCACTCAGCTGATCGGGAATTTTGTATGGTAGGTCGAAAAAATTTTTTCATTTCCCAGCATAGCTATGGAAAAAGTTGTTCAGTTTCATGGTCTGATCACGCCTGCAAAGTTTTCGTTACACCGTCCCTTACACACTGGTTTCATGTGTATTACAACTTTTAGGCAACAGGCTGACAACCTGTCAGTATAGTGATGCACGAATTATCTGAAACGGCCCTCAATATTTGTCAGACGAAGCATTAGCGACTTTTGCAGCCGTTAACGTTCTGCCTACCCCGCAAGGGATAAAGGCGTGATATGTGTGTCTCTTACACCCTGTATATTTCTGCATTCACTTTTTGCACCCCAATCCCAACACGTCCGAAAGCCGGCGAGACCAAATTAACAATGTCCCGGCGAAATCGGCGGACGTGGACAAATGGTCCACCTTGCCGCACTTGGTCCCCGGTGATCAATCAGGACAATTGACCGCGCCACGCAGACGACAAACGAAAGTAACAACGACAAGTGAATAATTGTGTTGTTTTATTTTTTCGTGGCACGTAACAACCGAGTATTGCAGGATTAAGAACATACATACATACCTATATAACTCTTTTATACCTTGCGGGGTAAGACTACGGTCGCTATCGCCACGTCTGACATTTTTGAGGATTGTTTTCCCTAGGTGGTTTCAGAAAACATACATATATCACGCCTTTATCCCTTGCGGGGTAGGCAGAGCGTTAAGGGCCGTAAGAATACGGCCACTATCGCCACGTCTGACATTTTTGAGGATTGTTTCCTAAGGTTGTTTCAGAAAACATGTGTATCACTATAGTGACAGGTTGTCAGCCTGTCGCCTAAAAATTGTAATACACCAACACTCTCGAGTCCCTTAGTCGCCTCTTACGACACCCGCGGGAAGGATGTGGGGTGATGCTATTTCAGAAAACATGTGTATCACTAAAGTGATATAGCCAGCCTGTCGCCTAAAAATTGTAATACACCAATACTCTCGAGTCCCTTAGTCGCTTCTTACGACACCCGCGGGAAAGATGTGGAGTGATGCTATTTTAAGCCGGCATCACACACGGCATTCTATACCTAAGTATTAGGAACACTGACCTGAAATTAGCTTTGGACTGGTCGTTGCTACAATATTGTTGTAGCACTAATTGAAAACCGCCATTTTGGCGCTGGCAGTCAAGAAAAGCAAATACTAAAGTACCCGGAACTAAATTAAAGTCGCCATTGTGACGGTGGCAGTTAACGAAAGCGCTCTGTCAAGCAGCAGAAAGTAGATCGGTTTTAGTATGGGGATTGACATATCTAGTATGGATCTGACAGACCGCTGCGGTGTTTTAGCGCTCCGTCGTGCGTCAAGTGTGCGATAGAAAACCAATTGCTCTGGGAGTTATACTCAATAGTTCCAGGAACTACCGTAGATTTAACTTGATATATCCAGTATTATTTTCCTCGTATGCGGATAAGATTAGACATCAGCTTCGTGTGGTCAGACGGACAGGAAATGCGATCGTTTATTGGCTACTTCCTTTGTTGGAGAGAGCTGGAGCTGAACAAATTGTAGAATACGGAGTAATATCTTGGAATAGGATTAACTTTCGTATCGTACTATTGTTGTCGGGATATGTTTAGGTCATTGGTAGTCTAGTAAATTTAACTTTACACATACATACACACGTACACATTTATCACGCCTATATCCCTTGAGGGGTAGGCAGAGCGTTAACGGCCACAAGAATACGGTCGCTATCACCACGTCTGACATTATTAAGGATTGTTTTTCAAGGAGTGACGTTTCTAGTATGGATCTGACAGGCCGCTGGCGATGTTTAAGCGCTCCTTCGTGCGTTAAGTATGCGATCTGCTGAGCTGGACCTCGGAGCCGCGACCTCACAGCTTGTCATTTGCCTGTTAAATAGAGCAACATGGTGCCTTACATGTGTGAAAACCTTAAAGGTTCTTTGGAAGTCGACACCTGGATAAAGGAGAAAATCTGTTCTCATACTATTGTTCGGCGTGACTAAGCCATTATGTTTTGTAAACTTTTATTTCTACTGCGTTAATAATACAAGGTACATAGACAATGGATGGTACACCAAAAACTTCGACAGACCACTATCATTCTCCTTGCCTCTGTCGGGGTCGGCTACCTAACCTAGAAGATTTGACGTGGAACCATTTTTTTACACAGAGCAACTGCCATGTGACCTCTGCAACCCAAAGGCTAACCTGACCCCTGACCGGAATCCTCAAATTTAATTTGAGTTTGAGTTTCATCACGATGTTTTTCATTCATCGTATGAGCAGTCGGTAAATTGGACGTGAGTTCAGGTCTCACGTTTGTAAGACCGGTGTCCTAACCACTTGGCCACCGCCGCTCCTTTTATGGTCTGATCATGCAGAATTTAAGCATCACGAGACTTGGATTAGAAATAAGCCTGTTTTGTTTAATAATAATAAATTATTGGTGTGCAACAATGCGGTTATTTTCGACCGCATTGTTGTGACAATATTAATATCCGTCATGTAGGTTTAGTCAAAGGTTTAGTCGGATCAGTGACCAGTATCGCCAGAGCTCTATTATGACAATGTTGTAATTATATTCAAACACACAATTAATAATGAAATAAAACGTGCCATGCGATGTAGGTTTAGAATTACCACATTTTCCAGAGGGTGTCTTAAAAGACGTCGTATCTAGCTATTAAAACTTAAGGCAACAAGATGACAACCTGTCACAACAGTTACACATATCATCTGAAAGGGGCATCAATATTTGTTAGACGTAGCGATAGCGATCGTATTTTTATATCCGATTACACTCTGCCGCAAGAGCGTTTTATATGTGTAATAATGAAATATACAAAATATTTAGGTGGATTTTTCTGTTCTGCAAGGCATCACATTTGCTGTACTACTATAATAGCCACAATTGTCCACTGCTGGACAAGAGCTGCCCCAATTGGCCGACAGGGGTACTTGCCATACCATGCTTGGCAGGCAGATTGGCGAGCCTAATGCAAGGTGTTAGGCTTAGAAACCCTTTAGTCACCTTTTACGACACCCGTGTGCAGGAATGCCAGCCAGCATCACACGGTCAATCCAGTTTACCGTACGATCTTCTATCACTACGTAGTATAAAGCAAAGTCGCTTTTCGCGTTTGTATGTTTGCTTAAATCTTTAAAACTACGCAATAGATTTTGATGCAGGTTCTTTTATTAGTTAGAGTGATTCAAGCGGATGGAAGGTTTTCATGTATAATACTTGCCGCAAAAATTCCTTATTCCCACGAGAAAATAAGTTGCCGCTAGTTTATTATATTTAGGACAAAAGTTTTAGTTAAATCTATCTCGTAAATAACCTTTTTGTCTGGCTTCAAAAAAGGAGGTTTTTTCAGAAATCCACATCAAATTGCACCGAATGGATTCTCGCGTGTGCTCAAAAGGGGGATGCACCTGTCATCAATTCCAAAGCGCTCGTTCGACGGCAGCGCAAACACTGCCCGCTGGAAAAATCTATCAAATCAGCCTCAGCGAATTGGTGAGAGAAAAATATAAGGTGAAAGTTTTTGTGGGAATTGTCCAAAATATATAGCAAAAGAAAACTGGCGGATACTCCACTGACAAGGGCGATGCCCTTAAATAAATAATGATGGTGTCCACCAGATAGTTTTTTGATCACTTAGCTTTAATCAAACACTATACTTATTGATATTAACTTTTTCTTCAAAATACATATATCACGCCTTTAACCCTTGCGGGGTAGGCAGAGCGTTAACGGACGTAACAATACGGCCGCTTTCGCCATTTTTGACATTTTTGAGGATGGTTTTCCAAGATTGTCAGAAAACAAACAATACTAACAAAATCAAATTTTAAAAAGTCCATACAAACGAAACAAGTGGAAAAAATCAATCGGAGTCAAAAGTCGGATAGGATCCCATCTGGTGGCGTGAATATTGTAGTGACTTTGTAATAAAAAGTCCATAGGTACGAAAATATTAACGGCAAATTAAAAATTTTCCTTAAGGAACATAAGTCAAATATGAAAGAGAATTTTGGATCCCCTTTACATTGACTAGGTCGGCTGGTAATGTTGTAGGCGAGGTTCAAAAGTTTTTACGCACGAGCAATTTTATTTTTTCGCTTGTAGTATATTACGCCCTTTAGTTCCTTGTCAACATTTGCCGGGGTCTCCAGGGCAGTGAATCGATTTCTTAATTCGAGCTGGAATTTGCCAAAGTGGAATTCACAGGGGGAAGCTGCTGCCTATTGGTTATATATACAATATACATATATCACGCCTTCATCCCTTGACTGTAAGAATACAGGTCGCTATCGCCACGTCTGACATTTTTGAGGATTGTTTACCAAGGTTGTAAGCCGAAAACATGTGTATCACTATAGTGCCAAGTTGTCAGCCTGTCGCCTAAAAATTGTAATACACCAATACCTACTCTCGAGTCCCTTAGTTGCCTCTTATGACACCCGCGGGAAGGATGTGGCACTCCACATGCTACTCGAAGCCGGCATCACACGGCATTGGTTATGATTATCCCTTAGTCGGTTTTGCGATAGCCACGGGTAGAAAAGGGGTGATGCTATTCTAAGCACCACTCGGCTCAGAATGTTAGGTGATGCTATCCTAAGCCGGCACCACTGCGCTCAGAATGTTAATGGTTTCTACCTAATTATTATGAAAAAGACGAAGAGACTTTACATTTAAAATACGGAAACAATCCAACAGCGTAAACATTTGGTTCCGCGTGCTGCCACAAACACGGTCGTTCGGCTGATTCAGTTGATTTTTGCCTCCCGTTTGCTCTGCTCTCCTGGTGAATGAGCCTGGTGTTGACAGACCTACGGGTCGGGAAAATATCTAAATCAAGGCTTTTTTAAATTTAATTTAAATTTTAATTTATTTGTCAGAACAACTTACTTGCTAACAGGATACATTCCAACACACAAGTAGTCTAACAATGAAATACAATCATTAAAATTCATTAATTAATTTTAATGCAATTATCATAAAAATATAAAAGTATCTATTTTATAATTTATTTATTAAATAAATTCGATTGCCGTGTGATACCGGCTTAGAATAACACTACACCACCCCATTTTTTTTTTTATTTTAGTTTCAAGTGTATTAAAATTTTAGGTGACAGGCTGACTACCTGTCACTATAGTGATACATAGATTATTTGAAGTGACCCTCAAATATGAGTCAGACGTGACGATAATGTCCGTAATTTTACCGGTCGTTAACGCTCTGCCTACCTCCGCCAGGGATAAAGGCTTAATTTGTGTGTGTGTGTAAAATTCGATGATTGGTTTGAAGAACATACCCAACATTTAAAAACCAATATTAATTCGACTGGTATGTTTAATTCTCAAATAAGATATTGTGGTTTTGTTGATCTGTAAAAGCAATTAGCCAATTGGTGCAAAATTTGTTCAGTGAAGTATAATGAAACACCTCTATTTATTTATTTATTTATTTATTTATTTAACTGTCTATTGCACACAAGAGAAAATACAGGACAATAACATTTAGATAAAAAACACAACAGGTACTACTTATTTCTAAAAAGAAATCTCTTCCAGGAGTCCTACGGTAGAGAGATCGCATAAGGTGAGGCTGGTGATTGTGCACAATATTAATTTTAAAAACAATATTTAAAAATAATACATAATACATACACTAAAATATTAAATTTTCATAATTATACTCATATATTACATGTAATACAACTATACATATTACAGTATACATACATAAATATGACAGATACGAACTATTTTGATAGTGAAAGATAGTGCTCTTTTACTCTCTTCTTGAACACTGAGAGGGAAGGGCTGTCACGCACTGTGTGATTAAGTTCTATCTAAGAATTGTCTGATTTAGTTGTAGTAATTTAATCAAAATTGACTTTTACAGTAGATTACATACTTTTACATATTTCCGGGTGAGCCCTTGCTCCCCACCAAACAGACAGACGTAGTTTTGATGACCCCGGGGCCGATAATTTAGAGTCCAACACAAAAAAACACTTTTACAAAAAGACACCTACCTAACACATTTTTTAAATGCTCCATACTAACATGTCATACGTAACAAATGAATGACTATTGCAAAAAGTCGTCAATGTAAGTCAAATACAAATAGCTCGTTGTCAGCGAACATTGAATATGAATCGGGTTTAACCCCTCGGTCGCAATAACTCAAATTCGCCTCGTTGTTATCTGTGCCCATTCGTTATACGCCGCCGACGATATGTCGCAATTAGACGATTTCGCAAACCATTATTGGGATCGCCGTATGTGCGGCAGTTTTCTTCCCTAGAATATGGTATGTCTCATCCGCAAGTTTTTACATTAATTTTTAATGGTGGGGATGGTATGACTCATCTTCGTGTTTTGACACTGACAGGAATTAATGTATGATTTAATCAGGGACTTGTTTTATAACAAGCGCGTCAAATCTGGATTTTTAAAAATGTCAAGGATTATGCCTGACGTAAGAGTACAAATCGGGGGGCGGTGCTAAGCGCAGGTACTATATTATTATTGACGTCCGATGTGGCGCAGTGGTAGTGCGACTGCCTTTGACGCAGAAGATTCCGGCTTCGATTCTCGGTGGGTCATTCACCAAGTTGATATTAATCACTTTGTGAATTTGTTCCCAGTCTGGTTAGGACATTGCGGGCTGAACCACCCGATTGTCCGTACGTAAGATGGTTCCGTGTTTTGGATGGCACGTTAAGCCGTAGGTCCCGGTCGCTGTCTATGATCACTTAGACGGCGGTCGTTACACAACCATGTCAGAAGCCTGCTACTTGTAGAATGCGGTTGAAAGATTCTGACACTAAGGTTCACTGGGTCGTTGGAATACTCGGTATCCCACACGAAAAGAAAGACTATATTATTACAATCTTACATTTTGGTGGTGTATGAGATGAAATTGATTGTGTAAAAGACATACATACATACATAAATCACGCCTTTATCCCATGCGGGGTAGGCAGAGCGTTAACGATCGTAAACTTACCATCGTTATCGCCACGTCTGACAAGTACTGAGGGCCCTTTCAGATGATTCGTGTATCACTGTAGTGACAAAAATTGTAATACACATGAAACCCTCCAGTCCCTTAGTTGCCTTCTACAACACCCGCGGGAAGAAATGAGGTGATGCTATTCTAAGCCGGCATCACACATAAAAGACGACATGAACAAGGGCATGATAAATGAGGGCGTAAAATGAGGATTTGACTGTTGATTGAGATGAATGGAAGGAGAAAACATGTTGCGCCGACCCCAAACGAATTGGGATAAGGGCAGGCAGATGATGATGATGATTTTGAGGGTGTATGAAAGGAGAGTCGCAGCGCACCCTGGAAGCAGCTAGACCCCCGGTATCGCAGGGTCTAGACTGACTACTCCTCTTCAATATAAGGTATAAAAGTATTAGCTGCAAATATTTTAAAATGGTGAACCAGTCCATGAAACTGAACAACTTTCCTCAAGAAACATAGGTCGAAATATGAAAGAAATTATTGAACCTCTCATACAAAATGGAGCAGCTGAGCGAGTCAACTGTACGGGAGATCCAATTTCTTCTTTATATTTCGACCTGTGTTCTTTGGAGAAAGTTGTTTGGTTTCATGGGCTGATACGCTCCTTAGCATAATCGCAGCAATTTTTTTTTACAACCTGTATGTATAATGAAAAGTAACTTCACAAATTAATGAACAATGTAGCTAAATTATCTCCTTGAAGTACCTAAACGTCGAAGTGTCTGATTGAAAATACCAAGCGCCCTTCACTCGAGTGCCATACCTACAATGGCTGATCAATCTAGCCGATGATTATATCAAGTACACGGTTTGTTTGCCCGTCAAAGGGTTCTTCCGAACTAATGGACGTAGTACGGAGGGCTGCGAAGGTTTTAGGACAAATTAATTTGCCGGTTTTTGGTTGATTGGTTTCTTGTCACGCCAATCAATGTGGGGTTTCTCCGTTGCCTTGAAATTTATAGTAGTTAAATTACAAAATTGCCGTGTGATGCCGGCTTAGAATAGCATCACCCCACATCCTTCCCGCGGGTGTCGTAAGAGGCGACTAAGGGACTCGAGGGTATTGGTGTATTACAATTTTTAGGCGACAGGCTGACAACCCGTCACTATAGTGATACACATGTTTTCTGGAACAACCTTAGAAAACAATCCTCAAAAATGTCAGACGTGGCGATAGCGACCGTATTCTTACGGCCGTTAACGCTCTGCCTACCCCGCAAGGGATAAAGGCGTAATATATATAATATATAGCTACCGAAACAACCGTTTTGTACCTACTTGCAAAACCGGATCCCTAGAAAATATCATTGTTTCATGAATTATGCACTCTCTATTTAAATAATTAAAAATGTAAATCGTCTTTGTAAAATGTGTTTCATCGTCTCTTAAAAAAATACGCTGACATATCAATAATGAAAAAGTACACATTGTTTTGCACGGTTTAAATTGTGAGACTTGGATAGGTCGAATGAGCTAATTTTTAAGACTACAAAAAACTATATTATTTTGTATGAAAATTATGTAAACATTTCACTTTTTTGGAGGACGTCAAAACCAATAACTTTTATTGTCTGTTTAAAAATTCTAAGGTGGATCGCACACTTGATGCACGACGAAGCGCTAAAATACCGCAGCGTCAGATCCATACTAGAAACGTCACCTCCCATACTAAATCCACTCGACGGACCACACTGCGATAGCGCTGCGTCGACAGCGGTTGAGCGGTTAAGTATGGCGATTGACATTTCTAGTATGGATCTGATAGACTGCTGCGATATTTTTACGCTCCGTCGTACGTCGAGTGTGCGATCCGCCTAGCACTGACTATTTTGTAAAACGATGAATAGTGAAATTTCGTATTTTATTAATAACCTTGCCAAGAACCGAATTTAACTACTCTTTTCTTTTAAAAATCATCAACCGTTTCTCTCGCCTGCCAGTCTACAAGTGGAGAGAAACTTGTAGTGGCGAGGGACCAGCAAGTGTCTTCGAATTGGTTTTCACAATGGCGGAAATTAGTGGAAAAGTAAACGGACCCGATTGGGTTCCAGATGATTGTTCCACTTTGTCCTTCAATGGTTGACTTTTTTTCTATTTTGTCTTTTTATGCTGAGCTTAAAGTATCGTCAGAGTACATATAGTCAAATTGAATTCTAAGAATCTTCAAAAGTCACTTTTAAGTAATTATAAACTCAGTAGGTAGATATATATACAGAGCTCTCGCCTTAGTTGCCAATGAAAGCTAAATTTCACGTTCATTTGTTTACTGAACAACATATTATTTAAAAAGAAAAATTATTACACAAAGTTTTCAATATCAAGAATTACTAACGATTTACCGAATGCGTTATAAAGAACATAATAATACCGAAAAGTGAATATGCGGGGTGAAAATGACGGTGTAACGAAAACTTTGCATGCGTGATCAGACCATGAAACTGAACAAATGTTGGTAAACGAAAAAGTGTTTTTGAGTTTCTATACAAAACCAATCAGCTATTAGGGAATTTTGTATGGAAGAACGAATAAATTTTCACGTGTCCCAACATAGCCGCCATAGAAAAAGTTGTTCAGTTTCATGGTCTGATCGCGCCTGCAAAGTTTTCGTTACACCGGTATATGATCCTACGCAGAGGAATGCCATACGACATGATGATGATGATGAGGTTACCAACATAACAAAACTAAGGAAGATAAAATCCTGGGAATTGTGGATTACGGAACCTAATAGAATCTTCTAGTTGAAAAGGTAGTTTGAGAGCCCATTTAGAGAAAGGAGTTGTATTGAATTTCCAGTCTATTGTTACTTTATTAAAAGAATTGATTTAATGCCGTGTGATGCCAGTTTAGAATAGCATCACCCCATTTCTTCCCGCGGGTGTTGTAAAAGGCAACTAAGGGACTCAAGGATTTCATGTGTATTATAATTTTAGGCGACAGGCTGAGAACCTGTCACTACAGTGATACACGAATCATCTGAAAAGGCCCTCAATACTTGTCAGACTTGGCGATAACGACCGTAATTTTGCGATCGTTAACGCTCTGCCTACCCCGCAAGGGATAAAGGCGTGATTTGTGTATGTAAGTGTTGAATTTTATATTTGAAATTATTAACTCCATTTTTCTATTCTTTTGGTTAGTTCGCCACGCGGGAGTTCATTTGTGACTTTTGTAGTTATCCTGATAAAGATTGTCTTCTAAGACGAAAAGTGTAAGATTTTTTTTTATAATCACCTATATTTATAAAGCAAGATTTCAATAAACCTAACAGCAAAAAATCCCAAACGTTGTATAAAAAGGTAAAAAGAAAAATAAGTAACAATAATAATATCTTTACCACAGGTTCAGTATTCTTTCACTAAGCCTATTGAGCTAAAGGCACCCGAACTTTGAATACGAAAAACCATCAACTTCTACAACGATATAGCAACGTAATAAAAAGAAACGACAAGTACCTACTATCGAAGACAAAACGCCAAGAACAACAAAAACAATTTCTAAACAAAATAAACATTTCATTTTACATAACGAAAACAATGCAAGAAGCCAAGGGACAAAGGAATAGAAATGTCATAAAGCAAGCAATACGGAACGCGACATATTTTCGCTTTCCGAAAAGGATCTTTATGTGTCACACACATGTGAAGCCGTGTTCAACACAAACACATTGAACGTAAATGAGCGCCATGCCGGGATAGAGTCTGTTACAGTCTATTACATTGGCTGACAAAACTGGTGGGGGAGCGAAAAGCAAAAAACTCACAGACAACAGCAATGACATTTATCTAATTATGGGATCGCGATAAGGGCGCTACAGGGGAGGGTGCGCGGGGGACTAGTACGCAAGTACTGGAGGCTGTGCCGCAGTCAGCATCCAGCTGTTGAGTTGGCAACATTGCTCCGCGTTCGAAATTCGAATTTCGCCGCCGCGACGACGACGCGCTGCCTCGTTTCACTCCTCCGGACAAACTTTTCGGTGGCCAGTTTGTGAAACAAAAAATTTCAAACATGGAACGTGTGAACCAATTTTGAAATACGAAGTGTGAAGCCATGGAACACGACATTTTTTAATTTAGAAGTGAAATGAAAAGTGGAGATATTTGTGTGTTATGAAAAATTGGGTTTTCAATATGACCGTTCTTCTTGTTTTTGGATTATTTTTTGGTAAGTGAAATACAACTTAGTTTTAAAAGTAAAATATATGTTTAAAAGTAAAAAGTTACTAGTAAAATTTATAGCTAATAAGACACACACACACACACAAATCACGCCTTTATCCCTTACGGGGTAGGCAGAGCGTTAACGGCCGTAAGAATACGATCGCTATCGCCACGTCTGACATTTTTGAGGATTGTTTTCCGAGGTTGCATCAGAAAACATGTGTATCACTATAGTGACAGGTTGTCAGCCTGCCGTCTAAAAATTTTAATACATCAATACTCTCGAGTCCCTTAGTCGCCTCTTACGACACCCGCGGGAAGGATATGGGGAGATGCTATTCTAAGCCGGCATCACACGGCAAGCCGGCATCACACGGCAAGCCGGCATCACACGGCAATAAGTTAGCACCTAAAAACTTTTTTAAGGGAATATAAGATTTAAAACAGTTTTCATCAAAATAATTGCGTTTGCACTGCTCTCGCCTGCCAGTGACACTCTTGATCCATTTAACTGCAATCCAAAGCAGCGTCGAGCAAGAATCAACACTATTTGTACGAAATAAGGTGGAAAATCATTTAACAAATCACGTCGTGTCAGTTTGATTTACTTTGATGAATGCGATACAATTTTAAAATTGATTAAGGTTTTTTTGGATAAAATAACTTTTACGCTAATTTAAAATGATATGTTATTATATGTATTTGACATATTGCTTTAAATTTGCGTAAGCGCTTTTTAAGAAGATTTTTTTTAAGGATAATTTTTCATTGTATGTAAAGTAAAAAAATATAGTTTAGTTCAGTTTTTATACTGAATTGGGAAAATGGGGGTCGAAGTTTGAATGACGGAAAGTATATATACATGTAAAATAAGCAGGCAATTTAGCTCTTCAGGCAAGCAAGTGTACTTAAGGCAGTAAGAACGGAATGAAACTGCAATATACAGGGTGTAAGAGACGGTGTAACGAAAACTTTGCAGGCGTGATCAGACCATGAAACTGAACAACATTGGGGCTATGTTGGTAAACATAAAAAAAATTCGACCTTCCACACAAAATTCCTGATCAGCTGACTGACTTTGTATGGAAACTCGAAAAAAATTTTTCGTTTCCCAACATAGCCCCCATAGAAAAATTTGTTCAGTTTCATGGTCTGATCACGCCTGCAAAGTTTTCGTTACACCGTCTCTTACACCCTGTATACGAACGGTGCTAATCTTCAAGGCATCAGTCTCATGAGTATCTTACGACAACTCGGTAGGAGTTTCGTCCTCTATAATAAGCTTCTGAACGCTCACGAGGCAATTAAAAAAAATGTTTAGCTTTTCCTGCTTGATTTAAAACCCTCTGTGGTGTTGGCTTAGAATAGCTTCACCCCATTTCTGCCCGTGGGCGTTGTAAAAGGCGACTAAGGGATGAAACCAGGGAACGGGTAGCAGCGTGCCCTGTAAATACCTACAACATCTTGCACTGAGCTCGCCAATCCGCCTGCCAAGCGTGGTGAGTATCGCAACACCCCCAATTGGGGGAGACCCATGTCCGGCAGTGGACTGTTATGGCTGTAGTAGAGTGCCCCAACGGGAATCGAACCCGCAACTACCACTGCGCCAAATCTATACACTATCGAGAGAGACCAATAGTTTCTGTTAATAGAACGAAAAAAGCTTCAAGAATAAGAATATTTTTTTTCTAAATTCTTTAAAATAAACCAATCTGATTTAAATTCCAAAATTTCCAGAAAATTCCTGTCATTATCAATATAAATTCCGCTGTCAAAGAAATTTTTTTTAAGAAATTCCTTTAATTGAAGAAGACAGATTTTGCAAGAGTTTACATAAAACATTGTTGTTTTATAAAAGACCCTTCTCCAAGATTTTATCGGCTGGTTTGTTTTTTTACGCCTCAACAAGTCGCAAAAAGGAAAAAAGGTTTTTCGAAAAGTGAAACCTATCTCCTATAGTTCGATTTATGTTATTTGTCCTAAATACACCCAATATACAAAATTTTATGATAATCGTTGAAGCCGTTTCCAAAATCTGTATTTAAAATAAATTCTATAGGAGTATTCCCCCAAGTAAAATTGGATAAAATCTGTAGTATTTTAAAACAGGGTTTTATGACCCGTCAAGTTCCGAATTCACTACTTGCCTACGACGATGCTACGCCGCAGCAAACGTAGCGCTTAGTTTGTAAGCTCTATAATTTACATACATATATCACGAATTCATCACTTGCGGGGTAGGCAGAGCATTAACGACCACAAAAATACGGTCGTTATCACCACGACTGGCAAATATTGAGGGCCGGTTGAGATAATTTGTGTATCACAGTGCGTGACAGCCCGTCTCTTTCAATTTTCAAAAAACGAGTAAAAGAGCATTATCTTTCTCTACCAAATTAATTTATGCCCATCACGGGCTGAGCTGCAATAAGAGTGCAGGGAGATTTCCCCGGCACCATACGCTCAATGAAATCATCCGCCGAGCCTTAGTGTCCGCCGAAGTGCCTTGCACCCTCGAACCCCCGGGGCTAAGCCGCCTTGACGGGAAGCGACCTGACGGGCTCACACTTGTGCCATGGGAAAAAGGCCGGTGCCTCGTTTGGGATGCAACCTGTGTCAGCACTTTTGCCGCATCCCACCTACCGCGCTCCATCCGCGAGGACCGATCGGCAGCTGAATGGGCGGCCTCCCAAAAACGGCAAAAATACGCAAACCTCCTTGGGCAATATAATTTTTTGCCCTTCGCGGTGGAGGTGACCGGTGCCTGGGGTGCAGAGGCTCGGGCGTTCGTCACTGAATTAGGGAGGCGCATCCGCCGATCAGAACCCCGTACCGAGTCATACCTGGTGCAGCACATATCGTTAGCGATCCAACGAGGAAATGCCGCCTGCGTGTTGAACACATTTCCACCAGGCACGACCCGAGGCGGCCTTTTTGACGATTAATCTTAGTATATGTACGTAGTATTTATCAATATGTTAAATAAAACAAAAGTAAATTTATAGGTATATATATTTATGGTGTATTTATGTACGTATATAAATATAGGTATTATTATGTAGTAATTATGTAGTGTAGGTATATTATTTATATAAATAGGTATTATTGATAAAATATTTGCTTTATAAATCTCAAATCATTGACGAACCGTCGTAATCTTCGCAAGGGTGAAGGAAAATCTCAACGGAACCTACTGGATATTATAACTATATTGAAAGAAACGGAGCCCAAAGACTTGCCCACGTTTGTGGCCCAAAACCTGAACCGACTTCCACCGGTTTCGTTCGATTATATCGACGTAACTACATTTTTAAAAGATCTGGTTATCATAAAACAAGACATAAATTACATCAAGTCTACCTATACGAACGAATCAACGACAAAGGAACTACAGCGGGAAATATCATCCTTACGACAAGATTTTGTAGAAAAACTTGATCCTAATACATCATTTGTAAGCGAAGGTAGTGTAACGCTAAACTCAACGGTCGTCCAGCAAAGTCAGCGAGCATCGTCGTCCCCGCGCCCCCCGCCGCCATCTCTTAGCTACGCGGCTACGGTTGTAACGCTACCGGGCGAGGGGTCTAGCACCGGTGGCGCTGGTCACCCGGGCGCAGTAGCGCATACGAACATTGCCGCTCCCCCGCAGCTCCCCGCGACCAACGACCGTCCTACACCGACACCTACACAAACACCAATACAGCAGTGTAAACAAAGAGATAACATTGACTTACATCCCTCATCAGCTGACGACTTTATAACTGTAAACAAAAAGCAAAAGAAAACCAGGAAATCTATTAAAAATAACCTGGGTAAAGCGACTAATTCATCAAACAAAATTAAGGCAGCTCCAAAGCCTCAAAAGCTATCATATTTATACGTGACGAAATTGGACAAGTGCACAACTGCACAAGACGTAAAAGATTTCCTATTGGACTCGGGTGAAACAGCTGACGTCGAACTGTTAGTTCCATATAAAGCAACGCCTTTCGCATCATTTAAGATAACAACAACTCGAGACAAATATTCCACGTTGTGCAACGAGAACTTCTGGCCAGTCGGTATAGAGTACAGAGGCTTTAGAGAGAAGCGTAAACAAAACGAAATTACCTACCCAAAGTTAAAGTAACAAGTAGGTAGGTAATTCACAATGACAACTAAACTCAAGATGGTTACTTTTAACTGCAAATCTATTAAACGTAGCTACCTACACGTGAGAGAGCTATGTAGTGACTATGATATCATAGCTTTACAAGAATTGTGGATTTTACCAAACGACATCAGCTTCCTTGGTAAAATTCACCCTGAATTTGACTACTTCGGTGTCTCGGGGGTGGATCCTGCGGTCAAGCAGCTGAAAGGAAGACTGTACGGGGGAGTTGCTGTCCTGTGGCGTAAAACTCTGTTTCCCGATGTTATACCTATACCTAGTTGCTCGAAACGAATAGCGGCCGTGCGGTTTAAGGTGCAATATCGTAGTTTTATAGTGATGTCAATTTACATGCCTACTGAGTGCGCGGATAATCTACCATTGTTTACCGAAACTTTAGGCAAAGTGAGCGCTATTGTGGAGGATCACGATATCGAAAGTGTGTTTATGCTCGGCGACTACAACGCGGATGTAAACAGTTTGTTTGGTGAGGAACTGTCATCGTACTCCTTGGACCAGGACTGGGTATGTGCTGACTTATGTTTACTCGGTGAGGCGTCGGGCACTGTGACGTTCACGAGCGAGGCCTGGGGTACTACCAGTTGGCTCGATCACTGCCTAGTCACTTCAAGTGCGATGGATCTCGTGTGTACCGCGTATGTGATTGACGATGTTTACTGGTCGGATCATTTCCCACTGGCGTTTGAATGTGACATTAGCGTTATAAAACCTAAAACTTGTACAGTGACTAATACCGAAGTTACAAATAAAATAAAGTGGGGTATAAGGGATGAGATGCAAATAGCTCACTATTCAAAGCTGTGTAATGAATATTTAAAAAATATTAGCTTACCTGTATGTACCTGCGAGGAGTACCCGTGCAAGATCCAAAATCATTGTAAACATATTGACATCTATCACAGTGCAATTATACAATGTCTTACAAAAGCCGCGACAATTTCTTTTATCGGGAAAATGACGAGAAAAAAGAAGTCAATAGCGGGCTGGAACTTTCACGTAAAAGAGTTACACTTCAAAGCAAGGCTGTGTTACCAGGTTTGGAAACTGCACGGGTCTCCTAAACGTGGTAGTATATATGACGAAATGCTTATATCTAGAAAAACGTTTAAGAATAAACTTACCTGGTGTCAAAAAAATGAAGATCAGATAAAGATGGATATTGTTGCAAAACATAGGCAAGACAGAAATTTTTGTAAATTCTGGAAATCTACCAAAAGTTTAGATCAGAAACCCCAGCTTCCACTTAATGTAAATGGTAGTCAGGATCGTAAACAGATCGCAAATATGTTTGCTGATCAATTTAACGTTAAAGCTGAGCCTGTTAAGACAGACCCAATATGTACTGACAATGAGACGCACAAGCCGCCTGCGCAAGCGGATGCCTCGCGTGGCGTGAGTGTTGCTGGGCAATTTTCCGTCACAGCTCAGCAAGTACTGGACTGTGTCCGCAACATGAAGCGGGGGAAATCGCCTGGCCATGACCATCTTAGCGTTGAGCATGTTTTGTTTGCGGGCCCGTTGCTCTGCGAAAAACTATGCGAGCTATTTAATTCTTGCTTTAAGCATGGTTACTTGCCAGAAGCCCTTATGAAAGCAACTGTAGTACCGCTAGTGAAGAATAGGACCGGTGACGTGTCCAGCTTGTCAAACTACCGCCCTATATCCTTAGCTACTATATTTTCTAAGTTGCTAGAGCGACTTATCAATCCTAGTCTGACGTCTCACATACCGTTGCATGACGCGCAGTTTGGTTTCCGTGCTGGACTGTCCACGGATATGGCTGTGTTTGCTCTGAAAAACACGGTTAAGAGCTACCTAAAGAAGGAGACGTCAGTTTGTTCGTGCTTCCTTGACCTCAGTCGGGCTTTTGACACAATAAGTTACGACATATTGTGGAAAAAGCTCAGACAGACCAGTGTTCCGGAAAGCATAGTCAGCTTGTTGGAGTTCTGGTACGGAAACCAAACCAATGTGGTAAGGTGGGGTGACGAAACGTCGGACAGTTACCAACTGGAGTGCGGGGTTAGGCAGGGGGGGCTCACGTCGCCGACTCTGTTTAACCTATATGTGAACGGACTGATCGAGGAGCTCAGCAGCACCAAAATTGGCTGTTACGTAAATGACACACTTATTAATAATCTCAGTTACGCTGATGATATGGTGCTGCTGAGCCCGTCGATCAGAGGGCTTAGAGAACTAGTTTCAATCTGTGAAAGGTACGCTGGGGCGCATGGTCTTAGGTATAATGTCAATAAAACCGAGGTAATGATCTTTAAGTACAAAAAAGGTCCAGAGCACATTTTACCTGTACACTTATGCGGCTCTGTCCTCAGAGTCGTTACAAAGTTTAAGTACCTAGGCCATGTTGTTACAGACGCTTTAAAAGATGACGAAGACCTCGAGCGGCAGCGACGGGCACTTGCTATGCGAGGCAACATGCTGGCGAGGAGGTTTGCTCGCTGTTCGAAGGATGCAAAAGTCACATTATTTAAGGCATACTGCCAGGCGTTCTACACCTGTCACCTATGGTACTCGTTCACGCAGCGCTCCTACAACACCCTTAGAGTGCAATACAACAACGCCTTCCGGGGCATAATGAGGCTGCCGTGGCGGTGTAGCGCGTCTGGCATGTTTGCAGAACATAGAGTCAATGACTTTTACGCCGTGATGCGAAATATGAGGGCTTCCTTCGAAAAGCGAGCACGTGCGTCTCTGAATAAAATTGTAGAATCCATCTACTACAGTTTTTATATACACGATGACAATTTTAATAATATTATTTATAATTTGTATTGATTTGATTTGATTTATTTTATTTTATATGATTTTATATAATTTTTATATGATTTTTTGACTTTTTATATTTATTTTATTCTGACATTTAATTTAATTTAATTTAATCTGACTATATTTATTATGTGCCTTTGTAAACTATGGGATTATTGCCTGAAAATAAAAAGATTTTATTTTTATTTTTATTTATAAATTAGTATAGGTATATTAGTATGTTGTACACGTCAATTGCCTCACTTTATGCCATCTCACTACCCTAGGTCTGCTGGAAGAGATTTCTTTTTAGAAATAAGCTGCCCTGTTGTGTATTGTTATGTCCTTTGTGTTATATTGTGTACAACAAATATTAAATAAATAAATAAAGCAAAGTGACAGATTGTCAGCCTGTCGCCTAAAAGCTGTATTACACATGAAACCCTCGAGTCCCTTAGTCTATTACGATACCCACGGGAAAGAAATCGGGTGATGCTCTTCGAAGCCGGCAACACACGGCATTACCCTATAATTTGCTTAACGAATTTCAATACATAGTATGAAATGAAGTCACTTTTTGCGTGCTCTGTTATATTCAACGCTAACTTACGCAATGGATTTTGATGCGGTATTTTAAAGAGAACATATTGTCTTGTTCCCGCGGAAAAATCATTAGCAGCGGGTGCAATCACTGGGCATGTAACTAGTTCAGGTAAATGTAACTTATTACGTCATAACATTTAGACTAAAAAACATTAAATTAAGTACCTATTGAACAAAGAGCGATTAATTTGCTCTTCGCCCTTACAATATGGCCGACTAATGAATTATGATTAGTCGGCCATTTTGTATACCTACTTTTCATTATGCATTGCACGCGCTACTAATCATTTTCCCATGGGAATAACATATTTTACCTGCATGAGTAACAAATAAGTATAATACTGGATACAAAAATCAGTCTATGATACTGAAGAACTTTCCCCAAGGAAAATGGTCGAAGTATGTACTACCAGGTGACCAAAAATTATTTAATATTTTGAACTATGTTTTTTGGAAAAGTTGTTCAGTTTGACAGAATGGTCATTGCGTATAGAAACTCTACCGCGTAAAACTTTCATCTTGACCTTACTTTATTTGCAATAAAAATCCACTGCGTTGCTTAGAGACGCTAGCAGTGTCCATGACAGGCAGACAGGCTTAATTTTATACTGTATTGATTATCAGTGATTGCTGTTAGATGCCGGCTTAGAGTAGCATCACCCCATTCCTTTCCCGCTCGACTAAAGCACTCGAGGATTTCGTATAAGTATATTAAAAATTTAGGCTGACATCCTGTCACTACAGTGATACACGAATCATCTGAAAAGGCCCTCAATATTAGTCAGACGAGGCGATAGCGACCGTATTTTTCCGGCGTTTAACGCTCTGCCTACCCTGCAAGGGTGTATGTATATGTATATCAATGATTATGGCTCAGTACATTCTGTCAAAAACCTATATAACTTTCGAACAAAGAGCGATCAATTTGCTTTCCTCCCTACATAATGCCTGACTAATGAATTATGATTACCGGCCCTTTTCATTACAACTAATTAAAATTCTTTCGGTAAAGCGTTTTGAACACCTTTGTAAACTTTTTTCCGGAACTTTGGTTCAATGGAGTTTGAATTAGGTCGGAAACTTGAGTTGGTTAAATTTTTCCCCCTTATTGTTGTTCTCAGGTAAAAATATTTCGTAATTTTTAAATGGAAGGGACACTTTATGTTGAAAAAAAATCTATTGCTTTTAAACGTGCAATTTTTATATCACGAATGTAAAAAAAAATCTATAAGAAAAAACTAAAAATATGTCAAGGGGTAAAGCATTTACGGAAATTGAACACCTTTCCTTAAGAAATGTAAGTCAAAGTAAGTATGAAATAATAGTAATTTACACTTTGTGTTGTTTTTGTTATGGGACTCCATGTTAATTTATTAGTAAAACACTTTTTCACTAGCTCCACGTATATATATGTTTAATCTTGATTATTAAACTAACTGCAACCGGTTTCGAACATCATCTTCGGGAAAACTAGTGAAAAAGTGTTTTACTAATAAATATGAAGTAATAGTTTGAACGTGCCGTGTGATGCCGGCATAGAATAGCATCACCCCAAATCCTTCCCGCGGGTGTCGTAAGAGGCGACTAAGGGACTCGTGAGTATTAGTGTATTACAATTTTTAGGCGACAGGCTGAGAACCTGTCACTATAGTGATACATATGTTTTCTGAAACAACCTTGGAAAACAATCCTCAAAAATGTCAGACGTGGCAATAGCGACTGTATTCTTGCGGCCGTTAACGCTCTGCCTACCCCGTAAGGGATAAAGGCGTGATATGTGTATGTATGTATGTAGTTTGAACCAATTTGACTGGCGGGTTCAAATTCGGCCAAATGTTTCTTGGCGATCGTTTTTCAGTTTCAAGGGCTTATCCGCCCCTCACAATATTTGCAGATAAATGTTAGACCTTAATGTTGCAGGGTTTTGCAATTTTTATAATCAATTTTATATTTTCATCGCGTAGATAAAGGTGAATGAATTTTAATTAAAATCGTAATTTGAATTCCGTTGTTGTAAAGCTATAGAACTCCCTATGACAGCGGTAGCCAAAATGGTCGAGCTGAGACCCATTCATACCATAAAAAAAAATATTGCATAGTCTTTACTTAAAAACAGACCCATCTATAAGAAACGTACCAGTATATTAATACGTATAATTGCATTTAGAATGATGCAAACAGTAATATTACAATTTTCCGTCATTTTTTATCTCATACAAATCAATTGTCGTGTGATGCCGGCTTAGAATAGCATCAGCCCATTTCTTCCCGTGGGTGTTGTAAAAGGCAACTAAGGGACTCGAGGTGTGTATTACAATTTTAGGCGACAGACTGACAACCTGTCACTACAGTGATACACAAATCATCTGAAGCGGCACTCAATACTTGTCAGACGTGGCAATAACGACCGTAATTTTACGATCGTTAACGCTCTGCCTACCCCCCAAGGGATAAAGGTGTGATTTGTGTATGTGTATGCAATGTAAATATGTACAGGTTGCCCAAAAGAGATCACTGCGTGCCACCTTCGTGTATTATAATTTTCTGCAACTTACATAAGTTGTAGTGCAACTTACAGAATTACGATGTGTATTTTGTAGTTGTAAGCAAAAAAGTGTTCATACTCTATCAATTCAGTATTCGCTAGCGTGGGTCGCGTCCTACAGTTTGGAAAACATACATACATACATAATATATCACGCCTTTATCTCTTGCAGGGTAGGCAGAGCGTTAACGGCCAAAAGAATACGGTCGCTATCGCTACGGCTGACATTTTTAGGATTGTTTTCCAAGATTGTTTCAGAAAACGTGTGTGTCACTATAGTGACAGGTTGTCAGCCTGTCGCCTAAAAATTGTAATACACCAATACCCTCGTGTCCCTTATTCGCCTCTTACGAAACCCGCGGGAAGGATGTGGGGTGATGCTATTCTAAGCCGGCATCACACGGCAGTTTGGAAAACACTGCCTTATATTAATGGGGCGAGCTGTTTGCTCGTAAAATGCAGATTTTTATGTTGTTAATTATGAGAACCTTTCCTGGTTTGAGGTTTTAATTATGCAGGAACGTTGGAGATGATAATTTGGGGGTTTTCTTTTGGTAAATCTAATAAGGATTCAAATGGCCTTCTTAAATAAACAATTTATCATGTTTTTAAATAACACTTAATTTTTGTAAATAAATTAGTATTAAAATATGTTTCGTCGGTAATTTAGCATGAAAGTTCAATGTACATTCTTTTTACATGTTTTAAACTTAGTTTTGTTTTGTGTTTTTACTTACTTATTTTGTTTTATAATGACTTTATGTTGAGCTGAAACTTTGTAACATTCTTTTAAACATTTTTTTTTACCAAACCAACTTACTGATGTCTTTAGAGAATAGTATTTTTCAACTTCAATCGTGAAAAAAAAAATGATTTTTCATCTGAAATCACAATCCATTTCAAACTATTAACGAAAAAAAATATCATAAAAGCCTTTTTTTCATTTTAAAACTGTAAAAATAATCTTTAATAGTAATCGGTAAAGCATTATATAAATTAAATCTTTTGATTTACCTTAATTTGCTCTTACATACATTCATATATATCACGCCTTTATCCCTTGCTTGGTAGACAGAGCGGTAACGTCACGCCACGTCTGACATTTTTTGAGGATAGTTTTCCATGTGTATCACTATAGTGACAGGTTGTCAGCCTGTCGCTTAAAAATTGTAATACACCAATACTCTCGAGTCCCTTAGTCGCTTACGACACCCGCGGGAAGGATGTGGGGTGATGCTATTCTTAGCCGGCATCACACGGCGCAAAAGATAAACACGAAAGAATACAAAATTACTTCACACTTCCCCTCGGAGTTTTGATCATATTCAAATACCATTCAAGATAGGAACAGAAGTTTGACACCGCTGAACTACTTTCAGGCAAGTTTGATCAAACGCCGGGGCCGAATACTTTATGCACCAAATTCAGTCAAGAAAGACGCAGAACTGGTAGTGACGCAGAAGGTTCCGGGTTCGATTCTCGGCGGGTCACTCACAAAGTTCGTTTTATCGCTTTGTGAATTTTTTCCAAGTCTGGTTAGGATATTGCGGGCTGAATCACCCGATTGTCGGCAAGAAAGATGGTTCTGTGTTTTGGATGGCACGTTACGTAGGTCCTGCTTGCTGTCTATGATTACTTAGACGGCGATCGCTACACAACCATGCTAGAAGCCTGCTACTTGTAGAGGCGGTTAAAAGATTCTGACATTAGGGTTCATTGGGTTGTTGGACGACGAAGAGAGAGAGAGAATCAGGATAGTATATGGCGTATAATTGTGCATAAAAAAGTATTTTTAATATGATATGGGTATACAAGCACCTTTCATAGGATTCTTAAATAGAAAATAAAATAAAATAAAGTTTATTCGAAACTTACATCATACATGACATGTTTGCCTGGCCTCCAAAATAGGTTACCCTGGGCTATGGGAAGCCAGTCTTTCATCCTGGATTCTTGTGTCAGATCTATGATCATTTCACATATTCCTGTTTCAACACACACCATTCTTCTACGTAACTAATGTAGCTGTTACGGACGCATAAGGTGGCATCAACTTTGCCCTTGCCAAGCCCTATTTTTTTTTTGTTTTAATTAGCTAAATAGTTCTAAGTTCTACCGCAAGCGCCTTCAGCGCCACCGCGTCGGCTCACCGGCCGCCATTTTTTGATTTTTCTGGTTCGAGGTTCGCCGCGGGAGTGGACGCCACTTACCCTTGTAAAAATAATTGAAGTGGTAATTTGATACTTGAAGTGCCAACATAGTGAATTAATCTATTCCTAGACTGTTTCTCTTCACATCCCACGTGTTCGTTGCGCCCCTGTACCCCACAGTAACTGGTGGAAAAGCAGCCTAAATGGAGAAAGGTCCTCCAATCCGCACTAAGCGTTTCGCTTCAACTTTTATCATGCGTACGGCTACAGAGTGGAATTCCGTGCCGGCGGATCTTTTTCCGGAACAATATAACTTGGGCCTTTTTAATACAAGAGTGAATAGGCATTATCTAGGCAAGCATGTACCATCTTCGTCTGCATCTCCACTTACCACCAGGTGAGATGGCAGACAAATGCGGGCCTATTACATATATAAAAAAAGGTCAGATTATAAAGGCAGGACTGTATAAAATCCCTGTGAAGGGGAAGCCCCACCATTATGTTATTAAGGTCATCTCGTATAATGGGTATCGAAAACGTGCCTCTAAGGGCCGAAAAGCTAAGACGTGGTTTTAGGTTACGCTTTTATAAGTTTTTTATTTAGAGAAGATCGGAGTCTGTACATACATATTATGTATTTTTAAACACTTTAAGGAAAACTCCCACTCGTATTATATTGGCGATTCTGCAGGCCATATATATATTACATACTGCCGTGTGATACCGGGTTAGAATAGCATCACCCCACATCCTCTCCGCGGGTGTCGTAAGAGGCGATGAGGGACTTGAAGGTTTATTAAAACTTTTAGGCGACAGGATGACAACCTATCACTATAGTGATACACAAATGATCTCAAACGGCCCTCTATATTCGTCAGACTTGGCGATAGCGATCGTATTTATACGGCCGTTAACGCTCTGCCGACCCCGTATGGGATAAAGGCGTGATATGTGAATGTATGTGTATGTATGTATGTCACTGTATTCCTAATTCCGAAAAAGCGGCAACAAGTCTTCGAATATTCATTAACCAACTTAGTTGTTTGGCGATAGTTAATTAGTTACTAATCGTGTAACCTTCATGGTTGGTGAAACGTGCCCATTTATTTCTAAGTAAGCGTGATGGTAGTAAGTGGATGAATAATTGATTTATATTAAGCGTAAGTAAGTTAAGGAACAAATTATGTAAGAAACAAACAAATAGGTACTCTTGTAAGATTAACTGACAAACTGTTAGAAAAAGTACATACATACATATGTATCACGCCTTTATCCCTTGCGGGGTAGGCAGAACGTCAACGGCCGCAAGAATACGACCACTATCGCCACGTCTGACATTTTTGAGGATTGTTTTCTAAGGTTGTTTCAGAAAACATGTGTATCAATATAGTGACAGGTTGTTAACCTGTCGCCCAACAATTGTAATACACCAATACTCTCGAGTCCCTTAGTCGCCTCTTACGACACCCGCGGGTAGGATGTGGGGTGATGCTATTCTAAGCCGGCATCACACGGCATTATTAGAAAAAGTATTTTCCATAATCTGCTCATCTACTTACTTAGCAGTGGTTAACGCTCTGCCTACCCCACTTGGGATAAATAATGGCTTTATTGTGTGTGCATGTCTACCTAAATGCATGTATATATTAACTATCGTCAGTAATATATAATCTGTATGTACATACTACCTACTTAGCTAAATGAACGTAATAATACAGAATGACGTATTACGGGTTACGATAACTTTGCAGGCGTGATCAGAACATAAAACTGAACAACTTTTTCTATGGGGGCTATGTTGGGAGCGTGAAAATAATTTCGAGTTCCCATACAAAGTCACTCA
Organism: Keiferia lycopersicella; assembly: GCA_029255805.1. Classification (NCBI taxonomy): domain Eukaryota; kingdom Metazoa; phylum Arthropoda; class Insecta; order Lepidoptera; family Gelechiidae; genus Keiferia; species Keiferia lycopersicella. The sequence goes on along the minus strand of JARACZ010000004.1, from coordinate 11,361,662 downwards.
ACTCATTGGAAATTTTATATAGAAGGTCGAAAAATTTTTTTCGGTTCCCAACATAGCCCCCATAGAAAAAGTTGTTTAGTTTTATGGTCTGAGCACGCCTGCAAACTTTTCGTTACACCGTCCCTTACACCCTGTATAGTAATAATCTGTATGTAGATACTACCTACTTAGCCAAAGGGACATAATAATATAGTGCATGCTAAGCGTTTGAACTATTCAGTAACTTGACCCAGCCGTTTGTATTATTAGTGCGTTTGATCCTCACTCGCCTCAGGCTTTGTACACTGGACACACCGTCATCATAACCTATGTAGAATGTAGGTAGTGATTAAAAGCAATTGTAGGTATACTGGGTTATTTTTTAGTAAGTACACAAACTTTGTAGGGTGTTTCTATTCATGATTCTGAACAACTGTTACTATGGGTTCACCAGATAATCGCAAAAAAAAAAATTGTTCCATACATTTTTGCCGAGTAGGTATGAATTTTTTCATGGAAGACACAATATTTTTTTCGCGGTTTCGCAGGAGTAGAAAGACCCTACAAAGTTTGTGAACTGACTAAAAGCTAAATATTTTAAGAGGTGAACCTGTCTTTAAAACTGAATAACTTTCCCCAAGAAACATAGGCCGAAATATGACAAAAAAAAATTGTACTTCCCATACAAATTGACTTGGTCAGTTGGTAATTTTGTATGAGAGGTCCAAATTTCTTTTTCATATTTCGACCTATGTTTCTTGGGGAAAGTTTTTTAGTTTCATGAGCTAATTCATCCCTTGAAATATATGCAGCTATTTTTTTTACACCTTATATAAGAGAGCCTTTGAGTATCGGCACAGGATTAAAAAAAAGAGGTATCTAGACCTAGAGGTATCTAGGTATCTGCCGTGTGATGCCGGCTTAGCTGCCGTGTGATGCCGGCTTAGAATAGCATCACCCCACATCCTTCCCGCGGGTGTCGTAAGAGGCGACTAAGGGACTTGAGAGTTTTGGTGTATACAATTTTTTAGGCGACAGCCTGACAACCTGTCACTATAGTGATTCACATGTTTTCTGAAACAACCTTGGAAAACAATCCTCAAAAATGTCAGACGTGGCGATAGCGACCGTATTCTTACGGCCGTTAACGCTCTGCCTACCCCGCAAGGGATATAGGCGTGATATATGTATGTATGTATGTAGGTATCTAGACGGATGAAACTGTTTTCTTAAGACCAAATTTTACGCTTTCTTTTTTCGTGTGGGACAATGAATAATCCGGAGATACGAAGAACGACGAAACTATGGCACAAAGTCTACCTACGACACTTTGAAATATGTACTTAGGTATACCTGCCGTCAGTCTTGGTGGTTCAGCTTTTGACCCTACATACGAGTAGTTGACCCTCTCACCGTGATCCTACATCAAAGTTAAGTGTTTGAGCCAACAGGAAGGCGAGCCAGGGCCAGTTTATGTTTGAACTCAATTGGTGGATCGCACACTTGACGCACGACGGAGCGCTAAAATATCGCAGCGGTCTGTCAGATCTATACTAGAAACGTCACTCCCCATATTAAAACCGCACTCGATGGAGGACACTGCGATAGCGCTGTGTCAACAGCGGTTGAGCGTTTTAAGTAAGGGGAGTGACGTTTCTAGTATGGATCTGACAGACCGCTGCGGTATTTTTGCGCTCCGTCGTGCGTCAAGTGTGCGATCCGCCTTATACTCGAAACGAAACTAAGTCGTGCGTGAAGGTACCCCTGTGCTGCTATACATAGTTTGTTGTCGAAGTATATAATACAATACAATACAAATGCATTACGTATATTTGTACAAAATAAATAACACAGAAAAGTACAATAAAAGAAAATTCGGTACAATATACGCGGCGTTATTGCTGATGTAGCAATTTCTCCCAGGCAACCATACTTGAGTGTATTGATTATTCGTAATTTTGTTCTTTAAGAACGGTCAAATAGAAATATGATAATGAGCAATACAAATCAAGCTTTTTAAATAAGGTTGAGTATTGAGATTTAGATGAGTAATGCCAACAATGCTGGCAAAAGCATGAACGCCGCCATCCGACATGAACGCCATTTTGATGAGACTAAATAACGCACCCTTGTGAAATTAAAGCACTGACCCAAAATCTCCTTTTCGACAAAACTAGAGTTGAACCAATGGAATAAGTAAGCAGGTTTTGGAGTGGAGACGACGGCAAGCGTAACGTTGAAAGGCTTCAGGCCAGATAGACCGATGACTAAAAGAGAGCGGCTGGTAGCGACTGGATGGCGAAAACGGGAGATCGTGCCTTGTAGAGTACCCTAGGAAGACCTACGTCCAACAGTGGACTGCTCTTCTCTCTCTCTTTTCGTGTGGTGGTGTCCCAAGTCGTCAGAATTTTTCAACCGCCTTCTACAAGTATGGCTTCTGATATGGTTGTGTAACGACCGCCGTCTAAGTGATCGATCATAGACAGCAACCGTGACTTACGGCTTAACGTGTCATCCGAAACACGGAACCATCTTACTTACGGACAATTGGGTGGTTCAGCCCGCAATGTCCTAACGAGACTGGAAATAAATTCACAAAGTGATAAATATCATTTTTGTGAGTGACCCACCGATAAGCGAAACCGGAACATTCTGCGTCAAAGGCAGTCGCACTACCACTGCGCCACATCGGTCGTCGGTGGACTGCTATAGGCTGATGCTATGATCAAATTTTTATGCTGTAATCCCACAAAAATCCTCCAAAAATCTAAGGCGGATCGCACACTTGATGCACGACGGAGCGCTAAAATATCGCAGCGGTCTGTCAGATCCATACTAGAAACGTCACTACCCATACTAAAACCGTACTCGACGGACGACACTGCGATAGCGCTGCGTCAATAGCGGTTAAGCGGTTTTAGTATGAGGATTGACATTTATAGTATGGATCTGACAAACCGCTGTTTTAGCGCTCCGTCGAGCGTCAAGTGTGCGATTCGCATAACAGGAAGTCGGGACTATGGCTGTTTAAAAGGAGCAAATAGCGTTTGATCCCCACTTGCATCGTCTTTGATCCATCTGAACAGTTTAGGAAACTGGGTCACTATCAGTTTACCAGAAGTTTACTCTCCTACCGATAGAGAATTTAGTTTGGCAAATGTGTCAGGAGAACTACTTTAATAATAGGCATGATGACTGGCAGGGCAGGTCAAATGATACAAGTGTTTTCTGAAGCTAATGTCAAAAAATGACAAATTGACTGTCCCGATGGCGTAGCGGATAGTACCCCTGCCTTCTACGCCGAGGGTCGTGGGTTCGATCCCCACCGGACACAAATATTTGTTAAGTAAAATTTTTAAATATTTGTGTTGAGTCTGGGTGTTTTCTATGTACAATATGACAAAAAAGTATATAAGTAATAATAGTAGTAAAGCATTGTCTACCCCGCAAGGAAAAAAGGCGTTATTATTTTTTTTTTAATTTGTTTATTTCGTAAACTCAACAGCACATATTCGGTTATTACAATTTTAGCTTAAAAACTTCAATAGCCAATAACAGAGTTTAACATATTAAATAACATATTACTATGGGTAAGCAGGTGACGAAACTTACATTGTTGCTTACTGCGTGTTGTGTGTGTGTGATGTGATGAGTGTGTGTGAGTGTGTAAAGGGTGATGCTTCGCAAGATGGGTTCTACTTTTTATCAAATGAAGGGAGCTTTTTTAAAATAGACGTGATGAACTGATTACGATTTAGAAAGAAAAGGTCAGCATCGCGGAAATTCGACTCGTAAGTGTGAACGACCCTATTGATGATGGAATGACGAGCGTAATTTGTATGCGAGAACCCGGCATAGAAGGTACGCGGCCGTCGCGTCCGAGTGCTGCAGGCGCTGATACCAATCCGAGCAGTGAGATCGGGACAGTCAAAGCGTGCGGTGATAACATCAAACAAAAACTTCATGTCGGCAACAGTTCTTCTATTCTCGAGAGAGTGCATCCGAAAGTGTATGAGGCTTGCGTGATATTCTTCCCTATTTCTCTTGTATTATGTGTATGTATGTATTTGAATATTATAATTTTCTATCATATGTATGTATGTAGTATAATCACTTTATTGCACCTTAAAACTAGTACAAAAAAATAACACGCTGGAACACAAACAAGACGTACTGAACAATATTGCTGTTCACATTGTTGTATGGTCATGTTAAATGCACATGACTGTAATATCAGAGAGCTAGAACCTCATACAGCTTTTTTTTTAAATCATCCTTTGTCAGTAGCCAATGAGTACATGCAGTGAAAGACAATATTTTTTTTTGTTTCCCTGAAAGTAGTAAAAGAGAGAAGCCATAACTCGGTGCGCGCAAGTAACTGGGGCGGACGGAGCACTGCATTATTCTTACTTTCCCCACATTTTTATGTTCTCCTGGTAATTTATGTTGTTATTCATTACTTTCATGATGAACTGGGTGTTAGATGTTTCCAGGCAGTTTTGATTTTCGTCAAGATTTTTGATTGAAATCTGTTCGTTTAGTTTTTGCGGTGGATCTCGTACGAATGATGAAAAAATTCAGCATGTGAGTAATATTTTTTATTATTATATATTGTGCACTGAACTTGACAGATTATGATCCCTCAATCTGAAAAGCCAGTACTTGGTTCAGACTAGTATTGCTGTCAGTCAAAAAAATCCTGATTGGCTTTTTGACAAGTATACCAGAGTCAGCTACACTGTGCACAAGAGTGCTCTGCTAAAATTGGGTATGGTAGCCCGAGAAAGATAGGTAAGCCATGTCCAAGCGCATCAACGCCGTTCCGATTAGGAGTTGAAGTGGTCGCCGTGGCTAAAATCGGTCGGAAGAATCATCATAATAACCAGTTTCATCCTAATATCATCATCATAATCAGTTTAAAATGACATACGTAGCCATCTAGGTCATTGAAGGCCCTGCTGATACAATTTCAATGATTTTATTTCGATACGCTATACATGTTCATGTTCACCGTCTATATTATTATTCCGTGACCGAATTTTACGAGGAACGATGACTGTAAATAACTAATGTTCCGGTTCGTAGTCCGGATCACTCTCTTGTCATGTTTGTTTCCGCGACGTTTCGAACCGAACGGTGGTTCTTTGTCGGGCGGAGAGTCGTGCATGCCTATGCGTCCACACCGCGGTCGCCGCGCTTTCGGCTCAATATGATAAGTGAGTGATCCGGAACGTTTCGTTTGGATGCATTTCAGAATTCCTAAAAAAAAAAGATTGACATTACAGCTGGTAAAAAATTGTACTTATGTGACCAGAGCGTAGCAGCGCATACTATTCAATAGGATAAGACGGGTATCCTTATACTTCTTTCTAATCTCAAACTTCCTTAGCAATTTAATGGAATTTCGTGCCATCCATTATGTCTAAGTTTAGCACCAGATTTATCTACGTTAAAGTAAGGTAATGCCTAAGTATATTATTTCAGATTAAAAACGGAATGGCAAGTTTCCAAGCCGAGGTCCATTTAGGAGCGAAGATTTACGTTTTTAGGGCGTTTAAGTACTGTGGAAAAAAGATTTTTATATTCATGAAGACTTCATAATGGTCTTTACTCTTGTCAGAGCCAGATCTGCGGGTTATATTAGTCGGAGACATGATTAAACTTGAGCTTTATCAGAACTCTATAAAGTTAATGGCATGTACATATTGTACTTCGATAGAAATAACTATAGCGTCGTCCTAGGAGCGCCAGTGGCCAAGCGGCGTATTAGAACACCGGTCTTCCAGTCGTGAGACCCGAGTTCGATCCCCACCATGTACCTATTTGATTAACTCACGTACTCAAGGAAAAACATCGTGATGAAACCCATATTGAAATAAAATTTGAATTCATATCATATTTGATTTCGGAGGCCACCGACTCTCCTCAGGCAATTACACAAATGACTAAGTGAAGTCGTTCACAAACAGTGTCTTTGTATCTTCTACAATGCAGCGTTCAGCTGATTTGCTATCTAAAGGACTTCGAGACGGTCCCACTGTTTTCGCATACAAATGTAAAGTATTCTTCACTGTCAACGGGAAATGGTCTCTTCCTCAAACAATCCGTTCGGAAAAGTTAAATTGCTTTTACAATATAAACAGTTACATGGAAAATCTGATCGGTGTTCGGGAAATAGTTGGTTGAAAGGAAACTTACGGAGAGTAAGGCCTTTTTCAAACTTAACGCACAACGCAACGCTAAAATAATGGAGCGGTCTGCCAGATCCATACTAGATGTCAATCTTCGTACTAAAATCGCTCAACCGCTGTCAACCTAGCTGCGTCTAAATAGCGCATAATTTAAGGATTGAGATTTCTAGTATGGTTCTGACAGGCTGCTGCGTTATTTGAGCACTGCGTTGTGCGTCAAGTGTGATAAAGTGCACAGCTCTTCGAATACTGATAAGGTGGATATAGACTGTGAAACTGAACAATTTTCTCCTTGGAAGTTGAAAGTTGTGCAGTTGCAAGGTTCGATTACACCATAATTGTATTAGGGGGGCTGTTGTTCCTTACGGTTCTCTATCTATTTGCATAAAAATATTAGGCATAATATAGGTTGGCACAATGTACATTGAACTAAAGATACTTACGCATAAATAATAGTAGGCATAACACGTTAAGCATAATTTATTAACCTAACCTAACCTAACTTAACCTAACCCAACCTAACTTAACTTAACCTAACCTAATGTCTATAAAAATACTTACCTAACCTAGCCTAACCTAATGTCTATAAAAAATTGTTAGACATAAATAAACTGTATTATGCGAAAAAATGTTTATGACAAAGATATAAAAGGGGAAAGAGAATTATGCGAAACATGTGTTGCTAAAACATATTAGTGGAAAAAACATTATGCTAACGAAAGGGATCCCGTTCCTTACACCCGGTATAGTATGAACTGTGACGTTTCTACTATGGATCTGATAGACCGGTGTGATATTTTTGCGCTCTGTCGTGCGTCAAGTGTGCGATTCGACTATCTGATCAGATTAACATTCACCTTCATATTATGTCCGAAATCAGAACTGACATGGTTATACGTAGACTCAGTCTCACTAGCTAGAGTCTAGTGACTAGACGAAGAAATTAACTATTTAGATAGTTATTTAAATAGCCTGACATTCAAATTATTTTTTTATATTAACTCAACAGACTATAAAAAACTCTTGGTACTGAAACTTTTAATGATCTCCCTAATTAAGAAATTAGTTCAAAGAATAATAAGGAAAACTCTTACAAGAATTTTAACGATGTTTAGAAAGCATTAGTGACAGCTTTTTAATAGGTTTGTGATACTTTTTTCTGGGTTAAGTATTTTTAGCATAAAATAATGCTACATTTTATATTTTATTAATGTTCATTGGATGAGCCATTCCTAGATTGCGTAAGCAGTATCTTAAGATACTAAGACTGTCGTGTGATGCCGGCTTAGAATAGCATCACCCCACATCCTTCCCGCGGGTGTCTTTAGAGGCGACTGAGGGACTTGAGGGTTTCAGGTGTATTACAACTTTTAGGCGACAGGCTGACTACCTGTCACTATAGTGATACACAGAATTATCTTAAACGGCCCTCTATATTTGTCAGACGTGGCGACATAGACCGTGTTTTTGAGGCCGGTAGCGCTCTGCCTACCCCGTAAGGTATAAAGGCGTGACATATGTATCATAAGAAATTTTTTCGGAAATATGTTCAGGGATTTTTGCTAATAAATAAATAAATAAAATAAATATCCTGGACAATTCACACAGCGCCATCTAGCCCCAAACTAAGCAAAGCTTGTACTATGGGAACTAGATAGCTGATACTAATACATATATACTTTTTTTTTTTGTAAATAAATACATATTATACATAGAAAACACCCAGACTCAACACAAATATTTGAAAATTGACTTAACTAATATTTGTGTCCGGTGGGGATCGAACCCACGACCCTCGGCGTAGAAGGCAGGCATACTATCCGCTACGCCATCGGGACAGTCAGGGTAATAAAAATGCTACAAACCCTGGAACCTTGTAGAATAAAAGGTGTCGACGAACATAAACCTATATAAACTCTGAACGTTATTTTAAAGAAAAATAATATTATTATACCTCCACATTAGACACATACATACATATATCACGCCCTTATCCTTTGCGGTGTAGGTAGAATATTAGATATCCAGTTTCATTTAATGGAAAAGGAGGCTCATTCTTGTTCCTGAAAATTTTAATGTTTACAATCCTTTTAGCTAATTAAGAGTACTAAAGTAATACATCATGGAATAAACATGAACTTTTATACATGGAATAATCATGAGAACACAAATATATATATATATATTTTTTTTCAATTTACACTTAAAATCGGCAGTTAACCGGCTCGCATCCTAAAACTGACTTACGAGTAAGTGGACAATTGACGCATCGTTCTGGGAAGTGGACCGGGGGTCGGCGAGGGCAGTACAGTGCACCGGACTACGCCAATTGCGATCCAAATTGCAGGCGAATTTGATTGAGATCTATACAGCGTGTTCTCGTAGAAACATGAATTGGAAACATTTCTTTCCCGTGGGTGTCGTAAAAGGCGACTGAGGGACTCGAGGGTTTTAAGTGTATTGCAATTTTAGGCGACAGGCTGACAACCTGTCACTACAGTGATACACGAATTATCTGCAACGACCCTCAAGTATTGTCAGACGTGGCGATAACGACCGTAATTCTGCGATCGTTATCGCTCTGCCTACCCCGTAAGGGACAAAGGCGTGATATGTATATATATATATGAATTGGTATAATTCTCCCCAGAACAACTCCTAAGCCCAGCCTCGCCCCAAGGGCGTGATTGGGCTGGTTGTTTGATAGATAGATAGATAGATAGATAGATAGATTAAACGTTTATTGCACAATCAACAACACACATATACATTCAAAGTGGAAAGACGCACAAACAAAGAAAAATGAAAAATCTAACACAATAATAGAACGCACATGTGTGCTGCAGCGATGCAAAGGGCCAAAGCTCAGTGCAAAGAATGCCCAAAAGAGGGCAGCACTGGTTTTCAGCCATTACCCCAGAGTGAACGTTACGAGTGTCTGCTAAAACATGTGTGAGAAAGTAATGTAGTTTTATGTAAAATGAAATCGTGTTGTGTGTGTGTGTGTGTATAATATGTAAAACCAAGTTAAAAGTACCAAGAAAAAAACCAAGTTAAGTAGTTTGAACAACCAATCAATTATTTCCGGGTGAGCTTGTGCTTCCCACCAAGCCGAAAGGCGTAGATTTGATGGCCCGGGGCCAAAATTGTAGAGTCCATCACAAAACAAGGTATAAACATTTTTTTGCTACTAATGCCGATGTGTAGTGTGTAGTATCTTTACCCGTGAAATTATTTGCAAATTAATGAAAAAAAGGCGATTCAATGTTGAGTCTGTTAATTCATCAAAATCCAATCTACACAGGGCGCTTGGCAAGCGTAATTACGACGCATCACACACTTAACGCACGACGGACCGCTAAAATATCGCAGCGGTCTGTCCGATCTATATTAAAATCGTCACTCCCTATACTAAAACAGCACTCGAAGGACGACGCTGCGATAGCGCTGCGTCAACAACGATTGAGCTGCTTTAAGGATGGGGATTGACGTTTCTAGTAGGTACGCATCTGACAGAACGGAGCGATATTAGCGGTCCGTCATAGGTACTGGTCACGATCGGTATGTTATAAGATACGGTAAGAGTACTCTTATACAGTCGGTGAACGTAACTCATGACAAAACCTCGCAAGAGATAAAGGCGTGATTTGTGTGTGTGTATGTATAAAAACAGGTCAAAATAGAAACAAATAATTACAGTTGTTTTTACACCACAAATATTTACAATAAACGATCCGTAAACACCGTTTTCCATTTTCTCAGAATATTCCATTAATTCTCAACGGAAGCCTGGGGGGAATCCACTAATAAATAAAACGGAGAGGATCCGCAACTCGGTCGCTAGGACAGATATTAATGACGTCATCACACTGGACAGACAGTCAGATGGCTCAATACTAGTATATACGTTTTTTTGCGAGGAGATTTGTGATTTCTTAACATATGTATCTTATTATTTTTAACTAGCGGCCCGCCCAGCGGCTACGCCCGCCCAGCGGCTACGCCCGCCCAGCGGCTACGCCCGCTGCAATTCATTTTCCCGTGGAAATGAGACGTTTCTCTGGCAAGTAGTATACTATATATTATAAAAATCTTCCTCTTGACTCGCTGTATCTATTAAAACCTGCATCAAAATCTGTTGTGTAGTTTTGAAGATTTAAGCAAACATACATACAGACGGACGCGTAAAGCGACTTTGCTTTATACTATGTAGTGAAGCACACGCATACATTTGAAGTATTTAAACTTGGTCTAAAGGTACTTGATAAAATATTATAGCGACAGACCCGATTTAATAGCACTTTAAAAAAACTTCTTACTGTGCGAGGCCGGTTGAGAACATCACGCTATTAATTTTTCGTGAAAAGCCGATTTTTTACTACAGTCGTACAACATTTTCTAAAATGACCTTCAAAAGTTAATGGCTTTACCTACTTGTTGGCATAAGAAATAAATAGGTGGGTAGCCGCCAAATCAGATTTTATAGTATGTCTAAAAACTAAAAGCATAATGAAAATTATATTCATTTCATGAAAAATCCATAAAGAAGTTGTTTTATGATTCATAGAAACTATTTTAAGAGGTACAACGCATAAAGCAGGTCTTTAAGTGTCTTCAAATAATAAAATGAGTGTAGTAAAACAATTTTCGAGCAACAATTTCGTCTTCTAGGAATACCTTCCTATGCTTACCTATACAGGGTGTAAGGGACGGTGTAACGAAAACTTTGCAGGCGTGATCAGACCATGAAATTAAACAACTTTTTCTATGGGGGCTATGTTGGGAAACGAAAAAATTATTTCGAGTTCCCATACAAAACCAGTCAGCTGATCGGGAATTTTGTATGGAAGGTCGAAATTTTTTTTACGTTTACCAACAAAGCCCTCATAGAAAAAGCTGTTCAGTTTCATGGTCTGAGCACACCTGCAAAGTTTTCGTTACACCGTCTCTTACACGTTGTATAGCTACCTACCTATCCACAATGCCTTACGTCCCGTAGTGACGTAGAACGTAGTAAAGCGTAGAGAGGCCGACGCGAAGACAGAACGGTTGTTTGTGTTGACATTTGAAACGGTTCTACAATTTCTATGACGTCTACAACGTAATAGTGTAGCTATATAGATGTAAAAAGTCGATATTTTAGACGTAGATATATGAAGCCGTATCGCTTAGAATATCATCACCCCACTTCCTTCCCGTGGGTGTCGTAAGAGGCGACTAAGGGACTCGAGAGTATTAGTGTATTACAATTTTTAGGCGACAGGCTGACAACCTGTCACTATAGTGATATACATGTTTTCTGAAACAACCTTGGAAAACAATCCTCAAAAATGTCAAACGTGGCGACAGTGGCCGTATTTTTACGGCCGTTAACGCTCTGCCTACCCCGCAAGGGATAAAGGCGTGATATATGTATGTATGTATGTATGTATTTCTATCCGTGGATGTCGTAAAATGCGGCTAAGGAATTAATTCAGGGAACAGACAGTATTTTTCCTTGCAAATATCTACTATCTTCCACTGCTCTTGCTAATCCAACTACCAAGCGTTGTGAGTATAGCAATTGCATCCAGCAGAAGACTTTTGTGGCTGTTGAATATAATTTGTATGTTCAACTACATAGCTCCACAACATTCTAAAGTTAAACAACCCATTTCTGTGACAATGTTGAAAACAAGAATAAGCTTTTAAACACCCATACTAAAATTACGAGCAGATGGCTAACTTTCAATAGAAAATCGGCAGTTAGCTAATTGTTCTGTCTCATATTGGGCCATGATCTGATCATGTCTGCAATAGTTTTCAATGTACCGTCCCCTACACCCGGTATACAGAAGTATCTACAAGATCCCGTAACTGCAGTAGCGCAGACTAGATCTTTGTTTGTGTTGACATCTGCAACGAGACTGGATTTTCCCTGAGCATTGTCTGTTCTCTACGTACATACCTACCTACTATCACTGAGATGTATACAGATGGAGCACTTTAGACAAATAAGCCAGAATCTAGAAGCTTCTACATAAAAGCTATACATAATTAATATAACATGACATTTCTCCGAACACTGATGCGTGCAGACTATAAAACTAAACAATTTTTCACAGGGAAATATCTGATGAAACAGCATCAATACAAAATACAAAATTACAATCAGTTAACTCTACTTTGCCGTGTGATGCCGGCTTAGAATCGTATCAGCCCATTTCTTCCCGCGGGTGTCGTACGAGGCAACTAAGGGACTTGAGGCTTTGATGTGTATTACTTAAGGTTACAGGCTGACTACCTGTCACTATAGTAATACACGAATTATCTGAAAGAGCCCGTAATATTTGTCAGAATTGGTGATAGCGACGTTAACGCTCTGCCTACCCCGCACGGGAAAAAGGCGTAATGTTTGTATGTATGTTTAACTCTACTGCTTTTACTGTGATAGCATCGCCCCACTTCTTTCCTGCAGTTTTCGTATTACTTGACTAAACTTGATGACATTGACTAAGGGACAGGGAGGCTTTATGTGTACCTAATTACATCTATTAGGTGATGGACTGACATTTTTCTACAGACTGCTTTCTAAAATTACCCTCAATTATTTATTGGAAAGGTTTTCAGCGATCATTTAACGCTCTGCCTACCCCAAAAATGATATAAACCTAATGTGTGGATGTGTACGTGCTCTATTAAGAATACGTAAAAACTCTTTTAATTAAACATAAACAAGAAATCTAATTATAAGTTTCATTAAGTAAACGTACCTCCCGCACCGTACTAGCTAACAAAATGTTGAATATTCAAAAGTTTGTGAATATTCATATTGTTTTTGTTGTGTGCTAGAGGCAATAATCTTATGTTGGAGACGACAGTTTTACTGGGCAGGTTATTGTAATTACGAATTTCTTGAAAAACTATTTTTTTCACTAATAAAACTTCTAAAGAACAATATATTCAGCTTAATAACTTCTATGACAATATTCATTAACATTGCTACAGACGCTAGCTTTGCAACTTCTTAAAAGTACAACCTAGGTCTTTCTCACACTTGATGCACAACGGAGAGCTAAAATAACGCATTCGTAACGCAACAGCCTGTCAGATCAATACTGGAAACGCTAATCCCTATACTAAAACTGCTCTCGACGCAGGTCCTAACGTACGCATCGTGCATTGGACCTGTGTCAACAGGGCTACTAATTATTTAGTATGGATGTGACAGACTGCTGCGTTACGGATGCGTTATTTATGCGTTAGGTGTGAGAAAGGCCGTAACAGTATGTAGAGTCGAAACAAATATTAATTCACCTATGATCATCAATCGCCGTGTGATGCCGGCTTAGAATAGCATCACTTCCTTTCTTTCCCGTGGGTGTCGTAAGAGGCGACTGAGGGACTCGAGGATATTATGTTATGTGTAATAAAATAATGTGTATTGCATTTTTAGGCGACAGGCTGACAATCTGTAACTATAGTGATACACAACTTATCTGAAACAGCCTTCAAACATTCGTCGGACGTAATTTTACGGCCGTCAGCGCTCTGCCTACCCCGCCAGGAATAACGGCGTGATTTGTGCGTGTATAGTCATCAAAATCACATAAAAATAACACCCCATAAGCACATCTTATTCCCACGCTACTTTAATCCAAAATTTGCTTCCAATGAGCATCCTCTGTAATTCAGAGAGTGGCTCACGTACACGAGCTGAATATTTTATCAGACTGTACGTTAAAAGGTGGAGTTCCCGGGTATTAGGTATTTATTATAGGCAAAGGTGAAACACTGGGATAATAAATGGTTTATCTTATGTTAACTTTTTGTTAGAAAGCTACAAATATACAAAATAGTAAACATTTACACTGATGTAATTCTTAAAAGATGTGACAGGAGATTCAAAGAAACATTTTGGACGCCTTTTTAAGCAATAAAACTAAATTATCTAAGTGTTTATTCGTATTAGGGTGCTTATGGCGGGTGACAGGAGGAATCCAGGTGGTGTCGGGAAAAGGGTAGCTACCCGCCTGGCCGGGTGTTGTGGCCAGGGGACCGACGGGTCCACCTGGATTGGATTAGAAGTTGTATATATGCGTTGCGCGGTTAACACTTCGATACCGCGTTTCAGGCCCATTGTTCTGTCACGTGGCGCCATCTCTCCGATATGTTGAGAACTCCTGTTGCGTCTTGTATGCTTGTGAACCACTCGAGTGAGCTTCATGTTGTAGCCACCAGAGGTCGCTACAGTACTCCCCCTCAAGACCGGAGGTCGATACCGTAAGCGAGCGTAGTGGGGCTGATGACGTCATTGTAGCGTGATGATGCAGTCTGGCGTGGCGAAGCAGTGTAGGTTCCAAATGTCCACGGTGAGTCGGGATGATGAAGGAAGACCAATGAAGCTGCCGGTCCTGGTTCCAATGTCCACGGTGAGTCGGGATGATGAGGAAGACCAGTGAAGCCGCCGGTGGCTGTGACTGTGGTAGTGTTGCTGATGCCGAAGTAGTTGGCTCCATGCTGAAGTGGTTGATGCGTGGTTGAAGGCTGCGAAGTCCATTGTAGGGGTCACCAATATGGCGGGTGACAGGAAGGAATCCAGGTGGTGTCGGGAAAAGGGTAGCTACCCGCCTGGCCGGGTGTTGTGGCCAGGGGACCGACGGGTCCACCTGGATTGGATTAGAAGTTGTATATATGCGTTGCGCGGTTAACACTTCGATACCGCGTTTCAGGCCCATTGTTCTGTCACGTGGCGCCATCTCTCCGATATGTTGAGAACTCCTGTTGCGTCTTGTATGCTTGTGAACCACTCGAGTGAGCTTCATGTTGTAGCCACCAGAGGTCGCTACATGCTTTAGGGGGCTTTTTTTGACGACAGATGTAGCGCAATGGTAGTGTGACTGCCTTTGACGCAGAAGGTTCCGTATTCAATTCTCGGTGGGTCACTCACAAAGTTGATATTTATCACTTTGTGAATTTGTTCCCAGTCTGGTTAGGATATTGCGGGCTGAACCATCAGATTGTCTGTAAGTAAGATGGTTCCGTGTTTTGGATGGCACGTTAAGCCGTAGGTCGCGGTTGTTGTCAATCACTTAGGCGGCCGTCGTTACACATCCATGTCGGAAGCCTGCTACTTGTACAAGGCGGTTGAAAAATTCCGACACTAGGGTTCATCGGGTCGTTGGATGACTCGATGTCCCACATGAAAAGAAGAAGATAGGGCGCGTGGGGTTTGCAATAACGAAAGGCATTCCTTGTATTCGCAAAATTTCCTAGAAGTATAGTGAATGACCTTATTAAGGTCATTAGATTGCGCTACTCAATTTTAGGTACCGAAAGTATTGCTACAAAGAAGAAAGAAAGAAAGAAGAAAGAAAGTATTGCTATAGAAGAACAAAGGACAATAGTCCTTACGTCATGGCATTAACATGATTTTGACAGCTGCCAAATATGGTTTATTCGAGCGGAGATACTGGAACTAATTACCTGTCTAACTTTCTGAAAGCATTCACATCAAATCGCTAAGAAGAAAGTTCAACGGACTTGTTAAGTGTCAGCTTCTAGTGGAATAAATCTTCTAAAATTAAAAGTATCTACAAAAGAAAACTTGAATTTGATAAGGTGGCCTTAAAATGTTGTTCTTGACAGCCAATAAACAAGTGGTAAAGACTGCCACAAATCAATATTTTTTATGGGTAGAACATGTTTAATTAATTTTTTTTCGAAAATGGCGGGGTAAACAGAGCGTTAACGACCGTAAAATTACGGTCTTTATTACCAGTCTGACAATATTTGAGGGTCGTTTTAGATAAGCAATGTATCATTTTAGTGACAGGTTGTCATCATAGTGAAACTCTCACTGCAATAAAAATGAATTACTATTCTCATTGAATGTTATTCAATATTTTAAGCTATTTTAAGCAAAAAACAGATTTCGGTGCATTTGTTAGACGCTATTGTTTACAATGATAGAGAGAGACGTCATGAATATGGTAGATTCATACAAAATATCGTTTTTAAGAAGCTCAATTACTTTGATTAGCAAGCAAGTAGTTATTTTTAAGCTGCATGGTTTGCCATGCTCTCTTAAACTGTGATATAGTATAATTATTGAAACTCCGCTTTTAACAATTTTAATATCTTTGAAAACAAAGCTTACAACTTAACACATTTCCTAGTAATTCTGCATCTAATTGTGCAACTTATTACAACTATAAGACTGCGTTATCTCGCAGTCTGTTTGTACATCCCGTAACTTCAACTTTGCAGAAATAACAACTTTAGTGAAATGACTGGGCTAGGAAGCAAAACTACGGACTGAATTGGTCTGTCTGACTATGTTAGGTCCAGAACAAGTGAGGCGACAATGGTATTTAAACCTAACGTATACTAGTGAGTTAAGTTAGGTTAGGTTTTTCTTAGGTTAGGTTTTTCTTAGGTTAGGTTCGGTTAGGTATTCATTAGCTAGAAGAAGCTCAAAGAGATTATAGATTATGTAGGATATTGTGGGTCTTAAAAAGTCCCACGATGCCCCCAGTCATAGGTCTATCGTGGTATCTGCAGGCTGACCATCTCATTATGACGCGCCGATAGCCATGCAGGCTTGCCACATTGTTGACTACGGATGCCTATCGTTTAACAATTCTTTCAAACAGAACCGGATATCTTGGATTAATATCGGCATAAAGTTGGTGACGATGCTGATGAAAATTGTACAATCAGCTCGCAGGTAGGGCATTAGCAAAGATTACATATTTGAGCTAGCTAAGTACGTAATGTAATGAGAAAGTAGGAATCCTACCTGGGCCATATAATGCTTAGTAAAGCATTTTTTTTAATTATCACAAAATATATTAAGCACTTGACAACATCTGGGCATTATTTACTGCGTTTGACTCAAAAATCAACCGGTATCTAAAATTAATTTATGAAACCTTTCTCGTATCACATCTATTCGTCATTTTCCTCGCATTATGGGGAGTATCTACATTTCCTTCTCATTAGTTTATGAAACGAGCGAGTAGTCATATCGCTTACTTCGATCCAGATTTGGTCAGACCGTGTGTGTTCCAAACAGCCTGTAAGTTGGTACCCGGCGACGGTTAAAGCACGTGGCTTGGTGCCGCTTAGTGCTTAGTGTGAAGTTAGGCGCAGGTGAGCCTTGAATGCAAGATTAGCTTATTACCTACTGCATTTTAACGCTGTGTTTTTGTGTTCTTTGCATTAATTACGTTATCAAAGAATACATAATATTTCAGCTAAGTAAGTACCATTAAAAAAAAGGAATCCTATAAACGATACAAATGGTTACTTTGGCAATTTTAAAATATAACAAAATATTGTAATAACTCTTGATATCTGGGTCATATATTACTGCCGTTTTTCTAGCATTATGGGGAGTATCTTCGTTTCGTTACCGTTAGTTCATGAAACGAGCGAGTAGTCATATTGCTTACTTCGATCCAGATTTGGTCAGACCG
Organism: Keiferia lycopersicella; assembly: GCA_029255805.1. NCBI lineage: Eukaryota > Metazoa > Arthropoda > Insecta > Lepidoptera > Gelechiidae > Keiferia > Keiferia lycopersicella. The sequence continues at coordinate 11,344,033 of JARACZ010000004.1, read as the reverse complement.
TGTGTGTTCCAAACAGCCTGTAAGTTGGTACCCGGCGACGCTTAAAGCACGTGGCTTAGTGCCGCTTAGTGCTTAGTGTGAAGTTAGGCGCAGGTGCGCCTTGAATACAAGATTAGCCTAATAGTTACCTACTACATTTTTAAGCTGTGTTTTTGTGTTCTTTGCATTACGTTAGAAAAGAATACATGTCATAATATTTCAGCTAAGTAAGTATCATTAGAAAGTAGGAATTCTACAAACAATACAAATAGTTAGTTTGGTAATTTTAAAACATTACAGATACTTATAGTAATAACTTTTGATATCCGGGTCGTAGATTACTGCCGTTTTTCTAGCATTATGGGGAGTATCTTCGTTTCGTTTCCGTTAGTTCATGGAACGAGCGAGTGGTCATATCGCTTACTTCGATCCAGATTTGGTCAGACCGTGTGTGTTTCAAAACAGCCTGTAAGTTGGTACCCGGCGACGGTTAAAGCACGTGGCTTAGTGCCGCTTAGTGCTTAGTGTGAAGTTAGGCGCAGGTGCGACTTGAATACAAGATTAGCTTAATACTGCATTTTCATACAGCATTTGCTTTATCTCAGTCTTGCGTTGTAGGATCAGCAAGGCTAACATGCCTGCCACGATAAAATTTTGTCACCGCAATATGTCTTCTGCGGCTAACTTCACTGTGAATAAGCTACGCATTTTTCCATTGTGAAATTGTACGCGTATGTAACGACAAAATCTGTTGTGGCACGCATGTTAGCCTGGCAGTAGAAGCCAAGAAATTTTCCCTTAGGATCGAATTTTTCAATTTTTAAAAAGTAATAAACTCCTAAAATATTTTCAGTTATTTTTGCACCTAATAAAGATAGAGCTTAGTTCAGATTTTCCAGTTCAAACAGCATTTCTCTTGTACTACCTTACCTGCCCATTCCCTTGCTACTATCTAAGCCTTAGGCTTAGCGAGTTAAGCTAGATATCCGGAGTCCTGCACAAATTGGATCGGTTGTAGCTTAAAGCAAATTGATCATTCATTTTGCAACTAAAATAGATTGAGCATTAATAATAAGAATATCTACTATCACAGAGAAACTTTCAAAATACAGAGATTTATCAATAGACATCAAAACCCAATGGAGGGTTCTTCTTTTTGTGAAACACCTACACAAATCACGCCTTAACCCACCCGGGGTAGGCAGAGCGTTAACAATTGTAAAATTACGGTCGTTATCGCCGCGTCTGACAAGTATTGTGACCCCTTTTCGATGATACATGTATCACTGTAGTGACAGATTGTCAGCCTGTCTCCTAAAATTGTAATACACATGAAATCCTTTTTGTGAAAGGAGAGCAAAAAAAGAAAAGAACATCTAAATGGGCAATTTCAAAAAAAATTGTACCCTTTCGAAAAAGCGGTCGACATAATTTATGTTGATATAATGACAATTTTTTTTGAAAAATAGAATCTGCATTTAATAATGTATCTAAATATAATGTTTGTTTTGTAATTTATTCAGTATTTTAAGAGATATTCAGTAAAATAGGAATACAGGTCATTATGGTCAGTCAGTTTTGTTACCACCTTTGAAGCATGTTATCTCACAAAATAAAGTTAAACCTAGTTATTTTATATGTTTTTCGATTACTTTGTTTATTCAACTATCTTAAAAAAATTGTAAAATGGTCCAAAAGTCTTTATTTTTTTCAGTGAAGCAAAAAATAGGTCCGTTTGGTTACCCTGGTCACCAAACCAGATCATATTTTCATTTTTTTACAACAATGCGTTATAAAATTGTAACAAATATTATTTGACCTGATAAATTTACATTAAAGTTTTATAAAATAATACGGAAAACAATTAAAATCCTACTAAAAATATCAAAAATACGCAAATAACTGTAACCAAAGTAACAAAATGGACAGTCACAAAATTGTAAGGTTAGGGTTACACGCCGCATACTTATTGGGAATAAATTAGTATAACGTGCCATTGTTCATTGTATTTATATTGAGTATTCGTTACTGATTTTAGGTAGAGTTAACATCCAAAAAAAATCTAATAATATAGTTAATTTGAAAATTCTTTACGTTTTGATTTTATTTAATAAATGAATGAGATTTATTTTATTATTTCAATACACATCTTTATGAGCTTTTACCGAACTATTATTTTAATTTGGCACTGAAAGTCCGTATATATATTTAAAAAGATCACTTAAAAAGAAAACTGGAACATAACCAAACAAAAAAAACTAAAATAAAACAGTAACAAGCCTTTATCTAAAATATCTTATTTTTATTATCGAGCACCTTAAATAAATAAAATAATATATTATTTACAATTGGCACCATGTAAACTCAGCTTTAGCTGTCAGTTTTGTTACTTTGCCTGTCAGCATATAGGTTACCAGCAAAATGGGTAACAAAATGGAGGTAACATCGGACTCCGAATTTGGATTAAAATATCAGTAAAAATCGCCAAAAAACATTTAGTTTATCAAATTTTGAACACTTAATCTTCATAATTTATTGAAAATTGAAAACACGCGCTTAATAGCATGCCATAAAGTGTTCAAGAACTACAGTGGTAACTAACCCGACAAATTTTCTGAAACTTTCGTACGCACCTCGACTTGCACGTCTCACGATCCCGTTGCAAATGGCAGAGCCACAGTAAAATGGCCCATGGCTAGACGATTAAATAATGTTACTATTTTCAAGAAAACCTACCAATATCTTTAATATTTTTTATTATAAATCAAGGTAACAAAACTGACGTTTCGTGACTGGACAAAATTGGGGACAATATTAAAAAATTATTATAAATTCTATTTCAACATATTTAAAGTTTGAAATCCCTTATTTCGGAAGCATAAAGCATTGCCATTCTAAAAAATATAAAATGTGTGGGGGTCTTCTTGGAAGAATATAATTAAATTCAACCGTCTTTTTCGCAAACTGTGGTGGGGACAGCCAAAAAACTGGTTCGCCCTGGGGTATATTATTTAATATAAATTAAACTATAAATGATAGCACGAAATATTTAATGTTAAATAGCAGACTCTAAACTATATTTTTGGGGAAATATAAATAAAAAGTACAAACAATTAAGATAACACCTTTAAAAAAATACGCGATGTGGGGGACAGGTAAAAATCAGGATGTACAATTTTTTTTGAAATTGCCCAAATAATAATAATAATAATTTTTTTGCACACAATTATACAAACTGCAGGCAACAACAAGAAATACAGGAAGGGCCCGCAATATAATGCCGTTGACTCTCTACCTACCCCGAAAGAAACAAAGGGTGTATATGAGTGTGTGTGTGTGGGTTTGTATGAGACAGACATAACAAAAAAACATTAGATAGCTCGAAATTCTCCGTATACATTGAATAAAACATACCGGCTTAGAATAGCATCACCCCATTTCTTCCCGCGGGTATTGTAAAAGGCAACTAAGGGGGTCGAGGGTTTCATGTGTATTACAATTTTAGACTACAGGCTGACAACCTGTCACTACAGTGATACACGAATCATCTGAACGGGCCCTCAATACTTTTAAAACGTGGCGATAACGACCATAATTTTGCGATCGTCAACGCTCTGCCTACCCCGCTCGGGATAAAGGCGTGATTTGTGTATGTATGTATGATGGCAGATTGTCAGACTGCGATAAATAATTCCAACAAGCCTGGATTGTGAGCGAATAAACGGGGATTTCCGATGAAAATGTACTTTCATTGCAGTTTTCATATTCAACGATAATATCAGATTGTTTTTTTTTGTAAAGAAGGCATGTATATAATTGATCTGACTCTACCTTACTACTCTATATAAGTGGATGGGGCACTTAGCGCATGACGGAGCGCTAAAATATCGCAGCGTTCTGTCAGATCCATACTAGAAATGTCAATCTTAATACTAAAACCGTTCAGTCACTGTCAACGCAGCGCTATCGCAGCGTCGTCCGTCGTCATCGCTATTAAGTTCACAGGGACTCTGGCAAAATGCGAAAGTTTGTATGTTTGTTTGTCGGTTTGTTTCTTACTCCTTCACGCAAAAACTAATTTGAGGGCCGGTTAAGAAAATTTGTGTATCACTATAGTGACAGAATGTCAGCCAGTCGCCTAAAAGTTGTAATACACGTGAAGTCCTCAAGTCCCTTAGTCGTCTCTTACGACACCCACGGAGAAGAAAGGGGGTGATGCTATTCGAAGCCGGCATCACGCGGCAAAATCATAAATACGGAGTTCAAAAAAATTTACAGCAAGTTTGGGCGAACAAATGTTTTTACATGTACTTTTCCCAGAAAATGTGTTATTATGCGTTTTCCAGAAAATTCCGTGAAGCCTTTTCGCAATTACATTTATGAAAACCATGCTCCTGTTTTTCACGTTTTAAGTAAAATCCTCGTAACATGACATTTGGATGCAAAGGGGAATCACACACGTACCAGAAAAGATTGCGGTTTATCATAAAACTTGATACAACACGCACCATCTCCTGATTCAAATAAAAATTGTGTCAATTTTTTGAAGCGGTGACAAGTGACATTATATGAAATATCTGGATTTGTAATTCTACTAATATTATGAATGCAAATGTTTGTATGTTATTTCACGCCAAATCTAGGTACTGAATCGATTTTCATGAAATTTGGCACACAGATAGAGGTAACTTAAATGAACACAAGGGACATTTTTTATCCCGAAAATGATCCTGTGGGATGCTACTGGATTAAAACCGACCTCAACGCGGGCGAAACCGCGGGGGCTCTCTAATCCTGTAAGAAGTATCTGGATTTGTAATATCTTCATAAACAAACATGCAAAATAAACGTAAAAAAAATGTTGCAGTGCCCGTGGTTTGAATTCGGTACACATTACACACTATTCTTCCCACTGCTCTGTCGCTAAGCTAATAGCGCCTCGACCGACCCTTGGAAAATTTTCAATCTGTTAATACTCGTTAGAATCTACGATTTAGCAACATCTAGTAGAGTTTCCAACTTCATGCTGTCTTTGTTAATCTAAGAATTCAAACTATATGACGAAACATTTGCTTATAATCTTTGACAGAGCAGTGGAACGATGCCTGATGTGGTGGCCGACGCAAAAAGTTTCTATCCCTTATTTTAATTTACAAGAATAACACACACACAAATCACACCTGTATCCCTGGGTAGGCAGAGCGCTAATGACCGTAATATTACGGTCGTGATCGCCACGCCTGACAATATTTGAGGGTCGTTTCAGATAAGTCGCGTATCACTATAGTGACAGGTTGGCAGCCTGTCGCCTAAAACTGCAATACATATGAAATCCTCGAATCCCTAAGTCAGCTTTGACGACACCCACGGGAAAGAAATGGGGTGATGCTATTCTAAGCCGGCATCAAACAAGACTGACAAAGCACTTTAAGCATAATAATAGCGCAATACATTCTAAACCCCTATCGTCAAGAACTGGATGCGATAATGACTGATATAATGGATGATTGTCCCGATGGCGTAGCGGATAGTATGCCTGCCTTCTACGCCGAGGGTCGTGGGTTCGATCCCCACCGAACACAAATATTTGTTAAGTCAATTTTCAAATATTTGTGTTGAGTCTGGGTGTTTTCTATGTATATTATTTACAAAAAGAAAAGTATATATGTATTAGTGTCAGCTATCTAGTTCCCATAGTACAAGCTTTGCTTAGTTTGGGGCTAGATGGCGCTGTGTGAATTGTCCAGGATGTTTATTTATTTATTAAACTCTGAAAAACATGTGCATCGTCTGAAAACCTCCAAAATTTCGTATGCAATGCATCAACAGGATTCCGTCGCAAAACACGGTTTGCAGCTTGCACCGAGTTGCGACGAATGTGTTAACTTGCTTTTTGTTCCCCTCAAACTCTGATTAAAATAGTTAACTCTAGCCGAACTATGCATAACAGTTTTGGTGTTTTGTGCGCTATTAATTTGGTGTACTGTTTTTCGCCAGTATTTTGATGTTTCGTATGTTTGCCAGAGTTTAATGAAATTATTGGATGCATCGTGTTTTTGGCGAATATACATACATACATACATACATACATACATACATACATACATACATAAATCACGCCCATATCCCTGGCGGGGTAGGCAGAGAGTAAAAGACCATAAAACTACGGTCTTTATCGCCACGTCTGACAAATATTTGAGAGTCATTTCAGATAAGTCGTGTATCATTACAGTGACAGATTGTCAGCCTGTCGCCTAAAATTGCAATACACAAACCCTCGAGTCCCCTAGTCGCCTCCTACGACACCCACGGGAAAGAAATGGGGTGACGCTATTCTAAGCCGGCATCATACGGCAAATATTATGAAATAAAATTTAGAAACACGCATTCCTTTTCCATACAAACTCTATTACCTTACAGATCCATTATTTTGTAATATGTAGAAAACACAGCTAAATAGATTTGTAAATAGCTAGTTTCCAACGCAATTCAGCCCGCAGTCAAGTGTTTGCCTAGTAATTTGGAAAAAATGCTTCTTTCAAAATCGATTTATTTATTTCAATTAACCCCCATTATATTCTTTACATGTATGTAGCCTTGTGATGCCGGCTTAGAATTACATCACCCCATTTTTTTCCCGTAGGCGTCGTAAAAGCCGACTAAGGGACTCGAGGGTTTCATGTGTATTAAGTACCAATTTTAGGCGACAAGCTGACCACCTGTCACTGTAGTGATACATGACTTATCTAAAACGACCCTCAAATTTTGTTAAACGTGGCTATAACGCCCGTAATTTTACGATCATTAACGTTCTTACCACCATGGTTCGTTCGTACCATCTTCGTCTGCATCTCCACTTACCACCAGGTGAGATGGCAGACAAATGCGGGCCTATTACATATAAAAAAAAAGTTCTGCCTACCCCAAAAGGGATAAAGGTGTTATCGCCACTTCTGACAAGTATTGCGGGCTCTTTCAGATGATTCGTGTATCACTATAGTGAAAGGTTGTTAGCCTGTCGCCTAAAGTTGTAATACACATGAAAGCCTCGAGTCCCTTAGTCGCCTCGTACGACACCCGCGGGAAGGATGTGTGGTGATGCTATTGTATCTAAGCCGGCATCACACGGAGTCGTTTTTAACAAGTGTTTTTATAAGATAAAAAATACCACTCTCTTTGTCCACAGTAATAGCAACGGCCCACAACATAACCAACCTGGAGGTGCCAACGTACGGCGACCCGCGGAGGGAGGTCAGGCTTGAGTGCCACTATGTCAGCGCCGTGGGGGAACCCCCGCTGCATTCAGTCAAGTGGTACAGGGACAACAACGAGATATTCCGGTATACGCCCGATCAAGTGGTGAGTGTCATGTTGTGTTGTTTATGAATTTGAAAGTGACTCTGACTTTGAATGTGACTCTGACTGTGTCATTATGTCAGCGCCGTGGGGGAGCCACCGCTGCATTCAGTCAAGTGGTATAGGGACAACAACGAGATATTCCGGTATACGCCCGATCAAGTGGTAAGTAATATTATGTTGTTTATGTATGTGAATGTGACTCTGACTCTGATTGTGACTCTAACTTTGACTGTGACTCTGACTCTGACTCTGCCTCTGACTCTCACTCTCTGTGTCACCATGTCAGCGCTGTGGGGGAACCCCCGCTGCATTCAGTCAAGTGGTACAGGGACAACAACGAGATATTCCGGTATACGCCTGATCAAGTGATGAGTTTAGAAATAAAAAAAGTTAGAAATATAGGACAGAATAGAGTTCAGGTGGACTCTTGGATGCACATCCAAGCATTGGTCTCACGAGAGTCTTGCGAGAACTCTTGTGAATTTTGTAGTCTACGATACCCAATCGGACTGAATGATGAGAGGGTCCAAATATTTTTTTATTAAAGATACAAAGCTTACTTAACTCTGGGCAAACTATGCATAGTTATTAAGTCAGGGTATATAAACAGACGGACAGAGTAGACGCAATTATAAGGATTTTTCGTAGTCTACGAAATGATAAGAAGTCCTACATATCAGTCAAAAGAGTTTTCTTCAGTTTGTCGATAGATTTTTTATCCTAGCAAAACAGCCATGAAAGTCACAGTAAACAGGTAGGTAATTTTGCCGACTTTCCTTATTTATTTTCCTTTTAATTTGTGTTCAAGAATGACTAAAGGATCTTATTATTTGCATGTTTAACAGTTCAGGAAATAGTCAATTATATTTTTCCAAGTGAGACATCTTCGTATTTCTCAGAGAGATAATTATATTATTATTACGTGAATTCAAGCAGAAATCTTGCCTTAATAGAAAAAATGTTTATTTATTATTTTGTACAAAGTTCAATAGGTACATTTTTACTCGACCGGAAGATTAAAGTTCCATCAAATCACGTAATTTTGTCGGAAAAGTAATTACGCTACGACATTTAGAAAAAGCCATAGTAGACAAACGATAAAAACCGTCTTAGGCGTTGCATTGAAGAAATGGTTGCACAGAATGAAAAAAAAAAACAAGTAGACAAACGATAAAAACCGTCTTAGGCGTTACATTGAAAAAATGACATAGATATTATTTTTCTATAGTTTTTCGTATCGTTAGTTTTAGTTCACAAGTGATATTGCTAAGTTTTTCCTTTCTCATGTGTCGAATCAGGCGTCATCATTCTCCTTGCTTTATCCCGTTTCTCTGTCAATATGTGTTATGTGTCGAATCAGACTTTTGCTTTTTATTGAAGTTTGTTTACTGTCGCAAACATCTTACTGTGGCAAAACGATTGTTGTCAAAATATTGCTGGTATCAAAGGCTCGTTAAAAGCTTTCGGACCGGTTTTCTTTTGCTGGGTCGTTAAGCCAAGTCATAGGTCGAAAGGGCGATTAGTCCTTGGCACTTCTAACGGGATTTTAGAGAACTAGCAAAATTTTCTACCGTAGGCTGGATTTTTACTAGCATCGCCTACCCATTACATTGCCGTGTGATGCCGGTTTATATTCTACCCGCAGATGACGTAAAAAGTGACTTAGTACAAGCAAAGATTAATAATAAGTTACTAACGTAAGTACATACATACATACATACATACATATATCACGCCTTTATCCCTTGCGGGGTAGGCAGAGCATTAACAGCCGTAAGAATACGGTCGCTATCGCCACGTCTGACATTTTTGAGTATTGTTTTCTAAGGTTGTTTCGGAAAACATGTGTATCACTATAGTGACAGGTTGCCAGCCTGTCGCCTAAAAATTGCAATACACCAATACTCTCGAGTCCCTTAGTCGCCTCTTACGACACCCACGGGAAGGATGTGGGGTGATGCTATTCTAAGCCGGCATCACACGGCATAAGTACATGTCTAATTTGAAAGTGGCTAACTCAACGTACAGTCCGTAGTACAATAATGAAGTGCCATAGTGCAAAAAGAAGCGTACAAATAAGGACAATGTTAACAAAAGATAGGTCGTTAAACTGATGAACGGTGGGCGTTAATTACTTGATGTCGGAACTTTCATGTAAAGAGTTGTACGGGCTTGTTATGCTCTTTATTTTGTCGGCTCTTTATTCAGAATAAATCTACTCACCAAACTGAAGGGACGACCGAAATGGCGCAGTGGTAGTCCGACTGCTTGTGATGCAGAGGGTTCCGAGTTTGATTCTCGTTTGGTCACTCACAAAGTTGATATTTATCGCTTTGTGAATTTGTTCCCAGTCTGGTTAGGACATTGCGGGCTGAACCACCCGATTGTCCGTAAGAAAGATGGTTCCGTGTTTCGGATGGCACGTTAGGTCGTAGGTCTGCTGTCTATGATTACTTAGACGGCGGTCGTTACACAATCATGTCAGAAGCCTCCTACTTGTAAAAGGTGGTTGAAAAATTGAGATTCTATTGAGACTTTTTTTTTACATTGAGACGTTTGAGACGACAGCGACTCGGTTTTCCACACGAAGAGAGAAGAGAAGAAAAACTATCGGCTGAAACATTTATTCGAAGAATGGAAAAAAATTGTTCCTCCCATACAATTGTAATTGATTTTGACATTGTAATTGTAATTTGATTTTTATATTTTAATTTTAATTAAGAAAATTTGCGCGCCTGCCTGCAGGCTGAATACACGGTGTTGTTTTAATTTTAAGATCTGTTGTGAACTGTATTCTGTGCAAATAAATGATATTGTATTGTATTGTATTGTACAAAGTGACTCGGTTGGTTGTTACATTTTGTATATTTCATGAAAATGAAACTTGTTTAATTTTGTGAGTAATATACATCTTTGGCATAAAGTTCGCCCGTATACACATTCAGTGCGTAAATTTTAATAATAATTAGAACTAGTAGATATCAGAATATCTACTAGTTCTAATTGAGTTGCTACTGGTATGCATACCTATCTATGTAAATTGTATGATAATGTAATAATTATGGTAATAAAATTTAGAGACAGGAGCAGCACTGTGAACTAATCAGAGCAAATGGGTAAGGTTAGTGGGTAGATGATTTAATTACTCGTAAGTGATGATGATGATGATGATGATGAAAAGTCAGAAAAAATATAGAACGAATATGAAATTTTGTTGCCTGGGTTAAAGCCGACCGTGGTGTAATGGCTAACACATCTGACCCGACTAGTCAGACGACGTGGGTTCGAGTCCTATCAGTGGCGCGAATTATTTCCGATTGTTTCGTTAGTATAAGCTTTCTAACATAAAGTAAATATATTACCTTAAATACTATTCATCAATGCTGTGTACATAATTTTTTTTATTTAAAAATTTTACGTTTTTTGTATTTTACATGGTTTTGTTGATCGGGTATGTCAGTGCTATATTATTCTCAATAATGAAATCAAGACACGTGTTCCGGTTCCAATGACCGGCGTTTACGCATCAGCGAATTGTAAGCATTTCTTGAATTTCTCGTTGAGTATATTTTTCCATAACCATTTCCTCCTGCTCTCTGAATAACGGGACACATTCCAGCAGGAAATCTGTGAGCAATTCAACAGGTTGTCGCTCTGGCAGAATTAATCACAGTAGGTTACTGCACCTGCCCCTTCGTCCTTTGTTTTCCTGGTACCAAGGGATCGGTAACAGATGATAATGAGCTTGCAAGATCTGCTTGTGGTTTGGTTACACAGCAGATTATGGGAATTTAGTACCCCGTACTGACCGAAAATGACAGTTCACAGTATGATAATAAAAGGTAATAAGTATCACATCATAAACACTAGAAACTATGTAGCGCCCTGGTTTGACATCCATGGGCCGGAGACAGCTAATACGATTTTTTTCATAAAAAGCGGATCGCACACTTGACGCACGGCGGAGTGCTAAAATATCGCAGCGGTCTGTCAGATCCATTCTAGAAATGTCACTCCCCAGACTAAAACCGCACTCGACGGATGACGCTGCGATAGCACTGCGTCAACAGCGGTTGAGCGGTTTTAGTACGGGGATTGACATTTCTAGTTTGGATCTGACAGAACGCTGCGATATTTTAGCACTCCGTCGTGCGTCAAGTGTGCGACCTGCCAAGCATGTAGATTTTGTTTTCCTGTCCCAGCTGTAAATAAAAACTGACCAACACATTACTATATCTATTTATTTATTTAACTGTTTATTGCACACAAGATAAAACACAGGACAATCACATTTCGATAAAAAACACAACAGGTACTACTTATTTCTAAAAAGAAATCTCCTTTCAGCAGTCCTACGGTACAGAGATAGCTATATTACTTAGCTCAGATTTTGTGTAATGTTGTGTGTTTGTCCCCAGCCCGCTATCCGTACCTTCAACACATCTGGCGGGCCGGTCCACGGGAACTGCACGGCGCACAACTGCACGATCTTCGTGACCCTGCCCAAGAAGTACAACACCAAGATCACATTCATGTGTGAAGTGTCAGCGGAGGGGCCGAGGTTTGCCGTCGTGAAAGTTGTCAAACACTTGACTGTGGCTGGTACGTGTTTGTTTATTTTTGATTTTGTTTAACTTAATTCTCTTTACCTGTCGTCTCTTAACTCTACTTTACTTCACTTCGCATCGCTTAACTTTACTTCACTTCACTCTACTTTAGCTTTTTGCACTTCATTTCGCTTCGCTTCACTTCACTTCTCTTCACTACACTTCATTTTGCTTCGCTTCACTTTGCTTTACTTGACTTCACTCTACTTGTTTTACTCCACTTCACTTCACTTCAAAACACTCTTGATAATGTCACAAATATCAGCGATATCTTCGTGACCCTGCCCAAGAAGTACAACACTTCGCATCGCTCAACTTTACTTTTGCTTTTTGGACTTCATTTCGCTTCGCTTCACTTGACTTCACTTTTCTTCACTACACTTCATTTTGCTTCGCTTCACTCTACTTTTTTTACTTTACTTCGCTTCACTTTACTTCACTTTAAAACACTCTTGATAAAGTCACAAATATCCGCGATATCTTTGTGACCCTGCCCAAGAAATACAACACCAAGATCACATTCATGTGTGAAGTGTCAGCAGAAGGGCCGAGGTTTGCCGTCGTGAAGGTTGTCAAACACTTGACCGTGGCTGGTACGCGTTTATTTATTTTTTATTTTGTTTAACTTATTTCTCTTTAACCTGTCTTCTCTTAACTCTACTTCACTTCATTTCTCGTCGCTTAACTTTATTTCACTCTACTTTAGCTTTTTGCACTTCATTTCGCTTCGCTTCACTTCAGTTCACCTCTCTCAAAACACTCTTGATAAATGTCACAAATATCAGCAATCTTTGTGTCTCTGCCCAAGAAATACAATACCAAGATCACATTTATGTGTGAAATGTCATTGAAAGAGCCACGCCGTGAAAGTATTCAATCATTTGACCGACGCTGGTATGTTCTTTTCGTCACATTTACTTTTAATTCACTTACTTCTCCTCCTTTGTGTTAACTAAGTGAGACTGAGTGCCGTGTGATGCCGGCTTAGAATAGCAGCACCCCGCATCCTTCCCGTGGGTGTCGTAAGAGACGACTAAGGGGCTCGAGGGTATTGGTGTATTACAATTTTTAAGCGACAGGCTGACAACCTGTCACTATAGTGATTCACATGTTTTCTGGAACAACCTTGGAAAACAATCCTCAAAAATGTCAGACGTGGCGATAGTGACCCTATTCTTACGGCCGTTAACGCTCTGCCTACCCCGCAAGGGATAAAGGCGTGATATATCTATGTTTGTGTGTAAGTGAGACAAGTCTTATTTTCTCTTCACCTCAAAAATTAATGCGGCAAATTCTAGGCTTTATTTTGATTCGTACCTATCGTTAATTAAGGAACATATTTTATTTAATTACAGCACAATCATAACGAGTTATTGAGATAATTCTGTGTAAATACTGGATCGAATTAATTCTACTTAATAGTTTGATAATATTTCAGAACTTGATTAATTTTAAATTACACATGCCATTCAACTGAAATATCTGATAATACGTAGGTACCTAAATTATAATAAATTACGATGTCATAGTCAAGTGATTTAACAGAATTAATCGAAACTCAAAAATGTTTCAGAATTTATAGTTGCCAAAGCGCTATCCATTGCCGCATAGTGCCGGCTTAGGCGAGGACTGAGCACACTTGACGCACGACGGAGCGCAAAAATATCGCAGCGGTCTGTCAGACCCATACTAGAAATGTCACTCATCATTCTAAAACCGCTCAACCGCTGTCATCGCACCGCTATCGCAGTGTCGTCCGTCGAAAGCGGTTTTAGTATTTCCTCACGTTTCTAGTATAGATGTCAGATCTATACTAGAATGTCAGGTCTGTCAGACCGCTGCGATGTTTTAGCCCACCGTTGTGCATCAAGTGTGCGATCCGCCTTACTCTCTCGGCCTTATTAACATACTATAATTTGACATCGATGTCAAGTCCAAAAATATTTATTTCATATCATATACGTACATAACTGATATAAAATACGCACATCTATTCAACAGTGGCGTTGAAGAAAGATCCAGTGATTACCGGCGCGCCCGCCACGGTCGGCATGGGCGAAGACTTGGTGGTCAACTGCACTACGGACTATGCCTTCCCACCAGCCAATCTCATGTGGTACATCGATGGGAGGCCTGAAAAGGTAAAAACAACTTACTTCTTTAGCTCAGTGGCCCGAAATAGATGTTGGCGTCCGAAACGAGCTGCCTCCACTGATCCCTGTCCTGCGCCACCTCCACTCAATTATTGACTTAGAGATGGCCCGAAAAAACCTAAAAAGATATTAATATTTAATAACTATGTGTTTTAAAAAGGCATTTGGTGGATAGGTACAAAGTCAGGTGTACAAACTGTTTGACTGAAAAAAATACAGTTAGTTTACGTTTAGGATGATTTACGATTTCCCAAACTTGCTTTCTTACCTAATACAGATACTTACCGCTTAGTTTATTAGCTTTTTGTTATCAGATGGAAAAACATAAGTTAAGGTTTACACTTAGTTTAGAGTGAACATTTTTAGAGTGTGTCATATTCATAAAACATAACTTCCATAAAACAAACATTTTTAGGAATATCAAAAAAGAAATGGGACCTCTCGTACAAAATGGTTGGTCAGTATTTTGTAAGGGAGATCCTATTTATATTTCATACACCAAAAAAAAAAAAACCTATCGAATGTTCTTCAGTTGCATTGAGTAAAACATACCCTTAAAATATTTGTACTTAATTAAATGTAACCCTACAAATAAATGCTCTGTTCTCGCATTTTCAATAAAAATAAATTTGATTCCTACCGTAAACGCTATAACGTAGGTAAATTGTTGACAGATGATTTTCAAAATTCGTTTTCTAGATTCATGCTTGTCTAGAAGTAAGGTTTAGGATTAATTTTCTATACCACAGATATTCCTGGAAATGAACCGGAATAATAATCAAAACACTCGATACGAACAATATTCGCTTATTCACGTTGAGTTTTTGTTGAATTCCCTCTTCTATTTACTTTTTTAGAAAGGTTTTTTCGTTGATTAATGAATAATAATCCATCAAGCTTTGTACATAGAAAATGTTTTTGCGGTTTTGGGGAAGAAAATACCAGAAATACGTTCAATTACGGTTACGGTCGTTCGTTATTCAAATTGCGTGTTAATTCGGAGAATTTTAGATGTTATGGCCCCAATATGCCAAGGAACAATAGTTTACCTGGAGCACTTTTCTGCTTGATACTATCGTAGGTTGTTTTGTTTTGATGTTGGAGGATTTGAATCATATGTAACATAAAGTAAAATATTATAGTTTCCTGTTTAAATTTTCCCTACCCAGACCAGACCTATACTATTTACAATCCCACGAACAATTTACTTTCTGAAGTATAAAATATTGTACTTTAGACTTCATGATAAAAGATAACTATAAAAAGATACAGGACACAACATTAGTTCAAACATGCGTGATGCGCCAGCATGCAAAAAGTTAGCAGTGATAGTGACACGCTTATAAAAATAACTTTTGGGACAATTTATTGGGATTTACCCCACTTACAGTGGTGAAATTACAATGTCCAGAAATAAAATAATCGTTAATCATTATATCTTAGAGATTACAGCAATATTCATCAGCATGATCTATCTACAGATGGTATATCACCGGCACTGCGATGAAATCTAGTCATTGTATTCACTGTTCGTATATTGTAATGCAT
This sequence comes from Keiferia lycopersicella, assembly GCA_029255805.1. Lineage (NCBI taxonomy): Eukaryota > Metazoa > Arthropoda > Insecta > Lepidoptera > Gelechiidae > Keiferia > Keiferia lycopersicella. Next base: position 11,328,387 of record JARACZ010000004.1, on the reverse strand, counting down.
TTTGTTTCGTCAACAGATTGAACCGTGGATGTCAGACAACACGGAGACCTCGGACCCTGACCGCGACGGCCTCCGCACGAGCTGGCGGGCTCTCCAGATCAAGGTGTAACATTCATTCATTCACCCATTCACTCATTCACTCATTCACACACACACAAAGGGAACCAAACTGAATGGCGTATGCTCCACCGACAAGAGCCAAGCTCTTAAATATAGAAGAAGACACATTATCTGCTCATACAGAGTGTAAAAAAAATTGCTGCGAATATTTTAAGGGGTGAAACGGAACAACTTTCCCCAAGAAACATAGGTCGAAATTTTTTTATTATTATTATTATATTAGCCTATAGTGTCCCACTGCTGGGCAAAGACCTAGGTCGAAATATTTAAAAAAATTTTGGGCCTCACATACAAAATGTAACAGCCGAGCGAGTCAACTGTATCCCATACAGTTGACTCGCTCGGCTGAAAAGTTTTGCAGCTAATTTTTTTACACCTTATATATGTTCTAGCTTTAATAAAGAACATTCAATATTTCATTTTAAATATACAATTTACCTAAAACATTAACATTGACGCAGACATCTTTATTAACAAAACATTTATCTGTGTAAGGTGGGCACGCCGCGTCCCTTCGTGGAGCTGCGCTGCGAGGCCACGCAGCCGGTGAAGCCGGTGTACTCGCGCTCCTCCAGCGTGAAGATGTACGTGGCCAGGTCGCCGCACCTCTCCTCCTCCATGTTCACTGCTTCTGGTAAGCCCATAGACACAACAGCTATATATATAGCCACTGATGGACAATGGGACAAAAATCACACTTACCTCCATGTTCACTGCTTCATAAATAGCCACAACTGCCATATATATAGCGACTGATGGACAATGGGACAAAAATCAAACTTACCTCTATGTTCACTGCTTCTGGTAAGTTCATATATATAGCCACAACAGTCCACTGGAACATAAGCTGCCTCTTATAGAGGGTATAGAGGGGTATTGCCACACTAACAACTTGGATTGGCGACGGCAATGCAAGATGTTTTATTCACAGGTGACGCTGCTGCCCACTCCCTGGATAATTTTTTGTGGCTTTTTACGACACTCACGGGAGACTAGACTAATCTAATTGCCGGAATCACACGGCATATGGTGAGTTGAAATGCAGGAAAACGCTCCCGTAGCCTGATACGCTGGTTAATTGGGTTGTTGGTTGATGTAATGTCCTACAAGACAAAGAAAACAAATTATTAATTAATTTCCCAATGGCGTAGTGTACGCCAGTAGATAGTACGCAACTTTCTACACAGTGGCTTCGATCCCCACCGAACGCAAAATATATTTAAATGTTTATTTACAAAAAATATGTATAAGTATTTTAGTGTCCGCTATCTAGTTCCCATAGTACAAGCTTTGCTTAGTTTGAAGCCAGATGGCGCTGTGTGAATTATCCAGGTTTTTCTGCTGGGAGTGTATACTACTTACCCTTGGAATATTTTTTAAATTATTTTATTTACGATTCTTTTGTTCGCAGGTACAACAACAGCCGAAGCCACGTGTCTGTCGCTAGTGTGTATGGTATTACATATATTTTCTAAATACAGTGCCTTGAGGGAAGTGTAGCCAAATGTCGGACTCGTGAATGAATGAAGCTTAGAATTAGGTAGACAAGGTTCCACTCGGTAGCACTTACACATCAGTCTATAGCTGTCCACTGCTGGACAAACTTGTGAGGCTTGTTCGTGTCGGATGGCAACATGGAAACTTTGACGTTTATGGCGGACCGCACACTTGACGCACAACGGACCGCTAAAATATCGCAGCGGTCTGTCAGATCCATACTAGAAATGTCACTCCCCATACTAAAACCGCACTCGACGGAGGACGCTGCGATAGCGCTGCGTTAACAGCAGTTGAGCGGTTTTAGTATGGGGATTACCATTTCTAGTATGGATCTCACAGACCGCTTCTATATTTTAGCGGTCCGTTATGCCTTAAGTGTGTGATCCGCCTACTATACGATAATGAAACATACATAACATCACGCCTTTTATCTGATAGAATAGGCAGATGCTACAATCCTTCCACTTGCTTTGATCCTCTCTTTTTTTCTTTTTTCGATCCTGACACACCTTTTTTGCTTTCTCAACTGTAAAATAAAAAAAGAACTCAATAAACAATTGTATTTCTTATCACTGCGGTAAAAATGATTTTGTCCAACCTTGTACTACGAGCTCCTATGCTACGCCGTAGCAAACGGCTACGGTTTTTAGCTTTTATAACGAAAGTGGACCTCTTGATGTTTCAATAAGAAATAATGCTATATAAATTTTTACCAAAAACATAATTTTCACAGAATGTAAGCCTACTAAAATGAACAGCAATATCCACATTCTAAACTCAAATTTCGCACCCAACAAAGCCAGTTTTTCCCCACAAAATGTTCAAAGTGTGTCGTACTACCCACAAACACGTGACATGTATTGAACGAATTCTGAGTTAGAGCGGCATTTAAACCCGTATCGGGGAATTCCCGAAATGGCGCGTCGTCGAGCGAGCCGCATGAATCTAATCGGAATTCTGTGTCAAATTCTAAATAAACATTGTATGTGGAAAATAAGCATAGAAATATTCTATTAAATTGCTATGTTGAGTGCATGTTTCTAAGGCCTCTGTCATACGTTAGCGCAGCGTTATATTTGCGCTGAAGTATCAGAAAGGCTTATTATTTCTGATAAAGTAATTTTCAATTCTTTATTTCAATTTGGGGTCCACCAAGTGTACCAAAAGGAAATATAAAACCCATTGTAAAATGAGAATGGAAGTACGCCGTTACGCCAGCCTGCATTGTCTGTGGTTTATAATGTTGGCGTTCTATACATTTGTAACAATTTGAGTTGCAACTTTGAGTTCTTCAACTGACAAACAAATTAGAACGAATGCCTTTGCGCGAACACAAAGTACAACAAACCCTTTAAGGAGCGTTGTACTTCGGAAATAAATAGGCTTTTACCCGACCATATCGAGGAGTAGTGCACTGCATGGAACACCGAACACAAATAGAGTACAATTTGAATGCGCCGGTTAAAATACACGGAGCGAGAGACTCGAGCCGCCAGCGGAATTGTTCACTGGGCGAGAAAGCTATGAAATGCATAATAAACTAGGTTTCAACATGAGTTAAAATAAAAATGACGAGAAAAAATATCGTTTCGAAATTTTTCATTTGCATTTATTAAATGTAGATATGGTGGAAGCCGTGCGATGCCGGCTTAGGATAGCATCACCGCGGTTGTCGTATGAGGCATCTAAGGTACTCAAGGGTCAATTACGCCTTTATCCCGTGCGGGGCAGGCAGAGCGTAAACGATCGTAAAATTATGGTCGTTATCGCCACGTCTGCCAAGTATTGAGGGCCGTTTCAGATAGTTCGTGTAACACTGAAATTGTAATACATATGAAACCCTCGAGTCCCTTAGTTGCCTTTTACAACACCCGCCGGAAGAAATGGGGTGATGCTATTCTATTTCTCATATCATATTCAATCAATTCGTAATCCCGCTTATGACTTTACGAATACACGAAGATGTGTTAAGAGTCCAAGTGGAACCTAATTAATACTTGTCAAAGAATAAATAAAAATAATTTAAATTCTATAAATACATAGCAAGCACTGAATTTCGATGTTTTAAGCCACGTAAAGAATTGTAACTATTATATTTACATATGTTGGTATGAAGGAGAGATGTCGTGTCAAAATTAAAATTAACTAAATCATACTGTGTATAAAGTTAAAATTATTATAATGTATGTAATGTAATATTGTTGTACAATCACGTGTTTATTATTATTAAGTAATTTTGTTGTTATTTAGTATTCGGTAATTATTTTTTAAGCAACGAAATAAATATTATTCCAACCGTATAGCTCAGTCTGATAAAAGTAGTTAATAAAGTTTTGTCGAATATAAGGTGTAAAAATATGAGCTGCAAATATTTTAAGGGCTGAACCAGCTCATGAAACTGAACATTTTTTCAAAAGAACAAAGGTTTTTTGGACCTCCCATACAAATTGCTTGTCACGGTTTTGTATGGGAGGCTATGGGAGGTCCAGTATTTTTTTTTCACTTTACGACCTATGTTCCTTAAGGAAAGTGGTTCAGTTTCATTGGCTGGCTCACCCCTAAAATATTTGCAGCATTTTTTTTACACCCTGTATAAGATCATTTATATCGATGTTGTTTTTATACGATTACCTACTTCTGTGTACTGTGTGATATCTAAATGCTACAAAAAATATGTATTTGTCTTGTATAGGTAACTAACTTTTGGAACATACTCACCGCACCATTTTGCGAGCGCTGCAGTTTTTAAGGGTCGGCAAAAAAAAAAAAAGCCCCTGGCATGTTGATGCGTTTTTTTTATATGATGACCTTTATTCCTCAGGGATAGTTGTTTAGTTTCATGGGCTGGTTCACCCCTTAAAATATTTGCAGCAATTTTTTACACCTTATATATCTAAAATACTTGCACTGCGCTCGCCAATTTGGCTGGTATTATACAGGATAATGGTAAAAACCAGTTTTAAATTGATCCCTTGACCTACTGGTGATATTACAATAGTTACCTATGTATAAAGCTTTTTTCAGGTTAGCATGGCAATAGCAATCGTTGACACCACTACCACTGCACTCGTACTTTAGATAGCGATATATCGTTTACTTTGGTAAATATAAACGATACGATTATCGCTGAGTACAGGGATACAAGCCAAGTTCAGATTCGTGTATCCCTATACTCCAGCAATATTCATATCGTATACATTTACAGAGGAAAACGATATATCGCTATCTAAAATACGAGTACAGTGGTAGTGGTGTCAACGTTCGCTATTGCCATGCTAACACGAAAGCACTATACGTACGTACCTTTCGCAATCTCATTAAAATTATATCTACAAAATTGCACCTCGTAATGTGTTTCTTCCTTTCGCTTGTAATTTCCCATTCTCTTGTGCCAAATTCTATGGAATAATAGTGATTATGACTGTGTAATAGTTATGTACATATTTTTAATACTTAGGTAGGTGGCGGATTGCACACTTGACGCACGACGGAGCGCTAAAACATCGCAGCGGTCTGCCAGATCTATACTAGAAATGTCAATCCCCATACTAAATCTGCTCAACCGCTGTCAGACAGACCGCTGAGATATTTTTGCGCTCCGTCGTGCGTCAAGTGTGCGGTCCGCTTAATATTGTCTGTAATGTTATATTCTATCATCATTTTGTTGTTGTAATATTAGGAAGGTGCAACGTTTTATGTACTAATTTATTTGGAAATCTATTATTTTTTATCTCGCTCAGATTATGTTTCACTTTTTTCTTAAAAATAAAATCTAAACTTTTCTAAATAATTACTGATTTAATCATGAATTATTATATTTTTACATGTGAGTCAAATACCTGTTTACCTAGCAAAAGCATTTTAGTGATTTTTTTCAGGACTTTTTATTACAAGCACTTGCGATTACTTTTACAAATTATTATTAGTTTATGTGTGAATATTTTTGATCACTTCCTAAACGTAAACAAAATATTAAAGTGCTCCTAATATTAATTTATTTTATTGTGATTGTCCACACTGTAAAGAAAGATAAAAATATGGTCAATTCCGAGCACTATCAAAATGTTCTGTGATACATGTGTTTCTTAGTTTATATTATAAAATAGTTATTATGTAATATAAATAAATCAAATGTCATTGGGTGTCACGTTCTTAATGGCGATAAATAAACGTATTATGAAATATAAACAGTGTTTCTTTAATAAGACGCTTAAGGCTAAAAACTGTGTTATTGTATTAAAAAATCGTAACTATTTTTTAAGCACAACATTTCAAAACGTCACAAAAATACATACTTACCTTTTAATAATAATACCAAAATTAAAACATGGCAAAAATTAACATGTTGTGACATAAAAATCAACTGACCATTTCTGAAAAAGTACTAGGATACCAGAAACACAAACTAAGACACATTATCTGCAAAGAGCACATAAATAATCAAAGCACGAAATCGCGAAGCCGAGCGGAGAAAGCGGGGCCTACATTCACGGGTCGCGGGGCCCGAACACAGTGCCTTTTTATCGCGTCTACCCGCATCACGGTATGCGTCCCTGGTACTTTTGTGTGGCGAAATGTAGAATAAAATACAGTTTTTTTTAGGAAACAAGATATAAAATGTTGTGGCTTTTGAAATAGAGAGGCACGTTTCAGGCAGATGGTTACAAGATATTTAAAATTCTGTTAATATGTTGTGATAACAGTTACGTAGTTTTTTCTCATGTAAATGAGCAAACATTTAGAAGAAAATACTTTGACATGGTGTCGTTTTTTCAACTGTATGATACAATGTCGTAGTGCTATCATTTATATTCTTTGTCGGAATATTCTTCCCTGATACTTTTGTGTGGCAAAATGTAGAATAAAATACAGTTTTTTTTTAGGAAACAAGATATTAAATGTTATGGCTTTGAAATAGAGGGTTTCACGTTTCAGTCAGATGGTTACAAGATATTATAATTCAATACTGTAAATATTCTGTGATAACAGTAAATCAGATGATATTTGACTAGGATTCAGGCCAAATTAGCCTTCGGGTTGCAGAGGTCAGATGGCAGTCGCTCTGCGTAAAAACTTGGTTCCACGTCAAATCCCCTAGGTTAGGTAGCCGACTCCGACAGAGAAGCGCGATAAAGCAAGGAGAATGATGGTATAATTCTGTGCCGAAATATGCTAGCTACCCTGTTTCTTATAATGTGGCAAAATGTACAATAAACAACAGTTTTTTTAGGAAACAAGATATAAAATGTTGCGCCTGTAAAATAGGGACTCGGGGCAAGTTTCAGTTAGATGGTTACAGGAAATTTTAATTCCGAAATTTCCGAAAATATTCATAATATTAAGTAAACGTAGTATCTCTCCTGTAATGTGCAAACATTAAGAAGTAAATACATGCAAACAATAGCCAATACTAACAACAGAATTCCAATTCACTTGAATATTCATTATTTCCCATAAGAAAAGCAAGATACTTTTCTTTTCTCATCTTAGAATTCTTCCCTCGTTTTCAATACAAGCAAAATAACTTGCAATTAGTAGTCGGAAGCGATACCTGTAGCACATTGTTTCATAAGTTACGCCTTGGTATCGTTTGTTCAACAGTTCGATGTAATGATGGATTTTTCTTCCTTTTGCTCGTAAATAACGGCATCATTTCAAAAAAAGTATACCAAAGTCAGCTTCTTTAAGTCGTCAGTTTGGCATAGGCACGCAAACACGAAAATTTGAAATTTCATACATACTTACTTACGCTTGGTGATTTTGCCGCGCATTCTTTCTTTTTATTCAATGGACGTAGGCAAATTTAACGCATGCTGCCTACGTTTCTCAAAATTTGTCATGATTAAAATGTGGATTTATGACGATTCCTCGCAAATGTAAAAAAGCATTTTTAATTAAATTACACTAGCCTCAGCCAAAATTCCAATTTAATAACGGTCGGTATCGCCACGTCGTCTGACAAGTATTGAGGGTCCTTTCAGATGATTCGTGTATCACTGTAGTGACAGGTTGTCAGCCTGTCGCCTAAAGCTGTAATACACATGAAACCCTCTAGTTCCATTAGTTTCCTCTTAAAACACCCGCGGGCAGAAATAGGGTGATGGTATTCTAAGCCGGCACTATATTAGATTTATACCAAGTAGGGTTTATTTCTCGTTTGAAAAGAAGATTCTTTCTCTTCTCCTCTTAGGATTCGTGCTTCGTCTCCAATAACCCGTAATAATTAGAGGTCGGAGGTGAACATTGTTTTATAAGTTTCGACGTGGTGTCATTTGTACAACAGTTTCATCATATAAAGGAAACCTTTGATTTGTTCTGCCAGAATAAACTTTGTTACCTATTATTTCATTACTTGCAAAAAAAATGATGATATTTGATTGTGCCAGGTTAGCCTTCCGCTCGCAGAAGTCAGATAGCAGTCGCTTTGCGTAAAAACTTGGTTCCATGTCAAATTGCCTAGGTTAGGCGGATCGCACACCTGACGCACGACGGGCCGCTAAAATATCGCAGCGGTCTGTCGGATCCATAGTATACTAGAAATGTCAATCGCCATATTAGGTACCCGACCCTAACAGAGAACGGGATAAGGCAAGGACAATGATGATTATTTAATTGCTTTCTACATACTTTTTGTCTTACGTCATTTTACGCCAAGGTCATTTTAATCAAAGTTCCTAGGTAAATAATTTTTAAAAAATCGCCTTCAAAGAACGTGGAAAGTAATAAAATAAACCTGTATATATTTTACTTGACGTACTTAAGAAGAAACGTTAATGTGTCATTTGATCATTTCCTACGTTTGAAAGAAAATTTTACCAATAAAAAGTTTCTGTGACTGTCTTATCGAAAACTCATTTTCGTTAATAACAAAAATACACGACAAATGACAATGTCAAAACTAATGTGGGGACATAGATATTGGATGTAACAAACTCAATAACATAAAAGAAAGAAACCATCGAAGCAACAGTATCATTTCCTGAAACAATGTGATTTCAGATTTGAGGGAAAAAACATCGGCCCGTCATATCTCAAACGGCGTCCGTATTTCGCAGATTGGCGCGTTCGCAGATCGTCCGATAAGTCCACGATAGAGTTGGGTATTAACGGTATTGATGAAGTATCGATAGACAGAAACTTCCGCCCGTTATGTCTCAAACGGCCACCGTAATTCGAAAGCGCGTTCGCAGATCGCCCGATAAGTCCACGATAGTGTTGGGTATTAACGGTATCGATGAAGTATCGATAGACAAAAACTCCGGCCTATTATATCTCAAACGGCCTTCGAAGATTAGCGCGTTCGCAGATTGCCCGATAGCATTATGCTAGTGTCGAATATAGAAGGTGTCAAAAAAGAATCGAGAGACGAAAAATATGGCGCGTAATATCTGTAAGAGCTTCCTATTTTACAGATTGGCTATAGCCAAACACCTAAAAACACTTCTCGTTCCACGCGCTCCCGAAAATTCCTTTGTAGCTCTGGTTTTCGTTCACCAATTGTCAAGCGGTTTTTTTCGTCTAAAAATTCATGAACGCATCAATGCGCTTAAAAAAAATAAAATAAAGCTAAGTCGCACTGTGTGTGCGTATAAATCGAGCCAATGTAGCTGTCAAAAAAAGGCTCGCGGACCGGTTTCCGGCGGCAGATTGCGACCTCACTCCAACATCTGTTGTCTATGGTTTATACGTCATTTGACAGCTTAGATCCCAAGGTCAAAACTCTCAGAACATTCCAAAGCAATAGGAAGCTTAGTTTCGTCGCAATAAGGGTCAGAATAGCGGGTGCCGATCGGCACCCGCGGGGCTCCAGTGGCCTGCCGACTACCGATATCGACTATCGACACTCCGGCATTGCACTCCCGCCCTGTTCTGGTTGGTCGCGGTTGTCTCCAGAGCTGTCTGGTGCGGTTGAGTTCGATTTGTCTTCGATATCGATTATCGACACTCGGGCTTCACTAGTCGGAACTATTGTAGACAAACTGCGGTACTGGACCGTTCCGGCCGGCTGAGCGCCGATTGAGACCGAATTGGCCACTATCCGCGAGGGAGACGTCTTTTTACTACTGTGTGAGTAAAAGTTTTTCTGACCACAGTTTTTATTGGCTCAGTAATTTGTTGTCACCCGATGCTGGCTTAGAATAGCATCACTCCACATCCTTCCCGCGGGTGTCGTAAGAGGCGACTAAAGGACTCGAGAGTATTGGTGTATTACAATTATAGGCGACAGGATGACATGTTTTCTGAAACAACCTTGGAAAATAATCCTCAAAAATGTCAGACGTGGCGATAGCTATGCTAACGCTCTGCCTACCCCGCAAGGGATAAAGGCATGATATATGTATGTCTGTTTGTATGTAGTAATTTGTTTTCTGGAAAATGTAATTTAATATCAATGAATAGAACATGACATAGTTCATTCATTAAAAAAATTCTACGTTCACTACATAGTACAAAGCAATCGCTTTTCGCGTCTGTCTGTATGTATGTTTGCTTAAATATTTAAAACAACTCAACGGATTTTAATGCAGGTTTATTAATACATAGAGTAATTCAAGCGGAAGGTTTTTATATATTATAATACTTGCCGGGAAAAATCCTTATTCCCACGAGAAAATGACTTGCAGCGGGCGCAACCGCTGGGCAGGCCGCTAGTATGAAATAAATAGCACTTTTGATGAATTGTTTTTCGATATACCCACAGTCATTTACATTACGTAAGGCGGATCACTTAAAATATTTGCAGCAATTTTTTTTACACCCTGTATAGGCCTATTTGCTAAAATGCATTGAACATAAAACCTCTTGAATATGGTCACCTGTGAGGCTGTATATAAAAATAATAATTCTGTATAAGGAATATTATATTTCTTTTCCCGCGCAAACGTAATATAATAATGACTACTAATTATTTTGGGGAGCGGCACAGGCAGGGATGGGACTTAAGTTACAAAATATCGATTTTTATACCCGATTATTCCGATTCAAATTACTTCAAAACATTTATAATTATTGGGATCTTTAAGTACATTTCACATTTTGATTGTCATTAATTCACAAATTGTCATTGTAAAAATTTCTAGTCAGGATATAGCCAACCATTTTTTTCATAATATTAATATTTTACTTAATTTACAAAATAATACTTTTAGCTAGAAGCGATATATGTGTTATAAACCACCGAAAAATATATTACAGGGATTTAAAATAACCATCGGCAATGTACGTAAGCATTAAATTAAAAATATACATATACACACATACACATATTACGCTTTTATTTTGCGGGGTAGGCAGAGCATTAACGGCCTTGACAGCCCTTTCAGGCAATTCGTGTATCAAATATACATATTTGAGCAATTACTAATCAATCTGCATAATCGACCAATCAAACTCGATTCTCGTTTTTTTTTGGGTTACTTTAAAAATCGATTCTTAAAATATTCGTTTTTTTCCAGCTCTATGCAAAGGTAATCAACGAGCTAAGATATTGAGGGTGAATATTCCGTGAAAAGAATACGTAAGTGCCTATTTACTGTTTGTTATTTCGTACCAACTCTCTTTTTAATTGTTCTACTTGAGATATAGGATTCCCCGAAATAGAGGTTGTTTATTAATATTTTATTTTTCGTTTTCTTTCCTTTAGATAGTTTGTATGTGGAAAACTCGGAACACACTTACAAATACAGAAACGTTATGGCATATAATCGAATATTTGAAATTTCAAGTTGTTTGATCGACATAGAAGTCATGTTGTCATTCATCATCATCGTAATCAGCCCTCATCCATACACTGCAGGGTATATGTTGAGCCGTGTGATGCCGGCTTAGAATAGCATCACCCGACATCCTACCCGCGGGTGTCGTAATAGGCGACTAAGGGACTCGAGAGTATTGGTGTATTACAATTTTTAGGCGACAGGCTGACAACCTGTCACTATAGTGATACACATGTTTTCTGAAACTACCTTGGAAAACAATCCTCAAAAACGTCAGACGTGGCGATAGCGACCGTATTCTTACGGCCGTTAGCGCTCTGCCTACCCCGCAAGGGATAGAGACGTGATTTATGTATGTATGTATGTATGTTGAGCCTAGCCTCGCATCAAGGGCTGGATTAGGCTGGTTGTTTGAATAACCAATCAATTATTTCCAGGTGAGCTCGTGCTTCCCACCAAGCCGACAGGCGTAGATTTGATGACCCCAGAGCCAAAATTTTAAAGGCCATAACAAAAAAAAACTGCAGGGTATAAGCCTCTTCTCTATTGCGCCACTCCTCACGGTCCTGTGCCAATTTCATCCATTGAGACCCGGCCGATTTAAGGAAGTCATCGCACCACCGGGCTGATGGTCTACCCACTGGCCTTTTTGCTCACCTTGGCCACCACTTTGAGTCTGCCTTGGTCCACCGTGCATCCATTCTCCTGGCCAAGTGTCCTGCCCATCTCCATCTTAACTTTGTGATTCGCTCACCTACATCTTTGACTTTCGTCCTACGTCGAATTTAACTGTTAAGTGTTTGAGTTTGTTGTCATTATATTAACTTATTTTATACATACATACATACACCACGCCTCCATCCCCTGCGGGGTAGGCAGAGTCGGTCGCCATCGCCACGTCTGACGTTTTTGCGAATTGTTTTCCAAGGTTGTTTCAGAAAACATGTGTATCATTATCACTATAGTGACGTCAGCCTGTCGCCCGAAAATTGTAATACACCAATGCTCTCGAGTCCCTTAGTCGCCTCTTACGACACCCACGGGAAGAATGTGGGGTGATGCTATTCTAAGCTGGCATCACACGGCTTACTTATTTCATACGATACGATAATTCTTTATTTAATAAACTTAGTAATAGATAAACTTATTCTAATCTTATACAAATTATTCAAATACCTATACAAATTCTTAATATTTTTATTTTTATCCTATACAAAATCATTCATCTAATTCATTCGTCAGATGTACGAGTAACTGTAAAATGTTCCGGTTTGGAACCCCCACAAAAAACCGATAGCCCTACTTATATATACATATAAACTTCGGACCAAAACCCTTAGGGGATTCTTTAGAAGGGAAAGTATGTCATGCGTCACAAAAGCCCTTATAAGTTAGTAACCTTTGTATGTTTTGATATATTGGTTCTTATAGGGAAGTATATATGGCACTTCCGGGTATTATGGTAACAGTACGGACAAGGTAGTGTTTCGTCTAGTTAGTATTTTCGTCATGGAGGGTGATTGAGTCAATGTACAACCTGTTGAATTAACTAAGAGATAAGTATATATAGAAGGCGGTTGAAAAATTCTGACACTAGAGTTCAACGAGTCGTTGGACGGCTCAGTGTCCCACACGAAAAGGGAGAGGGGGAAAGTTTAGGATTTAGGGTACGCCACTACTAGGCGTAACTTTAGCCCTAGGGGGTAAGTTTGGCCCAAGATTTGATTTAGCCGCATGTTGCCGGCTTAAAATAGCACCATCCCGTTTCTTTCCGCCGGTGTCGTAAGAGGCGAGTAAAGGACTCGAGGGTTTTATGTGTATTACAATCTTACACGACAGGACAACCTGCCACTACAGTGATACACGAATCATCTGAAAGTGCCCTCAATATTTGTCAGACGTGGCGATAACGACTGTAACTTTACGATCGTTATCGCCTGCCTTGCAAGGGATAAAGGAGTGATTTGTGTATGTATGTATTATACGTGATCCTTTGAGTGGAAGAGCTAAAATTATCCTGCGCCAAAAGAATCGTTTCAGATTCAGTAAGAGAGTGTAAAGGTTGTATCGCGCGAACTCTATACATTTTTAAATTTACTGCTAACGGATCTTCACGTTCGCAAAACTACCTTCATAGTGGGAAATTCGTGTACGTATTCTGTTAGCTAAAAGGTGGAATTTTAAAAGTAACTTCAAAGAAAAAACAGAATCCGCTACTTGACCGACAGCTCAAATGAATTACTTTTTAATACGACTTATGGTACGACAATATACTAGAAGTTACTAGTTTGGATGACGTTAAAACAATAATTTGAATATAATTTTCTGTTATGAAATGAAAGTGTAAGTCATTTCTCAAATACGACATTGTGATACAAATAGCTTTTTTATCCGGCTTAGAATAGCACCACCCCACATCCTTCCCGCGGGTGTCGTAAGAGGTGACTAAGGGACTCGAGAGTATTGGTGTATTACAATTTTAGGCGACAGGTTGACAACCTTTCACTATACTGATACACATGTTTTCTGAAACTACCTTGGAAAACACTCCTCAAAAATGTCAGACGTGGCGATAGCAACCGTATTCTTACGGCCGTTAACGCTCTGACTACCCCGCAAGGGATAAAGGCGTGTTATATGTATGTATATATGAAAATTTAAATTTTACTAATAATATTTTTTAATGAAATTCCAAACTGGCCTGTTAAAACTTTTATTTCAAACATTGAAATACGCCACTGTTTTTTGTTAGGAATTAACCAAAAGCCTTGTCGGAATCTAAAAGGGCTGTTTACATAATACGGCTGTCTGTTTAATATAATATGACATCGCCCCTACATGGGTTACATTGGACTTGGCATGTTTTCGATTCTATTAAAAGCCGCTGAATAGTTAATAGCCGGTTCCTTTGGGCGGTTTACACACGTAACGCCCGAATTAAAAACGAACGCATAATCTTGACGCACGATGGAGCGTTAAAACATCGCAGCGGTCTGTCAGATCCATTCTAGAAATGTCAATCCCACTAAAACCGCTCAACCGCTGTCGACGCAGCGCTATCGCAGCGTCGTCCGTCGAGTGCGGTTTTAGTATGGGGATTGACGTAACTAGTATGGATCTGACAGGCCGCTGCGATATTTTAGCGGTCCGTCGTGCGTTAAGTGTGCGATGCGCCTTAGCAGCCACAGGGATGAAATTCAGTAAGTACTTTCGTGACCTTTTGTCATTCATTGAGGTCACATTATGTGTCTGGATAATAAATAATATTTTGACAAATGAAGAGCTATGAAAGGTTGTATTAAGTGAAGACATTTTTTTATGGAAAATACAAAAAGGTTAAATTTTTGCAATATCATCTAAAATAAATTTTTTATCATTTCTTTAATTAGGATAGAACAATATCTTTTGTTTTAATAATCTAGTGTTAGAAGAAGAAAAATTACTCTAACAGGTTTAAAACAATCTCTCTTCAATTATTATTATTTAACAAAAACACAATACCTATATTGTTATTGTACATACATACATATATCACGCCTTTTATCCCTTGCGGGTTAGGCAGAGCGTTAACGGCCGTAAGAATACGGTCGCTCTAGCCACGTCTGACATTGTTGAGGATTGTTTTCCAAGGATGTTTGAGAAAAACTGTGTATCACTATAGTGACAGGTTGTCAGCCTGTCGCCTAAAAATTGTAATACACCAATACTCTCGAGTCCCTTAGTCGCCTCTTACGACACCCGCGGGAAGGATGTGGGGTGATGCTATTCTAAGCCGGCATCACACGGCATGTTATTGTATACTGAGTAATTTTTAGTCAGTACACAAACTTTTTAGGTTTGTTTGTTTGTTTCTACTCATGACTCTGAACAACTTTTACTAAAGAAGGTCACCTGCGAAATCGCAATAATATACAAAGTATGTGTACTGACTGTATTTGGTCTGTACTTGTTAATATATCTTTCATTGGTATTACTTGATTGTTTACACCGCAAAACGCAACCAATTGTTTTTTTTATTTGGGAAAAAATACTATCTCGTTACCGATATTGAAACACTGGATTAACACTTCGAATATTGCCAAAACGAGGGTCCGACCATGCGAAAACCGGTCGCTTAGGCCGCATTCACATTAGTGATGGGCCAAACACACGTAGGTTTCACGGAAACCTAATTTATGGCCGAATATTCGTTAAAAAGTTAGGACATCGGTCTTAAAATCGTGAGAACCGAGTCCGATCCCCTTCCGCCATATACCAAAGTGTTTATACTAACGTACATTTACCGACTGCTCTTACGGCGAAGGAAAAAAAATTGTTACGAATCCCAGATTCAAATAAAATTTGAATTCTGATGATATTTGAATGTAACTTAACCTAACTGAATCGAATAATTCGACAGGAAATGATATTATATGATATAACAACAATTAAAACTTAAGTTAAGTCACATTCAAATATCATTAGTCACATTCAAATAAAATTTTCATCAAGATGGTTATCCTTCACCGTAAGAGCAGTCGGTAAATGTATGTGAGTAAAAACACATTGTTACATGGCGGGAATCGAACTTGGCAACCGACGCTTTGATACCGAACATAAACGGAATATCCGGCCCTTCTCTAATTCACATTAAACTTGCTAAAAGGTTGTTTTAAAAGCCCACAAAAGGGCAGGAGCTTGGAAACTTCTTGTGTTTACGTCATAATGGGCTTTAGATGGACTTACTTTTCGATTTGTTGATTGTTATTCCTCTTTACGGGAACTCAAAGTTAAATAGAATAAAGTCTGATCATCGCCCTTCCTTTAACCTAATTCATTGTGTTCGTTCTGTATGTTTGTGATATATATGTCGGCGAAGACCACTGGCTGAATAGCAACTCCTCGGCTGTATAGCCATTGCCTTTCCCGTACGGAAAACAAATGAAAGTAGATTTGTAAGAACTGTCAAAGAAGTAGCTGCTTTATAAAATTGTATTGAGTCGAATAACGGGAAATAGTGTGGAAACAGTGTGATAATCCCAACTAATTGTTAAAAGGAGACAATACAAGATCATAATTGAACAATTCCGTCGTTTTCCTAACAAAATCCCCGCAAAATACGGCGAATCCTGACTGGACGTCCACATCAGAAGTGGGATTATCATCCGCTCACAGATGAAAAGAGAAATTAAGATGCATGATATAAAAGACATGTGGCAATTTTTTTTCCTACAACAGTGAAGGTCATAATTACGGCGCGGGAGCAGCCCGGTACTTGGGTACATAACCTCCAAATTGGTTTGGAGTGAGCAAACAGTGCACAATATTTGGTCGAATGTGTAATATACTGAGACAGCATGACATTTTGAAGACATAAAATAGTGCGCCAGGAAGAGTAAATACCTATTTGAAATGAATATGAAACAAGGAATGTGACAAGGAAATTACAACTGAAGTTACTACAAGTAAAGTAAACAAGCCCTACGTCAATAGTGCAAGCACACGCTAGATAATTATTTGCAATGAGATTGCAATATATTCCAAGTTTGGTTATCATAGTAGCAGGATAAGTCGTTGGACGACTCGGTGACCCACATGAAAACAGAAAATTGCAAGACAAGATAACCTCACTAATATGAGAGAATGACATTTACTATGAAAAATGGTGTCCAATATTAAACTACAACTTTCTGCAACACAAACAGACTTGTTCATACCTGAAAAAGAGAAATTAAGTTGTTACGAGTAACGGAGAAGCAATGATTTTATTATTCAAAAGCCACACTATGACATATTACTACACCAGGTTTATGGCAAGCTATGCCAAACACCTATCTAAGGATAATAAAAGGTCATGTTTTAGTTGTTTCTTAATTTATTTGGTACTGTTACTATTTTATAGAGCATTCATACCTTGTTTAATGTTTCAGCTATCATGTAAGATGTATCAAGATGTTGAAAGTACTTACATTAGATGGACAGCGGTTACTATGGATGAGATGAGAACCAAGTTGCTGCTCAAAAGCAAGATTATTGTTATAATTGGACCATGCTTAAAAAGCAAACCTGCTTGACAATTGTTTACATTTGGTGAGATGTTTTCAAATTGTAATGATGAGTTAAGTCATCCATCACCTATGTTGTTCGCATATGAACAGTCAATCATTTGATAATCATAATGAAACTATTTTTGTGATATTTCCAAAATTATGAAAAGCAATCCCATTAAACCTGTAAAAATGGTCTGAAAATAATATTCTGTTTCTAAGAAGTACTTAGTAAACAATCTGAACCTCACAATTATCATGTTGTTACTGTATTTGTTGACAAATAAAAAGTTGCATGAAATTGGTTGTAGCCAATAGAAAAATAGTGATCTGGTCTAGTGATCCGTCCACTGGTTAAGTGAAGTACTAAAACGGTGAACTGGGTAAGGGATCCGTCCGCTGGTTAAGCGGAGTAAAGAAGCGGTGAGCTAGACAAGTGATCTGATATTATTAGAAGCGTTCACTGGTCAAGTGATGTTACAACAATGTGGTTTTGAGGTTTTAAAAATATGTGAACTAAAATTGTTAATTGATAAAGCAAAATTGTAATTGAACTTGATGTAATGGAATTGAATTGAATGATTTAATCTTGGGTCTTGAGCTATTTATACTGCCCCTGAATAGTGCTATGTTGAGAACTCTTATGTACCTACTTTTCCCATGATTTGGTCAGGAAAGACCGAGCAGAAGAATCTACTGTGCCTAAACTTGTTTCAGATGAATAACGCCCCACACGAGGACGTGTGGTACTGTCAGAATGGCCGTGTCGGCGAAGACCACTGGCTGAATAGCAACTCCTCGGCTGTATAGCCATTGCCTTTCCCGTACGGAAAACAAATGAAAGTAGATTTGTAAGAACTGTCAAAGAAGTAGCTGCTTTATAAAATTGTATTGAGTCGAATAACGGGAAATAGTGTGGAAACAGTGTGATAATCCTAACTAATTGTTAAAAGGAGACAATACAAGATCATAATTGAACAATTCCGTCGTTTTCCTAACAAAATCCCCGCAAAATACGGCGAATCCTGACTGGACGTCCACATATAGATGAAAACCGAATTTTCAGGACAGGCTGGTGATAAAAATAAACATAAATCGAAGTATAGGAAAAAAACAGTTCGTATTGGTGGCTCTATTTTCTTTTTATATTTCTACCTATGTTCGTTTGGGTCAATTGCTTAGTTTCATAAACTTTTTCACCTATTAAAATATTACATACATACATCTACACGCCGTTATCCCTGGTGGGGTAGGCAGAGCGTTAGCGGCCGTAAGAAAACGGTCGCTATCGCTACGTCTGACATTAAAATAAAATATTAATAAGTTATATGATCGTCTGATATAAAAATATTAATAAGTTGTAATATTGTGCCATTAGTTATAAGTCACAATATTTGGCTTTCTTCTATTCATCAGCTGCCAGCTACCATTTCGAACGCACGCAACGAATGCTTATAGAACTTAAACGTTTTGTATAAGTATATCTCATAACATAAGTAGTGATACTTATGTTATACGTACTGAACAATAGATTACAGGCGTATTAAATACCTATGTACTGTACTTATTGTGAAGAAAAATTGTGATTGTCATATTTTTAAACAATCTCAAATTCGGCACTACGAAACAGTCGGCAATCTTGTTATCTTAAGCTCATGCTGACAAACTTTTTATAGGGAATTTTATTTTATTTTGTTTAAATTATTATCCTAGTCGCTGGATAGAGGGCGTGTGCTTTGTATGTTACCGCAAAAAACGGAACGTAATATATATATTTTTTAAAACTTGGAGTCGGACTCATTGGAACGAAAGTGTCAGTGCGTGCAACATTGCGCCAGACTGTCAATCAGTGTTGCAATGCTTTTTTAGCTTGGGAATCTAACACAGTTCAACGCCATCTACCGAGTTCTTGGAATACTAGTTTTTTTTAATTTTTGACTGTCCCGATGGCGTAGCGGATAGTACACCTGCCTTCTACGCCGAGGGTCGTGGGTTCGATCCCCACCGGACACAAATATTTGTTAAGTTAATTTTCAGATATTTGTGTCGAGTCTGGGTGTTTTCTATGTATAAAATGTATTTATTTACAAAAAAAAAAGTATATAAGTATTAGTATCAGCTATCTAGTTCCCATAGTACAAGCTTTGCTTAGTTTGGGGCTAGATGGCGCTGTGTGAGTTGTCCAGGATATTTATTTATTTATTTTATTTATTTAATTCCCAAAAAGAAGTCCCCCTATTGTAAACACGCCTTTGCTAGTTGAATTTGTAGTGTGCCTTCTCGTATATCGGATAGTGGAGCTCAGTTGCCTGAGTGCCACTTGAAGCGTATAACTTTATGGCATGTTTTAACAGTATATTGTTTTAGGCTCATGCATGGTTCATGAGTTGATTATATCAATGGTTGGGTCGTGCCAATCATTTTGGGAATGTGGTTTATTGTATGTGTAGTTTTAGGTTAGTTTAAAATTTGTTTTAGAAATGGATAACGCCAGTTTTATTTGTGGTTAAAGTGGTATTAATACCGTAATTTCACTGGAGCTAGTTTTCAGTAGATAAAATTATCTGTATGTATAAGGTGTAAAAATATTAGCTGCAAATATTTTAAGGGGTAAATCAGCCTATGAAACTGAACAGCTTTCCTCAAGCAATTCAACTTGGTCGGCTGGTACATGCTCCTGGGGAAAGTTGTTCAGCTTCATGGGCTGGTTCACCCCTTGAAATATTTGCAGCAAATTTTTTAACACCCTATATTACGCTAATTTAGGTACCTAATGAGCAAACAGTTCTTCGCGACTACACAAATCACAACATTATTTCACCAACATTTAAAACACTTTATTAATAAAATACTAAGATTTTACACATTAAAAACATTAAAAATTGAAAAACAACTTCCAACTCGCCAGATTAGAACAGCATCACCCCATTTCTTCCCACGAATGTTGTAAAAGGCAACTAAGGAACTCGAGGGTTTCATGTGTATTACAATTTTAGGTGACAGGCTGACAACCTGTCACTATAGTGATACACAAATCATCTGCAAGGGCCCTAAATACTTGTCAGACGTGGCAACAACTGCCGTAAGTTTACGCGCTCTGCCTACCCCACATGGGATAAAGGCGCGATTTATGTATGTATGTATGTGAGTTTCATCATGAAGTTTTTCCTTCACCGTAAGAGCAGTCGGTAAATGTACATATTGAGTAACACATTGGTACATGGCGGGGTTCAAACTCGAGTCCCACGATTGTAAGATCGGTGTCCTAACCACTTGGCCACCGACCCTCTTTGAAGGCTGATACATTTCATTCAAATTGTAAAATTCGACGTAATTTTTTTTATTCCATTGAACCTCTCCAATTTCATTGGTGATTCAAAATAGGCAGCTCACTGAGCATTGCTTTGCTCATTCAAATATATGACAGGTTGTCAAGGATAGATTGGCTATCGTTACGGGAATTATGCTCTAGAA
Organism: Keiferia lycopersicella; assembly: GCA_029255805.1. Taxonomy (NCBI): domain Eukaryota; kingdom Metazoa; phylum Arthropoda; class Insecta; order Lepidoptera; family Gelechiidae; genus Keiferia; species Keiferia lycopersicella. Next base: position 11,307,551 of record JARACZ010000004.1, on the reverse strand, counting down.
GAATATTCTGTTTTCATTTGGAAAGGCGGATCGCACACTTGGCGCACGAAAGAAAATATCGCAGCGGTCTGTCAGATCCGTACTAGAAATGTCACTCCCCATACTAAAACCTCACTCGACGGACGACACTGCGATAGCGCTGCGTCGACAGCGGTTGAGCGGTTTTAGTATGGGGATTGACATTCTAGTATGGATCTGACAGACCGCTGCGATATTTTTGCGCTCCGTCGTGCGTCAAGTGTGCGATCCGGCTTTGAATAAAAATTACGTGTGGACAACTTTTAAAATGACTCGTATGACTCGAATGTATTTCGAAAGACGTTTTTAAGTGATCCAAGTATACCTACTGTACCTATATCTAATCATTCTTTTGAGAGCCCGTATAGTAATATCTAAATAAAAAAATATTCAAGGTATTATAATATGTTTATTTTCAGTTAAAATAAGTTTTAAAAAGCGATTATGACAATGAAAGTGTAAGTCATTTCTCAAATACGACATTGTGATACAAATAGCTTTACTAGCCGGCTAAGAATAGCATCACCCCATTTGTTTCCCGTAGGTGTCGTAATAGCCGACTAAGGGACTCTAGGGTTTCATGTGTATTGCAATTTCAGGCGACAGGCTGACTACCTGTCACTACAGAAAAACACTACTTATCTGAAACGACCCTCCAACATTTGTCAGACGTGGCGATCACGACCATAATATTACGGTTGTTAACGCTCTCTCTACCCCGCCAGGGATAAAGGCGTGATTTGTGTGTGTGTATCTTTATTTCAATTTTATCACAAAACTTTGCTACGTTTCTTAATTAATGTAATGTACTCGTAGCATTTTGCTACGAAATGCCACGCCACGAAACTAAAATAAATTAATTCATAAGTATTCTACGTGCAAGTTGAAACAACGTTGAATATTATTCATACATATTACATTTTTTTCGAAGAGAATGAAGTGAAAGTGAAAATGTTAATTAGGTGGATCGCACACTTAACGCACGACGGACTGCTAAAATATCGCAGCGTTCTTTCAGATCCATATTAGAAATGTCAATCCCCATACCAAAACCGCTCTACCGCTATCGACGCAGCGCTGTCGCAGCATCGTCCGTCGAGTGTGGTTTTAGCATGGGGAGTGACGATTTGAGTATGGATTTGATAAACCGCTGCGATATTTTAACGGTCCGACGTGCGTTAAGTATGCAATGCTTGATACGCTTATCCCGTAAGTGATAAAGGCGTGAGATGTATGTATGTCAATCATATTTTTTGTTCATCAATAAATGGTTGCGTAGTAGGTATATAAAACTTTAAACTGAGCACTCTGTAGTAGATATAACTGGTTGTCTGACGTAGTGGCAGCCGGCATTGATTGAGCTGTCAGTCGCAGCCGGCCTCGGTGCAGTTAGGTCACGTTGCACTCCGCTTATTTATTAGTAGAACTGTTGTAGATGGAAATTTAACCACACAATATAGCTGTATTTTCAAAATTGGTTATATTGGATCTATGAATGAATGAGAGATAGAGATAAAGTAAGTAAGTAAAAACACTTTATTGCAAAAAAATTACAACTACAGACTACGAGGACATTTACAGCTAATATGCGCAAAGGTGACCTAATCGTTAGAAGCGATCTCTTTCAGACAACCTTTATAAAAAAAGTAATCTTTATTAAGTTTACAAGTTATAAAAAAAATCAAGATAGTTGAATCTCTGGCAGGAATATTTCAAGTGATGCGGTTACTCCCTCAACAATAGATAGTCAAGTTGTTATAAAAAAAAGTATGACTTGTAATATTTTTTTAAACAACCAAAAAAGCTTTCACAATTTTACGTGATGATTCGGCTTTACTTCTCCAGTCACTGCCCGCAGCTTTGCGTATGTTGTCGCTCCACCTTGCCACAGGTCGTCCTACGCTACGTTTGCCGATACGCGGCCTCCACTCAAGCTAAAGCCGAAGACCGGGTTCAGTGGCGTGCTTTAGGAGAGGCCTATGTCCAGCAGTAGACTACAATAGGCTGTTAATGATGATGACGTGATGATTGTAAACATTTTTTTCAGTACATTTGGGTCAAAGCATAAAACGACATTGACATTTCTAAAAAATATGTTGCAACAATGTATTATTAAAAATTTATAAAATATTATCAAAGTTCCGTTGTTAGGTAGGTAAGTATTTTTGTGTAATATACCTATTCCAAAGAAAAAAGTATTATGTCAATTAATGAAAAAAAATGTTATATTATTCACAGATATTAGCTATTACTTTTAAAAAGCAGTAAGAATGTTAAACAAATTGATAACAATTAAGTACTCAGTAGAGGTTACTAGCGACTCGTTTCATTTTATATCCTTGAATAAGCTAATCTATAACTCAAGTTTGTAAGATCCACCTGCGGCATCTATTTGACAGATAAAGCCGATTGTTCTGTACATAAATTATACTTCCTAGTTGTTCTAACTAATAGTTACTGAACAGAATTGGTGAAGGTCAATGGACAGATATTGTTGTCTGAAAAAGAGTGAAGGTTTTTCAAGACTTTGAGCCTTCATTTATTGATAATGCAAAGTATTTAATAAAGTCCACTTTATGCCCTCTATTTGTATTATAAAACAAATAAAAAATCTGTCCTTGAATTAAACAGGTTTCAATAGTTACCGTTCTTTGATATTTGATTTGAAAATGGTAATCATTTTCCGACTGTCCTAAAAGATGTAGACAAGTAATTTTTCGTTAACGGGCTATAGCCCTAACGGTCAGGCATTAAAGATGTTGACATTATGGACCAGTTGTCGTCAAAATTGCATTAAATTAAAAATGGCGGACTTAAAATTCCGAATAAGTATAACTTTAGAAAAAGAGTTTATTATGATGTCAGTGTTTTTCATTCCTGATATTTGGGATCGGCTAAAATGGCCGGTTTTCCAATTCTCACGGGCCTAGGTCATGTTAGCATTTGGTGGGGTTAAATTGCTTTGTGTCGGAGGCTGTTTTATTATTATTATTATTGTATTAAATTTGATCTCAAAAAAGAGGCCACTGACTAATAAAGGCTTTCGCTTCCTGATGCGTCAAAAGCCTTGTCAAAAGGCAGACCCTGGCGATTTGCAAGCCGCCACCATCCTTTCTCATCCCAATGCGTTTGCCTAATAAACTCGCTGCCTAATCCCGCTTGATCCTGGCCGTCGTCATCTGACGGCTTAATTTCATTACCGTGGACCGTAACCGGTTGCCGCATCTAACGCACAACGCTGCGCATTTTTACCACATCCCGTACTCATCCGTCTGTCATAAAGCAGAATACCGTGTGGGGTCTGTATGGAGCGCTATATTAAACTATAATGCGTATGTGTAAAAAAATAGCTGCAAATATTTAAAGGGGTGAATCAGTCCATGAAACTGAACAACTTTCCTCAAGGAAGAAAGGTCGAAATATGAAATAAAATTTTGGACCTCCCATACAAAATTACCAACTAAGTCAATAATATGTATGGGAGGTTCAAAACACTTTTCATATTTCGACATACTTTTTTGGGGGAAAGTTGTTCAGTTTCATGGGCTGATTAACCTCATAAAATATTTGCAGCTAATATTTTTACGCCTTATATTCTATGTATCTATTATCTATTTACCGTTAGACGCCTTCCGGCCAGATGGACCGATGACTCAAAGATAGCGGCTGGTAGCGACTGGATGGCGAAAGAGGGAGATCGTTCATTCTGGCGTACTCTGGGGGAGACCTATGTCCAGCGGTGGGCTTCCATAGGCTGATGTGATGATGATTTTTATATTGTGATGGTAATTTTGATGATGTGATGATGATTATCTATTTAATGTCGAATTCTCCAATGCCATGAAATTGTGTCAGCAATCAAACAACGCCAGTTAATGCGATGCTCCTGGACTATGACGGTTTAAGGATTCGAAATTATTTTGCAACTGACAGACGCATGCGCTAAAAATACGCAGCGTCGTGCGTTCGATGTGGGAACCGCCTTAGTCAGATTACTGGTTGGTCCAGCATCGTGCCGGATCGTACCGACCGCAGGCTTAACGCCCTAAAATATCAAATGAGTGTGGAGTTTCACAATTCTTGTGTATTGTCTGGTTCCCTATAAATTAGCATAAAAATATTAGGCATAATATAGGTTGGCACAATGTACATTGAACTAAAGATACTTACGCATAAAAATAGTAGGCATAACACGTTAAGCATAATTTATTAACCTAACCTAACCTAACTTAACCTAACCTAACCTAATGTCTATAAAAATACTAACCTAACCTAACCTAATGTCTATAAAAAATTGTTAGACATAAATAAACTGTATTATACCAAGATAAATATTATGCGAAAAAATGTTTATGCCAAAGATATAAAAGGGGAAAAAGAATTATGCGAAACATGTTATGCTAAAACATATTAGTGGAAAAAACATTATGCTAACAAAAGGGATCCCGTATTGTCTACTTGTTTTTATACGCTCATTAACTTTTACGCGGTAATCACAGTTGATGGACGGGTTTTTTTGGACAAGTCTTTTAACCTGTCGAAACGTGGAGGCCCAGGTAGATCGCACACTTAACGCACGACGTACCGCTAGAACATCGCAGCGGTCTGTCAGAACCATACTAGAAATGTCAATTCCCCATACTAAAACCGCTCAACCACTGTCGACGCAGCGCTATCGCAGCGCCGTCCGTCGAGTGAGGTTTTGGTATGAGGGGTAACGTTTCTAGTATAGATCTGACAGACCGCTGCGATATTTAAGCGGTCCATCGTGCGTTAAGTCTGCAATGCGTTTAAGGAAATTATCAGCTTGTTCAGTTTTATGGGCTGATTCACCAATTAAAATATAAAAAAAAAATTACGCTTAATATTTGTTATTTAATTATGATTTCGTAGTTACTTATCAGTTTTTTTCATATAGTTGCTATATGTTACCAATCGTTAAAATCGTTTCCGTACTTGTTTAAACCACTGTTAGACTATTGAACGAAACTATTTCGTTTAAGAGTAATGGTGATACTAGTGGCCTGCATTAGCGGCTGCGCCCGCTGCAACTCATTTTCCCGTGGGAATAAGGACTTTTCCCGGCAAGTATTTTACATAAAAACCTTTCTCTTAAATCACTATCTATTAAAAAAATCTGCATCAAAATTCTTTGTGTAGTTTTAAAGATTTAAGTTGCTGTCTATGATCACTTAGACGGCGGTCGTAACACAACCATGTCAGAAGCCTGCTACTTGTAGAAGGGGGTTGAAAAATTCTGACACTAGGGTTCATCGGGTCGTTGGACGACTTGGTGTCCCACACGAAAAAGAAAGAAAGAAAGATTTAAGCGAAGATAGCTACAGAATGACGCGAAAAGCGACTTTGCTTTATACTAGTGATTATGTTTCTCTCCCATCTGAGTTTCTCTCACCATGAATTAGATTACAGTCACTAACTTCCCTGAAGTTATGGAAATACTTACAAGTATGCGTACCTACTTGTAAACATAATTAACCGCATAAACGCATTGGCAAGTTCTTTATACAGTGTGAGGTCCACTGAAAGCTGGAGAAAATATTTTACATACATTCATACATACAAACATAAATCACGCCTCTTTCCTGTTGTGATAGGTGTAGAAGAAGCGAAAGAAGTATGCCAGGATCGTAGCAAGTGGAAGGAAATAGTTTCTGCCTACCCCAACGAGAAAGAGGCGTCATTTATGTATGTATAAGGTGTAAAAATATTTGCTTCAAATATTTTAAGGGTTGAACCAGCCCATCAAACTGAACAACTATCCCCAAGAAACATAGGTCTAAATATGAGAAAATTTTTGGACCTCCCATTCAATTGACTTGGGCGTCATTTTGTATTGAGGGTCCAAATTTTTTTTTCATATTTCGATCTATGCTACTAAGGAAAAGTGGTTCAGTTTCATGGGCTGATTCACCCGTTAAAATATATGCAGCATTTTTTTTATACCTGTATGTTACTTGGGTAAAATTCTTTAGTTTCACGGGTTATTTCACCACTTAAAATATTTGCCATATTGTTGACCACACTCCGTATATACCTTGCTGAGAATCAAGTTTGGGATAACGTAGTAGCTCTTCCAAGAACAGTCGGTAAGTTGATGTAAGCCGAGTTAAAACATGTTAATTTGGCGAAGTTCTTAAGCCGAGGGTTATACACACTCCTACAGCAGCCTTGTTGGGAACTTCTAGTAGGCAAAGTTCAACGCGTGTTATACGATCAATTGGAAACCTCTGGAAAAGCACTAATTTAAGTAGAGCTGTAGGTTACGGATTCTATTCTCGGTGGGTCACTCTCAAAAATATTTATCACTTTGTGAATTTGTGCCCAGGTCCGGTTAGGCCATTGCTCAACCACCGGTAAGTAAGATGGTTCCGTTTTGGATAGGACGTTAAGCCGTAGGTCCCGGTTCTTGTCTATGATCATTTAGACGGCGGTTGTTACTCAACCACGTCAGAAGCCTGCTACTTGTAGAAGCTGGTTGTAAAATTCTGACACTAGGGTTCATCGGGTCGTTGGACGACTTGGTGTCCCACACGAAAAGAGAGTAGAGTTGTAATCTGTAAAATAAAGTGCTACATTTAGGTAAGTACACATATTCTAAAGGCGAGCAGCTATAGTATTCCTTAGTCCCACTCATAAAACTTAACATCTTTTATCTGAAAGTTTTTTCGAAATATGAAAAAGAATTTGGATCTCCCCAACTATAATGCTGTATGATGCCGGTTTATCATCACCTCATTTCTTTCCCGCTGGTGTCGTAAGAAGCGACTAAAGGACTCGATTGTTTCATGTATATTACAACTTTAGGCAACAGGCTGACAACCTGTCACTACAGTAATAAACGAATAATCTGAAAGGTCCCTGAATATTTGTCAAACGTGGCGATGGCAGCCATATTTATACAGCTGTTAACGTTTTGCTTACCGCCCATCAGATAGACTTGATTTTTGGCCTATTATGTATTTTTTAGTCATTTGGAAAGTCCATATCTAGCAATGGATTGTTGTAGCAGTACTATTAGGGATGATGATGATGATCTCTCTGACCGATTTCGGCCATAGCGACCACTTCGATTCCTAATCAGATCGGCGCTGATGCGCCCGGAGATGGCTATTGTAGCCAATTTTGGCAGTAAACTCCCGTGCACAGTGTGGACACGTGAGTTTGCCATTTACATAATTATAGTTAATGGCGACGGGTGAAAGGGCTTTTAACTCATAGCGCTTAGCGTCGAGGTCTGCTTTACGCTGTTCCTCAAACTCGCGGACTTGCCTCTTAACCATCCCGCGCCATTCGGGGCGATGTGCTGCCAGACCCTTCCATTGAGTGGGCTCAATGTTGCATCTTTCATGTACTATTTGTAGTAGTGGTTTCAAAATTTACCTTATTTAAAACTGTACTGTGACCCGCAAATACTCCAAAATAGCAACCTAATTACTTTGGTACGCGGAAGATAATTCGGTATGTGGTTTATTGCTCCCTTGCGGTTAATTTTCCGCATACAAGTACAGATAACTCGAACGTATATTCTAATGTGTATCTAATGAAAACCTACAGATATTGCGTCAGTATGTAGAGTTTAGGAATTATTATTTCAGTTGATTCGACTATATGGCAAGCGGAAGGATGTCTCTGCTTACCCCTCCGGGAAAGAGGCATGATTATATGTATGTATGTTTGATTCGACTATGAAACGTCAAGGTGAATCGACTCAAATTATATTTCTTGGACTACTATCAGAAGCACCTCGACTAAATTTTGTAACACACATACATACATACACATACACAAATCACGCCTGTATCCCTGGCGGGGTAGGCAGAGCGTCAACGACCGTCTAATTACGGCCGTTATCGCCACGTCTGAAAAATGTTTGAGGGTGGTTTCGGATAAGTTGTCAGCCTATCGCCTGTTTAACAGAATAGGAATAATCACTGGAGTGTCTTTTTATGAACTTTGTGAATCACCACAGTGAATACTGTTTTAGGATGATTATCACATTTCTGCACGTATTTGCGGTGATATTTCGTGACGAAAAGTGTTTGTGTTAAAGCACCGGATCGCACACTTGACGCACGACGGACTGCTTAAATATCACAGCGGTCTGTCAGATCCATGCTAGAAATGTCAAACCACATACCAAACGGCTCAACCGCTGTCACAGCGCTATCGCAACGTCGTCCGTCGAGTGCGGTTTTGTATGGTGAGTGACGTTTCTAGTATGGATCTTACAGTTCGCTGTGATACTTTAGCGCTCCGTCGGGCGTTAAATATGCGATGCGCCTATTGTAGTGATTTCGTACAGATCCTCATTAACTTAAGTACATACTGAATATAGTAGGTGGTACACAGTATACACGGTAACTCACAGACAAACAGAGATAATGTTCGGTGTCCAGTTGTGCATGACAATTACGCCTGTGACAAACCGACAGGGGTGTATCCAGGGCCCCAAGTTTGCTATTTTTTGACATTGTAACGCCATCGAAACTCAGCTGTCATTCAAATGCCATTGTGATTTACTTGCTCTCTTTCTATTCGTATGAAACATCGGGTCGTCCAACGACTCAATGAACCCTAGTGTCTGAATTTTTCAACCGCCTTCTACAAGTTTTGGCATGGTTGTGACATGGTTGTGTACCGACCGCCGTCTAAGTAATCATAGAGAGCAACCGGAACCATCATTCTTACGGACAATCATGTGGCTCAGCCCGCAATGTCCTAACCAGACTGGGAACAAATTCACAAAGTGATAAATATCAACTTCCTATACTTCAAACTTAGCAGACTACGAAAGAACCAAAATCATCCAACTGACATCCAATCGACATCCAACTGAAACGATTTTCATTTAGCAGACTGGCCCTGATAATAGGTTATGTTGACTGGCAGGTCAACAAATGAGCTACTTTTTAAAACGATGTTTTGTTTTAAAATACGAATAGATGACGTCATGACAGTGTAGTCCCGATGGCGTCAAAACACTTACTTTTATGATAGTTTTTCTGTTTATGAAATCACACTTTGAATATTTCATAAAACTATAAACGGGGTATGTAGTATTTTTGAACAAAGTTTTAAGCGTACTACTTTTGTATTTAATTAATGACCCAGTCAACTAGCGAATTATATGATAGATTCTGCCGTATGGTACAGGCTTGAAATAATATTTTGTTGCGGTTTGTATCAAATTTTTTTCTGTCTTCTCCTTGATTTGGTCCATGTAAGCTCGCCTAGGTCGCCCTAATATACCTATGCCTACTCAAAAATCATAATCGCTGGTAAACCTGCCGTGTGATGCCGGTATAGAATAGCATCACCCCAATTCTTCCCGTGGGTGTTGTAAGAACCAACTAAGGGACTCGAGGGTTTCATGTGTGTTAGCACGTATTACAACTCTAGGCGACAGGTTGACAACCTGTCACTACAGTGATACACGAATCATCTGAAAGTGCCCTCAATACTTGTCAGACGTGGCGATAACGACCGTAATTTTACGATCGTCAACGCTCTGCCTACCCCGAAAGGGATAAAGGCGTGATTTGTGATTGTTTTGGTAAACCTCAAATAAAACTAGCTGAATCCCCCAGCGTAAATTTGGATTCACCTCAATCCCACCTGCTTTGTCTGACCGCCCAAAGTACACAGATTTACGAATGTTAATTACGGAATTCGCCATCAAAAGCTGTTTCATTGGATACAAGCACATCCAGGAGCTTAATTTCTGAAAACTCGTATGCGATTTGCTACTATTTGTATTTGTATCACACGTTCTATTTAAGCTGTCGATTAAATTCAAAGTCAAAGTATTTTATTTGCTTGGATACATGGCATGACAAAGAAAATGAAATTGTAAAAAGCGTCATCCACTGTATGTATACAGCGTGCAAATTAAAAAAATACTATTTTAACCCATTTAAGCGTACTCTAAAATAATCTCACGTTCCCTTGACTATACGGGTTGTAGCGGACGCTGTAACGAAAACTTTGCAGGCGTGATCAGACCATAAAACTAAAATACTTTTTCTATTTTGGCTATGTTGGTTCCCATACAAAGTCACTCAGCTGATCGGGAATTTTGTATGGACGGTCGAAAAAAAATTCACGTTAACAGCATAGCCACCTTAGAAAAAGTTGTTCAGTTTCATGGTCTGATCACGCCTGCAAAGTTTTAGTTACACCATCTCTTACACCCTGTATAGACATCGGACAGTAAAAATTTAAATACCTGTGGTTAGACTAATCGTCGCGGACTTCCGTGCACGGAATCAAATTACACATTTTCAAAAATTGAGCTACTGTACACCAAAACGACGTCCAGGGATGTATCTAGCAGTTTACCGCGTCGGCTCGAGAAACCTGTCTATTCCCGGGCTATGATTAATTTCCCCTTTGATGTGTTAACAGGGCTGGAATTGGATTTAGGTCAATTTAGTAATGTATTTCAAGGTAATTTCAGTAAGCTGCCTGTTCATGCTGTAATGATGATGGGTAAGTACCTAGTGATATGTAATTTGAGAAAATTTTTCGAATTAGGTGTTTTTCATCAAAAAGCGGTTTTCTGACTTGATGTCCGTTGCTGCACATTTTTAAGGCATGCGTCTGCTAGATTCAAAGACACTTCGAATCCTCCTTACAATAATGCCATGTCCCGTTGAAACTAGCAGCGAATCTGTCTTTGTAACACTCTCTCTTTTCTCTTTTCGTGTGGGATACCGAGTCGTCCAGCGACCCGACGAACCCACTAGGGCTAAAATTATCTGACTAGTGTCACAAGTAGCAGGCTAGTGACGACGACTAGGCAGGGTAGTGACGACCGATGTGGCACAGTGGTAGTGCGACTGCCTTTGACACAGAAGGTTCCGGGTTCGATTCTCGGTCACTCACAAGTTGATATTTATCACTTTGTGAATTTGTTCCCAATCTGGTTAGGACGTTGCGGGCTGAACCACCCGATTGTCCGTAAGTAAGATGGTTCCGTGTTTCGGATGGCACAGGTAGCCGTAGGTCTTGGTTGCTATCTATGATCACTTAGACGGCGGTCGTTACACAACCATGTATTACACTTATTAGAGTAGATGCAATATACCTTTTTCTTTTGTACCTTCTGAGTTAAGTAATAAAAATATAGAAATGTTTTTTATTTCTCCTGATCCGTGCCTGTCATTACGATGTTCGTCAGACGAGTGCGCCGACGGCTCTAGTGGCTTTATTAACGACTGTTCACGCTGTGATGCTGATGGATGAATAGCGGGCTGACAGTATGGCAATATGGCATGTGTATTGATACGTCATTCGAGGAAATGGAAACTCCTACGTGGTACAAATGATTTTCGATGTAGATGAAAGTCCTAAACTAGTACTAGCAAGTGAAAAAATTGCTGCTTGATGCGATAGGCGGATCAAGTCAAGTACGCTCGACGGAGCGCTAAAATATCGCAGCGGTCTGTCAGATCCATACTAGTAATGTCAATCCCGCAATTCGCTCAACCGCTGTCAACGCAGCGCTATCGCAGCGTCGTCCGTCGAGTGCGGTTTTAGTATGGGGATTGATATTTCTAGTATGGATCTGACAGACTGCTGCGATGTTTTAGCACTCAGTCGTGCGTCAAGTGTGCGATCCGCCGTAGATGTTGTAAAAATCAACGAGGGGCATAATGAAAATCCCGGACTGGAATGCAGCTTTACCCACCAATCAGAGGAGGCTCATGTCCAGCAGTTGACTATTGAGGATTCTAAAGTTGACTTGAATAAATATCTTGTATTATCTTATCTATACATACAGGTTGTAATAAAAATTAGCTGCAAATATTTTAAGGGGTTAACCATTCCAGGTAGCTGAACAACTTTCCCTAAGAAACGTAGGTCGAAATATGAAAAAAAACCGACCGAAAAAATCGTCCTCCCATACAAAATTAGAAGCCAACCAAGTCAATTTGTTTGGGAGGACCAAATTATTTTTTTAATTTTCCATAAGAATTTCCTCATTTTTGGAACTATGTTTCTTGGGAAAAGTTGTTCAGTTTCATAGGCTGAATCACCCCTTAAAATATGTGCAGCTAATATTTTTACACCTTATATTCACAATTGAGAAAGCTAAACACATCATTAATAACAACATTAATAGGAACACATTTTCTCATATTTATTTCCTACCAACATTCAAGGAGGTCAAATTTTTCACGATCTAAACATTTTCGCTCGGTTTGTTCCTTTCAATCCCCATGTGAAGAAAGCACACTGATTCTAATACAACATCAATTCAGAAACATCTATTACGGCTTCCTTTTGTCTTATATGATACAGTTATAGTTGCCAGGAAGCAATGTATGCTGTACGGAAAGCGGAGATTATTCTACAGCAATGGTACTACAGCTGAATATCTACTTTATTTGCCTCGGTGGCCATGGGTTGACCTCTCGCCTCAAGCAATACTTAAGATTATTCCTTCTCGGAAGTATCCCTCCCAGAGGTCATCTTTTATTTGCCAACAAGGGTTCTCATGCTATTTGGTTACAAGAAAGCGAATGTTATAAAGCGAGGAAAAAGGGTTTCGGAGGTTTAGGGGTTTGTAAGGTTTTCCCAAATAAGCCGATGTCGTTTTGTTGGACATTGTAAAAACAGGGATACCCTTTTTATAACGTTGGTTATGTATATGTTACTGTAAAAGCCCGAACTGTGGTAAATCCTAAGATTTTCCGGTAAAACCTAAGATTTACTAACTCTCAATGGGTAATGTCCGAACAGTTTTTTTATTTCGAACTTTTACCACCATTAACTAGGCAAATCTTAGGATTTACCTCAAGGGCATGGTAAATGTTGATAAAGACAATTTTTTCCTCTTATAATTTAGTATATTATTATGGTTGGTTGTAGTTGTTTGGTTGGTTGGTTATATTATTATATTATAATTGCATTTAGACATCAAAAACGCAAACAGAAATTAAATTTACGTGCGCGTTCAAACGTGTCAAACAAACGACTGTCAGCCTGACGAAACTTCATATTAAAAAAAAAACTCAAAGAGTTCACGCTAAAATTTATGGCGTCGTTTATTGTCTCTTTCCTTTTATCCTGCTTCTTTGTCTAGCGCTGTCAGACTGTCACACCACTAAACAATATGGCGGTTCTTGTCAAATTACTTATATCATGTTTACATACTTTTATCATGTTTTTTAATAGACATTGCACTATAATACATTGGAAATATATGATTTGGCTGTTTTGAGATAAGGACTGATATTTAGTCGATACGATATTTTGTACATTGTACGATCTAGTCTATGTCATACCGACCCAGGTATAGGAAAAATAAATAAACTTATAAATTAAGAAAATTGAGTTTGTTTCTCATACACCTAATCTTTTTCAAAGGAGCAATTCCGCAAGATGGTGGTGTACTCCGCCATATTGCGAAACTGCTTATAATTTTTTTTATCAAGGAAACTTTTTTTACCTGACAGATACAATAATTGCTACTTGCTGTTATTGGTAAATGTTGATTTGTGCAATAGTCTATTTAGTTGCTGTATGTGGTCTTCTGATCAGAAATGTTGGCTACTCTGCAACTGCAAATAAGGAAGTTCATTACTCAGGCTAGTACCTCACTACACCTACGTCGTTTTTTCGCGGTTTTCGATTAAACTCAGTTTTATTCAATTCAGCAAGTAGCAGTAGTACCTTAACCATGTAAACTGCATTTCTTGGGTTTTGCTCTCGAATAAGATTGCTTGTGTAGATCAGCCCAGATCACGTCCGCTAAACAGTTTGGTTTAGCTGAAGGTTTTAACCTAGATAACTTCCTATTGAAGTCTTTTTTGGTAAAATGATTTCCACATAAATACTTCAAAGAATGTGACTTTTCTATAGGCACATATGCCAAATCTTCTTCACCAGTCAATTTTACCCATTGTCTGCATCTGAAACAGTATAGTACATTATTAGAAAGTGTACAACACAAAAAAAAATGCATTATAGTGCATAAAATACAATTAAAATCTCTAAGGGGTTCGCAAATTCGCATGAATCATTTTTTTTATTGGACCTAAGATGAAGAAGAATGTGAGTTTTTATTTTATTCAAAAAGTTAAAACCATCAAATTTTTTCAGAAGACAACAGAACACAATTAGAAGAAATGAGGTTTTGCAGTTGTCAAATGCATTGTTATAAAAAAGGCCTTATTGGAAAAGTATACTCTGACCCGTAAATAAACTATCGATTATTTTATCGATACAACCCTAACCCATCTCTATGGTAAATTTGCAAGGATAGCCCAGATATAAAATACGTAAAATAAATGACAGAAAGTCTTTCGAAATCACTTAGAATTGATAAAATGATAACCAAAATAACTTACCGCCTTTCAAATAATGGGAACTGAGCCAAAAATACTCGCTTTTCTCCCGATTGTCGACCGGCTTTCAATCCACAAATTTCACACTTTTTATAGTGCATCTTGAGATGCAATCGTAATTAATTTATTACCACAATGTAAATTATTTGTAAATGTTAAAGTTTCGTCACCAATATTTCACGTTATTCACTGAAAACTTTTAATTAATCATGCTGCGATATCAACAAATTTGACAAGAACCGCCATATTGTTTAGTGGTGTGACAGTCTGACAGCGCTAGACAAAGAAGCAGGATAAAAGGAAAGAGACAATAAACGACGCCATAAATTTTAGCGTGAACTCTTTGAGTTTTTTTTTTAATATGAAGTTTCGTCAGGCTGACAGTCGTTTTTTTGACACGTTTGAACGCGCACGTAAATTTCATTTCTGTTTGCGTTTTTGATGTCTAAATGCAATTATAATATAATAATATAACCAACCAACCAAACAACTACAACCAACCATAATAATATACTAAATTATAAGAGGAAAAAATTGTCTTTATCAACATTTACCATGCCCTTGAGGTAAATCCTAAGATTTGCCTAGTTAATGGTGGTAAAAGTTCGAAATAAAAAAACTGTTCGGACATTACCCATTGAGAGTTAGTAAATCTTAGGTTTTACCGGAAAATCTTAGGATTTACCACAGTTCGGGCTTTTACAGTAACATATATAAATAAAAAAGGTATATTGTTATAGCTACATGTTATAATTATCTTATTTTTAATTTTTCATCGCTTGATTTATATCACTGAAGAATTGCGGTTGTAATAATATTTTTTTCTGAATAAAGTATGTAGCAGCGGAAGCGACGGCTACAATAAATCATAGAATTACTTTCCAAGATTCTACATATATGGATAACAAAATAAAAAATGATAAGGTACTTGATGTATGATTAACAAACGTATAAGCCTGCGTTTGGCGTAAAACATGTGCCTACTATAATTTCTACTCGTTTTGTAACAAAGTATGATAATGCAACTATATTACGCAAAATCTTAAATATTTTACTTACATACACAATCTAAAATTCTGCCATTTAAATTGTAAGGCCTTTTTAATACTTAACGCACAACGCAGCGGTAAAATAACGAAGCAGTTTGTCAGATCTATACTAGAAATATTAATATACACCATACTCAATATAACGCAGCTTTGTCGACAGTGATTGAGCGGTATTAGTTGTATGGGGATTGACGTTTCGAGTATGGATTAGACAGACCGATGCGTTACGGATGCGTTATTTTAGCGCTTCATTGTTTACTTCAGTTATTTTCACAGCATTATGTCCTATGGAATTTTGCTGTGGTGCCGCGCAGCTGATATTGAAACAATATTTATTCTTCAGAAAAGGGCCATTAGAGCTATTTATAAACTTGACAGTCGTGATTCTCTGAGGGAACTGTTTAAGGAAATTAATATTATGGCTGTGCCATGTCAATATATTTATGAAAATATCATGTATGTAAGAAAGAATATTCATACTTTCATAAGAAATCATGAAAGACATAATCGTAATATAAGGAGTAAAAATAAATTAGATCAACCTAAGCATAGACTAGCTAAAGTTAGGACTTTATTTGAAGGTTTACATACGATACTATAACAAAATACCGGAAGATATATTAAGTTTGTCTGAGAGTAAATTTAAATCTATTATTAAGAAAACATTATGTTATAAAGCCTATTATAAGTTAGATGATTACGTTAATGACAAAGAGGCATGGTCCTCTGAGATTCCAGCGCAGCACAAGAAACATGCAGTCATTTTTAATACCAAATCGGGACGTGCATGGAACTTAAAATTGACATAAATACTCGTAGAAAGGAAGGAATTATCTACTGTAGTACTTTTATTTTATTTTAGCGTAGCCGTCTTTTGGGCTATTGATATATTAAAACTAAAAGATATATATTTTAAAACTTAGCTAGGGTAGCTTAGGTCCTATAGTACAAAATGTTAATTGAGAATAGGAGCACTTTTGAGCAGGTTTTTGGGTGGTTTTCCTGTTCAGGGGGTCCGGCTGATTTACATGACACATGTAAATATATTTATCCAAATATTCACTTTAATAGCTACATGCTAGTAAGTTACATGCTGTGTGGTCAGCCTGGCCGGCCCCGAGGCAGTGCCTTTTTTATCCCACTCGTGCCGCCTTTCTACTAGGAAATTGCGTCTGACAATTTTCTCTTTTTTATAATGGCTAATTTATTTTTAGCGACAGTATTGTATTGTAAATTCTTGACTTTCTGAAAGAATTCGTTGTGAATCTACTTGGAAATAAACGATTGAAATTTGAAAATTTGAAATTTGCGTTAAGTGTGGGAGAGGCGTTAGAACAGCGATGGCAAATTTGATTTTACATTCCCAAAATTCAGCCACCCGGACAGCATTTTCTGTGGCCTTCATGTGGTCATCAATCGTGCAGGTATTGGGGCACGCGGATCAAGACAGGAGATGTTCCGTGGTCTGAGGAGTTACACCACATTCGCATTTGCTACTGGAGCTATCGATGTAGTCCCACCAAGTCAGATTGTCTTTGCAGCGGCCGACCTGGGTGCGTAATTTGTGGGTTTCCAAATCGGGCATGCCAAGTCATGACCGGGGAGTAGGTTTCAAATGCTGCAACGAATAGAAGAATAGCGTTGACTAGTGAGCCCAAAACTAAAGCAGCATTTCACACAACCAGTAGATAAATCTATTTGCATGAACTTTGCAGAAAGCTCTTAGATTGATGTAGATAAATGGAATGGTATATCGAAGTGTTGAAGTCCTTGTACGAAAGCGCCACCATGTCAGTTCGACTTCAGGACCAGGACTCGAAACCTATCCAGTTGCAGCGAGGAGTGAGACAGGGAGATGTAATATCACCGAAACTGTTCACAGCAGCACTGGAAGACGTCTTCAAGCTTTTGGACTGGAGAGGACTTGGCATCAACATCAACGGCGAGTATCTGACTCACCTTCGTTTTGCCGACGATATCGTGGTCATGGCGGAAACCCTGGAGGACCTCGGTACAATGCTCGATGACCTCAATAGAGCCTCCCAACAAGTGGGTCTAAAAATGAACATGGACAAGACCAAGGTTATGTCAAACTCTCTTGTTGCACCCATTACTCTGACAGTTGGGGGCTCTACTCTGGAAGTTGTCGACGAGTATGTCTACCTGGGACAAATAGTCCAGCTGGGTAGGTCCAACTTTCAGAAAGAGGTCAATCGTCGAATCCAACTCGGCTGGGCAGCGTTCGGGAAGCTACGTAACATCTTCTCTTCTCAACAACTACCGCAGTGCCTCAAGACAAAAGTCTGGGATCAGTGCGTGTTGCCAGTGATGACTTACGGAGTTGAGACGTGGCCGCTAACAATGGGCCTCATAAGAAGGCTCAAGGTCACTCAAAGGGCAATGGAAAGGGATATGCTCGGAGTTTCTCTCCGCGATCGAATCAGAAATGAGGAAATCCGGAGAAGAACCAAAGCCACCGACATAGCTCGAAGGATTGCGCAACTTAAGTGGCAGTGGGCGGGGCATATTGCTCGTAGGACCGATGGCCGCTGGGGCCGGAAAGTTCTCGAGTGGCGGCCACGGACCGGTAGACGCAGCGTAGGTAGGCCTCCCACAAGGTGGACCGATGATCTGGTGAAGGTCGCGGGAAGCCGCTGGATGCGGGTGGCGCTGGACCGATCATCGTGGAGATCCTTGGGGGAGGACTATGTCCTGCAGTGGACGTCTATCGGCTGAGACGACGAAATGGAACCAACGGAATTACCTTCACTTGGAAACTGCAAGTTCGGAGCCAAGTATAAGGAAGATGGAGCACATACATACCAAATTCGCGCTTATATCCCTGTCGAGGTAGGCAGAGCGTTAACGACAGTAAAATTACGGACTTTACGCCACGTCAGACAAATGTTTGAGGGTCGTTTCAAATAAGTCGTGTGTCAATATAGTGACAAGTTATCAGCCTGTCGCCTAAAATTGCAATGCACATGAAACCCTTAAATCATTTAGTCGGCTTTTACAACATTCACGGGAGAGAATGGGGTGATGCTATTCTAAGCCGGTATCATACATACAGCGGATGGATGTGTAAAAATACAAATCACTTAGTAGTTTTTTTGTACATCGACTGAAAAAAGACAAGAGGTTTCAAATAAAAGATAGATTTTTGAAGTTAGCTGATTGCGTGCAATGCTAGATGTGAATGGTGACACACATACTCGTAATAAAAAAAAACCGCATAGGTATAATTTTTAAGGAATATTTTATTATATTTTAGTCACTACTTGCGGCGATGAGTAGGTACCGAAATATTCAAAAACATAGTTATAATAAGGTGTAAAAATATTAGCTGCAAATATTTTAAGGGGTGAATGAAACTGAACAACCTTTTCCAAGGAACATAGGTCGAAATATGAGAAAATTTTTTGGACCTCCCATACAAAATGGATTATCGGTCGGTAGTTTTGTATGGGAGCTTCAAAATTTTTTATATATTGATTTGGTCGGCCAGTATGGGAAGTCCAGAATTATTTATCATATTTTCAACCTATGTTCCTTGGGGAAAGTTGTTCAGTTTCATGGACTGGTTCAACCTTTAAAATATTTGCAGTATTTTTTTTTACACTCGCGTTTCTACTAAGAATATAAAATTGTTATAAAAAACAACGACTAATTTATTTATAGTATTATGTTGTATTGTATTGTAAATTCCTGACGTTCTAAAAACATTCATAGTAAATCAACTTGGAAATGAACAATTGAAAATCTTGAAATCCACAGATCAGTAATACTACCTACCTACTCGTAACTTAAGGTAGAGTCTACTTCTATCCATTCGTCTTTATTCTCAGGTGGTTTCCAGATTGCAACTACCTTCTCTTCACATTATCTTCGGGATGCATCTGGTGAGGGGGTAGAAAGTGGAATTTTATGCATAAGCTATTATTTCTGAAACTTTCGCAGTTGAGAGACGCTAATTTAGAACTTTGACGAAGAATTAAGTTATGCTTACAAAATTAGTTTCTGAATACTATAAGAGCTAAATTTATCTAGGTTTATTATAAAAAATGAAATCAGATTAAGGTGCGAAATCAATGAAATTATGTAGTATGTGATTCTACTATTAGGATATTTCAGTACCTGAGTATAAGATGTAAAAATATTAGCTGCAAATATTTTAAGAGGTGAACCAGTCCATGAAACTGAACAACTTTCCCCAAGAAACAAAGGTCGAAGTATGAAAGAAATTTGACTTCGTATCACATAAATTACTTATGTCAAAATTAGAAAAATATGGAATACGAGGCCCAGCTTATGAATGGATCAAAACATACCTTGAAAATAGAACACAATCAGTTGAAATAACGAAAATTGACTCAAAAAAGACATTAACTGCACAAAGATCCGAATATAAAATAAACAAATATGGCGTACCTCAAGGTAGTGTTCTTGGACCTCTATTATTTTTAATTTATATTAATGATATATTGACATCACAAATTATAAATCAATTCTATTTGCAGATGACATTACAATTATTATTTCTACACCAAAAAATCGCACTTTACATTTCATGAATCTGAAATTTATAATGTAATATAATCTATGATAAAATGGCTAATTAGCAATAATTTAAATATTAATATTAGTAAAATCAATTATCTCAATTTTAATGACATAAACAATTTAAATATAACGTATAATAAGTCTATTGTTAAAAATATTGACAGTACTAAGTTTTTAGGAATTGATATTGATAATAAATTAAATTGGAAAAACCATATCGATCGAGTCTGTAATAAGTTGAATAGTTTTTCGTATGCTCTAGGTAGATTAAAGAGAATGGCCAGCAAAGAAACAGCAGTCACAGCCTATTTTGCATACGTTGAGTCAGTTTTGAGATATGGTGTGCTGATATGGGGAAACAGTACAGACGTCAGGAAAGCATTCATTGCACAAAAAAAATGCGTCCGCTCTATATTGGGAATAGCACCCGACGTCTCATATAAGCCACTTTTTAAATCATTAAATATATTACCTTTGCCTTGCTTATATATAATGGAGGCAGCCATATTTGTGAAACAGAATGCCCACATCTTTCTTAAAACAAACGATGTCACATCGAGATACCTCAGGAATACTAATACTTTAATACTTGATGTCATTCCAAAAAGTAGCAGATTTAAGAAAAATTGTTATGCTATGTGCAGGACGATTTGGAATAAACTACCAAGCCATATCACATCAATATCGTTAAAACATGCATTTAAAAAGGCACTGAAAAAATGGCTAATGCAACATATTTTTTATTCTGTTAAAGAACTTGTGGAGCATAAGATACGAAATTGTGTAGATTGTAGTGACTCACAGGCATAAAACTTGTTTTAGATAGGTAGGCACATAAATAAATATTTGCATGCTTATAACTAACATAGGCTAGATATGTGTTACTAATTTAACAAATATTGTAAGAACCTTTTTTTACCATGTCTAAAAGCAAATAAATATCTTTATCTTTATCTTTAATTCTTGTAACTCCCATACAAAATGTTGCAGACAAGCGAGTAACTGTATGGAAGGTCCAAAACTTTTTTTCTTATTTCAGCCCATGTTCCTTGGGGAAAGTTGTTCAGTCTTATGGGCTGATTCGTCCCTTAAAATATTTGCAGCTAATTTTTTTACACCCTGTATACCCAATCATGTCGTATTTATTTTAATTTTACTTCAGTATCTTTTAGGATCTAATGAAGGTAACGAACTAAACATAATACTGTCATGAACTATAAATTATTGAGTTGATACACTAACTTTAGATAGCTACGAGAATCCAGCTACTTTAAAACACAATAACCGAACTTTTTATAATTTATTGTCACCTGGCAACATTTTGTGTATGAAACTCTTTATGAAAGTGGACGCGGCAACTTATTTACATTTTCTCATTATTTATTCAGTGCGAGTAACAAAGCGTATCTTTTGCCGCCATAACTTATCGCTGTATCATCTGACGAAGGTATAATTTTCTTTCATAAAGCTTTCCATGAAGAGAGTCGGTGGCGAAGTGGTTAGGACACCGGTCTTATAATCGTGAGACCCGAGTTCGATCCCCGCCATGTACTTACCAATGTGTTTTTACTCACGTACATTTACCGACTGCTCTTACGGTGAAGGACAAACATCGTGATGAAACGCACATTCAAATAAAATTTTAATTCAGATGATAGTTGAATGTGACCTTAACCTAGGATTCGGGCCATGTTAGCCTTCAGGTTGCAGAGATCAGATGGCAGTCGCTGTGTGTAAAACTTGGTTCCACGTAAAATCCCCTAGGTTAGGTAGCGCGCTCCGACAGAGTTCGGGATGAGGCAAGGAGAATGATGACAGCTTTCAAAAAGTTCAACATATATTTGTCATTATTTGTAATCGTATGAAAAAGCACAAGCCTAAAATGGTAAATGATCTCAAAAGATCTCCCAAAATGGTAAATGGGTGAGGGTGGTGAGTTAGACATTAAACTTAGTCATAGTAAATTCCAGTCGTTAAATCGGTCTTTTTCCTTTATAAGTTTGGAATACCGAGTTGTCCAATGACCCGATGTGTCAGAGTTTGCAGATTGGTTGTGATTGTACATGACCTTAAGAGCATTTTAATTGGTAATTAGTTTTTAAAGTCACAAATAATCTTTTGAGTAAAACATCTGCGTGTCCAAAAAACTTTTCTCGGATGTTGTCTAGTACCTTTTACAACTTATATTATTTTAAGTCTTATACGCTTCCAAAAAATTTAGGATATCAAAAAAAATTAAACCACCGCAAACGCCAGATTTTTCTGTCCATAAAACAATATTAAACTGATCTTTCCTCTTCCGAAACTATCCGCCGCTTACTAGCACAAAGTAGTCCAATTTCTTAGTGGCTTCAGGGTGCAATTTCCCTGGGATATCACGTCCGAACCCGCGGGGGAAATCTAGCTTATGTCTTCTTACAATTTATACAGTTTTGCTCAAAGTTGCTGTGAGCCCGTTGTCTTGAGGCCACCGAGATGATATTTTGTTTTAGGCAAGGAACTCACTTGACGCACGACGGAGCGCAAAAATATAGCAGGGGTCTGTCAGGCCCATACTAGAAACGTCACTCCCCATACTAAAACCGCATTCGACGGATGACACTGCGAAAGCGCTGCGTCAACAGCGATTGAGCGGTTTTAGTATGGAGATTGACATTTTTAGTATGGATCTGACAGACCGATGCGATATTTTTGCGCTCCGTCGTGCGTCAAGTGTGTTCCTCGCCTTAGAACGCAGGAATGTTCTGTGAACTTGACTGACTTCTATCGTGTAGGAAAATGGGTTCTGGAACGTTCCAAAATTTTCACGATTCTCGTTTAGTGCTTTGTTTGCGTCAGTCATGCTTCACTACATAGTATAAAGCAAAGTCGCTTTTCGCGTCTGTCTGTATGTATGTTTGCTTAAATCATTAAAACGACACAACTGATTTTGATGCAGGTTTTTTTAATAGATATGGTTTTTATGCATAACACTTGCCAGGAACAATCCTTATTCCCACGGGAAATTGAGATTTTTTGAGCAAGCCGCTAGTTAATATTAAACTGTATTTTTACTTTCTTTGGACATTTGAACCATTTTAAATCTAAAAGTATCTACTATTCCGCGTAGTGCCGGCTTCAGCATTACCCCACCTCTGCACGTGGGTGTCATAAGAGGCGACTAAGGGACGAAGCCAGAGAATGCGCAGCAGCGTTCCCTGTTAATATACTACAATATCTTGCACTGCGCTCTCCAATCTTCCTGCCAAGCGTGGTGAGTATGCTAATACCGCCCCCAATCTGGGGGAGGCTCATGTCCAGCCGTGGACTGTTGGAGCTGTAGAAAAAGACGTATTTATGTTATACGAATGTAAATATTTACGGAATAAAAGTGACTTGGAATATGCTTTTTTAAAACGGCTTTTCTTTTCTAATCGCAGAGACATTAATTAAAATACTACTATCATCCAACGGAAGCAATATTTTAAATTTTATTTCATTAAAAGACGATCATAGAAATCTATAAACACTTCATATAATTAAACTTTTATTTTCTCTAGGAGCGGAAAGTGCAACAAATATTTTTCGTAGAATAAACTTCTCCCGCCAACTCGGCGAAACGTGGTAAAACTATAAAGAAATATTACATCCGGACTGCACTCCGTGCTCAAATTACTTGATAAGTTTGCTTAGGAGTCGATTTTTTTATTATTACTCTCACACGGGAGGAAAACAAAATATGATAAACTTTTTGGAACTGTAGAAAATGATGCTAAAGTATGGCTGTCTGCATAGGCAATATTTGCATACATACATACATATTTTTTTTATACCGTTCATAAATGGCGTTATTTGTGAAATGTCAAAACATTTTTGTTATATTGACACTCAAAGTGTGTGTTACATCATATACATTCCGTGAAAATAAACTTTTTCAGTATGGTTTGGCGCCATCTACGTTCACTTGAAGACTGGTAAAAAAAACTATTGAGGTAAAAAAAATTTGAAACATAATCACATTTAGTACATCAGCAACTTGCCGTGTAATGTCGGCTTCGAATAGCATGACCCCATTTCTTCCCCGTGGGTGTCGTAAGAGGCCACTAAGGGACTTAAGGGTTTCATGTGTATAACAAGTTTTAGGCGACAGGCTGACAACCTGTCACTATAGTGGTACACAAATTATCTCTACCGGATCTCAATATATGTCAGACGTGGTGATAGTGACCGTATTTTTGCGGTCGTTAACGCTCTACCTACCCCGCAAGGTATAAAGACGTGATATATGTATGTATGATAAATGATAAATGATGATAATGATAATGATAAATGATAATTTTATTTATAACACTGGTTACAAGTCAAGTATGATTGTACTATTATAATAAATAATAGTAGTTCATTAAAATAATTCATAATAATTATAAAACAATTAACAATTCAAACAAAATAATCACTAATGTACATTTCATACAATTACTTTTAGATTAAAAAAATCATAGTCATAAAATTGATTAGATAATAACCATTTCTTTAATTTGTTTTTGAAAACTGGTAGGGAAGTTGCATTACGCACATCGAGCGGTAACCGGTTGTATACCGCGGGACCTGTGACGTATACCGATTGTTCCGTCTTTGCGAGTTTGTGTCTGATGTTTGCGACAAGAAGGTCTTTGTATCAGCAACATCAAATATCTACGAACCTTGAAACTACGAAACAGAAATATCACCAAAATTTCAAACAACGTGATCTATTGCTGCACAAAAACAAAGAGCACCCATCACACACTAAAACTTTTACAGTTTCCACAAATTCGCCAATATCGGCGGTGGATGTCGAGTGTTTATGGTGATGCATTTGGCCCGGCGCCAGTGGAGTGTAGCTTGTAATGGCCGACGAAGACGAATGGCTCGCTTCCTTAAACGCTGGCGACTCGTTCCGATGGGACGATGAATGGGGAATTGAGTGCCTGGGTCAGTTGCTTAGGAGATAGAAATTGTATATTGTAATCAACAGATGTCGCTGTTAGTTATTAACGAAGACCAACCATCAAACTATCAAGGTGGTGTTTACACGTGACTCATCAATGGCTCGCTTCCTGAAACGCTGGCGACTCGTTCCGATGGGACGATGAATGGGGAATTGAGTGCCTGGGTCAGTTGCTTAGGACATAGAAGTTGTATGTTGTAATCAACAGATGTCACTGTAAGTTTTTACAACTTAAAAATCAACAAATTTAAAAAGAAGTTATTTACAACCATCAAACTATCATGGTGTTTTTACACGTGTCTCATGAATGGCTCGCTTTCTTAAACGCTGGTGACTTGTTTCGATGGGACGGTGAATGGGGAATTGAGTGCCTGGGTCAGTTTTGAAGATACCGTATATTGAATTTTCGTGAATTTTTTCGTTCTTCCTCTTCATCGAGTCGATGGTAGCAACTTAAATAGTAACCTTTTTCCACGGAAATACCTCTAGAGTTTGCTTCCTGGAGGTCTTGAAGCGTGCATGAATTTGGACAGTTAGGGCAGTTATTTTTTTCGTTAGAGACATTCTATAAATTTTTATTCTTTAAATAATCATAAAATGTATCATACATTCATCATTAAGTATATTAAAATTTTCACATTATTGTAGAGTCCATATTATAAAACCAATCCAAATAACACTATGTCCGTGTTGATATTCATCAGATGGCGCCACAAGGTTTCTAAAACGCGCTTTTCAAATGTTGTGATGTTGAATCATGGGCTGATTCACCCCTTCAAATATTTAGCAGCTAATATTTTACGCCCTGTGTAGGCAGGAGGTTGATTTTGCCCGAAATGAAGTTATTAATTCTTATGATCTGAATGCACCCTACCAGTATTCGGAGTAAAAAATAATACTGAGTCATATTTATATTACCTTTATAAGCAAATAACACTTTATCGTAGCGATACCGAAGGGCCTGAACTGGGGTGTTACGCCCACTAGAGTTTCATTCTCTGCGCGAGTGTACGGCCTAAAGCTTTTAGCTGTGATGTCGGCGGTACTGTAATGTTTTTATTATCGTGCCTCGTTTTGATTGAAAACAACCTCACCCTATTTTTATTTAACCTCAATCATTTTTTAGATTTAACCTTTCCCTTACCTTAGGTGGAGCGCACACTTAACTGCTAAAATGCCGCAGCGGTCTGTTAGTTCCATACTAGAAACGTCATTCCCCATATTAAAACCGCACTCGACGGACGACGCTGCGATAGCGCTGCGTGGACAGCGGTTGAGCGGTTTTAGTATGGGGATGGACATTTCTAGTACGGATCTGACAGACCGCTGCGATGTTTTAGCGCTCCGTCGAGCGTCAAGTGTGCGATCCGCCATACTGTGTTTTGGTTTTGGAAAAACAAAATGAATGGATACGTTACTGTTATTTTAGTAGGTACTTCATCTTTTAAGGAGTGATATACGTACATACATACATACGTATATCACGCCTTTATCCCAACGGCCGTAAGAATACGGTCGCTATCGCCACGTCTGACATTTTTGAGGATTGTTTTCCAAGGTAGTTTCAGAAGACATGTGTATCACTATAGTGACAGGTTGTCAGCCTGTCGCCTAAGAATTGTAATACACCAATACTCTCGAGTCTCTTAGTCGCCTCTTACGACACCCGCGGGAAGGATATGGGGTGATGCTATTCTAAGCCGGCATCACACGGCAATATATGGAGTGATATGTTTATATAATATACATGTTTGTACATAGCTCCGTATCTACTCCTCATATTATTACCGCCCCCTATTATATTTACTATCTTAATGTAAACAGAGCATGAACTCTCAAGAAAAGGTATACCATACCACCAAGTTATTACCCGAACCAGCTTCATATTTTCACAGTTCATTCTGGTCATCTGAAAGGGCCCTCAATCCTTGTCTGACGTGGCTATAATGACCGTAATTTTATGGTTATTTTATTAATGTTATTGTGGTGCAAATTTCAAATAAGCTAACTTCTGTACAGAACTCTAAATACTCAGTAGACTGTAAAATTACTGATCCTATTCGCTTTAAATTACAGAGCCTTTTGAAATAACTAGGTAACATTTTAAATTGTCATGTTATTCCTTTACTCACACTCTCATACATACATACATACACATTCTCAAATCACGCCTATATCCCTAGCGGGGTAGGCAGAGCGTAAACGGTCGTTATTGCCACGGCTGACAAGTTTTGAGGGCGTTTTCAGATGACTCGTGTATCACTACTGTAGTGACAGGTTGTCAGCCTGTCGCCTAAAATTGTAATACAAATGAAACCCTCAAGTCCTTTAGTTATTTTTGACAACCCGTGGGAAGAAGTGGGGAAGAAATCGGGTGATGCTATTCTAAGCCGGCATTCTACAGACATACATACATTATATCACGCCTTTATCCCTTGCGGGGTAGGCAGAGCGTTAACGGCCGTAAGAGTACGGTCGCTATCGCCACGTCTGACTTTTTGATTGTTTTTCAAGGTTGTATTAGAAAACATTATATGTATCACTATAGTGACAGGTTGTCAGCCTGTCGCCTAAAAATTGTAATACACCAATACTCTCGAGTCCCTAAGTCGCCTCATACGAAACCCGCGGGAAGGATGTGGGGTGATGCTATTCTAAGCTTCACACGGCATCACACGGCAAGCCGGCATCATACTTAGGTACGTACTCTAAATCTACTACTAATTTCATCAGACAGTCCAGGAGTCAACCATCCGTTTGACGCCAAAGCTCAAACTTCCGCGATGATATTTTAATTACAACATTATGCACTATCCGGCTCCGGACTAGTTAGCAAACTTGTCGTTTCACGGAAAAAAGCAAACTTGACGTTCCTCTTTACGCAGAAAAAAGTTAAACTGTGCGCAACTGACATTTTAATTGGACGTTTTTTAAATAAAGTGACCTAACTACTGTTCATGTATAGGAACGTAGTTTTTTTGTAGACAGAAAACTGCAATGCTAGTTATTAGTTATGTAGCTGGTATACAGGGTGTAAGAGACGGTGTAACGAAAACTTTGCAGGCGTGATCAGACCACGAAACTGAACAACTTTTTCTATGGGGGATATGTTGGCAAACAAAAAAAAAATTTCAAGTTCCCATGCAAAGTCAGTCAGCTGATCGGGGATTTTGCATGGAAGGTCGAAATTTTTTTTACGTGTCCCAACATAGCCCCCATAAAAAAAGTTGTTCAGTTTTATGGTCTGATCACGCCTCCAAAGTTTTCATTACACCGTCTCTTACACCCCGTACTATTTTCTCTGTTTGTAGAACTAAGTACCTACTTTCTACATAGAACATACTTGCGTTCGAAGGACGACGCTGCGATAGCGCTGCATCGACAGCAGTTGAGCGGTTTTAGTATGGGGGGGGATTGACATTTCTAGAATGGATCTGACAGACCGCTGCGATATTTTAGCGGTCCGTTGTGCGTTAAGTGTTCGATCCAACTATAAAGTCAACTGCGAGACTATGGACTTCCAGAAAGCCTCCAGCAGCGGAGGCCTTTGCCATACTCGCCACGCCTGGCCAGCGAATTGGCAGGGACTTGCATTCACCGGGAACGCTCTTGCCAATTACCTTAATTCATCCCATAGTACGCTTATACGACATGTATGACATGAGTAAAAATGGGGTGATGCTATTCTAAGCCGGCATCACACGACTACAGCACATTAATCTCAAAAGCTGGACCGTCTTAGAAGATTGCCCGGTTACACTTACAGCCGTAGAACAAGCAAAGTGAAGTTAGAAACTGCTGGTACGAGTAACACTAGCAACTGCTAATAAGTCCGTAACTACTAGAAACCTATTATGTTGCAGTAGAGATGTTACTGGACGAAATTTTTGTTTTTTTACAATGAGTAATCTATTATGTGAAAAAAAATGGTTTTTTGTAAATTGTAATTTGAGGGAGAGGGGAGTCATTTTCGGGGAGAAAAGTGTCTATTCGGGGAATGACAGAGTCAATTCTGGGGGGAGGGGTGGATTTATTTTGGGGGAGAAAGAGTCAATTTGGGGAAGGGGAGTTAATTAGTTGGAGGGAGGAAAGGATATTTTGCTACAGGTTATTTAGGGGGGAGGTAGACGAACGTCAAATTTGAATGTGAAGGGGGAATGATTAGGATACTTAAATTTATAGTGGGAATGATAAGGTTACTTCTTTTTACCTATTTAGTATTCAAGTCAGCTTTATTGTATTTACAGCGACTTTTATTCACTAACATCACAGTTCTTCTATCTTTTTTCACAGTTCTTTTTTTACTATGTATTTATTCCCTTCACTATTCTCGGCGCCACTAACTTGGTTCGGGCAGTTGGAGCACCTACTCCACAACTAATGTTCTAGAACTTCCTTCCCGTTAGCCTCTCTCATACAAATTGGACATCGAGGGATGTAGGTTATAAGTGGGGTATTGATTTGGGGAAGAGGGGAGTCATTTTTGGGGAGAAGAGTGACAATTCGGGGGACGAGAGAGTCAATTCTGGGGGGAGGGGGAGTATATTTGGGGGAGATAGTGGGAATGATAAGGTTACTTCGTTTTACCTATTTACTATTCAAGTCAGCTTTATTGTTTTAACAGCGACTTTTATCAACTGTTATTATCACATTTTCGTACCATGTTTTCCCTTCACTATCCTCGGCGCCACTAACTTGATTCGGGCAGTTAGAACACCTACCTACTTCACAACTAATGTTCTAGAACTTCCTTCCCGTTAGCCTCTCTCATACAAATTGGACATCGAAGCAGTTTCAAGGGTAGATGGCGCTGTTTAAAGACTTCGATGCATACATACATACAAAAATCACGCCTTTATCCCTGGCGAAATAGGCAGAGCGCTAACGATCGTAAAGTTAGGGTCATTACCGCCACATCTGACAAATATTTGAGGATCGTTTTAAATAAGTCGTGTATCACTATAGTGACAGGTTATCAGCCTGTTGCCTAAACTTGCAATACACATCAAATCCTCGAGTCCCTTAGTCAGTTTCTACGACACCCACATAAAAGAAATGGGGTGATGCTATTCTAAGCCAGCATCGCACGACAAATTTTCGGTGAGATGCAATGTATTGTATTTTTTTTTTTGTTACCTAATAAAGTTTCTGGTTTGACAAGAGTCGGAGCGGTTGCACGCCCGTTTAATCATTTTCCCATAGGAATAAGACGTTATTTCTACATTTTTATTTTTGTAGTACAAAAAATATTTTTCTGAAACACGGCAAAAAAACTGCGTCGCCTGGTTTAGAAGGATTTTGTGGTATCAATGGCAAACATAGAGAAACGCAAAAAGCGACTTAATTGTATTTTTTTTGTCCATTGGACAGGCAAAAGTCTTTAGACCATACAGCCCAGTCTTATTAATTGTATACTTTGTGCTTAGCTGTCATTGATTATTTAGCAAGTATGAATAAATTTTCTTTTAGGTAGCCTGATACACTGAGATTTTTAATTTAGATATTTACCTAGTAATAATATATTTCACTACCATATCCTATTTCACCATACCATATCCGCGTTCCCTGTAATTTACGCATCATTATAATTTTACGAAAACAAAATAAAAAAAATCTTCTTGTAAACCTTGTTTAGCACCATTTTGACGTATCCGCTACACAAAAAAGAATATCATTGCACAACAAAGTAAAAAAAAACACATAATTGGGACTTATGGCGGATCGCACACTTGACGTACGATGGAGCGTAAAAATATCGCAGCGGTCTGTCAGTTCCATACTAGAAACGTCACTCCCTATACTAAAACCGCAGTGGACGGACGATACTGCGATAGCGCTGTGTCGACAGCGGTTGACCGATTTTAGTATCCGGATTGACATTTCTAGTATGTATCTGACAGACCGCTGCGATATTTTTGCGCTCAGTCGTGCGTCAAGGGTGCGATCCACCATCATTAATTTTTATAAACCATTATCATTGCATTCACGATTAACTTTATGAGAAAATTCAGGTACTCTATTGTTTACATCCTTTTGAAACTTATTATAAAGTAAAAAAAAGTATTCCGTTTGAGTAACACGAGATAAAAAGGAAACAGGTATTTTTTCAATTTATTTTAATATGCATAAAATGTTTCTCTTTTTTAATGCTGAAGATCAAAGGCTGGCTGGTCGAACGGAGCACAAAATAAAGTCGTTACAGAAGGTTCACTCTGGTTATTTTTAAAACAGTTAACCTAAACTATTGTGTTGCTCTTGTATTTGAATGAAAATTTCAATTAGGAGTAAATGTGAAAATATTAAATACATTAAACGGGCTAGTGGTTCCAAAAGAACAGAAACAAATCTTTATCTTTAAAAATTTTGATACTTAGTCCAGTGCGCAAATTTCCAGGCCCCAAAGCCATCAAAACTACGCCCAACAAGCCGACAGGCGTCGTTTTGATGCCCACAGGGCCAAAAATGTAGAGTCCAACACAAAAAAGTGCAGAGAAGTACTTTACGCGAGAGAAATTTGTTCTGTTTATAATAATAGTAAATAATAGTAAATCTTGATGATGAAATGATTCGAAACAAAAACAACGCGTACAAATCTATTTAAAAAAAATAAAAAACACGCTTTGTAAAAGGCAACTAAGGGACTTTGTAAAAGGTAACTAAGGCACTCGAGGTTTTCATGAGTATCACAATTTTAGACGTCAGCCTGACAACCTGTCACTACAGTGATATGATATATAAATCATCTGAAAGAGCCCTTAATACTTGTCAGACGTGGCGATAACGACCGTAATTTTACGATTATTAACGCGTTAAATAAACTCCTAGAAATGTGCGTGGAGTATGCTAAAGCACACGGTTTGACATACAATGTCAAAAAAAGCGAATTCATGGTGTTTAAGGCCGTAGGTGGGAAGTGTCCGGACTCCGTACCGGCGATCAAACTTAACGGGGTTGAGCTCAACCGAGTGTCGAAATTTAAATATCTTGGACACTTCGTTACCGAGGACCTTAAAGACCATGAAGATATCGAAAGGGAACGTAGAGCGATGGCGGTCAGGTGCAATATGCTGGTGCGCAGGTTTTCACGGTGTAGCAAAGATGTAAAAATCACGCTCTTTAAAGCATATTGTCAAGTTTTCTACACCTGTAGCCTGTGGGCTAGCTGTTCGCGGAAGACTATCAGCGCTCTACGAGTCCAATACAACAATGGTTTCAGAATGTTGTTGGGCCTGCCTCGGTACTGCAGTGCTTCAGGTATGTTCGCTGAGGCTCGTACGGACGACTTTTACGCCATCATGCGAAAAAAAGCAACGTCGTTGCTCTGTAGGATGCGAGCCAGCTCCAACACCATTCTGAAGACCATTTCTGGGAGGTATGACTCCCCTATAATACAACATCTCGCCAGCCTACTAGTCAATAGGAATAGTTGACTGGTGAGATGCCTACCTACTTGTTTCTTTGTTGCTGTTTTCTGTTTTACTAACCTAGTTTTAAGATGTTTTTTGTACACTAACATTTATGGACCTATGTTGTCTGAATGAATAAAATATATTATTATTATTATTATTATTATTAACGCTCTGCCTACCCCAGAAGGGATAAAGGCGTGATTTGTATATGTATGTATAACACACTTCAACTAACACTGGAGTTGTCATTTCAAAATATTGAGCAAAATAGCCACCAAGTACCAAGTAAGCCGTCTGATACGCCGCGCGCTGTATGTATCTGTAATCGGACTCTCATTACGAAATTCTTCCCGTTCCGCGGGTGTTGTAATTCTTTCAGAACCAGCGGATGTTTCAGCGAGTTGAGCGTCCGTGAAAACTGAAAAGTTTTCGCCGATACAACCATCAGAATAAACTGGATTTTAACATCGGAGAAAATAATTGTGGTTTTCATAAATATCACTACAGTATAAAGCAAAGTCGCTTGGCCACGACTCTGTGACTGCCTTGGTCCACCGTCCCTCCAGTCTCCTGGCCAAGTGTCCTTCCACCTTAATTTTGTGATTAAACTGGAACACTGTAGGTAGATATTAAAAGCGTATCAAAATACTTTGTACTGATAGATATTCAAGGAAGCAGTGTTATAAAAACGAGGTCGATTATAAAACGTCTATGTTTTCTGTTAAACACAACCTAAGTCCTACGTTCAATAGTTTAATTCAACTCAAACACCGAACCAAACCCTAAGCTTACGTAATCAAACTTTTAACCCAGACCTTTCTACCAAAATCAACAGTAATCCGAGACAAGATCGCTAATTTCCATCCGTGAGGAAATGCAAATCAGTGAAGACTGCAGACGAAATTATTCATTCCGAGTACATTCTGTTTGGTGCTAGGCGCTGATTAACCGGTGGCTAATTGAGTAACGAACTCCCCCCGACTTGCTAAACAGCCAGCGACTAGCTGAAGGGACACGGGACAAGGGAAAAAGGTACAGCGTTAAGGCCTTTCTTCTCTTCACCGGCATCCGTTATTTGCCGATCCGTAAATTTTGGATTCGATTTAGAAATTTATTACATTATTATACATGCTTTCCCACTCTTCCGGCATCTGGCATTTATAGATCCGGGAATTTTCCAAACCAAAATTTGGATTCTAACGGTCCGAAGTGACAGACGTTCAAAGTATGCGTATAAGGTACTCTTTGAACTCTACTATGACGTCATTCAACTGTCCGTCTTTTACCGGATAGGTGGAAAAACGTCATCCGGCATTCAAATTCGAAAGCCAGACCGAATAAGTGAAGAAACGCTGTTACGATTAAAAAAAAAGGTCTTGTACAGGTTAGACGAAAATATAACCTAAAGAACGTTCTACTCGTAGGTATACGTTATAGAGGTTCTATAGAACCTTTTAGTAGGGTATGACTAAACCGCATTGGGTCTAAGTCGCGTTACGACTAGCCAATGGTGAAGTAGACATAAAAACAGTTAGGGCTATTGCCAAAAAGGGCAGCAAATCAAATAGCAAAAACAATACCAGCTCAAAACCCAAGTTTATATCACCGCGGGCTCATGTTGGAATGTTATAGCGGAAGCTATAGGTTGGAATGTTATAATAAAGCCCAAAAGCTCAAAAGGGAAACTACAATCATAACGGCAACTACGAGCAAACAGTTTGGTATTGAATATAACAACAGTAGGGCGATGATACTCTAAGCCGGCATCACATGGCAAACTATACACTCGGGTCTATACATTGTGGCATTCATTCAACAGGACACAATCGCTTCAGCTCATGCCCTGCAGCGGCATAGAGCGAGTCACTAGTCGCGACTCTGTGCAAATTCGTTATCACAGCTATTCTTGCTAAATATATTCCACTACTAATTGTGATTATATTCCGCAAGCCGCCACCGGAACGGATTAATATTTGCCGCAATAGTTTAACGGCATTAATTCTATTAACGCCAAACTTTGCCGCTGCTTTGTCTGAAATTTTGGAATTCGGTGATTGTTTTGTGTTTGGTTTTGTTCTGTTGTTGTACATGTTTTTGAGGCGGATCGCGCACTTGACGCACGACGGAGCGCT
Organism: Keiferia lycopersicella; assembly: GCA_029255805.1. Lineage (NCBI taxonomy): Eukaryota > Metazoa > Arthropoda > Insecta > Lepidoptera > Gelechiidae > Keiferia > Keiferia lycopersicella. The sequence continues at coordinate 11,273,039 of JARACZ010000004.1, read as the reverse complement.
AAAATATCGCAGCGGTCTGTCAAATCCATACTAGAAATATCAATCCTGCTGCGATATTTTTGCGCTATGTCGTGCGTCAAGTGTTCGATCCGCCTAAGTCTTCGTTTCTGTTGGCTTCGGTTGTACTTTTTCGCGCTCAAAATCTGTACTAGTAATGCACAATGGAAATAACCATTTTTCCGTCAGAACCAATTTAGTTCTTCTTCTTCATCGAGTCAATAAACTACAACAATATATTATTGGCCACATTGATAACTTAAAAGTCAAGTTATATGTGACATTTTACTGGCACAGCTCTGGGGCTCCATTTCTGAATTGCACGTTTTTGATTGCATACTACGAAAGCGCTTTTTCGTAAGCAAAATCCTAAAATCGCTATTTTTGAATTGAAGTCGTCGACGGATATCGAAAAAGAGTGAACAAACCGCTCTTTTTCATTTTCTATTATTTACCAAAACAGCTGATTGCCAAACTCAAAGTGACAAATAAGCATTAGACCATAAAAAACGTTAACTTTTGAAGTTATGTTTTGTTTCACTGTTGGAGATTACCGGTTTTAAAAACAGTCAACTTTGTTAGGAATGTCGGTGGGTAGGTGCCTTATATTTTTGCGTGAAACGGAAACATTTACGATATTTTAATAAAATGGCAATACAGCTTTCTACTATTTCAACATACATACACAATTCACGCCTTTATCCCTTGCGGGGTAGGCAGAGCGTTAACGATCGTAAAATTACAGTCGTTATCGCCACGTCTGACAAGCATTGAGGGCCTTTGCAGATGATTCGTGTGTCACTGTAGTGACAGGTTGTCAGCCTGTCGCCTAAACTTGTAATACACATGAAACTCTCGAATCCCTTAGTTGCCTTTTACAACACCCGCGGGAAGAAATGGGGTGATGCTATTCTAAGTCGGCATCACACGGCAACCACTATTTCAAAAATATGCAAAAATAGTTGTAAGCGCAAATAAATCGTAGACGACTGATTTTCGTTCACGGAATTTTGCTCAATTCAGAAATAGATCTCCTGGTAACTTCTTGATCTGTTTCGATCCACCCATATGCCATGGCACACTAATGCCCCTGACTCTATCAGACAATTGAATCCTTACCCCTTTCTGCCGTTACCGTGAAACAGATTACCATAACAATCGTTTATCGGTAACCGGTAACCGGTAACGGATTTCACGCCTATAAAGGTATCAGACTAATGCCCCGGAAAGGACTAAATCGCATTCCGATTTATCCCTTAGATTGGGGAGACGGTATGATTAAAAAATGAGAACGCGATTATGGTCAAGTTTTAAATAAAATTCGGATTGGTTGGGTTAGGTTAGGTTAAGGTACTTTAATTCATATTTTAGTACCGAAATATTTAAAGCTTAAATTATTCTTTAACTGTGTGGTTGGTAGTTGCGATATGAGCTTTGCTTTGATCTACGAATAAGAGGCTTTGATGTCAAATTCAAACTGTCAGGAATAATGTAAATAAACTTGCAGATTTGTTTCGATCCAACCTTTCGAATATGAAATTATAATTATCAACCTTTTGAATACTAACGCCTCTAATACACTTGTACTTTGTAATATTTTTTACTAGCGGCCTGACCCAGCGGCTGCGCCCGCTGCAACTCATTTTCCCGTGGGAATAAAGATTTTTCCCGGCAAGTATAATACATAAAAACCTTCCTGTTGAATCACTCTATCTATTAAAAAAAGTGCATGAAAATTCGTTGTGTAGTTTTAAAGATTTAAGCAAACATACATACAGACAGACGCGAAAAGCGACATTGCTTTATACGAGTACTATATAGTGTAGCAATAGTATGTATTAGTTTGTTAATTTTTACGACGCATTCATAAATAGATAAATGAATTAACTTTGATACATAATTCGATACCAACTAGGAACACTCGATCTATCTTAATATCGAACGCAGCCCACTTGGCACTCACATCGGCCCGCCTACAATTCTTTCCGTATTGTCCGAAACCCGATACCGTTTCGTACTGATATTGTTATGTAAATCCGTACCGGCAGTTGCCCCAGTGGGACATCACTAGTGTTGCCTAGTGATCCTTCGAAAATAACTGTTTTTTTTATTAGCTAGTTAACGTATCAAAGACAGTGGTTGGAGGCTGATTTAATTTGAGAGTAAATGTAGTTGAGCTTACCGCAAGTCAGAAAACAGCTTGAAAAGAAATTTACAATATTTTTTTTAGATTCGTACGGTGACTTTCGCTCGTTAGGCAAAAAGACGCATATTAAGACACATAACAGTGACGCGGCCAAATATCATAAATATCATGTCGACGGGCCACGAAACATATCGAGCTTCATGAATCAGTAAAACGCGCATCAAAATAACGATTATCAGCTTTTTTACATACATACATACACAAATCACGCCTTTATCCCTTGCGGGATAGGCAGAACGATAACGACTGGAAAACTACGGTCGCTATCGCCACGTCTAACAAATATTGAGGGCCGTTTGAGATAATTTTGTGTATCACTTTGGTTTAGTGACAGGTTGTCAGCTTGTCGCCTAAATTGCAATACATATGAAACCCCCGAGTCCCTCAGTCGCCTCTTATGACCTGTACCTGTTAGCGGATACCTGTTACCTGTTACTTAAGGGAACGTCACTACGCAGGTCTTGGTTCCGATTGCGCGTGAATTTGACGCACGATTGGTTTCATTTAAATTTTACAGAACGAGCGAGAGTTATGGGTGATTTGCGTAATCGCAGATCGATGCGATGGTTGGATTTTGGGATTGATTGCAGCTTGGTTAATAAATTGTCCGAGAAATTTATTTCTCTGTCTTTCTTCTCGTGTGGGAGACCTAGTCGTTCAACGACCCAATGAACTCTAGTGACAGAGTTTTCAACCATTTTCTACAAGTAGCAGGCTCCTGACATGGTTGTGTAACGACCGCCGTCTAAGTGATCATAGACAGCAACCGGGACCTATGGCTTTACGTGCCATCCGAAACACGTAACCATCTTACTTACGGACAATCGGGTGGTTCAGCCCGCAACGTCCTTACCAGACTGGGAACAAATTCACAAAGTGATAAAAATCAACTTTGTGAGTGACCTACCGAGAATAGAACCCAGAACCTTCTGCGTCATCGCAGTGTCATCCGTCGAGTGCGGTTTGAGTGTGGGGAGTGACGCTTCTAGTATGGATCTGACAGACCGCTGCGATATTTTAGCGGTCCGTCGTGCGTTAAGTGTGCGATGCGCCATAGGTAATTTGAAATTCAGACTCAATGTAAGTGACCTTATTTAGGGATGAATTAACACTAACTCTAGATCAGACGAGACACAATTACTTAAGTCAATATCAAACACTATACTGTATTATAGCAATTATGTTAAGCTTTGTTCGTCACAGGGATGCAGATTAGTGGCTAGCCGGGCAATACAAATAGAACGTTATTACTTCATTCGCTTACATAGTGTCACGACCAGCGTAACCGTCAGTACGCCTGTACGTGCGTGTATGGAGCATATAGGTCAAGTTACGCTGGTCGCGACACTATCTAAGCGAATCAGATATAAGGCATTGGCAACAGACGACTATCGCACTACTGTACTGATGTAATCGTCTGTCCTGTGATGCCGGCTTAGAATAGCATCACTCCATTTCTTACCCGTGGGCGTCGTAAAAGCTGACTGAGGGACTTAAGGTTTCAGGTGTATTACAACTTTTAGGCGACAGGCTGACAACCTATCACTATAGTGATACACGAATTATCTCAAATAGCCCTCAATATTTGTCAGACGTGGCGATAACGACCGTAATTTTACGTTCGTTGACGCTCTGCCTACCCCACCAGGGATATAGGCGTGATATGTGTATGTGTATGTGTAACTTTCAAGCGACAGGCTGACAACTGTTGACTTTAGTAAATATAAATGATACGGTACGGTGCCGTGTGATGCCGGCTTAGAATAGCATCACCCCACATCCTTCCCGCGGGTGTTGTAAGGGGCGACTAAGGGACTCGAGGGTATTGGTGTATTACAATTTTTAGGCGACAGGCTGACAACCTGTCACTATAGTGATACACATGTTTTCTGAAACAACCTTTGAAAACAATACTCGACAATGTCGGACGAGGCGACAGCGACCGTATTCTTACGGCCGTTTACGCTCTGCCTACCCCGCAAGGGATAAAGGCGTGATATATGTATGTATGGTACAGGGATACAAGCCAAGTTCAGATTCGTGTATCCCTATACTCAAGCTATATCATATCGTATACATTTACAGAGGATAACGATATATTGTTATCTAAAATACGAGTACAGTGGTAGTGGTGTCAACGATCGCTATTGCCATACTAACGCGAAAGCACTCTAGTATAGATTTGACAGCCCGTTTCTTTACGGATGCGTTATTTTAGCGCACTGTTGCGCGTCAAGTGAAAAAGGCTTTTCTGTGACCTGCACACACGAAGACTCATGAAGCCAAACAAAAGTTAACAGCTGGTGCCAAGCATTGGCAAGTTTGCCTTTTACACACATACATAAATCACGCCTCTTTCCCGTTGGGGTAGGCAGAGACTATTTCCTTTCCCTTGCTACGACCCTGGCATACTTCTTGTGCTTCTTCTACTTATTTTCAGTCTTTTCATTCACGCTTGTCGGTTTAGGATACTTCTGAACTGACCTTTCTTTTAAATGATCTCATCTCTTCTGCGTTTATTCAACTTTTATTCTACTTTTGCCGTGTGATGCCGGCTTAGAATAGCATCACCCCACATCCTTCCCGTGGGTGTCGTAAGAGGCGACTAAGGGACTCGAGAGTATTGGTGTATTACATTTTTTTTTAGGCGACAGGCTGACAACCTGTCACTATAGTGATACACATATTTTCCGAAACAACCTTAGAAAACAATACTCAAAAATGTCAGACGTGGTGATAGCGACCGTATTCTTACGGCTGTTAGCGCTCTGCCTACCCCGCAAGGGATAAAGGCGTGGTATATGTATGTATGTATTCTTCTTTTGCCTTTTACCTTTGGTTTTCACAAGAACATGTTTCAAATGCATTTAGTATCGTTATTTTTTAAACACGGCGTAAGTATCCACAACAAAAATAAAGACTACATCCTTTGTTCTCGCAGATAACATCGATGTTTAGCTTAACCCGGCTTTACGGTAGGTTGCTGTGAAACTATCGCCACAATACAAAAAAAAAACATAGGGTAAGATTTAAAAAAATTTACTGTCTCTCAGTCTGTCTGTTTCGGTTACCACTCATCCTAAATCTACGAAACGGGTTTTGGTGTGGTTTTTCAAATGGATATAAAGATTAAAAAGAAAGGTTTTTTGTATAGAACATGCGGGGTAAAATGTGTCAAGCAGCGTGTGTAACGACTGGGGCCGCTAGTGAAAACTGTAAAGGTAATTTTGTTTTTAGCATCAAGATAAATTTTAACAACTTCGTGTCCCAAAAAAAAGACGAATAATCTACGAGAAAATTCAATACAATTTTCGTAGTAATTAAAACTATAGCTATTATTTTCTTATGAGGAGGTGGCCATTTTATACTTTTTTTTCTTGATCACAAGTAATAATTTCAATGCGCACTTTACGGAAAAAATGTTCATAAAGAACCGTTGGCATCTAAAATTTTAATTGCCTGAAATTACCTGATTCATCTCCAACGGGAACATGTTTAGAAGAGGAGGAAGTTTTTTTTTTGTGAATAAGCTCTAGTTTTGCGCCAGACCTCCCGTTAAACAAATACAGGGTGTCTGTAAACCCGCAGAGGATAGAGTAAACTCCACTAAATGTCAAATAAACGTGGCATTTTATTGTAGCGACGGTTTGCAAACACTTGCATGTACAGTGTATGTACAGGATGTTGCCAGTTCACATTCGGAGATAAATATTCGTGGAACTTGAAGTTGTAGAGATGAGGTTTAGGAACGCAGTTGAATGTATCAGACGGTTAGGCGGATCGCACACTTGATGCACGACGGAGCGCTAAAATATCGCAGAGGTCTGTCAGATCCATACTAGTAACGTCACTCCCCATACTAAAACCGCACTCGATGGATGACGCCGCGATAGCGCTGCGTTGACAGCGGATGAGCAGTTTTAGTATGGATCTGACAGAAAGCTGCGATATTTTGGCGGCCCGTCGTGCGTTAAATGTGCGATCCACCTTACCAAGAGGCTATATTTAGATGTAGGAAATCCAGTCCCTCCTGAAACATATCCTTTCTTTCTCAGTGTAACACAAGATTCTTCATTACGTTTTATTTATTGTACAATACAAAAATACAGATATCCACCCTTTGTGAATTGCATTGTATTCGGTCAGTTGAGTACGCGGTCGTATACGTACCTACGTACATTGCAGTCACAAACGCCGACCGCGGGGCGCGGGGCGTGGGGCGCGGGGCGTAAGGTGGCTCTCACACACAGCGGCGTTTTACGAGACCAGCGTCACAGATGACCGATGGCGACCGATGTGGCGCAGTGGTAGTTTTCTTTTTTTTTTTTTACTCTACGTTTACGGCCCCGGGGCCATCAAAACTACGCCTCTCGGCTTGGTGGGGAGCACGTGCTCACCTGGAATATTTGGTTGGTTGTTCAAGCTTAGGAGGTTGTTCAAGAACTGGGCTTAGGAGTTGTTCTGGGGAGAACTGAAGTACGACTGCCTTTGACGCAGAAGGTTCCGTGTGGGTCACTCACAAAGTTGATGTTTATCACTTTGTGAATTTGTTCCCAGTCTGGGTAAGACATTGCGGGCTGAACCACTCGATTGTCTGTAAGTAAGATGGTTCCGTGTTTCGGATAGCAGGGTAAGCTGTAGGTCCCGGTTGCTATTTATGATCACTTAGAAGGCGGTCGTTACACAACCATGTCAGAAACATGCTACTTGTTGAAGGCGGTTGAAATTTTTTGACGCTAATATGGTTCATCGGGTCGTTAGACGACTCGGTGTCCCACACGAAAGAAAGAAAGATTGAAGCTGACACAGGTTGTCATTGGGTGACGAACCGCAATATAAGGTGTAAAAATATTATCTGCAAATATTTTAAGGGGTGAATCAGAGCATGAAACCGAACAACTTTCCCCAAGGAACATAGGTCGAATATGAAAAAAATTTTGGACCTCCCATACAAAACTACCGACCGTCAATTTGTATGAGAGGTCCAAACAATTTTCTCATACTACGACCTATGTTCTTTGGGGAAAGTAGTTCAGTTTCATAGTCTGATTCACCCCTTAAAATATTTGCAGCTAATATTTTTGCACGTTATACAGTCGGGCGCGTGTGCGAATCGCCTAAAGTACCTACGCAGCGAATAGTGTTCATAACATAACATTCTATCTGTACTGCCTCGAGCTAATCTACATCTCTCTATGACGTCACATTTTGTAGCCATCGAGCTACGGCGTAGTATTTGTAACTTGCATCTCGTAGTAGTTGCTACAGTTGAAAATTACATTTTGAGCCGATTCTAAAAATAGTAATATTAGTAGGATCTCTTTTTAGAATGACAAATTCGTTTATAAAGTGACAGTATTGTATTGTATCTTACTGACTTACTGAACGTATTCGTTGTGAATATTCTTGGAAATAACAATTGAACCCTTGAGGAAAATGATTCAATTCTATAAGTTGTAAAAATATTAGCTGCATTATTTTAAGGTGTAAAATATTTTAGACCTCCCATACAAAATTACCGACCAATCAAGTCAATTTGTATGGGAGGTCCAAAAAATTCTCATATTTCGACCTACGTTTCTTGGGGAAAGTTGTTAAGTTTCATGGGCTGGTTGACCCGTCAAAATATTTGCAACATTTTTTTCAACTCTGTATAAGTAGAACTTTACCTATAAAGTAAGTATTTACAGAAAAATTCAAAATGACCTCACTATGACAACGTGTTATGCGATCTCCATCCTACCAGCCAAGCTTGATGAATGTGGCCAACCCCAATAACGGGAAGCTACGTCCAGCAGTGGACAGTTGTGGCTGTTGATACGATGTGGCAAATTAATAGGCAGAAACAGAAACCAGAGGTCACGTGACTGGATCACAGACGGTCGGTTTCCAATTTATGTAATTAATGGATGTCGTCTCTAAGGGATTAGTAATATGCCAATATGTGTTGGTGGGCCAAGTCACAAGCATAAGCGTCATTATTGAAAAACGAAAACCTGACTGAGGTAGTTTAAAATCTGCCATAGCAAATAAATGAAATTTTGGTGAAACCAATGTTACTCGCTGGGTAGGTCCAACTTTCAGAAAGAGGTCAATCGTCGAATCCAACTCGGCTGGGCAGCGTTCGGGAAGCTACGTAACATCTTCTCTTCTCAACAACTACCGCAGTGCCTCAAGACAAAAGTCTGGGATCAGTGCGTGTTGCCAGTGATGACTTACGGAGTTGAGACGTGGCCGCTAACAATGGGCCTCATAAGAAGGCTCAAGGTCACTCAAAGGGCAATGGAAAGGGCTATGCTCGGAGTTTCTCTCCGCGATCGAATCAGAAATGAGGAAATCCGGAGAAGAACCAAAGCCACCGACATAGCTCGAAGGATTGCGCAACTTAAGTGGCAGTGGGCGGGGCATATTGCTCGTAGGACCGATGGCCGCTGGGGCCGGAAAGTTCTCGAGTGGCGGCCACGGACCGGTAGACGCAGCGTAGGTAGGCCTCCCACAAGGTGGACCGACGATCTGGTGAAGGTCGCGGGAAGCCGCTGGATGCGGGTGGCGCTGGACCGATCATCGTGGAGATCCTTGGGGGAGGCCTATGTCCTGCAGTGGACGTCTATCGGCTGAGACGACGACGACGACGACGAATGTTACTCGCTGTATACCTTACAGCACTCACCCTAAGGAGACGGCAAATCTTAAGTTTAGGCTTACCCCTCTGCCAGAATTCACTGCCCATTTGACAGTTGCCATTTTGTATGTGGTTGTAATGTTGCTGTACGTGTTTACCTCCCGAGAAAAGTGACATAATTTGTTCAGTAATTGACTGTTTACCACCTCTATAGGTTGTATGCTCTAAGCCATATTTAGATAACAACACCAATATGCCAACATCCACTCAGTTGTTAAGGTTGTCGCTGTTGCAAAAAGTCTAACTACCTGCAAACATTTATAAACACTTACTAATAAACACTTACACATAATCACATTTAGAAGTGTTGGGTGATGCCTTTAGTTATAGCATTCATATCTTTTAGGGACGACTTAAGAGTTTTATATGCGTTAAAATTTCAGGCGACAGGCTAACAACCTGTAACCAATGATTATATATGTTTTTCTGAAGCGGCCCTGTACTTGTCAGACGTAGCAAAATCGAGTGAATTTTTTAGCCATCAACTCTGGCTATCATTCTAGAATATGGCACTTTCTATGCAGGAGTACTATAAAGGTGACAACAGATGGTGCGGTTTAGGAGCTAGGTATAAACTTTTTTCTTCAATCTGACGCTCCGATCAAAGAGATAACATCCATATCTTCTTAAAATAACGTGGCACTTGACATATTCTTCATAACAAATATATATGTGGTCTGTGGCCCTAAAAAGTCCCTAATTGCTTTTCTTCCGGAAAACGCTTTGTGTCTATTACTTGGACCATGACAAAGAAAATCACCGGCCTTCCAGTCCAGCACAGATTGCCCGGTCGCCTCGCTGGCTAAGTGCGAGTGACCCCCGGGACGTTAGTTTACAAGTTGACATGTCCGTCTTGTGCAGAGGGTTATCAAATCGATGGACGACCTAAAGCGAATCCCATATGAAGCGCACGTCGCTGCGCATTTTAGCGTATCCGTAACACATGCGTTTGTAAGGTTCAAATTCCCAATACTAAAAACTGACTGCCGTGTGATGCCGTCATAGAATAGGATCACCCCAATTCTTCCCGCGGGTGTCGTAAGAGGCGACTGAGGGACTCGAGAGTATTGGTGTACTGCAATTTTTAGGCGACAGGCTGACAACCTGTCACTATAATGATAGACGCGCATGTTTTCAGAAACAACCTTGGAAAACAATCCTCAAAAATGTCAGACGTAGTGATAACGACCGAATTTTTTACGACTGTTAACGCTCTGCCTACCCCGCAAGGGATAAAGCGTGATATATGTATGTATGTTTGTACGTATGTATGTAAAAACTGACGTTGACGCAGCAGCAACGGTTGAACTTGCGTGTTTGACAGACGTATCGATTGATACAGATTCATGCATTGGACCCGCGTCAACATTGTTTTTTTTTATAGTAGAAACATGGACCAATAATACTAGAGGACTTGCAACCCCATACGCAAGAGCGTAATCTCATTCATTTGTTCACGCGTAAAAAATAGATGGCTCCGGTAGTAGCATTTGTAAACAAACTTCGACTTGTGAAACTGAGCCGCCATGTATGACCTACACAAGTGCGAAATAGTTCAACATTTTTATGATAGAATGTCACCGTCTAAGTACAACCGCCATGGAAAATAGTAGATTACGTACCTAGGATGTAACCTATTAATAGCAACCGAGGTTTTTTAACGCCCGACGAGCGGAGCGAGTAGATTAAAAAATATTAAAGAATTTAAAATTAATATGAAAGAAAAGTATCCTAGCATAAAGTAGATTCTTTTTTTATCGTAGGGATTTTAGTAATTTTTAGTTTTGTTATTGTAATATTGAGTAATAGCCCCACGTCGGAATAGCCCGCTGCACCTTGGGCGCAAAACGCACAGATGAGACGACGATGAGACGCGTCAGAATTCGTGTGAGTGTGAGTGTTAGATGAATAATTTCGAAAGTAGTAACACACACACACACACACACAAATCACGCCTATATCCCTGGCGGGGAAGGCAGAGCGCTGAGGACCGTAAAATTACGGTCATTATCGCCACGTCTGACAAAAGTTTGAGGGTCGTTTCAGATGAGTCGTGTATCACTATAGTGACAGGTTGTCAGCCTGTCGCCTAAAATTGTAAAGTAGTAGCAATTCAAAATAATGTAGTCACGATAAGACTCCTCTCTTTATAACAGATCTGAATAGGTAGGTAGGTACCAAAGGAACATTATCATTCCTAGCGCGTCGGATATCGTGAAGATACTTTAATATTTTATAAACAAACATAGGTTTTACAATATCATAACATACAAAATATGTAGGGTAGGTATGTATAATTTAGCACTTGAAATATTATCACTTCACCGTGTACTGTACAACTAGCTTTATCCCAGAAATCATTCTTGTAAAATCTAAGTGCCAAGCATTCAACGATCTTATGTAGGTAAGTACTTATTTTCATAAGGGTAAATATTTGAAAACGGTTCTTCAGGTCACTTTCCTGGCAAATTTGATATTTTCGTTTTATGGTTATTTTATCATTGCATAATAATAAAGACCTAATGAAAAAGTTATTTACGAAAAATCCACTTAAAATAAACCACAATTTTCGTCAAAATTCAATTTTGAAATTATAGGTGCCAGTCGTGACATCTGACATCGTGACATTTTGCGCCAATCAAGTGACAAAGGAATTATTTTAACAAAATATACGAATAAAAGTTTTTCATCTTTTGTTTTTAACTAAGTAGAATAGAAGTAAAAGTCACCGCAGCCTACCAAAGTGACGCTCTCGCGCCTCAGTTTTGGTTAAGACACGACGCACCTAGTCACAGACAATTTGCTCCTGCTTGAAACACGACACAGCTAGCCCGACATCCGACATGAAACAGCTACAATGTTCGACAATCACAGTTGACAGGTGGTCGTATGTGATCTGTCGACCACCGGAAGAAGGCTGTTCGTAAACCTTCCCCAAAACACAGTAATGCAAGTCGTTTAAACTTAGGTCATAATGAAACAGCTACGTAGCACGGGATAAGACGAAGCCACCGAAAACATTATGACCTGAGAATTAACTATGTTGAGCCACTTAGTTATAGACCACGTATTCAGAAAACACAAAAACGTGTGACTAACACAAACTGTAATTATTATCGGTAGGTATATGCAATGAAATATTGTCCAATTTATAATATTCTATAAATCTACTATATCATATCATCGAGGTAATATGTACTAGCGTACTAGAGGCAACCGCAACTTCACTTTTTGTAACACGCGTTAGAGTACATGTGCTCTAACTCGCTTAGTTTGAGCCCACCGCTTGCCGCGACGTCACGTGTCAGTGCTAGTTTCAAAATGCCTGGCTGTGTACTAAGATACTGCTCAAACAATTCGAGAACCACAAGCAAAGCCCAAGGAGTAACATTTTATATGTTAGTTATCTAATTTTATCAGTAAGCCATGCATCGGAATATTATTTTCATAATTTTGAAAAAAATCACCACGCGCTCGGACGCGGCGGCCATATTTCGGCGAAAATCATAGATTAACAACATTACAGTATGTACAGACGTGACACTTTAGATGAGTCACTTTAATAAAAAGCAGTCAATTTGCTAGGAAATGTTATTGTAGTATAGTATTGTAAATATTTATACTTGTAACTGACTACGCAAAGTGAAAATGAGGTTCAAATTAACAAATATTTCCGTTCTTGCTGTTTATTTTTATTTGAGCTTGTTTAAAGGTTCCGCATCCGGGCCATGAAAAAAGAGAGGCGTGGATTAAATTTGTACAGAAAGATCGCAGCGAAGAAACGTGGTTGCCATCAAATTATTCACGGATCACTACACAAAACGACAATAACTTACAAAACTTGTTTTATTTAAAGAAAATTAAAATATAATACTAGATAATATACTCTTTTTTTTTATTATATTCTCGATCATTAGTTCCTACTGACAATGTCAAGTAGACGTAATGCACAATTTGTCGCATCTGCGCGCATTACTCGTTATCTATGACTTGCACCGCCGCTCCCGCGTGTCCCGCGCGGGCCCCGCCGCAAGGTCACGCGCAATGCTTTCATTGAGAATAACTACTCCAGTACGCTGGTACATATTACCTCGATGTATAATATAAGGATTATTTTTATAGGTGAAAAGTCATATGATGTCCTGCTAGATAAAACTTTATACGTGTTTGAATTTTGCATCAGCTGAGTGTGACACGCAAAGAACGTGTGTTTTAGCCCCGATTTCAGGTTTCAGATTAAGTTTTAGTAACACATATTTCATATTTTTAATTAAGTAAGTGTTGTACACTTGAATAAAAATACGTGTGACCGCAATTTTTATCCGCGAAAATGTCCACCCAATAAATGACAGATCCCCACACTCCATCTATCCTTGATATTAAGTATGATTTGAGACCTTAGCTGTCTTAGCGCTTACACCGCCATCTATTGATATTTGGTTCTATTACTGCGAAATGGGTTGTTACAAGAAAATTTGAATTTAATTATTTTCGGAGTATTCTGTGACATTAAATAATTCTAAAACGACTTTTTTAAAGGTAAACTTCCAAAAAAGAGCCACATTTCATGAACATACGCAAGTTTTATTCATTGTGAAACAATTTTTTGGCGCCATCTAGGTTTAAGACCAAAATAGTAAGGTACTATGGGGCTGTCAGTCCTCTAGTATTATTGGTCCATGGTAGAAATTTCCACTGACACTCATGTGCACTAAAATAGCGCTCCGTTGTGCATTAAGTGAGCGACCCACCATATATGGGTTCTGAGAATTAACATTTGGTTTGATTCGTGTTAATTACTTCAAGAGTAGCCAAAGATGGAGCAACTTGATTGGCTTGCAATGGATTTGCTATTGGAATCACAATAACATACATACATAAATCACGCCCCTTTCCCATTGGGGTAGGCAGAGACTATTTCCTTCCACTTGCTACGATTCTAGCATACTTCTTTCGCTTCTTCTACATTCATCAGTCTTTTTATGCACACTCGTCGGTTTAGGGTACTTCTGACCTGACCTTTTTTTAAAACGACCCTGATGTGATCCAGGTAGGTCCTTTGCGGCCTTCCCCTTCCAACATTTCCACTAACACTCGCCTTATATATCTCTTTTGTTAATCTCCTTTCATTCATTCTCTCAACATGACCAAACCACATTAGCATTCCCTTTTCAATCCCTGTCACTATATCTTTAAAATCACAAGATGGAAACCCCCAACACAGATGACTCTCTACCTAAGTGCAAGTACCCTTGGGATGGTCAGTTAATTTTGAAGTGGACGTCTTAAGAGCGAGTTAACATCCTTGACATAGCTTTATGAGACTGACACAGTTCCGACAACTACAGCCGTTTTTACGATCCTATGGGAAAGGCCATGGCAGTGACTGTGCCAGGTTTCAAACACATCTTTTACTGTATTAGATACCTACAAATTAGATTACTAAAAGACTCGAGGGTTTCATCTGTTTTACTACGTATTACAATCTTAGGCGACAGGCTGACAACCTGTCACTTTATTGATACACGAATCATCTGAAGGGGCCGTCAACACTTGTAGACTTGTCGATAACGACCATAATTTTACGATCGTTAACGCTCTGCCTACCCCGCAAGGGATAAAGGCGTGATTTGTGTATGTATGTATGTACAAATTAGATTTTTGTAAAATCCCACGAATTGCGTATGATTTTATAAAACATAAAGCATGCAAGCATGACAAATATAAAAACCAAATTTTCGGTACGAACGATAAGAAAACAAAAAATTACATTCATTTATTTTAATTATCTATGCAACTTCTACTACTACAGCTACAATAATTCACAGTTAACAGTTTATTTTGTCAGCATATATAGATATGGGTTAATGCTACTTTAAACCGACATCATACAATCAAAGTAGTAATAATTCAACTGATAACAAACGCATATATCACGCTCCTATCCCTTGCGGGATAGGCAGAGCGTCAAACACCTTAATATTACGGTCTCAAACGCAATTTCTCACAAATATTAAGGACGTTTACAGATAATTTGTATGATGATCGATGAAAATCGATCGATCGATAATTTGTATATCACCGTAATGACAGGTTGTCAGCCTGTTGCCTAAAGTTGCAACACACATAAAACCCTCGAGTCCGTTAGTCACCTCTCACGACACAGCGGGATTGAAATCGGGTGATGCAATTCTAATCCGGCATCACAAGGCAAATCAACCAAAAAAACACGACAAAAATTTGATAAAAAACAAGGTATTAATACAGCACTGAAATTGCATTTCGTTTCGTATACTGAAGGTACCTACAATGTTATATACCTACGTCATAACCAGAAACGACTATTTCCAGCGTCGCAAAGACAAAAGAATAAAGACTCGCAAAAAAACTTAGACTAAAAACCGAAGCAAGAGAGAAACCTGAAGCAAAGTGTGAATCTTTAAAAATCTAGGCTCCAATCTCTCAAGTTCCTTCTAGGCCTCAAGGAGCCATGGTTTCTATATACATACATACATATATCATGCCTGTATCCCTGCGGTTGTTGAGCAGAGCGTTAACGGCCGTAAGAATACGGTCGCTATCGCCACATCTGACATTTTTGAGAATTGTTTTCCAAGGTTGTTTCTGAAAACATGTGTATCACTATAGTGACAGATTGTCAGCCTGTCGCTTGAAATTTGTAATTCACTAATACTCTCGTGTCCCTTAGTCGCCTCTTACGACACCCGCGGGTAGGATGTGGGGTGATGCAATTCTAAGCCGGCATCACACGGCATGGTTTCTATACGTACATATTTCATTATTTAATTCTATCATCATAACTACTTCTCCATTTTTCGTATTTCTTTGGCATAAACATCAGTTCCAAATTAGCTTGTAAATAGTAAAATTTTGTAGGTAAATGATGCCACAGATTTATTTTTTGTAATTGTTTTTTGACTAGGTATACATGTTTTTTGACTATACAGGGTGTAAAAAAAAATTAAAATACTTTAAGGGGTGTACCAGCCTATGAAACTGAACATTTTCCCCAAGGAACATAGGTCGAAATATGAAAAAAAAAATTGGACCTCCCATACAAAACTACCGACTCATCTAGTCAATTTGTATGGTAGGTCCAAAAAAATTTCTCATATTTCGACCTTTGTTCCTTAGAGAAAGTTGTTCAATTTCATAGTCTGATTCACCCCTTAAAATATTTGCTGCTAATATTTTTACACTATAGTCAGCAAACATACATAAAATTGTTTCCAAGGTTACCGTTATATTATTCCCAGCTCTAAGCACAAAAACTTCTTCATTTACTCCGGCAGCTGGTAATGAATTTTCCACTGAAATGTTTTGCTGAAAACAGGAGCTTAGTTCCATAATGGAGAGACGGGCACGCGACAAAAAACTATAACAATGTGACATGTTTTTCTGTATCGGATCTATTTATAAGCTGTTTTGTGTTTTCATGAGAATTCACTACGAGTGTATGTGTATATCTCTCTCTTTGTGTGAGAAAACGAGTCTTCCAACGACCCGATAAACTCTGGTGTCAGAAATTTTTAATCGCCTGTAACAAAGTAGTAAGTTATGAGTGCATTAAAATCCGAAAACGGGAGTTCAGAAAGGAAAAACATTTGGCTACATGACTGACACGTTTCAGGAGCTACTTTTTGGACAATTATTTATATATTTTATTAACAAGCGCTGCTGTGTGATGTCGCCTTAAAATAGCATCACCCCAGATTCTTCCCGCGGTCGTCGTAAAAGGCGACTAAGGGACTCGAAAGTATTGGTGTATTATAATTTTTAGGCGACATGCTGACAACCTGTCATTATAGTGATACACATGTTTTCTGAAACAACCTTAGAAAACAATCCTCAAAAATGTCAGACGTGGCGATAGCGACCTAACTCTTACGGCCACTATCGCTCTGCCTACCCCGCAAGGGATAAAAGAGTGATATATGTATGTATGTATATATCAACTAGCGAATCAGCAATATAAACTAAACAGTATTTGAAGTACCACAGCGATTCGTCATACATTTTGTAAACGTGGGCCGCGGATACAAGCATTGTTGATCTAAACAATGCATTTTCATTGTACCTGGGTAATATCATTCCGCCCATTACAGCAAAATGCTGCGTTTTGGTGTGGCCAGCATGAAATATGTTTAGAAAATTCAAATAGTTACTGAGTTAAGCAGTTTTATCACAACATAGTATAAAGTAAAGCTGCTTTTCGTGTGTGTCTGTATGTATGTTTGCTTAAATCTTTACAACTACTCAACCGATTTTGATGCAGGTTTTTGATTTTTTAATAGATAAGATTCAAGAGGAAGGTTTTTATGCAAAATACACATATACAAATCACGCCTTTATCCCTTGCGGGGTAGGCAGAGCGTTAACAATCGCAAAATTACGGTCGTTATCGCCACGTCTGACAAGTATTGAGGACCCCTACAGATGATTCGTATATCACTGATATCACTGTAGTGACAGGCTGCCAGCCTGTCGCCTAAAGTTGTAATACGTGGTAATACACATGAAACCCTCGAGTCCCTTAGTTGCCTCTTATAACACCCACGGGAAGAATTGGGGTGATGCCATTCTATGCCGGCATCACACGGCAATGTATATTGTATAATACTTGCCGGGAAACCAATACTTGGTGGAAATACCACAGCAAAATGAGTTGAAGCGGCGCAGCTTCTATAGTTATAGGTATTTAGTTGGACCTAGGTTCAAATCAAATCAAAATATATAAAAAAATAATCGTTTATGTATTCAAATAAATAATAAAAGTCGTCTTGTTTCATCGATTATTTTTAACAACTGCCCTTGTATAAATCTTAACAGCCTGTATAATGTGTAAAAATATTAGCTGCTAATATTTTAAGGCGCGAATCAGACCATGATACTGAACGACTTTCACCAATAAACAAAGGTCGAAATATGAAAAAAAAAAACTGGACCTCCCCATACAAAAATTAAAATCCCAAACATGATCGGTTACTTTGTGTGAGAGGTCCAAAATTTTCTGTCATATTTCCTTGGGGAAAGTTGTTCAGTATCATGGGCTGGTTTACCCCTTAAAATATTTGCAGCGATTTTTTTTACACCCTGTACTTCCAGTATTAGTTCGTTTCAGAGTGTAACGGGTCTGCTGGGTGAATTTTTCATGAGAGCTCCCCAAGTCGCACCTGCCGCCTTAAGTGAATTACATCGCTAACTTGCTAGTAAAGAGATAAATCCGGAAAAATGTTTCTTCTTGCTTCCCGAACTAGTTTTTTTTTGTTTGGACTTTTTTCGTCAAGCTGTAGGTCCCGGTTGCTGGCTATGATTACTTAGGCGGCGGTCGTTGCACAACCATGTCAGAAGCCTGCTAGTTTTAGAAGGTGGTTGAAAAATTTTGACACTAGGGTTTACTGGGTCGTTGAACGACTTGGTGTCCCACAGGAAAACAGAGAGGACACTTTTTGCAGTAACAAAACAGATGTTCTTTTTTCGTGTGGCACACCGAGTCGTCCACCGACCCGGTGAACCCTAGTGTCAGAATTTTTCAGCCGCCTTCTACACGTAGCAGGCTTCTGACATGGTTGTGTAACGACCGCCGTCTAAGTAATCATAGACATCAACCGGGACGAACGGCTTAACGTGCCATCCGAAACACGGAACCATCATTCTAACGGACAAACGGTTGGTTCTGCCCGCAATGTTAACCAGACTGGGAACAAATACACAAACTTATAAATATCAACTTTGTGAGTGACCCACCGAAAACCGAACTCGGAATCTTCTGCCTCAAAGGCAGTCGCAATACCACTACGCCACATCGGTCGTCAGAGAAACGCTGTAAGCCAAGCATTTAGATGTCGTACATGATTTTAGTAGTTAATCATACAGATTGCCTGTAGACAGTCTCGTCGTCGTCGTCGTCGTCGTCGTCTCAGCCGATAGACGTCCACTGCAGGACATAGGCCTCCCCCAAGGATCTCCACGATGATCGGTCCAGCGCCACCCGCATCCAGCGGCTTCCCGCGACCTTCACCAGATCGTCGGTCCACCTTGTGGGAGGCCTACCTACGCTGCGTCTACCGGTCCGTGGCCGCCACTCGAGAACTTTCCGGCCCCAGCGGCCATCGGTCCTACGAGCAATATGCCCCGCCCACTGCCACTTAAGTTGCGCAATCCTTCGAGCTATGTCGGTGGCTTTGGTTCTTCTCCGGATTTCCTCATTTCTGATTCGATCGCGGAGAGAAACTCCGAGCATAGCCCTTTCCATTGCCCTTTGAGTGACCTTGAGCCTTCTTATGAGGCCCATTGTTAGCGGCCACGTCTCAACTCCGTAAGTCATCACTGGCAACACGCATTGATCCCAGACTTTTGTCTTGAGGCACTGCGGTAGTTGTTGAGAAGAGAAGATGTTACGTAGCTTCCCGAACGCTGCCCAGCCGAGTTGGATTCGACGATTGACCTCTTTCTGAAAGTTGGACCTACCCAGCTGGACTATTTGTCCCAGGTAGACATACTCGTCGACAACTTCCAGAGTAGAGCCCCCAACTGTCAGAGTAATGGGTGCAACAAGAGAGTTTGACATAACCTTGGTCTTGTCCTTGTTCATTTTTAGACCCACTTGTTGGGAGGCTCTATTGAGGTCATCGAGCATTGTACCGAGGTCCTCCAGGGTTTCCGCCATGACCACGATATCGTCGGCAAAACGAAGGTGAGTCAGATACTCGCCGTTGATGTTGATGCCAAGTCCTCTCCAGTCCAAAAGCTTGAAGACGTCTTCCAGTGCTGCTGTGAACAGTTTCGGTGATATTACATCTCCCTGTCTCACTCCTCGCTGCAACTGGATAGGTTTCGAGTCCTGGTCCTGAAGTCGAACTGACATGGTGGCGCTTTCGTACAAGGACTTCAACACTTCGATATACCGATAGTCAGCTTGGCACCGCTGAAGAGACTGAAGTACGGCCCATGTTTCGATCGAATCGAAGGCTTTTTCGTAGTCCACAAACGCGAGGCAGAGTGGTTGGTTATACTCTTCAGTCTTCTGTATAACTTGCCTCAGCGTATGAATGTGATCCACGGTGCTAAAGCCTTTTCGGAAGCCGGCTTGTTCGGGAGGCTGGAAGTCGTCGAGCCTGCGTGCGAGACGATTCGTTATGACTCTTGAGAACAGCTTGTAAACATGGCTCAGAAGCGTGATGGGTCTGTAGTTCTTCAGCAAAGACTTATCGCCCTTTTTGAAGAACAGCATCACCACGCCTCTGTGCCATGCCTGTGGCGTTTTGCCCTCGAGTATGACAGAGTTAAACAATTTCTGCAGTGCTTTAAGTATCGGTTTACCACCGGCTTTCAGAAGCTCTGCCGTAACTCCATCATCACCCGGCGCCTTGCTGTTTTTTAGCTGTTTCAGAGCCATACTAATCTCGTACAAGCTGACGTCCGGGATGTCTTCTGTGTAGTGCCGGGTTAATTCGAGCTCTTGGATCTGCGACCCGATCAGTACGGCAGACAGTCTCATTAGTACGTAATTACCACTTTGACTACAGCACTGTGATCAGATTGAAATGCCTTCTGCTAATGGCCTTAGATTTAGCTTAATATTAAGCTTATATTAGATTGTTGTGTTGCAATTATAAACAAAGGCTAATGGCTTCTGGAACTTGATTAAAGATTAGATTAGCTTTTTAAATCTTCCAATCAGTTAAATTTGACTTCTAACAATTGAATCAAAAAAATAACCAAAGATATTAAGAATAAGAAAATTTTTATTCAGTGACCACCTTAATTAGCTACATAACAATATTTGTATTGACATTTCAGTATCAAGTCTATAACAGTACAGTAGTAGGTAAATAGTACAGTTAGAAGATACAAGACTTAAAGGTAGTCCATTTGATAAAAAGGACACTGAAAAAGCACTTCGTTGAGCATATGCTACAACAATAGTATACATCGCACTCTTAGTAAGACAACGACCGAATGCAAAATTGCTAACTTTTGGGAAACAGCAAAAATCTTTTTGGATTTTTGAAGCAAATAGTAAAATCACTATAAAATCATCACAAATAAAGATATTCAAAATCTATAAAAAGGTGTGTATACCTAAGAGTACCTTCTATTAGATTAAGTAAATCAAGTAAATGTTTGTTAGTCTATTATATATATATTTTTAGTTTTTTTCTTAAGTTTTGAGATCGGTCGTTGTCTTACAAAAATATTTTAAAAAATTGTGTCTGATCTACAAATAAGTCTATATCTTACTAAACTATTGAAGTACAGAGGTGACCAAATTTTTTTTCAGTCATTATATTACTTTAATTTAAGAAGAGAGTGTAAAATATTACTAAACGAGTCGTTATTTGACAAAAATCCCACATATTTAGAGGCTTATGTCAAAATTTAGTACCAGAAGATGGTGATGATTTAGAGTAAACTGTTTTATAACTGGCAAAATAAATACTTATTATGAAAACTAAAGATGTTTGTTTATTGTCGTGTAAATAAAAACCATTTTTTTTGGGTTTTTTTAATATTTGGACGTATTTTCGCTGAAAGGACTCAATCCACAAAATTGTCAAAAATGAACTAGTGTTACCAAAGAGGTTTATAGGGTCAGCTCTTTCATTCAGCAAAAAAGACTTACGATCTTCTTCTTCTTCTTTTCGTGTGGGACACCGAGTCGTCCAACAACCCGATAAACCCTAGTGTCAGAATTTTTCAACCGCCTTCTACAAGTAGCAGGCTTCTGACATGGTTGTGTAACGACCGCCATCTAAGTGATCATAGACAGCAACCGGGAACTACGGCTTAACGTGCCATCCAAAACACGGAACCATCTTACTTACGGACAATCGGGTGGTTCAGCCCGCAATGTCCTAACCAGACTGGGAACAAATTCACAAAGTGATAAATATCAACTTTGTGAGTTGACCCACCGAGAATCGAACCCGGAACCTTCTGCGTCAAAGGCAGTTGCACTACCACTGCGCCACATCGGTCGTCACTTACGATCAGACTAACCAAAGGCAGCGTTTTACATACAAAGTCGTTTCTCATTTATTCGGTTGCAGTGAAGGAGTTCAGCCAAAAAGACTCAAGCTGTCAGAGTCGTTTTAAATAAAACATTATTTGTAGAAACAGTGCAATTTTTTATTTTCTTAAAAACGACGCAACCAATTTAGGTCATTTCTCATAAATTGTATGTGGTCTATACAAGACGACGTTTCATTTAGCTGAAAAGACTCAAACTGTCTAAGTCAGTTCTGATAAATTCTACTTGAAGAAAACGGAAAAAATTCCATTCATCTGAAATAACTTTAACTGTTTAATTCTTTTCTGATAAACTGGTTATAGTTCTACTAAGGCCATTTTCGTTTTATATGAATTTATTTTGTTTCTTGCTACAAATTTTATTTAAAAAAAAAAACACATTAGTAACAAGTAAAAAAAAAAAATCTTTACTATAAAAAAATTAAATATCCTTGAAGCACATGAAGGCTTCAAGTACAAATTGGTTAATCACATCAGCCTATAGCAGTCCATTGCTGGACCTATTTCCAGGCCTATTTCTCCTCCAAGGTACACCACAAGGCACGACACGAGCTACCGCTTTCGCCATTCAGTCGCTACCAGCTTTTCTCTTTCAATGGTCCATCTGGCCGGAGGACGTGCAACGGTATGCTTACCAGGGCGTAGCGTGTAAGATCTAGAAAAAGATATCCTCCAGCGCATTGGTAAAAAGTCTGGGTGATGTAACGTCACTCTGTTATATACCCTGCTGGATGGGTCTTGTTTTCTGGTTTTGTACTTGGATGGACATCGTCGCCATTTTATATGGGTTTCACAGCACCTCTAAGTATCGCCAGTCGAGTTGGTATCGCTTACAGACTTGATGTCCATGCCTGCAGACTCGACTAGCCCAGGTTTCTCGTAGTCCACAAAAGCCAAACACAGCGGTTGGTTATATTCTTTTGACCTATGTATGACCTGCCGTACAGTATGGATGTGGTTAACAATGTTGAAGCCTTTACGAAACCCTACCTGCTCCGGTGGCTGAAAGACGTCAATTCTTGATGTCAGACGATTCGTTACGACTCTCGAGAAAGCATATAGACGTGGCGCATGCAGCAGTGTGATCGGCATATAGTTTTTGAGAAGCGTTTTATCTCCTTTTTTTAAAAACAAAGCCACGACATCACTGCTCCACGCCTTCCGGGTTGTCCCATTGGCTATCACGTGAGTTGGATAGCCTTTTCACCGCCGCAAGGACCAGTTTCCCACTAGCCTTTAGCAGCTCAGAGTCCACCCTGTCTTCCCCGGGAGCCTTTTTAGTTTGGGGCAAATTGGAGCAGAGAAGTGACCTCACCATGCGGCACATTCCAGCTTGAAGTTGATATTTATGGTGCCTCTTACAAGTCGGCGATCGCTTGTTATTAAGAAGATGACAGAGACATCCATATTATAAATATGTGTCTTGTAATCGTCATGATGAATAAAAAGCACAAATGTCAATCTTGTTCTTCGTCTTACCGTCAGAGCTCTTTCAGATCCACTGCTTGGGGTTGGGGCTTTTTCTGAAAAAAGGTGTTCATACAGACAAAACAGCCCTTGTCTGCTGAGGAAGTTGCATCTGGCCTCTCTGGTTTCAGCTCCCGTAGCCATGTCCCTAACATGATTCGCTGCCCTGTCCCATTTTGGCGTCGAAGTCCCCCATGACAACCGTTAGTGGGTTTCACTCGGTCGGTGCGTAGCCTTCGACACGCCGTCTTATAGGGCCTCATCTTCTTCGTCTAAGATGTTCGAACTCAGTGCATATACATGTACAACCTTGACAGAGTGTCTCTCGGCCAATTTCAGTACGAGGTAAGGTTAGCTACCCTGGTCAAGACGCAGCATATCTCCTTCACGTTATCAGTGTTGTCAGAAAGTACTTTGTTGACGAGGAATCCTATCCTACCCTAACCCCCATAAACAAGTTGGTTCTGTTTCAACTATCATCAAATCATTTTATATTAGTCCACTGAACTGACTGTGCCCGCTGAACGAAGACCTCCCCCAGGGTACAAGCTCCTGCTTTCGCTATCCAGTCGCTACCAGCTGCTCTCTTTCAGTCATAGGTCCATCTGGCCGGAGGGCGTCCAACGATACGCTTGCCAAGGCATGGTCTTCACTTGGGAACCCGCATACTCCACCAGCCGTCGGTTCTGACAACAACAGATGTGACCAGCCGACTGCCACTTCAGTTTGCTACTCTTTCGGACTATATCCATTACTTTGGTCTTTTTGCGGATAGTCTCATTCAGTAACCGCCTGTCCATTAGCGAGATCATTACTCATTTATTGTTCGGGGTAGTAATATGTTGCTTAAGATAACCTATAAAATACACTATACTCATCACCAATGATTTTATAGGTAGTGCGTAGAATTCGATTGAGCACATACCCGGCAAGTGACCACAAGCGTATAGATTTCTTGTGACTTATCTAAAATAGCTTGATCCAAATTAAAAAAAAACAATGACTTATTTCATAATACCTTGACACAAGTTAACTACAATTTTATAAAATATAGGCCTAAATATAAATGAGCCATCATTATTTAAATTTATTCAATGTAACATAGACCGAATTTGACTTCCAACACAGTTAATGTCAGATTTTCAAAAGAACATAGACTTAACTTTAACACTGTCAATGAGTCTGTACACAATGTAAGTAAAACAACGACTGAATACAAAATCAGTCAACTTAATCACAAACAGTTTTTGTAAGACAACGACGTATTTCAAAATCGGTCGTTCTCTTACTTAAGTATGTTCAATAAACTTATCCAAAGTCTAAGTGAAACAACGACGTATCCCGAAATCGGGCAATGTTCGACACAACCTCCGCTTGCGGTGGCCGGCGCAAGACTAAATCGGTCGTTGTCAGACGAATGAAGCAGGGGCGCGGGGATAGTAAGATAAAGACTCCTCTATTTTCTACCTTACTGTTAAGGGAAAAAGGTTGATTTTCTTTACACTACGTTATGAGACATGCTCTTTGCTGTCGATTTTTGCACTTAACTCAGTTTCGCCAATTTTTGATTTCGGTCGTTGTCTTATTAAGAGTGCGACATAATAATATTGTACAACAGTATCAGATTGACTTTAAATCTACTGGTTGTCAAGGTGTGTTTGTTAACTACTATATGATACTTTGACATACATCATATCTTCTTAAAAGCATACCCCTTTTTTGGGAGGCAGTTGATTAACCCTTCAGTAGGCGCGTGGGTTTGTTTGACGTGCCTTCTTAAGTGTTAAGGGTTGCTGCTCATAATTATTTTATTTGCTTATTTCCTAACATTTTTCCAATTGTTTCTTAGAGTAAAACTATATTTCTATCATCGAAAAGTCACTGTATTATTTGCAGTTGGCAATTCTTCTTCTTCTTTTTGTATAGGACACCGAGTTATCCAACGGCCCACTAAAAACCTAATATCAGAATTTTACCAACCACCTACTACATTACATACATATACATATCCCGCCACTATCCCTTGCGGGGTAGGCAGAGCGTTAACGGCCATAAAAATACGGTCGCTATCGCCACGTCTGACAAATATTGACGGCCGTTTGAGACAACTAGTGTATCACTATAGTGGCAGGTTGTCAGCCTGTGGCCTACTACATTGTTGGTGATTTAGTTTCAGGAAGTAGCATTAGCAGTAATAATTCTGTTAGTTGCTCATTTGTGGTGGAGTTTCAAATTGAATATCGACATTTTGCGTATGGTTTTGGTAATACGTGGAATCCTAAATTAATTTCACAAACATTGTGTTAAGCCTAGAGCCCTTGTTGTGCTACAATATGCATGTAAAAATTCGATACTTGTAATCGAATGCAATGAAATCATTTTGTTTTTTACTTCTTTTTGCAAATCTCCGGGTTAATCGAACCCATGAACAAAATTTCCGTGTCGTACCAGCTTAGAATAACATCACCACATCCTTCCCGCGAGTGTCATAATGATGAAGGGACTTGAGGATTCCGTCTTCTACATTCATCAGTCTTTTCATGCACGCTCGTCGGTTTAGGGTACTTATGACTTGACCTTTCTTTAAAACGTCCCCGATTTGATCCAGGTAGGTTCTTCGCGGCCTTCCCCTTCCAAGAATTCCTCTAACACTCGTCTTATATTTCTCTTTCGTTAATCTCCTTTCATTCATTCTCTCAACATGACCAAACCACTTTAGCATTTCCCTTTCAATGCCTGTCACTATATCTTCTTTTACGCCACAACGTTCTCTTATTACACTATTCCGTATCCTATCATTCAATTTCACACCACTCATGCTTCTCAATTATCTCAAAGATATGCCTGTACACAAATACCGTGCTATCCTTAGATGTCCTTGTTTCGATAATAATAATATTAAAATATATTCATAACTCTTCTTGTCACGCGCCACATGTCGCCTGGTATTGCCAGACAGAATAATTTATTATAACGTAATATTAAAATGTCGAGATTACTGCGAAAATTAAACGGGAATTTCCATAATAGGTAAACATTTTTCATTAAACCCGGCACGGCTGGGTAAGTAGCAAACCGCGATTAATTTGATAAATAAACAAGGTTTAAATGAAATTATGAAAATGGTGTATTACTACAACGTACTGAAGAGCAAGATGCTTAGGCGGATCGCATACTTGACACACGATGGAGCGCAAAAACATCGCAGCGGTCTGTCAGATTCATACTAGAAACGTCACTCCCCATACTAAAACCGCACTCGGCGAACGACACGGCTATAGCGGTGCGTTGACAGCGGTTAAGCGGGTTTAGTATAGGGATTGATATTTCTAGTATGGATCTGACAGACCGCTGCTATATTTTTGCGCTCCGTCGTGCGTCAAGTGCACAATCTGCCTTAAAGTTTGAAAGCTATTATAAACATAACAATAGTGGATTGGTTAAAATCATAAATTGAAAAGATTATGAGATAATAAACACGTACCTCTTCTTTCTCCATACACTCACTGTGAACAACCAATCATTCCTCTCAGAAGTGATCAATTGACTTTTTTGCTAAAACTTTTTAACTAAAATAAGCCGCGGTTTTCTGCGAAAAGGCTCTACTGTTTGCAAATTCAAAGGGTGTATCAGCCGGCCAAATGAACCGATAGAATTCACGATCAAAGAGTTTTTTGAAGTTGTTTGAAACTTGATTAAATCCCGACACGAGAGCAAATTGCGTCACATACACACTCACTGATTCAGATTTTAGTGTGGCATTGACATTTGGATAAATTCCAAGTTTGAAATCAAATTCAATCACACACAAGCGTGTAAACAACGTGACCTTCAGGGGGTGCGTAGGGGTATGGGGTCTCATTCCTTACGAGTTTAAAATAAAGGCAAATTTACAAAAACAGAGTATTGGAAAATTATAAATACATTATTTAAAATGTTTTGAGA
This sequence comes from Keiferia lycopersicella, assembly GCA_029255805.1. Taxonomy (NCBI): domain Eukaryota; kingdom Metazoa; phylum Arthropoda; class Insecta; order Lepidoptera; family Gelechiidae; genus Keiferia; species Keiferia lycopersicella. The sequence goes on along the minus strand of JARACZ010000004.1, from coordinate 11,245,689 downwards.
CGGAAAACACGCGAAATTATTCACAAATTTGCAATATTTTTCAATACAAATTACGTTAATACGAAGTATCCAATAAATAACTAGATGTCGCTAGCAACGCACGCGCTGAGTAGACATTCAATAGCCTGCCAATAGCCATCTTAGGGCAATCGAATTCCCTCTATGACGTTAGGTATCTGTACTACTCTAGTAGTATTATATTATCTGTGGTAAGGGGTACTGATTGACACTCACTAGAAGATGTCACTGTGTAGTTTTTTTTCTTTACTCTAATTCTCCATTCTCAACTACTAACTTACTACGCGGTATTAAAGTGGTAACCGCGCAAACAGATATACGGGTTGTAAGGGACAGCGTCCCCAATACTGATAGGGTGCAAGCAGACCACGAAACTGAACCACTTTCCCCTAGGAACATAATGACAGGAAACGACAAAAAATTTTTGGTTTCTCATAGTAATTGCAGCTAATCGCGATTTTGTATGGGAGGTCGAATTTTTTTTGTCGTTTCCTGACATACGTTCTTAGGGGAAAGTTGTTCAGTTTCATGGTTTGCTTGCACCCTATCAGTATTTGGGACTCTGTTCCTAACACCATGTACATAGCTTCCAATCCGATCCAGGTGGACCCTTCGGTCCCCTGGCCACAACACCCGGCCAGGCGAGTAGCTACCCTTCTCCCGACACCACCTGGATTCTTCCTGTCACTCGCCATACTATTCTAAACTGGCAGTACATTGCATACAAACATAGTTACTAACTATTGCATCTTCTTCTTTTTCGTGTGGGACACCAAGTCGTCCAACGACCCGATGAACCCTAGTGTCAGATTTTTCAACCGCCTTCTACAAGTAGCAGGATTCTGACATGGTTGTGTAACGACCGCCGTCTAGACAGCAACCGAAACCTACGGCTTAACGTGCCATCCGAAACACGGAACCATCTTACTTGCGGACAATCGGGTGGTTCAGCCCGCAATGTCCTAACCAGACTGGGAACAAATTCACAAAGTGATAACAAGTTTGTGAGTGACCCACCGAGAATCGAACCCGGAACATTCAGCGTCAAAGGCAGTCGCACTACCATTGCGCCACATCGGTCGTCAACTAACTATTGCATGACACGGCCCATATTTTGAAACGTAAACGCAATACACCGGTAAATTGGTCAATATTTACTCTGCCTGCCGCGAACCGGTGAACGCATCGCATACGTTATTAGAACCAACAGAAATTCTAATGCCGTGTGATGCTGGCTTAGAATAGCATCACCCCACATCCTTCCGATGGATTACAATTTTTATGCGACAGGCTAACAACCTGACACTATAGTGACACACATGTTTTCTGAAAAAACCTTGAAATTAAATCCACAAAAATGTCAGACGTGTCGATAGCGACTGTAATTTTACGGCCGTTAACGCTCTGCCTACCCTGTAAGAGATAAAGGCGTGATATATGCATGTATGTATTTATGTAAAATGAATCAAAATTCAAATACTGAGATTATTTTGTCCGGTTCTGGACTTGAAATATGCTTATAATTTGACTTTAATATTAAATAAGCAATTCTTACTATCTAGAAAAGATATTTTAAGAGATAATGGATAAAGGTGGAATATTTTCATCAAAATAATGCTATTTAAGTTCCACGAATGGAAAATAAAATTAGTATGAAAGTGACAGCACGACTGGTGTGTCAAATTTTAAGCATAAAATACATATTATTTTAGTCCCACGACTAATAAAACTATTTAGGCGGATCGCACACTTAACGCATGACGGACCGCTAAAACATCGCAGCGGTCTTTCAGGTCTATACTAGAAATGTCAATCTCCATACTAAAACTGCTCAACCGCTCTCGACGCAGCGACTGTCAAGCAAGTGCAGTTTTAGTATGGGGAGTGACGTTTCTAGTATGAATCTAATAGACCGCTGCGATATTTTTGCGCTTCGTCGTACGTTAAGTGTGCGATCCGCCTTACACCAAAGTACACCTAGTTCCAATACCATAATTGCATCCCAGAACCGCAAACAGGGGTATTAAATAATTAAATTAAGTGTCTAATAGGGCTCAACACAGCTTTTGACCCACTTTCGACGTCAGCTGAGCATCTCAAACGTGCATTTTCACACTATCCATCATTAGTAGAATGTTCAGCTAAGACAGTGTATAAACGGGCTTCAAAGTTAATTGAAATAAGTATTTGCAATGATTATTGAATAACAAACAAAATATTGCCGTGTGATGCTGGCTCAGAATAGCAGCACCCTATGTCTTCCCCGTGGGTATCGTAGGAGCCGACTAAGGGACTCGAGGGTTTCGTGTGTATGCAGGGCTGAAAACCTGTCACTATAGTGATACACGACTTATCTGAAACGACCCTCAAACATTTGTCAGACGTGGCTATAGCGCCCGTATTCTTGCGGCCGTTTACGCTCTGCCTACCCCGCAAGGGATCACGTCGTGATATAGTATGTATGTATGTAGTATGTACACTCAATCGAACTCTTTTTGACGCGAAACGATTTAACCAAAATGCAGTTCGTCTGTAAAGACCTTAACAGGCAATATGGTAATAGACGTTATCTCGTCCCACATACGGGCATTATCCTAAGTGTGACAGAGACAGCTGTATAGATAAGGGATGAATTAATTGTTTTGGGACTAGCTATAATGGAATGCGAGGCGAGATTTATGGCTTAAGGAAGTGAAGGTTTATGGGAGTAACCATCTATTTACATGGTGAAGTGAGTAAATAATGGTGGCTACGGCGGATCGCACACTTAACGCACGACGGAGCGCTGAAACATCGCAGCGGTCACCGGCGGTTTTAGTTTTGGGAGTGACATTTCTAGTATGGATCGCTGCGATGTTTTAGCGTTCCGTCGAATGTTAAATGTGCGATCCGCCTGAACAGCACTTCAAAAAATAGCATCTAGGGATATTTAAAAATAAACTGTTTAACATCACACATACACATAAATATACAAATCACGCCTGCATCCCTGTCGGGGTAGGCAGAGCATCAACGACCGTAAAATTACGGCCGTTATCGTTAAGCTGCCAAATTTTTGAGGGTCGTTTCTGAAAAGTCGTGTATCACTATAGTGACAGGTTGTCAGCCTGTGGCCTAAAATTGCAACACAATCTGTACTGATATTATAACCTACGTAAAATACCTATTTTTATTTATTATTTTTTTACAAATTACGGGATGTCTAATCAAATTCTTGGCACAGAAGTCCGCAATGAGTGTTGTACTACTCGTATCTTTCATATAAATATTGAGTTGAGCATGAGTATGAGTTTATCAATATCAAAGTAGTTGCCGTGTAATGCCGGCTTAGGACAACATCACCCTATTTCTTGTCACGGGTGTCGTAAGAGGCGACTAAGGGACTCAACGGCTTCATGTGTGTTACAGTGCTTCAGGCGACAGGCTGACAACATATCACTACAGTGATACGCGAATCATCTAGAAGGGTTAATATTTGTCAGATGAGGCGATAGCGACCGTATTTTTATAGCCGTTGACGCTTTACCTACCCCTAAAGGGATAAAGGCGTGATATGTATCAATATCAAGGATATGAGTGCATCATATTGCGTAGTAGCACATGTTAAACAAAGACAATTTAGTAGCAGACTTTCGCATTAGAAATATCAGAAATGAACCACCCGGAACTCTTTATTCGAACCAGTGTCACTCAGGATCGTGTGATAAATCGTGCGGTCAGCTTAGGCGGATCGCACACTTGACAAACGATGGAGCGCTAAAACATCGCAGCGTTCTGTCAGATCTATACTAGAAACATCAATCGCCACACTAAAACCGCTCAACCGCTGTTGGCGCAGCGCTATCGCAGCGTCGTCGCTTGAGTGACTTTTCTGGTATAGATCTAACAGATAATTGCGATAATTTAGCGCTCCGTCGTACGTCAAGTGTGCGATCCGCTTTAAGTGACCCGACATTGTTGAGCAGACGTGCAACATCGCCAATCGGAATTCTGTCGCTTGCGGTCTGGCAACCCGTCAGATGCTTTATTAAAAAAAAACACCAAAACATGCGAAAAGTAAACATGCGTAAGAGATGGTGAAACGAATACTTTAAACCCTCTGTATTTGTCAGACGTAGCGATAGCGATCGTATTTTTACGGCCGTTGACGCTGTGTCTACGCCGTAAGGGATAAAGCCGTGATGTGTGTATGTAATTTAAAGAAAATGCTTGATAATACTCATCATTATTTATTGATATTTTATACCTAATTGTATAATAAACGTTTTCTACGTGCTTTTACAGTTTTCTATTTTAATCAGTTATTTAATTTGAAAATTTCATGTTTGCTTCGTTACAATAATACGTAATTAATGATACAAGATAATACTGAGCTCATTATCTCAATGGTAAACAACAAAAAGTACATTAAAATAAACAAAGTCCTCTATCCCACAATTCCGAGACAGTTCATTAATTTCAAGGAATATCGTGACACCAGTAGAAACATTTAACAGCATAACATTTCCAAAAATTTGGCGAAAAAGAAAAATGCAGAAAAGGTATTTTCGCACAATTTTAAATTCGTAGTTTGTTGTAGGATAAGTAAATCCTAAGTAATAGCTACAGTAAAGTTTAAAATAGCTGAGATAACTCATATCACGAATCTCCCAATTTTACATCCGAATTTCGGTTTAAAATAAACGTTGTTCTTTTATCCTGAAAACAGCGCTTTTCACCTGGTCGCATTCTCGTTAGAAATTTAACTATAAATCAACCGTATTCCTACTTTTGGTTTTAAAACAATACAAGAACGATATTTTTTTTATTTGTTAGTATATTAGTTTTAAATATCATAAGGTTAATCACCCCATGAAACTGAACAACTTTCCCCAAGACACACATGTCAAAATATTTTAAAAAATTGGACCTTCTTTCCTTATTATGTTCCTTGGAAGAAGTTCTTCAGTTTCATGGACTGGTTGACCCCTTAAAATGTTTGCAACAATTTTTTTACACCTTGTATGTATGTCTTCTTCGTCCTGTCTATTTCTACTGTGACTTTGCTTGAGATCCACTCGAGTGAGACAGTCTTTTCTTATTTTTGCTTATTTCGTTTTATCTGTCTCTACCATGGCTCATTGTACAAATGTCTTTAAATTAATTTCAAAGAAGTTAAAATTGAGAAAACACATTTTGTTTCTTTTACTTAGATGTGGATTATTTAAAAAAAAATATTGATACCATGATAGGCGAATCGCATACTTGACGCCCGACGGAGCGCCAAAATATTGCAGCGGTCAGTCAGATCCATACTAGAAACGTCACTCCCCATACTAAAACCACACTCGACGGATGACACTGCGATAATGTTGGAATTGACATTTCTAGTATGGATCTGATACACCGCTGCGATATTTTTGAGCTACGTCGTACGTCAAGCGTGCCATCCGCCAAAGTATGTGACAGCAGAAAAGACAGATCTAGTCTAGACTTAGACTTTTCTACTTCAATTTAAAAGATCTTTCACTCAATTCAATACTCGTACAATACGAGTATTTTAATATCAAACTTCGATGTTAGTCATATAATTGTTAGTAAAACACTTTTACAGTAAGGGTCAGCTATTTTAGTTTTCAATCATATTAAATTTAGAGTCCATGATATAGTTAGACCTTCGTCTAACAAAACTGTTTAATTACCGTTTATTGCATCTAACATTGCGTACATTTGACAGCAGGTCACCTTACCATACTCATTTTACGTAAGGTATATAGCACACTTAACGCACGACGTAGCGTTAAAATATCGCAGCGGTCTGTCAGACCCATACTAGAAACGTCACTCCCCATATTAAAACCGCACTCAACAGACGACGCTACGTTAGTGCTGTGTAGACAGCGCAGCGGTTGAGCGATTTTAGTACTGGGATTGTCATTTTTTCATGGATCTGACAGACCGCTGCGATGTTATAGCGCTCCGTCGTGCGTTAAGTGTGCAATCTGCCCAAAAAATTACTGGACATAAGTTATTTCTTTATTTTAAAATTCATTGTACACAGAAACAGATACAGGACACACAAATTACTTTAGGGTATTCGTTTTTTGTATTAGTTAATAACATCCCAAGTATAAAGTTTTCTGTATTTTCTTGATTGTCAAATGCTCGTTTACACATTTTTTTTTAGACTTGCTTAATATTTAAACCTACATGAATGTGCTTAAAAATAAACTTTTAAAACCACAATTGTTCAAAGTGTTTGCCATCACGTTCCCTGGGAAAACATACCTATTAGTATCATGAGCTGTTTTACGCTCAATTTTAAATTACTTTTCTAATTCTTATAATTTAAATTAGGTCATAGTGACACATAGCTAACTGGATCTGCTGCCCATCGTACCCTCCGAAGCAAGCAGGTAGCGGTTCGATTAAAACTTGCTGACGAGGGTGTTTTGTTTTCACTTCGACCCAATTAAATGATATTGCCCTTTTGTTGTGGCTGATTTATTGCTACTGATGTAAAATAGCCTTTACAATTTAAAAGAAACATACATACATATATCTCGCCTTTATACCTTGCGGGGTAGGCAGAGCGTTAACGGCCGAAAGAATAGGGTCGCTTTCGCCACGTCTGACATCTTTGAGGATTGTTTTCCAAGGTTTTTATAAAAAATATGTGTATTACCATAGTAACTAGTTGTCGGCCTGTCGCTAAAAAATGTAATACACCAATACTCTCGAGTCCCTTAGTCGCCTCTTACGACACCCTCGGGAAGGAGGTAGGAGGATGCTATTCTAAGCCGGCATCACACGGCACACTACAAAGACACAAATTATCTGAAACGGCCCTCAATAATTATCTGACGTGGCGATGATGGCGACCGTGATATTGCATCCTTTATCGCTCTGCCTACCCCGCAAGGGATAAAGGCCTGACTAATGTGTGTATGTAATTATGAGCTTTTTTGCTTCCTGCTGAACTTAGGCTTTGTCTTTAGGCTAAATAGATATAATATGTCCACATTTAATATGTTACATTAGTATGCGATACGACAAAACCAATATATTTTGACCGGTCTCTACACCAATCAAGCGACCAACTTAGCCAATAGCATACGCGCTGGCGTGATTATTCTGAGATAATTCTGACACAATTTATTTTTTGTCAAAATGGACAAATACCATCAAACAAATTTATTGTAAAAATGAAGATATACGTCCGTGGCGACACGGGAAAACATTTGTCAGACGTGGCGATAACGACTGTAATTTTACGATCGTTATCGCTCTGCCTACCTTGCCAGGGAAAAACACTTGATTTGTGTATGTATGTGTGTATGAAGACATGCAAATAAAAATATAAAGTAGTTAGTTTAAACGGTTATTAACATACTTACTTACAATGGTGGTAAATACAAGAAAAAAACAGTAAGTGGGTGAGCCTCATGTAACTCTACGGCTGATAGGGAAAAAAAATTTTTCAAACTAACGACGTTGTTTTTGAAATTCAGACATTTTGCCGTGTGATGCCGGCTTAGAATAGCATCATACCCGTTTTACTCTCCTGTGGGTGTCGTAAAAGCCGACGAAGGGAAGGGGTTTTATTTGTATTGTAATTTTAGGCGACAGGCTGACAACCTGTCACTATAGTGATACACGACTTATCTGAAACGACCGTCAAACATTTGTCAGACGTGGCGAAAACGACCGTTAATTTACGGCCGCTCTGCTTACCCCGAGAGGAATATAGGCGCGATGTATGCATGTATGTATTAACTGTAAAATTGTGCATTTTTCATAACCAATATTCCAGAATAGCCCACCGGCCGACACTATTTCCGTATTCGCAACACGTAAGCGTTCGATCGAAACGGTATCTTGGGTTATTAATATCGGCTTTATTTTTTCATTAAACCCGGCCTTATATTTATTTCCTTGTATTTCCTTAAGCCATCCTTCGTCCAAACATCGCCTGGGGGTCAAATATAGAACCAATAGTTGACCATTGGTTATTTCCTGGTTTTAATAAAAGTTTTGCCGTGTTATCCCGGCTTAGGCGCATCGCACACTTGACGCGCGACGGACCGCAAAAATGTCGCAGCGGTCTGTCAGACCCATACTATAAAATGTCAATCCCCATACTAAAACCGCTCAACCGCTGTTGAAGCAGCGCTCGCGCAGTGTCATCCGTCGAGTGCAGTTTTAGTAGGGGAGTGACGTTTTTAGTATGGATCTGATAGAGCGCTGCGATATTTTAGGGGTCCGTCGTGCGTAAAGTGTGCGATGTGCCTAAAAAACATAATTATACTTATTTCTTACTGCAGAAAAACATGTCATGCCCATGGTTTCAGCTTAAAAATTGCTAAAAACTCTTTGTAACTTTTGGGAACGTCGTAAAATCATAGCTTTTAAGATCCAAATTGACATTTTCAAGAAATTCATACTTATTCAATGTAACTGGCCCAATAAGACACACGTTGGCAAATCCTAAACCAACATCGAGAGAAAGTAATACAAACTTATCATTTTTCTCCTAGAAGACCATATTTTCCCAGATTTGAATCCTATTGCGATGGATGTAAGTAAAATTGTATTTTGGCCAAATTTCTTACGTGTTCACAAGTCTATACCAATTTTCGCTTCGTTACGCCTGTGCCCGCAAAAAGCGTGTTTTTTCTCTTACAGAGCCAAGATTTATTAAATCTTTCTGAAAATATGTCAACATTAGAAGCACGCAAAATAACTGACTGCTTGGTCTAGCAGGTAAAGTATAGTCCCCAGATAAGTTTAACAAGGTCCCTGGTTCAATTTCTAGGATCACTTTAATATCTGGTCTATCATCACTACATAGTATAAAGTATAGTCACTTTCACGTCTGTGTGTATGTATTTGCTTAAATCTTTAAAACTACACAACGGGTTTTGATGCTGGTTTTTTTAATAGATATAGTGATTCAAGTTCAAAGTTTACGCTATCGTTTCTAGTTTGGATCTGACAAACATCTGCGATGTTTTAGCGCTCCGTCGTGCGTCAAGTGTGCGATCCGCCTAATTGTGTGAACTAGAGGTGCTTCTTATGCTGTGTGATCTCGGCTTAGAATAGCATCACCCCATCTCTTCCCGCGAGTGTTGTTAGAGACAACTAAGGGACTCGAGGATTTCATGCGTATTACAACTTTCGGCGACAGGCTGACAACCTGTCACTACAGTGATACACGGATCTAGTGTTGAAATTGGTGTACCGCAAGGTTCTATATTAGGTCCATTTTTATTTTTAATTTACATTAATGATTTGCCTAGAGAATTTGTCCAAAATTGTTTTATTTGCTGATGACACATCCCTTATATTTAAGGTTGATAGACGAGCGCATAATTATGACGAAGTAAATCACACTCTTGGGCAAATTCATACTTGGTTTACTGCAAACAATTTAGTTCTAAATGCGAAAAAAACTAAATGTGTATTATTCACTTTGCCAAATGTAGTACATTCTTTGAATAACTATGTTGCACTTAATAATGAAAAATTGGAGTTTAGTACCAGCACAGTTTTCTTAGGGATTACTCTTGACTCAAAGCTCCAATGGGGCCCTCATATTACATCTTTATCGGGTAGATTAAGCTCAGCTGCCTATGCGGTACGTAAAATTAGAGAAATTACAGATGTTGCAACTGCACGACTTGTTTACTTTAGTTATTTTCACAGCATTTTGGAATTTTGCTGTGGGGCCGCGCCACTGATATTGAAACAATATTTATTCTTCAAAAAAGGGCCATTAGAGCAATTTATAAACTTGGCAGTCGTGATTCTCTCAGAGAACTGTTTAAGGAAATTAATATTATGACTGTGCCGTGTCAATATATTTATGAAAATATCATGTATGTCAGAAAGAATATTCATACGTTCACAAGAAATCATGAAAGACATTATCGTAATATAAGGAGTAAAAATAAATTAGATCAACCCACGTATAGACTAGCTAAAGTAAGGACTTCATTTGAAGGTTTAAGTATACGATACTATAACAAAATACCGGAAAATATATTATGTTTATCTGAAAGTAAATTTAAATCTATTATTAAGAGAACATTATGTTATAAAGCTTATTATAAGTTAGATGATTATGTTAATGACAAGGAGGCATGGTCCTCTGAAATTCCAGCGCAGCACAAGAAACATGCAGTCATTTTTAATACCAGATCGGGACGTGCATGGAATTTACAATTGGCATAATTAGTAAGGAAGACGAAACAGTTAGAATTATCTACTGTAATACTTTTATTTTATTTTAATTTAGCGTAGCCGTTTCTTGGGCTAGTAATATATATATAATTATAAAACTTAGCTAGGGTAGCTTAGGGCCTATTCTATAGGTACAAATTGTAAATTGAGATTAGGAGCACTTCTGAGCAGGTTTTTGGGTGGTTTTCCTGTTCAGGGGGTCCGGCTGATTAGCATGTAACAAGCATTTTTTAAATATTTTGTCTTTAATTTAACTGATTTCATTAATTGATGGTGGTGATGTAAGTTACATGATGTGTGGTCAGCCTGGCCAGCCCCGAGGCAGTGCCTTTATTATTATTTTTATTTTTTTATTTATATCCCACTCGTCCGCGATTCTATTAGGAACTGAAAATTGTTATTGTTTACAATGACTCATTCATTTATTCAGTGACATTATTGTATTGTAACTCTCTGACATTCTAAAAGTATTCATTGTGAATCTACTTGGAAATAAACGATTGAATCTTGAATCTTGAAAATCTTGGATCATCTGAAAGGGCCCTCGATACTTGTCAGACGTGGCGATAATGACCGCAATTTGCGATCGTTAACGCTCTGCCTACCCTACAAGGGATACAGGCGTGATTTGTGTAGAGATGCTTCTCATACTAACAAACGTATGAAGTTCAGACAGTTCCAAACGCATTAATAGTAAGCACTGGAACTGAAACTCGAAAACTTTTGACTGACAGCGTTTTGGCGGTTACCAACTGGCTTCCCATTAGTGATGCGAAAAATAATCGATTATTTTAAAAAAAAAAACGATTTTTTAGTAATTGATTACGAAAAAAAGTCGTGTGATGCCGGCTTAGAATAGCATCACCCCATTTCTTTCCCGTGGGTGTCGTAAGAGACGACAAGGGACTCGACAGTTTCATATGTAGGCGACAGTCTGACAACCTGTCACTATAGACATCCAGAAAGGGCCCCCAATATTTGTCAGACGTGGCGATAGTGACCGTATTTTATACGGTTGTAGACGCTCTGCCTATCCCGAAAGGGATAAAGGCTTGATCTTTGTGTGTGTGTATGAGTTTGATTTAAAAAAAAAGAATTAATCGATTCATTTAAAATCGGTTACTCAAGATTTCGAATTTAAATTTTCCTTTCCTTTTTATTAGTTAAAATCATTACACGTTAATTTTAGGTCCCTAGAAATTTCGTTTCAGCAGCAGCGGGTTTTTGTAGTTTACATACATACATAGACATATCACGCTTTCGTCCCTTGCGGAATAGGCAGAGCGCTTTTGTATTTTGTGTATTTTACCTCTGTCGGTAATTAACTTTATAGTAGAGAAATATAAATGCAAAAGATTATGTTAATCACATAGAAAAAACCATTGTGTTAATATTCGGTTAAATTTATGGATAAATGCGATTGAACTGCGAAGGAACAATAATTGATCATTGAAAAAGCGATTTTTTGTCACTATAGTCGCATCCCTTCTTCCCATTTAGAACTGCTACGTCGTAGCTAAATTCTACGAGCGCTACAGTTCGTAGCAAGCGGCTACGAGATATGTCTGACTGCGTTGTATGCAGAAATTAATTGGCTTCATGTTGCGCTGAAAATGAGAATATTCTGGATTTTTCTGGAGAATGTGGTTATACAAGTTGGGAATCTGTATGGCGGATCGCACGCTTAACGCACGACGGACCGCTAAAATATCGCAGCGGTCTGTCAGATCATAATCTTTTTTTTCCTTCACCGTAAGCAATCAATGCCGTGCGATGCCGGCTTAGAAAAGCATCACCCCATTTTCTACCCGTGGGTGTCGTAAGAGGCGACTGAGGGACTTGAGGGTTTCAGGTGTATTACAAATTTTAGGCGACAGGCTGACAATCTGTCACTATAGTGATACGCAAATCATCTCAAACGGCCCTCTTTATTAGTCAGACGTGGCGAAAGCGACCGTATTTTTACGGCCGTTAACGCTCTGCCTACCCCATAAGGGATAAAAACATGATATATGTATGTATGTAAGCAATCAATCTGAATTTAAGATAAACGTATCATTTGCATTATAAATCACCTAAAGGAACCCACCTACAATACGTGATTAATCTTCATGAAGAGAAATATCTTATTAATTACGTACCTCTTATCGAGCTCTCTGCGGAAGGGTGAGGGGAGCATTAAAAGATTAATTCTAGAAAGAATCCCGAGGGGCTTTTTGTATAGAAAATCTTATTTACTTCAAGTGAGTGCTTTCTAGAGGTACAAGTTAGGGTATCGGAGCGATTACAACCTGAAAACTGTCTTACATACATACACAGATCACGCCTCTATCCCTTGCGGGGTAAGCAGAGCGTTAACAGACGTAAAAATATGGTCGCTATCGCCACGTTTGACATGTTGAAGGATTATTTTCCCGCGGGTGTTGCAAAAGGCAACTAAGGGAGTCAAGGGTTTCATGTGTATTACGTTTTTGTCGACCAATGTGGCGCAGTGGTAGTGCGACTGCCTGCAACGCAGAAGGTTCCGGGTTCGATTCCCGGTGGGTCACTCACAAAGTTGATATTTATCACTTGAGAATTTGTTCCCAGTCTGGTTAGGACATTGCGGGCTGAACCACCCAAATGTCTGCAAGAAAGATGGTTTCGTGTTTCGGATAGCACGTTAAGCCGTAGGTCCCGGTTGCTGTCAATAGATAGCGGTCGTTACACAACCATGTCAGAAGCCTGCTACTTGTAGAAGGCGGTTGAAAAATTCTGACACCAGGGTTCATTGGGTCGCTGGACGACTCGGTGACCCACACGAAGAGAGAGGCGACAAGCTGACAAACCTGTCAGTGCTACGGTGATTCACGAATCATTTAAAAGGGCACTCGATACTTGTCAAACGTTGCGATAACGACCAAAACTTTTTTATCTTATATTTTTATTGTTTTTATATAAATAAAAAAAAAAATCCCCAAAACTATACGATCGTTAACGCTCTGCTTACCTCTCTAGGGCTAAAGGCGTGATTTGTCTGTATGTTCATACTTTTCTTCATTCGCCTATACCTTGGTCTACAACTGAAGCAGCAAATTTGATCGCTCGGCGTCGGACGTCCTCTAGCTGTTTCGTCGGAGGCAGAAATGAGAGCGGTTGTTTTTCCCAATTTTATTTACCCACTTGTAACTCAATAACGGAATACCAATCTGTTCGAGCCGCATCCACTTGACCTTGTCTCGGTCTTGTTTATATTTTTTAAGGAAATAACGACCGATGTGGTTCCGGGTTCGTTTCTCGGTGGGTCACTCACAAAGTTGATATTGTTCCCAGTCTGGTAAGGACATTGCCAGCTAAACCAACCCGGTTGTCCGTAAGTAAGGTAGTTCCGTGTTTCGGAAGGCATATTAAGCCGTAGGTCCCGGTTGCTGCCTATGATCACTTAGACGGCGGTCGAAACACAACCATGTCAGAAGTCTGCTACTTGTAGAAGGCGGTTGAAAAATTGACACTAGGGTTCATCGGGTCGTTGGATGACTTGGTGTCCCACACGAAAAGACGAGCTGACAAACCTGCCACTACAGTGATACAAGAATCATCTTCCCAATTTTATTTACCCACTTGTAACTCAATAACGAAATACCAATCTGTTCGAGCCGCATCCACTTGACCTTGTCTCGGTCTTATTTATACTTTTTGAGGAAATAACTGGAAGGGTTTTGGAAATTTCGACTCAAGATTGCTTTATGTTTCAACTTCAACAATCACTACAGACCACTTCCCCTATTCAGGGTGTAAGAGACGGTGTAACGATAAGTTTGCAGGCGTGATCAGACCATGAAACTGAACAACTTTTTTGTGAGGGCTATGTTGGGAAACGAAAATTCTTTTTCTACTTTCCATACAAAGTCAATCAGCTGATCGGGAATTTTGTATGGAAGGTCGAAATTTTTTGATGCTTACCAACATAGAAACCCCCTATAGAAAAAATTGTTCAGTTTCATAGTCTGATCACGTCTGCAAAGTTTCGTTACATCGTCTCTTACACCCTGAATGCTCCCTTGGCTTGATCTATTCTTCGTTTTTCTACTGTTGTGCCTATTTTTCAGCGTAATAAAGAATTAGAGTTAGAAATCTGTCATGTTATGTTAATTCGCCATACTTACTACGCTCGGAAGAAGTTGCATTTACGCTGCAGATTTTTACGACACCCTCAGGTAAAATTGGGGTAATTTTATTATAAGTCAGTATGACCATGTTACTTTACCATTTATATTCAACTAATTAAGATGAACAACTTTCCTGAAGTCATGTCAAAATATGCTAAAAATATTTAAAATTTTATTATTTAAAATTTTTGTCTGTTCTTGTAATGTTTTTTTTTTGTGCATCAAGTATATTTTTTATCTTTAAAATAGCTTCGGTATTTTCCTTTAGGGCCTTTCTCCACTTATCCGGCATCCGTCAATTGCCGGTCCGTCAATTACCGATCCGGTTTAGAAACCTTTGCACTACTATGCATGCTTTTCCATTCTTCCGGCATCCGGCATTTATCGATCCGGGAATTTTCCAAACCGAAATTTGGATATTTTACGGCCCGAAGTGACAGACGTAAAAAAATATGCATATAAAAGGTACTCTTTGAACTCTACCATACGTCATTCTACTGTCCGTATTTTACCGGGTAGGTGGAAAAGCGTTATCCGGCATTCGAATATTGACAGAAGGCTACTTCCGACATCCGGCAGCCGGACCGGATAAGTGGAGAAACGCTCTTAGTCTAAGAAATCAGTGCATTTCGAGATTTGAGGCATCAAATGTGAGGCATAGAGAAATACACATGAGAAACAGCGTTGAAATTGGAATATTCAGTTAAATTCGATACCCCCTAGTCCTTCAGCATTCTCACCCATCACAGGCTGCTCTCACACTGCATATCGGAGTGCTCCCACATTGCTACCACTGTATTCAAAGCCGAGCCATACCCGTGCTCTATCTTGTTACGGCAAGTTTGCGACTAGAAGTTTCGCTAGTGCTGGGATAACTTCATATCGATAAAAAGTTATAAAAGAGAAAAAATGTTGCCGTGTGATGCCGGCTTAAAATAGCATCACCCCACATCCTACCCGTTGGTGTCGTAAGAGGCTTCTTTTTCTTCTTCTCGTGTCAATGTACGTTTCCCAACGCTATAATTGTGTACAAAAATATTAAATTAGTGATTGCCAGTGCTTGGCTTCAGCTACTGCTGCTGGGCTGGCCGCATTGAGGTCCTCCTGTGTGCAGTTAACGGGGAGGTTTGGGCAGACAAGCAGGTGAGACATCGTTTGCGTATACAGACAAATTTGTCGTCATTTGAAAATTCCCATTTTTTCCTGTTTTCCCCACTCCTGCCGACGCCTGCGCGGAGTCTATTTAGGGATTTTCATATCCCCCAGGGCAGCTGGTATCCTGGGGGGAGATGTCGTAAGAGGCGACTGGGGGACTTAAGGGTTACAGGTGTATTACAACTTTTAGGCGACAGGCTGACAACCTGTCACTGTATTGATACACGAATCATCTGAAAGGGCCCTCAATATTTGTCAGACATGGCGATAGCGACCGTATTTTATATGGCCGTTAACGTCCTGCCAACCCCGAAAAGGATGAAGGCGTGATATGTGTATGTATATGTAAAAGCATAAAAATAAAAAATAGCGGATCGCACACTTGACGCAACGACGAAGCGCTAAAATATCGCAGGGGACTGTCAGAGCCATACTAGAAACGTCACTCCGCATACTAAAACCGCACTCGATGGACGACACTGCGATAGCGCTGCGTCGACAGCAGTTTTAACGACAATCTTAACATGGGGATTGACATTTCAAGTATGGATAAGACAGATCGCTGCGATATTTTTGCGCTCCATCGTGCGGCAAGTGTGCGATCCGCCAAAACAACTTCTCACAAAATTTCTATAGCACCGTCGACAGCAAACGTGTCCCAACTCTACCAGCAGGTGCTTTCCGAAGAACGCGCCGAGTGAAACCTTTTGTCGAAAAACCAATCAACTGCACCGCGCGGTTTACCGGACTGTGCGCTCGACTGTACACGGCATACAACAGTATTGTCCGCTGATTGTGTGCTGCTGGTACAGTCGATGAAAAAATTTGTTGATTAATTCAAACATACACCAATCAGGCCAAGCTGCCTAATTGTATATCACTACCTAATGCGTTTGCTGTATCTGTACACATATATGTATTTTGTATGTCTACGTGAAAAAATAAATGGTTTAAATGGTCTATATCCCATAAAATTACGGTCACTATCGCCTCATCTGAGGGTGGCTTTAGATAAGTCGTATATGACTACAGTGACAGGTTGTCGGCCTGTCGCCTAAAACTGCAATACGCATGGAACCCTCGAGTCTCTTAGGCGCCTCCTACGACACCCACGGGAAAGAAATAGGGTGATGCTAATCTAAACCGGCATTCCAGGGCATCTAAATACATTCAAATTCTAGCTTTAATTTCATTTACGAACTTTTTGCACTAACTGTACCCTGCCCAAACAATTGTGAATTTTGTAGCTTTTTTGTAATTTTATGGGTATTTTAAATATTTCAAATTTGTAAAGTTAATATTGCGTGAGATATACTTGGGGTGTAAGGGGGCCCAAATTACATCTCACGGGCCCCAAGCCAACCTCTCCTGCTCGCGGTGCACCCTGCTGGACTACTAACGAGGCTCTGGCAACCAAATCCCCACCAACCCGCACTGGGCCAGCGTGGTGGGTGACGGCCCGTACCCCCTTATGGATTCTACAAATAGAAATCGGCCCCAAGTGCCCGGCGGCCCCGGTGGCCGGGCAGATTCAGGCGAAAATCGACCCGGCTCCGAGACCAGGGGTGCTAGGAATCCCCGGGCGGCGTGGATCCCTCGCCGAACGACCTTGGCCCTGGCAACATACAACGCGTGCACACTGCGGACGGAAGAGAAGTTAGTGGAACTCGAGGAAGAACTGAGCAGGTTACGGTGGGACATAGTGGGACTGTCCGAAGTCCGAAGAGAGGGGGAGGACACGATAGCCCTGAAGTCAGGTAACCTGCTCTACTTCCGGGAGGGCGACCATCTGTCCCAAGGTGGTGTCGGGTTCATCGTCCACAAGTCCCTCGTGAACAACGTAGTACAGGTCGGGAGTATTTCAAATAGGGTGGCATTCCTTATACTCAGAATAACTAAACGTTATTCGCTGAAGGTCATACAGGCATACGCCCCAACTTCGAAGTACCCCGACGAGGACGTGGAGGCAATGTATGAGGACATATCCAAAGCCATACATACCTCCAGGACTCATTACACGGTGGTCATGGGGGATTTCAACGCTAAGCTGGGCAATCGTTGCGGTGACGAACTGAGAGTTGGGCCATTTGGTATTGGGGTGAGGAACAGCCGAGGTCAAATGCTGGTCGACTTCATGGAGAAGGAGGGACTCTTTATGATGAACTCGTTCTTCAGGAAACGGCCGCATCGAAAATGGACCTGGAAGAGCCCCGACGGTGTTACCAAAAATGAGATAGACTTCATCATGACAGACAAAAAACGGATATTCAACGATGTCTCTGTGATCAATTCGTTCAAAACGGGTAGCGATCACCGAATGGTAAGAGGCACGTTGAATCTTAATGTAAAAGCCGAGAGATCACGTCTGATGAAGTCTACGCTCCTACCAGCACCTGCCCAAATCCAAAACCCTGAGAGCTTTCAGCTCCACCTGCAAAACCGCTTCGATTGCCTGGGTGAGTGTATCGACGTGGACGACTATAACGACAGGGTCGTGGAAACTGTCCTTACGGTTGGCTCTAAGTTCTTCAAACCCAATCGTACGAACAGAACCAAAAAAATCTCAGACCATACTTCGAGGCTCATGGAGGAACGACGCGAGATGATTCTGCAGTCGTCGGAGGATACTTCCCAATATCGGCAGCTCAATAGGCAGATCTCTAAGTCTTTGACCCGCGACATACGCCAATTTAATACTGATCGTATTAAAGAGGCAATTGAGCGCAACAAAGGCTCCAAGGTGTTTGCTAGAGATCTGTCGATAGGCCAGAGCCAACTAGCGAAGCTAAAGACCGACGGTGGCAGAATCGTATCGTCCAAGCCCGAGCTATTGGAAGAGGTCGAGAAGTTCTACGGACAGTTATACGCGACAACATGCACACCTGTCAATAATCGGGTCGCAGATCCAAGAGCTCGATTAACCCGGCACTACACAGAAGACATCCCGGACGTCAGCTTGTACGAGATTAGTATGGCTCTGAAACAGCTAAAAAACAGCAAGGCGCCGGGTGATGATGGAGTTACGGCAGAGCTTCTGAAAGCCGGTGGTAAACCGATACTTAAAGCACTGCAGAAATTGTTTAACTCTGTCATACTCGAGGGCAAAACGCCACAGGCATGGCACAGAGGCGTGGTGATGCTGTTCTTCAAAAAGGGCGATAAGTCTTTGCTGAAGAACTACAGACCCATCACGCTTCTGAGCCATATCTACAAGCTGTTCTCAAGAGTCATAACGAATCGTCTCGCACGCAGGCTCGACGACTTCCAGCCTCCCGAACAAGCCGGCTTCCGAAAAGGCTTTAGCACCGTGGATCACATTCATACGCTGAGGCAAGTTATACAGAAGACTGAAGAGTATAACCAACCACTCTGCCTCGCGTTTGTGGACTACGAAAAAGCCTTCGATTCGATCGAAACATGGGCCGTACTTCAGTCTCTTCAGCGGTGCCAAGCTGACTATCGGTATATCGAAGTGTTGAAGTCCTTGTACGAAAGCGCCACCATGTCAGTTCGACTTCAGGACCAGGACTCGAAACCTATCCAGTTGCAGCGAGGAGTGAGACAGGGAGATGTAATATCACCGAAACTGTTCACAGCAGCACTGGAAGACGTCTTCAAGCTTTTGGACTGGAGAGGACTTGGCATCAACATCAACGGCGAGTATCTGACTCACCTTCGTTTTGCCGACGATATCGTGGTCATGGCGGAAACCCTGGAGGACCTCGGTACAATGCTCGATGACCTCAATAGAGCCTCCCAACAAGTGGGTCTAAAAATGAACATGGACAAGACCAAGGTTATGTCAAACTCTCTTGTTGCACCCATTACTCTGACAGTTGGGGGCTCTACTCTGGAAGTTGTCGACGAGTATGTCTACCTGGGACAAATAGTCCAGCTGGGTAGGTCCAACTTTCAGAAAGAGGTCAATCGTCGAATCCAACTCGGCTGGGCAGCGTTCGGGAAGCTACGTAACATCTTCTCTTCTCAACAACTACCGCAGTGCCTCAAGACAAAAGTCTGGGATCAGTGCGTGTTGCCAGTGATGACTTACGGAGTTGAGACGTGGCCGCTAACAATGGGCCTCATAAGAAGGCTCAAGGTCACTCAAAGGGCAATGGAAAGGGCTATGCTCGGAGTTTCTCTCCGCGATCGAATCAGAAATGAGGAAATCCGGAGAAGAACCAAAGCCACCGACATAGCTCGAAGGATTGCGCAACTTAAGTGGCAGTGGGCGGGGCATATTGCTCGTAGGACCGATGGCCGCTGGGGCCGGAAAGTTCTCGAGTGGCGGCCACGGACCGGTAGACGCAGCGTAGGTAGGCCTCCCACAAGGTGGACCGACGATCTGGTGAAGGTCGCGGGAAGCCGCTGGATGCGGGTGGCGCTGGACCGATCATCGTGGAGATCCTTGGGGGAGGCCTATGTCCTGCAGTGGACGTCTATCGGCTGAGACGACGAGATATACTTGATGTTCATCACGTATTTCATTACAACAGATTTAATATTACATACTTACATACATATATCACGCCTTTATCCCTTGCGGGGTAGGCAGAGCGCTAACAGCCGTAAGAATACGGTCGCTATCGCCACGTCTGACATTTTTGAGTATTGTTTTCTAAGGTTGTTTCGGAAAACATGTGTATCACACTATAGTGACAGGTTGTCAGCCTGTCGCCTAAAAAATTGTAATACACCAATACTCTCGAGTCCCTTAGTCGCCTCTTACGACACCCACGGGAAGGATGTGGGGTGATGCTATTCTAAGCCGGCATCACACGGCAAAATTTCGGATTTAATATTTCCGTTTTATAATAAAATTCGATAGCTCCCTTTTGGGAAGGTCCTGAATTGAGTGTTTGACTGACAGATCAAACGAGCAATTTTTTATGACGCCCGAAAAATGCCCGAATACGACATACATACATACATATATCACGCCTGTATCCCTCGCGGGGTAGGCAGGGCAATAAAGGCCGTTAAAATACGGTCGCTTTTGCCACTTCTGACATTTTTGAGGATTGTTTTCCAAGGTTGTTTTAGAAAACATGTGTATTACTGTAGTGACAGGTTGTCAGTCTGCCGCCTAAAAATTATAATACATCATTACGACATTACGTTTAAAAATATGCTCATAATGCTAATTTGGTGCGTTAGGGGCTAGTTTTAAGTTTTTAGTCCACCTGAAATTGGATCATATACGAATATGACATAAAAGATTTGACAATATGACACGCGAGTTGTCGTATACGGCAGATCGCACACTTAACACACGACTGACCACGCTGCGATAGCGCTGCGTCGAATGTGGTTGAGCGGTTTTAGTATAGGGATTGACATTTGTAGTATGAATCTAACAAACAGCTGCAATATTTTAGCGGTCCGTCGTGCGTCAAGTTTGCGATCTGTCTACGAGATACGACTACTTGCGTGTCTAAATAGTTCCATTACCTTCCCAACCCCTACAGCTATTTTCACTTACATGTTGTTGACGTCATCTCTCTCTATAGTTTTCCCATAGGAACGCCATGGGCGGGTCGCACACTTGACGCACGACGGAACGCAAAAATTATGCAGAGGTCTGTCAGGTCCATACTAGAAACGTCACTTGCACTACTAAAACCTGTCGATTGCGATTCAAATCTGTCGAGTCGATTCAAAGTCGATTCAAATCTGTCGAGTGCGGTTTAAGTATGGGGAGTGACGTTTCTAGTATGGATCTGTCAGATCTCTACGATATTTTTGCGCTCCGTCGTGCGTCAAGTGTGCGATCCACCCTCGGGACATCAACCGTCCATATCCAGCGAAAACACGGAGAATGTTTTAACTAAACAACCGAGCGAGGAGACGGGCGGGACGCAAGCTCTGAACTCTTAATATGTCCACCGAGAGATATCCACGCATCCGGCTCTAGTGATGTCCACATCACTATATGTGACTCACAGATAACTCACTTTTTAAAGTGAGTTGAGTCGTCTGCGAGTCACATTTTTCTTCCTTAAAGTTTTTACTAAGAATGTAGAGAATGCCGTGTGATGCCGGCCTAGAATAGCATCACCCCCATTTCTTCCCGCGGGTGTTTTAAAAGGCAAATAAAGGACTCGAGGGTTTCATGTGTATTACAATTTTAGACAACAAGCTGACAACCTGTCACTACAGTGATGCGCGAATCATCTAAAAGGGCCCTTAATACTTGTCAGACGTGGCGATAACGACCGTTATTTTGCGATCGTTAACGCTCTGCCTACCCCGCAAGGGATAAAAGCGTGATTTACGTATGTATGTGTATGTAGAGAAGGAGACAGGGGCGTCCTCTAATTATTACACTCATGACATAACCTTTCTACTGGGAAAACTTGAAAATTAAAGATGGCGGAGAGGAGGAGACTGCGTAAATCCGCAATCACTGATCTATTAATATTATATCCACTTAGAGATGTACTTTTTGGAGCTAGTTTTAATTTTAGTCCACCTAAGCCGCGTCTATACTAGGTTTATAAAATTGTTATTAGAGATATGTGTCCTACAATTTCTTCTTTGTAAAAATGACTGATTTTGACGAGCAAAAAGTTAAATATAAAATGTACTTTTTTGAAAAATTTCATAAATATTAAACAAATAGCCAAAAAAAAGAAGACGGTTTTTGTGGGTAAACATATTTTTTTTCTGACGAAGAAAGCAAGTTTGTAAGCTTGTAAGGTAGGTAGTTACTTCGAGTGTATCTATTGACGAATAGTTCCATGTAAAAAATTTAATGGTGAGGTGAAGCAGGTACATTCATATTTGACTTACTACTAGTTTAGAATCACCAAATCCCATCTCTTGAGTAATTATAACTCACGCCGGCCCTGACGTGGCATTACCCGTACGATGCCAGCACAGGGACGCATTCAGCTTTCTTCTCGCTCCTTTAGTTACCGGATTTACCAACTTTTCCTAGTAAAATGTTTTGTTTTTAATGCGCCATGTTGGACTTTGGGGATTTATGTTTTTGGGGCAATGGTACGCTTGGGGGATGCTTTTGGCTTTTAGCTCGGGGTAACGTTGGGTTATTCGGTGTTTGTTGGATAATATTTTCTGGGACATTGAAGTTATGCACTCTTTGACGTATATCGATATATTTCTGTGTGTTTGTGTGATGAAACAGCATGTGAGCATGACGACAATGGCGGATCACATACTTGATGCACTAAAAAACCTAAAACCTAACCTAAAGGTTGCCTGGAAGAGAATGCTATTTAAGCATTAAGGCGGCCTCATTGGACCATCAAAATTTCTCTGTGTTTGTTATATTATTGTTGTTTTGTGTGCAATAAAGAATATTGTTATTATGCACGACGGAGCGCTAAAATATCGCATCGGTCTGTCAGATCCGTGTTAGAAACGTCACTCCCCATACTAAAAACGCACTCGACGGATGACACTGCGATAGCGCTACGTCAACAGCGGTTGAGCGGTTTTATTATGGGGATAGACATTTCTAGTATAGATTAGACAGACCGGATGTTTTATCGCTCCGTCGTGCGTCTAGTGTGCGATGCGCCTATAATGTAACGTGTTAGTTTTATTAACTCATACAGTCTTGAATTCTGTGCAGCTGTGTTTGGACTCAAATGTATAAAGAGTCCTGTGTATCAAATGGTCAAAATTTTGATCATAAACATACCTTATGGGGTAGGCATCCTATGGTGACGTAGCATGAACGGCCGTACAAATGAGAAAAAATATAGTTTTTTTATTACATTTTCTGTCGTCAATAAATCATTGGTCTTAAATATTGTTAAAGAAGTTGATCGAAATTTGTCAATCAATTACTTTGAAAAATGTAAATATTTCCTGAAAGCTTATTTATTGCTCTATAATACTGTTCTGTAAGTATAATAGAAAGCATTAAAATTTCATTTCAAACTTGAACTTTAAAAGGCTTCAGAGTGAAACACGTATAAAACCTAACCCAAATACCTGTTCGTCTATTCTCTTTTTACTGCAAGCAAATTCTTAACACCACTCATCAAATATGCACAAAAACTTCTAAATTCCAACGCGTCTGAACATGCGAGGTGAATTGAGCTTAGAAAAAATATATATGCAGAGGGACTATACTATGCCGTGTGATGCCGGCTTAGAATAGCATCACCCCACATCCTACCCGCGGGTGTTGTAAGAAGCGACTAAGGGATTCGAGAGTATTGGTGTATTAAAAATTTTAGGCGACAGGCTGACAACCTGTCACTATAGTGATATACGAATCATCTGAAAGGGCCCTAAATACTTGTCAGACGTGGCGATGACTGCCGTAAGTTTTCGATCGTTAACGCTCTCGCTCACTTCATTTCTTTCCCTTGTGTGTCGTAAGAGGCGACTGTGAGACTCAAGGGTTTCATGTGTATTGCAATTTTAGGCGACAGGCTGAAAACCTGTCACTATAGTGATACACAAAATTATCTCAAACTGCCCTCTATATTTGTCAGAAGTGGCGGTTGCGATCGCATTTTCACGGTCGTAAGCGCTCTTCCTACCCTACATGGGATAAAGGCGTGATATGTATGTATGTAAGTATGTAAGAATATGTTTGTTTGCATATAATCTGACTTCAACAGCTCCTTCTATATTCACTTGTTTCTGAGCGCAGACCGTGGATCTCGAGTGCTCTGGACTGGCCCATGCAAGTTTTATGCAGAACTAGAAGTTCCAGCCGCTCCAGGTTGCATCCAAAGGAATGCCAGATGAGGATATCTCTTGAGGTGCCTGTTCGGAATACCAATGAAGCGTTAAGGAACTCTTGTAGGAACAAATCTTGGAGTGGAATTTTAAAAACCTGGCCGGATAAACCCGCTGAGGACATGCCAGTTGTAATAAAATGTTTAACCTTTCACTATGCTAAATGAGAACCATTTATTGTGAGTATGTAGAATTATCTTGGCCATCTGAGGTGTTAGGTGGATCGCACACTTAACGCACGACGGAGCGCAAAAATATCGCAGTGGTCGGTCAGATCTATACTAAAAATGTCAATCCCCATACTAAAACCGCTCAACCGCTTTTGACGCAGCGCTATCGTAGTGTCGTCAGTCGAGTGCGTTTTTAGTATCGGGAGTGACGCTTCTAGTATGGATCTGACAGACCGCTGCGATATTTTAGCGGTCCGTCGTGCGTTAAGTACTTAAGCGATGCGTCTTAACTTCTAGTACAAATCAGCAACACCATATAATTTTGTATCGGTTTAAAATTATATTAGCCGTGTCTTGGAGCCAATAATACGAGTTGTACCAATATGTTGAAGTGATTGAAAAATTATTATTCTTGCACATTACTATCTTTCATTACTCACATCAAACTATATCAGTCCACTACTTGGCCGAGGCCTCCAACACATGCGTGCCACGATATATTTTGTCATTTCATATGCGTACAATGTCACTACGGAAGAATGCGTAACATATTCGCAGTGAAGTGAGCCGCAGAAGACATATTGCAGTGACAAAATTTTATGGTGGCACGCATATCTCCCGTTTTCCCCATTCAATCGCCACCAGCCGCTCTCTATAAGTTAAAAAATATTGATATCATAATTTTAACAACAAAACATATAATATACGGTGTAGATACCTACCGGTTCTGCAAAACGCATATCAGAAAAATTCTTCCCTCCCTTTCTCTTTTCGTGTGGGACACCGAGTCGTCCAAAGACCCGATGAACCATAGTGTCAGAATTTTTCAACCGCCTTCTACATGTAATTCTTCCCTTCGATAGTCATACTATTTTCCATTTCACAAATACACCTGCCAAGAAAATTCACTGAACCATCGCGTAAAACGGTGGGTGAATTTCAGGTGACCCAAGCGTTCTCTTTGATTTTGCGGTGAGTGGTGGAGGATGGTAAATTGTTGACCTGGCTGATATCCTCGCCGGGGGAAGTGCCTCTTGTGTCTCCTGTTTGCGTAATTACGGGCGGAGGTTGCAGTGGAGAAGAGAGCGGTTTTGGCACATACATACATACACATACATGCCGTGTAATGCCGGCTTAGGATAGCATCAACCCATTTCGTTCGTGGTTGTTGTAAGAGGCGACCGAGGGACTTGTGAGTTTTAAGTGTATTGCAATTTTAGGAGACAGGCTGACAACCTGTCACTATAGTGATACACTACTACCTATCTGAAACGACCCTCAAAAATTTGTCAGACGTGGCGATAACGACCGTAATTTTACGGTTGTTAACGCTCTGCCCACCCCGCCAGGGACACAGGCGTAATTTGTGTGTATACATACATAGATACATATATCACGCTTTTATCCCTTGCAGAGTAGACAGAGCGTAATCAACCGTAACAATACGGTCGTTATCGCCACGTCTGACAAAAGGAGGGCCGTTGTGGATAATTCATGTATCACTATACTGACAGGTTGTTAGTTTGTCGCCTAAAATTTTAATACTCATGAAACCCTCGCGTCCCTTAGTCCCTTAGTCGATTTTGGTACCTACACTGAAAAATAAATATTCTTCTGTATAAAAATATCTTTACAAATGCATTTGGCTGTTAGCATATTTTCTCCGAATAATGACTGTAACCTACATTGTATATAATATAACTCGATTTTTACCAAAGTACGGTTACGCAGAAGCAAGGCATAAACTTGTCTGTCAAACCACGCAAGTTATGCGTATATGTAGGAACCGCCTAAGCTCGAGTCAGGCTGTGAATTACGTCAACATTATCTTTGATGCTTTCACGACTAAACTACGTAAAGTTATGCAAATGTCTTGTTTTGGATAAAAAAAGGCTCTGCGTAGAACACTCAGTATAACATCGTCCACACCACACTGTATCGATGGACCCAGTTTTTATACACGACTTAGTAATTACAGAGTAAGCCACTTTAGCCAGCGCTATTCAGGTTTTTGATTAATGAAAATCGGTCCGCGCATATTTATATGATAATTCCAGCGAGTGGCCGCACTCACGCTTCGTTGGCTTCGATGGCTCAAAGGGAACGAGTGAATCTACACGTTTCCGTTCTTATTAAGACACTGCCTACCATATAATGATAAAAGCGTAATTGTCGCTTCGCTTCTGTCTATGCCCCGGTTCCAACAAGTAGCCGCTTCACGCTTCGTTACGCGCTGCCAGGACGGCTCAAAGGGAACGAGCGAATATACACGTTTCCGTCTTTTTCTACTTTGCGTTTCGGTACCATGTTGAATGTTTGTGCATATTTCAATTTTGTAAACTATTTTATGTAGTCGTTTAATTTTATTCTATTTTTGAACCGTTTATATATAAAAGGTGTAATGAAAACTTTGCGGGCGTGATCAGTCCATGAAACTGAACAACTTTTTCTATGTTGGTAAAAGAAAAAAAATCCCAGGTACCGCTGGAAAGATATGGTGGAAGCTGACCTGGGCCATCTCCAAGTCAATAATTGGGTGGAGGTGGCGCAGGACAGGGATCAGTGGAGGAAGCTTGTTTCGGAGGCCAAGATCCATTTCGGGTCACTGAGCTCTGGCTCAGAAGAAGTTAGTTATGTATCGCTACTGTACTTCAAAACCTTCCCGCACATTTCTGTATCTTGGCCACGTTTGTTCCCGGTCTCGCAGCCGGCAGGTTTTACGGCCTCTCCGCATTTGTCAGCGGCTTTATGTTGACGCTTTTTTATTTTTATAGCAGCTGCCTTTTTAAGAAATACATTCCCTTTTATTGTTACCGACGGCCTCGCGTATTTATTTCTGCTCACTAATCAGCGCTTCGGCGAGAAATGTTGCAAACGTTGGTATTTTTGGATTGCTGTTGTCTTTTATTTCGACTTTAAGATTTTAAAATGTAGGTATAGATAGATAAATAGACAGATAGATAGATAGACAGATAGATTCATTTATTTCACATTATCAAATTCATAGCTACAGTGCTAAAACTAAATAAAAATGTCAGAGTATAATGCGATCGTCAAAAAATAAAAATGAAAGTATATAACAGTGTCAAAGTTCTACAATAGTAGAATAAAAAGTCAAAAAAATAACAAATTAAAAGGCATAATAATAAAATGTCAAATAAAGTACAAGTCTAACAAAATAATAATTTCTAAATAAAAGAAATAAATAAATTGGTGAATAGGTCAAATTTCAAAATTATGACTATTATTATTACATTAATTATATAAAGTTATTTCTCAGTTTTACAAATAAATACGAACTATTTTTACTTGCGAAATTACAAAAAAATAATAACACTTAAATCTTTTGTGGAGTACTTTTAAATGATTAAAGGTTTTTTAAACAAAACTCCCTCACTAGTCATAATTTCAGGATTTGATTGAAAATCCACATTTATTGTTCATTGATTGTAATCCACTATTGTTTTAAAATTGAAATCTGCTGTGACAAAATTTTAATTTTCTTTTTTTAAGACGGAGCTTATTAAATAAAATAACTGAAGTCTGTACTTAGAATTCAAAACAATAGGTACTTTGTGCCGACCTACAATTTGATCCTACCTTTTAAATAAAAAAAAATCGTATTATTTAAAGAAATGTGCCGACATCAAATTTTCATTCAAACACAAGGAGCGGAATCCCGCAATAATGTTCCACAAAATGTTATGAGAAACAAAAATGGAAGCGCTTCTTGAAACCCGCTTCAGAATTTTGTTAAACACACAATAATACTTCCTTCTACGAAAATTGTTGGATATTACTCTAGCAGGGACATAATACTGGACATTTTGTATAGCGTAATCGCCCTCAAGTTCGGTATATTATCTAGAAGTCCCATAAAATGGTATGGGGCTAAGAAATTGAATAATTGGGATGGAGCAAGCTTTGTACTCAAAAGAAAACACCGCGGATTGGTTAAATAGTTATTGTAAACTTCTATAAAACATAATAGGAGTTTTCATATTGAGAATTAAAAAACGGACTAGTATTCCAAGATACTCGATAGATGGCATTAAAAAGACTATATATCTAGATTCCAGTGTAGATTCCATTGCCAAAATTTAAAAAAAAACATTGCTACACTGACTAACAGTCTGGCATGCACTGACACTTACGTTCCAAATGAGTTCGAGTCTAAGTTTAAAAAAAAACAAAAAAATAAATATTTCGTTCCGTTCTTTGCGATAACATACCAAGCACAGGGCCATCTATCCAGCGACTAGATAAAAAAAGTCCTATTCCAAAGAAGTAAGTCCCAGTTGCTGTCTATGGTTATTGAGACGGCAGCCATTACAAAACCATGCCAGATGCCTGCTAAGCTTCTAGTAGGTGGTTAAAAAGTCACACACCGGGTCGTTGGACAACTCAATGTCCTCGTCGTCGTCGTCTCAGCCGATAGACGTCCACTGCAGGACATAGGCCTCCCCCAAGGATCTCCACGATGATCGGTCCAGCGCCACCCGCATCCAGCGGCTTCCCGCGACCTTCACCAGATCGTCGGTCCACCTTGTGGGAGGCCTACCTACGCTGCGTCTACCGGTCCGTGGCCGCCACTCGAGAACTTTCCGGCCCCAGCGGCCATCGGTCCTACGAGCAATATGCCCCGCCCACTGCCACTTGAGTTGCGCAATCCTTCGAGCTATGTCGGTGGCTTTGGTTCTTCTCCGGATTTCCTCATTTCTGATTCGATCGCGGAGAGAAACTCCGAGCATAGCCCTTTCCATTGCCCTTTGAGTGACCTTGAGCCTTCTTATGAGGCCCATTGTTAGCGGCCACGTCTCAACTCCGTAAGTCATCACTGGCAACACGCACTGATCCCAGACTTTTGTCTTGAGGCACTGCGGTAGTTGTTGAGAAGAGAAGATGTTACGTAGCTTCCCGAACGCTGCCCAGCCGAGTTGGATTCGACGATTGACCTCTTTTTGAAAGTTGGACCTACCCAGCTGGACTATTTGTCCCAGGTAGACATACTCGTCGACAACTTCCAGAGTAGAGCCCCCAACTGTCAGAGTAATGGGTGCAACAAGAGAGTTTGACATAACCTTGGTCTTGTCCATGTTCATTTTTAGACCCACTTGTTGGGAGGCTCTATTGAGGTCATCGAGCATTGTACCGAGGTCCTCCAGGGTTTCCGCCATGACCACGATATCGTCGGCAAAACGAAGGTGAGTCAGATACTCGCCGTTGATGTTGATGCCAAGTCCTCTCCAGTCCAAAAGCTTGAAGACGTCTTCCAGTGCTGCTGTGAACAGTTTCGGTGATATTACATCTCCCTGTCTCACTCCTCGCTGCAACTGGATAGGTTTCGAGTCCTGGTCCTGAAGTCGAACTGACATGGTGGCGCTTTCGTACAAGGACTTCAACACTTCGATATACCGATAGTCAGCTTGGCACCGCTGAAGAGACTGAAGTACGGCCCATGTTTCGATCGAATCGAAGGCTTTTTCGTAGTCCACAAACGCGAGGCAGAGTGGTTGGTTATACTCTTCAGTCTTCTGTATAACTTGCCTCAGCGTATGAATGTGATCCACGGTGCTAAAGCCTTTTCGGAAGCCGGCTTGTTCGGGAGGCTGGAAGTCGTCGAGCCTGCGTGCGAGACGATTCGTTATGACTCTTGAGAACAGCTTGTAGACATGGCTCAGAAGCGTGATGGGTCTGTAGTTCTTCAGCAAAGACTTATCGCCCTTTTTGAAGAACAGCATCACCACGCCTCTGTGCCATGCCTGTGGCGTTTTGCCCTCGAGTATGACAGAGTTAAACAATTTCTGCAGTGCTTTAAGTATCGGTTTACCACCGGCTTTCAGAAGCTCTGCCGTAACTCCATCATCACCCGGCGCCTTGCTGTTTTTTAGCTGTTTCAGAGCCATACTAATCTCGTACAAGCTGACGTCCGGGATGTCTTCTGTGTAGTGCCGGGTTAATCGAGCTCTTGGATCTGCGACCCGATTATTGACAGGTGTGCATGTTGTCGCGTATAACTGTCCGTAGAACTTCTCGACCTCTTCCAATAGCTCGGGCTTGGACGATACGATTCTGCCATCGTCGGTCTTTAGCTTCGCTAGTTGGCTCTGGCCTATCGACAGATCTCTAGCAAACACCTTGGAGCCTTTGTTGCGCTCAATTGCCTCTTTAATGTCCAATGTCCAATGTCCTACATGACAAATAAATATGAAGAAGTTATCAATTTATTATGCTCTGTATCAGGCTGTGTAGTTGCCAATTTTCAGTATTTTTAATCTAAGATATTCCACTCAGATGCGTACCAAATAATTCTAACATAGCTAATCGCTGTCGTATAGTTGAAATTAATTATAGGAAATATAAAAATCCAGAAAACGACCAATTCCCTCAAATCTTGATGTAAATTTGTAAGAAAAATACCATCGAATAAATTGATATTTTTATACATCGAGGAAATAACTGTTATTTCAGCTCAATTGAATATTTTATGAAAACATCAAATTGTTCAATATTCTTGGCGTGATGTCAGCATAAAATTTATATCACCTCGTTTATATCGTAGGATGTAATATGAGTTATGGCAGTAAGGTTAAGGCATAGAATAGACAGCTACGTTTTATAAGCATGAATGAAACATAGTTGGCTGTACCTCAACAATTAAGGCAGATCGCACACTTGACGCACGACGGAGCGCAAAAATATCGCAGCGATCTGTCAGATCCATACTAGAAACGACAATCCCCATACTAAAACGGCACTCGACGGACGTCACTGCGACAGCGCTGCGATGACAGCGGTTGATCGGTTTTAGTATGGGGATTGATATTTCTAGTATGGATCTGACAGACCGCTGCGATATTTTTGCGCTCCATCGTGCGTCAAGTGTGCGATCCACCTATAATGATTTATGTGTAGTCATGGTTTTTTTCTTGTAAAATGAGTAGGTAAAGTTACCTACCTAGTCGTAGAATTTGTTCAAAATATTTCACATAGCGAAAAAGCTACCCTATAAGACTGAACAGCTTCCTCTGGTAAAAAAGGGCATAACAAACAAAAACATCGATTGGACCTCCTTTAGATGTTTTGCCATCAATGTCATAAAAGGCTATCAATTTATACGAAAATAATAGGACGTACAGTTGACCGCTTAATATCGCTAGTTTACTGTTTATGTTATCGTTACAGGGGTATTTGTATGTTTAGCTATTGAATTTATTGTTATTTTAGGTCGTAATAATATGGAGATAGCTATTCTTACAATTCTCTGAATTCTGCATGAAACATAATATAATTAATATGTGATAATTTCACAGTTATATTTAGCGATTATTTTCGGCAGTTTTTTATTTATGTAACAACTAGTAAATCAAACGATACCTAATATTGTCAATATCAGCCTAGCCATAAAAGCTGTAGTTCAAGGAAAAAAAATCTAGATTCAAGATTAAATCGTTTATTTCCAAGTAGATTCACAATGAATACTTTTAGAATGTCAGAGAGTTACAATACAATACTGTCACTGAATAAATGTTTTAGTCATTGTAAACAATAACAATTTTATGTTCGTTAGTAGCATCGCGGCACGAATGGGATAAAAAAATAAAAAATAAAGGCACTGCCTCGGGGCTGGCCAGACTGACCATACAGCATGTAACTTACGTCACCACCATCTATTAATAAAATCAACTAAATTAATGTCAAGATTTAAAAAATATTTGCATGTATCAGTCTTGAACCATACTCCCAAAAACTTGACCTTAATTCCGAGGTAGCTGGATAAAAGTGTTGTCCGCTCTTTTAAAACATTAGGGTCTTAACACAAAAATGTCAGACGCTAGTCGACCTTCCATACAAAATACACACTAGTCACGCGTTCAACGCTAGTCCCTTTATTACTGCCTATATTTAAATTTTGCCGTGTGATGCCGGCTTAGAATAGCATCACCCCATTTCCTACCCCTGGGTGTCGTAAGAGGTGACTGAGGGACTTGAGGGTTTCAGGTGTATTACAACTTTTAGGCGACAGGCTGACAACATATAACTATAGTGATACACAAATTATCTCAAAAGGCTCTCTATACAGGACGTAAGGGACAGCGTCCCGAATACTGATAGGGTGCAAGTAGACCATGAAACTGAACAGCTTTCCCCTAGGAACATATGTCAGGAAACGTCAAGAAAATTTCTCAGTCAGCTGATCGCCATTTTGTATGGGAGGCCGACATTTTTTTTGTCTTCACCTGACATATGTTCTAGGGGAAAGTTGTTCAGTTTTATGGTCTGCTTGCACCCTGCCAGTATTCGGGACGCTGTCCCTTACGTCCTGTATTCGTCAGACGTGGCGACAGCGACCGTATTTTTACGGCCGTTAACGCTCTGCCTACCGGGATAAAGGCTTGATAAATATATCGATGGGTGAAAACGAAAAGGTCGTAACCAAAAATAGCCAACTTTACACCAGAGCCAAAAAACGAAAAAAAAATCACAAAAAAATTCATAACTCAAAAAGTATGCGTAATTTAGAGCTGATTTTTAGAACATGTTTTTGTTATAATAATACCTTTTATTTGAAAACATAATTTTTAATCTAAAGTGACGATAAGTATGTTTTTGTACTACTTACGCCCTTAGATTTTCAATTAACTGACCGACAAAAGGTCGTAAATGGTTCGCACATTTGTATGCAGTCGGAATAAGCTATCCATTTACAGACTTTTTATACGATGTATCTAAGATGGCTGAAAAGTACATACATGACTTAGAGGACGTAAGTGTGAGAAAGATAATTACTTTTGCTATACATTTGTCGTAAACAAGAACCATTCCAAAATATTCTGTAATAAGTTCTGATGGAATTGTTGCTTATCTCTAAATAGTGATGAAACCTAGACAAAGTCGTCCAAGTGTTAAGTATAGTTGCATAGGAATGGTTGCATAATTAAGTATTATAAATAAAACTACGATTTATGTATTTAAAAGTAATATCTTTTATCCCCTCAAAAACATTAATATATAAAAAAAAACCAAGTCTCGCTACTTAGTCCATTGAATGAGTACCTCCAAAGGGGGTCTAGAGTGCGTGAGTTAGTAACGTAAGATGTTTCTTCGGAAACATGTCAAGAGTCCCTAGGTAATAAACATACTAAATACCCGGGACACTAGGAGGAGCCCCGGAGTGGGGGGAGTCAGGGTCAATTTTTTCATTTTTCGCTTAAGTCTCAAAAACGGTCCATGTTAGAGAAAAACGTTCAAGGAAAAGTTGAAAGGCCATAAAATTATCTACAAGTTATACCTAAATCACTTTTTCCTATATCCTACCGTTTCTGCGTTACACGCATTAAAAAATGATTTTGGCTCAAACAATTTCCCCATACTACATACCCATGTTTATCACATCAATCGATCAAAAAATATTTCTTTCTTCCATAAAACTCAAATGTGCAACTTGTGACCGGTACTAATAGATTGCTCTTGATTAGGTCTATCATTGGTAAAATAAATACATTCCTCCATGGAAGCCTTTAGGAGGAATCGATTGTCAAAATATTATATTAGGGTAGTTTCAGTTACTGAACTTAAAGTATTTATTTTTTTCTTCCAAAAAAACTCAAAAGTGCAACTTGTGACCGGTACCGATAGATTGCTCATAATTAGGTCTATCATTGATAAAAATACTAGATTCCACCATGGAGGTGTTTAAGGGAAATTGGATTTTATAAGGGTAGTTACGATACCTGAACATTTTATTTTTTTTCTTCCAAAAAGCTCAAAAGTGCAACTTGTGACCGGTACTGATAGATTGCTCTTGATTAGGTCTATCATTGGTAAAATAAACACATTCCTCCATGGAAGCCTTTAGGAGGAATTGATTGTCAAAATATTATATTAGGGTAGTTACGCAACTTAACCATTTTATTTTATTTTCTTCCAAAAAGCTCAAAAGTGCAACTTGTGACCGGTACTGATAGATTGCTCTTAATTAGTTTTATAATTGGTAAAAAAAAACGCATTCCTCCATGGAAGCCTTTAGGAGGAATCGATTGTCAAAATATTATATTAGGGTAGTTTGAGTTACTGAACTTGAAATTTTGACAATCAATTCCTCCTAAAGGCTTCCATGGAGGAATGTGTTTTTTTTACCAATGATAGACATAATCAAGAGCAATCTATCAGTACCGGT
This sequence comes from Keiferia lycopersicella, assembly GCA_029255805.1. Taxonomy (NCBI): domain Eukaryota; kingdom Metazoa; phylum Arthropoda; class Insecta; order Lepidoptera; family Gelechiidae; genus Keiferia; species Keiferia lycopersicella. Next base: position 11,211,076 of record JARACZ010000004.1, on the reverse strand, counting down.
CACAAGTTGCACTTTTGAGCTTTTTGGAAGAAAAAAAATAAAATGTTCAGATATCGTAACTACCCTTATAAAATTCAATTTCCCCTAAACGCCTCCATGGTGGAATCTAGTATTTTTATCAATGATAGACCTAATTATGAGCAATCTATCGGTACCGGTCACAAGTTGCACTTTTGAGTTTTGAGCAAGAAAAAAATAAATAGTTCAAGTTCAGTAACTAAAACTACCCTAATATAATATTTTGACAATCGATTCCTCCTAAAGGCTTCCATGGAGGAATGTGTTTATTTTACCAATGATAACCTAATCAAGAGCAATCTATTAGTACCGGTCACAAGTTGCACATTTGAGTTTTATGGAAGAAAGAAATATTTTTTGATCGATTGATGTGATAAACATGGGTATGTAGTATGGGGAAATTGTTTGAGCCAAAATCATTTTTTAATGCGTGTAACGCAGAAACGGTAGGATATAGGAAAAAATGATTTAGGTATAACTTGTAGATAATTTTATGGCCTTTCAGCTTTTCCTTGAACGTTTTTCTCTAACATGTACCGTTTTTGAGATTTAAGCGAAAAATGAAAAAATGGGCCCTTTATCCCCCCCCCCCCCCCCCCACTCCGGGGCTTCTCCTAGTGTCCCGGGGTTTTAGTATGTTTATTACCTAGAGACTCTTGACATGTTTCCGAAGAAACATCTTACGTTACTAACTCTCGCACTCTAGAACTTTTTATTCAATGGACTAACTGAGCTGTTCAACCGTAAAAAGGTATGAGATCCATTTGAAACCAAGTCGGCTATCGATTTGTTCATTCCCCACTTAAGAGGTCTATCTTAATTAATTACGTAATTAGTTAATAAGCATTATTTTATAGTGACCATATCGATATTTTCAATGTATTTTAATGTTTACAATAAATTGTATGACTTAGCCATCGCACTAGAACAGAAGGTTAACGTTTAATACATATTAAAATTAATACATTCAGTGCGATTGCCAAGTCATTCAACTAACTACTACCTAACCTAAAAACGAGATCAAATGTCAGTATATTTTAAATCTATTCTATCTAATCTTCCTCATCAGTATCAGGTAAGCGATCAACTGTCAACAACATTGAACGGCGTAAATAAAAGTATGGTAAAATTTTCATACCACCAGAAGGGTGTAACTAGACCTAGATTGGTAATACCTAACATTGATTTGGCGTAAATCAAAAAGCCTTAAAAACACTGGTTTTTGACCGGCTTACGACAAAAAAATTCTGAAAACTTTTCATAATGCAACCCAAATTAGAAAAAAAATGTTGTCGTAGAGCAACGAGACCCGGACCGTTCGATAGAGAAAAATCAGCTGATCAGGGGCGTGCCCTTACTTGGTTACGACCTTTTTACGGGTTACGACCTTCTCGTTTTCACCCATCGATATATACATATATATGTGTATGTATGGATATATGTAACTCAAAGTAGGCAGGTCGACAAGCTGTCTGCAATACGTGAAAAGATAAAAGGATTTACTCATGTCCTCATTTTTGGTACGGCGGCGCGGGTACTAAAAATGTTATAAACACACAAAACAGAACATTTTCAGTAATAAAGCCGTAAAGAGTAGCTATCTGATGACCATGCATCACTCGGATACAAGCTAGTGATGGGCTAAACAGTGGTATCGGATGTACGGATATATCCGAATAAATAGGAGGTTTTTTCTTGAGAATTAAAAAAACTAGTATTCCAAGAATTCGATAGATGGCGTTGAACCGACTATGTTACTTGATAAGCGCTAAGTGTGTGATCCGGAGTCAAGACTACTTATGTGCTCTGTAGCTTAGAAGTTTCCGGGTTTGATTCTCGGTGGGTCACTCACAAAGTTGGTATTTATCTGGTTATGACATTGCGGGCTGAACCACCCGATTGTCCGTTAGTAAGATGGTTCCGTGTTTCGGATGGCACGTTAAGCCGTAGGTCCCGGTTGCTGTATTGTATATGATTACTTAGACGGCGGTCGTTACACAACTATGTCAGAAGCCTGCTATTTGTAGAAAGCGGTTGAAAAATTCGGACACTAGATTTCATCGGGCCTCTGGACGACTTAGGTCCATATTTATAAATCACACTAAACTCTGAGATCGATCTCAAGAGCTATTTTGACAAATGTCAGTCCATACTAACAGCACCTCAAAGTCGCACTCAAGATTGACCTCAGAGTTGAGTTCCGTTTATAAATACGGGCCTTAGTGTTCCACACGAAATAAAAGATTATTTTCTGGTCTCAGGCTCCAGGTGCCAGCCGTAACAAAATATGTATTGGTTCAAGTTTTTGGATATTTCTTACAGGATGCGTTGTCTTCCATCCCTAAAAGCTGGGCATAGTAAAGCTAACACGATTATAACTCACCCATGTTATGTTCCACGCTGTTTTAGGGGTTTGTTCTATTTTTAGGGTTCCTTTGAGAACAAATTAAATTAGAAGAACCCTTTGTCGCCTAATCTTGTGAGCTTTGCTTTGTGTAAGTTATGTAAAATAGACACAACGGCAAGTATGGCGACCTTAATAAGTACTTTTAATTTTAAAAATAAATATAGGTACGGTCACCTGCAAAGTCACAGTACCCTTGCTTACAAACATTACATTACAGAGAAGTGTTTGATGATTCTACAGGACATGACAAGAATACCGTTAAAGTAACAGGAAATTTTTTTTTGCTCCCTTATTTAGTTTGAGCTGGATAAACTCCATGTCAGAATAGGCAAGACTTGCATACTGGAACACCTAAAAGATGATGATCTCTCCGACCGATTTTGGCCATGGCGACCACTTTGACTCCCAATCAGATCGACGCTGATGCGCCAGGAGATGGCTATTGTAGCCAATTTTAGTAGTAAACTTACGAGCACAGTGTGGACACGTGAGTTTGCCATTTACGTAATTATAGTTAATGGCAATGGGTGGACGGGCCTTTAACTCATCGCGCTTAGCGTCGAGGTCTGCTGTACGCTGTTCCTCTAACTCGCGGACTGGCCTCTTAAATTCGGGACGCTGTGCTGCCAGACCCTCCCATTGAGTGGGCTCAATGTTGCATCTTTCCATGTGTCGGTTTTGAACATCTTTATATCTGAGGATAGCAGATGAGTGCCCGAGTTTTTGTTGGGTATAAAATTACTTGCCGCCGAAGCTGTTGTACACTTGAGTACCTTTAAGTGTACAATTGGGTCAAAAAACTGCCAAATATACATTTAAAGGTACAATTCTGGGTCAGCTCAAATATAGTATAGCAAATATTCGAATAGCAATTTTCGAATTTCGAGAAATCGAAAGCAAAAGATAAGTTTTTATATGCATATATTTACAAAACTAAATACAAATGTTGCCATAAAACACAAATTTTAATATTGAAGATCCCTGCACGGTTTTTCAAAATATCTTGACGTATTTAGTAATTCAAAAGTTTTAAGCGTCTACAGAACCCTAACGTATTTCTTGAAAATCTGACCGTTGCTTATTCAATCTCCACACTGGACATTTATCGCTCGTACTGATCGCAATCTAACAGGCGAATTTTGTATGCCATACTAAAAAAATAAAAATTATACAAAGCTAATTTGGTCGTCGTTTTTTGTACGTATTTGTTTCTGTTGTGACTATTTCATCTTATCTTATTAGCCTACATCTCTTTAACGATCGATGTGGCGCAGTGGCAGTGAGACTGCCTTTGACGCAGAAAGTTCCTGGTTCGATTCTCGGTGGGTCACTCACAAAGTTGATATTTATCACTTTGTGAGTTTGTTCCCAGTCTGGTTAGGACATTGGGGGATGAACCACCCAATTAATTGTAAGAAATATAGTTCCGTGTTTTGGATGGCACGTTAAGCCGTCGGTCCCGGTTGCTGTCTGTGATCACTTAGACGGCGGTCGCTGCACAACCATGTCAGAAGCCTGCTACTTGTAGAAGGCGGTTGAAAAATTCTGACACTAAGGTTAATCAGGTCGTTGGACTACTCGATGTCCCACACGAAAAGGAAGATTCCGTTCTGGTCTCAGGCTCCAGGTGCTAGCCCTAACAGAAGACCCCGTCGCGCCACCAGCGATATGGGTGATTATCAGAGGGACTATTATAGAAGGACGACCGAAGTGGCGCAGTGGTAGTGCGACTGCCTTTGACGCAGAAGGTCCCGAGTTAGATTTTCGGTGGGTCACTCACAAAGTTGATATCTATCACTTTGTGAATTTGTTCCCAATCTGGTTAGGACAGGCTTACCTGTTGTGTATTGTTCTCAATGTTATGTCCTTTGTGTTCATCAGCGACGGGGTTGTCCTATTTTCACGGAGACTATTTTATACATACATACTTATATCACGCCTTTATCCCTTGCTGGGAAGGCAGAACTTTAAAGTGGCGATAGTGACCGTATTCTTACGGCCGTTAACGCTCTGCCCACCCCGCAAGGGATAAAGGCATGATATTTGTGTGTATGTTTATCAAAAGTATAATGGCAGCCAATCGTTGGGGTTGCATTGGGATCACAATCACAGTCTATGAAGGCGCTTAAGAGGCCCATGCGCAGCCGTGGACATCTCACAAGTTTAAATGGTGATACACACATACACACAAGTACACAAGAGCGAGCGTTAGGCAGAGCGCTAACGGCAGCAAAAATACGATCGCTATCGCCACGTCCGACAAATATAGAGGGCCGTAATTAAATGGTGATGTTCGGGAAAAATAGGCTTAGAGCTATTATCTGAAAATCCTTTAAGCACAAAGTATGCTATTCTCTTACAAAGTTACACAAAAATATTACCCTAAGGAATCTCCGCTTCCCAATATTTCAGCAAGAACTTTCCTGATAACTGTCACTGAAGTTTCTTCTTCAAATGACATGGAAAAAAGGAATTGTTAAGGCACCTTTCCTTACGAACATTATACAGGCTGTCAGGAAACATTTTTTTTTGTTGTGACCAGGATATTAATTGCAGTCGGGAGATAGTTTTAAATCATAGAATAACAATATAATCACGGAAACTATCCTCCGACTGCAATTTATAGCCTGGCCTCAAAAAAACAATAAAATGGAATGTAACTATAGTTACGGTAAATGTAAGTCAATTATTAATGATTTAAATAAAAAGAGCGTCTAAGGCGAAGAACACACTTGACGCACGACGGAGCGCAAAAAAATCGCAGCGGTCTGTCAGACCCATACTAGAAATATTAATCCGGATACTAATACCGCTCAACCGCTATTGACGCAGCGTTATCACAATGTCATCCGTCGAGTGCGGTTTTAGTATGGGGAGTGACGTTTCTAGTATGGATCTGACAGACCGCTGCGATATTTTTGCGCTCCGTCGTGCGTCAAGGGTGGCCCTCGCCTAATTCACACAAGACCGATAAATCCAGGTGTCTTATTCTGGTTTCTAATGAATCGAAACTTGTTTTGTAATTTTCAGAGCACTTTTTTATTTTATTGTTTTTATTTCTCAAACGTTATGAAAATAAATCTAAAGGCGCAACAAGGAATTTCCTAACAAATTAGGGGGTGTAAACTACACAATACGTCATCCAGGGGCATTGAATAAACAGGGTATAAAAATATGCTTATAATAACAAGGTAAATGGCGAAGGATATGGTGGAAATAGGAAATGTATGTATTAACTTTTACACAAAGAATTTGTTTAACAAAACTTTACTTTAGGCACTATGCCATAGAATTTCAGATTACATGAAATATGATAAGTAATGTGCTCAATTACTGTTATCATATTAAAAAATATTCAATAACTTAAACCGATTTGACGACTGATGTGGCGTAATGATAGTGCAACTGCCTGCGACGCAGAAGGTTTCGGGTTCGATTCTCGGTGGGTCAGTCACAAAGTTGATATCTATCACTTTGTGAATTTGATCCCAGTCTGATTAGGACATTGCGGGCTAAACCACCCGATTGTCTGTAAGTAAGATAGTTCCGTGTTTCGGATGGCACGTTAAGCCATAGGTCCCGGTTGCTGTCTATGATCACTTAGACGGCAGTCGTTACTCAATCATGTCAGAAACCTGCTACTTGTAGAGGGCGGTTGAAAAATTCTGACACTAGGGTTCATCGGGTCGCTGGACGACTCGGTGTCCTACATGGAAAGAAGAAGAAGAGCTTAAATATTAATATATTTTTAATTTGTACTACAGGGTGCAAGAGAGATGTGGAACCTGACAGTAAATCTGGCCCACCGGCTACACGTCACTCAAAAAGCTATGTAAAAGTCTATGCTTAGGATCGCTAAAGAGGCCGGTCTGGGACGAGATTATCAGCTAGCAGACCAAACTAGTGGACATAGCCTGGAAATGTAGACTGCTATAATAGGCTGATGTGATGAATTTCAGACAATCGATAAACAAGTTCCCAAATAAATCTTTCTACAATACTTTAAAACTATTCGTCCCTATTACGATTTTCCATCAAAATAAGGAAAGGCGACCCTTGTACGGAGCTGATTTCCCAAACAAAGTAGGAAGGGACTCGATACTTGACAATTTGGCACAAAGGGTACAAAATAAACAGGATATGAAATATGTCGGGAATACCCGGGTTCGGGGTTACTGATCCGACGCCCGGTTATGACATGTTGCCACGAAAGTATTATCTGTTCTTGTGTGAGAAGTTTTTACCGTGTGGTGCTGGTTTAGAATAGCATCACCCCAAATCTACTAGAGATTGGCGCATCGCAGATTGTTTGGTTTTAGTATGGGGAGTGACGTTCCTAGTATGGATCTGACAGACCGCTGCGATATTTTAGCGGTCCGTCGTGCGTTAAGTGCGCGATCCACTAGTGTCATAAAGAGAAACGTTGGGGTAGTATGTATGATCCAGGCAATGGGCGGCAGCATTTAATTTAATACAACATCTTGCACTGCGCTCGCCAATCCGCCTGCCAATCCGGGTGGGTATGGCATGCGTAAATATTGGCAGGTGGATAAGCGAGCGCAGTGCAGGATTGCCAAGTAAATTACAAATTTCAAGGTAACCGCATCGAAAGTACCAGGGCGACATGACTGCGTGAAGTTAATATTTCAAGAGCTGCCTGCGGAGAAAACGTGAGAATACAGTCACATGTGTTTTTAACTCGATTCAACTACTTAGACTTAAGCCACAAAAGCCCATTGCTGGACATGGGCCTCACCAAGACCTCACTCTATTTGGGGGAGGTAATGCCATACTCACCTCGTTTAGCAGGTAGATTGCAAATTCCGTAAAATAACATAATTTTGTCGCAGTGGTCCAGGTAACTGCATCAAAAGTACCAGGATGACATCACTCGTAGGTAGTTCACGTTTCAAGTGGTGCGGACGGGATAATGCAGCCACATGTTTTTTACTAATAATAATCTCCTTAAATTTCAGCCACAACAGTATTGGAGAGCTCAAACTCTCGGATTAATGAGCGCAGTGCAAGAATATGATTTAGTAACAGAACTCCAGGTAACCGCATCGAAAGTACCAGGGTGACATGACTCTACGTAGTTAATATTTCAAGTGGCGCCCGCGGCGCGGACGTGACGTCACAGTGCCAACTCGGACGCCGAGCTCTCGACCCCATCGGGACGGAAATTATACTGTAAACGTGTTGCAGGTACGTTTAGTTTAGTTGGTGTTTCAAAATGGTGTTCAAATTGGAGTTTCCGCAGATTTTCCTTCAAGCAAAGTACCTATGTATTAACCCGGTATTGTCGCAACTGTCATCCTAAAACTTAAAGACACATAAGGTTACATTGTGACAAAAAGGTTAATTATGCAAAAAAAAGCATAAAAAAACACGAATGAAGAAAATAGGCTTGTTTCCTGACAGGTCAAATGAACTACTTTTTAAAAAAAAATCGTAATTTTAATTTAAAATAAAATTTTGAGTTGTGGCAATATAATTTCTTAATGCCAATGTCAAGTTTGTTGGACAATAGTTTTAAGCGTACAACTGTTATATTTTTTTTATGACTCAAGAAACTAGCGAATTACGCTAATGGTAACAGGATACTAACTTTTTGAAATGTACGAAACTGCGTGTTTGATTCAAAAACTCACTCATAAATAAATAAAATAAATGACTGTGTCTAATGATATGACTCAAACAGCTTTATTGTACTTATCTTCTTTTTCTTGTTTCATGAACGCTACCGAGACGACCCGAACCATGGCGTCGGGGTTTTTAAACCACCTACTACTACTAGAAGGGTTAGATTTTTTAAAAATAAAATGCTTGTTTGGACTCGAAGTTGTCATGACTTTGACATACATATATCACGCCTTTATCCCTTGCGGGGTACGCATCAGAGCGTTAACGGCCATAAGAATAAGGTTGCTATCGCCACGTCTGACTTTTTTGAGGATTGTTTTACGAGGTAATTTCAGAAAACATGTGTATCACTACAGTGACAGCCTGTCGCCTAAAAAAATCTATACTCTCGTGTGCCTTATTCGCCTCTTACGAAACCCGCGGAAAGGATGTGGGGTGATGCTATTCTAAGCCGGAATCACACGGCATATGATATGATTTCCTTTCTGACTGAAAACAACTTTGAACTTTTACCTAACTCAACTAATATTTGGGTTCTATACAGTTTAGATATTAAGTTAATTCTAAATGTTACCTCCTGGTCTCGTTATATTCCAACTTAATATAATTTTACGCCGACAGGTGGGTCAAACAATTTATGGTCCCTAAACTCCGAAATGCATAAACAAATTATCTCGGTGTAAAAATGTTCCGGGCACCTCCTTTACGATTATGGCACTTTTATGGAGTTACCTAATTTTGTTATGTATGAGATTATGACTGCTGTAAGCTTGGAAGTAAAATATTTAATGTATTAGCTTTCCGTTTTTACTCGATACCTACAAATTTGATAGGTATTAGAAAGATACTTCTCATCAAAAAGTCTGGTACACCAAGTTTATGCTTCGTACGAATCAAAAAAATATAAAAAGTGTGATTATTTTGGAATAAACCGTTAAAACATCGCAGCGGTCTGTAAGATCCATACTAGAATTGCAATCCCCATACTAAAACCGGTCAACCACTGTTGACGCAGCGCTATCGCAGTGTCATCCGTCGAGTGCGGTTGTAGTATGGAGAGTGACGTTTCTAGTATGGATCTGACAGACCGCTGCGATATTTTTGCGTTCCGTCGTGCGTCAAATGTGCGATCCGCCAGAGCAGTGGGATGGTACCCCACGTGTCCTGGGTTCAAACTTTGGCAACGTTTTTTTTCTTCAAATTCCTTGATATTTTCTTATTAGTATGTAAGGGTACATAATGAAAGCGTCTAGGTCCAGGAGTGAACTCGTAATGGAAAATAAATGGTGATGATGATGTTCAGAAAAACAGAAATAAATGGCAGTTCCTTCTAAGCTCTGAGAAATTATTGGTTTTCGGAAGCTATTACAATTTCAAATCACTTGAACTCGTACAAAATACGAGTAACTTCTCCATTCATTCTCGATAAATAAATAGAGTCCATGGACTTTTCTGCAACCTCGAATGTACTACCCGCCACACATAAACTTACCAATTTCGCGGATCAACTTATTCTGGTCATCCTTAATCATCGCTTTCGGATGACGATGATAGTGTCCGTCACTGCAGCCATTGCGAGTCACTCCACAAGCTCTTCAAGCAACGAACTTCAAGAAAACGATTTTAGACCTTCACAAAAAAAAGTTCACTGCTAGCCGTAGGCCTCTCCCAGAGACAAGGCACGATCTCTTGATTTCGCCATCAGCTGCTCTCTTTAAGTCATCGGTCCACCTGGCTGCAGAGAATCCAACACTACGATTGCCGAGGCATCACTACATAGTAGTATAAAGCAAAGTATCTTTTTTTTGTTGGACTCTACATTTTCGGGCCCGGGGCCATCAAATGTACGCCTGTCGGCTTCGTGGGGAACACTAGCTCATCCGAAACCGCAAAACAAAGTCGCTTTTTGCGTCTGTATGTATGTATGTTTGTTGAAATCTTTAAAATTACACAACGGATTTTGATGCAGTTTTTTTTATACATGGAGTGGTTCAATAAGAAGGTGTTTATGTATAATACTTGCCAGGAAATCATCTTATTCCCACGGAAAAAAGAGTTACAGCAGGCACAGCCGCTGGACGAGCCGCTAGTACTTGATAAACGTATGAAAAACCAATATAATTTGGTCTCTTATAGAAGTCGATGTGCTGCCGATTGTACAGTAAATTTATTCCCCCCCAGCAGAACTTTCCATATATATCATTTCCTTAAACAGCTGAACATAACTCATGTTTTCAGCGAGCTGAGGAATGAAGCATGAATGTAGGTAGATACATTTTGTTCAACTTTCTAAATATTTATGGACCCCAATTTTGTTTTTAAACTTAGTCTATATTGAGAGTTCAAAACACAGGTTAATTTTTTTGCCTAATGTGTAAGTTTAGGTCTTATTCACACTTAACGCACAACGCAGCGTTAAAGTCAGATACATAATAGGAACGTCAATCTCCACATTAAAACCACTGATGACGCACGTCCAACGCAAAACCGCTGATGACGCAGCTGCTTCTGCGTCAACCTTAGTATTGACGTTTCTAGGATGGATTACAAAGACCACTGCGTTACTGGTGCGTTATTTTTGTGCTGCGTTAGGTGGATACTTAACGCACGACGGACCGCTAAAATATCTCAGCGTTATGTCAGATCCGCTAACAATGGGCCTCATAAGAAGGCTCAAGGTCACTCAAAGGGCAATGGAAAGGGCTATGCTCGGAGTTTCTCTCCGCGATCGAATCAGAAATGAGGAAATCCGGAGAAGAACCAAAGCCACCGACATAGCTCGAAGGATTGCGCAACTTAAGTGGCAGTGGGCGGGGCATATTGCTCGTAGGACCGATGGCCGCTGGGGCCGGAAAGTTCTCGAGTGGCGGCCACGGACCGGTAGACGCAGCGTAGGTAGGCCTCCCACAAGGTGGACCGACGATCTGGTGAAGGTCGCGGGAAGCCGCTGGATGCGGGTGGCGCTGGACCGATCATCGTGGAGATCCTTGGGGGAGGCCTATGTCCTGCAGTGGACGTCTATCGGCTGAGACGACGACGACGACGACGATGTCAGATCCAAAGTAAAAATACTAAAAATGACAATCCCATACTAAAACTGTTCAACCGCTGTTGACTTAGCGCTATCGCAGCGTCGTCCGTCGAGTGCAGTTTTAGTATGGGGAGTGGGTGACGTTTCTAGTATGGACTAACAGACCGCTGCGATATTTTAGCGGTTCGTCGTGCGTCAAGTGTGCGATCCGCCAAAGGTAACTTATTTTTTTGTTAGTTGAAAGAAAATGAAGTAAATAATAATCTGTTTCAATCCTTTCTTTGCCAAAAAGAACTACTTTTTAAAGTCTTAGTTCAGATTTAAACCTGTGCCAGTAACTTGGGCGGCGTTTTGATAAACTACAGTTGGTTTTGTACAGTTTCGTACACTTTTTGTGTTGCAAGCGTGTGGCTTGTGAAACGCCATCTGTTGCCATGTTTTCCTGGGGATTAGTTTTAGTTTTAGTTCTTTGCACTTATTACTTATTACTGTATCAAAGTTACCTTACATACTTTTGACCGCTTCTGTTTCAGATTCTTCAGACGTCATATTTCATGTACACTCTCTTATATTCGTAAATCAGGAATAAATATATGCGAACTACGTAACTACATACACATATACATATATCACGCCTTTATCCCTTGCGGGGTAGGAAGAGCGTTAACGGTTGCCGTAAGAATACGGTCGCTATCGCCACGTCTGACATTTTCGAGGATTGTTTTCGAAGGTTGTTTCAGAAAACATCAGTATCACTATAGTGACAGGTGGTCAACTACAACTACCAACTGAACTACTCTCTATAACTACATTACTATTTGTATGATATAAAGTTTTTTACTCAAATAATAACTAATCTTTTATTCTAGAGGTTTGCGTGTAGAGTAGTTTCCCGCCCCATACCGACCGATGATAACAGATTTCCCTCAGCGCACATTTATTCTACCACTACCCGTAGATTCTGCGAAAGATGATATTACGTAGACATACGCAGTATTGGACGTAATAAGTAGTAAATGCGAGTATGAGGTGTACAAATATTACCTGCAAAAATTCAAAGGGATAAACTAGTCCATGAAACTGAACAACTTTGCCCAAGGAGCACAAGTCGAAATATGAAAAAAAAAATTGGACCTCCCATATAAAATTACCGACCGACCAAGTCAGTTTGTATCCGGAGGGAGGTCCAAAAATTTTTTCTCATACTTCGACCTATGTTTCTTGGGAAAAGTTTTTAGTTTCGTGCGCTGATTCACCCCTTAAATTATTTGCAGCTAATATGTTTAAACCTTATATAAACTTAGTGGCATTTCGCACACAATTGCCTTCTTTTTCTTTTTGAACATAATTTTATATGCTCTCGTAAACATATTTTTGGTCTGAGGGTTACGAACTACGATTTCCTAATTTGGGTCGATAGTGTACAATTGAAATTACTGGAAAATATTTATATTTTACATGTACGTAAAAAAATATTTTACGTGCTGATATGTGCGTGCCGCGATGTGACAAAATGTCATACAGAACCAGTCAGAATAAGAGTAGATTCGCTATTCTTTTCTATCTTGCCATATTTCCATAAACGATTTTCTTCTCCCTTGCTCACTATGTTCGTCTATACAAAGTATATTATAAGTCTATGGTTGCGTTCATGAAATCCATCTAAAATCCACACAAACTTTAAAACAAAATGGCTGTCATGACAACGTGAATATGAGATATCGCAACTCGGAAATGTTTCATCCGACCCGCTATTATCTTGCCCCGTGGGGAAAACCACCATGTAGAGCAAAAGCTTTCTGCCCTACTAAAATTTTGTTACAATTCTATGTATATTTTCCATGTAGATAGGAACGTGTCTTATACCGGGTGTAAGGTTGATGTACCGAGCACTTTCCAGCCAAAGTGAACATTATATTATAATTTCCTTAAACAGTTCTCTCAAAAAATCACGACTGCCAGATTTATATATTGCTCTAATGGCCCTTTTCTGAAAAATAAATATTGTTTCAATATCAGCGACGCAGCCCCATAGCAAAATTCCATAGGACATAATACTGTAAAAATAACTGAAGTAAACAAGTCGTGCAGTTGAAACATCTGTAATTTCTTTAATTTTACGTACCGCATATGCAGCTGAGCTTCATCTTCCTGACAGAGATGTCCTCATGATGATGATTAGGGCCTCATGCCCTAATGAAGCTTTGAGTCAATATTTATCCCTAAAAAACTATACTGGCAGTAAATTCAAATTTTTCATTATTAAGTTAGAAGAAAGTATTAGATTTGGCAATAGTTTTTTCGCATTTAGATCTAAATTGTTTGCAGTACCTAAGTTAACTATGAATTTTTCCAAGAGTATGATTTACTTCGTCGTAATTGTTCGCTCGTCTGTCAACCTTAAATATAAGGGATGTGTGTCATCAGCAAATAAAACAATTTTGGACAAATTCTCTTCCAAGTATGGCAAATCATTAATATAAATTGAAAATAAAAATTATCCTAATGAAAAGCCTTGCGGCACACCTATTACAACACGGGATCCCTGTGATTTGGTGCCGTTTACTTGGACCTTTTTCGTTCTATTATCTAAATACAAATTAAAAAATATCAAAGCTACCTACGTTTGGAATATCATAGTGTTCTAATTTTACCATTAAAGTTTCATGATCAATCAAATGCCTTGGAAAAATCACAAAAACACCAATGGCACCCTTTGATTCTCCCCAAGCATGTTTACATGTTTGATAAGAGCAACACCAGCACCTGTGGGAATACGTCCCTTTGTAAAACCGAATTGCTGGTTGTGTAACAAGCTGTTGCTATTAAAATGGGACAGCATTTGATTGAGTATGACCTTCGAAATTATAGCTACACAGGTTAATAACCTATGTTACTTAAGTTACTTGGACGTACATAATAGTAAAAACCACAGACCAAAACTTTAATTCGTTTCGCTCGCTAGTCGTTACTCTGTCAGGTTGTAAGCTTGTCGCTTAAAATTATTTTACATATCTCATACTCTGAAAGTAGGTCATTACTGACAAAAAACACGACCTGTAAGTTCAACTTACAGGCGAGGTTTTAAAACTAAGCCTGTAAGTAATTTTAAATATGGAACTAGAAAAAGAACCAATAGAATCGCGACAATTAAAAAGTTAAAATCAATTTCTTCTTATTTTTAATAGGAGTTGCATCCAATTAGTTATATACGATTTTAAATTTCGAACTGGCCGCTACGAATCGTGTTGCTTGAACGCAGGAATTGTATTTTTAATCTGTATTTTTATAACCTCAATAAATGAGTTTGTCGAATTATTACTCAATAATACAATAACAAAAGTAAAAATTACGAATATCCCTAGCATCAATAAAATTTCTACTTTATGTTAGGATACTTTTCTTTCATATTAATTCAATATTTTTCAATTATAGAAAAAAAAGTTTTGTTGAGCAATTTGAATACCAGACAATACAATCATGGTTTATGGATCATTTTCTTGTAATTATCGCTTTATTTTACTCACTTTTCATTCGATATGTAAAGCAGTATACGTACCACGGATGTAACATCAATAACAACCTCGGAAAGGTACCGCCCTCGCTCCGCTCGGGCGTTAAAAAACCTCGGTTGTTATTGATAACTTACATACCTAAGTACGTAATCTACTAATAGGTACACATGTCATAAAACTTTACTATACCTACGGGTAGATACAGAATGATACTACATGGCTAACGAGTAACGTTCTACTGCTGTTGAATTTTTCACAAATTTATGAGGATTTACATGTACTCCTCCTCCCACACTGACCGGATTTTGGCACAGGATTTGCATAACATTTAGACACCTCTGCCGATGTGTTATCGCGGCTTTTAGTACCCTACTCGGAAATTGGTGCCTAAATAAAGCATGATTTTCTCTCCTTTATATTTACATACATGTATCACGTCTTTATCCCTTGCGGGATAGGCAGAGCGTACGGCCACTATCGCCACGTCTGACATTTTTGAGGATTGTTTTGTAAGGTTGTTTCAGAAAATATGTCGCCTAAAAATTGAATTTCTAAACTAGATCTAGATCTATTTAATACGAGTGCGGCAACAGCGAGACGTCTTATCAGTACCCTATTCTTTAATAATGAGTAGGTAAGCAATATTTTAATAGTGTTTTGGTTGAAATGTTGTTTGTTTTTTAAATTAATTGTCAATCAGTTTCTGTTAACTGCCGATATGTTATAATTTATAACTTGTTTCTATTAGTGAGAAACCATAAATGGCTTTCTGTATTTATTATAAGATCTATTTAAGATATTGTAAGCTGAGGTTTTTCCTAAAATACATAAATAAAATAAAATAAAATAAAAATTAAGCAAAGGGTTTTAGGCGGTTTCCTCACTTGACGTCCGCTGCTGCGCATTCGTAACGCTTGCTTCTGTCAGATGCTAAGGAATTTCTAATTTTCTAGTCAGCTAGTTTTCTGAGTCATTATAAAATATAATAGTTGCACTTTTAAAACTATTCTCCAAAAATACTACGGCCTCCATTCAAAAATTTTCCAAATATTCGAAGTTTGAATTAATAAACAGAAAAATAATATAAAAGTAAGTGTTTTGACGCCATCTAAAAAAAAAGACGTGCCGTCATACAGTCAGTTCTTCATAAAAAATATCGGTTTAGATCATTTTAAAAAATAGGTTATTTGACTAAAGAACTCGAGAGTATTGGTGTATTACAATTTTTAGGCGACATATTTTCTGAAACAACCTTACAAAACAATCCTCAAAAATGTCAGACGTGGCGATAGTGGCCGTACGCTCTGCCTATCCCGCAAGGGATAAAGACGTGATACATGTATGTAAATATAAAGGAGAGAAAATCATGCTTTATTTAGGCACCAATTTCCGAGTAGGGTACTAAAAGCCGCGATAACACATCGGCAGAGGTGTCTAAATGTTATGCAAATCCTGTGCCAAAATCCGGTCAGTGTGGGAGGAGGAGTACATGTAAATCCTCATAAATTTGTGAAAAATTCAACAGCAGTAGAACGTTACTCGTTAGCCATGTAGTATCATTCTGTATCTACCCGTAGGTATAGTAAAGTTTTATGACATGTGTACCTATTAGTAGATTACGTACTTAGGTATGTAAGTTATCAATAACAACCGAGGTTTTTTAACGCCCGAGCGGAGCGAGGGCGGTACCTTTCCGAGGTTGTTATTGATGTTACATCCGTGGTACGTATACTGCTTTACATATCGAATGAAAAGTGAGTAAAATAAAGCGATAATTACAAGAAAATGATCCATAAACCATGATTGTATTGTCTGGTATTCAAATTGCTCAACAAAACTTTTTTTTCTATAATTGAAAAATATTGAATTAATATGAAAGAAAAGTATCCTAACATAAAGTAGAAATTTTATTGATGCTAGGGATATTCGTAATTTTTACTTTTGTTATTGTATTATTGAGTAATAATTCGACAAACTCATTTATTGAGGTTATAAAAATACAGATTAAAAATACAATTCCTGCGTTCAAGCAACACGATTCGTAGCGGCCAGTTCGAAATTTAAAATCGTATATAACTAATTGGATGCAACTCCTATTAAAAATAAGAAGAAATTGATTTTAACTTTTTAATTGTCGCGATTCTATTGGTTCTTTTTCTAGTTCCATATTTAAAATTACTTACAGGCTTAGTTTTAAAACCTCGCCTGTAAGTTGAACTTACAGGTCGTGTTTTTTGTCAGTAATGACCTACTTTCAGAGTATGAGATATGTAAAATAATTTTAAGCGACAAGCTTACAACCTGACAGAGTAACGACTAGCGAGCGAAACGAATTAAAGTTTTGGTCTGTGGTTTTTACTATTATGTACGTCCAAGTAACTTAAGTAACATAGGTTATTAACCTGTGTAGCTATAATTTCGAAGGTCATACTCAATCAAATGCTGTCCCATTTTAATAGCAACAGCTTGTTACACAACCAGCAATTCGGTTTTACAAAGGGACGTATTCCCACAGGTGCTGGTGTTGCTCTTATCAAACATGTAAACATGCTTGGGGAGAATCAAAGGGTGCCATTGGTGTTTTTGTGATTTTTCCAAGGCATTTGATTGATCATGAAACTTTAATGGTAAAATTAGAACACTATGATATTCCAAACGTAGGTAGCTTTGATATTTTTTAATTTGTATTTAGATAATAGAACGAAAAAGGTCCAAGTAAACGGCACCAAATCACAGGGATCCCGTGTTGTAATAGGTGTGCCGCAAGGCTTTTCATTAGGATAATTTTTATTTTCAATTTATATTAATGATTTGCCATACTTGGAAGAGAATTTGTCCAAAATTGTTTTATTTGCTGATGACACACATCCCTTATATTTAAGGTTGACAGACGAGCGAACAATTACGACGAAGTAAATCATACTCTTGGAAAAATTCATAGTTAACTTAGGTACTGCAAACAATTTAGATCTAAATGCGAAAAAACTATTGCCAAATCTAATACTTTCTTCTAACTTAATAATGAAAAATTTGAATTTACTGCCAGTATAGTTTTTTAGGGATAAATATTGACTCAAAGCTTCATTAGGGCATGAGGCCCTAATCATCATCATGAGGACATCTCTGTCAGGAAGATGAAGCTCAGCTGCATATGCGGTACGTAAAATTAAAGAAATTACAGATGTTTCAACTGCACGACTTGTTTACTTCAGTTATTTTTACAGTATTATGTCCTATGGAATTTTGCTATGGGGCTGCGTCGCTGATATTGAAACAATATTTATTTTTCAGAAAAGGGCCATTAGAGCAATATATAAATCTGGCAGTCGTGATTTTTTGAGAGAACTGTTTAAGGAAATTATAATATAATGTTCACTTTGGCTGGAAAGTGCTCGGTACATCAACCTTACACCCGGTATAAGACACGTTCCTATCTACATGGAAAATATACATAGAATTGTAACAAAATTTTAGTAGGGCAGAAAGCTTTTGCTCTACATGGTGGTTTTCCCCACGGGGCAAGATAATAGCGGGTCGGATGAAACATTTCCGAGTTGCGATATCTCATATTCACGTTGTCATGACAGCCATTTTGTTTTAAAGTTTGTGTGGATTTTAGATGGATTTCATGAACGCAACCATAGACTTATAATATACTTTGTATAGACGAACATAGTGAGCAAGGGAGAAGAAAATCGTTTATGGAAATATGGCAAGATAGAAAAGAATAGCGAATCTACTCTTATTCTGACTGGTTCTGTATGACATTTTGTCACATCGCGGCACGCACATATCAGCACGTAAAATATTTTTTTACGTACATGTAAAATATAAATATTTTCCAGTAATTTCAATTGTACACTATCGACCCAAATTAGGAAATCGTAGTTCGTAACCCTCAGACCAAAAATATGTTTACGAGAGCATATAAAATTATGTTCAAAAAGAAAAAGAAGGCAATTGTGTGCGAAATGCCACTAAGTTTATATAAGGTTTAAACATATTAGCTGCAAATAATTTAAGGGGTGAATCAGCGCACGAAACTAAAAACTTTTCCCAAGAAACATAGGTCGAAGTATGAGAAAAAATTTTTGGACCTCCCTCCGGATACAAACTGACTTGGTCGGTCGGTAATTTTATATGGGAGGTCCAATTTTTTTTTTCATATTTCGACTTGTGCTCCTTGGGCAAAGTTGTTCAGTTTCATGGACTAGTTTATCCCTTTGAATTTTTGCAGGTAATATTTGTACACCTCATACTCGCATTTACTACTTATTACGTCCAATACTGCGTATGTCTACGTAATATCATCTTTCGCAGAATCTACGGGTAGTGGTAGAATAAATGTGCGCTGAGGGAAATCTGTTATCATCGGTCGGTATGGGGCGGGAAACTACTCTACACGCAAACCTCTAGAATAAAAGATTAGTTATTATTTGAGTAAAAAACTTTATATCATACAAATAGTAATGTAGTTATAGAGAGTAGTTCAGTTGGTAGTTGTAGTTGACCACCTGTCACTATAGTGATACTGATGTTTTCTGAAACAACCTTCGAAAACAATCCTCGAAAATGTCAGACGTGGCGATAGCGACCGTATTCTTACGGCAACCGTTAACGCTCTTCCTACCCCGCAAGGGATAAAGGCGTGATATATGTATATGTGTATGTAGTTACGTAGTTCGCATATATTTATTCCTGATTTACGAATATAAGAGAGTGTACATGAAATATGACGTCTGAAGAATCTGAAACAGAAGCGGTCAAAAGTATGTAAGGTAACTTTGATACAGTAATAAGTAATAAGTGCAAAGAACTAAAACTAAAACTAATCCCCAGGAAAACATGGCAACAGATGGCGTTTCACAAGCCACACGCTTGCAACACAAAAAGTGTACGAAACTGTACAAAACCAACTGTAGTTTATCAAAACGCCGCCCAAGTTACTGGCACAGGTTTAAATCTGAACTAAGACTTTAAAAAGTAGTTCTTTTTGGCAAAGAAAGGATTGAAACAGATTATTATTTACTTCATTTTCTTTCAACTAACAAAAAAATAAGTTACCTTTGGCGGATCGCACACTTGACGCACGACGAACCGCTAAAATATCGCAGCGGTCTGTTAGTCCATACTAGAAACGTCACCCACTCCCCATACTAAAACTGCACTCGACGGACGACGCTGCGATAGCGCTAAGTCAACAGCGGTTGAACAGTTTTAGTATGGGATTGTCATTTTTAGTATTTTTACTTTGGATCTGACATCGTCGTCGTCGTCGTCGTCTCAGCCGATAGACGTCCACTGCAGGACATAGGCCTCCCCCAAGGATCTCCACGATGATCGGTCCAGCGCCACCCGCATCCAGCGGCTTCCCGCGACCTTCACCAGATCGTCGGTCCACCTTGTGGGAGGCCTACCTACGCTGCGTCTACCGGTCCGTGGCCGCCACTCGAGAACTTTCCGGCCCCAGCGGCCATCGGTCCTACGAGCAATATGCCCCGCCCACTGCCACTTAAGTTGCGCAATCCTTCGAGCTATGTCGGTGGCTTTGGTTCTTCTCCGGATTTCCTCATTTCTGATTCGATCGCGGAGAGAAACTCCGAGCATAGCCCTTTCCATTGCCCTTTGAGTGACCTTGAGCCTTCTTATGAGGCCCATTGTTAGCGGATCTGACATAACGCTGAGATATTTTAGCGGTCCGTCGTGCGTTAAGTATCCACCTAACGCAGCACAAAAATAACGCACCAGTAACGCAGTGGTCTTTGTAATCCATCCTAGAAACGTCAATACTAAGGTTGACGCAGAAGCAGCTGCGTCATCAGCGGTTTTGCGTTGGACGTGCGTCATCAGTGGTTTTAATGTGGAGATTGACGTTCCTATGGAAGCGGGATAGTGCAAATATTACCTACTACATAAATAAATAATAATAAAATACATATACAATTTTACATATCAATACACAAATAATTCTGTATACAAAATATAATATACTCGTACTAATAAATACATTAATATAAACTAATACATATCTAAGCTATGGATGACAGGATAATATGCATTACGAAGAAAGAAAGGATAACAGTTAATTGAGTATAGATATAATAGATAATACATTGTAGAGAAATAAAAAATACAACAAATAAGAGAAAATTATTCAACTTCAGATAAGTAGTGGTTTTTAACCCTTAACTATTAATTAACTAGCCAAGTTTCCAGTCAATTATTCCACTTAGCAGAGACAACAAGCACAAGACATTGGGTTTTATCGCCTTGTCCCCCGCATGAAACATCCCGTATTAACTCGTGCACATAACTAAAGTCCTTTCGGCGGATAATCAGGCTACGGGCTAATTTTGCCCAGGCGAAAATGGGCAAATGGGCGAAAAACAGTTTTATCTGGCCCATAAGGGCACTAAGGAAGTAATTCCGAAAAACAAAGGGGCCAATAACGAGCACGGTAGACGGGAAGATATTTTGGTGGTACGAAAAGTTGAAAGGGTGTAACTTAGTTTTCCCATGTTTTCGCCAATCGTTTACATGAGAAGTTTACTTGGAGTTTTCCGCCCAAACTTTGATTACATCTTTTCGGATCGTCTTAATAAACGTTTCTCTAAATTAGTCACCTAAGTGGAGAAATAATGATGGTATAAAGTATAAATCACCTAAGTAGAAGTATTTCTTTTCTTCTCTTTTTTTATTTGAGAAACATTCTATAAAAAATTGTTTAAAATAAATAGTGGTAGAAAAAGCGTTACCCCTACGGTTGTTGCCATTAATTTATGAACTCACAATAAAAGCTCCGGGTTTGATTCTCGGTGGGTCACTTACAAAGTCTGGTTAGGGCATTGCGGGCTGAACCACCCGATTGTCCGTAAGAAAGATGGTTCCGTGTTTCGGATGGCACGTTAAGCCGTAGGTCCTGGTTGCTGTCTATGATTACTCAGACGGTGGTCGTTAGACAACCATGTCAGAAGCATGCTACTTGAAGAAGGCGAAGGTCTCTAGGATTCACTGGGCCGTTGGACGACTTGGTGTCCCATACGAAAAGAAGAAGATTAAGTTTTTTATAAAGGAAATCCCCTAACCTCCGAAAGTAACAAAATGGACTTACGTCGAAACGCTTGTTAAGTGTAGATTTGCGATCGGCTCACCAGATACGATGGGATTGTGGAAGTTGGCACGGCGCGTGCTGACCGTTTCGAGGCTTCGGAGGGCACGCCCTATATTGAGCAAAGGGTTTTACGCGGCTAAATTCAAATCCGTTTTTTAGGGTCTGGCTTCTGTCTACAGGGACAATTCTGCCAGTGTCAAGGTGAGGAAATATACGATCTCACTTGATTTCCGCATACTGTAAAATGAAATGACATTTAAAATTCTCAACTTAAAAAGCGACATTTCCGTATAAACTACGCAGATACTTGCATTGGCATCCGTCTGTTACATTACACTTATTATGGCAGATACAATATATCTATCTTTTGACGTAAGTAGTGAGAACGACCTTAGGTGGTTGCTGGTCGTTTTCGGGGTTTTGGAGGAGATGCCCTATATTAGACTATTGGGTGACCATCTCACTTTTTGATAGCGGACTAAAGAAGGCTATAACACTTCACATTTGCATCTTGTACTTATGTAATCAAAACCTAGGCAACTCATTTTCTGACCAACTTACTAATTTCTTAAATAATTTAGATTATCTTATAAGCACAAATCCTAATGATAAATTCCTAATAGTGGGTGATTTCAATCTCAGCGGTATTAAATGGGTTGCTACGTCCAGTTACTTCTCCCCAGTGGGAAATAATACGTCCGACGAAAATCTATTAGTCGATGAATTAAATAGTCTCGGTCTGTTCCAATTCAATGGTATTTTAAATAGTCAGGGTAGAATACTTGATTTGGTGTTGTCCAATGATAGTCAAGTGGTAATTGGTTGTGAAAATGTGGACAACCCTCTTGTACCTATCGATGTGCTACACGGAGCGCTTTGTATAAAAACTCAATTTAACTCTATCGCACCACTTTCTTCTGCTCCTAGAACTAGATTTCTCTTTAATAAGGCGGACTACGATGCGATCAACCTTGAGCTCCAACGGATTGATTGGGTGGCTGAATTCCAATCGAGAACTCTAGAAGAATGTATAGATTACTTTTACTGTGTTTTCCATAACCTAAAAAATAAATATGTTCCATCTAAGACTTGTAATAATCGTCAGTTTCCGGTTTGGTACACGCCGTCATTGAAAAAGGTACTAAAGGAGCAATACAAGTATTACCGTAAGTATAAAATATATAACAATGGTGGAGTAGGCATTACTATGAAATTATTGCGTGACAGAGCCAAGAGCTTAGAAAGTAAGTGTTATGCTAACTATATTGCTGCAGTTGAGGATTCAATTGTTAAAAACCCTAAACATTTTTGGAGTTTTAGTAATTCTAAGTCTAAGTCATCGGTGATGCCTAGTAGTCTGACTTATAATAATCAAATTGTTAATACAGGTGATGCCATATGTAGTGCATTCTCTGATTACTTTCAATCGAACTTTTTAGCTCCAAGTTGCAACCAAGTACCCTCGGTCTCGCTTCCCTCAGCCACAACAACAACAATTACTCCCACAGTGTCCGATGTCTCCGGGATAAGTATCAATGATAGCCAGATAGTTAAACTTCTCCAAGGGTTAGACCCAAGTAAGTCAGCTGGCCCAGATCATTTACCGGCTATATTCCTTATTAACTGTGCGAAAGCAGTTGCGACTCCCGTATCCCTGTTATTCCGCAGATCTCTGTCTGAGTGTAGGGTGCCTAATATATGGAAGTCTGCGTTCATAACGCCCGTTCATAAGAAAGGCAGTAGGACAGAAGTCACTAATTACCGGCCTATTTCGAAGCTTTGTATACTCTCAAAGGTTTTTGAAAAAATAATACGTACGCAAGTATACTCCGGCATCAGGCACTCGTTACATGATTTCCAACACGGTTTTCTTCCAGGGCGTTCAACTGTAACTAATCTTCTTCTATTTAATGACTATCTTACAGATCTCATGGACAAAGGCTATCAAGTTGACACCATATACACAGACTACAGTAAGGCATTCGACAGAATTAATCATAATCGCCTGTTAGTTAAATTAGAGCTTGTTGGCATAAGCGGAGATCTGCTTAGGTGGTTTGCCTCGTATATAGAAAATCGCACGCAGGCTGTGGTAATCAATAATTACATCTCTAGTTGGGTTCGGGTACCAAGCGGCGTTCCGCAAGGATCCTTGCTGGGGCCCCTGCTTTTTGTCATTTTTGTCAATGATATCAATCACTGCTTACATAACTCTAAAGTATTATGTTTTGCTGACGACATGAAGATATTTACAGCTGTATCGACACTTACTGATGCATACTGTCTACAAGAAGATATCACTAGGCTAGCAGACTATTGCGCTGATAATCATCTAGATCTTAATCCATTAAAATGCTCAGTAGTGACATACAGTCGCAAACGTAATGTTATTTATTATAATTATCAAATCAACGGGCATACCCTACCTAGAGAAAATTTGGTTCGTGATTTAGGTGTTATTCACGACTCTAAACTACTATTTGACAAACATATTGAAAATATAATAGCTAGATCGCATAGGGCTTTGGGTTTTGTGATGCGTACTGCTAGGGACTTCAAGCAGCTTAAAACATTAAAAGTGTTATATTGTTCCTATGTAAGGAGCTCCTTGGAGTACGCTTCCCAGGTTTGGAACCCTAGGTATGACATTTACATCACACGTATAGAACGGATCCAAAGAAAATTTGTTAAACATATGTGTTTTCGCATAAAATTTCAATACCATACCAATGAGTATCACAACCTGTGTAGGAAATTCCATCTGTTACCTCTGGAGACGCGTCGTAATGTTGCTGATACAGTTTTTCTCCTAAAAATAACTAACAATTCAGTTGATTGTCCAGATCTTTTGAGTAAGTTGAACATTAAAGTGCCTCGGTCATATCGTCATAAAATACCATTGGCCTTATCATCCGCGTCTACTAATTATAGGCAAAACAGTTTCTTGTACCGAGCGAGCAGCAAATTTAATGAATTCAGAGAGAGATCCGCCAGAGGGCGCAACAAAGTAAACACTGGCTCCATAATAATTTTGGTTTAAAAATATTTAGTTCAAATATTAAGCCTTTTTCGCAATAAAAAAGTATTTGACATGTGTTAATTACGAAGTGAAATTGTTGGTGGTGCCTTTGGTGGCGTGAAAGTTGCGTTTTTACGCGTGTAACTTGGGAGTGTTACACCGTCATCAGTTCCTCGGTTGGATATCCTGAATAATCAATAAAAGGATCAAAATGTTTGCGTCGCCGTCATATCTGCGAAGTTCATGTGTGTTTTAAAGTGCTGTTACGCAATTAATCAAGAATTTTATGGTGCAAAACATAGTTTGTGTTTTCTGCAGGAAGGTAGAAAACATATTCGACTTGCGCTTACTCACAAATCAGAAATCACACAGAACAAAGTGACTGGCAATGCGGGGCGTTGCAACTGTTAGTCTATTTCAACTGATTACGTATGGGCTTGGTGGCACAGCGGTCTAACGCCCTAGTATCCCTTGAAGAATACTGAGGAGCAGTGGGATCGAATCTAGATACATACATCTTGACTTCACTGTTTTTTTTTTATTATTATTTTCTATAGCTATTTTAATTATAATGGAATAAATTCTTTTTTAATTATATAGAGAATTTGTTAATCTTTCATTAGTTTGCAATTATCTAACATGATTTTTTAGAATTTCGTAAGACAATATATTTGTTGTTGTTGCTAACCATTTTACTTCTGTATTTCAAAACCCTGATTTTAACTTTTGACATTTATTTTTGAATCTAGATTATGTATGTATTTTTGACATTGTTTAGTGAGGTACCTTTTACATACCTAACTATTGATGAATTGTTGGTATTTAGATTTTATTATTTTTATCACTCTGGCAGCTGCTATGATAATAATAATCTTATTTTAAAATATAATTTAATTTGTGAATTCGGAATCTTCCTTTTTATGTGGCTAAACTGAGTTTAGTTAAACACAGATAAGGTATTTATTTTCATTTTATTGTTATTATTAAAATTGATTTTTTTTTTTTTGTTCGACTTTGCCACTTTAGAACATTATCTAAAGTAGTTTATAGTTAGTTACATTTTCACTAATTGTTAATCATACATAGCAGGAGTTTTTTTTTTTTTTTGCCATGAGTGACCCCTCTCCCCGAACCTCAGCATGCCCGTATTGCCCGACGCAGCCCTCCCGGCTGTTTTCTCCGCACGGACTTTTAGTACACATCGGTCGCATGCACAAAGACGTGCAGCGTACTAGCCTAAGTAGGTCAGGTGCTTCACAGCCCTCTTCGGTCGGCTTGGTGGCATCACCGTCTGGTCCAGGTGCAACAGTCACAAATCAGCCTGCGTTTGAGAATCTTGCTGCCCTTCGATCACAAATCCGTGTTTTGAAACACGTTCCCAAGGGTGCTAGGTGTCTGGCTGCCGGAAAACTTTGCGATCTTATTTCTGACTGCATCAAGACCAACAGCTTGGAAAACTGGTACGCTTTGCTTACTTTTGCTTATTCAGCACTAAAGATACCAAACCCAGGCTCGGGTCGTTCAGCTTCGTTAACGACACTCGTTAAAAACAATGTGGTTTCACCAAGCCCAATTTTGTTGGACGATACCAGTTCTTCCAGACCTTCCCCTTCCATAGTAAAATCTATCGAGGCTAAGGTCCACGGTGGGGATCTACGGGGTGCCGCTCGTCTGTTGCTTTCGGATGATTCTTTTGCGTGCGCCAGCACTGATACTTTAAGCTCCCTACAGTCGACGCACCCTTCCCCCTCCCGCCCCCTTTCCTTTCCTCCAGCGCCGGAAAGTCCATCAAACGTCGCAGTGGTAAAGTTGGAGGATGTTTCTCTAGCTCTTGGGTCTTTCTTTAATAGCTCTGCTGCTGGGCTGGACGGTATCCGTCCTTCACATTTAAAAGAGCTTACGGATTCCTCAGCGGGCGATAACGGACCTCGGCTATTGGAACATCTCACCAAACTTTGTAATTTCCTGCTGAGTGGACAGGTGAACCCTGCTGTATGTCCGTTCTTGTATGGAGCTACTCTCTGTGCGCTGGAGAAAAAGGATGGGGGCATAAGGCCAATTGCTATTGGTAGTGTTTTTCGACGCCTCGCAGCGAAAGTGGCATGTCGCACGGTTAGGGTGGAGATGGCATCTTACCTCAGCCCACATCAGTTGGGCTTTGGCACGGAGCTTGGCTGTGAGGCTGCCATCCATGCTGTCCGTGCGTTTGCTGTTGATCCAAAAAATGCCGAATGTGTGATCCTCAAATTTGATATTAAGAATGCGTTTAATTCTTTGGAACGAGACGTGTTGTTGAAAGAAGTCTCCGATAAGATACCTTCCCTATATCCGTTTCTTCATCAACTCTACTGTTCTCCATCTAATCTCTTCTATAACCAGAGTACTATTCTTTCCCAAGTTGGTGTCCAGCAGGGAGATCCGCTGGGTCCTCTTGTTTTCAGCCTCGGCATCCAGAAGGTGATCGAAGAGTTGCAGTCTCCTCTCAACGTCTGGTACCTGGACGATGGCACAATCGGTGGTACGCCGGATGTCTTAGAGAGAGACTTGAGGATTCTCATGCCACGACTAAAGGAGCTGGGGCTGGAAGTAAACACGGCGAAGTGCGAGTTTTTTGCCTGTGGTCCAGGGTCTGATCAGATCTTTTCTCATTTTGAGAGTCTTGTTCCCGGGCTAAAGGAGTTGGACACCAACAGCTTTCATCTTCTAGGTTCTCCTATCTTTCCCTCTTCTATCCCTGAGGCTATCTTATCAAGACAGAGACTTCTTCTTAATGCCCAGGAGCGTCTACAAAATTTATCAGCACATGTGGCTTTGACTTTGTTGCGGGTGTGCTTTGCAGTACCGAAATTAATGTACCTCTTACGAACTACCCCAACCTGGCTTTACCCTGATTGCCTATCAGCTTTTGATGGTGTGCTGAAAGAGTGCATTGAGACCACACTGAATGTCTCACTGAGTGATGCTCAGTGGGACCAAGCTTCCCTACCTATTAGGTTTGGAGGCCTGGGCGTGCGCAGAGCCGGGGATGTGAGTCTTCCGGCCTTCTTGGCGTCGGTTCATGGGGTTGCAAACCTTGTCACTACTATTCTCCCCGACGGTGACAGGTCGAGCATACCTCATGGATCCGTGGCTGTGGAGGCATGGCTGGCTCTTTTTCCAGGTAATGCATTACCCGCGCGACCCTATTGTCAGCGCTTGTGGGATGAGGTTGGTTGCAAGGTCACATCCTCTCGCCTGTTGGGTGAGGCTGTGGGCTCGGATATTGCTAGACTGCGGGCGGTATCGCGGTCAGAATCCGGAGCGTGGCTAAATGCTCTTCCATCACCTAACCTGGGCACGCACTTAGACAACGACTCACTGCGAGTTGCGGTGGCTCTCCGCCTGGGTTGCAATGTTTGCGAACCCCACCGCTGCATCTGTGGCACCATGGTGGAGGCCAATGGCCATCATGCTTTGAGTTGTTGTCGTTGCGCAGGTAGGTTTCCGAGACACCACGCTCTCAACGATATCGTCCGTAGGGCACTCGTGTCGGCAAATGTCCCTTGCGTGCTGGAACCCCCTGGGTTGAGCCGCACGGATGGCAAGAGGCCGGACGGTCTGACGCTCGTCCCATGGCATAAGGGCAGATGCTTGCTATGGGACGCAACCTGCGTCAGTACCTTTGCCGCTTGTCACCTTGGCCAGACAACCCAGGCAGCAGGGGCGGCCGCCGAATCTGCAGCCACAAAGAAGACGGCAAAGTACGCAGCTCTTGCTCAACAGTATGAGTTTGTCCCACTGGCGGTGGAAACGGCGGGGAGTTGGTGTGCTGAGGCTAAAGCCTTTATTAGGCAGATTGGGCGTCGGTTAAAGGAGAGAGGCCATGACCCCCGCTCTGGTTCGTTCCTGGTCCAAAGGTTGTCCATTGCCATACAGCGTGGTAATGCTAGTAGTGTAATGGGTACCTTTGGACCGGGGGCGACCTGGGGTGGCCTCTTTAATTAATTTAGACTTTTGTTTATTTTTGTAAACATGCTTATTGTTATTTGACTGAATAAATATTCTGTTTAGAAAAAAGTTCATTAAATTTGCTGCTCGCTCGGTACAAGAAACTGTTTTGCCTATAATTAGTAGACGCGGATGATAAGGCCAATGGTATTTTATGACGATATGACCGAGGCACTTTAATGTTCAACTTACTCAAAAGATCTGGACAATCAACTGAATTGTTAGTTATTTTTAGGAGAAAAACTGTATCAGCAACATTACGACGCGTCTCCAGAGGTAACAGATGGAATTTCCTACACAGGTTGTGATACTCATTGGTATGGTATTGAAATTTTATGCGAAAACACATATGTTTAACAAATTTTCTTTGGATCCGTTCTATACGTGTGATGTAAATGTCATACCTAGGGTTCCAAACCTGGGAAGCGTACTCCAAGGAGCTCCTTACATAGGAACAATATAACACTTTTAATGTTTTAAGCTGCTTGAAGTCCCTAGCAGTACGCATCACAAAACCCAAAGCCCTATGCGATCTAGCTATTATATTTTCAATATGTTTGTCAAATAGTAGTTTAGAGTCGTGAATAACACCTAAATCACGAACCAAATTTTCTCTAGGTAGGGTATGCCCGTTGATTTGATAATTATAATAAATAACATTACGTTTGCGACTGTATGTCACTACTGAGCATTTTAATGGATTAAGATCTAGATGATTATCAGCGCAATAGTCTGCTAGCCTAGTGATATCTTCTTGTAGACAGTATGCATCAGTAAGTGTCGATACAGCTGTAAATATCTTCATGTCGTCAGCAAAACATAATACTTTAGAGTTATGTAAGCAGTGATTGATATCATTGACAAAAATGACAAAAAGCAGGGGCCCCAGCAAGGATCCTTGCGGAACGCCGCTTGGTACCCGAACCCAACTAGAGATGTAATTATTGATTACCACAGCCTGCGTGCGATTTTCTATATACGAGGCAAACCACCTAAGCAGATCTCCGCTTATGCCAACAAGCTCTAATTTAACTAACAGGCGATTATGATTAATTCTGTCGAATGCCTTACTGTAGTCTGTGTATATGGTGTCAACTTGATAGCCTTTGTCCATGAGATCTGTAAGATAGTCATTAAATAGAAGAAGATTAGTTACAGTTGAACGCCCTGGAAGAAAACCGTGTTGGAAATCATGTAACGAGTGCCTGATGCCGGAGTATACTTGCGTACGTATTATTTTTTCAAAAACCTTTGAGAGTATACAAAGCTTCGAAATAGGCCGGTAATTAGTGACTTCTGTCCTACTGCCTTTCTTATGAACGGGCGTTATGAACGCAGACTTCCATATATTAGGCACCCTACACTCAGACAGAGATCTGCGGAATAACAGGGATACGGGAGTCGCAACTGCTTTCGCACAGTTAATAAGGAATATAGCCGGTAAATGATCTGGGCCAGCTGACTTACTTGGGTCTAACCCTTGGAGAAGTTTAACTATCTGGCTATCATTGATACTTATCCCGGAGACATCGGACACTGTGGGAGTAATTGTTGTTGTTGTGGCTGAGGGAAGCGAGACCGAGGGTACTTGGTTGCAACTTGGAGCTAAAAAGTTCGATTGAAAGTAATCAGAGAATGCACTACATATGGCATCACCTGTATTAACAATTTGATTATTATAAGTCAGACTACTAGGCATCACCGATGACTTAGACTTAGAATTACTAAAACTCCAAAAATGTTTAGGGTTTTTAACAATTGAATCCTCAACTGCAGCAATATAGTTAGCATAACACTTACTTTCTAAGCTCTTGGCTCTGTCACGCAATAATTTCATAGTAATGCCTACTCCACCATTGTTATATATTTTATACTTACGGTAATACTTGTATTGCTCCTTTAGTACCTTTTTCAATGACGGCGTGTACCAAACCGGAAACTGACGATTATTACAAGTCTTAGATGGAACATATTTATTTTTTAGGTTATGGAAAACACAGTAAAAGTAATCTATACATTCTTCTAGAGTTCTCGATTGGAATTCAGCCACCCAATCAATCCGTTGGAGCTCAAGGTTGATCGCATCGTAGTCCGCCTTATTAAAGAGAAATCTAGTTCTAGGAGCAGAAGAAAGTGGTGCGATAGAGTTAAATTGAGTTTTTATACAAAGCGCTCCGTGTAGCACATCGATAGGTACAAGAGGGTTGTCCACATTTTCACAACCAATTACCACTTGACTATCATTGGACAACACCAAATCAAGTATTCTACCCTGACTATTTAAAATACCATTGAATTGGAACAGACCGAGACTATTTAATTCATCGACTAATAGATTTTCGTCGGACGTATTATTTCCCACTGGGGAGAAGTAACTGGACGTAGCAACCCATTTAATACCGCTGAGATTGAAATCACCCACTATTAGGAATTTATCATTAGGATTTGTGCTTATAAGATAATCTAAATTATTTAAGAAATTAGTAAGTTGGTCAGAAAATGAGTTGCCTAGGTTTTGATTACATAAGTACAAGATGCAAATGTGAAGTGTTATAGCCTTCTTTAGTCCGCTATCAAAAAGTGAGATGGTCACCCAATAGTCTAATATAGGGCATCTCCTCCAAAACCCCGAAAACGACCAGCAACCACCTAAGGTCGTTCTCACTACTTACGTCAAAAGATAGATATATTGTATCTGCCATAATAAGTGTAATGTAACAGACGGATGCCAATGCAAGTATCTGCGTAGTTTATACGGAAATGTCGCTTTTTAAGTTGAGAATTTTAAATGTCATTTCATTTTACAGTATGCGGAAATCAAGTGAGATCGTATATTTCCTCACCTTGACACTGGCAGAATTGTCCCTGTAGACAGAAGCCAGACCCTAAAAAACGGATTTGAATTTAGCCGCGTAAAACCCTTTGCTCAATATAGGGCGTGCCCTCCGAAGCCTCGAAACGGTCAGCACGCGCCGTGCCAACTTCCACAATCCCATCGTATCTGGTGAGCCGATCGCAAATCTACACTTAACAAGCGTTTCGACGTAAGTCCATTTTGTTACTTTCGGAGGTTAGGGGATTTCCTTTATAAAAAACTTAATCTTCTTCTTTTCGTATGGGACACCAAGTCGTCCAACGGCCCAGTGAATCCTAGAGACCTTCGCCTTCTTCAAGTAGCATGCTTCTGACATGGTTGTCTAACGACCACCGTCTGAGTAATCATAGACAGCAACCAGGACCTACGGCTTAACGTGCCATCCGAAACACGGAACCATCTTTCTTACGGACAATCGGGTGGTTCAGCCCGCAATGCCCTAACCAGACTTTGTAAGTGACCCACCGAGAATCAAACCCGGAGCTTTTATTGTGAGTTCATAAATTAATGGCAACAACCGTAGGGGTAACGCTTTTTCTACCACTATTTATTTTAAACAATTTTTTATAGAATGTTTCTCAAATAAAAAAAGAGAAGAAAAGAAATACTTCTACTTAGGTGATTTATACTTTATACCATCATTATTTCTCCACTTAGGTGACTAATTTAGAGAAACGTTTATTAAGACGATCCGAAAAGATGTAATCAAAGTTTGGGCGGAAAACTCCAAGTAAACTTCTCATGTAAACGATTGGCGAAAACATGGGAAAACTAAGTTACACCCTTTCAACTTTTCGTACCACCAAAATATCTTCCCGTCTACCGTGCTCGTTATTGGCCCCTTTGTTTTTCGGAATTACTTCCTTAGTGCCCTTATGGGCCAGATAAAACTGTTTTTCGCCCATTTGCCCATTTTCGCCTGGGCAAAATTAGCCCGTAGCCTGATTATCCGCCGAAAGGACTTTAGTTATGTGCACGAGTTAATACGGGATGTTTCATGCGGGGGACAAGGCGATAAAACCCAATGTCTTGTGCTTGTTGTCTCTGCTAAGTGGAATAATTGACTGGAAACTTGGCTAGTTAATTAATAGTTAAGGGTTAAAAACCACTACTTATCTGAAGTTGAATAATTTTCTCTTATTTGTTGTATTTTTTATTTCTCTACAATGTATTATCTATTATATCTATACTCAATTAACTGTTATCCTTTCTTTCTTCGTAATGCATATTATCCTGTCATCCATAGCTTAGATATGTATTAGTTTATATTAATGTATTTATTAGTACGAGTATATTATATTTTGTATACAGAATTATTTGTGTATTGATATGTAAAATTGTATATGTATTTTATTATTATTTATTTATGTAGTAGGTAATATTTGCACTATCCCGCTTCCATAGTCGCACTCTTTCTTTCACCCTAAGGTTGCCTGGTAGAGAATGCTACCTAGCATTAAGGCCGCCTGTTGTTCTGTTTCCTTTGTTTGTGTTTTCTTCATGTTGTTAAATTTTGTGCAATAAAGAATTTTGTTATGTTATGTTATGTTATGTTAGTTTTATTAGCTTGGATAGTTGATCTTTACAAAATTATTTTTAGTGGTCCAGATAACTTATACATTGTATTACTAGCACATAGGCATTTATTCATACCGCCGCTTCTAGGCATCTGTATAAACAACTTTTAGTTTATACCTATAAATATATATCAAGAGTGACCCGGTTAAACATAAAACTGAGTTTTAGTACCTACCTATAGGATCAAATGCAAAATCACGAAATCAGGTCTTCTATACATTTTGCTTGACTAGGTTTTAGGTATTTCAATGGAAGAAGTAGTTGATTTTTTATTTGGTCTTCGGTTAACTTTTAAGCTTGAGTTGAATTACTAATTATGGCTACTTCAAACTTATCTTTACTTATCTTACTTAATAAGAGTTTTTTAATAACTACATTGACTTCTACTAGTACAAGTGTATATATATTAAGGTCTATTATAAATAATATATATTATAGATCCTGGTAACTTCAACCTTTAAGTACCTAGTATTTTGTTGTGACTGTGACAGAAAAATAATTATTATGGATTTTAAATTACATTAAAAATCCATTTAGGATTTATCAAATAAGTATGACAGATTTTGAGAGATTTATGATTTTGTGAGGCTAATTTGAAATCTTTCGTTACTCTCAATTTTGTATAAAATAAAAGTTTTGATTCACCATTTTATTTTTTATGGTTCAATAGTCATCTCGTTTACATTTCCTGACGCAAATTGACAGCTCAACATTCTTGCGCTAACATTGCCCCAACTCGCTGACTCATCAGAACGCAGCCCTAACATCCGGCATAAAATCGACAAATTACCATACAAAATTCCGAGTGAAATTGGAGAGCGATCTGGCATCGTCACGCATCCGTCGCGTCGTCGGGTCTCGGCGCAACGCAGAGTTGCCAGCCCAGTTATGATGCGCAATTGCGACTTAGATTTTCTCTATACTTGTACATACACATATATGTCACGCCTTTTTCCCTTGCGGGGTAGGCAGAGTGTTAACGGTCATAAGAATACGGTCGCTATCACCACGTCTGACATTTTCGAGGACTGTTTTCGAAGGTTGTTTTTAGAAAACATGTGTATCACTGCAGTGACAGGTTGTCAGCCTGTCGCCTAAAATTGTAACACACATGAATCCCTCGAGTCCCTTAGTTGCCTTTTACAACACCCACGGGAAGAAATGGGGTGATGCTATTCTAAGCTGGCATCACACAGGTATTTTCTACACTTGTAGACAAAATTATTCACTTGTTTTGATAAAATCCATACGACTTGTCACTTGTTAAGTCTTCTTGCCCGCGAGATGAGTATCTATACCGTGCGCATCATAAAGGGGCATTTGTAGCTGAAAACTGAAAAATCTTTTGAAACATCAGTCTTTCTATGGCTGTATCTTGTTTTGTTGTTTATTGTTACATTGAATGTTTTAACAAATATTAAAGTGTTGTATATTGGAAGCAGTAGAATTTCAGAGCTGTTGACCACCTCTTTTATATGTTTATGTTAGTCACAAGTTCATAAAAAAATCATATTATTTTACGTATATTATAATGATATTTTCAATAATATATTGATATGGCTTAGTCAAAAATAATGATTTGCCTAAAGTTCCATAAGAGAATCACGACTACAAAGATTGTAAATATTGGCGCATTTTTGGAAACCTAAAATTATTTCAATATCAGCGGCGCGGCCCCACATTACAATTCCATATGACATAATGATTTTAAATAACAAATCATCTAATACAAATATTATCAGATGGCAACACAGGCAAAACGGGTTTTATTTCGCGGAAAATTGGCAAGTCATAATAATACGCTGAGTCATAAATAAGGATCGGCACTGGGCCTCTCCAGGATTTCTTTTTACGGTACATTTCACTCTTACTTGAGACGGCTGACGGCTTTAGCGACACTGCTATGGAATTCCTTGTAATAGCGAAGGATCAGATTAGATATTTTAATTTGGAATTTGCGAAGATTGAAAAGGTTTTTCTGCAGGCTTTCTGAATAGTTTAACCAAGATTTTTTGGGCATCTGTCTGATGATCAGATTATACGTAGTTTTGAAAATAAAAATAAATATGAAAAGTAAAATTATCTTTTTAACATTGATAGGTAGGTACAGATTGAAATAATAATAAGATAATTAATAATTGTCTAGAGTTTTGTCTTACCATATTTTCCCGAAGGAACAGCTTGTTGTTGATTAAATTGAGTTTAATGACTTGAGTTTATTAAATTATTTCTAAAAAGGCACTTTTGTAATAAAGACAAAGGTGTATTTTGCTTAATTTTAGGTGGATCGCACACTTAACGCACGATAGACCGCTAAAATATCGCAGTACTCTGTCAGATTCATACTAGAAACGTCACTCCTCATACTAAAACCGCACTTGACGGATGACACTGCGGTAGCGCTGTCATGACAGCGGTTGAGCGGTTTTAGTATGGGGATAGACATATCTAGTATAGATCTGACAGACCGCTGCGATATTTTTGCGCTTCTTCGCGCGTCAAATGTGTGATCCGCCTATATCACGCTGCTCGTAGTTTTCATGAAATGCAATCGTTAAACCCCGAATACCGCTTTGTACATACATCACTCAAACAACTAGATTAGTTTTTTGTATTGCGTATTTTATGTAGGTAGGTAAAATGGTAAAATGCATATTGTAGGAGGTATGTCAATATAAAACAGGTTATCGAATCCTATGATATTTAATAATAAATAAAATACTGGAAAGGCAAAAATACATTTGGATCATTGAAACAGGATTATGGTTATTCCACAAAGCCATTAACCTAATAGGTAAATATTCGTTCCTATGATGTATACAGAATTGTAATTTATTAAAATTGAACCAACTTTATAAAAACACATTTCAATAGAATGCATGTGAATATTAGTAACTGATTCACCAATGCCGTGTGATGTCGGCTTAGAATAGCATCACCCCACATCCTACTCGTGGGTGTCGAAGAGGCGACTAAGGGACTCGAGAGTATTGGTGTATTACAATTTTTAGGCGACAGGCTGACAACCTGTCACTGTAGTGATACACATGTTTTCTGAAACAACCTTGGAAAACAATCCTCAAAAGTGTCAGACGTGGCGATAGCGACCGTATTCTTACGGCTGTTAACGCTCTGCCTACCCCGCAAGGGATAAAGGCGTGATATATGTATGTATGTATGATTCACCAATTAAACAGAATCATTTTTTTTTTTTATAATGTAATAGGCCCGCCCGCATTTGTCTGCCATCTCACCTGGTGGTAAGTGGAGATGCAGACGAAGATGGTACATGCTTGCCTAGATAATGCCTATTCACTCTTGCCTTAAAAAGGCCCAAGTTATATTGTTCCGAAAATTCAATAAGAAGATACAAGTAGTATTCGAATCAGGCGACGACATTGGGTCTTTAATCTGTTCGTTTTCTCCTAGTAAGTGGATCTAGCTGCGAATCAAAACTTTACATACGCTAATCATCATCAACAAAATGGAAGAGTTATACTCTTTTCGATTTAAAATCACAAATTTTCCTGCTAGTGACTGGACTTCCTAACACAACTTTTTCTTTACTCATGCTAGGTGAATCAAATTGACAACCTCCTTTCGAGAGCGGATAATAAAAATAAACCGGTAAGGTTATTGATTCCATCAGCGTAATTCCAATACGGGAACGTAAAATTTACGCCGCGTTTCAGAGCGAAACGTAAAATTTGACGTTTTATTCCTACACGCGGGACAGGTGACCGTAACGTGTATATCAGTGTTTCCCAAAGTGTATGGTAGAAGCCTTGTGGTGCTGGCTTAGAATAGCATTACTCCATTGCTTCCCGTGGGTGTTTAAGAGATCTCTTCTCTCTTTTCGTGTGGGACACCAAGTCGTCCGACGACCCGATGAACCCTGGTGTCAGAATTTTTCAACCGCCTCCTACAACTACCAAGCTTTTGACATGGCTGTGTAACGACCGCCGTCTAAGTGATCAAAGACAGCAACCGGGACCTACGGCTTAATGTACCATCCAAAACACGGAACCATCTTACTTACGGACAATCGAATGGTTCAGCCCGCAATGTCCTAACCAGACTGGGAACAAATTCACAAACTGATAAGTGATATCAACTTTGTGAGTGACCCACCGAAAATCGAACCAGGAATCTTCTGCGTCAAAGGCAGTCGCACTCCCACTGCGCCACATCGGTTTAAGAGGTGAATCCATGAAACAGGCAGCATTGTTCCCTGTGAATATCTGTAGTATCTTGCACAGCGCCTGTCAAACGTGGTAAGTATGACAATACCCCTTCAATTTGGGGAGGCACATGTCCAGCAGTGGACTGTTGTGGACGTGGTGGCTGTCGAAGTAATGGTAGAGCCGTATTTTAATATGGTTTTTTTTTTACTTGTTTTAGTACGCGCGGTGATGACAACACGTATCAATTATAACCTATCTGCAATACTTTGTTTACATTTTTATTGGTAATCAACAAAACTATTCACAACTCTTTTCACTGATAAACCAGATTGTAGCGCGTTACATACATACATGCATATATCACGCTTTTATATCTTTTGTTAACGGCCGTAAGAATACGGTCGCTATCGCCACGTCTGACATTTTTAGGATTGTTTTCCAAGGTTGTTTCAGAAAACATGTGTATCACTATAGTGACAGGTTGTCAGCCTGTCGCCTAAAAATTGTAATACACCAATACTCTCGAGCCCCATAGTCGCCTCTTACGCCACCCGCGGGAAGGATGTGGGGGTGCTATTCTAAGCCGGCATCACACGGCGCGTTACATATAATTTTGAAAACCGCTGTGTTACTGCATGTTTTACTGCCGACATATCTGTATATGATAAACATTTTATGAGTATCTCGTGATGTGTTACGCGAAGGAAATTTTCTTTGTGGATGTTCTCCGTTTTAATGATTATTGTATGAGAGGTGAATATCAAATGAGTTGTAAACTTGGTATGAAAGTTGTAGGTTGCGAAAGTAACGGCTTGTACTTCAGTTATTCTTTCTTATTCGAGTGGGACATCGAGTCGTTTAACGACTCGTTGAACCCTGGTGTCAGAGTTTTTCAACCGCCTACTACTAATAGAAGACCTCTGACGTGGTTGAGTAACGATCGCCATCTAAGTTATCATAGACAGCAACCGGGACCTATGGCTTAAAGCGCCCCTCCGAAACACGGAACCATCTTTCTTACGGCAATCAGGTGGTTCACCCTACAATGTCCTAACCAGACTGGGAACAAATTCATAAAGTAATAAATATCAACCCTGTGAGTGACCCACCGAGAATCGAACACGAAAACTTGGCGTGGCAGGCAGTCGCATTACAACTGCGCCACATCGGTCGCCGCTAAAGTTATGTAGTCTTTCTATCTTTTCATGTGGGATGTCGGGTCGTCCAAAGACCGGATGAATGTAGTGATAAAGAAGATAAAAGCGTTTACAAAAAATATGATGTCACATTTAAATAAACTACTGTACCTACAGTGTGTTACCGGCATGCGTGTTCCTAGGCATCTATGTAAATAACCGTGGACATGTGATGAGGGCTAAAAATAATAAGGCGAATTGCACACTTAATGCATGACGGAGCGCTAAAATATTGCAGGGGTCTGTCAGATCAATACTAGAAATGTCAGTATGACGTTTCGAGTATGGATCTGACAGACCGCTGCGATATTTTAGCACGCACAGACGATGCGCCTTAAATACTAAAATACCATTTCTACCTTCACACGCACAGACGGAACCCTGATCAATGTAGAAACATAAAATTGCATTTTAGTTTTTGGCGAAAAAAAGGTTTAGCCCAATTCCAATGCACAATAACTCTAATTACACGTGAAAAACCACGCAGCGGAAAAAAAGCAGTTTTGTCCCGTCCACAATTGTTGTTGTTGTTGTTGTTGATGTCCTATGGCACCCCACTGGTGCAAAGGGCCCTGGAGAGCTTCTTCCACTCCTCCCTGTTCTGCGCCGTGATCTTGGCTTGGTCCCAGGAGGCTCCGACTGCTTGCAGCTCGCTCCGTGTGGTACGCCTCCAGGTTTCCACAGGTCTGCCAGGTCGACGCTTCCCGCTTGGCTGCCACTCGAAGGCGATTTTGGCTAGGTTGTCATCGCTTCGACGTAGAGTGTGTCCTATCCAACTCCATTTACGGTGAGCGATTTCCTCTGCAACTGGTGTCTGGTGGCAAATAGACCACAGTTCCTCGTTTCGGATAGTGTTCGGCCAGTAAATACGGAGGATGGACCGCAACGATTTATTTACGAAAACTTGGATTCTGTTCGACAAGTTTTTCGTTACCTTCCAAGACTCACATCCGTACAACAACACTGACTTAACGAGGGAGTCGAAGAGTGAGATTTTAATTCGCCGGGTGAGAATGTTGGATTTCCACACAGGTCTTAGCCGTGCAAACACTCCCTTGGCCTTCCTTATCCTGCTGTCCACGTCCTCATCCGAGCCACCGCGGTTGGTCCCGTCCACAATTGCACGGGACAATTTAGCGGTATTGTGAAAAATAGCGGGACAATAAACCGACAATCCTCATTAGGCAGAGTAATAAAGAAGACACTGCCGCGGGACAGAAGTAGCGCAGCGGCCCGGTTGCACCAACAACTGATTAAATTAATATAAATTTTTATTCAACTATTTTTTACTTTTGATTTACTCACTTAAGTTTAATTTCTTTTGGTGTTTTGTGGCTTTATGGTGTTTGTGTTTGTTATGAATGCTTTTTTCAATTAATTCTGTTCTAACAGTGAAAACCTATAATTGGCTTTTTGTTTCCATAATTATTGTGTATTATGTTATGATAGCTGTCGGTTTTCTTAAATAAATAAAATAAAGAAACAGTCAAAGACATTTACAAAAATTTACACATATTGTCAGCCTGGGGTATTAATAGAAAGTACTGCAATAAATAGATTGTACTGAAAAATATTATCACATCAGATAAAGAAACAATCTGTCAATAACGGTTGTTACCTAAAGGTGAGTGAAAAAGCAAGAACGTAATATAAAGTTTCAGTGGGAGAGAGAAAACATAATATTCGGCAGAAACTTACAAGCATTAGCACAATTTTCAGTCCGTGTAGGCCGGTGTAGTGCAAAATGAACATGACAGATAAGAGAATCACAACGCACTGACTGCACTGAAAAGTATAGTATTATAATTTGAAACTTTCAAATAGAACATACAAACGACCATCAAACGGCAATCCTTGTTAGTTAGAAAAGTTGCATGACAGAATACATAAATTCCTTAATGCAAGTGTGACGTAGAATATTATGCAATACAAAATATCCTTTTAGTGCAATCGACCCCGAGACAATACTGTAATGAGAAGTCGAGTTAACTTCGCAACATTGAAAACATTATTTGGACTGTTCTAGAGAAGGAATTTAAAAATGAAACGACATTTTCTACGTAGCTTCTGTTCTGCGAAAAGTACTCATTTTTATTATTTTTCGTACTTTTATCACTTTATTTGTGACGATAAGGTAACTAAGCTTAAAACATTTATCGCAAGTTCCTTGTATTACTTTCGTTGTAAAAGTTGAAGACATTGATGTAGTATCAGCAGCATATCTACATACATACATTCATACATATGTCACGCCTTTATCCCTTGCGGGGTAGGCAGAGCGATAACAGCCGCAAAAATACGGTCGCTATCGCCACTTCTGACAAATATTGAGGGCCGTTACAGATAATTTGTGTATTACTATAGTGACAGGTTGTCAGCCTGTTGCCTTTTACGACACCCGCGGGAAAGACATGGGGTGATGCTATTCTAAGCCGGCATCACACGGGGACAGTACATCTATCTAGCCATTTAAGGAATCAATTTTACAGTACTTAATTAGTTACAGTAATTAATTATAAGCGGTCTAAAACGTACCCTTAAATGGGTAAATATAAATTTTATGAGCTGTTCATAGTACTATAAGTTTGTTTTCCGTAATTGATATTTAAAAGCCAAAACATTTGCCCATAAACACGAAAATAGACATCTTTACAAGGCAAAAGTTTTACCAGGAAAAAAGGCCTGAAACAGCCATAATTTTGCATAAGTATTCGTTTCACTAACTTTTATATTAGACGGAACAACTCAGCCATAAAGTTATTCACCTTCATACTTTCCTTACATCGAAAATTCAACCGTAAAGGCGAAGATTAGAGTTGGTATTTGATAGCTGATGGTTCGCTCGTGTTAGTATTTTGACGTGTCAGAGGAAACGGCAAGCTAAACAAGAAAGCTTTTAAAGAATTTAGCTCAAACGATGCCGCAGGGATGCCGCCGTGAGCTGAACTCAACGCGGGGAAAATGGCCAGCCCTGGTTTTTCACTTACCCGAATGCCACCTAGGAGTGCTAATGACGAGATGGCCCACTGGGAAATGAAAAAAAGAGTTTTTGAACTGTGGTTTTTGTAGCATGCTAAGCAACGTGTTTGACTTCAGAAAGTAGTAAACAGTGAATATCTTGTATGTCCCTCTAGCGGCCCGTCCACTGGTAGAAACAGTTTTTACAGTGAAAATAAGATTTCGGCCTACGTCAATCTTATTAACCTGCCTCTTGAATCACTTTGTTCATTAAAAAATCGGTTTTCTGTAAAGGCGGATCGCACACTTGATGCATGACAGAGCGCTAAAACATGGCAGCGGTCTGTCAGATCCATATTGAAAATGTCAATCTCCATACAAAAACCGACGCAGCGCTATCGCAGTGGCATCCGTCGAGTGCGGTTTTAGTATGGGGAGTGGCGTTTCTAAAATTTCTAGTATGGATCTGACAGACCGCTGCGATATTTTTGCGCTCCGTCGTGCGTCAAGTGTGCGATCCGACAAAGTCGGTTCACTGACAATAGTAACCTGACAGTAGTACTTGACAACGTTACATCATAAGAAAATATTAATGAAATGCCTCTTTTGCTTGTTCCGTACTCTCGCTTACACTTCAAGCCTTAAATAGAACGCCTCAGAGTGAAGTAACGCGTCAGAGTGAGGTGTTTTAGCAGCCGGTTAAGACGTTGCCGCGTCAAAAAATGCATCTATCCGTCGCTTAGTTAAAAAGGAATTTCAGTTCACTTAAAGAAAAAGTATCACACAGAATTAGCCATAGTAAAATTTCGCAACATTGTCGAAACAAATAGTTTAAGTTTCCTCATTTTTTGTCGAATAGCCGTAAAATTCCGTGAAAGAATATTTTATTCCGCAATTTAGTGTCGCAAAACTTACAGTTTGACCTACTGCTAGCAACAAGTCCAAGTTTGTTAAAACTCTCAAAGTAAGGTGTGGATTTATTACTTTGAGAGAAAAATGGCAGCGTAATTTGGTACCAAAGAAGACGCCCATACCTTGGCCCCAAGTCTGCTATTTTTTTTCATTGTAACGCTATCGAAACTCAACTGTCATTCAATTGCCATTGTGATTTTTCTATACCTATCTATATTAACTGTTATCAGACTACGAAATGACCGAAATCATCCGACTGAGATCCAAACGACATCCATCTGAAACGATTTTCATTTAGCAGCAATGCGTCTTGCGTCAAAAAATAAATTAATGCAATAAATGTAATATCGCTAATTTTAATAAAGAATAACAACGTTAATTCTTGCACAAAACAGGGAACTAATAAAAAAAATCTACCATTATCTATTATAACCAACAATTTTACTGTAGTGTGAACCTTTTTTTACACCTCTTACCGAAGATAACGCAATTGTAACGAAATTTAATAAAAAAGAGTCTCAAATTCAGCACTTTTGTCTCTTTTGATGCCTGACTTTAACATTCAATAAAGCTCCTGAACTACTATGCTGCATAATCTAAAATCCCTGTGCATAAAAATGTTAACATACATTTGTAAATACACACAAATCACGCTTTTGTCCCTTTCGGGGTAGGCAGAGCGGTAACAATCGTAAAATTACGGTCGTTATCGCCACGTCTGGCAAGTATTGAGGGCCCTTTTCGATGATACATGTATCACTGTAGTGACAGTCTGTCGGCCTAAAATGGTAATACACATGACACCCTCGAGTCCCTTAGTTGCCTTTTACAACACTCGCGGGAAGAAATGGGGTGATGCTATTCTAAGCCGACATCAGACGGCAAAGCGGGCATCACATGTCAATAAAATGTTAAGCAATAATTAAACTTATAATTGTATAACTTTGGCTTTGATCGGTGAACTGCAAATGAAGCAAGATTGGTGATAACAGGACAAGAATCAAAACAAAAGTTAGCATGATTATTTTTAAAAAATACAAAATTTTCACCGAAAACTTTGCAGACATGATTAGAACATTAAAGCAAGGAACACCCTTGACGCACGGCGGAGCGCAAAAATATCGCAGCGGTCTGTCAGATCTGTGCCAGAAATGTCAATCCTCATATTAAAACCGCTCAACCACTGTTGACGCAGCGTTATCGCAGGTCATCCGTCGATTGCGGTTTTAGTATGGGGAGTGACGTTTTTAGTGTCAAGTGTGTGTTGGTATTATTAAAGCTTCTTGTATTTACCAATTGCAAATGTGATCTTTTTGACTTTCTATTAAGTACATAGAATAGAGATAAGTAAAAAACAAACAAAATAAACTTTTATTGTTCAAAGTTGTACACGGTTTAAAATTATGAAAAACCTAAGTTTTCTAATTAGTAACATAAAAAGCAAAATGTTTTGCTACTGTCGGGCCTTAATTACAAACAAAATTTATTGTTATTTTCTCTTCTACCTCTAAATAATAGTTTAGAATTTCACACAGAGAGACAATTAAGCAAACAAAGGTCTGATACTATCCTCTTGAGCACTATATATTTCATGAATTTTGGAATAAACGCAATAGTAATCAAAATAAAAGCTAGCATTACCTCGGTCCGTGAACCCTCACTGGGTGGATCACACACGCGCCACGCGATGTTTCAATTTTATTACGATGATACGAACATGAATGCTGGTTTATACGACAAAAAGTAAGTAGCGTGAATTTACATAGGTAACGAAAGTGCTGTTCGTGATGGAGGCTTCCATAGGTACAAATTTCATCATGTGACAGCCGTAATTTGTAACGGCGATGCTTGCAGTGAAATCTGAGTATTGTATTTCGTAAGCAAAAAAAATTTCGAGA
The DNA here is from genome assembly GCA_029255805.1 of Keiferia lycopersicella. Lineage (NCBI taxonomy): Eukaryota > Metazoa > Arthropoda > Insecta > Lepidoptera > Gelechiidae > Keiferia > Keiferia lycopersicella. The sequence continues at coordinate 11,166,744 of JARACZ010000004.1, read as the reverse complement.
AAATCGTGATTTCTGTATGTAAGAATGTAATGTGAGTAAGAAAAGCGACTATTTTCTTGCGATTAGTTGATTATATGTCAAAACGTACTAATTCATATCAAAGTTGTGTGACGCCTTATTGGTGCGTTTAGGTACTCGCACCTAGCACCATTAATTACAAAAATCTCAAAAACCGATTCCGGAAAAACATCGCAATATCGTGTGGCATATGTGAGAAAAGCCTAAAAGGGTTTTTATCACCTCTCCCAGCAGACGTTGTGTCCATTACTTACTTTTGTTGCGCATTGTTAACGCAATCTCGCATACCCTGTGGTCGTGTGTGTGAATTACACTGTACCTACCTGCGTTACTGAGATAATGATAATTAACACTATAATTAGGGTTGCTACTAGTTGATAAAGTTAATACCGCTAATACTCTTAATAAAAAATGACTACGTTATCCAGAAGATTGAGTATTATTTTAAACTTAATACGGTTCTAAAGATGATAAAATTTTCAAAGTTCATATAAATATGTAGTTTTGAAACAAGAGAGAGAGGAAAACTACGCAAACATTTTGGTAAGCTATGTGTTTACGTTTGTACTTTTTTGAAGAACCTACTTCACCTTAGGTGTTAATCGTTTTAGATTCCGATTTTATAGGGTTCGGTGCTGTCCATAAACCGATTATGAACTAATATTGATCTATCAAATAAAATTTTAAAGTACCTGGTTCACCGAGCCATGCTCGGGTTTGACGGCCCTAAAACGTATGCATTTTGTTTCTTAAACTACTTATCTAATATCCGCAAATTCACCTTGTTATTATTCTTCGCGCAAACCCGATTAAGCCATAAAGCCATTTATGTTCTAACGCCATCTGTCAAATCATCTGGAAAATGCGAAGACTACTACAATACAGGCCATGTGTTGGATAAAATGGTTTGACCTAATTTGTTGAGTATGACGGGTAGAACACAAAAAATAGAAATTTATTTACAAAAAATGTATACTGTATAAAATAAATTAAAGGCATTAGATAGTACATGATTCCTTGGTTTACTTTTTATGGAGATTTGCCACCTTGTATATCAACCTTTTAACTATAATGTGAGTAGACCAGTTCTTAGTCCCAGTGGGCGCATTACCCAAAGCACGCATATTTCATTGCGACAGCCCTAATGCTCGGGTGATTTTAAAAGGGTTGCCAACAATTATAACAAGCTTGAATTTTTAATGATACCTATTTCTAAAGGTTTTCAGTTCATTGTGATTATACTTGATTCGCATACATAGTGTCACGACCAGCGCAACTCGCCCATACGTGCGTGTATGAACTATGAAATATGAGGTCAAATTACGCTGGTCGCGACACTATCTGAGCGACGCGACATACAAAACACTATGAGCTATGTTAAATTTAATTTGTTTATTTTCAAATATTGTTTCATTTAAAACGAATTTTCACTGATACAATTAAAAACTTGTTATTCTATTTATCATATGATTATAGAAACAAATCACAAACTAAACTATAGTGCTTTCGCGTTAGCATGTGCAATAGCAATCGTTGACACCACTTCCACTAGACTCGTATTTTAGATAGCGATATATCGATATCCTCTGTCAATGTATACGATATGAATATCGCTTGAGTATAGGGACACGCGAATCTGAACTTGGCTTGTATCCCTGTACTCAGCGATAATCGTATTGTTTGTATTTACTAAAGTAAACGATATATCGCTATCTAAAGTACGAGTACAGTGGTACAAATGAAATGGTAGTTGAAAAGGAACATGGATGCCGTAGCAGTTTCGTAGCTAATGTCTACACAGTCGTAGTACACCCGTAGTACTCTTTTTGCCTACATAATCACATCATCACATCAGCCTAAAGCAGTCCACTGCTGGACGTAGGCCTCCCCAAGGAAGCCACAAAGCACGGTCTCCTGCTTTTGCCATCCTGTCGTTACCAGCCGCTCTATTTTGGCTCAATTACAATCTTAGTCGACAGGCTGACAACCTGTCCCTACAGTGATACACAAAACATCTGAAGGGGTCCGTATTTTTACGATCGTTAACACTCTGCCTACCCCGCAAGGGATAAAGCCGTGATTCGTGTATGTGTATACGTTTTAATAAGTATCTATGCGCATGCTAAAGTTGTTTAGTTATGCCAACATTCGTAATAGTTTAGCGGGTCCGGTTGGGCGATAAATTTTCATACGTACCCCGGACTTAGTTGAGAAACTGTTGCGTTCTGGGATCGCGCAGTTAATAAGTTCACTTTATATTTCCGGAGGGGAACGTTACATACATATACATATATCACACCTTTTTCCCTTGCAGGTTAGGCAAAGCGTTAACGGCAGAAAGAATACGGTCGCTATCGCCACGGCTGACGTTTTTAGCGTCTATTCCGAGCCTGACCCGAAATCCTAACCCGCAACCGGGTTAGGTTAGAAACTTGAAAAAATATATAATAATTATTCCGAACGTAACCCTCACACTAACCTGACCCGATACAGTGTTCCTAACGTTACCCTAGTTTATTTCACAGAATAAAAGATACACGTGTGTCAAATCAAAGTTTAATACTTATTTACAATACGTAATTAAAATAGTATCATAATGATGGCGTAAAAATTAACAACAAATAATTGCAATATCACAGAATCAGCATGATTTATAAACTGTATAATCAACATGATTAATATAATCGATATGACTCTAATGTAAAACTTATTTTAACATTTCTAAGCAGTGCCCTACACTAATATTTCCTTTTTTTAGTTGGTTAACGGCGTCCATAATCCACAAATCTCTGCTAATGGAATCCTCACTCCTTTTTTCATAAAAAAAAATTTTTTTCGCTGCGTTTAAGTCCGTGTCTTTTTTTAGAGCATTTAAAACTGTCATCAAATTACAGACTCAAATTTTTTTTTTGTCTTGTGTGCCACCCTTCAAGACAATTCGTTGTCCTATGTCTTTCCTCGCTTACACACCAGACGTCAATAAAGGGCTATGAGTAAAATTGGTGCCTTTCAAAATTTAATTGTCAAAGAACGCCGTCTTGATATTTGTGTAGAGTACCTCCATACAAACAATATTTTGTATGACAGCTCAGCTGTCAAGTGTAATCATTACGAGATACACGCTTTAAAACGTTACAACTGTTTTACATGAAAAACTTCTTTGCTTCTAACTGTCAACTAACGCCAACCCATTAGACGTGTAGAGTAGAGAGACGTGTTTCGTATAGCACATACTTAATATAATAAAAATACGGTAGATGCGCAAATAAGGTTTCCGAAAGTACCCACATTAATGTTAAGTTTCATATTGTATAAGAAATTAGGGTAACGTTAGGAACACTGTATCGGGTCAGGTTAGTGTGAGGGTTACGTTCGGAATAATAATTATATTTTTTTTCAAGTTCCTAACCTAACCCGGTTGCGGGTTAGGATTTCGGGTCAGGCTCGGAATAGACGATTTTTAGGATTGCTTTCCAAGATTGTTTCAGAAAACATTACTATAGTGACAGGTTGTCAGCCTGTCGCCTAAAAATTGTAATACACCAAAACCTTCGTGTCTCGCGGGTGTCGCCTCTTACGACACCCGCGGGAAGGATGTGGGGTGATGCTATACTAAGCCGGCATCACACGGCATAGGCAAGGAAGAATAGGATTGGAATTTGTACAAAATAGTTTTTATTGCCGTGTGGTACTGGCTTAGAATAGCGTCAACCCCTTTCTTTCCCGTGGGTGTCGTAGAAGCCGACTAAGGGATTTGAGGGTGTCATGTGTATCGTAATTTTAGGCGACAGGCTGACAACTTGTCATTATAGTACACGACTTATCTGAAACGACTCTCAAACATTTGTCAGCTCAGACCATACCCGGGATATAGGCGTGATTTGTGTATGTATGTATGTAGTTTATATTCTGCGTCAATATATACATACGCAGACACACATCACGCCTTTCACCTTTTCGAGGTAAGCAGAGCGTTAACGGCCATAAAAATAATGTTGCTACCGCTACGTCTGATAAATATTGAGGGCCGTTTCAGATAATTCGTGTACCACCATAGTGACAGGTTGTCAGCCTGTCGCCAAAAATTATTAGGTTTGCTTTTACCTTAAATAAAATTAAGTCGCTTTTTCAGTTTTTCTATATGCCTGTCTGTCATGAACACAGCTAACTCCTTCGAAAGCACCCAACGGATTTTGATGTTTTATTTTTGATAGAAAGAGTAATTTAAGATGAAGATCTACATATGTGTACACCACAAGGCCATAAAATGTCTTATTCTGACTGAAAAACAATCAAACGATTTTAATGAGTTTCCGATATTTCAACGCTTTTATAAGCGGGTCAACAGGTTAACCGGAGTATCTGCGAACTGCTAACTATATTACAACTATGAGTAGGATAAACAACCACGTAAGTTAGTTGCTGTGTGATGCCGGCTAAGAATAGAATAACCCTATGTCTTTCCCATGGGTATCGTAGAAGCCGACTAAGGGACTCGAGGGTTTCATTTGAATTGCAATTTTAGGCGACAGGCTGACAACCTGTCACTTTAGTTATACACGACTTATCTGAAACGGCCGTCAAAAATTTGTCAGACGTGGCGGTAACGGCTGTAATTTTACGGTCGCTGACGTTCTGCCTACCTCGCCAGGGATACACGCGTGGTTTGTGTGTGTTTTTAAGTTAAAAATTTAACAAAACAATCTATCCCAATCTGAGCTTGACTCTGCTTCATAATGTTCCTTTTTTAAAAACCTTAAAAAAACAGGAAACCTGCCATACAATACAACGAGGCCGAAGTTAGCAAACAGATGCGGCGTGCATGTCACACGTCACTCCACTAACAAGGCAACTTGTGAACTTGTGTGCGCGTACAACGGAACAGACATAACTGCATACTTTGTTATACATACATACACATATCACGCCATTATCTCCTGCAGGGTAGGTAGATCGTTAACAGTCGTAATAATGCCGTCGCTATCGCCACGTCTGACATTTTTTTTGAGTATTGTTTTTCAAGGTTGTTTCAGAAAACATGTGTATTACTATAGTGACAGGTTGTCAGCCTGTCGCCTAAAAATTGAAATACACTAATATTCTCGAGTCCCTTAGTCGCCTCTTACGACACCCGCTGGAAGGATGTGGGGTGATGCTATTCTAAGCCGGCATCATTTTTTTTTTATTTATATGTAATAGGCCCGCATTTGTCTGCCATCTCACCTGGTGGTAAGTGGAGATGCAGACGAAGATGGTACATGCTTGTCTAGATAATGCCTATTCACTCTTGCCTTAAAAAGGCCCAAGTTATATTGTTCCGGAAAAAGATCCGCCGGCAGGGAATTCCACGCATGATAAAAGTTGAGCGAAACGCTATCATACGGCAACCTTACACACATAAAGGTGTAAAAATATACACAAATAAGGTGTAAAATATTAGCTGCAAATATTTTAAGGGGTGAATCGGCCCATGAAACTGAACAACTTTTCCAAGAAACATAGGTCGAAATATGAGAAATTTATGTGGACCTTCCATCGAAATTGATTTTGTCGGTCAATAATTTCGTATGCGAGGTCCAACTTTTTTTAATTTTTCGACCTATGCTCCTTGGGGAAAGTTGTTAAGTTTCATCGGCTGGTTCATCGCTTAAAATATTTGCAGCTAATATTTTTGCACCCTGTATACATATCCCGCCATCATCCCTTGAAGGTAGGCAGAGCATCAATGGCAGCAAAAATACGGCCGCCATCGCCGCTTCTGACAAATATTAGCAAAATGAAATTCTGACAAAATGTCTTGCCTCAGACACTGATTAAATCATAAGTCACAGACGTATGAGGCTGATGATGATTAATGACCAAAAATTGATTTTCTTTAAGCTTTTTTTAAACATTGCGTTCAAAGAGTTTATAAATAAAATAAACACGTATGTGTAGGCAAGCACTTTCCCTCAGTCTTACTCAAACATGTGGAAACCTTTCTCGCGCGGCGCCGCATCATAAAATCCACATACGCCCCTAGTAATAAAATCTTGTTTTTCTTCACGGCTCTGAATAAATAATAACGCTTGTACATTTCGCTTTTTATACATGTTTTAAAAGGAAAGAAAAATAGAGTTGAAGGGTGCGTGTAGACGAGCGTTTGTTCTAGCCGACTTTTTGACGTGTACTTATCGAATCTGACTTTTTTGGTAACACATTTAGTAGTTCTAATCGACATGTAGCTGTCTCAGCTAAAGACCAGCTGATGTGCTTTCTATAGGCCTATAGGGTATCGCACTATTTCTCCCGAGACCCAAGTTCGATCCCCGCCATGTACTAATCTACTTTTACTCGCGTACATTGTACCAACTGCTCTTACGATGAAAAAGAAACATCGTGAAGAAACCCACATTCAAACAAAATTTGAATTCAGATGATATTTGAATGTGACTTAACCTAGGATTCGGGCCAGGCTAGCCTTCGGATTGCAAAGATCAGATGGCAGTCGCTCTGCGTAAAAACTTGGTTCCACGACAAATTCCCTAGGCTAGGTAGCCGACCCCGACAGAGAACGGGATAAAGCAAGGAGAATGATGATGAACCGACTTCGAAGAGTCGACCGACTGCAGACACCCGGAATGTTCTGGAAGTAAAATTTTGTAAAAACAACGCGGATTTTTCAGTAGCGATGTTTCGTTTCGCCTACTTGCCTACCTGCCCAAAAATTTCATCAGTGATTTTTCCATTTCCTTTTTTAACCGCTTTTCCTTAACGTGTATCCCGTGTTTATTTTTTTCCTTAGAAACGAAAAAATACACGGAAATTGGTTTTGTTTCACGTTTGAGAGATCTTATTGCAGATGTTGCCAGGGCGTCTCGTTAATGGTGTTCTATATATTGAAAGGACAAATTTTACTTCTTCTTCTTCTTCTTTTCGTGTGGGACACCGAGTCGTCCAACGACCCAAATTTTTTTAAATTTTACTGAATTTTTATAGAATAACCATGATGACTGGCAGGTCAAATGAGCTACTTTTTAAAACGATATACAGGGTGTTAAAAAAATTGCTGCACATATTTTAAGGGGTGAACTGAACAACTTTCCCCTAGAAACATAGGTCGAAATACGATTTAAACATTTTTGACCCCCTATACAAAATTACCAACCGACCAAATCAATTAGTATGGGAGGTTCAAAAAATTTTGCCATACGAGTATTTCGACCTATGTTTCTTGGGGAAAGTTGTTCAGTTTCATAGACTGATTCACCCTGTAAAATATTTTCAGCTAATATTTGTACATCCTGTACATATTTAGTATTAAAATACAAATAGATGGCGTCATATTACTATAGTTTGGATGACGTCAAAACTATTATATAATTTTTAATATTATTATTTTTCTGTTTATTAATTCAAACTTTAAATATTTCGAAAATCTATAAATGTAGTAGATATAATATGGTGTTTTAAGAAAATAGTTTTAAGCGTACAATGTTGACGACCGGTGTGGCGCAATGGTAGTGCGACTGCCGTTGACGCAGAAGGTTCCGGGTTCGATTCCCGGTGGGTCACGTGCAGACGTGGCGATAACGACCGTAATTTTGCGATTGTTAACGCTCTGCCTACACCGGAAGGGATAAAGGCGTGATTTGTGTATGTATGTACTATGTATGCTTGTAAAGTTTTCTGTACACCATCCTACACCGTGTAAATGTCGGAATAGTGCGACAAGCCACAGGATTCGTCGCTGAATTTTCATTTGGCATTGTCTCGTGGAAAAGCCCTCACAGAGTAACGAGGAGCATGAAGAGGGCTCGGGACAAGGAATGCGGCTTGGCTAAAGAAAGTAGGCAACAAGAATGGGGTAACTAAGTAATGTGCTTGTGTTCATACCAAGAGGGCCCCAAGTCTGCTATAAATACATACATACATATATCACGCCTTTATCCCTTGCGGGGTAGGCAGAGCGTTAACGGCCGTAAAAATACGGCCACTATCGCCATTTCTGACATTTTTGAGGATTGTTTTCCAAGGATGTTTTAGAAAACATGTGTATCACTATAGTGACAGGTTGTCAGCCTGTCGACTGAAAATTGTAATATACCAATACTCTCGAGTCCCTTATCGCCTCTTACGACACCCGCGGGAAGGATATCGGATAAGTCTGCTATACATGGTTATTTTTTAATCAAAATTTTTAATAAAAAAAAAAATTTGGGTGCTCCATACATTTTTTGAGTAGGTATGAATTTTCTATGGAACACCCAAATTTTTTTTTGTCATTTCACATGTGGCTCCATAATAAAAGTTGTTCAGAATCATGAGTTGAAACACCCTGCAAAGTTTGCGTGCTGACTAAAAAATAACCCTGTATTTTGTCATTGTAACGACATCGAAACTCAACTGTACCCACTGACTTGCTGAAAAACTTGAATTAACTAGTTAGCAAGTAAATACCACGTGTCGGAAGACTAATGCGAGGAATACACTTGACGCACGACGGAGCGCTAAAACATCGCACCGGTCTCTCAGATCCATACTAAAAACGTCACTCCCCATATTAAAACCGCACTCGACGGACGACACGCGACGCGAGCGACGCGACGTTGAGCGGTTTTAGTATGGAGATTGTTATTTCTAGTATGGATCTGACAGACCGATGCGATGTTTTAGCCCTCCGTCGTGCGTCAAGTGTGCAATCCACCTAACGGGGTAACTAAGCAATCTGTTTGTGTTCATACCAACAACGCCCCAAGTCTGCATTTTTTTTGTAACGCCATCGAAACTCGATTGTCATTCAATTGCCATTGTGATTTTTCTATACTTCAAACTCACGCTTCAATTTCACTCACGGAAAAAAGTTACAACGGGCGCAACCGCTGGGCAGGCTAGTTAGGAAATTAAAAAAAAAAACCTTGCCCCCAAACTTCACCTGCATCAAGCCTGCAACTATTGATCTGCATAACCGGTTAGAACTAGTTAGGTGCTCCTATGAACCTTGAAAGCCGATATCGATAACTACTCAACCCGCTAAGCTGATACGGAGACGCACTTGCTCCGAGTACACTTGGATAAACTTCGTTCGCTTACATAGAGTCACGACCAGCGTAACTGGCAGTATGCGTAACGTGCAAGTATAGAGAATTGAGGTCAAGTTACGCTGGTCGCTACACTGTCTAAGCGAATGAGCTATAAACTTGGAGTTTGAGTACTCGACGCAGTTCACTTGATATGGCCACTAGGTTAGTTACCTATGTTTGTAGGAAAGTTATGAATATTGGTTGTTTATCAAAACACATACACACATAAATCACGCTCTTATCCCTTGCGGAGTAGGCAGAATGTTAACGATCGTAAATTAAGGAGCATGTGCTGGCTATGAACAGTTTGTTGGAGTCGTGTAAATATAATAGTAAGGTTACTCAGTCTTTGACAAACAATCAATGCGATTGTAAAAATACTCCAACAGACCCATCCGTACCGGCCGTGTGTCCCGAGCCAACGTCACCGCGCGTTTGTACACAACTGACTGAGGCGCAGTCGGCGTCGCCGCCGCTCGCCGCCGCCGCCGCCGAGCCGGTGTCGCGGCCGGAGCCGGCGGCGCCGACGCGGCCCGCGCTGGTGAGTGACAACGATGTGTCTTTGTCACACACACGCGATAAAGAACAGTGTGAGATTGTTATGTTTAGTGATGAACTTGGTAAAAATATGGGTTTACAACTTGGTCATTACATGGGTCAGGCAGTAATTAATCATTGCATGCCTGGCGCCGATTATTCTAAAATTCTAAACACAGTGTTGGCATCTCAATTTAATAAAAATACTATTGTTATTATATTTAGTGGCAGAAGGGGAAACGCGACAAGAAATGACTTTTCTTCATATTCAAACAAACTGTATTCAATGACTAATGTAAAACAAGTGATTTTGTTTGCTTTTCCCTACAGCCAAAAATTTACTAACTTAGAAAATAATACTCGACATTGGTGTAATAAGTACTTACATACTTTGACATGTCGCAATCATGACAAATTTCATTTTATTGACACAAATATTTTCATTGGAAAACATTTTTATGTAACAAAAGATAGATATTATCTATCTAAAGTTTATAAACGACAGATAGCAGAGTTACTATCTTATTATTTAACAAAGTCAGCCAATTTGTTGGCTAACAGGACAACTGCTTCTATTGAGCAGAATAGAAATAGAAACCTCATAACCTTGGAATTGGTTCCAAGTAATTTTAATTTTAATTTAAACTAGTACCTGAGACGACAGAGAGTAACTCTGGCAATACGTCGATGTCTACTTCTCCCACTAACTTGAGCCTTAGTATCTTGCTAAAACTATCTTTAAAAAATAATAATAAAAATTGTTCGAATAATACTAAAAATCTAAATAGCTTTGTTTTAAGTATAGTACACCGAAATATTGAGGGCATGTTAAGCAAGGAATTAGAAATCGAACTTTTCATGAATTGTAATAATATTGATATTTTATGTATAACTGAGCATTGGTTAAGAGATTACCAGTTAATGTTCAGTTTTAATAATCACCAGGTTGCAAGTTCGTTCAACAGATCAACAGCAATACGCGGCGGCTCATTAATACTACTTAAAAATGAGTTTAAATACAAAGAACGCACTGACATCGTGAACCTGTCCGTTGAGCGAACTATTGAAATAGCCTGCGTAGAACTTGATCATCTTGTAGTAATGAGCGTATACAGCCCACCCGATGCCAAATATGATTCCTTCGAAAAAGTTATGGAGGCAGCCTTAGATAAAGCAACAAAATCTAATAAAGGAATTATTGTTTGTGGAGATTTCAATGTAAATATTCTTGAAAACTCGAGTATCAGTAAAAGGTTTCAATCACTATTTTTAAGTTACAACCTCGTGAATCTTATTTCGGTGCCCACGCGAATCACGGCTACTTCAGCCAGATGCATAGATAATATTTTCACAAATATTAAACACGAAGACGCGTCTGTCATAAATAAACTAAGCTCCGACCACACTGGTCAGCTAGCTACTTTCAAAATTAACATTGAGAGGGCACTTAAACAAGATATTACGTGTGTACCGGTAAACGAAAGTAGACTAAATCGTTATAGACAAAATATCATACAAAAATTACCTGAATTGTCATATCATCAAAATCCAAATCAATTATATAACTCAGTATTTAGTCTTGCTAAAACAGAATATGACAATGTATTTAAATCTAAAAAAATTAAAGTTAGCGCTAAATTATTGTTTAGTGATTGGGCAACCGAAGGAATTCATAGGAGCAGGGAAAAATTGTACGATCTTTATGATGAAAGGTCATATAATAAATCAAAATCTTTTGCTGATTATGTTAAACGATATTCTAAAACTTTTAGACAGGTTTGTAGAGAAGCTAAGTCTAAATTCATTAAAAATAATATTAAAAACAGTAACAAAAACTACTTGGAAATTTGTAAACAACGAAACTGGGAAATATAAACATCGAAACGAAAATTTTAAATTAATGATAAATGATGAAATTATAAACACAAATTTAGAAGTAGCTAAGGCTTTTGAAAACTTTTTCACTGATATTCCAGTTTCGACTACTAAATCGTTAAACTCTTGCCCTATTCTTGCTGAATCAATTCTAAGAGGAAATGTAAAACGTAGTAATAATGTTTTTATATTTAGGCACGTTAGTGATATTGAAATCATGAAAGTATTTAAAACTTTACAATTGAAAAAGACTTCAGACATACATGGCCTCTCAGTTAAAATAATAAGTTCCATAATCGATTGTATTGCTCCATGTCTAGCATGTATTTTTAATGAATGTGTTGATCTTGGCGTGTTTCCTGACTTGATGAAGCATAGTAAAGTTATTCCACTGTTCAAAACCGGTAATACTACTGACCCCACTAATTTTAGACCTATATCAATACTGCCCACACTTAGTAAAATCTTTGAAAAAGCTATGTTAAATCAATTGCAAGGACATTTTGATCGTAATAACTTAATGCACTCACAGCAATTTGGTTTCACAAGGGGTCGTTCTACTACTCATGCAGGCGTTGACCTAATTAATCATATAATCGATGCCTGGGAACAATCTCATGATGCAATAGGTGTATTTTGTGATTTGTCCAAAGCGTTTGATTGTGTTCATCACGAAACTCTTGTCAGGAAGCTAAGTCATTACGGCGTAAAAGACCAGGCTCTTAGCCTCTTGGAATCTTATCTGAACAACAGAATCCAAAAGGTTGATGTCAATGGTGAAAGATCATCTGGATCTAAAATAAACATGGGCGTTCCGTAGGGCTCGATTCTTGGTCCTTTCCTATTTCTTGTTTATATTAATGATTTACCATATCTAGTGAAAGAAAAACATGATATAGTTTTGTTCGCCGACGATACCTCATTACTTTTCAAAGTAAAGAGACAACAACTCGTTTATGACGACGTGAACAACGCTATATCTGAAATAGTAAAATGGTTTACTGTAAATAACCTCTTATTGAATGAAAAGAAAACTAAATGTGTAAAATTTGTTTTACCAAATGTTAAACCGAGTACCACAATTGTTAAGGTAAAGGATGAAAAGTTGAGCCTTGCTGACTCAACTACATTTTTAGGCATAACTTTGGACGCCACGCTCCAATGGGGGCCACATATTGAAAAATTGTCGAAGAGACTGAGTTCAGCAGCATACGCAGTTAAAAAGATAAGATACCTCACTGATGTGGACACTGCTAGACTAGTTTACTTTAGTTACTTTCATAGTCTAATGAGTTATGGCTTATTATTATGGGGCCATGCTGCGGATGTGAAAAACATTTTTGTTTTGCAGAAACGGGCTGTTCGATCAATTTATAAATTAGGGCCAATGGTCTCCTTAAGGCAAAAATTTAAAGAGATTAACATATTAACATTTGTGTCTCAATATATAATCGCACTCTTAGTAAGACAACGACCGAATGCAAAATTGCTAACTTTTGGGAAACAGCAAAAATCTTTTTGGATTTTTGAAGCAAATAGTAAAATCACTATAAAATCATCACAAATAAAGATATTCAAAATCTATAAAAAGGTGTGTATACCTAAGAGTACCTTCTATTAGATTAAGTAAATCAAGTAAATGTTTGTTAGTCTATTATATATATATTTTTAGTTTTTTTCTTAAGTTTTGAGATCGGTCGTTGTCTTACAAAAATATTTTAAAAAATTGTGTCTGATCTACAAATAAGTCTATATCTTACTAAACTATTGAAGTACAGAGGTGACCAAATTTTTTTTCAGTCATTATATTACTTAAATTTAAGAAGAGAGTGTAAAATATTACTAAACGAGTCGTTATTTGACAAAAAATCCCACATATTTAGAGGCTTATGTCAAAATTTAGTACCAGAAGATGGTGATGATTTAGAGTAAACTGTTTTATAACTGGCAAAATAAATACTTATTATGAAAACTAAAGATGTTTGTTTATTGTCGTGTAAATAAAAACCATTTTTTTTGGGTTTTTTTTAATATTTGGACGTATTTTCGCTGAAAGGACTCAATCCACAAAATTGTCAAAAATGAACTAGTGTTACCAAAGAGGTTTATAGGGTCAGCTCTTTCATTCAGCAAAAAAGACTTACGATCTTCTTCTTCTTCTTTTCGTGTGGGACACCGAGTCGTCCAACAACCCGATAAACCCTAGTGCCAGAATTTTTCAACCGCCTTCTACAAGTAGCAGGCTTCTGACATGGTTGTGTAACGACCGCCATCTAAGTGATCATAGACAGCAACCGGGACCTACGGCTTAACGTGCCATCCAAAACACGGAACCATCTTACTTACGGACAATCGGGTGGTTCAGCCCGCAATGTCCTAACCAGACTGGGAACAAATTCACAAAGTGATAAATATCAACTTTGTGAGTTGACCCACCGAGAATCGAACCCGGAACCTTCTGCGTCAAAGGCAGTTGCACTACCACTGCGCCACATCGGTCGTCACTTACGATCAGACTAACCAAAGGCAGCGTTTTACATACAAAGTCGTTTCTCATTTATTCGGTTGCAGTGAAGGAGTTCAGCCAAAAAGACTCAAGCTGTCAGAGTCGTTTTAAATAAAACATTATTTGTAGAAACAGTGCAATTTTTTATTTTCTTAAAAACGACGCAACCAATTTAGGTCATTTCTCATAAATTGTATGTGGTCTATACAAGACGACGTTTCATTTAGCTGAAAAGACTCAAACTGTCTAAGTCAGTTCTGATAAATTCTACTTGAAGAAAACGGAAAAAATTCCATTCATCTGAAATAACTTTAACTGTTTAATTCTTTTCTGATAAACTGGTTATAGTTCTACTAAGGCCATTTTCGTTTTATATGAATTTATTTTGTTTCTCGCTACAAATTTTATTTAAAAAAAAAACACATTAGTAACAAGTAAAAAAAAAAAATCTTTACTATAAAAAAATTAAATATCCTTGAAGCACATGAAGGCTTCAAGTACAAATTGGTTAATCACATCAGCCTATAGCAGTCCATTGCTGGACCTATGTCCAGGCCTATTTCTCCTCCAAGGTACACCACAAGGCACGACACGAGCTACCGCTTTCGCCATTCAGTCGCTACCAGCTTTTCTCTTTCAATGGTCCATCTGACCGGAGGACGTGCAACGGTATGCTTACCAGGGCGTAGCGTGTAAGATCTAGAAAAAGATATCCTCCAGCGCATTGGTAAAAAGTCTGGGTGATGTAACGTCACCCTGTTATATACCCTGCTGGATGGGTCTTGTTTTCTGGTTTTGTACTTGGATGGACATCGTCGCCATTTTATATGGGTTTCACAGCACCTCTAAGTATCGCCAGTCGAGTTGGTATCGCTTACAGACTTGATGTCCATGCCTGCAGACTCGACTAGCCCAGGTTTCTCGTAGTCCACAAAAGCCAAACACAGCGGTTGGTTATATTCTTTTGACCTATGTATGACCTGCCGTACAGTATGGATGTGGTTAACAATGTTGAAGCCTTTACGAAACCCTACCTGCTCCGGTGGCTGAAAGACGTCAATTCTTGATGTCAGACGATTCGTTACGACTCTCGAGAAAGCATATAGACGTGGCGCATGCAGCAGTGTGATCGGCATATAGCTTTTGAGAAGCGTTTTATCTCCTTTTTTTAAAAACAAAGCCACGACATCACTGCTCCACGCCTTCCGGGTTGTCCCATTGGCTATCACGTGAGTTGGATAGCCTTTTCACCTCCGCAAGGACCAGTTTCCCACTAGCCTTTAGCAGCTCAGAGTCCACCCTGTCTTCCCCGGGAGCCTTTTTAGTTTGGGGCAAATTGGAGCAGAGAAGTGACCTCACCATGCGGCACATTCCAGCTTGAAGTTGATATTTATGGTGCCTCTTACAAGTCGGCGATCGCTTGTTATTAAGAAGATGACAGAGACATCCATATTATAAATATGTGTCTTGTAATCGTCATGATGAATAAAAAGCACAAATGTCAATCTTGTTCTTCGTCTTACCGTCAGAGCTCTTTCAGATCCACTGCTTGGGGTTGGGGCTTTTTCTGAAAAAAGGTGTTCATACAGACAAAACAGCCCTTGTCTGCTGAGGAAGTTGCATCTGGCCTCTCTGGTTTCAGCTCCCGTAGCCATGTCCCTAACATGATTCGCTGCCCTGTCCCATTTTGGCGTCGAAGTCCCCCATGACAACCGTTAGTGGGTTTCACTCGGTCGGTGCGTAGCCTTCGACACGCCGTCTTATAGGGCCTCATCTTCTTCGTCTAAGATGTTCGAACTCAGTGCATATACATGTACAACCTTGACAGAGTGTCTCTCGGCCAATTTCAGTACGAGGTAAGGTTAGCTACCCTGGTCAAGACGCAGCATATCTCCTTCACGTTATCAGTGTTGTCAGAAAGTACTTTGTTGACGAGGAATCCTATCCTACCCTAACCCCCATAAACAAGTTGGTTCTGTTTCAACTATCATCAAATCATTTTATATTAGTCCACTGAACTGACTGTGCCCGCTGAACGAAGACCTCCCCCAGGGTACAAGCTCCTGCTTTCGCTATCCAGTCGCTACCAGCTGCAGCAGTCATAGGTCCATCTGGCCGGAGGGCGTCCAACGATACGCTTGCCAAAGCATGGTCTTCACTTGGGAACCCGCATACTCCACCAGCCGTCGGTTCTGACAACAACAGATGTGACCAGCCGACTGCCACTTCAGTTTGCTACTCTTTCGGACTATATCCATTACTTTGGTCTTTTTGCGGATAGTCTCATTCAGTAACCGCCTGTCCATTAGCGAGATCATTACTCATTTATTGTTCGGGGTAGTAATATGTTGCTTAAGATAACCTATAAAATACACTATACTCATCACCAATGATTTTATAGGTAGTGCGTAGAATTCGATTGAGCACATACCCGGCTAGTGACCACAAGCGTATAGATTTCTTGTGACTTATCTAAAATAGCTTGATCCAAATTAAAAAAAAACAATGACTTATTTCATAATACCTTGACACAAGTTAACTACAATTTTATAAAATATAGGCCTAAATATAAATGAGCCATCATTATTTAAATTTATTCAATGTAACATAGACCGAATTTGACTTCCAACACAGTTAATGTCAGATTTTCAAAAGAACATAGACTTAACTTTAACACTGTCAATGAGTCTGTACACAATGTAAGTAAAACAACGACTGAATACAAAATCAGTCAACTTAATCACAAACAGTTTTTGTAAGACAACGACGTATTTCAAAATCGGTCGTTCTCTTACTTAAGTATGTTCAATAAACTTATCCAAAGTCTAAGTGAAACAACGACGTATCCCGAAATCGGGCAATGTTCGACACAACCTCCGCTTGCGGTGGCCGGCGCAAGACTAAATCGGTCGTTGTCAGACGAATGAAGCAGGGGCGCGGGGATAGTAAGATAAAGACTCCTCTATTTTCTACCTTACTGTTAAGGGAAAAAGGTTGATTTTCTTTACACTACGTTATGAGACATGCTCTTTGCTGTCGATTTTTGCACTTAACTCAGTTTCGCCAATTTTTGATTTCGGTCGTTGTCTTATTAAGAGTGCGATATATGAAAACATTATGTACGTTAAGACAAATATAGATTCTTTTAAGAAAAATTGTGATAAACACAATTTTAACACTAGAAATAAGGATAAACTTGCTGCGCATATAAGCAGGCTTAGTAAAGTAAACAAATCTTTTAAAGGCAATTGTATACGCTTTTATAACAAGATTCCTAAAGATATCCAAGATTTACCACTAAATAAATTTAAGCGAGTGATAAAAGAAAAATTGTATAAGAAAGGCTATTATGAAATATCAGATTATATGCAAGATAAATCTCCATGGGAGTAGTTACAAATGTACAAAGTAGACTTTATATGACGACACAGGTAGAATTATCTACTGTATATGATATATATTTTATCTTTTTAACGTAGCCGTTTTTGGCTATTAATATATTTTTGCTTCATATTTAGAAATTTAGCTAGGGTAGCCTAGGGCCTGACAAATTGTATTTTTAGAATAGGAGCACTTCTGGGCAGGTTTCTGGGTGGTTTACTGTCCAGGGGGTCCGGCTAACCATACGCATGTAACACAACATTTTCTCTTGGCATGAACTCGATGTTATTTTATTTACCACCTAACGTTACATGTTGTTTGGTTAGCTTGGCCAACCCCGAGGCAGTGCTTTAGGGGCTAGTTTAAGGTTTTTAGTCCACCTGAGCCGCGTTTACACTAGGTTCATAAAATTGTTATTGTTAAAATTGTTAATTCTTGACCATCAAAAAACAAAATGTAAAATTTACTACTTTGAATAAATAATTTGAATTGAATTTGAATTGAATTGAAGTAAAATTACGGGCGTTATGGCCACGTCTGACAAGTGTATCATTGTAGTAACAGGTTGTCAGCCTGTCGCCTAAAATTGGAATACTGAAATCGTAGACAGCAAACGGTATCCACAAATTCGAAAATATTTATTTTACCTCCAGCTATTTTTGTCCAGCAATTGTTGCTGGATTTATTTATTAGTTAATATCTTATTCATTTTAAAATAAAATTTGAAGCAATATGAAGCAGAAAAAACAGGTTATGCTCGATAAAGCCAAATACTATCCATTGAACTTAGGAAATCTTGAGTTTACACCAATTAATAGTACAGTCAAATGGGGAAAAATGAGACTAGCGGGTAACTTGGGACATCGACACAACACCATCCATGAACCACCTATAAGCCTATAACGTTATAACTGGATGATAAATGTAGAGTCGAAAGTTTTCAACCAGTTATAGCTGGTTCATAGATGCTGGTATCGACCATGTCCTAAGTTACCCGCAAGTCTCATTTTCCCCCATCTAATTTGTGTGAAACTTTAAACCACTTTGAAAATCAATTATTTTGGTAATGAATGGCCAACCTCTCTGTGATTGTTTGGGTCACAAAATCACGGAAACCCGTTTTTCCGCGCAAAAACGAAAGAAAATAAATGAAATGAGCCATACGCGGATACAGACGCAATTTAGAAACAAGAGGTCGCGCTGTATCATTCCGTATCCGACGACCGATGTGGCGCAGTGGTAGTGCGACTGCCTTTGACGCAGAAGGTTCCGAGTTCGATTCTCGGTGGGTCACTCACAAAGTTGATATTTATCATTTTGTGAATTTGTTCCCAGATTGCGGGCTGAATGACCCGATTGTCCTTAAGTAAGATGGTTCCGTGTTTCGGATGGCACGTTAATCCATAGGTCCCAGTTGCTGTCTATGATTACTCAGACGGTGGTCGTTACATCACCATGTCAGAAGGCTGCTACTTGTTGAAGGCGGTTGAAAAATTCTGACACTAGGGTTCTTCGGATCGTTGGACTACTCGGTGGCCACACGAAAAGAAAAGAGAATGGTACTAAGGCTGTTTTCAGAGCGACGCGTCCCGGCAGCGCTGCCCAGCCGCGCGCGTCTCGCATTACACTAGATTGTATGTAGCGTTTCATAGTGACGCGTCTTGGTCCGCGTCTGGGCCGCGCCGCGGTCGGATCTCCTTCGATTGCCAGTAGCGTCGACTTGCAATCTTTTAAGACGTCGTTGTTGCACTCTTTTCCATATAACGTATATAGCTAATATAGTGATTACGTTTGCTGGCATAATGATTCTCTGCACTCGACTGTACACCACAACGAAGCGCGCGGGTCTGAATGTCGTTTCACAGCGAACGCGCTGCCGAGACGCGTCGCTCTGAAACCAGCCTTATACTTTGCGTTTCTTTTCGAAAATGGAAAAGTTCGTAGTTTGGTTCCTCTTGAAAAATAGAAACCACTTTGAAAGACAAGTATTTTGGTAATAGATGGCCAACCTCTACGTGTTCGGTTGGGTCACAAAATCTCGTGTTTGGTCACAAAATCTCGTGTTTGGTCACAAATTCACGGAAATCCGTTATTTCCGCGCAAAAAAATAAAATGAGCCATACGCGGATACAGAGGCAATTCAGAAACAAGAGGTCGCTGTATCATTCCCTATCTGATGAACAATATGGCTGTCACTCTCACAATAAGATGGTTCCGTGTTTCGGATGGCACGTTAAGCCGTAGGTCCCGGTTGCTGTCTTTGATTACTTAGACGGCGGTCGTTACACAACCATGTCAGAAGCTTGTAACTTGTAGAAGGTGGTTGAATGAGGGTACATTTAGTCGTTGGACAACCCAGTGTTCCAAACAAAAAGATAATACTATCCTTTGAACTTTGTAATTATTAATGGTAAACTTTGTTTGCGTTCTTTTTCGAAAATGGAAAAGTTAGTTAGAGATTACTCTTTAAAATAGAAACAAACCACTTTAAAAAATAATTATTTTGGTAATGAATGGCAAATGGCCGTGTTTGGTTCGGTCACAAAATCACGGAAACCCGTTTTCCCGCGCAAAAACGAAAGAAAATAAATAAAATGAGCCACACGCGGATACAGAGGCAATTCAGAAACAAGAGGTCGCGCTGTATCATTCCCTATCTGATGAACAATATGGCTGTCACTCTCACAATTTGCAGCGCCATTACCAGAATTATTTATTTGTTTTCCGGCGACAGCCGAAATCTGTTGCCATAGAGTAAAAGAAAAAAAATAACAGAGGGTATTGACGACCGATGTGGCGCAGTGGTAGTGCGACTGCCTTTGACGCAGAAGGTTCCGGGTTCGATTCTCGCTGGATCATTCCCAAAGTTGATATTAATCACTTAGTGAATTTGTTCCCAGTCTGGTGAGGGCATTGCGGGCTGAACCACCCGATTGTCCGTAAGAAAGATGGTTCTGTGCTTTAAATGGCACGTTAAGTTAGGTCTATGATTGGTATACCTATGATACGATTGTCTATGATTACTTAGGCGGCGTTACACAACTATGTCAGAAGCCTGCTACTTGTAGAAGGCGATTGAAAAGTTCTGACACTAGGGTTCACTGGGTCGTTGGACGACTCGATGTTCCACACGAAAAGAGAGAGCCCAAAAAATTCCTCATTGACCTACAACATCTCCAATTATTCCATTTCACAACGGACGGAACAAAATGTCAGCAAACCTCGGTACAAACGCTGGTGTGTCCTTAAACAACATTGTTCTGTCGTCCTCCAAACCAAACAGTATGGGGCTATCAGAGCACGAGAATGAATCAAAGGGACGCCTTGTACAAGACAGACTTGAGCCTTAAAACATTGCGATTACATACATACATACATATATCACGCCTTTATCCCTTGCAGGGCAGGCAGAACGTTAACGGCAGAAAGGATACGGTTGCTATCGCCACATCTGTCATTTTTGAGGATTGTTTTCCAACGTTGTTTCAGAAAACATTTGATAGGATGTCTGCCTGTCGCATAAAAATTGTAATACTCACCAGTACTCTCGAGTATATTCTGTTTTATTTACCACCTAACGTTACATGCTGTTTGACTAGCTTGAGCCCCGAGCCAGTCTGTTAGGGGTTATTTTTTTATTTTTAGGCCACCTGAGCCGCGTTTACACTACGTATAGATTCATAAAATTGTAGTAAGAAATAGAAAAAAATTGCATACAAACTTATCCTACATTTTTTTCTTTTTTACATTGACCAATACTTGACCATCAAAAAAATGAATGTAAAATTTGCTACTTTGAATAAATAATTTGAGTTTGAGTTTGTTCGAGAGAGTTCTGTTCGAAACATTCAATTGATCTGCGGTAGAGCTACACTAGTCAAACACAAGGTTTAATGTATTCAGAATAAATTCAAATGCAACTCTGCTTCAGAAAGGTCGAGTTTATTATCTAACTGGAACAAGTTTTAAATAACCATCAATTTACTTACAATTCGCTAGTTTCCTGGGTCATTATTAATAACTAAATATAAATATTAACAGTTGTACGCTTGAAAGCTATTGTCTCGAAATACTACAGACTTTATTTAGTTCACATAGTTTTTGAAATATTCAAAGTATGAATCATGATTGAAACTAAATAATACAATACAGGGTGTAAAAAAAATCGGAACGGAATATCTAAGCGCCTTAGATCAGAGCCCCCCCAAGATCTATAGAGAAGTCTGCACTTTTGGATTTACCTAACCTTGTCAAAAAATAAGGTGTATAAATATAAGCTGCAAATATTTTAAGAGGTCAATCAGCCCATGAAACAGAACAACTTTTCCCAAGGAACATAGGTCGAAATATTAAAAAAAAATTACCTCCCATACAAAATTACCAACCAACCAAGTCAATTTGTATGGTAGGTCCAAAATTATTTTTCATATTTCTACCTATGTTTATTGGGGAAAGTTGTTCAGTTTCATAGGCTGATTCACTCCTTTAAATATTAGCAGCTAATATTTTTACACCTTATACATTTATTTCAAAAGAATAAAACAACAATATTATATACATTTATTAAATTATACAATATTTTAGTAGCAATATTGCTAAAGAGCGCGATGATCCCAGTACCTAGGCTCAAAACTTGAAATGGGTAGGCCATTTCTAGTTTTCAAGTTTATTTTACGTCCACATTTTCAACATACCACGAGAGTGGACATCCCCTCGTTTGTGATACAAGCTGTAATAATTGGGTGAGACGGGCACTCCGACCAGGGTTTATTCTACAACGATCAAATTTTTTTTTTGGGATGATTCCTATCAGTAGAATATACAGGGTGTAAAAATGTGCTGCACGCATTTTAAGTGGTGAACCAACCCATGAAACTTAACAATTTTCCCCACCATAGGTCGAAATATGAAAAATTTTTTGGTGCTACTATACAAATTGACTTTGTCGGTTGGTAATTTTGTATGGGAGGTCCAAAATGTTTTTCATATTTTGACCTATGTTTCTTGGGGAAAGTTGTTTAGTTTCATAGGCTGATTCACCCCTTAAATAATTTGCAGCATTTTTTTACACTCTGTACATTATTATTGAAAATAAAGGTTGATGTGGGTACTGTACCGTAACGGTGTCGCAAAGAAAACAAAGAAATTTGTCTCTTTTCGTGTAAGACACCGAGTCATCCAACGACCCGATGAACCCTAGTGTCAGAATTTTTAAACCGTCTTCTACAAGTAGCAGGCTTCTGATATGGGTGTGTAACGACCGCCGTCTAAGTGATCATAGACACGGAACCATCTTACTTACGGATAATCGGGTGGTTCAGCCCGCAATGTCCTAACCAGACTGGGAACAAATTCACAAAGTGTTAGACATCAACTTTGTCAGTGACCCACCGAGAATCGAACCCGGGACTTTCTGCGTCAAAGGCAGTCGCACTACCTGCGCCACATCGGTCGTCAAAAGATATTGGTGCGCAGTAGAGTAACCCTTGGCAAGAAGATAGGTTGTTACTAGACAAAATGTTTTGTACGAAACCATGTAGGTATGACTAAATGGCTACCGTCCTCAGGTCTTTGAAGTTTAACAAACCGAAATAATTGGCCTAAGGCTGAACTCAAAGCTAGTATCGTATGCAACAAAATATAATAAACAATCTTTAAAATTTTACCTATGAAATACAATCATAAAAATGTCTACTACTATTTTTGAGCCTTAGATGAAAAACGGGTCTAGAGCGAGACCTACTATTCATCTAAATTTTGATCATTATCATGTGGCTATAATCAAAATCATTCATACATACCTATTGATAACTCGGCAACATCCTGCGACACAATATTTTTCTATATTTTACTTTGGGAAATACTAAGCCATTTCTTGGGTCGCTACTACAAGAAAAAATATTCGTTATTTGAACTCAATTACTAACTTTCTCACATTGATATACGGGACACGAAAAGTAAATAAATTATTTTTTATCTTTATTATTATTATTATTTTATTAACCATTATTTTTTTTTACTTATATTATACCTATGTATTATCTAGTCGTATCTCTATCAAGTCAAAAGTCTTAGAATAAAAATTTACCTTTCAAACTTCAATCACAAATTCGAATTCAGAAGAACAATTCATTCTTCAAAACTTCGTGTAAAGAACAGAATTCGTTTTTTGAATTTTATTTCTCGAACGGCGGACGTATTGCGGCATTTGGTTGCCAGTACGCGGGTGTTTTATTTTTATTTCCTGAGGAAATGCGAGACGTTTTCGCTCCTTTGAGAGGTTGAGTTCTTTTATGCGTTTGTTTAAACGTTCTCAGTGTACGGTTAGCTTGTGCATGAGTGCATGCATGAAGTCACTCCTTCAAAGTGTTGAAAGGTGTTGAAAACAGACAGAGTCAAACGAGAAAAGCGACATCAATGCATACTATGTCTAATTGAGGCGACGTGGCGTATAAAAAACCATAGAGAAAAACAGAATATATAGGGAATTCTCTTTTATTTATTTATTTTCTAGTCACTGGATAGACGGCACTGGGCTTGGTATGTTACCGTAAAAAACGAAACGTACTTATCTGATATTTAGTTTTCGTTTTTTGAAATTTGGACTCGGACTCATTTGGAACGAAAGTGACAGTGTATGCCAGACTGTCAGTCAGTGATGCAATATTTTACCGTCAGAAGCCTACAGATACCCCAGTATAATCAAAAACTATGACACCAGGGTTCATCGGGTCATTCATAGACTTCGTGTCCCACACGATAAATCTTTATTACTCGGGCATAGAATGCTATGGTTCTCGAGTAAATATGCCGTGTGATGGCGACTTAGAAGTGCATCACCCCACATCCTTCCCGCGGGTGTCGTAAGAGGCGACTAAAGGACTCGAGAGTATTAGTGTATTACAATTTTTAGCTGACAAGCAGACAACCTGTCACTATAGTAATACACAATATGTTTTCTGAAACAACCTTGGAAAACAATCCTCAAATATGTCAGACGTGGCGATAGCGACCGTATACTTACAGCCGTTAACGCTCTGCCTACCCCGCAAGGGATAAAGGCGTGATATATGTATGTATGTATGTCGAGTAAATATGAGCTACTAATGTCTATTGTCGTGAATCCAATAGATGGAGTAGCCAATCAATTGAGTACTTAGATATTGATTGAATAGTATACAATCAGTAAATTATCCCTATTGTTTTCCAATCTCGTTCATTTAGTACAGATAAATTGTCTAATATTACTATTCAAAGATACTTATCTGATCTAGAATTAAATTTAAAACATTAAATATATTTACGGCAAAATTGTGTAGGAGGATCATATCTATCAAAATTATAGTCACAACATTATCATAATAGGCTATTTATAGATCTCTATCTTTTCGTGTGGTACACCGAGTCGTCAGCCCATGAAACTGAACAACTTTCGCTAAGGAACATAATATGATTAATGATCATAACAAATATGAGGAAAATTTTTGGACCTCCCATACAAAACTACCAATTGACCAAGTCGACTTGTATGGGAGGTCCAAAAAGTTATCTCATATTTCTCCCTATGTTTTTTGAGGAAAGTTGTTCAGTTTCATGGGCTGATTGACCCCTTAAAATATTTGCAGTTAATATTTTTACACCTTATATTGTGCCGTGAAATGTCGGCTTATAATAGAATTACCCCATTTGTGACAGGCTGACAACCTGTCACTATAGTAAGACACGAATCATCTGAAAGGGCCCTGAATACTTGTCAGACGTGGCGATAACGGCCGTAAGTTTACGATGGTTAACGCTCTGCCTACCCCACAAGGGATAAAGGCGTGATTTATGTATGTATATTTTGACTAGGTTAGGTAAATCCTAAAGTGCAGACATCTCTATAGATCTTCGGGTGCCGCTGATCTAAGGCGTTTAGATATTCCGTTCCGATTAAGACACTATCTTGAATATTAAGCCGCTCAGCTCCGGCGGCGTCATGAATTTCAAAAAGCAATCGGGATGCATTAACTGAAGACGACTCTCGAAAGGTACCGGACAGGGGTGTATTTAGGATTTGTTGCAGGAGTGACTAATTTCTTACACCAGCCAGATATACCAGAAGAGCCCCAAGTTTGCTTTTTTTGTCATTGTGACGCCATTGAAACTCAAATGTCATTCCATTACCATTGTGATTATTCTATACTTCAAACTGCTAGCAGACTACGAAATGACCGAAATCATCCAACTGAGATCCAGTCGACATCCGACTGAAACGATTCTCATTTAGCAGACTTAGGGCCCTGATGTCACATGGCGTAGTTTTTAAATATTGACAGCAGCATTTTGTAATTTTAAAACTAATTAAACAGACAAAATAGTCCACTGCCTCGCAAAATTTTTACCGTTATGAGTTCCATTGTGAATTTTTTACTGTTGACTTTTAAAACGTTTTGCATCGCATATAGAGTGACCAGTATTTTACCTATACCATACAGCTTGGTACAGCAAGTGCATATTAGTTGATAGCGGTTCTCTTAAAAATGAGTTAAATTGAGGTGTTGAAAAACAATTTTTTTTTAAAGGGCGCATGCGTATTTGAAGACAAATCTAGGAAACATGACATTTTGGGTGGAAAATCTAGGCCGTTATCCTAATCTTAAAGCGGATCGCGCACTTGACGCACGACGAAGCGCAAAAATATCGCTGCGGTCTGTCAGATCCATACTAGAAATGTCAATCCCCATAATAAAACCGCTCACTGCGATAGCCCTGCGTCAACAGCGGTTGAGCGGTTTTAGTATGGGGATTAACATTTCTAGTATGGATATGACAGACGGCGGCGACATTTTTGCGCTCCGCCGTTCGTCAAGTGTGCGATCCGCCTTATGAATTGTACTTAGCGTGCTTTTCCGTACCATTCTGACTCCGTCCCTGCGTCAAGCCATCTGATGGCCCTCAAATGATTTATGCCGTACCTTTTAGATATTGAGGAAATCGCAAGACCTGAGCTGTTTGAGATGCAGTTGATACAGTTGGACTTCAAGAGATCTCCAGACCCCGATTTGCATTTGCCACTTGAGGAGTTTTTGATGCCTTCCTTCCTTAAGATCTTCCTTGGTAAAGTGTACTCACTTATTTTTTATTAACTGTAGTCTAATTCATATAGGGTGTAAGAGACGGTGTAATGAAAACTTTGCAGGCGTGATCAGACCATGAAACTGAACAACTTTTTATATGTTAGGAAACGAAAAAATTTCTAATCTGATCGATCTGAAATCGAGAGAAGTCTGATCGGGAATTTTGTATGGAAGGATGATTTTTTTTATGTTTACCGGCATAGCTCCCATAGAAAAAGTTGTTCAGTTTCATGGTCTGATCACGCCTGTAAAGTTTTCGTTACACCGTCTCTCATATATGAAAATTTATAGCTATATAGCATAATATCATGGCTGCTTACTGATATCTAAAAAAAAATAACAATCCCATGGACTTATTCCTAAGTCAGTTGGTACTACACTCGTGGGTAGATATGGGGAGATGCTTTTCTATTCTGGTTCAAAACGACTCTTTTTACACGAATACTCAACAAAAAACTGTGGGTTTTCAACTTAAACGCGGTGACAGTTGAACAGATTTGGATTGGAATTGTTCATTGTTTTTAAAATTCAAGATTCAAGATACATATTTTTACGGCGTTCAGTCAGGATTCGTCATATTTTGCGGGGATTTTGTTAGGAACACGACGGAATTGTTCAACTATCTTGTATTTTCTTTTCATGTTTGTTACAGTATTATTATCATATTATTTCATAATTTTGTCACATATTCTATTCGATACAATTCACAAAGACGCTACTAGTTTGACAGTTCTTACAAATCTAACTTTCATTTGTTTTCCGCACGGGAAAGGCAATGACTATACGTATACACTGACGCCAGATACTGGGACTGGGACGCAATCTTGGAAAACGCAGGGTTGACGCACGAAAAACACAATGTTACATGGCGGGGATCGACCTCAGGTCTCACGATTGTAAGACCGATGTCCTAACCACTTGGCTACCGACGCCCTTGATAAAATATAATTTCAATTAACTTTCTTTTTCTCAAATCGGTTCTTGCGACTGAAACAGTCCTGTATTTAATTATTCCCTTTGTTAAGAGACTCAATGTTTTCCACTGGTAGGAAATCCCTTCGTAAACAGTGGTTTCCCTGAAAATGTGTGAAGACCTTCATTAAATGATTCAATCCCTCAGAATAACAAGCAGAAGGAGAAAGGCTTAAATTGTAAAAAGGGTTTGAGCATTCTGTTAAAATGGTGTAAACGTCTTGAGCGCTTTCCAATCCGATTAGTAAATTAATTGCGTTCGGTTTCCAATTGTAGATAGAACGATTTGAGAAAGGGGGGGGGGCTCTTAGTGTGCAAATTTGAAGGGAATTGCGAAATCCAAGAATTTGTACCCATTAGGCATCTTTTTATTTGAATGAATTGGAAATATAGGGTGCAAAAAAATTTGCTGCAAATATTTTAAGGGGTGGACCAGCCCATCATATTGAACAACTTTCCCCAAGACACATGGGTCAAAATATTTTTAAAAAATTTGGAGCTCCCGTACAAAATTACCAACCGACCAAGTCAATTTGTATGAGAGGTCCAAAAATTTTTTTCATATTTTACCTTTGTTTCTTGGAGAAAGTTGTTCAACTTCATAGTCTGATTCATCCCTTAAAATATTAGCAGCAAATATTTTTACCCCTTATTAGTCCATTGAATGAGTACCTCCAAAGAGGGTCTAGAGTGCGTGAGTTAGTAACGTAAGATGTTTCTTCGGAAACATATCAAGAGTCCCTAGGTAATAAACATACTAAAACCCCGGGACACTTGGAGGAGCCCCGGAGTGGGGGGAGGGGGGGAAAGGGTCCATTTTTTCATTTTTTCGCTTAAATCTCAAAAACGGTACATGTTAGAGAAAAACGTTCAAGGAAAAGTTGAAAAGCCATAAAATTATCTACAAGTTATACCTTAATCACTTTTTCCCATATCCTACCGTTTCTGAGTTACACGCATTAAAATATGATTTTGGCTAAAATAATTTTCCTACATATACTACGTACATACCCATGTTTAACACATCAATCGATCAAAAAATATTTCTTTCTTCCATAAAACTCAAATGTGCAACTTGTGACCGGTACTGATAGATTGCTCTTGATTAGGTCTATCATTGGTAAAATAAACGCATTCCTCCATGGAAGCCTTTAGGAGGAATCGATTGTCAAAATATTATATTAGGGTAGTTTTAGTTACTGAACTTGAACTATTTATTTTTTTCTTTCAAAAAAACTCAAAAGTGCAACTTGTGACCGGTACTGATAGATTGCTCATAATTAGGTCTATCACTGATAAAAATACCAGATTCCACCATGGAGCTCAAAAAATATACTCGTCGGCAAAGGCGTATCGCACACTTAACGCACGACGGACCGTTACAATATCGCAGCAGTCTGTCAGATCCATACTGGTAACGTCACTTCTCGTACTAAAACCGCATACTGCGGTAGCGCTGCGACAACAGCGGTTGAGGGGTTTTAGTATGGGGATTGACATTTTTAGTATGGATCTCACAGATCGCTTCGATATTTTTTGCGCTCCCTCGTGCGTCAGGTGTGCGATCCGCCAAAAAAAGCTAGCTGGTTGAATAGAATCTACTTGGCAGAATGGCTATACTACCCTTGCCTTTCCCGTACGGAAAACAAATGAAAAGCTAGAGGTTGATGAACTGCCAATCAAGTGGCGTCCTTGTAAATTGTATAGAGTTGAACAATGCGAAGAAACCATAAAATATTGTGTGTAAATCCGAGAACAAGGGAACAGTTGAACAAATCTTTTGTTTTCGTCAAGAAATCCCAAAAACACTTGTCGTATCCTAAGTCACCGACGAAATACATACATACATATACCACGCATATATCCCTTGCGGGGTAGACAGAGCGTATTTGAGGATTGTGTTCCAAGATTGTTTCAGAAAATGGCGATGGATATATATAGGTATTTCGCCGGTTATATATATATATATATATTCAAAACACGCTTTCTAAAAAACCTGACCACAAACACACACACACACACACATAAATCAACCCCTATTTCTCGCAGGGTAACTGACCAACATATCAAAAATTTGTTATTTATTTATTTATTTACCATTTATTGTACACAAGAAATTTTACAGGAAAAAAAACATAAATAAAATGGACACAACAGGCACTGCTTATCTCTAAAAAAGAAATTTCTTACAGCAGACCTACAGGAGAGAAATGGCATTTGTTCCGAGAAAGATGCATAGTAAGTACCTAAGTAAGTAAAAACACTATCGCACAATAAGAAATGACATAATACAGGACATATTAAACTAAGAAATGCGCAAAGGCGGCTTTATCACTAAGAGCGATCGCTTACAAACCACATTCGAATAGAGGAAATAAACACAGAGACGTATAAAATAAATAAATAAATCATAAAAATGCATAAATTCAGATCAGACTCATAAATCAAAACGTGCACGCAAAACCTTTATTCAGAAAACAACACAATCGCCGAACTATTACTAGCTAGTAACACTATTTCTAATAAATTTCCTATAGTTTTAATAAGCTTCGCAACTCCACCCCCCAATGGGGGGTCACGTTTCCCCGGGGGGTCGAGGGGGCAGGATTACTCGGATATTGGCTGAGACTTCTGACGGCTGCAGCTTTATTACTGCAAGGGGATCAATGGTGTCGAACACGTGGAACTTTCTGAGGTATCATGTTAACTGAGTTAGCGAGAAAACATTATGTTACAATACAATACAAATATCTTTATTACTCTCATTTCATACAATAAGTAGTTACATGACAGCATTCATAAGCAGCTGTTGGTATCAATGAGCACGAAAATGAAAATGAAAATAACATACAGAATTTTACCGTCATTTTACAGATTATATAAGTAGTATATTTAGTGATCGCAAACAATGAAAAATACATCATAAAGCTTTCATAAACCTAAGTTTATTGAGGTCAATGACCTAGCCGCATGAGTGATCAACAAATGTAAAATACAACATTGAAAAAAAGCACAGCAGTTATAAAAGCTCAGCTTATCAAATTTATAGTTAGATGATAACATTATTGACAAACTGGCATGGGAACGTAAATTTCCAGCGCAACACAATTGAGCCGCACAATCATGAAGAATCGACCCCTATAGGAGGTTTTCTCTTAAAGAATAAAAACTAGTATTCCAAGAACTCGATAGATGGCGTTTACCTGATTACCTTTTTCTAGATTAAGTCAAGCGCTACTTCACGCCTGAACAGCTTCTAACTCTTTATAAAGCTCAAGTGCGATCTTGCATGGAGTACTGCTGTCACCTTTGGGATGGCTCGGCGAAATACAAACTTGCTGCACTGGATTCGGTGGAACTCAGAGCCAAGAGATTAAGAGGCGATAAAAAACTGGTGGCGACCAAGCTTCACAGCCTGGCTCACCGCCGCAATGTTGCTTGCCTATCGGTCTTCTATAGATTGTACTTCGGAGAGTCTGCGCGTGAGCTGCACGAGCTCATACCACCGTCTCCTTTCTTCCATCGGACATCCAGACGCACGGCCGGCTACCATCCGTTCTTAGTTGAAATACCCACATTACGCACTAAGCGCTTCAAAACATCTTTCATTATGCGCACGGCTAAAGAATAGAATTCCCTGCCTGCGTCTGTATTTCCGAGTGCATATAACCTGAATCTCTTTAAGTCTAGAGTGAATAGGCATCTTCTGGGCAAGCTCGCCCCACCGTAGATCCCATCTCTGCTCTAGGGTAAGATTGGGGTCAAGAGTAAGCCCATCATAGATAAAAAAAAAAATCCTATGTATTACCAGTGTAGATTCCAAATACAAAAGATTTAAAAAAAAACATTTCAACACTCACTGGCAATCTAGCATGCACTGACACTTTCGTTCCAAATGAGTCCGAGTCCAAGTTTCAAAAAACAAAAAATATTTTTTACGTTCCGTTCTTTGCGTTAACATACCAAGCACGGCACCATCTATCCAGCGACAAAAATATTAATTAAAAAATTAAATAAAAGCATATTCCCTATTCAGATTATAACTTAGATATTATTATTTGTTGAGCTGTGGTAAGTATTTTTTCGACTTTTAACATTACATTTTGACTTTGATTATGACTCTAATGGTTTGCAAAGGCAACCGGCATTCACATGAATAAAAAAATCATTTTCTTCGAATCTTTTTAGAAGTACACACATTAAAAACCGTTTTTCTATTCCCCTGTTTTTCCAATAATTGGGTGGAAAAATTCGAAGAATCGGTTTATTTAGTTAAAAGCATTTTCAAATCGGTTCACCTACGGCGTCCCATATTGAACGTTAAGACCGGTTTCGTGTCTTGGCTTTCAGGATAAGAGAGTGTGAAGATGCTTAGCTAATGCGATGGTTCAATCGAGCCTTAATTGTTTTTTTTTGTTTGATAGACTCAAAGAAAAACTTCATTCTAAATGAAAACAGGGAATTTCCTTTTAATTTTTTTAAATTATTATTCTAGTCGCTGGATATCTCAGGCTTCTGACATGGTTGTGTAACGACCGCCGTATCAGTAATCATAGACAGCAACCGGAACCTACGGCTTAACGTGCCATCCGAAACACGGAACCATCTTTCTTACGGACAATCGGGTGGTTCAGCTCGCAATGTCCGAACCAGACTGGGAACAAATTCACAAAGTGTTAAATATCAACTTTGTGAGTGACCCACCGAGAATCGAACCTGGGACCTTCTGCGTCACAGGCAGTCGCACTACCACTGCGCCACATCGGTCAAGATAAAAACCAACAAAATTGCGGGCTAAATCACCTATTTATTAATCAACCAAATGGCCGTTTAAAAGTAATATAGCTGGAATAGATAATGCACTTTAAAGCCATAGAAATAAAAATAAATTTGCAACGTGAGCCGGTAACGTCCGGTAATGGCGGGCAGCGGAAGCGGGCGAGACGTCTTCCCGAGTGCCTTCTAATGAAAACTGAGAAGATTCGTGTGGGGCCATGCTGTTTGCGAGAAATGTTTTTCATAGATAATCCATGTATACAGAGTGTAAGAGACGGTGTAACGAAAACTTTGCAGGCGTGATCAGAACATGAAACTGAACAACTTTTATTATGGAGGCTATGTTGGTAAACATAAGAAAAATATCGACGTTCCATACAAACCCCATCAGCTGACTAACTTTATATGGAAACTCGAAAAGTTTTTTCGTTTCCCAACATAGCCCCTATAGAAAAAGTTGTTCAGTTTCATGGTCTGATAACGCCTTCAAAGTTTTTGTTACACCGTCTCTCACCCTATATAAGTTGTACAAAACCCAGACTAAACTATCATCTTAGATCGGATTCCATCTGCATCAGCGTATGTATAATATGGTCCCAAAAGATAAAGCGCATTAATTTCCAAATTCAAGATTTTATTATGTAGGTACGTAAATCAATAGGTTATTTGTTACTTACTACTACATCTTTAATGTCTATTGTCTTTGCTATGTTCTGTGTTCTATGACCTGATCATGCCAGATGGCTGTGAATCGTTTCGTGTTAAAATAAAATACATGTTTACTCTGCTAAAATACTTACCTTTAATTCATAAATTCTCGGCCCCATTGCAAACAGTAGTACTACCAAAGAATACCATCTATAGGTATTACTACCGAACTTTCTGCACCTAAAAACATAAATAGTTCCCCAAAATTCAATACTTGTGCAAACATTCTGTTACAGCAAGAATCCTCCCGAAAATTCTTATGCAAAAATATATCCCAGTACAATGGACGATCCGGTAACCGGAGCTATATAGTATGGTTTCCGGAGCGAATACGGTAATACCATCGAAATCCACCTATGTATTTAGTCCTACTCTCTTTCTCTTTCCGTGTGGGACACTGAGTCGTCCGACGACCCGATGAACCCTGGTGTCAGAATTTTTCAACCGCCTTCTACAAATAGCAGGCTTCTGACATGGTAGTCCTACTAGTCGCAGGATGGTTTAAATATGTCATCAAGTATTTGCCAAACTGTCATATTATTTCGTACAATTTATACGTCACTGACGTCATATTATGTTTGTTGTTTTTAACTAATGTTGTTACAAAAGCTGTAAGTTTCTTATGTCTTTCACGTCATACCTACCTATTCATCCATAGGATTGTATTCCTTTAGATTTTGATTTAAAACAAAAAAACGGTTGTCTGTAAAGTCAGTTTACTGACGATAGTTGAACGCGACAACGTCAAAAAAAAGTAAACTGATGGAATGCAATTGCACTGCCGGACGCGAAGGCCGATTGTGCCTCTCTGTCGCTCGCTCCGCGCTCTAGCTTGCACTTCGAGGTAACGCTTTAGCGGTAACTCCCCGCAAAATGCGGGTGTCTAACTTATGTCATCGGTTTTGTTGGAGAATCTGCATCAACTGTCAAACCCACATCGCTATTGGCTCTAAAAGTCTAATTAAACTGATCACTATGCCAATGAAAGTTACACAAAGACAAAAATCTGACTTATTTATTAGGTCTCTAACTTTTGAAGGTTCTTCTTACATACATACAGGGTGTAAGAGACGGTGTAACGAAAACTTTGCAGGCGTGCACAGGCCATGACCCTGAACAACTTTTTATATGAAGGCTATGTTGGGAAACGTAAAAAAATTACGACCTTCCATACAAAATTCCCAATCAGCTCACTGGCTTTGTATGGGAACTCGGAAATTTTTTTTTGTTTACCATTATAGCCCCATACAAAAAGTTGTTTAGTTTCATGGCCTGATCACGCCTGCAAAGTTTTCGTTACACCGTCTCTTACACCCTGTATAACCACGCCTCTTTCCCGGAGGAGTAGACAGAGACTACATCCTTCCACTTGCTACGATCCTAAAACACCTCTTTCGCTTCTTCAACATTCATCAGCGTTTTCGTACATGCTCGTTGGTTTAGGGTACTCTTCACCTGACCTTTCTTTAGAACGATCCCGATTTGATCTAGGTTACGTTTCATCTTATAAGAATATACCGATTTATATTTTAGGTGCTGAATATCAAAAGTGCTACAGGGTAACATGTGGTCCGTGTAATGCGATTTCAATATTTTATTAAATCGGCAACTTTTACGATAGAACGTAAACTTTGAATCTACTGTGGATTGTGTAACACATTTCGGGTTGAATTTTCCAATAAGGTAAATAAAAGAATGGGTAACGTTCATAATAAAAAGAAGTAAAACTATAAAAAAATAAGTTAACCACGATTACTTTTATCAGTAAATATCCACTACATAAACATCTGCTAAAAGAGTATTACAAATTCAACCTTTGAATAGTTGATTAGTATACATTCGAGCTTACTGCCAAAATTGGCTACAATAGCCATCTCCGGGCGCATCAGCGCCGATCTGATTAGGAGTCAAAGTGGTCGCCATGACCGAAATCGGTCGGAGATATAATCATCATCATCATCATCAGTACTACATTCAACACTATTTCTAATAGTTTAGTTTTCTAATAGGAAGCTTTCTTCTTTTCGTAGTAAGTGAAAATTCATTCAGGAATAGGGAATAGGGATTTTATTTTATGGCAATGGTTTTTACAAAATAATTTCACATCATCATTACAAATGACACCTCCCTATTGTAATTCATAGATTGCTGTAGGACTCCTCCAGGGTACTTCATGAGATACAATCTTCGCTTTTTGCCATCCAACCAGCCATCCAACCATCCATCCTCTCATCGGTCCATCAAGCCGGAGGTAGTTCACAAAATAGCCAAAGAATATAAAAAACCACGATAACATACACGTAAAGTAAAACACTTCTTCTTATTTTTACGTGGAATACCAAGTACCCCAACGACCCAATGAAACCAATTACTGGTGTCAGAACTTTTCAACCGCCTACCACAAGTAGCAGGCTTTTCACAAATTCACAAAGTGTTATATACCAACTTTGTGAGTGTCCTACCGAGAATCGAACTTAGAACTTTTCTTCACAGGCAGTCGCACTACCACTACAACACATCAGCCGTCAAACACAACAAGTAAACACGAGTTCTGTAGGCACGTACAGCTAGGAAAATACTAAAAGAATTTTTGCTCGCATTGCAGGCAGAATGAAATAAATAGGTTTTAGTGCGAAACAAATTTGAACTGACGCGGTGTGAGTTAGTATCTTCGTTGAAACACGGTAAGGCTTTCGCCATGCATCCGTTGTGGATTTATACCGGCTTTTAAATGTGGTGCAGGATAAAATTATTGCACAATTCGCTGGTGAAAGAAAGATAACCAAATTTTTAGATTTTATTTGCTGTGTTTTTGGGGTAAGTTGAAAATATTTGTTAAAAAAAACCTTCAAGCCTTGCATACTTTGAGGTACTATACAAAGTGTAAGAGACGGTGTAACGAAAGCTTTGCAGGCGTGATCAGACCATGAAACTGAACAGCTTTTTTTATGTTTACTAACATAGCCCCCATAGAAAATGTTCTTCAGTTTCATGGTCTGAGCACGCCTGCAAAGTTTTCGTTACACCGGCTCTTACACCCTGTATAAGTTTAAAACAGGCTGGTTTATGTTCATTTTACTTTCTATCTTGTTTTTTTCTATTGTTTATGTTTCCATGGTTAGGGTCTTGTTTTAAGTTAGCCTTCGGGTTGCAGAGGTCAGATGGCAGTTACTCTGTGTAAAAATTTGGTGTCACGTCAAGTCTCCTAGGTAAGGCAGCCGACCCTGACAGAGAACGGGCTATACAAAGAGAATGATTATGGTCTAGTTCTGTGACGTCATAATTTATTGTAATACTTTTCTTGAAACCAACTCTTACGAAAAACAAATCTGTCTTACGACGCCATAGTTGAAACGTGAACGCCATTATTGAACTAGCCTTCTACCACATTTTGTTAGTTCTATAATTTAGTATGTATTGTAAAGTTTGATTCAATACTGACCCATCAAAATCTAACTAAATGAGGATAATTTATAATGTCGAATACCTGTTTTCAGAATGGAAATACATTTTCTAATAATTCTTGTAATCCCTGGGAACCTATTATCTGATATAGTGCGTTGGTTAATCCATTTTGTTGAGTATTGAATACAAATTATTGATAGGTATTCAAACTTAGAACTGACGACTATGGATCAGAACAATAAAAACAATATTAGTATTAGGAATTTGTCGATGGCGGTTGACAAAGTCTGACACTAGGATTCATTGGCACGATGAACGAGTCGCTCTCTCACACGAAAAAGAGAGAGATAGAATGTTTTAGTTCCCGGAATACCTTCCATCAGACATTTGAATGTTAGACATTTCTCGGCCAAATGGACCGATGACTTAAAGAAAGCGGCTGGTAGTGACTGGATGGCAAAAACGGGAGACTATATGCCTTATGGCGTACCCTGGGGGGCCTACGTCCAGCAGTGGACTTCTTTCATTTTCGTGTGGGGCGCCAAGTCGTCCAACGACCTTGTGAACCCTAGTGTCAGAGTTTTTCTTCTACAAGTAGCAGGCTTCTGACATGGTTGTGTAACGACCGCCGTCTAAGTGATCACAGACTGCAACCGGGACCTACGGCTTAACGTGTCATCCGAAACGGAACCATCTTACTTACGGACAATCGGGTGGTTCAGCCCGCAATGTCCTAACTAGACTGTCCTAAGTAGTGGACTGCCAAAGGGTAACATATGTTTTTTTTTGCTTTTGTGAATAATATCGTAGCTTCGTGTGGAGGCTGAGTGTATCTGTATAGGTACACATACACATACACAAATCACGCCTTTATCCCTCACGGTGTAGGCAGAGCGTTAACGACCGTAAACTTACGAACATCATGGCACGTGGCCACAACGTGGTGACAAGTATTAAAGGCCCCTTCAGATGATTCATGTATCACTGTAGTGACAGGTTGTCAGCCTGTCGCCTAAAGTAATACGTGGTAATACACATGAAATCCTCCTTAGTTGCCTCTTACAACACCCACGGGAAGAATTGGGGTGAGGCTATTCTATGCCGGCATGTCTGTATAGTGTATTTTAAGAAGAACCAGATGCGAGCATTAAGACGACTTTCTTTAAGCTTTCTTAGAACGTAACCAGCAGCTTCCTGGAACAAAATACAGGGTGTAAGAGACGATGTAACGAAAACTTTGCAGGCGGGCTCAGACCATGTAACTGAACAACTTTTTATATGGGGGCTATGTTGGGAAACGTGAAAATTTTTTCCACCTCCCATACAAAATTCCTGATCAGCTGACTGACTTTGTATGGGAACTCGAAAATATTTTTTAATTTCCCAGCATATCCTCCATAGAAAAAGTTGTTCAGTTTCATGGTCTGATCACGCCTGCAAAGTTTTCGTTACACGGTCTTTTACACTCTGTATTTACCGAGGCAACTAGTATTAATCTTAGTGAAGCAAAGAGTGCTCTTACCGGTCGGTGCTAATGTACCGCCACTTGCCAAAATATGTGTTATTCCGGTTTTTAGCGGTATTTATTGCTATTTTATATTAACAATAAACACGGCTTAGAATAGCATCAGCCCATTTATACCCGTGGTTGTCGTAAAACGCGACTTAAGGTTGAAAAGATCGCAGCGTTCTGTCAGATCCATACTAGAAATATCAATCCCCATACCAATCAGCGCTATCGCAGTGTCGTCCGTCGATTGCGGTTTTAGTATGGGGAGTGACGTTTCTAGTATGGCTCTGACAAACCGCTGCTATATTTTAGTAGTGGACTGCACAGGAGTGTTGCAGCAGTGGACGGATCTTGCTTTTGTAGTTGTATATTATGGACATCTCTAAGGTGTAAAAATATTAGCTGCAAATATTTTAAGAGGTGAATCAGCCTATGAAACTGAACAACTTTCCCCATGTAACATAGGTCAAAATATGAAAAAAAAACTTGAACCTCCCATATAAATTGACATGGTCGGTTGGTAATTTTGTATAGGAGGTGCTATTTTTTTTTCATATTTCGAGCTATGTTTCTTGAGAAAAGTTGTTCAGTTTCGTGGGCTGGTTCACCCGTTTAAATGTTTGCAGTTATTTTTTTACACCCTGTATAATACACATCTGTATAAACACCATCCTTCATTAAAAGAACTTGAAAAGAGATATTAAACCTTGCGAGGTATGAGTATCAGCGGTCATAAAGACGGTAAACCCTGCAAATATAAAACGGAATCAATTCATTCGTTAGTTTTGTTTTTATGTAACGCAAGACGCAGCGCATTGTTACCGCATCCGTAACGCATGCGTCTTTCAGATGTATGTTATAAAATCTCAAATTCCTCATATTAAAAACTGACGTTGATTGATGCAGCACCAACGGATGAACTTGCGTTGTTAGAAATACACATCCGTTGACACAGGTTCATGAGTTGCACCTGCGTCAACGTCGGGTTTTATTCGAAATTTGAAATTTCCTTGCAACTGTCAAACGCATGCTAAAATAGCGCTCTATTGTACGTTAAATTCTGACATATACTTCGGGCTCATTGTATTTGGGCTCGTATTTATAAACCGCACTCAACTCTGAGATCGATCTTCAGTTGCTCTGAGATGCTGTTAGTATTGACTGACATTTGCCGAAATTGCTCTTGAGATCGATCTCAGAGTTGAGTGTGATTTATAAATACTCACCTTCATAGGGTCTTTGGACTCGGTGTCCCACACGAAAAGAGAGTGACCATGCTATCGGCGCTATCACAGGACAGTGCTCTGTGGATATTATTGCAACGGTCAACTATTATGCCGTGTGATGCCGGCTTATAATAGAATCACCCCATTTCTTCCCGTAGGTGTCGTAAAAGGCAACTTCGAGTCCCTACTCGAAGGTTTCATGTGTATTACAATTTTATGCGACAGACTGACAACCTGTCACTACAGTGATACATGAAACATCTGAAAGGGCCCTCAATACTTGTCAGAAGTGGCGATGACGACCGTAATTTTACGATCGTTAACGATCTGCCTACCCCGCAAGGGATGAAGGCGTGATTTGAGTGTGTGTGTCAACTCTTATGATTATACTCTCCCAGCATAAAAGAGATCGGAGTGCTTCTATAGCAGAAATCGCTTTCAAAGGTTTTAATATCACTCCAGACACAAAAGTCGGTAGTCGGGTAGTAGTGATGTAACTCACATTCGTATTCGTGAAT
The DNA here is from genome assembly GCA_029255805.1 of Keiferia lycopersicella. Taxonomy (NCBI): domain Eukaryota; kingdom Metazoa; phylum Arthropoda; class Insecta; order Lepidoptera; family Gelechiidae; genus Keiferia; species Keiferia lycopersicella. The sequence continues at coordinate 11,127,131 of JARACZ010000004.1, read as the reverse complement.
ATTCACATATTTTCAAATGCAAGGTGCAAATGAGAACGTCAGAAAATAATGTTCAGTTTAAAGACAGGTTGAGTTGTATGAAATAACCCTTAAAATTTGAATCATACTGTTCTGACACAACGCATTTTGAATGAATGGATCTGGATTTATTCAAATCTATACTAAATTAGTTCCGCTGCCTCAGCGACCCAAAGAGTATCTTGGCCTCTGAAACGAGTTCTCTCTACTGATCTCTCTTGTGCGCGATCTCCTGCCAATTGGTGATGCAAAGATCGCGCAAGTCAGTCTCTACCACGTCTCTCCAGCAGTATACGGCTAGGTGATTTTTCTTAGACTGATAGCGTCATTATTCCGAACTGGATGGCGCTGTTGAAGTTCTTTCCGATTGAGGGATCATGTATCAAGTTCATGTATAATAAATAAAACTATAACCACTATAATTAGAAAATCACTGATTTCTTTCTTTTCGTGTGGGATACCGAGTCATCCAAAGACTCGATGAACCTTAATGTTGGATTTCTTCAACCATCTTCTACAAGTAGCAGGCTTCTGACATGGTTGTGTAACGACCGCCGTCTAAGTGACTGTAATCACTGCTGATCTAATACATCATTCGCACGAGCTCCATCTACTAGTAACTAAACGAACAGAAGTCGATTTTGCCGCCAATTCGCACGTACGAGTATCAAAAACATTCACATTCGTATTCACGAATCTTCAAAGAGTGACAGCAACATCCCTAGTAGATAGCCCGTGGACGGACTCAGTCGACTCGGGTCGGTCCCAAATTCCCTAAAGTGCGGACCGCAAACTCGATAGAGCAATCTTAGGTACCACCAACGGAGGTTCTACTCTAAGAAGACTGCTTAATAACCCGTATTTCATAGACCATAAGGTGCATTATCCTTTGTGCTAACGGCAAATGTGTTAGAGGCGTGAAGTAATACATACTGACGCTTTGGTTGGCTCGAATAGGCGTAATTTCTACTCTGTTTGTTTATATCGATGGCTGAATGGATAAAGAAAGGCACGGTTTGTTTGTAAATAAAATTTAGCTATTCTTGTAGGAAACTAAGCTATTGACAACAGAGAGATCTATGAAGCGAATAATCAATACACGTATTAAAAAAATCTTTGTTTATTTTTCTGTCTTGGACACTGTTTATTTTTCCTTAACCACGCAACGGAGTTGGATGCAGGTTTTTTAATAGATAGACTGACAATAGGCTCTCCACAACATTCTCTACCTCCAGCCAGATGGACCGATGACTTAAAGAGAGCGGCTGGTAGCGACTGGATGGCGAAAGCGGGAGATCGCTCATTGTGGCGGTAAACTGGGGGAGGCCTGTGTCAAGGAGGGAGGCCTATGCCAAGCAGTATACTGCTATAGGCTCTAGGATATGATATGACAGACCGCTGCGATATTTTAGCGCCCCGTGGTGCGTTAAGTGTGCGATCTGCCTAAGTACGCTAGTGCAACTCGCACTTGACCGATTTTTTAATCATTGATTTAGTCATTTCAAAATACAACGTCTATAACTATAATTGTCCAAATAGAGCGGTGTGGCGTAGTGGTAGTGCGACTGCCTGTGACGCAGGTACCGAGTTCGATTTTCGGTGGGTCACTCACAAAATTGATATTAATCACTTTGTGAATTTGTTCCCAGTCTGGTTAGGACATTGCGGGCTGAACCACCCGTTTGTCCGTAAGAAAGATGGTTCCGTGTTTTTGATGGCACGTTAAGCCGTAGGTCCGGATTGCTGTCTACGACTACTTAGACGGCGGTCGTTACACAACCATATCAGAAGCCTGCTACTTGTAGAAGGCGGTTGGAAAATCAGACACTAGGGTGCATTGGGTCGTTGGACGACCCGGTGTTCCACACGAGAAAACACAGTTGTCCAAATACTAAGTCCGTGTGTACAGCAACTAAAGTTGTAAGTTCTAGAGTGTCGTCGGTCGGCTATGTGTCTGTCGTTTATGCAGCCAATAACTCTGGGGGTAGTTGTAGAACTGCTGGGAATAGTTTGATGCTCCGTCATGTTAGTGCAAGATGCAGTTTTAAAAGTTCACTTTGAAACACTGACTACGAGTGCTACGGCGTAGCAACTGTCTACGATCGATACTTTTTACACAAAATCGAAAATGGGAGATATAACATACACATATCACGCCTTCATCCCTTACGGGGTAGGCAGAGCGCTAACGGCCGCAAGAATACAGTCGCTATCGCCACGTCTGACATTTTTGAGGATTGTTTTCCAAGGTTGTTTCAGAAAACATATGTATCACTATAGTGACAGGTTGTCAGACTGTCGCCTAAAAATTGTAATACACTAATACTCTTGAGTCCCTTAGTCGCCTCTTACGACACCCGCGGGAAGGATTTGGGGTGATGCTATTCTATGCCGGCATCACACGGCAATATAATATGGAAGATATAATATTAGGTTTAATTAGCTGCAAATATTTTAAGAGGTGCATCAGCCTATGAAACTGAAAAACTCTCCCCTAGAAACATAGGTCGAAATAAAACACATTTTTTTGACCTTCCACGCTAATTGACTTGGTCGTCTGGTAATTTTTCATGGAAGGTCCAAAATGTTATTTCATATTTCAACCTATGTTCCTCGGGGAAAGTTTTTCAGTTTCATGGGCTAGTTCAGCCCATAAAATATTTGCAGCAAATATTTTTACACCTTGTACAGTATTAAAAGTCTAACTGTTGAAATAATTCTCATGTTTTATGCAGGAAAGGAAAAATACTTAGCTCAATAGGATACTTTTTTTCTAGTCACTGGATAGATGGCACAGTGCTTGGTAGGTTACCGCAAAGAACGGAACGTACCTTTTTTTTTTCACTTGGATGCATGCGATCATAAAACGAAATGTAACATAACATTTATGATTGATTGTCACATGTGACATGTTTTTTTAGTCTTTTGGCTTTCGAATCTAATCACATAGTCAGTTCAACGCCATCTACAGAATTTGAATACAATTTTTTTTGTATTCTCGAAAAGAAAACCTTCTATTGTTTGCAAATGGGATTTAGGGCACAATGAATTAATGGCGTCTAATATTTTTCAATTTGTCATATGATATGATCAAACATTCCGCAATCGATACATATATTACTAGGTGGATCGCACACTTGATGAGTCAAGTCAAGTCAAGTCAAATTATTTATTCAAAGTAGTAAATTTTACATTTCGCTTTTTGATGGTCAAATATTAACAATTTTAACAATAACAATTTTATGAACCTAGTGTAAACGCGGGTAATATAGGTACTTATTCTACATACCATTTCATATACCACTTCACGCACGACGGAGCGCTAAAACATCGCAGCGGTCTGTCAGATCCTTAGAAGCGTCACGCCCCATACTAAAACCGCACTCGACGGTTTACACTGCTATCGCGCTGCGTCAACAGCGGTTGAGTGGTTTTAGTATGGGGATTGACATTTCTGGTATGGATCTGACAGACCGCTGCAATGTTTTAGCGCTCCGTCGTGCGTCAAGTGTGCGATGCGCCATAGGCTGAAAATAAATTACTATTTTTGGTATTGCATAGCATACATAATACCACTGTCAAGTAACCACTATCAGAAAAGCCAAGTGCAAAACTTAATGGAAATTACCTATTACATAGAAGTATAATGTCAAAGCAGGAATGCGACTACTCAGTACTCGAGCACTTAATATTCCTTTAAGGAAATGTTTTCAAACGTTGTACCTTTTAGTTAAATAGTTTTAGAAGTTGCGTTGGTACGGACGGTGTCATTTTAATATTTGGTGCAAGTGATAAGCAAGTGCTAGTGACTGACGACCGATGTGGCGCAGTGGTAGTGTGACTGCCTTTGATGCAGAAGGTCCCGGGTTCGATTCTCGGTGGGTCACTCACAAAGTTGATATTTAACACTTTGTGAAATTTTTCCAGTTTGGTTAGGACATTGCGGGCTGAATCACCCGATTGTCCGTAAGAAAGATGGTTCCGTGTTTCGGATGGCACGTGAAGCCGTAAGTACCGGTTGCTGTCTATGACTACTTAGACGGCGGTCGTTACACAACCATGTCAGAAGCCTGCTAATTATAGAAGGCGGTTGAAAAATTGTGACACTAGGATTCATCGGGTCGTTGGACGATTCGGTGTCCCACACGAAAAGAGAAGAGAAGTTATAAGTAATAATTTCCTACTAAGATTCCCTGAAATAGAGGATAGCAATCAGAAAAACCACACTCACTGCAACACATCATCATTCTCCTTGCCTTATCCGGTTCCCTGTCGGGGTCGGCTGCCTAGCCTAGGGAATTGGACCTGGAAGTTTTACACAGAGCAACTGATACCTGACCTCAGCAACCCGAAGGCTAAAGTGGCCCGAATCAGTGCAAAGTTGTATGATATATTTATTATTCGGTGTAACGAAAAATTTGCAGGCGTGCTCAGACCATGAAATTGAACAACTTTTTTATGGGGGCTATGTTGGTAAGAGTGAAAAAAAAAACCAATTTCCTAAAAATTCCCGATAAGCTGAGTGACTTTGTACGGGAATCGATTTTTTTTCGTTTTCCAACATAGCCGCCATAGAAAAAGTTGTTCACTTTCATGGTCTGATCACGCCTGCAAAGTTTTGGTTACACCGCCTCTTACACCTGCATTGAGTAAAAATATACTTGTGCAATTGACCCGCCTGGTCAAGAGAAGAACTCTCCTATTCAGCGGGTATTTTAGTTATTGTAAACGCTGCCGCTTATAAGTCAACGCCTTCAAGAAGTTGGTAATGTCATTACTCCAAGCCCCGCTTTGTGAACGGATCCGGGGCGAGCGGAGAAGGAACTAACTTGCCCGGTAGGTGCCGCCTGAGGAATGCGACGAGAATTCATTCCTTTAAGTAGATACAATATGCAGGGTGTAAAAATATTAGCTGGAAATATTTCAGCCCATGAAACTAAACAACTTTCTCCAAGGAACATAGGTCGAAATATGCGAAAAAACATTTTACCTCCCACGCAAATTACCAACCGACTCAGACACTTTGTATGGGAGATTCAAAAAAATTTTCTATATTCCGACCCATGTTCCGTGGGAAAAGTTGTTCAGTTTCATGGGCTGATTCACTCCTTAAAATATTTGCAGCTAATATTTTGACACCTTATATAATATAGTATTATGTTTAATAAGTTGATAAACATAGAGATAACCTGAGGTAGCCTTTTCAAGCCTTTTTCTTCTACCTAGAAGCTTGGCGAGAGAGAAGATTGAATTTTGTCATAGATATGGTATAGTATAACGCAGTGTCTCCGGCTGTCAAATACTGATTAAATCGTCTGTCACAGAAATGTGTATAAGGCCTATGATGATGAACTCACACGAAGCCCATTCCTTGCATTCATCTCTCACCCGCTTTTTACAATACCCCTTGGCCACCAATCCACGTATAGAATGGGTGGAGCATTCCATGCCGGCATCATAATCCTAATATCTATTATAATGTTGCACTTGAAACTATTAGAATACAATAGGTCAACTTGAATATTTGTATGACAATTTAGCGTAGATAAGCAGTTGACATATTATGAACTAGCAGGAGCCAGCGGCTTCACCCGCGTGTAAGTTAGTGTAAAAACTATCCTACGTGTTAATCCAAGTTACGTGTGTGTGTGTGTGTGTCAAATTTTAAGAAAATCGGTTGAACAGTTTTGCGTGAAGGAGTAACAAAGATACAAACTCCCACATTTTTAATACAAGTAGGAAGTAGCATACAATTTATATCTTATCCTGTGTGAGACATTATAACGGGTTTTAACTCACGGTAGGGATATATCGAGCACCCAATATTTCGGCGATGTTGCAATCACCATGATCCAGTTTACCCGTGATCGTGATAGTTTAAATATTGGGTGCTCGATATATCCCTACCGTGAGTTAAAACCCGTTATAATGTCTTATAGTTTTAGTGATAATAACCACGGAACCTTAAAATCAAGTGTTGTCCTGTGTGGTCCTCTTCAAGTCCCGTCAACCTTAATTTCTTAAGAAGACACTACATTATTTTTACACTCGTCTTCAATCATTTTCGTTTCCCAAGATGGAAATATGACACTCCATTCCAATTTCCCGCGAAAGGGACCCTTGGAAATAAAAAAGAAAACGCAAGGCTAAGTGAAAATTCATAAGAAAATGGATGAGACCTCGGCTAGTAAGTGCTTGGTAAATATTTGTTAGGAATTTGCGGATCGCGCTCTTAAGAGGGGCAGCTTTGGATGATTAACGTGGAATGAGGAAAGTGCTTGGGAAAACCAGCTAAGTTGTTATCGGATTCGCATACGAAAATTTCTACAAATTATGAAATAGAATACGCGTAAGAAATTATGATTTCAGTATACATACATACAGACATGCAAAATATGTAGTGATAGTAATATATTATCAAAATATCAAGATTAATAACTATCTTTACCGACTTATCAGGTAGCACAAAATTCAGTCAATGAGTTGAATAACCAAGAACCTAGAGCACGTGCCACGAAAGAAGTCCCGCGAAAAAAGTTTAAATAACCCTTATGGACGTCAGAATAAGGTTCATTGAAAAGATTTCCACGGGACTTCTTTCGCGGTGTGGACTCTAGTACTGAGTTAAAATGCTTGTGACTAAATACACATACATACATATATCACGCCTTTATCCCTCGCGGGGTAAGCAGAGCGTTAATGGCTGAAAGAATACGGTCCTATCGCCACGTCTGACATTTTTGAGGATTATTTTCCAAGGTTGTTTCAGAGAACATGTGTATCACTATAGTGACAGGCTGTCAGTCTGTCGCCTAAAAATTGTAATACACCAATACTCTCGAGTCCCTTAGTCGCCTTTTACGACACCCGCTGAAAGGATGTGGGGTGATGCTATTCTAAGCCGGCATCACACGGCAAAATACTTGTGACTAAAATACAACTGTTATTGGGTGGTAATTTGGGAAATAACGGTTAAGTGGCAAGAAGGGTCCTGTTTACGACCGGCATCCCTAGTTTGATACGATTGCGGTTAAGCCACAGTAGAAATTAAAGGTTCCCTATCTATTTGCATAAAAATATTAGGCATAATATAGGTTGGCACAATGTACATTGAACTAAAGATACTTACGCATAAAAATAGTAGGCATAACACGTTAAGCATAATTTAATTACTTAACCTAACCTAACCTAACCTAATGTCTATAAAAATACTAACCTAACCTAACCTAACCTAATGTCTATAAAAAATTGTTAGACATAAATAAACTGTATTATGCCAAGATAAGTATTATGCGAAAAAATGTTTATGACAATGATATAAAAGGGGAAAAAGAATTATGCGAAACATGTTATGCTAAAACATATTAGTGGAAAAAACATTATGCTAACGAAATGGATCCCGATATTAAAAACCTAACAGGACGTCAGGACATTGAACTTTTTTTTACACATAAATGTAAATCCAAGACTATCACATCACATCAGTCTATAGCAATTTACTGCAGGAAGTAGGATACTATAAGGCACGATCTCTTATTTCCGGATCTCCACTATCAAGTGGCTATCAGCCGCTCTCTCTAAGTCAGTTCATCTGACTGGAGACGGTATAGTTATGAATTTACCCTGGAAATCTACAAAAGATTCTTCCGATGGGTGCAGGTGGCCTAAAATGGCGGTTCAAGGAGTCGCCTGGGGTCAGTAGCGGGCGTTTCATGGTTATTGACGAGATATAGGCGACAATATTGACATTGATGAAATGCTTTTACTTACTTCTACTGTGGTACTTGGCTTCTACTACTTGTAGATAATAAAATGTACTTAAATACTTGCTCACTTAGCTATATAGATACTAGGTAAGTAGGCAAAAGATATAGGCCCTATTCAAATCTGAGTGGTATACGTAGGTATCGGTATTCTGATTGGTTCAAATTGTCAAGCGATTCCGCTCAGCTTTAAACAGCCTTAAGGCGAAATCGGCTCAGAAACCGTCGCGAGAAGGTAAAATAGTGTTCGGAATTTGCTAAACCATTTCTTGAAATCTCAATAAAATGAAATGATATTAATTTTAGTAGTACTTTAAGATATTTGCTACAAAACTATGGGGCCCGAAACACGATCTAATAAAATTGCCTCGATAGAAAAAAATCGCAAAGTAGGCTCTGATTTTGCGTTTTCCGGCCACTTTTTACACTAAAAAGCTGAACGATTTGATTGTTATCCAATATTTCATAATTTATTTTGTGTCTTCTTTTTCCTTATTATATGTGTTATCAACGTATGGCGTCAATTTTCTGATTTTTTCGTTAAAATTAATTAAAAAATAACACAAACGCAATAGTGTGTTGGGTTTGCGCAAGAGCATGCCCACTTCCACCGCGCCCGCGTCCCCTCAGTCGGCCGCCGAGCCTCGTCGGAAGCAGACATGTACAACTTTTTTCTAGCAGCGTCGTGTTTACGAAACTTAGTTAGCGGGGAAGAATAATGCCTAATAAAAGAAAAAAAGGCGACGCTTTCCAAGCGTGCCTATAAAAAACAAAGGATTAGTAACTTGAAAGGGTAAGTACCTATAAAAAACATTGCTTGCGTAAAGTAGTTCTCACTAATGTTTACGTATTCTAGCGATGTATTTTTTTGAAAGTAGGGTAGAAGTACATTGCAAGGACTAGATTTTTTTTATGGTAAAAATACAATTATATCCATATAAATTTGCTGCAAATATTCTAAGGCATCCATGAAAATGAAAAACGTTTCCTCAGAAACACAGGACAAAATAAAAAAACAAAATAAAAAAATTGTCCTCCCTTACAAAATTTGTTGGCTGGTACGCCCGTCGCCGCCCAGTTTTTTGTATGGGAGGAAAAAAAGTTGTTGTGTTTCGACTTCTGTTTTTTTGGAAATCTTTTTTAGTTTCATGGACTGATTTACCCCTCAAAATATTTGTAGTAATTTAAATTTTTACATACTGTATTGTAGTACCCCCCAATAGGGGGCGGCCCATTACCAGCAGTAGATTGTTGTGGCTGTTATGGTATGGTATGGTATTTTGCCTTCCTGTGCCTCGCGGTTATACCTACGGGGCAACGCTGTCTATCTTATTTACAAAATTAGTGTGGATGGATAAATACCGGTTAAGCGCGAATTAGATTCGTGCGAGGAGGGTTCCGTACAACCTTGTTTTGTACTTCAAAAAATAATTTCACATAAATCAATACGTCACTGGCGAGTTCCGAAAAAGCAAATGTATATTTTTAATCATAACAAATTATTATCAGCAGGTGACCATGGATAATCGTGGGGTTTGATAGCATCCTTTATAGTTTTCGTAAATGTGGTAAGAAAAATAAGGGTAAGAATGCTTTGCATGGATAAACGCATTTTAGCTTGGCTTTGGGATCGGGATCATACCTACTCGTCGGATTACTAGACATTATCCATTATTCATCATCATCATCATTAACAGCCTATTGTAGTCCACTGCTGGACATAGGCCTCTCCTAAAGCACGCCACTGAACCCGGTCTTCGGGTTTACTTCTCCAGTCACTGCCCGCAGCTTTGCGTATGTCGTCGCTCCACCTTGCCACAGGGCGTCCTACGCTACGTTTGCCGATACGCGGTCTCCACTCAAGGACCAGCTTACCCCAGCGGTTATCGGTCCTTCGGCAGATATGACCAGCCCACTGCCACTTCAGCTTGCTAATACGTTGAGCTATGTCGGTCACTCTAGTTCTCTGTCGAATTACTTCGTTTCGGATACGATCCCTTAGAGAAACTCCGAGCATAGCTCTCTCCATAGCTCGCTGAGCGACTTTCAGTTGATGGACCAGTCGTACCGTGAGTGTCCACGTTTCGGCTCCGTATGTCATGACAGGTAGGACGCACTGGTTGAAGACTTTCGTCTTAAGGCATTGCGGTATTGGCGACGAAAAGACTCGACGGAGTTTTCCGAATGCTGCCCAACCCAGCTGTATTCTTCTCTGGACTTCCTTCTCAAGGTTGTTTCTACCTAGTTGGAGCGTTTGCCCTAGGTAGACATACTGTTGAACAACTTCGAGTTGGATTTCATTTACGGCAATCGGTTCCGGATCAACGTGTTCGTTGAACATGACTTTGGTTTTATCCAAATTCATCCGGAGACCGATGCGGCGAGAAGAATCAGCTAGGTCATCTACCATTCGTTGTAGGTCTTACAGCGTTTCTGCCATAATGACGATGTCGTCTGCAAATCGCAAGTGAGAGATGTACTTGCCGTTTATATTAAATCCACGACCTTTCCAGTCCAGCGTCTTAAACATATCCTCCAGAGCGTTAGTGAACAGTTTCGGGGATATGACGTCCCCCTGTCTCACTCCTCGATGGAGATGGATAGGTTTAGTCCGCTGGTCCTGTACTTGTACGGTCATTGTGGTGGCTTCATACAGACATCTCATCACTTCGATGTATCGCCAGTCGACTTGGCAACGCTGCAAAGACTCCAGAACAGACCAGGTTTCGATGGAGTCGAAAGCTTTCTCATAGTCCACAAACGCTAAGCACAGGGGCCGATTGTACTCTTGAGACTTCTGTACAATCTGCCGTACCGTGTGAATGTGGTCTATGGTGCTATAACCCCTTCGAAACCCGGCCTGCTCGGGAGGCTGAAACTTATCGAGTCTTCGCGCATGACGGTTCGTGATGACCCTGGAGAACAGTTTGTAAACATGGCTCAAAAGCGAAATGGGGCGGTAGTTCTTCAATAGGGTTTTGTCTCCTTTTTTGAAGAACAGTACCACCATGCTTCTGTGCCATGCCTGCGGAGTTCTCCCATGGAAGAGAACGGAGTTAAAGAGCTGTTGGAGCTGTTCCAATAAGGGAGTTCCTCCAGCTTTTAGGAGCTCTGTCGTGATCCCGTCCTCCCCTGGGGCTTTTCCATTTTTTAACTGTTTCAGGGCCATTTCGATCTCGTCTCGGCTGATCTCGGGCAGGTCCTCGGTGAAGTGGCGTGTGAGGGTGGCTCTGCAATCCTCAGTATCGGGTACGGGCTTTGAAGCTTGCGAGGCGTAGAGCTTGCCATAGAAGTCTTCCACTTCCGACAGAACCTCCGGCTTGGATGCGACGACTTCCCCAGATTCAGTTGTCAGCTTCGTCAGGTGGCTCCTACCCAAAGGCCGTGCTAACACCTTTGGTCCCCGATTCTGCTCAATTGATTTTTCAATCAAGAGCGTGTTTGCGGATCGGAGATCACGTCGCACGAGCCTCTGGATGGTTTTGTTGCGCTCTTGACTTTTCGTCGAAGCTGACAATGGGTCTGTACGTCTCTCTTCCATTAAGCTGAGAGTTTCCGTCGAAAGTTTGGTCTTTTTGCTCTTACGTCTAATCTCGCAGAACTTCGTCCCTTCATCCCTGTTCGACACACTTGATATCTCTACAACGTTGGCACAGAGAACCTTATTAACCATTAATCCGACGCCACCTTGGGAGGGCTGATCTCCTTCTCGGTTATACAGAAGATGGCCCGATCCCAGAGTTATGGTGTCCTCCCCCACTCTTCGGACTTCACATAACCCTAGAATGTGCCACCTTATGTGCTTCAGCTCCTCTTCTAATTGCGCCAGGTGTTCGTCCAGTCGTAACGTGCGTCCATTGAACGTAGCCAGGGTCAGTTTGATTCTTAGCACCCCCTGACCCGCCGTTACCATGACCGCCGCCTTGGCCAGGAATAGCGGGGCGGGCGGGGACTGGGGGCCTTGGTCCGATGGCTTGTTTCATGAGGGTTTGCCTTTAAAAGATAATCGCCCCGCCAGGCGTGCGTCTTGGCAATCGCAGGACACAGCTCTTCGCACCGGTGATGCTGCTGCCCATCACCGGTCTGTGGCATTTAGCTACGCCATCATTTCGAAATGGTTATACCGCCATTTGTCGGTCGCCAGAGCCTCGTTCGCTGTTCGGCAGGATACACCGCGGGCAGGTGAGGTTGGCTTGGAGCATTGAGCTGGTGTTTGTGCCCCCTTACACACCATCCATTATTATTCTTCCTATACCCAACTAACTATGCGCGGTTTCAAAACAATAAGTAAGTCGATACATAGGTATTATCATTATGTAGAACTAAATTTTGCTGCATTAAAAAATAAAATAACGTCCTGGTACGAAACATTTATAATATTACATAAAAATTTACTACATATCGATAATACAAAATAGTTCTACTATTAGTACGTTTACCCTAAACCTCTCGCCTATACCGTCGAGTCGTGCGCGGGAGCCTGCGCTACGCTGCGCTTGCTATTTCCCCGTACCCCCGCGCCTGCTCCTCCCGCGCGCTGCTTCACCCCCTCATTAGCTCGGCTTCCTCGGACTGATTTCGCCTTAAATTTGCAATGCCGTGTGATGCCGGCTTATAATAGCATCACCCCACATCCTTCCCGCGGGTGTCGTCAGAGGCGACTAAGGGATTGGAGAGTTTTGGTGTGTTACAATTTTTAGGCGACAGGCTGACAACCTGTCACTATAGTGATACACATGTTTTCTGAAACAACCTTGGAAAACAATCCTCAAAAATTTCAGACGTGGTGATAGTGGCCGTATTCTTACGGCCGTTATTGCTCTGCCTACCCCGCAAGGGATAAAGGCGTGATATACGTATGCATGTATGTTGAACAGCCTTAACGCTATAAATCTGTTACTTTCTTTATTTTACATACATACATACATATATCACGCCTTTATCCCTTGTGGGGTAGGCAGAGCGATAGTGGCCATAAGAATACAGCCACTATCGCCAGGTCTGTCATTTTTGAGGATTGTTTTCCAAGGTTGTTTCAGGAAACATGTGTATTACTATAGTGACAGGTTGTCAGCCTGTCGCCTAAAAATTGTAATACACCAATACTCTCGAGTCCCTTAGTCGCCTCTTACGACACCCACGGGAAGGATGTGGGGTGATGCTATTCTAAGCCGGCATCACACGGCATAACGCTAACGCTATATATCTGTTATTTTCTTTCTTTTCATGATAGTTAATCTGCTTATTCGAAAAAAAAATGGGAATTTTCATTGGCTCACAAGATTATTGTGGTGAAATATATTTCACTTTAATTGTCATATCTTACCTTTTCCCACTGCAACACAATTAACACAAAATTATCACAGTCCTGTCCAGGAAGCACGTACAATGTTTAACTGTACTATCACTAGCATTTACAATGAACAATTCAAGGTATCCACTTAAAATGGTTTTCCATATGGACGCTAAAATTAGCCGGCATAAGCTGATTCTTTAAAGCGATTACTGGAATGTGCTACGGCGACACCGTCCTTGGCAGCTAACTGGCAGACGGTTTATGATCGCCTGGTACCTCGCGACGGGCTTTATGGCCAATTTGCAGTTCTGAGATGTCCTAATTAAATTTTCTGTGAGGTCATATTACCCTGGTACATACGTACATATATCACGCCTTTATCTCTTACGGGGTAGGCAGAGCGTTATCGGCCGTAAAAAAATACTGTCGCTATCGCCACGTCTGACAAATATTGAGGGCCGTTTGAGATAATTTGTGTATCACTATAGCGACAGGTTGTCAGCCTGTCGACTAAAAGTCGTAATACACCTGAAACCCTCAAGTCCATCAGTCGCCTCTTACGACACCCACGGGTAGAAAATGGGATGATGTTATTCTAAACCGGCATCACACGGCATCCCCCTGGTACAAACATGAGTCAAATGATATAGATTGTTGAAATGATAATACTAATGGAAGGTGTAAAAATATTAGTTGCAAATATTTTAAGGGGTGAATCAGCCCACGAGACTGAACATTTTTTCCTGAGAAATATAGGCCAAAATATGAGAACAGTTTTTGGACCTCCCATACAAATTTACTTGTTCGGTCGGTAACTTTGTATGGGAGGTCCATTTTTTCTATTTTCTACCTATGTTCCTTGGGGAAATTTATTCAATTTCATGGGCTGATTCAAACATTTGCAGCGATTTTTTTTACACCCTGTATATTGATCTTCTATCTTCTATCAGTTTGCTTATAGTTTGTAATTCAAGATGCTAAGAACAAATTCGCGAACTAAAATGAAAGAAAAATCCAATAAATACGAATCTGAAGGAAATGGAAAAGTTCTCCAGCTCTTGAAATGACGATCCATTGAACGCTGCAGCTAATTAAGAAAGTCTGCAACCGCAGATAGGACGGGACCGACTCTGGCGGATCGCACACTCAACGCACGACGGAGCGCTGAAACATCCCAGCGGTTCGTCAGTTCCATACTCATGTGAATCTCCAGTCTAAAACCGCTCTGGACGCAGCGCTAGCGCAGGGTCGTCCGGCGAGTGCGGTTTCAGTATGGCGAGTCACGTTTCTAGTCTGGATCAGGCAGACCGCTACAATATTTTAGCGGTACGTGTCGTGCGTTAAGTGTGCGATCCGCCTCTTCTGTACGGATTGTGAATTTGTGACAAACAAAAAGATTGTTTTCTCAAAATCCAGTGATTTAATGAGAAATGAAGTTTCCGTTTTCTATTGTTAAACATCGATACCTGTGTAGGTAGGTACCTAATTTATGCATGGCTGATTTTAGGAATCTAAGTCAAAATATCTTAATACAAAGTTATTATTTAAAAAAATACAAAATTCATATTTCCATTAACAGACATTTTATACTTAGTTTTTAAAACGTTAAAAACCAGAAATTATAGAAAAAACTCATGAAGGTTCACATTTACACCACCTAGGACAGATCTAACCGTAGTGTAGCGGTTAATTTGTCTGACCCGTCAAGTCAGAAGACGTGGGTTCGAATCCCAGCAGTGGCGGAAATTTTTTCCGATCGTACAAAAAGTTAATATCGAAAAAATATTCTACTCGTATTGTCGCGACTGCGACGAAGTTCAGTGACTCTCATCTATGGGAAATCTCTGTAGACCTTTAACAAAAGCTTCCATTCACAGCCAGCGCCACCTACTAAGAACTAAACGAACTAATTTTTTATGTTCACTGTACATCATGACAGTTTACTAAACGCGTAGGTGGAGAATTGCTGCAGTAGGCTAAACGCGCGAGTGGGCACAGAGCGAGTTGGCGAATCGCGCCGGTCGGCAGAAGGCGCAAGTTGGTACACCGCGCATACTCCAATGCTCACGACCTTTTATTGCTCTGAATACTTTCAACATAGAGGATCTGAAATTTGTTGTCTCGAGACTGAAGAAGAATGATTAGACAATTTTGTCGCCATGCGAACTGTGAAATTAAGGTTTCACAAAACAGCCTCAAAATGATTTCTCTTCTCATTAAATTTTCAAATATTGACAGAAACTTAGGCGGATCGCACACTTGACGCACGACGGAGCGCAAAAATATCGCAACAGTCTGTCAGATCCATACTAGAAACGTCACTCCCCATAGTAAAACCGCACTCGACGGACGACACTGCGATAGCGCTGCGTCAACAGCTTATGTGCGGGTTCAGTATGGGGATTGACATTTCTAGTATGGATCTGACATATCGCTGCGATATTTTAGCGGTCCGTCGTGCGATGCGCCTCAGTTTTCAAATATTGACAGAAACTAACGCAGAAACACCCAACATGCAGGAGCGAAAGAGCTTCGGTATTTTCCAAGCAAAGGAATAGTAAAACATGTTTTGGTTACAACAAGCGCATGAATATGAAAATAGAAGCGAACCGACGCTTAGCTCCGCTGTGTTGTGGCAAATTGTTCTACAAAATGGAGGATAGCACCAGCTATTTCTATTGGAAAAAGTTTTTGAATGTGTATTTAAAATCGGTCAAATGGGGGAAAATGATACTAGCGGGTAACTTGGGACATGGTCGACACCAGCATCTATGAATCAGCTATAAACCTATAACGTTATAACTGGTTCACAAATGTAGAGTCCAAAGTTTTGAACCAGTTATAACGTTATAGGCTCATAGCTGTAACTTAACATATAGTTCGGGCCAGGTTAGCCTTCGGGTTGCAGAGGTCAGATGAGCAGTCGTTCAGTGTAAAAACTTGGTTCCACGTCAAATCCCCTAGGTTAGGTAGCCGACACCGACAGAGAACGAGATAGGGCAAGAAGAATGACGATACAACAGAATGATCAGCTAATAGTACAGTTGACGCACAAAAAATTGCCACATGTATGTCAAGCAGGTTACACTGACAGTAAGATGTGGATAATCCACATCATAAGGTTTGAATTAGAGTATTTTCTAAACTTTAGAATCAGATAATCGATCGACTGCCGTGTGATGTGAGGAAGCTAAGCTAAGTCATTACGGTGCAATCTTATCTGAACAACAGAATCCAAAAAGTTGATGTCAATGGTGAAAGATCATCTGGATCTAAAATAAACATGGGCGTTCCGCAGGGCTCGATTCTTGGTCCTTTCCTATTTCTTGTTTATATTAATGATTTACCATATCTAGTGAAAGAAAAACATGATATAGTTTTGTTCGCCGACGATACCTCATTAGAGACAACAACTCGATTATGACGACGTGAACAACGCTATATCTGAAATAGTAAAATGGTTTACTGTACATAACCTCTTATTGAATGAAAAGAAACTAAATGTGTAAAATTTGTTTTACCAAATGTTAAACCGAGTACCACAATTGTTAAGGTAAAGGATGAAAAGTTGAGCCTTGCTGACTCAACTACATTTTTAGGCATAACTTTGGATGCCACGCTCCAATGGGGACCACATATTGAAAAATTGTCGAAGAGACTGAGTTCAGCAGCATACGCAGTTAAAAAGATAAGATACCTCACTGATGTGGACACTGCTAGACTAGTTTACTTTCATAGTCTAATGAGTTATGGCTTATTATTATGGGGCCATGCTGCGGATGTGAATAACATTTTTGTTTAGCAGAAACGGGCGGTTCGATCAATTTATAAATTAGGGCCAATGGTCTCCTTAAAGCAAAAATTTAAAGAGATTAACATATTAACATTTGTGTCTCAATATATATATGAAAACATTATGTACGTTAAAACAAATATAGATTCTTTTAAGAAAAATTGTGATAAACACAATTTTAACACTAGAAATAAGGATAAACTTGCTGCGCATATAAGCAGGCTTAGTAAAGTAAACAAATCTTATATGCAATTGTATACGCTTTTATAACAAGATTCCTAAAGATATCCAAGATTTACCACTAAATAAATTTAAGCGAGTGATAAAAGAAAAATTGTATAAGAAAGGCTATTATGAAATATCAGATTATATGCAAGATAAATCTCCATGGGAGTAGAACAAAGTAGACTTTATATGACGACACAGGTAGAATTATCTACTGTATATGATATATATTTTATCTTTTTAACGTAGCCGCTTTTGGCTATTAACCCGGCGTGAGGCTGGCAGGAAATTGTTACACCGAGAGGCAGGTTGGGTCATACTGACCCGGAAATGGAACACCTCATAACTTCTTATTATTCATAAAATATTGTTTAATTATTGCAAAATGTATTAAAACAACCCAAATAAAACAAATATTTTATACAATAAAAGAAACGGTTGATTTGTTTAAACAATTTTATATTGCATTTAAGAAAGGAAGGCTGATTTGAACACATTTGTCTACATTCAAAACTTTTAATTATAAATACATAAGAAAAATGTATATTTATTTGTATAGAGTATACAAAGATGTAAACTATGAAAAATAACTTCATGAAACTATGAAAATATACTTATAACTAATCAGTATTACCCAATAAACCTGCACATTGACTACAGTAGCAAACAATGTGTTGGGGACAAATAAACTTTTTGCAGTTGGTGCAATTATGTGTCGTCTTGCGGTCTTTCTTAGCTGGACAAATCTGACATCTTTTTCGAGCTCCTGGTACTTTTTCTGGAGGTTCTTCTGGTGATTCTCCAATCAAATCTCTGATCCTTTTACGTACGTCTTTGCGCAAATAGGTGTTATCTTTTCGCATAGACAAGCAGTCTTTTACAAGTGCAATGCCTAGATTTTTGAGGAACTTGCGACGTGGTATAACTTTATCATTATTTTTCCCATGGATTATATAACTGTTAACCCCTGAAATATTCAAAAGTGAATAAAATATTGTCTTGGGCCATTTTTTTGAATTGCGGCTTACGTCATATGTGCAGCACAGCTCGTCAGCAACATCAACTCCCCCTTTTGTTGCATTATAAAATGTATTTATTTCTGGTTTTCTTTTTTCACCTGTTGCCTCATCAATTGTTCCGTCGTGGTGCAAACTTGACATAAGCAATATCACTCTATTCTTTTTGGGAATATGAGACATAATTGTAACATCTTTTTGAAACCCAAACCTGGACGAAAACATATCTTTTCCGCGAGTTTTCAGAAATTCAGGAGGTATCTGTCGTTTATTCTTGCGCAATGTTCCCACTGAAGTCAATTTGTGCTCCTTTAGTAAATGTGTTACTAATTCGTAACTAGTGAACCAGTTGTCAAACGTTATATTACGATTTGTTTTTGACACAGGTTTCACCATTCTGTTCACAACATCAAAAGGCTTATTGCTCAAACAGTATTGACCAGCTGGCTGATTCCCTGCGTATATTTCAAGGTTCTGTATATAAAAACATTTAGCATCAACCATAGCTATTATTTTCAGACCATACTTTGCTTTCTTAGAAGGTATATATTGACGAAATTTGCATCTGCCTCGAAATGCTATAAGCATTTCATCAATAGTTAGGTATTCGCCGGGTATATACGCAATATGACAATTACTGACAAATGTATCAAACAATTCACGGATAGGTGCTAAATTGTCCAATAGTTGTCTTTCGCTGCGAGTAGATTTATCGTCAAAGCAAAGATTAGCTTGAATAAAGAAAAACCGCTTTAGTGACATAGTCATGGAAAAAATTTCTACGCCTGTACAGTCTGATGCCCAAAGATCTTTCAAATTTTCACGCCCTGAACGATGCAAACCAGCAATATACAAAAGCCCAATATAAGCTTTCAACTCAATCATGTCACATTCTTTTCTATGATAGAATTTAGATGGGTTCTGGCATAATGCATTTTTTTCTTTTATACGTTCATTGGTGTAAAAAAGAACTTTCTGTAACATTTCTTGCGTGAAAAAAATACTCCAGCAGTCAATTTCTGACAAAAATGTCCTTGCCTCTGGACGTACTCCAGGCACTTGTGTTATAATATTTTCTGAGCGAGTACGCACATTTTGTCGAAATGGTTGTTTATTCCACTTAGTACCATCTTTTCCAACATAGTGGGCACTGGATTCCGAGGATTGTTTCTGAACGCTAAGTGGATTATCGTCGTTATCAGAAACTTCCTGCTCCGTATCACTCCGGCTTCGTTCGCTTACATGATCTTCTTCTCCCTCGCAGTCCTCGAAATCATCAACTTGATCAGAATCAGATCCTTCTGAACTTGATGAACTATGACCCCTTCCCCGTTCTTCACGAATATCACGATTCATTTTGAAAAAAGACCTGTTGAGAATACAAAAACATATAAACTACATTTCACCTATGTGGCACGAAATTGTTACACCTAGGGGTCGGTTGGGTCGTATTTACCTTTTTCTTACTTCCACGTGTATAACTCCGAGCACATTGAGAAACAAACTGTGGTTGAGCGTTATATTTGCAGCGACTAGCCTTAGCTACAGATACTGAGATGTTTGTTATTGTTAGTTTAAATAATATGAAACTACCCGCAAACCAAATTAGTCAGGGTCATTGTGGCCCAACCTGCCTCTCGCCGTGTTAATATATTTTTGTTTCATATTTAGAAATTTAGCTAGGGTAGCCTAGGGCCTGACAAATGTAGTAATACACATGTTTTCTGAAACAACCTTGGAACACAATCTTCAAAAATTACAGTTGTGGCAAGAGCGACCATATTTTAACGGCCGTTATTGCTCTGCATACCCCGCAAGGGATTAAGGCGTGATATATGTATGTATGTAACCAATCGATGATCAAAACGCATGGTCACCCTACTGGTTATAGTGCAACGTCCTACCTATGCAGACGTTTTGAATTATTAATGTTAACTATACTACGAATTCTTCTATTTGTAGCATTAGAAGTCCGATATGGCGCAATGGTAGTGCGACTGCCTTTGACGCAGAAGGTTCTGGGTTCGATTCCCCTATGGGTCATTCACAAAGTTGATATTTATCACTTTGTGAATTTGTTCCCAGTCTGGTTAGGTCATTACGGGCTAAACCACCCGATTGTCCGTGAGTAAGATGGTTTTGTGTTTCGGATGGCACGTTTAGCCGTAGGTCCCGGTTGCTATCTATGATCACTTAGACGGCAGTTGTTACACAATCATGTCAGAAGCCTGCTACTTGTAGAAAGCGGTTGAAAAATTCTGACAGGGTTCATCAGGTCGTTGGACGACTCGGTGTCCCACACGAAAAGAGAAGATCATTCCTTTTGCCTTATTCTGTTTGCTGTCGGTGTCGGCTACCTAACCTAGGGGATTTGACCTGGAACCAAGTTTTTACACAGAGCGACTGCCATCTGACCTCTGCAACCCGAAGGCTAAGAAGTAAGACTTATAGACTACGGAATTTAAAAGACCTGAAAGAGTCTACTTAGCCCCGATGTAATTTATCACAGAACGCTACTGGATCAGAGTCACAATTTCAATCTGTGCTAGTTGAAAGCCGGCTGTAAGTCGATTGCACACGCGCCAAACGGTCTTGCGGTTCTTGACAGCTGCCATAACGATGACAATGACAAACAGTAGCGGGTTTCTGTCCGTCACTGTTTCACCTTCGCAGCGAAGTCGGACATGTCAAACCGCCCGGACCTCTAGTAAATAAGTAGTATTTCCCCTTACTAATGCGATAAAAATACCTGTGGCCGATATTGTTACAAGCGGCCTATGGCAGACACACTTTAGGTATTCGATTTTTGCCGTGTGATGCCGGCTTAGAATAGCATCACCCCACATCCTTCCCACAGGTGTCGTAAGAGGCGACTAAGTGACTCGAGGGTATTGATGTATTACAATTTTTAGGCGACTGGCTGACAACCTGACACTATAGTAATACACATGTTTTCTGATACAACCTTGGAAAACAATCCTCAAAAATGTCAGACGTGGCGATAGCGACCGTATCTTACGGCCGTTAACGCTCTGCCTACTCCGCAAGGGTAAAGGCGTGATGTATGTATGTATGATTTTTGTTTGGTATTTCTAAATTTCCGTCTTATAACCAGATCCATCGGATAAACATGCGGTATTTGTGTACGTCAAATCACGGTCATAACAATGACAAGCTGTGAAAACGGCAATTTTGATGGTGCTCCTTATACGACGGTATCTTTTTTTGTATGGGATTTCTAAATTACTTTCGACAACCTTATCCGGAAAAGACCGGATAATCACGTGGCATGGGTGATATGAAGTCGCGGATCTAATTATCGGGATAGTGGCGCTGCCAGCGACACCCGTAACCTCGTTACCAACAAGCCTTTTATACATGAAATCTCTTTAAAATTTCTTTATTTTATACGAGATGGATGACACATTGTTTCATTAACGGCAAAAAATCAACTTAGTGCGAAGCGAGCGATGGGTTTGGCACCATCATGATCATGAGAATTTAAAAGTGTTTTCCGGTTTTGTATCTAACGGCTATGTATCTAAATGTACCTATAAGTAATATTCTCAGATTACGAAGATATTTTGGCAGCGTAAATGGATTCATACCTTCTACATAAACTTATTTATCTTCCTATCAGAAGTTGTAGACTTGCACCCTTGTTAAATTAACTTGTATGTCTATCTACAGGATACAGCCCCAATCCATACAAGTTTCAAAATGGCTCGTTTACATCTTGGCCCTTTAACCCTTTTTGGGTATTAAAGGTATTATCATTAATTTGATCATCCTCTTCATTCTTCTTCTTTTCGTGTGGGACACCGAGTCGTCCAACGACCCTCTTCATTGATTTCGGCGATAGCAACCAACTTCAACCAAAGAATGAAATAAAGTATAGTAGGTAATAGGTTGATCGCACACTTGACGCAAGACGGAGCGCTTAAACATCGCAGCGGTCTGTCAGATATACGAGAAAAGTCAATACCCATACCAAAACCGTTCAACCGCTGTTGAGGCAGCGCTATCGCAGAGTCGTCCGTCGAGTGCGGTTTTAGTATGGGGAGTTGAACTCCTAATCAGACTGTAGAAACTTATACGCAGGTAGAACTAAGATGTGTCATATTGTATGTCTTTTCCTAAAATAAGTGAAGAATTTTGGCACGGGGCAGGGGTGTAAAGAAAATATCTCTTTATTTTTATCAGAGTAGAACTCAACCTTAAAATATTCGCACTGAATTAATAATTTAAAATTAACTTATACAGCATAATTGCTAATACTTTAAGGGCTGAACCAGCCCATGAAACTGAACAACTTTCCCCAAGGAACATAGGTCGAAATATAAAAAAAAATGTGGACCTTTCATACAAAATTACCAAACGACCAAGTCAATTAGTATGGCAAGTCAAAAAATATCTCTTATACCTATGTTTTTAGGGGAAAGTAGTTCAGTTTCATGGGCTGATTTACCCCATAAAAGATTTGCAGCTAATATTTACACCTTATATACAGGTACATAACACATAAGGGTGTAAAGGAGAATTAGGACACATCCCTAAAAAAGGGTTGTTTGCTAAGCAGGGCTGGCCAAAAACCTAACAACCAACATCTTGAATCCCCGTTTTTGTGTCCGGGAGGGTCCAGACCCGTACGGTAAATCAAATAGCGTTCCCTTCATGGGTTTTGAAGGGATTATCATATTAATACACTGCTAGTGCCGGACAGTCGGGTCAGCCGAGCGAGTGGATCGCATGGTGGTAGGTTAGGTTTGAGTGTGATACGGTATATCCCAAATTTTGACTAATTGAAATTTTATCATGAAACTAGCGGCCCAGACTTAAATTACTTTCCCGTGGGAATAAGATGTTTTCCCGGCAAGTATTATACAAAAAAACCTTCCTCTTTTTGAACATTTAAGCAAACATACATACAGACGCAAAAAGCGACTTTGCTCTTCTTCTTTCCCAAAGGAACATAGGTCGAAATATGAGAAATTTTTGGACCCATATTTCGACCTATGTTCCTTAGAGAAAGTGGTTCAGCTTCATGGGCTGATTCACCCCTTAAAATATTGGCAGAATTTTTTTTTACACCTCGAATAATGCATGAAAAGTAATTAAATACTTACCTTAGATGTAATAAATTTGAAGTTACCCTCTTTTGCACTTAACCGCTGCAGATACTCGGTGTAGCGCGCAATGGCGTGAAATTGACACGCGCAATATTAACGTCACACCCTGTATACCCGTCATTCAATAATCGAGTAGTTCGATATTAATACAAACTCGTATCGTCATTTGCAGTTGAGAACCTCTTTAAGCTCAGTTTTACAAGACGGTCATAGGAATATTAAACTACTATACATGATTTTTCACTCTTTCGGCATCCGGCATTTATCGATCCGGGAATTTTCCGAACCGAAATTTGGATTCTGACGGTCCTAAGTGACAGACGTACAAAAAGTATGCATATTAAAGGTACTCTTTGAACTCTATCATCACGTCATTCTACTGTCCGCCTTTTACCGGATAGGTGGAAAAGCGAAATTGACGGACCGGCAAATAACGGATGCCGGATAAGTGGAGAAAGGCCCTTACACTCTTTTGCTCTCAACCGCTGCAGCCACTACGACGGGAAATTGACATGCGCGCGATATTAACGTCACATTCCGTCATTCAATAATCGAGTTGGTTCTTGGAGTTGGTTCAACCTGGTTCAATATTAAAAACCTTTATGCAAAACTAACATCATTGGAGTTTTACTAAGAATCCGTGTTTGTTAAACAACGTTTGAGTAACTATTTGTAAAAAGTATCTCTAATAACTAATAAAATAAAAACTATCATAAACTGGGATTTGGATCATAACAAAGATAAGGTATCTCTAACAACTAATAAAATAAAAAGTATTATAAGATATCATAAATTGATTTGGATCATAGCATAAATTCAAAACGGATAAAAGAATTATTATGAACGAGGTGTTGATTAATCAAATGTTTTCAAATGGAACAAATGGTATAACATTTTCATGTAGAAGCGAGCACACAGAAATTATTGAATAGGAATGTGGATGGTTGTAGAAGGAGAGAAAAACCTAAAAAAGTTTGGATGCATGGAATTGGGATAAAGACAGGAAGATGATGATGATGTAGGTATAAGTAATTAATCATGTAAACACCATGGTTAAACACCTAAGTCTCCTAGTTGCCTCTTACGACACCCGCGGCAAGGAAATGGGGTAAAAGCCGGCATCAAACAGCAATCTATGAATAGACCTATTTATCTAAACCTATGGCGGATCGCACACTTGTCTGCCAGATCCACACTAGAAATGTGAATCCCCATACTAAAACCGCTCAACCGCTGTCGACGCAGCGCTATCGCAGTGTCGTACGTCGAGTGCAGTTTTAGTATGGGGAGTGACCGAGCCAGTATTTATTTTGTGTTTCTAGTATGTATCTGACAGACCGCTGCGATATTGTTGCGCTCCGTCGTGCGTCAAGTGTGCGATCCGCCTATATGCTATTGGTCGAGTAAGTTGTGTTGACCCACATTTGCTCCAGTTGCAGACCACATGAGGCATCTGTTTGCACACTGCTGACACGCTAGACTTACACTCCTGTGTGTACATAGGAACTTTCTGCAGCAAGGCGGATCGCACACTTAACGCACGACGGAGCGGTCTATCAGCGCCAAACAAAGTCGCGGCACCAGCTAGTAAAGAATATACAGATTACAGTTGAATCCCATATGAGCTTAAAAATCTGCTTTCCTAATGAAAACATATTGAACAGCCTTAAAAACACAAACAAAAATTGAATATTTATTTACAAACAAACACAGCCGTTTATCCAAACATGTTCCCGATCCGATCATTACCATATCGTTCGCGTACAAACCCCCGGGGTTTCGAATTATGCCGAATTTTCAAAGGGACCCGACTTACTGTCATTGTTTCCGAACTAATAGAAAAGAGACACTTCTCACTTTGGATACTTTTGTGTTTGAACACAGAAACTTATGGGTATGGTATAGAGCAGTGTTCACGAAAGAGACATCTTACCATTTGCTTACAAATATTAGCTGCAAATACTTTAAGGGATGAATCAGCCCATGAAACTGAACAATTTTCCCCAAGAAACATAAATGTCGAATTATGAAAATAATTTTAGACCTCCCATACAAAATTACCGAACGACCAAGGTCACGAAGAGCATGGGAGGTCCCAACAAATTTTCTTATAATTCGATCTATGTTCCTCGCGAAAAGTTGTTCAGTTTCATGGGCCGGTTCACCCCTTAAAATGTTTTCAGCTTTAATTTTTTAACTCTGTAGATAGTTAAGTTAGGTAAGCGAATATGAAAAATACATACAAGTTAAACTGAAACTCCCCTTTCTTTCAAGTCTGTTAAAAAGTTGTCAGTATAGGCGAAGCTGTTATAATATGTGGTGAGTACCTATCGCAAACAGGGAGAGACCCATTTTGAGCAAAACACGAATAGACTTCTACTAGGTAATTAAGTAGAATTGTAAAATTCTAACACCAAAGTTAATCGGGTCGTTTCTCTACTCGGTCTCCCACACGAAAATGTAGACAAATAAGTAGAGTCGAGTAGGTATGTGGACAACTTGTACTTCCTTACATTGCTGTCTCTCTCCCTCTCTCTTCTCATGTGGGACACCGAGTCGCCCAACAACCCGATCAACACTAGTGTCAGAATTTTTCAACCGCCTTCTAAAAGTAGCAGGTTTCTGATATGGTGTGGTTCTCCCCAGCACGGCCCATGTGGAATTCCATGACCTTGAGTATGCAGAATAATTGTCGATAATTTGTCGAAATTTGTCGCACAAAAACCAGAATTTGTCGGGACACCGTTTAAAAGATATAATGAAAAGAAGGTGGCGTGCTGGAGAGAGGCTCTCTGCAGCACGGCCCATCGTGAATCTCGAGAACCGCACCACTTTGCGAAGAGCTGAATATATGAAAAAAATGTCGTGAATTTGTCGACTCCACATGCAAAAAATCAGAAAGATCCGTTGAGCCGTTTAAAAGATATAACGAAAACAAAGTGGCATGCTGGAGAGAGCCTCTCTGCAGCACGGCCCATCGATGGATCTCGAGAACCACGGCACGCAGCGAGGAACTGATTTCTGGAAAAAATTGTCGGGAATTTGTCGACCACGTATGCAAAAGCACAGAATTTGTCGACCTTTAGTTTAGAAGATAATCGCATGTATTTATTGTGTGCCTATAGTATAGGAGCTGACCAACAACAATACGTATATTTGCTTCAAAGAGTAAAGTATAGGAAGGGAGATCTGCTTATACTTAACCCGCCAAGAATGTGGCAGGGTATGTCATACCCAGACTGTTGCTTATCTGCAAATATTTTTGTAAATTACCATAACTTTTTTCTTGTCGCTCCATGTAGCTGCAACTAAAGGTGTGTGAAACAGCCTATTTACGTGATTGTAGTGTGACAAAAACCAGCGTCGGAGATAATTGTGTACCTACCCGAAAGCACTTTGGGGTACGTAAAAACGTAATACTGATTCAAACTAATAAGGTGTTATATATTTTTGCAACCATGTAAGGTTTTTTTTATAACTTGTTTTATGTTCTCTTTTGTTTTTTTTTTGAGATCTTTAAGAATTTATTTTTTAGATATTTTTTAGGCTTATAAGAGAAGCTCCTATTTTTCAGTGCCTAGAATGACCCTGACTTATTATTTTTATGTTTAATTATAAAGATATAGTTATATATTATTAAAGTTTTATTTATTATAATACTAATATATCCCACTAACTAATAATATTAAAACAAAATGTTATTTTATATTTATTAAAAAAATATAGGCAATTTAAAATCCGGGTATGTCATACCCTGCCACATAGTCCGTGTTACATTTTCTCGCCACAACCTGCGCGGGCTAAAATAAAATGTTTTCTTTTTTCTTTGTTTTTTTTTTGTTTAATAAAGATTAATAAAAAAAAGGTTACATTTTAAAATGACAGTGGGGTCATCGAAACAATAATACAATATTTTTTTAATGACTGATGTCCCCACAACGAAGTGGAGTAATCAAGACTGAAAAATCCTTGTGGCCCCACTGGTGGAGATTGCTGGTGGGGCCATGAGTCCGGAGGGCAAATATATTGACTTCATGATCCCAGTTTCACTCGTAGTGAATTATGCGGTGCAATTTCCCATGAATAGGGGTATAACTTGTTAAATTGTATGTAGAAAATCATATTCTTATAAATATAATTATGAGAATAATAAAGCACTGAACGTATAACAATCCCATTAAATAGAGATAATAGTTTATATTGGGCACTGAACTGACCTTGATAATAAATTATTTAAGGACATTTTCAATTCAGTGCAAATGTTTCAATCTACTTGTGAAACTAAACAACCTTTATTGTACCATTTTCAAATAAGTACCCTACTACCTAATTATGTCAAATCGGTATCGGGATGTGTAATCGCTTGTTAAAAGTAAGGGATTTTATTGCATGCGACTAACCGAAAGTCTCATTCATATTCGGTGAAAATGGAGAGAACCATTCGTATAGGGAATATGCATAAAATTTGAAATGGCCTAAAATATTTTTTTCTCTAATACTTATTATCGTAATATTATAATGAAAAGGATTTTTTTTATTTACTTTTTATTTAAACCCCTAATTCAAAAAGTGCAAAATAAGGGAGCGAAATTCAAACTTTCAAAACGCGCCGCTATTAGTCGAACGAAATGTGACGTCATCTGACACGACATTGTATTCAAAACCACAGTGATCACTAAGGTAAACACCCACTGGACGTGTCATGTGACGCAAAATGGCGGCGTTTGAACTGCTTAAATTTTTTAAAAGTTTTAAATTTTATTTTAAAAAATATCTAGAGTATTTTGAAGCCCATTAATATTTATTTTACGTTAAAAATTAGTAAACTATTAATTTAAGACAAAAAAAACATGAATATTCCCTATTATCAAATATGACAAAGTCACCCGTGCGCGCCATCCATTACTTTTAAGAATAGTAATATTGGCAGCACTGAACCTGCTTGGAGAAGTAATTACTGGTCTAACGTAGGTACGAGGTAGGTACCTACTTACTTACCTTTATAGCTTCGAACTTTATGGTGATAGTTTTTTTTTCTATATTCAGGCTAATTAATTAAAAAAAAAACAAGATTGGCGCTAAAAAAAGGTAAGAAATAACATAACATTTTTTATAAAACAAATTAATTAGAATTGTCTTGAGCTGTGTGTTTTATCCTCGCAGCGTGATGTTTTTCTGTATGTGCATAGTTCACAAGTTTTGTGAACTTACGTAGTTGCAATTTCTTTTTTACTCCCTAAACTAGCGTCAAGTCTATTTTGAGGGCAAGTCCATTTTGTCGGCAAGTCTATTTTTGTTGGCAAAAAAATATCAAGATTGATTCTTTTCAATAAACGGTCCGTTGGTAGAACAGTTTCCAAAAGAGGTCACAAGAAATGTTGTGGCAAAATTAAATTAAAAGATTCACAACAAACCAGCATTTTAACGATGGAAGTAGTAGGTAATATTGATAGTAAAAGCACTGATAGTGCAAAAAATACAAAATAAATGTTATAAAGTGCCTTTCTAAATTGTATTTTAAAAAAATAATCACCGGTAAAATCTTTTTATGTAGGATTTTGGTACTTTAATTCTAGTCTTTTTGTTTGTAACTTGTTGGTTGATGTATGAATTTAAAACATTTCTTTTTCTAGAATTACAATATAAGTACTGCGAATCAAGGTATGGACGATGGTGAAAAGCTGCTAACGGAAGTCTCAGGTGAGTCTTGTAATTTATATTCTACACAAATAAGCATCATTTTTATATTATACAAATGCCAATGAAAACATTCTAATTATGTCATTAATAAACTATATTTGAATTAAGCAATGCATATTAATATTTGACAATATTCTATGTTAAAGATAATACACAACATGACATGATGAAACCCACCAATGAAGTCTTAATCATAATAAATGTATTAAATAGAATTGAATGAAACCGAATGGACAAAGGCAGGTGACCCTAAAAATTTTGAGAACATTTGTTTTAATTGTTTTTATACATATATCTCATTTCATTGACCTAGTACCTATGTAATTTTGTATGGGAGGTTCTCATCGTCATCATCCACGGCCTCTTTTCTACTGCGCCAATCCTCATGGTCCTATCTTTACCAAATTAAATGTTAGTTAGTGCAAAAGCAAAACTGACGAAGTTATTAAATATGAAAAGACTGACTGATAAACAAAAAGTTAACAGATATTAAGACGACGGTTGAAGAAATAATAAGGGGCAGGGGAGACCCTGTCCCTGTGAGAACAAAGCCTGTATGTTGCAGAATAATAACTTTTTTACAGACATAGTTACTTGGATTGGGCGCTACTGCTATCATATTCTAGCGGCCAATCAACATTCTCTGTTAAATAGTCAAAGTATTTAAAAACAAACTTATTGATACATAATTTACAAGTAACGTTACAAAACAAAAATATTAATTAAAATATTGCCCTATACTTATTGTAAATTATGTTGATCTGTGAATTAATGAATTATGTTTATATTTGTGAATTTTGAATTATGTTTATACTGACTCTTAAACTAGTTATGAAACGAGGTGCGTACGACTGGGAAAGATGCGTTCTGTTCGCCTACACTGTGACGACGGTGTGAGGACGGACGGGAACAACTCAATTTTGTGTGCTGTCATATTTTAGCTTCCAACCAACATTCTCTGTGAAATAGTCAAAGTAAAAAAAAAAGACCTTAGTAATAGATAGAACTTAGTAATATAATATTTTAATGTTTTGATTGTGTTTTATTTTGTGGCTTTGCCAACCTGTTCCTAAAAAAAAATGCAATTTCACCTTGTACAAGGCGCTAAGAAAATAGCGTGATCACGTTAATAGCGTTTTCCAAACAAGACAATTTCGTGGTAGCCCATATAGAAAAGGTATCGCCGCCAGTACTAATAGCGAAAGTTGCAGGTTCAAATCTAGCCTGTGATCTAAATCTAGTATCTAACAGAATGTCACAGCGACATAATTTTGTAGCCATATTGAGAAGCTACGAACAATAAAAAGATTTCTTTTGTTTCATCCGTCAATGAAAGACGTAATTTTCAATTGCAAATTTCTATTTTATATTTACTGGACCCTTCAGTGCTTATTTTCGATAGTAACTTAATCAATGAAGTGCCCGTATAGTAAACATTGAATGAGGAATTGAAGTTGAAGATTTTTCACCACATTTCCGGATGGTATCAAGAGGAGCCCTTCAGATCCTGTAGATGACACTATCACCCTACATGAGTCACCGTCAAGCGCTGGAATCTTTTTTCACTGACACTGGCAGAACTACCCTAGATAGGGTAGAAGTCCATATAAATAATAAAAAAATATATAAGCTACGAACAATAAACAGATTTATTGAAAGTAAGCTCCTGCACTATATAGGCCCTTGAAAATAAGTACATGCGATTATCTTCTAAACTAAAGGTCGACAAATTCTGTGCTTTTGCATACGTGTTCGACAAATTCCCGACAATTTTTCCCCGAAATCAGTTCCTCGCTACGTGCCGTGGTTCTCGAGATCCATCGATGGGCCGTGCTGCAGAGAGGCTCTCTCCAGCACGCCACCTTGTTTTCGTTATATCTTTTAAACGGCTCACCGGATCTTTCTGATTTTTTGCATGTCGGGTCGACAAATTCACGACATTTTTTTCATATATTCAGGTCTCCGCAAAGTGGTGCGGTTCTCGAGATTCACGATGGGCCATGCTGCAGAGAGCCTCTCTCCAGCACGCCACCTTCTTTTCGTTATATCTTTTAAACGGTGTCCCGACAAATTCTGGTTTTTGTGCGACAAATTTCGACAAATTATCGACAATTATTCTGCATACTCAAGGTCATGGAATTCCACATGGGCCGTGCTGGGGAGAACCACACCTGATAGTGTATGAATATATGAAAAAAATGTCGTGAATTTGTCGACCCGACATGGAAAAAATTAGAAAGATCCGGTGAGCCGTTTAAAAGATATAACGAAAATAAGGTGGCGTGCTGGAGAGAGCCTCTCTGCAGCACGGCCCATTGATGGATCTCGAGAACCACGGCACGCAGCGAGGAACTGATTTCGGGGAAAAATTGTCGGGAATTTGTCGAACACGTACGCAAAAGCACAGAATTTGTCGACCTTTAGTTTAGAAGATAATCGCATGTACTTATTTTCAAGGGCCTTTAAAGTACAGGAGCTTACTTTCAATAAATCTGTTTACTGTTCGTAGCTTGTTCGTTTATTTTTTTATTATTTAATTATATGGACTTCTACCCTGTCTAGGGTAATTCTGCCAGTGTCAGTGAGAAAAGATTCCAGCGCAGCAGCTGCGCCGGACGGTGATTCCTGATGTAGGGTGATAGTGTCATCTACAGGATCTGAAGGGCTCCTCATGATACCATTCGGAAATGTGGTGAAAAATCTTCAACTTCAATTCTTCATTGAATGTTTACAATACAGGCACTTCATTGATTAAGTTACTATCGAAAATAAGCACTGAAGGCTTCAGTAAACATAAATTAAAAGTTTGCAATTGAAAATTACGTCTTTCATTGACGGATGAAACAAAAGAAATCCGTTTATTGTTCGTAGCTTCTCAATATGGCTACAAAATTATGTCGCTGTGACATTCTGTTAGATGCTAGATTTAGATCACAGGCTAGATTTGAACCTGCAACTTTCGCTATTAGTACTGGCCGCGATACCTTTTCTATATGGGCTACCACGAAATTGTCTTGCTTGGAAAACGCTATTAACGTGATTACGCTATTTTCTTAGAGCCTTGTACAAGGTGAATTTGCAGTTGCTTTTAGGAACAGGTTGGCAAAGCCACAAAGTAAAACACAATCAAAACATAAAAATATTATATTATTAGTTTTTAAATCACAGTTATTGCTTATCAGACCAGTTTTGTCATTCGAAACTTACTGCAATATCTACCATGTGTAAGAGGTAACATGCATGATCAGGCAATGAAATGAACAACTTGATCTTCTTGGCATGACTCTTACGTCAAATCTAAACTTTGGACGCTACATAAAATCTTTGGCCACGACTGCAGCAAAAAAGCTTGGTATTCTCTCCAAGGTTAGGCGCTACTTTGCACCAGAACAGCTTCTACAACTCTATCAAGCTCAAGTTTGATCTTGCATGGAGTATTGCTGCTACCTTTGGGATGGATCTGCCAAATACCAACTGGCCGCCTTAGACTCCATTGAAAAACGCGCCAAGAAGCTCATAGCAGACGAAGCACTGGTTGAGGCTAAGTTGCAGAGCCTTGAACACCGTCGTAAAGTTGCATGCATGTCGGTATTCTATAGGATGCATTTCGGAGAGTGTGCTCAAACACTCCATGACCTGATACCCCCTTCCCCATTCCATCTCCGAGGATCGAGGCGCCGACTAGGGTTCCACCCTTATACCAATGGACCGTTTATTGAAAAGAATCAATCTTGATATTTTGTTTCCAACAAAATAGACTTGCCGACAAAATGGACTTGCCCTCAAAATAGACTTGACGCTAGTTTAGCGAGTAAAAAAGAAATTGCAACTACGTACGTTCACAAAACTTGTGAACTATGCACATACAGAAAAACATCACGCTGCGAGGATAAAACACACAGCTTAAGATAGGTCTAATTAATTTGTTTTATAAAAAATGTAATGGTATTTCTTACCTTTTCTTAGCGCCTATGTAGTTTTTTTTTTAATTAGCCTGAATATAGAAAAAAAAACTATCACTATAAAGTTCGAAGGTAAGTAAGTAGGTACCTACGTTAGACCAGTAATTACTTCTCTAAGGAGGTTCAGTGCTGCCAATATTATTATTCTTAAAAGTAATGGATGGCGCGATGGCGCGCACGGGTGACTTTGTCGTACGATAATAGGGAATATTCATGTTTTTTTTTCTTAAATTTTAGGCCATTTCAAATTTTATGCATATTCCCTTTTCGAATCACCAAAAATGAATGAGACTTTCGGTTAGTCGCATGCAATGAAATCCCTTACTTTTAACAAGCGATTACACATCCCGATACGGATTTGACATTTAGGTAGTTGGTTACTTATTTGAAAATGGTACAATAAAGGTTGTTTAGTTTCACAAGTAGATTGAAACATTTGCACTGAATTTAAAATGTCCTTAAATAATTACCAGAAATGTATGTCAAATCCGGCTCTGTTTTCAGAGTAATGTAATATTTTTAAACCACTTTAATGAGGATTTTTTGGCTTATAGCAACACTTGTCCAGACTTGGTGACGCTATTTCAAATTGACAAATTATTGTCAAGTTAAGTTCAGTTTCCAATAAAAACTATTACCTCTATTTAATGGGATTGTTATACGTTCAGTGCTTTATTATTCTCTTATATTAAAATATGATTTTATATATACATTTCACAAGTTAATTTATTACCCCTATTTATGGGAAATTGCACCGCATAATTCACTACGAGTGAAACTGAGATCATGAAGTCAATATATTTGATATTTAACAAAAAAATACAAAGAAAAGAGAAAAAAAATATATAAGTATAAGCAGATCCCCCTATCCTATACATCACTTTAATCTTTGAAGCAGATATTATTGTTGGTCAGCTCCTATACTATAGTCACACAATAAGTATTTGCGCCTATCTTTTAAACTAAAGGTCGACAAATTCTGTGCTTTTGCGTACGTGTTCGACAAATTCCCGACAATTTTTCCCCGAAATCAGTTCCTCGCTGCGTGCCGTGGTTCTCGAGATCCATCGATGGGCCGTGCTGCAGAGAGGCTCTCTCCAGCACGCCACTTTGTTTTCGTTATATCTTTTAAACGGTTCACCGGATCTTTCTGATTTTTTGCATGTCGGGTCGACAAATTCACGACATTTTTTTCATATATTCAGCTCTCCGCAAAGTGGTGCGGTTCTCGAGATTCACGATGGGCCGTGCTGCAGAGAGCCTCTCTCCAGCACGCCACCTTCTTTTCGTTATATCTTTTAAACGGTGTCCCGACAAATTCTGGTTTTTGTGCGACAAATTTCGACAAATTATCGACAATTATTCTGCATACTCAAGGTCATGGAATTCCACATGGGCCGTGCTGGGGAGAACCACACGATCAGCCCATGAAACTGAACAACTTGCCCACCTTCACCCCACATCCTTCCCGCGGGTGTCGTAAGAGGCGACTAAGAGACTCGAGAGTATTGGTGTAGTACAATTTTTAGGCAACAGGCTGACAACCTGTCACTATAGTGATACACATGTTTTCTGAAACAACCTTCGAAAAGAATACGGTGGCGATAGCAACCGTATTCTTACGGCGGTTAACGTAACCGTGTTTGGTTACTATCGCCACGTCTGACAACTATTCAAAGCTTTTTCAGATGATTCGTGTATCGCTATTAGTGACAAGTCGTCAGCTCGACGCCTAAAGTTGCAGTACACATGAAACCGTCGATTCCCTTAATCGCCTCTTACTACACCCGCAGAAAAGAAATGGGATGATGCTGTTTTAAGCAGGCATCGTAAGGCCTGTAGCGACCTCTGGTGGCTACAACATGAAGCACACTCAAGTGGTTCACATGCATACAAGACGCAACAGGAGTTCTCAACATATCGGAGAGATGGCGCCACGTGACAGAACAATGGGCCTGAAACGCGGTATCGAAGTGTTCACCGCGCAGCGCATATATACAACTTATAATCCAATCCAGGTGGACCCGTCGGTCCCCTGGCCACAACACCCGGCCAGGCGGGTAGCTACCCTTTTCCCGACACAACCTGGATTCCTCCTGTCGCCCGCCATAGGCCGTAGTTGATGTTTTTTCAAATACAGACAGACCACCAATGGGCATGATGACTGGCAGCTCAAATGAGCTACTTTTTAAAACGATATTTTGTATGTAAATACGAAGAAATGACGTCATTTTTTTTATTTTTATTTTATTTTGTTTATTGGGGCTAACAAACAGTGCGCACAATATGTACTTATAAATAATATTTTTAACAAAGGTAGTAGCTAATTATGCCACCAACACCGTTAACCACGGATTAAATACAAGAGTTGAGAGGTTGGTGGTGGTGTACGGTCAGCCACAGGTCAAGCCATGATATAAAGATAAGTAAGCGAGGGTTTAATAAGTTTATTTGATACCTGTAACTTGGCGTGCGGCTGAACGCACCCATATATAACAATGCATATGTATAATTTATAATATGAAATACGGAGATTAACAAACAAACTAGTGCAAAACTATCTTAATTTAACAACAGTTAAGAAGTGGTATTATGTCCTCCTTGAATGTGCTTACGCGGGTAGCAAAAATATCTATAGATGTTAGATAGGAGTTATAAACATCCACCATTCTGTGCATTGGCGATCGCTTGCCAGCATTGGTACGACAACGTGTAGTAGCGAATGTGGCATGAGATCTGCGGCAGTGAGTTCTCACTGGGATACTGTAACCCAGCTTATCCTGCAGTGGTATACAGTCATATTTGTTATGACACAGATCGTATAAAAACATAGATTGGAGTAGCATTCGTCTAGATTCAAGTTTAGTCAAATTATATTTCTCTAAAAGGATACATACGACATGCGACTGTGATGGAATTTGTAATGTAATCTGCGAAGGTATTTCTTTTGAACTGATTCAATCGCGTCGATATACTTGCTATAGTAAGGATTCCATACTGCTACAGCGTATTCGAGCTGGGAGCGTATCAGAGATTTGTATATATACGTATATATAAAAGTGGATGGTAGGGTGAATTTACAACCAGAGCGAAAAACGAATCCATACATTTTGTATGCCTTGCTAATGATTTGTATGTCATGTCTCTCTAGTTTGGCTGGCGTCAAAACACTTACTTTTTTATAATTTTTCTTTTTATTAATTCAAACTTTGAGTATTACGAAAAACTATAAATAGATTATGTAGTATTTTTGCACAATAGTTCTAAGCGTACTACTTTTGTATTTTATTTATGACCCAGTCATCTAACGAATTGTTCAGACCAAGCTTTTTACTTAATTAATTCCAACCCACAGCGCCCAACCGAGGCATCCACGTACAATGCGACGGAGTATGAAAATTACGGAGACAATGGCCGCCGGAAGTTTGCAGCGCTACACAACCCGGCTGGTGCACTACAATGCGCTCATTATTCTATTACTGAAGGCTTTCGAATTTTACCACCTGTGTCAAACTGAAAGTAAGGTAAATATTTGAAAATATTATACAATTTGACAAATCTGGCATTTCTAACGCCACGGTCTCGAATTTTGCTGGCAGCGAGGCGGCATAGACTTTGTAACACAAAGTTAATGACACTATTAACTTTTTCTTTTCAAAGTCAATTTAAACGAAACAACTGGAAAAATTTCACGCCGCTGATGGGATTCGAACCCAAGTCTTTTGACTTTCTGGGTCAAACGTGTTAACCGCTTCACCACGGTTGGCTCCGGTCCCAGCGACGAAATTGTGATCCACTTGCTTCGTTCATATATTTTATGTCACTTGACTACTACGTAATCTTAAGCTACTGCTTAGCGCCATCTTTGAGATTGTAGTACAACTAAAACTTGACTTTGTAACAAAAAGTTAATATCAATATTTAGTGATAAGTGTTTAAAAACATTACTGTCTTATGGAGAATATCTAAGGCTGGTTTCAGAGCGGCGCGTCTCAGCAGCGCTGCCCAGGCGCGCGCTGCTCGGGCGCGCGCCTGGGCAGCGCGTTCGCTGTGAAACGACATTCAGACGCGCGCGCTTCGTTGTGGTGTACGGTCGAGTGCAGAGAATCATTATGCCAGCAAACGTAATCACTATACTAGGTATATACGTTATATGGAAAAGAGTGCAACAACGACGTCTTAAAAGATTGCAAGTCGACGCTACTGGCAATCGAAGGAGATCCGACCGCGGCGCGGCCGAGACGCGGCCCAAGACGCGTCACTATGAAACGCTACATACAATCTAGTGTAATGCGAGGCGCGCGCGGCTGGGCAGCGCTGCCGAGACGCGTCGCTCTGAAACCAGCCTAAAGAATAGTAAACATTTCCAAATGATCCTGTTTAGCCTGGCTGGCTTTCCAAGAGGTGTTTATTGTTTTTGATGTTAACCAACATATGGGCCTATTTATTTAAGTTGTAGTTGGTTTTCTTTTTAAATTACATTCACATTTTTCCAGTGCTAAATGTGGCGCAGTGTTGAAAGGTCCGCGATCCACGCAGTTTCATGAATAGCTCACATTGTTTGAAACTTTTTATTTCCACGTTTACAATGGCAAGTTTAATTAAAAGTTGAATTGTTGCGAAAAGATGAGCCGAGTTCTATAGTTTGAGAACAATCTGATGGAACTTATTCAGATTAAAAGTGCCTACATGATATTGACGTATAAATGTGAAAAATCGGTTGTCTGTAAAGTCGGTTCAGAGACGAGTACCTGGTTCACCGATCCTAGCTCGGGTTTATCGGCCCTGAAAAGGTATTTTGTTTCTTACACTAACGAGCCTTAAACGCGTCAGAGGTAAGAGGCGAGTTAATGCCGCATGCGTCATGTTTTTTGGTGCGCGCAGCCGGCTTCAACGAATTATAAGACGTTGTCACGTAAAAAGCACACACAAATAAATCACACCTATATATATATCCCTGGCGGGGTAAGCAGGGCGTTAACGACTTTTGCAGGAAACAGACAAGAATGGAAATTATTCCACCGACAAGAGCATGGCTCTTAAGTTTGATGATGATTACTTATTTTGGTGCCACGATACCATTGCCGTGATGTGCCGGCTTTGAATAGCATCACATCTTTCTACCCGTGGCTATAGTAAAAGACGACTATTAAAGTATACCCAACCTACACAATAAAGAACATTGATCACGTGGTGAGAAAGAAACCACTTGATTTTAAGGTTCCGTGGTTATTAACACTAAAACTATAAGACATTATTACGGGTTTTAACTCACGGTAGGGATATATCGAGCACCCAATATTTCGGCGATGTTGCAATCGCCATGATCACGGGTAAACTGGAGCGGCTGCGGGTGACGGCTAAGGGCAAACATATCTGTCTACCCTCATTCTTCTGCGTTTTTTCGGAACACTTTGGTCACTATCGGTACTCACTCGAAAGTCATCTCGACAACACACACTAACGGTATCGCATGATTTCATTGCAGGTTTAGACACAAACTTATTTTTACACAAATTTACCACTGGATTCCATGTACTTGACAATTTGAAGCCATCTTCTCTATTGAAATTTTTGTACTTGGTGATTTCAATAGCCTCGCTTACCAGTCTTGGTATGTAGTGGCGTTCGGTCGAAAGTACTTTTGGATTATGTAATTCGATCCAGTGGTTTGGACCAGACTCAAGCAGGTGTTCCGCAATGGCAGACTTATGTGCTTCATTGAAGAAAGAAACCGCTTGCTTACTAAGGTGTAGATTGAGCCCCGAAGCGCAGCGGCACGTTTTTCTGATTCTACTGCGTAAAATTAAATAACAACTAGTTTTACAATTTAAATCGAACTGAATTGCATATAAACAATCACACATCGTTCATTGAATTAGTGCAAAGGGTACTGCGTGATAACAGCATTCAAATGCTAAACAGGGTTACATAATTATTACACGTGTAAGTGTGTATAAGGCATATAAGGCGGATCGCACACTTAACACACGACGGAGCGCTAAAACATCGCAGCGGTCTGTCAGATCCATACCAGAAATGTCAATCCCCATACTAAAACCTCTCAAATACTTTCGACGCATCGCTAATGTAGCGTCGTCGGTCGAGTGCAGTTTTAGTATGGGGAGTGACGTTTCTAGTATGGATCTGACAGACCGCTGCGATATTTTTGCGCTCCGTTGTGAGTTAAGTGTGCGATCCGCCTAAGTTGCAGTGCTACAAACCTGCATAAGTGCCTTCTAAAAAGCATTTGATTTTTAAAACCTGAAGGATCAATGGAGTAGCTCTGACAAGCAGAACATACTTTTTTTTCTTTGTGCAGTTTTAAGGGTCGCTCACTTTAAAAAATCCTTTCGTTATTCATTTAGTAAAGGAATTAATTAAAAGGAAAAAGCTGTAATCAAAAAGCCAATACGTGTACGATAGAGGCAAGAGTTTAGTTACACTACAACATGATTTTTTTTTTTTTTTTTTTTTTTTTTATTGACTTATCGATTTTGGACTCGTGAGATATCAACAATATTTCCATGTCGTGTATTTCTTAGTGTACAGAAGTAGATTATTGACAAGCAGATTTTTCTGCCACAATTCAACCAAAGTGGAAGCCGAAACCAACGGACAACCGGACAGGGGAACTGGACCTCAACGGACAAGGGGTAAGTGTTCTGTACGCATAGGCGTCTAAAATTTCACGTCATGTGTGCCCACGATCGTTATACTACGCCCAAAAGACGGCTTCAATATATACTAGAATCTAGGAAGAAATAAAGGTATTTATTTTCTTTTATCATTTTGTTTGTTTTTGTTTTGTTGACGACCGATGTGGCGCAATGGTAGTGAATTATAAATAAACGTGTGGCTACAGAGGAGAGAAATCAAAATCGAGATACTTTGCAGGTTATTATAATAAAACTCTTACATAGAAATACTTATTCTAAGCCTAACCTAAAATTTAGAATGCGTCCGATGTGAGGTACGCTGGGGCCGAAAGTGACTATCAAGGTAAACGTGCTGATGACGCACGTTGTCACCTCACGTTGTGCAGTCGCTGCATTTCCGTAGATCGATGCGATCGATGACCGGCGGTAAAGGGGGTGAAGCATGGGCAGGCAGGGCTATGGTACATAATACCTCCCCTCGAAGATCAGAGACTATTTGCTGACGTCTACAGCAAATGTCGTGGCTCTTTTCTCTTAAGATAGGCATGTTCCTGTCGGGTAATTTCGGTAGTTCTGAAGTTGTAACTTGCATTTTGCTTGGCCGTCTTCCTGACGTACTTAGTAGGTAACTTTTCGTTTTTGTAATAACAACGGTGACTGTAGTTGATGCAGATGCAAAAATCTCTTATTTTCTATATTGAACACACAAATTTTCTAAAATTGAGTGAAAAATGGTCTGGTTCAGGTCTCGCTGAGAAATGTAGCTTAGTAGTAGGCACCAGGCATCCGAGTTCCAGGCATGTCCGATTCATCCATTATGTGCAAAAGCACACCTTCGGCCATTCTGGCTCTATGTAGACATACTCTTGGGAGTTGATTGATATCAATTGAAAGAAATAGGTTGGCAATGATGGATGTTAAGATATTATAAAGGTTACAACTGGAATAATGAGGGGAAAAAATGATGGCCACATAAGGAAAAAAATTTTAGAAAATAACCAAAAAGCAATGTAACTTGTAGGTATAAAAATTTAAACGGTTGAGAGCTAAGATATTTGGTTAGCGTACTATTTCAAATTCTTGAACCTTTTCGCTAACTGTTACGAAAAAATGTGCAAGACAAAATATAAATCTTCAACGCGTATTGCTCTTTATCAAATTTACGTCATATTAACGACGGTTGCAAGAGCTATGCCTAATCATTACATTTAGTTTTAATATATTTAGTTTATGTTTGAAGCAATTTCTTTAAATTTCAAATCCATCAGCTGTTTTAGTTTTACTATAAAATATTTAATTGATACTATAAGTTTGGACAAGGCCGAGTCAACTTACATTTGCCGGTGTCTAATTACGGGCTTGGTCATTCATATTTACCTACCTATTGTCACTGATGTGATATTGCACGATTGCTAAAATATGCACTTGTAGAGACTATAGCCGCAATGCAAAAATATCTACATGTCTGGTTTTAACCTCTAATAATCAACTCTGTTTCCTTTGGAAGGAGAAATGTACTCGTTAGGAATGTAAAGAAAAATTACAAACTATATAGGCTAGATTATTTAAATTTTATAAGTTGGCTATATCGTCTGTTTTTGATCGATGTCGGTGGAAAATTTTTAGCAAGCGGATAAT
Organism: Keiferia lycopersicella; assembly: GCA_029255805.1. NCBI lineage: Eukaryota > Metazoa > Arthropoda > Insecta > Lepidoptera > Gelechiidae > Keiferia > Keiferia lycopersicella. The sequence continues at coordinate 11,085,932 of JARACZ010000004.1, read as the reverse complement.
AAAGTGTGTGTTTGGTTTTGATCTAGTAATGGAAATTTATTTAATTTGAACTAAATACATGAAAATATGTGAGAATCTGTAGATAGAATTTTCAATTTAGTATAATTTTATGAGGTCATGTGATCGCAGTTAATTACGGAAATAGCTCAAAAGTACTTACTTATGCACAAAAAAATCTAATCTACAGTCCATACTCCTACGAATATCGGGTGTTAAAAGACTATTTTAAATGAAAAAGAAAAAAAAATAGAGGAATATGAAAATCAATACAATTTGAAATTTAAATAATAGGTACATACAGTATTAAATTATGGCAAAAATATGGAGGTGGGCACATTAAAAAACGTGGTCCCGGCGTAGTGCTTAAATACGGGAGGGTGGGAGGGGTAAAATTTGGGAGGGTGGGTGGTATAAAGCGGGTGGGAGGGTGGTATAAATAGGGAGGGCGGGCGGTAAATTATTTTATAATAGTAAAGTTGATTTGTAATAAACGGGAGGGTTAGGGTTAAAATTTTGGAGGGTGGGTGGTACAAAACTTTAAAAATTGGGAGGGTGAGTGGTACAAAACGGGAGGGTGGAAGAGTATAAATTGGGAGAGCGGGAGGGGTAAATAAAGGAGGTTAAAAGGTAAAATGGGAGCGGGAAAAGGAAATATCAATCAATAAGAGTATGTGCGTACTTACTAGTAATATCTTATCTATCTGCTTGTATCCGATCGGAGCCTTGATCTATCGATGTCTGGATAGGGTTCCTTGATGATTTCTTGTCCAAGCAGCCAACAGCTCGTAGGTTCTAGAGTTGCAGATAAATTTCGGCGATCGAAACTGACTCTACACCTCTCCAAGACTGCGCCAATTATAAATAAACGTGTGGCTACAGAGGAGAGAAATCAAAATCGAAATACTTTGCAGGTTGTTATAATAAAACTCTTACATCGAAATACTTATTCTAAGCCTAACCTAAAATTTAGAATGCGTCCGATGTGAGGTACGCTGGGGCCGAAAGTGACTATCAAGGTAAACGTGCTGATGACGCACGTTGTCACCTCACGTTGTGCAGTCGCTGCATTTCCGTAGATCGATGCGATCGATGACCGGCGGTAAAGGGGGTGAAGCATGGGCAGGCAGGGCTATGGTACATAATAAGTGCGACTGCCTTTGACGCAGAAGGTTCCAGTTCGATTCTCGGTGGGTCACTCACAAAGTTGTTATTTATCACTTTGTGAATTTGTTCCTAGTCTGGTTAGGACATTGCGGGCTGAACTACCCGATAGGACCTATCTTTTCAACGTTAAATACGTATCTACCTATGAAGTTTTCATTTTATGCAAAAGATTGACGAAGTATTCAGTATATAAGGTCTTATTTTATTAAGTACAAATATTTTAAGGGTAAGCTCATTAATATAATTAAAGATATTTTATGTAAAAATCAAAAAAATGTATACGCTAGTTTTTTTTTAATTTTTCAAACAAATTAAATTGAACTGATGAGTAGCATCCTATGTATGATCCCATTGACATATGTATGACATGTGATGTCAAATATATGACAGTCAAATCGTAGTAAAATAGTCCACGTGGACTACGCAAGCTGTGTACAGGCCGTTCCATTTTTTTTATTTTGGTGAACATGTTTTTGGCGTTTATTTTGAAAACTAGCGTGTATTTTCTTTTTGTATTTACATGAAACATCTTTAATAATATTTCTGAACATGCCTTTAAAATATTTGTACTTAATAAAATGGGACCTTATATAATAGGACTAACTTCTGAAATAGATGGAATAAAAATAATTATCGAGATGATTTAAAAACTGTTATTTCTCACAAAGAAAACAATTTAATAAATGGTACTGTGAAAAAGTTTATTGCTCGGGCACACGTCAATCGGTTTTCAAGCCACAAAAACATGGTTTCTCGTAAAACAAAAAATGAAGCACATTTTAAAATTCAGTATTGGAATCGCCACACGAACAATTTATATTTTTAGAACAAACAGTAAATGACAGACAAACGCATTTTTGTATTTTCTGTTGTTATTTAAATTTTAGGGTATTGTCAATTTTATCGTAGTTTATTTTTATTGTACAAATTCTAAAAATTCAGATTGTAACCCAGTGTCTTTGAAGTTATAAAATTGCATTGGTAAATATCTTAGCTTAGATTAAAAATTGGTCTTGCTGTGTTCGAAGCGAGACGTATTATCCATCTCGTTAACGCTCTGCCTACCCCGCAGACGTGATATAATGTGTATCATCCATCAGCAACACCTAACATCGAAGTATCATAGATTTAATTATTTTTAGGCACGTTTTTATCTTAGCTAAGCGTCTGAAATGTTGGTTTTTTTTTTACCTGGGACTAAAATAAATACCAAGAAAATAAACACAATAAGTTATAATTTATCATTATGTAAAATAGAATCACCCCGTTTCTTTCCCGTAAGAGTCGTAAGAGCCAATTAATGATCTCAAGAGTTCAGTGTATTACAATTTGCGGCGATAGGCAGACCATCTGTCACTATAATGTTTTTTTCTGAAACAGCTATCAATAGTACGCCGCCAAACCCGCAAGGGTTATCCCTAGGCATGCTACGTGTGTGCGTGTGTGTGTGTGTGTGTGTATTATTTATTTATTGCCTTTTCCCCACGATGACGCTAAAACCCTCTTTGGGCCGGAGTATGAAAGCGCGGGGGCACAGACGACGCGACGCTTGAGGGCACCTCGTGCTGTACTCCTTGAAGAATTTCGTGAGGAACACCTTCGCAGCTAACACGGCGAACCGGGATCCTGGGGAGAGAAATTAGGAACTGATGACTTCTTACCCAAACCTGTGAAATTATACACCGAAAGAAAATAATGTTTAATTCAGTCAAGCCCTTGTTTTAATACGAGCGCTTCGAGTATTCTCATTTCGTATGGGACACCGAGTCGTCCAACGGCCCGATGAACCCTAATGTCAGAATTTTTTAACCGCCTTCTATAAGTAGCAGGCTTCTGACATGGCTGTGTAACGACCGCCATCCAAGTGATCATAGACAGCAACCGGGACCTACGGCTTACCGTGCCATCCGAAACACGGAGCCATCTTACTTACAGACAATCGGGTGGTTCAGCCCGCAATGTCCTAACCAGACTGGGAACGAATTCAACTGATTTGTTTGTATTAACCAAGAATCTTGTAAGGATCCATCAAGCGCTTAATAAGATCCATCAAGTGATTATTTTCTTTTGTACTTACTAAAATTACTAAGATATGTACTTAGCTGCAGCAAACAAATTATTTGATGCGCTCGTATTAAAACAAGCATTTAATTGAATCAAAATGTAAAAAATACATGTTTTAAGCGATGACCCAGTCCATACAACTGAACGCCTTTCATGAAGGAACAAAGGTAGAAAGAAATATGAAATAAAATTTTGGACCTCCCATACTATAACCGGCGATTCTCAGATATCGACATTTTTGGGTTGTCTTTAGGTCAATTCAAAGCTCGTGTTGGTGATATCTTGTTTCCAAGTAGTTGTGGTGAGACTAATGAGTAATGTGTTTTTGTGTTTTATGATTTATTTTCTTTTTGTGCTCTCAAGCATTTAAGTTATTTTTTTTTATTATTTTAATTAGTGGAACTCGAGGTCTGTTTGTTTCCATTAACATTTTTAACTATATTGTTTAAGACTGTTTGTTTCCCAAATAAAGGAAAAAAAAAAAAATTACCGGTCAACATTTGTGCCTTATGGGTGTCCAAAATTTCGTTTTATATTTTGACCTTTGTCCCAAGGGAAAAGTTTTTCAGCTTCATGGGCTGGATCACCCCAAAATATTTGCAGTAAATTTTCTTACAGCCTCTACTTGTTTTTTGAAATAGGGATTTAAAACAAATTCCTCACCAATACAATGCCTAGGACCAGTCCCGAAGGGTATGTAAGTGTAAGGCACAATCTTGGCCTTGTTTTCTGGAGAAAACCTCTCAGGGTCACACTCGTCAGGATGAGGCCAATACTTCTCATCTCGGTGGAGAGAGTATATTGGCAGCCAAACGTGTATTCCCGCTGGAGCCTAGAAAAGACCACAAAGTCGTCCATGTAGACACAAGTAAAGTGTTGGAGACATAGAATATTCATGCGGACTATCGCGATACATAATAACAGTTGTAACAGAAAATGCTACGTTAGAAATTTGCATATTTTATTTCTGCAAGTTTCATTTTAAAAAATGTTTTCTTCTATCGAGTCAATATTGGGTTAGGTATACATATCCATACCTACTTCAAAAGGGCATTAGCCCAGTATTTATATAACTAAATAATAATCTTCATGCCACTTAAGACATACTTTTTTATTTCACCAACTTACGATAAGGTGATGTTTACTGCCTGGATAAGTTGGTCCAAAATCATAAGTTTGAACTGAACGCCTGTCTGCGGAACCCACAAGCGGCCATAGACGCAGCACTTCTGTAATGAAAAGCATAAAACATCAATGCAGTGGATGATATCTTAGATTTGTAGATTTCTCGTAAAATAATTATAAGTTTTATTCTGTTTGTACGAAATCATCAGCGTGGTTTTGAATTGCCTCGAGTCAGATGGACCGATGACTTAAAGAAGACTGCTGGGAGCGATTGGAAGGGTAGTAAACGTGAAACCTTGCATTGTGGCGTACCCTCGGGAATGCCCATGTCCAGGAATGGTCTGCTGATATACTGATGTGTACATAAATGAAACAGCTGTCTCATGCAGAAAACAATTACAATTCTACATGTTCGATATCTCAAGAGTATCATCTATTTTACTAGTAGAAGACTAAGTAATGCGATATAAGTAAATCATAGAGAATGTTATCTCATTAACAGTAGTGAAAACATACCCTGGATAGTAACTGGTTCAAGGAATGAGAAAAACCTCACAAACTCAGAAAATTTTATCTTGATGACTTTATTACCAAGAAAATTCTTGTAAAATTCATGGCTAAAGCCACCATGACAATTTTTCCTGTACGTGAGGGTTTGCAGCTGTATCTTAAAGGAAGTATTGATCAGGGTAGCTGTGGTGTCGTTACCAGCTCAATGGACCTTGGTGTAAAGTTTTTCAACTGCCTATGCCGACTTGTCGATCCAAAATTTATGTCCTGAGAAATTATAAGAAGAGTCGAAAGAAAGAGTATACTTACCACTAACGCACATATCCAAATACTCCAACCCCTGAACTTGCTCATAGATATCTCCTTCCTCTACCATATTGTCGAGTTCCACTTGCAGCTTCTCTTGTATATGAGGGTTTGCAGCCATCTCGAAAAGAAAGTAGTTGATGAGGTTGGCTGTGGTGTCATAACCGGCCACGTAGAATAGGACAGCCTGTGCTACTAGGTCGTCGTCTGTAAATTCTATTAACACAAAACAATAATCACACCTACATCCCTGGTGGGGTAGACAGAGCGTTAACGACCGTAAAATTACGGTCTTTATCACTACGTCTGATAATATTTGAGGGTCGTTTCAGATAAGTCATGTATCACTTTAGTGACAGGTTATCAGCCTGTCGCCTAGAATTGCAATATACATGAAACCCTCGAGTCCCTTAGTCGGCTTCTACGACACCCACGGGAAAGAAATGGGGTGATGCTATTCTAAGCCGGCATCACAAGGCACACGGCAATTCTATGGAAGTGAAAAAAAAATGGATAAAACCATTTGCAAGTTTTCTAAAGATACTATGGATGAGGAACGGTCCGTGGCTACGTATTTGAAAAGATAATATAGATAACGCTCTCGAGCATGCTTAGTACAAACTTTTTACTGGATCAGAACTGATTGATAGAAAGAAACGGTCCGATAATTCTATATTTTCCGACCGAAACATCTATATTTTTGTTTTCAGTAACGAGGCCCTGGACAGTTCCCCAATGATTTGATAGTCATCATTCCATAGAAAAACCTACGTATACAAACTCAAGCATTTATGGAACAGCTGTTTTTTGTGATATTTTATCCGATGGCCTACACTATAGTCCTGTAAAAGTGGTTCACAAAAATGCTTAGAATCACCAGCGGGAATAAATACGCGCTCGCCGGTAACACACTGCAGTATAATGCCTTTTGTTTTTGCTTACTAAAAGGATAAAGTTATGAAAATTCGTTGCCTCGATTGAAAATATAAGAAACAAAAACTTATTTAATTTATACCAGTGTTTTATCATAAATTATTCTCAGCCTACTAAGTTTTTACGACTTACTTTCACTAATTTTCTCATCGGTGTTATTGACATCAGTATCTGGAACTTCTTGTTTAAGTTTTCCTGAAAGTAGAATAATACTGTTGGGTTTTTTTGTGTAGATAATAAAATAAAATAAAAATGATAGTTAGAAAATATTGTCCAAAAATATTACTTACTATGTATTATTTATTATTCAATATTGTTATTAATGTGCACAAGTAGAATTATCAAACTCAATAAAATACACACAAATCATAACTGTTTCAAAGAATATATTTAGACAATCTTTCATACAGACTTGTGACATCATAGTTTCATAAAAAAGAATGTTTTAAAAAGAAACACTTCTGACTAGTAGAAAAACACGGCTTTTCTTTAATTTCGGGTCTTTATCATTGGTCTATTGGTTTGAGCATCGGTTTTAGATTCAAGGGGCTCTTGGTTTGATTCTCAAACAGAAAAGTGGCGACCAATGCTGGAAAACATCATGGAGAAGAAGAAAGATACACTCTTATTGGATTTTTAAAATTATTTGGTCTCGATCCATTTCGGGTATTAGGTAACTTGGCACGCCGTAGGTCCTGGTTGCTGTCTATGAATACTTCGACAGCGATCGTTACACAACCATGTCAGAAGCAAGCTACTTGTAGAAGGCGGTTGACAAATTCTGACACAAGCGTTCACTGGTTCGTTGGACGACTCGGTGTCCCACACAAAAAGAGAGTACCTTGTGCAGCATCGACCAAAGTCTGTATGAAGTCAGGTCTTGGCTGCGCCAGTTTCTCCCTCCTCGCGTTCAGAGCTGATTTGAAGAGTTGCGAGAATTGTTCCGCGTAACTGCTTTTGATGATCTTCACATTTAGCAACTGGAATCATAGAAGAACATAACTGACTCAGGAATGAATGCCCTGCCGGTGAATCTGTTTCCGGAACATTAGAACTTGGACCTTTTCAAAGCAAGTGTGAATAGGTATTATCTAGGCAAGCAAGTTTCATCATAGTTTGCATCATCACTTACCATCAGGTGAGATAGTAGACATATAAAGGCCTATCTTAACAAAATAATAAGTTTATATTATCTACTACTCTCCTCAAGCGAATCGCACACTTAACTCACGACGGAGCGCTAACATATCGCAGTGGTCTGTCCGATCCATACTAGAAATGTCAAAGCCCATACTAAAACCGCTCAACCGCTGTCGACGCAGCGCTATCGCAGCGTCGTCCGTCGAGTGCGGTTTTAGTATGGGGAGTGACGTTTAGTGTGGATCTAACAGACTGCTGCGATATTTTAGCGCTCCGTCGTGCGTTAAGTGTGCGATCCGCCTTAGCAGAAGTGACTCACCTTCATGACAGATTTCATATTTTCATAACCAAAGAACTTCATGACTTGCGTAGTGTCTTGTACTATGGCTTTCTTGCCGAGTCTAAAAATACAGTTCTCAGGGTCTTTCAAAGAGTCCACTGCGAATCCGAACGCACACGAAGCTATCACATCGTTCACGTACGCCGTTGTTATCTAAAATCAATTATTTAATTAATATTTTATTTATATTATTTTTAGCCGTGTGATGCCGGCTTAGAATAGCATCACCCCATTTCTTCCCACGGGTAATGTAAAATGCAACTAAGGGACTCGAGGGTTTCATGTGTTTTGCAATTTAATTTTAGGCGACAGGCTTACAACCTGTGTGTGTGTGTGTTTGCGTGTGTGTGTGTGTGTGTGTGTGTGTGTATGTGTGTGTGTGTGTTTTATACAGGATGTTAGGAAAAGTACTGACTTTCTGTCAAGGGATGAACCAGCCCATGAAATTTAACAACTTTCCTCAAGAAATATAGGTCAAAGTATGAAAAAGTTATTGGTCCTCACATACAACCTGACTCAGTCGGTTGGTACATTTTGTATGGGATACTTAACATTGGTGGCTAAATAGAGAAATCTTTTACTTAAAATGCACATACAGTTACATTCTAGCCCTATCTCTTGCTCCCTTACTAGTAATATACACACATACATATATCACGCCTTTATCCCTTGCGGGATAGGAAGAGCAATAACAGCCGTAAGAAAACGGTCGCTATCGCCACGACTCACATTTTTGAGGATTGTTTTCAAGGTTGTTTCAGAAAACATGTGTATCACTATAGCGACAGCTTTTCAGCCTGTCGCCTAAAAATTGTAATACACATTGGTGTATTACAATTATTGTATTGAGAGCATTGACTCTCGAGTCCCTTAGTCGCCTCTTACGACATCCGCGCGAAGGATGTGGGATGTTGCTATTCTAAGCCGGCATCACACGGCATACATCACACTAGTAATATAGCTCCTAAATTAGCCGTTCAAAGTGTATTATTGATGATCCCCATCAGAGGCTCTGGTTGAGGCTTTCCTGCAAAGCTATAGTCACTAATGAGATACCGGCTTTAGCAGTGCCAACATTCCACGAATTGATCTGCCTGGCATACGACGAATAGCTGTAGGCCCTGTTTCAATTACAATTAGCCAAATACAGCAATTTGCTGGGTGCGTTTCATTTAGGATGTTTCATGAAACTGATGCACTTTCCCCAAGTTTGATTTACGGAAGAAAATTTGGACATAGATTAATGTACTTTTTAAAATAAGAATACGTATATATTTTGAGTTTATCAAAAATTTAACAAAATATATTTTTATGCTTCCATGGTAAAATTACAAAGTTTGAGTTTGACCCCCTAGATACGAAGTATACCAACCGATCAAAAAGTAAAGTGTGTTTTTTTATTGGACTAAATATTTTGAGTTTGAATTATACAAAAAATACCAACCAACCCAGTCAATTTGGGAGGATGATTTAAAATATTTTGATCTTGATACATAAACTCTTTATTGCTTACAACAAACACAATATTAAAACAAAAAACGATGACCTAGCTAGATGTTCCTTCGGGAAAATTTGTTCAGTTTAATGGATTCACTCCTTAAAATATTCGCAGTTTGAAATGTCACTGGTTGAAATTTTCAGCATCAATGTATATCAAATAAAGGGTTTAACTGGAATAATCGCCTTTATGAGGCGCAACTATTTGCTATTGAGTACATGGTATGATGGGATTGTTACATAGCACGCACAGGGTGTAAGAGACGGTGTAACGTAAACTTTGCAGGCGTGCTCAGACCATGATTCAACAATATTTTTCTATGGGGCCTATGTTGGTAAACGAATATTTTTTTTTGGGTTCACATACAAAGTCAGTCAGCTGATCGGGAATTTTGTATGGAAGGGCGAATTTTTTTTTACGTTTCCCAACATAGAAAAAGTTGTTCAGTTTCTTAGTCTGATCACAACTGCAAAGTTTTCATTACACCGTCTCTTACACCCTGTATAGTACGAATTTGGTTTCATCCTGGCATTATTGTTATGGCTACCATCTTTACCTAATGTGGTTGATGGTAATGTCAGGATGTTGTCCCCATGATGATAGGTAAAGCATTTAAACTCAGATGATATTTGAATATGACTTAACCTAGGATTCGGGCCAGGTTAGCCTTCGGGTTGCAGAGGTCAGATGGCAGTCGCTCTGTGTAACACTTGGTTCCACGTCAAATCCCTTAGGTTAGGTAGCCGACCGCGACAGAGAAACGGGATAAGGCAAGGAGAATGAGGAAATGATGATAGGTACTCGTAAAGCAAAGGGTTGAATTGCCTGCACCAAAAGGAGCAAACTTACGTCATTGACATCCAACAGCTTTTCGACAGGGATATGTACATGAAGGTAGTCCAACACACCCTTGGCACTCTCTGTCATAAGTGGCGCCATACTACGACATCGCGAGGCGGAGAATGCTGGCGACAGGGCTGCTCGCATGGACCGCCATGTGGATCCTGCAATAGGTTTTTTTTTTATAATTAAAAATAACATACATACATACATACATTAATCACGCCTTTATCCCTTACGGGGTAGGCAGAGCGTTAGCGGCCGTAAAAATACGATCGCTATCGCCGCGTCTCACAAATGTAGAGGGCCGTTCGAGATAATTTGTGCATCGCTATAGTGACAGATTATCAGCCTGTCGCCGAAAGGTTGTAATACACCTGAAACCCTCAAGTCCCTCATAATAAAAAAAAACTAGTATTCCAAGAACTCGACAGATGGCGTTGAACTGACTATGTTACTAGATTCCAGTGTAGGTTCCAAAGCCAAAAGACTAAAAAAAGATTGCAACACTGGCTGACGATCTGGCATGCACTGACACTTTCGTTCGATTCGAAATGAGTCTGAGGCCAAGTTAAAGCAAAGCAAAAAATAAATTGCACGTACTGTTTTTTGCGGTAACATACCAAGCACAGCGCCATCTATCCAGCGTGTAGAATATTAAGAAGAATAAGGATGTGAACTGACAGGCCAAATGAGCTACTTAAAAAAACGATCTATAGCGGTATTTTGTATGAAATTAGGAATCTATGACGTATGTCATACGTCATGGATCTTTTGGATGGATATTCCGTTGTATTTTTGGACAATAGTTTGTACATAGTATAAAGCGTATTGCCAATTGGTCAATTGTTTTAATGACCCAGTCCGAGGGCGAATTATCAACAACTATTTTTTTTTCTTTTTTACGCCGTGTGATGCCGGCTTAGAATAGCATCACCCCATATCCTTCCCGTGGGTGTCGTAAAAGGCGACTAAGGGACTCGAGAGTATTGGTGTATTACAATTTTTAGGCGACAGGCTGACAACCTGTCACTATAGTGGTACACATGTTTTCTGAAACAACCTTGGAAAACAATCCTCAAAAATGTCAGACGTGGCGATAGCGACCGTATTCTTACGGCTGTTAACGCTCTGCCTACCCCGCAAGGGATAAAGGCGTGATATGTGTGTGTATGTATTTTTTCTTCTTCAACTGTCAAAATGAAGCCGATCGCGATGTCCATGTAAGGCAGATCCCGGTCCCGTTTTATAAGACTCGGGACAAGGTACTTCATTCTACAATTTACCATTTTTCCTCATATTCTTAAGCCGCGTAGGACACCGAGTCGACAAACAAAAAATACATCAGAGTTTATCACTGACCTCTGAAAATGATAAGACACTTTCCAAACAGCTGGTCACAGTCCGCGCTTATATGCACTTCGATCCGACAACCCCGATGAACCCTGATTATAGAGTTGACAGTTCTTACCTCTCATTCACACATATACTTATGACGCCTTTAGGAGTAGGCAGATCATTAACGGCCGTAAAATACAGATGCTATCTCCACGTCTGACAAATATTTGAGGGTTGTATACCGTGTGATGCCGTATTAGTAAAGTATCACCCCAAATCCTTCCCGTGGGAGTCGTAAGAGGCGAGTAAGGGACTCGAGAGTATCATGGTGTATTACAATTTTTAGGCGACAGGCTGACAAACTGTCACTCTAGTGATACACATGTTTTCTGAAACATCCTTGGAAAACAATCCTCAAAAATGTCAGACGTGGCGATAGCGACCGTATTCTTACGGCCGTTTACGCTCTGCCTACCCCGCAAGGGATAAAGGCGTGATATATGTATTTTTCCGAAAAATCTTGTATCAGGTGACAGGTTACTCTCAAGGCCTTCAGTCTCCTTTTACGACACCCGCGGGAATAAATGGGGTGATGCTATTCTACGGCGTACCTCTTAACATGATAAGATTCCTTCCAAACAGCGGGTCGCAGTCAGCGCCTATATGCACGCCGCGGTCCGAAAACGCGCTGAAGTCTCGGACCATAATCTGTCGGATCAGCTCGGGGTCCCGCGGTATTAGAGTCGGGACGAGGTACTGGTATAGACCGAAGTATCTGGGAAAAATCGTATTTCATATACCAAAAGAAGAAGAAAACAGAAAAAACCCAACTCCATTCAGAGTGCTATATTAGGTAAGTACCTACAAATCTAGTAGAGATCTTTTAAATGAGCTTTACTTTGTTAATAAAAAAGTAATAAACAAGCTAGAGACAATAAAATAAGAAAAAGAATGTTAGAATTTTGCAATAGAAAATTAGTCATTAAATCTTTATAACACCTAGGTGTTATATCACTACATAGCATAAAGCAAAGTCGCTTTTCGTGTATTTCTGTAAGTATACTTAAATCTTTAAAACAACGGATTTTGACGCAGTTTTTTTTTTAATAGATAGAGTGATTCAAGAGGAAGGTTTTTATGTAACTATAATACTTGCCGGGAAGAATCCTTATTCCCACAGGAAAATGAGTTGCAGCGGGCGCAGCCGCTGGGGCAGGCCGCTAGTAGAGACTAAAACTGAGCTTGATTTTAGTTGAAACTAAAGCTGGTATAAAATCCCTGTATATTTGTTATTGCGTTTTATACATATTGAAAATGCGTAGTTTTTAGTTTGATATCTTGTATTATAATAGAACATTTACACAGAAAAAACAAAAGAAGAATGACAATGACATATGACTCAAAACACTGCTACAACCAGCTCGTAGCCAGGCTCAAAGGAGTTCTTATGCCCGAACATGCTCCCCGGCCTTGGAAGCAGCAGGTTCCAAAGACTGCATCAGAATGGGCAAGATCCATAGCTGGCAGCTAATCGTCCAGTGGCAGTGGGCAGATCTTCGAAAATGCTCGTCGTACGACGCCAGAAGCAGTCCGGATATCAGCCACTCGTGCCACTGCATCCTTGCCAGGATACAACTCGACAATGCGGCCTAAACTCCATTTCAAAGGAGGTTGGTTGTCGTCTTTCATGAGGACAAGCGTGTCCTTCTGTAAGCTGTCATGATTCTCTCGCCATTTGGTTCTAGTCTGCAACTCTGAGACGTACTCTTTTGACCAGCGAGTCCAAAAATACTGACGGACTTGTTCGATCTTCTGGAAGCGTGTCAGGCGATTGGCAGGTACGGAGCTGATGTCTTCATCGCAGACAGGCGTTGTCAGTGGACGGCCAACCAGAAAATGACCAGGGGTAAGAGGGAGATAATCATGTGGATCTGATGACATTGGAGTCAATGGACGGGAGTTCAGTATGGCCTCGATTTGTGCCAACAACGTGCTGAGCTCCTCGAACGTTAAACGTGCGTTACCTACTACACGTCGCAAATGATGCTTACTACTCTTAACCGCGGCCTCCCATAGACCTCCAAAATGGCTGGCGTAAGGAGGGATCATCTTAAATTTAATATTTTGTGATGCTGCGTATTGTTTGATCTCACCAGAACAAGTGGAAAGAAATTTGCCGAAATCGTTCATCAAACCAATAAAGTTCTTCCCATTGTCAGAAAATATTTCAGCCGGTTTGCCACGGCGTGAAATGAAGCGCTTCAAAGCTAACAAATACGCTTCAGACGTGAGATCGCTAACTAATTCCAAATGAACTGCGCGCGTAGTAAAACATATAAATAAACAAATGTATGCTTTAACATGTTGAGCACCTCTGCCCCGACGATTCAAAATTATTAGGGGTCCTGCATTATCTACACCGCAGTACATAAAAGGATACCCTGCTTCTAATCTCTCTTTTACTAAGTTACCCATTTTCGGTGCAATAATTTTGCCTCGCATACGTATGCACTTTACGCATGTATGACAAGTCTGACGTGCGAGATCCCTGCCACCTAGTGGCCACCATGACTCCCTAATAGTAAACAACAGCAACTGCGGCGCTGCGTGCATAAGTTGTTTATGCTCAAATCGAAAAAGCAAAATTGTAAAATGATGTTTACTAGAAATTAGTATGGGATGTTTTTTGCTAAAATCAAAGTTAGGGCTGTTTTGAATTCGACCGCCAACGCGAACTAAGTGATCCTTATCAATGAACAAATCTAATTTTGATAAGTGAGTCTGTTTCTTATTTACTTGGCCCTTTGTAACGAGTGAATCGATTACATCAGTAAATGATTCGCGTTGCGAAAGTCTAGCGAGCGTTATCGTAGCTTGGTTTAGTTCAGTCACACTTAACGGGCCCTTCCACTTATCGTCTTTATAGCGTGCGTTATGTATAAAGCGGAGTACATAAGCGGCGGCACGTTGCATGCGGCTGTACTGAGAAAACCTACAAAACGGAAATAGATTTTCTTCATGCTGCGTGTTGATAACGAATGTGTGTGTTTCATGAGTCTTTAACTCGGGCAAATTCTCCGGTAAAACTTCAATCTGGTCGTCTTCCGAACTATCAAATGCAGGGTCATGCAAGAAATGTGGTCCAGTGAACCACAACTTATTTTCATTTAGTGCGTCTACACTTTGCCCTCGCGATACTAAGTCGGCTGGGTTATCTACGCCGCTAACATGACGCCATGAATGGCCTTTCGTCAATTCGTGTATCTCCCCGGCCCTATTCTGGACATAAGATTTAAGCATGTTACACGGAGTGCGTAACCAACCTAAAACAATAGTCGAATCCGTCCAGAATACGACTTTATCAAAGTTTGATCTCAGTGAGCTTGAAATTTTGTCATATAATCGCGCTCCCACCAACGCCCCACATAGCTCGAGCCTAGGTATGGTCAAAATTGGTTTTATAGATGCTACCCTACCTTTTGCGCAAAGTAGTCGGACGGTAACATTACCAGCATTATCAAGCGTACGCACGTAAGCGCAGCAGCCATATGCCGCAAGGGACGCGTCTACAAAAATATGCAATTCAGTAAGTACAGGTTGTTCACACATCACAAACCGAGGCACTCGAATCTCATTGAGCATAGATAAATTGTTTACAAAACGCTTCCAAATTTGCGCGATTTCCTCGGGTACTGGTTGATCCCAGCCGAGATTTAAAAGCCAACATTTCTGAAACAATATCTTTGCTTGCGTTACGACTGGACTCAATAAACCGAGTAGATCGTAAATTTGTGATGCACCTGACAATATTGTGCGTTTAGTGATGGGTTGTGTATCGGGGTCAAATTGAGTATGAAAATATAATTCGTCAGGATGTGGATACCACCCTAAGCCTAACGTTTTGCTGTGAACGTGCTCTCCTAATGAAAAGTCTTTTGCGTCATTGGACATGTCTACGTCTGAGTCTACGTTGAAATTGTAAATCCACTTACGTAGAGGAAAACACCCTGTTTGTAATACTTTTGCAGTATCATTGCAGATCCGAATTAGCTTATTTTTATCATTATTTCCACAAATCAGGTCATCAACATAAAAGTCTTCACTGATCGTGCGTGCTACTTCAGGATCCTCACATTCGTGTGCTTACTGCTTCAAACACCTGCAACTAAGAAACGGCGCAGACGCGGCACCATAAGTCACCGTGTTCAACTGGTAAATATCTAAGGGATCTGACTTATTTTCGCGCCATAAAATTAGTTGCAAGTCGCGCTGCTCTTTGTCAATCAACACCTGCCTATACATCTTTTCTATGTCTGCGCAAGCTACATACTCGTTCTCTCGGAAACGCAACAAAATTGAAATTAAATCACCCTGTATAGCTGGTCCGACGTACTGTAAATCATTTAATGATTTGCCTGTACTAGAGGCTGCGCTTCCATTGTACACGACACGTAGCTTTGTAGTCGTAGCAAGTGGACGAAATACGCCATGATGAGGGAAGAAGTAATTTGGGGACCCATATGAAGTGACACGACTCATGTGACCAAGCGTTTCATACTCATTTAAAAAATCTGAATACAATTTTTTATACTCTGGGTATCGGTCAAGCCGTTTTTCCAAGGCATAAAAACGTCATTCAGCTTGTGCGAATGTATCACCTAATAAATCAGGCTCATATTTGAACGGTATGCGCACACAAAACCTGCCCTCAGATGTGCGTTTCATAGTATGCAGGAAGTGTTCCTCGCATGCGCGCTCATCGTCGCTGCGCACGTCAGCCGATTTGGCGCTGATGGGTGACTCTTCGAGCTCCCAAAAGCTGCGAACTTGTTTATCTAGAGATGGCATATCTAAAGATTCTTGCATGTCTAAAGTTTGCGTGAAATTACAATTGACATGTTTCAAACTTTGTTTAGTATAGCCTGAGACTGAACCTCCAATGATCCACCCTAATTTTGTGTTAATTAGATAAGGCCCATTATGTAAGCGTATTTTTCCTGCAACTACCAAGTCCCAAAATCTATCAACGCCGATGAGAATGTCGACTTTTCGGCTTTCATAGAATGTGGGATCGGCCAACGTAATGTTGTCAGGTATGTACTTAAATATCTCTTTACGCAGCAATGTATGGCCTGGTAAATCGTAAGTAAGCTCAGGTAATACTAAACATTGAATGTGTGTGGTGAAGGTTTTATCCAATGAGCGCAAATTCATGTCACACCGATACCGGCTCTGCGTCACGGAGTTACCTACCCCTCGAATTTGTATAGTGGACTGTACTAATTGTAAACCTAACTTGTCACATAGCGATTGGGTAACCAAACATTTTTCACTGCAATTGTCTAGCACTGCGCGCACTTGATGAAAGTTGCCATCTTTATCGGATACTTCCACCAAGGCTGTAGACAATAGACTTGGTTCCATGAAACTCGACTGTGTGTTCGTATCCATGTGCGTTTCATCATTAACCTGGACTGAATAGCTCTGCGACTGAGCAGGTCCACCTGAATGAGAAGAACTGGAACTGTCACTAGTCGGAACCGACCCCTCCGGCACCTCAGTTGCCGACTGCAGACTAACCGTAGCTTTATTTACTTTACTCGCGTTAGCATAATCGCAAATTAATGAATTATGTTTTTTGGTCTCGCATTTCTTGCACGGACGTACGGTCGGCAGCCGTGTGCGTTGGGCTGTTCATACAATTCTCACATAGACGGTGTTTCCGCACAACCTGGATCCGCTCCTGGACATCAAGATCTAGGAATTTTTGACACGAATACAGAGGATGCGGCGCACTACATAGAACACACAATCGTTTGCGTATTTGATTGTTTTTCGTGTTATGAGTGCTTGTTTTTCCCGTGACTATATGACAATGAACCTTCTGTGCGTTTGAAGGTTTGTTCTGTGTGTTTTGCGTGTTATTTGTCTTGTGTGTAAGAGTATCCAGCATATCCGCCTTTTGTCTAAGAAATTTCATTAAATCATCTAATTTTACGCTCGTAGAATCGTCAGCCATAGATAAGAAACACTTATGTTGCTCCCACTCGCGTTCTGTACTTTGGTCGAGCTTGGAAACCATCATGTAGATTATTAATGTGTCCCAATGTTCGGTACTTTCGCCGAGCATTTTTAAGGCGCGTATATTTTTTAAGGTCACATCAATAAGTTTCCTTATCTGCGCCGAGGATTCCTTTGTAACCGAAGGCATAGTAAACAAAGACTTGACGTGCTTCTGAACTAAAAGTTTCGAGTTATCGTATCGATTGAGAAGTAACTCCCATGCAATATCGTAGTTATCTTCGCAAAACTCAACCGAATCAATAACTAATTGAGCTGAACCTTTTAAAGTTGATTTGAGGTAATGAAATTTCTGGATTTTCGAGATTGACGCGCTTTTGTGTACCAGAGAAAGAAATGTGTCGCGAAACTCGAGCCAATGATCGAATGAGCCGTCGAACTCAGGCAACGATATGACAGGTAGTTTAACCGATGTTCCTTGCCCTGCACCAGACGACCCAGATGAACCTACAGCTTTCTTTTCCTCTTCATGGATCAGGCATTGCGCTCTCGCTAAAACTGAGTAATAGTCGGACTCGAAAATATCGCGATACGCTAATGCCTTCTCCATCTCGGCTTCGGATTCGCTCGCTAGAGTTTCAATTTTCAACTGAATGTTTTGAAATGAATCATACAAACTATGGACATTCGCAATGCGCAGTTGCAACTCTATACGCTGCTTTAGTATAAAAACTGTACCTAGCTTTACCTGATCCTCTAGCCCCTCTACATACTTCCTGAAATTTGTGAGGCTCCTTTTTATGTTGCCTCTCTGAGCATTCAGCTCAGTTTTGTCAGTCATTTTGGAGGAGTGTAAAAGTACTTACATTCAACGGATACAGATCACAATGGCTAGCGCGCTTGATAAACTTAGTAGTCTCGATTTGACCGTGCAATAGGCACAGGCAATGTAATTTAACGTAGAGGTGGCTCAACACTGAAAATTCACACAAAACAAGAACACATACGGGGAAAATATGGATAGATTATTAGAAATATGGTTGGCACGTCTCACAGTACGCTGCGATGCGCCTTCTGCCGACGAGGATCCTGCGTGGACCGATCTTCAACCAATATTTGTAGTTGTTGGTGGCTGCGTAGCACTGCGTGTTCAGCTATTTAGCCGTATCCATAGGTTCGTTGAATATCCTTGAGGTCGCAAGGACCAAACAATTATGTATATTTGTTATTGCGTTTTATACATATTGAAAATGCGTAGTTTTTAGTTTGATATCTTGTATTATAATAGAACATTTACACAGAAAAAACAAAAGAAGAATGACAATGACATATGACTCAAAACACTGCTACAACCAGCTCGTAGCCAGGCTCAAAGGAGTTCTTATGCCCGAACATCCCATTTAAAATAATAAAATAAAGCTTACCTGTCTTCTTTAAAAGCATTGTATCCATTCGCAATAGCCTCAACGAAGTTTTCGCGCCCCAAAGTGACATCTGTCAGATTGCCTAGCAGTGGAACAGTTGGTAAACTCTTCACTCCCCGGGACGAGAAATA
The DNA here is from genome assembly GCA_029255805.1 of Keiferia lycopersicella. Lineage (NCBI taxonomy): Eukaryota > Metazoa > Arthropoda > Insecta > Lepidoptera > Gelechiidae > Keiferia > Keiferia lycopersicella. Next base: position 11,067,098 of record JARACZ010000004.1, on the reverse strand, counting down.
CTCCAGCTTTTTCCGGGAATAATAGCACAAGCACAACACTAATATCACTATAATAAGCCACAACATGGCGCCAATAAAATTCGAATTTTAAATAGCGCGCAAAAAATAATTTAAATTCTCTTTTTGAATACGGAATTTGTTTCACAAAAATATGCAATAGTGGGTTGGTTTCGGCCAGTATTTAATTTGTTGAATAAAAACTAAATGAAAGTTTTGTTCGAATGAGTTTGCGTGCGATTTTGGCGGTTATTTTGGTCAACTGGCTCTGCTGGTGAGTCGAGCTGACAAGAGAAAGTCCCATACAATCTGTGACGTCACATTGCATAACTTGAACGGTGAGATGACTGTTAACAAACGAGTTTGTGTGTGACTTTACTCACTTCTTAATAATTCAAGTGCACTGATGCGCTCTAGTTAGATTTTTTTTATTTATTCGTTTCGTGTTTCCAATATTATTTCATTAAAAGAGTTATAAAAACATTTCAATAATTACTTGACATTTAATATTGATAACTAAAGGTACATTTAATTATGATATGACCTAATGTTGTAACGAGTGATGCCGACATAGAATAGCATCACCCTATTTCTCTCCCCCGGGGGGATCGAAGCCGACTAAGGAGCTCGACTGTTTCTTGTCGCCTAAAATAGCAATAGACAAGAAACAGTCGAGTTAGGTACACGACTTATCTGAAACGACCTTCAAACAGTTGATAATCTAAAAACTGCTTCTATAATAAATAATTTCGAATGCAACATCAATACCAGGCGGGGTGCCTACCTACGTGAGTACAATTGTGATAGCGGGCCAACGGGACTACAGATGTTATCATCATCGCTTTTAGACAATACCCGCGATGTAACAAGTAACGACGAACAAAAATCCGCTGCATCAATACCGTCGCATCAGTCAAATCAAAGTTATCGGGAAATTAGTAATGTTGATATCCAACAAGATTGCGGTAGATCGAATGTAAACAACTGCGTTGCGCCTTCAAAACAACGATCGTCATCTCAGGTGATTCATACTAAACCGGCTGTTGCGCGTTCAATAGCGCTTATGGAACAAATCGCTCACAATACGATTGCGCGCTCAAAACCGCCAATGTCATCAGTAGGCGAGGATACAATTGTGCCTACAATACCACCAATGTCTGATAGTGCGCGCAAAAAACAGCGTATGTCTCACGCTCAGGGCGAAGTAGCGTAGCGCATTCAAAATCACAGAAAGTACAAGAATCTACAAAATCGATGGCGGAAGTTTTGAAGGTACCAGGACCATGGATACAGAAAGGACCTTCAGAGGAGTGGATTACTGTGCAAAGAAGAAGGTTAAGAAACAGGATAATTGGAAAAAAAGGTGTTGCAATAACCGAACCAAATGAAAAATTCAAAGCCGCGGACATAAAAATTCCGTTGTTTATATACAATATTGACAAGTCCACGACAGCAGACGATATCCTCACCCATGTCCTAAGTAAGGCCCAAATACAAGTACCAATAAAAAAGCTTAATCCAAAGGTAGACAGAGGTTATGATGCTTATAAAATCATGGTACCTAAACACAAATTGGATACTTTTCTTAGCGAAAGTTTTTGGCCAGACGGAGTACTGTTTCGGCGTTTTGTTGATTTTTCGAGGTTCAAAGGACGACCAAGTGGAAGTCCAGAAGATGCACAGGTTTCCTACAACATAAATAATGGATAGTTGTGATAATGAAACAGTAAATATATGCTCAATTATGAGCTTTAATTGTAAAGGTTTCTCAAGATCTTTGGAATGTGTAAGAAACCTATGCAAAAAAGTGGACATTCTTGCACTACAGGAAACATGGCTTCTCCAGCATGATATACCACTGCTGGGAAACGTCGATACTGACTTTGCGTATACAGGAAACTCGGCAGTAGATCCATCGGCAGGACTGTTGACTGGCCGTCCGTTCGGTGGTGTCGCGTTGATGTGGCGAAAAAGCATGTTTCCTTGTGTATCAGTCATTCAGTGTAATAGTGCACGTCTTATAGGTATTAAAGTGGACTTAAAATGTAGAACAATGATAATTTTTTCTGTGTATATGCCATACGATGACCCTAAACACTACAATGAAAACCTCGTGGAATTTACTCAGTGTCTGAGTGAAATGTGTGCTATTGTCGAGAGCTATGAAGTGGACTTAGTGTACATGCTCGGGGACTTTAATGCACATCCTGGTACATCTTTTTATAAAGAACTTGAGAATTTTTGTGAACAGGAGCAACTTTTTATTGTAGATCCTGAATTCTTACCTGTAACTACCATTACCTATGTTAGCGATATAAATAGCTCAAAAAGATGGCTAGATCACTGTGTGACCACTGCTGCGGCAAGGAAAACTATTTGTAATGCCAAAGTTTACTGTGACGTCTTCTGGTCAGACCATTTCCCATTGGAGCTTGTTTGTAACTTAGATATTGCTACACCTAAGGTTAATTGTTATATTGATGATAATGTCGTACTGAAAGGGGTATTATGGGGAGATAGAGATCAGACTCAAATTAATAAGTATCATGAGATTTGCTATAATAAGCTAAAAGATATCGATTTCCCTTCTGAGCTTGCCTTATGTTGTGATGACCTTTGTGATAACACTGATCATAGAGTGGTTATAGATAATTTGTACGGGGACATTGTTAAAGTTTTAAGAGAGGCGGCTATTTCCAGCTCAAGTTGCCAGAAGCGGAAAAACGGGGGTTATGTAACGGGTTGGAACAAGCACGTACGGGGGGCCCACCTGATGGCAAGATTATGCTTTCATGAATGGTGTCTATACGGCAAACCTATGTCTGGCCGCGTATACGAAAATATGTGCATGACTAGAAAACAGTTCAAAGCTAAACTACGATACTGTCAAATAAATAAAGAACAAATCAGGATGGACATAATAGCCTCACATCATAAAAAGAAAAATTTTGTACAGTTCTGGAAAGCTACCAAGAAATTAAACCATAAGGTGGGCCTACCGGTGAGTGTGGAAGGGGTCAGTGATGCTAGGGACATAGCGAGCATATTCAGACACCACTTCAAAGTTGAGACACCTTTGAACAAGGAGGCGTGTGAGCTGCGGCTTGATGAGGAGACCAGAGTGACTGGAAACCCTCCGACTAATGTAACTGCGAAAGAGATTGCTAAGATTATCCGACAGATGACTAGAGGGAAATCTCCAGGTCACGATGGTCTCAGCATTGAGCATCTGCAGAACGCAGGTGTTCACCTTCCTAGGGTGTTGGCAATGTTGTTCACTTTTTGTATTAGACACAATTATTTACCTGCCGATCTGATGAGGACGGTAGTAGTACCCATAATAAAAAATAAAACTGGTGACGCATCTGACAAGAGTAACTACAGACCAATATCCCTAGCGACTATACTTGCAAAGGTTCTGGACAGTGTGCTTAATAAACACCTAAACGAGCATGTAAAGTTACACGACGCTCAGTTCGGTTTCCGGCCTGGGCTATCTACGGAATCAGCAATACTGTGTCTTAAGCACACTGTGCAGTACTATACGGACAGGGGGACACCTGTATTTGCGTGCTTCCTTGATTTGTCGAAGGCTTTTGACATGGTGTCTTACAGTCTGTTATGGGAAAAAATGTATAATACAAGTGTACCGAGAGAACTGACAGACCTGTTTCGTTTCTGGTATCAAAACCAAAGTAATAAAGTTAGATGGGCTGGTCAGTTTTCAGAAGAATATAAAATGGAATGTGGGGTCAGACAGGGGGGGCTGACCTCACCTACGCTATTTAATCTGTATATGAATGGCCTTATTGAGGAGCTCAGCAGCGCGGGAGTGGGGTGTTCAATAGACGGATGTATTGTAAATAATATAAGTTATGCTGACGATATGGTGCTGCTGTGCCCCTCAGTAAGTGCACTTAAAGTTTTGTTGAGTGTTTGTGAAAGGTATGCCGTGACTCATGGACTTAGGTACAATGTAAAAAAGAGTGAATTGCTGGTATTTAAGTCAGGTACCAAGACTTACTCAATGCCACCAGTCACTCTTAACGGAATTGAACTTGAAAGAGTGGTGAAGTTCAAGTACCTGGGTCACTGGGTCACGGAAAACCTTACAGATGACGTTGACATGGAGAGGGAGCGCAGGGCGCTGTCGGTTAGGTGTAATATGTTGGCCCGCAGGTTTGCACGGTGCTCGCATGAGGTGAAAATCACTTTATTTAAGACTTACTGTCAAACCCTATACACGTGCAACCTGTGGAGCAATTATACTAAGAAAGCCTATAGCGCCTTGCGCATCCAGTACAATAACGCTTTTAGGAGACTGATGGGGCTGCCCCGACATTGTAGCGCCTCGGGAATGTTTGCAGCGGGACGAACAGATGGCTTTCATGCTGTCATACGCAAGCGGGTGGCTTCCCTGCTGACCAGAGTACGGGGCAGCGCCAACACTCTCTTAAAAGTCATTTCTGACAGGATGGACAGCCCAATTCTGAAACATTGGATGTCCATCCATGTCATGGAAAATGAAAATTTTAAGTTTTACTAACTTAGTTTTTAAGTTTCTTACTAACACTATGGACTTGTATTGTCTGAAATAAATATTTTTCATTTCATATTTTTCATTTCATTTCATTTCATTTCATTTCATTTCATTTCATTTGTCAGACATGGCGATAATTTTACGGTCCGTAACGCTCTGCCTACCCCGCCAGGGATATAGGCGTGATTTTCATATGTATGACGGTGTAACGAAAACTTTGCAACTATACAACTTTTTCTATGGGGGCTACGTTGGGAAACGTAAAAAATTTTTCGACCTTTCATACAAATTTCCCAATCAGCTGAGTGACTTTGTATGGACACTCGAAAAAATTTTTCGTTTCCCAACATAGCCCCCATAGAAAACATTGACACGAGAAGAAGAAGAAGACGACTTTTCCCAGCGACCTTACCTAATTCCCTAGTAGTATGTACAGACCTTTTATCTCACGAGCGCGGGTCAGCCATACTTGTGTGTGTTATCTCTTTTTTCATTTTAGAGAGATATAATACACACAAGTACACGTAACCCGCGCTCGTGAGATAATAGACTGCAGGTACTTAAGATGACCTAAATACAAACCATTTTAAAACTACACTCACCGCTAAATTAGAATACAGCTTACCACAAGAAAGGAGTAGACATTTAGTACCGCAAAATAAAACTCAAAGAAGTGTAATAGCGTGTCGGACATCACCATTCACAGGATTCCGTAGAAATAGTAAAATAAAATTGATATTATCACTACAGGGCTTAAGATTACTTCCAGGGCCCTAAGTCTGCTAAATAAAAATCGTTTCAGTTGGATGTCGATTGGATCTCAGTAGATGGATGATTTTGGTAGTTTTGTAGAAACTTGGTTTGAAGTATGGAAAATCACAATGGCAATTGAATGACAGTTGAGTTTCGATGGCGTTACAATGACAAAAAAAATATCAGACAGGGCCCTGTTACGTCAAGTTGCAGACAGAATCGATTCATTATTTGAAAAATAGCATTTGGTTAACGTTTTACTTAGATATATGTGTGTATACTGTGTAAGAAGTGATTTTGTGTGGTGAAAACTATTTCATATTTTTCACACTCTAAAGGCCCAGAACTATTTTTAACCGACTTTAAAAAAAAGGAGGCTCTGTTTGACTTGTATGTGAGTATGTATGTTTGTCCGCGATTATCTTGCGTTTGGATAAACGGGTTTTAGTCATATTTACCGCCAAAAAATGGCGTTTTGCACTTTTTTACGTCCTTTAAAGTCGGTTGTCTTTTAAAAACAGTTTTATTATTAAATACATTAAAACATTACAAAAAATAATAACATTAATGTAAATAAAAGACTACCCAAAATGCTGGCAACATTCCCTCTTTGGATGGCCAAACTGATCCTCTGGGCAAAGTAACTACCAGCCCTTGGGTCACCCAAAGCCTCGATAAGCCGCCCCGAAATGTCTTTTAAAAATGATTTGGCAGCCGGACCCCAGGGGCCCATTGTCTCGACGGCAAAAGACACAAACGTATAAACATCCCCCAGACTCAAGTATTTCCTCCTTTTTAAAATCTCTGCCTCAGTCGCGGCACCACCTACTACAGTAGTCGCGCCTAAATGGGAGGGAGCCAAAGTGTCGACACAAGTCGCATCCCATACCAAACTCTTGCCATGCTTCCAGGGTACCAATGTCATACCATCGGCCGTCTGAGCGAAAGATCCCATTCGGCTCCAAAATTGACGGTACGTTGGCGGAAACGAGAGCCCTTCTAATAGTGTCATTTAGACACGAGTGGCGTCAGATGCGACCCGCACTCCAAACAAAACAGTTATAATAATTTATTGAAACTTGGTAAGAACAGGCAAGAATAAAAATTACTCCACCGACTACATATATTTTTTTTTATATATTAATCATATACGAAGGAATATCGATGAAGGACCGATAACAACGGCGGAACCCTAAAAAACAAAATGGCCGTTGTCGTGCCAAGGTACGTGGTAACGAGCTAATGAGTTCCCTCTTGTTCTCAGCAGCTTATGATCAGCTAAGAAGAGAATTAGCACTAACACAGGGTGTAAGGAAATGTACTAACTTCCTTTCAAGGACTGAACCAGCCTATTAAGCTCAAAAACTTTCCCCAAGACACATAGGTCTAAATAAGGAAAAAAATATTGATCACCCATTCAAAATGTACCAGCGCAGCCGACCAAGTCAGGTTGTGTGTGAGTGAGGTCCAAAAACTATTTTCATATTTTGACATCCTAGACTATGACTATTTTCATATTTTGCTTAGGGAAAGTTGTTCAGTTTCATAAGCTTGTTCGCCCCTTAACAGGAAGTAACCCTGTTTATGTATATCACAAAGTGTGTGTAACTATATTATAAGATTCAATAGTCCACTGCTGGATATGGGCCTCCCTCGGTGGGCAAGGGCAATTGGCAGTTGCCAATGTCACACTAGCGTCACACAAGCATTTCAAATTTCGAACTACATCCGGTTCTAATTTCTAATTTACATTCTTCCTTTGTAACATTTAATTATTATATTTCTGGTAAGAAATAACTACGTCACTTTCGTAGCGACTACATAATAAATTCCTAACTGAAAATTGCCATGAGATGCCGGCTTAGAATAGCATCACCCCATTGCTTCCCACAGGTGTTGTAAAAGGCAACTCAGAGACTCGAGGGTTTCATGTGTATTACAATTTTAGGCGACAGACTGACAATCTGTCACTACAGTCTACACGAGTTATCTGAAGGGGTCGTCAATACTTGTCAGACGTGGCAATAACGACCGTAATTTTACGATCGTTAATGCTCTGCCTACCCAACAAGGGATGAAGGCGTGATTTGTGTATGTGTGTATATATGTTTTCTTCCTTTGTAATAATTAATTATTAAAATTTCTGGTACGAAATAACTACGTCACTTTCATAGCGACTAAATAATAAATTCCTAACTGCGAATTCCTACAAAAGCCTGAGTCTGAAGTTTTTCAACTTGAGAAGTATACGTATATTTAATTTGCAAGTGCGATAATTACTAAAGTTACCTACAATAATGTACAAGACTGTTCTGTTTATTTTATTATTCTCGTTTGTGTTAGACTTTATTTTCTTTTAAATGAACCAAATAAATAATAAAAAATACAGGGTGTAAGAGACGGTGTAACAAAAACTATGCAGTCGTTATCAGACCATGAAACTGAACCACTTTTTCTATGGGGCTATGTTGGTAAAAATAAATAAAAATTTCGACCTTCCATACATGATTGCCGATCAGCTGAACTCAAAAAAAAATTTTCGTTTCCCAACATAGCCGTCATAGAAAAAGTTGTTCAGTTTCATGGTCTGATCACGCATGCAAAGCTTTCGTTACACTGTCTCTTACACCTTGTATAACACTTATGTATGTATAGTTTTCTTTGTTATGGCACTAGCCAATACTTTGTGCCAGAGACGAGATTTTTAAATGTGAATACGTACTTTTGTATACGTTTATCAGAAAACAGTTGTTTTTTGACCTGCCTTATCAATATTAAAATATAGTCTAAAATTATTAAGCTTTATACATTTAGTATTAGGCGCCCGCGGCTCCGCCCGCGTGGAAGTCGGTTTTAAGCGGTAGCATCCTACAGGATCATGTTTTCGGGTTAACTACTGCCCTATATGTTAATCCAAGTTACCCTTAATCTGTGTGCCAAATTTCATAAAATTCGTTTCAGTAGTTTTAGCGTGAAGGAGTAACAAAACGAATCTAAATACAAACATACAAACTTTCGCATTTATAATAATAGGATTATCAATATTGATATTGAGATATTCTTTCTTTGTTTGCAAAAAACTGGTACCTATTATTTTTTTACGAATGATTATTTTGTATTCTGAATTTATCCGTGTTGTTCGAAAACAAAACACCGAATGAACCCATGTTATTGTAAGTAGAAGCTGATACTGTTATAAAAATACCAAAGAAACGGGTCTCGTATTGTAAAAAATACAAAGCAAATTCTTTATAAAAATATAGCCATTGTTAGCAGTATAATAATGTTCTATTCAGGCATTAAAGTACCTGAGAGGCAGGTTTCCTGATTTAAAAAGAAGCTTAGGTAACTAATTATTAAAAATAAAAGATTTCTGCGGTGATTAGAATATCAAAAATATACAGAATGTAAAAAAAAAATACTGCAAATATTTTCAGGGGTGAACCAGTCCATGACACTGAACAGCTTTCCTCAAGAAAGATAGGTCAAAATATGAAAAAAATTTTTGTACCTCCCATACAAAATGTAGCAGCCGAACGAGTCTAGTCAACCTGTATGGGAGGTCCAAAAATTTCTCAGGCAGCAGAAATAAGGTGTAAAATTATTAGTTGCAAATAATGAAACTGTACAACTGTCCCTAAAAAACATATGTCGACATATGAAAAAAAAATTATGGACCTCCCATACAAATTGACTTGGTCGGTCGGTAATTTTGTATGGCCGGACCAAATTTTTTTTTCATATTTCGACCTATGTTCCTTGGGGAAAGTTGGTCAGTTTCATGGGCTGGTTCACCCCTTAAGAGAGTCGTGCAGCTGGAAATTTTCATACAAAAAGCGTTAACGTTTTTATCATACTTACTGGTAACCAATTGTTCTGATTTTTAGGTATTGCATTTAAATTCATAAAAACTAGGTTTATGCTTTTTTATTTTTTTGATACATATTATAATTTCAGAAATAATGGGGCACAAAAGTACACTTTTTTGATTCCGAAAAATCTTTATGTTTGAGTGAGGTTCCTCATGAAACTGTTCAAAATTCGGTCAAAAACGAAACGTATAAACCTAGTTCAGTTTATACCCAAGCGATCAAGACCGAAATAATAGAATTTGGTTGAAATTTAGGGGTAGGGAAACGTTAACGCCCGTACCTCGATTTTACTCTGTTTTCGAGGCGATTTCTCAGGAAGCCTGCAACTGTCCCTATCACACATTTCGGGTTGGGGGGCGGGTTATAGTAAGTATACGTACATTAGGGAAGTACAAATGTGATATCGATACTTGAAATAATAGGGTTGGGATAATAATAAGATAATATCGATGAAAATCCCACCACGGATATTTAAATACCGTATTTTTAAGGCTAAAAGGATAAAAACGTGATGCATGTATGTATGTAACCAAGTGCAATGCTGGCTTGGAATGGCATCACCCTAATTTAACCGTGGAAGTCGTGAAAAGCGCCTAATGGATACCTACAAGATGTTTATAATTAGGTTTAAAAAATAAAACATAATAATTGGATGAAACTACTTTACTGATTATATTCACAACAACTTTAATAACAAAACAAGTAATAGCAGTTTATCTACAATCGACTCATAATGTTTGGATTAAAAACTCGAAAAAAAATGTACAGTGTGTCTCAAAAGGTTGGGCCCTTCTTTATATATTTATATCTCGGCTAATTATTATTCAATCACAACAAACTATACGTTTTAATGTTAGATGAACACTAAAGGCCGTGTGGTGCCGGCTTAGAATAGCATCATCCCATTTTTTTCCCGTGGTTGTCGTAAAAGCCAACTAAGGGACTCGAGGGATTCATGTGTATTGTAATTTTACCCCTTGCGGGGTAGGCAGAGCGTTAACGGCCGTAAGAACACGGTCGCTATCGCCACGTCTGACATTTTTGAGGATTGTTTTCCAAGGTTGTTTTGGAAAACATGTGTATCACTATAGTGACAGGTTGTCAGCCTGTCGCCTAAAAATTGTAATACATCAATACGTGTAGAAGGATATACGTGAGAAAGGACGGCAAACAAACTATTATTACGTAATTAAAGTTAAAGTTATCCCTAATCTGTAAAGGTAAAATATATTTTATTCACAAGCATACACGGTACAGTAGGTAGTTTCATCGAATTATTCTATTTCCACCCTGGGCCCCGCTCTAGACATCTGCTATTTTTTGTCATTGTAACGTGATTGTCAGTATTGTAACGCCATTTAAACTTCTGTAATTACATTACCATTGTGATTTTCTATACTTCAAACTATAAGCAGACTACAAAACTTCAAAAATCATCCAATTGCGATCCTATCGACATCAAACTGAAACGATTCTCATTTAGCAGTCCAGGAGCTCAATTTCTGAATTGTACGTTTTCTGTTCCGTGCACGAAAGTTTAAGACGACTGGTCTAACCACACGTTTTTAAATTTCTTTTACTTGATGTTTTGATAGTCAAAAATATGTGTGAATTTTTGAGGACATGTGGGAATCGATAAGTAAAGTAAGAACGCGAGATATAAGCATAACCAGTGGCAGATTTTCGCATGAAACTAAAGCGTACGTTTCAGAAATAGAGCTCCAGGACTAAATACAATGTAACTTTTAGTATCCGTACATACCTATTATTTGGAGTAGCACAAATCCATTTGTTAGATTTGCGAAGAAAACCAGTTTTTTTGCGTCTTACACCATAATCTCTTCTTTTTCCCTTTCGGTACGTTTTATCTTCCATTATTTTGAAGTAGGTATAAGTCTTTTACCTACTATTAGATTACTTATACTATAAGATTTGAATTGTTGAACCAAGGATCTACTTTTTTTGGTTATGTAGGTAATTAGTTACCGCCGCCCGCGCTGCGTCATTCATACCGTCCGTCAACTCACGAAGTCACGATTCGCTCGCTCGAGTTCGCAGCGCAGTGTTAATGTGTGCGTAAGGTTTTGCATGTGTGGGTGCTGCCCGCGTGGCAGTCGAGATAGCACATAAAATTTGAAAAACGCATTTCGCGCGCGCCATGTCGTTGAACGACTGTCTTAAAATATTTGCAGCTAATATTTTTACACCATATATTTCACATAGGTACTGACCAAAATCCCGCTCTGCAAGTTCAATTTACAGGTCAGGTTTTGAGACCTGTAAGTAAAAATTAATTTTAAATATAGACCTAGAAAAAAAACAAAAGAAAAGCGACATTTCGATTTTGCCTCATTTTTAATCAGATTTGCATCCAATTAGGATGGCCGGAAATGGGGTGATGCTACTCTAAGCCGGAACGACATCTGAGATATGGGAAATGTATAAATCGAACTATAGCTGCGCCACGTCGACCATGTAAAACAATTATTGACAAAGATATTGTTCAGTTTCATTTCCACACCATTGGAAAAATCCCAGCTCCAAATAAAAATACAGCTTGAAGAAGAAAGCCCAAGGAACTTGATAAATAATAATCTCGGAAAGAATCATAGTCGACTTAATGAAGTCTGCTAGACTGGAAGAAAGTATTTAGATATCCCACCGTGAAAAGTATGAATGTTAAAAGGACGCCAAGTGTAGATAAGGATCTAAAGTACGTAAGAAACCTTGGTCTTACTTAGTGCAATGTTTTAATGAGCTAAACTATAGAACAGCTAAAAATTTTTTTTTATCCCTTACGGGGTAGGCAGAGCGATAACAGTCTGTCATTTTTGAGGATTGTTTTTCAAGGTAGTTTCAGAAAACATGTGTATCACTATAATGTCAGGTTGTCAGCCTGTCGCCTAAAAATTGTATTATACCTACCAATACTCTCGAGTCCCTTAGTTGCCTTTTACAACATCCTCGGGAAGAAATGGTGTGATGCTATTCTAAGCCAGCATCACACTACAAAAAATATTTTATGAACTCGTAAATATCTTACCTACCCACGGTTACTCTTGGTGAAAAACGGTGAGTGGTGGGGTCCATTGATTTGAAACGAACGTTGGTTAATTATTTTGCTAAGAACATTATGTGGAGCTATGTCTACCTATTCTTCTTTCGAGTGGGACACTGAGTCGTCTAACGAGCCGATGGACCCTAGTGTCAGAATTTTTCAACCACTTTCTACGAGTAGGAGGCTTCTGACATGGTTGTGTAACAACCGCCGTCTAAGTGATTATAGATAGCAACCGGATCCTACGGCTTAACGTGCCATCCGAACCACGGGACCTAGGGAGTGAAAAAAACGGTTCTAAATATTTTCGATACAATCATAGTTTTTCAACTTACCCCACGGACATAGTTCCAAAATATGATTCTATGAACAGAATGTCTACGGAAAAGTAAATCTTAACGTCTCTTGAATAGAAAAGAAGAAAACGCAGCAACTTCAAAGGGAAAAAGTTAAGCACTTTCTTCACTTATTAAAATTTTCAGTAGAAAAAAAACGCTTTTTATTAAATATGACGATGGTATGCTGTGCTAATGAAATTTGTCGGAAGGGGGAGGGGGTAGCATTACATGGACACTTAAGCAAAGTAGCAAATGTTCGCGTTTCTTCAAGAAAAAGTCGACTTGTGGTCTAAAAGCTGGGATTTGCGAAATTGTTAATGTGTTTGGACAAGGCATTTCAAATCTATAAAATTATTAGGTATAGTAGTAATATCGACGACTTCAACTTCTAAAGTCACAACCACTGAATGCTGGACATGGGTCCCCCGATTGGGGAGTATTATTCAAACATCCTCAAAACACAGAGTTATATGCTACAATTACAGGGAACGCTGCTGCCCGTGTCCATTTTTACGCACCCATTATTTTTACACCCATGGGCAGAATTAGAGTGATGCTAACCTAACCCAGCATCACACGGCATGCCATATCGACGAACGAGTTATTATTTCAATATGATAAGTCAAGGCGCAAACGCTGCCTAGTTCTTGCACCTGCAGCAGTATCACCTGTAGAAGCTACTGTAGAAGACTGTAGATGTAGTGACATATATGACAAGTATCCTCTAGTTTATTGGTAAAGATCCTCTGCAGTTTCAAGCGTGCCATATGCAAAGGCCATATGAATATCTATTTATGCGTCCTTAGGTTACTTGGAAGAGATTGCTAAGTAGCACAAACGTCGCCTAACTGTACACTTCATTGACTTCATTTTATTAGATTTTTTTGGTTACCTACAATGATTAAATATTGTTTTTGTTTTAAGACAAACAATATACAGGGAGTCAAAAAAATTGCTACAAATATTTTAAGGAGTGAATCAGCCTATGAAACTGAACAACTTTACCTAAGGAACATAGGTCAAAATATGCAAAAAATTTGGTCCTCCCATACAAAATTACCAACCGACCAAGTCAATGGGAGGTTTTCCTGATATACCTATGTTTCTTGGGGAAAGTTGTTCAGTTTCCCTCCGGATTCGTGGCCCCACCGGCAATCCCCACTAGTGGGGCCACAAGGATTTTTCAGTCTTGATTACTCCACTTCGTTGTGGGGCCATCAGTCCTTATTGTATTATTGTTTCGATGACCCCACTGTCATTTTAAAATGTAACCTTTTTTTATTAATCTTTACAAAAATTATAATGAATAAGTAAGTACCTTTGAGCACAAAAGTGCTACTTAATTAATAATAATAAAATGGATATAAATCTGTAATGTGTTATGGTGCTCATGGGACCACATACACCGAGGGCCAAGCCCCATCATCAACACATGTCATATGCAATTATGCAGTTATGCTAAACAAGCTTTTTTGAGGAAGTTGTAGATCTTGACGAGATCTACATTTTAGATGACAGAGCTGTCAAACTTTAAACTCGTTTATCTCGCAATCTATGCATGCTAGGATATAAGTTTCTAAGAGGGAGTTGTAGGTCTTGACGAGATCTACACTCTAGATGACAGCTGTCAAACTTTAAACTCGATAATCTCGTAAACTATGCAAGCTAGAATATCAGTTTCTAAGAGGGAGCTGTAGATCTTGACGAGATCTACATTCTAGATGACAGCTGTCAAACTTTAAACTCGTTTATCTCGTAAACTATGCAAGCTAGAATATCAGTTTCTAAGAGGGACTTGTAGATCTTGACGAGATCTACATTCTAGATGACAGCTGTCAAACTTTAAAATCGTTTATCTCGTAAACTATGCAAAATAGACTATCAGTTTCTAAGAGGGAGTTGTAGATCTTGACGAGATCTACATTCTAGATGACAGCTGTCAAACTTTAAACTCGTTTATCTCGTACACTATGTAAGCTAGAATACAAGCCAGAATACTTGTTAATTATGGGATTGAAGCGACACCGAGAACCTCGATTTAAGTGATGGAGTTGTAGCGATCGGGAAAACAAAATTTAAATAAACAACATCACCTTTGATCTGATAGATTTTGTATTGTAAACTTAAAAAGCCTAACATGTTGTCATCCCACTTGTTTGTATGCCAATAGCGTGTTTGACAGTGTCTTCTTTGAAATATCAGTGACAAATTATAGACACGGTATTATTTGAATTGCTTGGCCAGTACTTCAACATATGAGTGGGGCTATAAGTACTTATAAGTCCTCGTGTCCCCACTGATCCACTACAGTGGGGTAAACAAGACTGAAAAATCCTTGTGGCCCCACTAGTGGGAATTGCCGGTGGGGCCACGAGTCCGGAGGGTTCAGTTTCATGGGCTGATTCACCCCTTAAAATATTTGCAACTAATATTTTTACACCTTATATATGGTATGCGCAAGCGTTATAATAGAATCTATTCTATATCTGTTAGCATAGAGGTGTGGGCGTAAGGCAAGTAGTAGTAGTAGTAGGTAGTTTAGAAACAAGCACATCCAAACAACTTCAACATTTCGTAGCTCTTCGTGTAAGAATGGAGTCAACCCGGCGGCGTGCTGGCTCGTTACCCGCTGCCATTACCCCGCTCATCAAGTTCCCACTCTATTTGCTACCTCCAGGTTACTCTACATTTACCACCAATGCCGCGCTTTATGGACCTTTTTTACTGTGAAGGTCACCCATAAATGCTTTTATTTTTTCTCCGCCTGTAAGCTTTGTTCAAACATTTTCAAAGCACGCCATTAATCTCTATGCGAGTTGGAATACGCCTCAAAGCGATGAACGCCTGCACAATTTGAAATGCAATCGGCTTGTTCGAGTCGGTGCTATTCACATTTTCCCAGGCGCATGATGTTCATTTTGTACCGGCTGGTTATTGGGCGTAGGAGCATATATCATTGCGCTACACCAATTCTGATTAAGGGCTGTGATCATTGATACATACATACATATATAACGCCTTTAGCCCTTGCAGGGTAGGCAGAGCGTTAACAGCCGTAAGGATACAGTCGCTATCGCCACGTCTGACATTGTGTGATGCCGGTTTAGAATAGCATCACCCCACATCCGTCCCGCGGGTGTCGTAAAAGACTCGAGAGTATAGGTGTATTACAATTTTTAGGCGACAGGCTGACAACTCGTCACTATAGTAATACAAACGTTTTCTGGAACTACCTTGGAAAACAATCCTCATAAATGTGATCATTGATGAGAAAGATGGGTAATGTCTCAAGAATATGGAATACTGAATTCTTACCACATACCTACCTATCATGAATTATTCATACAAAACCATAAGAAAGAATCCGGGAAAGTAAATCTAAAGGCTGCGTTATAGAAATTCTTCAGCCTCAGTGTTTTTATATCAATCACTAGAAAAATAATAATTTTGGTAAAACAGTTGCCATGCGGTGAAACTCAAGCGCCAGCTACAGCGCCGCGCACCCCGCGCCCGCCTAGCGACGCTATATAAGCTCGCGCCCGCCGAAGACGGAAACAGTCCGCCGCGGTTCAAAGCCACCGAAACAGTAGCCAGCGAGGGCTGCTCCCGCGACACCAGCGCGTAAACTGGGTTCCGCCGAAGCTCCCGAGTATTACCGTCTATCCGTATATTTTATTGTAACGATCGTCTACATCCTGATTTTCATAAGTGGTTCCAGTCTCTAGCAGAGATCCAGGTTAGTGGTAGAGTACGGCTTCCTTGCTTATCGCGTTACATGTAATTTGTATTGTAAACTCCAGGACATAACATGTACCAGTTATTTTACCGCCTAGTGTGCACTTAGGAAGGTGGTTTCCCCGCCAAACCAAAGCCGTCGGTATCGGGCTGTGCCTGATTACTGGTTTGTTGCATGCCTTGCGGGAAAGGACATACTATACACGAACAAGAAGAAGAGGAACAATTTCATTTGTCTAGGATAAGCCACTGCTTTAGCAAGTCGATTATTTGAATATTAGGTCATTATGTACCGGCTTTCGTCTCAGCTGATGCGCATGTGTGCTTAGTACAAGAGGGCTTCCCCGTTTAACCAATCCATCTTAATCAATGTTTGCATGCTAACGGGAAGGAAATACCATGTAATCTTACACGAGAAGGAAGAGGAAGAGTTGTAGTATTAAATCCAAATCACGCAAGGAAACCCGTGCCTACCATTTTATTTCTATACGCACTTCATTTTATACTTATTGTCGCGCTTATATTACCGCTGTGCTTTCCCCCTGCTCGCTATTTTAGTTTAAGTATCTTTACCGAATAAAGTTGTTATTTTTGTGTCATATAAAACTGTCGTACATTATTCCGTGCCCACCAACCTACACAGAGCTAGAACCCACAAACCCCAGACCCTGAGGTCAGAGTTCTCAACTCATTTAAATGTCAATGACAGAGGCTGCCTTCGACGGCTGACCACATCATTACATTTTGGCGCCCAACGTTTAAATTGTGTTTCTCTCGTTATTTTTTATGACGGGATCGCATTTTCTTTAAGCTCTGTAGTGTTGAATGGTACACGAATTGTGTATTAGGTTTTAAGTAATTAATACGAACGTATGTCCGGGCCCGCGCTGAAGTTAAAATTAAGAAAGAAAGATTTATTAGAATTGGCAGAAAGTAGACGTTTGCCAACCGTCAATCCCGTATCGAATAAACCGTATACTGTAAAACAGCTCAAAGATGAGCTGATAAATTATTTGTTATCTGAGTTAGACCCGGTGAACCAAAACATAGCTGCCAAAGAATTGTTGACATATGTTAATAGTGTCGAGTCCGAGGCAGAGTCGGACGACGAGGTGTCACAGGGAAGTGGAGAGAACTTGGACGATTCTTTTTACGAAGAGGCTAGCGTAACAGGCAATCCCAGTAAACCCGAAGATATGCCGCCCAAGCAGGAGAGTGATTCTGCAGCGGGGCAGGAGAAAATTTATAAAGTAGTGAAAAATTGGGACATCAGTTTCGACACAAGGAACGACCCAGTAGAATTTTTAGAACGTTTAGATGAATATGCGACCTCGTGTGAGGTCCCGAAAGACAAGCTTTTTCCAGTTTTGACTAGATTCCTTAAGGGAAAAGCCAATTTATGGCATAGGAACAACCGCGACGATTGGACCACGTGGGAGGAATTTAAAAAAGATTTTAAAAGATATTTTTACCCAAGCGGTTATGAAAATAACTTACTCGAAAAGATAATCGCAAGGAAGCAAGGTTTCCGAGAGAAATTCGTAGACTATTTGACTGATTTACAGACCATTATGCGTCGCTACGGAAAATTCGATAAAGAAGAGAAGTTACAACGTATTTACGAAAATATGAACCCGAACCATAAGCTTTATATACAGCGGCAGGATTTTCAAACCGTAAATGATTTGATAGATTTATGCGCAGAGTATGAGAAAATTAATGAAGAAAAACATAAAAATATCCAACCCAGGATGTTTCAAGAGAGCCCCGGATTTTGTACAGACAACAAGTTCGCCCCAGGTAGCGGGAGTAACGATATAAGAGATATCGCCGGACCGAGTAGGCAGTCGAACCCGTTTTATAATGAAAAACCCGCGACGCGTGTTAATAGTAGTAATCCGCCGACGGGAAATCGAGAGCCGCGATACTTAAGAAATTACAACAGTAAGACATCGTGTTTTTCTTGCGGTGGTGAAAACCATAGATACACAGAATGTACAAGGAGGAAACAAGTGTTTTGCAGTGTATGCGGCAGGATTGGCGTTTCGAGTAGGAACTGCTGCAAGTCTTCGAGCGGCAGGAGAGATTACGAAAAAACATATACAGTAGACAATTTAAGCGATAACGAAAATAGAGTTTTTATGGAAATTACAATTTATGGTGAAAAATATCCGGAGCTACTAGATTCAGGTTCCACGTCTTCATCAGTTAACCAAGAGGTATATGAATGGTGCCTACAGAACTCCGCTCCGCGTAGCAACGTAGGTAATAAGTTTGTCCTTGCGAACAATACACAAGTCGCTGTGACGCTCAGTGTATCGCCGACATTGGACATTTTGGGTGATCGATATTGTCACCAGATGTACCTGTTACCAGATTCGTCTGTGATAATCATCGGTATGGATCTGATGAGAAGAGTGGGATTACGGAAAATGTGGGAATATATCGAAAAAACGGAAACGCAACACCAAAATACAAAACGAGAGGAAATAGCGCCTGGCGGTAGTGTCAGAGCAATCCACGCGGTTAGCAAGCCTAGTCAACCGCCGTCGCAAACGTCTAGGAATGAACATGAACAACCTGAGAAATACCTACCGTATAATAAGGACTTATCACCAGTAGGAAATCAAAAGTTTCTACAGTGCGAAATTGAGAAATGTGACTCATCACCTAAAGGTAACGATTGGCTGAAACACAAGAGTAAATTGAAGCACAGCGTGCCGATTAAGCGGAAATATTGCCCGAGAATCCCGAAATCGCAAAGTATTGTCGATGAGCGCGTAAATAATCATGTTGCAGATGGGCTCTCAAGAAACCCAATATGCACCTTAAAAATGGAAAAAGAAACCTGGTACGACAGAGAACTCAGGGAAGTACAAGAAAACCCCAGAGATTATCCAGAGTACTGCATCAGAAATGGCAAGTTATATAGAAAAATTATTAGCGCGTCTTACGGCACGAAATTACAACCGGACGCCGAATGGAGATTATGCATCCCACCAAATAAAAAGGACTCAATTCTACGCGAGTACCACGACGAACCCAGCGCAGGTCACTTAGGAACATCGAAAACTCAAAAAAAATGTAATGATGTGGTCAGCCGTCGAAGGCAGCCTCTGTCATTGACATTTAACCTTTTGAACGCCAATGACCACTATAGTTGCCAAACGCTCGCGTACATACGACGCCACTGACGACTAAAGTAGTCCAAATTTACCTATTTTTATAACTTAAATTCTGTCTTGTTTAAGACACCGGGCTGCTTGCCGATAAGTTTTTACCATCTTCACATTTTTCTATGCTTGGCGTCGGGGGTGTGCCGACGTAAAAAAACTCTGGCGTGCAAAAGGTTAAGTGAGTTGAGAACTCTGACCTCAGGGTCTGGGGTTTGTGGGTTCTAGCTCTGTGTAGGTTGGTGGGCACGGAATAATGTACGACAGTTTTATATGACACAAAAATAACAACTTTATTCGGTAAAGATACTTAAACTAAAATAGCGAGCAGGGGGAAAGCACAGCGGTAATATAAGCGCGACAATAAGTATAAAATGAAGTGCGTATAGAAATAAAATGGTAGGCACGGGTTTCCTTGCGTGATCGGTTCAAAGATACTTTATTTCTCAAAAAAGACATTAATGCCACTTACATGAGAAAAAGATATACTTACAACTAATGTTAATGAACTTAATTTTTATTTCGCCTTACCATACAGACGTTTATATTTTAAGTTATAGTTAGGTTAGGTAGGTATAAGTAAATACATGTAAACACCATCACGCACCAATGACATTAACTATGATCAAGTATGTAGGACTTTAGTTTCAATTTAAATATATTTAATGAGCTAGCTTTTTTTATCTCTGCGGGTAAATTATTATAAATTTTGGCTCCCTCGAAAGTAAACATTCGTTTTCCGTAGTTTGTTCTAATCCGGGGTAGTACAAGATAACTGGCTCTCCTAGTGTTGCGTTTCTGTAACTGTTTTATCTGTGTGAGTGATATTGATGTGTGTATTGACTTGTTAAGTATCTTGCGGATCAAGATGCAAGTGTGGTAAGTGTACAACTGAGTTATATTGAATAGGGTTGTCTCTCGGTATACTTTTTTTGTGGAAGTACGGTATGGGTAATGGAACAGCATTTTAATAATTTTATTTTGACTTCTTTGTAATTCGGACAGTTTTGTTTTCGAAGCACTTCCCCATATTTCTACTAAGTAGGTTATATGTGACTTAACTAGAGAGTTATAAATGGTGAGCCGTACTTTACGAGGTAAGCAACGTACTATGCCACGTAGTGCACCCATGAGAGATGATAGCTTATTTTTAAGATGTTCTATTTGTAAGTTCCAGGTGAGTCGACTGTCTATCCGGAGACCGAGATATTTTTCGCTAGACTTTTCTTGGATGGGTATATTATTTACTGTCAAAGCTGGAAATTGGGTAATTCTTTTGTTTTTTGCTTTAAAAATGATATATGAAGTTTTGTCAATGTTTATTGTAAGCAGGTTATTTTGCAGCCAGTTATAGAGGTTATTTAGGTCCTGCTGTACAAGCGGAGTTATTTTTTCAATACTAGATCCAAAGTAGAAAAGACATGTGTCATCGGCATACAACGTCAAGTGGCCATGTAGTTCCAGGTCTTCAATACTATTAACGTAGATTAGAAACAACAAGGGTCCTAATATGGATCCTTGGGGAACACCGAAGGTGATGGGAAGGGGTGAGCTCTTGGTTTCACCAATCTGCACAATTTGATATCTGTTGCGCAAATATGACTCAAAGATTTTTAAGGCAGTACCAGCTAAACCGATTTCGGACAGTTTTTCTATTAGCAATGAGTGACTAATAGTGTCAAAGGCCTTTCGAAGGTCTATGAAAACACCTAGTGCTATATTTCTCTGGTCGATGTTTTGTTTTATTTTAGTGACCAAGTCGACAGTTGCGGCTAGAGTGTTGCTTTTAGGCCGGAAGCCGAACTGACGTGCCGACAAAAAGCTGATAGATTCTAGATGTTTATCTAATCGACTGTAAAGAATTTTTTCTAATATTTTAGATACGACCGGTAATACTGAAATCGGGCGGTAATTTCCAGGATCCGTTTTGGAACCTGATTTGTATATCGGAGTTACCTTCGCCACTTTTAGTGAATTTGGAAAGTAACCACTGTCCAACAGTTCATTGAAGGCAGTAGTAAGGCTTGTAGCTATGAGATTTTTTATACATTTTATGGATTTGGTACTAATTCCGTCAATGCCAACGCTACAATTTGAATCAAGATTGTCTATGATGGATAATATTTCCTTTGTCGTACACGGTTCCAAGGCTATTAGCTTTGGGAAGGTGTTAGGACATGGACTTCCAAGTTTTGTTACTATAGGGAAAGTATTGTTTGACTGAGATAGAATAATATTGGCCAAGGAAGGTCCAATAGATGCAAAATATTTGTTGAAAACTGAGCAAATTTCTTCAATATCAGTTATAAAAATTCCATTTTCAGTTTTTAGTTTCGGGGGAACAAGATTAGTTTTTATCTTGTTCTGTGAAAGAAAATTTATGAGTTCGAAAGTCTTTTTAGGGTCATTATAGCATTTAGTGAATAGATTGTAGTAGTAAGTGTCTTTAGTAGTTTTTATCAGGTTTGCTACATGACTTCTAGCCGTTTTAAATTTGTTCTCAACAATTTTATTATTTGTGTCTGATTTATATTCGCACCATAGTTCATCTCTTTGTGTGATTTCTTGTATAATTTCTTTTTTAATCCAGTCTTCCTGTGGTAGATTTAATATTTTTGTTTTAGTAGTTTTATTTTTTGTAATGTGTTGTTTTAGAGTATCTTCTAGTTGAGTGTAATTTAGTTTAAGATTGTCAATACCAGAGTTTTCAATTGATTTATAGAGATTTTCGTAATTAGTTGCTTGGTAACGAGTCCTTGGTTTGGGGGGTGGTTTGAACTTTTTAAGAGACAGGGCTATATGCCTGTGATCTGACATAGAAGATTCAATTAATGCCATATAGTGGTTGATGTTGTTTATGTTAGTGATAATATGATCCAAGATACTTTTTTTCGTTTCACTATTGCCTTCTCTTGTGTAATACGCAGGAGTACAGTTATTAAGAATTTTAAAACCATCTTCTTTTAAACAATTTACATAAAGCTTTTTTTCGCGATCTCGTTTTAACAAGTCTACATTGAAATCTCCGAAGACGATTGCCCTTTTATGCTGCTCTAACTGTTCCTCGAGATGATCCAAGAACGATCGAAGCGCAGTAGTGTTACCGGGGTAGTAAACGATGCCAATATCCACGGCAAACTTTTCTAGTTTGACCCACAGGTAGTTGTTTCCTTCACGGTATTGTGAGTCAGACAGGGTATGTTTCAAGTCATTATGGACAAAAATAGACACACCTCCTCCTATTGCATCTGTTCGGAAGTTATAGTAATGTGTATAGTTTGTAAGTTGAATACGGCGTGCTTGCTCTTCAGATTTTATCCACGTTTCTGTAATCAGTAGTACGTGTATTCTTGCCGGAAGTGATCTCAGTATACACTGCAGCTCATCAAACTTTCCTTTTTTGCAGATACTTCGGGCATTCAAATAAAAAAAGTTTAGATATGACTTAGCAATTTGAAGATCTTGATGCTTTTTAAGGATTTCATGGGTAACTTCTGGAGGACTTTTGGTGTGGATGTTATTTAGTTTTTTGAAATGGGCTTTGTTATTATAGCTGGTATCCCCTTGATATATTTAATAACTAGACCAATTTCTCCATTGTCTTCTCTACGCTTCAGTTCTTCCTGGATGTCTTTCATATATTTTTGCTGTGAGGGGGTTTGATCAGAATATATCTTTATGTTGTCAGGTAGACTATTCTTGCCTCGAAGTAGTTTAAGGGCGGGCTCTTGGTTTGAAAAACACACTTTAATTCTGCGATTTTTGGTCTGTGTGAATTTGCCGATACGGTAAATTGCTTTAGGATGCGGAAGGTCGTCTCCAACAGATTGGAGAATACGGAGGACGTCTGTTTTGTCGTTTGCCAAGCGTTCTTCACGGTTAGTTGAAGTTTGTTCTGGTACACCAGCCAAAATAACATTTCTTGCTCTTTTGTTGCGTTCATGAAACTCTTGTAGCAGTTGTTCTGTGCTTGGTGATGAGGTACATTCATCAACCTTGAGGTTTTCGATTCTTTGTTCCATACGTGTAATTTTCTCATCGCCAGTCTTGACTTTAACTTCTAGTTGAGTTATTTTTGTTTTTATAGATTTTTGTTCTTTAGCTAGGTTAGCTACAGTTTCGTTTATTCCGGAAATTTGTGTTTTGACTTCCTGTACATTTGAACTGATAGTGGCCATAGATTGCTCGTGAGAGGTCCTCATATCAGTAATTTGCGTCTTTACTTCAGAAATCGAGTCGTTAACGCGTTTCATGGTTTCTCCAAAGCCTTCGAGCATTTTTGTTAAGTGGGTTAGATTTTTTTGAACATCGACCAAATCTTGACTGCATTGACAACCCTGGTCATCCATAAATTTGCGTTTGTTTCTAAACGCGGTGTTGATGTACTTATATTCAAGTCCCTCAGTGTGTAGGTTTGGTACTGATCCACTACCACCACCAGTAGGCAATTGGTGTTCAGTCATATTGGTTTGTATGCGTGTCAACAATGCCACTTATTCAAATGTGCGCGAGCGCACGCGTGCTAATGTGTGTGTCGCAGAAATACGTACGTATGCAGGTTGTAATTGTCTCCTTGCACACAAACGCAGCTAGCTTTGTGGCAGAAACCGGTAGAATACAGGAAATATATATGTCGCTCTCTTTCTTACGTAGTAACAAGTGGCGCTCTCTTGCGGGATTCGTGAGTTCTTTTTTGGTTCACTGATTTGAAAGGTTACATGTTTTTAAAAGCACTTTCTTCGATAAGGATCGTTATTATACGTACAGAAAGCCCAAATTGGCAGTGATGGTATTTAAACAATATTGAATTAACTAAAAACACGTCTACTCTGCACGGTGGCGATAACGTAACGCGTGATTTGGATTTAATACTACAACTCTTCCTCTTCCTTCTCGTGTAAGATTACATGGTATTTCCTTCCCGTTAGCATGCAAACATTGATTAAGATGGATTGGTTAAACGGGGAAGCCCTCTTGTACTAAGCACACATGCGCATCAGCTGAGACGAAAGCCGGTACATAATGACCTAATATTCAAATAATCGACTTGCTAAAGCAGTGGCTTATCCTAGACAAATGAAATAGTTCCTCTTCTTCTTGTTCGTGTATAGTATGTCCTTTCCCGCAAGGCATGCAACAAACCAGTAATCAGGCACAGCCCGATACCGACGGCTTTGGTTTGACGGGGAAACCACCTTCCTAAGTGCACACTAGGCGGTAAAATAACTGGAGTATACAAATTACATGTAACGCGATAAGCAAGGAAGCCGTACTCTACCACTAACCTGGATCTCTGCTAGAGACTGGAACCACTTATGAAAATCAGGATGTAGACGATCGTTACAATAAAATATACGGATAGACGGTAATACTCGGGAGCTTCGGCGGAACCCAGTTTACGCGCTGGCGTCGCGGGAGCAGCCCTCGCTGGCTACTGTTTCGGTGGCTTTGAACCGCGGCGGACTGTTTCCGTCTTCGGCGGGCGCGAGCTTATATAGCGTCGCTAGGCGGGCGCGGGGTGCGCGGCGCTGTAGCTGGCGCTTGAGTTTCACCGCATGGCACAGTGTAGGTATGGAGGACATAGATAGCGTGGGTGGCCAAGTGGTTGGGACGCCGCGCCGGGCTTACAATCGTGAGACCCGAGTTCGATCCAACCCTGCTATGTACCAAAGTTTTACATTTACTGACTGCTGTTGGGGTGAAGGAATTCAGCTTATATTTGAAGGTGACTTAACCTAGGATTTGAGCCAGGTTAGCCTTCGGGTTGCAGAGGTCAGATGGCAGTCGCTCAGTAGAAAAACTTGGTCCCACGTCACATCCCCCAGGCAACCGACCCCGACAGAGAAACGGGATAAGGCAAGGAGAACGATGATAAGGCATTGCATGTTGCATGTTCTCTCTGTAATAATATTTTGTTTGAACATTGTTTTGTTGCACCCACCCTGTATACATTGCATAGCTATCTCAAACCTAACCTCAAATTCTGTCTTAGGAGCGCTAGAAGCTAAACCTAGTCGTGATTAATTCAGCGTCTTACAAGATGACCAGGGCAGTCGGCGGCGAGACCACTTCGTGAATTATTTATACACTCTGTACCGTCTATAGCCGGGACGGAGATTAGTGATGTAAACAGAACGGAAACGGAAGCAGATTTATTATAAACAAATTCATGAAACGCAACCGAGATAGTTTCGTTCGTTCTTGTGAATATCGAAGTCTTTTGACTTTGAATGTTCGCTGTGATACTCAAGAGATTTCACGTTTTTTCTTGTTTATAGTTTCTTAAATTTACCTTGGTATCCAGTTTGCTTGATATCTGTGACGGTTGTGACCTTAGAGCAAATGCTATAACATACAAAGTAGTAAGTAAACAAAGGAAAATGGACCTTACGTCATAGCAGTTGTTTCAAAATCACCAAAAAAACCCAATAAATAAACATGCATTTCCAAGAAATGATGTACTCGTAAAACGGTGTCAAATTCAGAGCCGTACGCTGTATCTAATTTAATTACTTACTTATATAGAGTGTTAGGAAAAGTACTAACTTCTTTTCAAGGGATGATCTAACCTATTAAGTAATTGTTTACTTTTCTTTTAGTATGGAGCTGTCGAACGTCACAGATATCAAGCCATATAGCGTGTATGACAATTTTATCTTTTTCACAATGACTAGTTAATATAATTTATTTAGTGACAGCATTGTATTTTAAATTCTTGACTTTCTAAAAGCATTCGTTGTGAGTCTACTTGGGAATAAACGATTGAAATCTGAAAATCTGAAATAAATTTTCGCATCACGCGGCAACATTCACAAATCTCCTTTTAGCGTATTCCGCAGAAAACAGTCGCATCACTATCCTACATAATAGGCACAGCCTAGTGCACTGTGTGGCACTGACAATGACTGTGTAATCAGCCACATTGTTACCAGATTAATTGCCCATTACACAAGATTTCGAATCCCTTAGTCGGCTACTACGATACCCACGGGAAAAAAGGAAGGTACTGCTTATATAATTAATTAATAATTCTATTGGTGTATATACCTACCTACATATTTAATTTTAATTCGTTGACGAATAAATAAATAGGTAGCTATTAAATAATGGATGTTCGCATCACGCGGCAACATTCACAAATCTTTAAGCGTATTCCGCAGAAAACAGTCGCATCACTATCCTACATAATAGGCACAGCCTAGTGCACTGTGTGGCACTGACAATGACTGTGTAATCAGCCACATTGTTACCAGATTAATTGCCCATTGCACAAGATTTCGAATCCCTTAGTCGGCTACTACGATACCCACGGGAAAAAAGGAAGGTACTGCTTATATAATTAATTAATAATTCTATTGGTGTATATACCTACCTACATATTTAATTTTAATTCGTTGACGAATAAATAAATAGGTAGCTATTAAATAATGGATGTTCGCATCACGCGGCAACATTCACAAATCTTTAAGCGTATTCCGCAGAAAACAGTCGCATCACTATCCTACATAATAGGCACAGCCTAGTGCACTGTGTGGCACTGACAATGACTGTGTAATCAGCCACATTGTTACCGGATTAATTGCCTATCAGTGCTGTGCAATTCACATGTGATGAGCTGAGTATTGTAGGGTCATAACTCATGTCGTGACTAGGGATGCAAAGTTTTACAAACTATCGATATATCGATTTTGATACGACTTGATATATCGATATATTACCGATATTTTATTAAACTGAATAAAATTTTGAAAAAATACTATATATGTTTTTAAGTTATTGTAGTTGTATGATCATTCGATTATCACGATCCAAAGATCGCTGGTTCAATGCTAGGTAAAGGCTTGAAGTAGATTTTAGTTTTAAAAAAAATACTAACATACTTACATATATACATAAATCACGCCTTTATCCCACGTAGGCAGAGCGTTAATGATTGTAAACATACGGTCGTGATCGCCACGTCTGACAAGTATTGAGGGCCCTTTCAGATGATTAAAATGAAAATAATCAAATTGAAATTACTAACACTTCATGAAAATCGCTGTTTTTAATTTTTGGAGTCTAATTCAGAACCAAATTATGAACAGTGGGATTGTCCCTAAAAATACCTCTAATATGTGCTCAATATTGCATACCTGGAACTCCAAAATACTTCTATGGACCCTCTTCAGATCAGACCCTTTTCTACGAAAGCCGCGGTCAGCCATCGTCTGAACTCTAAATGATTTGAATTATTACTGCCTTTTGCCCTCCGACAGACACAAAGGGTGTTTTTAACGATTTAATGAAATAAGTTTCACACAAGTGAAATACTTTGAAATGTTTCAAAATGTAATCTTGAAAGCTTTTGGGTGAATAGCTTTACCGTGACCACGGCCGAGACAGCTGTTATTACATTGGAAAATATTGGGAATTTTATGAATACAATGGCGACATACATACATAAGGGTATACATACATATTCTTCTTCTTCTTCATAATGTCAATGGGTCATTATATTTTTGATTGTCAGAATTTGGCGACAATAATGGCGTTCTCTGTTGCTAGGATCAGCTCCTCCCTGCTGCAAGAGACGGGTAAAAGAGGATACCTAATAAGATGCGCCATAGATTGAGATAGGGCCTCACAGTCGCAGTGTACTTGCGCTTTGTCCGTGAAACCCCACTTCGCCATATTTTCTCTGCAGCGATCAACTTGGTACACATATTGATGTCAAGTCTATAATCAACAAAATAGTCAAGTCTATAAGATCACTCAGTAAGTTTACCCTTCGGCGCCAACAGTGCATATAACGCAGTGATATGTTCTTAGATATTGTCACTTGTTAAGATCTCAATTTGTGTTGTTGAACTCTTTTTGTGAAAGTTTTCATAATTTTTACGAATAATGAGAATGTTCTTCAAACCAAATCCGATTAGATGATTGACTCGAAATAATTGAATTTCAAACAAAGTTGATTAAAACTTGAATTAGTAATCAATAACGCAGGTATCTCATGAAATCAATTTCAGTTCCGTTTCATTATCTACATTGAATATAATGTTTATTTCAAGGAAAACACTAAGAATGGAAACAAAAATCTAAAGGATTGCCATTTCAAAATGAGTTTAAAATTTGTGTGCATATTTTTGGTCGTAAAGCTCACAATTGCTAAAGGTAAAGATTGTTATTGTATTAGCCATGTGGCGGCTTAGAGTATTATCACCCCATTCTACCTGTGGGTGTCGTAAAAGGCGGGATGAATCCATAGAACGGGCAGCAAAGTTCACTGTAAATATCTACAATATTTTACACCGCGCTCGCCAATCCTCCTGTCCTCCTGCCAAGCGTGGTGAGTATAGCAATGCCCCCCAATTTAGGGGAGGCCCATGTCCGGCAGTGGACTGTTGTGGCCCGAGAAGTAAGTAAAGATTTTTATGGTTTTGTTTAAACGACCTCGTCAAGTTGGCTCATTCTGAGGAAGGCCACGACTTGAAAGAACGAAGAGTTTGTGACTCCATCGGGGACAACAAGTGACCATCCGTAGTCCGGCTTCTTATGCCTCACATTTGCAGAGCACGTGAAGCGGTGTTTTATCGTCTTCAGCACATAATCTGCAGTAAGGGAATCCAAATAGCCTCATTATTGTGCAAAAGTGCTCGTTGTTATTACAGTGCTTGTGATCAACCTAACATTGTTCCGGTTCACTCATACTATCGCAGAAGTATATTTCTGTGTGATTCTCTGGATCAGCAGTTAGAGTGTGTTAGGCCTGCTGCTCCCTTCCAAAGATCGTAAGCTCATTGGTTCGCCCATATTATGCCAAGGTCCTATTGAAGCCCGTAAGGGCACTGCTACAGGCATCCCAATCCACAGTGTTCTTCGCACTATTGAAGAGACACCGGGAATTATGCCAAATTTTCTTCATTTTGTTATGCCACACATGTACCTTTCTGTTGCTAGTTTCTGTTGATAGGCAATTTTTATTGTAGGCATTAATCATGTCCTTCAGCTTAACTAATATGTCCACTGCATAATTCACTTCTCCTTGTGACGGCCTTTCTCAAAACTTCCTCCTGGGCGAAGCTGTCCAAGAATAAAGGCCTTCACAATTAGTCTTCTTAAGTGTTCCGATAGGATTCAAGATGCCTGTTTAGTTTGGTAACAATGTCGATCTGATGTATCTGTGGTCAGATAGCGACGCGTCATCGGTGACGTGCCAACCCGAGACATGATTCACAAAATGCTCAGTGCACATAGTCATATCTACCTGCTGATCTTTGCAACTGGATCTCTGACTTCCTGAGGGGACGGTCGATACGAGTGGTCCTAGAGGGCCGCTCCTCGGACCAACAGGCCATAGATGCTGGAGTCCCTCAAGGATCAGTTCTGTCTGCAACACTATTTCTGCTGCATATCAACGACATGCTGATGCCCGACACCTTTGGGTATGCAGATGATAGCACGGTTGTTGACAGATACCTGTCCAGTGCAAAGGCCAGCAGTGAAACCACCCAGTCTTGTCGAGAGTCCATAGTCCAACATCTGAACTCTTCACTCAAGGCAATATCCGAGTGGGGTGATGCCAATTTAGTGAAGTTTAATGCATCAAAGACACAGGCTTGTCTATTCTCGGCTAAACGGAGTCCCTTCACACTTACTCCGACTTTCCGAGATGTATCCATACCGATTTCTGACCACCTTGATCTTCTTGGCATGACTCTTACGTCAGACCTGAACTTTGGACGCTACATAGAATCTTTGGCCACGACTGCAGCAAAAAAGCTTGGTATCCTCTCAAAGGTTAGGCGCTAATTTGCACCAGAACAGCTTCTACAACTCTATCAAGCTCAAGTTCGCTCTTGCATGGAGTATTGCTGCCACCTTTGGGATGGTTCTGCCAAATACCAACTGGCCGCCTAAGACTCCATTGAAAAACGCGCCAAGAAGCTCATAGCAGACAAAGCACTGGTTGAGGCTAAGTTGCAGAGCCTTGAACATCGTCGTAAAGTAGCATGCATGTCGGTATTCTATAGGATACATTTCGGAGAGTGTGCTCAATCACTCCACGACCTGATACCCCCTTCCCCATTCCATCTCCGGGGATCGAGGCGCCGACTGGGGTTCCACCCTTATGTTGTAGATATACCTCTAATCCGCACTAAGCGTTTCGCTTCAACTTTTATCATGCGTACGGCTAAAGAGTGGAATTCCCTGCCGGCGGATCTTTTTCCGGAACAATATAACTTGTGCCTTTTTAAGGCAAGAGTGAATAGGCATTATCTAGGCAAGCATGTACCATCTTCGTCTGCATCTCCACTTACCACCAGGTGAGATGGCAGACAAATGCGGGCCTATTACATTAAAAAAAAAAAAAAATATATCTGACTTTCCTCCACGCCTTGGTGAAGAAAGTGGAAATCTGACCTGTGTTTCTATTATAAACTCATCCCAAGCTCATCTCATTAGTGTTTATACTGCCCCAAGAGGCGTGATGCCAGTTACAGTAGCATTCCAAAAGTAGGTCCAACCTTCGGTCCTCACAGTAGTCTGTCAGGGGTCAGCAATCTGCAAAGAGTGGTCACCAGCGAGATATGCAGACCGGACTACGATAACATAATATAAATACTACAATTACTAATTATTAACATCGTGGAAAAAATATGAAGCATAATGTAATGAACAGTTAAGTGTTTTAATGAAAATATTGTTTTACATTCATCTAATATTTTATATTTTCTTTTAGTATTTATCCTTGGTCCAGATGGTCAATTAGTACAATTAATTCTATCTAATGATGCTAAACAAATTGAGCATTTAAGAATGGGAGAAGAAGACTATTATGAACCTCAGTCTCAAGCTGAAAATGATTCTGAACCTAAATCTGAAGCTGAAAATGATTCTGAACCTAAATCTGAAGCTGAAAATGATTCTGAACCTCAATCTGAAGCTGAAGATGATCCAGAATCCAAACCGGAACCTGAATCAAAAGCGGCACCGGAACCAGAACCGGAACACAAACCTGAACCGGAACCAGAGCCGGAACCTGAGCCGGAACCGGACCCGAGAACGGACCCAGAACCGGAACCGGAACCAACAACGGAACCAGAACCGGAACCTGAACCGGAACCAGAACCAGAACCAGAACCAGAACCAGAACCAGAACCAGAACCAGAACCAGAACCAGAACCTGAACCGGAACCAGAACCGACAACGGAACCAGAACCGGAACCGGAACCGGAGCCGGAACCGACAACGAAACCGGAACCGGAACCAGAACCGGAACCGGAACCGACAACGGAACCGGAACCGGAACCTGAACCGGAACCGGAACCGACAACGGAACCTGAACCTCAACCTGAACCTGAACCTGAACCTGAACCTGAACCTGAACCTGAACCTGAACCTGAACCTGAACCGGCACCAGAACCAGAACTGGAACCGACAACGGAACCGGAACCTGAACCTGAACCTGAACCTGAACCTGAACCTGAACCTGAACCTGAACCTGAACCTGAACCTGAACCTGAACCTGAACCTGAACCTGAACCTGAACCGGCACCAGAACCAGAACCGGAACCGACAACGGAACCGGAACCTGAACCTGAACCTGAACCTGAACCTGAACCTGAACCTGAACCTGAACCTGAACCTGAACCTGAACCTGAACCTGAACCTGAACCTGAACCTGAACCTGAACCTGAACCTGAACCAGAACCAGAACCGGAACCGACAACAGAACCAGAACCGGAACCTGAACCGGAACCTGAACCGGAACCAGAACCGGAACCAGAACCAGAACCAGAACCAGAACCAGAACCAGAACCGGAACCGCCAACGGAACCTGAACCAGAACCGGAACCGGAACCGGAACCGACAACGGAACCGGAACCGGAACCTGAGCCGATCACGGAACCAGTACCAGAAATCGAACCCACACCTGAACCCGAACCTGAACCTGGCTCTGATTCTGGGCGCGAACCTGAACCAGAACCTGTACCTGGCTCTGATGATAGGCGTGAACCTGAACCTGAACCTGAACCTGAACCGGAACCTGAACCTGAACCTAAACCTGAACCTGAGCCTGAACCTGAACCTGAACCTGAACCTGAACCTGAACCTGAACCTGAACCTGAACCTGAACCTGAGCCTGAGCCTGAGCCTGAGCCTGAGCCTGAGCCTGAGCCTGAGCCTGAACCTGAACCTGACCAAAAAAAAGAAAAAGACGAGTGGGGAAATGTCGACAAAGAGCTCGCAGGATTCATAAAATGTACGAAAGACGCAGCAAGTCATATTCCAGTACACACTATAGGGCACAAAGCAAAAATCATTAAAAAGTGTATCAAAAACTACGACATAAAAAAACTCAAAAAAGACTCTGAAAATGCATTAAAAAAGAAAGTGCCACGCGGATACAAATCAACGTTCCAATGTTTCAGCCAAATTGATACTGGTACAGACAAAAAAAGACGAAAGAAAAAATATAAACGAACGAAAAAAGAAGAAATGGAAGATAAAGATGCAGCTGATAATAGAAATGCGGCTCACATAATGCAATGCTTTTATAAGACTGGTTTTCTAAGAGTCGGCACAAAAACCGATGAGCCGAACGAAGCAAAGAACACTATTACTTCCACAAATGATGAATATGAAAAAGAATTTTATGTCAGGTTAGTTGGATATACAGGGTGTTAGGGACAGCGTCCCGAATACTGATAGGGTGCAAGCAGACCATGAAACTGAACAACTTTTCCCTAGGAGTGAAAAGACCAAAAAATTTTCGACCTACCATACAAAATCTCGATCAGATGATTGCATTTACTATGGAAAGCCAAAAATTTATTTAAGTTTTCCTGACATAATATGTTCCTAGAGGAACGTTGTTCAGTTTCATGGTCTGTTTGCAACCCTATCAGTATACGTGACGCTGTCCCTTACACCCCGTATTATTATTATTTGGTTTTTATGGTTTGTCCATCTTGGTTTCGAAAAATCGAAGCGGTTATTATTATTATTATTAGCTTATTTGATTCCACTGCTGGGCAAAGGCCTCCCCCGCGGTATTCCACTTGTTGCGGTCCTGTGTAACCTCGGTCCAATCCTTTGAATGGCCATCGAAATCGTCACACTGACACACCGCCACACCACAACCGTCAGGATAACCTACTTCTTTCCCGCGGTTGTCGTAAGAGGCGACTAAGGGACTATCATGTGTGCTACAACATTAGGCAACAGGATGACAATCTGTTACTACATCGACACACGAATCATCTGACAGGGTCCGCAATATTTGTCAGACGTGGCGATATCGGCCGTATCTTGACCGTCGTTAACGCGCTGCCTACCCCATGCGGAATAAAGGCGTGATATGTGTGTGTAAACATGACATTATTTTCATGTTTAATTCTATCCAAAAATATTATAATCGGATGAAAAACTGAGAAAATGAACGACAATAATTTGGGATATTTTCGTATATATTTTTGCGTGTAATATAGTCGATAAACTACGTAATCACTGGATCATTTTAAAAATTCTTATAAATACCAAACCCACGGTTTGCAACGTATGCACCTCTTTCTCCCTTTTATCCCCCTCTGTTAGTCTATTATAAAACATTTTAATTTTGCATATCTCTGTTCTTTGCTGTGTAACTTTTTTAAAATATATTTTCAGAATAAGTGGTGCAAGGAAACCTCCAAGCAGAATAGGACTCATACTGATTAACAAACGCAAAAGAAAGGTAACCATCCTTCTGAAGTAGCGGGTTGTAAAAATATATCAAAAATACAATCGTATAATCTTTGATAAACATATTATTATAACACAATTCTTATATTTGCGTCAAATCATCAAACTATATTTAACGTTAAACAACCCCATTAGAAAAATATTGTGAATTGATTATTGTGATTGATTTGAATGAATTTTCGAAAGCAGTAATTTTAGGTTTTTACTATCTGTAGATTTTTTTCATTAGCAAAACATTGTAACACCAAGTTGCCAAGTTTTTACTGGTTGCAGTGGGCGCATGTGGGTGGACTGATGATGATAGATGATGGTTAGAAAACATTTATGAGTATAATTAATAATCACTGTGTATTATTAAAACACTAACAACACTTATCATTTCTCTATTCCGACACTTTAATTAGTTTAGAATTGTGACATTGTATTGTAGAGCATCAGCAATAAAAATTAACTTAACTATCCTATCCTCCATCCTATAAACTTATCATTCTCATTTTTCTTAAAAAATTGTACCATTTTACTTCAACAACTGAATAATGATTCTCCTTGCCTTATCCTGTTCCTCTGTCGGGGTCGGCCACCTAACATAGAAGATTTGACGTGGATCCAAGTTTTTCCTCCAAGCATTTGCCGTCTGACCTATGCAACCTAAAGGCTAACCTGGCCCAAGAGCCCTCGAAGACACCGGCATCCGGCTCGATGTACCATGAAAAACCCTGAACTAGAACTATCTCATTTTCACTTCTAAACATCAGTTTCAACAGTTTTCAAGAAGATATCTCTATAGCGAGTTTTAGTAACCTACAGCGCCATCTGTTGTAAAAGTTTGATCAACAGTGTGAAATGGGTAAGTAAACATTAATTTCGTCATCTCTTCCGATAGGTTAGTACTAAAACTGACCTGAAATTAATTGTGGACTGGTTGTTGCTACAACATTGGTGTGGTGGCACTCATTTAAAATCGCCATTTTGGCGCTGGCAGTCAAGAAAAGCAAATACGAAAGTACGCGGTACTATCGTAGGCTGTTCAGCAGGGGACAGTTGTTCAGCGCTCAGAGATGAACAAACATGAATATTCTTCATCCACATCCGTATTCTAAAACAACATAATAGACGAGATAACTTTAGGAAGCCAACTAATCATTTCAGAACTTAATGTATGCGCTCAACGAACCGAAAGGGTCTCAAGCAGTAAATGAAACAAACAAAATATTTCATCTGCCTTGCAAGGAAAACTAAAAGAATACTTCTTCGCCTGTGCCTCGTTTAGATTTCATTCCAGTAGCTAATTAGAAACTTTCTAGGGCCACAGATCACTTTATGCAGGGTGTAAAAATATTAGCTGCAAATATTTTAAGGGGTGAACCAGTCCATGAAACTGAACAACTTTCCCCAAGGAACGTAGGTCGAAATATGAAAAAAAATTTTGAACCTCCCATACAAAATTAAAGACCGACCAAGTCACTTTGTGTAGGAGGTCCTAAAAATTTTCTCATATTTCGACCTATGTTTCTTGGGGAAAGTTGTTCAGTTTCATGGATTGATTCACCCCTTAAAATATTTGCAGCTAATATTTTTACACCTTATTTATATGGCGCGCAACGGGAAACTGAGTATTACTAAAATGTTGTCTCTTTGATCGGAGCGTCAGTATGAACAAAAAAGTTCATACCAAGCTCCTGAACCGCGTCATCCATATTCTCATTTATACTACTCTTACATGGAAAGTGCCATACTACACCGTAAATAATTTGCCATGTGATGCCGGATTCAAATGGCATCACCCCCATTCTTACCCGTGGTTGCCGTAAAAGGCGAGTAGGGGATGAATCCAGGAAATAAGCAGCAGCGTTCCCTGTGAACTCCTATAACACCTTCCACTGTGCTAGCCATTCCGATTGCCAAGCGTGAGTATGGCAAATACCCCCAATAAAAGAAGGCCCATGCCCAACAGTTGACTTTTATGGCTGTTGCAGTGGCAGCTAATTACACGATCAAAGACAACTTATAGCATGTGAGCATAATTTTATGTTAAGTAATGCTTTTTCTGATCTTGCAATGGTTTTATCGTTTTCCCTTTTACGACAACCACAAGCAAAGTGGATCGAGATCAGGAAGCATACAAACACGTCTGTGCAGCATGGTATGGCAAATGCATTTCAATTGGCGAAAAGCAGTGGACTGTTCTGGCTATTTTTATATTTTTGACACTTTTTCAAGTTCAACCATAATATCCGTCTGCGAGGGCACAATCTGAATTTGAAATCCCGTCTCTCTCATAACATAACAATAATTCGCACAAAAACTTTCTCGCAAATAAGAGTGGTCGCAAACTCGAACTAATTGATTCAAGATGTCATATCGGCACAAAACACCAACACATTTAAAAACTTGATAAACATAAAAAAA
Source organism: Keiferia lycopersicella (assembly GCA_029255805.1). NCBI lineage: Eukaryota > Metazoa > Arthropoda > Insecta > Lepidoptera > Gelechiidae > Keiferia > Keiferia lycopersicella. Next base: position 11,030,493 of record JARACZ010000004.1, on the reverse strand, counting down.
GATGGAAAAGAACAAGTGAACTATCAACAGTGGGATACAGGCACTATCAGTTGCTAAAACTGCCTGCTTGATAAAATATAATAATAATAATATTTAAATTGAATTTGTTCCCAGTCTGGTTAGGACATTGCGGGCTGAACAACCCGATTGTGCGTAAGTAAGATGGTTCCGTGTTTCGGATGGCACGTTAAGCCGTAGGTCCCAGTTGCCGTCTATGATTACCTACTTAGACGGCGGTCGTTACTCAACCATGTCAGAAGCCTGCTACTTGTAGAAGGCGGTTGAAAAATTCTGCCACTAGGGTTCATCGGGACGACTCGGTGTCGTACACGAAAAGAGAGAATTGAAGTAGAGCAAAAGAATACGTCTAAACACAGCACAGTCGCTGGTTGCCGCTAGCAAAGCAAATACTGCGTGAAATTGAAGAGGCATCGATCGTAAGCAAAGTTCGCCTCTGGCTCAGCTTGAAGACGCCTGATCACGACTTGTATTCACTCAATCTGATTGACCCATGCAAATAAGTATAGTTAGTAGTTATCTAGTTACGGAATGGAAAACGTTGCTGAACATATATCGAAGTGTGAACATGAAAATTGACAAAAAATCTAGTCACAATTGTTAAGAATGTTTCTTACTTCTTTCTTCTTTCTCTTTATGTGTAGGACACCGAGCCGTCCAACGTCCGATGACCCCTAGTGTCAGAATTTTTCAACCGCCTTCTACAACCGGCTTCTGACATAGATGTGTAGCGGCCGCCGTCTAAGTGATCATAGACAGCGACCGGGACCTAAGGCAACATGCTATCCGAAACACGGAACCATCTTACTTACGGACAATGCGGTGGTTCAGCCCGCAATGTCCTAACCAGACTGGGAACAAATTCACAAATTGATAAATATCAACTTTGCGAGTGACCCACTGAGAATCGAACTCGAAACCTTCTGCGTCAAACGCAATCGCTCTACCACTGCGCAACATCGGTCGTGTTTCCTACAATCGTTACGAGATTAAATACGTGTTCCCGTGTTACAACACGATCTATCACGAAAGCAGTCGTATGATTAAAGGCGCGAATCCTTTTTAGCATGCCGCCTCCATTTCGCTTATACTTCTAAGTCAAAAGAAAAAAATCACCGCGACATTTCCACGTCCCGCATGAAATTGCTTTATTTTGTGCGAACATAATGAGGATGGGAAGAAAATCAGGGCAAATGAAGGCTCCCGTTTTTCCTGAATACTAACTTTACTTTTGCGGCTTTGTAAAACAAATTCCATGAAATTTCGACCTTATTTAGATACAGCTAAGACTTTATAGTGATTTTTATGTTAGTATAGAAGAAGAGTAAAGGTAATGTTTGAATTTTGGGCTGATTTTTCTTTGTTACGTTCGAAAATCCGTCTTAGCGCATGTGATTCGAAAGTGTCGACGCTAATATAGGGTAATGTAGACCTTTTTCAGATACGAACCAATCACGTATGCCGTGCCGTGTGATGCCGGCTTAGAATAGCATCACCCCATTTCTTCCCGTGGGTGTTGTAAAAGGCAACTGAGGGACTTTTCATGGGTTTCATGTGTGTTACAATTTTAGGCGACACGCTGATAACCTGTCACTACAGTGATACATGTATCCTCGAAAAGGGCCCTCAATACTTATCAGACGTGGCGATAACGACCGTAATTTTACGATTGTTAACGCACTGTCTACCCCGGAAGGGATAAAGGCGTGATTTTGATTTGTGTACCTTTCACGTATTCTTTTAGTACAATACACGATACAAAATGTCATGCTTTAAGACCATGCGAAGTAAGCAGAGGCAATGATTAGCTTGAAGGTCATTTCGGAATTTTAGTATCAAGCACGGAGAGAACCTTATCTTTGAGAATAAATGAACCAATAATTTAAGCATCACAGTAAGTAATAACATGAGTATCCTCGGATGCTTCAGTCAACTCTTACGGCGACACCAGCGGAAAAATGTGGTATATGTAGAGAATGTAAAACAGTGTTAAAATAGATTGGACAAATTTAAACTATCTGTGAAATCCAAACAAGAGGACAACAAGATAATCGGTTGTTTCAACTGCTGGTTGTTTAAAGATAATAATAAAAGTGGTTTCTTTACCAGGATCACCTTTGAAATTTGGGGAAACAAAATGAAATACCTGCTATTTTTAACATTTTTGTTCTTGTTTGTTCTAACTTTGAGTCGGCAAGATGTACGGTGAAACGTACCTATTTTATAATTTGTATTAAAATTGCGACATTGAATGTAGAGCGCTGACTGCACATAAGTAATTATCGATTATCATAGCATTTTTCAGTCTAATAAACTCACCCGATCAGAACGGTTGTTTCTCTATCATTTCCTAAACACCGTATTTTATCACATATATCAAATTATCATCTTGTCAGTAACTTATCAATCAAGTAGTAGTCATCACGGCTACAATAAGGAATCATAGGGTGTTCATTGACGGCTCGACCTTAAGTGCCCAACCATCAATAGCTATTTTATTTAGCTAGCAATAAAAAAAAAAAAAATAGCTATTAGTTCAAAATTATATTTCCCGTTTCCTGTCGGTGTCGGCTACCTAGACTAGGCGATTTGACGTGGAGCCAAGTTTTTACATAGAGCGACTGCCATTTGACCTCTGCAACCCGAAGGCTAACCTAGCCCGAATCCTAGGTTAAGTCACTTTCAAATATCATCTGAATTCAAATTTTATTTGAAGGTAGGTTTCATCACAATGTTTCCTTCACCGTATCGGTAAATGTACTTGAGTAAAATATATCGATACATGGCGGGGATCGAACTCGGGTGTCACGATTTTAAGACCGGTGTCCTAACCACTTTCCCAACGACGCTCAAGATTATCTTTTAATGTGGGAAGTTAATTAAAAAGGTCTCAAAAGCCACTTTCTTCGACAGATTTGAGACCGTTCAAAGGGTAACTAGGATAAGTTCACATTGGTTACAAGAACACTGCATATTTTTTATGAACGTTTTGGTTGTCATTTCTGATCTTTCTTTTCGTGTGGGACACCGAGTCGCCCAACGACCCAGTGAATCGTAGAGTCAAAATTTTTCAACCACCTTCTTCAAGTAGTAGGCTTATGACATGGTTGTGTAACGACCGCAGTCTAATTGATCATAGACAGCAACCGGGACCTACGGCATAACGTGCCATCCGAAACACGGAACCATCTCACTTACGGACAATCGTGTGGTTCAGCTCGCAATGTCCTAACCAGACTGGGTAGAAATTGACAAAGTGATAAATATCAACTTTGTGAGTGACCCACCGAGAATCGAACTCGGAACCTTCTGCGTCACAGGTAGTCGCACTACCACTGCGCCACATCGGTCGTCAATCGGTCATCCTACCTACCTACCTTAGCGCATAACGTTATCTCCCTTTCACCTAACAAACTCTTTCTTTCGTTTCGTGTGGGATACCGAGTTGTCCAACGACCCAACGCTGCAAAACGAGAAAAAAAATCAGTAAGATGATTGTGATTTTTTTCATTCTTTAGCGTCATCATTCTCCGTGCTTTGTCCCGTTCTTTGTCGGGGTCGGCTACCTAGCCTAGGAGATTTGACGTGGGACCAAGTTTTTACGCAGAGCGACTGCCATCTGACCTCTGCAACGAAGGCTAACCTGGCCCGAATCCAAGGCGAAGTCACATCCAAATATCATATTGGTCACATAATTAAAATTGTTCAGTAGAAAATTGTTCAGTATGATGCACTAAACATCTTGTACAATTATGATTATGTGGAAGTTTGAATGCCCGAGTGTCAACTTAAGTAGGTACATATCTTCAGTTTTTCAAGCACCATGAAAGGAGACGACGGAAGCTTTGAAACAAAGATCGTCGCAGATCATGCGTCTGAACTGCGAACTGTGTAAATCAAGCCTTATAAAAATGGTCGCCCGCAGATAGGACGCCGTTTTCTCTTCTTATTTCCCGTGCAAAAGGATTTTAAAGCACATTTAGTTGGTTGAGAAGGTCCATTATATTGTCCAAGCCACTCTTTGCCGCCGCTTTTGGCGTTCTTGGGTCTTTGAAGAACGATTTCATTTAAGTGCACTACTTTCTTTTTCTTCTTAAGGGATTATAGATCGGTCAATCTGCTTTATCTAGCCGCTAGCACCGCTAGATAAAACATAGCGTTCAGACGCTATAGGTTTCTTATCCCCTTTGCACCAATCCCTTTATTATCGAGAACTATGTGACGACCGATGTGGCGCAGTGGTAGTGCGACTACCTTTGACGCAGAAGGTTCCGAGTTCGATTCTCGGTGGGTCACTCACAAAGTTGATATTATCACTTTGTGAATTTGTTCCCAGTCTGGTTAGGACATTGCGGGCTGAACCACCCGATTGTCCGTAAGTAAGATGGTTCCGTGTTTCGGATAGCACGTTAAGCCGTAGGTCCCGGTTGCTGTCTATGATCACTTAGACGGCGGTCGTTACACAATCATGTCAGAAGCCTGCTACTTGTAGAAGGCGGTTGAAAAATTCTGACACTAGGGTTCATCGGGTCGTTGGACTCGGTGTCCCACACGATAAGAAGAAGATCGAGAATTATGTACCAAGTTCTACTTCAATCAAAATTCGTATTCTTGAGGAATGAAAAAAAAATGTACTCATCAAAAAGTGTTTTTATTCTACATAGACCTACACTATCGATGGTCTTTGTCGCTTGAAGTTATTATCTGGGTCTATAGTAAACTTTTCATAAGATGAGTAACTAACTAATGACTTTGTTTTGCTTTTTTTTTCACTTTTAGTTCATAATTGTATCGAAATAGCTATAGGAGCAAGTAAAGCCCGCTCATTAATTTATTTTGATACGATCACGTTCGCACGCGGTGTCGTTTGTCGTTTGAGCGTACGTACTTTAACTACACATGATTAAAATAGTATTCTTGGCTATGGCTAAAATTTCATAGGTTTTACCAACAGCTATGAATCTACAAAGTCAGCATTGCAGTGAATAACTTTGATAAACAGACTTCACGTCTACCAGCTTCTCGTCTGAACTTGGCAAGTTTTATTAAGCTACCAGCTTCATAACTTGGTAGATTGCACAACTTACAACATCAGTTCTGTACTAAGAACGTGACCGTTCAAAGGTCAATGAATTTCAAGTACTACTTTATCTTAGGCGAGGAACACACTTGACTCACAACGGAGCGCAAAAATATCGGAGCGAGCGGTCTGTCAGATCCATATGTACTAGAAATGTCAATCCCCACATTAAAACCACAAAATAAGTACTGGCTCGCCTAAAACCGCTTAACAGATGTTGACGCAGCGCTATCGCAGTGTCATCCGTCGAGTTCGGTTTTAGTATGGGGAGTGACGTTTCTAGTATGGATCTGACAAACCGTTGCAATATTTATGCGCTCCGTCGTGCGTCAAGTGTGTTCCTCGCTTTAAGGCACCCCTGAGTTGACGGCCGTGCTGGAAAATCCTGGTGTCAGAGGTTTTCATCCACTACTTCTAATAGGTACTTAACTCTGACAGCAGGGTAAAACAAAAGAATAACAACTACCTACCACTACTACTGTTACTATTGTTAGATCTCTGGCATGGTTAATTAGCGACCACTTACTATTACTCTTTTAGTAAGGAAATAACTTTCTTGTTTTATCTTACTATCATTCATACCCTACTGAAAAAGTGACAGGCACTAGAACTGATGAATTAACATGTCTTCCGAAACCAGAGGCATTTTTCTTACGAACCATCTGGCAGGTGGCTCAGCCTGCTATGGCTCGACCAAATTTGAAAAAATCTCACAAATCGATGATATTTTGCAAACATTGACTATCGAAACATCGGGGTCTAAAAGGCGGATCCCTATAATACAATACAAAACAATACAAATCCATTTATTAAGGTGTGGACACAGCATGGCTGATTTTAAGTCCACCCTACCTTTAACGTGGAAGCAAAATCTAAATAAAATACAATCTTCTAAGCTGGAGGAGGATTACCTACAAAGTTCATTGTGAAGTTGTCGACTCGACTTTATTGACTCTGTACGTACGGAACTCTCTGGGGCTAAATTACACCCGCGCTTAGCAGTTATTTATGCCTAAGTTCACCCCAGACGCATTTGTTCAAACAGAGAACTCAATTTAAAAGGAACTGAAACAAAATTCATCAACACCCTTTTGATGTTAATAACAGGTTTTAAACATATTATTGGAAAACGTAACTTAAGGGTTTTGGGGCCTATCTCTTCTCGTGTGGGACACCAGGTCGTTTAACAACCCGATTTTGAGGTTGTGTGAGAACTATTTCCAGCTCCAAATTTTTTAAAGGAGGAGTTCCCTCTTTTAGGATTACAAATACAATGGTACGGGATCGAAATGAAACTTTTCAGAATTTTGGCGTAGGATGAGATCCCGAATTAATATCCTTGTTTTCAGCTAACTATTAATAAATCCATTTTAATAGGAGGTCTTCTTTTTGAGAATAAAAAAAAACTAGTATTCCAAAACCTCGATCGATGGCGTTGAACTGATTTTGTTACTAGATTCCAGTGTAGATTCCAAACCCATAAGACTAAAAAAAAAAAAAAAAAAAAAAAAAATTGTTCCGTTGTTTGCGGTAACACGCCAAACGGAGAGCCATCTATCCAGCGACTAGCACAATAATTAAAAAAAAAGGAAATTCCCTATTGTTCAAACAAGGAGTTTTCTTTTCTCTGATTACAAACGTATCAAAGAGGACGGGATCTAACCTCCAAGTGCTTTACCCTGACAACAGACAACAGATTTGTTAAGTCCGGCTGAATGAGATCCCAGTGAAGCTAATAAACTTTCTTTAAAGAAAAGCATAAACATATTTCTATCCGTGGGTGACGTAGAAAGGATGTTTTTTTTTTGTGATGGTCTATACGTTTATGGCCTTCAAAACTACGCCTGTCGGCTTGGTGGGGAGCACGTGCTCACATCGTTCAAACAACCATCCCAATCACGCCCTTGGAGCGAGACTGGGCTTAGGGGTTGTTCTGGGAAGAACGGAGCGGACTGATAGGAAAAACGGATCGGACTGAGTAGAAAGGATGATACCAGGAAAGACGCAGCATCGTTCCATATTCCATGAATAAGTACATGACTTTGCGGGCGCCTCCAAGTGTAGTCAGTAAGTATGGCGAATGCACCTTGGGGGGGACCGTCTCCAGCAGTTTGCTGTTGTAGTTGTTGAGGTTGAAGAAGTTTATGCCTGCTTATGCCTACTCTCCGTCGTATTGTAGGAATACCAGTTCCAACATACACTTTTGGCATAATCAAGTCAGATTTGATCCTGAAACAGATGACTCGAAATACTTCAGATGGTACATAGAAAACGCATACACAGCATTCACATCACGAGGATTTTACAGTGGCACCACTGGCACACAAGAATGCCAAAACAAAAGAGTAGCGGAAAAATGCGACCAGTCCAGTGCAAATTAAAAGCAAAACGGCCAAGTTCGGGTTGTACTTGCCTTAGAGTTGAACAATAGTTTTAAGCGTACAACTTCTGTTTTTTATTAATGACCCAGTCATCTAGCGAATTAATATTGTCGTTATTTGGGACGATGAACAACTGGCCCAAAAATGTCCCATTTGTTTCATCATGGAACAACTCAATGGAACAGATGGAAATGGGCGTGTTATTTGTGTATGCTAACCGACGTCCCCGCCGGCGGGGTTGCGGAGGTCCTTCATTTGCGCGTCATTTTCGCAATTACCGGTACGTACTGGGTAGATTCAGTCCGATCCGTTCTTCCCAGAACAACTCCTAAGCCCAGCCTCGTCACAAGGATGTGATTGGGCTGGTTTGCGCAACCAATCAATTATTTCCGGATGAGCTCGTGCTTTCCACCAAGCCGACAGGCATAGTTTTGAAGGCCCCGGGGCCACAAACGTATAGACCATCAATAAAAAAAAACTTGTATGCTTAGAGTTGAAGCGTCCCGGAGTTCCGGAAGCGATGAGAGGTTTGACCACGATATGCAAAGCACCAACGAACTAACTTAACATAACATGGATTTAACTATTTCGGACCGGAACCCTAAAAACAACTGCGATTCTCCATGTCAACAGGATAGCGACAATTAATCCGGGCTGATTCCGGAGATCCGCATCCTGCTCGATTCGCAGCACTGTAGGGTGTCCAGCATTTACTGTTTTGATAGGTCTACAAACAAACTTAGAAAAGTCAACATCACTTCATAGTATAAAGCGAAGTCCCTTTTCGCGTCTGTCTGTATGTATGCTCAGATCTTTAAAACTACACAACGGATTTGGATGCAGTTTTCTATATTAGATAGAGTGATTCAAAAGAAAGGTTTTTTTGTATTATACTAGCCAGGAAAACATCTTGTACGCTGGGCGGACCGCTTGTTATAGAATAATTAAAAACTGATAAAAGTGCGCTGGTCTAAGGATCCCGAAGGTACAAGGTATACTGCCGAACCACCTGTGGTTTTTGAAGTTGAACACTTAAATTTCATCTATTTGTGCTTTACATTTTACTACTGCTATAGCCAGAACAATTCACTGCTGGACATGCGCCTCCCCCAAATTAGGAGGTGTTGCCTTACTTACCAGGCTTGGCAGGCAGATTGGCGAGCGCAAGATATTGTAGATATTCACAGGGAACGCTGCTGCCTATCCTATGCCCGTCTTCTTCGTTACCTATCTTATGATATCCACGACGTCGTCACTTCGTCGACGTCTAGAACTAATCTCACAGTAAGGACAGTTTAGTCTCTTATTAAAGGAACGTGTGGTGTCTCTACAGGGATATTGGAACTAAATTTCGATCAGAGGCCTATTGGCCGAATCGGAAGAGGATCTGGTGAATTCAATTAGTAGGCAAACGTATTATTCTATGTTTCTTAATTAAATCTAGGATTTCAGTGCTTTGAGGTCACGATAAAGCAATGGAATTGATTGAAACCTGCGATTTAAGTTTGCTTTAATTCATTTATTCGTTCGTGCTTGTAGGATACCCAGTCAACGAACGACCTAATACCATGGCTGAAATGTCGCCGCGCTGTGTGTAACGCCATCTACTTATACATAGGTGTATCCTTAGGAATTGGGTGTAGGTACTGTATGTAGGTACCGCACACGGTTTGGTTGGACTAATTGCGGTTTGTGACAGCCCTGTGACCCTATCTGACAGTCACAATATGATGGATGTTTGTCATGGACATGACATGATATTCCATTTTGGAGTCTCGTAATCGTGCTTCTTTTGTTTCATCCGTCAATGAAAGACTTATAAAAAATTACAAAAAATTTATTTTATATTTACTCGAGTGCTTATTTTCGATAGTAATTTGATTACTGAAGTGCCCGTATTGCAAACAATGAATAAAAAATTGAAGTTGAAGATTTTTCACCACATTTCCGGGTGGTATCAAGAGGAGCCCTTCAGATCCTGTAGATGACACTATCACCCTACAGGAGTCAACGTCCGGCGCTGGAATCTCTTCTCACTGACTCTGGCAGAATTACCTTAGATAGGGTAGAAGTCCCCACGTTCGTTGTCGCCACGTCATCTGACAAATATTGAGGGCTGTTTGAGATAACTCGTGTATCACTTCAGTGACAGGTTGTCAGCCTATCGCCCAAAAGTTGCTATACACCTGAAACCCTAAGTCCCTCAGCCAAACCCAGGAGAAAAAATGGGGTGATGCTATTCTAAGCCGGCATCACGCGGCAAGTACCAGGGACACATAAAGTAGCAGGAGATGTGATATAGAAGCGTTGGCGGTAGTTTAAAGAACAATGTGGCGTAATTTACGGAGACTGCCGGCGACCGCCTGGCCGCGCTCCAGGCTTTACATAATATAATATTCCAGTGGTTTTTAACATCATGCACACTGATATTTTGGAAAGAATAAGGTGTATAAAAAGCTGAATATATTTCTGATACAGTGCCCATTTTGTTACAGTAGATATTCGGTAAGTATAGCGGACTTTTGCAAAGTGGGTGGTACAGTGATAATTTTGAGATAGTAGTTTGTTGAGTTGAGTTTGACTGTGGTCTTATAGCGACTAGAGGTTCAAAAACATACATACATACATATATCACGCCTTTATCCCTTACGGGGTAGGCAGAGCGCTAACGGCCGCAAAAATACGGTCACTGTCGCCACGTCTGACAAATGTAGAGGGCCGTTTCAGATCATTTTGTGTATCACTATAGAGACAGGTGGTCAGCCTGTCGCCTAAAAGTTGTAATACACCTGAAACCCTCAAGTCCCTCAGTCGCCTCTTACGACACCCACAGGTAGGAAATGGGGTGATGCTATTCTAAGCCGGCATCACACGGCTTCAAAAACATAGACAAAGTTTATGATACTGAACAACTTTGGGTTACTAGCACAGTCTTTTCCATTTTTTTTTATGAAAATTTAAATTCTGTAAGAGCAACCACAGTAGTACCAAGTAAAAGTATTGATGGTACCCTATCTCTCAAGGCTGAATTAAAACTTCGACCAATATAAGTAGATATGGACGGGCCGTACCGAACAAGTATTTTGATCCGCTCCAAGTAAGTGCAAGTGTGTCCACCTCGCTGAGCCTGGCTCAGTCGGTCTTCGCGCCGCCTACAAGAAACACGGGCGACACGTCGTTTACAATTCGCAAAACTTTCATCAGAACGCCGTCTTGTGCTTTGTTAAAGTGTGAACAATTCAACAAACTTAAATAAAGCATCAGGAATTACTTATAAAATATGAATGCTTATCTTATGAAATTATTTCTTTTATTTTTCCTAACAAGAGTTCGATGGATGGTTTTACAGCAACGCGGTTCAGGCGCGCGCTTCATGCTAGGTTGCGCTTTTCGTATGTGACCGCTGGATGGATATGCATACTAACCGCGCAAGCTGTCGTGAAGTGCGCGCTTGAAGCGAGTTGCTGTAAAAGGGCGCGAACATAAAGAGCGAAAGTCACTGACATAATGCTATCACGTTCGCACTACAGTGCAAGTACGTCTCCCTATCTCTGTCTTTATTCACATGATTAGAGCGTGTGTAGCTATGTGCGCATGTTTATATGTAGTTGTGTCTTGGCACGTTTTTCAAGACCTGTTTATATGCGCAAGGCATGTCCAAATCTACTTATATTGGTCGAAGAATTAAAACAGTGGTAACACTGCCTGGGGCGCAAAAGTTTCAAGTTCGGTTGTCCATGTAGCACCCACAACGTTTTTATTTACTACTTTTTGATTTTAGGACATTGCATTGCTTTGGATAGTGCGCTGAGCTGTCGTCCCGTTGCTGTTTATGATAACCGAGACAGTGGTCATTAAAACTCAACCATTTCAAACGCCTACTATAGAAGTAGTAGGCAGTCAGAACTCTGATACCAGGGTTTATTGGGTCGTTATCTTTCACGAAAACAAGAAGAATATCCTCTCAGTTTGTGGAAACAATAAATTAAAACCTAAGCGAAATTCCCGATAAAGTAGTCGCATTTCGTGAATAATGGCGTAATAAGATAAATATCTGCGGACTATTCCCCCTAAACAGGAATACGAACAGTCATTTGCATTTTGTTCTAAAACCAAGCCTCAAGGACTTGGAAATGAAAGGCACATCAACAGTAGAAATCAAAGCAGTATAACATCTAGGCAGGCTCATTGATGCTCGCTGAGAATGTGGACTTTTCTGTCTGTATTTGACAGATTTCGAGCTGGTTTATAATGTCATACTAGATCGTGTTGCGTAAGATTCAAAAATTAACATTTGAGTTATATTGATACTCAACTAGACAAAATACATTTTCTTGGAAAAAAACTTTTTCAGTTTAGCTAAGCGCTACCTATTCACAGTTGAAAATTTGCTAGAAAATTTCCTTAGCATCACTGAATGTATGTATGGTATGTTAGGTAGTTATTTGTGTAGTACATATATAATATTTATTTGTGTATTCATATGTTATGGTATATGTGTGCGGTCTTGTTCCCGTCTACATTCTTATATCTAATTCTAATGTATAGGTTGACTGGAAGAGATCTCTTTAAAGAGATAAGTTCACCTATTGTAACCTAGTTTTTAAGTTCACATTTAATTTTAATTGTACACAATCATGAATATATATATGAATCACCCAATATCTAACCGTGGGTCACATAGTAAGTATTAAGTAATCTGTGCCGTGGGTGTCGTAAAAGGCGACTTAGAAATTTGTCCAGAGAATGGGCAGCAGCGTACGTACATACATATATCACGCCTTTATCCCTTATGGGGTAGGCAGAGAGTTAACAGCCGTAAAAATACGGTCGCCATCGCCACGTCTGACAAATATAGAGGGCCGTTTGAGATAATTTGTGAATCACTATAGTGACAGGTTGTCAGCCTGTCGCCTAAAAGTTGTAATGCACCTGAAACCCTCAAATCCCTCAGTCGCCTCTTACGACACCCACGGGTAGGAAATGGGGTGATGCTATTCTAAGCCGGCATCACACGGCATAAGGTGTATCACAGGGCAGCAGCGTTCTATGTGAATATCTACAATCGATATCACATTGGATTGCGCTCGCCAATTCGCTAGCCAAACGTTGTGAGTATAGCCAATCGATTTTGAAAATTATGATGCGTACAATACAATCGATATTGTACACAAACACAAACCTTCTTGAATATGACTGATAAGAGAAGAAAAATCAGATTACGCTGTAGCTCGGACCAGTCTATTAATTTTTATTTTATTTTAATATAATGTAACGGACGGTGTACCCAGGAGTACCTAGCAAAAACGTCACATACGCATAATCGTGTATAATGTCATTCATCACAGCACTAGAGTACGTCACTAGAGGTATCGTGGGTCTGTCATGGCAATACATACATATATCATGCCTTTATCCCATATGGGGTAGGCAGAGCGCTAACGGCCGTAAAAATACGGTCGCTATCGCCACGTCCTCCAAATGTAGAGGGTCGTTCGAGATAATTTGTGCATCACTATAGTGACAGGTTGTCAGCCTGTCGCCTAAAAGTTGTAATACACTTGAAACCCTAAATCCCTCAGTCGCCTCTTACGACACCCATGGGTAGGAAATGGGGTAATGCTATTCTAAGCCGGCATCACACGGCATAACATACATACTGCTCCAATTACAACTACTGTGACTAGAGGAAGGGGTAATGCTCAACCGAGCAATATCCAACGAGTAAATGAGTTTATTATTTGAGGCGTTTGATGTTAAATCAAAGGCACGCTTCCTTAAACTGAAAAATTCAAAAAAAATATTTTAATTTAAGCATTGAATGTACATGCTCTATCGATCACTCTGACCTCTAAAAATAGTTCAGTGTAAGGTCAATATAATTCAATTTCTTGTTTTAAGGCGTTCTCATTATGAGTTTGCCAGTATATACTTTCGGCGATGACTTTGACATAGGTATATTATTGGGATTACAAAAGATCGACAAACAGATCCAAAGACGATTTTAATCGTGTCAAACAAATATGGTGTCTCAGATAACAGTAGTATTCATTTTACATTTATTAAGTCACAGGAATTCATTGATGAGAAACTGAATTCTTTTTTATTTATTTTTTAATCCGATCAAATTATTAAAATTCACATATTATTTCACTCAGTGAGTGACTCACCTCAATGAACCATTTCTACATCACTGCATTCCCAACACTACCAACTGTCAGGTGACGTTATGTTGGTTTACGCTGTCATTCCAAAATAAATGGACTAAAGTCCCCTTTTCTCTTTTGGGGATAAAAAAGCCCTGTCCGCACTGACCAGTAGACATTGATATGAAATTATCTACGCACTGGATAGGTTGTCCCATACAAATGACAGCTAGTTCTGCGGTTTGAAGCGCCACCTGCGAGAGTACCGCGTACTTGCTTTCCTTGACCGCAAGCGCCACAGTGGCGACTTCGGAACTAAAGTATTTAGTTCCGGGTACTTTCGTATTCACTTTCCTTGACTGCCAGTGCGGAAATGGCGATTTTCAATGAGTTCCACCGACAATTTGCCGTGTGATGCTTGCTTAGAATAGCATCACCCCATTTCTTCCCGCGTTGTAAAAGGCAATTAAGAGACTCAAGGGTTTCACGTGTATTACGTTCTCAAGCGACAGGGTGACAACCTGTCACTACAGTGATACACTAATCATCTGTAAGGACCCTCAATACATGTCAGACGTGGCGATAACGACCCTATTTTTGCGGTCGTTATCGCTCTGCCTACCCCGCAAGAGATAAAGGCGTGTAATGTGTATGTGTCCACCAATATTGTAGCAACAACCAGTCCACAGTAATTCCAGGTCAATGCCAGTAGGTACACTGCGTACAGCCGGGACTACCAGACGATTTGTAGCGTAATAGCCAAACTGGGAAGTGATTTCCCAAGACACCCTTTGCCATGATCACTCACTACCCACCGCGGTCTAGCTGCCTAAATTCAGTCTCAGGTTCTGTGTTTCTGAGGACACGTTTTGGCCGTCGTATAAAAAATATAATATTGGTGTATTACAATTTTTAGGCGACAGGCTGACAACCTGTCACTATAGTGATATACATGTTTTCTGAAACTACCTTGGAAAACAATCCTCAAAAATTACAGGCGTGGCGATAGCGACCGTATTCTTATGGCCGTTAACGCTCTGCCTACCCTGCAAGGGATAAAGGCGTGATGTATGTATGTATGTAGAATACACAAAATTATTTGAAGCGGCCGTTAAATTGTCAGAATTATTTGTCAGACGATGTGGTACTCGTAGAGCGACCATACTTATACTGTCGTTAACGCTCTGCCTACCCTGCAAGGGATAAAGGCGTCATAGTGTGTGTGTGTCTCCCGAGTAAGAAATTCTTTGAGGATCGAAATAACGCAGCGTCATGGACTAAAATTGTTCTTAAAAGATTTTCAAATTTTTACTCTGTAAAATTTTGTCATGCATTAGCAGCTTTTTGAAAGAAGAAGGGTTGTTCGTCGACTCTGAGTCCTACAAGAAATGAGAGATATACTATCAAAAATAATAAACATTGGTTAAATGCGTGTCTAGCTTGCGCACGGGGTTCCGTACTGTTGTGTGTAAAAAAAATGTTACAGCGGCAACAGTAGCACATATTTTGTGATAGCAAAAAAAATTTACGCGTGTTTAATTTAGACAGTTTTGAAATAATTTGTCCATAATATTTGATATGGCCATCCGAAAAAAGACCAAAGTGACGGACATAGTCTGGAAGTGTAGCAAGCTGAAGTGGCAGTGGGCTGGCCACATTTGTCGTAGAACCGATGGACGGTGGAGTAAGCGGGTTCTCGAGTGGAGACCACGCCTCGGCAAGCGTAGCGTTGGACGCCCTCCGGCCAGATGGACCGATGACTTGAAAAAGGCGGCTGGTAGCGACTGGATGGCAAAAACGGGAGATCGTGCCTTATGGCGTTCCCTGGGGGAGGCCTACGTCCAGCAGTGGACTGCAATAGGCTGAAATAGAATAGATAGATTTGATATTGTCAAATGGCTAAAACCATGTCTAACTTTTTTGTAATAATAACAAGTCATTAACGGGTGCTCCGATGAATTTTAATTTCTATCATTTTTTGAGTAGGCAACGTATTTGGTGATATCTGGTGTTGTAGGCAACAGAAATATATGACAACTCTCTGACTATCAGGGTTTATGAGATACGAGTACAGCATGGCTACAGAAATACAGCGAAGTTATAGTGTAGTCGTAGTGCGATTCCCTTTGACGCAGAAAGTTCCGGGTTCGATTCTCGGTGGGAATTCGTTCCCAGTCTAGTTAGGACATTGCGGGCTGAACCAGTCGATTGTCCGTAAGTAAGATGGGTCGGATAGCACGTTAATCTGTAGGTCCCGGTTGCTGTCTATAATCACTTAGACGGCAGTCGTTACACAAACATGTCAGAAGGCAGTTGCAAAATTCTGACACAAGTGTTCATCGGGTCGTTGGACGACTTGGTGTCCCACACGAAAAGAAGACCGTTTGGATACGGAATCCTAAAAAAGGGTCGGTAATCTTTCCATCTCCAGACGGCAGTCGATTCGTTCTCTGTTTCACAACATTCCCACAAACATCTCGACTATTTCTCGCCCGATATCTGATATTGCCGTCCGACAAACTTGTGTTCAGATTTGATGGATTCTCCAATTTCTGTGAGAAAGTCGTGGCAAAAGCAGATGGTCAAAGATTTTGATTGAGTATTTGCGTGCATGTAATACTAATAAAGAAGTCAGTCAGTGAACCTTTAATAGAACAATTAGGACTATGAGTAATGCAATCAAACGAATTTCTGTACAAAATCTGAATCCTATAGTCACTAATGATTATCAATATCTATTAATAGTATACTATGACTAGCAGTAGTAGTATAAAATGGAGTCGCTTTTTACGTTTTTCTGTCTGTTTGATAAGTTCTCCGTGTGATGCCTTAGAATAGCATCCTACATTTCTTTCCCGTGGGTGTCGTAAGAGGCGGCTAAGGGACTCGAGGGTTCAGTGTTTTGCAATTTTAGGCGACAGGCTGACAACCTGACACTGTAGTGATATTCGAAATATTAAAATGACCCTCAAATATTTGTCAGGCTAACGATAATGACATTATTTTACGGTCGTGCGGCCTACCCCGCACGGGATAGAGGCGTGGCATGTGTATCTGCGTTTGTGTGTTGTTAAGGACTCTGCTAACCTTTCAAACAATGATACAATTTCCTAAATAAACAAAGATACCAACGCGTCCGACGCATTTTATTCTACGCATTCATTAGGGACCTTCGTTTATTGAGACAAAAAAAACATTTGAGCGAGCCAAAAAACTAACGAAAACTTATCTAGAAAACAGCTGAGTAACTTTTGAACACTTACACGATTACTGCGTGCGACGAAGTAGAAGAAAAGATATCACTTGCAGTCAGGTTGCAGTATACAGGGTGTAAGGGACGATGTAACTTTGCAGGCGTGATCAGACCATGAAACTGAACAACTCTTTCTATACCTAGGGAATATGTAGCGACACAATTTTCTTTTTTATTTCCCATACAAAGTCATTCAGCTGATCGGGAATTTTGTATGGAAAGTCGAAAAATTTTTTTCATTTCCCAACATAGCCCCCATAGAAAAAGTTGTTCAGTTTCATGGTCTGAGCACGCCTGCAAAGTTTTCGGGTGTGCAAGTATTTTTCAGCGCGAGTTCTACCCGCAAAACTGAACAATTTTCTCCAAGGAATATAGGCCGATATATTAAAAAAAATTAAGACCTTCCATATAAAGTAACACACTTTTTCAATATTTTTGTATGGAAGTCAAAAATTTTATGGAGGGTTGTAAATTTTCTCAAGTAGGACTCCTAATATGTTTGCACTGAATTCAAAATAGTATAAAAATCCTTTTATAAGGCGATAAACAATTGACTGCAAATATGGTGAATCAGCCCATGAAACTGAACAACTTTCTGCAAGGGCACATACATTAAGTTGAAATATAAAAACAATAATTTGGGATTTAAATTTAATTGGTTCAAAGTTTAATTGAATATCTTTATTCCTTCCCGCAGACCACGCAGAAAAAAAATATATTTATTTTATTTATTTATATTACCATTTATTGTG
The DNA here is from genome assembly GCA_029255805.1 of Keiferia lycopersicella. NCBI lineage: Eukaryota > Metazoa > Arthropoda > Insecta > Lepidoptera > Gelechiidae > Keiferia > Keiferia lycopersicella. The sequence goes on along the minus strand of JARACZ010000004.1, from coordinate 11,012,863 downwards.
CACAAGAATTTTTACAGGACAAAACATAAATAAAATGGACACAACAGGCACTGCTTATCTCAAAAAAATAAAATTCTTACAGCAGACTTATATTCGTCAAAAACGTGGCAAAAAGAAGCAAATACAAACGCGAATCTAGAATTATAGTAGGGTAGTTGATTAAACTGTCAGTGAGCGATGTGGATCCTACTTTTGATTGTGGAACGAGTTTGAAAGCTGCACTGATTTGCGGCCGACTGAACAACTGATGTCATTTGCCTGCGAAAATGGGGACAGCAACGGTTGAACAACGAATCCCATACTTGACGGACGCTGGTGCAAAAAAGAGCCTTATGCCATTGCAAGGTTCTGCGTTGTTCCTGCATCAAAGTCGCTTTTTAGTATGAGGAGGTATGGGAAATTCTTGCTTCTGGCAGACACATGCGTTAGGTTCCTACGGGTGCGCTAAAAATGCGCTGCGGCGTGCGTTAGGACGTGGGAACCACCCACGTATTGATTGCGTTACAAATTGAGTAGGCACTTTGAGTAGAAAGGTGCGATTTTGGCTTTGACACACACACAGAGAGTATCGCGCTTTTGTCCCTTGCGGGGTAGGCAGAGCATTAAATAGCCGTAAGAGTACCATAAATAACTGAACTTATACACATACATACACATATCACGCCTTTTTCCCTTGCGGGGTAGGCAGAGCGTTACCTGCCGAAAAAATACGGTCGCTATCACCACGTCTGACAAATATTGCGGGCTCTTTCAGATGATTCGTGTATCACTATAGTGACAGGTTGTCAGCCTGTCGCCTAAAGTTGTAATAACACATGAAAGCCTCGAGTCCCTTAGTCACCTCGTACGACACCCGCGGGAAGAAATGGGGTAATTCTATTCTAAGCCGGCATCACAAGGCACTTAACCTATCATTATGTTTTGATTAAGTACTCAAATTTTAGCGTGAAAGAGCAAATTTAGTACATACTAATTTTCGCATTTTAGCCAACTAGCGCTAAAGACGGTTTACCATCTAATAACAGAGATTACTAAGAAAGCAGCCAAGAAAACGCCTTAATAACTCCCTGCCTTGCTGTAATCTAGCCCGCTGAGCGTAATCCCAAGTAAGCCAGGGCTGAATTAGTGAGTATATTATTATGGGCTCTGCTTAGCTTCTTGCAAATAATCTAAGCAAGTTTTAAAACGGCTCCATAGTAAATGCAGTCAGCTGATCGCGTTTTCGTATGGGAGGTCGAAATTTTTTTGTCGTTTCCTGACATATGTTCCTAGGGGAAAGTTGTTCAGTTTCATGGCTTGCTTGCTCCCTATCAGTATTCAGGACGCTGTCCTTAACACCCTGTATAAATAAAGGCAAGGCATATTTGTATTCTTGAATAGGTGATTTTATTGCAATGGGTTTCTATCATGACTTTTCAACTGCCATCCTTCAAAATCGAAAAGCACTTTCAGAGAATTCTCAGACACAATAAAATTCTGGACGTGACGGAATTCCCAGTGAGTGATACCCTTGTCTGTGGAAAATGTATGATCTATCCAGACACTATTCGTAAGCTCAGAGCAAAGAATAAGGTAAAGGAAGTCTTTTGACATAATAAAAATGTAATAAACAAGTAGTCCGCAAATGCAAGTGCATCTTAAACAATGTAGTTGAAGTTTTTGAGATTATTAATAGAGAAAACTGTAAGACACAATCTTCTCCTTTCCAAAACAATTTTATGATTCTAGATAGACGTGGCACAGGTGGGATAAAAAAAGTAAAGCCACTGCCTTAGGGCTGGCCAGGTGGACCACACAGCATGTAACTTACACCACCACCACCAGTATATGAAATAGCTCCCTTAAATCTTCTTGGATGGTTGCTCTAAGCTCACTTACACAAAGGCTCATACGGTCTTTCCACGTTCGTCAAATCGGCACTCCACACGATAGACTACGAGCCCCCTCGGGATATTTTCTAAGGTCTGAACTTATGATTACTTCATTTTGTGTTAATGGCTGGCTGGCTCTAGCTATTACCATATCTCTGCACTGAGTCAACCACTATTTCTAATATAAAGGAATATGCATTCCACTAAATGCGCGGAGAAATCATTAAACACATCTGGGCTTGAAATGACTTCACTTTGAAGGTGCAAAGGGTTTACTCTAGGTATTGCCATCTCTATTCTGTGAGTCAGCCAGTACTCGTAAGATGAAGCAGTCTGCATTCCGCCGATCGCACGGAGAAATCGCCGCTATCCATCCTCAGACGGACGCTACGTGCAGCGCTGCATACTTTACAATTATAATGTGGAAAATCGTCTTTCATCTTTTTACAACAGAATCTTACGACTTTTTGGCTGAAAGGCCTTTGCCGAGGGCCCCACCAGTTACTTAAGGAAGCTTTTTATAAGAACAATCGCTTTTAAATTAACGGATTCTGGTAAGGATTAAAATATTATATTTTAGTAGCAATCCTTAAGTAGATAACATCTCAGAACATAGACTACAGTAGGTAGGTGCGTCAATGTCTGCTATTTTTTGTCATTGTAACTCCATCGAAACTCAACTATCATTCCATTGCCATTGCGATTTTCTATACTTTAAACTGTCAGCAGACTACGAAATTACTAACATCATCCAACTGAGAACCAATTGACATCCAGCTGAAACGATTTTTATTTAGCAGACTTGGAATACACTTGAAAGGGCCGTATATATTTTTTTTAAGTTAAAGTCTTGGTCAGTGATCGCCTTTTGCACTGATCTCGGCATGGTCGGTCGTCATTATTTCGTCAACATAGGTTATTGCAAACAATCGTCGTCAGCATTCTGATCAAACTAGAATCAAGTCTAGAACTATAAACACAAGTTAAGCCGATGATCTTTATTTATTTTCGTGTGTGACACTGTGTCGTCTAATGAGCACCCTAATATCAGAACTTTTCAACCGCCTTCTACAAGTAGCAGGCTTCTGACATGGTTGTGTAACGACCGCCGTCTAAGTAATCACAGACAGCAACCGGGACCTACGGCTTAACGTGCCATCCGGAACACGGAACCATCTTTCTTACGGACTATCGGGTGGTTCAGCCCGCAAAGTCCTAACCAGACTGGGAGCAAAGTCACAAAATATCCCCAAGTTGTCCCCAAGATCCGTGTCCCAAAAAAAAGTGGTACAAGTGGTTGGGAGGGTGGGGCAAAGTGTAGCATGGTAAGACATTGCCCAACCCTCACCACTGCTTTCTCCACCTGCTCCATCTGCCCAAACTTGTCACACCTTGCCCCACTCTGCCAAACCTTGCCCCACTTTTTTCGGAGACACGAATCTTTGGGAAAACGGAAATTTATACCGTTCTATTACCTTTGATTTAATAATGCTTTTTGTTTTCATATTCCAATGCTTTATTTTCCGTTCTTTCATTTTATTCTTAGCTCATTTAATGACCTGCGTCATTGTCAAAAAAAGCATTATTTTTTTATTTTCCTTTTGTGTTTTTCCCCTTTCCTTCTATTTGTTAAAAAAAGGGGAACAAAGACGTTCAACTGACAGATATTACCCCTTTTTAACTCATTACCTTCAGGATTTATTAAATAATATTTAAAAATAAAGCATTATGTTTTAATATTTCATCCTGAAGCGGCTTAAAAACACTTAATCTACCGACAGTAAGACATCTAAGGAAAAGCAATGGAGTGATGCTATTCTAAGCTAGCATCACATAGAAAACGAAGGAGATACGGCTTTATGAATAGTCACTTTAATGCTTGCTGTAGGTGATTCCATACACATATCACGCCTTAATCCCTTGCGGGGTAGGCAGAGCGTTAACGACCGTAAAAATACGATCGCTATTGCCACGTCTGAGAAATATTGAGGGCCCTTGACCCTTGTAGATGATTCCAATAAAACCTCTGAATTCTTCCACATTTTATACATACTTTGTACCTACTTATCAGGATTTCTCATAAAAAGTACTCGTAAAGGAATCCTTTGGGTGTTCAATACGAATGAATATGGCTCGTCCTTTGGCAGTACTCACACACCACCACGTGATTTTACGGTTTTTTATTTCAATTTCGGTTTTTAGGCGAAAATCTCATGGCACATCCAGTAGGGATTTTGTTTCTAGTCACTGGATATATGGCGCTGTACTGTGCTTGGTACGTTACCGCAAAGAACCGAACGTAACATATATTTTTTTGGAACTTGTACTTGGACTCGATTGGAACGAAAGTGTCAGTGTGTACCAGACTGTCAGTCACTGTCGTAATGTTATTTTTTAGTCTTTTGACTTTGGAATCTAGTGACAGACAGTGCAACGCCATCTACATAGTTCTTGGAATTATAGTTTTTTATTCCAAGAACTCTGTAATATTGATAATTTAAAAAAGTTAACGTCCTGCCACAAGGTTCTCATTTGTATGCCAGCTGTCACGACCGCAATACAGTCCGGTGCGTGTGTCATTCACCTTTGACAAGGCGTCTCGACTCGTCACAAAAGTGTTTGCTCCTTTCCCCACACAATATACATCGTTTTCCCTACACAATATACATTCGGGGCCCCGCAATTATTGACACCCGGGTGAAGCGTGAATTCGATCAAATATCAGAGGAAATTCTTTTTATTTGCACTTTAGGTGTCGATGTGGCACAGAAATCGACTTAACAGAAGTGACTGCCACGGTTTATCATTTTAGCATTCAAAGTGCTACTACAGAGAGAGAGATTTGTATCCGTGTCTCTGTCCCTGTGTGAATTCAAATCATGACTGAGCAACATTCCTCTAGGAACATAATAATTATGTCAGGTAACAACAAAAAAAATGCAACCCCTACCAAATCCCGGTCAGCTGAGTGCATTTTGTAGGGGGAGTCAGCTTCTTATAGGAATTTGTGCAGTTGTATGGTCTGATTGAATACACTCTATCAGTTTTCGGATGATCCCTTCCACCCTCTAATTTTCATACATTAAAATTAAATTCTATTGTTTACGATAATATAAGGGTTCACTGGATCGTTGAACGACTCGGTGTCCCACACGAAAAGAGAAAGACGATAATATAATTATCTTTTGCGTGAAGTAGCACCGCGCCACTCATCTTAATCAAAGAAATGGGGTAGTTAAATTCTTTTTTGTGGTATTTATAGCAGTTCTTTAAAAAACATGATTCGGTTATCTGTGGCGTGCACGGATTATTGGCGGATTCCACAGGCGCGGATTTGTCAAGGGCATCCGAGTACCAGACGCGCAATAAGGCAAATCGCACCCAATACTGGGAATTCAGGGTTAACGCGCGCGTCCACTGGTTATGGGAAAAACTTTTAAAAAATAAATTTTCTCCTATTTGTTTGCAAAATCGCGTCAGTATTTCAAGAAATGAGTAAGTTCAAGGAATCATTTAAGTCGTCAGGTTTGTAGAAAGACAATAATATACTTCGTTACTCCTTTTCGGTCCTGGCCCTAAAAAAAGATTCTTAAATTTCTCACTTCGAGAAATTACGTTTTTTATGGTATACACAATATGTTTGAAGTTTATGTGACTATACTGCGTATTTTTTTACTTAAACGTTGCTAATTCCAACGCATGCTGCTTGCGTATTTTAAAACTTATCTCGATTTTCCGCGCAAATAGAAGAAAAGCATCATAATAGCCTCGGCCATAATGCCAATTTCCATAACCCAATAAGTCCAGACGATTCATCAAGGGTTAGAAAAAAAAACTATAAACATAGATTGAATTTCTGAACTGATTAACTCATTGCTTCGACTCCACTGAAATCAATACTAATGATGCATCTATAAAAATTTTAAAAAGATAAAGATTAAATATATTAAGAAGAAAGGTATGAAAAGCCATGCCGGAAAAACGTTTTACTCTCAAAATCTCTATGACATTCATATTCCCTTGACTGTCACAACTAAATTTGTTTTTCTCTCGCATAACGCTCTACACTTTACGATGGACGCGCGTCTTTATTTCGATCACACGCCGTATAGAGCCCAGCTTAGCCCTTTCGATAGGGAATTAGGTATCGTTGGCTTTGTCAAAGGAGACTCGTTTATTTTGTGATATCTTGTGTCTGCTAAAAATGGTACCAAAACGGCTAATCTGAACCTTCTACTATTAAATGGCAACATGCTAGGCAACAGAATAACCTACACCTTTATGGAATCAACTGGGAGATTTAAATGTCGGCTAGATAGTTTTGTAATACCGTTGTAAGTTCCTTGCCAGTTCGGATTGTATATTGGATGTACATTTCAGATATCGTGTATCACTATAGCGTCAAGTTGTCAGCCTGTCGTGTACCAGTGTAGTGTCAAGTTGTCAGCCTGTCGTGTACCAATGTAGTGTCAAGTTGTCAGCCTGTCGTGTACCAATGTAGTGTCAAGTTGTCAGCCTGTCGTGTACCAATGTAGTGTCAAGTTGTCAGCCTGTCGTGTATCAATGTAGTGTCAAGTTGTCAGCCTGTCGTGTACCAATGTAGTGTCAAGTTGTCAGCCTGTCGTGTACCAATGTAGTGTCAAGTTGTCAGCCTGTCGTGTACCAATGTAGTGTCAAGTTGTCAGCCTGTCGTGTACCAATGCAGTGTCAAGTTGTCAGCCTGCGTGTACCAATGTAGTGTCAAGTTGTCAGCCTGTCGTGTACCAATGTAGTGTCAAGTTGTCAGCCTGTCGTGTACCAATGTAGTGTCAAGTTGTCAGCCTGTCGTGTACCAATGTAGTGTCAAGTTGTCAGCCTGTCGTGTACCAATGTAGTGTCAAGTTGTCAGCCTGTCGTGTACCAATGTAGTGTCAAGTTGTCAGCCTGTCGTGTATCAGTGTAGTGTCAAGTTGTCAACCTGTCGCCTGTATTACACACAAACATACATAACATTTGTAACATACATACATAAATCACGCCTATGTCCCTTGCAGGGTAGGCAGAGCGTAAACTGAAACTTACGCCACGTCCAACAAAAGGTCGAGGGTAATTTCAGAAGCATATGTATTACCGTAGTGACAGGTTGTCAGCCTGTCGCCTAAAATTGCAATACACAGCAATCCCATAGTCGCCTCTTACGACCTTCTTACGACACTCACGGGAAAGTTTGTAACACACAAGATCAATAAATGATGTGATGCTATTCTAAGCCAACATCATGCGGTATTCATCCATCGAGAAGAAGGTCTATTGAATGGTTGACAAAATGCCGACACGGCTCTTACAAAATTATGATGTCATAGACGTGTAGTATGTAATGGACGTACCGATGGTTAGACATAAAATGCAAATTGGTAGGCATTCGTGGTGTGATTTATAGGGCCGAGCTCAGCTCGAACGCGTATTTTAGAACTCGAATTCGGATTGGATCGAAAAGAACAAAAATTGTGATAAAAGCTGTCATACAAAGCCAATATCCCCTTAGGACGCATGTCGCCCGCAAAAAATCTGGGCCGTGGGCGAGTTGATTTTTCTTGAAAAATTTGTGGTTATCTGGCCCGAATGCTTTTTTAATATGTCAAAGTCATCGCCGAAACTTGATACTGGCGAAATCATAATGAAAACTCTGGGTCACAAATACCCGGGACCATCCTTTTACAGAAATCAATTGACCAGTATGTACGCGAACCTCCAAAATTGGGTCTGGCAGCAGTGTGCCAATTTGCGCCTTTCGCCGACCGGCGCGATTCGCCAACTCGCACTGTGCCTACTCGCACGTTTAGCTTACTGCAGCGATCCGCGACCTGCGCGATTGGTAAACTTCAGCTATTGTGGACATTTAAGTACAAAATCTTTAAACCTTTTTATTTTTAAATCAGACTAAGTGTGACCATGATAAATATGACCTATGATTTCAGCTGTCAAACTAAAAATGCATTTATGTTGGAAATTCTTGCACAAATATGTTAATACGACCCTTTTGAGAAATGTCAATAAGGTCGAAAATCGCGTGCATCACTTCATTACATTTGTAAGCGATAGTAGAGTCAGAAAATATGGTGCAAGCAATTTTCGACCTTATTGACATTTGTAAAATTTTAGTACAAAGGGCCGTATTAACATATTTGTGCAAGAATTTCCGAATTTCCAAAATCCAGGGCATTCTGAAAACTGTCAATAAGGTCGAAAATCGCGTGCACCAGTCCATTACATTTGTAAGCGATAGTAGAGTCAGAAAATATGGTGCAAGCAAATTAAATCAAAACCCCCTAAGCCCAAATATCAGCCAACGTCGTGCATGGCCATACAAAATTTCAACTGCCTGCCTGTTTAAATAAATAATAAGTAGTAGTAATGGTATTGCCATTACACACAAGACACAACACACCTGTGTACGTTAATCGATTGAATAAGTATGATAATGACATCAAAAATAGTTCGCGAAAGTTGTTATTATCATTATCACATACCATCTAAAAAGGTGTGGTGACTGTCGCTAATGTAATGTGCCACTTATTCGGTCTTTTATTGTCCTAATACATAGTACTGTTTTAATTGGCTCCTATCGCTGCTAACTCAATTTTGCTTCTACATTTTTTCCTGCTGTGAATTCCAGTATCTCAATTAAAATATTTAGACAGTCCCAAGACATTACCTAATGATCTGTATTTGCTATTTATTATTCGTTTAATACAACAGTCCTCCATAAAACCAATTTGTCGGCGTCAAGCTGAATCACAGAGCTGTTTAGAGCTACATTTTGCACATACGCTTCCACGTAACGTCGGACGTTCACGGAAACTTGTCATTTGTGTTCCCGGCACATACCACGCTCAGTAACGACCACTAGTAAGGCGGATCGCACACTTGACGCACGACGGACGGTCTGTCAGATCCATACAAGAAACGTCACTCCTCATTCTAAAACAGCTCAACCGCTGTCGCAGTGTCGTCCGTCAAGTGCGGTTTTAGTATGGGGAGTGATGTTTCTAGTATGGATCTGACAGACCGCTGCGATATTTTTGCGCTCCGTCGTGCGTCAAGTGTGCGATCCGCCTAAGTAGTTAGTGTACCCGCATTCAGGTGTGTAAACCCTTCTATTGAAACAGGATCAATCTACATACAGGGTGTAAGGGACAAGTCGCCGAATACAGATAGTCATGCAGACAATGAAAGTGAACAACATTCCCATTCCCTGAACATATGTCAGGAAACGACATGAAACTTCCAGCTTACATAATCAATACTGCATTTACAATGCCCAGTGATGCCGGCTTAGAATAGCATCACCCCACATCCTTCCCGCGGGTGTCGTAAGAAGCGACTAAGGGACTCGAGAGTTGACAACCTGAGACAGGCTGACAACCTGTCACTATATTGATACACATGTTTTCTGAAAGCCTTGGAAAACAATCCTCAAAAATGTTAGTCGTGGCGATAGCGACCGTGTTCTTACGGCCGTTAACGCTCTGCCTACCCCGCAAGGGATACAGGCGTGATATATGTATGTATTTACAATGGGAAGTGGGGATCGAACCCATCTTGCGACTGTGGCGCCTTGCAGACAATGCCAGTCAGTGCCCTAACACCTGCACCTTGACCGACTTATATGACACCACTGACAGTCCGTAGTGGCAAAGTTCTTGTCTAAGTATATTTGAGTCCATACGGAAGAAGAAGAATGGAAGTCCATTTTTTTTTATGATTCCTAAATTATAATTTTTTGGGAGTTGTTTAGTTGCATGACCCGAATGCAGAAATTCCCCTATCAGTATTCAGCGACCTATCCTTAAATATTGTATAACTTCAGCTTGTTTCACATTCATGCCTCTAGCACATAAATACGGAGCACACATTTTTCTATACTCAAAATCCCATACAAAAAGCAGTTATCATGACACACGTCGGCGCATCAAAGTGCGACTTTACAGAAAACGCCATTGCGGACGCCAAATACTGGCAATCAAAAATATAATGATTCATTGACACGACGAAGAAGAAGTGCGGCTGTCACAGGATGTCATTAGCATGGTTACTTGCTTGCCAAAAGCATTATTCACCGAAACCTTGTAGAATTTTCAATTAATCCAACCGTCTATTGACCATCTAACAAAAGTCATTGATACCAGACCCTCTTCAGACCTTTTCAGGAGGTCTGAAAGCTGTGGTCACCTGTGTCTCAACTTCTGAGGGACCTGAAATATTAGACCCCTTGAAAAGGCACAAAGGTAAAAGGACCTCGGGAATGTATTGTGAGTATCTGTGGTGAGAATTGATAGACCGAGAGTACTAGGTAAAATAGTGTACTATCATCAGCATATCACCATCATTCTCTTTGTCCTTGCTGGTTCATCGGGTCGTTGGACGACTCGGTGTCCCACACGAAAAAGAAAGAAGGATCACAGGCGAAATCCCACAAAGAAACCAGATGTAATGTCCACAGATCTTGCCCGATTATGCCACATAATTATATCATCATCATTCTCCTTGCCTCATCATTCTCTGTCGGGATCTAACCTAGGTTAGGTTAGGTTATTTGGGTTAACCTAGGGTATTTGACGTGGAACCAAGTTTTTACACAGAGCGACTGTAATCTGACCTCTGCATCCCAAAGGCAAACTTGGGCCGAATGCTAGGTATCGTCAGCATGTATAAGGTATAAAAATATTAACTGCAAATACTCAAAGGGGTGAATCAGGCCATGAAACTAAACAACTTCCCCCAAGAAACAAAAACAAATATGAAAAAAATTTTGGACCTTCCATGCAAATTGACCTGGTTTTGTATGGGAGGTCTTTGAGATATGTTCCTTGGAGAAAGTTGTTCAGTTTCATGGGCACCAGCTGGTTCACACGTTAAAGTATTTGCAGCAATTTTTTTTAAACCAACCACTACAGGAATAAATCAAACTAGTCTAACGCGAATTATAAGAAAATAAGTCGCGCCGATCTTGAGTGCGGCTTTAAGATGCTGTTCGCTTTTGAGATCGATCTCAGAGTTGAGTTCGATTTATAAATATTTTTTTCGTTCGATTTTTAAATGTATGTCGTTTATCGGTAAATATTCCAATAATATTTTTAGTTAGAAATATCCTTATTCATTATTTACAACTCATAAACTATTCTCAGCGAACCTTTGGATTAAGGTTTCTAAATAGAGCCCTATTGGACCCCGCTTATTGTATTTATTTTTGGGTCTAGCGACCAAAGTCAAATACTATGAACCCTCAAAATTAACCCATCTTGCTCAGAGCAAGAAATCAAACAGCATCTTACGCACCAGACGCGCTTTACTCTGTACAAGTTTTCCACACCTTTCTTCCGCAACAATTTTTATTTATTTTAGGCAATAAGATGTTTTCTAGGGTAAAATGTAGTTAGTCTAAGTCGCTCCGCCTCTTAGATCCAAAAAAAAACCTTTTGTGTTAAGTATCATAGTGCACATAACAATCTTTATTCATTAAAAATAAAGATGACAACAATCATCCAAAATATCGTGCATACTAACTTCCTTTCTTGCGTGAACCAGCCATTGTACATTTTGCGATTTGTTCATTTTGAGTGTCGTGTTCATTTTGCGTTTTGTACATTATGCTCCGAAGGGAAACTGAATAAGTTATACCAAGGAACATATATCGAAATATGAAAAAAAAATTTTGAACATCAGTAAAACCTGGCACAGTCGGCTGGGTCCAATTTTTTTTTTTCATATTTCGACCTATGTTCCTTGAGGATTTTTTTTTAGTTTTGTGGGCTGGTTCACCCCTTGAAAGGAAGTTAGTACTTTTCTTAACACCGTGAATAGTGTTTATAGTTGACCCGGGCCACTCGCTATATTTTTAGTATAGTACCCTGTGTAGACTAAAACATGACCATCAAAAAAATAAATGTAAAGTTTACTACTTTGAATATTTTGTGTGTATTGGTGTGAATTGTTTTTTTTTTTTTAGTAGTGTCTATTAAATAGGTCTTCCGTCTTATTATTGTATTTTCGCTAAGTTTGACAGCGATGAGTTTTTCAGTCCTTCAATCTGTCTACTTTTAGTGATCTCTTGAATCTACCTGCGCTCGTAGTTCTCCCTAAATAACAACTACATCAAACAGAAGACTTGAACAGTTTACTTGCAATTTCTGCTGTAATTTAAAACACAAATTCGGAGTTGTGAACTTAATTACAATGTTCGGCCGACTCGACAAACGCTCGGCGCGGAAATTCCCGGAATTACTTTCTTGCGTTCATATTTTGGGACTCACATGCGAAGGGGCGTATTCAGGCGTGCGGCTAAACTAAGCCTAATCACAGAATACAGGATGTAAAAAAAACAACTGCAAATATTTCAAATTTCCCTAGGAGTGGGTAAAGAGAAAGCCTTTTCCATGATATTCAGCGCTTATTCTCATAGTGTTTTTCAATGTAGAATACTGTAAGGCGGGTCGTTTCTAGTATGGATCTGACAGACCGCTGTGATATTTAACGTTCCGTCGTTTGTTAAGTGTGCTTTGCGCCTTACCGGGAATATTGATATAGGTACTCGTAACGTTTTGAGATGTGACTGAAAACTTTCACGGAATATCTGTAACGTCGTAAGACATCATTTAATCCCGCGAATGAACGAAGAGTCATGTAATGGACCAAGGTTACCTCCAAATATGCCTATCTAGGTACATACATAAATGTACTTTTTTTTGTGTGGGACACCGAGTCGTCCAACAACCCGATAAACCCTAGTGTCAGATTTTTTCAACCGCCTTCTACAAGTACCAAGCTTTTGACATGGGGTTTTGTAACGACCGCCGTGTAAGTAATCATAGACAGCAACCGCGACGGCTAAAGTGCCATCCGAAACACGGAACCATCTTACTTACGGACAATCGGGCGGTTCAGTCCGCAACGACCTAACCAGACTGGGAACAAATTCACAAAATGATAAATATCAACTTTGTTTAGGTTTATACTATACTTGATCTATACATCTATATCTATCTTCTATATCTATATCTATCTATACATATAATATGACAGTAACAAGTCAGTGTTCAGTCACCCTATATAGTTTTGAGAAAACACAACGATAGCGCGTTTTAAAAGACGTGTGGCGACATCTATGAATGAGTTCTGTACGATGTTTGTGTGTTTGTTTGTGTATATGCGGAAGCATCACGCGAAAACGACCGAACGGATTTTGAATCAAATTGTACCAAAATGTCAAGTAATTCACCGATCAGGTTATAGGCTAAAAAAAACATACCCCTAAAAGGGGGGTTGGCTGCTACACATAAAATAAGTTTGTAGGTCATGTGAATTTCATAATGGCGCGTAGTAAAAGGATGTGTATGGGCTAATTGGACCTGAGATTGATTTCAAATTTCGAACTGGCCAGCACGTATTGTGTCGCTTTGAATAAGCGCACTGGAAGAAAAAAAAAACATGAGGCCGTATTTATATTTTTAATCTGTATTTTTATAACCTCAACAAATGAGTTTGACGAATTATTGCTCATGATTACGACAAGGAAACTAAAATCTATGAATATGTCGACGACTGCAAAAATATCCCTTTAATATTGGAATAATTTTCACTTTTAATAATTCAATAATTTTTACCCTCGAAAACAAAAGTTCCGTGGTGCAAGACGTGCAAGTTGCGTGGCCAGACGATACAAACTTCATTTATGAATCGTTTTTGTGCGTAATCTACGCGGGAAAATTGCAATAACTTAAAAGCAAAAGCACTTTTTTGTTTTTAAATTTTCTCGCTAATTTGGTTAAGGCTATTTAGCCAATGTTTGTCTGGTACATACTGCTGTTATAGGTTTTGCCGACAATACAGCTACTTTTTCTGAAATATTCTTTGGAAATACTAATAAAAATTGGACTTCCCACACAAAGGGACTCAATCGGCTGGTACATTTTATATAGAAGATACATTTTTTCCATATTGCTGTAAAATTTTCCTGACGAAAGTTATATTTTATACGTTTGTGCCAGACGATCAAATCAGTATCTGAGCTAAGACTTTTCGTGGCTATAGGTATAAGCCGATTTTCCACAGACACTGCTTTGTCTGGAATGTAATTTTGGAAAACGCAGGGTTGCTCAAGACCTGCTCCACTCTCTCGGGCTCCCTGACTGACACCACAGGAACTTCGAGTCGGTACATGTGGAGCCAAATTGACTGCAGGATAGACCTCTGTCACACGCGTCTGACAAAGACTCCGTTCCGGGTTTAAATGTAGATTCTGTTGTCCTTCTCCAGGGCCGCCGGTCTTGGTCAGGTTTCTCCCTCGGTTGATTCTTACGACTCCCACGGGAAGAGAGGTGCTATTCTACTTTGCCGGCAGCACACGACCTTAATTAAATAGCCTTATGTACTTAATTAAACGTAACCCTAGCCGCGGCTCCGCCCGTGTGGAAATCGGTCATTCCATGGCATCACACAGGAACATTTTTTCACGAAGAAAACTTTCCTATGCGTTAATCCAAGTTACCTCCTTTATGTCTGTGTTCAATTTCATGAATATCAGTTAAACAGTTCTTGCGTGAGGGAGTAACAAACAAACAAGAAACTTTTGTATTTATGTTATTAGTAGGAAGTAGGATAGGATAGGATTAGTAGTATGATTACTTGCTTTTGTTTTTATTTATTCACACTCATGAACTCGGTCTTCAGTCTTCCATCACAAATTCACAATGTCAAGAAATGTGGCATCCGTCTACTTCACGAAATTAATACTCTTGGAAGTTAATATTGCACGGTTTAAAAAAATCTGCTAAAAATTGCATAAGAGGCGGAAAGTTGAAGATATAGGGAAGAGAAATGGAAAGCTAAAAAATCGTAGCAGGGAAAGACGACTTCAAGAAACTGAATCTTCAGGGATTCTAAAAGACTAAACACTATAAACCAACCACCGTTTTCTTACTCTTTCTTGCATGTGGAAAATGAAATTTTACGATTTAACAGTTTTTTAAATTACTTACATATAGTCTGAGAAACCAAGTTTTTTGGTACCTACCTACCAACAATTTAATATTAGCTAATATTATTTTATGGTTCTTTAGCAGTGGTCGTCCTATATATAGCTGATAAATGATGAAAGATATATTATGGCGAAACGAACTTCGCGGGCACCAGCTAGTTTTAAATAATTGCCCGAAGATGATGTTCGAAATCGGTCGCAAATAGTTTAATTAGCAAGATTAAACAAATATATAAGTGGAACTAGTGAAAAAGTGTTTTACTAATAAATTGATAAATGGGTAGTTCTACAGATTGAGGAATTTAGGTGGGCTCAGCTTGCAGATTCTTAAATTCTAGATTTTTATGATTTATAAAACGTTTACACTAAAGTAATCATCGATTTCTAAATGGGCACTGAAAATCAGTCTCATTAGATAAATATTTATTAGTTAAATTTGTCACTAAATAGTCGAAATTATCACTTCCCTGTAGGGCGACATTCCGAAATTTAGTATTTGAGTCCGAATAATAACCTTTATAAAGTATTATATGTTAAAACTATACTATTCATGGCGTAATGTCTTGGACGAAATAACCACTGGACGCGAAACGTATCGAATCTGTTTGAAAACTCATTCAACCAATAGTGGGGGGGAGGGAGGAAAGGACAAATATTATTCTTCCAAATTGAAATGTACACGTTTTACATCATCATCTCTTTACTTCTGACAGTTTTGATTTTTTCCGGTTTATGAAGTAAGTCAAAGACAGTGCTGTACCATAGTCGATAATCGACAACGAATGAATGATTGAATGAAGTTTTTGATCAACTTATTCCTAAAAAAACATATAACAGGTAAGTACATGTAAAACGTTAAGTGTTAAAAAAATGGACCTTTAATACTGTGATGTCAGTTTAAAATAGAAACACTTTCATGCCGGATAAAATAGTACGTTATGACAATAGACAAAAATGGATCAATTTCTGGTCGAGTAATATTGGAAGGATGAGACGAAGTCAAGGCCTTCCCAAGTTTCTTTCTTTCTTCGTGTGGGTCACCGAGTCGTCCAACGACCCAATGAACCTTAGTGTCACAATTTTTCAACCGCCTTTTACAAGTAGCAGGCTTCAGACATGGTTGTAGTTTCTAAAGTGCGTAAATTATTTTTAAACTAAAACGGTGATGTGGTTTTAGAGGGCTAAAAATGCGTTCAGTTTCATGGGCTGATTCATCCCTTCAAATATTTGCAGCTAATTTTCTTACACCTTTTTTAAATAAGTAGTGATACAAGCTGCATTACGCAGGCCAGTGTGCTCTGCCCTTTTATCTGGAGCGCCGTATGCGTGACGTTGCCAGATGGGCCATTGCGCGCGCGGCGCGGCGCGGGGATGATGCGATGTTGCCGTTCTTATGTTAGCAAACAAGTGTAATCTCGCCGCCGGCCGGCTCTGAGAGTTTTCGCCGTTTTTCGTATTAATAAATATTAATAAATAATTTGTGCGTGATATTTATTGTTTAAAATAGAACGATACACTGTATCTAGTGTTCTGTTTCTGTAGAATGTGAAAAGACTTTTGAAATGCGCCTGGAAGGTGGCCATCACGTCACAAAATTGCACTTACTCAAAAATGTAGTGCGTAAACAAATACATTTACGCGTGTTTTTAAATATTTCAAACAATTTTCTTCGTCTAGTGTTTGGATCTGTCGCCAGCAGTAGGATAGGTACATAAGGCGCTTGATTCTGCGTATCAGAAATCTAAGCGAGAGGACGCGTCGATGATGGTAAGCTATATCTTTTATTATTATTATTAACACCCATAAGAAAGCGAAATGTGTACCTACATACTTGCAACACAGTTATAACGTGAGGTTTCAATGAAATAAGGCAAAATCTATCGACGAGGTTATAGCAAATGGTTTGTTTACATTTTAGGTCACTTTTAAATAAAATAGACTTTACTATTATTTTTATCGATATCCTTCATCGAAAGTTGAATAGCACTAGACTGAATGTAATTGTTGAACGAATGAAAAAATGACTGATAATAACCGACTAATTAGAGTACGATCAAATATTGGTTGAAATGTTCTATAAAATATGACCTTTTTTATTGTGTCGTATTATACGATCCAGTCTTGCATATTTTAATTATTTTCTACGTAAATAACACAAAATACAGGACAAAAATATACTTACGAGTGAAAAGAAATATTGCTTGTACGATGGCTATAGTTTTTACAAAGCAATACAGCACATTTCACCATTTTTAAAGCGATGTTTTCTCTCGTAGCACTGAAACGACACTGACGGTTGCGGTTAGATTTTGGTTAAACTTTGGCAAAATTTCAGGGTTTGTGGCTAGAGGGGTAAAGGGTGAAATGACATCGTTTCGCGTCCAGTGGTTATTTCGTCCAAGCGTAATGATTAGTAACAAGTTGTCGATAAATCTATAAATTATAATATCATTTCATGTTTTCTTTACATTTTTCTTGATTAAATTGAGGCGACACAAAATCTGCATCACTTCCCTGTCAGCTAAAATTACGTTTAAATCATCAACAAATCAAATATCAAGCGACGTTGCCGTTCTGGCGAACAAAAGTAATGAGAGAGAGAGAAGTAATTAAGCCTTTGTTTTGTCTGAGAACTCAAGCGACAAGTCGCAGGAGTGCTGTCATGGTGGATTGCTGCGTTCGGGTCAGACAACTTCTTACTCATCTGGTAACATATTTTTATTATAATTTTTAAGATTTGAAACTATTTGTTTTGTGGAAGACATTTATTCTGATTGCTTTAAACATCAAATCAGATTCTATTTGATTTGAAATATAGGTAACTTGTGGAATTGACGCAAAAACATCCAAAATATCACTTCCCTGTGTCTCACTTTCCTGGATCTATGTAGACAGGGAAGTGAGAGTAAGCCAGGGAAGTGATAATACTTTGAAGCTGCGATTTAATTTTAGTCAGTAGGTTTACGGTTTACTTCATAATAGCTTATGCCTACTTGTTGCGGCTTGTTGTGTAATGTTTTTAAGTTATTAATGTCATATAAGTCCATGCGATATGTGAAGAAAATAACTTTTCGCTGCACTTTTGGTTATCGGTCTGAAACTTTGTAAACTTTGGTTTTTTTAGTTAACTAATGTTGATTTTGTCTAATAAACGGAACCTGTAAAAATACTGGGCATTTTTCTATGTATTTACTTACCTTCTACCTCACTTCCCTGGTCGATTTATCACTAATCTGGCAGATATCGTCGTTCAAATAATATTATGTGTTTATTTATTTTCGTTTCTTTAGCAAACACAAATTAAACTTAATCTTATGGTCACATTAAATTCCTCTTCAATTCAACAATCACTTCAAATATCATTCCCTGTGCTATTATCACTTCCCTGTCCACAAAAAAAAAAGGTCATAAAATTAACAAAGCCAAATATATTGTCTGACCCGTTTGTAACTATGATATATGTAGCAAAACCAATTGTAATTACCAATTTTCAAGCAAAATATCGTAAAAAAAATAAAAATCATAAAATGGTCCATTTTATTCCTCCGTTTGTAGAACTACCCAAATATCAACTTAGTGAAGGACCCACCGATAATCGAACCCGGAACCTTCTGCGTCAGAGGCAGTTGCACTACCACTGCGCCACATCGGTCGTCGTCGGTAAATGTTAATATAACCTGAATTCTTCTCTGTTCCCTCGCCGAGATGTTGATGGAAATTAATCAAGGAATGCTTTGTAAGAATAATGGGGAGTGCGAGATGAGATTTCATATTGTAATTAAATTAAACTTTAGCAATTATGCGAGGCGGAGGCTTATGAGTCAATCTAACGAGTACAAAGCCAGGTTAATAAAGGACAAAATTTAATATAAGGTCTTTTAGGAACACCGAATTACCTGGAAACGCGAGGCTTACAAAAAAAATTGGACCTTCAGTCGGTCAACCTTACGTTTAATAAGGCGGATCGCACACTTAACGCACGTGGATTTGACAGACCGCTGCGATGATTTAGCGCTCCATCATGCGTTAAGTGTGCGATCCGCGTAAGAGTGGTAGGTATAAATAAATAAATTCTCCTTTTAGTGTGCTGGCTTGCCTGGAAGAGATCGCTTACAGCGATAAGGCCACCTTTGCTTACACAGGGTTATATTTTAGTATGTACAGAAACTTTGTAGGGTGTTTCTACTCATTATTCTGAGCAACTTTTAATATGGGGCCGCCTGTAAAATGGCAAATATGGTGTTCAATCCTTTTTTGAGTAGTATGAAATTTTCTATGGAACACCCAATAGTTTTGCGAATTTGCGGGAGGCCCCATAGTAAAATTTGTTCAGAATCATGAGCAGAAACACCTTACAATACAAAGTCTGTGTACTGACTAACCTTTAACCTAGCCTGAACTTCTAATGGGAGGCATTTTTTTTATAGTCTGACCTATTATAGTAGATTACGTACTTAGGTATGTAACCTATCAATAACAACCGAGGTTTTTTAACGCCCGAGCGGAGCGAGGGCGGTACCTTTCCGAGGTTGTTATTGATGTTACATCCGTGGTACGTATACTGCTTTACATATCGAATGAATAGTTAGTAAAATAAAGCGATAAATACAAAAAACGAACCATAAATGATGATTGTATCGTCTGCTATTCAAATTGCACCACTAAACTTTTTTTTCTATGATTGAAAAATATTGAATTAATATGAAAAAAAAGTATCCCAACATAAAGTAGACATTTTTCTGATCGTAGGGCTATTAGTCATTTTTACTTTTGTTATTGTAATATCGAGTAATAATTCGACAAACTCATTTATTGAGGTTATAAAAATACAGATTAAAAATATAATTCCTGCGTTCAAGCAACACAATTCGAAGCGGCCAGTTCGAAATTTAAAATCGTATACAACTAATTGGATGCAACTCCTATTAAAAATAAGAAGAAATTGATTTTAACTTTTTAATTGTCGCGATTCTATTGGTTCTTTTTCTAGTTCCATACTTAAAATTACTTACAGGCTTAGTTTTAAAACCTCGCCTGTAAGTTGAACTTACAGGTCGTGTTTTTTGTCAGTAATGACCTACTTTCAGAGCATGAGATATGTAAAGTATATTTATAAGTATATTTATTTATGTAAATATACTTTACATATCTCATGCTCTGAAAGTAGGTCATTACTGACAAAAAACACGACCTGTAAGTTCAACTTACTAAGCCTGTAAGTAATTTTAAATATAGAACTAGAAAAAGAACCAATAGAATCGCGACAATTAAAAAGTTAAAATCAATTTCTTCTTATTTTTAATAGGAGTTGCATCGATTGTTTGCATACGATTTTAAATTTCGAACTGGCCGCTACGAATTGTGTTGCTTGAACGCAGGAATTATATTTTTAATCTGTATTTTTATAACCTCAACAAATGAGTTTGTCGAATTATTACTCAGTATTACAATAACAAAAGTAAAAATTACTAATATCCCTACGATCAAAAAAAAAACTACTTTATGTTAGGATACTATTCTTTCATATTAATTTAATATTTTTCAATCATAGAAAAAAAAGTTTTGTGGTGCAATTTGAGCACCAGACGATACAATCATAATTTAAGGATCGTTTTCTTGTATTTATCTCTTTATTTTACTCACTTTTCATTCGATATGTAAAGTAGTATACGTACCACGGATGTAACATCAATAACAACCTCGGAAAGGTACCGCCCTCGCTCCGCTCGGGCGTTAAAAAACCTCGGTTGTTATTGATAGGTTACATGCCTAAGTACGTAATCTACTATTGCCATGTTCTGGGTAGTTGTTCAGTGTAACTGGTTATAAAACCTGTTTCATAAGGTCCTTGAAGGACTCGGTGTCCCACATGAAAAGAAAGAAAAAAGAAAAGATCTAAGAGCTATATTTTGTCGAACTCTATTATTTTATCGAAAAACAGCGAACAATACAAAGAACCGCTTGGCGTCTTATTTTTCTCTGGGGATTTAAAAGCACGGTTAGACGGGTGGAAAGGTCCACTCTATTGTCAACTGCTTTGGCAGCAGTCCCAGATCTCGAGAGTTACAATTTTATTTTTCATCTCAAATCGAACGGTGTACCTACTTTCTTTAGTTGGTTTCTGGAAATGAGTTTTGATTATAATGAATGACCTCAATTCTTTGAACATTATATAAGATGTAAAAAGCTACAAATATTTAAAGGGGTAAATCAGTCCTTGAGACTGAACATTTTCCATGAAACATAGGTCTAAATATGAGATTTTTTTTTACTTCCCATACAAATTGACTTGGTCGGTCAGCAATTTTGTGTGGGAAGTCCAAAAGCTTTTTTCAAATTTCGACCTATGTTCCTAGGGGAAAGTTTTTCAGTTTTATGAGCTTGTTCACCCCTTGAAATATTTTCAGCTATTTTTTTTTTTACTGTGTACCTATAGATCGTTAACTCAAGGAAAATGGCCAAGCCGTACATTTTAACTAAGATGTAGGGTTTATAAAATTTGAACTGGTGGACAGTCTGAATTAGAGATTTCCCTACTAACAACTCTTGTTGATATGACAAGTTGTTTTCAACATCAATCATCTACACAATCTAATAGCTAGGTATCTATGAATATACATACATACAGCATGCCTGTAACCCTTGCGGGGCAGGCAGTGCGTTAACGATCGTAAAAACACGGTCGCTATCGCCACGTCTAACAAATATTTGAGGGTCGTTTTAGATAAGACGTATATCACTTTAGTGACAGGTTGTCAGCCCGTCGCCCAAAATTGCAATACACAAACCCTCGAGTCCCTCAGTCGCCTCTTACGACACCCACGGGTAAGAAATGGAGTGATGCCATTCTAAGCCGGCATCACACGGCGTGGATATACCTATAAATATACCTATGTTATTTATTATGATTCCAAAGCATAATGAAGAAAAATGTCGGACGAACGAACCATTATGCAAATCGAAAGCTCGCGGGAAATTAAAAGTCGGTATTGCCAGCTATAAACCAACAACAGAAAAAATGCAGTCAATCCCGTGTATATTGGATAGCTGGCAATTAATCCGGGACTAAACGAATACTCTATTTCGCACTACACGTCAAATCAAATAAAGCTATGGACAACATGTTGTGAGACCGGTCGTATTTTGATCGATAAATTCTATTATGACGACCGATGTAGTGCGACTGCCTTAGACGCAGAAGGTTCCGAGTTCGATTCTCGGTGGGTCACTCACAAAGTATTTATCACTTTGTGAATTTGTTCCCAGTCTGGTTAGGACATTGCGGGCTGAACCACCCGATTGTCCGTAAGTAAGATGGTTCCGTGTTTCGGATGGCATGTTAAGCCGTAGGTCCCGGTTGCTGTCTATGATCACTTAGACGGCAGTCGTTACACAACCATGTCAGAAGCCTTTCTACTTGTAGAAGGCGGTTGAAAAATTCTGACACTAGGGTTTATCAGGTCGTTTGACGACTCGGTGTCCCACACGAAAAGAAGAAGAATTATGCCGCCTAGGCGCGCGCTGCAACTTATTATCCGTACCTAAACACATCAGGTAAAAACTAAACATAAAGCTAATTAAATATACTCTCTCTCTTTTCGTGTGGGACATCTTATCGAACAAGATGTTATCCCGGATATTATTATACTTGTAAACAATCCTCTTGAATCACTCTATCTAAAAGATCATTAAAATTCGTTGAGTAGGTAGTTCAAGATTTGAGCAAACTTTGGGAGGGAAGCTTATAACGCTTAGATGCCGCCATCCAAACTAGGGAGACAAGGATGTCCATCTATTAGTATTTTCATACGGGTTGTAGGGGACATAAAACTGTGTTCAGTTTGACGTATCAACAACGTAACAACTTTCCCCTGGGAACATAATAATATATTTATGTCAGGAAACATAAAAAAAATTTTGGTTTTACATAGTAAATGCAGTCAGCTGATCGCGATTTTGTATGGGAGGTCGAATTTTTTTTTGTTGTTTCCTGACATATGTTCCTAGGGGAAAGTTGTTCAAGCTTGCACCCTATCAATATTTGGGACGAAAATTTCGTCCCGCCATCTTGTGCGTGGTCTACATCGCCCATCGACCATCTTCCGAGATCCATTCCGTGACCATCCTGGAGCATTCTCTCTTAATACACACATATATCACGCCCTTATCCCGTGCGGGGTAGGCAGAGCAATAACGGCTGTAAAATTACGGTCGCTATCGACAAATCTTTTCAGATAATATCACTGTAGTGACAGGATGTCAGCCTGTCGCCTAAAAATTGTAATACGCATAAAACCCTCAAGTCCATAAGTCGACTCTTACGACACCCGCAGGAAAGAAATGGGGTGATGCTATGCTAAGCCGGCATCACACGGCAAATCTCTCTTAATGATATAAAAAATTCCGAAGCCGGCCTGTATATGACGTTTGAACCAACTTAATGATATCAAAGCGACGTTATGTAGAACCCTGGAGCGCCGCCAGACCCCGCCAGCGCCCGCCGAGAGTTACGACACATTGTCCTTTGAATTCACTATCACTCCTAATGTATAGCTGACTAGTATTAATTTTTAGTATTAATCTATGGTTCATCGGGTCGTTGGACGAATCGGTATCCCACACGAAGAGAAAGAGAGGAGTTATATGATATAGAGCCTCATCGATAGAGCTTCTCGGCTTAAAGTTCGTTTTAAAACTTGCTTAGATTATTTGCCGTGTGATGACCGCTTAGAATAGCATCACCCCATGTCTTTCCCGTGGGAGCCGTAGGAGCCGACTAAGGGACTTGAGGGTTTTATGTGTATTGCAATTTTAGGCGACAGGCTGACAACCTGTCCCTGTGATACACGACTTATCTGAAACGGTCCTCAAACATCACAAGTCATACGGGCCCATAATGACCGTAATTTTACTGTCGCTCTGCCTACCCCGCCAGGGATATAGGCCTGATTTGTGTACGTGTGTGTATGTATTAATATTTTAGCGTCTATATTGTTTTATATTATAGTTTTTGTATATTTTTTATCTTGATAAAAGTTGTAAAGAAAAGCTTTCACAACTAGAACACGCACACAGCCTATACCACCCCACTGCTGCATTCGGGTAGGCCACAAGGCAAGATTGCAATTATAGACGACAGGCTGACAACCTGTCATAATTGTAATACAATGTCAAAATATCGTAATTCTACTAACACTTTAGCAAACATACATACATATATCACGCCTCCATCCCCCGCAGGGTAGGCAGAGCGTTAACGGCCGAAAGTATACGGTCGCTATCGCCACGGCTGACATTTTTAGGATTGTTTTCCAAGGTTGTTTCAGAAAACATGTGTACCACTATAGTGACAGGTTGTCAGCCTGTCGCCTAAAAATTGTAATACACCAATACCCTCGTGTCCCTTAGTCGCCTCTTACGACACCCGCGGGAAGGATGTGGGGTGAAGCTATTCTAAGCCGGCATAACACGGCACGTGCACGACACTTTAGCAAATGTTAAACTAATTGCAAAATATATATTTACCTAGCAAATTATTACCTAAACCTATTTAAATCCACTTATCAGTGTTTATTTGTTTGTAAACCAAAACAAGTAAGTATTTCGCCCAGGGGCAATTTGACTAATGAATGCGGGGTGGTTCCGAAAATAGAACTTTTACGAAAACGCTAATGGTATTTTTACGGCCGTTAACGCTCTTCCTACCTTGCAAAGGATAAAAGCGTGATAGGTGTATGTATGTGTGTCTACTCAGATTTAGTTCAAGGAGTTATTTCTGTTAAAAGGCTCTACACGGAAAAGAACGACAAAAAAAAATTTGAAGGTACTATCAAAGGTACCGGTATTTGGAGTCATTTTTCATTTTGTTATTACAATGATTGTACGTAGTTTTTAATGCTTTTACGTATATTGTATTTTTGAAATATGCGTGTGTCACAGCAAGAAGATTCCTAAATATTTTAAACCTGTCTTATCGCCCATGTTATTATTATAACTGTCTCTTAAAACACAGAAACTAAGTCCATTTAAATTAGGTAAAATAGAGATTTTATTGTTAGATTGACATTGTTCTCGTCGGTGAGAGCGGACAAGAGGTGCAGAGCAGATTGGAAAGATGCCAGGAAAGGCTGGAGAGTGTTGGCTTGAAAATCAGCAGAACCAAAACCGAACAAATGTTTTGCGATTTCGGCGGTCTCTCCAGTTTTGTTCCGGTAGCGCTCGATGACGAACCCTTACCAGTCTGCTCCGACTTCCGGTACCTCGGTTCGCTCCTACAAAGCGATGGCGAAATTGACCGGATCATCAAGCACAGAATAAATGCGGGATGGATGAAATGGCGACAGGTCACAGGCACAGTGTGTGACCCCCGAATGCCCCTCAAATTGAAGGGCAAGATTTACAAGACAGTGGTGAGACCTGTCGTCATGTATGGATCTGAGTGTTGGCCCACTAAGGTGACGGATGAAAAACGATTGCATGTAGCTGAGATGAGAATGTTGAGATGGATGTGTGGTGTGACCAGGATGGATAAGATAAGGAATGAGTATATAAGAGGAAGTTTGAAAGTTGCACTAGTGACAGATAAGATGAGAGGGAACCGTCTTTCTTGGTATGGGCATGTTATGAGGAGGGATGAGGAGCATTTGCTAAAGAAAGTAATGAACATGAATGTGGATGGATGCAGGAGGAGAGGACGGCCCAAAAAGGTTTGGATGGATTGTGTAAAAGACGACATGAACAAAAAGGGCATAAATGAGGATTTGACTGCTGATAGAGATGAATGGAAGAAGAAAACATGTTGCGCCGACCCCAAATGAATTGGGATAAGGGCAGGCAGATGATGATGATGATGATGATGAGAGATTTTAATTAAAAAACTGATAAAAGTAGA
The DNA here is from genome assembly GCA_029255805.1 of Keiferia lycopersicella. Lineage (NCBI taxonomy): Eukaryota > Metazoa > Arthropoda > Insecta > Lepidoptera > Gelechiidae > Keiferia > Keiferia lycopersicella. The sequence goes on along the minus strand of JARACZ010000004.1, from coordinate 10,987,086 downwards.
GAATAGACAATTTAGAATAGACAATTTATAAAATAAAGGACCACCGAAAGAGCTGCCTTCCAGGTACCATTTCAATAATCATTTCGAGCAATTACATCAAAATTATACTTATTACGCGAATTTAAAGCTAGGTCGCATTAATATTACGTCTAAATTTTGCCCCCAAATATTCAACTCATTAACTTGTTTGATTTGTTCAAACCACCACCCTACTCCTCCCCGCTTTGCTCCTTTATACCACAGTAGGCGCTATAAGAACAGTATGGTAACTACATCCATACATATATCACGCCCTTGGCGGGTAGGCAGAGCGTTAACGGCCGTAAGAATACGGTCGCTTTCGCAGCGTCTGACATTTTAGAGGATTGTTTTCCGAGGTAGTCTCAGAAAACATGTGTATCACTATAGTGACAGGTTGTCGGTGTATGTAGTATGTTAGTATGGTAACTTCTTGAAATAAATCTGCATTGACTCGGGGAAAAAACTTGGCGTTGCTATCGTATTATGCGGAAACAGGGAGTTTTATCTGGAACGATTTGCGCAAGGTAGATAGATTTATGCATTAATCGCATATGTACTGAAAACTTCGCGAACAAAATGTGAAACGTAATAGCTTTACTATTGTTTTTTTTGGGAAATAAAATAACATGCGCATTGGTAAATCTGTCAACTAATGGTATATTTTGCACAGTAACGTATTTGTTGAACTGATTTTGCGTGACCGGTCATGTTTTAGAAAACTGGGTAGGTACACCGTCGCTTACGTTTACATCTTCATCATAATCATCACTTTTTACTAGTGGGATTCAAATAGGATTGAAAAATATTTATTGGTCAGAATGAAAGTCGAGTTGTAAGTCTGAACAATTATTTCTACTGTGCCTTACCTACCTCCCTTTGTAAGGCCCTTGAAGAGATTGGTTTTATTTAAAACAAAATGCAAATTACTTAGTTTGGATTCCTGTTTAGAGGGAATAATCTTGAGATACCCTCCTTTGTAAACGACTATTTATCTTGGTTGCCTATTATTTATCTACCTACCTCTATCATCACTTAAGCATGTCTATAAATTGTCTTTTTATCCATCAAGCAATTTAGACTATATCGACTCATTGTCTCATATGAGTAATTATCTTTCAGTCTTTTAAATTGGGTTGTTGGACAACTCGGTGTCCCGCACGAAAAGAGAGAGAGAGAGAGTCTTTTAAGGCTGAATTATAACAGCTGGGTGTAAGGGTCGATGGGCTTATTCACACTCAACGCACAACGCAGCGCTAAAATAATGCGGCGGTCTGTCAGATCCATACTAGAAAATATCTATCCCAAACCCCTCCACTGCTGTCAACGCAGCTGCAAAAGTAGTAATACAAATGAAACCTTTCTTTACTCGCCTCTTACCCACGTGAAAGAAATGGGGTGATGCTATTCTAAGCTTGCATTACATGGCCATCATCTCTATATTAATATTAATTATTTCTAAATTCCACTCAAGAAAACAAGTAGTTACTTATTATGTATGCATGTGTATATGATTCATGCTCCGTCGGACACAAAACTCTTTAATTTTCTTGTACAGAGTTCTTGTTATTTCGTTTGCTAAAGACGAACTCGCTAACTCCAGCGATAAGGCGGCTCTCACACGCACCGCAAGATTCTCCGGTATTTTGCCGTATCCGGTTTTTTGATGAAAGGAGTTCATGAAATCTTACTGTGTATACTAAACAAGGACCAGAGCTGGAGCTGCCCTGCCTCCCGCACCCCGCAATCCGAGGTGCCCCGATTCGCTGTATCGCTCGGTCATTCATCCATATTCCATCTATCGACAACTTACCTTTCTTCTTCTTCTTCTTTTCGAGTGGGACACCGAGTCGTCCAACTTACCTTTTATATTTTTACATTAATATATCATCAAGTACTTAATACCATATTTTATTGGAAGAACCGTTTCCACTTATACAAAAACTATAATGCCGTGTGATGCCGGCTTAGACTAGCGTCACCCTATTTCTTTCCCGTGGGTGTGCGTAAGAGGCGACTGAGGAACTCAAGTTTCGAAAACTTAAGTGTATTGCAATTTTGAGCTTAGCTGAAACAATCCTCAAAATTTGTCAGACGTGGTGATAACGACCGTAATCTTACGGTCGTTGACGCTCTGCATGTTGTAGAAGGTTGTAGATGTATGTTTTAGAAAAGTCATGTAGGTACTACTATACTGACAGCCTGTCGCCAACACGACGCCGCATTAAATTGCTTCTGTCACAGGTTGTCATTTGTGTGGTGGCACAAAACCGCAGTAAGGTCCGGTGTGTGTGTGATCCGTTTAAGGCGAAACTAATTTTACGCATGTTTACCGTGTCCTGAACACTCGCATCTCAGATTATAATTACCTCCATGGTCTAGTGGTGATTTTGGTTTCAGAACCCGAAGGTCCCTGGTTCGATTCTCGGGAGGGGTAGGTACGACGTTGAGGTTGTATTTTATTATTATCAATCATTATCTATCACATAGTCATCCATCAAAAAACTCTGCCACGGGTCCATCGGGTCTTTAGACGATCCCGTATCCCAAACGAAAAGAAGTAAAATTACTTTTATTGTGATAATTTGATTTTCAACTTTGTGTGTTTTTCCAAGGTCTTACCTAGACCGCAAAGTCTTACCCAGGTAAAAAAGAGGTAAAAAAATTGTATACCTACTCGTAAGTTCATTAAAAACTACTTACTCATAGCACCAAAACAGGGTGTAAAAAACTTGCTGCAAATATTCAAAGGGGTGAACCAGCCCATGAAACTGAACAACTTTCCTCAAGGACCTTAGGTCTAAATAAAAAAAATTGGACTTACCATAAAAAGTTCAACTTAAAAGGCTCAACTTAGATTGGTCTTTCATACGTTTATTAAGAAGCAACAGTACAAGTTGATCCCTCAAAAAGGAACGTCGACGTACCGCCGTGATAGTACTTAGGTAAAACCACCTGTAGGTTGTCCGAGGTTTCAATAAGAGAAAAGGTCACAGATTAAATCTGACAATTACAAAAAAAAAACACTCAAATTCTCGGAAAGAGTAATATCGGTGATCGTATTTAAATTTGTCAGCATTTTGAAGACCCTTTTGTGGAGATCTACGTACTTGCTTTAAAACGGGAATTGGGTTTGATTAATTTTGGAAAGGAACAGCCACGGTATTCCTTCTGGCCGATACCTAAAAGCTGTTTCTGTGCGAGACGACCTTAGAAAATACGTTTAGTTTCAAAATTCTTGAAACTGGTACTTGACTGGGTTATTAATAAAATACGAAAGCTATATGACGAAAATTATTGTCTAAAATACTACCTACGTAATATGTCTGTGCTCTTGCCTGAGACAATGAATGAATCGCCTGTCACGGACGGACTATGAAGCCAGTGATGACGTCATATTACAATATTTTCCGAAGGTAAATACCTTGATAGCAAATACAAATGCAAAATAACGTTTTCCGTCGTTTCAAAATATCATTTGACTCGTCAGGCAAGTTATCAATTGAAGTTCAAAAAATCTCTGAAATAGAAGTTAGAGAGGAAGGTTTATAATACTTGCCAGGAAAACATCTTATTCCCACGGGAAAATGAGTTACAGCAGGCGTAGGCGGTCTGCTAGTTCTAATCTATTCACATCATCATCATCACATCGGCCTAAAGCAGTCCACTGCTGGACATAGGCCTCCCCCAGAATACGCCACAATGAACAATCTCCCGCTTTCGCTATCCAGTCGCTACCAGCCGCTCTCTTTAAGTCATCGGTCCATCTGGCCGGAGGGAGTTTATTCACAATATTCAGGTATTCTAGTATCTCAGTAAGTACTTGTACTTTTAACCCAGCCGTTATCAGACTACGGTCGTTTTGCCGGGGCTCGTAAAAACTGGACTCCTTACCACTTAAGCGTTATAGCCGGAATTACCACCCAATAACAATTCCAAAGCCGACCGCACTTTTCGTTTAGAGTCGATTTTAAGTTATAGCCATTAGCGGAATTCATAAAAGAAGTACTAGGCCAATACTAGGCCAGTGCCTAATATTTAATTATTGTGGAACTTGTAAAAATATTGATGCGCGGGAAAATTATTTCTCCTGTAATATTAAACACAGACCAAAAGAAAATTGACTATCTACAGACCAGAGAATGATGATTTCTCAATGACTACCTACTTTTTCTCGAAGTGCTTCTCCCTTTCTATGAACCCTCATACAACTTAAGGTCCGTATTTATAAATCGCTTTCAACTCTGAGATCGATCTCAAGAGCAATTTTGACAAATGTCATTCAATACGTTAACAGCATCACAAAGTCACACTCAAGATCGATCTCAGACTTGAGTACGGTTTATAAATGAGGGTATTAGTTTCCGATCAAATTCTTGGTACTTTGGGCTACCTATAGATTATTTGTGAAACAATGGCCATTTCGGTAGACACTTCAGAAACTGAATATTAACATTGCTCAAAATGCGTTAATTTCGAGATACCATATAAATTGGTCGGTAGGTAATTTTGTATAGGAAATCCACATTTTTATTTCATATTTCGACCTATGTTCCTTAGGAAAAGTTGTTCAGTTTCATGGGCTGATTCACCCCTTAAAATATTTGCAGCAATTTTTTTACACCCTATACTCGACTGCTCGTCTTGACATAAGGATGTTTCTGGTGGGATATAAAAAAACGTTTATAGCTTAGACCACGCACTAAAGAACAGACGGAGCCGTCTCGTTAGCGGCTGTAACACGATTTTAACTTTGGCTCTCTGATGATAAGGACCAATTGCTACCACACCGGTTGTTCTTGCAAAGGTAATGGCTGTAATAAGCCTTTTCACGAACTTGTACAAAGATAGAGATATCGCAATAAGTTTTTTGGAATAAAAGGTAAGTTTGTTAGGTACACACCGCATCAATAGTCAACTCTGGATATTCTTATACAAGGATATTTTTTAGTCAGTATACAAACTTTGTAGTTTGTTTCTACTCAAGATTCTGAACAACTTTTACTACGGAGTCACCTGCGAAATCGCGGAAAAAAAAATTTTGCCGAGTAGGTATGAATTTTTCAATGGAAGACCCAATATTTTCTTCGCGATTTCGCTGGTGGCCCCATAGTGAAAGTTGTTCAGAATCATGAGTACAAACGTCCTACAAAGTTTGTGTACTGACTAAAAAATAATACATACATACATACATACATATATCACGCCTTTATCCCTTGCGGGGTAGGCAGAGCGTTAACGGCCATAAGAATACGATCGCTATCGCCACGTCTGACATTTTTGAGGATTGTTTTCCCTGGTTGTTCCAGAAAACATGTGTATCACTATAGTGACAGGTTGTCAGCCTGTCGCCTAAAATTGTAATACACCAATACCCTCGAGTCCCTCAGTCGCCTCTTACGACACCCGCGGGAAGGATGTGGGGTGATGCTATTCTAAGCCGGCATCACACGGCAATAAAAAATAACCCTGTATATAATGGGGTTTGGTTCGGTTTGGTAAAATAAAACTGCGAGCATACGGAATAACGAAGATGGACTACTGGTGCAAATGTGTGAGGCATCAGTCCATTGACTGTCTTACTACAACCAATCATAGAATGAGATTCGCCAGTATTGAGCACTGGTGCACAAAGAAGGTGACTTTTTACTGCCCTACAAAGAATCAGCCCTCCAAACCAAACAAGTGATCGTCTGCCGAGAGACGATATCACCTATATTTACCTATATATATAATAAAGGGTGTAAAAAAATTTGCTGCAAATATTTTAAGAGGTGAATCAGCCCATGAAACTGAACAACTTTCCCCACGGAACACAAGTCGAAATACGATTAAAAGTTTTTGGGCCGCCCATACAAAATGTACCGGCCGAGCGAGTAAATTTGTATGGACAAAAACTTTTTTCATATTTCCACCTATGTTCCTTGGGAAAAGTTGTTCAGTTTCATAGGCTGATTCATCTCTTAAAATATTTGCAGCTGATATTTTAACACCTTATATATATTATACCTACGTAAGTATACGTGATAATATGATTTGTCTGCAAATATTTTGCAGCTGATATTTTTACACACATACATATATCACGCCTTTATCCCTTGCAGGGTAGGCAGAGCGTTAACGATAGTAAAATTACGGTCGTTATCGCCACGTCTGACAAGTGTTGAGGGCCCTTTTGGATGATTCGTGTATCATTGTTGTGACAGGTTGTTAGCCTGTCGCCTAAAAGTTGTAACACACCTGAAACCCTCAAGTCCCTCAGTCGCCTCTTACGACACCCACGGAGAAGAAATAGGGTGATGCTATTCTAAGCCGGCATCACACGGCAAAGCCGGCACACACGGCAAAATAATATTGCTAATGTTAGGGCAACTAATATTTTTACAGCTTATATAGCTGTATTTGTCATATACGTATCACCGTGCCCGACCCTCGTCCTGTTCTCCAATTTGTCGCGCTCCACCTGAAGACCTGACCTTTGATTTCCTTTATCATACCCGCCGTGACTTGACATTTTGCGCTCTTGACATGTATCTCGTGAAGAGCGGAAAAAACGAGACATTTCCAGTGACACAATTCAAGAATGCTGTCTTATGTTTGTACGAGTCAGGGACTTCGATAGTTTCCTGGGCCATTAAAAAAATATAACAGTAGTTGTACGCTTAAAATTATTGTCCAATAATACTACGGACTTAATTTATAATTTTTAGAAATATTCAAAGAATTAATAAACAGAAAAATAATATAAAAGTTAGTGTTTTGACGCCATCCAAATACTTACGGCATGACGTCATACTTCTAGTTCTTCAAACAAAATACCGTTTTAGATCGATTTAAAAAGTAGCTCATTTGACTTATCAGGAAACAAGCCTATTATATCAACGTTCTGATCGTGAATTTTCTGCTGTATTTCAAAGAAGTAAAAAAAATACATGTGAACTGCTGTAGGGGTCACAAATAGTATGTCGTATAACCCGTGAGATCAATAAGGCCGTTTGCATACCTAACACACAACGCAGCGTAACGCATGCGTCTGTCAGATACATACTAGAAACGTCATTCCCCATACTAAAACCGCTGTTAACGCAGGTCCCACGCACGAGTCTGCGCTAACTTTGTCATATAAATATTTTGAGAATATGTCATGTAATTTGATAGGGATCCAAACAATAATGTTGCCATTTTGGAATCCTTTTTTTATTTTTATAAAAATGTATAACTACAAAATATACGCAAAGTGATTAGTTTATTGTATTACACGTTGTAGTGGCTTCGTAGTAAAAGTCTTACGCCCTAAGTAGTAAAAATCACTCTAAAAAGTTTTTGTAATGATAAAAAAAATTCTCTGGACGGATAGATATAGTGAAAGTGTAGTACAGTAACTATAGATATACGATTTTGAATTTTTTGAATTTGAATTTTGAGTAGTTAATTCAAGCTACACACCAAAACACAATTAATCCGTTGTTGACGCCCGTCAAACTACTTACCATTACCACATCATAAGGGCGGAATAACAGGAAAACCGGCTTGTTCCAAAACGTTTAAGTCCACAACCAAACAAACTACTAGATGCCAGACAAAAGGCACTTTCTGACTTGACTGACCTGCTGAACTCGTAAAGTGGCTATCACACTACCCTGATGACAGGGCCCAATCGTGCATATGTTAAGTTTAAGAGCATTATTAAAACAAATTCAAGGTGACCTGTAGTGGCGTCCATTTGGGTCCTTAAATAGGCTTACAAAAGAATAATAAAGTCATGTTAAAACTTTTTAAAGATTGCTTTGCAATTTCTAGTTAATTAGTCGCAATCTTTTTCATTTCGCCTTATTTTGACAGATAACGCGAATTTGGCATCAAAATTTTAACCGCGATGATCTTTTCTCAACCTATTTGAGGAAAGCGTTGTATCAAGTAAAGATAATTTTGCGAATACATCCATATTTGACTTGGACAAATTAATTTGGCATCTAGTAGGTAGTGTGGTCGTTGGTTTGAGTCCATGAAAGTGCTATTGAGTGAGCTGTTTGAACCTTAACTTTTTGGTAGTAAGTATCATTACTTGAATTGGACAAATAGGTATATTTGGCATCTAGTGGGCAGTGTGGTCGTTGGTTTGAGTCAATGAAACTGCTATTCAGTGAGCTGTTTGCCAATAGGCACAGGCTTATCTCGACCAACGACGAAAACATGGCGGGCCCGGCCAACTTGGCCTGTTCAAAGTAGTTGTTTTTCGACATACGCAACTTTTCTATGGCGATTGTTTTGTAAGTGGGTATGAAATTAGGAAAAAGCTGATTGTAATTGGTATCCCTTAATAAATTAATAATCACAAAAGAAAGCAATTTAATTTAATAACTTAGCCTGTCCAAACTACTTGTTACGCAACTTTTCAATGACGACTATTTTGTAAGATTTTGGGTATGAAATTAGGAAAAAGCGAATATAAATTGGTATCCTTTAATTAATTATTAAGCAGGAAAATTCAATTTCATACGCGCTTTTGTGAATTGCACATGAAAATGATTAAAACATACATATATCACGCCTTTATCCCTTGCGTGGTAGGCAGAGCGTTAACAGCCGTAAGAATACGGTCGCTATCGCCACGTCTGACATTTTTGAGAATTGTTTTCCAGGGTTGTTTCAGAAAACATGTGTATCACTATAGTGACAGGTTGTCAGCCTGTCGCCTAAAAATTGTAATACACCAATACTCTCAAGTCCCTTAGTCGCCTCTTACGACACCCACGGGAAGGATGTGGGGTGATGCTATTCTAAGCCGGCATCACGCGGCGGAAATTATTAAAAGATTATTATTAAAAATTAAAAGCTAAGAAAGACTACTATTTGGGAGCAGTGTGTTTATGACATGTTAGGTAACTACTGTGTAAAAAATGTTTCCTTTAAACTCTACCCATTATTGACTAGCAGAACGAGTTAGTATTTCAACGTAAACTCCACGATATTTGCTTCTAAGAGCAGACGTAAAATTGGTACAGAGGGAAAACGTTCTCAGATGCGTAGTAAGCAGCATATTATTTAATTAAGTGATCAACTTATAGTGTGTTTCCATACATTCACTAAGAATAAAAATTATAAGTTGATCCCTTAATTGAGTTGGTTGGTGTACCTACTACTGATACTGTTAACTGCGTTTTTACATACCAATTTAAAAGATCAACTTTTACTGTTTTCCCGTACTAAATAAGTATAACCACCGTTAGTTGTGATCTCTTTTCGTGTGGGACACCGAGTCGTCCAAAGACCCGATGATCCCTAGGGTCAGAATGGTTCAATCGCTTTCTCATGTAGCAGGCTTCTGACATGGTTGTGTAACGACCGCCGTCTAAGTAATCATAGACCGGAAGTTCAAATCAAAGATAGAATCCAAATTACAGAACCATCTTGCTTACGGACAATCGGGTAGTTCAGCCCGTAATGTCCTAACCAGACTGGGAACAAATTCACAAAGTGATAAATAAAAACTTTGTGAGTGACCCACCGAGAATCGAACGCGGAACATTCTGCGTCAAAGGCAGCCGCACTACCACTGCGCCACATCGGTCGTCGGTAGTGGTACTTTAATAGTTTTACTAGAGAAGCCGTTGTTAGTTCCCACAAATACGCCACAAAACAATCCCGGAAGCGTTCGCCGTACCCTTCACAATGACGTTTGTAGCTGACAGTCTTGACAGCCCATTTGCAGCAAGGGTTTCCAAGTTTTAACGCAACCAAAGGAGTGTCTCGTATGTTTTTCTCTCATGTTTTTGCCAGACACATTTCCGTGAGCACTGGACAGCAATGTTTTGGACCAGTAGGCGGATAAGAATAAGAATAAGAATAAGAATATTTTATTTAACAGACACTTTAGAGGTTACATACTTGATACTTAACTAGAAAAACAATGTTAACAAAAGTATTGCAGCGGACCCTGCACTAAGCGAAGCTTGTATCGCAGGGACCTGATATTGGTTTGCTCAGGTGATTCTACTTCGTTCCATTATAATACGCCCAGTATCATTAAACAAAAAGATTACATATTATTATATAAATTAAACATGCATTAAAAAAAAATAAAAAAAAATAAGTAAGGTAATACGAGTACTACTTTCCTTCTGTGCTACGTTACCAAAATATGAATTTATGAACAATAAACAAAAGACGTAACATTATAGTACTTAACAAAAATATGCAATAAGGTAGAAAGAGCGCAAAATATATGTATATGTGTGTGTGCGTGTGTTTGTGAGTGTGTGTGTATGTGTGTTTGTGTGTGTGTGACTGTGTCTGTGTCTGTGTGTGAGTGTGTGTGGGTATGTGTGGATATGAGATTGTGCGATTTTGAGAGTTTTATGTTATTATAAGATAACTAGGCCTCCGTAACAGGTAGGATTTCCTCAGTTTCGTCATGACTCAAACCAAGGAGCCATTGCTCCAGCGATAACCTGACCTCACGAGTTGTCATTGTTCTCATGTCTCTGAACTTCTTGCACAATTTATTATACACATAGGGAAATAGAAAAGTTGGTAATCGCTGAGCAAAAGTGGTTCGAGTGGTCGGAACCCTAACGTGAAAAACTCTGCGCTGCTTCAAAACCTCGAACTCTGAGGAGCCAACTACAGCACTGTGCATGGCTACAGTGGATCTTAACAAATACAATTGCCTCACTCTGAGAACCTTGCATTCTGTATAGAGTGAGTCAGTGGGAAATCGGAAGGGCTTTCTAAGCATAACCTTCAGCACAGCTCTTTGTGCTCGCTCGACTTGAATCATATTAGTTTTGGCCGCACCACCCCACGCCCTGATGCAATAAATGACTAGCGATTGATAAAGACCCTTATATACCTGCAAGAAAATCTCCTTTTTAGCAGAGTTTCTCAAGGACTTCATTATAAATATCATTTTCCTCACGCGTGACGACAAGTTTGAAATATGAAGCCTAAAGGTCATTTTATCATCCAACACAACTCCAAGATATTTTATGTTTGCATTTTGTGCGATGGCTTGGCAAGTGCAAAGAGATTCATTGGAATTTTGGTTTATCACTGGGCGTGACCTACATCTTTCGTCATGCAACCTTATTGGTCTGGCTGAAGGGGGTGCTGAGGCGCGAGTTTTGTGAAACGCAAGGTATTTTGTTTTAGCTACATTCAAAGTTAGCAGGTTTTACGCGTCCAAGACCCACCTCAGCTGCTTCGAAAACCCTGTCCCAAGTTGACTCCTTAAACAAGGTAACTGTGTCGTCAGCGTAGCATATCAGTTCCGCACTTTTCAGAGGCATTTCCAACAAGTCATTAATGTAAATCAGAAACAGTTTGGGGCCAAGAACACTGCCCTGCGGCACGCCAAAACTAATTGGTAGAAACTCACTTGTGGTCGTGCCAATTCTAATACACTGTTGTCTATCAGTGAGGTAACTGTTGAACCAGTCCAATGTCGTGCCTCTGATTCCCATGCTGTTCATTTTCTGTAAAAGAATTGGAATGGAGACTGTGTCGAATGCCTTGGCGAGGTCAAGGAATACGCCAAGACACTTATTGTTCCGATCCAATGCGGCGGAGATGACATTAGTCAAGAGTAAAACAGCATCTTCCGTCGATTTGCCATGTCTGAAACCGAACTGCTTTTCAGATATTATTTTGTTTTTGTCAAGGTAGCTGATTAGTCTCTTGTTTACGAATTTTTCGAGAAGTTTTGTAAAGACACTGAGCAGAGAAATGGGACGGTAGTTGCTGGGCATATCTTTGGCTCCATCTTTGTGAATAAGAGTGACTACTGCTCTTTTCCAAGCAATTGGTACTAAACCACTAGACAGGCTTAAGTTAAAGACGTGAGTCAGAGGCTCCAGGATAATGTCCTTAATTTCCTTAATTATAGCTGGTGTATATCCATCCAAACCGGGTGCACTGCCGGACTGTAACTCATTTATTAGGGCACCAACTTCGCCAGTGTCAGTTGGGTGCATAAACATAGAATCCGTCATTAGTCTTGTCGGCTTAAATTCAGACGCCAAAGATGACTGCGTAGTCGACAGCTTAGTGAGGATGGCATTTGCTAAGTTGTTTCCTACATTGGTAAAATATTGGTTACATTTATTGAGAGCAGCAGCAGGATTTACATCATTTTGACACAGTTCCATAGCCTCACAGCGATTTTTTGTCAAATGACATATTTCTTTGATAGACAACCAAAGCTTTTTAGGGTCGTGTGTGTTAATTTCCAGTTTGTTGCTTTCGTATTCAGACTTTAGTTTGTGTAAAAGATTATGGAGGAAGTTACGGTATCTTTTGTAGGTATTAGAGAAAATTATGTTAGACGGGTTCTTTCTTGCTTGAAGATGAAGTTTATCGCGGGTTTTTTGGCATCTCATAAGGCCTGGGGTAATCCAAGGGTGAATGTTAAATTGGGAGCGACTTATGCGAACCTCTTTTGTGTTGTTTTTACAAACTGTTTCTAGTTTACTAACAAATTCATTTGTTGCCACCTCTACATCGCTGTTACTCAAAATGTGGGACCAATCAGCCGCGCGTAGTTCAGACACAATTCCTTTAATGTCAGTTTTGAGGCGAGTTCTTTTTTGATGATGTTTCAATTTCAGACGAGTACTAAAAGCACAAATATTGTGATCGGTTATGTCCGACTGGAAAACAATGCCTAAAGTGTCAACTGGACTGCCAAAGAAAAAGTGGTCAAGGCATGATGGACCTCTGGTAGGCTTTGTGATAGCCGGCAACAACTTGTGACTCGAGAGCAGACATAAGTAGTCATCTCATTGCTCTGATATGGGTTCATGACAAAGATCGATATTTAAGTCTCCAGCTAGAAGTACACGTTTACTAGTGTGCTTCTTTAAGATGCTGTCCAAAGCCGTTAGAAAATTTTCAATTTTCTTAACAGATGGGGAACGATATATTCCGAAGATAGTTAAATTTTCTTCTAAGTTGATCTGTAATATATTACAATCCGCACAGTCAGGTTCACTTATCTTCGCGTTTAAACTTTCCCTTATGTAAATTGTTACGCCGCCATTTTTGTTAATAAATTTAAACGTACGGTGGGATCTGTAACCAGGTAGTACTGGGACAATGGAGTATTCAGAAAGATGACATTCTGTTAAGATAATAACGTCAAAGACTGTATTCATACGCTTTAGTGCGACTAAAAAGCATCAAAATTCTTTTGGAGGCTTCGAATGTTAAGAGTAAGACATTTAAAATCATATGATGAAGATAATATTTCACTACAGGAATCCAGGCTCCCCAAAGACAAACACTTAATAGCCAACGTTTCATCAAGCCCAACTGTTAGGTCAATCATTTTCATAAAAAATATAGTTAAAGGCAGTGTTGAAAAACCAGCCTGGATATGGTTTGTCCTGGGGGCCCAAGTCTGACATAGTAGCGTTGTTTGAAAAGTAGATCAGTGTAATGTGTAATGTGAAATTTGTGTAAATATAAGCTTGGCTTCTGGTTTGAGAGTGCTGTAAGTGTAAAAAGTTTGCGCTAGAAAACCGCTTTGCGTTATTAAAAGATATAAAAATACAAAACAGAAAAATTTTAATAAGTAATGTGTGACCGAAATTCCAATGTAGCGCAGTTGCCGTTGATGTCAAGGATACTGTAACATGCAGCAGGTCACTGAACTTGTTTGGTGATAGGTCCAATTTTCTCATCAAGGTCCTGTATTGAGCCGATCCGATATGCAGGCTTGCCATCAGAGCGACGAACAAAAATATGGCCATTCCTAGTCCAGCAATAGGCAAACCTGTGACTGGAAGCCCGCTCTCGGGTAGCCCGAAATAACATTCTGTTGTACTTTGAGAGTCTTTCATTAAAGTAGAGATTTTTTGGTTATCCATCGATTATACCCTCAGTTGTCAAGTTGCGTCTAGATTTCGCTGCAGCAATTATTTCCTCACGTTTTTGCCGTCTTACTAAGCGTATTACTACAGGGCGAGAGAACGTTTTCTGTTGTGGCTCTGTAGATCCTTTTTGTTGTTTAGCTCCTGCCCGGAACACATCATCTATGTCTTCATCCTTCAGTTCAATTCCAATCTTGCTACAGGATATCTTTACTAAATGAGGTAGGCTCTCTTTTTCGTTTTCAGGAAGACCTATTATTTCCAGGTAATTCCTCAGGTTTTCTTGCTCTTGGAAAGCATTGTAGAGCTGTAAGTCAGCTACAACAGATTGCAATTCAGCTAAATCTTGGGATAATTTCGCAATTTTCACTGAATGATCGTTAACTGTATCGCTAAGGGTTTCCTGAATGTTTATTACTAGTTGTTTGGTTTGCATATTTTCCTCCTTCATAGCGCTCACCAGTGTTGGGCAAATTGTAATTAACTACTAATTACAAAATTACAATTATTGTATGTAATTAAAATTACGAATTACTGATTATAAATCTTGAAAGTAATTTAGATTAACAATTACTTTGATGTAATTGTAATTAAAATTACTAAATTACTCAATTACATATGAACAAGGGCCATATAAATAATCGAACCCACGATCCTCGGCGTAGCAGGCAGGGCTTCTATCCAGTCCACTACGCCATCAGGCCAGTCCTCTGAATATTGATAGGGTGCATTCAGACCATGAACTGAACAAATTTCCCCTAGTACCTACTTAATATATTTCATTTTGTATGGGAGATTGAATATTTTCTGTTGTTACCTGACATAATAATATATTCCTAGGGAAAAGTTGTCCCCTATGAATATGTGGAAGGCTGTTCCATGCATTCCGTATTACTATAGCAAAGATCCATTCTATCATAGTACAAAATGTAATTGAGTAATTGAATTACGTATTATAATTACATAATTACATAATTGGAAAAATAATCGCGATTACTGGTAATTTCAATTACATGTAATTTGGATTGAATTAAATTGAATTAAAAGTAGTTAAATTATTAATCAAATTACAAAAGTAATTGATTGTGCCCAACACTGGCGCTCACTTCGCATCTGAGAAGACGAATTTCCTTAATCAATACAGCCAGATCGCTGCAATTTTTACCCATGTTTTCTTCATCTATCTCATGTGTTATTTTTCCGGCTTGACTTTTTTCTAAACGACCACCCCTTTTTGAGTTAACATTTTTCGTAAAAGTGTCGTTTAGCGGGCCTGCGGTGGTCATTCGTACTGGAGTTCCAGTGTTATCACTTTTTGGAAGAGCATAAGCGCACAGAGGACATAGCCAGCATGCTTTTTGTTCATCAGAAATTACCTGGAAGTCCTCTTTTGTTTTATTCAAACACTGCAAGTCATACAGCCGAGCACAGTCGGGGTTGGTGCACTCCATGAAGTACAAGTCCAGTATTTTTGAGTTACAACCACCGCACGAAGTCATTGTTTTTATATGCAGGACGACAAAATATTCAAAAACGGAATGTGGAACGTTCCTCAAGATCACTGTAGAACAACTCTAACACCACACGAAACAAGTTATCTTTGTAGTAGGCAGCAGCAGAAATCGTCGTGAGTAAAACGTCCTAAGCGCCGTGGGTATCGCGTCGCTTACGCGTTCGTCCCGTATTCGCACTGGCTAGGTAGGATTTGTTGGTATTTTGGTTCAATTTAGTAATCTAGTGCCCAAACTCAATAGCTTCACACAACCCACTTGCACTATCCGAACAATTGTCACTCAGGGAACAGTTTGTGCAAAAAATTTGGCTTGATGACTAGGTTTAGACACGTAAAAATTTAAAATTGACACGGAGCACTCGCGTATAGTTGTTTCTCGAAACGAAGCAGACGGTAGAATCCATCGCACACTTGACGCACGACGGAGCGCGAGAATATCGCAGCTGTTTGTCAGATCCATACTAGAAATGTCAATGGACGACTTGGTGTCCCACACGAAAAGAAATACTTTGGTTGATCAAAAAATTGATTCAGTTTCAATTTCTATTTTCATTTAAAAAGTCCTCCTTTATTCGACTCCAAACGGATGCCTGGCCACCCTGTCTGCAAAATGGCAACACCAGCGGCTTTTGACAACATAATGAATTCATTTCCTTTATTTAAGCTACTGGTAATGATACAAAGAGAAACTCACAATTAGGTCACAGTTAAGAGTTCTTGCGATGCTAACGTTCTTTATTCCACTCATACAGTAAGTACTTAAGAGGATCCCCTAGTGTATATTCCTATAAAAGTATTCCACTGTGATGAATGCCGTGTGATGCTGGCTTAGAAAAGCATCACCCCACTTCCTTCCCGCGGTTGACTCATGTGTATTACAATTTTTAGGCGACAGGCTGACAACCTGTCACTCTAGTGATACACATGTTTTCTGAAATAACATTGGAAAACCGACCTTGGAGCAAATGCTATGATACAAGGGCGATTTTCCTAGTAAACAAAGGAAGATTATAGATAGTATGGGATATGACAACTCGCGCAAACCTTTAGCGGATCGCACCGCTGTGATGTTTTAGCGCTCCGTCGTGCGTTAAGTATGAGATTTGCCTTAGAGGTCATAATTTTATTATTCAAAGAAAGAATGTGAAATTTTTATACTATTAGTCTCTTTTAAACTTTACAGAAATGTTAATCGGAATGAAATATGACAAACAAAGTATCTATCGCTAAAAATCCTTGATACAAGTTTCGGAATTGTTCAATCAATTCGAAAGTCGTGATTCTTGGCGTGGCAGGCAATGAAAAGGGGCTAGCTACAGCCTACTCTATCTGTTACTCCATCGGGCCAGTCAAATTGACTAGAGAGATGAGAAAACTTTTCTGCTGGGAATAGAAGGCAAGAATATTGTTTACTATTGGCGCAGCGTAGGACGATCCCCGCGAGATAGGCAGACGATCTGTGGCCCACGCAACGAGTTACAGGCTACAATTCTACAGGTGAAATTCGATGTACATTATCGGCGTACCATTGCATTATTTGACGACCGATGTGGCGCAGTGGTAGTGCGACTGCCTTTGACGCAGAAGGTTCCGAGTTCGATTCTCGGTGGGTCACTCACAAAGTTGATATTTATCACTTTGTGAATTTGTTCCCAGTCTTGTTAGGACATTGCGGGCTGAACCACCCGATTGTCCGCAAGTAAGATGGTTCCGTGTTTTAGATGGCACGTTAAGCGGTGTCCCGGTTGCTGTCTATGTCACTTAGACGGCAGTCGTTACACAACCATGCCAGAAGCCTGCTACTTGTAGAAGGCGGCTGAAAAATTCTGACACTAGGGTTCATCGGGTCGTTGGACGACTTGGTGTCCCACATGAAAAAGAAGATCGGCGGGATAAAAGCGTGATAATGATAAGTGTATACGTATTACGCGTAGCAGTGGATTGCTATAAGGCGGATCGCACACTTGATGGACGACGGAGCGCTAAAACATCGCAGCGGTCTGCCAGATCCATACCGAAACGCTTAACCGCTGTCGACGCAGCGCTAACGCAGTGTCGTCCGTCAAGTGCGGTTTTAGTATAGGGAGTGACGTTTCTAGTATAGATCTGACAGACTGCTGCGATATTGTAACGCTCCATCGTGCGTCAAGTGTGCGATCCGCCTATGCTGATGTGATGTGTGGTAAATAAGTAAGTAAGTACCTACCAAGACGTTTACATAACTTAAATATTCAAACTTGTCTAGAAAATTTTAAGCAAAATTTCCCGAGATTTCGGGAACTTTCTCAATCTAAGAATAAGTAATTGAAATCAAGGCAGTCTACCAAACATTTACTTACTTGTTAATTGTTAACAAAAGTTATTTTCGTAGTACTGTAAGCGCTTGTAAATGAAGATTTTTGTAACCTTATGGCCTTTCCCTCACTTAACGCACAACGGAGCGCTAAAATGTCGCAGCAGCCTGCCAGATTCATATCCAGCGCTACCGCAGCGTCTTCCGTCGAGAGCGCTTTTAGTATCGGGAGTGACATTTCAAAAGCATTTCAAGTATGGATCTGACAGACCGCTGCGATATTTTAGCGTTCCGTTGTGCGCTAAGTGTGCGATTCGCCATACCTGCTCTTATAATAAGAATCGTTTGTGTGTATGTATCCGCATCGCAAATCACTAAAACTCCTGAACCGAATATAATCATTGTTTTTTAGCTTTGACACTATCCAACTTAGGTGTCGCTATAAATTTCATCAAAATAGTTGATTTCAAAAAACATTCAGGCTATGTAGTGAGTTGCCACTGCCTGTGATGTCAGTAACTTAACTAACCGTCCACTGCTGGACATTTTGTATTTTTATACTCACCACGCTTGGCAGGCGCATTGGCGAGCGCAGTGCAAGGTGTTGTATGTAATTTTAGAGTTTAAGTTCTCCACTTCTAGACTAAATTTATTAAATATTATTATTATTTTTTTTTCTTTTTACTTCTTTTATTTAAATTTAATCAAGTAACTGTGATACAAAATACAAAATAATAAATATTATTTAATATTATTAAATATATTAAGAAATAGCGGCCCAATTTCCCATGGGAATAAGATATTTTCCTGGCAAGTATTATACATAAAAACCTTTCTCTTGAACCGCTCTTACTATTAAAAAAAGTGCATCAAAATCCGTGGTGTAGTTTTAAAGTTTTAAGCTAACATACATACATACAGACGCGAAAAACTACTTTGCTTTGTACTATGTAGTGAAAGTGATTGTTGGCACTTTATTATTTTATCAAAAACAATCTCTGAGAATGCTTTTTATTTCCTAAAAGAAAGACGTACTTTGTTCTTCACAATTTCTGAATGAGAAATTATGTATGTCTGAGCGTATTACCAAGTATTACGCATTTAAGAGCATGTTACGTCGGCGACATGTAAACTTGGATGTAAGCTATTACATGGTAAATTAAACTCCTCTTAAGATTGTGTTACATGACGCATGAGGTACAATTTTCGAGTAAGTAAGGCGGATAGCACATTACGCACTACGGAGCGCAAAAATATCGCAGCGGTCTGTCAGATCCATACGAGAAACGTCACTCCCCATACTAAAATCGCACTCAACGGATGACATTTTGATAGTGCTGCGTCAACAGCGGTTGAGCGGTTTTAGTATGGGGGGTAACGTTTCTATTATTGATCTGACAGACAGCTGCGATACTCTTGCGCTCCATCGTGCGTCAAGTATGCAATGCGCCTTATTAGCGACTCATGTATTCTCACCCTTATACCACTTTCGCTTTCCTACAAAATATGTCACAATTTAACTCATACATAATTGGCATTTACTTGAGTCGTGGAGATTAATAGCTTGTTGGTGTATCGCACACTTAACGCACGACGGACCGCTAAAATATCGCAGCGTTCTGTCAGATCCATAATTGAAATGTCAATCCCCATACTAAAACCGCTCAACTGCTGTTGACGTAGCGCTATCGCAGCGTCATCCGCGGAGTTCGGCTTTAGTTTGGGGAGTGACGTTTCTAGTTTGCGTTCCGTCGTGCGTTAAGTGTGCGATGCGCCATATTTAAGTCGTGCAGATTAATAGAGTAATCGTAATACAACTATACAACAAATAGCTTAAGTGTAAAATTGAATTTTGTAGATGACAGGTTAAAAGATAAGCAAATCTAATCACGCCTCTTTACCGGAGGGGTAGATAGAGACTACATCCTTCCACTTACTACGATTCTTACACACCTCTTTCACACCTTCAACATTCATCAGCCTGTTCTTTTCTCTTTTCGTGTGGGACACCGAGCCGTCCAGTGACCCGATGAACCCTAGTGTCAGAATTTTTCAACCGCCTTCTACAAGTAGCAGGCTTCTGACATGGTTGTGTACCGCCGTCTAAGTAATCATAGACAGCAACCGGGACCTACGGCTTAACGTGCCATCCGAAATACGGAACCATCCTACTTACGAACAATCGGGTGGTTCAGCCCGCAATGACTTAACCAGACTGGGAACAAATTCACAAAGTGATAAATATCAACTTTGTGAGTGACCCACCGAGAATCAAACCCGGAACCTTCTACATCAGATGCAGTTGCACTACCACTGCGCCACATCGGTCGTCAATTCCTATTCTTAAACTTATTTAATTTCTCCAGAAAAACCACAAACAATTTCATTCCGCAAAAATATAATTCAAAAGCCATTACGAAGACTCTTTACAGAAGCACATTCCATCCGAGTCACTTTTACCCGACTACAGAGGAGCAAAAAGGAGGGTTATGCGTAATGAAAAGAGAATCGGACGATCTCATTACCGCTATAGCTTCAGAGCTAGGACAAAAGATAAAGTCTGAAGTCGGGCACAGACTGCGTTAAATTTAAAACGAAAGCATGCAAATTTTTTTTTGTGCGGAGAGTATCCTAAACGGCTGGATAATTTACCTACCACACCACACAGACAAAAACGATTTATAATGTATTATGTACCATAGCCCTGCCTGCCCATGCTTCACCCCCTTTACCGCCGGTCATCGATCGCATCGATCTACGGAAATGCAGCGACTGCACAACGTGAGGTGACAACGTGCGTCATCGGCACGTTTACCTTGATAGTCACTTTCGGCCTCAGCGTACCTCACATCGGACGCATTCTAAATTTTAGGTTAGGCTTAGAATAAGTATTTCTATGTAAGAGTTTTATTATAACAACCTGCAAAGTATCTCGATTTTGATTTCTCTCCTCTGTAGCCACACGCTTATTTATAATTGGCGCAGTCTTGGAGAGGTGTAGAGTCAGTTTCGATCGCCGAAATTCATCTGCAACTCTAGAACCTACGAGCTGTTGGCTGCTTGGACAAGAAATCATCAAGGAACCCTATCCAGACATCGATAGATCAAGGCTCCGATCGGATACAAGCAGATAGATAAGATATTACTAGTAAGTACGCACATACTCTTATTGATTGTTATTTCCTTTTCCCGCTCCCATTTTACCTTTTAACCTCCTTTATTTACCCCTCCCGCTCTCCCAATTTATACTCTTCCACCCTCCCGTTTTGTACCACTCACCCTCCCAATTTTTACAGTTTTGTACCACCCACCCTCCAAAATTTTAACCCTAACCCTCCCGTTTTTTACAAAACAACTTTACTATTATAAAATATTTACTATTATAAAAACAGTAAATAATAATAATAATCCTTTTATTTCAGGCTACTAGGGCCCATAGAATAAAATAATACGATACAATATAACTTAAAATCTAATAATACGCTTACTATAAATACATTACAATAACGTTACTTAATAAAACTAGATTGGCACTTTTCATGACGGCAACTCACGTTGCACGGGGGGTAAAGCTTGGTCAAAACATGATGGTGGGAAGCAAGTGAAATTGTCAAAATACACCATTTTGGCGTATCGCACACTTGACGCACGATGGAGCACTAAAACATCACAGCGTTCTGTCAGATCCATACTAGAAATGTCAATCCCGACGCCGCGGTATCGGAGCGTCGTCCGTCGCGTGCGGTTTAAGTATGGGGAGTAACGTTTTTAGTATGGATCTGACAGACCGCTGCGATATATTAGCGGGCCGTCGCGCGTTATGTGTGCGATCTGCCCAATAATTAGATTGTCACTCGGTAGGCCAGTAGGTAATGGTTTTGCTCGTTGCCTTTCTTCAAGCCACACTTCTTCTCTCTTCTCTCTCTTCTTCCCTTCTTCCGTCCCGTTTCCGCCTTTCAATTCATAATGAGAAACATTCGCTACAATTCGGTGGCTTTCGCTCAGTCTTTACAAACCAGCAGCAAAGTGGAACTTGGTGGAAATTACCAATTACAAGGAAGTATAATGTCAAAGAAGGAATGCTAGGACGCACTCGAGCACTTAATATCGGTTTTAGTTAAGCAAATGTTTAGCGCTAGACACCTTTAAGTGAAGCACTGGTAGGCGGATCGCACACTTGACGCACGACGGAGCGCAAAAATATCGCAGCGGTCTGTCAAATCCATACTAGAAACGTCCCTCCCCATACTAAAACCGCTCAACCGCTGTCACCACAGCGCTATCGCAGAGTCGACCGTCGAGTGCGGTTTTAGTATGGGGAGTGACATTTTATAGTATGAATCTGACAGACCGCTGCGACATTTTAGTGGTCCGTCGTGTGCGAAGTGCCGTAGTACAACTGCCTGTGAGGCAGAAAATTCCTGGTTCGATTCTCGGCGAGTCACTCACAAAGTTGATATTTAATACTTTGTGAATTTGTTCCCATTCTGGTTAGGACATTGCAGGCTGAACCACCCGATTGTCCGTAAGAAAGATGGTTCCGTGTGTCGGGCCGTAGGTCCCGGTTGCTGTTTATGATTACTTGGATGGCGGGCGTTACACAATCATGTCAGAAGCCTGCTACTTGTAGAAGACGGTTGAAAAATTCTGACACTAGGGTACAATGGGTCGTTGGACGACTCGGTGTCCCACACGAAAAGAGAGAGTGAAGCAGTTTGTTTAGATACAGCTGCTAGGCGTACGGTGTCAAATCCTGTAGTATGGTGTAAGCAAGGATTAAGTTTAGGCATAGATCTTTGAAAGTAGATTTTTTTGTGTTTCAATAAGTTATCTATTGGACGTAAGGCATGACACCAGGCATGCCCTCCCGTTTTCGCCATCCACTCACTACCAGCCCCCCTCTTAAATTAAGGCCTCTATCACACTTTAGCGAAAAAATAACGCTGCGCTAACGTATTTGCCTATCAGATCCATACTAGAAACATCAATCCCCATCTAAAACCACTCGCGACGCACATCCCAGCGCCAAAGCAGCAGTAGCGCAGCGTTGTGCGTTGGACCTGAATCGAGAGCGGTTTCTGTATGGGGAGTGACGTTTCTAGTATGGACCTGACAGAGTTTTCCCATGTCATCTGTCCATCTGGCCGGAGGGCGCCTAACGCTACGTGGCCTTTACTTGAGAACCCGCTCACTCTGTTGTCAATCAGTTATAGAATAGATGCAGCCAGCCCACTGCCACATTAACTTACGACACTTCCAGACTATTATTGTTAACTTGGTCTTCTGCTGGATAATCTCGTTGAAATAAGTAGCTAAGTATACATACACAAATCACGCCTTTATCCCTTGCGGGGTAGGCAGAGCGTTCACGATCGTAAAATTACTATAGTAAGTGTTATAAACATTTGTCTTATCTCAATTATTTGACTCAAAGGTCCTTTCCTTCGTAGATTGTAGCAAACAGCTACGGATTACTACATCACTGTAGCAAAAGCTACGAAATCAGACAAATCGAGGAAACTCTGTTTTTGGCATACACTCAACTTCAGAAAACTATTGTATGTATGGTATGGAAACTTTTACATCAGGGTTCATCGGATCTTCCGTTAAGTCGCTGACCCACTGAATATAGTAAATCAAATAAATTTGATATGGAGTTGTCGCTTCCGCTTATAGTATGCAGATCCACAACACGAAGTCAGAAATGTGATTACTTCAAACTTGGCTTTGTGAACGGAGACGGCGGCGACGCAAAGAAACTGGCAAACTCAAACTTGGCCCTCTTTTACAGGTCCTCGTGCTTTAAAAACTGTTTACACGCTCGGTACGGTCGTGTTAACTAGGTACATACATACAGATATCACGCCTTTATCGCTTGCGGGGTAGGCAGAGCGTCAACGATCGTAAAATCGCCACGTCTGACAAGTATTGAGGGTCCTTTCAGATGATTCGTGTATCACTGTAGTGACAGGTTGTCAGTCTGTCGCCTATAAACGTAATACACATAAAGCCCTTGAGTCCCTTAGTTGCCTTACAACACCCGCTGGAAGAAATGTGGTGATGCTATTCTAAACCATCATCACACGGCATATTGTTAATGGCATGGTGTTAATTAGATGACCTTTTAAAAATAGTGCTCCTACAAGCGTAATTAATAACTGAAATTTAACGACCTTTATCGCTCTGCCTACCCCGCCAGCGATATAGGCGTGATTTGTGTATGTATGTGTGTGTAAACTAAACAGGTATCAACCACTTCACGTGACTCCCGAAGCAAAGATAAAGTCGCCCACAGCATTCGCTTAGCATAGAACTTCGTGAACTATGTGACACGTTCCTTAGTAGGTGCTCTACGGTTTTATGGGACCCTGGTAGCTCGTGGCCGCTTTTATAGCCAATTTGCAGCTTCAAGGTGCGCTAATTAAAACTTATTATGGCTCATATAACTCTGGTAGACGAGAAATGTTAGCACTTTATTATTTGGAAGGTCTCTGACTTGTAGGTCAATTATAAAGTCAGTTGTATAACTTGAAAATATGCCTTATAAATTATAATAACAAGGTACACGTGTAACACACACTCTCAAAAAATATATGCTGGCTTTTTACCTAAGGCTGGTCGCACACTTGACGCACGACGGAGCGCAAAAATATTCCAGCGTCTGTCAGATCCATACTAGAAATGTCAACCTCCATCCTAAAACCGCTCAACCGCTGTCGACGCAGCGTTATCGCAGTGTCGTCATTGCTTCAAGTGTGCGATCCGCCCAAACATTGAAAGAAATGTACTAAAACCTACTACCTACATAAAAAATTACCTTAGTGTTCTAGCTTTATCAATACAAAATTTCAAAACTTTTAAATGTTAGTGGTTATTGGCGTTGCTCTCACCGCTAACTCCTTTTTAAATAAACAACGGATTTTGATGTGTTTTTTATAGATAGAGTGATTCAAGTTTTACATGTTTAATACATATAATAGAACTAGTGGTATAATATAATTAAATAAAACTTACTGTAGGATGATTATGGAATCCATTAAATCCATGTGAAAATTTTGGGTCCAATAAAATTCTTATTTTTTGACCTAAGTAAAAAGCTTTTACCCCACAAAATGACACCAGAATAAAATTAACCAGACATTTTAAAATATTATGTGGAAGCTTTCAGGATTTTCTATAAACAAAAAATCTAGTTGTTTTATTTAGTAAAAATGCTTGTGGCAACTGGACCATCTATCTTAATAAACTAGAGGTGAAAAATATGAAGTTAGAATTTAGCTCCAGTATACTGACAAAATGAAATGGTATATGCTTGGCATTTTTTTTTTTCAGCTACTAAGGTGGATGGCACACTCAACCCACGACGGACGGCTAAAATGTCACAGCGCTCTGTCAGATCCATACTTGAAATGTCAATCGCCATACTAAAACCGCTCGACCGCTGTCGCAGTATCGTCCGTCGAGTGCGGTTTTAGTATGGGGAGTAACGTTTCTAGTATGGATTTGACAGACCGCTGCGATAATTTTAGCGCTCTGTCGTGCATCATCATTTTATCAAATGTGCTATCTGTCTTACATACATATATATAACGCCTTTATCCCCTGCGGGGTAGGCAGAGCGTTAACGCAGATTTGAATTAGTAGGTATAATTTGCATCTGATGCATGCAACGGATCTAAAATAGCGCTCCGTTGCGCGTCAAATGGGAGAACCACAGAGTTTTTCCACCATCACGCCACATAACCACGCGGATTTATTCTCCACATCCGACGGTACTCAAACAGAGAGTGGGGAAAGTAAAATATTTACCGCGGTAACCGGTATTAATCTTGGCGGGAGTGCTCTTACCGGCGGTGCTAATGTACTGCACCTGCCAACCCCGTAATGCTGGTCCGCGTTTAAGCAGCTACCGCCTTTTAGGGTACAGCAGGCAGATTTTTTTTTTACGTAGCCTATTCGAGGTGGATGTTTACACTATAATAAATAAATATCTTAAAAATATCTTGGACAATTCACGCGCCATCTAGCCCCAAACTAAGCAAAGCTAGTACTACACTTACACACACACATACACAAATCACGCCTATATCCCTGGTGGGGTAGGCAGAGCGTCAACGACCGTAAAATGACGGTCGTTATCGCCACGTCTGACAAATATTGAGGGCTGTTTGAGATAATTCGTGTATCACTATATTGATAGGTTGTCTGTCTCCTAAAATTGCAATACACATGAAACCCTCTAGTCCCTTATTCGGCTTCTACGACACCCACGGGAAAGAAATGGGATGATGCTACTCTAAGCCGGCATCAAACGGCATTCTCAGCCGGCATCACACGGCATCACATGTTTACACTATAATAAATAAATATCTTAAAAATATCTTGGACAATTCACCATTTAGCCCCAAACTAAGCAAAAGTTTGTACTATGGGATCTAAATAGCACAAATATTTGAAAATTTTACTTAACAAATATTGAATGAAAGAATGTAGTTAGATGGGAAAATGGGGTTTCAAATGAATATGGACTGCTGTGTGGTGTAAGGCAGGGGGGGCTGAGCTCGCCAACGCTTTTTAACCTTTATGTTAATGAACTGATCGATGAGCTGAGCAGTATGCATGTTGGCTGCTGTATTGACGGAGTACCAGTCAACAATCTCAGTTATGCTGACGACATGTGTCTGCTCAGCCCATCGGTCAGTGGTCTTAGAAAATTATTACCTGTGTGTGAGAAATATGTGCTGAAACATGGCCTAAAGTACAACACTAGTAAGAGTGAGTTCATGGTTTTTAAAGCCGGTAAGAAGTGCCCTTCTGAAATACCTGTCATAGCTCTTGGGGGGGCTCCTTTAAAGAGGGTATCATCTTTTAAATATCTTGGACATGTATTAACTGAAGACCTCTGTGATGATGCTGACATTGAGAGGGAGAGAAGAGCTCTAGCGGTTAGGGCCAATATGATAGTCCACAGGTTCAGACGCTGCTCAGCACAAGTTAAAATCACATTGTTTAGAGCCTATTGCACATCATTATATACCTGCAACCTGTGGGCTGCATACAGGCAAAAATCGCTCAAGACCATAACTGTTCAATACAACAATGCATTCAGGGCACTGCTGGGGCTGCCACGCTTCTGTAGTGCGTCAGGTATGTTTGCGGATGCTCATGTAGATGGCTTCCAGGCCATGCTCCGCAAACGGAGTGCCGCCGCGCTGCAGAGGGTTCGTGGCAGCACCAACAGTGTCCTGGCTATGATCTCTAGTAGATTTTGTGAAAGTCGTTATCTCAAGCAGTGGATTAAAACAAATACAAGTGTTTGTAATTTTGTAATGATTTCATACATTAGGTTATGTAATACAGTGCAAACATAATTTATAACTTTTATAACTTTACAAACAACCTGTCCATTTTAAAATTAGGTACTAATTGTAGCTAATAAGGTTGCCATTGTTTTTGTGTTACTAACAAATATGGGGCTAGTACCCTGAAATAAAGAATTTTTATTTTATTTATATTTTATATTTATTATTTGTGTCCTGTGTGGATCGAACCCACGACCCTCGGCGTAGAAGGCAGGGGCTACTATCCGCTACGCTATATAGAAATCACAATGGCAATGGAATGACAGTTGAGTTTTGATGGCGTATCGTTACAATGACAAAAAAATAGCAGACTTTTATTATTCTTATTTCTAACAGTAATTATTCTTATTGTTCTCGAAACCTTAGCACGGCATTGTATATTCAAAATGTATTATTATGAATCGGTTTCTAAGGGACCAAAGTAAATGGAGTTAAATTGTAACTGAAATTATTACATCTCTCGGGCATTATCACAGTTGTTTAATTTAGTAAGTTTAACATTATTTCTGTGCCGTGTGATGCCGGCTTAGAATAGCATCACCCCACATCCTTCCCGCGGGTGTCGTAAGAGACGACTAGGGGACTCGAGAGTATTGGTGTAGTACAATTTTTGGGCGACAGACTGACAACCTGTCTCTATAGTGATACACATGTTTTCTGAAACAACCTTGGAAAACAATCCTCAAAATGGCAATAGCGACCGTATTGTTACGGCCGTTAACGCTCTGCCTACCCCGCAAGGGACAAAGGCGTGATATATGTATATATTTATGTATGTATGTAACATTATTTCTAAATACGGAGAACGATTCAGGTTAAATTTTGGATACACTTAAAGTGATATAAAAAAGTGGCATAAAATAAACCTGCATATGGAACTAAACAACTTATAACAGTATATTTCACCATAATCATAATATAACATACGTACCTACACACACCACGCTTTTGGGCCTTGCGGGGTAAGCAGAGTGTTAACGGCCCTAAACTATGGCCGACCCGATAAGGGTCGTTTCAGAATTATTTGTGAATTGTTATGGGTTGTCCAAACCTGTCCCTTTAAAATTGTAATACAGACAACCCCGGGTAAGACATGGGGCGATGCTACTCAAGTAGTAATTATTTTATTTTATTTTATCATAATTATCATAATTTAATATACCAATAAAAAAGCTAAGTTTTTGCTTTGATTTATTAAAATGTTGAAAAGAAAAGAGTTATTCGTTATTTATGCGAATAGTAAAGTTGGAAGCATTTATCTTATTCAAACATCTTGGATTCAAATAATTTATCTTTTTTAGGTAAGACATATTACACGAACCTACATTTGACTTTGGCTGTCTTAAATATTTCAATATAATCAGCTTGAGTCCCAGTTTTTTTATGTCTCGTCAAAAAGAATGTTTTCGGCAAAACATAGCAAAAGTGTTCGTCTTTTCGTGTGGAACGCCGAGTCGTCTAACGACCCAAAAAAACAGCAACAATTAACAAAAGACACCCATAAAATTAAAAATTAAACTCGCAACGACACCTGCAACATTGTCCAATAAATTCCGAAACCAATAAAGGTCCCATTACACTAGCCGCGTAAAATAAACACGGCATTCTAAATGTCCGGCAAAATAAAAGCGCGCGAGAGCCCGCCGCGTGAAACATGGCGCCATTTACACAACGGGTTATTATCTCATGGGCACGGGGCTGAAGGAGCTTGCACAATATAAGATGTAAAAATATTAGCTGCAAATATTTTAAGGGGTGAATCAGCCTATGAACCTGAACAAAACAACTTTCCCCAAGGAACATAGTCAGGATTTGAAAAAAAAATTATGGACCTCGCTAAAACTACCAACCGACAATTAGTACGGGGGGTCCAAAAATTTTTTTCATATTTCGACCGTTCCTTGAGGAAAGTTGTTCAGTTTCATAGGCTAGTTCACCACTTAAAATATTTGCAGCCTGTATGTTTTTATAGTACATAGTTTATACATCACTAAAATATTTACACATGAAAACTAAGTATGTCATCATGAGCACAATTCTCCTACGGATGTGCCTATTCTAATCGTGTGCTGCGTGGATCAGTATGTACTTACTAATACGCGTTGAGCACGCCTTGAGTCTGCGTAAATCTGAATCCACCCCATTTTTTATGAACTTCACACCATTTAGACTGCATTGTATTGTTATATCATATTATCAGGGATGGGTCCATTTAAATAAAATTTGATTTCAGATGATATTTGAATGTGACCTAACCCAGGATTCGGGCTTTAGCCTTCGAGTTGCAGAGGTGAGAAGGCAGTTGAGTCGCTCAGTGTAAAAACTCGGTTTCACTTCAAATCCCCTAGGTTAGGTAGCCGGCCCCGACAGAGAACGGGATAAGGCAAGGAGAATGACGTTCATCAGGTAGGGGTCGACAGCTTGGTCCACATGAAGTCTTCAGTAGACTTACAAGTCTACAGGATAGGAAGTCTATAGTATACGGTTTACAGTAACTATACACCGCATGTACACGTTCCCTTATAGTACATGTTTATTACGGGACAATTTTCCTGGATTAAATCATATACGAGACATAATGGAAGTCTGTCTTGTCGTTATTTTTGGTTTTTGGTGGCACCATGTTTTTTTGACCTTATGAAACACTTTTACATGAATTGCATAATTACTTACGTCTTTATCCCTTTTGTGGTAGGCAGAGAGCTCATACATACATACATAAGTCGAGCCTCTTTCCCGCTGGGGTAGACAGAGACTATTTCCTTCCACTTGCTACGATTCTGGCTTACTTCTTTCGCTTCTTCTACATTCATCAGTCTTTTTATGCACGCTCGTCGGTTTGGGGTACTTCTGACCTGACCTTTCTTTAAAACGTCCTCGATTTGATCCAGGCAGGTTCTTCGCGGCCTTCTCCTTCCAACGTTTCAACTAACACTCGCCATAAATATCTCTTTCGTTAATCTCCATTCATTGCAGACAGTTCACGACCGTAAAAAACACTTTTAGAACTTTAAAAAAAAACGTCCTTTATAACATACTAGTGAATGTCCACGGCTTCGCCCGTGTGGTACTCAGTTATAATCCCGTAGAATCCCACAGAATCATTTTTTCGGGATAACAACTGTCCTATGTGTTAGTCCAAGTTACCCTCTGTCAGTCAGTTCAATTTCATTAAAATTGTTCAGTACATTTAGCGAAAGAGTAACAAAATATCAAACATACAAACTTTCGCATTTTTAATATTAGTAAGGTACCTATACGAAAGAAAAGCGTATAATTTTTAAATTTGAACCCTTGTAACTATTTGGACTGTGTGTAACAGACGAAAATAAATCAGGGTCCGCAATTATTTTAAAAAGGCTTTTAAAATCCCGACCCAATAATTGAGTGATCCTCTTTCTATTAGATTTGTGACGGTTCGGTGGTCGTTTTATTAACGGCGGTGACTGAAAGGTTATACAAGATGTACCTACTATGCCGTGTGATGCCGGTTTAGAATAGCATCACCCCACATCCTTCCCGCCGGTGTCGTAAGAGGCGACTAAGGGACTCGAGAGTATTGGTGTATTTCAATTTTTAGGCGACAGGCTGACAAATATTATCATATCTAGGCTATTTAAGATACGTGACTTTTATAGACTTTAATATTTTTTTGGCTCCGTTGGTATCATACTTTTACTACTTAAGTTTCCAATGGACGAAAATGACACAAAGTGGGTTTTTACTCAATGTAAGGTATCTCATAGACAATACAGGTATATTTTCTAAAATTAATATAGATATACATTTTAATAGACACTTAAAAATTTAATTTAAAAAATGAGTTACCTATCGCTGCATTGCCAATTATGCAAGCATTGAAAATGACACAAAGTGCTTTCTAGATAGACATTGCACAATCGCATCAAAAATAAGTGTTTATAATTTTTGAAAGTTATGGCCTCAAAACAAGCCAGCCATATCGGACTATTAGTTTAGATGCACTCTAGAATGCAAATCTGCGAGGCATCGGTCTCACGAGTGTCTTGCGACGACTCTTGTGAGTTTCGACCCCAACAGGGTGTAAAAAAATTTGCTGCATACATTTTAAGGGATGAACCAGCTCATGAAACTGAACAACTTTCCCCAAGGGACATAGGTCGAAATATAAAAAATTTTTTTGGACCTCCCATTACATGGTACAATTTTTATAAATTTCGACCTATGTTGCTTGGGGAAAGTTGTTCAGTTTCATGGGCTGGTTCACCTCGTAAAATATCTGCAGCTAATATTTTTACACCTTATATTTCACTATGCCTTCGCACAGAATACCTTAGAAATCGTTAGGTTAAATTAGTTTCTCGAAAACTAATTTAGGTTGGCCTTATTCTGCAAATTAGAACAAATTGGTTGCTAAATTGCTAATTGAAATAAGTATTTTGGTCGTGGTCATAGACTTCCCGGGTTGTAGGCGGATCGCACACTTGACGCACGACGGAGCGCAAAAATATCGCAGCTGTCTCTTAATTCCATACTAGAAACGTCACTCGCATACTAAAACCGCTCAACCGCTGTTGACGCAACGCTATCGCAGCGTCCTCCGTCGAGTCGTGCGTCAAGTATGCGATTCGTCTACGTTGCTTTGACTTCCAAGTTTCAGGTTTTGCGACGAATTCGATTAGACAACTGATATTTATAGAACAGATCGAATCTTTATTGACTTTTTGGTTCACTTTCCTCACTTCTCCGGCATCCGTCAATTTCCGATCCGATTTAGAAATCTATTACACTACTATACATCTTTTTTCACTCTTCCGGCATCCGGAATTTATCGATCCGGGAATTTCCCAAACCGAAATTTGGATTATAACGGTCCGAAGTGACAGACGTACAAAAAGTATGCATATAACAGGTACTCTTTGAACTCTACCATGACGTCTTTAACCGGATAGGTGGAAAAGCGTCATCCGGCATTCGAATATTGTCCGGCTGCCGGACAGTGGAGAGTGTAGCAGAGTAGAACCTCTGCGTCCACATCCTTCATAAACCACCTGTCCTTTCACGAATCATTTCAAATTGGAAATTGGAATTTCGTCACACATTTTGTGACTTTTTGACCCAGTCGCGATAAAATCAGCGAACAACTAAGATCAAAAGAAACACATTATTATAACAATCCAGTGATCTGCATGTGATTAGTTCGTAATTAATGATTTTAATGTAGTGCTCCGTATGTAACAAAGTGCACATGTGAAATTACAACGGATTTACGGAAGTTAGTAAGAACCCATAAAGTACCTATAAGTCTATGTTTTCCTTGTTATGTTTCCATAGTTTATCTACCATTCCCTAATCATATAATAATATTGTTTTAGGGTTTCTTTTCCCGTATTAAAATATTTCAAGTCGCAAGATCGTCTTTGATTTATTTGTGGTGGTGGCACACTAGTGCCACAAGAGTAAGTGGAGAAACACTGTGGCTAATGAGTATAAGCAAAGAATACTAAGTATAGCCATTCGCGTCATTTCGTACAGAAAACTTTAAGTACTAGGTAATTGGAACAGCCGCTTTTTTTCAAACGAGCGCGGATAAAACCATGAAATATGACAACGTTGCTACGATATTCGTAGCCGTTTACTACGCCGTAGCAAGTCGTAGTAAACTATGATGTTTCGTTTTCACGCCTTTATTCCTTGCGGGGTAGGCAGAGCGTCAACGGGCGTAAAATTACGGCCGTTGTCGCTACGTCTGATAAATATTTGACGGCTGTTTCAGAAATATTATACAACGTTATAGTGACAGGTTGACAGCCTGTAGCCTAAAATTGTAATACACATGAAACCCTTCCTTAGTCGCCTCATACGACACCCGCAAGAAGGAAATGGGGTGATGCTATTCTAAGCCTGAATCACACGACAAAGTGTGCAAAGGTAAGAAAACTGCTCTCAACATAAATTTATAATCATCAGTTCATTAACGTACCCCTTTAACCATTTGATACTGGTTATTCTTGTACATTGTATAAAAGACCACCATAAGTTGATCTCCTCAATTAATGTGCTGATAGTACAAACAACAGTCAGACTACTCCGAAATGAAAATTCAAATTCATCATTGAAATTGAAACAGCTGTTCTGAAATTCAGGCCACCACTACCGCGCTAAGCATGGATAAATATTCTAGTTAGTGTCCGAATCGAAATGGAATATCTAATAGACGCGCCAAATAGTCGCCATTTTATAGTCGGCAAATAGTCGCTGGTTTAATAATAATTATTAACTTTTTGTTACAAAGTTCATACAAACGTAACAAGTGGAAAAAATCGTTTTCACCACATAAACTATTTTGCTGCGTAAATTCAGTGGACAAAGATCGTCTTTATCCGTCGTTCAAAATTCAAACCACATTTCTCAACTAGTGGTGAAAAGTAGTGGGGGAAAGTCATTTGAATTTCGAACATCTCATAAACTAGTCGTAATAATGGCGGCGATTTCCAAACGAAAACTTCTAATATTGTCATTTTGTAATCTTTTGAATCTCTCGTTAAGCTCAGGATACTACTTTCGCTAGCTCGGGATTCAAAATAAGTACACGCAGCAAGAAGCTACTTTGCTCTCTTGTTGTACAAATAACTATAGTATTCACTTTGTAACGAAAAGTTTATATATCCATATCTAGTGTTTGATTATATGGATTATAGAATATAGTAAGTCCATTGTATTACTATATGATTATAGAACATTCCCCGCGAGGGACAGAGGCGTTATTTGTGTGTGTGTGTGTGTGTGTGTGTTGTTTCTATTCACTAAACCAAAAATCGTTCTCCTCTGAGCGGTGTAATTCCGCAATTTTTCACGCTTTCTGCCTCATTCTATTTTCGAATGTCAGTACGACGTGGTCTCATTTTGTTTTTTGTTTCTTTTGTTTTATTTTTTGTTTCTTCTGTTTTATTTTTCATGTGGATTGCGCTTGTTAGCTGATGAGTTTTCACTTGTAAATGCATTACGCGTTGTAACTTGCATTCTCCTGCATTACTTGGTCGCAATTTGCAAATATTATGAAAAGTATGACACACAAGATGTAAAAAAAAAATAGCTGCAAGTATTTTAAGGGGTAAATCAACCCATGAATCTAAACAACTTTCCCCATGGAATATAGGTCGAATTATCGAAAAAAATCTGGACCTGCCATACAAAAAGTAGCAGCCGGGTGAGTCAACAGTATTCCCATACATTACAGACCAAAAAAAAATTCATATTTCGACCTATGTTCCTTAGGGAAAGTTGTCCAGTTTCATGGGCTGGTTCACCCCTTAAAATTATTGCAGCTATTTTTTTTACATCTTGTACATACCTAAAATCATTGGTTTGACTTACGTGCCGGTAACACACTGTATAGTATTTTAGGCTATTCAAGCACGCCAAAATTGTGCACTATAGAAGTGCATTGCCGTGTGATTCCGGCTTAGAATAGCATCACCCCACGTCCTTCCCGCGGGTGTCGTAAGAGGCGACTAAGGGACTCGAGAGTATTGGTGTATCACAATTTTTAGGGTACAGGCTGACAACCTGTCACTATAGTGATACACATGTTTTCTAAAACTACATTTGAAAACAATACTCAAAAATGTCAGACGTGGCGATAGCAACCGTATTCTTATGGCCGTTAACGCTCTGCCTGCCCTGCAAGGGATAAAGGCGTGATATATGTATGTAGAAGTACATAGATAAATCTACTTAGCTGGATGACTGAAAATTATCGTCGACTACTTTTCATAGCAAGAAAATAATCTACCGGTCAAACCTCAAGCCTGCAAGCTTGTATAAACACCACTGAAAAGCCACAGCGTGAAAACCTTCCATATGCTGGAATGTTCAGGTTGAGTGGAGCCATTAGGTATGCAGAAGCCTTGACACCACATATCAGATGGCATCTGGGCACCGAGGTGATGTAGAGCTAACAATAAGGTGTAGGGAGCCTTGTAGACAAAGTGTAGCCACAAAAAACTAGTCGTATGTAAAATTAGGATCCACAGTACAAAAAACACATTGCAGATAGACAGTATAAGACCCATACCGAGGCAAGACTCAGGAATACGCGTGATGGATGATGAGTTCAGTTGGCCGAGTGACGAGGTTTACTATGTAATCATCATCGGTTTTGATTCATAGAATTTTTGTTTTATGAAATCAAGTACATACAGTACCTATAGGATTAGGTAAATGCTGTATGTTTTTACTTTAGCAATGTGTAATGTCGATGCCTCTATTATCTGGGCTACAGCAGCTCACCTGTGGTGGAAATTTTTTTTGCAAGTTTTCTGTATTCAAAAAATTTATATCTAACACGGGATTATTTGGTATTCAAGAAGAAATATGACTGTACGTGATCATTTTGAGATTACACATTGCGTATTATCAAGGCACTCTCTACTTTGGACTCTAATACGAGTGGCAGCATAAACACGCCACATTCACAAGAAAAAAGCAGCTGCAGGTTGTCCGGCTTTTTGTGCGTTTTTTTTACAGTTTCTTTCAGCCAAAACCTTGTGCCAGTTTTTTTATGTCACCTGGTTGGTTTTCAAATAGCCCTCGCTTTACTTGACCAAATAAGTTCACGCTCGTTTTTGTTACGTTTCATGTTGACAATTTTAGACAGCCATACATACAAGAGACGGTGCAACGAAAACTTTGCAGGCAGGCAGACCATGAAACTGAATATATTTTTCTATGGGGGCTATGCTGGTAAACAAAAAAAAATTTCGACCTTCCATACAAAATTCCCGATCAGCTGACTGACTTTGTATGGAAACCCGAAATTATATTTTTTTGCCAGTAATGATGAGTGCGATCGGTGTAAGAAACTATCATCGTGATTCGTAATTTGATCAAATTTTATAATTTCTTACTTTGAGAAAGCAGTCCGTGATCAGGTACATCAATCAACAACCCCAATCGTCCACAGCTGGACACACGAGCAGTCCCTTATTGGTATCATTTATCTTACCACACTGCAAGGTTGTAACTGCACTGTTACCTAGTCACAGGATTTGGCTATTTCCGCCTGAATTCTCTAGCCAAGAATGACTGCAAGCCGGCACACAGCACTATATGCAGGCAGATCGCGCTAGTGAGTCTAGGCCCGTTCTATTAAGATTCAGAGCGTGTCAGTGTTTCGCATCGCACGTTCTGTCATACTAGCCATGCACCCCACTGTAACTCGCATACGATTTACTCTTGCTCGTACAAGGGACCGAGCTATACTGGTATATCTTAATAACTGCGATGAGAAACAATGTAAGTTGAGCCCTTGGATTGGTTAGGCTAGTGCTATCTGATACAATGACTGAATTTCTGGTCTATGTCGTAGGTTCAGGGGTGTTTGTGATGAATTTGTATTCGTGGAACCGACGGCATAACTAGGCAGTTTTCTCAGAATTTAGGATCAAAACTATGTATACCATGATTTTTATCCAGATAGACTAAACTGACAGCTAAGAATACCCTTTTTGTTTTAAAATGTTGTCATCATAAGTCTAGTGTTGTGGTTTGACTCATTTATTTTATTCATTGAACTGTTGTGAGATGAATTCTGGGTGAAGTTATTTTTAAATAAATATGCATAATAAATACTTGACTTTCGGTCACGTAAATAGTATACGTTACTTTATGTTTATACGCAAACTTGTCGTTTAGTTTTAAGAAATCAACAATGAATAATATTGTAAGTAATTTAAAATGTAATGTTGAATAAATTAGCATTGGTGGTTGAATATTCCTTGCGCTTACAAATCCAATTTCTGTTATCTTTTCTTGTTGCGTTGTGTTGTGTTGCACTCTTTTCTGCGACTTCTTTCTACTGGCCGGTTGGTGTGGACTTTGACAGACAGACGAGACAGACATTGACTTGACTTGACCAAGAGGACGATCGACGGACGGAAACTGACCAATTTATTAATGGAAATTTAAATTAACCTAATTTATTTTCAAAAAGATTCAATCATAATCTTTGAATCATATAACTTGATCATTCAGGGCACAACACTATTTTTTTTTATTTTTAAATACAATAACGTGGCAACCCACCAAGTGTCAATTTAGTCTATCCGGATAAAAATCATGGTATAGTTTACAAATTCCCAGCTGTTATTTTAAATAGGAAATTGGGAAGGCACTTTTTATCCTTGAGTTATGCTTGGACATGGGCCCACGCTATTGGGGGAATTGATACAAGCACCACGCTTGGTAGGCGGATTGGCGGGCGCAGTGTAAGATGTTTTATTCACAGAGATCTCTGCTGCCCATTCCCTTGATGATTATCCCCAGTCGTTTTTCACGACACCCACATGTTGGATTGGGGTGATGCTACTCTACGCCGATACCTATTATCAGTCCGAAACATTTATATGATCAGCACCACATTTTAATTAAAGTTCTAACCTGCTGTAGTGTATGCTGTACTTTTTAAAACGATCTTAAACAATAATTTGTATGAAAATCGTAGTAAGACGACTCATATTATAGCGTCAGAAACTTGGGTCAGATCAAAGTATTTTTGTGTTTTTTAATTCAAACTTTGGATATTTCGAAAAACTTTGAATGGAGTCTGTAGTATTTTAGAACAATAGTTTTAAGCGTACTACTTTCGTATTATACGACCTAGTTAACTAGCGAAAATATCCAGACGCACATAAAACAAAAAAGGGTTAGTTCGTAAGC
The DNA here is from genome assembly GCA_029255805.1 of Keiferia lycopersicella. Classification (NCBI taxonomy): domain Eukaryota; kingdom Metazoa; phylum Arthropoda; class Insecta; order Lepidoptera; family Gelechiidae; genus Keiferia; species Keiferia lycopersicella. Next base: position 10,949,334 of record JARACZ010000004.1, on the reverse strand, counting down.
TGACCAGAAGTAAAGTAAATCATGCGTGAACAGAGGCTAAAAGCCACTAAAAGGCCTCCCACGTCCCGACGACATCAACCGGCTCAGAATCACGCTCCGCAACGAAACCGACGCAACTAGGGTTGACACCAGCAGCTTAAAGCTACTGCTGTATGTAGGCCTCCCCCGAGATACGCCACAACGCACAATCTCCCGCTTTCGCCATCCAGTCGCTACCAGCCGCTCGCTACCACTATATAGTGGCGGCGTACTCGCTTGTCCGAAGTGCGCAAGGACCTTTAAGGGCAAAATAGACTACGAAGCCACATGCGAGCACACGATCGCGCGGATGATCCAACGAGATGTCAGCTTGTCCAGCAGTTGCTGTAGCCAAAATCGGATCGGAGGTATAATTATTATTACCGGCCGCTCTCTATATGTCATCAGTCTATCTGGCCAAAGGGCGACCAACGATACGCTAGCCGAGGCGTGGTCAACTACCACAGACGGGAGGAGCGATAAATCCGGACTAGGTCAAGTTGTTACTACTCGACCATACTAACTTGTGTCGTTTGAATCGAAATATCATTTTGCACGAAAATACGAATAGTATACCACAGTACTTATTTTCCATCAACTTATTGTTTTACAAGCCGATCAAGCTATCTGCAAGGTTTATAGCCGTCAAAGCAGTATATGTCGCAGCCCTAGAGCTTTCAAGTAAAATCCCAGTAAACGACCATTGTAGGCGACACCTCATTCAAACCTCGCCAGTCGCCACGCTTTGGCAAGCGTACCATTGGACGCCCTCCGGCCAGATGGACCGATGACTTAAAGAGCGCGGCTGATAGTGACTGGATGGCGAAAGCGGGAGATCGTTCATTGTGGCGTACCCTGTGGCAGCCCTGAGCCTGTCGACTAAAATCCCAGTAAACGACGACGACTGTAGGCGACACTTCATTCAAACCTCGCCACACCTCGGCAAGCGTACCGTTGGACGCACTCCGGCTATACGGACCGATGACTTAAAGAGCGCTGCTGATAGCGACTGGACGGCGAAAGCGGGACATCGTTCATTGTGGCGTACCCTGGGGGAGGCCTATACTACAGCAGTGGGGTGCTTCAAGCATTAATATGAAATTATCTACGCACTGGATTAGGTTGTCCCACACAAATGACAGCTAGTTTTGCCGACAGCTACTGCCCGGAATAGTTTAACCCAGTAACTCCGAGATGGTTCATATACCTACCAATGACAATAGGAACTATTTTCGGTCAACATATCGTTTTACAAGCCGATCAAGCTATCTGTCATGTTTACAGCCGTCAAAGATAACATTATTTGGCAGCCCGTGCGTCATACATACGCCATCTCTTCTAAGTATCTGCTGTGTGGGCAGCCCTGTCGACTAAAATCCCAGTAAACGGCGACTGTAGGGGGCACCTCGTCAAAGCCCGGCCTTTGTCCGCCCTGCCGCGCCGACGGCTACTGCCCGGAATAGTTCAAGATGGTTCATATGCCTACCTATCACAGTAGGTACTACTTTCGGTCAACATATCGTTTTACAAGCCGACTTATAGCCGTCAAAAAGGTGTAAGATATATGGCAGCCACAGAGCAGATACATAGTTTGTGTGGGCAGCCCTGTCGACTAAAATCCCAGTAAACGACGACTGTAGGGGACACCACGTCAAAGCCCGGCCTTTGTCCGCCCTGCCGCGCCGACGGCTACTGCCCGGAATAGTTCAAGATGGTTCATATGCCTACCTATCACAGTAGGTACTACTTTCGGTCAACATATCCTTTTACAAGCCGACTTATAGCCGTCAAAAAGGTGTAAGATATATGGCAGCCACAGAGCAGATACATAGTTTGTGTGGGCAGCCCTGTCGACTAAAATCCCAGTAAACGACGACTGTAGGGGACACCTCGTCAAAGCCCGGCCTTTGTCCGCCCTGCCGCGCCGACGGCTACTGCCCGGAGTAGTTCAATCCGAATTAACCCAATAACTCTAGAGATGGTCACAAACGTCACAGGGGTCATCCTATATTTTACAGACTATAGGTAGTGTGATTGACCACCTCTAGAGTTATTGGGTTAATTTGGAGTTAGGTATTTATAATTTTCGGTCAACTAAAGTATGGCCGTTCCAATAAGCCATATTTGACAGCTGTCAAAATTATGTTAATGTTATGACATAAGGTAAATTTTTCTTTGTTTACACGTCATTTTAGTATGGGTTTGACAGCTGTCAATGACCTATTCGAATGGCCATACTTTAAGTGCCGCGTGGTGTCGGCTTGGAATAGAATCACAGTCCATTGCTTGACATGGGCCTTTCCTATAAAGGAGGGTATTGCCATACTCACCACGCTTAACAGGCGGATTGGCGAGCGCAGTATAACCGGTTGCATTCACAAGGAAGGATGTTCCCTATTACTTTGATGATTATCCCTTAGTCGCTTTTTACGACACCCACGGTAAAATTGGGTTGATGCTATCCTAAACCGACACCACACGGCACGATTTCTTGATTCTCGTCACAAAACAGTTTTATGCTTAAATGGATTGATCTTCATTTGAATGGATACATCCAAAAATATCCAAAATACATATAGTTAAAGCAAATAAAATTCATAACATGAAATTAACATAATATAATATATTAACTAGTAACATAAGAAACAAAATAACTCTTGTAGGTATGTCCACTAAAAGCGTCAATATCCCGAAACTACGTACGAACTATCTCTCAACAACACAAAATGGAAGGAAAACAACTTTGTTTATATATTTTACACAAACTTCAGTCGACATATTGTCGAACAAAGCTAGTCCGAGACGCCCGGCGCAAAAATACACTCTGAGGAGATATTATAAACACAAATAAAATATATCATACCCAAGTTTAATAGTTTTACTAAGAATTGCAAATAAAAAGATAGGTTAGTAGAAAGAACGAGAAAAAGTAAATTTTGTAGGAGTATTTTGATAAGACCCAAAATACAGGGTGTAAAAAATTTGCTGCAAATATTTTAAGGGGTTAACCAGGCCATGAAACTGAACAACTTTCCTCAATAAACATAATTCGAATCATACCATACATAATTCGGAACATAGGTCGAAATATGAAAAAAATTTGGACCTCCCATACAAAATTACCGCCCGACCCAGTCAATTTGTATCATCATCATCATTAACAGCCTATTGTAGTCCACTGCTGGACATAGGCCTCTCCTAAAGCACGCCACTGAACCCGGTCTTCGGCTTTACTCCTCCAGTCACTGCCCGCAGCTTTGCGTATGTCGTCGCTCCACCTTGCCACAGGGCGTCCTGCGCTACGTTTGCCGATACGCGGTCTCCACTCAAGGACCAGCTTACCCCAGCGGTTATCGGTCCTTCGGCAGATATGACCAGCCCACTGCCACTTCAGCTTGCTAATACGTTGAGCTATGTCGGTCACTCTAGTTCTCTGTCGAATTACTTCGTTTCGGATACGATCCCTTAGAGAAACCCCGAGCATAGCTCTCTCCATAGCTCGCTGAGCGACTTTCAGTTGATGGACCAGTCGTACCGTGAGTGTCCACGTTTCGGCTCCGTATGTCATGACAGGTAGGACGCACTGGTTGAAGACTTTCGTCTTAAGGCATTGCGGTATTGGCGACGAAAAGACTCGACGGAGTTTTCCGAATGCTGCCCAACCCAGCTATATTCTTCTCTGGACTTCCTTCTCAAGGTTGATTCTACCTAGTTGGAGCGTTTGCCCTAGGTAGACATACTGTTGAACAACTTCGAGTTGGATTCCATTTACGGCAATCGGTTCCGGATCAACGTGTTCGTTGAACATGACTTTGGTTTTATCCAAATTCATCCGGAGATCGATGCGGCGAGAAGAATCAGCTAGGTCATCCACCATTCGTTGTAGGTCTTACAGCGTTTCTGCCATAATGACGATGTCGTCTGCAAATCGTAAGTGAGAGATGTACTTGCCGTTTATATTAATACCACGACCTTTCCAGTCCAGCGTCTTAAACATATCCTCCAGAGCGTTAGTGAACAGTTTCGGGGATATGACGTCCCCCTGTCTCACTCCTCGATGGAGATGGATAGGCTTAGTCCGCTGGTCCTGTACTTATACGGTCATTGTGGCGGCTTCATACAGACATCTCATCACTTCGATGTATCGCCAGTCGACTTGGCAACGCTGCAAAGACTCCAGAACAGACCAGGTTTCGATGGAGTCGAAAGCTTTCTCATAGTCCACAAACGCTAATCACAAGTTCCGATTGTACTCTTGAGACTTCTGTACAATCTGCCGTACCGTGTGAATGTGGTCTATGGTGCTATAACCCCTTCGAAACCCGGCCTGCTCGGGAGGCTGAAACTCATCGAGTCTTCGCGTAAGACGGTTCGTGATGACCCTGGAGAACAGTTTGTAAACATGGCTCAAAAGCGAAATCGGGCGGTAGTTCTTCAATAGGGTTTTGTCTCCTTTTTTGAAGAACAGTACCACCATGCTTCTGTGCCATGCCTGCGGAGTTCTCCCATGGAAGAGAACGGAGTTAAAGAGCTGTTGGAGCTGATCCAATAAGGGAGTTCCTCCAGCTTTTAGGAGCTCTGTCGTGATCCCGTCCTCCCCTGGGGCTTTTCCATTTTTTAACTGTTTCAGGGTCATTTCGATCTCGTCTCGGCTGATCTCGGGCAGGTCCTCGGTGAAGTGGCGTGTGAGGGTGGCTCTGCAATCCTCAGTATCGGGTACGGGCTTTGAAGCTTGCGAGGCGTAGAGCTTGCCATAGAAGTCTTCTACTTCCGACAGAACCTCCGGCTTGGATGCGACGACTTCCCCAGATTCAGTTGTCAGCTTCGTCAGGTTTTTTTTTTTATATAAGTAATAGGCCCGCATTTGTCTGCCATCTCACCTGGTGGTAAGTGGAGATGCAGACGAAGATGGTACATGCTTGCCTAGATAATGCCTATTCACTCTTGCCTTAAAAAGGCCCAAGTTATATTGTTCCGGAAAAAGATCCGCCGACAGGGAATTCCACTCTTTAGCCGTACGCATGATAAAAGTTGAAGCGAAACGCTTAGTGCGGATCAGACGTATATCTACAACATAAGGGTGGAACCCCAGTCGGCGCCTCGATCCCCGGAGATGGAATGGGGAAGGGGGTATCAGGTCGTGGAGTGATTGAGCACACTCTCCGAAATGTATCCTATAGAATACCGACATGCATGCTACTTTACGACGGTGCTCACGGCTCTGCAACTTAGTCTCAACCAGTGCTTCGTCTGCTAGGAGCTTCTTGGCGCGTTTTTCAATGGAGTCTAAGGCGGCCAGTTGGTATTTGGCAGATCCATCCCAAAGGTGGCAGCAATACTCCATGCAAGATCGAACTTGAGCTTGATATAGTTGTAGAACCTGTTCTGGTGCAAAGTACCCAAAGGTGGCTCCTACCCAAAGGCCGTGCGAACACCTTTGGTCCCCAATTCTGCTCAATTGATTTTTCAATCAAGAGCGTGTTTGCGGATCGGAGATCACGTCGCACGAGCCTCTGGATGGTTTTGTTGCGCTCTTGACTTTTCGTCGAAGCTGACAATGGGTCTGTACGTCTCTCTTCCATTAAGCTGAGAGTTTCCGTCGAAAGTTTGGACTTTTTGCTCTTACGTCTAATCTCGCAGAACTTCGTCCCTTCATCCCTGAGAATTTCCACCACCTCTTCGAGTTTCTGGTCAACGTCATCTGTGGTTTCCAAGGCAGCGAATCGATTTTCCAATTTTAATTGGAAAGTTTCGGACCCTACCACGGTTTGGAGCAGATTCGGTCGGAGCGTGGACTTCACCAGGCGGGCTCTTTCAGCTTTGTAGTTAATATCCAGAGTGCCCTGAACAAGTCGGTGGTCGCTTCCGGTATTAAACCTGGTGACCACTGTGACATCCCTGAATATGCGCCGTTTGTCCGCGATGATGAAGTCTATCTCATTTTTCGTCACAGTATCGGGGCTTTGCCACGTCCACTTCCTTTTGGGCTTCTTTTTGTAGAATGAATTCATCAAAAAGAGGCCCTCTTTTTCGAGGAAGTTGACGAGCATTTGCCCCCTGTGATTTCTACTTCCAAAACCGTAGTTGCCCATACTCGATTCGCCGCAAGTCTGTACTCCCACTTTAGCGTTAAAGTCCCCCATAACAACGTTATAGTGAGCTTTGGAGGTGGTATGTAAGGCTCTGGAAATATCTTCATACATGCTTTCCACCTCCTCGTCCAAGTGTGTCGAGGTCGGTGCGTAAACCTGGATAACCTTGAGGCTGTACCTCTCGGTTAGCGTAATTATGAGGTACGCAACCCTGTTCGACACACTTGATATCTCTACAACGTTGGCACAGAGAACCTTATTAACCAGAAATCCGACGCCACCTTGAGAGGGCTGATCTCCTTCTCGGTAATACATAAGATGGCCTGATCCCAGAGTTATGGTGTCCTCCCCCTCTCTTCGGACTTCACATAACCCTAGAATGTGCCACCTTATGTGCTTCAGCTCCTCTTCTAATTGCGCCAGGTGTTCGTCCAGTCGTAACGTGCGTCCATTGAACGTAGCCAGGGTGAGTTTGGGTTGGCGGCCGATCGTGACCCGGTGATTCTTAGCACCCCCTGACCCGCCGTTACCATGACCGCCGCCTTGGCCAGGAATAGCGGGGCGGCCGGGGACTGGGGCCCTTGGTCCGATGGCTTGCTTCATAAAGGTTTGCCTTTAAAAGATAATCGCCCCGCCAGGCGTGCTTCTTGGCGATCGCAGGACGCAGCTCCTCGCACCGGTGATGCTGCTGCCCATCACCGGTCTGTGGCATTTAGCTACGCCATCATTTCGAAATGGTTATACCGCCATTTGTCGGTCGCCAGAGCCTCGTTCGCTGTTCGGCAGGATGCACCGCGGGCAGGTGAGGTTGGCTTGGAGCACTGAGCTGGTGTTTATGCCCCCTTACACAATTTGTATGGAAGGTCCGAAAAATTTTCTCATATTTCGACCTATGTTCCTTGGGGAAACTTGTTCAGTTTCATGGACTGGTTCACACCTTCAAATATTTGCAGCCAGTTCTATTTGCATATCGTATCGTCCATATACATTCTTACCTTCTTCTTCACCTACCTTACGGGAAAAGAGGGGGTGGTGCTACTCGTATGTGCGGTAGATACGTACTAATCGAGGTACCGGCTTGGAAAAGCTAGAAAATAATCCGACTTACGTCATGTTTAAAATGTATTTGCTATCTATGTGATTTTTGGCATAAAATTATTTAAAAAAACTATTCACGATTGTCTCCAATCGCTGTCTAAGCCTATGCAACTGAAAGTGACAGGACACAGTATCAATTCTGTCAGATACAGTCAGATGGATATCGAATCGACACCGATTCCTTGACTAAACCTGTAATTTTTCACATTGTAGGCTCAAGCTCAAGGCTCAAACCAAAACTAATATACTAAAGAGGCTTCTACGTAAAGTAGGGTTGTCAATAAAATTACTCTTTGGTTGGCGCGCGCCCCAATGAAAGGGGACGGCCCTGATTGAGTTAAGCCGGGTTACACTGAGAGGACGCATCGATAACTAAGTCATTTAGCTATGGTCGCGATATTTCATGGTATATTGAAAAGCTCAATATAACTTTGATGGTGATGCATGGTGCAATTCTTTAATTTTGCTACAGTATCACAGGTATATTTAAAAACTGTGTAAATACTTGTCTCCACGTCAAATCCCCCTAGGTTAGGTACGACCTGGAAGGGGATAAGGCAAGGAAAATGATGATTGATATTGATCTCTCCGACCGATTTCGGCCATGGCGACCACTTTGACTCCTAATCAGATCGGCGCTGATGCGCCCGGAGATGGCTATTGTAGCCAATTTTGGCAGTAAACTCCCGTGCACAGAGTGGACACGTGAGTTTGCCATTTACATAATTATAGTTAATGGCGACGGGTGGACGGGCCTTCAGCTCATCGCGCTTAGCGTCGAGGTCTGCTTTACGCTGTTCCTCAAACTCGCGGACTTGCTTCTTAACCATCCCGCGCCATTCGGGACGCTGTGCTGCCAGACCCTCCCATTGAGTGGGCTCAATGTTGCATCTTTTCATGTGTCGTTTCTGAACATCTTTATATCTGAGGAGTTGTCCGCCATGCTTTCGCTTGCCCTCCTCTAGCTCAGAATAAAAGATGCGCTTCGCCACTCTCTCCTCCGACATCCGGGATACATGACCGCACCACCGTAGCTGACGACGCATTAGATAGGCCTCAATGCCACCAACATTGGCTCGTCTCAGAACTTCGGTATTGCGCACTCGGTCGGACCATCTGATCTTCATGATGGTGCGAAGGCATTTTAGGTGGAAGCGATCCAGAGTGCGTATGTGGTGACGATACACACACCAAGTCTCGGAGGAGTATAGAAGGTTTGGCAGCACAATCGCCATATATACAGAGATTTTTGTGGCTAGCTTTAGGTCGTGCGAGCAGAAAACCTTGGAACACAACTTCCCAAATGCTGCAGCTGCAGCACTGATTCTGCTGTTGATCTCAGCATCAAGGTTACACTTAGATGTTATAGTGTTCCCCAGATAACGAAACTTATCAACCTGTTTCAGCATATCCTCACCAAGCATAATCGCCAGTGTCTCGCGACCATGCGAGTCTAAGGACATCACTTCCGTCTTTTTGACACTGATCTTCAGGCCGAATTTACAGCATGCTTGGTGAAAAACGGACATAAGCTGTTGCAGGCCGTCTGGGGATTCTGCAAGAAAGCACAAGTCATCAGCATACATGATCTCAGTAATCAATGCATACGAGACTTTAGTGCGCGCCTTAAGTCTAGCCAGGTTAAAAAGACTGCCATCTGTGCGGAAACGGATGCGGACTCCTTGGGAAACAATATTTAGGACTTCTTTGACTACAACTGCAAAGTACAAGGCGAACAGTGTGGGCGCTAGAACACACCCTTGTTTCACCCCACAGGTGACGGGGAAGAAATCAGACTGTTCACCGTCTACAGAGACGCAGCACTGCATGTCGTCATGCAGGAGTCTTAGGAGTCGCACATACTTTTCTGTGCACCCTAACTTTCCTAGCACCATCCAGAGAGCTTCGCGAGGCACACTGTCGAATGCTTTCTCTAAATCAACAAAGCAGAGGTACAACTGGCGACCTTGTTCTCTACTTTTTTCTTGTAGTTGACGCACCGAGAAAATAGCTTCACATGTACCTCGGTCAGGTCGGAAGCCGAACTGGGTTTCGGGCAGAATTTTTTCCGACAAATCTTTGAGGCGGTTCAGTAAAACTCTGGCAAAGACTTTTCCAGGGACTGACAGCAATGAAATACCGCGATATGAGTTACAGTCAGAACGGTCACCCTTGTTCTTGTAGAGGGCACAAATGCGAGACACTTTGAAGTCCTCAGGGACCCTCTCCTCCTCCCACATTCGAACGAAAAGTTTCCATACCGACGTGTGCAACTCCGTACCACCATATTTAAGTAGTTCACCCGGTATAAGGTCAATGCCAACCGCCCGGTTATTATGCTGCTGTCTGATGGCAGTAACAACCTCGTCGCATGACAGGGGCTCGTCCAGCTCCGTGGCTAACGGGAGTTGAGGCATTAAACTGATATGATGCAGATCAGCTTGACGATCTACGTTGAGCAAGTTGTGAAAATGCTCAGCCCAACGTTTAAGTACATCCTCCTTGCTGGTCAGGAGGTGCATACCGTCTAAAGACCTTAAAGGTACTTTTGCACGGTAGGAAGCACCAATCAGCTTACGCACTTCACAGTAAAACTCACCAAGCTGGTTTGTATCGGCGAGCCACTGCATTTGACAAGCCTTGTCCTGCCACCACTTGTCTTTTATTTGTCGAGACAGCCTGCGTAACTCTTGGTCACTTTCTTTGACCACCGCAACACTTCCACCACTTCGATTATGCTGTCGCAGGAGCTGTCGATGTTTGTCGAATGCTGCTTTAAGAGCCTCGCTATTGTCATCGAACCAGTCTTCACTACGTCGGTCTTTCGTACCCAAAGTAGCAGAAGCGGCTTCTATGAGATGACATGACAAAGCTCCCCAAGCAGCACTGACATCACCGGTCTCAGTTATTGGCGACGGCTTTTCAGATAAGGCTTCAGCATATTTCACCCTAACCTCGCGATCTTTCAGCCTATCCACGTTTAAAAACGCAGGCTTCTTCACTGTGGATCTGCGAGGTCGACGGAGGCGGAGTCGTAGCTTAGTGACAATTAGTCGATGGTCAGTCCAACAGTGAGCACCACGCATGACGCGGGTGACTTGAACTTGACCGATGTCTCGTTGCCGAATAATAGCAAAGTCGATCAAATGCCAGTGTTTGGAACGCGGGTGCATCCACGTTGTCTTGTGCTTAGCGGCAAGTCTGAACATAGTGTTCGATATCGCTAGATCGTACTGAGCACAAAGACCGAGCAGCAACAGACCATTGCTGTTCATGTTGCCAACTCCATGTCGTCCCAGAACTCCAGGCCAAGCCTCGTAGTCCCGTCCAACCCTGGCATTGAAATCGCCTAGCAACAAGATCTGCTCTCTGGCGTTTATGCTATCAAGGCATTGAGTTAGCTCCTCGTAAAACTTGTCCTTAATGTCATCAGACTTGTCTAACGTTGGAGCATAGACACTGATGACATTAAGGTAATTGTCTGTATCCAGGTGAAGGCGCAGTGTGGTAACGCGGTCCGAGATGTGAACAGGACACTCTTGAAGTCGCTTTACTAGATGATTTTTGATGGCAAATCCTACCCCTGAACGTCGAGGCTCGGATGCAGAGGTACCCTTCCAGAAGAAAGTGTAACCACCTCCATCTTCCACCAGTTCTCCTTCATCAGCAAGGTGTGTTTCGCTGAGCGCAGCCACATCCACGTTATAGCGATGAAGTTCTCGAGCTACGATGGCGGTTTTGCGTTCAGGACAGGAGTTGCCATCTCGATCAATTAGAGTTCTCACGTTCCACGCGCCAAATGTCATGATAGATGGTTTCATGCTGTTTTTATTTTTTCTGTTTCGTCGACCACGAGTTAAGTGATGCGGTGGCAGCCGTGGTTACTACCACCTTCCGGGTAGGGACGAGCACTTTTTTAGGGCACATTTTCTAGCCCCCCTCCTCGGCTGGGCGAGGAAAGCAGTGCCTCCCTTAAAAGGGCTGCTTTGTCATCCCAGGTGCTGCCGAATTCGCATTGTCGTCCCGATTTGCAATGCAAAAGCGACCATGGCATGTACTCACGCCCCTAGAACCGCCTATGTGCAGGAATCAGACAAAGCCCAGCTTGCACCACGCCAGACCTCTCTACCTCTACCCATCGCCACAGGACTTTGCGTCATCGGAGTCCATTATTCGGAAGCGGTCAGTTGCGCAGGATATATTTCGGTGCGCAAACGTTCGCGCGAACGCAGGCGCACGCACTTAGTCCTCACCCTCCTTGATTCAGTGGAACGGAAAACCGCTACGACTGAAGGAGAGGTCAGACGCAGTGTCTGGCCGACAGTAACTACCCGCGCCCTCTACCGTCGCCCTAGGCCATCCACATTGCCTTGCTGAGTCGCCGAGTCCGCCAAGCCCTTGTGCATATCTGCATTGGGTTGCCATTCTCGCCGAAACAGACTTTTTATTTGTTAAGCAGGAGGGAACTGCTTGCTCGGGAAGCCGGGGTCGCATACCCGTATACCACATCACAGTCCTCGATCAAAGGCTGAGATGAGTACCCCTGACTTAAAAAAATGATGATATTGTATAATTAAAGATAATATTTGAATGGAATAGATGGACGGAATCTCAGGTGTTACCCCACAATACTACGCCATATTACATTCTGATTCTTCCCTTTGGTGAATTACTATTTATGCAACAAGAGGGTAGAGGATTCGGTCGGGGTCTTCGGAGGAAAATCCATCAATTTTTGAACAAAAGATAAACAAAGCCGATAGAACGATAATCATTACAGACCAAATGTCGAAACCGAGTAATCGAGCAAACTCATTAACCAACCTATTTTCAATCGAACACCAACACTTCGAACTTGCGCTACTCTTGACTCATTCGGTGATGCCGGTTTAGAATAGCACCACCTCATTTCTTTCCCGCTGGCCTTGTAAGAGGTGACTAAGGAAGGGTTTAATGTGTATTACAGTTTTAGGCTACAGGCTGACAATGTGTCACTTCGGTGATACACGAATAATCAGAAAGGGCCTTCAATATTTACCAGTCGTGGTGATAGCGACCGTATTTTTACGGGGATAAAGGCGTGATAATGTGTGTCTGTGTATGTGTGTACGGATGTGATGTGACCTTAGGCGCTTTACTTATTAATATCAAAATCTATCTTCTTAAGAAATTTTAGATCTATGTTTTCTATATAGTACGCAATTTGCAGATGTAAGTCTATATGTTCGCTGAAATTGCTTCCATTACCTACGGGAAATTAAGACTTACGAATATCTTTATGATACCACGATACGCGCAAGTGTTATTTATAAGTTGACGGTTACAGCAAGTTTATATCAGGATTGTTAGTAGGTCGCCCGATAACCCATCATAGGTACATTCCCAGCCTAACCATACATACCCCTGCTGCCCGCGAAGGAATTAACACAAGACTCAGCGTGCCACACATACCCATGCCCACAAAGGAGGCTAGACATGAAAAATTCCTTCTCTCACCTTTCTACGCATTGTCTGCTATGCCAACAGTGGTAAACCAATTAAGGACGTTCAGAAACTACATATGTCATAGATACGTATACATTATGTGGAAAAGTACGAGCATTAAAAGTTGTGCCCAAATCATAAGTTGTGCCTAAATCTAGAGTGTATGTAGACACGCAGTCTCTTTGCCCGCGGTAGGCACCCGCGCAGACTCGGAGTTCGGTTTAATTCGCGACTTGTAATTAAATTTCCTGAATATTCTGTGGAAGTGTCTCTCATGGACTAAGAGATCGTGCTAGTATTGGTACCAGTCGTCAGGGCCCAAGAAACAACGTCGAACCTACTAAAGTATCGCAGCTCGATAAGACCTATTTGACAGCTGTGAAAGTCATGTTCATGACATAAGTTCTATTTTTCTTTGATGACATGTCCTTTAGTATGGGTTGACACCTGTCAAATATGGCCTATTTGAGTGGCGGTACTTTATGAAGCTAAACAACGCTTTCTAAGAAAATCTATATAGGTAATATTATCCCACAGCTGGGCAAAGGCCTCTTTTTTCTCTTTCCATCCTGTCTTGGGCCTTCAAGTGCCACTCGTTAAAATCGTCCAATTGGTCGCACTGCCTCCGACAGGGTCTTCCTTCCACGACGTTTCGTCGTTGCGTCATGGGTGGTCTTCCAAAAAAATCTCGTGATGGATGGTCCAAAAAGTTTTGCGTCAATTTGTAGGCGATTTTCTATCCGTCCCTATCTGACAAATCTCGAGCTATGTCATACTAGATGGCGTGGTGTTAGGTTGAAATTTTGATATTTGAGTTATACTGATTATAGACAAATACATTTTTTTTCGAGAGAAACTTTCTCATTGTAGCTTAGCGACATCTATGTACACTCGAAAATTGGCCATAAAATTTCCTATTACAGTCGCGATCACGATCATCTCCTATCCTTTCCTAAACCTATTTCGACAGACATCACGTCGAAACGAAGCCAACATTTTTCTTTATCGCCAATATCCCCATAAGCTCTCCGTCCCTCAGCACGTAATCACAACTAAAGTTCCCACTTTGATGTTCGGAGCGAGTCACTTCATTAGCGAGGACTGATTTTTACTCTGCGGTTACGTTCCTCTGTGTTCATTACGTAAAATTTACGTAACGTAACATTATTACGGGAAGATATTCAGTTAAATTCACAGTTATTGTAACTGCTTCCGTAATAATTCAGAAGTTTGTTTTTGATAGTAGGTTTGATAGTAGTAGTAGCCCTATGGTTCGATTCTCGATTTGTACGACATACAAGAAGAAGAAGATCTTCAATTTATTACGGTTCAGTCTCTTTTCGTGACATGGTCTATATAATAATTAGGTACAACTTCATTCAATAAAAGGAAAAGCTGTCAAAAATACGTACCTACGAGTCGCTACCTCTTTGAATCTAACTGTAGCTACAAAGAAAAAATATTATTATTCGAAGGGATTCTACGTAACTTAGTCCAGCAAAGGCACACTACAAAGATATAGTACTTAAAATATAGCTTGATACCTGGGACGTCTGTCAGCTTCGTCAGCCATTTTCCTTTGTTTATTTCTCTTTTGATATCTGTCAAGCGTTACAGCTATAAAGCTATATTTTGAGCACTATAAGTGTCAGAATTTTTGCAGTTTAAACTTAGAGCACCCGGTTGAAAGGAGCTTTCATGCCTCGATCTTTGGTTTAAATAACCAAATTTAGTGTTCCCTCTGGAAAATTTCTTTGCTCTAAGATTCTAGCAAATCACCTCTGAAGATTTTCCCATTCAATATTGCTGAAGCGTATATACGTTGGTGTTGGTACTATCAGGAGTACCTAAAGTAATCATTTGAGAGATCAACCTTCATTGGTTCTTGATAGTAACTATATGAAAACCATAATAAGTTGATCCCTTAAATTGGAAAGGTACTTCGCTGGGCCTTTTGACGGTCTCCTCAATAGACTGCTTTCCAGGCTTTTAATCAGATTACTCTAACCCTTTTAGCTTCTGGTCGCCTGGTACTTTCAAGGCGTAATATGAGGAGGCATTGGGACCGTGAGATGCTGACTTAGAATAGCATCGCCCCATTTCTACCCATGTTTGTCGTCGAATCGACTGAATAAGTTTAATAATTGAAAGAAGTTCGTTCCCTGTGAACGCGATTGTGTTTTCAAGCGTAATACATAAGGGAACGTTGTGGTCTAAAAGAAGATATCGTGACTGGTCTATACCAGGAAAAAAATGTTTTATTTCTATAAAAAGGAATTCTTTGATGGTTTGGTCACTTTAAGACATAGACTTAGATTATACTAGCGCTGAGAGGATGGATGAAAGAAGATTCACTAAACAAGTATATATGGCGAGTTCGAATGGATACGTTGGACGGGGAAGACCTATACAAAATGTACCTAGATCAAATCGGGGACGTTGTAAAGAAAGGTCAGGTCAATAGTACCCTAAACCGATAAGCATGTATAAAAAGGCTGATGAATGGTGAGGAAGCGAAAGAGGTCTGTCAGGATCGTAGCAAATGAATGTAGTCTCTGCCTACCCCTCGGGAAAGAGGCGTGATTATTATGTACGTAACAGCAAGTGTCGCAAATACCCCTAAACAGGAAAAGCCCACGTCCAGCAGTGGACAGTTGTTGAAGCATAAAGATGGTGTAATATAATAGCAGAAACCTTTTATGGAATGCGTACACCGGCATCACCCCATTACTTTGAAACATAACGACCGATAAAGACTATCCCAATCGTATCTCCTTTATTGTTTCCTATACGTCGAAACATGTTTATGTCCATATTTACGACCTGTTCCGACCGCCAACAAACAATAGGTACTACCGACCGCACCTCGACTTACCCCAGGGGTCAACATACACTGGTCCGCTGTATAGATATTGAGAGTAACCATTATAGATGAAACCCCTGTACAAAATAACCCTATTAATAACAGGAAGAGCAAAACTGCGTTATTGTGAACGATGCGTATCGGTAAGTTTGAAAATTCGCAAACAAGGTGTAAGAAAGAACTTAAAATTTGATATGGCGTTTTGGGGCTATTAAAAACTATAGGGCTTCTTTACTACCACTACATAGTATAAAGCAAAGTCGCTTTTGGCGTCTATCTGTATGTATGTTTGCTTAAATCTTCAAAACTACACAATGGATTTTCATGCAGGTTTTTTTATAGATAGAGTGATTCAAGGGGAAGGTTTTTAAATACTTGTCGGGAAAAATCCTTATCCCCCCAAAAACATTAACATATAAAAAAATCCAAGTCTCGCTACTGAGCTGTTCAACCGTAAAAAGGTATAAGATCCATTTGAAACCAAGTCGGCTATCGATTTGTTCATTCCCCACTTAAGAGATCTATCTTAATTAATTACGTAATTAGTTAATAAGCATTATTTTATAGTGACCATATCAATATTTTCAATATATTTTAATGTTTACAATAAATTGAATGACTTGGCAATCGCACTGAATGTATTAATTTTAATATGTATTGCACGTTAACCTTCTGTTCTAGTGCGATGGCTAAGTCATTCAGTTTATTGTAAACATTAAAATATATTGAAAATATTGATATGGTCACTATAAAATAATGCTTATTAACTAATTACGTAATTAATTAAGATAGATCTCTTAAGTGGGGAATGAACAAATCGATAGCCGACTTGGTTTCAAATGGATCTCATACCTTTTTACGGTTGAACAGCTCAGTAGCGAGACTTGGAATTTTTTATATATTAATGTTTTTGAGGGGATCTCATTACTTTTTGTAGGTAGTCTTCCTTTTTTTCTTTTGCGGCTCTATTTCTTGAGGCTCAGCCACGGTTTTTCTCATAGCCCACTCTCTATCTTTATGTGGTTTTCTCGGAATCTTTGTAGTAATGATTTTTGTCAAGTCTGGACGGTAAATGCTTCTTAGTCTATTGTATTCACAAATTGCGGATTCTTGCGCTTTAATACTTCCAAAGTCTATGTTTATAAAATGTAAGCCGCCCAGACTTGTTACTATTGATAGTGCTACATAAGCTTCTTGCTGAATGAAGGCAAGTTCTAAGATTTGCCTTCATCCAGTTTCCCTTTTCCACCGCGCTGGCGCTGATCGTTCAATTTGTTGACCTCTCCTTCTACGAGGAGGTGCCAACCGAGTAACGGTCACCGCCGGTTCGCGAGAGAGCTTGAGTGAAAGCAAATTTTGAGAAAATTCGCGTTCACCCAATTTTCCACTACTATTTCTACAACTCTGGTGAACTATAGTCTAATCTAACAGGTTAGACGATTTTTCACTGAGTTCCTTACCATTAGCACTTACCAGTGAGAGGTGGCGAAAGGTACCGTGACATTAATTTCGGTCGACACCTTATATTTTTCCCGAAAACAAAACGATAGCGTTTTAGAAACTAACAGCGACATCTGTGATTATTTTGCTGGACCAAAACAAAGTATTTTAGGAGCGACAGCAAAATATAACTTGGTAAACAGTACATTTCTATGGAATTACAAAGTTATTTATGCTATCAGTTTATCTAGAAAACTGCATTGAAATTGCTAGATTTTTAAGTTTTTCCTTGATTTATACACTAAACCCAAATTATATTCTAAGTTGAAGTCTCTATGTCTGCTAGAAGTGCCTTAGAATTTTGATGATCGGTCAGTGAGTGAGTCAGTCAGTGACAAAATTAAGAACTTTGACTAGCTATAATTCCTAAACCACTGGTTCAAAGTGAACGAAATTTGAAATATACCGTATCTACAGGGCTTTTGATTGATTCCTGAAGTTTCAAGTCTTTTGTTTTATCCACAAGAAATTTATAAGATGTTGAAAATGGCCTGAACCGCTTCGAGAAAAGGATGGTGCGGCTGTGCCGCTTTCTACCTCGACTTGGCGGGGGCACTGCCGTGCTCCCAGATTCACTCGGGATAATGAGTTGCAGCGAGCGCAGCCGCTGGGGCAGGCCGGTAGTTGCTTATACGAGTATATACGTCGATAGCATCTCAGTTGGATGGTTTTGGTCGAAGAACGACTGTTAAGTGTCACTGGCAATAGTGCCAAAAAATGGAACTGGCTGAAAAATAAGAGAATGGGGGCCCTTCAATGTAGCTCTTTGCTTGCCTTTTTTAACATAAAATTACGGGCTCGCTTTGTTCGCAAAAAGCGTAGTGTTAGCAGTGTTACTCCTACTTTCTCTTTTTTAAATCTAACGTAGAAAGTCCATATCACTTCGCGGATCGTTCGCAATACGTTTCGTTTACTAATAGTATAGCATAGTTCGACTCCTCGCTTGCTTTTTTAACGGGAAATGTTGAGCTCGCTTCGCTTGTAATTCATATTCTTTTTGACTCCTCAGTTCAACCATAGGTTCAGCGCGTAAAGTCCAACATCAGTAATATTCAATTCCTCACATCCATCATCGTCTAACTAGGTATTCCCACATCCCTGCCTCTAATATCACCCCACAAACTTTGTTATAACTCCCGCCAAGTTTATTTGGAAATGAACTGGAAACCTCCGGCTACGAACGTACGCAATTTACAACCTTTCTTCTCCAATTTTCAACCAAATCCACCTCTATAACCACGGCATAAAGTTCACAAAATTACTAAGAATATATCTCTATATTTCTGAGGTTCGTGAGTTGCAAGTGTGAATGAAGTTTGGTTTAAAAATCGACTTGGTTGAAAAATTTGGTTTTGAAAAACGGTAAAATGTTGGGGGGTTAATAAAACTGTTAGGAAGAAGTAAATGAAATAGGGCTTCAAGTTTTCAGATCATTTTATGCTATGAAAAACGTCGTCTTATAAGTTTGTAGAATTATTCGTAGCGAAGATCGTAGCATTTTGCTACGAAAGTGCTGATTCATGTTATATTCACAGAGAACGTCGTCGTCGTCTCAGCCGATAGACGTCCACTGCAGGACATAGGCCTCCCCCAAGGATCTCCACGATGATCGGTCCAGCGCCACCCGCATCCAGCGGCTTCCCGCGACCTTCACCAGATCGTCGGTCCACCTTGTGGGAGGCCTACCTACGCTGCGTCTACCGGTCCGTGGCCGCCACTCGAGAACTCTCACAGAGAACGCTGCAGCCCGTTCCCTGAACTCGTTCCAGGAGTAGAAATGAGGCGATGCTATTCTAAGCCGGCACCACACGGCAATCTACCGCCTGCTGCCCACAATATTCACCACGTGGTTTACCTATTAAGCTCAAAGCCTACTAATGATAAAATATTGGTTTACTAAGTATAGTATAACTATGATTTATTACCATTGTTGATGTTAGAAAGAGTACTGCGTGTCTTCTGTTTCAATATGTGATTATTCAGTCCATATTTTTGACAACATAGGTAGCTCGAACCGAATTTCAAACAGCCGACTGTGTGCGGCGGCCCCAATGACCCTTACTGTAGCCCTGACTCTACGAATAAGGGATAGGTATCTCAGGAAATGTAACTGCTCTCCAAAAATTACCCAACGTAAGTATTGTCCCTGATGGGCGGCCCGCGTCTGTTCCGTACCGTATCGCACATAACTATCTTTAAAAACTGTTGGACTAAAGTCAGAGTGAACTTGACATTGTCATTTTTTTACGCACAAAATATTTTGGCGGCAATATTGTGCGTCTTTTTTGGTCAATGTAATCAATTTTACGTGTAAAACCAGTGTAAATCTACACGAAATTATCGATAAATTAAGTGCAATAAGTACAGATCATGATTGTTATATAAAATTCGTGTAATTCTTGTTTGTCCCGATTTAAACACAGGCTTGCATCGTTTGACCTTATTGGAGTAAATATTCCTAACCAGTTCTCAATATTCATCTCTTGTAATGTCCAATATGAAGACAGTGACCAGTGCTGCACGTTTGGCCACCAAGAGACCTTTCAGAGTATCCATTGAAGGTAACATTGGATCGGGTAAATCCACTTGCATCAAGTTTTTTGAAAAGTTCGACAACGTTGAAAAACATCCAGTAAGTATCCTATGCATTCGATTTTCTATAGTTTATAGTACAGTCCCACACGAAAAGAAAGAAAAAAGAAGTAGGTTCAAGACCACTACTGCCCATAACTGGTTTTCACTATAACCTATAATTCCATGTTTGCCACACTCACCTACCTACTCACAATGCTTGGCAGTTAGATTGTTAAACTCAGTTAAAGATGTTCACATTTACAGGGAACTGTACTGCCAATTCCCTGGATTGATCACTCTGTCTTTTTTGTACTATTAAAAGCCGGTAATCATTGGTTTCTATGTGGTTTATTTTATTGCTTCATTCTTCTCTTCCAGGAGCCCCTACATGAATGGCGTAATGTCGACGGCCACAACCTCCTCGGTCTGATGTACAGTGACCTGAACAAGTGGGTGTTTGCGTTCCAACATTACGTGCTGCTCAGCCGCTTGAAGATACAAACCAGCCAACCGTCGCACCCCGGGATCACTGTGAAGATGTTTGAGAGGTATCTCTTTCTTTTTACATTTCAGTATAACTTTTTAAGCTTTCGCGATTGTTTTTACACATTATTGTGGTTAACATCAGGCCAAAGATTTTGACCACTAATGCAGGTGCAGTTTACTACATCAGCCTACATCCAAAAATTACAGATTTTACAATTTATTAACTTAACTTATTCTGTCCTTCTGCAGTTTAGTATCTTTACCTGTAGAAAAAAGGTGGCTATGCTATCCCTATAAAAATCACTTCAATTTCCTTTTCAGTTTGTATTTAATTAGAAAACTGATATCCTTAGTTTGTCTTTATCTTAATAATTTTTTTATATTTCAGATCAGTGCAGAACAGCAGGTATTGCTTTGTAGAAAATGCCAAGAAGCAAAACACCCTCAAAGAACCAGAGTACCAGGTTCTAAGTCAGTGGTTTGACTACACCGAGAAGAATTTGGATATTGGCTTGGATCTTATAGGTGGGTATAGTCATTTTAAAAATTGCCTAAGATACTGCTTCAGTTTTTCATAAAACATTTGTGTTTCCCTCTTAAGCGGTTCCATACTCCCTTAACTATTAGTAGACTCATAAGTCATAATCATTGATACATACATATATCACGCCTTTATCCCTAGCGGGGTAGGCAGAGCATAACCAGCCTTAAGAATATGGTTGCTATCGCCACGTCTGACATTTTTGAGGATTGTTTTCCGAAGTTGTTTCAGAAAACATGTGTATTACTTCATAATAAAAAATTATAATATTCATTAACCCATAAAAAAATGATTGTTGTTTATTTCTATTTCAGTATATTTGCGGACCTCTCCACAAGTAGTGTGGGAGAGAGTGATGAAGCGTGGTCGCGCCGAGGAGTCCGAAGTGCCTTTAGAATATCTACAACAGGTACACTGCTTTGCATAGTAAAATATTACAAGCTCTGACACTAGGTTTCATCGGGTCGTTAAACAACTTGTCAAAACAAAACGACCCACAAAAATTTAAAGAAGCTCCCATCCAAAATTCACAACAAGGACTTTGCCCTCAAAAAGTTTAGAGGACTATTTTTATCTCATTTTCCAGCATTAGTTTCATAAGCCCATAGTGAAATGCTGCATGGTCTATATTATGTAGGTATATGAATTGAATTGATATGGTGTAAGGTGTAAAGGACATGTTTCCAAATTGATAAGTTGCATGCGGACCAGGAAATTGAACAACTTTCCTGTAGGAACATATTACGAAAGGAAACGAAAAGAAATGTTGACTTCTGATACAAAATCTCGACCCGCTGACTGCATTCGTCGTCGTCGTCGTCGTCGTCTCAGCCGATAGACGTCCACTGCAGGACATAGGCCTCCCCCAAGGATCTCCACGATGATCGGTCCAGCGCCACCCGCATCCAGCGGCTTCCCGCGACCTTCACCAGATCGTCGGTCCACCTTGTGGGAGGCCTACCTACGCTGCGTCTACCGGTCCGTGGCCGCCACTCGAGAACTTTCCGGCCCCAGCGGCCATCGGTCCTACGAGCAATATGCCCCGCCCACTGCCACTTAAGTTGCGCAATCCTTCGAGCTATGTCGGTGACTTTGGTTCTTCTCCGGATTTCCTCATTTCTGATTCGATCGCGGAGAGAAACTCCGAGCATAGCCCTTTCCATTGCCCTTTGAGTGACCTTGAGCCTTCTTATGAGGCCCATTGTTAGCGGCCACGTCTCAACTCCGTAAGTCATCACTGGCAACACGCACTGATCCCAGACTTTTGTCTTGAGGCACTGCGGTAGTTGTTGAGAAGAGAAGATGTTACGTAGCTTCCCGAACGCTGCCCAGCCGAGTTGGATTCGACGATTGACCTATTTCTGAAAGTTGGACCTACCCAGCTGGACTATTTGTCCCAGGTAGACATACTCGTCGACAACTTCCAGAGTAGAGCCCCCAACTGTCAGAGTAATGGGTGCAACAAGAGAGTTTGACATAACCTTGGTCTTGTCCATGTTCATTTTTAGACCCACTTGTTGGGAGGCTCTATTGAGGTCATCGAGCATTGTACCAAGGTCCTCCAGGGTTTCCGCCATGACCACGATATCGTCGGCAAAACGAAGGTGAGTCAGATACTCGCCGTTGATGTTGATGCCAAGTCCTCTCCAGTCCAAAAGCTTGAAGACGTCTTCCAGTGCTGCTGTGAACAGTTTCGGTGATATTACATCTCCCTGTCTCACTCCTCGCTGCAACTGGATAGGTTTCGAGTCCTGGTCCTGAAGTCGAACTGACATGGTGGCGCTTTCGTACAAGGACTTCAACACTTCGATATACCGATAGTCAGCTTGGCACCGCTGAAGAGACTGAAGTACGGCCCATGTTTCGATCGAATCGAAGGCTTTTTCGTAGTCCACAAACGCGAGGCAGAGTGGTTGGTTATACTCTTCAGTCTTCTGTATAACTTGCCTCAGCGTATGAATGTGATCCACGGTGCTAAAGCCTTTTCGGAAGCCGGCTTGTTCGGGAGGCTGGAAGTCGTCGAGCCTGCGTGCGAGACGATTCGTTATGACTCTTGAGAACAGCATTCACTACAAAACTATGTCAGAGGGATGTGTGCTACTTGTAGTAGACTGTTTAAGAACCTCACAGCAACCGGAACCGATGGTTTAATGTGCCCTCCACAGCATGTAACCAACTTTCTTCTCAATTTCTGAAACATCCGTTTTTATTCTATCCCTACCCCCTGTACCGCAAAACGAAAGTAAAGTAAATGAGGACCCTTATCTTTTCTATATTTTTGTACGCCTCTGAAACCTGGACATTAAAAGCCAACGTTCAAAAGAAGATAGATTCGTTCGAGATGTGGTGCTGGCGCAAGATGCTCCGAATATCCTGGACGGAACGCCGCACCAAGAAATCTATCCTGAAAGAACTTAAAATTGATACCAGGCTATCCGCCACCTGTACCCAACGCGTCCTTAAATTCTTTGGTCACACAGTCCGACGTGACCCAGATAGTCTGGAGAGGCTCCTCATAACTGGCCGTGTTGAGGGCACCAGAAGCAGAGGACGGGCACCATCACGTTGGAGTGACACAGTACAAGAAGCCACACACACCACCTTACAAGCGGCTATACACATGGCTCAAGACCGTGAAGTTTAGAGAAAGCTGGTGACGTACGTAGTCGGTCCCAAAGTTCTGTCACTGGCATATTATTTTTGAATTTAGAACACGGATTTGGAAAAGTTTTATTGCATTCCGTTTTTGAATGTTTAACAATTATTTTAAAACAATAAATAATCATTTGGCGCGATTTTTCACGATGGAGTGGACTTTGAAAGAAAACCGAATAGCAGTTTTGGCGTTTCGTCGCTGTGGGCACTCGCCGAGTACCATTTTCAAGTTGCTCAAAAAATTTAAATAAACGCTTAGGTTTGGGTATCTTACTATAACTAGGTACACTGAAGTCTCTAGTGTTGAGGACAAGAAGAGAACTGGCCGGCCTCGCTCCGCCAGAACACCAGCAGTGATCAAAGCGATCAAGGAGCGCATACGAAGAAATCCTGTCCGAAAACAGAAACTTATGGCTTTGCAGATGAAGGTTAGTAGAAAAACAGTCAAAAAGATTTTAAACGAAGACCTTAAGCTGCGAGCATACAAAAAAAAGAGTGGGCACTTACTTAATGCCCGTTTAAAAGAAATTAGACTCAAAAGATCTCGGGTGTTGTTAAAACGGTACGCGAAAAACCGGCACCGCGATATACTTTTTACAGACGAAAAAATTTTTGATATAGAAGAAAAGTATAATAAACAAAACGATAGAGTGTACGCTACCAGCTCTGAAGAAGCAGGAAACAAAGTTCCGCGGGTGCAACATGGGCATCATCCCTCTTCAGTCATGGTCTGGTTAGGAGTCTCCTACTATGGGCCAACTGAGGTTCATTTTTGCGAAAAGGGGGTCAAAACCAGTGCAAAAGTGTACCAAGAGACGGTTTTGGATCGGTACGTCAAAGACCTGCCCAACACACTATTTTCAGGACATCACTTTGTATTCCAGCAGGATTCTGCGCCCGCTCACAAAGCCAGGACCACTCAAGCCTGGTTTGAACGTCAAAACATTGAGTTTATAAGACACGAAGATTGGCCTTCCTCCAGTCCGGACCTTAATCCTCTGGACTATAAAATTTGGCAGGTCTTAGAGAGCAAGGTCTGTGCTAAGCCCCATAAAAATTTGGAGAGTCTGAAGTCAGCCATAGTTAAAGCAGTCGCTGAAATCGACATGGATATGGTGCGTGCTGCGATAGACGACTGGCCGCCGCGGTTGAAGGCCGTTGTTAAAAGCAAGGGAGGTCATTTCGAATAGTTTTATGTTATTTTGATTCTTCGATGATTGTATTTTTAATTGATATATAAATTTTTAAAAACGGATTGGTACTTTTTATTTTATCAGTATTTTCATATATGACAGAACTTTGGGACCGACTACGTATATAGCCCAGAAAAGTCACGTCCCTCAGCCATGAGGATACGACAAAGAAGAAGAAGAAGACCCCCCTCTACAGTTACAGTATGTGACCTGTTCTGTTAGAAACGAGTTTCTTCCGCTGTCATAACTGCATTTGTTTCCTTTCAGGTCCACGACTCGTACGAGGAATGGTTGAGTTCCCCGCACGTGGGGTGCGAGGTGCTGACCATCGACGCGGACCGCGGCCTGCACCGCGTCACGGACGACCTCGAGCGGTACGCATACAAGATCCTCGGCGGGAACCACACTAACTGAACAGATCATTAAAGTATCACCATTTGAGCTTTTTGTATGGCTGTTCGAACAGGTCATATTTGACAGCTGTCCAAATTTTTTTAATACTATTATTCTTTGTTGACATGTCCTTTAGTTCGTT
This sequence comes from Keiferia lycopersicella, assembly GCA_029255805.1. Lineage (NCBI taxonomy): Eukaryota > Metazoa > Arthropoda > Insecta > Lepidoptera > Gelechiidae > Keiferia > Keiferia lycopersicella. The sequence goes on along the minus strand of JARACZ010000004.1, from coordinate 10,924,295 downwards.
AGAGATACTTTTTCCACAAGTTTTGTTCAAAAACAATGCCGCAATATCTACATATATTCCCGAATTCATATTAGGTTATGTTTACAAGTGCCGCTGCTTTAAGTAATTTTTTTTAGTATAACAGGATGACCATTTAGTTAATTTATATTTATTTATTAAATAAAAACTTTGACGAAGTTGTTGTGGAGAACGACTACATAATTCATTTAATTTATGTATCTACAAGTTTAAGTTTAGATTTTTTCTGTTTGTTTTAAATTAATTTCGAATGCATGAATTGTTTTTTTTTTAGTTTGTTTTTATATTTAGCTAATTATTGAGTAAAGTTCTTGATTCATGTATAGATTCCTATTGTAAAATATAACTGCTGGGTACAAAAAAATAACTAAGTACCTCAAAATATAACACGATAGTTTCACAATTTTTTTTTTATTAATGTTAATAACGAAATGACGTCAATATGCAGGACATATTGATTTTTATTTTTGACATAAATTTACTGTTGCCGTAGTAAATGTTCTCATCATAAGCAATGTCTTTATCAATGGATGTTTTTTGATCCTGGCATATGCAGGTGAACACTCGATCAAAATAAAGGAAGGATTCCATATGGCAACACACATTCTGAGAAGGAAGAGAGGTATACAATAATGTTGCCATTTCAGAATCGTTTTTTATCTAGTTGTAAGGTTAGTTAATATTATAAAGATTGTGTTGAATTTTTATACATACACATTGTTCAAATTGTGCCTAGGAAATGCCTTGATTATGAATTGAATTGACTAATAGGAATCATAATAAAACTATTTTTAAACTGAGATGATATTTATTTTATCACAAAACAATAATAATTTATTTAATTATTCCTACTTCCGTGGCATGTTTTGTGACGACTTTCATTCGCTGTTCTAATGTAAATAATCTCATTAGTCCTATGATTTTTTACATGAAAGTCATAGCAAAACACACCAAAGAACTATAAGAGCGTCTGCTTGGTCAAACATGATCTGATAATAAAACATCAATGGTTCAACTTACACTGGCTGTTACGTAAATATCTCAGCTACCAGCGTTACTTGATCTCGTGCCAGCACGCAGGTCAAATAACGTTGGACTTCAGATCAATTTCTCTTTTAAAACCAGTATAGCTTGAGCCAAAGAGATCAGACCAATCAGAACACAGCGTTCGCCCATAGACTAAGCAATGGTCTCAACGGTACAGATGGTCTGCTCTGATGTTGGCAGCTATCTCGCTCTCCCATTTGTCGCCGTTGGAGAGAAGTTTCTCCTTGTTGTAGAGGAGTTCCTCGTGGGTTTCAGTTGAGAACTCGAAGTTGGGGCCTTCCACGATCGCGTCGACGGGACAAGCTTCCTGTAATGTTACAAGATAATATTTAGTAGCGAATTTCAAAAAGTACCAAAATAATATACAGCTGGGTCTGCTTAATTAAAATAGTATACGTTGTATGATTTGGTTGTTTCATAGTTTGCTAACGTGGCAATAGAACAGTTGAGTGTCACTGGCACTATCATGGCAAAAAATAATAGAATCGAGACCTTAGTTTGGAAGGATTTTAAAGGTCGTTACTGTTTGATATCGTTAATGTTTCCCGATCGTAGCGAGCTTGTAATTTCTTGTTACAAAACAACAGCACGTGTTACGAGCGAAACGAGCTCGTTATTTCGCGTGAAAATTAGAACTGCAAGTGCACTGCGCGCGAAACTAGCCCGTATTCTGCGAGCGAAACAAGTGTGTCGTTTTACAAAAACAGCCCAAGTCAATAAGTAATAATAATCTTTATTTCCGAAAACAAACAATACATTTTACAAATTAACTAGCGGACCCCGCACTAGGAATTAACCTGTACCGCGGGAGTCCATATCTAAGTTACCTAGAACAACATTTCTACGTCATGTCAGTTTAGGTGTACCTTCGGGTGTATCTTACTTACATAATTCTTGGAATTAATAAGTGGGACGTAGGTAGGATGTAGGAAATGTTCTGTGAGGGCTCAAACACTAACCTGGCAGAAGCCGCAGTAGATGCACTTGGTCATGTCGATGTCGTAGCGGGTAGTTCGTCGGGAGCCGTCCGCGCGCTCCTCCGCTTCGATAGTGATAGCCTGAAAAAAACAATATCAGACTTGGGTCACGAAAAATGTACTTTACTATAGGAAAATAACATTATTTCTCTGCTATTATTCTAATTCAGTTGTGTCAAAGTGTCATTGCAAATCTTTTGTACTTAAAATTGTATTGCAGCCAGATTAGGTTTAATTTTTATCACCTCCTCCTTGCCTGAGTTAGCATTTCCGGGAAATCTATTTTCAATCTCGATATTCTTATTGAAGATGGACAACTAGACAGACATCTAGGCCAAGACTTTACCACAAAAAATATCGATGTGTGTTGAATGCAGAAAAAAAAATATGTCTCAAATTTTTTTGGTAAGTCCCCAAGAGTTTTTGGACAGCAAACTTAATGGTATAAGAACTGCACAATTGGAAGTTACGTTCAGATTTTATTAAAACTTTCTTAGGCTTTAGTAAAATAATTCTCTAACAAAGTTGGTAGTCCAGTGACAAGACGATTTTTCCCAAAATAATAAAAAAATGGCCAAAACATACCTGAGCGGGGCAGATAGCCTCACAGAGTTTGCAAGCGATGCACCGTTCCTCCCCAGACGGGTACCTGCGGAGTGCATGCTCCCCACGGAACCGAGGAGATAGCGGGGCCTTTTCAAACGGGTAGTTGATTGTGGCTGGTTCCTGGAATTATAGGTTGAAGATGTGTTAAAATGTTAAGACATAAATAAGTATCATGTCAATTCAACATTTTGGAACAGAAAAATGTTTCTGGTAACAACTCTAGGCAGGTATCAGGACAAGTTGTTACATGCCTATTGAAGGAGAAGAGATAATATCATTGTAGTTTTATCCAGCTATGTACAGAATAATAATTTTGATATCAGAGTTGACTTATTCATAATTATCTATACTAAACACAGATGTAAACATTAATAAATATTAATATAATTTTGAAAGAAATTAGAGTGCTTAATTACTGCAGAGTATAAAGAAAAGTCACTTTTCACATCAGTATGTATGTTTATATCTTTAAAACTACACAACATATTTTAATACTATTTTTTATTGATAGAGTGATTCAAGAGGAAGGTTTATATGTATAATACTTGCTGGCTGAACATCTTATTTCCACAGGAAAATGAGTTATAGCCTTCGCAGGCCGCTAGTAAGTTATAATGTACATATCTATGTACAGACATTAGAAATAAACAAACCTTGAAAATATGGGCTAGTGTGACAGCGAATCCTCTGGCTAATTCTGTCCAAAACAATGTCTGGGCTGCTCTGTCAGACATGGATCTCATGCTCATATTGGGGTCTTCAGCGTTCACATACATGTAGCCTTTGTCCACGGTTTTCGGAGGATAAGGCTCCATCTTGTTGTCTGAAGGCGTGCTGTACTGAGCATGACGGAATACTATTGGTGTGGCACCCGTCGCTCGCACTAGAAAGAAGAAATATCAGTAAAATACCTACTCAGAACATGTAGTTGAAAACTGCTATTTATAAAGCTGATGTGGAGCTGAAAATTAAATATAATATAGAAGGCAGGTATATAAAGCTAATTTACTCTGATTTAGTACGCATTTACAATCCTAATATAGAAAAGTCAGCTGATAAATATGCGGTAGAGGTTATAAACAAGTTGCGTAACTTAGAGTTAGGATACTAAATAGATTAAAACTGTTAGTGTTAACAGAAGTCTTTTTTTGTAATTTACCTCGGGCAGTCACTGAAAATATCTTAGCTAAAGACATTTTTCAGGATTTCCTAAAATATTTTCGTATCGTTTATTGATTCAAACGTCAAAACTATTTTTTTAAGAACTTGTTTCAGTTTTGGATTCTTGGACTTTTAAAATAATTTCATTCATTCATTCAAACCATTCATTCTTTTTGAATATATTAGGTATTTTTAGTGTGTCCGAACATAAAAAACCATAGACAAAAATTACACTACAGATTAAAAATCAGACCGCACTAGTTCGAGCCGCGAAACAAGTCCCGAAAAAACGTTTTAAGGATCATTAATCTGACGTCGTCCATAACATAAGGGTCATTTAAGCTTACTTCGAGGGACTTCTTTCGCGGCGCGGACTCTTATGACGCTTATGACTGCACTGCGCGGCGCGGCGCGGCACCGATATGATTCTTTGTACTGATTTGTATGAAATAAACCGCGGCGGCGCGGCGCGACCAAAACATTTGTGCAGCTTTATTACAGCACGCTGCAACTAAAATGCATCGGAGTGGCCTTTGTTTTTTCGATTTATGTTCAAGGGGTAAAGATAAATAAAAAATATAGTATATTTTATTTCTATTTAATTTTAGTTTTTCAACAAGATTTTAGCATGTTTCCCCTGCGTCACAGATAACTATAACGAAAGGGCCGCGCCGCTCTGCGCAGTGCCGCACCTCTCGGAGAATCAGTTTCTGAAACGTCTTAGCTCGATTCCGTGCACGGAAGTCCGCTACACCTAGGCAACCCATACGAAATTTACATGCAGCGTCCTCAGGACGCCGAAAGGTCGCACGCACCCAGCTGTGATGGCGACGGGTCCTAGAACGAATAATAACAACATAATTAGCTAAGATTCGCATGCGAAAATCCAAAAATAGCTGCATAGAAATGCAGTGGTGAACCATCTCTATTTCCTTCCTTCGTTTTTGTCTTTGGTTTCCCGAACGTCAAAACATTGGAGTGAAGTGACGTTTACAAATTTTATGTTTCAGTCGTAAATTCGCGAAAAAATCGCCACGCAGCATGGGAGATGCACCAAATTCCGACTCGGAGCCCAATAAGCCCAGCCCCGGCACCAAAAAACACCCGGAGTTGGTACGTCCAGTTTTAATAGTTGTAGCGTAATGTCTTCTATCGGTGCTAACTTTGCCTTTGCCAACAGGACCGGCGGCCGTTCGGGGGGCTAGAGTTCCAAGTTTCTGAAGTAGTAGGCAGATTGGAAGCCGGCGTGAACGCTCAAGATGCCGGGGACGCAGAGCCGAAGCAGGAACACCGGAAAATCAGTGCTGGTTTCTTCGAGCCGGACGAGTCGTGTATGGGGGATATTCTGAAGGTTTTGGAGGATTTGGTCCTGAAGACGGACCCTAGTTGCGAGAGCGTGGAGCCGCCGCTGCTGCCCACGGACGCGGTGACCCGTGCTGCGATCCTGTCGCACAGTATATCGGCATTATTTGGAAGACTAGAGCGCGGTCACGCCGCTCGGTTGGGCGCTCACATTGCTAGTGAAACAACGCGCTGGCTGGCTCATATGTTCAGGTTAGTATTTGTTTCTCTTGTTTTTTAAATGACTGCATGTTTTTGGAGCCCTTACAGACTTGACTCAAAAATACAAGGTACCTAATTTACACATAGGTACCAGACAGCCTATGTATAAATTTGTCTAAATAGGAAGAAAAAAGTGCAGCAATTTACACATTATTGTTAGCAAAATTATAGCCTTGCTATCTTGCTACACCATGGCAATACTACGATTGGTAAAAACAATTAACTGATTGAAAGCTATAAAAGTTTAAACTAATATATTGTCATCTGTCCGTATGTTTTGTTCTGAGAGAAATTAAGAATGAAAACCTTAGTCAAAGAATAAAGGATTTGGATTTGGTTCTAGTAAGCACAACTTTTAGCAGATTAATGATTTTCAATAATATGTTCTGCTTATCTTTTTATGGCATTGTTATCATACTTGCCTTGAATCATAATTAATATTGGATAAGAATAAAGGAAAGTGTGAATTATGATAGGTGTTTTTGAATAACAGGAAAATACTGTGCTTCCTCCTGCCTGATAGCTATTTTTGTGACTGTAATTGGAAAAAAAAACTGTAATAATAGTTATAATTGAAGAGAATTTTATGTCCTATATTGGCAAAGATCTTAAACATGTTTTGCCTAATCATCAGCTGGCCTACTACTTTAAAGACCCACTATGTGTTTTGCCTAATTGTAATGATACATAGTCACAGTAAATTTTAGGTGTACCCGGCTGAAGGGATCATTATAATATTAATCCAAAATATTTGTACTGTTAATAAAATTCTTTTATTTTCAAAGGCACTCATATCTTTATGTCCTATCTAAAGGACACTGATTGGCTAAGAGCTTAAGGCTCAAGGTTCAGAATTTAGTTACAGTATGTATGCTACAGCATATAAAGTTAAAAAATTTGCCAAAAGAAATGTAGTGATATAATCAACAATTGTTTAGATTTGGTACATTTGTTTCAAAAGTTTGAGGAAACATTACACAGCAATGAAAAATGCAAAATTACTTCTACTGAGCTATTTCTTAACTATGTATTTCATTCATACTGAGCAAGCAAGCATGACATACTTGGTATCATGTTATGTTATGTATAACTCAACATGTTATTCAATATCTAGTTAATCTGCATGTAACAGTTCATTATGAAAATTAAAATAAATTCGTCTCTTTTTGTGTGGGACACCGAGTCGTCCAACGACCCGATAAACCCTAGTATCACAATTTTTCAACCGCCTTCTACAAGTAGCAGGCTTCTGACATGGTTGTGTAACGACCACCGTCTAAGTGATCGTAGATAGCCGGGACCTACGGCTTAACGTGCCATCCGAAACACGGAACCATCTTACTTTCAGACAATCGGGTGGTTCAGTCCACAATGTACTAACCAGACTGGGAACAAATTCACAAACTGATAGATATCAACTTTGTGAGTGACCCACCGAGAATCAAACCTGGGACCTTCTGCGTCAAAGGCAGTCGCACTACCACTGCGCCACATCGGTCATCGATAATAATAAATTCTACAACCATTTGAATGCCATTTTCTATTTAATTGCAATTTTATACTTTTCATAGTACCAATATATACAGATAAGGAGTAAATAAGGTTTACTATTGTACGTAGTATATAGTAGGTGTAGCTTGGTTTCTTATCAGCTATTTGTATTTTTACTCAGCTGCCTCAAAAGGAAGGTTATGTATTGTAAGTGTATGTGAACAAGTAAATTGTTTTTCACAGGCTGATTACTTATGAGAAGTTGTTAGATTTTTCATAGCAGCACATCACATTAGGTTTTTCTTTTTTAGTAAATTGATAAAATAGGCTTGTTCACACAGTACAATTTCAAATCAATAGAGTATAAAGATTGGCTCAAGGCATTTTCTCTTTTCTACAACAATATTATGATCCTAGGAGGGTCAGTAAGTTTAGATCCATCTTTGTTTAGCAAAGGTGGAGTAAAAAAAATAAAGGCACTGCCTCGGGGCTAGTTAGGCTGACCACACAGCATGTAACTTATGCTATACGACCAGTATGAAATTTTAATTCACCTCAAGATAAAAAAAAGTTATTGGCTAGCAGTGGGACAGTATAGGCTAATATAAGAATATTAATAAATAATAGTAATATGTTACATGCCCATAATGTGGAAAACCACCCAAAAACTTGCCCGGAAATTCTCCTATTCTGAAGCCTTGCACTCTCTTTCGAAGCCTACCACTGCTACATTTGCATGTGTTTGTTCCAGGTTGTCAGACTACAATGCATACTACCACCAGGAGCAGTTGGAAGGGCTGGTGCGGGTCACCAGGATGCTGCTGCACCACAGATACCCGAGATACTTGGAGGATGGAGGTACTTCACTACATAGTTTACAGCAAAGTCACTTTTCGCGTCTGTCTGTATGTATGTTTGCTGAAATCCCTAAAACTACGCAACTGATTTTGATTCAGTTTTTTTACTAGATAAACTGATTCAAGAGGAAGGTTTTTATGGATAAAACTTGCCGGGACAAATCCATGTTCCGACGGGAAAAAGAGTTGCAGCGGGCGCAGTCGTTGGGGCAGGCTGCTAGTTCCAAATAAAAGTTGTTGCGAATTAAATATTCGACCGAAAGTTAAGTTTGGAGAGATAGCGACCATCTTAAAAACTCAGCAGTGAATTCTCATAGACAAAGGTAAAAGCTTTTTTATTATTGAACTTGACAGATAATTCTTCAATCTAAAAATGCGCCAACAGCGCCACCTAGTTTTGAATAGTGTTACTGTCCAAAAAATCCTCATGTGCAAGGCATTACTGCAAGAGTAGAATATCTAAATCTAACAACAAAATAAACATACATACATACATAAATACATATATCACGCCTTTATCCCTTGCGGGGTAGGCAGAGCGTTAACAGCCGTAAGAATACGGTCGCTATCGCCACGTCTGACATTTTTGAGTATTGTTTTCTAAGGTTGTTTCGGAAAACATGTGTATCACTATAGTGACAGGTTGTCAGCCTGTCGCCTAAAAATTGTAATACACCAATACTCTCGAGTCCCTTAATCGCCGCTTACGACACCCACGGGAAGGATGTGGGGTGATGCTATTCTAAGCCGGCATCACACGGCATACAAAATAAAAATGATAATAATCAAAACCTAATGTAATGTTGTATCAAATGAATACATAGGATTTGTATGACTCATAGTTACAACAATATGCTAACAATTCTGTTATCTTGATTGATCATAAGTACACAAAACAATGAAACACGTATTCAACGAACTACATAACCGCGCCATATCGGTTCGTAGTCATGTACGTACGTATGTAGTTTGAATCGTTTTCTGACCTACATACTACATTCGCTTACATAGTCTCACGACCAGCGTAACTGTCAGCACGCGCCCGTACGTGCGTGTATGGAGCATTGAGGTCAAGTTACGCTGGTCGCGACACTGTCTAAGCTAATGAACTATACATAACTAGTGAAAAGTAATATTTTTGCATATCTTTACTTTACAAGGTGTGTTATGAAAGTGGCTTAAAAATACATACATATATCACGCCTTTATCCCTTGCGGGGTAGGCAGAGCGTTAACGGCCGTAAAAATAAGGCCACTATCGCCACGTCTGACATTTTTGAGGATTGTTTTCCAAGGTTGTTTCAGAAAACATGTGTATCACTATAGTGACAGGTTGTCAGCCTGTCGCCTAAAAATTGTAATACACCAATTAAAAATCTGTATTAAGACCGGCGCAAATTTTGCCGTGTCATGCCGGCTTAGACTAGCGTCACCCCGTTTCTTTCCCGCGGGTGTCGTAAGGTGCGACTAAAGGACTCGAGGGGTTTCATGTGTATTGCAATTTTAGGTGACAGGCTGACAACCTATCACTATAGTCATACACCTTATCCTTACCTTAACAGCCACAACAGGCCACTGCTGGATGTGGGCCTCCTCTTATGGGGGGTATTGCCATAGTGATACACAAATAATCTGAAAGGAACCTCAATATTTGTCAGACGTGGCGATAGCGACCGTATTTTACGGCCGTTAACGCTCTGCCTACCCCGCAAGCCCCTCAAATATTTGTTTGTCAGACGCGGCGATAGCGACCGTATACCTCAGTCCGATCCGTTCTTCCCAGAACAACTCCTAAGCCCAGTCTCGCCCCAAGGGCGTGATTGGGCTGGTTGTTTGAACAACCAACCAATTATTTCCGGGTGAGCTCGTGCTCCCCACCAAGCCGACAGGCGTAGATTTGATGGCCCCGGGGCCAAAATTGCAGTGCCCATCACAAAAAAAAGCGACCGTATTTTTTATGACCGTTAACGCTCTGCTTACTCCGCAAGAGACTAAGTTGTGATGTGTGTATGTACGTATGTTTCTTCTTTATATTCCAGCACTAGCGTTCACAAGCCGCTTGCCATGCGTATACAGCTGCGTGGCGAGCCCATTAGGAGTTGTCCAACATCTATGCAGACAGCTGGGGTTACCCTTGGCGAGTGTGAGACCCGTGCCCGCCAACCACACAGGTATAGACACTAGCGTTCACTAGCCGCGTGTACAAGCGTGGCGAGTCCGCTCGGCGCAGTGACAATAAGTACCATACTGCAACACCCACAAAAGTTCACTGCTGGACATGGGGATACCCTATTGGGGGTGTTTGCCATACTCACCACTCTTTGCTGGCGGGTTAGCAAGTGCAATGCACGGTATTGTAGATATTAACAGGAACGCTGTTTCTTCAAATCTAAAATATTTTGAGCAGGTAATTGCCTAATTGTTGTTTACATTGTACGTTTGATAGATAGTTGTTTTTTTTTTCGCTTTGAGCATAGTATTTTAAGAATTGTTATTCGCTATATGAATAACACTATGCCCGAGTGTGAACCCATGAATAGACTAATTTGGAAAATAAGCCATACCTACTTTACTCAGAAAACGTAACAACAAATACTTAATTTAAAATGCAAATAATGTAAAGTTTCCATGAAAAGAGGAGTTTCTTTGCTTGCATGATGTAAGTTTTATTTCACTAAACCGTATATGTATTTAATTTACAAACAAAAAGTATACAGGGTGTCAGAGACGGTGTAACGTAAAATTTGCAGGCGTGATCAGACCATGAAACATGAAAAAAAAATGTACCAGCCGACCAAGTCAATTTCTATGGGGAGCCAATTTTTTTTTCATATTTCGACGTATGTTCCTTGGGGAAGTAGTTCAGTTTCATGGATTGATTCACCCATTAAAATATTTGCAGCTAATATTTTTACACCTTATAGGTATGAGGCATCTGGCATGCGGAAGCCCAGGACAGAACTGGATGGAAAGAGAAGGGGAGGCCTTTGCCCGGAAATGGGATGATGTAGGCTAAATAAAATAAGATATGTATGAATGTATGTTAAAACTGTTCAAAACACCAATTACACAACACTGATATTCCTATTCCAGGCAGAGGCATGGACATAGAAGCCCTAGAGCGGCTCTGCGACGAAGACGTAGCGGCCAACCGCATCCCGCTGCTAGTGCTGGGCGAGGCGGGCGCTCCGCCGCTGGGCAGCGGGTCCCCGCTGGCGGCGCTGGGCGCGGCGTGCAGCGCGCGCGGCCTGCACCTGCACGTGCGCGGGCACGCCACCGCGCTGCCGGCCGCCCACTGCAGGGACCAGGTCAGTCAGTGAGCATCTTGGGGAGAGGAGCCCTTCGCATCTTGGAAACCCTTCACTCACTCACTCACTCACTCCGCCGCTGGGCAGCGGGTCCGCGCTGGCGGCGCTGGGCGCGGCGTGCTGCGCGCGCGGCCTGCACCTGCATGTGCGCGGGCACGCTACTGCGCTGCCGGCCGCCCACTGCAGGGACCAGGTCAGTCAGTGAGCATCTTAGGGAGAGCAGCCCTTCGCATCTTGGAAGCCCTTCACTCACTCACTCACTCACTCACTCTCTCTCTATCTCTCTCTCTATCTCTCTCGCTCGCTCGCTCACTCACTTACTCACTCACTCACTCACTCACTCACTCACTCACTCACTCACTCACTCACTCACTCACTCGCTCCGCCGCTGGGCAGCGGGTCCGCGCTGGCGGCGCTGGGCGCGGCGTGCTGCGCGCGCGGCCTGAACGTGCGCGGGCACGCTGCCGCGCTGCCGGCCGCCCACTGCAGGGACCAGGTCAGTCAGTGACAGTGGTCAGTCTTGGGGAGAGGAGCCCTTCGCATCTTGGAAACCCTTCACTCACTCGCTCACTCACTCACTCGCTCACTCACTCACTCACTCACTCACCCACTCACTCACTCACTCACTCATTCACTCACTCACTCACTCACTCGCTCCGCCGCTGGGCAGCGGGTCCGCGCTGGCGCATAATATGCATTAAAATATTATTATCATAATTTTATGTGTAAACATTTAACAGGTATATGATTTCTATTTTTTTTTATTGTTTCAGGCTTATAGTATTGCAGATTCAGTCACATTAACGCCGGGACCATGGTTCGGAATTCCTGGATTGCCAACTGTCGTATCCTTTTTAAAAAAGCTTATGTTACTTTACTACTCACATGGGTTGTATGGTCAACGAACGAACCTATGGGTCTTATCACAAGAAGCTAGACTCGCGTTGAACGTGTGCCTAGCATTTTTTTTGCTTGGAGTTTTATTTTAAACACGCTTTCGACTCGCGTCTAACTTTTTTGTGGTGAGGCCATATAATAAAAGTTTATTATCTAGTATGTTTAAATTCTCAATAAACGTCTGTCAAAACATAATGTGGCGAAGTTACGAAGATATTTTCCTAAGCGCCAATGCAGACATTTTACAAAATACCAGAACCCATCACTGCCAACGACCAAGCCAAAGGAGTCAATGCTGTAAGTATTTATCTTCTAACTTTTATTTACTAGTGTTCATTTTTCACGTGGAATCTGAGAATTTGATACTTACTAAGGGGAATACTTACTGATTTTTCCAAAGTAATGCCTCTAGAGCTGTATTTCTTTTTTTATAAATTTACTACTAAGGACATACCCCAAGCAAGGCATGCCCCTATCATTTCATTTTCTCCAAAATATAATTAAGTAACTTACTCTGAAATAAAACAGGGGAATTCGTTTTTATGCAAAGGCCGAAACCCGAAGCTCTCTGGTATGGTCTTAAGTTATACAGTTTCAGTGTCTTGTCAGAAGCCGCTGCTGCTTGTAGAAGGCGGTTGAAAAATTTGATACTTACATACACAAATCACGCCTCTATCCCTTCCGAGGTAGGCAGAGCGTTAACAATCGTAAAATTACGGTCGTTATCGCCATGTCTGACAAGTATTGAGGGCCTTTTTCGATGATACATGTATCACTGTAGTGACAGGTTGTCAGCCTGCCGCCAAAAATTGTAATACACATGAAACCCTTGAGTCCCTTAGTTGCCTTTTACTACACACACGGGAAAAAGTGGGGTGATGCTATTCTAAGCCGGCATCACACGGCGGAGAAAAATTTGATACTATGATTCATTGAGTCGTTAGTTGACTCGGTGTCTCACACAAAGAAGAGAATGTCTTAGAATCAAGATCATACTTTAGATTAGTTGTTGTTTACCAGGCGGGCAGCAGAGAGGGCGCTTTAGCCGCGCTCGCGGGGCTGACGGGCGGCGGCGCGCGCCTGCCCGCCTTGCCACTATGGACGTGTATCAAGGTAAGTACACGCTTGATTTGAATCCGGATACAAGAATTGCTTGTTGAAATTATTATTATATAAATATTAGAAAAATTAGTCAACGTCATATATTTTATGGAGTGAACTATTCCATAAAACAGAACAACTTCCTCAAGGAACATCAACAAGTCGGAATGTGAAAATAATTTTTGGACCTCCCATATAGTTTACTCACTCGGCTGCTACATTTCGTATGGGAGGTCCACAGAGTTCCTTAAGGAAAGTTGTTCTGTTTCTTGGAATGGTTCACTCCATAAAATATATGGCGTTGACTGGGTTGTATTATATTTATACTTCGACCTGTTCCTTGGGACTTTCCACTTTTATGGACTAATTAATTCACCCTTTCAAATATCTACAGCTAACATTTTTACACCGTATATTATTGTCTTCCAAACAGCCCATACTTGATGTGTTGTGTTGTGTATCAGGCGGCGGGCGCGCGGCGGCTGTCGGCGCGGCTGGCGCACGCGTTCCGCTCGGCGCGCGCCGCCTACGCCACCGTCGCCAACGCCAAGCTCAAACTACTCGTATGTATTCACTACACTAGAGATTCTAATTGACGTTTTTCCAAGTATTAGTCTAAAATCTTACAAAATTAAAATTGTTCTCCTTCGATACTCACTTTCTCTTTTTGTTAGTCACTAGCGGCTCGCCCATCGCAACTCGTTTTCCTGTGGAAATAAGATAATTTCCCGGCAAGTGTTATAAAAATCTTTCAAATCCTTTTGAATCATTCTATCTATTAAAAAAACCTGCATCAAAATCCGTTGAGTAGTTGTAAAGATTTAAGCAAACATACATATAGACAGACGACGCGAAAGGCGACTTTGCTTTATACTATGTATTCATCATTCTCATTCTCCTTGCCTAATCCCGTTCTCTGTCGGGGTCGGCTACCTAACCTAGGGGATTTGACGTGAAACCAAGGTTTTACACAGAGCGTTTGACATATGACCTCTACAGCCCGAAGGCTAACCTGCCCGAATCCTAGGTCAAGTCACATTCAAATATCATTTGAATTCAAATTTTATTCGATGTTGATATGTTTTTTTCTCCTACAGAGCGAAAGGCCAGGCGGCGATGAACCACCAAACGTAGATTTAGTTGTAAGTATTTTTAAATTTATTGCTTAACATTGTTTTTTATTTTAGTTATAATTAGTGGCTTTATTTTATAATTCTGCTGTCTAAAAACTACCTGATTTCGACTATTTGTTTTCCAGGAAGCAATAAGCAACGCATCAGCGTGTGTAGCGTTTCAATTCGCGCCTCCGGGCGTGGAGAAGCCACCGCCATACTACGACAAACTCAACTCGTGGTTCGGGCAAGTGCTGCAGAGAGAGGCTGAAATGGTACTGTTTTTACATTAGCTGTAGTGTCTATAAGCAGTGTTTCAATTCGCGCCTCCGCTGTACTACGACAAACTCAACTTGTGGTTCGGGCAAGTGCTGCAGAGAGAGGCTGAAATGGTACTGTTTTTACATTAGCTGTAGTGTCTATAAGCGGTGTTTCAATTCGCGCCTCCGCCGTACTACGACAAACTCAACTCGTGGTCCGGGCAAGTGCTGCAGAGAAAGGCTGAAATGGTACTGTTTTTACATTAGCTGTAGTGTCTATAAGCAGTGTTTCAATTCGCACCTCCGCTGTACTACGACAAACTCAACTCGTGGTTCGGGCAAGTGCTGCAGAGAGAGGCTGAAATGGTACTGTTTTTACATTAGCTGTAGTGTCTATAAGCGGTGTTTCAATTCGCGCCTCCGCCGTACTACGACAAACTCAACTCGTGGTTCGGGCAAGTGCTGCAGAGAGAGGCTGAAATGGTACTGTTTTTACGTTAGCTGTAGTGTCTATAAGCGGTGTTTCAATTCGCGCCTCCGCCGTACTACGACAAACCAACTCGTGGTTCGGGCAAGTGCTGCAGAGAGAGGCTGAAATGGTACTGTTTTTTACATTAGCTGTAGTGTCTATAAGCGGTGTTTCAATTCGCGCCTCCGCCGTACTACGACAAACTCAACTCGTGGTTCGGGCAAGTGCTGCAGAGAGAGGTTGAAGTGGTAATGTTATTACATTAGCTGTAGTTTCTATAAGCAGTGTTTCAATTACGTTGGTGCAAGGCTTGGCAGGGTGGGACAAGGTGTGACAAGTCAGGGCTGGTGGAGCAGGTGGGGTAAGTTGTGGCAGAGAACTGGGTAATGTCTTACAGCTACACCTTGCCAAACCTTACCCAATTTTTTTCGGGGACGCGGAACAACGGAAACACACCATGGTATGCTTCAGTCGAGAAAATATTCTTCCAACAGAGTTTATATTATAAGAAATTCTAAGGTAGTAAAAATAAAAATACATATTATTTTGAGTATTTAAAAGGATCACGACAACTTTTGTACGGATACTCGTCCTGTTTTTCATCAGTCTTCCGTCACCATTTACAGGCCTCACATGAAACCCAAAGTTATATAATTATACAGTCATATTGGGGCTAATTCTGAGTGGCCGCTAAATATAATTAGCTTTAGTTGACAGCCCCTAAACACCTTTGTTATTCTAAAATATCTGTCAAAATCAAATGACAGGACTAAATTGAATATGACGTGTCTAATTTTAAATTTTAAACTCAATTTAGACTTAGCGGCTCAAAAGCTATTCTAGGATGGCCATTTTAGGAAGAAATAAGAACTGTCATCGCTAATTTTACTCATAGGGTGGCCACTTTTTTGTTCTTTCATCCATTCTGGACAGGCAAAGGTCTTAAGACCATACAGCCTCGTCTTTAGTGAGTACTTCATTCTTGAATATTTATAGAAGGAAGGCCACTTTAGGATGAAATTAGAACTGTCATCGCTAATTTTAGCCGGGACCTCCAGACGTGCCGCTTAAAATTAAACTGTATGTAAATACGTCAATTTGAAATGGTTTGAAGTGCAATAACTTAATAACTTCTAAACCCATTTGATAAAACTTGCTTAATGGTGATCGTAATCGTGATGTATACGTTATTTATACCTTTCATTTGATACCCAACATATATACAGGTGACTGGAAAATTGATGCATTCCTTTCAAGGGAACCAGCTCATGAAACTGAACAACTTTCCCCATGGAACATAGGTCGAAAAATGAAAAAAAAATTTGGCCCACCAATACAAAATTACCGACCGACGACTAAGTCAATTTGTATGGGAGGACCAAAATTTTTTTTCATATTTCGACCTATGTTCCATGGGGAAAGTTGTTCAGTTTCATGAGCTGGTTCATCCCTTGAAAGGAATGCATCAATTTTCCAGTCACCCTGTATATACGTATATTTCAAAGAAATATATTTTTCATCCCTGGTTTCACTCATATCTTTCAAACGGCAGGTCCAATATTTTGGAAACATAGCTAACACTCTCCAGACAAACAAAAAACAGAATCGAAATCCGTTTATCCATTTAGGAGCTACGATGCCACAGACACACATCAACTTATAACTCCCCTCTTTTTGTGTCGGAGGTAACAAATAACATTTTGAGAATTGTGATCTAATGAGCTGGGACAGCATAGCAGTTTTCTTGTTATTTGGTTCTATTATTATTAATAATAATAAGCGAAGAAGAAGTTTCATGTTTGAAGTATTTGTTTATTGCTTTCATTAATTAGTATGTTATGTGGCAATCAGACAATAAAAACAATAAAATCATATCACATTCATAGGTATAGTCAAATGGGGGAAAATGAGACTAGCGGGTAACTTAGGACATTGTTGACACCAGCATCTATGCACCAGCTATAAGCCAATTATGTTATGACTGGTTGATAAACGTAGAGTCCAAAGTTTTCAACCAGTTACAACGTCATGCTGTGACTACAACTATGTTTAAAAGTAGGGAGTAACAATATTCCTTACATAAATCTACATGTTATAATCTAATCAGACTATAGAAATAAAATAATCAACAATTATAAGAACTGAAACTATTGTTAGTCATAATTTCAAGTTTTAACAATACAATTTTGCCATGCTAAGCATAATCAAGACATAAGAAACTAATAATCACAGAACACTACCTAATAATAATCATCACATTATACTTAATCTAATAATCACATGAAAAAATTATCAACCTGTGATAATCTAGTATTCAGACATAAAAAAATCAATAGGTTATAACCTAAAATATGGGGAATTTTTAATTGCACCTCTAATTATAATTTATGCAAAAGGAACTTATTTACTAATAAACCTTCTGCATACCAAATTATTAACTGCAATACAAATTAACTACTTAATTACCTAAACACGTTCTTCAATAAAAACTATTAACTAAATCTAAACCCGATAGCCTTTTCTACTTTATTCACTACAAAAATCTGGCTTAAATCCCAGATAATTAGATTTTAAAACAAAAAATCACACCGTACATCAAAAATACTGATTTGCACACTAAATTATCTAATCGTATAACGCAATTTTAATAATTGATATCTAAACCTGCATAACAATAATGCATGCTTATATTGTCAAATTACATCCACTTATTTACTACTCGGGTAACTAAATCTCCTATCACCTAACTTTTATTCTTTTTATGCATCTGTTTTATTGAAAAAATATTTTGGACGCAAATTATACAAAGGAGACCTACTTGATTGCAAGTTCTAGGGCATCTACAATTCAGTTTGGGCAAGACTGGAATTGTTTTGACGAATATAAACAGATTGCTTTCGCATATTGGACAGTTGTATTGCCCACACACAAAGACCAATGGAAAAATGGTGAATGTAGCAGTCCGCATTTTTTTAGAAACTACAGTTGTAAATATGTCATTGGACTGGCGATCAGGTTGAAATATGTAACACCTGTAGAAGCGAAAAATTTACCTATCGGCATCAAGCGCAAACGTGGACGTCCAACGAAAGCCAGACCTGCCCTTATCATTCAATAGAATCCTATTTTTATGTTATTATTACAAAACAAATTAATTTGTTAAGTACTGACTACTCAGTACTGCTCATATCTTTGTTTCGCGTTGGTTATTGCGTGATAAGAGTACATTTTGTTGATTTTTTGTTTACTTAATTAGACAAATATGACTGTATAATGGTGCTTCATTTGGAATAACTCATGCTATCAAAAGTATAAATGGTGACAGTTTCTAATAAAATAGAGTTCAATATTTTGTTGCTCTCAAAGAGTTAATAGATTTGCTCTCAGTTATTAGGAAATCATTCAGTAAAACAGTTTGCTGAAAATATGAAACAGTTAAGCACTTTCAATTAAATTAGTGTGCAAATTTAGTGTGCAGTTCAGTATTTTCGATAGAAAAAAAAGGGATTTAAAGTTATATGATTAAATACTACCCCTAAAATATTAGTTATGATTATGACACACATTTTAAATTAATGTAACAACTTCATCGAAACTCTCCTCCAGATGCTCCTCAATTTTCACCCGTGCTGTTGTCAGTATTACTGATGCAATTGTTTGACCTGCATCCCGGATGGCAGCGGCCAAGGCGTCAGCAGCTTGTGCAATTGTGGACCGGAACCATTTATTGTTTCTACTGGTCATTAGTCTAATGCTCGAGCTAACAAGTGGTCTGGTTCTTTGAGGTGATTATGATGGGTATGTGACCTCGACTGCTGAATATCAGTACTAAGTCTAGTACTGGTACCTAACAATCGGAATGGACCTAGGTTGGAAGATTGAAGAGCATCTGCAAGCTGGACATCTGGTTGTTATGGCTCCGGAACTGGTGTATGCCGAATTGGGCCCTGCGTGGGTGCAGATAGAGGCTGGACCGGTACAGGCAGTGCATCTGCAGCTGCATCTTCTGTGATAGGTGCAGAGGGAACCTAGAATGTAACAAATATATCTTAATCATTTCTGTAATACAAAATATTTCTAACATAAATGCATTGATTAACAAAAAAAATCTTAGTGAGTGGACCTTAAAGTCGATTAA
This sequence comes from Keiferia lycopersicella, assembly GCA_029255805.1. Taxonomy (NCBI): domain Eukaryota; kingdom Metazoa; phylum Arthropoda; class Insecta; order Lepidoptera; family Gelechiidae; genus Keiferia; species Keiferia lycopersicella. Next base: position 10,905,290 of record JARACZ010000004.1, on the reverse strand, counting down.
CCTCACAAGTCCTGGAGACAGTTTCGAAACTGCCTTAAAGCCTCTGACGTGATTTTTCAACCGGGACCGACAGCTTATGTGCTATCCAAAGTATCATCTTTATTTTCGTACAATAAGGTTATCCAAACTGGAAAACACTCACAAAGCGAAAAATCACTATGTTGTCTCATCGGGATTTGAACACGGGATCGTTGTAATTTGAGCAAACTGCTGCGCCCCTGCGCTACAAAGGTCGAAACATTATGAGATAATTGAATACCTACAAGATTATAAGCTTACCAAAAGGGTTTCTAGGTTAGCAAAGCCATCAACTGCTGCTCTGCCGGCCACCTCCAACACTTTGAGGTCTATGTCAGTTAATGGTTTCACAGTAGCCGGACCCCCTCTAGTTCCTTGGCACTGGTCTCTGTCTCTCCTGTACTTCGCATTTACTTTCTGCACCCACTGTGACCAAATCTGGAATTTGAAAAAGATAAATATGTAAAGCTATGAACAAATGTATTAATGTTAAATTTCTGGGCTAGCAGTGTTTCCTGAAAGAACAGAGGAATTCTATGTATAACATATAGCCATGTTTCAAAATAGGTAAAATTCACAAGTATGAAAACATCCACTAACAGTTTCAGTACGCAAACATACTTACCACGGGCTAATCCCATGCTGGCGTGCATATATTCAGCCAGCATTGCCTTTGTTGGACTTCTTTCGAGGCGGTGCAAATACGTCCATGCTGTGGTGCGGCATACGATTTTAATTTACTTCTTCTTTTACTGGCTTTTATCTACTACAACAGGAAAGAAGTCATGTCATCATGACAGCAATTCCACGACCACTTTAAAAAAATGATAGCACAGATAGCAGTAAATTGTCAAATGCCGCGAAAATTATGTATAATATGGAGAGAAACTTGATAAATTACAAAAAAATAAATATAATAACGAGTGTAAAATCATAAAAAAGTATTATTTAATGATAAAAAATAATAAACTATGGAATTAATATCGATACCATTAATTCATTCGGTCGCCAGATTCTTAAAATGGTAACACACAATTTAGAGGGTGCTAAAACCTTTCTAAATTTAGAAAGATGAGAGTTTTGGAATAGCAAATGGTTTAGCTAAGATTAAAATCCGCGTAAAATTTAGGAATTAGTTTTAGCTTTAGCTTTAGACGATGCGCGCCAGAATTGGCCCCATTATTCTTTAAAACAGAAGATTATTTACCAGGGTAGAAGTTCTGGAGTTATTAACCCGCGCAGGTTGTGGCGAGAAAATGTAACACGGACTATGTGGCAGGGTATGACATATCCGAATTTTAAATTGCCTATATTTTATTTAATAAATACCAAATAACATATTGTTTTAATATTAATAGCTAGTGGGATATATTAGTATTATAATAAATAAATGTTAAATAATATATTACTATATCTTTATATTTAAATGTAGAAATAACAAGTCCGGGTCATTTTAGGCACTGATTAATAGGCGCTTCACTTACAAGCTTAAAAAAAATAGAAAAAAATGAAATCTTAAAAAACTCCAAAAATAAACAGAAACGAACATAAAATAAGATATAAAAAAGAACCTTACATGGTTGCAAAAAAATATAACACCTTATTAATATGAATCAGTATCACGTATTTACGTAACCGAAAGCACTTTGTACACGATTATCTCCGACGCTGGTTGTTGTCACACTACAATCAGGTAAATAGCCTATTTCACACACCTTTAGTTGCAGCTACATGGAGCGACAAGAAAAAATTACGGTAGTTTACAAAAATATTTGCAGATAAGCAACAGTCTGGGTATGACATACCCTGCCACATTCTTGGCGGGTTAAATGAAAAGTCTTGAAATTTGACTCTCTTTCGACCTATGTTCCTTGAGGAAAGTTGTTCAGTTTCACGGGCTGATTCATCCCTTAAAATATTTGCAGCTAATATTTTTACACCTTATATATCAATTTCATGTATTTACCGTTCAACAGATTAGTATCGAAGTGTGCGAGACAGAATCCCACGGCGTGGTGCTACGCTACTGCCCTCTGGAAGGATCGTTACTAGAGGAAGACCAGGTAAACCATCACGCGTATATCTCTTTCAAGGTTTTATTTTCATACATACACACATACATCACGTCAGAGTAAGTAAGTAGGTATGCAGTGCGTTAACGGCCGTAAAAATGACAAATATTGAGGTTCCTTTACATGATTCTCGTGTATTCAAAGATTCTCAGCCTGTCGCCTAAAATTGTAAACATGTGAAACCCTCGAGTCTCTTAATCGCCCGGGAAAGAACAACGGGAAATGGAGTGATGCTGTTCGTTCGTAGGGCGGAGCGGTCATTACTAAGCCAGCCGCTAATATCTAATAATATGTTTACTTGCAGGTGCCGGTATTCGCGAGCATATTAGAATCACAGCTGCACGTGTTGGAAGCGACGGTGCAGCTGAGGGAGCCTTTCCAAGCGAGGGTGAAGGAACACAGGAGTCTGAGGCTAGTGCATGTGCCGGGCTGGGCTGGTAAGTCCTCTTTCTTTTTCGTGTGGGACACCGAGTCGTCCAACGACCCGATGAACCCTAGTGTCACTATTTTTCAACCGCCTTCTACAAATGGCAGGCTTCTGACATGGTTGTGTAACGACCGCCACATGTAAGTGACCATAGACAGCAACCGGAACCTACGGCTTATGAAACACAGAACCATCTCACTTACGGACAATCGGGTGGTTCAGCCTGCAATGTCCTAACCACACTGGTAACAAATTCATAAAGTGACAAATATTGACTTTGTGAATGACCCACCGAGAATCGAACTCGGAACCTTCTGTGTCAAAGGCAGTCGCACTACTACTGCGCCACATCGGTCGTCAAATCGATCGTTCAATTCAGTTTAAGCTTGTGCAAGTTTAGTAACCTTACAACTTCTATTAAAAAGTTACAACAATGCCCAAAAAAATAATAACAATAATTAATTCTAGGTCTAGGAGGTGTCCGCTACGTACCACCAGGCTGGGAAGAGGCTTCAGCAGAAGAACTTAACTCGTTAAACAGACAACTAGTGAACCAATTAAGGGCGACAGATGGCGCTTTTTCATGTGGAGACGGAGATGACGGATTAGCTTGTGTCAGGTATAGTTCAGACAAGGTCAACACACAAGGTCAAGGTCAACACTAAAGGTCAAACTACAACATAAACAATAAACACAACTTAGTTCAATGTGGGGCCGGCTTAGAATAGTACCATTTCTACCCGTGGGTGTCGTAAAGGGCGACTAAGCAATCCGCCTGTCAAGCGTGGTGAGTATGGCATATACCCCCCAGTAGATTATTGTAGCTGTTGTAGTAGTAGTATTTACCTATCTTATCATGAACAGCCATGAGAAGTAGACAGCTGGACAAAAACAGGCCTTCCCCAGGTCTGTAGTCTGCAATTTTGAGTTAGAGTGTGGTAGACTAAGTTGTTGGTAGTTTTTTCCAAAAAATATATTTGCTAGCCAAGTTAGTTAAAGTAAGAGTAAGTCAAAATAGTTTTCTAAAAAGTCAAATTAAAGTAAAGGTCAAAAGTGATAAGGGCGTATTTTAGAGGTCAAGGTCAAACGTAAAAAAAATACATAAGACCTGTTTTTTCAGGTTCGGTATGGTGACCGCGGATTCTGACGTAGATGAATTACTAGATCTGGTCTTAGCTGCCGGGAAGGAGGTGGAGGATAGTTCCAAAGCACTAACTGACATGGCTGAAGTCGTCAAGAAAGGTGGGTCCTTGTTTTTATTGCAGATTCGGCTTCGATTCAAGTGGAGGCGATGTAGCGACCTCTGGTGGCTATAACACGAAGGTCACTGGCAAGCAAGACTCACTAAATCCGCAGGATGGCGCCACAAATGACGTTGAATGACTTGTCGAGAGCGGCTGGTAGCGCCTGGATGGCGGAAGCGGGAGATCGTGCTTTTTTTGTGTTGGTCTCTATGTTTGCGACCCCGGGGCCATCTAAACTACGCCAAACGGCTTGGTGGGGAGCGAGGGCTCACCCGGAATAATTAAAGGGTTGTTCCAACAACCAGCCCAATCACGCCCTTGGGGCAAGGCTGGGCTTAGGAGTTGTTCTGGGAAGAACGGATTTGACTGAAAGCGGGAGATCGTGCGTCGTGGCGCACCCTGGGGTAGGCCTGCGTCAGTAGTCTGCTATTGGCTACTGAGGTGGTAACCGCGTATTCTGACGTAAATGAATTACTAGAAAGGAGGATGCCGTCAAGGAATATAGAATAGTTCTAAAGCTCTGTTGCCCAACACCTGCAACCAGAAGGACTTGAATGTGGCGTCAGAGAGAACGGTGACCGTCGCAAAATACTGGGAAAGTCCATATTTGAGTCATTGACACGATGAAGATAGCCGAACTAAGAGAGCGCGAGAAAGCTGATCATCAGAACAAGACAGCCAGCGTCTATTCGGACAACCTACAGCTCGCAATACGTCTAATTGCTGTAGTGTCTATTGCTATTGCGTCTTGCTGTAACGTTATGTTGCTCCTTTCATGCTTTTTCTTGAATTACATACATACATACATACATAAATCACGCCTATATCCCTGGCACCTCGCCAGGCAGAGTGTTAACGACCTTAAAATTACAGCCGTTATCGCCACGTCTGACAAATGTTTGAGGGTCGTTTCAGGTAAATCGTGTATCACTATACTGACAGGTTGTCAGCCTGTTGCCTAAAGTTCTAATATACATGAAACCCTCGGGCCCCTTAGTCGCCTCGTACGACATCCACGGGTAGGAAATAGAGTGATGCCGGCATCACATTTCTTCAATTATTCTTGAAAAGTAAAAGAAAAGTTAAAAGCCGTGATAGACTGACCCGATGTGAACTTTTAATATTTTCTTTTAGGAATCGAAGCCGCCCAAGCGGACATCGAACGCGAGAACGCCGAGCGGCTCTGGCAGGAGGGTCTGCTGCGGCGCATGCCGGTGGTGGGGCGCATGGTGGACTGGTGGTCCCCCGCGAGCGTGCCGCCGCCGCCCGGCCGCCGCCTGCACCTCGCGCACGGCACCCTGCAGACCACCGACGACCTGTACCAGTGAGCACACACACCGACCGATCGACCGACCGACGGACCAACCGACCGACCGACCGACCGGCCGACCGACCGACCGACCGACCGACCGACCGACCGACCGACCGACCGACCGACCGACCGACCGACCGACCGACCGACCGACCGACCGACCGACCGACCGACCGACCGACCGACTTCGTTTTTTGGCAAATTATACAAATGTGACCTAGACTTGATGCCACTGATCTCACTTTCTCTGTCTCTTTACTTTCTGTTTCTGTATGACTGGGTCATTCATAGAATAAAAAAGTTGTATACTTAAAAACTATTGTCCAAACGTACATACTTTAATTTATAGTTTTTTTGAAATATTCCATGTTGCAATTAATAGAGTGTATTTTATGTCTGACATAAAAATAACATGCAAGATAAAAATAACATGAAAGTAAGTGTTTTGACGATCCAAACTAGATATACATGACGTTATCTTTTCGTATTTTCATACAAAATATCGTTTTAAATCTCATTTGACCTGCCAGTCATCACGCCTATCACATGTTTACAGATACGTGAAAAACAAGAAGGAAGGCGAGGCGGCGCGCGCGCACTCCCCCGCCCGCCAGCCCGCACCGCCCGCCGCGCCCACCGCGCCCGCGCCGCCCGCGCCGCCCGCGCCGCCCGCGCCGCCCGCGCCGCCCGCGCCGCCCGCGGAGACAGCAACGCCCGCGCACCAATGACGGTAATGTGAGTTCACCTTTACACCCTTTCGAATTGGCCCGGATGTGTGTAGTTCAATTTCAAACTCAGGTTTGTCCAGTCTAAGTCAAAAATGGGAAACGAGTCAATTTCGTTTTTGTGCAAGGTTAAAATAAAATTGATGGATTGATAACAGATGCTGATTGTGAAAGTAACATTCTTCACTTTTACTCCCTTTCTACAACGACCGATGTGGCGCAGTGCTAGTGCGACTGCCTTGGGCACAAAAGGTTCCGGGTTCGATTCTCGGTGGGTCACGGAAGTTGATATTTATCACTTTGTGAATTTGTTCCTAGTCTGGTTAGGACATTGCCGGCTGAACCGGTTCCGTGTTTCGGATGGCATGTTAAACCGTAGGTCCCGATTGCTGTCTATGGTAGACGGCGGTCGTTACACAACCATGTCAGGAAGCCCTGCTACTTGTAGAAGGCAGCTGAACAATTCTTACACTAGGGTAAATCATGTCGTTGGACGACTTGGTGTCCCACACGAAAAGAGAGAGAGAGAGAGAGAGAGAGACTCCCTGTCTGATTCGCCAGTATTAATAAACGTCTGTCTCTATTCGTTTGGGACAGCGACCCTTCGGCTGCCTATGAAACCAATGCTACATAACCGGTTTCATGTAACGAATATTTTTTTTTCCTACGGAGCTGGTTACGTGGAAAGAAGTTTTCGAGTCGTCCTACGACTCGATGAGCCCTAGTGTCAGAATTTTTCATCCGCCTTCCACAAGTAGCAGGCTTCTGACATGGATGTGTAACGACCACCATCGTAAGTAATCATAAACCGCACTTAACTGAAATCGTTCTCAAGAGCGATATTGGCAAGTGTCAAGCAGTACTAATGACATCTCAAAATCGCACTCAAGATCGATCGAAAGTACCCAAGCGTGGTTTATTGATACGGGCCTAAAGCTGGTGTGAACCTCTGTTATTGTCTGACAGTAAAACAATAAAAATAGTATGACTTTTCAACAAAAACAAGGTCACGGTAAGTTGAAACTTTTGAGTAGTTTTGTTACATTTCTAATATTTCACTTAAAACTAGAAATTAATATTTGTATAATCCCGCACGTATACCTCGAACGAAAGTTCTCTAAAACTGATTATTTTTTTCAGGTAATCGTCATACAAATTGCACAGTATATTAATTATAAGATTGCCATTCGAAAGCTTCACAATTTAATTTAGTTCATACCAATAAGTATGGTTTTGTTTTACATAATGTAACAATAATATGTAATATCAACCAAAAAGCAAATGTGCTGGTAAAGAAGGAATGTAGCGTTATGTTCTAAATAAAATTGTATACTATGTTTATGAATAAATATTGAAGTCAATTGAATTTAGGGTCAATCCAAAAGGAGCTGTTAAATTTACTTTCATTCAGTTCATAAAATTAATACACAAATCACGCCTTTATCCCTTGCGGGGTAGGCAGAGATCATGCCAATAAAAAAATGGCATTTCTCAAAAATTATTAAAGCTAAGTGAAATGGTCCTCGGAAGAAAAGGCTTAAAAAATTTCAAGCCAGAGAGGCTTAAGACCCGTAATAATAAACCGCACTCAAGTTTGAGATCGATCTCAAGAACGATGTTGACTAATGACCAGGGGTCGGAAAATCGGTGGTCATTACAGGCCCGAACTTGAAATTATTAATTAAAATTTATTGTAGTTAATTATTTTTTTAATTGAAAATTCGTAACTGGCAAGTTGGGCATTGCTTTCTCATAAAATACCATACAATTATAAATACACCTTTTTGTGTTATTTATAAAAATAGGGTCTTATTTTTTTGGCTCATTATTTTAAATTCAGCGTGATAGTTCTAAAATAACTCGCAATAATTCTCCCCTTTGCTTTAATACAAATACAATTTATAGTGTAAATTTAATTAATTATAAGAAATTAATTAATTTATTAATTATTGTTCATTAATATTAGGGTTTTTTCTGACTACGGGCCTGGAATGACGCCTCGATTCCGACCTATGCTAATGACATCTCAAAATCGCACTCAAGATCGATCGCAAAGTGGAGTGCGGTTTATTAATACAGTCCTTAAAAGCGTGCGAATATTGAGTTGAGGTTGAGAGCAGCCGACGTAACACTATAAAATAGCACCGCGTGTAAAGTGCCAAGTCCTGTGATTATGTGATAGTGGAATGATACGATATTTTATTACTTTTTGGGAATTACTAATAAAATACGGAAATCTTTCTTAGTTATACTGTAGCAGTCTCATTATCATTTAAATGTACTTGAAATCACAACTTATATTTTTAATTCTGAAATGAAAAAAAAAAACAAAATCTTCCGGATTATTTATACTACTCATTTTTTTTATAAATTTTGTTTTTCATGCGCTGCTACAAAACGCCTTAAAATGTTTTAGAAAATAAATGTAAAATATCTCGTGTATATGATTTGTATGTAATTTTTATTCAGTATTGAATTTAAATTAACGATTGTGTATTTTTACTTTTAAGTTACTTAAAATTCTTACAAAAATATATTAGATCTAATAATGGTGCATACTTAGGATCCTTACAGAGCGGTTAGTAAATCATAGCAAGGCTAGCGAGTATACTTATGGAAGTATCATTTCATCGCTCATCCTAAATGTGAAATCAGCCCCAAGCAGGGAAAAAATTACGTATAAAATGCACCTATTAGTTTGTTAACGGATTTGTACTTTTCTTGGGGATAGCGACTACGACAGGCACCGAAAAACTTTGCAAGCAAGGTCGATTGTTCTATACATACTGATACATTTTTCCTCAGGAAAATAATTTGAGGACGATAATATAATCTTCGACCTTCCAAAGAACGTTAAGAACTGATTGTATAACTTTTATGCGATACCGACGACAATAGCCGACGATTTTGTTCGGTAACTCAATTTTGCCAAACAAAATCGTCGATGGGTTGGGAAGGATTAAAGTTTGAAGTGTCAAAATAGTGTCCGTATCGGCTTCAACTGTCAAAATGAAGCCTATTACGTACGATGTTCATGAAAGCTACCTAACTTTGGATCATGCTTGTAAAACTTTCGGTACATTGTTACCTTCTATACACAGTATCTATTTTATTTTAGTTATAATCACTTATTTTATTCCATGCACCGATCTGTAATCTTGTATAAAATTATTCTTTGTAGTTTTGAATAAATAACCAATATTTCTCATACGTTGGAGTATGACTTTAAAAGTGATATACCTACTATTATTTAGTACAAAGTATGTATTTAATATAACTTCAATACGTACGAACATTATAAAGTATTGTTTCTGATTTGTGTAAGTAAATACACATTAAAAATATGGTAACCACACATTCCGTTGATATAATAAAATATCTTCAGTATAAACAAAATCTTGTGATTACTGATAATCCAGTGACAAATTAAAGGATAATCCAAAGATTTAATAAAATATAGATAATTAATTGTGCTGCCTGAAACCCTGTCTCATTATTTATATTTATTATTTGATTTTATATTCGTGTATATAAAATGTGTTATAGAAAATGCCTTTAAAACTTCTTAAATATTGCATGCTAAAATTCTCATGCTCGGGCGAAACACGTCCACACCAACCGCGTATTGCGAAGCATGCCGCGCGGCGGTGAGCATCTGAGGCTGCTCGGCCGGTGTGCACGTACCTAATTGTAAACGTCTGAAATTTGTTACCTGTCGACTGAAAGTACTTCTCTGTTCACTATTATATTTATCTCATTCATTATTTGTGTTTATCTTAGAGTGCAAAGTTGTTTGCTTGTATACTTTACGAAATATAATTTGAGGCTCGAGCCCATGAATGTTATAACGATTGTTTTCTATTGTGTAAGTCTTTTGTTCGATTGTACTCACATAAAGAAGTCGTTAAGCCGAATCGGCTGAAATTATATTTCTAAGAGTATAACTACCAATCAAGTTGTAGGTCATTTTCCATAACACATTGTACAGTCAAGCTTACGTCCAGTTAGACAACCTAACCGCCAAAGTCTATGGTCCGTATTTATAAACCGCACTCACCTCTGAGATCAATCTTGAGTGCGACTTGGAGATGCTCATTATTGAGCATAACATTTGTCAAAGTCGCTCTTGAGATGGACTTTAAAGTTGAGTGCTATTTATAAATACAGACCTTTGAGCGTGACATAAGAACGGTCCAAAGTCAACTGTCTAACCCAGCGTGAGCTTGACTGTACACAAAATTAATTTATTTAAAATTCAGACTAGTTTAATATGGATATAATGTAATCTATAAATAAGCTATTCAATGATTGATTACAAAATAAAATATACAATGTTACTGATTATGTGTGTTTTATAAATCAACCCAATCAAAAACTACCTGTTCTGTCAACATTTCTACCAAAATAACTATATCTCAATGTACCTCAATCAAACAAAAATGAAATTTTAAAACATTTAATAAAATAATTAAAAACTATCTATAAAAAGAACACATTAGTCTTACAGTTAATACAAAATAACAACTACTATCCTAAAACACAATAAATAATCGTACTCTAAAATATAAATAGATAGACAGGTAAATAAAAATTCAGTTACAGCCAGTTTTCTAAGTCTAATACAATCAGTCTACTTTGGTTAAATGTATAGATAAGAAATACTGCCTAGAATTACATGAGAATTACTAAGGCTGGTTTCAGAGCGGCGCGTCTCAGCAGCGCGTTCGCTGTGAAACGACATTCAGACGCGCGCGCTTCGTTGTGGTGTACGGTCGAGTGCAGAGAATCATTATGCCAGCAAACGTAATCACTATATTAGCTATATACGTTATATGGAAAAGAGTGCAACAACGACGTCTTAAAAGATTGCAAGTCGACGCTACTGGCAATCGAAGGAGATCCGACCGCGGCGCGGCCGAGACGCGGCCCAAGACCCGTCACTATGAAACGCTACATACAATATAGTGTAATGCGAGGCGCGCGCGGCTGCGCAGCGCTGCCGAGACGCGTCGCTCTGAAACCAGCCTAATCAAGTTATACAGTCGATCATTTCGTCTCAGAGCGCAATATGTCACGTTCGCATAATGACAAGATGTCCAAAAATACTTTAAAATAGTAATAGTCCATTCATGTACAAAATGCCACACTTTTTGCATAAGTTTTTCTATAACACAAACTTAATTGCCATAATCTGTAAGTACTGTACCAATGCATTACTTATTTTTTATGATAGCAAAAAAATTGCACGTGACATTTTGGCTGCGTTTTGCGAATGTGACATTGTGCGCTGAGAGCTTTTGATTTGATTTTTATTTATGTTTACGTACGCTAAACGAGTGACCCCGGGGTCGGTTTCCAAGCGATAATGAACCATGTTCCATATCTCATAAGAGTTGGCCATGTAGCGGCCTAAAGTTTTGTTAATCTGACAACTGACATTTGCAAATTGGACATTATGCGCCTAGGACATTTTGCTAGTGAAGGAGATAAAACCCATATCTTGTTAGTAGGTTTCTTAAACTGTCATTTCGCGCGATTTTTATGACGTTTTGCGAATGTGGCATTACGCGCTGATGGAACTTTTTAGTTGATATTAGTTTCTATTCACGTACGAAGAAGGAGTGACCCCGGCGTCGGTCTGCAAGCGATTTTGCACCGTATTTCGTATCTCACAGAGTTGGTTTAATATCGGTCGACCTAGAGTGTTGATCCATTCTTCCGTGCTTCGTTTGCCGGTGATACTGAGTAGGTTTGTGGCTATGCTCTCTTTTAGAGGATGCAGTTCTCGTATTAAGCTGAAAAATAAATAAATAAAGTAATAAGTACTCTCTTGTCTTTGGTATACGCAATAAAAGAGTATCTATCTTCTCTTAGCTTTTTAGTCGGCTAGGACTTGAATTCGATGCTTCATGGAAATGGCATTCTTAGGCTCGGATTTATACACCGCACTCAACTCTGAGATCGGTCTTGAGTGCGACTTTGAAATGCTGTTAGTATTGACTAACATTTGTCAAAATCGATCTCCGCTCTTGAGATCGATTTCAGAGTTGAGTGCGATTTATAAATACGGACCGGACCTTAAATTTTAAATCCACACTTCACGTGTTCAATTTACACCTTTTACAGGCTGCGACTTAAGCCATTAGTATTGGTGACGTGTTATTGGCGAAGATACATTTGCATAATTTCGCAGGTAACGATTGACGACGAATGATTCAGATGGTGATAACTTACTGTTCTGCGGTGGTCCCGATGCCTTCTATCTGTACAGGATGTACGTAGTTGTTATCCAACTGCCAAGGATTCAGCCACGTCGCCACTCTGTAACCAGTTATTTTAGCAAAATTACCTCCTAGCTTTATCCCGTTTCTCTGTCGGGTTCGGCTACCTAACTTAGGGAATTTGACGTGGAAGCAAAATATCATTGTTGGAAAATTTGGATTTCACAAACCAGTCTACAAAAGGCAGAAGAGATATGAAAATAATATGATTTTAATGGTAAGTATATGGTACTGAACGAAAGAAAAAGAAAAGATATTCTTCCAACCAAAGGGATAAATAAGTATTATAAATATCAGTTTTTAAAGACTAATACGAGAACTCAGTTTTGAAATTCTGGCTTATTATTATACTTTTTTAAATTTAATAATATACCACAAAGTGCCGAAAATTTCTAAAAAAGAATTACGTCATGGAGTGACTTACAAGTCGCCATGTATGAATCTCATGCAACGATCCCTCAGCACGGCGAAGTTGCAGATATCGTGCGCCAGCTCCTCGCCCGCCCACTCGCTGGAGGGTAGCGCGTCGCTTACCACATTATCTAAAATAACAAAATCATAAGGAACTAAGTAAAAAAACTTTATTATGAAAAAATATTTTTTATTCTAGTATGCACAAAGGCACTTTTATTTCTTCAAGATAATCTTTAGGTAGTTTATGCAACAGAGATCGTCTTAGATTTTGATATAAAACTATAGACGAAGAATTAATTCAAAACCGCTCGAATTTAATTGGTTTGCAAATTTTGTACTACTCACATAGTCTCGCCCGTTACGAGTAGTCCACATAATATTTAGAATGTGTTATATGTGAGTGTGAGTCTCTTTTGATTCTTTTTCTAGATTAATTGGTTTTTTAGAGAAGCTTTGCTAAGTGAACATTATTTCTATATGTTTTATTTCTTCTGATCATCATAAAAGCAAGTGAAAGTTATCCTTACCTACCATTGGTATATGTGTTAACTTTGTTCAGTATCTTCAAGCAGCTCGCTAGACTGGGCAAAGAGATTGGAAGCAACTCGCAAAGTGTGGCGTAGTGGTCGTATCTGAAAAAATAAATAAAATAAGTCTTTTCATTCAATTGTTTATCAATTGTCGCACTGTGATGCCGATTATGAATAGCATCACTCCATTTCTTTTCAGCGAATGTAATGTATGTATGTTTTTGAGGCAATCAGGCCAATAAGGTACTCAATGTTTTAATGAAAGTTTTAGGTGAATGAACCTACATGATTTATCAGACGTGACGAAACCGTTTTTATGGCCTTTGATACTCTGCCTACCTCGCAAAGAATAATATATATTTGTATTTATTTGTGTATATTCAAACATGTTTTTTAACATTTCATATAAAATTACTAGTTACCTAGACCATCCAGTAAGGATGACACCTCCGAAAGTTAAATACGCGTTGTATTTCTTTATTTCTTCCACCCACGCCTCGTGATTGCTCGCGTACCGACTCACCGGGGTTGCTATCTGAAAATAATTAGAAAACTCGTTCATTCATCACAATACCATTGCTATAAGCAAAAGAAGATTTTAGATAGTGGATCGAAAAATATCAAAAGTGTGAAGGCTGTAAATAAAAGTGGATATCGATTCAGTGGTTATAAAAATATCACAAGTGTTGTGAACGAAATTACTGACAGGTAGAACTGAATAGAACAATGTTACATGCCGTGAGTGGCTTTATAGTTTGTCAAATTTAGCTTGATATATGTGTCGTTTGTGACCTTGGAGCAAATGCTATGACATAAGCTCAATTACGCTACTGACGCCGCAGTGCGTCTGGCTGAGTTCTGGTCCGAATTAATATAATAACGCCAAAGCCGATCGACACGACAAAAAAAAGCTAAATTTTTCTGTGTTTAGGAAATGCTTATGACATGAGGTCTAATTTCCTTTGTTTATTAGGAAAATGGACCTTATGTCATACATAACATTTGTTCCAACATCGCAAATGTCACAAATATCAAGCTTTTTACAAACTATAATGAAATGTTTGTACTTTTTTAACTCATCACGGCTTCGAATTGGAAAAAGTGTGTATAAACTTACGTGACATTCAGTATTACATGGACTATCTATATTACATACACATACACACATATCACGCCTCTATCCCTTACGAGGTAGGCAGAGCGTTAGCAGCCGTAAAAATCTATATTGTAGAATAAATAACAATTTTTCAAAGGTCTTACTTACACAGCAACTGCCATTGGCTCCTTTGAAAGCGGAGCCGGCCCACACCCTGGGGAACACTTGTCGGTACACCTCCCACAGGCTGGGGTCCATACTACTCGCTATTGGTTGGTCTCACTCATTCCTCAACCCTGCGCGATAGCTTCACCCGATTTCTTATAAAAAAACATCATACGCCATATCTTCTATGTATCTCTGCTCTGTAGCCTAACTTTACTTAATCTAAACTCTTGTCACCTTTATTGTTTTTATTTTTTACTTTTTTGTGTTTTATGTATTTTTGTGTGTTTTCTAGCCTATTCTAAAAACGCATATAGGTACTTACACAGCAACTTCCATTTGCTCCTTTAAAAGCGGAGCCGGCCCACACCCTGGGGAACACTTGTCGGTAGACCTCCCACAGGCTGGGGTCTATTTGGAAACAGTCCTTCGCGTTGTAGTGCCATACAACCGGCTCCACTAGCTCGCCTAGCTTGTATTCTGAAAACATAAATATGCGGAGCGTAAGGGTGCGTCTCCACTGAAGCGGGGCGGGGATTCGGGGATTTTGAGGCTCATGATTGGTCAATTCATGCCGCGTTTAGCTTAGCTTAGCGCAGCCCCACTTCAACGGAGACGCACCCTAAGGGACAGCTCTTCAAACCGAATACTCATACGCTGCATGCAGACCATGTGTTGAATTTTTTAAATGTTACCTAAGATATTTTATTCGGGAAATTGTTCAGATTCTTAGTCTGAATGCACCATATAGTATTGGCAGTTTGTTTATTCCTTACTGCAAAAAGAATATTGCCTTAAAATTATGCCAAGTTTACACAGGCTGTCTTCATCAATAATAAAAAACCTCGATGACTACTTTAACATTCGATTACATTGAATTCTATTGGTGTGTATAGCTATGTCATTTTATTTCTAACACAAATAAAAAGGATTTTACCTTTTAATATATCCACACTGACGGATCTGAGCATGTCATCCCAAATAAGCACGGTGAGATTTGGCCTCTGTTGTTTGATGAATATGGCCAGAGCTCTGATGTGGTCAAGGAATAATGAAGCCTTTTGGTATTTGCTGGTCTCTGCGCGCTGCTTGCAGTCGGGGCACACGCCTGAGTGCCACACCTGAAATAGGTAAAGAGCTTATGGTACTAGGAACAAAAAATGTTATAAAAGATTAAGTGTTTTTTTTTACAATGAATAAAAGTTTGAGTTTTTGAGTTTGAGTTTTAAAAGCATCTCACACAAGAGTGCATTCCCTTTCTTCAATAAAATACGAGTGTGAGTGAGTCAGTGTGTGTGTGTATGAGTGAGTCAGTGTGTGTGTGTGTGTGTGTGTTTGTGTGTCTGTGTCTGCGACTATGTGTGCGTGTGTGTGTGTGCGTGTGTTTGTGTGTATGTGTGTCTCTCTGTGTGTGTGTGTGTGTGTGTGTGTATGTGTCATTATGAGACGTATTTCATTACCTCGTGAGCGCCTATATGCAGGTACTTAGCATCAGGCTGCAGGTCCAGGGCCTGCTGCAGCATCATCTTCACCAGGTCCAGGGAGTCTCGGTGCGAGGGGCACAGCACCGCGGCCGACTGGGGAGTCTCGCGGAGGGGACGGAACGCTGGATGCTTCAGGACAAACTCCATCTTTGGAGGCAGTTGTTTGTTTGTGTGTGTGTGTGTGTAGACACAAACAGACGGTTGTGTATTTGTCTGTTTGTGTGTTTATGTGTCTGTTTGTGTGTTTATGTGTCTCTTTGTATGTTTATGTATCTGTTTGTGTGGTCATGTGTCTGTTTGTCTTTATGTATCTGTTTGTGTGTTTATGTGCCTGTTTGTGTGTTTATGTGTCTGTTTGTGTGTTTATGTATCTGTTTGTGTGGTCATGTGTCTGTTAGTGTGTTTGTGTATCTGTGTGTTTGTGTATCTCTCTCTCTGTGTGTGTGTGGTTTGTGTGCGTGTGTGAATCTATGTGTGGTATTATGGGATGTGTGTGTGTATATTTAGCACACTGAGACATATTTACTAACTAACCCATTATTCCACCAGCCCAACCTACACCCATTACCAACCTCGTCAGCGCCAATATGCAGGTACTTAGCATCAGGCTGCAGGTCCAGGGCTTGCTGCAGCATCATCTTCACCAGGTCCAGGGAGTCTCGATGCGAGGGGCACAGCACTGCGGCCGACTGGGGAGTCTCGCGGAGGGGACGGAAAGCTGGATGCTTTAAAACAAACTCCATGTGCCCGATGGTCTGGATGAGTTGGATCTGGAAGCACAGTGAAGGGAAGTGATATATGATGATGCTGTAATATTTATCACAAGTTACAATATACAATAGCCAAGATCATGACTATAAAGTGAGTTGCAGTCACTGTTTATTTTTGGTTTTACATTTTTATGGCAGATTGATTCAGTTATAAAAAAAGGTACAACCATGAAACTGTACACCCCAAGAAACATATAAAAAACAAAAACATAAAACAAAAATATTTTTGGAAAATAAACAAAAAATTTCACTGCTGATTGGATTTTTTGAAAGAAACAAAGTGTTATAAAAATTTTATGCAATGCAATTATATGAAGTTAAATAAATTTGATATGTTAGCCATTTTTTTCTGTTTTCTTTTTGTTTTTTAATGGGAAACATGCGCTCAGTCCCTGGACCATAAGATTTTTTTTCAGGGTTTCGGTGTGTGTGTGTGTTTTGTGGCTGACCTTTAATAATTTAGCAATTAAATAACCAATAAAGATTAAATAACTCACCACCTCCATCCCACAACTCTTCACAAACGCCATCAAATGCTGGACTTCAGTCACGGAGTACATCTCATCGCCGCCACTACCGCCTATGCTGCCGATGTCCACTATATCCCCGATGTAGGGGAATGTGTCTTCCCATTCGAAAAGGACACCGGTGGCACCCCATTGCTTGGACAGGAGAATCACCTACAAGAAAGATGGCTTCAATAGGCATGCCTGACAGGTCAAATGAACTACTTTTTAAAACAATCTTAGGTATATAAATATTTTGTAAGAAAAACTAAAAATATGATAGCATAGTGCACTAGCGTGAACCCACCAGGAACTGCCAGAAAATTCAAAAAAAGAATTCTGCGTATATTGTGAAAATAACACACATATCACGCCTTTATCCCCTCCGGCCTGCAAGGCAGGCAGAGCATTAACAGCCTTAATTAGGGGGTGTAAGGAACGGTGTAATCAAAACTTTGCAGGTGTGATCAGACCAGGAAACTGAACAACTTTTTCTATGGGGGCCATGTTGCGATGCTGATCCGGAATTTTGTATTGAGGCTTGAAAAATTTTCACGTCTACCAGCATACCCTGACCCCTGACCAGGGACCGGAAGCGCTTTCCCTTTAAGGGGTTTTAAGCGGGGTTTTTAAGCACGATAATTTTTTAATTTGATTAAAACACACGATGATATTACTTGATATTTTATTGACTATCCCTTCAAACGGAAACCTAATGAAAGGCTTTCCCAACGTGTAAGTTAAATTGTTGCAAACCAGATCAAAAAAGCCTAATGATCGACTGTCCTAATCCAATAGGGAAACCCCTTCGATAGCGCTTCTCGCAAGATAATTCATGCGAGTTAGTGCTGTATGCGTAGTTAATACGAGTAAAATTCACTTGGGGATGCTTGGGGATAGTTTCACTGGACATATTGACGCGCCAATATGGCAATTAATGTCATTCAGTAAAAGACGCGAATCCGTCGGGAATGTCTGCGGGGTAAGGTGGGCGAGCGGGATGGGGTCAGGGCGCCGCGCCGGCGCATCGATTTGTTTACTTGTTGTTTTACGAGATTATTACCCGCAAGTGGCGATTAACTCAAAAGAGCTATGAAAAAAATTTGGAAAATATTTTTAATTGTCAACGAACGCTGTCTTAATAAATGTGTAGAGTACTTCCATACAAACAATAATTTGGATGACTGCTCAGCTGTCAAGTGTTACCATTTCGAGATAAGCTTTAAAAAGTTACAACGTTGGCGTTAGTTGATAGTTAGAAGCAAATAAGTTTTTCATATAAAATACATATCTAGTTGTAACGTTTTGAAGCGATAACACGTAATGGTTACACTTGACAGCTGAGCTGTCATACAAAATATTGTTTGTATGGAAGTACTCCACACGTCTTATGGGTAATCGTTAGTTGACAGTCATAAGCAAATAAGTTTTTAATATAAAACAGTTGTAACGTCTTGAAGCGTATATCTCGTAATGTTTACACTTGACAGCTAGCTGTCATACGAATTATTGTTTGAATGGAAGTACTTGACACATCAAACAGAGTTGCGTTCGTTGACCATCAATAATTGACATTAAAAAAAAGACGCCAATGCTCCATACATTTCCCGCAAATCCCTTTCTATAAGTAAAAAGAATCAATGCACTGTTCACCTTTCTTTGTATGTTTGCCTATAAAGTCAAACTACGCATTCATCAACGCACCATTCCATTACGCATGCGACATCATATTTGTATGAAGATAACCTTATTTTGAAATTCGCATTTTCCAAACGCATGCGTTACGGATGCGACAAAAAAGGCAGCAACGGAATGTGATACCCGCCAAGTGTGTCAAATTAACTTACATAGTTTTAGCATGAAATAGCGCGAGCGATAAAACCCTTTTATGAAGTGTAAATAGCAAAAATACTGGGTAAGCCCTTGAAAGGCTTTGGTTAGCGCTAACCGCTTCGATGTGCTAAGATTTCCCAAAAGGAAAGGGAAAGCCAAACGTTTAGCTCGCATGCCAACGCAGCTACCAAATGTTACGCTAGCCTAATGATTGGGAAACCCCTTCAAAGGGTATTGAAAATTAAACCGCTCGTCCGGTCCCTGCCCCTGACCATACCCATATAAACATAGAAAAAGATGTTCAATTTCATGGTCTAAGCATGCCTGCAAAGTTTTTGTTCCACTGTCCCTTACACCCTGTATACAGTTGCTATTGCCAGATTATGTACCTTAATAATTCGCAGATGACATCCTAAAGAAAACTTACTCATAAAATGCCTAATCTAATTCAAGTAGAATAATACAGTTTTAATTAGATTAGGTATTTTATGAGTTTGGTAATACAGTTTAAGGATTCTAGTATGAATTATGATAATACAATAAACAATATAACTATGGTCCGTATTTATAAATCACACTTAACTCTTGAGAATGATCTCAAGAGCCATTTTGACAAATGTCAGTCAATTCTAACATCATCTCAAGATCAATTGCAGAGTTGAGTGCAGTTTATAAATACAAGCCTTAGACTATCCGACAAATATTTGATGGCTGTTTCAGAAATATTGCTTTTAACTATCATAGTGAGCCTGTTACCTATCGCCTAACTAAACATATGGCATAATACCTACATGGAAAACCCTTAAGTCTCTTAGTTGCCACTTTCGAAACCCACAGGAAGGAAATAGGGTGATGCTATTCTAAGCCAGTATCACATGACAAAGTAATTAATTTTATATGTGCCTCTCAAGAGTGTTGTAGTATCAAGTTTAGTGTGTAGGTAAATGAATCCTATGGAAAGACAATTTATATGATGAAAACTCTTACCCTTTCCAAGTAATGTACCCTCCAAGGAGCGCCTTTCAAATCCAAGTGGACTATCCTGCAGTACAAAAATCTTTGTGAAATAGATAACCAGAATAAACCAACAAATCAAAGATTTATTATTCATTTACCTGTGCATTGTAATTGTGACCAGTTTTACAATATAAACACCCAAAAATATACTTTTTAGCTACAAAGTATGTAATTCTGATCTTCAGTTTAGGAATTCATTGCGATCTTCTTTTCTTTCTGCACCTTTCATTTGTTTTTCTTTTTTTTTACCGGCTATGTGCCGGCTATCGACATCGACTGTCGCTAGGTACCTCAAGATTGACATTGACTGACAGATTAAATGTTGCCAACAAAAAAACGATCACCCTTGTTTAAGGGAAACAACACAATCGTGTGTGTAACTAGGTGACCGACCGCCACCGACCACCGGTCTGAAGCACAACTATTTTATCAAAATTCTTATCTATCTATGGTGTTCGCTGAAATATTGATACCACATTAATTTTAATTATTGATACAAAAAATCAGTAGTTACCGCCCAAGAAACATTTTTAGAAATATCTTAATTCATTTTTATTTCCGTTTTAAACCCTTAGATTCTATGCGCTGCGAAAGTTATTTTTTATAGCATTGCCGCGGAAGACCAGCGTTTTTAGAGTACTGTACAAGTACTCTTAAAGCATTAGCTGAGCGGATACGTTTTTGTTTTTTCGTTACCCTCTTTGTTTAATTTTTCATGTCTATTATGATGTATCACTGTATTTGGTAACAAATTAATGTTTTTTCTTTCTTCTTTCTTATATACTTGAATGAATAGAACATCGCGTTTGGTATTTACAAGGTAGAATACAATGCAAAAATCACCATTTTTCTCCTGCCCTTATATGTGCCGTCCCAGCTGCTGGGAACGTTCCCAGCAACAGCACATCTATACCTGCCCTACCTTGGGATAAAAAATTATTTCACACAAGCCATATATTTAAAGTTTATTTTTATTGAATAAATTGTGTCAATTATATTATCATTATTTTAATATAATAATTATACTCAACTAATTTAAAATTGCTATAGCACACTTTTAAGTAGTATCAATAAACTTATCAGCTATACAATACTTTTACGTATGATATATGAACTAACATGAATACCGTTAACAGAATTTTAAAAAATCAAATAGGTAATTAGGTTGCATTATAAAAACATGTATAACTGGGCAATACCTTATAAGTAGGTATAACATACAGGTTCTATTTCAAATTCTATTAATCCAATCTAAACACCATGTGAGTACCTACACACATTATTGGCAGTTTTATCTATTAATCTAGTCACAACAGGAGGAGATTTTAAACAATACATACTGGGTAGGAAACTGTTTATACCTAACTAGATGCATGCAACGCGCTGAAATTACTTGAGCGTTGTAGTTCTGACTGGTGACTATTGAGTCAGCGACATTTTTAAGCTGTCAACAAAGTATCACTGAAATGGTAAGTACTTAGGGAGTCTATCTATTTTGTGTAAAAATCCGTTTTTCATATGAACAACAGTAGTTGCTATGTAGGCAGTAATATACATAGATATATCACGACCTTATCCCATGCGGGGTAGGCAGAGCAACAGCTGCCGCTATCGCTATCGCTACATCTGACAAATATTGAGGGCCGTTTTAGATAATAAGTGTATCACTATGGTGACAGGTTGTCGCCTAAGAATTGTAATACGCACAAAACCTTCAAGGCAGTAATTATTATAAAAAAAACTTTTGAATTAGCAGTAAACAATGACCTACTAAATTAACATATTAATGACCTATAATTATCAAAATGTAATTAAAAGATAATACGTTTTAACTAGGTAAAATATCACGTAAAAACCTACAATAAAATAAGAATTATTTACTAAGTGATAATCAAATTCTGCTAACTTCACACTTCTAAACTAATTAAAAGTTCAAAATACCATAACCACTGTGTTAAAACGTAAAATATATCTACCTAACAGTAATAAAATAATTATTGACTAAACTAGGTACTCTTATAAAGTGAGTAACTATAAAAAAGTTTAAAATGTAAGTATTTTAATGTGCTATAATAATCTTGACGCCTGGTTCAGGGTCCGAAGCGACGTCTTTAGCCAAGGGTGCGTTGCCACAAATACGGAAGTTCCTGGTATAGGGTATAACGCCGACTAGTAAGCCGGAAATGATGACCCAAATGCCAGCCACGTAGAATGACGCATCCCAATAGCCAGTGCTGTCTTTAAGAGCACCTAGAAAGAAAAACGAGAGGTGTTAGACGTTTTTATCAGTAATCCTTTACTTGACTCAATGTAATGTTGATATATTTTTAAATGATTAAAATTATAAACAAGTAGGCTGGCCATCTATAGAAAAACGTTATTAGAAAAAATATGGTTTGTTAAAACAAGAAAATAAAAACAATTATTCTAAAATAGATAAACAAAATAGTCATTCAAGGTTAAAAGGGCACGTAGGTATGTGTAAGTAATAAAACAAAAAACAAAAAAGATTTGACAAAGATAAAAAAAATTAGGTATCTAATTAAAACAGTGAATTAAAACATAAGTTTGTCTTTCCCGTTCCGTCAATAAAAATATTAAAGCTGTAGTGACTAGATTCTAGCCAGTCATAAGTTTTATAAGTGTAAGTATAGTATATGTATAGTTATGATATAATAAATTTTTAAATACTTGTTTACTTCTTACCTGCTAGAGTGGGACCAACAAGATGACCAACGCCCTGACTTAGCAGCACCAGTCCATA
Source organism: Keiferia lycopersicella (assembly GCA_029255805.1). NCBI lineage: Eukaryota > Metazoa > Arthropoda > Insecta > Lepidoptera > Gelechiidae > Keiferia > Keiferia lycopersicella. Next base: position 10,882,632 of record JARACZ010000004.1, on the reverse strand, counting down.
TGCCATAGTGAAACGCTCCAATGCAATCAACTCTACAAGAATACTTGGAGTATACGCGTACGAGCTTGAGAACATTAGACCAAACATAGTGGCATTCACTGCTATGATGTAAAAACTGTAGGTCTCTTGAGGATCCAAAACTTTTACCAATATCGGGAAACAAATTATGTTGACTCCGCATATAATTAAGCAAATTGCGTATGTCTTGGTTACGTTCACCCATGGCAAGTCTCCTATCCATCCTAGGCCGACCTGAAATAGAATTATACTAGGCTTTAAACAGGTTCAATAAAATAAAAAGGTGCCAGATTTGGAAAATTTGAAATTTTGGTCGTTTTGAAAGTTCTAGAAGGAACAATTGATTATGTAGCATGTAGCTAACTGAATAGAAGTACATACACACGTTCCGTACCTAACAGGAAATACTAAAAGAGCTCTGTACTGTATCTGCCTGACTGCATGTAAGCAGGCAGGTTAGAGTTCGCGCCGCGGAAGAAGTCCCGCGAAAATTGTTTGAATGACCCTTAATCTGACGTTCATAAGGGTCATTAAAACTTTTTTTGCGGGACTTCTTTCGCGGCGTGGACTCTATTACCGACAGAGCTATAATATTATATGTTATAAATGGTAATTATATAATTTTTATATATCAGACTAAACGATATCTAAATAGGATAGTCAGTCATACTCATACTCACGATTCCAATAATGTTAGCGGCTCCAAAAACACTCAGTATGTATGCACCATCTTCATTGCTATATTTCATGTCGGTCATTAAGTTGCTGACGTAAAAATAAGGCACGATGAACCAAACGAAGAGTACTAAGGTGGACAGGTTCATCATCAGGAAGTGGAATTCTGTGAACATGTTGAAATCGAAGGTTTTGCTGAGGGCACTCAGGATGCGTTGCCACATTGTCTGAAAAATATAAAAAAAGAAACAATTAGATTTGTGTCAGATATAAACAAAAATAATTTACAAATAGTGTGATTTATAAATTAATTTTATATTCCAAAACTAACTTTTCTTTTACTTGCTCGTGAATTCTGTCATTATTAATTCAACACACACAAATCGCGCCTCTATACCTTGCGGGCGGGATAGGCAGAGCGCTAATGGTTGTAAAAGCACGGTCACCAACGCCACGTCCCTTAGTTGCCTCTTACGACACCCGAGGGAAAGAAATGGGGTGACGGAGCGTTTTTACCGGCAAATCTCAAACAAATATATAGGTAAATACTTAAATATTAAATCTAACTAGAAATATACCTTTTCTCCTTGATCTTCTTCCACAGACCACATCGAGTTCCTGTAGATGTCTGGGCAGGATGAAGTTCGTAACTTATATTTTGCTATATTCATCATAGCACCTCGATGCATTATAGAGTTTCGGTGAACTCTAATCTCTCTCAGATAATGACGATCTGTCCACCACAGTTGGCGTGAAGGTTCGCATCTAGGTGCTATCACAGCTTGGTTATTCTCAGGTATAGGCTGCAAAAGCTGTTGTTTAACTTGAACAAGTTTTTTTTCAAAATCTTTTTTATCCTTCTTTTCTTTTCTGCTAAGTTTCAATTTCATCGACATTGTAACAGGTTTTGCTTTGGATACTTCTGGTGGGGGTTCGATGGGAAGCTTTTGTTCTGAGTTGCTCCTTAAAGCTAGCAAGGAAGGATAGTTTTGCAAAATGATGTTATAAAGGCGCTTATTAGATTGTAGTTGTTCTAATACTTCTTGGGGCAACTTCTCACTTTGCTTCAAAAATGTTGGAAGATTAATGACAGAACTGACTTTGTGCTGCTGGGATAGATCAGCGTTCATTTTTGTTGTAGCTTCTAAATGTTCTGCTTCAGCTATTGATGTGACAAGTGCGGTCAAAATATATTCCGGAGTTTCACCGCTTTTCATTAAGCTCTTCAATTCTTCGACCCCTGGATAGACAGATTCACCGCCACCAGATTTTGCAGATATTGAATAGGTACTGGAAGTCTTTTTGGATTTGCTTAATTGCCTTTGTTTCTTTTGTTGTATAGTAAGCCACTCTGGGTCTCGCATAACAGCTCCACAAACACATACATTTATAACTGTGCCAGCCAATAGTAGTATAGCACTCCTCCATCCGAAATTTTCTAAAAGGTACGCTGTTAGAGGTGCGTAAACAAAAGTTCCAAACCCAACACCACACGATCCTAAGCCTACTGCTAAGTTACGACGTTTGTCGAACCAGTAAGCTATGGATACTACGGCTGTTACATAAAGTAAGCCCATGCCCAATCCTGCCATAATACCGTAAGTAACATACAAAACTTCAACAGAGTTACTGAAAGCAGCTGCTACAAAACCAATTGTAGAAGCGATACTCCCGAGTATTGTCATATTTCTGCATCCATATCTGTCCACGAGAGCGCTCATCACAGGGCCCAATATCAGGGGCACAGAAATGAATAGTCCTCCAATGAGTGATGTCCGTGCTTCATTGGTACGGAAATGTTCAACAAAACTTTGATGTAACAATCCATATGAAAAGGCAAGACCATCAGCTACGGTGGCAATAAAGAAAGATGCTGCCACGACCACCCAGCCCCAGCCACCATCTGGAATTTGTGGTGAATCTTGAGGGGGTTTACTGGAACATATACTATCTGTTTCTCCCAAACCGAAGAACTTGACGCCCTCATTGGTTGATGTTGCATCATCATCTGCATTTTTGCCGTCTTTATGATAAGTCACTGCAAGATTATTTAGATTATTACCATCAATATTTGCATCCGTTTTTATAGAATTTACGGTGTTGAGATCGTTCTTAGCTTTATTTGCTACTCTCACATCGTAGTCGTCTTGAGCTGAGTCAATATACTTTAAATCATTCGTTTTATGCAAGAGAGGTGACGTAACCTTCTCTTCTTCAGCTGGTGTGTTCGATTCATGCTTGATTGTCTTTTCTTTGCCTGGTATGCCATTTGCATGAATTCTTTCCGTGTCCATTTATCTTTAGAGCTAGCTTTAAGTACAAAACTAAGTACGTACTCAGTCCTTCAAGCCTAGTTCTCGAATGAACTTTAGGATCACCACCAAATCGGATATAAAATCCTTCGTGACGTACAGTTTACGTTGAAATCGTTAGTTCTCTGGACCAATGTCTTAACCTTGGATCTCTCGCGGAGTAGCGGCAATGCTGCTTCGCAATACAAAGTGTCAGGGCGCAGGGATTGTAGGTTGTCGAGTACATCAAGGACCGGCTAGTCCCCGATCTCAGTTTTTGGAAAAAATCACTTTTTATATTCGCACGTCTTCGTTTTACAGCTTTATATCTTCTTCTTGACATGTAGAATTAAAGTTTTGTTGTTGACAACATTTCAATATTTCACGAGCAGGGCAAATCTGAAATAAGAGAAACAGGTCTTATAATACTGCCACTTTCATGTATTTATACAACTAGAATAAAGTCATGTGATAAAAAAGAAATGGGTTACACCCAGATTGCGTATTTTGAATATTGTTTTGCCGCACGACATAGAAATTCTAGTGCCTTATTATTATGCCGCGCCCTAGAACGCGTGGTGTGGTAATCAAAAATACTCAGTAGACAGTACATACTCGATAGGCACTCTATTCTACTCAAATAATGCCACTTGGTAAATATGTGTTACTAAAATAGCTAGCTAAAAGCAGTTAAAAATAGTCTTTGAAGCTATAGATGGAATACTTTACAAAAGAATCTAGTTTTAGAACTTAATTTCTGAAAAGTCGGTTCCAAGTATGGAAGTCGGCAGCGATTGATCTATTCAGCGTCCGCCCGTATTTTAATTTCTCTTGTGTGATTGATAATATAGGTAAGCACTTTTAGTAACAGATTGCCGCATGTGACTGAAAATTCAAAAACAGAGCCCCAAAGGTGATTCATGTTATGATAATTAATAAATAATAGTACATGTTCTACAACACCTATTATATTCGTAGCAATAAAATTTGAGTTTATCAGGGAAAGCAAGTCGTCAAATCATGAATGATGGTTCTACCTAGGGTTCATTCATCTATATCTACAAAGCTTTTTGGTTAAATTTTTGGATAAAATTTAACATATTCCTCCAAAAACGAGTTACACAAAATCATGATAATGAAGGAAAATTACTGACGAGTGACGACCATACGTAAACTCAAGGATACGTTGCTGTTTTATCTTATTCAGAGAAATCTAGTGGTAACCAGAAAATTGTGGAAATATTTGATTTGGGTTAGATGTCACTAGCTCATGTGCTAGATAGAAATCTCAAAAGATATTACTAGCTGAACCTAAGTATGTACTGCTAGTGCATATTTTTGCACCAAGTTGCCTCTCTATTCTTTCTAGCCTTCTAGCCCTAATCCGCAATCTGAATAACACATAAATAGAGTCTGTGCAGAAAGAAAAGTGGCGTGGAATTTGGGGATGCTTTTGTGCCTAAATTATGACTTGGACATTGGTCTATCGTGGGATTCTATATAAAAATTAATAGTTCACTTTTTCCGTGGCGGTTCTCTTTCCGCACAGACTAATACTTTTTGCAGGCTACCAATTTTGTGGGACTTTTCATGAAATAAACTGGCAACCCAGTAACAAAATAAAACCAACAGACAACCTAGCATACGGACAGACAGATCATAGTGATTTGCGGACAGACCCCAAATCTGCAATATTTTTGGCACTGTAATGCCATCGAAACTCAACCAACAATCAATTGTCTTTGCCATTTTCTATACTTCAAACTAGACGAAGAAGACAAAACAGTTAGCAGACTACGAAACTACCAAAATCATCCAACAAAGAATTAACGACATCCAACTGATACGATTTTCATTTAGCAGACTTTGGGCCCAAACTTCAGAGACAGACGGACGGTTGTTCTAAATACGTAGAGTCCGCGAAAGAAGTCCCGCGAAAAAAATTTAAAAGACTCTTATGGACGTCACATTAAGGGTCATTGAAACGTTTTTCGTGGGACTTCTTTCGGGGCGCAATCTCTAGTACCTACCGTTCATAATAATAGTTAACACGTTCACGGACAGTAAGTCACCCATGATTGACACAAAAATTTTGTATGTAAAATTGACGACTTCTATTACATCATTGTCATATTACATTCATATCGTACGATTGCACTTGACACTGAATGCTATGCAATTCGAATGCTATTAGTAGTACCGTCCAGGATCATGATCTTTTACCACTGTATAGGACAACGAACGCTATAGCAGTCGACTTGGAGGCATCTGTAACCACAACCAGTCATGTTTACGGTGACATATATTGATATACGTTTTACCAAATATGAAAACTAGTACCTAAACACAATTTCTAATAGATTTAGAGTTGATTAATGAATAGTTGTTTCTACATTGATACATTGATTGATACCTTCCCTATCCTGCTTTTTGACTATTTTGGAGGTGCAAACTTGGCTATTACGTAATACTAAAGTGAAATGGACTGTGTTTATACATATTCCAATCTAAATATTCAAGTAAATAGTCCAAAAACAATAATTACGGTGGTTTGTTTGATGCAACAAAATGGCGTCGGCGCGCGAAAATTACTCGGTATGTACGTGTCAACACTCCTGCGCACATGGCACGCGACTGAGCAAAATCTCATACAAACATGGCTGCTATAGCGTTTGTGTGCGAAAACGGGGGGCGCGGGAGACGAGGTCATACCGGTTTTTCTATGTGTGCAAAAACTCATTTATATGACAGAGAGCGCTACGAGATGCAGTGAAACATGACAGTTAAATCAGAGCTACACTAATTTACTTAGAACAGCCGCCTTCTTATGCGTTTCTGTCCACAATAAGCAGTCAAAGTTAGGATGCTATAGAAGTCGCGTCCAGATACCAGAGCATAAACGCATTGCATAGCGGTTGTGTCCGTGAACGTGTTAAGTTATCATAGGTAGGCAATAGAAATTGATACATGTTTTAAGTTTACTAAGGAAGAGATAGGTAATGAATGATCCATTGTGGAGAAAGGAAATGTCCTATCATGTCATCAATGTGTAAAACGTGAATAGATGAGATAAAGTGGCTTTAGATATGTCCAGTTTTGACTGCAAACTTCCCGATAGGATAGGTAAAGTGACATGTCACTTATTACCTACTGAGTAGAGAGAGATGGACCGAACAAAGGTTTCGCCGAATACGAATATTCGGCCAAATATTGGGTAAAAAGTTTGCCGAACCAATATTCAGAATTATTTGGCAAGAATAATGTCCATACCGTCTATATAACACAGATTATAATATTATGGGCCTTTACCTACTTATTTAAGAAAAACTTAGTAGGTAACGAATAGTTATCTATATTAGCTAAGCCTCCAGCTTTTCATATTACTTTGAAGAAACGTTGGTCTGAAAAAACCTGGTAAACTCCTTTTCCTGTCAAAACCACTTTTAACAAAATAATATATAAAAATAATTCAGCTGATTTATTCTGCGGAGTCGCCGGCATTTTCGGTAAGTTGCCGAACATGCCGAATACCGAAAACAAACCGAATATTCGGCCCATCTCTACCACTATCATTGACATAGTTTCATTGAAGAATGGCAATGGTTTACCCACCGAGACCTGTTGTTACTAGCTATAGCTAATTATTACAAGCGGGGTCGCAAGGCTCGCAAGTTTTTTAACACGTTCACGGACACACACAACCGCTATGCAATGCGTTTATGCTCTGGTATCTGGACGCGACTTCTATAGCATCTTAACTTTGACTGCTTATTGTGGACAGAAACGCATAAGAAGGCGGCTGTTCTAAGTAAATTAGTGTAGCTCTGATTTAACTGTCATATTTCACTGCATCTCGTAGCGCTCTCTGTCATATAAATGAGTTTTTGCACACATAGAAAAACCGGTATGACCTCGTCTCCCGCGCCCCCCGTTTTCGCACACAAACGGTATAGCAGCCATGTTTGTATGAGATTTTGCTCAGTCGCGTGCCATGTGCGCAGGAGTGTTGACACGTACATACCGAGTAATTTTCGCGCGCCGACGCCATTTTGTTGCATCAAACAAACCACCGTAATTATTGTTTTTGGACTATTTACTTGAATATTTAGATTGGAATATGTATAAACACAGTCCATTTCACTTTAGTATTACGTAATAGCCAAGTTTGCACCTCCAAAATAGTCTAAAAGCAGCATAGGGAAGGTATCAATCAATGTATCAATGTAGAAACAACTATTCATTAATCAACTCTAAATCTATTAGAAATTGTGTTTAGGTACTAGTTTTAATATTTGGTAAAACGTATATCAATATATGTCACCGTAAACATGACTGGTTGTGGTTACAGATGCCTCCAAGTCGACTGCTATAGCGTTCGTTGTCCTATACAGTGGTAAAAGATCATGATCCTGGACGGTACTACTATAGCATTCGAATTGCATAGCATTCAGTGTCAAGTGCAATCGTACGATATGAATGTAATATGACAATGATGTAATAGAAGTCGTCAATTTTACATACAAAATTTTTGTGTCAATCATGGGTGACTTACTGTCCGTGAACGTGTTAAGATGTTGAATATTCCACAATTCAGGTGTAGTCTTCAAATTTTTTACCAATTTTAAAGACGGAGGCTTGTTTCCTGACAGGTCAAATGAGCTACTTTTTAAAACGATCTAAAACGGTATTTTGTTTGAAGAATTAGGAGTATGACGTCACGCCGTAAGTATTTGGATGGAGTCAAAACACTTACTTTTATAGTATTTTTTTGTTTATTAATTCAAACTTTGAATATTTCGAAAAATTATGAATGAAGTCCGCAGTATTTTTGAACAATAGTTTTAAGCGTACAACTGTTATATTTTTAATGACCACAGAAAACTAGCAAATTCCTTTAGATTTTAGGTACTAATTTCAAACCTTCATCGAAATCGTTAAGTACGTGATTACAAACTAAGTCCTAGTCTTTCTCTCTCTTTTCGTGTTGGACACTGAGTCGGTGGCCCCTGGTGTCGAGAGTTTTTCAACCACTTACCTAGTCCTAGTAATAAACATCCATTCTATATCGAGCATAGGGTACCTAGGTATAGTTTAATTGTTAGGATCCTAATAGTTACCAACATACCCAGTACGATATAAAAATTAAAATAGTTTAGCTCAAGTAGGTACTTACCGCCAGTTCTAAGTCAGCCAAGGACAGAAAAAGAAAACGTTATTTACGTTGTACCTAAACTCTGCCTATAAAATGTTTTTATAGTGTGTGAAAAAATATACTTAACAGTATCAACGCCGAGATTTTATAATACGAATAAATACAAAAGAAGACGTAGGTACACTTACGTACCATTGTTACGTAGCTTACTAAAATATATTATTATAAATGTATTCTGTCCTTTCCGGTTTTTTAAATGGCTGCCTGGGTCAGCCAGCACTCCGACAAATCCATTCAAAGGACTGCTTAGTATTGGTTCTCTAAATAATTGTAAGGAAAACCAGTTTTATGTTGATCTCTGCAATGGGTTACATAAAGTGCTGCTTATAGTAGTTAGGTATCAGACATATCTAATCTATGACCGTTAGATACAAATAAAACTGATGACTAACGAAATGACTGAAAAATAATTACGTAACTAGACTCTCCTGAATCTAGGTAAAGATCTTCATTCTTTTCTTGAACTTGAAACTTTTTGAAACAAGATTCCTACAAATATCAAAACATAATTACCTAATGCATTACCAAAAGCATTGCATAATACATGTTCATTACTACATACCAAGACTTTAAACTTCATGACGAAATCCAAAAGATAACTTTTCAAAATTTCATCCTTAATATTTTCACAAAACACTTTCTCATAAAACCTAACAATCCATAAGAACGTTCCAATTCACAGTCACAAAATAGTCACTTTAAATAAAAAAAAAACATGAAAAAATAAAATTAGAAAAATGTCCGCCGGTCGGGATCGCCGGGCGCGGCGCCAGAGTGGACGGAGTAAACAGACTGTTCCATAAAAACCACTGAACTGGACCAGTTTCAAATATAGCTAGAGTTTTATTTGCAAAACCAGCTGATTCCTCACTGCTCAGACGAGTGGGTGAGTCTCGCTTGGCGAAGGAAAACACTCGATACCTATAATCGAGACGGTTTTTACATCTTGCATAAAGGAGAAAAGATAAGGTAAGGAAAGGCGCGAACCGCGTTCCAGACTGCATGGAGAATTTGATTAATGAGTGTGACGGATTATAATCCTAAGTGATGACTTCCGAGAAATAAACCTGCTATTGTTTATGTTTGTCCATCAATTTCAGGGAATCCAAAACGCTCGATGACCAAAATAGATTCCACAGTTTAGCATGCACGTCCGTAGCAGCTATCCATACAAATCATATTCCCACCTATTCATACATTTGCGTTTAATTTGCAAGTCCAGTGACGCACACTTAAGATATAACAATGGGCCTATGAAATCGCCTTGATGTAGTCCGCAAGCAAAAAATACGGCTAATCCTAAATACTGTATTAGACTTCGTGACCTTTTAAACTGGTCACGTGAAGACTGTCTGACACAGTCAGTAGATTCTTATTGTAAGGCTTCTTTCATGTACCTACGTAAAGGTACTTAGCTACATATCAGTCAGACGTATCGCAAGCCTGCAAAAAATCTCCAATGTTTGTTCCAAGCAAATGCCCATCTTATTTTGTTTAGTTCGTCGTCTTTAGTCCATTGTTATGAATTGTTGAGAAATGATGTTCATAGTTCTGTATGATCTTGCTTTTTATTGGACACCGTAATTTTTACTATCGGTAAAGATCGCATGTGTACAAACAAATACAGTTGCGGGTAGGTTGGTTTTTAAGATCAATCAAATATAGATATAGATAGGTATGTAGTAGTACTTATAAAACTAAGTCGCTTTCCGAGTGTAGTCTCGTGGAATGGTATAGCATTGTGCTCATGTGAAAAAGATGGATTGACCCTATATACTCCAGGCAAAACATGGATATCTGTTATTGATTTGACATCAACATCTGTATTCTTATATTACTCATGTAATAAAACATCTTTAATTTTGCGAATTGGTTGTAAGGCCAAGGCTGTTGAAATATACACGAGTACGGGGCAAGTAAAGAAAGATTATATTTTTACGAATGAAGGTTAGCATAAGCAAATTGCCTGATTGAACGGAGCGTCTCCTAGATAAAACGGTAACCGTTACGTGTAAAATAAGCCTACCTTCAACCAACCAACCAAAGACGCTCGAAAACAAAGGCAACTGACTTTTTCAAGAAACTTAGTAAAGATATGATTCCTAAAATCTCCGAAGCGTATTCTTAGCGTGTCGGCCGAGTGAGTCCCTCACGTTCCTGCAACATCTGCCTGCGAGACTCAAGGTGTTTCCGAAATAGCACAAATCGCGACATCGGCTGATGACGTCACTTGGCATGCTTATGCTCATACTCCAGCTCTTCCAGCTGGTGGAATATGAATCATTATTAAAATTCAGTAGGTAATTATGTTTTTTATGAGATAGTTGCCTCAGACCCTGTGGCTTTGTCTAGTGGTCTGATTTATCAGAGGGTCGTATTTGTGTAACTGATTCCAGTCTGTATAGGACGTTGAAAAGACGGATCTGCGCCATGCAGGACACGCTAAGCCGTCGGCGGTTGTTGCCTCTATGAACCTTTAATTAGCGGTCGTTATGTAGTAACCGGTTGTTTTTTTCGCATCTAAGGCCATCCTTGACTCGATGTCTAGCTAGACAAGGAGCTGCCTTCTGATTGGACATCTGTTTATATTGCTCTCGTCTTAAGATCTTGTAAGCAATCAGTTTAGGTTCTCAGAGGGGATGTAAATAGTTCTATAGTTATATTACGGCCAAGGTAACTGAAACTCCATCACTGCCGGCTTAGAATAGCATCACCCTAGTACTACCCGTGGGTGTCGTAAAATGCGACTAAGGGATAATTTATCCAGTGAATGGGCAGCAGCCTTCTCTGTAGATACAACACTTTGCACTGAGTATCATTATATGCAATGATGAGTATGGCTATACCCCCCCTCCCCCAATAAAGGGTGGGCCCATATCCAGCTGTGGACTGTTGGGACTGTTTAGATAAGGACTAAATTGAATGTAGTTCCATCAACAATGTATTTGACTCGTCCTGGGCCCAAATCTGCTATTTTTATTTAATTTTTTAATACTCTATACAGACTACGAAATGACCGAAATCATCCAACTGAGATCCAATCGACATCCAACTGAAACGATTTTTATTTAGCACACTTAGGACCCTGAAGCTTCAAAGCTACCGGCATTCCCGCATTTAGATGAGAAGACGCATTAGACGCAACACAGCTTGCTAGTTGACGTCGATCTGCGTCTATGGATGAAATCAGTCTAGGAACTGCCAATGGTGTCGATGGTAAACGATACGAATCGTAACTCTGACGTCTGGATTGTCTGAGTTCGTATTTTCTGACGTCAATGAAAGCGTGGATGTATTATGTACCTACGTTTTGTATTTTTACACAATTCACAAACTCTTTGAGATAAGGTCCGCCCACTATAGACACCCGTTGCCAATCGTATTCCCATGGGAATAGGACATTTATCATGAAACAGATACGACTTGATATTTTATAGAATTACATAAAGTCACGGGCAGGATACGTTAATGTACGGCTTGACAGCGTCCGATCCCGTAGATGCTTTTAACTATGCTTTTAACCTACCCACTTCAGAAACTAGAATATTGAAAACGACTGTGCCTCCAAATATTGAAGATATGATTGAGGTATGATGCCGGCTTAGAATAGCATCACCCCATTTCTTTCCCGTGGGTGTCGCAAGAGGCGACTAAGGGATTTGAGCAAGGATTTGAGGCTTTATGTGTAGGTATAGCAATTTTAGGCGACAGGCTGGCAACTTGTCACTAAGGTGATACACAGTCTTTTGTTACCCTCAAACTTTTGTCAGACGTGGCGTAAATGTCCGTTAATACGGATGTTATCCTCTGCCTACCCCGCAAGGGATATAGGCCTGATATATGTATGTATGTATTATTGAGGACCGAAGCCTAACGTTCGTCAATCACAATATTATGATATCTACGGAAATTTCAAATTTTTTTTTTCTTTTTACATGTAATAGGCCCGCATTTGTCTGCCATCTCACCTGGTGGTAAGTGGAGATGCAGACGAAGATGGTACATGCTTGCCTAGATAATGCCTATTCACTCTTGCCTTAAAAAGGCCCAAGTTATATTGATCCGGAAAAAGATCCGCCGGCAGGGAATTCCACTCTTTAGCCGTACGCATGATAAAAGTTGAAGCGAAACGCTTAGTGCGGATTAGAGGTATATCTACAACATAAGGGTGGAACCCCAGTCGGCGCCTCGATCCTCGGAGATGGAATGGGGAAGGGGGTATCAGGTCGTGGAGTGATTGAGCACACTCACCGAAATGTATCCTATAGAATACCGACATGCATGCTACTTTACGACGATGTTCAAGGCTCTGCAACTTAGCCTCAACCAAATTAATATAAACTTCAGCTGTATTGTATAACAAAACGACCTATAGCAAAGGCAGACGGACGTTTGACGGTCAAAACAAGCCAGGAACAATATCTCTGAATTCGCAAGATGACTGGGTCATTAATTAAATACAAAACTGGTACGTTTAAAGCTATTGTCCTACAAAATACTACATACTCCATTATAGTTTTACGAAAAACTCAAAGTTTGAATTAAGAAACAGAAAAATAATATAAGAGTAGGTAAGTGTTTTGACGCCATCCAAACTAGAGAGACATGACGTCATCTCTTCGTATTTTCATACAAAATATCGTTTTTAAAAAGTAGCTCTTTTGACCTGCCAGTCAACATGCCCAATTCGCATTTCTTAGAATTTAAATACGCGTGGTTATACCAGCCGTTGCGGAGTTCCGTGCGCGGAATCGAATTCGTATGTGTCAGAAATTGACTCCCAGACTACATTGCATTGTCGCGTTAGTCGCTTATCACAACACAAAGCACAAAAAAGTGTTACTACCTAACTACGTTTTTTATTTTAGCTTACCAAGCATGACTTAATGATATTATATGTAGTACTATTATTGTCTGCGATAATTACATAGGTAATGTTATCTAATGAATGAGCTACGCAACAAGGGAAGCAAAAATAGCTTTCGTGATGTATTTAGGGCTGATTCCCTATAGTGACAGGTTATCAGTCTGTCGCCTAAAATTGTAGTATAATAAGTCCATATGATACCCGTGGGAAGGATATGGGGTGATGCTATGCTAAGCCGGCATCACACGGCACATTAAAGTAAATATTAAACGCGTAGAGCACCCATAATGGCCCCATATCCTGTTGAAACCAGATTTAATGAATTCTACATCCTAACCAGCTTTGGCAACCTTCCAGTTCTGTCTCGGTAATTTATCGTGAGTAAAACGTATAATTTCGCTGAGATACTTCAAAAACGTTAGTATACAGGGTTTAGGAAAAGTACTGAGTTCCTTCCTTTCAAGGGATGAACCACCATGAAACTGAACAACTTTCCCCTAGAAACATAGGTCGAAATATGGAAAAAATTTTTAGACATCCCAAACAAAATGTAGGACCATCTGATCGAGTCAGTTTGTATGTAAGGTCCAAAAGCTTTTACCATATTTCAACCTATGTTCCCTTGAGAAAGTTGTTCAGTTTCATGGGCCGGTACCTTCCTTGAAAGGTACTCAAAACTTTTCCTAACATCCTGTATTGTGTTATGACAATATTTTTGCCGTAAATTCTTTTAGGTTATTTTGGCATTCATAAGCGCCCTCCCACTCAAATTAAACTGCCAAGATCAACAACCAATAACGATAAGATAAGTCTGCATATTGGCAACACTGATTGGCAAGAACAATTTTACAATGGCGACAAAGCATAATGTAGTGATGGATGGACCGAACATAGGTTTCACCGATACTTATTCCCTCATTGTTTTCACATAATTATTTTTAAAAACAGTAGGTACGATTTTATTCGGTCAAATATTCGGCAAAGTAAACCTGCCGGACATGCCGAATACCGAACTGAACATAAACCTAATATTCCGCCCATCTCTAAATAATGAGTGCCAAAAGAGGCTGAGAGAGGAGAGTCTGAAATTCATATGAGAATCTAAAATTGATGATGGTGGTGTGTGTGGTTCAATTAAATGTTTCCTTTAAAAATGAAACAAATAATTAATTTATGAACTATTGTGTGTGTATATTTAATATCAGCCTGTTCAATGTTCGACTGTATCAATTATTATTATCTTCCTTAATACTACACCTACATCGAAAATGCCCTATAGTTTTATAAAACGTAGAAAGGAACGTTTGTTCACGTTTCAAATTCGCGGGAGACAAAAGTCCATACAAATCACGTTCCTCTCCAGGAGAGAAAAGATGCAACAGTCAAAGTTACGTAAAACGGAATGTAAATCTAATAATTTTTTGCAGTAAGAGACTTGGCTTGGCTGTCACTTGGAGCTCTATCAGAGAAGGAAAAATTTTAGCCAATGAAAAGACCATTTCTATAAAGGTTGCATAAAAACTTTTGGAAATATTTTTGGGGTGATGCCCAATCACTGTCCACAAAACTTTGATTTGGATTTGACAATACTTTGCTATTATTCGACGTAGAGCCAGAAAGTTGAGATGAAATAAGAAAATTCTTCTCTTGGTGAAATGAGAAGGTTCTCCCCTTGAAACCTGGGTCCTAAGTCTGCTAAATGAAATCGTTTCAGTTGGAGGTCTATTGGATCTCAGTTGGATGATCTCCTCGTTTCGTAGTCTGCAAACAGTTTGAAGTATAAGAAAATCACAATGGCAATGGAATGACAGTTGAGTTTCGATGGCGTTACAATGACAATAAATACCAGACTTGGGGCCCAGTTCAGCATTTTTTTCCTTTACCTACGTTACTCAATTACTAAACTCTCTATTGCAGGGTTTCTCAAAGTGGGGTTCGCGAACCCCTAGAGGTTCGCCATTCGACGGTAAGGGGTTCGCGACAAGATTTAGGTAATGGTGGCTCGATCACTGGCAGGCACGCATTTCTAGTTTGAGTATCAAGCAACAGGAGTCATTATTAGGAATGTCTGTAGATGAAACTCTTCAAGATGATTTTAAAAGGATGTCTATGATAGATTTTTGGGCTGCAAGACAGGCAGAGTATTCAATAGAGTGTATTGCTTACCTTAGAAGCTTCTAGAAACAAATAAAGCCGGCGCCACGCAAGTAACTACTCAATTGGTCGACCGGTTTGCGTGGACTCACATACATTGCCGTTTAACTGGCCAATTGACTTAGTACATGGAAGTTTTAAATAGATGGGACCAGTTGATTGGAATTGTGTTTTATATCGTTGATAGAAATGTTCCATTGGCGGGCTGACAACCTGTCATTATAGTGATACTAGATTTTTCCTTCCTCCAACTCCGACTGATAAAGACCGTAATTTTATGGTCGTTAACGCTCTGCCTACCCCGACAATGATATAGGCGTGATTTGTGTTTGTGTGTGACTCCGACCCTTATTAAATATTTAGTCAGACGTGGCGTTAGCGATTGTAAAGTTCTGCCTTCTCCACAAGGGATATAGGCGTGATATGTTTATGTATGTGAATCATTCGTATATCACGCCTTCATCCCTTGCGAGGTGGGGAGAGCGTTACGGTCGTATAAATACGGTCGTTATCACCACGTTTGCCAAAATATGAGAGGAGCATTCATGGATTTGAAATTTAAATGTATAGACATAGACTGTACAATAAAGGAAGATCTCTGTGACGTTTGTGACCTTGGAGCAAATGGTATGACATAAGGTCCTTTTTCCTTTTTTTACATCCTATATTTATTTTACAGACTATAACTTACCTAAGTTACCTAACGTAGTCGTTGGATTGATTACAAAGCAATTACTCAATATATAGAGTCAGCAGTTCAGCAAGGTAACAATCATGAATCATGATTCAGATCGGAAAATTATGTCATCAAATTAGTTTATTCATACGAGAGTTTCTTTTTACAGATGATATTTGAGTGTGACCAGGTTAGCGTTCGGGTTGCAGAGGTCAGATGGCAGTTGCTGTGTAAAAACTTGGTTCCACGTCAAAACCCCTAGGTTGGGTAGCCGACCCTGACAGAGACCGGGATAAGGCAAAGAGAATGAATAGTCTCTTAATTTTCTTTGTTACTGAAACTAGGAAACAATATTTTCACGCTCAACATTGTAGAGTCCAGAATTTTGAAAAAAACGTCTATCTAATTATAACGAAAAAAATATGGTAGAGTTTATGGAACAACTTTTTAGGAACTAATTTTCTATGGAACACCAAATTTTTTTTGCGATTTCGAAGGTGGCCCCATAGTAAAAGTTGTTCAGAATCATGAGTAGAATACACCCTACAAAGTTTGCGTACTGACTAAAAAATAATGACTAAAAAATAACCCAGTATAGTACCTATGTCCTAAAGGATGTATCTATAGCTTAGAGTATACATAAACAAGTTAATCTATAGGTATATGAGTAGGTAGAAGGAAGGATGATATGAATGTAGATACATTCACATACGAGTAGGTAGAAATGGTACCAGTTCTGCAAAAGGCCACTGACCTGCCCACAGCCTGATGCAAAACCAGCAAACCTAACCATAAGTACGAACTCGGCAACTGCATATCCCTACCTGCACATTCGGTATTGCAAAAACAACCTTTATGCCAACTCCAATGAGTACTCTTTTGAACATGGCATCGTATTCATTGTATGTTTTCCTTAAACAGTCAGATATCTAATCAGTTGGCGCTGATGATGTCACCGTGAGGATGATGTTAGTTGGTGCAAGCAAATCATGCATGACAAATAAAAAGTCTGAGGGTTTTTATCGCGTGATATTTTAAGAGCAATAATTATTACTTTCTATATCTTCATTACATTCATTGTACATTCCAAACTCTCTCTTTTCGTGTGGGATACCGAGTCATCCAACGACCGGATGAACCCTAGTATCAGAATTTTTCAACCGACTTCTACAAGTAGCAAGTAGCAGGCTGCTGACGTGGTTGTGTAACGTGCATTCCAATTATTATACTCCTAATCGATATCGATCACAAAATATCCCAGTTTCTGATATATCACATACCTAAACTTATACAGTGTATTAGAAAAAATATGGGATCGGGGCATTTAATCAAAGTCTTTAGGTAACTTTGCACGTTTATTTGCACTGTAATTACAATAAAACAGAATTTTACACCGGAGAACCTCGTCTTTCCTTGCCCGATCCGCATTGAAAAGTATCCATCCGCTCGGTCTTTCACACTCGTTCATTCAATAATTCAGCTCTTCCGTTCTAACATCATCGTTCAGAAATTCATCTTACTTCCGTCTTCAGTTCAAAAATACTCACAGTCCATTCGTTTCATCATTCACATTATAATCGTTTCATCTTTCATATCATCCCACACTCGGCCTTCCTGCACCATATCTGCCCTCAGATATTCACACATCAGTCGTCAGTCATACATCATCATCATCACATCATCAACAATCATTATACACATCATAACTTATCAACTTATCATGCAATCATCATAACATCATACCTACATTATAAACACTTCTACAAACATTATGCGTTGTACTAACAATTTTACAACTTTTCTTAAATATTTCACTCATAAAATTTAACAGAACTTCTTAGATATATTAACAAAAAATAAACAGCTTTACTTGCACTCTACTTTTGAGATCAAAATAGGAAAATTTTACACTTTACTGAAACTTGTAGTTTACAAAACAATTACAGAAACTTTGTTGCTACACTCTTGTGAACAAAACATGAATAAAGAAAAATTTAACAGTACACTTTATTGTTTCATTTAGCAAATAACTTTCTTTTCCTCTTTAGAATAAAATAATAGGTATAATAACATCTTAAGATAAAATAATCTGAGATCGAAACTCTACCAACATCCTTTCATACAAAACCAAACATTCTTATAATAATGAAAAATAGGTAATTAAATCATCCTGAAACAGATAAAAAAAAATTAGGTCAAATAAAATATAAATTTTACCTCAACCTCCATTTGACCATTTCTTCATAAATTCAGCACAAGTAGATGTCCTCTTAGAACCCTCTCCGGCATCAGAAATCTTCTCAACATCATACCGGTCATTGCCCTTTATTCCTGTTATCTTGTAGGGACCAAGAAATTTGGCTTTTAACTTCATGGAGGTGCCATATTGAGTTCTCTTGATGGCTACTAGATCTCCAATCTTATATCCTGTACTAGGCTTTCTCTTCTTGTTATAATTTTTCATATTTTCTTCTTGTATTTTCAAAATCTGTTCTTTTTTGCTTTACATCTTTTTTCTTCTCTCTGAGCTATGAAAGTAGAGACATACTCTTCTTCCAGCATCTGTACCAGTTCAAGATCTTCTTTCTGTCGCATCTTCACTCCAGTAAGCAGCTCAAATGGTGTAGTTTTGATGCTCCTTTGGTAAGTACTGTTCAGTGCTCTCTGTAGCTTACTTGTATGCTTGTACCAGTGTGTAGGTTCTTCCATGCTCATTTTGGTAAGTACTGATATTATAGTGTGGTGAATGCGTTCTACTTGGCCATTTCCTCTTGGTACTCCTGTTGTTATTTTACTGTGCTGTATGCCTTCACTCTCACAGTACTCTTCAAAGTCTTTACTAGTAAATGCTGCTCCTCGATCACTTACTATTCTGGCTGGGTTACCAAACGTCTGTTGCAGAATCTCCATTTTCTCTATGGTTTCTTTTGCTGTGACCGTCTTCACTGGGAATATCCATACAAACTTCGTGAACCCATCCACAATGGTGAGGATGTAGTTATACTTTTTCTTTGTTTCAGCTAGAGGCCCGATGTGATCGCAGTGTAAAGTATGCAAGGGTCCTTCTTCTTTAGAAAGAGGATGTAAAAAGCCTTCTTGTTTACCCTCTTTTCTGCTGCCCAAGATACATGGAACACATGATGCCAATAGATCAGTAGTCTTCTTTTCTAAATTTTCAATGTAGTAGTCTTTACTTATCAGTTCCATAGTCTTCTTCTTTCCAAAGTGTCCATTTTCATGTGCTCTTCTTATTATATAGTCTTCCATCTTTCTGGGAACTACCAGGGATTGCTCTGGGCCTTTGCGTAGTAAGCCTTGAAAAATACAGTAGTCACTGTATGATTTTCCATCTTTCAGGACATCAATGATAGCTTTCAAACCATCATCACTCTCTTGTGCACATTGTAGCTCCTTGTGCAGGTCTGTAGTAATGGCTGCCACATATGGGTTTCGGCTTAATGCGTCAACATGTCGCATCTTGCTGCCACTGCGGTGTTCAACAGTGAACTCATAATCTTGTAAAAGTAGTATCCATCTTGCTACTCTTGTACACAGGACTAACTCTTTCTTCTTTAATGTCATCTCAAATGCTTTGCAGTCTGTCACAATCTTGAAGGAAATACCATGTAAGTAATGTCTGAATTTTTTAACGCCCTCTATAATGGCTAAAGCTTCTAACTCATAGCTTGTATACTTGCTCTCTGCGTCTGATGTTCTGCGACTCATGTAATGAACAGGATGCAGTTCTCCGTCTTCTCTTTTTCTTTGCATTAAAATAGCTGAATATGCAACACTAGATGCATCTGTGTGCAGTTCTGTCATGTCATTGGCGTCATATATCTTGAGTACAGGTGCACTTGTTAAGCTTTGTTTGAGTGTGTTAAATACCTCTCTGTGTTCGTCATGAAACTGAAATGTTGCATCTTTTCTAAGTAAGTCTGTAAGTGGTTGAGCGATCTGCGCATAATTCTGTATGAATTTTCTAAAATATGAGCACAGTCCCAAGAAACTGTGTAACTGTTTGACATTCTGAGGTTCTGGAAACTTGAGAACGGCTTCAGTCTTATCATGAGAAGGCATAACCTTTCCATCTTCAATAACATGCCCAAGGTATTCAACTTTCTTTACTAGTAGCTGTGACTTCTTCCAGTTGATATTCAAGCCATACTCGGATGCTCTCTTTAATACTTGTTTCAGTCTTTCAACAGCTTGCTGTTCATCTGGAGCTGGAATTAATAAATCGTCTATAAATATTATAATATTGCCTGATGCAATCATGTCTCTGAAAATTGCTGTTATTAATCTCATGAAAACTTTAGGACATGTGGCCAAGCCAAATGGTGCTCTTAGAAATTCATATTGGCCTGTTGGGGTAACAAAAGCTGTGTATTTGCTTGATTCTTCGTTAACTTTGAGATGAAAATACCCATTCTTTAAGTCCAAAGCAGAGTATATTTTCGCACTTGCCAATTTATCTATGAGATCGTCTACAATTGGTAAGGGATATTCGTCTTTTAAAATCTTTTTGTTCAATAGCCTGTAATCAATACAAATCCTTATTGAACCATCTTTCTTCTTTACCAAAACCAGGGGGCTAGCAAATTCTGAATAACTTACCCTGATGATGCCGTCTTTTAACCATTCGTGAATCTGCTTGTCAACTTCTTGCTGCTCTTTAGGTGAGAGTCTGCGAGGTCGCTGAGCCACTGGTGTCTCATCCAACAATGTGATCTTCAGTTCCACAGGAGCTTCCTTCGTTTGCTGTGGCTGGTAGCTGTCAACTAACCTCACTACTTCCTCTCTCAGACTTTCACTACTGACTGTACCTACAAGATCAATAGTAGAGAAAAAGCAATTAAGTTTCGTCATCCATTTCTCACTTTTAGGGAACACGTACACTGTACCTTCATCCATCACCATGAACACAGTGCGCAAAAATTCACTACCTACAATAGCACGGTAAGGTATAGTGTCTCTAGGTACTATGTAGAATGTCTCATTTCCAAAATCACGCCCGTCGATGGTCAGGTTTAGAATACAGTGTCCACGCGAGTTCACTTTAGCACTACCAAGTCCGGTGAGCACAACATCGTCTTCGTATTTTGCCGTCTTTAAGTCCTTGTATACGTCTTCACTGATTAGATTTACGTCGCTGCCGCTGTCCATGAGAGCCGTGGTCTCCATACCATTTAACATAATCTTCTTTAAGGGTTTTTCTTCTTTATTTTTCTTCATAATCTCTTGTTTGTTTACGTTAATCTTCATAATCTGGTGTGAGCTGTCATCTGTCAATGTCAGTCGTTCCAAGTCATTCATTCGCTCTCGCTCAATGTCGCCATCTTGACCGACGTAATCCGAGTTTAGCCGACATGTCGCATCCGGTTCGCCGACAGATCCGAACATCGTACGCTTCATGGTACCGTTTTGCTGCGGTTGGTGGCGCCACAGTTGTACCTCTTCCCGGTCGTTGCCGCTACTTGTACTCGGTCGACTTCCACCGCCTGCGCCGCCGCTGCCGCCGTATTTTCGAATGCCGCCATCTTGAAATTGTACCACGCCGCCGCTGTTCGCCGTCTTCAGATCACATGTTGATGCTATATGCCCATAATGGTGCGTTTCCATGCTTGCCAATACTTGACAAGCATCCACAAGGTACAAGCGACCACAAATTTCGCTTGGTATTTGGAAGTCGTTTACACGCTTGTGAATGCGTCAGTCTGCTACGTACATCCAAGCATGGCGGACACCGAACTTGTATCGGCTATTAAGTTTATGGTTAACGTCTTTGGGGTTCCAGATACATATTTTGGTCTGGTAATATTCCAAAAACAATAAACTCTCGTCGTTTGACCAGCCACTCATTTTGTAATCCGACAGAACTAAATGTACGTGCGTTCGTCGCGAGGTCACAGCGCAGCGGCTACTAATTACGCCAACGTGTAAACGCGTCGCAAACGCTTGCCACAAGCGCCCTTTGATCTGTGTCCAAAAACCGACACTCGACCGGATCAGATACAAGCGTCTACAAGCTCACGCAAGCCAAGCAAAACGCCCTCTTTACACGCTTGTGCTTGTGAACGCTTGCCGAGCCTTGGCAAGCGTGGAAACGCACCATAAGAGTTGCATTTGAAGCATTTCGCGCCTTTTTCTCTGTTAGGGCAGCTAGATGATGCATGTCCTAGGTCTCCGCAATTATAGCAACGTACCGCATTTCTTCTAGAAGCTGAGTTCGACGGTATACTTGCTCTTTCCGGTCGTTCTTGGGGTTTCTTCACTTTAGATTTGACCAACTCGTAGATTTTTAATTTTTCTTTCAGCTCTGTGTATGTTCTTATACCGTATAACATTATCTTGTTGGATTCGTCGTCGATGATGCCGTCAACAATATACTTTATCGTCACGTAGTCTGCCAACTTTCCTCGTTTGCCCATCTCTTTCATGATAAGTAGGTAATCAAGACAACTTTCATTAGGTTTTTTGGTTCTGGCACTCATGAGCTCGTGCACAGTCTTTGTATCCCATGTCGATGGAAATTCCTTTAGTATCTCTTCGGCCAGCTCATCCCAAGTTTTAAATGGCCGCTCAGATTTTAGCCACAGAAGCGCCGTACCACTGAGTGAGCGTCTCGCAACTAGTAGTTGCTGTAATGGGGTCCATTGGAATATCATACCATTATCTTCTATGTCTTGAATCCACTTGTGAACAGGGTAGTTTGGGTCCTGGCCGGTAAACTTAGGCACTAGGTCCGCCGTCATGTATAGAGTATTTTGTTGAAACTGCGCGTCGCCGCCATCTTTTTTGATCGGTTTGCCGTCTTCGTCGTCGTGATTGCTGCCGGTTCTCCTCGTGTTTCTGCCCATCTTTACGTCGTTTGGTGGTCTTCGTCTTATTGGAATTCTTATTCGTCGTTATCGTCTTGGTTGAAGTCTTATTAGCAGGAAAAATGGTACCACGCCGCGCCGCCTCGCCCGGTCGGATAACCTCAATTTTTCGCCGCACGTCTTTCGTCTTGGAATTTTGAAACTTCTTCTTGGCTAGGACGAGCCCCCAAAAATATGGGATCGGGGCATTTAATCAAAGTCTTTAGGTAACTTTGCACGTTTATTTGCACTGTAATTACAATAAAACAGAATTTTACACCGGAGAACCTCGGCTTTCCTTGCCCGATCCGCATTGAAAAGTATCCATCCGCTCGGTCTTTCACACTCGTTCATTCAATAATTCAGCTCTTCCGTTCTAACATCATCGTTCAGAAATTCATCTTACTTCCGTCTTCAGTTCAAAAATACTCACAGTCCATTCGTTTCATCATTCACATTATAATCGTTTCATCTTTCATATCATCCCACATAAATACAAAGTTCCTTTTAACCTTTTGCACGCCAGAGTTTTTTTACGTCGGCACACCCCCGACGCCAAGCATAGAAAAATATGAAGATGGTAAAAACTTATCGGCAAGCAGCCCGGTGTCTTAAACAAGACAGAATTTAAGTTATAAAAATAGGTAAATTTGGACTACTTTAGTCGTCAGTGGCGTCGTATGTACGCGAGCGTTTAGCAACTATAGTGGTCATTGGCGTTCAAAAGGTAGGACCAAGGAAGTTCGAATAAAAAAAAAAAATTGAGCTTCCATACAAAATATACCAGCCAACAGAGTCAGGTTCAAATTGTTTTTACACATCTTCTTCTTTTTCGTGTGGGACACCGAGTCGTCCAACGACCCGATGAACCCTAGTGTCAGAATTTTTCAACCGCCTTCTACAAGTAGCAGGCTTCTGACATGTTTTTACACATTTCGACCTATGTTCCTTGGGGAAAGATGTTCAGTTTCATGGCCTAGTTTATCCCTTGAGAGGAACATCTTGTATATTTTGACAGATGTGGCGAATATTAGCGATTCTTACGATCGTTGACACTCTGCCTGTCTAACAAGTCACGGCATTGCATTTCCAAATACCTAGCATATACAGGGTGTAAGAGACGGTGTAACGAAAACTTTACAGGCGTGCTTAGACCATGAAACTGAACAACTTTTTATATGGGGGCATTGATGGGAAACGAAAAACTTTTTTTTACCTTCCGTACAAAATTCCCGTTCAGCTGAGTGACTTTGTATGGGAACTTGAAAAAATTTTTTCGTTTCCCATAATAGCTCCCATAGAAATAGTTGTTCAGTTTCATGGTCTGATCACGCCTGCAAAGTTTTCGTTTAACCGTCTCTTACACCCTGTATAATAAGGTATGTGCTGCAGTCATGACGTAACTACATGCCTTTGTGAGGTTTCCTTACATCCGACGTTCTTGGAACACTTACATGACCATACAGCCACATACTCGTACAGCCAGACTTCTAAGAACGCGTATGAGCCAATCAACCATTGTTAGTACTGGGAAAGATGTCGACTTGATAACAAATGCTTAAATATTTGGTTCGGAAGTTTTAATGTGAAAAAATATAGGTACACGTCTTGTACAAAATACAAATGGGTGTAAAAAAAATAGCTGCAAATATTTTAAATATTTTTTTTCCCAAGGAACATAGGTCGAAATATGAATAAAATAATTTTGGACCTATCATACATAATTACAAACCGATAAAGCCAATTTGTATGGGAGGTAAAAAAAAAATATCATATTTCGACCTATGCTTCTTTAGGAAACTTGTTCAGTTTAGTGGGCTGATACACCTCTTAAAATATTTGCAGCTAATATTTTCACACCTTCTATACTAGGTAGGTTTTATAAGGAATGAATAAACCCATGAAACGAATTTTCAAGTTGCCAAAAACGTGAAACGAACGGTCTTAAAAATCTTGAAATAATACACTGATGTTTTATTGCAAAATCAGATTGAAGAATTCTGTAATTTTTTTAACCGAAATCAATCAATGTTCGTTTCCTATTTTGGTCAAAATGGAAGCCATAAATTTCTGTAATTTCTATCTGAATTTGTATCTAAAATGTTGGCTTCCTTTTTTGTTCAGCATAGAAGCCGTTGTTACTTTTCATTGATTTGTAACAAGGTCATCATTCAGTGTTATTCCGCAGGCTGAAATGACTGAATCAATTACTCATAATCATCAGTCAACATTACCAGTCAAGAGGTATATAGGGTGTTAGAAAAAGTACGTGTTCCTTCAGCACAAGTTCTTCAAAAAAAGTCTGTTGAGCTTGATTAAAAATATATAAAATATTATGGTCACAAATCAAAACTTTTATTAAGTAGGTAGGTTGTTTGCGTTTTTTTACTGTATAAAGTTATCTGAGAGTTGGATTTGACTGTAGGTACTGCACTACACGCTGTGTTTTAGTGTTGAAAAATGAAAATTAAAAGATATACAAATATTTTAAATATTAATTTTGTTAATTAAACATCTGTAACGTTTTATAGGTATTGTATTTTATTGCGTACTTCGCACGGTTTAGTTTAGAGGAACACAGTACTTTTCCTAACACCCTGTATACATACATACATACATATATCACGCCTTTATCCCTCGCGGGGTAGGCAGAGCGTTAACGGCCGAAAGAATACGGTCGCTATCGCCACGGCTGACATTTTTAGGATTGTTTTCCAAGGTTGTTTCAGAAAACATGTGTATTACTATAGTGACAGGTTGTCAGCCTGTCGCCTAAAAATTGCGCTTAGGGGGCATGTCGCCCGCAAAATATCTGGGCCGTGGGCGAGTTGACTTTTCTTGAAAAATTTGTGGTTATCTGGCCCGAATGCTTTTTTAATATTGGGCCAGATAACTACAAATAAAACTTATAGTGGTTATTTGGTCCAAAAAAAATATATTGCAACTTTAATTACAAAATAGAGAAAACAAATGACAGAAAACAAAAGATAAAATTACTATTTTTTATTAATAAGTATTTTTGTATGTCGCCACCTACGCGTTTAGCCGAAAATTGCCTTCACCATATTTTCTGACTCTACTATCGCTTACAAATCTAATAGACTGGTGCACGCGATTTTCGACCTTATTTACAGTTTTCAGAATGCCCTGGATTTTGGAAATTCTTGCAAAAATATGTTAATACGGCCCTTTGTACTAAAATTTTAGAAATGTCAATAAGGTCGAAAATTACTTGCACCATATTTTCTGACTCTACTATCGCTTACAAATGTAGTGAAGTGATGCACGCGATTTTCGACCTTATTGACATTTCTCAAAAGGGTCGTATAAACATATTTGTGCAAGAATTTCCAACCTAAATGCATTTTTAGTTTGACAGCTGTCATTCGAAATGTAGAGCTTGTCAAAACAACAACATCCTCAAAGAAACTGATAGTGTAGCGCACATAGTTTCCGACATAAATGCATTTTCGTTTTCTTTCAAATATTCCAAAATGCAGATAAATACGGGTGAAATCATAGGTCATATTTATCATGGTCACACTTAGTCTGATTTAAAAATAAAAAGGTTTAAAGATTTTGTACTTAAATGTACACAATAGCTGAAGTTTACCAATCGCGCAGGTCGCGGATCGCTGCAGTAAGCTTAACGTGCAAGTAGGCACAGTGCGAGTTGGCGAATCGTGCCGGTCGGCGAAACGCGCAAATTGGCACACTGCTGCCAGACCCAATTTTGGAGGTTCGCGTACATACTGGTCAATTTCTGTAAAAGGATGGTCTCGGGTATTTGTGACCCAGAGTTTTCATTATGATTTCGCCAGTATCAAGTTTCGGCGATGACTTTGACATATTAAAAAAGCATTCGGGCCAGATAACCACAAATTTTTCAAGAAAAGTCAACTCGCCCACGGCCCAGATTTTTTGCGGGCGACATGCCTCCTAAGGGAAAAATTGTAATACACCAATATCCTAGAGTCCCTTAGTCGCCTCTTACGACACCCGCGGGAAGGATGTGGGGTGATGCTATTCTAAGCCGGCATCACACGGCAAATCACCCTGTATATCTATGAATAATTATTATGTAGCGCCGTTCAAAACCATTCAGTTGTATTATAGCGTGAACTTTTCCTTAGGTTTTATTTTTGAACCGGGAAATAAGATTTTCCTGGTAGGTATAGGTTAGTAAAGAATGCACAATCTTGGCCCCTAGTCCATTGAATGAGTACCTCCAAAGGGGGTCTAGAGTGCGTGAGTTAGTAACGTAAGATGTTTCTTCGGAAACATGTCAAGAGTCCCTAGGTAATAAACATACTAAAACCCCGGGACACTAGGAGGAGCCCCGGAGTGGGGGGAGGGGGGGAAAGGGTCCATTTTTTCATTTTTCGCTTAAGTCTCAAAAACGGTACATGTTAGAGAAAAACGTTCAAGGAAAAGTTGAAAGGCCATAAAATTATCTACAAGTTATACCTAAATCACTTTTTCCTATATCCTACCGTTTCTGCGTTACACGCATTAAAAAATGATTTTGGCTCAAACAATTTCCCCATACTACATACCCATGTTTATCACATCAATCGATCAAAAAATATTTATTTCTTCCATAAAACTCAAATGTGCAACTTGTGACCGGTACTGATAGATTGCTCTTGATTAGGTCTATCATTGGTAAAATAAACACATTCCTCCATGGAAGCCTTTAGGAGGAATCGATTGTCAAAATATTATATTAGGGTAGTTTTAGTTACTAATAAATACCAACGGTACCGGTCACAAGTTGCACATTTGAGTTTTATGGAAGAAAGAAATATTTTTTGATCGATTGATGTGATAAACATGGGTATGTAGTATGGGAAAATTGTTTGAGCCAAAATCATTTTTTAATGCGTGTAACTCAGAAACGGTAGGATATAGGAAAAAGTGATTTAGGTATAACTTGTAGATAATTTTATGGCCTTTCAACTTTTCCTTGAACGTTTTTCTCTAACATGTACCGTTTTTGAGATTTAAGCGAAAAATGAAAAAATAGACCCTTTCCCCCCCTCCCCCCACTCCGGCCGGGGCTCCTCCTAGTGTCCCGGGGTTTTAGTATGTTTATTACCTAGGGACTCTTGACATGTTTCCGAAGAAACATCTTACGTTACTAACTCTCGCACTCTAGAACTTTTTATTCAATGGACTACCCAAGTCTGCCATTTTTTGTCATTAGAATAGCATCACCCCATTTCTTTCCCTTGGATCAACATAAATGATAGTTGTTATCCTGAAAACATGTTCATGTGGGATGCTACAGGATCAAAACCGACTTCCACGCGGGCGGAGCCACGGGCGCCCACTAGTACTAAACAAAAAGCTCAAGAAAACAGACAGACATCAAAAGAATAGAAGAATAGACAAGGCCAAGCTTACACAACAAAATTGTCATCTCATTCATCAAAATGAATTCACAGATTCACATCATTATTCAAAGATAACACGGATCTTTATCTTGACGTCCAGAATTTTACTCTTGTTTATTTTTAGACGTCTTCTGACGTCAACAGACGTCGTTTGTACGTTTTTAGGTAACTGTACAGACAGATCTTCAGTTTTTGTTTTATTCTGCACAGTGTTTTTTTCGCGAATTTGTAACAATTTCGTCACTCTTATTTTTATTCACGTACCGAGTATAAACCGAATATTTGGCCATGACCAGCAGTGGACTGTTGTGGCTGCTAGTGAAAATTTGTCATCACAAATTACAAATGTCAGACGTGACGATAGCGACCGTATTCTTACGGCCGTTAACGCTCTGCCTACCCCGCAAGGGATAAAGGCGTGATATATGTATGTATGAACTTGCAGCCTTTAGTAAGCTGATGTGAAGCTGTCTGTCGAAGTGACCATGTTATGCAGCCATTTTTTATTGCGACGTACATTCTATTAGTTGACAATGAACAGGATATTACTAAGGATGAGGACGGTTACAATGTAAGTACAACAACAACAACACATTATATCACGCCTTTATCCCTTGCGGGGTAGGCAGAGCGGTACAAACAAACCCTAAATATAATCACTGTTTGAGTAGATTAATAAAGTTTTATAATCATTAATAAACTAGTTAATATGAAAATATAATATAGAAATATTATTGCTGAATTCATTAAAAGATATCAGGATGGTTATAAAAATCACGATAAAAGATAAAAGCATAATAAAAGCTTAATCCGTGAGATTGATAGATAATATTAATTTATTGGGAATTTCCTAATGTGATGGGCGATAGGTAAATTATGTAAATAGTCACACACTCGTTATTGACCAAAATACAATTGCATAATTTCGCAGTCAACGATTGAGCCGCGGCAGCCCAATGAAAGAGTCGGAAGAAAGTACCTACTTATGGTGAAAATCGCTTGTTCAAATCCTGCCTGAGATTTTCTAAAAATTTAAAGTCTACGAAAAGTGTTTCTGGTTTTCCATAAAATCCCAACGTTATTTAGAGAAAAACTACTAACTTGTTACAAATTTAGTAGAGGGCTCGGGCCCCGACAAGTTTCGGCTGATTAAAATACCCTTTATAAGCATCCAAAACAACCAGCAAAAAAATAACCAGCGTGCTAGTTAATTAGGTAGGTATAACTATAAGAAATAACAACTATTTGCCGTGTGATGCCGGCTTAGAATAGCATCACCCCATATCCTACCCGTGGGTGTCGTAAGAGGCGACTAAGGGACTCGAGGGTATTGGTGTATTACAATTTTTAGGCGACAGGCTGACAACCTGTCACTATAGTGATACACATGTTTTCTAAAACAACCTTGGAAAACAATCCTCAAAAATGTCAGACGCGGCGATAGCGACCGTATTCTTACGGCCGTTAACGCTCTGCCTACCCCGCCAGGGATACAGGCGTGACTTGTGTATGTATGTGTGTGTATAAGTATAAGAAATCGAGCCTTGTCAGCATGGCTGTGTAAAATATCCAGCCTCTTTTATGTTATTCGGTATTTATTTACCAGTGATCATATAAATAAGGTAGGCACGTAAGTATAGGTACGAGATACCTAGTTACCGGACTTGGAAAACTAGTTTCACCACCAAGTGACTCTATCGACACGAACATCGACACTAGTGCCATGCCAAAATGAAAATAAACTATCGACACAGCAAGTCAAGAGTCCCAGAGTGCGTTAGCTTCACAGACGATTCTCCAAACACTTCCTTCGGAAAAAAAGTGCGTAAAACCGTATAGTTATTACATAGTAAATAAGTATACAGGATTTAAAAAATCCTACTGAACATTGTTTAAGGGATGAACCAGCAAATGAAGCTGAACATTTCACCCCAAATAACATACAGGGTGTAAAAATACTAGCTGCAAATATTTTAACGGGTGAATCAACCCATGAAACTGAACAACTTTCCCCAAGGAACATAGGTCGAAATATGAGAAAAATTTAGTACCTTCCATACAAATTGACTTGATCGGTTGCTAATTTTTACATTTTACAAACATTAGTTACACGGGTAGGTATTTCTGTTTTTGTGAGGTGCATTATTGACTCTACTTTATCATGTTACGTTTCCAAAAATAAATACAGACATCTAGGCAAATCTTTAAATATTGCTACTACGATAACATCGTTCAAACTGAAAATGGCATAGAATGAGGATTTTTTTGGACTGAAAGCAACACTGGTCCGAACTAGATGGCGCTAGTGCAGATTGAAGAATTGTTAAGTTCAATTAAGTGTCTAATAAAAATTAATACCTACCCCTATTTAATGGGATTTTGTTGCGATCAGTGCTTTATTATTCTCATAAATAAAAATAAGATTTTATATAATTTTAGCACTACATAGTAAGTATAAAGCAAAGTCTCTTTTCGCGCATATATGTACTATGTTTGCTTAAATCTTTAAAACTAGAACGTCTAGGCGCCACCTATCCCTTTAAACAAGAAGTTAGTGAAAACACTTTATTGCACAATGCACATTTAAAACACAAACATACAACAGGAAAATTTAAACTAGAAACGTAAAGGCGGCCTTATCGCTAAAACCGATCTCGAGCTAGGATTATCCTTAACACCGCCGCCATTCAGATCAAAATCAAATAAAAAGTCCTTGTTGCAAAGTTTGAAAAAAGAACAACCTGGTTCAATAAAAACAAAAGTTTTTGTGGTTCTAAGGTTTATCTAAACTAAGGCAGGCGTGGGCATTGTTTTAATTCGAACAAGAACTCAAACCTTCTGTGGCTAAAACAATGGAATTTTGCCTACAATTTTGTCTCTACTTAACGTATTTGTATGGCAAAACCCTTTTCAATCGTAAAACTAGTTTCGCAAGTCATACCTGCCAAGGCAGCAAAAAATAAAAAAGTTGTTTGGAAGAAACCTAGCATTTTTTTATTTGCGCAAACACAAAGCCGGTAAAATTGAAACACTCTTGCTCTATCACTTTTGAAAAATGGGTTCAATAATTAAGGAATTTTTGAGCTGATAGCAACATTTGTGGCGCTATTTAAGGTTAAGGAATTGTCAAATTCAGCTCAGTGCGCAATAAAAACTATTACCCCTATTGAATGGGATTTTAATGTGCTCGGTGCTCTATTATTCTCGTTAATAAAATTGTTTCTTTATCAATTTCTAATGTTTATGTATTAGAAATTGAAAAATTACTCCTACTTCTGGGAATTTGCACTATTAATTCGCTCCTAGGGCCATCTATTAGGAAGTAAACGAAAAAAAAACATCTTGTTAGTATGCAATACAAATTGATCCGAGAGCTCTCTCTTTTCGTGTGGGACACCGAGTCGTCCAACGACCCGATGGGCCCTATCAGAATTTTTAAACCGCCTTCTACCTCCTTCTAAGCAAGTAGCAGAGAGCGAAAACATGAATACCCTATTCTTGGCAATTTGCAAAAGGGACAAAGACGAAAAGTTGTTCAAAGTTGAGTAACTTTACGTACGTGGTTTGCATACAGGGTGTTAGCAACAGCCCTCCGCTTCTAATAATGAAAGGATGTAAGCAGACAATGAAGCTGAACAAAAATGAAACTGAACTGTCAGGAAACGACAAAAAAATACGTATTTGTAACACCTTGTATTTATAAAAGTTGCAAGTAGGTACCTTATGAAGTATTTATATGTATAGAGCAGATGTACTTAGATAGAGCCGATGACCTAACCGGGTTCAAAGTCCTCACTAAGTTCGAAGAAAGCGAATTTTCTTTCGCTTAGTCTAAATACTAATTTTATTACCAGTTACCAATGACCTATGATTCGCAACTTTACGTATGTAAACATATAAACACACACCTACATACATACATAACACTATATTATCTACAAACAGAGTCAGAAACGTGTTACCGATAAGCGGTTGCTATATAATATCTTTGAAATTATCAGTGCCAATGCAAAAATGCAAATATGTACACAGAATTTACGCTCATAAAAATATTATAGTCTCGAAATTCTCATGTAAATAAAGTATTCTTTATGCTAACAACTCTAACCAACTCAGATCGGAAATCCATTCATAAATACCATAGCGCTAACCAGCATATTTTTAACTACAGTTAGCATCACTTTTACCAACAGAAACGAATGAACGAACCGTATTGTTTACATCTAAGCACTTAATTTAGGCTTACCTTGAAACTCGGGGTCACTGGCCTCAATCAGCTGATTGGAAATCACTGGGCAGAGCACAAAAATTCACGCGGAAACCACAAACACGTGCGTTCGGGCGTACTGGCGTCACACATCTGCGGTAATCTCATGGAGAACGCTTTACATTGTCGAGGCGGGACGCGGGACGTCGCGCCTCACGCCCAAACACCGCATTTTTGTACACAAAACACCGATTCTATCTCAAAACACGCCAAAGGAACACAGTAATACACGACTGTTCCCAAAGGAACACACCAAGCAAATGCAATCCAGACTCTTCGTATCACTATTGATAACACTGTTTACTTGTGATAATAGTTTGTTTAAACAGTTTATGATTGCAATTTTAATTGCGTGTGGAATTTTACATCTTAATGGTATCTGTCTGTAGGCAAAGATAATTAATCATTGTGCAAGTTCGTGCATTTTTTGCAAATATCACCCACTTTACGACTTTGTTTGACAGGTTATTGACAAGGTTATCTGTATGAACCAATGACATAACTTGTAGGTATTAACTTATGTCAATACATGTCAATATGATAGATAATTATGAGTCACATAATAAAATAATCTATGTAGGTTGCATTACAGTCCAGCCAGGGTAATTTCTGAAACGTCGTAATTGGATTCCGTGCACGACATCCGTGCGTTTCGATTAGTCTAACCAACCACACGTATTTAAACTCTACTACTCGATGGTATAGTGCCTTCACTAAATGTGTGATTATTTATAGAGTATGTGTGAATCGATAAGTGAAGTAGAACCTATGATACAAGCACAATAAGAAAAAAAAAAATCAGAAATTGAGCTCCAGAGAGCGACCCTCGCGAACTCTATCTGATGAAAATTAATTAAAATTAATGCTTTCCTTAGTCATATTTAAGCTGACAAGAACTGACATCATCAGTACCGAAAATACCGAAAACGAAATGCTTCATTTCAAATTAGCAGGCATGGAAGTGTCCATATGACAACGTTTAAGGATATAATAGAGTCCGAATAATCAAGGATTACCCACCCCAATTGTGTACAGATAGCGTAGAGGACGAAACTCACAAGAGTTGTCGCAAGACACTCGTGAGCCCGATGCCTCTGACGCTTCCTGACATTACGTTCCTAGGGGAAAGTTGTTCAGTTTCATGGGCTGAATGCATCCTATCAGTATTCGTAGGCCTCTCCTTAACACCCTGTATAAATAAATAATGATATTTGTTCAACTTTAATTTATTCAAAATACATTTTTGTTAATAGGAAGGTACGTAATATTAAGTATAATAGAGACTTATAATAAAAATGTAACAATGACTACACTGGTTACTTACACGTCATATTAATAATAAGATACAGTTTCAATTATCTTAAAATAGTTATTGTGCAATTATTATACTTTTTCTTCCGAATTGTGCATACCTCGTCCGTCTTCTCAGAAAGTTAATTTAGAAGGTACCTTCCAAGGTTTGCCGTCTGATGCCGGTTTAGCATCACCCCACATCCTTCCCGCGGGTGTCGTAAGAGGCGACTCAGGGACTCGGGAGTATTGGTGTATTACAATTTTTAGGCGACAGGCTGACAACCTGTCACTATAGTGATACACATGTTTTCTGAAACAACCTTGGAAAACAATACTCGACAATGTCAGACGAGGCGATAGCTACCGTATTCTTACGGCCGTTAACGCTCTGCCTACCCCGCAAGGGATAAAGGCGTGATATATGTATGTATGTATATGTACCTTCCAAACTTTATGTCGGCGCTAAACCAACTATGCCATAGAAATCGCATCAACTGGCATTATAGAGACGGTGTAACGAAAACTTTGCAGGCGTGCTCAGACCATGAAATACTTAGAACAAACTTTTTTATGGGGCCTAGGTTGCCAAACGAAAAAAATTTTTCGACTTTCTATACAAATTTCCCGGTCAGCTGAGTGACTTTGTATGGGAACTTGAAAATATTTTTTCGTTTCCTAACATAGCCCCCATACAAAAGGTTTTTCAGTTTCATGGTCTGATCACACCTGCAAAGTTTTCGTTACACCGTCCCTTACACCGTAGCTTACACCCCGTATATTCATATAGGTACATATCAATGGGAGTAGTACGTATACCGACACGGTTTGTCTATATAATAATATAATATGGTACAAGACTTCACTTGTCTTAGGCCCTGAGGTTTCAACTCCTTCGAGTGGTGAATGTAGGTACAGTACACCTAGCCGAGTCGTACCTACGCGCCCCATCGGTCGGAATGCTGAAAGTGTGACCATATTTATATTTAAGTACATGAAAACCATAAAGCATGTGGCACACATGCACCATAATATGTAAGCATGTTTAAAGTCTTTTACGACATAAAATAACTGCTGAATATGGTCACACTCACACCATCAGCATTTCGGCTGATGCGAAGCGTACGGTTCGGCTAGGTACACTTTTAAGAAATCGCACCTGATCAGCTGGCTGTACAGGCTGGCTGGCCTAGACAGCTACCATTCGATACCAAATAGTGTACGGAGATCAAACTTTTTTTATACCAATTAAATGTTAGTTATCCTTTTAAAGGCAATTTCCTAAACCTATTCTTATTAGGTCATACTAAGTTATTTTAAATACATTGTCTATAAATTCATAAATTCCATTCTTAAAGTTAATTACAAAGATTAAATATATTTAAAATAGACAAAAATGGATAAAGTTGTTCAGTCTGTAAAAGACAATACAGAGAAAAGGCCCTATTTTTTTTAAGTCGCTGAATATCAATTTACCATTTCATCGGCAGAAAAAGCCTTATACTACTCTACAAGTGCTTTTCCATTACTTTCAATATTTGTAAGCAATTGACTAAATTGATCTAAATTGGTTACAATTAGCAAATTGTATTCTGTGACGGGAGGGACTGTACAAAAACTTGGATGAGGATTTAAAATAAAGATACCATAGTAAGATTAGTATAACAGGTAACTGGGTCGTTGGACGACTTGGTGTCCCACACGAAAAGAGAATAGGTAAAAACTTTAGTTAGACGGGAGCTACATTGGTAGCGAAATGCTACTATGGAGGAGTCCCCATGGCCCCAAGTCCGCTATTTTTCTGTCATTGTAACGCCCTCGAAACTCAACTGTCATTCTGTGATTTTCTAAACTTCAGACTACGAAACTACTAAAATGATTCAACTGAGAAACGATTTTCATTTAGCAGACTTAGCGGGCCCTATCCCTGGGCTCCCTAGCTGACTGTACCTGCCTACAGTAGTCTTACATGAACAGAATCCATTGAATTGTTTATCTTTAAGCCATGCTGCATTCACTACTATTGTCGTCTTCTTTCTTCTGCGCGTAGTTCAGAGCTGGCTGGATGAAGGCGATGAAGACTCCGGCCACCACGATCCAGGCCCCGGCCAGGTAGAACGACAGCTCCCAGGATAAGGTCAGGTCGTACATCAGACCTGGAAGATTGGAACTTATAGAAGTTTCGTACTAGAGTGTGAAATGCCACGGTTTGAGGCTTCTGCGTGAGTCACAAAGCCATTGACATCGAATCCATATAAAATTTCTGGGTATTTGTGAGTGAACTTTACACGACAAATAATTGTTTCTCAATGAGATCTCATAATTTTAGGACAGATAAAATTGAAGGACATCTAAGAGGAGGGGAGTCGAAGGCTTCATGTGTATTACAATTTAAGGCGACGACGACCTGACAACCTGTCGTGTGATGCACGAATCATCTGAAAGGGCCTTAAATATTTGTCACACGTGGCGGAAGCGACTGTATTTTTATGGCCGTTAACGCTCTGCCCACCCCGCAAGGCATAATGTATCAGGAAATTCTAAGAAACTGACCACAATATTACGCTTACCAGATAAAGGCGGCCCAATGAGATGGCCAATACCCTGCGCCAGCAACACCAAACCATACGCAGCCGTGAAGTCATCCAGCGAGACCAGTTTCACCAGCAAACTCGGGGTGAAGGTGAACGAAGCGGCAAACAGGAGACCGAAGGCCCCAGACACGGTCATGAGCACCCAGTAGTTGTAGACAGCAAAGGGAATGGCAGCCACTGAGGCGCCGCAGAGTATGAGGCAGACGGAGTAGAGGTTCCCGATTGATACTTTGGGGAAATCGCCGATCCAGCCTAACCCAACCTAAAAAAAAAACATGGTTTAAGCCCCCGATATATAGCTGACAGCCGCTCAAGACCAGCTGATGTTATGTGAGCCCCTAAAAGTTGGGTTTGCCTAAAAACATGTTATAGAAAATTCTGGGAGTTTCGCCATTTAATCTTTGATAATAAGAATCACTACATACGTTAAATCAATAACAATTTGCAATTCTTATCTTTTGAATGAATCGATTGCAGGATTATCTTTTATTGATTTGTGCAATGTTTACTTAACTGTTTACGAGTTTACGACATACATTCTTGCTTTGCTAGACAAACGTTATATACTACAATTTGATAATGTAATTTCAGTGATCACGTGTATTTTCATCTCAGTTTGCAATATGAGACATTTTCAGGGATTTGGCACGGAGTACGACAACCGAGACATGAGGAATCTGAATACAAAATTTTCTATTTCTGGATTTTCTGGCTTCCGCCACGACTGTTATGAATTTATGAGTAGGTAACCTTGTGATCTTATTGTTCTTCAAGTAAATACGCACCTACGTAGATGATTGTAGAGTTATATTATATTATATATTGTTTGGGGTGAGGATGTCCCAGAAAACATTTAGGAAATAATGCAATCATCATTAAAAATAGACCCAAGCCGATGGTAATTCATGAGATGGATAAGATAAACAGCTTGAATCCATGATCATAAACAGTATTGCATTGTTTAGTTCCTTCTTTTGTAAAGTATATGTTACGTAAACTGAATGCAAGAGGACACAAAAAACTTACCATGCCAATAGTATTAGTAATCCCGATTAAGCTCAAAACAAGGGCTCCGTCGTCTTCATTATATCCTTTCTGGACCATATGCTCGGCCAAGTAGAAGTAAGGGACAATGAACCATATGAACAGGATAATGGTACCAAGACAAAGCAGGTTGAAGGTCGGCTTCTTGAACAGGTTTACGTTGAACATGTCTGATAGGCACACTACGCAGTCGTCGTACCATTTCTGCAAGAAAAAATATACCTACATTGATGATATGATAATATTTTTAGAATAATGCTAATGTGATTTATGACATAACTTGGCGCGGTTGGTACCACGTGTATATACGTACTTTGATTTATCATGATTATAGATCTTAGTGACAGATTCTCCAATGCGCAGGCATATTCATTCTCCAAAGTATGTAATACTCACCTCTTCCTCCTCCTTTATAGTTATCATCGAATTCTTGAACACATCTGGACAAGACGACGCCTTAAGCCTGTATCCTTTTATATTCAGCATCGCATTCCTATGGCTTATCGAAGTTATGGGCATCTTCAGATCCTTCAAGTAGTGATGGTTTACAGACAGTTGCTTCTTCAACCAGTCTCTCCTGTTTTCTTTGCTGTCCTGTTTCACAAGTATCTTGCTCTCTTCAGATTTGCATGGCTCAATTACAGCTTGGTTAGGGTTTTTCAGCTGGTATTCTTCGAAAGACTTTTCCTTCTTGAAGTCGTATCTGTCGGAATGTGTGCGTTGCAATGGCTGTTTTACGTAAGCGACTGCTGGAGGACTGTTGTCTTCAAGAGGACTAGTTGGGGATGTGGCTATAGACGATGGTGTTTTCTTTCCAGTACGGTTGATGGCAAATGATGGATATTTCACTTCTATTTCATAGTCTTTGCTAGTGTTCTTGACTAGTTTATCCAGCATTTTCATTGACGTCTGTAACAAAAGCATATTTTGGTCAACAAAAATACATCAATCTATCTATATCTACTTGGTTTGTTTTGGAAATCTTAAATCAATATTAATAATTAATTCTTACCCTGTCATTGAAAGTCAAGTACGTGGGTATATCGACCATGGATCCACACTTAGCTTTTGACGCCTCCTTCTTTGTCTGCAACATGTTTTGGTGACGTTTTATAGTAGCGGCTTCAGTTCTTATAACTTTTTCTGGAGACAAGCCTCTCTCAATCAATCCCTTCATGCTTTTCCCTTTTGTTGCAGAGTCAAAATCAAAAGCGTACGCGTTATCAATCGAAATTGAACTGGAATTCTTTGATTTAACTTCATCTTTTCTCTTTTCCTCGTCCCTAGTTTTTTTCTGCTCAAGGATCCACCATTCGGGGTCTCTCATCACACATCCGCAAACGCACAGATTTAAAAGTGTTCCAGAAAGTAACAAAATAGCACCTCTCCAGCCAAACTCATCAATGAAATATTGAGTCATTGGTGCATACACAAACGTACCAACTCCCGTGCCACAAGCTCCCAATCCAACAGCTAAATTCCTCTTCTTTTCAAACCAATACGCAATTGATACTACTGCGGTAACATAAACAAGGCCAAGGCCTAATCCAGCTATGACTCCAAAAGTTATCATCATCATTTCCAGTGTAGTTGAAATGGAAGCAAGGACGAATCCAAGAGTAGAAATAATTCCACCCAAAATGGTCATACTGCGGCATCCATAACGGTCGACCAAAGCACTCATTACAGGGCCTGAGAGTAAAGGGACAGCAATGAAAAGACTGCCAATCCAGGCTGTAGTAGACTTGCTGGCTTGAAATTCGTCCAGAAACTCAATGTAGAGCAGACCGAATGAGAAACTTATTCCATCAGCAATCATAGAAATGATGAAAGATGATAGCACCACGACCCAACCCCATCCTCCGTCTGGTATTTTGACTTTATTTTCAACCTCATTTGTATGTGAGATATTGTTTTCTGCTTCCTGTGATAACAACGCCCTTGTCTCTGTCGGGTTCTCATGTATGGTAACGTGATTAGTTTTGATGTCATTATCTTTAGCATCGTTTACGGCATCATTGTTCTGAAATACATCTTTAGATTGTGCTTTAGATACCACAGTGAGTACTCTTTCTCTTTTATCCCCCATATCAGTACTGGAAAACGAAGAAGACTCAATACTGGTGACGTCATCTTCTTCTCCTTTGACTATGCCCGACGTGGATTCAGATAGAAGAGATTCTCTTACTGCTTTATCTTGTATATTCTTGGGAGTGCGACTGTTTCTAAGTTTGACATCTTCAGCGTCTTGCTCCATAATATAATACCTTATGTAATACTGGCAGTGACGATTTCAATAGTATCTTTTTAAGGTCTTAACCTAGGGTCTCTCGCGTTATACCGACTAGATTCCCTAGCTACCGAGTTCAGTTTGAGGGCGTTGGGTTTGTTTTCGGCTACCATGAAGATGTTTATCAGATGAGGGGAAGTGACACCACCCATACACGCGTTTTGGAGGAGAGTGGCGCGAATATGCGCCACGACGTTTCTGTCAATTAATTATCGGGAAGCCGTTACTTCGGGGAGATGAGTTGCATCTGAAAAAAATAATAAATAGCAGTATGAAAAGATTTCATCGGGTCTCAGGGTACGCACTAAAATGGAGTACCTAAGAAAATACCTACCTACTTATGATGTACTATAGAGTAATTTGTTACCTACTTGTCTTTAATTCCACCATCTACAGAGCGTGTGGAAAGTTGTGCCGCTCCCGCATCGGCTTATATAGCCTTGAAAAGTCTTGTCTCAGACACTGATAAAATCGTCTGTCAGTCTGTCACGGGCGTATGAAGCCAAAATGATGACCAAACTTTTGGCGCGTCGAAATATCTACATAAAAGACCTCCAAGGTTGTATGCGGAGGGGACGTTAATAATAATGCCATTGGAATTTCTATCATCCAATAAGGAAAGCATTGGCAGGCGTGTCTTGAATAGCGAAATGTTAATTGAGTGGGCTCATAAATTGTGCGGTAGCTCGCTATATAGGTACAAAAAGGTTTTGGTAGAGACCTACGTAGGGACATTCGATCAAAATCTGTTTTAGATTTAATTTTTATATCTCGGTACAACTTACAAGGTTCAGTCAAGTTACATACCTTTTTCAGTGTAGATACCTAGGCGGTGTAGGTCAAAAACATGATTAAACCAAGATAACGAAAATAATATTATTTTAGAAAACATGCGTCGCATAAAAAAAATATCTTGGCGTAAAAGAAATAGACGAGTCATTATTTCATTATTCAAGAAGGCATGTGGGGTGCAGCCTCTAAGAAGTTAAGGTTGACCTTGTAAGGCAGTCCAATCTATTTTAGGAACGACGTATAGAATTAATTTCCCTTGAACTTCTACTTCCTAGAGCCATAGCTAAAGCTAGTAGGTAGGTTAGGTTATGAATATAACTAGTAGGTTTATGAATATACGTAGGTTCATAAAACACATACACAAATCACGCCTTTAGGTATCCCTCGAAGGGTAGGCAGAGCATTAACGATCGTAAAATCAAAAATCTGATAAGTATTGAGGGCCCTTTCACATAATTCGTGTACGGTATTACTATAGTGACAGGTTTCAGTAATATCTACCTACCTACATATAAAACCCTCGAGTCCCTTAGTTGCCTCTTACAACACACACAGTTTATAAAACATTGATTTTAATGTCAAAACCACATTTTTCTTGCGTTATTGTCTAAGCTTGAGAAGATTGTAGAGACGGTTTTAAATATCTCCACACATTATTGTTGCCTGTAAGAATAAAGTGTGCTTAGGTGCACTGTACTAAAAAGTAATGAAACCTTATTTACCTGCCGGAAAATCTTTTAGGAATCCGTATTTTTCTTTCCTTTTCACAATTTTCAGTGCAGACGTACGCTCGCCGCTGAATCAGGCTGTGTACAGTACAGGCTGTGCGAAATCGATAGAGGGAGGGTCTTTCCAGAGCCAACGCACGCGGACCTTTGAAAACACCCTCCGTTGTAAGAAAATGTTCTATGGTGAGTCACGACGGGGCTCATGTGTATTTGGTCATCGCAATACAGGAACTTCGTGACGTAGCGGTGACGTCACTATGAAAATGGTAACTACGTAGAAGGGGCAGTAGGTAAAAACGGTAAAAAGCAAATACTTGCAAGACGCACCGTGACGCAGGCAGGAGCGTACATAACGCCTAAACAAATATTTATAGCAACGTTTTGCTTGGTAGAGAATTTCTTCATGAGGGCTTCAAAATAATATCAGGGGTTATTTTTTATCAATGTGATAGATAAACTACGAGTGGTTAGTTAAATGAATGGTTAGACCAGTCGAATTCAGTAGATCGAGAGACTTCCCTTGCATCCTCACGTGCGTGATTTCAGAAAATTTAAGTATAAATAGTCAACTATAATAGTTTTTTTAATAAAAATACTATACCATAAAGAGTAAATAAAAAATGAGGGCGCCACTTTCTTCGCGATCTGTCGAATCTGACTGATTAAGTACAATTTTGCAAATGCACAATTTTTCATACAATTTTTTTAGTTCCATTTTATTTAATTTCTACTCTGGCCAAGCTATACAAATGGTTCCCCTTCTCCGTACCGTTCCTATGTGATATGTTCAGCTATGAATTACCTACTCTTTGCCATCACGTCAAGTAAACGATAAAATGTTTATGCGTGTAGTTTTGGTCCCAGCACAGGTCCCAGGAGTATATTTATAAAAACATAATGCCTTTGCTTTCATAATACGAGTGATGGAGACTGATTATTATGTTTACCAAATTTGCTGAGCTTAAAGGGCACTAGGTAGGTAACTAACTACTTAAGTAAGGTAAGGTCTAAGGTAGCTACTTACTGCAACATTGTACTTTATGTATGTAGATAGATATGAACACTAGGAATAGGTGCATGTCCAGCTGTGAACTGCCGCAGCAGTTGTAGTATGGTATCAGTTTATTCCTTACATGGGTCGCTTAAAAATACTACTTATCTAAAATTTACCATAAAATACAAATAAACGCACCTATCGCACTGAAATAGTATTTAAATTGTTGTGAACGCGTCTAATACAATATTCATTGTTACTCTTTACTTTTAGTGAACGTGTCCATACTGATAAAAAAATAAAAAGTTGAGGTGTTGCCATTTATTGACTACTCCCTTGTTTGTTCTTATAAATAGCATCATGGAAATAATATTTTAAAATGACGAAACAAAAAATTATCTTCTTGTGATTTAAGTAAAAACAAGGTTTTAGACCACGCGCGAATAATAGTAGCTTTTTTGTCTTGCGCTATTGTTCTCTAGTCATGCGACGCGAGACGACGAAAGTGAAGAGGAAGGGACTTCTGAATGTCGTCGCGTCGCGTCACGCACGCGTGCCAAATAAACAGTCACCTGTGTACACGTGGCCTTAATGTTTGAAGACCTTACGCCGGATGCTAGTCTCCTATAATGTAAAATTATAATATCTGTTTTCAGTAGAAATAAAATTCCGGAAAAATGTATTTTTAATCAATATTTTTGATTGTAAAAATACTGCATTTAGGAAAAACTTTTTGACATGTCAGATGGGGAAATTCATAAATAGTTTATGGCAACACTGCCCCGTTCTTTTTCACCAAATTGTGTTGGGAACACGTGCGTGTTTTACGCCGAAATCTCTAAAATAAGCCAAAATGAGTGAGGGAACGGCGACAATTCGCACTCGCAAATTCATGACCAACAGGTGAATGTGCAAAACATTGGATTTCTTGTGCTAAAACATTGAAAACTGCATGTGTACTCGGTGGCGTGTGCTCGGTGTGAAGGTTATGTCTGACAACGTTTTGTGGTTTCCAGGTTGTTGGCGCGCAAGCAGATGGTCTGCGATGTGCTCCATCCAGGCAAGCCTACCGTCAGCAAGACGGAGATCCGTGAGAAGCTCGCCAAGATGTACAAGGTTACTCCCGACGTAGTTTTCGTGTTCGGATTCAAGACCAACTTCGGTGGTGGCAAGTCGACCGGATTCGCTCTGATCTACGATACCTTGGACTTGGCTAAGAAGTTCGAGCCCAAGCACAGGCTAGCCAGACACGGTCTGTACGAGAAGAAGAGGCCTACACGCAAGCAGCGTAAGGAACGTAAGAACAGAATGAAGAAGGTGCGTGGTACCAAGAAATCCAAGGTAGGCGCGGCCGCGAAGAAGTAATGTGACCGTTAGTACTGTAAGTAAATAAAAACTCAAAAAAACCTAATTTTTGTTTTGTTTATTCTGAGATTCCGACGGTCCTTCCTTGTTGCTTCAGTAAGTTAAAATTAAGTATATTCATGTCTATTTATTGGAATTTACTGCACTCACAGTGCTATGTTATTCTTATGATTGAAAAATTTACAAGTGTCGACTGGGAATCTAACCCGGGCTACTCGTAGCGGGATCTAGATCTCACTAAGATGACGGCTTCAAAAGATGGAGAAATGGAAGATACTTCAGTGGTAGAGCCGTGGGCTGGTGCACCACGCAGCCCGGGTTGGATTCCCAGTCGACGCTTGTAAATATTTCAATTTATACTCAAGTATCACTGCCATTTGATCTAGTACGATAAAAATACCTTGCAGATAGTAAAAATGGTGTTCAATGAGTGGTACATGGTTCATTTTAGTAAAATTGTATGGTTTTCTTGTGAAGTTTTTATGAAGTTTAGAAGAACCTTAAAGAAATCTTAGATTTACTCATCATGTCAGCCTAGTTAGCCCAGCAATCCACCTGTTTGGTCCCACGACTCACCCAGGATCACAGGGCCATTAGGCACAATTATTTCCCATTGTTCCTTCCAGTTGTTACCTGTTACCCTAAGGTTATTTATCAGTCAGTAAGGGTATAAAGTTTTTGTAAAAAAGAAACCAGTGACAACATTACACACATTTTTATTGAAGTTTCAATCAAAATAATACTTCACCAATCCACATTTACAATCATAGTAATTTCTCTGTCATTATTAAAGTAGTACAAAATTAAGTCTGTTTTTGATAATCTACGGATTTATGAGGATTTTAATGCAATCACAGTGCTATATTATTCTCATAAATGGAAATTAAGAAATTGAAAAATCACTTA
Source organism: Keiferia lycopersicella (assembly GCA_029255805.1). NCBI lineage: Eukaryota > Metazoa > Arthropoda > Insecta > Lepidoptera > Gelechiidae > Keiferia > Keiferia lycopersicella. Next base: position 10,838,213 of record JARACZ010000004.1, on the reverse strand, counting down.
ATTGTTGCTTCAAGACGAACATCAACAGATTGAGAAACTAGGCTGACCGGTGTGTCGATAGCTCAGTGGCAGAGCAGTCTAACAGTACTCCACGGTCTAAGTTCCATTCCCGGTCAATGTTTGTAAATTTTTCAACTTGTTATTTTCATTCATGATCTATGGATTTTCCTGCACTTTGGTGCAATTTCTTCTGAGGACCGGCCGCTTGTGCACACGGCGTTCATGCTTGTGGAGTCTCTTCCTGTAATAATAAAATGGTAAGTAACCAAATAAAATGTGTAAGTATCCTAAAATGTACAGCACTCAACAGGATCAATCATATTTGATTCAAACCTTTACACAATAAAAAAAGTTGTATTCAATTAGGTCTAAGAAATAATCCTATCCTAATTGCAGACCAATTACCTACTTGTGAAATACAGGAAAAATATAAAAATCTTCACACATTCTTGCGCGACTTGTCGATTTCGGGTCTGAAACCCGCAACTCATGTTCAGCATACACATATCACGCCTTTATCCCTAGCAGGGTAAGTTAAATATGGTTGCTATAAACACATCTGACAAATATTGGGGGCCCTTTCATATAATTCGTATCACTGTATTGACAGGTTGTAAGCATGAAAGAAAGAAAGAAATAGGGTGATGCTATTCTGAGCTGGCCACACTGCATTGATGTTAAAATTTTAATCTCACATCTTATTTTTATCGATTACTGAGTTTTGGTTCCTATAATTTCATTTGACTCTTCTGATCAATTAAATCACTAGATAATACCTTGTGGCAAATGCTTTTCCGCAGGTTTGGCAGCTGAATGGTGTGTCCGTGCTGTGTTGAGTTGCTATGTGGTCTCTCAGGAGCTGAAAACAATATTATTATTATGTTGGTATTCTTTTCGAATCACGGGCCCACAGGGACCCGGTCCTTTGAGGCATGTGTGGGGCCAAAGCCAACAGCACAGAGGCCTTTATTATTATGTTGGTATTCTTTTCGAATCACGGGCCCACATGGACCCGGTCCTTTGAGGCATGTGTGGGGCCAAAGCCAACAGCACAGAGGCCTTTTTATACCAAATAATCGAATTGTGTGATGTGTACATCAAGCGCATACTCGCTCTGTCTGCACTACAGAGTACACCCAGAGCCAGCACACGCCTGATGCAAGGACTATTGCAGGTGAGGGTCGGATTACTAGGGCTATGGGGAGGAATTTGCTGGACCGGTTGCTGGGCTATTGTTGAGACAACGGGACGCCTGCCAAATCAAATGTCTCAAGCTTGATAATCTCGGCAGACGGTGACTCGCCGCCCGCTAGGTGGGCCTCCACTAAAGGGCTTTTGCGCATGATGCGCGGTGCCCTGGGACGCAACACTGGTGCGGGCGACTGAGGGGTGTCGAGAGGTATACACCGCTTTCTGCGCAGAGGTCCTGGACGAGGGCCAGAACATGCACCAACTCGCGACTTACGCATGTTTCACTTCCACCCCTCGAGTCCGAACACAGGCTCGAACTCTAGCGGCCCCACTTCGACCGGCCAACTAAGGCAAGCCAAAAGTGAGAGTCCTGGCCTTGGGGTCCACTCCGGCAAGCCGGAGACGGCCAGTCTGCACTCCCCGGGGTACTCGGGTCCGTGGGGTCGCTACTCCCCAACAGCTCGTCACAAGCTGCCTTACGGGTAGGTAAGGGTGTAGAGAGGTGTGCTGCGCTTTCAAGTTCAGGGATTTCTCCCGTCAGCATTACTCGCGGCTTTATGCCTTTAACACTTCCACCCTTCGAGTTGAAAAACTCTTGCGACTCCACTCTGCCCGGCCGGTTAAGGCAAGACAAAGGCGGGCCCCATTCCGGGGAACCCAGGAGTACTTCGGGTCTGTGGTGGCGCTACTCACCAACAGCTTGCCAAAGCTGCGCTGCGGGTTTATTATTATTATTATGTTGGTATTCTTTTCGAATCACGGGCCCACAGGGACCCGGTCCTTTGAGGCATGTGTGGGGCCAAAGCCAACAGCACAGAGGCCTTTTTATACCAAATAATCTAAGTGTGTGATGTGTACATCAAGCGCATACTCGCTCTGTCTGCACTACAGAGTACACCCAGAGCCAGCACACGCCTGATGCAAGGACTATTGCAGGTGAGGGTCGGATTACTAGGGCTATGGGGAGGAATTTGCTGGACCGGTTGCTGGGCTATTGTTGAGACAACGGGACGCCTGCCAAATCAAATGTCTCAACCTTGATAATCTCGGCAGACGGTGACTCGCCGCCCGCTAGGTGGGCCTCCACTAAAGGGCTTTTGCGCATGATGCGCGGTGCCCTGGGACGCAACACTGGTGCGGGCGACTGAGGGGTGTCGAGAGGTGTACACCTTATTATTATTATTATTATTAATCAGGCAGGCAGTTTTTCAACTGATAACGCCTGTATCCTGCTATTCAATTGTTCTAGTTGCCTTTTAGTGACGCTATGTGACTGTCTAGTTTATTCTTGAATGAGTTGATGGATGAAGCCAGTATAATTTCCTCGGGCAACTTATTCCATGCATCAACTACCCTGTTCGTCAGAAAGTGCTTATGGGGATTATTATTTGAGCGTCTTTTCTTTAGTTTCAGTGTATGCCCTCTTAGACGGGTATTCAGGTCTCGCTGGAACATGTTCTGGAATCCATTAAGTTCGTAATAGCCACTTAGAATTTTGAAGGTTTCTATTAGGTCACCTCGTTCTCTTCGCTCTTTTAGCGTGGTGAGTTTTAATTTCTGTAGTCTCTCTTCATACGATTTGTTTTTGAGCTGTCGTGGGACTTTGGTGAAACTCCTTTGAACCTTTTCCTTATTTTAAAAATATTAAGGGCTTTACCACAAAAAGTTAGATGCGAGTCGAATGCGTGTTTAAAAATAAAATTTATACCTTCAAAAAAACAGATAACAACCGATGTGGCGCAGTGGTAGTGCGACTGCCTTTGACGCAGAAGGTTCCGGGTTCGATTCTCGGTGGGTCACTCACAAAGTTGATATTTATCACTGTGAATTTGTTTCCAGTCTGGATAGGACATTGCGGGCTGAACCACCCGATTGTCCGTAAGTAAGATGGTTCCGTGTTTCGGATGGCACGTTAAGCCGTAAGTCCCGGTTGCTGTCTATGATCACTTAGACGGCGGTCGTTACACAGCCATGGCAGAAGCCAGCTACTCAATAGTAGATGTAGAAGGCGGTTGAAAAATTCTGACACTAGGGTTCACCGAGTCATCCAACAAAAAAGAAGAAGACAAAAAAAACGCTAGACACGCGTTCTACTCGCGTCTAACTTTATTGTGAAGGCCCAAAATGTCACTGAGAGATAAGAATTTTGTAGGTATAAAAGTCTTCTGTAGGTACCTAGATGATATTGCACTTTTGACAGTTATTAATTTTTTTGAATTTTTATGAAATGGGAATGATGAAAGGATGAAAGTATTGTCTTCAACGGTTTTCACGAAATTGCGTATACCAGGTTTCAGATCTAGCTAAAACTAGTGCGTCTCCACCGGCCTATCAGCCTCAGGTGCTCACCGCCTCGTGCGGCATGCGGCGCAATGCGCGATCGGTGTGGACGTTTTTCGCCCGAGCATGAGCAATTGAGCATGCACTGCTTGAAGCTGCCCAGCCGGTGGAGACTCACCTATGGGGAATTTTCGTGAAAACCGTTGGAGACAATACTTTTAAGTATTTTAAGTTACCATACCATTTTGTGTGCGTATCGCTTGGGGCAGAACTGGCACTGATGCGTCGGCGGCAGGTGCGTGCGCTTGTGCGTCCACAGGTTGGCGGGCGACGTGAAGCTCTGCAACAAAGATAGTGGTGGTTTAAACATACACAAACAAATTGATTGTCTTTCATTTTGTGTGGAACACCGAGAGGACTATTATTTACTCTGTGACCATTGCCCTATGCAATGAAACTACAGGCTACAAGTCTACAGGTGAAATTCGATCTACATTGCGTAGCCGATGGGACATTGAAAAACAGGATTTTTGACCCGCTACGCAATGTGCACCGAATTTCACCTGTAGCCTTATAGCCTGTAGTTTCGAAAAACGGGGCACACGCCGCACAAGTCATCCGACGACCCAATGAACCCTGGTGTCCGAGTTTTTCAATCGCTTACTAACTAGTAGCAGGCCTGACATGGCTAACTAACGATCGCTGTCTAAATTATCATAGACAGCAACCGGGAGCAACGAACGAGCAGAAGTTGTTCAGTATATTATTCCAAGTTTTCTGACATACCTTTCCACAGATATGACACTTGTGCGGCCGCTCGCCCGTGTGGCTGCGCTCGTGCGTGCTCGTGTTGTAGCGCGAGTGCGAGCGGAACGAGCAGAAGTTGTTCAGTATATTGTTCCAAGTTGGCTGTCATACCTTTCCACAGATATGACACTTGTGCGGCCGCTCGCCCGTGTGGCTGCGCTCGTGCGTGCTCGTGTTGTAGCGCGAGTGCGAGCGGAACGAGCAGAAGTTGTTCAGTATATTGTTCCAAGTTGGCTGTCATACCTTTCCACAGATATGACACTTGTGCGGCCGCTCGCCCGTGTGGCTGCGCTCGCCCGTGCTCGTGTTGTAGCGCGAGTGCGAGCGGAACGAGCAGAAGTTGTTCAGTATATTGTTCCAAGTTGGCTGTCATACCTTTCCACAGATATGACACTTGTGCGGCCGCTCGCCCGTGTGGCTGCGCTCGTGCGTGCTCGTGTTGTAGCGCGAGTGCGAGCGGAACGAGCAGAAGTTGTTTAATTTATTATTCCAAGTTGGCTGTCATACCTTTCCACAGATATGACACTTGTGCGGCCGCTCGCCCGTGTGGCTGCGCTCGTGCGTGCACGTGTTGTAGCGCGAGTGCGAGCGGAACGAGCAGAAGCGACACGAGTACGCGCCCGGCTCCTCTGTGTGTGATGTTAGCCTGAAAGAACATACATATATATCACGCCTTTATCCCTTACAGGGTAGGCAGAGCGCTAACGGCCGCAAAAATACGGTCGATGTCGCCAGGTCTGACAATATTTGAGGGTAGTTTTAGATGAGTAGTGTATCACTATAGTGACAGGTGGGGTGTAAGGGGGCCCAAATTACATCTCTCGGGCCCCAAGCCAACCTCTCCTGCTCGCGGTGCACCCTGCTGGACTACTAACGAGGCTCTGGCAACCAAATCCCCACCAACCCGCACTGGGCCAGCGTGGTGGGTGACGGCCCGTACCCCCTTATGGATTCTACAAACAGAAATCGGCCCCAAGTGCCCGGCGGCCCCGGTGGCCGGGCAGATTCAGGCGAAAATCGACCCGGCTCCGAGACCAGGGGTGCTAGGAATCCCCGGGCGGCGTGGATCCCTCGCCGAACGACCTTGGCCCTGGCAACATATAACGCGTGCACACTGCGGACGGAAGAGAAGCTAGTGGAACTCGAGGAAGAACTGAGCAGGTTACAGTGGGACATAGTGGGACTGTCCGAAGTCCGAAGAGAGGGGGAAGACACGATAGTCCTGAAGTCAGGTAACCTGCTCTACTTCCGGGAGGGCGACCATCTGTCCCAAGGTGGTGTCGGGTTCATCGTCCACAAGTCCCTCGTGAACAACGTAGTACAGGTCGGGAGTATTTCAAATATGGTGGCATTCCTTATACGTACGTACTCAGAATAACTAAACGTTATTCGCTGAAGGTCATACAGGCATACGCCCCAACTTCGAAGTACCCCGACGAGGACGTGGAGGCAATGTATGAGGACATATCCAAAGCCATACATACCTCCAGGACTCATTACACGGTGGTCATGGGGGATTTCAACGCTAAGCTGGGCAATCGTTGCGGTGACGAACTGAGAGTTGGGCCATTTGGTATTGGGGTGAGGAACAGCCGAGGTCAAATGCTGGTCGACTTCATGGAGAAGGAGGGACTCTTTATGATGAACTCGTTCTTCAGGAAACGGCCGCATCGAAAATGGACCTGGAAGAGCCCCGACGGTGTTACCAAAAATGAGATAGACTTCATCATGACAGACAAAAAACGGATATTCAACGATGTCTCTGTGATCAATTCGTTCAAAACGGGTAGCGATCACCGAATGGTAAGAGGCACGTTGAATCTTAATGTAAAAGCCGAGAGATCACGTCTGATGAAGTCTACGCTCCGACCAGCACCTGCCCAAATCCAAAACCCTGAGAGCTTTCAGCTCCACCTGCAAAACCGCTTCGATTGCCTGGGTGAGTGTTTCGACGTGGACGACTATAACGACAGGGTCGTGGAAACTGTCCTTACGGTTGGCTCTAAGTTCTTCAAACCCAATCGTACGACAAGAACCAAAAAAATCTTAGACCATACTTCGAGGCTCATGGAGGAACGACGCGAGATGATTCTGCAGTCGTCGGAGGATACTTCCCAATATCGGCAGCTCAATAGGCAGATCTCTAAGTCTTTGACCCGCGACATACGCCAATTTAATACTGACCGTATTAAAGAGGCAATTGAGCGCAACAAAGGCTCCAAGGTGTTTGCTAGAGATCTGTCGATAGGCCAGAGCCAACTAGCGAAGCTAAAGACCGACGATGGCAGAATCGTATCGTCCAAGCCCGAGCTATTGGAAGAGGTCGAGAAGTTCTACGGACAGTTATACGCGACAACATGCACACCTGTCAATAATCGGGTCGCAGATCCAAGAGCTCGATTAACCCGGCACTACACAGAAGACATCCCGGACGTCAGCTTGTACGAGATTAGTATGGCGCTGAAACAGCTAAAAAACAGCAAGGCGCCGGGTGATGATGGAGTTACGGCAGAGCTTCTGAAAGCCGGTGGTAAACCGATACTTAAGGCACTGCAGAAATTGTTTAACTCTGTCATACTCGAGGGCAAAACGCCACAGGCATGGCACAGAGGCGTGGTGATGCTGTTCTTCAAAAAGGGCGATAAGTCTTTGCTGAAGAACTACAGACCCATCACGCTTCTGAGCCATGTCTACAAGCTGTTCTCAAGAGTCATAACGAATCGTCTCGCACGCAGGCTCGACGACTTCCAGCCTCCCGAACAAGCCGGCTTCCGAAAAGGCTTTAGCACCGTGGATCACATTCATACGCTGAGGCAAGTTATACAGAAGACTGAAGAGTATAACTAACCACTCTGCCTCGCGTTTGTGGACTACGAAAAAGCCTTCGATTCGATCGAAACATGGGCCGTACTTCAGTCTCTTCAGCGGTGCCAAGCTGACTATCGGTATATCGAAGTGTTGAAGTCCTTGTACGAAAGCGCCACCATGTCAGTTCGACTTCAGGACCAGGACTCGAAACCTATCCAGTTGCAGCGAGGAGTGAGACAGGGAGATGTAATATCACCGAAACTGTTCACAGCAGCACTGGAAGACGTCTTCAAGCTTTTGGACTGGAGAGGACTTGGCATCAACATCAACGGCGAGTATCTGACTCACCTTCGTTTTGCCGACGATATCGTGGTCATGGCGGAAACCCTGGAGGACCTCGGTACAATGCTCGATGACCTCAATAGAGCCTCCCAACAAGTGGGTCTAAAAATGAACATGGACAAGACCAAGGTTATGTCAAACTCTCTTGTTGCACCCATTACTCTGACAGTTGGGGGCTCTACTCTGGAAGTTGTCGACGAGTATGTCTACCTGGGACAAATAGTCCAGCTGGGTAGGTCCAACTTTCAGAAAGAGGTCAATCGTCGAATCCAACTCGGCTGGGCAGCGTTCGGGAAGCTACGTAACATCTTCTCTTCTCAACAACTACCGCAGTGCCTCAAGACAAAAGTCTGGGATCAGTGCGTGTTGCCAGTGATGATTTACGGAGTTGAGACGTGGCCGCTAACAATGGGCCTCATAAGAAGGCTCAAGGTCACTCAAAGGGCAATGGAAAGGGCTATGCTCGGAGTTTCTCTCCGCGATCGAATCAGAAATGAGGAAATCCGGAGAAGAACCAAAGCCACCGACATAGCTCGAAGGATTGCGCAACTTAAGTGGCAGTGGGCGGGGCATATTGCTCGTAGGACCGATGGCCGCTGGGGCCGGAAAGTTCTCGAGTGGCGGCCAGGGACCGGTAGACGCAGCGTAGGTAGGCCTCCCACAAGGTGGACCGACGATCTGGTGAAGGTCGCGGGAAGCCGCTGGATGCGGGTGGCGCTGGACCGATCATCGTGGAGATCCTTGGGGGAGGCCTATGTCCTGCAGTGGACGTCTATCGGCTGAGACGACGACGACGACGACGACGATAGTGACAGGTTGTCAGCCTGTCGCCTAAAATTCAATACACATGAAACCCTCGAGCCCCTCAGTCGGCTACTACGACACCAACGGGAAAGAAATGGGATGGTGCTATTCTAAGCCGGCATCACACGGCACGATTCATAATAGATACAGCAGAAACACAAACAACACAAACAGTAGGTACAACAAGAAGGCCTTAATGCTAAGTAGTATTCTTAACTCGTGTCAGCATCTTAAGAAAAAATGTCAGTACGAAGAAGGATTGTTTCAGAAAAATGGTGTATTCGATCACTAGAATGACAGGTTGTCAGCCTCAGTGTCCTAAAATTATAACACGGCAACAATTTTTACGGGCTGTCGCGGTGTCCCGTGGGGAATGGGGTGTAGCAACATTCATGCATGTCACTTGGGCGCTGCCATATGTATAGGTGCGTCTACACCGCGCGAACAGCCTCTCGTATACATGCATGCGACGTGTAAGTGCTTTATTTGAAGCAGCCGAGTGCCGTATTTGAGGCTGCTCGCGCAGTGTGGACGCATCTGTGGTCCGCCGCTGAAATTGGCAAAATACGTCTGTAGATGTACCTAGGTGTGTACGCCATATATAGAATATGTTCAAGAATATGTAGAATATATTCTTGTGTCTATTGAGTAGCACACTCTTACTTATGTCTATTGAGTAGCACACTCTTACTTGTGTCTATTGAGTAGCACGCTCTTACTTGTGTCTATTGAGTAGCACACTCTTACTTGTGTCTATTGAGTAGCACACTCTTACTTGTGTCTATTGAGTAGCACGCTCTTACTTGTGTCTATTGAGTAGCACACTCTTACTTGTGTCTATTGAGTAGCACACTCTTACTTGTGTCTATTGAGTAGCACACTCTTACTTGTGTCTATTTAGTAGCATGCTCCCGCTGTACGCCTTGCCGCAGTACTCGCAGACATATCGCTGGTTGAGGTCTGAGGCGGTGGTCAGCCGGCAGTTGGGCAGGCTTGTGTGGTCTGCGAACTCCGGCTGAAAAGGGGGAAACAAATGTATAGCTGCGTCTAGACCGCGCGAGCAGCCTCATGGCCTCGCGAGGCATGCGTCGCAGCTAATAGCCCGTAATGTTATCGGAACTTCGTCCTTTGCATCCGATAGATTACGCCTATATGCCATAGGAGAATATAGGAGTAGTGTTAACAGAAACGGAATCTGTGTCTTTTGTGTGTTCTACCATTTTAGTTAGGGCTTCTGGATGAGTTTCATCAACTATTTTTCATTTTCCAAAGAGTTTAGTTTTAACATCATCATTTTCACTCACTGCAATTCCAACCACTGCAGGGTATAATTAATCATCTCTACATTAAAATCCTCACGGTCCTGTGCTAGCCTTGCCAGTGAGGTCCTGTAAGCTTGACAATATCGTCGGACTATCAAGCAGGTGCGCACGAAAATAATGACTATAACTTTTTAAAAAGAGAACAGACTTCAAAGAATGTGTGAAAGTACGGACCTTCATTTTTGTCAATAAATACCTAAAACCTTCTCCAAAGTCTGACAAACACTTTACTGAAAACCGCATCAAAATAGGTTAAGCCAAACGCAAGATAATCGCTGACAAACAAACATACAAAGATCCTACGCGATTATCTCGTTTTTGGCTGAACCGATTTTGATGGTTTACGCAGTGTTTGTCAGACTTAGTGTGTCATGCATCTGATACAGGTCACACTGAGAACCTCCTTTTTTTCAAATTGTTTAAAAAGCAATCAGTACCTCAGTATGAAATAGCTTGCGGCACTTCTTGCAAATCCACTCGCGGACCACCTCAGTGGTGCCCGGCTTGATTATGAAGTACCCTCCGTGTGGTTTGCGGATGTCTTCACTCAGTTGTTCTATCTCTGTCTCAGCTTCACACACTGGAATTGAGGATCAAATTGTGTTGGTTATTTTTAGTTAAAAAAACATACATACTTCACATCATAATTTATTTATATAGTGGAGGGAATTACGGATTTAACTAAAAAAAAATTTATGGAGCAATGAGCTTCATCTTATATGTTCCTTGAGTAATTCTAAGCATTTCTAGTCCGGGAGACAATAAAAAAGTTCGGTCTGGTCGGGGAGGGGGGGGTACAAAGATGGCCGCCACCCGTCATCTTTAAAAAAATCTTTTTTCGTTCCGGTGGCTACTGTGGCAAGATTGGTATCATTTTCGTATAAACCAAAGACGTAGAATTCATTTCTGATATAAGGATTTTAAAATTCCATAGTAATATTACAAATAAAACGTAAAAACGTGAAAATTTAGGTTGCAGATTTTTGCTTTGAGAGCTAATAACTTTTGTATAGTAACAAAAAACTCCTAATAAAAAATATTAGAATAAAGCGTAACTCATGCAGACTATATAAATATATAGTTTATGCTACATCTTCATGCAAAAAGATGCTAAAAAAAATTATGACCGCAGTGGTGTATGCGCGCGTACTCATGTCGCATTCGCGGAGGGAATTACGGATTTAACTATTTTTTTTTTTGGCGCTATGAATTTCATCTTATAATGTTCCTTGAGTAATTCTAAACATTTCTAGTCCGGGAGACAATAAAAAAGTTCAGTCTGGTCGGGGAGGGGGGGTACCAAGATGGCCGACACCCGTCATCTTTAAAAAAAATCTTTACTTGTCTTGTTGGCTACTAGGGCAAGATTGGTATCATTTTCGTATAATCCAAAGACGTAAAATTCATTTCTGATATTAGGTTTTTAAAATTCCATAGTAATATTATCAATAAAACGTAAAAAAGGTTCTTAATTATTTAGGTTGCAGATTTTTGCTTTGAGAGCTCATAACTTTTGTATAGTGACAAAAATGTCCAAATAAAAAATACTGTAATAATGCGTAGTTTATGCAGATTTCGAGAATATTCACATGTAATAATGTTCTATTGTAAAAATATTGTGAAATAAATAAATTACTGCAACCCAGAAGGTAACTTTACTTGCGTTAGGTGGAATTTATCTTGCAAAATGGTCGAGTAGGTTCATAATACTCGTGTATCTATGTTTAAGTATTACTTACTTAATAATTCATTTGATGATGGCAAGGTGGCACTTTCTATACATTATTATAATTTAATTTAATGAGCGCAGTTTCCGGCACACAGGCATAATTCTGTGCACTTTAATTTTCTTAAATTTTCATGACGACTGGCAGTACTGCGTCTCTGTAGACGGCGAACAGTCTGATTTCTTCCCCGTCACCTGTGGGGTGAAACAATGGTGTGTTCTAGCGCCCACACTGTTCGCCTTATACTTTGCAGTTGTAGTCAAAGAAGTCCTAAATACTGTTTCCCAAGGAGTCCGCATCCGTTTCATCAGATGGCAGTCTTTTTAACCTGGCTAGACTTAAGGCGCGCACTAAAGTCTCGTTTGCATTGATTACTGAGATCATCTATGCTGATGACTTGTGCTTTCTTGCAGAATCCCCAGACGGCCTGCAACAGCTAATGTCCGTTTTTCACCAAGCATGCTGTAAATTCGGCCTGAAGATCAGTGTCAAAAAGACGGAAGTGATGTCCTTAGACCCGCATGGTCGCGAGACACTGGTGATTATGCTTAATGAGGATATGCTGAAACAGGTTGATAAGTTTCGTTATCTGGGGAACACTATAACATCTAAGTGTAACCTTGATGCTGAGATCAACAGCAGAATCAGTGCTGCAGCTGCAGCATTTGGGAAGTTGTGTTCCAAGGTTTTCTGCTCGCATGACCTAAAGCTAGCCACAAAAATCTTTGTATATATGGCGATTGTGCTGCCAAACCTTCTACACTCCTCCGAGACTTGGTATATGTATCGTCACCACATACGCACTCTGGATCGCTTCCACCTAAAATGCATTCGCACCATCATGAAGATCAGATGGTCCGACCGAGTGCGCAATACCGAAGTTCTGAGACGAGCCAATGTTGGTGGCATTGAGGCCTATCTAATGCGTCGTCAGCTTCGGTGGTGCGGTCATGTATCCCGGATGTCGGAGGAGAGAGTGGCGAAGCGCATCTTTTACTCTGAGCTAGAGGAGGGCAAGCGAAAGCATGGCGGACAACTCCTCAGATATAAAGATGTTCAGAAACGACACATGAAAAGATGCAACATTGAGCCCACTCAATGGGAGGGTCTGGCAGTACAGCGCCCCGAATGGCGCGGGATGGTTAAGAGGCAAGACCGCGAGTTTGAGGAACGGCGTAAAGCAGACCTCGACGCTAAGCGCGATGAGCTGAAGGCCCGTCCACCCGTCGCCATTAACTATAATTATGTAAGTGGCAAACTCATGTGTCCACACTGTGCACGGGAGTTTACTGCCAAAATTGGCTACAATAGCCATCTCCGGGCGCAGCAGCGCCGATCTGATTAGGAGTCAAAGTGGTCGCCATGACCGGAATCGGTCGGAGAGATCATCATCATCATCATCATCACTTTAACATAAGATACACGAGTATTATGAACCTACTCGACCATTTTGAAAGATAAATTCCGCCTAACGCAAGTAAAGTTACCCTTCTGGGTTGCAGTAATTTATTTATTGTTAATTTAGTTATAAATAATTTACATGTGAATATTCTCGAAATCTGCATAAACTACGCATTATTACAGTATTTTTTATTTGGACATTTTTGTCACTATACAAAAGTTATGAGCTCTCAAAGCAAAAATCTGCAACCTAAATAATTAAGAACCTTTTTTACGTTTTATTGATAATATTACTATGGAATTTTAAAAACCTAATATCAGAAATGAATTTTACGTCTTTGGATTATACGAAAATGATACCAATCTTGCCCTAGTAGCCAACAAGACAAGTAAAGATTTTTTTTAAGATGACGGGTGTCGGCCATCTTGGTACCCCCCTCTACCTGACCAGACTGAACTTTTTTATTATTTCCCGGACTAGAAATGTTTAGAATTACTCAAGGAACATATAAGATGAAATTCATAGCGCCAAAAAAAAACAATTGTTAAATCCGTAATTCCCTCCGCGAATGCGACATGAGTACGCGCGCATACACCACTGCGGTTATAATTTTTTTCAGCATCTTTTTGTATGAAGATATAGCATAAACTATATATTTATAAAATCTGCATGAATTACGCTTTATTATAGTATTTTTTATTAGGATTTTTTTGTTACAATACAAAAGTTATTAGCTCTCAAAGCAAAAATCTGCAACCTAAATTTTCACCTTTTTACGTTTTATTTGTATATTACTATGGAATTTTAAAATCCTTATATCAGAAATGAATTTTACGTCTTTGGTTTATACGAAAATGATACCAATCTTGCCATAGTAGCCACCGGAACGAAAAAAGACTTTTTTTTAAGATGACGGGTGGCGGCCATCTTTGTACCCCCCCCTCCCCGACCAGACTAAACTTTTTTATTGTCTCCCGGACTAGAAATGCTTAGAATTACTCAAGGAACATATTAGATGAAGCTCATTGCTCCACAAAAAAAAAATGGGTTTAGTATGGGAGCGATCCGTAATTCCCTCCACTAATAAGCTTGCTTATGTCAATAGCTGAGTTAACAATAAGCAAGCAGTCTCACGTTCTTACTGCCTCAAGGACTTACTTGCACTTGAGTCAGTTCTCTCAGTGTGGATGCAGCTAATGAACTAATAATGAACATTTAAAGTATTAAATGGGTTCTGTAGTGTTTGTGATACACAAGAGTACCAGGACACAAGTATTTTTTATATTAACTGAAAGATAATCGCTATAGACCTGATTTATAAATCATTATAGACCTGATTTAGTAAAGATAAAGAAAGTAATTACAAGATCTTAAAAAGTTAACTGGTGTAAGCAGAAACCTGAAGTTTGAAATTCTAAAAATATTTTACAAAAATATATCAAAGTCCATTTCTTTGAATCCAATTAATATGGGAAGGAACATACTCAATTCAGCTTCTTGCTGCAGTCTCCATTGTGAGGCTTCCGCAGTCATCTTCAGCCGGACGGCTTGCTTGAGGGTTGCCAAACAGTCATTGCAAAGGTACTGCGGTTTTTTGTCACTTTCTGATACCTGGAAGGAATAGTCATGTGTAGGCAAGGCTACTTTAGTATATAAAGGTACAAAACAAAGAAACCCAAATATTTGTTTATCAAAAAAAGTTAAAGGAAGAAGATGCTGAATACATATCAGAAAAAAGAAAATTCATTTTAAACTATGTCTAGACCCGCTGAGCAGCCCCAGCCATGGAAGGTGGTGAACGCCTGAGGCTGCTCTGCCGGTATAGATACAGCTATTGATGTAGATACAATGTATGTGTTATTCTTTAAAGTAATATTGTAAAACTTAAAGATGTTATATTTACATGGAACGCTGGCCATTTCCTGAGTTATTATTCCAGTTGCTTTTTACAACACCCATAGGCGGTGTGGTGGGGTAGGGTGATACTATTCAAAGCCAGGACCACACGAAAAAACAACCAGGCACAAACAAACCTGTATATTCAAGGCGTATTGTATATCTTTTGCTATGTAGCTCTCATCAGAGAATATTTTTACAGATCCCTCTCGCAGACATAATCTACAACTCTTATTGTTGTTTTCTTCTTTAAATAGTTTTTTCAGAGACCTGCAAAATTGTTTAATGCATTGTTTAGAGCTAAATATTGAAAGTTATTGGTCAAGAAATCAAGCAAGGAAGGGTGATGAACATTTCAATATTTACATAGTAAAATAATTTTTTTTAGTCATATAAATTATACCAAAGGGAAGTATTAAGGTGCAAGCAGATGAGGCGAAGATTTATAATCAATAAAAACTTATCAATATTTTACAAATAAATAAAAACCTACTCAACCACACTGTGCTTTTCTTGTGCCGCACATTTTTGCAGCCATTTCACTTTCATGAACTCGCTTCTGTCCAATTTCACAGTCATTAGCTTCTGAGCTAAATAGGCTGTCGTCATGGCGAGTTTTAATAAGATTAATATTGAAAAGAAACACAAAATTCATTGAAAATATTGAAATCTGAATCAAAACCAAATCAAAACAATACAGTTGCGTTCAGAATGATCGAGTTCCAACGTTGACACACACAGAAAATGTTAGAGCGCGATAAGAGATACGTTTTATGCTGGGTGTGACAAAGACAACTATAGTTCGAGCGCCTGGGAAAGATGTGTTTCTGAACGCCACCCGTATCTTTTTTCAGTTTTTAGGCAATCGGCATAAACTTTGGAGCCTGTGTATTTTCAGGAACACTGTCTCCTTTCCACTACTGGCTGAAATTGCTGACAATAGTAGATTACGTACTGAACTGAGGTATGTAAGCTATCCATAACAACCGGGGTTTTTTAACGCCCGAGCGGAGCGAGGAGGCTTTCCGAGATTGTTATTGATGTTACATCCGTGGTACGTATACTGCTTTACATATCGAATGAAAAAATAGTAAAATAAAGCGATAAATATAAGAAAACGATCCATAAATGATGATTGTATCGTCTGCTATTCAAATTGCACCACTAAACTTTTTTTTCTATGATTGAAAAATATTAAATTAATATGAAAGAAAAGTATCCTAACATAAAGTAGACATTTTTCTGCTCGTAGGGATATTAGTCATTTTTACTTTTGTCATTGTAATATTGAGTAATAATTCGACAAACTCATTTATTGAGGTTATAAAAATACAGATTAAAAATATAATTCCTGCGTTTAAGCAACACAATTCGTAGCGGCCAGTTCGCAATTTAAAATCGTATACAACTAATTGGATGCAACTCCTAATAAATAAGAAGAAATTGATTTTAACTTTTTAATTGTCGCGATTCTATTGGTTCTTTTTCTAGTTCTATATTTAAAATTACTTACAGGCTTAGTTTTAAAACCTCGCCTGTAATGTGAACTTACATGTCGTGTTTTTTGTCAGTAATGACCTACTTTCAGAGCATGAGATATGTAAAATAATGAAAAGGTAAAACTAAGTGTAGTCTATATCAAGAATATTTAAAGCTATGATTTAAACGCTATTCCCTTTCCTTCAGCACTTTCAGCCAGAATAGTCTTTGGCACTTGTATTGGCACCTCTTTTCGTGGTAGTAAAGTTATTTTACATATCTCATGCTCTGAAAGAAGGTCATTACTGACAAAAAACACGACCTGTAAGTTCAACTTACAGGCGAGGTTTTAAAACTAAGCCTGTAAGTAATTTTACATATCTCATGCTCTGAAAGTAGGTCATTACTGACAAAAAACACGACCTGTAAGTTCAACTTACAGGCGAGGTTTTAAAACTAAGCCTGTAAGTAATTTTAAATATGGAACTAGAAAAAGAACCAATAGAATCGCGGCAATTAAAAAGTTAAAATCAATTTCTTCTTCTTTTTAATAGGAGTTGCATCCAATTAGTTGTATACGATTTTAAATTTCGAACTGGCCGCTACGAATTGTGTTGCTTGAACGCAGGAATTATATTTTTAATCTGTATTTTTATAACCTCAATAAATGAGTTTGTCGAATTATTACTCAATATTACAATGACAAAAGTAAAAATTACTAATATCCCTACGATCAGAAAAATGTCTTCTTTATGTTAGGATACTTTTCTTTCATATTAATTCAATATTTTTCAATCATAGAAAAAAAAGTTTAGTGGTGCAATTTGAATAGCAGACGATACAATCATCATTTATGGATCGTTTTCTTGTATTTATCGCTTTATTTTACTCTTTTTTCATTCGATATGTAAAGCAGTATACGTACCACGGATGTAACATCAATAACAACCTCGGAAAGGTACCGCCCTCGCTCCGCTCGGGCGTTAAAAAACCTCGGTTGTTATTGATAGCTTACATACCTCAGTACGTAATCTACTATTAAATATGGAACTAGAAAAAGAACCAATAGAATCGCGGCAATTAAAAAGTTAAAATAAATTTCTTCTTATTTTTAATAGGAGTTCCGTCCAATTGGTTGTATTTGTTTAAATTTCGAACTGGCCGCTACGAATTGTGCTGCTCGAACGTAGGAATTATATTTTGAATCTGTATTTTTATAACCTCAATAAATGAGTTTGTCGAATTATTACTCAATATTACTATAGCAAAAGTAAAAATGACTAATATCTCTACGATCAGGAAAATGTCTACTTTATGTTAGGATACTTTTCTTTCATATTAATTCAATATTTTTCAATCATAGAAAAAAAAGTTTAGTGGTGCAATTTGAATACCAGACGATACAATCATCATTTATGGATCGTTTTTTTGTATTTATCGCTTTATTTTACTCACTTTTTATTCGATATGTAAAGCAGTATACGTACCACGGATGTAACATCAATAACAACCTCGGAAAGGTACCGCCCTCGCTCCGCTCGGGCGTTAAAAAACCTCGGTTGTTATTGATAGCTTACATACCTCAGTACGTAATCTACTATTTCTCCGCAACGCGTAGTGTCGCTAGTTAACTACTAGTTAACTTCTAGTTATTCTCTCCAACCTGAGTGAAGAAGACTTCCGGTATAATTGACAGCCGGCAACAATCTCTTTAGTGTGTGCGCCCTCTATATGACGCGAGTAGGTAAGTGGTACACTGAAAAGTGTAGTAGCCTACTCGCGGTTTCACAGAATACCCTATCCAAATACTTACCTTAGTAAATATCTACATACCTACATACATTATGATAAATAAATCACGCCCTTATCTCATGCGGGGTAGGCAGAGGGTTAACGATCGTAAACTTACGGTCGTTATCGCCACGTCTGACAGTACCCTTCAAGTTTGGGGGCCCTTTCAGATGATTCGTTTATCACTGCAGTGACATGTTGTCAGCCTATCGCCTGAAATTGTAATACACTTGAATTGAAACCCTCGAGTCCCTTAGTTGTCTTTTACGACTACCGCGGGAAGAAATGAGGTAAAGCTGTTCTATTAATAGCATACTATTACTGATGCCATTATGGTCAGCATACGTAATGAAAAGGGATGATGATATTGTAGATGTGATGACCCGCAATGTCCTAACCAGACTGGGAACAAACTCACAAAGTGATAAATATCAACTTTGTGGGTGACCCACCGAGAATCGAACCCGGAACCTTCTGCGTCAAAGGCAGTCGCACTACCACTGCGCCACATTGCGGGCTGAACCACCCGATTGTCCGTAAGTAAGATGGTTCCGTGTTTCGGATGGCACGTTAAGCCGTAGGTCCCGGTTGCTGTCTATGATCACTTAGACGGCGGTCGTTACACAACCACGTCAGAAGCCTGCTACTTGTAGTAGGCGGTTGAACAATTCTGACACTAGGGTTCATCGGGTCGTTGGACGACTCGGTGTCCCACACGAAAAGAAGAAGAAGAAGATGTGATGACGATTGGAGTCCAGGTTCTTCTATGGTCAGCGCTCCAGCGCGGCCGTCGCTGAAGGCTGCCATGCTCGACGCAGGTTGATGATCAGTAGCGGAGCGATATTATAAAGACTGTAGCTGTTTACTTAATGCACATTTATTATTAATACTATACAGCTTATATACTAATTCTAATCTAGCTACAACTATGACGTAAATCACGTAGGGCATCCGCAACCCATACCTATCGTACTTGTCCTACCTCTTCTTTTCGTGTGGGACACCGAGTCGTCCAACGACCCGATGAACCCTAGTGTCAGAATTGTTCAACCGCCTACTACAAGTAGCAGGCTTCTGACGTGGTTGTGTAACGACCGCCGTCTAAGTGATCATAGACAGCAACCGGGACCTACGGCTTAACGTGCCATCCGAAACACGGAACCATCTTACTTACGGACAATCGGGTGGTTCAGCCCGCAATGTCCTAACCAGACTGGGAACAAACTCACAAAGTGATAAATATCAACTTTGTGGGTGACCCACCGAGAATCGAACCCGGAACCTTCTGCCCGGAACCTACTTATATTTCAATAGTGTTGCCTTGTCTCGATCAGTGCAAACGCACGCATGGGTACCGCAGAATACAGCGCTGTAATACCTGCTTCGTATTATGGCATATGCTGAGTGGGATACCCTTTTCAGAGTACCTACAACCTGTGTCTAGTTAGTATGTAGGTAAGTTACTTATGTATGTTGTACGAGTATTGTTTCATGTACTTTGAAATAAAGATTTATATTTCTATTTCTATTATTTCTAAGCCGGCATCACACGGATAAATATCTACCTACTTACATAATACCTACTTACAGTTCTATAAAAATTTTCAATGAAAAACCTGACTGAAATGCTGGCTATTGGACGTCGTTAGAAATATGGAAATTCCGTGCCGGCGGCGCGAGACGTTGGAATACAATTACAGAGGGCGCTAGCGGTCACCCAGCTGACTCCACATCGAAAATACGCGCAAAAGAAATGCAGAGGTAGTAGGGATCCCGTGGATGCCGGCTTATAATAGAATAGCATCACCCCATTTCTCCCCACGGGTGTCTAATGTGACAACTATGGGAGTCGAAGGTTTCATATAAAACTTTAGGCGAGAGTGATGGAATCGTCTCAAAGTGCCCTCAATATTTGTCAGAAATGGCGATTTTACGGCCGTCAAGGCTCTTTCTACCTTGCAAGGAATAAAGGCGTGTTAAAGGTAGATAGACCGGTGCGTCGATAGCTTAGTGGCA
This sequence comes from Keiferia lycopersicella, assembly GCA_029255805.1. Classification (NCBI taxonomy): domain Eukaryota; kingdom Metazoa; phylum Arthropoda; class Insecta; order Lepidoptera; family Gelechiidae; genus Keiferia; species Keiferia lycopersicella. The sequence goes on along the minus strand of JARACZ010000004.1, from coordinate 10,818,348 downwards.
GAACAGTGGGACGGTACCCCATGTGCCTGGGTTCGATTCCCGGTCGACTCTTGTCAAATTTTAATTTTCTTACCTAGGTATTTTGTTTATAAGAATAATATAGCACTGTGAGTGCATTAAAGATCCTAATAAATGGTACTTATTAATTAATTAAATTTTATTACCTACTATTACTGCTGAGATGAAACTAAGACATCACACTATAAGGTAACCGACCGATGTGGCGCAATGGTAGTGCGACTGCCTTTGACGCAGAAGGTTCCGGGTTCGATTCTCGGTGGGTCACTCACAAAGTTGGTGTTTATTTGTTCCCAGTCTGGTTAGGTAGGACATTGTGGGCTGAACCACCCGATTGTCCGTAAGTGAGATGATTCTGTGTTTCGGATGGCACGTTAAGCGGTAGGTCCCGGTTGCTGTCTATACTAGGGTTCATCGGGTCGTTGGACGACTCGGTGTCCTACACGAAAAGAAGAAGATAAGGTAATGCAACATTATACAGGGTGTAAGAGACGGTGTAACGAAAACGTTGATGGCGTGCTCAGACCATGTAACTGACTGAGCACGCCTGCAAAGTGTTTGAGACACCGTCTCTTACACCCTGTATACGAAATAATTTTCGGTTCAGTCAAGATTTTTAAACTCACTTGAGTACATAATTTATACTTACTTTCGAAAAACGTAAGTCTCCTTCTGTGGCAGTCGAGTAAGAACTTAATTAATATCCAAAAGAAAATAACAAGGTGACCTTTCTTATCGGAAGGAACTCGGAAAGGCGCTCTAAACTCGTAATTAAGTCAGCTTAATCGCCAAGACGAAAGTTTCTAATTGACTTCTGCCGGCACCTCGCTTGGTCGTTAATCGCGAAAGATCGTATAATTGCCGTTTCAACACCCTCTTTATGAGGGACAGGAAAGTCTTTGTTGATAGAGTGGACATAGCCAGCGCATACTCGTAGATATTATGTTGCACCATATATGGCGCTTGCCTCAAAAATTTAATTTCCTTGTACATTTATTATACTATATTTTTAGAATGTTAAGTACAAAATTTGCCCTTTCATAAAACTGGGTAAGTCATTTTGATCAAAAGAAAATTGTCAGAAAAAAAAAAGTTTTTTAAAAAAACGCGGCTCGTGGGTTAAAAAAGTAAAAGTAAAGGCTCTGCCTTGGGGCTGGTCAGGCTAACGACACGACATAACTTTGTAACTCGATTTTTACAACTGTGCGTATGGAGCTGTCAAAATATTCCTATGTTGGCACTTTGGCAGTGTTTTTCTATAAGTTTTGACAGCTCCATACACACAGTTGTAAAAATTGCGTTATATCACAATGAAAATGAGCGAAATAAATTAGGTAACTTGGTACCCAGGTAATCGTATTGGTTGGTTCGACTTGGTGGTCATCCTTCTGGGAAACACGATCATTGTTGGATCCTCCGCCACCGATAGTCGATTAATTTACGTTATTTCCTGTGTTGGAAATATTGATGTGTCATTTATGCCTAAATGACACATCAATATTTGAATGGACGGAAGGAAAAATTGTGACAGCTATCAGTTTAGTACAAAGGTAATAGGTAGAATTACTATTACGAAGTAGGTACGTACATTATAATTCTATGGTAATAGGTACTCAAGGGATGCGTGCTCTTTCTTTAGTAGTTAGCTACCTACTTATAAATTTGTTTTCCTTCCTGCCTACTATGCTGCTATGACAAAATTTCCGTTCTACACTGCGTTTTTAAAAGTTTTATTTCCAAGTAGATTCACATGGAGTCAAGTAACTAGGTTTACAATAGGTATTTTCAAGGCAAAATTGAAAGACAAAATTATCTCCTTTTATTTAACAATTTTGTGTTCCTAGTATAAATGAGTCCCTTGAATTTACGAGCTACCTCCTTTTTGGAGTCAGTTAAAAACAGTAAACACCGTATTTGTCACTAATTAACGTTAATTACTGGCCAGCCTTGTCCATCAGTGGTCATTTTACCTTGTTGACCGCTTGACCTTGCTCATATATTATCCGTACCGTACCATATCAAGCTATCATTTTAAGAGATCTGCTTAAACTGGTTATCTTTAGAAACTGTGTGGATAACCAGTATACGTTGATACCGCAAAGGTAAGTGGATGTGCTATTGATAGGTACGGGCGTACGTAACGTAAATTGACGTGAATTTATCTATCTACGGATACCGTAATTGTGTGATCTATTAGTGTTGTTTCCAAGTTCAGGGATATTCGATATCCAAACAACCCATTACAGACCTAAAGTGGCAATCAGTTTTTGGAAAACTTGGAAACTTCATTGCCAGGATATGAATTAGTGACTTTCGTTCTCAGTATCTATATCTACTAAGATCTAACTAACTGGTGATCTACGGATCATCCGATACCTGCCAAATTGTGTCAATGATGACAAGAATGCTTAGCATGCGTCCATCCACGCTCCATCAACTAACAATCACGACCAGTAATCACCGATTTGATTATGGTTGGTTTGCCCCAGTCATGTCATGCCCTAGTGGTTTAGTGGTCTGTCATTTTTGCAGGTATAGATGAATGTAGAATTGTTTGCAGGGTCATGTCATGAATAAGTTGGGAGATACATTTTTGTTACATTTCTCTGTCTGTATATAAGTACCATACATGGTGCCAGTAAATTTTGAACAATAATTTTGGACCTCATACAAGTTGACTTGGGGTGGTATATTCCGAAGTATTTAGCCGGATCGTACACTTAACGCACGACGAAGCGCTAAAATATCGCAGCTGTCTGTCAGACCCATATTAGAAACGTCACTCTCCCCATACTAAAACCGCACTCGACGTACGACACGCTGCGATAGCGCTGCGCCGACAGCGGTTGAGCGGTTTTATTATGGGTATTGCCATTTCTATATGGATCTGACAGAACGCTGCGATATTTTGGCGCTCCGTCGTGCGTTAAGTGTGCGATCCGCCTTAGTTCAGTTTTGGTTTAGATTTTTTGTTCAGTGTCATAGCCTGGGTAATACATTGAAATATTTCCAGACATTTTTTACATGCTAGCAAACCTAAACAAATCGCGCCATATTTGTTTGCAGTGGTTAAACGCCGATTCTGCCAGCCTGTTTCCTGTAGCCAGGTGTTCGTTCACGAGGATAATGTAATCAATCAATCAAGTCAGCTTTATTGTTTACTGCTGGAAAAAACAGATGGGTAATAAAGAGGGAAAACGTTACGATGTAAACAGACAGATCTATACAGGATGTAAAAAATCTACTGTAAATTTTTAAGGGGCGTATCAGCCCGTTGGACGACCCGGTTTTCCACACGAAAAAAGAGAGAAGAGGCCATGAAACTGAACAACTTTTACTAAGGAAGATGTGAAACAGTAAGTACTTAAAATTGAACGCAAAGTCTTTCATATTTTCATGTTCATATTTCAGGTTTATTTTCTTATTAAGTAGCCAACATGCGATCGGTCTCTAGACCATAAAGCAGTTTTTTTGGAGGAGGTTTAATAGGTATGATAAACAATATAATATTTTTGATTATACCTATTTATCTTCCTTTGATTTAAGTTACCGAATACTGATTCTATTCCGACTCCGAATATTCAGAATAAGAAACAAAACTGTTTCGCATAGGAATATATTACAGAAAAAGTATTTTTTTTGGCTTCCAATAGAAAAGGCAGTCAGCTGAGATCGTGACTTTGTGTGGGAACTCTGACTTAATAATGTTCACAGGAGAAAGTTGTTCAGTTTGATGGTCTGCATTATGTATATGAGTATTCAGAGAGCTGTCCCTTAATTTCCTACTCTCAGTAAAGATATAGAAGTGAAAATAATTGCCCTACATTATGTGGCCGAAAAAGACAGATAAGCAGAATTTAATTATTTATTGGCTTCTCTAAATAGCGTACATTGCTCTACTTCCACAATAAATAAAATAAAAAATCATAACATGAGATAATATGACTTAGTTTTGTTGTAATTGTAACTACGATGTAAACTTTGGATATAAGTAAGTATAACAAAATCTTTACCGCAACGTAAGAAAAACTGCATTATACTTACAGTAAAGAAAGTACAGCAGGAATACTTACGTATAGATGGTACGTACATAAAAGAGTTTATAATTAGGCTCTTAATTCTAGCTAAGCGTTACAAAGAACAAGTATTGTCCAGAACATTACAGAACAGTTATATCTGTGAAAACATCAACACCTACTACTAAAAGTACCACTTGGTGCTATTACAGCCACAAAAGTCCACTGCTAGACAAAAGCCTCCCCCTATTGGGGGTGTTTTCCATAGTCATCACGCTTGCCAGGCGGATTAGTGAACGCAGTAAGATATTGTAGATAACCACAGAGAACGCTTCCCGTTCCCTAGATTCATCCCGTCGCCTATTACGACACCCATGGGTAAAAGTGGGGTGATGGTATTCTGAACGGGCTTTACACACTTCATTACACGACTAGACAACACCTACACAAATTACTAAATTCTACAAACGTGTTGATAGAATCGTGCCTTGCGTGATCCTTGTCCTTAATTCGCACATTATTATATCACAGACAGACGCTTTTACACCATAATTCGTCCATTATTCCATGATCACATAACTCCATACGTTTCCGTTGATACGTAGAAGATTCCAGTAGCATTTCCAGGGTTGAAATACCCAGCTAAAGTCACCTGATGGGCCGCGCAAGTTCCTCCCATGAAATGATCGTAAGAATCGCAAGCCCATGCCAAGAACCAATCAGGGTGATGGACGGTCTTCGCATAGTATTGCACGCATTTCTTATGACTGCAAGTTGCAGCTTTTGACTCCCCGTATCCAGGGATGATACCTTGGTGGCAAGTAGGCTGTTTCTTCGCTCGGTTTATGAAGAAATCGGTGTCAGCGAGAGTGCTGGTTGTGCCCAAGCCTCCAACGTTGCAATGGTACACTTCTACATACTCGGCTACTCCAGACCTGATCTGATCGTCGATGAAGCCGTTCGAAAAGCAAGGGCCAGCTGGGTCTAAGCCTGTTATACGCCAGATTTTCTCTCCAGTTTGGTTTGTGTAAGTAGTTCCAGCGAAGCCTAGCATCTGAGCTCCCAAACTGTGTCCTATGGCGTGGATATTCTTTGAAGGATACCCTTTCTGTCTAAAACCAGCGAGCACTTTTCCTAGAGCTGTGCCAACGTAGGACGAATATAAAACTGATCTTTCATAGCTTTGAATCTTTCCTCCTCTTGCAGAAGTGTATGCTGAGTGGTCAATGATGATCAAGTAAATATTGGGCACATCGCTGAAAGTCTGTCTTATAAGTTCTTCGGTCTTCTTGCTGATGTGGGACTTATATCCTGGCACGAAGAATATCAGCTTCCTGGAGACATCCAAGTTGTAGTTCTTGAAGATGCCTTCGACGGCAGAGTCGATCTGGTAGGTGATGTTGAAGTTGTTCTGGAAGTCGTAGAGGTACACTTGGACTTGGCTGACATCGAGGTCCAGGGTTTTGTTGTGGTCACCTGAAATAAAACGAAACTTTGAGTCAATTGCCTATAATTCAACTGGGAAGAGTGAAACCACATGCCACTGCCCATAACTACGCTAGTATTATTACCTATTTATTCTGTGCCATACCTACCTCAAACTGATATATAACAAGACACGACTCTCTTTGTGAATTAAATTATCAGTTGATCGTGAATAACTAACAAAATGAGTTCATCACTGGTACATTAATCTATCTTGAACAGGTTTTTCCTTAAAACAAGCATACCAGTCACCAAAATAAACAGAGATACTAGTATACAGATAAGTTTCACCCACTGCTTCAAGTTTAATTGCCTGACTAACTCAAATAAAGGGTTATGTTTTCAAGAACATGTATGTAATTTAGGCACGTATGTGTTAATTCTTTTTTACGGGCTGTTGCCCAAACGGTCGGAAAGTATGTATGTCAAATAGGTACTTAATAATATAGCAGTCATATTTAAAACAACTTTGAAATTCGGTGCAGAAGTTACATGCTTAAACAAACCAATGACAACGATTGTAAATCTTTCCAGTGCTTCGTTTTTCAAAACTACAGGCTACAATTCTACATGTGAAATTCGATGTACATTGTGTAGCCGCTGGGACATTATAAAACCGGGATTTGACCCGCTACGCTACGGCATAGGCCACTGAATACATCCTGAACATTAAAATAGTTTATGGTAGTAAAAGAACTCACATGTGATCCAATCGGAATACAGTAGCGCCTTGAAAGCGCCCGCGGAGCATAGCCCCACAGAACACAAAGTGAACACGACGAGGCAAAATAAACGGTTATTCATGTTGATAACCTCCACACGTGTGGCTCTGACCGTGGTTCGATTGCGAATGAGACAAGAATGAGACGTATGACCATAATGTATGACAATGTTTACGCACGACAGCAATGACCAGTCTTGAGCGCTATTTATGAAACGTCGTAATTCGATTCCGTGCACTGCACGTCTTTCAACTACTACTCGATGTTTTTAATTGGCAATTTATTAGGGTTCAGACACTGAGACGTATAAGACCTACAATATTCTTATATCCTTTAATATCTTTTAATAATTCAATATCCTTTTTAACCCCGCTGCACCTCAGTATCTTCGAGAGAGGTTTGGATTTCATAATGTTGACGATACTCGGTTGCGTTCCTGTGGTGATCTTTCCCTTCACACGCCGCCATGCAGAACTAAAACATTTGCACAGTCTTTCACCATCCGTGCTGCGCGCTTGTGGAACAAGGTTCCTCTAGACGTTCGGAAAAGTACAAACATCGTCGCTTTCAGGACTAATTTGAGAAAGCTCTGGGGTTTTGATGCAAATGACTGACAATTTATAGGGCTTGTATTTATTTAGGTATACTACATATCTTTATGTTATATATGTTAAGTATTTACTTATTTGTTTACTTTGTATTATTAAATATTTATTATTGGTATTTACTCTTATCATTGTTTATTTAATACGTGTTATTTTATCTACATATAGGTGTTATATATATTATTATAAATTTTACCTGTCATCAATTTGTACCATATAGTTTACCTGCGCACACCATGTCCTCTGGATTTCTCAAAGGTTGACTGGCAGAGATCCCTTAATGGGATAAGTCCGCCTTTGTGCCTACTAATTCCATTAGTTTATTTAAGTATTTTTTTTTGTAAATACTTCTTGTTTGGTACAATAAAGTTATTACATACATACATACATACCTACGAGACGGAAGACCGTGTTGCTTGAAGTATGAGACCAGTCTCTCCATTTTTAAAACTTTTAACTTAAATTAAAATCATAGTTCTATAACACATTCTTTAACGGTATTTCCCATAAGCCTAGCTTAAGTTTACACCTTATGACACCTTACTATTTGTGGTATATGTGCCGATCACTTTTAGTGGTGATTAAACTGGTGACCCTTGTCTTATCTACGTGCTGCAGTAAGGTTATCTTATAAGGCCATACATGATAATTATGTCGCTTTTCGGCAGTTAACCCAAAGTTATAATAAGTGAAAGTAGTTATTTCCATCACTATCACTCTTACCACTACGTATGTATGTGTCGCTATCCGCGTCTGTCCCTATGTCGGTATGTATGTATGTTTGCGATCTTTCAAACTGCACAATGGCTTTGGATGCAGTTTTTTTAACGGATACAGTGATTCAAGAGGAAGGTTTTATGTGTATAATTGGTATAGGTACTTCAAGGCAAATGAAACTTGTATGCGATGTGTGATGTTTTATGCGAAGTCATGTCGTCTGGTGACAACTCGGTGACCACAGTTGCCAACCAACGTTTTGTAAGTCGTGCACTTTTATGTTTTTTCCTCAATCGGCTGGCTCAACAAAATACAAGGTAATCCATCATAATACGTCTCAGTCGAATGTAATCCGAAGTTATGTATCTCGTTACACGCAAGAAGTAATAAAAAGTTGGTGGTAATTTTTTCCCGTCCGTCTCCGTGGCCAAATCCAGCCGTCCCGTGACACGCGCCCCGTGGCCATAATTCTTCCTCACGCCATGGGTTTCGTCGCCAAAATGTTGCCAGCACTTGCGAAAATGTAGGTATCTGTTAATATGGTAAACTAGCAGCTTGCCCAGCGGCTGCGCCCGCTGCAACTCATTTTCGCGTGGGTATAAGACATTTTCCCGGCATGTATTGTAAATTACAATTACTAATACTAATTCATTAATCTACCTAATGATAATATTGTACGTGGTTTTCTAAAAGCATTCTTTGTGAATTTTGAGTTTAAGTTTATTTAGAAATGTTTTAGCGCGCAAGCGACATTGGCTTCAATAAACTTACAATCGAAATGTTGGATTATAAATGCAAAACATAACATTTAAATCTCTGGTTTTAGTTTATTTTGATAATTATGCTGGTTTGTCAATTGCTTAACAAAAAATACGTAGGTATTACGCAAAGAAAGAACTAGTTTTAATTTGCACAATACGATGGCCCCGAGCCCCGAGGCAGTGCCTTTTTTATCCTACTCGTGCCGCGTTTCTACTAGGAACATAAAATTGTTATAAAAAAGAGAAAATTGTGTCTGACAATTTTCTTTTTTCTTTTTTTTACAATGACTAATTTATTTTTAGCGACAGTATTGTATTGTAAATTTTTGACTTTTTGAAAGCATTCGTTGTGAATCTACTTGGAAATAAACGATTGAAATTTGAAATTTGAAATTTGATGCATAACAGTCTGGCAACCCACCAGTTTGAGTTATGGCACCATCCTTCCTTCTTATTCCAACTGGGAATGTCTTAGCGAGATGCATAAATTGAGTCCATATCTCATGCCAGCAGACATTGGGATATGAAAAAAGATTTCCTCTCGTGATATGTGACCCTTTTGTTATCTGGCTGTCTAAAAAATTAGATTTATCTGGAGCTCTACTTTTGATGAAGTAGTCAGTCGGCGCACCTCGCGTACCTTTTTATAATACAGGATTCAAGGGGCCGAATCCGAATCTGTTCAGACTATGAAACTGAACAACTTTCTCCTAAGAAAAAAAAATAGGTTGGAATTTTCAGTCGGTTTCACTGATGAAATTATCCAACGGCTTCCAGTATTCGTCACCGTATCATCGGTACACCTTGTAGGGAAGCGGATTGCACACTTGACGCGCGACGGAGCGCAAAAATATCGCAGCGGTCTATCAGATCCATACTAGAAACGTCACTCCCCATGCTAAAACCGCACTCGACGGACGACACTGCGATAGCGCTGCGTCGACAGCGGTTGAGCGGTTTTAGTATGGGGATTGACATTTCTAGTATGATGGATCTGACAGACCGCTGCGATGTTTTAGCGCTTCGTTGTGTGCGTCACATGTCAAGTGTGCAATCCGCCGAAGCAGTTAGGAAATTCTGTTGCTCTCGCATCCAGGCATTTTGTATCGGAACGTAGAATTTATGTTATGACAAATACATTTAAAAAAATGTTTCGGGAAAATTATCTTCGGGTTTCGTGATTACATGACCTCCTTTGCAAATAGTTAGACCTATCTACGCCCCATACGTCCAGCAGTCATGGACGGTTGCGTCTGTAACGTAGGTACTGGCCTTAGTAGGTACGTCGATTTGTAATTTGTACATACATACATACATATATCACGCCTTTATCCCTTGCGGGGTAGGCAGAGCGTTAACGGCCGTAAGAATACGGTCGCTATCGCCACGTCTGACATTTTTGAGGATTGTTTTCCAAGGTTGTTCCGGAAAACATGTGTATCACAATAGTGACAGGTTGTCAGCCTGTCGCCTAAAAATTGTAATACACCAATACTCTCGAGTCCCTTAGTCGCCTATTACGACACCCGCGTGAAGGATGTGGGGTGATGCTATTCTAAGCCGGCATCACACGGCAGCGTAAACCATATCCTTGAATATTTCATGGTCTCTATTCTTCATGCCATGTGACCATACAACTTTTGCAAATACACACGTACGTCGATTTTGTAATTCGTAACTAATTTGTGCATAAAGGCAAAACCCCTGACCATAGCTCCATCGCTACCACAAAATGCAATTTCGGAACCTGAGCGGGGTCGTAAATATACATGAGAGCTAATCAAAGTTAGCTAATAGAACAAATAGGTCTCGTCCACGGCATTGTTGGCCATAATTAACTGGTCAGTAATTAATTCGACGCTAAACAAACGCAGCATTAAGGCGAAGACAGTACCTATTGTGTGAGAAAAATTAGGCCTAAGGGATTGTTGGTTGGAACAGAGTTCAGTCATTCCCCTCTCATTCATACAAACTGGCCTAAACCGAGCTGACACGTCATGGCTAAGAGGGCTCATATCACTGTCGGGGGCAAGAGTTGCCTGGGACGCAATTATGGAAAACGCAGGGTTGCCTAGGACCTGCGCCACCCTCTCGGCCTTCCTGACTCCACAGGAACGACGAGTCGATACGTGCGGAGCCAGGTTGGCTGCAGGAGCCTACCGTACGATAGACCTCTGTCACACGCGCCTGACGGAAACCCCGTTCCAGGTTTAATGCGGAGTTATCCTTCTCCATGACCGGTTTTGGGTCTGTTAATTCCTCGGTCGCCTCTTACGACCCCCACGGGAACAGAGGGGGCGGTGCTATTCTACTCTACCATTACCATTACGGCGGAAGAGGGCTAATAACCAGGTCGATAGACTTTATTTCAAACTTAAAACGCACACATTGTAGAATCGAGTCTAGTGACGTTTTGGACGTAATTTAGCCAGCGTCGACTTGAATATTATGCTCAATTGTCGTTTTATATTATACGGCGTTTTATCACGCTTGTTTAGTGATTCTATTATGTCAAGATTATCAGAACTGCATCTACTAACCCATCGCTGAAACTCTTTCATTGTCTCGTAAATGGCATAAGGTACTCAAAAGACTCTACTTTTAGACGTAGATTATTAAGGGTGCCAAATTTCTAATCAAGCCATCAAAATTTAACCTAAAACACCTAAAAAGTTATTGTAACTATGTAAATACCTATCTAGTTTGTTCGGCAGTGGTATTGTAAAGCACCTTAATACTGTTCGGCAGCAATCAATACAGTGAGTGCAACACAGGCGCAGATTTTACCGCGGTGTGCTTTGAGCTTTACCACGGCTCTGCGTTGCAGGTAGAATATTAGAGGTAGATTTCGAAACATTCGGATAACGATGTTGAAAATGGTTGCACTACACGGCTAGACGGACGCTGGTGCTGTAACAATAAGTGTAACAAACAAGACATGCCAAGGTTGCCAACGCAAGATTCTGCGTTATTCCTGCATTTGAAATTTCCTTGCATCTGACAGATGCATGCGTGATGGATGCGCTAAAAAGCGTAGCGTCGTGTGTTAGAAGTGGGAACCACTTATGTATTTTTTTTGTATTTATATAACTCACTAAAAAATTTGTAATATCTTTCCGTAGAGGCATACTTCTACTTTTACAACCACAACAGTCCACTGCTGGACATTAGCCGTCCCTAGAAAGTGGGCATAAATAAGGGCATTTTGATGAATTTATTTCGTCACAAAACTACAATAAAAACCTTACCTCAATCACTGTCATTCATTAGGTAATTTAACTACCGGTAAACAGTAGGTAACTTAACCGGTATAACTAAATATCGGTTTGCTAAATACCGGTTCAGTGTGGCTGAATTATTAATTGCCAGCATAAAGTCATTGGTAGAGACGAAATTGCTGTTGAAAATTATAACGAGGTGGAATTCCTTAGGGAAATAAACGATGTGTGTACGTACCGTAACCGTGTGAACCGGTTTTGAATAGCATCACCCCACTTCTATATGTGGGTGTCGTAAAAGGCGACTAAGGGAATGGGCAGAAGCATTCACTATGAATATCTACAACCTTGTACTGCGCTCGCCAACCCGCCTGCCAAGCGTGGTGAGTATGGCAAACACCCCTAATAGGGGGAGGCCAATGTCCTACAGTGGACTTTTGTGGCTGTTGTAGTTGTATGTTGTTGTTGTTGTTGTTGCCGTGTGATGCCGGCTTAGAATAGCATCACCCCATATCTTCCCGCGGGTGTTGTAAAAGGCAACTAAGGGACTCGAGGGTTTTATGTGTATCACAATTTTAGGCGACAGGCTGACAATCTGTCACTACAGTGATACACGAATCATCTAAAAAAGCCCTCAATACTTGTCAGACGTGGCGATAACGACCGTAATTTTGCGACCATTAACGCTCTGCCTACCCCTCTAGGGATAAAGGCGTGATTTGTGTATGTATGTATGTATGTAGTTGTATTAAGTACATACTTATCTGTGTCCTATATTATCAAACTACATGTAAAATTTTAGTACATTGTGTAGCTGGTTTAAAAATGGAGCCATATCGAATTTAGCACGTATGACGTAAAGCTTGTAGCTTGTAGTTTGATTGAAGGTACCCACTTAGGTACTATCAGCAGTAAGTACCTTGAGTTTGAGTATCCATTTTGTTTTCTTCAGATAAGAGGCCCGCAACCATGAAAATGCAGAAAAAAGACAAGAAAAAATCAGAATCTTACCACAGATAAAGTGAATGAAACGGCATACCAGTGGCGCCTTCTTGATAAAAAAATCTTGACTGAAGTTTGCAGAGTATTCAGAAATAAAAATTGTATACCCACACAGTACAGGGTGTATTGGAGGATAATAAGAGCTTTAATTGCAAAAATGTTTAGAATGACACTAGGGAAAGAATAACTAAAATATTACCTGAATTTAAAATAAATCACGAAAACAACAAAGCAGTGTTTCTTTCAAATCTAAGGCGGATCGCACACTTGGCGCACGACGGAGCGCTGAAAAATTTTACAGCGGTCTGTCAGATCCATACTAGAAACGTCACTCCCCATACTAAAACCACACTCGACGGACGACACTGCGAGAGCGCTGCGTCAGTTTTAGTATGGGGAGTGACATTTCCTGTATGGATCTGACAGACCGCTGCGATGGTTTAGCGCTCCGTCGAGCGTCAAGTGTGCGATCCGCCTTATCCAGGGCTTTGCATCTACAATGGGGAAGATCTTAACCCGTAGCGAGATCAAATTAGGAATGAACGTCGGAGAGTGATGGTCGGTAGAGTAGCGTGAAATGATAGCGCCTGCTGCAACAAATTAGCTAATCTCCGTCGTCGCAACATTGCTATGCTGTTTTAAAAAGGAGTTTTGATATTGCGTCTTAGGATAATCTAGAATCTAGATAATGAAATAGATCTTAGCCTGTTTTGCGATACAAATTGGTCGGTAGTGTAGCGTGAAATGATAGCGCCTGCTGCCACAAATGAGCTAATCTGCGTCGTCGCAACATTGCTATGATGTTTTAAAAAGGCGCTTTGATGTTGTGTCTTGCTTTTGCACTCAGAATAATCTAGGGTTTAGATAATGAATAGCTCTAAGCGCGTTGTGAGATACAAATAACGAAAATTGGGAATCAGCGTCGAAGAATCAACGTCGGTAGAGAAGCGTGAAATAATAGCGGTTTCTGCAACAAATTAGCTAATCTGCGCTATAAAAGTCACTTTGATCGCAAAGTCGCAGTGCGTGACAGCCCGTCTCTTTCAATTTTCAAAAAACGCGTAAAAGAGTATTATCTTTCTCTCCCAAATTAATTTATAGGTATATATATTTATGGTGTATATATGTACGTATATAAATATAGGTATTATTATGTAATAATTATGTAGTGTAGGTATATTATTTAGTATATAAGTAGGTATAGTTTCTAAAATATTTGTTTTATAAATTATTATAGGTATATTAGTATGTTGTGCACGTCAACTGCCTCACTTTATGCCATCTCACTACCCTAGGTCTGCTGGGAGAGATTTCTTTTTAGAAATAAGCTGACCTGTTGTGTATTGTTCTTAATGTTATGTCCTTTGTGTTATATTGTGTACAATAAATGGTTTAGTTTGATATTGTGTCTTGATTTTGCGTCAATCTGTGACTAGCAAAAAATTGGTCTCAGATGTGCTGGTTTCAAATTGGTGTACCTAATTTTTCTGTTGGATTTTTTTGGAAATAAAAGTACATACTACTTGGAGTACGTACTAATCGCGATTACGATTCACTTTTAATTTGTAGATACTTGGATTGGAGTCCTCTCTTCCGTACTCAAGCCAAGCCATAGCTAGTCATTTTCATCTCACCAATATTGTCTCTTTTATCACACTTTTATCCAACTGCAAAAGTTCATATTTTAGCAGTCCAAAGTGCATATGCAAAGCCAGCTCAGACAAGTGCTGGGGGCGCTGAATAAACGGCCATATTCTGAACAAACACTTCCTGTGTGGCGGAATTTACACTACATACACGCCAAAGGTAACACAATTTCCAACTGTGGTATGTATGGTTGTACAACGGAATACGTTTGTCAATTTTAAACTGTGGATCTAAAAGATAGGCATGACAAAGGGAGTAGGGAATTTTTGTTTTATGAAAGAGATCTCTATTGTGTTCCAATATTCTACGTAAGTGTAAATAGTAGTGATGAGCTGGGTTAAATGGTTTAGTCTTAGCACTGTTCTTATGTCGTGCGCTTAATAAGTACTTACATTAGCGGTTCGAGTATCTAACCTTACGTGAGCTCGACTCATTGAATGTATGACGCTGAAATCAGCAGCGTGTAGCATCCATATTATATATATAATTTTTAGGACCTCCCACATAAATTGACTTGGCCGGTTGGTAGTATTGTATGGGACGTTCAAATTCTTTTTTGATATTTCGTTCTATGTTCATTTGGGAATGTTATATATTTGCATCTTTAAGATGGAACCGCCAATTTTAGCGGTTCGTTACCTGAACGTTACCGGAACATGGTCATGTGTGTTGCCCCTAAGTAGCCATGAAGTGCGCGCGTCATCTGTTCTCTTCATAGGAGCAAGAGGACTCAAAGCGCGCCACGTTCCGTTTTAAGCTGCATTACGTGCTCTAGCCTCTCTGTCGAGCAGATATTATGTGTTTGCTGTCTTGCGGATGGTGTAAAGGAAAAGCGGTAGCGGATATCTTCCTAGTAAACGAAACATCTTGATATTATATGTTCCGTAAAATATCGAATAACTACCACATTTGGCAGTTTTAGGAAAGTGGTATTATATTAACTAATTAAATTAATGTTTCTAAATAAATTTTGAGATTAACCATTAGAGGGAAAAATGGCGACAGTTTCGGGATGCGCTGCGTCCAGCCAGTTTTTTTTTGTATTTGAAGGCGCCACTGGCGTGTCCTTAGCCTTGCCAGAAGACAACGTCGTATGATCGTCCATTTTCTAGGGTTGTGAGGAAAAAATATAAAATTTAACAGACAACATTAGCAACAGCAACAGCCACTTGGACCTATATTGGAAGCCATTTTGCACGACTCATCACGCTTGACTTGTGTGCTCTACAACTTAGTAGGTACTAAACGTACATATACTATAGTCTGTAAGTTTAGGTACACTTATCTTTTTGTAAACAAACTTTGTATGAAAGTGACACTTCTGAACTGTCAGTTTCGTACAGAATTTGTTTACAAAAAGATAAGTACCTAAACTTACAGACTATAGTTTGAATCTAAATCCGCCATTTCACGTAGGAAAATCATACTGAGTTATTTTTTACTCAGTACACACACTTTGTTGGGTGTTTTTACCTGGTCAAATTATTCTAAACAGCTCTTAATATGGGGTCACCTCTGAACTTACATAAAAAATTGGGTGTTTTATTACATTTTTGCCAAATAGTTATCAACTTTTCTACGGAACACCGGTGGCTCCATAGCAAAAGTTGTTCACTCTACAAAGTACGTGTACAAAAAAAAATATCCTGTGCATCGATCCAAATTCTCATTTCTCTTTTACCTTAGCTCAAGTCTAAAAAGAAAGAGCAGATATAATACCGGTGGAGCTCTTTAGACACCGAGTTAGAGATTTCTGCTAAAAACGTGGCAGAAATTTTTATCGCAAGCAACACGCGACACGACGTGACGTTTTTGAAATTTCAAAAGTGTTCCAGAACAAATGGACGGTTTTTGAAATTTAAAAGCGTGGCTGCCATTTTTCTGCGGTGAAGCGACATCTTATTTTAGTTTATTATAAGTCTTAACACCACAATTCCATTCTTGTTATATATGTACCTACCTACTTATCTATTATGAGCAGAGAATCTGCTTTTTGACTACCTACTGCATTTGCTAGGTACTTACACGATTTTTATTAAGTATTTTTATATTTTTTACTAATGGGATTGCTAATCTAGGAAACTCTTTTTGATTCCTTATAAACCGTATAAAAAATCAATTTGAATTAAGTAAGAATTTTAAGAATCTACTTAAGTATGCTGGCTATCCTCAATGACTGTATGAGAAACCAATATAACTTGGTCTCTAAACTAGGTAACTCAATGAAATACCTAACTAAAACCCAGCAGATATTCTCCGAGCGTGCCACAAGACAGTAAGAATGAATTTAATAATACGTGACTTCTTCCTCTCCCGGGAAGACGCGAAACAAAGGTCCTATATCTTTCCGGACGTCAGATTCTAAATGGAACACCATTAAATCT
Source organism: Keiferia lycopersicella (assembly GCA_029255805.1). NCBI lineage: Eukaryota > Metazoa > Arthropoda > Insecta > Lepidoptera > Gelechiidae > Keiferia > Keiferia lycopersicella. The sequence continues at coordinate 10,801,773 of JARACZ010000004.1, read as the reverse complement.
TAGCTTCAAATCTAAAATGGAACGCGCTTGCGGCAATGCTATCTTCTATTTACTTCAACAGCCACAATAGTCCACTGCTGGACATTTGCTTCCCGCTATTGGTTTTTTTTCGTGTGGAACGCCGAGTCGTCCAACGATCCGATCATCCGATGAACCCTTGTGTCAGAATTTTTCAGTCGCCTTCTACAAGTAGCAGGCTTCTGACATGATTGTGTAACGACTGCCGTCTAAGTAATTATAGACAGCAACCGGTGTCTACGGCTTAACTGTTCTAAACCGGCACCACAGTCCACTGCAATTCACATTACCTATCTATCGGCTAGTTTTTGATCCGCTGCTACAAAAAAAACCGGCGGGCGCTAGACCAACAAATAGTTTTTCGTGCATCAAACAAACGGCTACAAAAATTGCAGGTAAAATTAAGTGTTCAAACTGGGATAGTACCCGTCAATCACGATGTGTGATTCACGGGGGATTTATTTTAATCACCTGGCAACATTGGCGGGCCCCAAGCTGCACTGAACCGCCAAATTGTCGTTCCCGCGCGCGCCCGCCCATTCGCGACGCTTTCGGTTCGCGCCAATTCAATGTGTTGCAAACATTTTAATATCCTCCACGTTTTGCGGTAGATTTTACTGCAAAAGAATGGGGTGACTTCTACCTCTGTATAAATTTTTTGTAAGGGTTAGTTATTTGAAAGCTATGGTGGAAGCTGACCTGGGCCATCTCCAAGTCAGTAATTGGGTGGAGGTGGCGCAGGACAGGGATCAGTGGAGGAAGCTCGTTTCGGAGGCCAAGATCCATTTTGGGTCACTGAGCCAGAGAAGTTAGTTAGTTAGTTAGTTAGTTATTTGGCTTTTGCTGTAATTACGGTATTTTAGAGTCCGCGATAGAGGTCCAGCCCATGGGTCTAGCAGACGTAGCTCTCTATTTTTCAAAAGTTTCAAACTTATCAATTCACAAATAGTCATTGTAGAAAAGAGAAATTTGCAAGACACAATTTTCTGTTTTGCGCAACAATTTTATACATACCGCACAGGTGGCTTGTAGAAGGCGGTTGAAAAATTCTGACACCAGGGTTCATCGGGTCGTTGGACGACTCGGTGTCCCACGCGAAAAGACAAAGAGAGGTGGGATAAAAAATAAATATAAAGGCACTGCCTCGGGGCTGGCCAGGCCGACGCAGCTCTTTTATTAAAAAGCTTCAAAGAAATAAGCCATATTTGACAGCTATCAAGATCATGTATAATAAGTTCCATTTTTTGTCTTTTTGTCTTCTATTATAGGTTTGACAGCTGTCAATATCGGCCTAGGCATTCAAGCACCGATACGTAATCGATATAACAAAGATCGTCGCCGCAAAATAATTTGTTGCCGCTGCTGAACTATGGCTGCAGCAAGCAGCTTCCCGCAAATGAGTCTCCACAGCGCATTTCAACATCTCCCCCAAAATTCAGCTCCTAAATCCGTCTGTCAGGAGCACAGAGCAAACACAGAGCCGTAAATCAGGCAGGAGCCGCGCTCGATTATTTTCCCGAAGCGCATTAACGCGAAATGCACATGCGCTGCGATTTATGTGCGTCTTCCTTAGTCGCAAGTGCACCGCACTTACTTGCGTCACAGTGTAGACATAAGCATCATAGAAGCACTGTGACAAAAATTAAATACGTACATTTCTATAGCGCGTCAAAAAAGAAAATACATAATGCCATAAAAAGCCATAGGTATCATCGGGGTCAGTTATGCTTCAAGGCATCTAATCAGAAGAAAAGCTTCCCAGCTTCCCTTCTCATGAGTTAGCTATTGTCCACCTAACGTCGCCACCTCAGGCTATAACTACCACTTGCTTGTGATTCGTCGGGGGTCTGTCAAATGATATCAATTTTCAATTTACACTTTATTTGCGCGTTTAAGCATACTCGCGCCTGCCGCCCTCTGTAAAAAGGTGTGAGTTTCCTTGGTATTATGAAAATTTTACGCGATTACGCACAAACACCATCTAATATTATTAAAATTTATTTAAAAAAATCCCTTTTTCATAACTACCTACAGATTAGCACATCACTAATTAAGATTTTCAAAGAACTGGCAACCCAGTAATGTCAATTTACTTTTTTTTCGTAATACCCAGTAGGTGGTTAAAAATTCATCGGGTCCACAGAAGAAAAAAAAAACTGAAACTACTGATATCCCTGCTCTATACATTGTCAAAACTTGGGGGAGCAATAATGTGTGCATTTGTTAGGCAAGGTAATGATAGTGCGCGGTAATGAGACTGCAGCGTAGGCCGCGCCGTTTACAAAGTGCTTTATGAGCTGTAAGAGGTTGTACTGTTTATTTTACCAGTGGTAGTTTACTGGTCAGACCGATGATCATAGGATTTGCAGGGTCCTGGTTCGATTCTCGGCTTTTGTCAATTTATCATCTAATGAGATTGTACCCACTTTGTTATGGATGTTGCGGGCTGTACCACCTGAAGCAATCGATGGTTCTGTGTTTTGGAGAGCACGTGAAGACCCGATTGCTGTCAAAACACTTACATTACCAGCCAAAAAGTGGTTTGATAACGATGACACAAATATTCATGAGGTCCACAGATAAAAAACAATGACTCTCTCTCTTTTTGTGAGCGACACCGAGTGATCCAACGATCCAATGAAACCTAGTGTCAGATTTTTTTCAATCGCCTGCTACAAGATAATGACTGAACCTACTGATATCCCTGCTCTACACATTGTCAAAACTTGGGGGAGCAATAATGGCGCGTGCATTTGTTAGGCAAGGTAATGATAGTGCGCGGTAATGAGACTGCAGCGTAGGCCGCGCCATTAACAAAGTGCTTTATGAGCTGTAAGAGGTTGTACTGAATAATGTAGATTGCACTATGGCATAACCACTTAAGAGATCTTTTTATACTGGTTATTCATACATTTACTAAGGCAAACCAGAATATGCTGATCCCTTTAATGTGTAGGTTGGTGTAGTGTATGATAAGTAATTGTTTTCCTTCCCCCTTATTATAGAGGGTGCGTTATGAATGTGGCGAGACAGTGCTCTTAGGTTGTTGTTGTAGTTGTACCCTTAAGTAGCACAGCAACTTAAGGGTACAACTTATATTGGTAGCCATAACAAAATAAATGAAAATCCAGTATAACTTGGTCGGCTTAAGTAAGTGGGTTGATCTGCAGATGTCGTTAACGTTTCTATAGTAGCGATATCCCGTCTCGTGCGAGAGTTTCCGTTTGTGTGAGACACCGAGTCGTCCAACGACCCGATCAATCCCAGTGTCAGTGTTTTTCAACCCCCTACTATTAAGTAGCAACAGGCCTCTGACATGGCTGAGCAACTGTGAGTATGAGTATGAGTGTGACAGTCATTGAGTGGAAAGTTAACAACCGAATAGGCAAATGAACTAATCTTCTGTTTCTGGTTTGGCTTCCTTTATTTAATAATCGAGTAAACAATGCACTAAAATTATAAACGTGTGATCTTTGTATTTTTTGTGTTTTTTTTTGTCAAATTGCTTTTTTTCTGTTTATGAAATCGTGAAATTTTGCAACTTTTATGTTCTGCGCTTTGCTTTAAATCGCGCTAAATGTGCGTAGGCCCTTAGAAAGATAACACAAAATAATAACTTTAGAAATGCTTTTTATTTTAACATTCAATACATAAGTAAAATTATTTAAATCTACTCACAGCCAACCGTAATTCATAAATATACTTGTAGATGTTCACAATACACTCAAAGCATTCAATTATATTAGATCGCGCGTCACCAGTAGCGACCCAGCCGTTGCGGTAGTTTATTGTAAATTACTGAATATTTTCTAAAACCGGTGGTTGTAGTTGATCCTGCCGCCGTAGTCGCGCCCGAAGCCCCGCGTGTGACTGTAGAAGCCCTGAGCGCTCAGGTCTCCGTTCTTGCCAATGGGCCATCTCGCGCCGGCCGCTGCGTTGAACTGTGACAATACATACACACATATCACGCCTTTATCTCATGCATCATGAAAAAGTAAGATCGCAATCGCCCCATCCGACAAATATTGAATGATGATTCGTGTATCACTATAGTGACAGGTTGTTAGCCTGTCGTCTAAAGTTACATACATAAATCACACCTTAATCCCTTACGGGGTAGGCAGAGCGATAGTTGCCGTAAGAATACAGTCACTATCGCCACGTCTGACATTTTTAAGAATTGTTTTCCAAGGTTGTTTCAGAAAACATGTCGACGGGTTCCGGGCTATTTGTATTAACCGACAATTTTTGCGATATAGACTTTTATACATATTTGGAATCAGCGAATTTTTCTGCGTCGTTTGAGCTCGGTTTGGTGATGATCGGAGCAAAAAAATGTCGCTTAATACAACCGTATTTTTTGGGCCTATTTCGAAGTGCAATGTATGAACCGGCACAAAATATTGACAAATTTAAGGCTTGTGTACTTAAGCTCACTACCAAATGACCACACAGTCGTTTAAACCTTTTTGCCTGGAACAATAATTTACAGGGTGCATACGTTCAACCATTTAGCCTGACCTTATAAATATATAGAAATGTCGCTTAAAACAGTTAGCCTCTTAGTAAAATTCATGTCAAATGTCGCTTAATACAATAAGTCGAATAAACAAATGTAGTCATATTTTTAGCCATATTTAGCAGTTTAAGATGTGGTATTTAAATTTATTCGCTTAGGATTAAAATATGAATAACTTTTTGGTAAAAGCAAGTACTTAGAGCTAGTATTTTCAATTCTAGGTACTAGCTTGGAACATGTATTAATAAATCTAGGCGGTTGAGTCATTTAGCCTGGAACAAAAAACCATAACCTCAGGCGGTAAAATCATTTAGCCTGGAACAAAAACCCATTATCTCAGGCGGTTAAGTCATTTAGCCTGGAACAAAAAAATGAAAATTTTGGGTCACTTTGTATTAAGCGCCATATATTTTCGTTAAAAAGAGAAATATCAGAAAAAAATATTAATCAAATTATAGATAATGAGTAACAGGAACAGAAATTTTCTTTGTTGTGATAAAATAATGCGATTTGTTATAGTTATGATTTTTTTTCTGAAACTTTAAACTTTAAACTGCTCTGGTGTAAAGTTTCAAAAATGGCGGTTAATACAAATAGCCCGGAACCCCTCGATGTGTATTACTATAGTGACAGGTTGTAATACACCAATTCTCTCGAGTCCCTTATTCGCCTCTTACGACACCCGCGGGAAGGATGTGGGGTGATGCTATTCTAAGCCGGCATCACACGGCTAAAGTTTTAATACAAATAAAACCCTTGAGTCCCTCTACAATAAACCACTTGCCATTACAGGGTAAATTTTATTAATATCTATTCTATGAGGTTGACATATGATGACAGACTTCTATACTGATGATACAATCTGGACCATACGTCTTCGATATTTCAGCACTTAGATTAAATGCTGACTAACCTAACCCTTTTATGATGCGTGCAGTATAGAGATTTATCTTGCGAGTGAAAATGTTTTAGAAGTGTCAAATCGTATGGATTTTATCAAAACAAATGAATCATTTTGTCTACAAGTGTAGAAAAATGATACTTATTACTTACCGTGGTAGGCCCATGGATCATCTTGCTCGCTTCCAAAGACGCAGAAGCCCTATCGTTTTTCCAGTTCAGGGCTCCACCCAGGTGGCTTGATCCTCCATTAGGACCCAGAACTCTGGTGCCGCTGACTTGTCCATTCAGGGTGCCACGGTGGTCGTTGAAGATGTTGTGTTCGTAGCCACCTTTGCCCTGGAATTAGAAACAAGAACAATAATTGTTATCGGCTAGGAAATAAAATTTTAGCAACATTTTTTGATACTGATCTCTCTCTTCTCATGTGGGACACGGAGTCAAAATTTTTCAACCGCCTTCTACAAGTAGCAAACTTCTGACGTGGATGAGTAACGACCGTCATCTAAGTAATCATAAGCAATAACCGGAAACTACGGCTTCGCGTCATCCGAAACACGGAACCATCTTTCTACGGGCAATCGGCCGGTTCAACCCATAATGTTCTAACCAGACTGACAAATTCACAAAGTGGTGAGTGATCCACCGAAACTCGAACCCGAAACCTTCTGCGTCTCAGGCAGTTGCACCACCACTGCGCCACATTGGTCGTGATATTGATGACCACATGACGCATTTTAGATCAGCCTATACTAGCATACTCGTACTACTAGTACTCCTTGGCATACTCGTAGGTGTCGCCCAGGGTAAATCTAGTGATTTACCATAGTATAAAGCGAAGTCGCTTTTCGCGTCTGTCTGTATGTTTGCTTAAATCTTTTAAACTACTCAACGGATTTTGATGCACATTTTTTTAAAAGATAGAGGATTCAAGAGGAAGGTTGTTATGTATAATACTTACCGGGAAAAATCTTTATTCCCACGGGAAAAGGAGTTGCAGCAGGCGCAGCCACTGGGGCAGGCCGCTAGTATACGAGTACCATAAGACACACTTCGTTTTCATGATCCAGCCGCTGCCAGCCGCCCGGCTGCTGTCTTGAGGAGGATTGGATCCAAAGCTACGCTACGCTTGCTTCGCTATTGCTGAAGATACGGTACTAAAATCCACTTACATAGAGGCCATTATCGGTAGATCCGAGAGTGCCAAAAACCCGTCCATTCTGTCCAACTTTACGATCGAGAGTGACTTGCCGACGAAACCTTGGATTTGGGACATATTCCATCCGATCTGGGTAGCCGTAGTAGCTGCAACAGTTCAAAAGCTTTAATTTGGTTGAAAGAATTAGCAACTGGTTAGGATATAAAGGTATGTAGTGTGGTCACTTCCATATAAAGGTATGCAGTGTGGCCTGATGATTCGAAATGATGATGAAACAACCTGGACCTTTTGACTTCGGTATTTCGATGCTCATCGTTTCAGCTTAAACGATGACCAAATGACTAGCAACTGGTTTAACAATAGAAAACAGTATGTTGATAACCACCATAACAGCCACAACAGTCCACTGCTGAACATTGACCTCCCCTTATCGAGGAGGTATTGCCATACTCACCACGCTTGGCAGGCGGATTGGCGAGCGCAGAGCAAGATGTTGCATTTACAAAAGAGAACCCTGGTGCCCATTCTCTGATGCATGATAATCCCACAGTCACCCAAGGGTAGAATTGGGGTGATGCTATTCTAAGCCGGCATCACACGGCTAGCTGTCGATAACTATTGAACTTTTATCTAGATTTGTCATGATTACCTTTCTGCTTCCATTTCTGCAGCCGCTGCTACCAGGACAGCAACAAAAACACATAGTAGTTTCATCTTGACCTGTGAACCAAAGTCAAGTGTAAAACATATAAAACAGCTAGGTACTAATCTAATAACTTTGCTATAAAGCATATTTTTTATAACCAGGGTGCTAGACCCTTCTTGTAATTTAGACCTATGTTCCTTGGGTAAAGTTGTTCAGTTTCAGGGGCTGGTTCATCCCCTGAATGGAAGTTAGTGCTTTTGCTAACACTCTGTATAGGTTAATGCAAAAATGTGTAACTATTAATAATCATAAGTCTCCAGATATTATAGGCAGTGGAAAGTCGGTCTGTCCGCCGCCACCTGACGGACGAATATAATTTGAGACGGACTCTGTAAAATTGAAGTCTGGGATACCAAACATGCGTATTTTTCAAATAAAATAATAATCAATAGGTATCGAATTGCCAAAAGACCATTAAACATGATATACTAAGTAAGTATATGAAATGTTGAGGATATTTTTAATATTATATTAATTTTTAAATTAACTTGTGTACGTGTATGTAAACTTACCGATTTCAACTTGTCTCCAACTAAAATCTTTCAAAGATATTCTCACTGTAGAGCTGAAAGCTGATTGATACATTTCCAAAACCTATTCGCTTATTTATAGTGAGCTTAAAGTATGAGGGACTTTTCTGTAATCAATTAGATCAGAGCTATGGACTTTTCTGGAAGGAATGTGAAAACGTCCTTGCAGCTGGCTTTTTTAACAAATAAATGAACAGATATAATCTTCGTTTTTGGCAGTTTAAATATCTAGTTTAAAGGAAATAGCACACATACTTGGACACAGTTATTAGCCTCTAGTTTTCTACAACAAACGGCACACAAAACCTAAATGTTTTATTATGACCTCCAAAATAATAAGTGCAACTTACCTTCAATAACCACTTAACAAAAGCAAATGTTTTTGTATAGGGTTTGTTGGAGATGTCATGGAATTCAACACTACTTAATGTAGGTATATTGGTGGCTGTATTTTGTAATAGGTACGCACTGTAAATAATTATCAAAACGAACAATAAATCATTACAATAGGTACTAGACAACAGTTACTGTTGAGTAGTACTGTACTACTCCAGTAATTAGTTTTCAGAACAGCGAGTTTATGTTTCAGTGATCTTATTAGTAATACATATTAGCTAGCACAAGTCAACAATTGCGATGAGATTTTATAGCCTCTTTTTAGTTTTCGAAAAACTTCCTTCACATTATGTCCTTGCTCCGAGTCAATCAATGAGCGGCGATATTCGTTCTTCCCCTTGTTTTTGCATACTATGACTCATATGAGAACATAAGATGAATCTCATACTAATAATGTTTTTGCACTGTGTCAACAATTGTGATAAGAGGAATGAACCGCCGCGAATGTTGTTTAATTAATTGTCTTATCAAAGACGTCATATACTAGCTAGCGGTGCGTTTTACTGTGAGTAGTTATAAAATATTTTCTTGGCATGTGCTATAGTTGAGTGCGGTTTATTAATACGATCCTAAATTGTTTAAAACTAAGTCTTCGGTCTCGTCATGAGACTTGTCAAAGTGTCACATTCTTGTACGGGAGGTCAGTTTCTTTCATATTTCGATCGAACATAAAAAAGTTATCAATTTTAAGTAAGTACCATTTTAAGTATCAGACGGCGGTCGTTACACAACCATGTCAGAAGCCTGCTACTTGTAGAAGGCGGTTGAAAAATTCTGACACTAGGGTTCATCGGGTCGTTGGACGACTTGGTGACTTGGCGACCAAAAATTTTTTTTCAAATAATTTGTATGTATAGGTACTTACTTCCAGACTTTCGATCCTCTTTAGTTTTTCTATATGTAGAGACGTAATAGTGATGTAAGGAAAGACCTTTAATCAAATTGACATGCATACATATTTCACGCCTTTATCCCATGCAGAGTAGGCAGATCGTCCGTAAAAAATACGGTCGCTAACACCACGTCTAACAAATATTGACGGCTGTTTCCGATAGGTAATTCGTGTATCACTATAGTGACAGGTTATCAGCCTGTCGCCTAAAATTGTAATACACATTAAACCCTCGAATCCCTTAGTCGCCTCTTACGACACCTGGGAAAGAAATGGGGTGATGCTATTCTAAGCCGGCATCACACGGCACTCAAATCAAATTGACTTCTTTGTTTAAATAAATATACACTTATTGAACTGAAAACCACCAACCAGCAATCGTAACGCGGTGCGCACCGCAAACGCCGCAGCAAATGAAATTTTAGCGCAAACTAATTTAAAACCCGGTCCGAGTTAGCCGTTTGCCGGTCCACTTTCAACCGGGTTGATAATCAGGTCAATTATTTCCACCCGCCACTGCTTCTTCTTTTCGTGTGGGACACCAAGTCGTCCAACGACCCGATAAACCCTAGTGTCAGAATTTTTCAACCGCCTTCTACGAGTAGCAGGCTTTTGACATGGTTGTGTAACGACCGCCGTCTAAGTGATCATAGACAGCAACCCGCCACTGCAAAGGAAGTGCATTGTTGTGTTAAGATGAACTTGGCTCATCACTTCATCATTCTCCTTGCCTCATCCCGTTCTCTGTCGGGGTCGGCTACCTAACCTAGGGAATTTGACGTGGAAACAAGTTTTTACATAGAGTGATTGTCATCTGACCTCTACAACTGGAAGGCACATTCAATCTCAACTTTATTTGAATGTTAGTTTCATCACGATGTTTTTCCTTCACCGTATGAGCAGTCGGGAAATGTACGAGAGATTTTACTCACGTTGGTTCATGGCGGGGATCGAACTCGGGTCTCACGATTGTAGACTGGTGTCATAACCACTCTACTGTGTGGTTAGGACACCGGTGTACTTATGTTTCTACTTATGATTCTCCACAGCTTTTACTATAATATGGCCAGCTGCAAAATAAAAATAAAAAAATGGGTATTCTACCGAAAAGTTCATCTTGGCAAAAATTTTTTGCTATTTCGCTGGTGGCCCCTTAGTTCAAGTTGCTCGGAATCATGAGTAGAAATACCAAGTAAGAAGAAATACAAAGTTTGTGTACTGACTAAAGAATAACCCTGTGGTACGAAACCACATCGTTTAGATTATCATCAAATACCTACATACATACATATATCACGCCTTTATCCCTTGCGGGGTAGGCAGAGCGTTAACAGCCGTAAGAATACGGTCGCTATCGCCACGTCTGACATTTTTGAGTATTGTTTTCTAAGGTTGTTTCGGAAAACATGTGTATCACTATAGTGACAGGTTGTCAGCCTGTCGCCTAAAAATTGTAATACACCAATACTCTCGAGTCCCTTAGTCGCCTCTTACGACACCCACGGGAAGGATGTGGGGTGATGCTATTCTAAGCCGGCATCACACGGCATCAAATACCTACATTTAGAAAATCTAATTTAAAACAGGATGTGAGTTTACAGTCTGGCTTTAGTCGGTTTTGGTAATGAGTTTCGTTCCAACTGGGCCGTGTATGGTTTACGTTTTTAGGTTAAACGTTAGACTATTATAATGTGTAAAAATATTAGCTGCAAAAATTTTAAGAGGTAAATCAGCCCATGAAACTGAACTTTCCCCTAGAAAAATAGGTCGAAATATCAGAAAATTTTTTGGACCTCCCTTACAAATTGACTCCATCGGTTGGTAATTTTGTATGGAGGGTACAAAAATATTTTGCATATTTCGACCTATGTTTCTTAGGGAAAGTTGTTCAGTTTCGTGAGCTGATTCACCCGTTAAAATATATGCAGCTAATAATTTTACACCCTGTGTAATAGAGGTATGCGGGGTGTAAGGGACGGTGTAGCGAAAGCTTTGCAGGCTTGATCAGGCCGAAACTGTACAAATTTTTCTACGGCGGCTATGTTGGGAAACATAAAATTTTATTCGACTTTCCATACAAAATTCCTAATCAGCTGACTAACTTTGTATGAAAACTCGGGAAATTTTTTTCGTTTCCCAACATAGTCCCCATAGAAAAAGTTGTTCAATTTCATGGTCCGATCACGCCTGCAAAGTTTTTGTGACACTGTCCCTTACACCCTGTATAAGTAGTGGCGCCACTAAACAGGAAAAAAGCCCTGGTTGAATACACTGGTCATTGCTGGTCTGTGGTCATCGGTATCAATTAACAACCATAACTACAAAGATAAATTTAAAAATAAAGTAGATAACATACATACATATATCACGCCTTTATCCCTTGCGAGGTAGGCAGAGCGTTAACGGCCATAAGAATAAGGCCGCTATCGCCACATCTGACATTTTTGAGGATTGTTTCCCAAGGTTGTTTCAGAAAACATGTGTATCACTATAGTGACAGGTTGTCAGCCTGTCGCCTAAAAATTGTAATACACCAATACTCTCGAGCCCCGTAGTCGCCTCTTACGACACCCGCGGGAAGGATGTGGGGTGATGTTATTCTAAGCCGGCATCACACGGCATCAAATAGATAACAATTGGCATCAATAAGGTAGCCGAAACCGATAAAAGCCCCTTCTTGTTTGCTTTTACGAGGAGCTTCACAAAAAAATTGTAAAATGATAAAAAAATACCGTTGTTGGTCGTAATAATAGCGTCTGCATAATAGGTTTTTCATCGAAAACGACGGAGCACTAAAACATCGTAGCGTTGTCCGTCGAGTGCGGTTTTAGTATGGGGAGTGACGTTTCTAGTATGGATCTGACAGACCGCTGCAATATTTTAGCTCTTCGTCGCGCGTTTAGTGTGCGATACACGCCTTGTCTATAATTTTCAAACTGGCATGTGGTAGCCCAAGATAGAACTACCTAGATGGAAGGAGAAGAAGGGGAAGCCTTTGCCCAGCAGTGGGATGAAATAGCTTTCTTCTTCTTCTGCTTCGAGTCGACGTGAATGAATAAAATAGGCTAATTAAAATATAAATAATGTGATGCTGGCTTAGAATAGCACCACCCCATTTATTCCCGCGGGTGTTGTAAAAGGCAACTAAGTGACTCGAGGTTTCCATGTATAGGTATTACAACTTAAGGCGACAGGCTGACAACCTCTCACTACAGTGATACAAGAATCATCTCAAACATCCCTCAATACTTGTCAGACGTGGCGATACCGACCGTAATTTTGTGATCGTTAACGCTCCACCTACTCCGCAAGGGATAAAGGCTTGTTTTTTGTATATATATGTGTAATTAAAATAATATAAGATACATGCAGTACTGCTGCAACGAAATATTATTAACAAAGCACGCAGAACAAAGTTACAGCAAAAAGATATATTTCCCATCTCTGGTAGGTAAATAAAACATATTTTTATTTTACTTTTTAACTAAAAGATGCCCATTAAAACAGAGCAGTAGTCCCGGGAGGCTTTGTAAAGAGAATATAAATGCAATTAGAAATATCTACCCGATATTTTATGGCAGTCCTTCCTCGTCGGGGATTGTAATGAGAGAAAACCCTGCATATAATATAAGGTGAAAAAATATTAGCTGCAAATATTTTAAGGGGTGAGTTAGCTCATGAAATTGAACAACTTTCCCCAAAAATTGTACCTCCAATACAAAATTACCGACACGACCTACCAAGTCAATTTGTATGGGAGGTCCAATATATTTTTTCATATTTCGACCTATGTTTCTAGGGGAAAGTTGTTCAGTTTCATGGACTGAATTACCCCTTAAAATATTTGCAGCTAATATTTTTACACCTTATACATTCACATAAAGGTGTGTCTCCTGAGAGCAATGTTTTGGGCCGTATACGCCACGCTTGGCAAGCGGATTGGCGAGCGCGTTGCAAGGTGCTGCATTCACAGGAAATGCTGCTGTTCATAGATACTCATACATACACAAATCACGCCTTTATCCATCGCGGGGTAGGCAGAGCAATAACGATCGCAAAATTACGGTCGTTATCGCCACGTCTTATAATATTTGAGGGACGTTGCAGATAAGTCGTGTATCACTATAGTGACAGGTTGTCAGCCTGTAGCCTAAAATTGCAGTACACTTAAAACCCCTCCCTAGAGTCCCTCAGTCGCATCTTACGACACCCACGGGAACTGGGGTAATGCTAAGCCGGCATCAAACGGCACACGGCTGCTGTTCATACCTTGAATGAATGTCCTTTGTCGCTTTTTACGACATCCTCGATTAGAATTGGGGTGATGCTATTCAAGCCGGCATCACATACCCATAAATGGGTATAGGAGCAAGATCAAATATAATCTAAGTAAGCAAATGTATTTCGTAAGTCTATTTGGAAAATTTGATATTCCGAACAAAGGAAGTATTTATAAAAACATTTTGTTTGCAAGTTAATTAAATTTCAAAAAGTAATATTACAATGAGAAATTCCAACGAGACTCTTTGATGGGGCGTCCAACGGGATGGTACAAGAAAATAAGCATGAAACTGTTAAAATAAGGAGTTTTTGTCTCACGAAAAGATGATAGGCGGATCGCTTAACGCACGACGGAGCGCTAAAACACTTTCCATATTGAAACCGCACTCGACGGACGTCGACAGTGGTTGAGCGGTTTAGTATGGGATTGACATTTCTAGTATGGGTCTGACAGACCGCTGCGCTATTTTAGCGCTCCGTTGTGCGCTATGTCCGCGATCCGCCATATCAATAGCATTCCTAGAACGAAGTGGCGCTATTGGCCTTTTCTAGATTGAGGGACCATCTGTCAAGTTTAGTGCAGTATGGAAATCATTGCTGAGCTTTTCTATCATTCGTACGAGCGCCACCTACGGAATACGAGTAATAAGCCAATTTGCTTCTTTCACCAACCGGCCCGATTGGCCAACTTGCTCTCTACGCCTCTTTCTCTGTTTATATTATAAGATCAAAAGATCTCGAGTTTCCATAAATTGATGGTGGTGACGTAAGTTACATGCTGTGCGGTCAGCCTGGCCTTTTATTTTTTTTTATCCTACTCGTGCCGCGATTCTATTAGGAACATAAAATTGTTATTGTTTACAATGACTAATTCATTTATTAAGTGACAGAATTGTAATGTAACTCTATGACATTCTAAAAGCGTTCATTGTGAATCTATTTGGAAATAAACGATTGAATCTTGAATCTTGAATCCTAATATGATCCTAAGGACGTAAACTAAATAGAAAAATAATAGTATATAATGGTGCACAGTAATAAACGCGCGGGTCGTGCACAGTAATAAACTGCATTTTGTGTACGCGCCCTAAGAACGCTTCTCCACTTATCTGGTCCGGCTGCCGGATGTCGGAAGTAGCCTTCCGTCAATATTCGAATGCCGGATAACGCTTTTCCACCTATCCGGTAAAATACGGACAGTAGAATGACATCATGATAGAGTTCAAAGAGTACCTTGTTTATGCATACTTTTTGTACGTCTGTCACTTCGGGCCGTCGGAATACAAATTTCGATTTGGAAAATTCCCGAATCGATAAATGCCGGATGCCCGAAGAGTGGAAAAGCATGCATAGTAGTGCAAAGGTTTCTAAACGGGATCGGTAATTGGCGGACCGGCAATTGACGGATGCCGGATAAGTGAAGAAAGGCCCTTAAACTGTTATCAGATAAGATTTTGCTCTACAGTCCTTCAACAGCGTAGACAGCGCAGTCGTAGCATTTTACTACGAAACTAAAATCGTAGCCGTGTTCTGAAAACGGTAAAAAGTTTTCAGTAAGTATAGAAAGAGTTTTTCCTGGGATTCTCTCAGGCCATTGTAATAAAATTGCAGTAAAAAACAAAAGTACACAATTTTAGTTCGTAGCTTACAATGATCGATCGATCGACCAATATGGCGTAGTGGTAGTGTGACAGCCTGCGATGCAATGTTTTGGGGTTCGATCTCAATAGTAGGTAGATCATTATCACTCTATGAAGTTGTTCCCAGTCTGGTGAAGACATAATATGACGGCTGAATGATCTAATTACTACTAGAAAAGAAAGATGGTTCTGTGCGTCGGAGGGTACGTCAAACCTCTCATTCCCGGTTGTTGTAAGCTCAAAGTTGAAAGTTCTTCATTGCATAACTATAAGTATTACAGGGTCGAATATGAATTGAGAGTACCATTACAGCTACCTTACTAGGTGAACAATACTTCTTCTCAACTGCGGCAAAGCCCTCTGGGGGCGTCGGTCAAAAACCGTCAACTGCGACAACGCCCGCTCTGGGCGTCGGCGCTTACAGCTTATTTTACCGCCTTTAATTTATTCTACACTGAAATTAGCTGATAATGAATGAAAGAAATGGACTCAGAATTAATTAAGGATTGATAAAATAGCAACATTTCGCATTCGCCCATTGACAATTACTTTAAATTCATCACTAAGGTAGACCTAAAGATGTACCATTTTTCTTGGCGGCCGCGCGAACATCAATATTTACGCATGCTCGTCCTATCCTAATTGAGTGTTTTCACTAAATAACATTAAAATTATGTTTGGCCATGTGAAATAAAAAAGCTTTTCTAAAAATTATTGTTTTATTCAATAGATATACGGTTCCAAACACAAAAACCCGGAAAAAAAAAAACCTGCTACTTTAGCTAAAGATTGACAGAATCTTATAGCCGCTCGTGTTTATATTATTCAACAACAATGTAGCCTGCTTTATTACGAACTCAACGATATATGAACCGACACTTATCGCTCTCTAGTTTCGTAGAAATGTTTGTTTATGTTACGCAACTCGAGTCAAGTGGCCGCCACCCGCCGCGCGCCCCCCAGATGCGTCACTTATCGCTCAAGGGCCTCCCCAGAGGAGCGGTATCAACTATAAATTTAAATATGTATATGATAATGTCAACGGTGGTCGACACAAGCGTGTCAGAGGCCTACTGCTACTACACGGTTGATACTATACAAGACGGTTGAGATACTGTGACGCCAGGCTTCATTGGGTCATTAATAGACTCGGCATCCCACAGGCGGACCCTACACTTAACGCACGACGGAACGCTGAAATACCGCAGCGGTCTGTCACAAAAAATGACAATCCCCGTACTAAAAGCGCTCAGCCGCTGTCGACGCAGAGCTAGCGCAGCGTCGTCCGTCAAGTGCGGTTTTAGTGTGGGGACGACCGATGTGGCGCAGTGGTAGTGCGGCTGCCTTTGACGCAGAAGGTCCCGGGTTCGATTCTCGGTGGGTCACTCACAAAGTTGATATTTATCTCTTTGTGAATTTGTTCCCAGTCTGGTTAGGACATTGCGGGCTGAACCACCCGATTGTCCGTAAGTAAGATGGTTCCGTGTTTCGGATGGCACGTTAAGCCGTAGGTCCCGGTTGCTGTCTATGATCACTTAGACGGCGGTCGTTACACAACCATGTCAGAAGCCTGCTACTTGTAGAAGGCGGTTGAAAAATTCTGACACTAGGGTTCATCGGGTCGTTGGACGATCCGGTGTCCCACACGAAAAAGAAGAAGAAGAAAGAAGAAGAAGTGTGGGGATTGACGTCTCTAGAATGGATCTGACAGACCGCTGCCATATTTTAGCGCTCCGTCATGCGTTAAGTGTGCGATCCGCCTATACGAAAAAGCTTACAACTTGCACCACGTCTGGGCGTCGAATCGGCGTCGTTTCCTTGTCGATGCTCGCGAGTTATTTCATTAAACCACTGCGCCCATAGTTGCCATAGACCCCCTCCACTTCCCCTACAAAACCGCATATTGACTTGTCCAGTTTATTAATTTTGTTTGGACTTTGTAAATCAACTCAATAAATCAGTATCCTCTTCTAAACCATGTCTGACTGGGCTATTTTATGTTATGTTAGAGATTTTACCGAGTGCAGCCGAATAACCGCCGTTCATCAGTTTTGGGCTTTCGAATCTTCTTCTTAGTGTTTCGATGGCAGAGACTTTATGGTCACGGCCTAAAACTTAGCCACGTTGACAGCACTGGCTGTCGCTGACAATAGATTGTCCTCCATGCACCTGCACAGGCGGCTGGTAGCGACTGGATGGCAAAACCGGGAGATCGTGCCTTATGGCGCTCCCTGGGGGAGGCCTACGTCCAGCAGTGGACTGCAATAGGCTGAAATAGAATAGAATAGAACCTGCACTACCTGTTAGAGCAAGATGGGTGGTTCATCGTTTTAACTGCACCACACAGACAGTTCACGTCAGAAAAACATGATCAGGAAAACATGACCAACGAAGTCCCATCTGGTTATGTTTTCCTTGCTCTGGTCGGTCTGGGTCCG
The DNA here is from genome assembly GCA_029255805.1 of Keiferia lycopersicella. Classification (NCBI taxonomy): domain Eukaryota; kingdom Metazoa; phylum Arthropoda; class Insecta; order Lepidoptera; family Gelechiidae; genus Keiferia; species Keiferia lycopersicella. The sequence continues at coordinate 10,784,294 of JARACZ010000004.1, read as the reverse complement.
GAGTCTATTTAAAGATTTCCAGACATGCCATGGTAATTTATGGCAAACTTTTAGTGATCAGGGCGAAAGGAGTTAGTAGTAGTAGGATTACATTTTCTAGAAAAAGGTAACTATTTTATAGTTTAGGTAGTAGTAATAACAGTTAAATGGATATATTTGAAAGTTTGCAATTATTTTCAGGGTTCCATAAGTATTTTCCGTCTGAAAAGAAAATAATATCAAACATCTTAGGCAGCATTTTCTGCACTCTGTTAAAAATTCAAAACCCCTTTTAAAAATAATTTCTGCATCCATTTTGCATCTAAGAAACAATGTAAGTGACGTGGAGTAGTGATGTCCAACAGCCGAAAGCATCGATAGATGCACTGCCAGTAGATACAAAGTTAAAATATGAAATTACAAATTATTATTTGAAATATTATACACCGTGCCGTGTGATGCCGGCTTAGAATAGCATCACCCCATTTCTTTCCCGTGGGTGTCGTAAGAGGCGACTGAGGGACTCAAGGGTTTTAAGTGTATTGCAATTTTAGGCGACAGGCTGACAACCTGTCACTATAGTGATACACGACTTATCTGCAACGACCCTCAAATTTTGTCAGACGTGGGGATAACGACCGTAATTTTGCGATCGTTATCGCTGTGCCTACCCCGCAAGGGATAAAGGCGTGATATGTGTATGTATGTATTATACACCGTGTTTCGCAGAAACTACATTTGGACACATTACTTAGCGCATCGCACTGTACAACTTTGCCTAAGAGACCAATGCAAAGAAATAAGAAAAAGAAATCGACCTCCAATATGATCTTTGTCCAATTTCATTTTCTTTCTTTAGCATTGATCCCATTGTAAACTTTGTTCAGTACAATGCTCTAATTTACGCTAATGCATTGTTCCCGAAATACGGTGTATAATTATCACAAATTAGGATTTTTCGAATATTGCCCATTTTCTTTTATCAGATGTTCTTAAATATATTTTTTTTTTCTATAAGGCTCATTTTTATGTATCTTTTTTTATTTTGTCGCTCGATCAATCGAGACGGTTTCCTATCGATATCGACAGTTGATATCAGCGCATCACTATTACCAAGTGTCTCGCAATGCTGCTAGTGTATTACTGCAGTTGCAGATAATCTTGAAAATAGTCGATATATAGAAGCAATATCCTATCGATATCGACAGTTGATATCAGCGCAGCACTATTACCAAGTATCTCGCAATGCTGCTGTTGCATTACTGCAGTTGCAGATAATCTTGAAAATAGTCGATCTATAGAAGCAATATCCTATCGATATCGGCACTCGATATCGGCGCAGCACTATCGCCAAGTGTCTCGCAATGCCGCTGGTGCATTACTGCAGTTGCTTGCAGGCAATTTTCAAAATGCATTTCCTTGGAGATGTGCGAAACATAAAGTCGTAGTAAGTGGTTGTACGTTATGAGCAGCGAGACAATTTTGTACGAATTAAACAATACCATATACCGAAATTCTTTTAAACTTTTATTAACTAAGAGGTTTCATGCATACATACATAAATCACGCCTTTATCCCATGTGGGGTAGGCAGAGCGTTAACGATCGTAACGTCTGACAAGTATTTAGGGCCCTTTCAGATGAATCGTATATCACTGTAGTAATAGGTTGTCAGCCTGTCGCCTAAAATTGTAATACACTTGAAACCCTCGAGTCCCTTAGTTGCCATATTCCGAATTTATTTTAAACTTAAAAGAATTTTGATGTTTTAAAGTTTGCATGTACTATAGTAATTTACAGAAGTTTAAAAATAGAGGTTAACATCATCATCATCATCATCATCATCATCATCATCATCATCATCATCATCATCATTATCATTTTCCTTGCCTTATCCCGTTCTCTGTCGGGGTCAGCTACCTAACTTAGGGGATTTGACTTGGAACCAAGCTTTTACGCAGAGCGACTGCCGACTGCAACCCGAAGGCTAGGAATCAAGCCAAAATTGAGGTAATTTATTCGTCAGGTCTACATTTTTTATGACAATGTCTAGTTTTCTATAAATTTGTCTAAATATCAACTAAATTTTCCGGGTAAGAAGGTTTAGGCTCATCTATAACGCACAACGCAGCGCTAGAATAACGCTGCGTAACCCATGCCTCTGTCCGATCCATACTAAAAACGTAATTCCTGTGCTAGCGCTGCGTCGTGCGTTGGACCTGCGTCAATAGCGGTTTTAGTTTGGGAATTGACGTTTCTAGCGTGGATCAGACAGACACATGCATCACGCAGCGTTATTTTACCGCTCCGTTGGGCGTTAGGTGTGAGAATGCCCTTGGGTTTTTCAGCTGATTCACGATTTAAAATATTTTCACGATTCGTTTTGCATTTTGATTTTGTATGTGTCGGTAATCCATAATGGTGCATTTTACAATATAAAATTTTAAATGTTCATAAAGTGTCAACTTTATAACTTTATCCTGACCAAAAACATAAATAAAATTAGGCGGAAACAAAGCGGTGGCGTGGTAAATTAAACTTTGCCCATTAAGTTGGCCGTAAACGTCCAAAACAGTATACAAGGATATACCACCTGGACAAACTCTGAAAAATAGCGGTTAAACATCATCTAGGTAGCATAAATTCATAAAGTCTCTTTCAGTCGTGTGTGATAATACCTAGTCGACCAAAGACCCAAAGAGATATCAAAGGATTTTAACCGCCTATTACTATAAGTAGGTCTTTGACTCCGTATTTAGGAGGGCACGCTAAGCTGTCGGTCCCGGTTGCCGTCGATGACTACTTAACCGGCGGTCATTACTCAGCCATGTTTATCGCCACGGCTGACAAATGTTTGAGAGGCCTTTCAGATAAGTTAAGTATCACTATAGTGACAGTGACAGGTTGTCAGCCTGTCGCCTAAAATTGCAATACACATGAAACCCTCGAGCCCCTTAGTTGGCTTCTACGACACCCACGGGAAAGAAATGCGGTGATGCTATTCTAAGCCGGCATTATGTGATATCACCAACAAAAAACTCCACTTTTTCCTACAAGAAATATGAAGTTTCTCACTACCGCTCTTAAGAACTTGATGGAGTGGCAAATTCTTATAAAACCTCAGATTTTGCGCTGTAAGAACTGATGGAGCGAGCAATCTTTATAGAGCGATGAACCGATCACCCCAGTCTATAAAACCGTGTTCACACGACCTCATAAACGCGAAAGACGGGAACAATTCTTGCGCCACGTGGAAACGACTTGTACTAACCTTTATTTTGTTACTGTGGATCGCACACTTAACGCACGACGGACCGTTAAATATTGCAGCGTTCTGTCAGATCCAGACTAGGAACGTCACTCCCCATACTAAAACCGCACTCGACGGACGACACTGTGATACAATAGCAGCGGTTGAGCGGTTTTAGTATGGGGATTGACATTTCTATAGTCTGTAAGTTTAGGTACTTATCTTTCTGTAAACAAACTTTGTATTAAACTGACAGTTCTGAAGTGTCACTTTCATACAAAGTTTGTTTACAAAAAGATAAGTACCTAAACTTACAGACTATGGATCTGACAGACCGCTGCGATGGTTTAGCGCTCCGTCGTGCGTCAAGTGTGCGATTCGCCTTAGTTACTTTGGCTTTGGTACATGGACCAATGGATAATGCCCCTGATCGCTTCGCCTAGAATCCTGGGTTTGATCCCTACGGGATACAAAATGTCGATCTAGCTAATTTCCAAGTATTTATGTTTCGTCTGGATGTTCTTTATATCTCTTTTCGTGTAGGACACTGAGTCGTTCAACAACTCAATGAACTTTAGTCTGGATCTTTTCTATGAAGGTATGTTTAAACATACCTAAATGTACCGACCTAAATAATTTAAAAAAGTCGAAATATCGTCTTCGCGACTCGGTTGGCTGGGGTTATATTATGACAAGTTAATTATTTTTTCAATATTTCGACTTAGTTCCTCAGGGAAAGTGATTCAGTTTGATTCGCATGAGCTGTTTTTGAACCCTACACACAATCGCGTGACCCGCGGGCGACGGCGACAAATATTGTCGAATGTCAAGCGATATGTTTGCAGATATTTTTGCTCGTTTCACCAACAGTACACGTGAAAAGGCAACGATAACCATCTGTTGGGAATTCGTCATTTCCGCCATTTTCGAAAAAACGAGTAAAACCAGTAAAAAATTCTGGTGGCCTGTGCATAAAAACGAAACCTCTTCCTGGGCCCCAAGTCCGCTAAATGAAAATAGTTTCAGTTAGATGTCGATTGGATCTGGATGGTTTTGTTAATTTCGTAGTCTGCTAACAGTCTGAAGTATAAAAATCACAGTGACAACGGAATGACAGTTCAGTTTCAATGGCGTTACAAATGACAAAAAATTGGCAGACTTGGGACCCTGAACCACTGCATTTATATAGGGTGACCGGTAAATTGATGCATTCCTTTCAAGGGATGAACCAGCTCATGAAACTGAACAACTTTACCCATGGAACATAGGTCGAAATATGAAAAAAAAATTTTGTCCTTCCATACAAATTGACTTAGTCGGTCGGTAATTTTGTATGGGTGGGCCAAATTTTTTTTAAAATTTTTCGACCTATGTCACATGGGGAAAGTTGTTCAGTTTCATGAGCTGGTTCATCCCTTGAAAGGAATGCATCAATTTACCGGTCACCCTGTATATACGTAATTTGTGACGGCGGTCGTTACACAATCATGTCAGAAGCCTGCTACATGTAGAAGGCGGTTGACAAATTCTGACACTAGGGTTCATCGGGTCGTGGGACGACTCGGTATCCCACACGAAAAGAGATGAGAAGAGGTGAAAAAATGTTAGCTGCAAATATTTTAAAGGTTCCTTGGGGAAAGTTGTTCAGTTTCATGGGCCGGTTCACCCCTTAAAATACTTGCAGTTTTTTTTTACACCCTGTAAAGAATTTGTATGTATGAGTATGTCAAGAATTTGCCGACCTAGTGATTGCACTCGTTTCTATTTGTTTTCCCGGCTTGTTGAACCCATTCTAAGTAATTCTATGACCATGCCAAAGAATACTAACTAGCTTATACATATTACGAACCATATTTTGGAAGCTGAGCACTTTATCTATTGAAAACATGCATCAAAATCAGGTACCTGCCATGCATGACAGACAAGAACACTTCATATACTTACTTCATTTTAAACTTTGTACTCCTCATCACATCAGCTTATAGCAGTCCACTGCCGGACATAGGCCTCCCTCAGGGTACGCCACAACACAACGAACGATCCACAATGAGATAACTTCAGACTTACTGAAATTTTATTTAAAATTCATCAAACTCATCGACATCCCGAGTCCTGGAATAGAAGTGAATCTGCCCGAGTTATCTTCTCAACGTTACGGACTCCTGTAGAATTGTTATTATAATATTAAGTTTTATCGCCACAGTCGACGACAGCGACGGAATTTTATACTCCTCATTTGCACAGTATAGGCTAAAGCAGTAGGGAAATTAGGACCGATTTGGGGATAAAGTAGCTATTACTGCCGACAGGGTGAGATTTGATATTGCTAGTTATTGGTCACTCACATCACAAAGTTGATATTTAGCACTTAACGAAGTAGTTCCCAGTCTGGTTAGGACATTGCAGGCTGAATCACTCGCTCGATTGTTCTGAACTGACGATTGCTCGGAACTGAGATTCCTCTCCCAATCGAAAAGTACCGAACAGTTTTCATGGGAAGGCAATTTGTGTGTATGGGCAAAAAGCTTTTTACTGTATTAGATCTTTCATTAAATATATCTCATACCACAGCGACAGAATGTAAATCTAAACTGTTTATTTGGCTAAGTGGCTTAGATTATTTGGGTACCGAAAACTTTTGAATTATGTACTACGGAATTAATTAATAACACATGTACACACTCACACTCACACATACGCATACACACGCACACACACACACAAACATACACAACACACACACACACACACACACACACACACACACACACACACCTACAAACTTTCATTCTTTTTATTATGTTTTGTTTATCTACAGTATTGTTTAACTTTTGAAGTAGTATTGTTCACCCTAGTATAAAACATACGAGACTGCTCTTACGACATTTTTGGTTGTCATTCTGAATGTGAGGAACCCTATCTTCCAAGATACAGGTATTAAACCTAGTTTGGGAGAAAGAGTTCAAGTTTATATGTCATTTTGACCTAATGTACCTACTATTGTATCTACTTATTTTATGTCAATGGTGAAATAAACTATTCTTTATTCTTTATTCTTTATTGTCCGTTATAAAGATGGTTCCGTGTTTCGGATTGTACGTTATGATGTAGGTCCCGGTTGCTCACGGCGTTTGTTATACAACCATGTAAAAAGCCTGCAAATTGTAGAAGGCGGTTAAAAAATTCTGACACTAAGGTTCATTAGGTCGTTGGACGTCTTGATGTCCCACATGACAAGAGAGATTGTATGGGAGGCATAATAAACTAAAGATAACTTTCAATGTATGCTGAATCAGGCCCTGTCGGCAAGATAAGTTTAATAGTTTTAGCCTAACTGTGAAGTTGCCACTTTCAGTCATTGTAAATTTAGGTGTATCAGCTAGCCCTCAAGCTACTTTTACTGCGGAAAAACGCTATAATATTTTTACAGTCACTTTGGCGCGGCAACCCCGATTTAAGCCCAGGGATTCATTGAGATGCTGTTTAGTGTCGTACGCGTCTGTGTGAGTGAGTTTCTGAGCATTTCTAGGAAATTTCGCTACTGGGCATTTCTACAGAGACGCCGTTTTTTTTGTCCTGGTCCAGAAATCGTGTTAAACATATAAACAAAAATCTCAAAAAAATTACTCATAATCCTTAATGTATGTTCTATTTGGAGAGCATAATTATTATGACTAGTTTAATAATACTTTCTTCTAAAAAAAATACCGAAATGAAAAAAAACACCAAATTTACCTGATTTAGGCCTGTCCCTTTGGCGGAATTGAATCTAAATTGGTCCATAATTCGAAAATTTCCGGAATTTATAATAATGTTCCTATGTTCACATGTATATAGATGTATGACAAAAGTTTATTTATTACCAAGATGGCTATAATGTTTTATTTTGTACCACTTATGTCACTTTAAATATTTGGTATTTGGACTTAATTCGGTATCACTCACAAACTCTTACGCACATCTGTAAATACGCGCGATTTGCACATCTTTATCCGATTCACATAAACTGCCAGTTGCGTCCGAGTAGGCGAGTGCAGTGAACCTGTGACATGCTGCCGGGATTTACCATTTTCAAAGATAAGAAATTTTACTTCGTCTTTGGTGCAGGGTAATTTCTCAACACCGGATCATAAATATTTTTGAAACTATAAGAGCTAAAAGGTTGTTACTTTGTGTAATTTGTGCCTCGATAGTATACCAATACGTAGGTAAAATTGAATTTGCACAAAGTTATACTGTGAGAGAGAAATTTCAAAGAAACCAGCTTTTTCTCAACTCCGGGAATCTGAACTCCGTGTGCATTTGTTCACGGAGTTGAGAATTTTGTTCACGGAGTTGAGGTTTTTTATAAAACTGTGATTAGAATGATGTCGTGTGGTACCGGCGTAGAATAGCATCACTCCAATTCTACCTGTAGGTGTCGTAAGAGGCGACTAAGAAACTAGCTCGAGAGATGATTAACGACGATTAACTCTTGTAATTTCTAAACTCCGTGAACAGTCAAAATTCAAATTCGATTATTTCAGAATCTGCAAGAGGAAATGGGGAGAAATTTATCTTATTTTGTTTATTCATTTAAAAAACAATAAATCACTTTGAATGAGTGCATGAAAACCTTAAAACAAACGTGCACTCTCAACTCCGTGAACACTCGAAATTAAAATTGAATTATTTCAGAATCTACTGAAGCAAATGATGGCAAATAAAATAAAATATATTTCTATTTTTTTTTCCTATTTTTTCAGTATAATAAAGTCAATAAAATGTTAAGAGTAAAATTGCACACGGAGGTGAGAAAAATTTACTCCTGCCGTAGAAATGCTCTACTGCTTTATAGGTTATACTGTGATCTTGGCCCAGAGAAATAGAGACGAAGTCTTCAAAGGAATTACTTCCAGGGGAATGTGATGTCTCGCGCCGAAATGTCCAAACGACCCGAATAGAAATTACCTAAAATTGCGCATCGAAATCTGGGACAAAATAAAAGTAATTTGGGTAGAATAAGCGCTGAAAATTATCCTCAGTGGAAATGAAACTGTCGCGTCATTGCACTGTTTACAAAAAAAACATAGTACATCAAAACAAGTTTTTTAATTTTTGTAGGATTTATGTAAAATGTATTATTGACAAATTACTAATTGAGCATTTAATATCTCAGCGAATTAATCAATTATACTCAACTAGCGGCCCCAGCACTGGTTGCATCCGCTGTTACTCATTTTACCGTGGGAATAACAAGTTTTCCCGGTAAAAAATTCGCGTATAAACATGCATCAAAGTCCGTTGTGTAGTTTTAATGATCTCAACATACGTTTATATACAGACATAGAGACATACGGGAAACAACTTTGCTTTATTTTGTACTATGTAGTGATGACTCAAATAAGGAAGTTGGGTTTTTAGGCCATATTCATTGCTGATCAGTTTGAAACCATAACAACCTTGTCACAAAATTCATTTTCAAATTGGTATCGCGTAAGATAACTTGGACTAAAAGTCTTTGATCATCCGTCAATCTTCATTAATATCACTGCTCGTATGGCATTTGCTGCGCTAAATCCTCCTTTGATGTCATATTCATACAATATATTAGTTATCAGCAATTATTTCATACTGGTATATACACTAGACTCATTTAATGTGGTGTAATAGAGCCGTCACTTAACAAATATTGAGATATTTACAGTGAGAGATTCAACCAATAATTTACGAATCTATAATCAATCAATCAAGACCTTTCAAATCCATAGTTGACAAATAAAATACCCCAGTAGCGTTACCAGGATTCCAAAATCCACCAATAGCAATGTCGTTAGAGGCACAATATCCATTCTTGAATTCATTATACGTATTACACCTCCTAGCCTGGTACCAGTCCTTGTGTTTCACAGTGATTGTCCAAATGTCTATACACGCCCTGTGATTGCACTTAGCTGCTTTAGGAGAGTCGAAGAACCCAGGAATCAAAGGAGTATTGCAGTTTGGCTGAGTCTGCCCATGTTTGTTCACGAAGAAATCTATGTCAGCCAAAACTCTATCAGTTCCTAAAAGTCCAGCATTGCAATGGTATACTTCTACGTAATCGGCTACTCCAGATCTGATTTGGTCTTGGACGTTACTGTTGGAAAAACATGGTCCAGCCGGGTCCAGTCCAGTGATTCTCCATATTCTGGCGCCCGTGTTGCTCGTGAAGGTTACACCAGCGTGCGCCAACATATGACTTCCAAGACTGTGTCCTATACAGTGCATGGTCTTTGCTGAAACGCCTCCACGTGCTAGGTCTGTCAAGAAGCTTCCAATAGCTTTTCCTATATAGGGAACGTGTTTGACTGCTCTTTCATAGCCTCTGATATTACCACGACGGCTGTTCGTATAAGCAGAATGGTCAAAAATTATAAGGTAGCTATTGGGAAAGTCCAGAAAGGTGTTTCTGATTTGCTGTTCAGAATCTTTGTGGATGTGTGACTTGAAGCCTCCGACGTAGATGATGAAACGTTTGGACAGATCCAGATTTCTATAGGAGAGTATGCCTCTACCTGCGTCTGCTATTGGAAATACCAGCATTTCATTCGCGGGAAAGTCGTAGAAGAAGACATCTATACCGCTCACGTCCAGTTCAATCGATCTATCGTGGTCACCTGAAAAGAGTTGATACATTTTGTTATCATTTTCAAAGATTATCGTATACTATTTATATACTATGGTATTTCCAGCGCACCTTTGTATCTTTTAAATATTGGTTTCGAATTGTGTAAACAAATATGACAACTTTTAGGGAGGTTTTAGACATCACATATAATTTGAAATAGCAGGTGGTTTGCACTTATGCGTCCAAAGCAAAAGAGGTATGTATCTATTACTTATATTGCATTTGCCATAATAATGTAATGCAAGAGAGATAGATGCTTAGCTGTCATAGTCGGTTTTTAGGCTTTTAGTATGGGAGATTCGAAATTTTCTTGCATCTGACAGACGCATGCGTTCTGGGCGCAGCAATGAACAAATGCGCAGAAAAGTGAGGAAACCACTTGAGTTGTTTAGATGCACGTACGCAGAAAAACAACCCCTCTAAAACAATCTTGTAAGGTAGGGAAAAATATTTTATTCACTATATTTGAATGCAATATTATTCGCTCATGGCCGTTTTAATATCCTGTGCTTGCATTGTATTCAAAGGTATTTAAACATGAATATTTGTATAGAATGTTTTGACGATATCAATAGCACTTGCACAATATGAATAGATTTTGCGATATAAAACTTTGTTTTGTTTTATTTGGAATTGTTAGGACTGCAGTGGATTTACTTTCGATATTGAAGCGAGCTTTGGCAATAAAATAAAAGTTTTCTCTTTTTAAGCTTCATTTGATTTTAAAAATCAATTCTATTCCTGAACGTAAATCCCTAACGTTATGTTCCTGGAATTTTATGCAAATTATTAAATAAAGTACAAAAATATTTTAAGGTATGAACCACCCCATTAAACTGAACCACTTTCCCCAAAAAACATAGGTCAAAATATGAAATTTTTTTTGATCTCCCATACGAATTATGTTCCCTATGTTCCTTGGGGAAAATCTTGAAAGTCTGTTGTAAAGTTGAAAGTAAAGTCTGTCTAGAAAGACAGTCATGCATGAGACAGATGCGCCGCAGTTTTATTGCAAAATCTTTTACATCGTCAAGATAAAAAAAAACAGGCTTACATTTGATCCACTTTAAACCCAGTTGGAAGGGGCCGTAACTCTCCCAGTCGCCTCTTCCAAATCCGTTGATATTTACAACCAAACACACTAATAAAGAATAAAGATATAATAAACACATGATTATAAATGATAAATATAAAAATAAAATATAAATAGCACCGTACTATGGCACGATTGACAACGTGTTACTGAATGATCAACATCATTATGAAATCGTCAAGTGTTGCAGTAAGTACTTTATTTTAATATACAGGGTGTTTTGTAAGACGCGGCGACAGCGACCGTATTTCTACGGCCGTAAACGCTCTGCCAACCCCGCAAGAGATAAAGGCGTGATGCGTGTGTGTTGGTAAATTACCTACCAGCAGCTTACCGATTTTTTAAAGAGTTTTTATTTCACGCTCATTGAGACTTATTGTTCATACCCAGTTTTTATTGGAGTTTAGTAATATACGCATGAAGCTATTCTAACTCCGTATTTAAAAATTGCACTCAAATCTGAGATCGACCTCAAGAGCCATTTTGACAGATGTTAGTCAATACTAACAGAATCTCAAAGTCGCACTCAAGATCTATCTCAGAGTTGAGTGTGGTGTATAAATACTGGCTCTAGTGTTATGTTTATCTATTGATCTATTTGTTTGGCGATGATTTTTTGAAAGTATGTAGATGCTCTATTCTCAATATTCTCCACTTATAGCAATTTACGATGAGGTTTTTCGAATAAATATTCAACAAAACGTGTATATGTCAGGAAAACGACTTAATCCCACAAAATGGATGAAACAACAAAAATAACGTAATATCATTGAGAAAAATTAAGACTCAGTATAAAAACTCTCTGTTATCTTTGTGATAAAATACATCATTGAGTCATCAAGTATTGTGTTTCAGATAAGAAAGGTATTTTGTTATGATAAACTGATACAACCTCTGTCGTTCGCTTGCTTACTACTTCCTTAAGCGACGTTTCAAAATGCATTATAATTAATCAGTAAATTCACACATACATACATGCATATACCACGCCTTTTGGCCCTTACGGGGCAGGCAGAGTGTTAACGGCCGTAAAAATACGGTCACCTTCGCCACGTCTGACAAAATCTGTTTGAGATAATTTGTGTATCACAATAGTGATAGGTATTCAGCCTGTCGCCTAAAAGTTGTAATACACCTGAAACCCTCAAGTCCCTCAGTCGCCTCTTACGATACCCACGGGTAGGAAATGGGGTGATGCTATTTTAAGCCGGTATCACACGGCAAATCATCATCATCATCAGTAAATTGTATCAGAAATAATAAGCGGTCTGTCAGATGCACACTAAAAATGTCAATCCCCACACTAAAACCGCTCAACCGCTGTCATCGCAGCGCTATCGCAGTGTCGTCCGTCGAGTGCAGTTTTAGTATGGGGAGTGACGTTTCTAGAATGGATCTGATTATATGACTGACCGCCGCGATATTTTTGCGCTCCGTCGTGCGTCAAGTGTGCGATCCGCCTAACATGATCACATTTATAATTTCATGCTTACTTCACATTTTCAGATTAGTAGTGTAGTACATTCTTATTCTGTTAAGGGTATCAACATGACACTTATTTAAGGTTAAGAATAAAAAGACAGGTTTTAAAATTTAATCCTCTTTTGAAAGAGATCTTTCCCTGTCAACCTGTAACTACGTTGACGCGGCGTCTCGTAAGAAAATCTTAAGTTTTAATGAATATTAAGTTTCAATGTTGTTGGTGGTTGTTTTCTTCTTTAGGCGATGAACACACTTGACTCACGACGGAGCGCAAAAATATCGCAGCGGTCTGTCAGATCCATACTAGAAACGTCACTCCCCACACTAAAACCGCACTCGACCCATGACACTGCGATAGCGCTGCGTCAACAGCGGTTGAGCGGTTTTAGTATGGGGATTGACTGTTCTAGTATGGACCTGACAGACCGCTGCGATATTTTTGCGCTCCGTCGTGCGTCAAGTATGTTCCTCGCCTTAGCGGGTGTACAGGACGTTAGGAAAAGTACTAACTTTCTTTGGAGGGATGAACCAGCCCATGAAACGGGACAACTTTCCCCAAGGAACATAGGTTGAAATATGAAAAAAATCGATTCCTATACAAATTGACAGTAAATTTTGTATGGGAGATAAAATTTTTCGGGAACGGAGGCAATCGAGTAAAAACCGCAACTTGAAACAGTCTGACTAGGCCACTATACAAACAAGGGTTTATTGCAGCGGTGCCCAAGCTTCGGCAAACATGGCCCGCGTTCGGACAAAGGCCGGTGGCGCTACTAGCCCCCGCAATATTACCAATAGCCTCTTTCACGATGAGGTTTGTATAGCGTGGAAAAGAAATTGGCGCCACTAGAAAATAGTAAGCATGTATTTACGATATGCCGTGTGATGCCGGCTAAGAATAGCATCAACCCATATCCTTCCCGCGGGTGTCGTAAGAGGCGACTAAGGTATTCGAGAGTATTAGTGTATTACAATTTTTAGGCGACAGGCTGACAACCTGTCACTATAGTGACACACATGTTTTCTGAAACAACCTTGGAAAACTATCCTCAAAAATGTCAGACGTGGCGATAGCGACCGTATTCTTGCGGCCGTTAACGCTCTGCCTACCCTGCAAAGGATAAAGGCGTGATATATGTATGTATGTATTTTCGAAAGACACCCTACCGTTACGGTGATATTGAAGACACTTAATCAAAACCTAATGGTGGCAGAGTAGAGAAAGTTGTTCAGTTTCATGGGCTTATTCACCCCTTAAAATATTTGCAGATGATATTTATACACCTTACACAGAAAATTTCTTCTTCTTTTAATCATACTCTGGCTGGACGCAAATTTTATTGGCAACCCATATGCAATATTGGCATATTTTATTATACATATGATATTTTATTACACATATTTTATTTTACCAACATAGCCCCCATAGAAAAAGTTGTTCAGTTTTTGTTACACCGTCTCTTACACCCTGTATAAAAATAACTTTCGTTCATTAAATGAAGGTCGTTGTATGGCGGGATCTTAAACCAATAGGGATCCCCATACAAATTGACGGTACCTTAATTTTGTATGGGAGACCCAAAACATTTTTAAATCATAATGCTTGTCTTGTTTCATCTATGGACTGCCGTTTTCTGCCAAAACCAATATTATCACTGCGGAAAAATTGGCCACAGCGCTGCCCCGTGCGATAAAAGGATTAAAATTTCAAAAAAAGAACATTAAAACATAACGGAAGGAACACAATTCGTAAGCTGCATTGTGTACGGTAGATTTACAAACGTGTACAGAGTAATACGCGCTGCAGAGACAACTGGAGTGGACGAGATGAATGCTCTGCTGTAGCGCAGTTCCACGAACCCGGTTTTGCTTTATTTTCGGATACGACTCATGGTAGAGTAGGTATTTGAGTCAGAGATGTTTCGCAGGATATGAAGTTTTATTAAGAATTGTAGATGTAGATACGAAAATCAAGAATTTATGCAAAATTAACACAACTATACTAGAGGAACCTTTTAACTGTTGTAGCATCGACTGATTCTGTCTGTCGCCAGATTTTGTAATTTTTAAAATTTTTATGCTACTCTAGATGATTGGTTTATTCATGATAATGTATTTAAGGACAATCGCACACTTGACGCAAGACGGAGCGCTAAAATATTGTACCGTTCTGTCAGATTCATACTAGTGGTCATATGATGCATTCAGTAGAGATAAGTCGCGGGTGTTAGAGAGAAAATCCATAGACAAAGTCTACAAGCGTAGAGATAGACCGCGAGATACCGAAGTCGCGCTGCGTATCATAAAGCTAGGAGTTAAATCCAGGAAACGGGCAGCAGCGTTTCCTGTGAATATCTACAATATCTTGCACTGCGCTCGCCAATCCGCCTGCCAAGCGTGGTGTGTATGGCAATACACTTCAATTGGGGGAGGCCCATGTCCAGCAGTGGACTTTTGTGGCTCTAGAAGAAGAAAATAGGAATACAATTTTACAAAAGTGTTTTCTTTAGCTCCTTTCCCTACTCTGTAACATCCTCATCGCTGTCACAATGTGTCGAGCAGGCTTCGACAGCTCTTCTCTGCGTCGCCATTTTGTATCGAGGGGGTCAGGGGGGTCAGGGGGACGGGGGGTCACCGATATTGATGGTGGTATTGTTCCCCCGTTTTAACTAGCTGCACCCATGCTGCACTTTCAGGCGATGCGATTTCGCTGATGTGTGACCCCGGTGCAACCAATATTACTTGGCCCTAGGGATTGCAGTACCGCAAAACGGGATACCGCAAACATTTTTGCATTGTGAGATCCCGCTAAATTAGTGGTACAATAAAGTAAAACAGTTTTTCAGTAACATTGGAAGGAAAAAGTGTCATAACCATAAATAATTAACTATTATCATCAATATCGGTACGCGGACCGCCAGTATACTAATAAGGCGTTAGTTTAGTTGACTGATTACTAGATACATTTTAAATTAAGTATTTTATATTTATTTGTTAGATCATGAATATTGTTGTTGCATGACCAGCATGATGGTGTTTAAAGAAAAACTTAAAATTTTTAAAAATGACGAGTATTTTTTAAACTGATAGCAGCAACACTAGTCCGAAACAGGTTCTGTTGGCGCTTTTTTTTAGGTACTGGGGGATCACCTGTTCAGAAAAAAAACCATCTATTAAACTACCTTTGGCAAATCGCTATCTTGCTTACCAGCGTCATCTACTAAGAAGTAAACAAACAAATAGATTAAAACAAACATTCCATAGCTACGGGATTGTTCGATCCCGCAAACAAATCTCGCAGGATTGAGTTAGTTGCGGGATTCCTACGGGAATGCAATCCCTACTTTTCCCCTTGCTGTTCACTTCTTGTTTCAGCCTTCATTTGTTTGTAGTGGCTAGTCTGCTTTGGTACTACCTGAGTTTTCTGTTAAAAAAAACAGTTTTAGTTGGGCTTACTATTTCTGGATGGAAACAAAGGAATCATTGAATGGATCGAGAAGAAATACATAAATACATACAAATATCACGCCTTTATCCCTTGCGGGGTAGGCAGAGCGTTACGGCCGCAAGAATACGGTCGCTATCGCCACGTCTGACATTTTTGAGGATTGTTTTCCAAGGTTGTTACAAAAAACATGTGTATCGCTATAGTGACAGGTTGTCAGCCTGTCGCCTAAAAATTGCAATACACTAATACTCTCGAGTCCCTTAGTCGCCTCTTACAGCCGCGGGAAGGATGTGGGGTGATGCTATTCTAAGCTGGCATCACACGGCAATCACGGATCGAGAAGAAAACCTGCTAATAATACTTCAAAATATGAACCACCACTAGAAACTGAAAAAACTTCGACAACAAAGGAATTTAAAAAGAAATGTTTCTCTGGTACAAAAGTGCATGGATTTGATCCCTTGAAATATTGAGTATGACGAAGAGGCGTCCATCGATCCGATGAACCCTGGTTTTACAGTTCTTCAACCGCCTATTACCAAGTAGCAGGCCTCTGACATGGTTGTGTAACGACCGCCGTCTGAGTATCATAGATAGCAACTGGGACTGACGGCCTAATATGCCCATCGAAGCATTAAACCATTATTTGGACAATTAGGTGGTTCAGTCTGCAACCAGACTGGATGCAAATCAATAAAATGATAGCTATAAATTTTTCGAGTGGCCCACCGAGAATTGAACCGGGAAACTTTGCGTCGCAGGCTGTCGCACTACCGCTGGCCCGCTGCACCATATCAGTCGCCACAATGGCTATTATTTCCTGCCTACTGAGAATGAGCCATCCACTCATCAAATTTGACGTACTGTATAGTGCTTTCAGGTTAGCATGTCAATAGCAATCGTTGACATTTAGTACCACTGTACTCGTACTTAAGATAGCGATATATCGTTTACTTTAGTAAATATAAACGATACGATTTTAGCTGAGTACAGGGATACAAGCCAAGTTAAGATTCGTGTATCCCTATACTCAAGCGATATTCATATCGTATACATTTACAGAGGAAAACGATATATCGTCATCTAAAATACGAGTACAGTGGTAGTGGTGTCAACGTTCGGTATTGCCAAGCTAACGCGAAAGCACTATAGGCTTTTCACTGCGTGCAAATTGGATAGCAGAAATGTAGAAACCCGTTCATTAGTTTCGCTGTCCGTGAAGTTTCGCAGCAATCTTACAATGCCTACTCTTTTAAGCGGTCAACATAAAGTGGTTTATCTTATGAATTTTATGAAGAACAAGTTTGATTTGATCCCTTAATTAAAAAAATCTGATTCAGTTGATTGCTTACCAATTTAAGAAATCAACATTTGATCGTTAGAGTTATAAACTATTATAAAACCAGTTTGAGTTGGTCCTTAAAGATTTCTGATGTAGACGATTCCTTAACCTTTTAAGTAAAATAATGTATTTAAATAGTTTTTCTTATGAGCTGTATAAAAAAACTAGTTCAAGTTGATCTCTTCGTCAGGCTGCGCTGCTGTTAGTAGTATAGAGCTGGGAAATGTTGGAATATGCTTCAATGGTGCTTTGAATTTTCATTGAAAATGAATGGCTTCTGCGTAGAATGTTTTGCTTAAAGATTTAATTCCGTTTTTGGGTCCATTATTCAGTAGAATCTGTTTGTGCAGCTGTATGGCCAAAAAGAGCATCTAGGTAGGTATAATATCTCGAATTCTCCGGTACCCTATTTTCATAGCGTATACACACAACCATACCTACACATATCATCACGCCTTTATTCCTTGCGGGGTAGGCAGAGCCTCGACGGCCGCAAAAGTACGGGCGTTATCGCCACCTCTTATAAATATTGAGGACGCTTTCTGATGATTCGTGTATCACTGTAGCGACAGGTTGTCAGTCATGTATGCCTATAGCAAAAAAACATACTAATATACGTAATAATGCAAAACTTGTGTTCGAGAATTTTGATTAGCGGTTTTATCATTAAGATAAATGTACATCCATTTATCTCAATGATAAGACGGATTGATTTGCATTCAAAGTTTTGTTAATTTTAATGCATGATAGATTACATTATATTCTTTGAAAATCAAACATAGGTAGGTATATAAAAGATAAGATAAGATAAGATAAGAAAAATATTTATTGAACAAAAGAAAAAACATACATTCATTACATTAAACATAGGTGCTGAATTTATAGACTTTTGCCAAAAGGAATAGGCTCAGCCTATGCTGACACGCGCCTTAAAGGCGTCGAGTAGCGCTGATTTTCAGCCTCTCCCTGCTCTCAAAGTTGATGGGTGAGAGATGTTCTGTAGGTAGCGGAAGGCAGTAGACAAATACATAAAAAAGAATTACGGCTCAAAAACAATATAAAAAAGACAAAAAAGAAATCGTTTGATATGCGTGTGTGTGAGTGTGTGTGTATGTGTGTGTGTGTGTGTGTGTGTGTGTGTGTGTGTGTGTGTGTGTGTGTGTGGTAACTGTGGTAGGAAAAGTAAATATGATGCAATGCAACATAATGATTATTGGGGAGCTTTACACATTATAGATTTTAATGTGATTGTTTCTTTATATGAATGCTTTAAATCTTGTGTTGCTTTTTGTTTATTTAGAATAAAAGTTTTGTATTTGAATTTAAAACCGTTCAAACTCATTTTGTTACGCATGGGCGGTGGAAGGTCATTCCAAATTCTCGCGGCCATAAATTTGAAGCTCCCTTTAAAGCGAATTGATTTATGCGATGGCGTTACGAGCATACCTTGTGTAGCTGATCTTGTATTCCTTTGATGGACGTCTTTGACCCACGAGATTTTCTCAAACAGGTAATCAGGATTACCCTTCCAGATAACATTTTGCACTAGGCTTGCATAATGTAATTCACGTCGAGCGCTCATATTAAGTATGTTCCTTTCATTGAGATAAGGTGTAATATATTGCCTCCTGGGAACTTGAAAGCAAAAACGCTAACATAAACCTCAAAAATATGCTAACATAAACCTCAAAAATATTGAAACAAAAACTACATATGGTGGCATTATCCTTTTGTCCATTCATTGACCTGAGTAAAATAAAACAAAATTTTAAAATTATATATCCAGTTATTTATTTCAATAAAAAATTATGGTAAAAATTTTACTCAGTTGCTCGGGGCGGGGCAGCGCTGAGGAGACAACCATTGTCGCTTACAAAAACTGAACCAGTAATACCCCTTGCCTTATCACTGGCTAGATAGAAAATCAAGTCTGCGATTTCCTCCGAATCTGAAACTCTATCCAGAGGTTTGTAAACTCTGTATTTCGAATTTGAATCAAAAGTTGCATCGACACCCATATTTCCAAAAAATCTGTTCTTACTGGACCGGGGTTGACAGAATTGACTCTTATTCCAGCAGAAGCTAGCTCCAATGCCGCTCCACGAGTGAAATGGTCTAATGCTGCTTTGGACACATAGTAACCTATTAAATCAGCAGTTTTTGGAGCCATCAATGCGGCAATACTGGACACATTCACAATATTTCCTTTAGTAGCTTTAAGATGAGGAGCAGCTAGTGTAGTCAGATTTATAACAGCGCGTACGTTTACACTCATGATAGTATCGTAAGCTTCTAGTATTTTACCATCAAGAATGCTTCCAATTCTTGCTAAGCCGGCGTTATTAACTAAAACATCAAGTTTACCATATTTGGAAATAGTATCAGCGATGATTCTTTTAGCATCATCGTCTTTTGATACATCAGCGTTGATGACAAGTGGTTCTTTACCAACAGCAGCAACTTTAGCAGCAACTGGGTCAAGTTTCTTCTGGTTTCTTCCAACCATAGCGACATCAGCTCCTTCTTTGGCAAAGAGAATGGCTGTGGCTGCTCCAATGCCAGAACTGGCTCCAGTTACTATCACAATTTTATTTTCAAAACTCGTTTTGAATAATTACCCGTTCGAATTGAGGTACATGTTGACTGGATAATATTTGGGGAAAAACTGACGAAAATTTGCAGTATTTATCATTTGAAACCTAGAAAATGATAAAAATTTATTGCATAGGCTTATAATTACTAACGATGTAACATTAGTTACGCTTATGATTACTATAAGATATAACGCTACGTATTTTTTGCACGTATTATTGTATATATTTGTAAAACATTAAACGTAGTAGTAATTTTCAAGCGAGTTATTAGATCAATTGTTGTAAACTTCCGTGCATGATTTCAGATATCAATCACACTTTCGGGAATTGAACTCCTAATACGAAAATATACTGCCTGAGCGTACTCATGAGAGTAGGTAATAAAATAACCAGACTATGAATTCATACTATAAGAAACAATATGTCAGTATGATACAAACGAAACTTATGTTCAAGGATTTTGATTAGTGGTTTTATCATTGTGATAAATGCACCTCCATTTATCTCAGTGATAAAACGTACTCATTTAGATCCAAAGTTTTGTGCATGATAGATTACACACCTACGTGTTCAAGGACGAAAACTTGAAATGATTCTGTCTGCATTCCAATAATAGATGATGTGTTAGCAAAAATGCCTATCGTATTTTAACTAGTATTACTACAAAACGACATTTTAATAACGCAAATTCATTTATAAAGGCTGTACCGAAAGCCAAATATCGTTCTTTGAAACTCATACATATAGGTACATATATACAAGCATAAACCAGGCAATAAGTGTATTGAAACAAATAACTACGTATGGTGACATTATCCTTTTATCCATACATTTACCTCATTAAAATAAAACAAAATTTTTAATTTATATATCCAGTTATTTATTTCAATAAAAATTTATAGTAAAAAAAATTACTCAGTTGCTCGGGGTGGGGCAGCGCTAAGCAGACAACCATTGTCGCTTACAAAAACTGAACCAGTGATACCCCTTGCCTTATCACTGGCTAGATAGAAAATCAAGTCTGCGATTTCCTCCGAATCTGAAACTCTATCCAGAGGTGTGTAAACTGTGTATTTAGAATGTGCATGAAAAGTTGCGTCGACACCCATATTTTCCAAAAAATCTGTTCTCACTGGACCGGGGTTGACAGAATTTACTCTTATTCCAGAAGAAGCTAGCTCCAAAGCGGCTCCACGAGTGAAATGGTCTAAAGCTGCTTTGGCCACACAGTAACCTATCAAATCATCGGTCTTTGGAGTCATCAATGCGGCAATACTGGACACATTCACAATATTTCCTTTAGTAGCTTTAAGATGGGGAGCGGCTAGTGTAGTCAGATTTATAACAGCGCGTACGTTTACACTCATGATAGTATCGTAAGCTTCTAGTATTTTACCATCAAGAATGCTTCCAAGTCTTGCTAAGCCAGCGTTATTAACTAAAACATTAAGTTTACCATATTTAGCAACAGTATCCGCAATGACTCTTTTAACATCATCGTCTTTTGCGACATCAGCGTTGATGACAAGTGGTTCTTTGCCAACAGTAGTAACTTTAGCAGCAACTGCGTCGAGTTTCTTCTGGTTTCTTCCAACCATAGCGACATCAGCTCCTTCTTTGGCGAAAAGAATGGCTGTGGCTGCTCCAATACCAGAACTGGCTCCAGTCACAATCACAACTTTATTTTCAAAACTCATTTTGAATATTTACCAGTTCGATTTGAGGTACGTATTATGTTTGGAGAGAAACTGATTAAAAATGCAGTAGTTATCATTTAAATTGCATTAGTTATCTGTTTAATGATAAAAAATAATTGCATAGGTATAATTACTAACGATGTAACATCGGCTAGGCGATTACTATAAGATATATCGCTACAAATTTTTGCACGTATTACTGCAAAAAATTAAACGAGTAGTAGTAATTTTCAAGCGAGTTCCGTACATGATCTTAATAATGTAAAAGGCAGAACTGATTGGTCATAGATCAACGCAATGGCGAAATTCTTGGGACTGGAAGCGTGAAATTTGGCATGCGTATTCTTTGGGCAACGTAGGCAAGCAATAGAAAAGGATTTTTCAAAATTCCATCCCTAAGGGGTTAAAGCAGGGGATGAAAGTTTGTATAAAGCTTTTTATTCCTTTGCTATATTTGCTTCAAATCTCATATTTAGGAAGAACATTGAAAATAATTAATCACGTGTTTTAATGATTTGCAGTAGTCGAACCCTAACGGGGTAAAAATGGTGAGTAACGTTTTGTATCTACACGCAAGCCGCAAGAGTGGAGCCACAGTGTTGAAATTTTGCTCACTCATTTCTGACATGCACTCTAAAACAAAAGTAAACTTAGGAGTAAAACAACGACTTTAATCTGACGGGTAAAACGGACGGGCAAAACATACATACATACATAAATCACGCCTTTATCCCTTACGGGGTAGGCAGAGCGTTAACGGCCGTAAAAATACGATCGCTATCGCCACGTCTGACAAAGATAGAGGGCCGCTTGAGATAATTTGTGTATTACTACAGTGACAGGTTGTCAACCTGTCGCCTAAAAGTTGTAATACACCTGAAACCCTCAAGTCCCTCAGTCGCCTCTTACGACACCCACGGGTAGGAAAGGGGGTGATGCAATTCTAAGCCGGCATCACACGGCAAACAGGGGATGAAAGTCTGTTTAAATCTTTTTATCCCTTAGATATATTTGCATGGGATGAAAGTTTTGTTTCTACACGCAAGCCACAAAAGTGAAGCCACAGTCTTAAAATTTTGCTCACTTACTTCTTACATGCATTTTTTGAAAAAGGTTTTGACATTCGACCCCTAAGGGGTCTCTCTTTTTGTGTGGGACACCGAGTCGTCCAACGACCCAGTGAACTAGGTGTCAGAATTTTTCAACCGCCTTCTACAAGTAGCAGGCTTCTGATATGGTTGTATAACGACCGCCGCCTAAGTAACCATAGACAACAAAAACCTACGGCTAAACGTGCCATCCGAAACACGAAATCATCCTACGGACAATCGGGTGGTTCAGCCTGCAATGTCCTAACCAGACCGGAAACAAATTCACAAAGTAATAAATATCACCTTTTTGAGTGACCCACCGAGAATCGAACCCGGAACCTTCTGCGTCACAGGCAGTTGCACTACCACTGCGCTACATCGGTCGTCAATCGGTTTTACCCCTAAGGGGTAAAATAACGTATAATAATTTGAACGTATCGTTTTACTCCTTTAATCTTAGGATTTATTCAGAAGAACTTTGACAATCAAATGACGTGTGTAAGCGTTTGTGATGTTCAACCCCTATGGGGGTAAGAAGAGGGGTGAAATTTTTTGTCGGAGAAAGGAGTAGAGGTGAAGTGTAAAAGGGGTAGTGAATGGGTGAAAGATGACGGGAAGACGGGGAAAGGGGGCGATACAGCATAATAATGGAGGAAATAGGGCTCCATTGCAAGGGAAATAGGAAAACGGCATACAGGGTACATTAGGGGTAAGCAAGAAAGGGACCGTGTGAATATGTAAAAAAAACATTCGAAGGGACGAGAATGGCATGGTTATGGGAATGGATACGAGAAATACGGGAATAGGATGTAGAATGGAAATCAGATGAAAAATGGAAATATGAGTGGTTTCCAAAAAGGGAATACGAGGGAGAGATGGAGTGGAAGCGGTAGCGGGAGCGGCAGTGGGAACAGGAGATGGAGCAAGAGCGGGAGATGGAGCGGGAGTGGGACCGGGAGATGGAGTGGGAGTAGGAGATGGAGCAAGAGCGGGACTGGGAGCGGGAGATGAAGTGGGAGCAGGAGATGGAGCAAGAGTGGGATATGGAGTGGGAGCAGAAGATGGACCGGGAGACAGATCGGAAGCAAAAACAGCAGTGGGAATGAGAGTGGGAACGGAAGATGGACCAGGAGAGAGAGCGGAAGATAGAGCGGCTGTAAGAGCTGATGCGGGAGCGGGAGATGGAGCGGGTGCGAGAGATGGAGCGGGCGCGAGAGATGGAGCGGATGCAGGAGCGAGAGGGGGAGCGGGAGTTAGACTGAGAACGGGAGATGAAACGCGACAGGGAGAGGGAGTAGGAGATGGAGCGGAAGCCAGAGATCGGGAGATAGAGCGGGAGAGGGAGTAGTAAAATTATTTGCACAACTTTAACAATAATTGTTTCCGTGTTCCAATGTTATATTCACCCCTAAAAAGATGTTAAAACTGGCATAGATCTTTTTATTTATGTAGACGTAGTCGGAACACAATCATCTTATAGACCCTATCAGTACGCGAGCGAAGCCTCGGGTTACAGCTAGTTTCAGATATGTCACTTTCAAGAATTGAACTCCTACTGCGTAAATTTTCTGCAAGACCGTACTCATGACAGTAGGTAATAAAATAACCAGACTATGGATTTATACTATAAGAAACATATAGCAAACAATATATCAGTATAATACAAAACTTATGTTCAAGATTTTTGATAAATTGATTTATCATTGAGATCAAAGCACCTCAATTTATCTCAGTGATAAGATGGACTCATCTACATCCAAAGTTTTGTTATATTTTATGCATGATAGATTGCATAACTGGGAGGATATTTGCGCCGTTGTTTGCGCGGTTAAAAATTGCGGTTACACGTAAATTTCTTCAAGTTTATAACACTTACAGATTTTAAGTAACATTCTCACGAAAGAATGTTTAAATGACTATTCGGAAAGTAAAACTCCATCCACAAATTATGAAATATGTTTAACTAAAACTTAATCTGAAACATGAAATCTGGCCAAAACACGCGTTCTTCGCGTGTCACACTCGAAGAAATTCAAACACGTATAAAGTTTTATCTAACTGGACATCATATAACTTTTCACCCATCATAAAAATCCTTATATCATGTAGATTTATAGCAAAATATTATTTGGATAATATTTAACTGCGTATACAGATAAAAATGGCAGTTTTCAAATAGTCACCCACCTACGTGTTCATGGACGCAAAATTGAAATGATTCTGTCTGTATTATAATAATAGATGATTCAAAAATGCATATCGTATTTTAACTAGAATTTACTACAAAACGACATCTGGGGGCACGGCAGTGCCCCCGCCAAGTCGAGCTAGAAACTAGAAAGCGGCACAATAGTGCCCGAGTGCCCGTGGTCCATGTAATAATTTAGTAATAATTTTTTAGTCTACAAATTTTTAAACTATTAGAGTACCTAATATTTTTACAAAAATAGTGCTACTGAAATTATTACTTTTATAACTATTGTTTTTTAACTCACATGTTCGATTAAATTGATAACTTTAATGAAAATTCTGTTAGTGTAATTTCATTTACCAATTTTTAAACTGTCATTCCTAAGTAATACTTTTATTTAATAAAAGTAGTCAACTTCCGATATTATTTTATTTTTAACTTTTCTTTTATTTTGCCTATTCACTCTAGACTTAAAGAGATTCAGGTTATATGCACTCGGAAATACAGACGCAGGCAGGGAATTCCATTCTTTAGCCGTGCGCATAATGAAAGATGATTTGAAGCGCTTAGTGCGTAATGTGGGTATTTCAACTAAGAACGGATGGTAGCCGGCCGTGCGTCTGGATGTCCGATGGAAGAAAGGAGACGGTGGTATGAGCTCATGCAGCTCACTACTAACTGTTTATTTTTTACTTTCATGTTTTAATTGCTTTTAATACTTTTCATAAAAATTATGTAAGTGTAATTTCATTGACACAGGTACCAATTTTTAATTTATTATTCTTAAGTAATTTTATCAATAAAAAGTAGGTAGATACTTATGTTATTACATATTTAACTGTTTATTATTCAACTTCTATGTTCAATACTATGTTTTTTGATAACTTTTCCTTATAATTATGTAAGTTTAACTTTATTTAATAAAAAAATACATTACAGTTGTTTATTTTTATTACTTTGCCCAAGGTAGGGTGGGAATTATTCAAACTGACCAGGAAAAGTAATTAATCATGCTGTTTTAATCACATTACCCAATTAGGCCGGGCATTATTAATACTGACCGGTCACTATTAATAGTGCCCCGACTTATCAAATTGCCCGTAACATATACAAGCATAAACCCCGCAATAAGTGTAATGAAACAAATTACTACATATGGTGCGTATTATCCTTTTCCATTCATTTACTTCATAAAAATAAAACAAAATTTTAAAATCATAAATCCAGTTATTTATTTAAATAAAAATTTATGGTAAAAAATTTACTCAATTGCTCTGGGAGGGGCAGCGCTAAGCAGACAACCATTGTCGCTTACAAAAACTGAACCAGTAATACCCCTTGCCTTATCACTGGCTAGATAGAAAATCAAGTCTGCGATTTCCTCCGAATCTGAAACTCTATCCAGGGGTGTGTAAACTCTGTATTTCGAATGTTCATCAAAAGTTGCGTCGACACCCATGTTTTCCAAAAAATCTGTTCTCACTGGACCGGGGTTGACAGAATTCACTCTTATTCCAGAAGAAGCTAGCTCCAAAGCGGCTCCACGAGTGAAATGG
Source organism: Keiferia lycopersicella (assembly GCA_029255805.1). Taxonomy (NCBI): domain Eukaryota; kingdom Metazoa; phylum Arthropoda; class Insecta; order Lepidoptera; family Gelechiidae; genus Keiferia; species Keiferia lycopersicella. Next base: position 10,757,923 of record JARACZ010000004.1, on the reverse strand, counting down.
TCTAAAGCTGCTTTGGACACATAGTAGGATATGACGTCAGAGGTTTTTGGAGCCATCAATGCGGCAATACTGGACACATTCACAATATTTCCTTTAGTAGCTTTAAGATGGGGAGCAGCTAGTGTTGTGAGATTTACAACAGCGCGTACGTTTACACTCATGACAGTATCGTAAGCTTCGAGGATTGTACCATCGAGAATGCTTCCAAGTCGTCCTAAGCCAGCGTTATTTACTAGAACGTCAAGTTTACCATATTTAGCAACAGTATCAGCGATGATTCTTTTAGCATCATCGTCTTTTGCAACATCAGCGTTGATGACAAGTGGCTCTTTGCCAACAGCAGCAACGTTAGCAGCAACTGCGTCGAGTTTCTTCTGGTTTCTTCCGACCATAGCGACATCAGCTCCTTCTTTTGCGAAGAGAATGGCTGTGGCTGCTCCAATACCAGAACTGGCTCCAGTCACTATCACAACTTTATTTTCAAAACTCATTTTGAATATTTACCAGTTCGAATTGAGGTACGTGTTTACTGGATAATGTTTGGGGAAAAACTGACGAGAATTTGCAGTAGTTATCATTTAAAACCAAGGTAATGATAAAAATGAATTGCATAATTGATAACATCAGCTAGGCTTATGATTGCTATAAAATATAACGCTGCGCATATTTGCAGGTGCTTTTGGTATACCTACACAATATCGCACGATACTAATCTGTCTGAAATCTTTTAATATGTTCACCACATTGTCATGCCGTGTGATGCCGGCTTAGAATAGTATCACTCCATATCCTTCCCGCAGGTGTCGTATGAGACGACTGAGACTCGAGGGTTCCATGTGTTTTACAATTTTAGGCGACAAACTGAAAACTTGTCATAGTGATACACCTTTTTTCTGAATCAGGTCTCAAAGATTTGTCAGACGTGGCGATAGTGACCGTATTTTTACGGTCGTGAACGCTCGGCCAAACCCACAACGGATAAAGGCGTAATATGTATATGTCATTTCAATGATTCCTTACATTTTGTGATTTTGTTTAGATCTCTGGCAAAATTTTCAAATTGATTGTTTGTATAGGGGGTTATTTGCGAGCAGCGTGTATACAAAAACAGGCCTTTGAAGTGTTATTTATTCCAATATTCTAATTTTAGACACAATTTTCTAACAATAATGAGCATGAGCTTCAAAAGGGGGGAAAGAATAAATTTACAAAGCTTTCATTATTACTTTAGAATTTATGAAGCAGTGCCCGGTTTTTCTAAACATCAGGCTACAAGTCTACAAGTGAAATTCGATGTACTGCAAATGTTTTTTTCTTTCCCCAAGAAACATAAGTCGAAATATGAAAAATATTTTGGACATTTATATAGATATTTTGTTCAATTTCATGGGCTGATTCACACCTTAAAATCATTGCAGTTATTTTTTTTACACCCTGTATAGGTAAGGTAGGTCAAAAAAGTGCAGATTCCTAGTTCTAGGTAGTTGCTGACACATATTTTACCGTTTAATTTCCTCCTAAAGTATGCTGACTAGGTACAATCAAGTCAAAAAGCGTTGCAGCATTTCTGCTAGTAAAATCCTCCGAGCATTTGGTTCCCACTTCTAACACAATGCTGCGCATTTTTGCACACCGTATCGCATCATGCGTCAGTCAGATGCAAGGATACTTCAAATTCCTTGTACTAGAAATTGACGTTGACGAAAGAGCAACGTATAGCCTTGCGTTAACGGATGCGTTAGTCAAACAACACAAGTTTGTACCATAGTTTGTATCGTTCTGGACACGATTTTCTTGCATGGACAGATGCATGCGTTACGGATGCGTTATAATGACGCAGCGATGTGCGTTAGCTGTGGGAACCGCCTATTTTAATGGTGCTAATGATAGAAGAAGTGCTCTGTCATTTCACACTGTCCCGCAGCTAAGCGGCAGAAAGCAGTAAAATTGTGCAAAAAATTACATTTGAAAATGCAGAGTAGGTACAGATTTTTTTGCGCATTGCAGTGATTTTGTACTTTTTGTTACAAGTAGCTAAATAATAGGTCAATTTCTTGCGAAATAGGTCGTGTGGGAAGAGAAGTGAATTTACGAGTAGATAGATGTACTACCGATGAACCGATGGCCGGTGGAGTAAGCAGGTTCTCGAGTGGACACGACGCCTCGCCGAGCGTACCTCTGGACGCCCTCCGACCAGAGAGGGCGGCTGGTAGCGAATGGCGAAAGCGGGAGATCGTTTATTGTGGCGTAGCCTGGGGGGGCCTATGTCTAGCAGTGGCTGATGTGATGTGATGAGGTGTATTAAGCTAATTCGCATACCTAGGTATATTTAGTTTTCCATAGCAATGATAAAAAAAATCACTTCATCAATATAATAGAACATCTTCCAACCAAACACAACGTACACACATCCTTTTAAAAAGCCCTTAAACCAACCAAAACATTTTGTTGGCTCATTTGTAAAGAAGGAGGCACATAACAAGGGCACTTCCATCGGCTATACATTTTGATTTGATATCGGGTGTAAGGCAAAGGCTTGGGCCACAATTGCTGGGAAAACGGCCTATAAAGCTGCGCCTAAAAGCAAACAGTAATAAAAAGGGAGAAAAATTACCAGTTACTTGCTGAGGTCCCAGTGTAAGTGGGACTGAAAGTGATGCTAGGAACTTTTTGAGGTAAATAAACTATTGACGCAAATGTCTGTTGCGAGTCTCATGGGTGAGTTGCAAAAAAAGCCTTTATACCTTGTACAGCTTTTTTTCTGTAACTGATTTTTTCAAAAAATACCTAATCTTTATGTGTAGATAAAGAAAAGTTTGATTCCTAATAATGCTTAGCATATTAAGATGCGCAACCGCGACTTCGATTTTCTCTACACATGAAGAGAAAGTTATTCACTTGTTTTGATAAAATCCATACGATTTGACATTTGTGATATCTTCTCGCAATGTAAATTATCTGTTAAACCGCAAAAAATATCAAGGCCGTGTATGTAATTAGACAGATAAAAAAACAAATTGTTATCAATCTATTGCCAAGCAAAATGCATGTGCGTCCATCGTGCGTTTGTGAAAATCACAAAATCATATCTAGATCAGATAAAGAAACGATCCCGAATTGGCAGCATTTTTGTTTGTCACTCTATCAAAATATATGATGTACTTATGTTAACAATAATGTTGCCCCTTCGGGATCGTTGCTTTAAAAAATTAAGTCAAACACGCGGGGTCATCGCGTGTCCCACGCCAAAAGAAGAAGACACCAGGAAACCGTGGTCACGAAAAACCGAAACCATGATCGGTAGAGACCCGAAAAACTCAACACAGCTGTCACTTGTTTTTAACGCTGATGACCTTAATGCACAAGGGCGCGCTAAAATAACGCATCCGTAACGCAGTGTTCTGTCAGATCCATACTAGAAATACCAATCCCAATACTTAAAGCGCTCAAACGCCGTCGACGGATGCGTTACATCTGCGTTATTTTGGCGGATGCGTTACGGATGTGTTATTTTAGTGGAGCGTTGTGCATATCTCCTGGCTATCCGCCAATATGTTGCTAAAACAGTCGCCACGGATACCGTTTCTAGGTTGCTACATACATTTGGTATACTTCGTAGTTCGCTTTCAATGCAGCTCCACCCAGAACCCCGAATCGTAGAAAAACCAACCGAGTAATGGTCCCCGGTAAATTAATTTTTTCACTTCGGTAGCAGTAAACAAAGAAACATTGAAACTTGGGTTACCAAGAAACATCATTGCTACTGTTTAAGAAAAAAAAGACAAATGTTTGAAATTATTATATAGGAACCCACACATTTCATAATGACTCTTTTTTGTCTATCTTATAAGACTAAAATTTTCAATATGTACAAATTTCAAATTAAAATTTCAATCGTTTATTTCCAAGTAGATTCACAACGAATGCTTACAGAAAGTCAAAAATTTACAATACAATACTGTCACTAAAAAATAAATTAATCATTGTAAAAAAGAGAAAATTGTCAGACACAATTTTCTCTTTTTTATAACAATTTTATGTTCCTAGTAGAAACGCGGCACGAGTGGGATAAAAAAGGCACTGCCTCGGGGCCGGCCAGGCTGACAACACAGCATGTAACCTACGCCACCACCGTCAATGTACGAAGTCAACCAATTAAAGTAAACATTTAAAAAAATATATATTTATATGTGACATGTAAATCAGCCGGACCCCCTGAACAGGAAAACCACCAAAAAACCTGCTCAAAAGTGCTCCTATTCTCAATTAACAATTTGTACCATAGGACCTAAGCTACCCTAGCTAAGTTCTAAAATATATTAATAGCCCAAAAGACGGCTACGCTTAAACGTACGTAGTGTTTATGAGAGTTGGTGGACTTAGAACATGAAAATAGATGAGAATCTTTTAGTGGGATTTCATTTCTTTGTGTAGGAATAAGAAAAATCTCATTCAAAATTCCCATCCCTTTTTAGAGGGCAAAGAATGCTTTTTGAGAAATCCTGATACACGTAATTTGTTTTTGTAATTATATATCCGTATACCAAATATTGGACCTCTAGGATAAACAATAAAGTTAACAAAGTTTCATACAGACATCCGACATATTTTAAACATCAGTAAAATCTAAAGTAATTTAGATATAAACTTGTTTAACAAGATTACCTACTATTGTTACTATAGACAATACATTCCGGCAGTTTAATCAGTTTAGTGACAGTCTAGTCTAGTTTCCGATGTACCTGTTAGACTCTAGTATATCGGAAACTAAAGTTATGTTATGGCGGTTAAAAAAAAAACGACTTGTGTGTCTTATATCGTCTTGGCGTCAGATAGTGTACTAATTGAACTTTAAGTGGAATATAATTATTATGTAGGTATAATTTTGGTATAAAATGCAAAGGTACTCAACTAAATAAAAAAGTACGTACAAGTTTGTACACACAAACAAGTGTAAAAAATGGTAATCGCAATGACCAAGTAGATGTTATTATCAATCGTGACATTCATTTTTATCACGGTTGGTTTATAAATGATTACTGTGTTTTCTGTGAACAGTGTACCTCCGAGCAATATCTAGTGAACACGTAAATAAACAAATACAAAATGAGTTTCAAAAATAAAGTTGTGATTGTGACTGGAGCCAGTTCTGGTATTGGAGCAGCCACAGCCATTCTTTTCGCCAAAGAAGGAGCTGATGTCGCTATGGTCGGAAGAAACCAGAAGAAACTCGACGCAGTTGCTGCTAAAGTTGCTGCTGTTGGCAAAAAACCACTCGTCATCAACGCTGATGTCTCTAAAGACGATGAAGCTAAAAGAGTCATTGCTGATACTGTTTCTATATATGGTAAACTTGATGTTTTAGTTAATAACGCCGGCTTGGCAAGAATTGGAAGTATTCTTGATGGTAAAATCCTCGAAGCTTACGATACTATAATGAGTCTGAACGTACGCGCTGTTATAAATCTGACTACACTAGCTGCTCCTCATCTTAATGCTACTAAAGGAAATATTGTGAACGTGTCCAGTATTGCTGCATTGATGACTCCAACAAGCCCTTATTACTTAGGTTACCATGTGTCGAAAGCAGCATTAGACCATTTCACTCGTGGAGCCGCATTGGAGCTAGCTTCTGCTGGAATAAGGGTCAACTCTGTGAACCCCGGTCCTGTGAAGACTGATTTTTTGGAAAATATGGGTGTCAATGCAAGTTTTGATTCAGCTGCGGATTTCACACCTCTGAAGAGAGTGGGAGAATCAGAGGAAATTGCAGACTTGATTTTCTATCTAGCCAGTGACAAGGCAAGAGGAATTACTGGTTCAGTTTTTGTGTGTGACAATGGTAGTCTGCTCAATTCTTCGTCACTTCGACCGAGCAACTGAATAAAATCTACATACCTACATATATCACGCCTTTATCCCTTGCGGGTTAGGCAGAGCGTTAACGGCCGTAAGAATACGGTCGCTATAGCCACGTCTGGCATTGTTGAGCTGGATTGTTTTCCAAGGTAGTTTCAGAAAACATGTGTATCACTATAGTGACAGGTTTTTAGCCTGTCGCCTAAAAATTGTAATACACCAATACTCTCGAGTCCCTTAGTCGCCTCTTACAACACCCGCGGGAAGGATGTGGGGTGATGCTATTCTAAGCCGGCATCACACGGCATAAAATCTATTGTAATTATAACGACAGGACTAATTGAAATTATAGATAATTTTAGAAATTACACTTAAGGCCAGGATCTGCTGCTCAAATCACGATTTCAGGGGGTGAGGTGGGGGGGGCCGCCCGCGCTCCCCGCGCTCTGAGACATCATCTGGCGCTCGCACACTACGCACTCGCACCTCGCGTGTTTTATGGACATGACCGCAGTCCGACCACCTTTTAAGTATTTTTTAGCTTTATCCCGGCAGTGGAACTTTTACTTCTACTCGTGAATTATTATTTTTTGTGATAATGTAACGAAATTAATATGAATGTGGGTAGATGGATAGACGCAGAAGAGGAGGGAGGCCTAAAAAGACTTTAATAGCTAGTTAAAACACACAAATTTAATTACAAAGGATATTAGTATAACTACTAAGTTCCTTCTATGAGCCTGTCTTTGAAACTGAACAACTTCCCCAAGGAACATAGGTTGAAATATGTTTAAAAATCTAGCCGACGCGACTCAGATTCTATAAAGTTAAAAAAGTTTGAATAGATTGTACAAAAGATGATTATGACTCATAAAGGTGTAAATAAAGATTTCAATGATAATAAAAAATGGTCCAAAGTCGGAAAATGTGCTAAAAGTTGAGTAAGTACGAAATTTTTTTTACATTTGCTCTACGATGTACCGTTCTCAAGATATATGCACTTTTAGTTTGCATTCTTTTTTAATATTTAAAAATGATATTCTACAAAAATTTTAAATGGCGTTTTGCGCTGGAGCCCTCTGTCACGCTTGCTTTTTGCTATAGGTAGGTACTTCATTGTTTTTTTTTTGTTTATGCCGCCGGCTCAAGTGCCAACATCCGTAGACTTGGGCTGTAGCCCGTGAAATACTAGAATTTACATCATGTATGTGGAATGATTTGTAAGATGAGACGAGCAACTGTATAATGAAACGAATGGACAACTGAACGATAATTTTTGAACGTGAGCCAGATATTAGATGAATTTCTGAACTATGATGCTAGAACGGAATAGCAATATAGGTAAGTAAATGAGTGTGAAACAGAGAGTGAACAGACACTTTTCAAGTACTCAAACTCAAATTATTTATTCAAAGTAGTAAATTTTACATTTAGCTTTTTGATGGTCAAGTATTAACAATTTTAACAATAACAATTTTATGAACCAAGTGTACGATACGATGGTGGGTGAAAAACCCGGGGTTCTCTGTCTAAAATCCGAAAATTAGGTTATTCCTTCTTCTACTTCCATAGCCACAGGGAGCAGGACATGGGTCTTTGTTATTATAGCGAATATAAAACTAAGAAGCTTACAAATGACTTTAATTAAGTGCCACATCCCATAAAAAACATAATCTTTTTTCCAAGCCGGTCGGATAAAAATAAAAAATAATAATAAAGAATAGAAAAAAGTACGCGTAAAGGTAACTGGAACGCAAACGCCATTGAATATTTTAGAAAAATAACTGTTTTGAAAATTAAAAAATAATGCAAACTATAAGTGCAATTACCTCAAAAAAGTGCATAGTAGTGCGAAAGCAACTGAATTTCGGTACTCATATTTTAGCACTTGTTTCAATATCTTAAAATTAAAATCAGGCCCCTATTTAGTCCACAATTGCCCTAGACGTAGCCTCACTCATAATTATTGAAGGCCTACTTTTCTAGTTTTTTCTTTTTAATATTTATTTCACTACCTCTTTTGTACCAATTTACCAATTGGTCTACATTTATTGAAATTTATTTATTGAAAGTATAAAAATATCTCGTCAAACCCTACAATTAGGGACTTTCTAGAGCCACAGACCACTTAAATATTTTGTTCTGAAGAAAATGTCAAATACCACGTTATATTAAGGAAATATAGATGGCGCGCAACGGGATACTGGGTACTACTATTACTACGTATATATTGTTATCTCTTTCATGGAAGCGTCAGTATGAACATAAGATCATACTCAATCAAATGCTGTCCCATTTTAATAGCAACAACTTGTTACACAACCAGCAATTCGGTTTTACAAAGGGACGTAGTACCACAGATGCTGGTGTTGCTCTGGTCAAACATGTATTTAATGCTTGGGAAGAATTAAAGGACGCCATTGGTGTTTTTTGTGATCTTTCCAAGGCATTTGATTGCGTAGATCATGAAACTTTATTGGTAAAATTAGAACACTACGGTATTCGAAACGTAGCTCTGAAATTTCTGAATTCGTATTTAGATAATAGAACGCAAAAGGTACAAGTAAACGGCACCAAATCACAGGGGTCTAGCGTTAAAATTGGTGTACCGCAAGGTTCTATATTAGGTCCATTTTTATTTTTAATTTACATTAATGATTTGCATTACATGGTAGAGAATTTGTCCAAAATTGTTTTATTTGCTGATGACACATCCCTTATATTTAAGGTTGATAGACGAGCGCATAATTATGACGAAGTAAATCACACTCTTGGGCAAATTCATACTTGGTTTACTGCAAACAATTTAGTTCTAAATGCGAAAAAAACTAAATGTGTATTATTCACTTTGCCAAATGTAGTACATTCTTTGAAGAACTATGTTGCACTTAATAATGAAAAATTGGAGTTTAGTACCAGCACGGTTTTCTTAGGGATTACTCTTGACTCAAAGCTCCAATGGGGCCCTCATATTACATCTTTATCGGGTAGATTAAGCTCAGCTGCCTATGCGGTACGTAAAATTAGAGAAATTACAGATGTTGCAACTGCACGACTTGTTTACTTCAGTTATTTTCACAGCATTATGTCCTATGGAATTTTGCTGTGGGGCCGCGCCGCTGATATTCAAACAATATTTATTCTTCAAAAAAGAGCCATTAGAGCAATTTATAAGAGTCGATTTCAACAAATGGATTTTTTTGTCTAATTTCCGTGTTTTTTTCCGTTTTGAGGATTTTGGTTTTTGATTTTGATTTTTGAGGAAACTGCTATTATAGAATCAACTTTAATAAGCATACTGCTTGCGAATTTTACACAGCTTTATGAGTAGGAATTATGAGACCCTTATCCTGCTTATGCACTGATTCAATCCAAGGAGTTAAAAAGACAGAGGGAGCACAGCATCGCTCATGAAGCCCATCGAGCCGGAAAAGAAGGTGACTGCACAGCAAGAAGATATAAATGCGGGCTCTCACTCATGGCAGCTGTCCCCAAAGCAGGCTTCATGACAAAAGAGATCTTCCTCTTTTCGTGTAGGCTACCCAAGAATACAGGAGTTGAATATCAGCCGTCCTAGAAGAGGACAGAAACGCAAGTAGCATCACTAAAAGTAAGTTTATCCTGCAGCGAGGCCTTTGCTATCGAGGGCAAACTGAAGGCTCAGATAAGGGAACACGGGGTTGTACTGACGTGGCCCACAGCTGTCCGCATCAACTAATCCCCGTTGAATAGTTAAAATAGTCAGCACCTTAATCTTGTTTTTTGGTATACGCTCTATTGCTGTAGGACAAGACAACTACCTCATTTCAGGGATGATGATATAGGTATAGGCCATCACCGGATCAATCAGAGGGCCAATATTATAGCTTCTCCTAATAGGGAATCACCCAATAATCGGACCTATACACACACTCAAGAAGACCAAGCCCCAGCGCCTATGTGACACCACAGAGACCCTCCGAAGACAGGATTTTAAATCCACCCCCAAATGGCCAGCCTCGGTTAGCAAATGCAACGCCAAAAATTTCATTAATTGAAAAGCTGATGCCCATTCTTTACGACGTCTACAGATTTAAACGGGGTGATGTTAATCTAAGCCGGCACCAAACAGCACTCTAGTAAGTCCTAGGATTTATAATGGAGTTACACAATGACGAGAACCTCGTGAATACAATTATAATAGTAATTTTTAAGGTATTGCAGTATCAAATGAAAAACTTGCAACAACATTTCTGTGTATTTCTCTACAGTTGAAAACGTCGTAAGCAGCTGTTTGCGAATCGAATGGTATGAAAAATTAGCAACCGTGCATGCGAGATTATCATACTAATAAACACATACTTGTAAAAGCAATGACGTGTTTTCACAATAGAACGTAAAACATGGCTAAGCAAACACGAGGTTTTACTCTACAAAATATTCGCATTGATCGATAACGAAGTTCTCATTTTCATCAATAGAAAACGTTCCCAGTATCGCAGCTACGCCTTTGTTTGTGGTACATGTGCGTTACGAGTTTTTTTTCCAAAATGAAAATAAAATAAAAATCGATAATTTCTGTTTTACGAGGTTTTCACTGCGCTGTGATCAAGGCGGTCACAGACCTGATCAAGGCGATCAAAGACAATTTCAACTAGACTATCAGCTTGAAGTAAGTTTTGTGGCCACTCCTGTTTGCAGCACTGCAAGTAAACGAAGGACGCGCTCCTCTGCCAGTTAAACCTATTGCCGCCTTTTATCTAATCTCTTTCTCTAATCAAGGGAACGTTGGCCAAGCTTACCTATCCAGCAGCTAGGTTTTTGGTAGCATCTGCTTGCAGCGTTGCAAGCAAGCTCTAGTTACAGTCACCAGCTAAGTGGACAGGTATGTGGCTACCATAATCACAGACCTGACCTAAATGTAAAGCTAAACAAATGACGTGGCTGGCCTTTGGTTTAATCGGCTGGTAGAGGAGCGTGTCTTGCGTTTGCTTGCAGTGCCCCGAGTAGGGGCCAGGCCAATTCGCCCATCAGGCGAGGTTGGCCAATGTTTGCATGCAGCGCTGCGAGAGGAGGCCAGGCCAAGTCACTCATCAGTCGAGCGTGGTCAATGTTCGCTTGCCAAGCAGCGGCAGCCACAGCCTGTGGGTAGGCATAGTCGTGGCAGAAGTATAGCCGCAGTTTGCTTGCGGCGCTGCGAGCAGAGTCCAGACTCGCCGCCGCTCATCAAAAGAGCATAGCTGACGTTAACGGCCAAGATTATCTTAATAAGCCATGTGAATTCGAATTTTATTGATTTGAATCACATTTACATTATTAGACATTTATCTGAAATCAACCTCAAATATTTGTCAGCCGTGACAATATCCACCGTTTCATACAGTTCTGCCTGCCCCGCAAGGGATGAAAGTGCGATATGTGAAGGAATGTCAGAATGTTTATATCAATTCATATAAACATTCAATTTCTGTGGAACTTTGCAATTTCCGTGGGCATCGAACAGACACGGAAACCACGGAAATTTGCACACGGAAACTGGAAACAAGGCATTAATCTAAAATAAATAAATAACTATCAAAGTCACTAAAGTTTTCTACTAGTATACTATAGGTGTACCAAAGGCCTATAATTATTATACTAATAAATATTTTTTATCACTTGAGGAAACATTGTAAACCTGACCATGGAGATTGCAAAATTTCTGTCCGAGTTAACTGAAATCGCGTACTTTCATTTTTTGCGCGAAAACGTAGAAAGATGGCACACAACCGTTTTCACAGCGCGTAAGTGCACAACTGATCCTTGCAGGGGAAGGGTTTATATTCGGCATATACTCGACAATGGAAGGTAGGAGCGAGAAAACAAAATGTCCTCGGAAATTGGTGTTTACGCTTGGACAGAACTAGTTGGTAGCACATTTCATTAAATGTTGGGTTAAAAAATCAAATTTTAGTATTTTCTCGTAGGATAATTAAAACTTAACATATTCCGAACCCTCTTTCTTGTATGAGATGTACAGGATTTTACCGAGAGATGATTATTTACTGTCAAAGCGGTTGTGGACAGGTCATGGTAATTGAGAATATGCTACTTATGGATTTTTTTCTTACAAACTAATAAATGTACAAACATTATTTATATGGCTTCATATTGATACATGTGTCTTATATTTTAAGAAAAAGAATCGTAGTCATATCTGCAAAGCATCACCACGTTTTCAGCTGAGACGCGAAAAATTTTCGCTTGAGAAATCCACTCATAAACTTGGCAGTCGTGATTCTCTAAGAGAACTGTTTAAGGAAATTAATATTATGACTGTGCCGTGTCAATATATTTATGAAAATATCATGTATGTAAGAAAGAATATTCATACGTTCACGAGAAATCATGAAAGACATAATCGTAATATAAGGAGTAAAAATAAATTAGATCAACCCACGTATAGACTAGCTAAAGTAAGGACTTCATTTGAAGGTTTAAGTATACGATACTATAACAAAATACCGGAAGATATATTAAGTTTATCTGAAAGTAAATTTAAATCTATTATTAAGAGAACATTATGTTATAAAGCTTATTATAAGTTAGATGATTATGTTAATGACAAGGAGGCATGGTCCTCTGAAATTCCAGCGCAGCACAGGAAATATGCAGTCATTTTTAATACCAAATCGGGACGTGCATGGAATTTACAATTGGCATAACGAAACAGTTAGAATTATCTACTGTAATACCTTTATTTTAATTTAGCGTAGCCGTCTTTTGGGCTAATAATATATATATATTTATAAAACTTAGGTAGGGTAGCTTAGGGCCTATTCTTTAGGTACAAATTGATTGAATCTTGAATCATAAAAGTTCATATCTAGCTCCTAAACCTCGCCATCTATTTTCACTTTTATACTACTCCTAGATAGAAAGTGCCATATTACCCTAAAACTTATAGTTTTAGTTTGACAGCTGTCACCTTAAATCAAGAATTCGCCATAAAATACAACTATACCAAAGAAAGTAAAACTACTTTATATCCGAAACGTTTTAAGGTCTTTTAAAGTTCGTGTAGTGTGTGCGTAGTGACATCTCGTGTTTATTCTCATGCCTATTTTCACGCCAATGCTAATTTTAATGCTTATGCTCAATATGTTCATGTTGATTTTATTGTCCATGATTTCTAATACACATGCTCATTTTCATGGTCATACTCATATGCATGAATTTTTCATGCTATTTCCAATTCATTTAAATGGTCTTAAAAATGAGCACAGGGGTCATAAATAAAACTGAGATTTCAACCCACGAGCCAGACAAGCGGAGTGAGCAGCTGTCAAAAGCGTGACAAAGAGCAACATAAAAAATTTGTAATTGTGTAGAAGCTGGTAAGACTGCTCTCTGCATAGATTTGTTTGTACGTCTGAATCCCATACCAACCCGACCACAGAACAGCGTATGGGTGTCACAGACTATTCAGGTGGCAAGATCTTGGCGTACGTAAGTAACATCGTCTTCAGACTTAAAAAATATCACTACTCGCTCCGTCCGATGCGTTAAACGCACAAAGAAAAAAAAAATTTGCGTGCGCGCACATGATATCTCTAGTCTGTGGTAGAATGACCACCGACTGGATCTAATTTCGCACCGCTGTGTCGGTTTCTGTAATAAGTTATCGGGGGAAAATTGTTCAGATGACCTGTCAAGCAAAGATTTATCTTGAAAAAAAAATATTAAAAATTACTTGGTACCTACTGTAAAAACGTTACTCATGTTCAGAATGCACCCTGTAAATATTTAAAGTAAATTACTAGTTATGTATCACTCCTTTCTTATTATAAGTAAAATGACTCAGTTAGACTTTTGCTTTTCATTATCTTCTAGATAAAATATCGTCTATCGTCAAGGCTAGCTGAAGCGACAGCTATGATGAAATTGTTGCTCGTCGCGCCAAAAGACGTAACCGACGTAATAATAAGAGCATACTTAAACTACGCCTTCTGGTGTCAGCCATAAAGTATTTTATCAATCAATCTGTCCATGTCACAAACGTAATAAGTAAAATGAGCGACGTAATAATTACGAAAAAATATTTGTAATTTTTGTGGGAAATTTTGACACAGTACCGGCGCTGGCAAGAGCCATTTGGGTACTGGCAGGGTAGCGGGCGGTGCGGGATGTCATTGGGAGGTTGGTTTGTTGGCGAGAACCGTTCTAATTTTTGGAAAAAACTGATTTGTTGAATTAAAATCTGTTCATCCACTAAAACCTGATAGTGTTATTTTTAGGGCATTAAAAGAGGAATATTCTACATGAAGAAACAATATCAAAATAGTAGTCCAAGTAACGATAAAATTGGTTTGAAAATATTTTTAATGCTCTTTTTGAGATTTTTTTTATTAAAATATATCTAACCAATCGAGTCATACGATAGTGTTACTACTAGACAATATCTTTGAGTATGTCATATATTTTTTTGAGGTCTTGTTAGCATCAATAACAGGCTTAAAAACTGGATCGAAAGTAACGTTTTTCTTCAACAGAGCGCCTTAAGTTAGGCCGTTCTCCTATTTAATGCACAACGCAGCGCTAAAATAACTAAAGCTTCTCAACCGCTATTGACGCAGCGTTATCGCAGCGTCGTCGAGTGCGGTTTAAGTATGGGGATTGACGTTTCTAGTATGGATCTAAACGACCGCTGCGATATTTTAGCGCTCCGTCGTGCGTTAAGAGTGCGATCCGCCTCATCCGTAACGCAGCGGTCTGACAGATCCATACTAGAAACGTCAATCCCGGCGTCAAGCGGTTTTAGTATGGGGATTGACGTTTCTAGTAGGGATCTGACAGACCGCTGCGTTACGGGCTAGCGTTTCGTGGTGCGTTAAGTGTGAGAAATGCCTTAAGTAAGTAAATAAAAAGATAATGTTAGTCGTACGTACGTTGTTATCTGTGTTTAAATATAGGTACTTAGGATAGGGATTATGGCTGTTGATAATAAGTATGAATTCCATAGAACAATCCGACTGACTCAGTTTGTATGTGGGGTGGGGTCCAAAAAAGATTTTCATATTTCAACCTATGTTCCCTGGGGAAAGTTATTCAGCTTCATGACCTGGTTTATCCCTTGAAAGGAAGTTAGTACTTTTCGTAATACCGTATATTATTACTATAGTAAGTATGTAGCTAAATTGCTGTGGTGCAGCAGTTGTATTCACAAGTGCTTCACGGTGATGCGGTGTTTGGCAACGTCGTAAAAAGTACTTGATCCCAGCGATGCAGCGTGGTGTTGTACACTGTGCTCATACATTCGGTGCGGTTAGACCTTTATTGCAATGGGCATAATGACTGGCAAGTCAGATGAGCTACTTTTTAAAACGATGACATGAGCATACGAAGAGATGACGTCATGCCTCTCTAGTTTGCCTGTCGTCAAAACTTGCTGCCTGTGTATAGGTATTTACATTGCATTTTATATTATGTTACTGTTATTATTTTTAAGTTTATTAATTCAAATTAAGAATATTTACAAAAATTATAAATGGAGTATGTAGTATTTTTGGACAATAAATTTAAGCGAACTTCTTTTGTATTTTATTAATGAGTTAACTAGCGAACTGTAACCTAGTATTGGATATAGTAATGGGAAAAGTGGAAACAAACATTCGGACTCATCTATCTCTTATGAGAATAGGGAAAGCGATATTAAAGGGAGTACATACATACACAAATCACGCTTTTATCCCTTGCGGGATAATATCCTGTCGATAGCGCCACGTCTGACAAGTATTTAGTATTTGTTTCACTATTAGTGAGAGGTTGTCAGCTTGACGCCTAAAGTGAATGAAATGAAACCCTTAAGTCCCTTAGTTGCCTCTTACAATACCCCCGGGAGGAAATGGGGTGATGCTATTCTAAGCCAGCATCACACGGCAAAATAAATGAAGGGAGTAAGGACATTTAAAACACCGGGAAACCGTGTGGCGTATGTGAGAACGACCGTACTTGAAAATGAGTACATACTAAAAAGTTCCTATAGCTCTTCATAAATTCTCAAGTACGGATTAGTCTATGATGATGATGCTTCGTTATAATAATATAGGCTTTGTGAAATTATTTTCTACCTCTTGAAGCTCATGCTCATTTTGTTAGCGAATCTTGTCTAAAATTAGCACATTGGAATTTATAACACGTTTTAGAGCGTATTTTTTTAATGATTAAGGGCCTTTGTTTTACACGCATTCGACTCGCGTCTAACATTTTTGCGGTAAGGCCTAATCTTTGCAATTATGCAAGAGACAGAGAATGAATTTTACTACAGGACTTGAAATTTGTCATGCAACGGTCAATCTTTATTTCAAAATAATAAAACAACAATATTATACATCAACAAAACTTACAAGTAAAATATCTCTCCTAGGGCGGCACACCGAGGCAGGGTTCCCAAAAGACTGGCAGCATTGCCTCTTTGAATTGTCAGGCTAATTCTTTGGCCTAAATAGCTGCCAGCCTTTGGATCTCCCGTTGCCTCGATGAGACGCCCCGAAAGATCATGCAACGCTCCTATACATTTTCTTCAGCGAAGGTCACGTAGGTTATTTTTATATATATCTAGGTCGATTTTGGTGATGGGCCCGTTAAAAACTTTCTTTGATAAGTAGAATCTACAAAACATAAAATAATACAAACGCTGAGTAAAAAGAGCCTTGTTTATTCCGTGTTCAATGAAACAAAAATGTTAATTTGCATCCTTATCCAATTTTGTAAAGCTTGTATTTGATTTTCTCTTATTTGCATCGCATGATTTTGCGGTTTGTATTAATTACCACTCAGATGTATCAAATGATCCTCAATTTCCTTTCACCAGAAAACCGGATACAGAAAAATACCGCAGAATTCTGCGATACTTGTGTTTGCCAGCTTAACTGATATACATTTAATTTAATGTTCATGTTTATTGGTGTGTTGTAAATGAGTATATAATTAAACATTGGTCACATTTACGCTAATGGCACTTCCATTACCGCTGCAGCCCGCATTGTAAGTTTACAGATTATGAAAATTGTGAAGGTAGATTTAAAATTATGTTTCTTTGTTAAGTTGGTACTATTCACTAGTAGGTAGTAATAATTTTTGATCGTAATTTTTACTGCAATTAAATATTCTTACTTTTAAAAAATCTTTTATTCTCTAGTAGGGCGGAAAAACAGTGTTGCGTAGTTCTATCGTGGGTTCAAGTGGCCTATTTACTGCCTCCTTTTCCTGCCAGTCCTTTTCATTCAATTCTCTGTTGGCTACCTAACCAAGGGTGTTTGATGTGTAACCAAGTTTTACACAGAGCGATTGCCATCTGACCTGTGCAACCCAAAGGCTAACCTGGCTCGAATCCTTGGTTGTCATATTTAAATATCATCTGAAATAAAATTTTATTTGAATGTGGGTTTCATCACTATGTTTTGCCTTCACCGTAAGAGCAGTCTGTAAAGGTACGTCAGTAAAACCACATTGGTACATGCCGGGGATCGAACACGGGTCTCACAACTGTAAGACCGGTGTTCTACCCACTTGGCCACCGGCGATCCTTGCTGCTGTCCTTTTATTTTCATTTATGGTACCCTTATGTACGTAGCACCATTAAAGAAAAATCAAATACGCCCCTATGCCTTTACGCACCTACCTATTTACTTTATTGGAACCCCTGTTCGAACATTATATCGAAAGCCCACATAAGACCCGAAACTGCGAGTAAATACCGGCCGTTTCTCTTTACTTCCAACAAAATTGATCGAATCCTTTTTGTTTCCAATAGTTAGTTGTTTGTTTTCATTGAATAAAGGGAACAACAGATGCGTGAATCACTTTATGCCTCATTTTGATCTTGGGACGGATCCTATTCTGGTCGCGCAGTCTTGGTAGAAATTTTAAAAGGCAACTATACTTATCCTATAACTATTTGCCGTGTGATACCGGATTTGCCGTGTGATGCCGGCTTTGAATAGCATCACCCCACATCCTCCCCGCGGGTGACGTAAGAGGCGAATAGGGGACTCGAGAGTATTAGTGTATTACAATTTACAGGCGACAGGCTGACAACCTGTCACTATAGTGATATACATGTTTTCTGAAACAACCTCGGAAAACAATCCTCAAAAATGTGAGACGTGGCGATAGCGACCGTATTCTTGCGGCCGTTAACGCTCTGCCTGCCCTGCAAGGGATAAAGGCGTGATATGTGGATGTATGTATGTAACTATACTTATCCCAATTTATTTTGTTTTAAACAAAAGTAAATTAACTATTAACTTTGTGACAGAATTTGTTACCGTACCTCTAAGCCGTGCCATTTGTACTACAATGCTTAAAATATAACTAATTGATGCCTGTGACTTCTGTCAGATTCAGGTAAACATAAGGTCCATTTTCCTTTGTTTCTTCTTCTTTTTCGTGAGGGTCACCGAGTCATCCAACGACCCGATGAACCTGGTGTCAGAATTTTTCAACCGCCTTCTACAAGTAGCAGGCTTCTGACATGGTTGTGTAACGACTGCCGTCTAAGTGATCATAGACAACAACCGGGACCTACGGCTTAACGTGCCATCCGAAACAAGAAACCATCTTACTTACGGACAATCGGGTGGTTCAGCCCGCAATGTCCTAACCAGACTGGGAACAAATTCACATAGTGATAAATATCAACTTTGTGAGTGACTCCACCGAGAATCGAACCCGGGACCTTCTGCGTCAAAGGCAGTCACACTACCACTGCGCCATGTCGGTCGTCATTTTCCTTTGTTTAAGTCTATTTTAGTATAGATCTTTTAAACGTCACAAGCTAAATTTTACGAAGTAGGCCTCTGACAGGGTTATGTAAACGCTATCTATTATTATAGACGGCACCCAGGAACGCGATGGATTGACGTACTCTGGTTTGAAATTAATTTAACTGTCAACTGAAAATGGTAGAAAATTTTAGTTATAGACCGAGTAGCTGGAAAGCGGAAAATATAATTTGATCTCTTATACAAAATTCATAATCACAGGACTAACTTTGTATGGGAGGTTGAATACTTTCCGCTTTCTAACACTGGTCCCACGGGGAAGGTTTTTCAGTATGGTGCCGTAAGCAACGCCTCCAATTTAATGCATTTCCTTCCATAAAATGGTATATAAGGTGTAAAAATATTAGCTGCAAATATTTTAAGGGGTGAATCAGCCCATGAAACTGAACAACTTTCCCCAAGGAATGTAGGTTGAAATATGAGTAAATTTTTTGGACCTCCCATACAAATTGAAATCCCATAAAAAATTCGTATTTCGACCTATGTTTCTTGGGGAAAGTTGTTCAGTTGCATGGGCTGATTCACCCCTTAAGATATTTGCAGCAATTTTTTTTTACAGTTTACTTGATACGAAAACAGTCTGACATTTCTCTAGTACTTTTCATCAAATCTCTGTTTGGTCTCTCGGCTTTGCGGCTTGGTTTGCCGCGGGTGGGCAGGGATTTCATATTAGTTGTATTTGTGCGACTTATCTGTGATACCGTCTAATAGTCTTACTGGAAATAATAGGATTACAGCGGACGTGGCCGCCGCGGTTGAGGGAGGAGAGTTGGTCGTTTATACAAGCCAGGGAACTTTTGTTGGTCTGAAATAATTTCTAAAAATAGACCTTTTAGGCAGCCTTAAATATGCCGCTTTTAATCACCTTTTTAAGGCGGATCGCACACTTGACGCACGACGGCAGGGTGACCACCAAAGTGATCACCTCTAAACCTAAAATGGTATGGCTGAAAATCTTCTACTTCTTCTTTTGACTTCAACTTTGCGTTTTTACAGATCCATATCATCTAAAACATGGTGAACTGGCATTCAATTTCGTAAAAAAGTCAGGTTACCATACCCTCAAAATTGACGTGATTTTTTTATTTATTTTGAGGCTAAAAGAACTTATTAGCACAAATCTGACACAAATAGTAACACTGCACGACGGAGCGCAAAAATATCGCAGCGATCTGTCAGACATGGATCTAATTTCTAGTAGTATAATATAAGCGCAATAACAACATCATCTTAATGGGTGACATTAATATAAATATACTCGAGAATGGTCATCCCCAAGCCGATGAATACCTTGCATTATTAACCTACTACAACCTCAAAGTCGGGATTGACAAAATAACGCACATTAAATCCTGTATTGACCATTGCATGATTCGGGCAGGTAGCAGAGATACTACTCAAGCAGTTCTTACCACTGATATTACGGATCACTACTTGACTATATGTAGTATTGAGCGAACGCAGAGACCTGTACGTAATACGATACATCGTGAAGTACCATGCATTATTTTTGAACAATTGAAAGACGATATTAGTAAGGAATCCTGGACAGAAATATACAATCAGACACATGTTGACACAGCCTTTAATAATTTTCATGATTTAATTAATAAGCATGTACGAAATAACACAACCATTAAAACAATACCACATAGAAAAATTAAACTTAAACCATGGATAACAGGAAAGCTAGTCGAATTCATTCAAAAGCGCAATAAATTATTTAAACTATGTAAAAAATATCCTGATGATGCACAACTAAAAGGCAATTATATAAGTTATCGCAGATTCTGTAATTTACGCATTAAAAAAGCTATAGAAAAATACTATAAACTAAAAATAGAAGAATGTGCAGGAAACCCTAAAAAAATTTGGAATTTTATGGATGAGGTAACCAATAGAAAATGTAAAAACAAATCCATAGAGGAAATTATATACAATGGAAAAACTCTTAAATTATCTGAGAACCCTACAAATATAGCAAATGCTTTCAACCAATATTTTCAATCTGTTGGTTCTGATCTCGCAAAATGTCATTTAACTAATTTAAATGTAACTGAGGATCACCTATGTAATAATGTTGAACTGAGGGACGCTGACAGGTCATTCTTTCTACGCCCAACTACGGCTAGGGAAGTGGGTTCTCTAATTACAAAATTAAAGAATACCAATTCTTGTGGCAACGACGGAATCACATCGAAAGTATTTAAAGTAATTAAACACCATATTTCGTGCCCCCTGGCCTTTATCATTAACTTAAGTTTTAAAAGCGGGGTCTTCCCGTCTCTGTTGAAAACTGCAACCATAATACCTATCTTTAAAAAGGGAAAGAAAAATTGTGTTTCCAATTACCGACCTATATCTCTTCTTCCAACAACATCTAAAATAATTGAAAAAGTTGTCAAAAGTCGACTTAATAATTTTGCCGAAAAGTTTCTTTACAAACACCAGTATGGATTCAGAAGTGGGCTGAGTACCAGCGATGCTATAACGGAATTGACTAGAGTCGTGACCTTGAACCACGAGCATAAAAAGAAGTCAATTGCTGTATTTATCGATCTAGCTAAAGCATTCGATACTATATCCCACAAAATTTTATTGAAGAAGTTATCACTGCTGGGTATTAAGTGCAATGCATTTGACTGGTTCAAATAGTACCTTCAAGGGCGGTGTCACGTAACTCGTGTCGGAGAAGTAAATAGTAATGATAATTCTGGCAGTATTGAATTTGGTGTCCCGCAGGGCAGTGTCCTGGGGCCTTTATTATTTACTATATACTTAAATGACTTCTGCTCAATGCAACCGGATTGTCATACTATTTGTTTCGCTGATGATACAGTTATGTTATTTACCGATTCTTCTTGGGAAAGGGTGACCGAAAAAGCAGTTGTTGGGCTAGCCTGCGCTAAAAAATGGTACGACTCTAACTTGCTGACGCTTAATAAGGACAAGACTGTGTTTATGTGCTTCGCTCCTACTCAGGCAGGATTACCACACACTAAACCCATTATCAAAATTCATTGCTGCACAACACAACTCTGTGCTTGTGCTGAACTTGATCAGGTTACCAGCGTCACATATCTCGGAATCATAGTGGATGAGCATCTGCAATGGGGTAAACACATAAATAAGTTGGCTACAAGGGTTCGTAATATAGGATATATGTATTGCGAGCTGAGAAATATAATAACTAAACATTTAATGTTCACCTTGTACTACGCTCTTACTCAGTCATTGCTTCTGTATGGTATTTTGGCGTGGGGTTTGTGTGGTTCTAGTATCATAAAAAATTAGAAATTGCTCAAAAATCAAATCTAAAGATCATGATGCGAAAACCATGCAGGTTTCCGTCTGATCAATTGTTTGAGTTATGCAAGGTTCTAACACCTCGTAAGGCATTTTTATGGCAGACTATGATTTACATGTCTCGGCATCTAAACCTTTTCCCCCTGAGTACGAACACCCGTTGTACCAGAGAAACTACGTTACGGAAATATGTCATTCCATTCAGATCCTCCAGTTTTAGCAGTAACAACTGCAGTATAATAGCAACTAGGTTATATAATCACCTTCCCAGAGAAATTTGTTCTCTGATTGACACCCCCAAAATCAGAAACCGACTTAAAAAAAGTCTAAAAACTTATTTCTTCAGTTTGGACTGCAGCACGTTTGATATACTATGGAGCAAAGTCAATATATCTAGAGTAAACTAACAATTTTTAAATATTTTTACAACTTTTACAGTAATTTAGTTAATGTTTATATATTTTTTATGAATTCGTGATATTTATTTATTTTGTGTACTTTTAATTGCATGGTGTTTATACATATATTATATATACGTCTTAATCAATTACTTTGTATTTTACTATTATATACATAAACTGCATGCTTAGTTTTAGTTATCTCTTATTATATTTTGATCTTATACCTTTACGTGCCGGATTTTTTTAGATAAATCGTGCAGAAGTAGCTAATCCTAGCACGGGCCTCGGTCTATTTGGGTTGCTACTGTCATAATACTAAATAAGTCAAACGAGTCTCTCTGCCTAAAATCTTAACCAATGTACTTAGCCATAAAAGAAGTCTAATAAACAATTACAATTACAATTACAATAATCCCCATACTAAAACCGCTCAACCGCTGTCGACGCAGCGCTATCGCAGCGTCGTCCGTCGCGTGCGGTTTTAGTATGGGGAGTGACGTTTCTAGTATGGATCTGACAGACCGCTACGATATTTTGGATGTAATTTTAAACATAGTGTATTATTTGATAAGAAAACAATCTAACATTTCTCTAGTACTTTTCATCAAATCTCTGTTTGGTCTCTCGGCTTTGCGGCTTGGTTTGCCGCGGGTGGGCAGGGATTTCATATTAGTTGTATTTGTGCGACTTATCTGTGATACCGTCTAATAGTCTTACTGGAAATAATAGGATTACAGCGGACGTGGCCGCCGCGGTTGCGGGAGGAGAGTTGGCCGTTTATACAAGCCAGGGAACTTTTGTTGTTCCGAAATAATTTCTAAAAATAGACCTTATAAAGCAGCCCTAAATATGCCGCAAAATTGGAATCACCTTTATAAGGCGGATCGCACACACGACGAAGCGCTAAAACATCGCAACGGTCTGTCATATCCTTACTAGAAATGTCAATCTCCATACTAAAACCGATCAACTGCTGACGACGCAGCGTCGTCCGTCGAGTGCGGTTGAGTGTGCGATCCGCTTAAATTTTACAAAGTAGATAGGCCTTTGACACGGATAATTGTAAATGTTATCTATTATTAAAGACGGCAACCAGGAATGATATGGATCGCACACTCCTACAAATGGTAGAAAATGTAAGTTATAACCGAATAGCTCGAAAACAGAAATTATAATTCGATCTCTCTTACAAAATTCATGATCACCGGACTAACTTTGTATAGGAGGTTGTTCTTTTTTCGTTTCCCATTGGTCCCATAGGGAAAGTTGTTCAACATGGTGCCCTAAACAACGCTTCCAATTTAATGCATATCCGTCTAAAACATGGTATATTATTAGATACGAAAAAAATCTAACATTTCTCTAGTACTTTTCATCAAATCTCTGTTTGGTCTCTCGGCTTTGCGGCTTGGTTTGCCGCGGGTGGGCAGGGATTTCATATTAGTTGTATTTGTGCGACTTATCTGTGATACCGTCTAATAGTCTTACTGGAAATAATAGGATTACAGCGGACGCGGGCGCCGCGGTTGAGGGAGGAGAGTTGGCCGTTTATACAAGCCAGGGAACTTTTGTTGGTCTGAAATAATTTCTAAAAATAGACCTATTAGGCCGCCTTAAATATGCCACTTTTAATCACCGTTTTAAGGCGGATCGCACACTTGACGCACGACGGCAGGGTGACCACCAAAGTGATCACCTCTAAACCTAAAATGATATGGCTGAAAATCTTCTACTTCTTCTTTTGACTTCAACTTTGCGTTTTTACAGATCCATATCATCTAAAACATGGTGAACTGGCATTCAATTTCGTAAAAAAGTCAGGTTACTATACCCTCAAAATTGACGTGATTTTTTTATTTATTTTGAGGCTAAAAGAACTTATTAGCACAAATCTGACACAAATAGTAACACTGCACGACGGAGCGCAAAAATATCGTAGCGATCTGTCAGATCTGGATCTGATTTCTAGTAGTATAATCCCCATACTAAAACAGCTCAACCGCTGTCGACGCAGGGCTATCACAGCGTCGTCCGTCGCGTGCGGTTTTAGTATGGGGAGTGACGTTTCTATTATGGATCTGACAGACCGCTATGAAATTTTGAATGTAATTTTAAACATAGTGTATTATTTGATAAGAAAACAATCTAACATTTCTCTAGTACTTTTCATCAAATCTCGTAACTGTTTGGTCTCTCGGCTTTGCGGCTTGGTTTGCCGCGGGTGGGCAGGGATTTCATATTAGTTGTATTTGTGCGACTTATCTATGATACCGTCTAATAGTCTTACTGTAAATAATAGGATTACAGCGGACGCGGTCGCCGCGGTTGCGAGAGGGGAGTTGGCCGTTTGTACAAGCCAGGGAACTTTTGTTGGTACGAAATAATTTCTAAAAATAGACCTTATAAAGCAGCCCTAAATATGCCGCAAAATTTGGATCCCTTTTATTACATCTGATATGGGACGCATCATAGACAGGGACATTTCGATCGCAACTAATATTGACGGATCGCATACTTAACGCACGACAAAGCGCTAAAACATCGCAGCGGTCTGTCAAATCCATACAAGAAATGTGAATCCCCATACTAAAACCGCTCAACCGCTCCGGTCCGACCTGACGTACCGCTGCGATATTTTGAATTTAATTTTAAACATAGTGTATTATTTGATAAGTAAACAATCAAACATTTCTCTAGTACTTTTCATCAAACCTCGTAACTGTTTGGTCTCTCGGCTTTGCGGCTTGGTTTGCCGCGGGTGGGCAGGGATTTCATATTAGTTGTATTTGTGCGACTTATCTGTGATACCGTCTAATAGTCTTACTGGAAATAATAGGATTACAGCGGACGTGGTCGCCGCGGTTGAGGGAGGAGAGTTGGCCGTTTGTACAAGCCAGGGAACTTTTGTTGGTCCGAAATAATTTCTAAAAATAGACCTAATAAAGCAGCCTTAAATATGCCGTAATATTTGAATCACCTTTTTAAGGCGGATCGCACACTTGATGCACGATGGAGCGCTAAAATATTGCAGCGGTCTGTCAGATCCATACTAGAATTAATGTCAATCCCCGTACTAAAACCGCTCAACCGCTGTCGACGCAGCGCTATCGCAGCGTCGTCCGTCGCGTGCGGTTTTAGTATGGGGAGTGACGTTTCTAGTATGGATCTGACAGACCGCTACGACACTGAGAAAACGGCTTGTTAAAAACTAAATAATTTATTGTTGTAAGTAACAAAGCGACACTGTTATTATAGTGCTTGCAAAGCTTACTGCTAAAAACAAATAAGCGAAAATGGCTAAAATACTTCCATAAAACCAACCACCTAGTTTTGTTAAATTTTAGACCAATATCTAACCCTTTTTGTTTGTTTATAGGTAGAATCCTATGTTTGTAGTAACTAAACAAGTAACCGAGTTAAGTTTAAGGAAGTCCATATATAACCTCATTCATTTATAGCCAAATGGCATAGTTAACTATAGCAGGTCTTCTCATCAGACTTTACTACCTTTAATAGTTAAATATAACCTATATGATAGGTATCCCCACTTAATTAACTTTATTGTCATAGCCGATTTACATTGCAGCTGTGACTGATTTACTACGTCTCTTTAAATAATTAATGTTGTTAGCAACAATCAATTAAACCAGTGTATTTTGCATACTTACTTCGCTGCTAATAGACAATTTACTCAGTATCATCAACAAATTCAGCAGGGTAGCCACTGCCGTCTTCACTTGGTTGTAGTTAACTAACCTACTTGATTCTATTAAACGGTAACAACAACAAATTTACGTTGCTGGGACAACCAAACAAAAGCACGGTACACCGCCGCACTGTGGGCTGAAAATCGGCTTTCATAGACATTTTCATTTGATTTCTTTAAGTGTGTTTTTTTTGCTTGGATGTGCTTCGGGAGACTAAGTTTTTCACTTCTATTCAGCAATTTTCATGTTTTAATCATAAACTTAGTCTCCCAAAGAACATCCAAGCAAAATAAACACACTTAAAAAATCAAATGTAAATGTCAATGAAAGCCAATTTTCAGCCCACAGTGCGGCGGTGTACCGTGCTTTTGTTTGGTTACGTATGACACTAAAATAAAATGTAAGGAAGTGAAATTACTTTAATATTGTTATTATTGTATTTATTTAAAATAATTATAAAACACTCCTTAAAACTATATATTGTCTTCCATCCGAGATCCAAGAGGGACATTGAAAGCGATGTGATCGCATTATCTGTAATGAAAAAATAAGTTCTTTGATTCATGTATTGTATGCAAAGAAATATACAAGGTATAAAAATATTATTCAGACATACTTCAAGGGGTGAACCAGTCCATGAAACTGAATAACTTTCCCCAAGGAACATAGGTCAAAATATTTGAAAAAAAATTGGTCCTCCCATATAAGATGACTTGGTCAGCGTGGTCAGCTGACACTTTTTGTATCGGAGGTCTATTCATATTTCGACCTATGTTCCTTGGGGAAAGTTGTTCAGTTTCATGGGCTGGTTCACCCCTTAAAGTATGTCCGACTAATATTTTTACACCCTGTACCTATGTCCTACCTACTAGACGACCTGCTTATTTCTAGATCTTTCTGAATGCCACATATAACTAAAGCAAATAGAGTTAGCACTGGCGGCTTAGAATACTAGCACCCAACAATCTCTTCCTAGAAAGTCGTAAAAGGCGACTAAGGGACTAAACTGCAGCGTTTAAAGGGCTATCCACACATGTCCGGGTCAGGGCCTTCAGGGCTCCGGGCCGTCCGGGCTAAGGGCACCAGGACACTGGCTATCCGGATCGCCCTGACACGGACATGTGTGAGCAAGTTCGTACGAATTGTATGCAACCGATTATTTCCCCGTCCCTGCCGGGTCCCGTCAGGGACGGGAAATCGGAAATGTGTGGATAGCCCTTTATATGAATTTTACAGATCATTGCGCTCGCCAACCCGCCTGCCAAGCGTGGCAATCTACCCCTGAATGAGAAAGCCTCATCCAACGTGCATGCATCCAACAGGGAGGAGGAAATAGAATTTAAAAAATCACTTACCTTTGAACTTTTCAATGTACTCCTCCAACTTCCACGCAATGAGGAGGTTTTGCACCTCTTCGTCCATAAATATTGCTGAATAATTCCACAGCAAAATGCACACGTTATACACACTGCACTCCTTAGAACTCGGTCCGGGCAACTGCGGAAAACGAACTGACCGACTGACTGTCCGACCGAGCGGCGAGTGCGAAGCTCGCGGGTGACAAGTCTCAACATGTTCCTCTACAACACGATTAAACGTAACCGAGTTACTTTGCTAATTTGCCGAGGCTAAGTTAGAAATTGATAATTTAAATAGACACTTAGTTAAAATTTAAAATGTATGTTTGCTATTGGTAGTTAACTTTTTTTATTTGAACATAAACAAACTTCACATCATGTATTAAATAAACATGATATGTTAAAAACTACAAACAATTTGGTTTGGTTTAAAAAATTACACTTATCTATTAGTTATCAAGTAATTTAGTTGCATTTATCGATTGATCGGTCAATTTTAATTACACTACATATCTACAATTAAACTATAGTGAGAAACAGAAGTATGCTACATTTTAAATGACAATTTAGTTTATTTGTGACAAATTAACTTATTCATTTTTAAATATTATGCATATTTGTCTTCAATCTTTCATACACTTATTTCAGATCACAGTAATAGCTTGCTAAAACTACTGAATAAGGCATTTGAATATATCAAGTGAAATTTGGTTGCGAATATTAACTATTTTATTAAAAAACGAATAAATACAGTGCTGTATCTGACTAACACAATTTATTTATTTATTTATTTATTTACCATTTATTGTACACAAGAAATTTTACAGGAAAAAAAACATAAATAAAATGGACACAACAGGCACTGCTTATCTCTAAAAAAGAAATTTCTTACAGCAGACCTACAGGAGAGAAATGGCATTTGGCGAAAGGCGGATGAGACGTGCACAATAGCTATGAATACGAGATGATTAATATTTACAGATAATAACAGGAAATACATACGAAATATAACTAAAATATTACATACAACTACACATATAAATAATAATAAATATACATTATAAAATACATACTAAAAATAATATAATACGTATAAATATATACTGGTTAATTTGGAAGAGAAAGATAGTGTTCCTTAACTCGCTTCTTAAAAACATTGATAGAGGGACTATCACGTACAGTGTGTGGGAGGGAGTACAATTTAACAAAGTTGACGTGTTCGTTTTTTATCATACACCCTTGTGAGTTTTCAGCTAAGACGTGACTGATGCTAAATAAAATTCCGTTAAACAAGCCAAAAAGGTCCTCGGTTAACTTCAGATTTTCTCAGTGGATATTTTGAATTTAATTTTAAACATAGTGTATTATTTGATAAGTAAACAATCAAACATTTCTCTAGTACTTTTCATCAAATCTCTGTTTGGTCTCTCGGCTTTGCGGCTTGGTTTGCCGCGGGTGGGCAGGGATTTCATATTAGTTGTATTTGTGCGACTTATCTGTGATACCGTCTAATAGTCTTACTGGAAATAATAGGATTACAGCGGACGTGGTCGCCGCGGTTGAGGGAGGAGAGTTGGTCGTTTGTTCAAGCCAGGAAACTTTTGTTAGTCCGAAATTATTTCTAAAAATAGACCTAATAAAGCAGCCTTAAATATGCCGCAATATTTGAATCATGGCAAATCGCACTCTTGACTGAGCGCTAAAACATCTCAGCGGTCTGTCACATCCATACTAGAAATGTCAATCCCCATACTAAAACCGTTCAACCGCTGTTGACAACCGCAGTGCCGTCCGTCGAATGCGATGTTTAAGCGCTCCGTCGTGCGTCAAGTCTGCAATTCACCTATCCTGTTTCCTTCCCGAATAATGACGTATGCAGGTACTATTCCTTCAAGCACATTTCAAGAATTAGACCATTTTATATTATAAGATAGTTGGTGGATCGCGCTGGTTGGCATCCGCACATACTCCAAAAATGTAAGTATTTGCTTCACAGAGGAAAAATTACAATCGTGTCGCGAGCGCACGACATCTCTGGTCTGTGAATTACTTAAATTGTATAACTAATGGCTACTAGCTTATTGGTGATGAAAATAAAATAATATGGCGTAATTCTGATCACAGTTTTGTATTATACAAAATATACAGTAAAAAACTTTGGATTGCGGATCAACGACGAGTTAGGTGACATTTTCAGCGCAGTCAGGCATTCCATAACGTCCTCCCGTATGTTATACATAAGTATTTCACCCTTCTTCTTTCTTCTTTTTTATTTAAGGCGTATGGCACACTTGACGCACGACGCAGCGCAAAAATATCGGAGTGGTCTGCCAGATCTATACTAGAAACCTCACTCCCCATACTAAAACCGCACTCGACGGACGACACTGCGATAGCGCTGCTTTGAGCGCGGTTGAGCGGTTTTAGTATAGAGATTGAAATTTCTAGTATGGATCTGATAGACCGCTGCGATATTTTAGCGCTCCGTCGTGCGTCAACTGTGTGATACGCCTAGGAGCCTTGTTCTTGTCTATTTACCCTACTTATGCAAAAAAAACCTTTTTTTATCCAACAAGCTTAGCTAGGCTGTGAAAATCTGACCAATCGTCGGTATCATTGTTCTTTTTTAATTTAGGACTTTCTTTTAAAATATCCAGAGGGTCTTTCTTGTCTTCTGATTTAGTTGGTTCACCGCGACTTAGTTTTTGGTACCTTAAAGAAAAAATAATGTTTATTTTTTTTGACCTGAATGATAAGTTCGTTTTCTTTCTTTGGAAGGAAAGGGTTCCCACTTCATTCGTTGCAGTATCTGAAAACCTACCCCCCCGTCATGACTTGGCATAGCCGCCTTGGAAATCCTTAAAACAAATTGCTCGATCCTTAAGACAATCTGACTCGGTGGGGCTACATCGATAGCTCCAGTAACAAATGCGAATGTGGTGTAACTCCTCAGACCATGGAACATCTCCTGTCCTGCTTCGCGGGGGGCCCCAATACCTACACGCTTGATGACCTCATGAAGGCCACAGAAAATGCAGTCCGGGTGACTGAATTTTGGGCAAATAAAATCAAAATTCGCCATCGACACGATAAGAATAAGAAGAAGAAGAAAAAGAAGAAGACTAGTTTGTTTAGGCAATTAAACATCAGTCTATCAGAATAACATCGCCCCAATTTTACCCGTGGGAGTCGTAAAAAGCGACTAAGGGATAAATGGTCCAGGGAATTGGCAGCACCGTTTCCTGCGTATTAAACATCTTGCACTGCGCTCGCCAGTCCGCCTGCCAAGCGTGGTGTGTATGGCAATACATAGGGAAAGGCGAGGAAAACACTTGACGCACGACGGAGCGCAAAAATATCGCAGCTGTCTGTCAAATCTATACTATAAATGTCAATCCCTATACTAAAGCCGCTCAACGGTAGACGACGCCGCGCTATCGCAATATCATCCGTCGAGTGCGGTTTTAGTATGGGCAGTGATGTTTCTAGTATGGATCTGACATCCCGCTGCGACATTTTTGAGCTCCGTCGTGCGTTAAGTGTGTTCCTCACCTAGGCGAAGGCCAATATCCAGCAGTTGACAGCAGCTAGGCTGATAAGTAACTAGGACTTACTTGATTATGGATTCTAAAATTTCATGCTGCAACCTAATCTTCTGCTCGGATGTAATGTTCTTCATAGCGAGGCCAACGTACTGTCCAAATGCAAAATCTTCATTGACTTGACGAGTCAAGAATTCTCTACCAATTTGTGTGAGAACTTCCTTCACCAGATTGATGGCACCGCCTAGAAAATATTTTTCAATTATTATAGACCCCCTACTTATTACAGGGAGCATTGGTGGCCAAGTGATTAGGACACCGATCTTACAATCGTGAGACCCGAGTTTGATCCCGCCAATATGTTTTTACTTGCGTACATTTACCGACTGCTCTTACGGTAAAGGGGAAACATCGAAATGAAACCAATATGCAAATACAATCTGAATGTGACTTAACCTACGATTCGGACCAGGTCAGCCTTCGGGTTGCAGAGGTGAGACGGCAGTCGCTGTGTAAAAACTTGGTTCCCCGTCAAATCCCCTAGGTTAGATAGCCGACTCCGACAGAGACGCGATTAGGCAAGGAGAATAGTACCACTTCTTAGAAACAGTGTACGATTTTGACCTCAGTGACGGTTAGACTGACGCAGATGGTGCAACGATCTAACTGATTCTCCAACGACCGTGGTGGCACAGGATCAAGTAGAAGAAAGGGATGCCTTTGTCCAGCAGGAAGAACTCGATAATACATACATACATATATCACGCCTTTATCCGTTGCAGGGTAGGCAGGTTAACGGCCGTAAGAATACGGTCGCTATCGCCGCATTTGACATTTTTGAGGATTAATTTCCAAGGTAGTTTCAGAAAGCATGTATATCATAATATCACTATATCAGGTTGTCAGCCTGTCGCCTAAAAATTGTAATACACCAATACTCTCGAGTCCCTTAGTCGCCTCTTACGACACCCGCGGGAAGGATGTGGGGTGATGCTATTCTAATCCGGCATCACACGGCATAAGATAGTATTCTGTAAAAACCATATTATAATAGTAAGCTGACATGGCATGGTTCTTACCAAAGTCAGTCGATGTTTCAGCACCAGATATTTGATTTTTCGAATTCCTGCTTTTCCAGTTTTGTTTACTTTGTTTGTCGTAATTTGACCTCATGGGGGGAGGGCCGATCGCTACAGAGACCACTTCATCGTTGTCTATGTCGTCCATATGTAGTGGAGTCAAGTGGCCTGTAGGCTGAAAGAAATAGATTTACTTACTAATAGGGCTTGCTTAATTCATTTGAGCTCTTTACTAACCCTATTTAAAGTTGGAACAAAATGTCTGTGATAATCTTTTTCCGAGTTGGAACAACGTCAATAATTTCCGGGAATTTTTATGAAGCGAAATAAAAATATGATTAATTTCAACCGAGAGAACAAATTCAGTAACTAAATTTTAGGCGGATCGCACACTTGACGCACGACGGAGCGCTAAAATATCGCAGCGGTATGTCAGATACATATTAGAAATGTCAATCCCCATACTAAAACCGCTCAACTGCTGTCGACGCAGCGCTATCGCAGTGTCGTCCGTCGAGTGCGATTTTAGTATGGGGAGTGACGTTTCTAGTATGGATCTGACAGACCGCTGCGATATTTTTACGCTTCATCGGACGTCAATTGTGCGATCCGCCTAAGAGCTATGCTATACTCTTGTCGCTGAACCTATCTATCTCCATTAATTTCTATTAATTTATTTCTTAATTAATTTCTATTTTCTTCTAATGTTTTGACTTCTTGATATGACATGATGTTTACTTTTTCATTTATCTGCGTGAGGTATGTGCGTCTTGGTTTTCCTACTTCTCTTTTACCTTCGACCTTTCCTTTAACGCCATTCTATTAAACCATAAATTGATGAGTGACCCACTAAGTATCGAACCCGGAATCTTCTGCACCGTAAGCAGTGGCATTACCACTCGCCGCATTAGCCGCGCTGATTATACAAAATTTACGATTGCTGTCTACTCTCTCTGTATTTCGTGTGGGAGTCATCCAACGACCCAGTGAACAATAGTGTCAGAATTTTTCCACCGCTTTCTACAAGTAGCAGGCTTCTAACATGATGTCTACTTTACCTTGGTTTGCAGTCTTTTCTTGGAATCCTTGGTTCGTGATATCTCTGTCGGTCGTTTCACAGCATCTGCCTCTTTGCTGGTGGCTAGCATATGCCTCTTCTTCTGATAATGGACTCTTTGAGCTACACGCGCCGGTTGTCTGTCTTCTTCTGATGATGACAAACCCTGGAATCATCGCAACTGTTTATTAAAGCGATGAACACACTTGACGCCCAACGGATCGCAAAAATATCGCAGCGGTCTGTCCGATCCATACAGAAACGACACTCCCCATACTAAAACCGCACTCGACGGATGACACTGCGATAGCTCTGCGTCAACAGAGGTTGAGCGGTTTTAGTATGGGGATTGACATTTGTAGTATGGGTCTGACAAACCGCTGCGATATTTTTGCGCTCCGTCGTGCGTCAAGTGTGCTCCTCGCCAGATTTGCTTCTACTGAGTGTTGTATGAACAGATATAAGAGTCTGTGTATTTTAGGAATAACCACAAACCAGAAAGTTTAGCTGTTGTTTACACTATAACAGCCACAAAACAAAAGTCCAGTGATGAACATGTCCTCCCCCTATTGGGAGCATCTGCCTTACTCATCACGCTTGACAGGCGGATTGGCGAGCGCACTGCACGGTGTTGTAGACATTCGCAGGGAACGCTGCGGTCCGTTCCCTGTATTCATCCCTTAGTCTTCTTTTACGAGAGCCACGGGTGGATATAGGGTAATGCTATTTTAAACCACCATCACACGGCATGGTATTGGTATTGTTAAATAAAACTTTGATTAGATTGTCTACTCACATCGCAGTCTGGGATAACAGATGCTACAGCCACAGCAAAGAACGTCCACAGCCATGGATCCATCGTCTTATCTGTCTGAAGAGCCACTAACGAAACCAGATACCCTTCGCAAATCACCAGTCTATTATAAGTAGTGATGCGTCTTTAGTAACCAAGAATCGGTTTTTAATAATCGATTTTTTTTTGTCAGTAAAAAAAAACGGTTTGATAAAAAAAATTGTACCCGTTTTTTCATACGGTTTACTTGCTGTAAGCCAATCATGTTTTTATTAATCAGTAGCGGCCCGCCCAGCGGCTGCGCCCACTGCAACTCACTTTCCCGTGGGAATAATGTATTTTCCCGGCAAGTATTATACATAAAAAAACCTATCTCTTGAATCACTTTATCTATTAAAAAACTGCATTAAAATCTTTGTGTGGCTTTAAAGATTTAAGCAAACACATACATACCTACAGCTGCGAAAAGTGACTTTGTTTTATACTATTTAGTTAAAATTACTATCGACAGATGTAGGTAGGTATACATTTAATAGAATCGAGACAAAATACTACTATGGAACTAAAATAAGGTTATGATTATTTTATTTATTTGATGTTACGCTACGCAAGACGTGAAACAATTCGTTGAAACAATTTGTCAAAAAAAATACGAACAATTGAATTTAAGTAAAAGATTACTCCTGGGGGCATAATCGATTATTTTTCGATTTTTACAGGGATGTTAACGCTAAATCCTTAATGGGAACTCAATTGCTTACAAACACTAAGCAATGACGTCAGAACTCGTGTCTCACAATGACACAAACACCCTTTGTTGTTCCAATCTTTCCTAAGAAATGCATCTGTCATAATTTAGATGAGTTAGTAAACAATTTTTAGGAGGTCGCTCGTTGGTATTCCATCATGGCGGGTCGTGTATTGGTTATAATTTGATATTTCTTGTTCATTTGAGTGTTTGGTGAATAATTCTGATAGTGTATTAAGCAACAAACTATTCTGAAAGTGTTCATTAAATAGGAAATTGTAATTAATGCATATATTCGGCATTGTGCAATAGTGACGAGCGGTCTCCACGTGGTGCAGAAAATTTTACTATGGAGTTTTTTGTACTACATAATTTTGCGCAACACAGCCCCTAGTCGTCAGACTAGGATCACTGTGTTGTGGACTCTCCCTCGGCGTAATGCCACTTAACTTTACATCACTCTAACCTTACCGACGACCTGACTACTTTGACATTGGCAAAATACGTCTCCACCCATGAGATGTGACGCCAGAATTAAAAAAAAAAAAACAATTTTTAAAAGATTGGATTCTTTCTTACCTAATAAGTAGTTGTAATTTTTTGTAAATAACAAAGTTTTTTTTGCTTCTGGTTTTTTTTCGTTGGCCATGTGGTTAGGACACCAGTGTTAGTCGTGAGACCCGAGTTCGATCTCCGCCATGTACCAATGTGTTTTTAATCACGTACATTTACCGACTGCTCTTACGGTGAAGGAAAAAAATCGTGATGAAATCCGCATTCAAATAAAATTTGAATTCAGATGATATATAGATACGTATATATCGCACTCTTAATAAGACAACGACCGAAATCAAAAATTGGCGAAACTGAGTTAAGTGCAAAAATCGACAGCAAAGAGCATGTCTCATAACGTAGTGTAAAGAAAATCAACCTTTTTCCCTTAACAGTAAGGTAGAAAATAGAGGAGTCTTTATCTTACTATCCCCGCGCCCCTGCTTCATTCGTCTGACAACGACCGATTTAGTCTTGCGCCGGCCACCGCGAGCGGAGGTTGTGTCGAACATCGCCCGATTTTGGGATACGTCGTTGTTTCACTTGACTTTGGATAAGATTATTGAACATACTTAAATAAGAGAACGACCGATTTTGAAATACGTCGTTGTCTTACGAAAACTGTTTGTGATTAAGTTGACTGATTTTGTATTCAGTCGTTCTTTTACTTACATTGTGTACAGACTCATTGACAGTGTTAAAGTTAAGTCTATGTTCTTTTGAAAATCTGACATTAACTGTGTTGGAAGTCAAATTCGGTCTATGTTACATTGAATAAATTAAAATATTGATGGCTCATTTATATTTAGGTCTATATTTTATAAAATTCTAGTTAACTTGTGTCATAGTATTATGAAATAAGTCATTGTTTTTTTTTTAATTTGGATCAAGCTATTTTAGATAAGTCACAAGAAATCCATACGCTTGTGGTCACTAGCCAGGTATGTGTTCAATCGAATTCTACGCACTACCTATAAAATCATTGGTGATGAGTATAGTGTATTTTATAGGTAGTTATCTTA
This sequence comes from Keiferia lycopersicella, assembly GCA_029255805.1. Taxonomy (NCBI): domain Eukaryota; kingdom Metazoa; phylum Arthropoda; class Insecta; order Lepidoptera; family Gelechiidae; genus Keiferia; species Keiferia lycopersicella. The sequence continues at coordinate 10,721,696 of JARACZ010000004.1, read as the reverse complement.
AGCAACATATTACTACCCCAAACAATAAATGAGTAATGATCTCGCTAATGGACAGGCGGTTCGGAATGAGACTATCCGCAAAAATACCAAAGTAATGGATATAGTCCGAAAGAGTAGCAAACTGAAGTGGCAGTCGGCTGGTCACATCTGTTGTTGTCAGAACCGACGGCCGGTGGAGTATGCGGGTTCCCAAGTGGAGACCACGCCTTGGCAAGCGTATCGTTGGACGCCCTTCGGCCAGATGGACCTATGACTGAAAGAGAGCAGCTGGTAGCGACTGGATAGCGAAAGCAAGAGTTTGTACCCTGGGGGAGGTCTACGTTCAGCGGGCACAGTCAGTTCAGTGGACTGCTATAAAATGATTTGATGATAGTTGAAACAGAACCAATTTGATTATGGGGGTTAGGGTAGGATAGGATTCCTCGTCAACAAAGTACTTTCTGCCAACACTGACAACGTGACGGAGATATGCTGCGTCTTGACCAGGGTAGCTTACCTTACCTCGTACTGAAATTGGCCGAGAGACACTCTGTCAAGGTTGTACATGTATATGCACTGAGTTCGAACATCTCAGACGAAGAAGTGGAGGCCCCATAAGACGGCGTGTCGAAGGCTACGCACCAACCGAGTGAAAGCCACTAACGGTTGTCATGGGGGACTTCGACGCCAAAATTGGACAGGGCAGCGAATCATGTTAGGGACATGGCTACGGGAACTGAAACCAGAGAGGCCAGATGCTGGTCAACTTCCTCAGCAGACAAGGGCTGTTTTGTCTGTATGAACACCTTTTTTCAGAAAAAGCCCCAACCCCAAGCAGTGGATCTGAAAGAGCTCTGACGGTAAGACGAAGAACAAGATTGACATTTGTGCTTTTTATTCATCATGACGATTAAAAGACACATATTTATAATATGCATGACTCTGTCATCTTCTTAATAACAAGCGATCACCGATTTGTAAGAGGCACCATAAATATCAACTTCAAGCTGGAATGTGCCGCATGGTGAGGTCACTTCTCTGCTCCAATTTGTCCCAAACTAAAAAGGCTCCCGCGGAAGACAGGGTGGACTCTGAGCTGCTAAAGTCTAATGGGAAACTGGTCCTTGCGGAGCTGAAAAGGCTATCCAACTCACGTGATAGTCAATGGGACAACCCGGAAGGCGTGGAGCAGTGATGTCGTGGCTTTGTTTTAAAAAAAGGAGATAAAACGCTTCTCAAACTATATGCCGATCACACTGCTGCATGCGCCACGTCTATAAGCTTTTTCGAGAGTCGTAACGAATCGTCTGACATCAAGAGTTGACGCCTTTCAGCCACCGGAGCAGGTAGGGTTTCGTAAAGGCTTCAACATTGTTAACATCCATACTGTACGGCAGGTCATACATAGGTCAAAAGAATATAACCAACCGCTGTGTTTGGCTTTTGTGGACTACGAGAAACCTGGGCTGGTCGAGTCTGCAGGCATGGACATCAAGTCTGTAAGCGATACCAACTCGACTGGCGATACTTAGAGGTGCTGAGAAACCCATATAAAATGGCGACGATGTCCATCCAAGTACAAAACCAGAAAACAAGACCCACCCAGCAGGGTGTATAACAGGGTGGCGTTACATCACCCAGACTTTTTACCAATGCGGAGGATATCTTCTTCTAGATCTTACACGCTACGCCCTGGTAAGCATACCGTTGGACGCCCTCCGGCCAGATGGACCATTGAAAGAAAAAAGCTGGTAGCGACTGAATGGCGAAAGCGGTAGCTCGTGTCGTGCCTTGTGGTGTACCTTGGAGGAGAAATAAGCCCGCACATAGGTCCAGCAGTGGACTGCTGTAGGCTGATGTGATTAACCAATTTGTACTTGAAGCCTTCATGTGCTTCAAAGATATTTATTTTTTTTTATAGTAAAGATGTTTTTTTTGACTTGTTACTAATGTGTTTTTTTATAAATAAAATTTGTAGCAAGAAACAAAGTAATTCAATACATATAATACGAAAATTGCCTTAGTAGAACTATAACCAGTTTATCAGAAAAGAATTAAACAGTTTAATTTATTTCAGATGAATGGAATTTTTTCCCGTTTTCTTCAAGTAGAATTTATCAGAACTGACTTAGACAGTTTGAGTCTTTTCAGCTAAATGAAACGTCGTCTTGTATAGACCACATACAATTTATGAGGAATGACCTAAATTGGTTGAGTCGTTTTTAAGAAAATAAAAAATTGCACTGTTTCTACAAATAATGTTTTATTTAAAACGACTCAGACAGCTTGAGTCTTTTTGGCTGAACTCCTTCACTGCAACCGAATAAATGAGAAACGACTTTGTATGTAAAACGCTGCCATTGGTTTGTCTGATCGTAAGTCTTTTTTGCTGAATGAAAGAGCTGACCCTATAAACCTCTTTGGTAACACTGACTCATTTTTGACAATTTTGTGGATTGAGTCCTTTCAGCAAAAATACGTCCAAATATAAAAAAAAAAACAAAAAAAATGGTTTTTATTTACACGACATCATACATACATCTTAAGTTATCATAATAAGTATTTATTTCGCCATTTATAAAACACTTTATTCTAAATCATCAGCATCTTCTGGTACTAAATTTTGACATAAGCCTCTAAATATGCGGGATTGTTTGTAAAATAACGACTCGTTTAGTAATGTTTTACACTCTCTTCCTAAATTTAAGTAATATAATGACTGAAAAAAAATTTGGTCACCTCTGTACTTCAATAGTTTAGTAAGATATAGACTTATTTGTAGATCAGACACAATTTTTTAAAATATTTTAGTAAGACAACGACCGATCTCAAAACTTAATAAAAAAACTAAAAATATATATATAATAGACTAACAAACATTAACATGATTTACTAAATCTAATAGAAGGTACTCTTAGGAATACACACCTTTTTGTAGATTTTGGATATCATTATTTGTCATGATTTTATAGTGATTTTACTATTTGCTACAATAATCCAAAAATGTTTTTGCTGTTTCCCAAAAGTTTGCAATTTTGCATTCGGTCGTTGTCTTACTAAGAGTGCGATATATAAATGTGACTTAACCTAGGATTCGGGCCATGTTAGCCTTCGGGTTTCAAAGGTCAGATGGCAGTCGCTCTGTGTAATAACTTGGTTCCACGTCAAATCCCCTAGGTTAGGTAGCCGACTCCGACAGAGAAAGGCAAGGAGAATGATTATGATGCACGTATGTGACTGGTTTGATAAGTATCTCAGTATAACACTCCGCTGTTGCTTTTCCATAGATTCATTGCTAAGTCGCTTTTTACGACAGGTTGAAATGGGGTGATGTTATTCTAAGTCGGCACCACACGGCAGTCTCAGCTCTTAAGAATTGAATGTACATACATACATACATATCTCACGCCCTTATCCCTTGCGGGGTAGGCAGAGCGTTAACAGCCGTAATAATACGGTCGCTATCGCCACGTCTGACATTTTTAAGGATTGTATGTCACTATAGTGACAGGTTGTCAGCTTGTCGCCTAAAAATTGTAGATTGTAAAAAGAGATGAATGTGTTGATCTTAAAACGCTATTCTCATAATGCATAATAATTTGAAGCAGAAAAACTTATTACTTAGAAACCTTAATCAAAGTTGAAACTCTGACAGCACCAAACATCTGTTATATTGTAACAAACGACCATAAAATGCTAATACGATTTATACAGAACGCATCAAACTTTAAAGCACCATCATTTGTATTCCTGCTGAATTTTCAGGACTAATTTATGTAGACCCCTTTCCACAATATCCCTAAGTCTGCTAAATGAAAATCGTTTCAGTTGGATGTCGATTGGATCTCAGTTGGATGATCGGTCGTTTGGTAGTCTGCTAACAGTTTGCATACATACATATATCACGCCTTTATCCCTTGCGGGGTAGGCAGAGCGTTAACGGCCGTAAGAATACGGCCACTATCGCTACGTCTGACATTTTTGAGAATTGTTTTCTAAGGTTGTTTTAGAAAACATGTGTATTACTATAGTGATAGGTTGTCAGCCTGTCGCCTAAAAATTGTAATACACCTTTACTCTCGAGTCCCTTATTCGCCTCTTACGATACCCGCGGGAAGGATATGGGGTGATACTATTCTAAGCCGGCATCACACGGCTAACAGTTTGAAGTATAGAATATCACCATGGCAATGCAATGGCATGGGCATGACGACTCGCAGGTCAAATGAGCTACTTTTTAACACGATATTTTGTAGGAAAATACGAAGAGATGACGTCATGACTCTCTATTTTTGATGTTGTCAAAACACTTACTTTTATATTATTTTTCTGTTTATTAATTCAAAATTTGAAAATTTCAAAAAACTATAAATGGTGTATGTAGTATTTTTGGACAATAGTTTTAAACGTACTATTTTTGTATTTTATTAATGACCCAGTCATCTAGCGAATTGAATGACAGTTGAGTTTCGATGGTGTTACAATGACAATAACATAGAGCAGACTTGGGACTCTGGACGTCATCAAGATACGTATTCTAGACTTTCTTCATCTTTCTTTTCGTGTTGCACGCCGAGTCGTCCAACGTTCCAGCTTTTTTCACCCACCTACAGGGACAGGCCGTTACATGGTGGTTGTGTAACTACCGCCGTCTTACTAATCATAGAGAGCAACCGGGACCGACAGCTTAACGTGCCCTCCGAAGCACGGAACCGTCTTTCTTCCGGAATTCTCTTATGGAACGAGAAATGGAAACCGAACAGATGCAAAGAGATTACCTCAAATAGTGAAGTTTGTGTTTGACTAAGGTGGTTCTCACGCTTAAGGCACAACGGAGCGCTATTTTAGCCAATCCGTAAAGCATGCGTCTGTCAAAGTAATACTAAAAACTGACTTTGACGCAGCTCCAACCAACAGATAAACTGGCCTTGACTGACAGACGCAGTCATTGATACATGTTCATGCGTCGGATTTGCATCGACGTCGGTCCTTAGTATTTTAGATTAAGGAAACAAATGTAACTGTTTTTTTTTAAATAAACGTTTTCTATTCTGTTCTATTCTAGTACCTATAGGAAATTTTCTTGCTTCTGCCAGACGCATGCGCTAAAATAACGCTCTGTTTGTTGTACATTTTAGATGTGGGGTTTAAGAGTCGTGAGAGGTCTTCGTAATCTGGCCGGTTCATACGTTTACCAACAAAGTACTACAAGTGGAAAACAACTCCTCGCGCGATTTAATTAGAAGCCCCTAATTGAAAATATGTTCGAACGCGCAAACGTATGGTTCCAACGTGTTTTGAATAATAATTAGAACATTAAATATCATAATTATTATGATTTTGACTTGAACGCAGTATTGTTTGTTCAAGTGTTTATTTCGATGAATATCAGCTAAAATACAATGGACTTGACTGACATTAAAATATTTAGGACGTAAATAGACTCCAAAAACTACGAGTATAACTATTGGGATTCTCAGATGATTAAAAATGAATAAATAACTGAAATAACGTATACTTTTCCTATACCTAAAGAAGTTACTAGTGTACCTAAAAATAAAGCACAAAGATCATGGTATACCTCAAAAAATTGCTTCAAGTATAAAAATATCTACATTCAACTATCCTTAATTTTATAAAGACATAATATATTAGAAACCGCTAAGCTGGACTCTAGAAGTGTATACAGAAACGATTTATAGAACTTCGTCTTCATAATAAACCAGCACCCAGCAGTCAATGTGGAATTTTGATCCTGATATCATAACTTCGCCCCCCTTTTCCTGTTGATCTGTTTGAGTTCCATGTCAATATAGCCATGCGCCACCCGTTCCATGGTGGTAAGCAAGGTGACGTTTAAATAGATCCGGCCTTTACGAAACGGAAACGATTTCGGGATGACTTCAGGGTTGATCGTCATGTTGTTCAAGTTGTAAGGACCCTGCAAGAAATACACTTTTATGACTCTCTTCTCTCTTTTCGTATGGGATACCAAGTCGTCCAACAATCCAATGAATCCTGGTGTCAGAATTTTTCAACCGCCTTCTACAAGTAGCAGGCTTCTGACATGGTTGTGTAACGACCGCCGTCTAAGTGACCGTAGACAGCAACCGGGACCTACGGCTTACCGTGTCATGATGATGAGTTCTTAACATCGAAGTCCTGTCGAATATAGATGATTTTTGTCTAATGCTATGCTGGATATGAGTGTCTTCAACTCCTACGTCGGATACCCTCTGAGGATATTAAGAATGTGGCTGCGTATGGATGGCGAAAGCGGGATATCGTGATTTGTATCATACTTTGGGGGAATCATACGTTCAGACACGTTGTGCCGTGTGATGCGTGATTAGAATAGCATCACCCCTTCCTTTCCCATGGGTGTCGTAAAAACCGACTAAGGGACTCGAGGGTTTCATGTGTATTGCAATTTTAGGCGACAGGCTGACAACCTATCCTATAGTGATACACGACTCATCTGAAACGACCCTCAAACATTTGTCAGACGTGGCGATAATGACCGTAATTTTACGGTCGTCAGCGCTCTGCTTACCCCGCCAGGGATATAGGCGTGATTTGTGTGTGTATGTATACGTAGAGATGGGCCTATAGACTTTTGTGGCGCTATGCCTGCCAATGTGTGGCCTCCATTTGAGGACCCCTTTACTTCACCGTCTATCTGTACTATTGTCAGTAATGACGAGTCCACTGCCACTTCAGTTCATTGCACATCTAGACTAGATATATCTGTTTATTTGGATTTCCTTTAGAAGATATTGTATAAAATGTAATTGCTTACGGGTGGATAAGGACACGGCCGGTTGAAATTCCCCTGTTTGAAGGCTGGTCCGAAGAAAGAGTCTTTGTGAATGAGATGGCAAAACTTCATGCGCATTTCGACGAAACTGGGCTGGTAACGGTTGCTTAGATACTCGTAGAAGAAGAAATCCATCTGAAAAAGGAGGTAAGACTGCTGCTGTTGTGAAACAGAATCATTGAAAGATCTCAAATTAGTTTTGTTGTACTTTCAAATGACAACAATACAAAGAAATATTCTTCATGTTTGGTTGGATAGACGCTGTGTGTTGTATTAACGAGAAATAAGCCCTCTGGCTCAGTATTGCGATACCCCGACGGGGTCTCACATATAATTAACATAACATCTGTTTGCCTACTCTTTAAGAAAACATTATTACATCATTATTTATTCTCTGTACATTTGGGATCAATAAATGAATTATGAATTATGGAATGCTTCTGCGGCGCCTATTGTCTAGACTATTTGCTTGTCTTTTGAGACACCTACAGTTAGAAATGGAGTGGATCTATCTAATAAAGTAATCCACACAGTCTCTTAAAAACGTAAAGAAACGTCATCGTCATCGACAGGTTTAACAGTCCATCGCTAGACACGAGGCAAACGTTTGATAGGCAAATCACCTACCCTACAGTGCAAGGCATTTCAGTCACGAAATATTGGTCAACGAAAATATAACTATTACCTACTGTTGCTATCAATTCGATGAAGAAGAAGAAGGTATTGTATTCACAAAGTTTGCTGCTGTCTATTCCCTAGTTATCTGTACAGCTTACCGAAACATTATTTCCGAAATAGACGTGAACGTAGAAGTTAATACTGACGTAGTAGACCGGGTTGCCTCTGCCACGTCTTTGGGCGGTTGCGTTGACGTCGGTGAGGTACTTTGTATCAAAAAAGGCAACCGTGGGATGCTCCAGGCTAAGAAACGTTACCTGAAAGTTAGTTTGTAGATTAGGTGTTGTTTGCAAAATTGGCTCTATTTGTATCTAACAGATTGTTAGGGACAACGGTGACACACAAGGACAGTGTCACAAATTAGGGAGACGTGCAGTTACTGATGCTTCTACACACACACACACACATATATATATACACACACACACACACACACACACACACACACACACACACACCGCCTGGAAATTTCAATGTATAAGGGCTTGTACATTACCTTTTCACAAAATGTCACGGTCAACATTATAAACAATGAAAACAATATGTCAATCTTTGGTTTGTACATGCTATCTCCCGTCTCTCGCGAAGAGAATTTATTACAATCAAAAACTGAATGCACAACAAAAAAGACTATAATCGCAATATAAATGCAGGTTTTTAGCTGTAATTGTATCTATATAGGTAATCTTTAATTTCCTGAACAAATTGTTCACTCTACCGAAAAACTTCACTCACTTCACTCACTTCACTCTAATAACCGGATGTTATGGAAATGCAAATAGTAGGTATGTGGTATTTTATTTTGCGAATGTCAGTGATAGGTGACATCATCTTCAGTTGCCTACAGATAAAGTACTAGTGCACTGGTTTCCCAATAGGTAATATACTTAGATACATTTCTTCGTCTTTAGTAATATTAGGTGAATTTAGATCAAACTGAACTACTAAGATATAGGATTACCTCAAAAAAAAGGTTTTCTGTAAAGTTGGTTTACTGAACGTGACGTCATAAAAAAAACTAATGGTATCTTTGATTTGATTTATTTTTCATAAGTAAATTTTTAATTTGATTGATAGATATACGCTACCGAACATAGAGGCCAATATTGTGCCTCTTTGTTGCTCGATCCGCGCTCTCGCTTGCATTTCAAGCCTTAAATGGAACGCCTCAGAGCGAGCTAACGCCACATGAGTCATATTTTTGGTGCGTGCAGCCGGTTCCGTCGAATTATAAGACGTTCACGTAAAGACATATTCTTCACCAAAAATGTTTATACATATTTTTACTGAAAAGCTGTCTTTGTTATGCCACGAATTTGCATTTAAAATTCCGCTTCTGCAGTATCATTAAGGCTAAAAAGGTCATTTTAATGTAAAGATTCTCTTAAAGAGATCCCCACAATCACTATTATGGTTAATGAAAGAACCTCGTGGCTAAGCTGCTAGATTAAGATGTAATCTATTCTTTTGTTGGACCTGGTTCATAATGGAAACTAGTTTGCGAAAGTTGCAGATATCTCTTTGGAAAAGGTTTTATTTTGCCGATGCATTGCATGTGCTTGACCTCCCATACAAAAGATTCTGGATATAAAGTTTTGTATGGAACGTTCAAGCCTTTTTCTCATATTTGGACCTAAGTTTCTTAAGGGAATATGTTCAGTTTCATTCATCCTATAAATTATTTTCAGCACTATTTTTAACGTTGTTATTCGAAGGTTCTATCACTTAACGCACAACAGAACGCAGCGCTAAAAACTTGCATTTGTAACGCATGTGTCTGTCAGATCCATACTAAAAACTCAACCCCATCGAAACCCCATCGAAACCCCATCGAAGAACCGAGCGGTTCAGCGGTTTTAGTACGGGGATTGACATTTCTAGTATGGATCTGACGGACTACTGCGATGTTTTAGAGCTCCGTCGTGCGTTAAGTGTGCGATCCGCCTTAGTAAAATATCTTTTAAGTAAAGAGTACCTAATCATACCATGACAGAAGATAACGAAGAGTTGGTACTTACATGAAAAGTTTCTTTCCACGTTGCTTCAGACGGAGTACGGTGTGCATTTTGTGAATTGCGCTTAGGCCTCCTTTTACACGATGCGATCTTTAAAATAATGATTTGCAGTCGTTTCATAAGTTGTTCAGATTATAGTTTCGAAAAGAGTTGCATAAAGGCCTGATTTGGGAATTTTGCCTTTACAAAATACTTTCGCTACATCATAAAATGACTAAGGAACTGGAGGGCTTTATTTGTATTACAATTTTAGGCGATAAGCAGACAACCTGTCACTACGGTGATACACGAATCATCTGAAAGAGCTCTCAATATTTGTCAGACGTGGCAATTGCGGCCGTATTTTCACGGTCGTTAGCGCTCTGCCTACCCCGCAATGGATAAAGGCATATGTGTATGTATGTAAGTATAAAATGTCTATCAACTTCAAATTCAAACAAATAAATTAAACTATGGGGTGCCTATTTATTTCCTGTTCGAACATAAACCTAACAAAAAAAATGTAACTCGGGACGCAGTTAGTCTAGAGTCTACAAAATGCTGCAAAGTACTATTAGCAAATAATACTTATGTAGAGAAACTCTGGTGGCTACAACACGCAGCTCACTCAAGTGGTTCACTAGCAAGCAATAGGCAACTGGAGTTATCAACATATTTTATAGATGGCGCCACGTGTCAGTACAATGGACCTGAAACGCGGTATCGAAGAGTTCACCGCGCAACGCATTATATGAAACTTCTAATCCAATCTAGGTGGTCCCCTGGCCACAGCACCCGACAGGCGGGTAGCTACCCTTTTCCGGACACCACCTGGATTCTTCCTGTCACTCGCCATACTAACTATCCGCTGTTAGGCACAAACGTAAAAAAAATAACTACAATAAATTGATGTGCCTCCCTTTACTTTAGATCGTATAGTCTGAAGGGTGCTCAAGATTTGTGCGATGTTACCAGAATGGAAATATTATGAGAGATCTTTCAAACTCGGAATCACTTAGTATATTACTTTTATGACGTAACTCTCTTCTTGTATTTAAATTCAAATGGAGGAGTTATATTTGTACAGATTTAAGTAAAGTAAGTACAGTGTTATAAAGTAATCTTGTAAGTGCTAAGAGCTTTGAAAAGGCTCTCAGGTTTGATTCGTCTTCAAAATAAAAATAAAAACTTAGTACAGAATAAAATCGGTTTTACAATAGGAACAACCTTAAGACGGGTCGCACACAATGTAGAACGGAACGCTAAAATATCGCAGCGGTTTGTCAGATCCATATTACGTAGAATGCCAATGCCCATACTAAAGCCGCTCAACCGCTATCGACGCAGCGCTACCGCAGCGTCGTCCGTCAAGTGCGGTTTTAGTATGGGCAGCGACGTTTCTAGTATGGATCTGACAGACCCCTACGATATTTTAGCGCTCCGTCGTGCGTTAAGTGTGCGATTCGCCTCAGGAGTTTAGCACAAAATAAATCCGGTTTCGAAATGGAAAAATCTACACATCAAGTCAATTTTAAACTATAATATTTTTTTTTTAATCTGTCACGATACATAGGTGAAATAAATAGGTTTTTACATGTATTTAGGTATTATGAAAGTACCAAAAATTTTTAGTCCGCCATTTTTGAATTGGTTATTACGAGTATGCATGAATACTTACAAGCCTTTAGGAACGAATAATTGAAAATATTTAGTTAGAAAGGATGATGATGATGATGATCTCTCCGACCGATTTCGGCCATGGCGACCACTTCGACTCCTAATCATATCGGCACTGATGCGCCCGGAGATGGCTCTTGTAGCCAATTTTGGCAGTAAACTCCCGTGTAAAGTGTGGACACGTGAGTTTACCATTTTCATAATTATACATAATCACACAGAATAATAAAAAATAGGCCAAGTGTGAGACAGACTGTTGTAACAGTGACAACTGATAATATGGCATTTTTGAAAAGTTTTTTTTTTTTATTTCATGTGATACAGACAGTGCCTTGTTTTTCGAAAATACAGTCTACGATTCTATACGGAAATTCGATGTACATTGCGTAGCGGGTCACAAATCCTGGTTTTATAATGTCCCACCGGCTACGCAATGTACATCAAATTTCACCTATGGAATTGTAGCCTGTATTTTCGTTGCATAGGCCACTGGTGACAGATTTTCTGTAGGTGAAGTCTCAGTAATAGGGTCGCCTTTTGATCCTTTAAGTAGACAAACCAAAAGGGTCAAAATATTACCCATCTTTTTAAAATCGGTTAATATATACAAGGTGCGACATCCCTGTTTGGTTTACAGCTATTATAAATCACTTGAATTGTTGAATGTGCGTGAAAAGCCACTCGCGCTTTGCATGTGGTCTAAAAATAAAAGATCTATTACCATTAAATCGAGTGAAATCCCCCAATTTTTGCCAATGATATTGTGATTTAAATCACAGTTAGAAACTGGGACCACAGCTTGATGATGATGATCTCTCCGACCGATTTCGGCCATGGCGACCACTTTGACTCCTAATCAGATCGGCGCTGATGCGCCCGGAGATGGCTGTTGTAGCCAATTTTGGCAGTAAACTCCCGTGCACAGAGTGGACACGTGAGTTTGCCATTTACATAATTATAGTTAATGGCGACGGGTGGACGGGCCTTCAGCTCATCGCGCTTAGCGTCGAGGTCTGCTTTACGCTGTTCCTCAAACTCGCGGACTTGCCTCTTAACCATCCCGCGCCATTCGGGACGCTGTGCTGCCAGACCCTCCCATTGAGTGGGCTCAATGTTGCATCTTTTCATGTGTCGTTTCTGAACATCTTTATATCTGAGGAGTTGTCCGCCATGCTTTCGCTTGCCCTCCTCTAGCTCAGAATAAAAGATGCGCTTCGCCACTCTCTCCTCCGACATCCGGGATACATGACCGCACCACCGTAGCTGACGACGCATTAGATAGGCCTCAATGCCACCAACATTGGCTCGTCTCAGAACTTCGGTATTGCGCACTCGGTCGGACCATCTGATCTTCATGATGGTGCGAAGGCATTTTAGGTGGAAGCGATCCAGAGTGCGTATGTGGTGACGATACACACACCAAGTCTCGGAGGAGTATAGAAGGTTTGGCAGCACAATCGCCATATATACAGAGATTTTTGTGGCTAGCTTTAGGTCGTGCGAGCAGAAAACCTTGGAACACAACTTCCCAAATGCTGCAGCTGCAGCACTGATTCTGCTGTTAATCTCAGCATCAAGGTTACATTTAGATGTTATAGTGTTCCCCAGATAACGAAACTTATCAACCTGTTTCAGCATATCCTCACCAAGCATAATCGCCAGTGTCTCGCGACCATGCGAGTCTAAGGACATCACTTCCGTCTTTTTGACACTGATCTTCAAGCCGAATTTACAGCATGCTTGGTGAAAAACGGACATTAGCTGTTGCAGGCCGTCTGGGGATTCTGCAAGAAAGCACAAGTCATCAGCATACATGATCTCAGTAATCAATGCATACGAGACTTTAGTGCGCGCCTTAAGTCTAGCCAGGTTAAAAAGACTGCCATCTGTGCGGAAACGGATGCGGACTCCTTGGGAAACAGTATTTAGGACTTCTTTGACTACAACTGCAAAGTACAAGGCGAACAGTGTGGGCGCTAGAACACACCCTTGTTTCACCCCACAGGTGACGGGGAAGAAATCAGACTGTTCACCGTCTACAGAGACGCAGCACTGCATGTCGTCATGCAGGAGTCTTAGGAGTCCCACATACTTTTCTGTGCACTCTAACTTTCCTAGCACCATCCAGAGAGCTTCGCGAGGCACTCTGTCGAATGCTTTCTCTAAATCAACAAAGCAGAGGTATAACTGGCGACCTTGTTCTCTACTTTTTTCTTGTAGTTGACGCACCGAGAAAATAGCTTCACATGTACCTCGGTCAGGTCGGAAGCCGAACTGGGTTTTGGGCAGAATTTTTTCCGACAAATCTTTGAGGCGGTTCAGTAAAACTCTGGCAAAGACTTTTCCAGGGACTGACAGTAATGAAATACCGCGATAAGAGTTACAGTCACAACGGTCACCCTTGTTCTTGTAGAGGGCACAAATGCGAGACACTTTGAAGTCCTCAGGGACCCTCTCCTCCTCGCACATTCGAACGAAAAGTTTCCATACCGACGTGTGCAACTCCGTACCACCATATTTAAGTAGTTCACCCGGTATAAGGTCAATGCCAACCGCCCGGTTATTATGCTGCTGTCTGATGGCAGTAACAACCTCGTCGCATGACAGGGGCTCGTCCAGCTCCGTGGCTAACGGGAGTTCAGGCATTAAACTGATATGATGCAGATCAGCTGATCGATTTACGTTGAGCAAGTTGTGAAAATGCTCAGCCCAACGTTTAAGTACATCCTCCTTGCTGGTCAGGAGGTGCATACCGTCTAAAGACCTTAAAGGTACTTTTGCACGGTAGGAAGCACCAATCAGCTTACGCACTTCACAGTAAAACTCACCAAGCTGGTTTGTATCGGCGAGCCACTGCATTTGACAAGCCTTGTCCTGCCACCACTTGTCTTTTATTTGTCGAGACAGCCTGCGTAACTCTTGGTCACTTTCTTTGACCACCGCAACACTTCCACCTCTTCGATTATGCTGTCGCAGGAGCTGTCGATGTTTGTCGAATGCTGCTTTAAGAGCCTCGCTATTGTCATCGAACCAGTCTTCACTACGTCGGACTTTCGTACCCAAAGTAGCAGAAGCGGCTTCTATAAGATGACATGACAAAGCTCCCCAAGCAGCACTGACATCACCGGTCTCAGTTATTGGCGACGGCTTTTCAGATAAGGCTTCAGCATATTTCACCCTAACCTCGCGATCTTTCAGCCTATCCACGTTTAAAAACGCAGGCTTCTTCACTGTGGATCTGCGAGGTCGACGGAGGCGGAGTCGTAGCTTGGTGACAATTAGTCGATGGTCAGTCCAACAGTGAGCACCACGCATGACGCGGGTGACTTGAACTTGACCGATGTCTCGTTGCCGAATAATAGCAAAGTCGATCAAATGCCAGTGTTTGGAACGCGGGTGCATCCACGTTGTCTTGTGCTTAGCGGCAAGTCTGAACATAGTGTTCGATATCGCTAGATCGTACTGAGCACAAAGACCGAGCAGCAACAGACCATTGCTGTTCATGTTGCCAACTCCATGTCGTCCCAGAACTCCAGGCCAAGCCTCGTAGTCCCGTCCAACCCTGGCATTGAAATCGCCTAGCAACAAGATCTGCTCTCTGGCGTTTATGCTATCAAGGCATTGAGTTAGCTCCTCGTAAAACTTGTCCTTAATGTCATCAGACTTGTCTAATGTTGGAGCATAGACACTGATGACATTAAGGTAATTGTCTGTATCCAGGTGAAGGCGCAGTGTGGTAACGCGGTCCGAGATGTGAACAGGACACTCTTGAAGTCGCTTTACTAGGTGATTTTTGATGGCCAATCCTACCCCTGAACGTCGAGGCTCGGATGCAGAGGTACCCTTCCAGAAGAAAGTGTAACCACCTCCATCTTCCACCAGTTCTCCTTCATCAGCAAGGTGTGTTTCGCTGAGCGCAGCCACATCCACGTTATAGCGATGAAGTTCTCGAGCTACGATGGCGGTTTTGCGTTCAGGACAGGAGTTGCCATCTCGATCAATTAGAGTTCTCACGTTCCACGCGCCAAATATCATGATAGATGGTTTCATGCTGTTTTTATTTTTTCTGTTTCGTCGACCACGAGTTAAGTGATGCGGTGGCAGCCGTGGTTACTACCACCTTCCGGGTAGGGACGAGCACTTTTTTAGGGCACATTTTCTAGCCCCCTCCTCGGCTGGGCGAGGAAAGCAGTGCCTCCCTTAAAAGGGCTGCTTTGTCATCCCAGGTGCTGCCGAATTCGCATTGTCGTCCCGATTTGCAATGCAAAAGCGACCACGGCATGTACTCACGCCCCTAGAACCGCCTATGTGCAGGAATCAGACAAAGCCCAGCTTGCACCACGCCAGACCTCTCTACCTCAACCCATCGCCACAGGACTTTGCGTCATCGGAGTCCATTATTCGGAAGCGGTCAGTTGCGCAGGATATATTTCGGTGCGCAAACGTTCGCGCAAACGCAGGCGCACGCACTTAGTCCTCACCCTCCTTGATTCAGTGGAACGGAAAACCGCTACGACTGAAGGAGAGGTCAGACGCAGTGTCTGGCCGACAGTAACTACCCGCGCCCTCTACCGTCGCCCTAGGCCATCCACATTGCCTTGCTGAGTCGCCGAGTCCGCCAAGCCCTTGTGCATATCTGCATTGGGTTGCCATTCTCGCCGAAACAGACTTTTTATTTGTTAAGCAGGAGGGAACTGCTTGCTCGGGAAGCCGGGGTCGCATACCCGTATACCACATCACAGTCCTCGATCAAAGGCTGAGATGAGTACCCCTGACTACACACCACAGCTTACCGTGCCCTTCGAGGCACGGAACAATCACAACCAAGTGAGTAAAAAAAATATCAACTTCCTGAATACCTCATCGAGAATAGAGAGCGGACCTTTGGGCGACAGTTGGAATATCAATGCGGTACATCGGCCGCCATTTTTCTTGTAACTTGCAATGCAAGCCACGGGCAATCCTATTGTAAAGTTGCGCTCAACTCATAGCTCAACTAGATGCGGTTCCTTCTCTGCTGACGATGTATCTTACGAGTATGATGTGAATGGGAACAAATTCACAAATAACTTTGTGAATGAATGAATGAATGAATGAATGAATGAATGATGAATGAATGATAATTTATTTGCAAGAAATATGGTACAAAAGATCTTATTCTAAAAATATAAATTTGTCCTAACATATTTCACCTGTTTCAGGCATGCAAACATAATTGAATTTTTTATTTAATCTTTATACAATGTCATACTTTCAAATAAAATTGTTGTCAATAAATTAAATACTAAAAAAGAAGCTCAATGTCAAAATATCAAAATAAATATAACTAATTCAATGTCAATAACTTTTAAAAATAAAAATCTGTAGGCAATAATAAAATCATCACAAAATGTCAATAGAATTCATAGAACTACATTATTACATTTTCTACATATACATAGAGATAGAGAGGACTAAAATTAAAATTTATATGAAAGAAATTGTGAGTGCCGAGAATCAAACCCCGAATCCCGCTAAAAGCACACTACGCGCATCGGCCGCCATTTTTCTTGTAACTTGCACTACACCAGCTATGTAAGCCACGGGCGATTCCATTCGTAAAGTTGCGCTCAACTATACGCGGTATCCGCTCCGCACGCGACTCTATATCATGTTCCGGTGTAATAGCGGCATTAGCATCTTTGTAGCGAGCTGTGTCACTGTGCTACGGCTCGTGTATGATTTACAAGCTCCTTAATAGGCCTGGAGGAAATAGGTCTATCTTTAATGGCTTTTATTGCTGTTAGGACGCGTATGTGGAGGCGGGCGGCGGCGGCGCGGCTGCAGGCAACGAGTGGTCGCTCTACTATAGTCTGTAAAATATGGACCTTGCGTCATAGCATTTGCTCCAAGGTCACAAACCTAATTATTAATAAATAATTTAATAGTACGTAGTGAGGAGCAGATTCTGCCCAACGCGAATTGCTTAGCTGTAATAATCAAAGATGTGGTAATATTGGGATTGTATCGCCCACCAGCTATTCATAATGTTGAAGACCTACTAAAATCCTTAGATACGTGTCTGATAAAGTTCAAAAATATTAATAATATTATATTTACCGGCGACATGAATATTAACATTTCCATTGACACAGAGGACAACCGACACTTTCCTTATTTGGAACAATTGGCGTATCACGGAATGTTACCAGCACATACATATCCGACGCATGGGCCGTCTTGTATTGACCATATGATTATAAAAACTAAACTTAGAGCTTACTGCTTTATTTCGGAGTCACCTGTTACAGATCATGGAGCGGTTATGTTATTTATTGATAAAAGTATACGCAATAACTATACCTCACTAGCAACATCTAAATTTACTGATAAAGTAGGACTGGAAAAAGAGTTGTTGAACATTGATTTTAGTGTAATATATAAAATTTGTGACGCAAATCTAGCTACAGAGCTATTGTTAAACAAACTAACGCAAGCAATAAAAAATAATACGACGACCACTAAGGCCTCAAACCGAGCAAGAATAAGAAAACCATGGATCACGACAGGTCTCCTCCGTTGTATAAGAAATCGCGATAAACTGCACAAAAAAGCTAAAAATAATCCAAATAATGACGTCATTCAATTAACTTACAAAAGGTATCGCAATTTCTGCAATAGAATTCTAAAATCTGTCAAAAGAAATTTCGAGAGAAGCGAACTAAAAAAGGCGGGAAAAAATAATAAAAAACTTTGGGATACAATAAAAACTATTACCTATACTAAAAAAACAAAAAAGAAACCGATTGAATTAATTTCGGCAAGCGATCCGGATAGATCTATGAATGATGCTAACATGTTCTTCTCAAATATCGGACGCAAGTTAGCAGAGAGAATTTTGGCTGGAAATCAGGTTGCATCAGATTGTTCCGAGAGGGGTGTAGACGTACTCTCATCGAACGTTCAGTCGTTCGTCCTTCTACCGACGGACGAGGCAGAAGTAGAATCATTAGTAATGAATCTAAAAAGTGACTGTGCGGTAGGAATTGATGAGATTTCGGCCTCGTTCCTAAAAGAATACAAACATATCATTATTCCACCACTCACTTACATATGTAACTTGGCTTTTGAGTCTGGTGTGTTTCCCCTTGCATTTAAAAAATCACAAATAACCCCGGTTTACAAAAATGGGGATCGAGACTGTATCAATAACTATCGCCCAATTTCTATACTACCCACTTTGTCGAAAATACTTGAGCGTCTAATGAATAACAGACTTGTAAAATTCCTAGTTAGTAAAAATATTGTTCATGACTCTCAAAATGGATTCAGGCGTGGAAGGTCGACTGCTGATGCAGTTAATAAGCTAACTGACTACGTTATAACTAACATGGACAAAAAAGATAAAGTACTTGCTATATTTCTTGATTTGGCCAAGGCATTTGATACGGTCTCGATCCCCCTCCTAATACAAAAACTTGAAGCGTTAGGAATCAGGGGTACTCAGTTGAAGTTGTTTACAGACTACCTTTCAAATAGAACTCAGGTGGTGAAAATAGGTAGCAAGATTAGTAATGAGCTACCCGTTTCGTTCGGCGTGCCTCAAGGCAGCATACTTGGCCCGACGTTGTTCCTCATTTATATTAACAACGTTTGCCAACTCAGTTTGCAGAATGGGGAAATAATAGCATTTGCCGATGACACCGTCCTGCTCTTCAGTGCCGAATCATGGCAAAGAGTCTTTCACTGGGCACAGATAGGCTTTAACAAAACTCTTAAATGCCTAATTGACAACGTTCTCACCCTTAATGCCGAAAAAACAAAATATATGACTTTCTCCTTTAGAGAAGATACACAACCAAGTAATATGCTCTCCCTTAAAGTCCACAACTGTAGATCAGCTTCAGGGGTGCATTGTGATTGCACTGCTCTGGAGAGATCAGATAAATTTAAGTACTTGGGAATATGGATTGACAATAAACTGACATTTGAGCATCATATAAACACAGTTGCAACCAGATGTCGGCAGCTTATTTATATATTCAAAACATTAAGACATATAGCCGATAAACAAACTTTGAAAACAGTCTATTATGCCTTATGTCAGTCTAACTTACAATATTGTATAACTAGTTGGGGCGGAGCAGCGAAGAAACACCTTATTAGATTAGAGAGAGCGCAAAGGATGATCCTCAAAGTAAGTTATTTCTTGCCCATTCTTCATCCAACTACACACCTTTATCAACTATGGGAAGTACTGACTGTCCGACAAATTTTTATCCTTCAAACTGTTTTAAAAAAGCATCATGAATGCTCATTTGATCCGGACCTTATACTCGGAAAACGAGTTCATTTCAAAGTGTGCCAATCGGCTCGTTTCAGGACTAAATCTGTCAATCGCTTTTACTGCTTCCTCGGTGGCTTTATCTACAATAAAATAAATAGCATATTGGATATTTATCCACTGTCTAGGTACGAATGTAAATTTAAACTAACAAAATGGCTACAATGTAAGGATTACGATCAAACTGAAAACTTACTAATGGTACTGTCTTAATCGTCATAATATTCATATTTCATATTTATATATAATTGTTGAATTTGGTCGGGTGCAGGTGTTTTGGGGGCGTGTTCTGGACATGGGGCTGAGCAACTTTTGTCTGAGACTTGTTCGGTCCTGTGTTTGGAGCGTGCCCTTGGGGTATTTGTGCTTGAATTAAGTTTAGCCTTATTTATTCATTTATCTTATATAACATAATAACACACAACATAATATAACTTACCTAATAACATCAAATAACACAACACAACGCAATACAACATAACATAATACAATAGATAGGCACAATAATAAAACCACACATACTTAAATTAACTCACACACACACACACACACACACACACACACACACACACACACACACACACACACACACACACACGCGCACATTTAGGTCACTATTTAGTATTCAGATATAGTGTAATAATTTAGTAATTAATCTCATCGCATGGATACTCGGGCCTGGTGGGTGTTTTTTGGTATGTGGCAAATTTTTTCTTGACAATTATAGTCAGGAGAATACATTAGATAACGATCACTCTGGTTAATAATATCTTCCACATACTACCCTGGATACCTACCTGGTACGGGTAGAAACTATTTAATATTTTATTCTGTTTTCACCTTGAGGAGGGAGCCTGGTGGTCTGTCATACAGAGAAATCTAGTACAGACACCAGCTCTCGCCACAAAGGATATTTTTGTCAACATAAATACATAGTATCTACCTCTGTTACTATTACCCTTTGTGATGAGAGAAATAAAGATTTATTATTATTATTATTATTATTAAACGTCACAGGGATCATCTTATATTTTACAGACTATAAGCGCGCGCCCGCTCGTCTGCATGGAATGCGCCATTTTTCTTTCTGTAGGTCGTCGTGCGATCTGCCTTCTTAGTTTCAGGAACATTCTGACGCCACTGACGTACTAACCACTTAATTTTGTGTACGCGTCCTAAGATCTCAATATAAAACGCGGCCACGGGGCACCATTGCTTTAATAGCGTATGCGTTTGTGGACTAATCTATAGTGTGTAAAATATAGGATGATTCCTGAGACGTTTGTGAACTTGCTCCAAGTTCTACTATGACATAAGGTCCATTTTCCTAGAAAACAAAAGACTGACAGACTAGTCTTTACAAATGCAGTGACTAAATCGATTTCTAGCTTCTAGATCCGTATATCTGATATAGTTTTCAAGTGAAATTTTTGCAATCATTATCACATCAGCCTATAGAAGTCAATTGCTGTATGAAGGTCATCCCCAGGGTACGCCATAAGGCGTGATCTTCTGTTTTCGCAATCCAGTCACTACCAGTCGCTCTCTTCAAATTAAGTCATTTACACAACATAAAACAATTATTTGGGATTTACCCCATTCACACGAAAATAAAAAATCTAAAAATTTACAAGCGTCGACCACGAATCCAATACTAAATTACTAATACTAGAGGTAGATGTCGCTAAGATCGTCGCTTCAAGACGAACATCAAGAGATCGAGAAATTGACGAAGGCCAACCGGTGCGTCTATAACTTAGTGGTAGAACATAAAAAAGTTTTCTTTCCGTAGATGAATAAGAGAATGTATGGAAGGCCAATTCCTTATGAGTTTCAACCTTCGCCTTGGTATAGATAGATAATGGAATTGTAGTATCCCTAAACAAGTTGTCCAATCCAATGCATTTCTTCCGAAACACAATGTATCTAGATGTCGGCAAATACCTTAGACGGTTCACACACTTACTCCGTCCGTTGGCTGCTTTTTTTTTAGCACATCTGTAGCGCCTGCATCTCTCAGACATAAGAAAAGCGGCGGTAGCCAAGTGGTTAGGACACAGTCTTGCAATAGTGTGACCAGAGTTCGATCCCCACCATGGACCAATGTGTTTTTTTACACATGTACATTAACCGTCTGCTCTTAAGGTGAAGGAAAAACATCGTGATGAAACCCAAATTCAAATAAAATTTCAGTGAGGATGATATTTGAATGTGACTTAACTTAGGGTTCGGTCCAGGGTTAGCCTTTGGGTTGCAGAGGTCAGATAGCAGTCACTCTGTGCAATAACTTGGTTCCACAACTAATCCCCTAGTTTAGGTAGCCGACCCCGACAGAGAACGGGTTAAGGCAAGAAGAATGAAAACGACTGCAGCAAATAGGCTACTTGAACCCAGGATAGCATGCAACATCGTTTTTCCACCCTACTACAGAATATAAGGTTTTGCAAGGTTTAAAAAATATAAGGCCGAACCAGACAGAAAATGGAGGTGGACGGAAGGTGTGCGATTCGCCTAAATGTCGGCAAATACCTTATTCTGGGGTTATTTTCGGTACGGTCGAGATGTTCGCTACTCGACCCACATTTTAGGGTCGTCTCGTCCGATCTCGCTAATCAATTCTGAGAAACGAGATGATTCCGAAACGGGACGAGAGTTCGATTGGGTTACGTGCAGGGATGGACTCGGTGTGTTGGACTTTTGTGGTGAAATTTTTATTTGTGCTAATACTTCATTGACTTATGCGTCTAGCTATACTTGGTTGATATTATTTTCTTTTATAAGTATTAGTTAGACCACTTGATCCCACTCTTTTTTCTTATAGTAGGTTTATTATTTCGGTAGAATTGATGATTTTATAAATTAACAGCTGTTAAAAGTATAACGAAAGCGTAATTACGTTTAATTAATTAATTAAAATTTATGGCGGGTGACAGGAAGAATCCAGGTGGTGTCGGGAAAAGGGTAGCTACCCGCCTGGCCGGGTGTTGTGGCCAGGGGACCGACGGGTCCACCTGGATTGGATTGGAAGTTGTATATATTATGCGTTGCGCGGTGAACACTTCGATACCGCGTTTCAGGCCCATTGTTCTGTCACGTGGCGCCATCTCTCCGATATGTTGAGAACTCCTGTTGCGTCTTGTATGGTTGTGAACCACTTGAGTGAGCTTCATGTTGTAGCCACCAGAGGTCGCTACAAATTTAATTATGTAAAGTTAACGGTTCAAGATATTTTATAAGATAGACAAAACCTGGAAAACGTGAAGAAAATCTACGAGGTTCAAGCATCCGCCACAAGATTCTGAATTACATTCTATTCAAAATTCATCTAAGTCCAAGCCATCACGATAAAGGAAAGGCATCTTTAAGAAATTCTTGTGAAGATAATGAATCTTTCGTGTTTTTTATACTCAGGTCTTTTTCGCACAACGCAGCGCGAAAATAACGCAAATCTAACGCAGCAGTTTTTCTGATCCATACTAGAAACGTCTTTAACTGCGTTATTTTGACGCATCTGCGTTGACAACGGTTGAGCGGTTTTAGTATAGGGATTGACAATTCTAATGAGGACCTGACAGACTGCAGTGTGAGACCTTGGAATTTAAAAAACGCTAACCTGAATCCGGCCCTGTGTCCACCCAAAAGTCATCTCCGGAATTGGGGTCGAATGCCCGAACGTTACCGTACAACGCTTTCGTATCTCGCTTTCCGGACCTACTTCTGACCCTTTAGAGGCAATGTAGCTTGAAAAAATGAATGTACGGAGAACTAAAATATTATATCTAACTTACTTACTTCGCTGCCTCATCGACCCAAAGTGGAGACTGGCCTCCGACACTGTTCCGTATTTATAAATTGCTCTCAACTCTGAGATCGATCTCAAGAGAGATTTTGACAAATGTCTGTCAATACTAACAGCATCAAAGCCCCACTCACGATCAATCCCAGAGTTGAGTGCGGTTTATAAATACTAGCTTTTGCCATTCTTCTCTGTTCTAAACAACTTGTTGCTAATCAGCCATCTGAAGCGGTCTCAGGTCTTTTATTAAATCTGCCCGACTTCACTGGCTTGAACATGTCCAGAAAATGAAGGAGGATCGTGTGGCCAACCCAGTTATCATGATACGCAACCACGACTTCGATTTTCTCTACACTTGTAGACAAAACTATTTAGGTAAGTATTTGTTTTGATAAAATCCATACGATTTGACACTTGTGAAGTCTCGCCCGCGATATAAGTCTCTATACTGTGCGGATCATAAAAGGGCAAGAGAGCATACCTGGGTCAAATGTTTTTTTTTTACGGGAAAAGTTTTAATTTCCTTGCATTTGTTATTGCGCAGATGCGCAAAAATAGCGCTCCGTTGAGCGTTAAGTGTGATGACCACCTTACACGATAAATTACCAGATACCACTATACCAAACCGTATCTATACAGTGTATAATATAAAGTACAATTAATACGAAATACAAATCTAGCTAAGACATATGTATGTATATATGTGGTATTGACCAACGCTCTTGGTCAAAAGTAGTTTTGACTGACTTAAAGTTCAGATTATCGGTCAAAACTCATAAATAGGCTGCTCTTTTCGTCTGTTGTCTCGGGGCCGGTTGGGGGCGCACTGTGCCCGCTCTTCTGTTCCATACTTCACGGCGCAGTACGGGGCAGTCGAGTTAGTTGGCCGGGTGTGCTCCTCCACAGTTTGGCCGGCTGCTCACAGGGGCGCTTGCAGTCCCGGGCGCGTGATCACCGCCGTAGGTGACACGTGTCAGCTTGAGGTGGGAGTGCCTACTGTTGTGCCGGAACTGCTGGCGGCGGTGGCATTGTGGAGTGCCTCTCTTACCACGCCATCCCTCGATCTTTACTCCGGGCATGTTCATCAGCTCTGTGATGTTGTAGGTGCCCGAGGTGAGGTTTGGCGTGCCGATGAGCTGTGCTGAGCTGTGCACTCTGGGCTCTGGGAGCCTTGATGGGGCGCACGTAGTCCACCTCGTAGCCCAGGGTGATCAGCTCCTTCTTGATGTCCTCCGTGTCACTGTCCACGGGGAGGCCTCTGATAGTGACCATCAACGGCGGCTCCTTCGGGGGTGCGCAAGCGAATCAGGATATTCCGGTTCCGGAGCCCTCCAGCGCGGTTAGATAGCGCTGGTACACACGGAGTTTTGCTCGCTTTTCGCCAGAAATCGAAACCCTGTGGGCCAATAGGGCCGCACGTTTGACGCATAGCCGAGCTCCTCTCTCAGCTTGCCAAATTGGTGGCCCCATTCAGGAAGCAGATCGCCCGCTATCGGCGGGGGCCTTTCCATGCACCCCGTCAGCTTCGTAGGCGTAGGCGTGGGTACAGGTGTCGTCTTCTTGCCCGCGTCCTGATTGGGCAAGGGCGGTATCGGGCGGGTGACGCGCGGTTTCAGCGTCGGAGGCGGCGTCAGCGCAGACGTGTAGGAGCGCGGTAATAGCGATGGAGCAGCGAAGCTCGACGGCGACGGCGACGGGCTGTCCAGCAAGGGCATGGACAGTGGAGCTCCCGACGTGGGTGGAGTCAGATGAGGTACTAGGTGATGAGGTACTTGCACGGTGGCGGCGGGGTTCGAACGGACGAACACCCGTGTTCGCGGCGCGGAGCCCTACGCGACGACCGAGGGTACCTATTCACATTCGACCTATGTTCCTTGGGGAAAGTTGATCAGTTTCATGGACTGGTTTACCCGTAGAATTATTAGCCATTGATATTTTACATCCTGTATGTATACGTTAAACTATTTATGAGTTTTGACTGATAGTCTGAACTTTAAGTCAGTCAAAACTACTTTTGACCAAGAGCGTTGGTCATTACCACTTTTGACTGCCAAAATCAGTCAAAACTGGTTTTGACTAACGACATCGGTCAAAACCAATATTGACTGGTTTGAGCAGTCAAAAGTGGTTTTGACCGGCTATGAGTTTTGACTGTAACATATACACACACTCACATATCACGCCTTTATCCTTTCCGGGGTAGACAGAGCGTAAACATGAGATCTACGACTTCAACTTTTTACCATTTCTTATTTTATGCGTCGTTGGAGATTCCGAAGTTTATTGATAACTTTTTGTAAGCCCTTTTATGCCTTTTTCCTCAATTTTGCTCTCAATATAAAAGATGATAGAGACATAAGAATATGAATTGGGAATTTATTCGCAATCCGTATTTAATTTGCAAACGAATCAGCAAACTGGGGCGCCCCTCATACACACCACTTAGTTCTCCGATTTTCTCACACATACCATTTAGTTCTCCGATTTTCTCACACATACCATTTAGTTTTCCGATTTTTCGACGGAGTCGGTTTTCAGGTGAAAGGTGTTTCTGAAATCCTATAGAAAACTTAATGTAAAAAACCAAATGACATACGTCGTCGCATTTCAGATGTTACACGTTGTCATTTTCATGGTAGCTGTCACGAACCGCAATATTTTCCGGTGAGTGTATGATTAACCTAACTGATATTAGGGATTCCAATATCAAAGAATATTTCGTATTCATGATAGTGAAATTATATGAGTTGAGAGATTAAAAGTTATGTTAATTATTTTACATTAATAAGTAGGGACTAAGGTGCCGTGTAATGCCGGCTTAGAATAGCATCACCCCACATCCTTCCCGCGGGTGTCGTAAGAGGCGACTAAGGGACTCGAGAGTATTGGTGTATTACAATTTTTAGGCGACAGGCTGACAACCTGTCACTATAGTGATACACTTGTTTTCTGAAACAACCTTAGAAAACAATTCTCAAAAATGTCAGACGTGGCGATAGCAACCGTATTCTTACGGCCGTTAACGCTCTGCCTACCCCGCAAGGGATAAAGGCGTGATATATGTATGTATGTATGTAGTAGGGACTACGTGGTTCATCGGGTCGTTTGACGGCTTGTTGTCCCATGCGAAAAGAGAGGGAGAGGATCCTCAATCTATGGTGGTTCCCACATCTAATGCATAACGCTGCTCATTTTTAGCGCATCCGTAACGCATGCGTTTGTCAGATTTCATACTCACCACGCCTGCCAGGCGGATGGCGAGCGCAGTGCAGGGTCTTCTAGATATTTACAGGGAACGCTGCTGCCCATTTCCTGGGTTCTTCTTTTACGACACCCACGGGTAGAAATAAAGTACTTACTCTGTTTTTTTTTTAGCAAAAGTAAATTGACATTTTGTGTTGCCATTGTTTAAAATCTTAAATAGTGATGGCTAGTACCGGTAGTTGTTGTTATCGAAATGGGACTTTTTTAAATCTGTTTCTTTTAGTTCCTATTAGATGGCGCACGTGCGAATGATGTAAAAGCTCAGCAGTGATTTTCCACAGATCAGCATAATGGTTATTTTATATTATGCACTGAACTTGACAGAGGATTGGTACATCACTGTATAACATTTTAAAATTAATTGGTAACCCAAAAAAACAGCCGCTCCGTTACTCTCACTCTTATGCCGTGTGATGCCGGCTTAGAATAACATCACTCCAGATCCTTCCCGCGGGTGTCGTAAGAGGTGACTAAGGGAAGAACCCAGGAAATGGGCTCGAGAGTGTTGGTGTAATACAATTTTTAGGCAACAGGCTGACAACCTGTCACTATAGTGATACTTACTCATGTTTTCTGAAACAACCTTGGAAAACAATCCTCAAAAAGGTCAGACGTGACGATAGCGACCGTATTCTTACGGCCGTTAACGCTCAGCCTACCCCGCATGGAACAAAGGCGTGACATAAGTATGTTAGTGAAAAACAGAGTTTTACCTACTTCTAATAAAGTTAGTGTACGTTACGTGTTTACATCTTCATTTCTTGAAATAAACAAAGCTTAATCTCGGTAATTCAAACGGACGCAATCGAATAAGCCTTCATTACAGCGTAGGATTGTCAGGGTGGCCACAGGCCAGGCGTCTGAAATTCCGGACGAAACCGGATATAATACTAGTCCGGAAATTAAACAGTCCCCCCTCCAACGAACAAACTACTTCGCACTCGAGTGCGTTACCCTTTTGGATGGTATTTGATTGAGTTAGAATATTCACAGTCAACTGTAATAAGAACTGTTATAAAGTATGTTAATTATTCTTGTTTATGGCAATCTGGGTCGCATTTGTTTAAAAATACCTGAACATATAGGGACATAAAAACCGATGACTTGATGAGATTTCTATAGAAATTACTTGGCACAAAAAAAAAATAGATTTTATCAGAGCGCAGCGGATTATTTATCAATCTTTAACACTCGGGACTTTTTTATCTGTCCGTATTTGACAGATCTCGAGCTAGTTTATGAAGTCATACAAGATGGCGTTGTGTGGCGTTTTTTTTATCAAGTCCTAATCCCTTTATTGCCATTGTCATTTACATGTGTAAGGTTAAAATGTTGATATTTGATTTATATAGATTTTCCACGAGACAAAATACATTTGGCACACGAGCGCCATCTACTATATCCCCTTCAAAAAAGGAAAACGGGCTTTTATTACTGTCAAATTCCTATCTTGATAGATCCCAGCCATGTTCTGTCAAATCCAGATCAAATATTTTGCTCAAACCACACTGATGTGGCAACCCTGTACACGGCAAGTGAATTGCATGCACGTGCACTGAATCCGTGCAATTAATTTTCATTTCAGCGTGCAGAGGGCGTGAATCCAGCATTAACCCGATCACTGCTGATGCTTGCTGTCTGAACGGGGTTAGCTACTTACTGTAGAATTTTGCTTTTAAAATTGATATTTCAGGGAACTTTTATAGGCCATTTTTACATACATACATACATCACGCATTTATCCCTTGCGGGGTAGGCAGAGCGTAAGAATACGGTCGCTATCGCCACGTCTGACATTTTTGAAGATTGTTTTCTAGGGTTGTTTCAGAAAACATGTGTATCACTATAGTGACAGGTTGTAAACCTGTAGCCTAAAAATTGTAATACGCCAATACCCTCGAGTCCCTTAGTCACCTCTTACGACAACCGCAGGGAGGATGTGGGGTGATGCTATTATAAGCCAGCATCACACGGCAAATACACGGCCATTTTTACACATTGCTAAATCTGACACTTTTTAGGTGGAATCCTGGTGGTGCACCTGGTGGTCTACATCAAGTTCTCCAAATTTTGGAAGTCTACTTACCAACAGAAGCGGCCCCTAAGCTGAACAACTTTTGCTTTAGCGCCATATCTGTATCTTCAATAGTTTAGGTGGAATCCTGTTGGCGTTGGTCTACTTCAGATACCCCAGACACAGTGGTGACAAAAAGTAGCCTGTGTTTGTTCTCGGTATCTATCTGGTACCTATCTCTGTGCAAAATTAAATGAGGATCGAAT
The DNA here is from genome assembly GCA_029255805.1 of Keiferia lycopersicella. Taxonomy (NCBI): domain Eukaryota; kingdom Metazoa; phylum Arthropoda; class Insecta; order Lepidoptera; family Gelechiidae; genus Keiferia; species Keiferia lycopersicella. The sequence goes on along the minus strand of JARACZ010000004.1, from coordinate 10,692,888 downwards.
TAGTGGTTTGGCCGTGAAAGCGTAGCAAATAGATAGACCGACAGACAGAGCTTTCGAATATCTAACATTAAGTATAGAAGATTTTAGGCGACTGGCTGACCATCTACTATTATAGTGATATACGATATTCCTAAGCGGCTCTAAAATATTTGTCAGGAGTGGCAAAAACAACAGTTATCTTATAGCCGTTGACGCTCTACCTAACCCGTAAGGGATAAAGGCGTAAAGTGCAGGCACTCATTAGTAATTCAGGACATACTTTTTCTTACGCGAAAGATTATTTTCTAATACAATGTCTAATTTATCTTGTCTTTGACTGTATGTATACTGTATAGTCAGTCCATGGTTACCACTTTCCTTTAGTGGCTCTTAAACTTTAAGACGGTGTTAAACGCTTGGGTGAATATGTTCAGATGCTGGGTTAAAGGTTGTTAGGTTATAAGGGAAAATGTTCACAGAAACGGGTTTGTCTTAAGTAAATTATTATTAAGGGTGCTTGCACATTGATGCCGTGTGATGCCGGCTTAGAATAGCATCACCCCACATCATTCCCGTGGGTGTCGTAAGAGGCGACTAAGGGACTCGAGAGTATTAGTGTATTACAATTTTTAGGCGACAGGCTAAACAACTTGTCACTATAGTGATACACATGTTTTCTGAAACAACCTTGGAAAACAATCCTCAAAAATGTCAGACGTGGCGATGGCAACCGTATTCCTGCCTACCCCGCAAGGGATAAAGGTGTGATATATGTATGTATGTCCACATTGATTAAATTTTCGTGAAGGTTTCGTTTCACATCTAGTCAACCAATGACCGGATTAATTTGTGTTAAAGTTGTCAGTTGCCTATTGAAAAGTGATAGGTAGGCCTTATGTTTACGGCTGTTGACGCTCTGCATAACACGCAAGAGATAGAGGCGTCGTGATGTGCGTGGGGTAGGTATAAGGTATACCTCTGACGTGGTCATGTGACCGCTGACATTTAAGTTATTTTTTTTACCATTTGTACAATAACACAAGAAATTTTACAGGACAAAACATAAATGAAATGGACACAACAGGCACTGCTTATCTCTAAAAACAAATTTCTTACAGCAGAGCTAGCGGAGAGAAATGGCATTTGGCGAAAGACGGATAAGACGTGCACAATACCTATAAATTCAAGCAGATAATGATAATGAATGATTCATATTTACAGATAATAACAGGCAATACATACGAAATATAACTAATATATTACACACAACTACAGTTATAAATAATTAAATATATAATATAAAATACATACTAGTACAATACGGGTTAATTTAGAAGAGAAAGATAGTGTTCCTTAACTCGATTCTTAAAGTTATCACAGGTAGCAGCCAGTACCAACGTTTTGACGTACCTTCCAAAGCACTAGCTTTCTTACGGAGAATCAGCATTCAGTATTCTAATTACAAACTAGAAACAATCACAGAAAGTGATGAGATTACCAATGTACAAAACCATTTTACCCTTAGTTCTCTGAATTAAATATTTTTAGCGTGCGTCGGTGGCCAAGTGGTTAGGACTCGGGTCTTACAATCGGGAGACCCAAATTCGATCCCCGCCATGTACCAATGTGTTTTTACTCACGTACATTTACCGGCTGCTCTTACGGTGAAGGAAAACATCGTGATGAAACCCACATTCAAATAAAATTTGAATTCAGATGATATTTGAATGTGACCTAACCTAGGATTCGGGACAAGTTAGCCTTCGGGTTGCAGAGGTCAGATGGCAGTCGCTCTGTCTAAAAACTTGGTTCCACGTCAAATCCCCTAGGTTAGGTAGCCGACCCTGACAGAGAACGGGATAAGGCAAGGAGATTGATGAGTTAGCGATTTGACGTTTCTACAGAATCATTACTAGTGTGTACTCACCCTTATTTAATGCTGTTTAATCAAGTCGGGTTATTGAATAGTCTACGAACGAACGAACAGTAATATTGAATTTAAACTGGCACTGGTAACGAATTCAAATTACATTTTGAATTATATTACTGCTTTATGCAATATCAGCGGGACTTACCCGTTTAAAGGGTACTTACATTAAACTGTTTCATAGTATTACTATTAATTGTATTAAAAACCTGATTAATCCTTAACATATTTGAATCCTGCTTGATGACTTGATAACTACCATTTAAAATAATATTTAAAGCTAAACGTGATCAGACCATGAAAGTGCAACATTTTTGAAAGAACTTATGTTAAAAAAAGGAATTCCCGTATTTAACGAATATAGAGTTAAATAGTAAAAATATAGAGATAGAATATAACGGTAAACTGTTATTGACTATTTTGTGTTAGGAAAGTGTTTTTACTTGGGACACCGGGTCGTCCAACGACCCGATGAACCCTAGTGTCATGAGATGAGACCGAGTCTTCTACAAGTAGCAGGCTTCTGCCATGGTTGTGTAACGACCACCGTGTAAGTTATCATAGACAGCAACCGGAGCCTACGGCTTAACGTGCCCTCCGAAACACGTAACCATAAGATGGTTACTGACAATCAGTTTTCAGACTACTTACGGACAATCAGTGTTTGGTTACATCTCATCAGGACTTCTTTTAGAAAAGTTATTCAGTGTGAGGCCTGTTAATGTCTGTAAAGTTCAAGTACACTCGCTTTTATACCCTGTAGATGCCATCACAAAACCACCTCTCTTTTACACTCTACCTATTCATATTAAAATTCCGGGCCGATAACATTCCTAAGTCGTAAATTTTAAACTTTTCTTCCTTGGAATGTTCAAAAAGAGGGAGAGAATAAGTTTTTCTCGCAACTGTGTTTGGGACACACAGGTGGAAATTGCTAAGTATATCTACTAGGTATTTGACGAACAAAGTCAAGACAGTATAATTTTCGTGACAATCAAAATAACGCCTACAGATTAACAGCAAAATACAAGGTGTGCGTTTTTTTACCCCTCATGATAAAATTGTGTCTTATGGTGCTCCTACATATACAAAGTGTAAGAGCCGGTGTAAAGAAAACTTTGCAGGCGTGATCAGACCATGAAACTGAACAACTTTTACTATGAGCGCTATAATGGGAAACGAAAAAATTTTGTCGAGTTCCCATACAAAGTCAATCAGCTGATCGAAAATTTTGTATGGGAGGTCGAAAAACAACATAGCGCCCATATAAAAAGTTGTTCAGATTCATGGTCTGATCACGCCTGCAAAGTTTTCGTTACATCGTCTTTTACACCCGGTATACTATCACCTGACACAGTCTGATAGTTGCCTACATGCAATGTGGGAGCGATGAATAGATGTCGATCAGCATAAAATATATTTTTCCAGATACCCGGCGCATCGCACACTTAACGTACGATGGGGCGCTAAAATATCGCAGCGGTCTGTGGGATCCATACTAAAACCGCACTCGACGGACGACACTGCTATGACAGCGGTTGAGCGGTTTTAGTATGGGTATTGACATTTATAGTATGGATCTGACAGAACGCTGCGATATGTTTGCGCTCCGTCGTGCGTCAAGTGTGCGATCCGCCGTGAGTACCTGAAGTCGAAAGACATTACACTGCTTTTTTTGAGGCGTTTTAAAAATTGCCCGTATCTTTACGGCTGTTAACGCTGTGCATAGCCCGCAAGGGATAAAGGCGTGATATATGCATGTATGTAAAAATCGGGTTCGTCATCGACGCAGTGTCCTACACCATGGAAGTTAACTTAAAATACCATTATTCATGAAATAAACTGTATGACTGGCCAATAAATTTGTCTTTCCGCGCTAGCGTGAGGCGGCGTGAAGTCGTCTTTTGTGCTCCCGTGCATATTTCACTCAATGTCTTTTTTCTCTCATGGTCTATGGATCGGCGGTACGTATAAGGCAAATTTGAGGTGACAAAAAGGTGAATAGAACGAGATGAATGGGAGAAACGAGTTTGTGTGGGAAGTCAAAATATCTATACAGGATGTAAAAAAGGCAGAAAATAATTAAAGGAACTATCATTTTCAGCATTTTTGTTACTTAATACTCAGAGAGCAAAAGTAACGTTTGCGTCGGTCGCATGACATGTCCGTGTTAATAGGAACTGAAAAAAAAAACTATGATATTTATGTTGCACCACCAGTGTACCTACTTTTTTACGACTGTCGCCAGTAATTTTTATTTTTTTATGAGATACAGTATTCTTCTTTTCGTGTGGGATACCATGTCGTCTAACGACCTATCAAGTCATGACTTACATTGAGAGACGTATAAATAATAAATATAATATCAATATACTACGGCAAAGCAAAATTAACTCACCAATTACTATTACCAAACTGCCTAATACATGAGATAGTACCAACGTAGACACAGCAGATCTTGCATAAATCATAGAATTCAATTACTGCTACACTAAGCCCTCTGAAACTACATATTAGTTTAGATCCGAATATCTCATACTCCTATATACAGGGTGTTAATCAACAGGTTCCGTGTTTCGGATGGCACGTTAAGCCGTAGGTCCCGGTTGCTGTCTATGATTACTTAGACGGCGGTCGTTACACAACCATGTCAGAAGCCTGCTACTTGTTGAAGGCGGTTGAAAAATTCTGACACTAGGGTTCATTGCGTCGTTGGACGACTGAGTCTCCCACACGAAGAGATAGAGAGCAACAGGTAAGTAAATTGTATTGAAGGAAATGAACTGTATTCATTGAATGAAATACGAATCACACTGGACCAATAGTTCGAAATGAAGTTCGAAATGAAGGAAGCTTGTTTCATTAAAATCACTAAACTGAATTTGGTGAAATTTGATGTTACTGCCTTGCAAGGTAAAAGACTCGCAACATAAACAAAAACAATTTTGCGAATTCGACTCTGTAAATACATACGTGAAAACAAACATTAAACATTCCTCAATTCTGAAGCTCTATAGATCAAATATTTCAAAATGCTGAAAATGTAATTTACATACGGATCTCCGAGTTACTTACCTACTTATTTGAATTCGGATAAAAAAGAAATAAAATATAGAATTACACAATACAGCATCGGGTTTCCATTCGCATTAGCCCCCAAAAACCCGACACAACAAAAAACTTTCCAGCGTAATCCGGCAAAGGATTACAATATTGAATAGCGTATTTCCCCGGAATTCGCAAAAAAAAACATCACCCTGTGAATTATTCACACACAATCACTGTCCGTCTCATTTATTCATACAGGATGTTCCGGGTTGGGTGTTATTTACATTTTTTTTATTCGTGCGCGCGGATGCCGTAAAAAATCGAGGTTAGTTCGCTGTTAGTATTCCCGCAGTGCAAAATTGGATTTTACTTTTTAAGGAGCGCTCATGTTTAGAAAGAGATACGGGTTTGTGAGTCGTTAAACGTAACACTTTTTGTGCGTTGTCTTGTGCCAAAAGGGAATTCGCAAAATGTGCGGCCAAATATCTTACTCGTACAACCTAAATGAAGTATTGAATAGAATGACATAGTTATCGATTATGATGTCATTTTAGAATATTCGGGAGAATTATTGAGAAAAATAACTTTTTTATTCATAAGTTAAGAGAACATAACTTAGCGTATTCGTGTGAATCTTGTTTTCACATTAAATACTTTGTACCTACTGAATCTTTATATCTGAAAATAATTAATTCTCCTTATTTTTTCTGTCCGGGAAATAATCCGGGTATTCATATGAAATGCATATTTTATTAAAAGAGCTTTTTATTTTACTGGATCATACCCGGGAACATGATAGCGTGAAAGCTGAAAAATATATTCTGTCTGTACTTCCATTAATTGGTAAGTAAAAGCTGATTGGTAAGTAATTTTATATGGCAGGTTCACTTATGCCGTGTGATGCCAGCTTAGAATAGCATCACCCCACATCCTTCCTGCGGGTGTCGTAAGAGGCGACTTAGGGACTCGAGAGTATTAGTCTATTACAATTTTTAGGCGACAGGCTGACAACCTGTCACTATAGTCATACACATGTTTTCTGAAACAACATTGGAAAACAATCTTCAAAAATGTCAGACGTGGCGATAGCGACCGTATTCTTGCGACCGTTAACGCTGGGATAAAGGCGTGATATGTCTGTGTGAAGCTCATTTAAATTTCTCATTTTACACGCAGGGTTTCTTGGAAAAATAGGAAGACTATAATAATGCAGGACTTGTACTTTTATAAAGTATACACTATTACTACGAGTTTTGCCTGCGTTATTTTGTGTCACTCAGAGAGAGATTTTTTGTTATACAATAGGTTGAAATATGAAAAATATTTTTGACCTCCCATGCAAATTGACTTGGTCGGTCGGAAACTTTATATAGTAAGTAGATCCATTTTTTTTTCATATTTCGACCTTTGTTCCTTGGGAAAAGTTGTTCAGTTTCAAGGAATGGTTCACACAAAAAAAAAAAATTCGGGTAAATGGTTCCAGTTTACCCGTGATCATGGCGATTGCAACATCGCCGAAATATTGGGTGCTCGATATATCCCTACCGTGAGTTAAAACCCGTTATAATGTCTTATAGTTTTAATGGTTCACAACTTAAATATTTTAAGCTTGTAGCTACTTTTTTATTCTCTGTATATTTTTATGATAACAACCTGTATAAGCCGATCTATCGAAGGAGTTGCTCAAGGTAGTGTGGTGTCTACGTACTAAGTGCTGAAGTGCCCTGACCACAGAGACAATACTGAAATTCAATCAGAAGAGCACCTACATTAACAAACTAGAATTAGGGCGAATCTCACATCTAACGCAAGACGCTGCGCATTGCGTTTGTCAGATGAAAGGAAATTTCAAATAAGTATCCCATAGAAAAAAACTACGATTTGCGATGGAGCTCCAACGGATGAACTTAAGTTGTTTGACAGACGCATCCGTTAAACTGGTTCTTGTAATGCACCTTGCACTTGCGTCAACAACGGTTTTTGACTTTTTTGCATGAGAGTTTTGAAATCTTGCATCTGACACACGCATCCAGTGAGAACCAGCTATGGTTCGTAGCAGCTGCTAACAAAATGTACTATGTTTAAAGGTAAAAATGCACCAAAGTAAGTATTGACTATGAAACTGAACTACTTATCGCAAAAAAAATGATGAAAGCTAGAATTAATTTCAGATTTCAAATTTCAATCGTTTATTTCCAAGTAGATTAACAACGAATGCTTTCAGAAAGTCAGGAATTTACAATACAATACTGTCGCTAAAAATAAATTAGTCATATCAGACGCAATTTTTTTCTTTTTTATAACAATTTTATGTTCCTAGTAGAAACGCGGCATGAGTGGGATAAAAAAGGCACTGCCTCGGGGCCGACCAGGCTGACCACACAGCATGTGACCACATAAATAGAACTTTCTTCCAAAAGAAGTCTGCCACCTCTTTATTTATTTATTTCATAACATTTTTAGAACATGTATTGTATTGTAATTTCCAACATTGTATTGTAATTTCCATTTTTTTTACACTGTATCAACCTGGAAAGTTGGAAGTACGAAAGCTGGTTGCCAACTTATAGTCCGGGGGCGGAATTGATCAGAATTTAATTGTTGTTTCAAATTAGTTTGTACAATAAATCAACTGTAAGCCCGCTCTGTATACAAATTGAGATTTGTTTCGAAATAAATCTCTGGGGATAAGGAAATTGAGAGTAACCCAGAAGCACAGGTCATATTTTTTATCGTGAAAATAAAGGATGCTGGGATGCCAGATTAGTATAGCTTTAGTGTACCCCATTTCTTTCTCATGGGTATCGTAAATGGCGACTAAAACAGATCGCACATTTAACGGTTTTAGTATGGGGATTGAGATTTCTGGTATGGATCTGCCATACCGCTGCGACGGTTTAGCGCTCTGTCGTGCGTCAAGTGTGCGATCTGCCTTATTTATTTCAAAGCTTATGGTCGAGGTTTTGCTATATAAGGTGTAAAAATATTAGCTGCAAATTAGGGGTGAATCAACCCATGAAACTGAACAACTTCCTCTAAGAAACATAGGTCGAAATATGAAAAAAAAAATACCGACCGACTAAGTCAATTTTAATGGGAGGTCCAAATTTTTTTTCATATTTCAATTTATGTTACTTGGGAAAAGTTGTTCAGTGTTATGGGCTGATTCACCCCTTAAAATATTTGCAACCAATTTTTTTATACCATGTAGAGGGTGGGTGTTCTAAGATTCAACGTTTGGTATTAGAGGATACTTTGATCAACCTATGCTGAGTTCGGGTGTGACTATAAAGTTTAGAGTCTAAACTCTAGCTAGAAGGTTTAAACTTTGGACTTTCTTGCCTAGACGAATGATATAAATTAAGGAACTGGTGGTTTAAAGAAGTGGTCATACAATAAGACACGTGTGTTTTTAGGAATAGACGTGTGAAAGTTTTGTGTAGTATATTTAACGTACCAAAATGGACCATTCAATAAATACTAATAATCCCATTAACGGCAGAAATTTGAAAGAGAACAATACGAAGTAAATCAAATGGAAAAGCCAGTGGACCATAAATCTTTTCTTTTCTTGACACGTAATAATTTGTATCAAAATCTTCAATAAAACATTCGCCAGACAGCAGACTCTAGCGCAGTCGGGGGCTATTTTTCATATTTTTTGCCGACAGTACCGAGTATTTGTACGTCGGATGATAAATGACGATCGGGAGCATCTGAGGGACAGCTATGCTCCGAATTTAATAACGGTCCGGTGTGGGTGGTCCAAGGCAAACGATTCGAGGATTTAAATTATTCATGCTAGTTTATAAGAAAATACCATATACTTACATAGCATCAGACCCAGCTAAGGTTTGCGGTGATCCGGTTTTCTACTTTTCTTTTTTATTCCTATACCACATGCTCACACCAAATCTGCGTGCGGGGGCTTCAACGCGCTCCGCGCTTTCATGTGGTATATTTACGACAAAAATACGGGTGAGCAGGGGATTTTGACAGTCGGGGTAATTTTGATGGCCCCAGAGCAAAAAACATAGTAACCATCATAAAAGAAAGGGAATCTCGACAGAGTAGGACCTGTAGGATGAAGTGAATGCAGCCTGCCTTGCGCTAGGAGATGCGGTGTTTGTGTGTGAGATCAGGCGAGTACCGTAGCGGTGTCCACTGCCAGTATGGGGGCTACCCTATGGCGTACCCTTGAGGAGGTCTATCTACGCCCAGCAATAGACTACTAAAAGGCTGATTTGATGATCTTAATACACACACACATCATAAAATTACGGTCGTTATCGCCACGTCTGACAAGTATTGAGGGCCTCTTCAGATGATTGGTGAATCACTGTAGTGACAGGTTGTCAGCCTGTCGCCTAAAGTTGTAATACGTGGTAATACACTGGAAACCCTCGAGTCCCTTAGTTTCTACAACACCCGTGGAAAGAATTGGGGTAATGCTATTCTATGTCGGCATCACACGGCATCTCAATACATACTTTTACTTTTATGATATATTTTATAAGTATAAAAGCTGTATTTGAAGATATAAATGAATAAGAATCTGAATCTCATTTGATTTAAACGCTAGCGCTTGTAACTCAAAATGTAGGCAACTGGAAAACGATTTGTTTCGCCCGGCTCAGATAATTCGGCCATTTTGTTGTACCCAATACAAAGCAAATCATCGAGATACAATACCCATCCGGCGCAGGGAGGGGGGGGTTGATCAATGAGAAGATGATTGCCTCAATCACTGGCTAGGAATTATAAAGATATCATTCACTTGCGAGTTTTAAAACATAAATACGTCCACAATGTAACAATAAACGTAATATCTGTCATGCATTGAGCAGTAACGGCCAGAAAAATACGATCGCTCTCGCCTTGGTAATTTTGTGGATAAGTCTGCATAGACGTAGGTACTTCTGCAGAGTCATAACGCAAATACCTAAGTGATAGATTATCTAGTGGTTTGCATAGGTGTTTGACATCTAAGCTCAAGTTGTCATAACCGCTGAAGATATCTGACCATAATTCAAAAGCAGTTAATTAAAAAAGTAATTTGTTTAAAAATTAAAAGCACGATTTTTATTCTATGCTTAGATGCGTGAAATGAATTAAATCCGTCTAGACTCAAAAAAATACGTAGCGTGCTTAATAAAGTCCACCCAGTATCCAAAAATAAGGTCAAAAAATTTACATTAGAATTTTAAATTCCCTGCATTCCCGAGCAAAGAAGCACGAATTTAAAGGAATGCCTGGGGGGCTGGCGAGTGCAGTCGTGACGGAATCCGCTCCCGATTCCCGGTTTATTAAACCAGACGGGAAATGACCCGGGAATGATAGCGACAGGGAGATTGCAAATAGAAGAAAAGGAATTTCAAATTAAATTTAATTTGAGCAGCTAAGTAAAGGACTTACGTTCATTTCAAATAAAACAAGGTATTTAAATTCATTGCATAAATTAATATGCCGTGTGATGCCGGCTTAGAATAGCATCACCCCATTTTTTCCCGTGGGTGTCTTAAGAGGCGACTGAGGGACTCAAGGGTTTTAAGTGTATTGCAATTTTAGGCGACAGGCTGACAACCTGTCACTATGTGATACATGACTTATCTGCAACGACCCTTAAATATTGTCAGACGTGGCGATAACGAGCATAATTTTGCGATCGTTATCACTCTACCTACCCCGCAAGGGATAAATGCGTGATATGTGTATATACGTATGTACGTAGGTACCAGTATACGTGTGGTATTTTCATATTATTTTGTATATTATAATAATCTTCTATATCCCTTTCAATCTAATTTTTTTTTCTGTATAAACAGAAGATTTCTTATAGATATGTTGTTTACTAAAATAATAAATTTTATTCCGTTTCAGTAAACGAACCGGGCAAAGCTACTTGAATCACCTCAATAAGATAGGTAAAGTCATAATACATACATACATACATATATCACGCCTTTATCCCTTGCGGGGTAGGCAGAGCGATATGGCCGTAAGAATACGGTCGCTATCGCCACGTCTGACATTTTTGAGGATTGTTTTCGAAGGTTGTTCCAGAAAACATGTGTACCACTATAGTGACAGGTTGTCAGCTTGACGACCGATGTGGCGCAGTGGTAGTGCGACTGCCTTTGACGCAGAAGGTCCCGGGTTCGATTCTCGGTGGTTCACTCACAAAGTTGATATATATCACTTTGTGAATTTGTTCCCAGTCTGGTTAGGACATTGCGGGCTGAACCACCCGATTGTCCGTAAGTAAGATGGTTCCGTGTTTCGGATGGCACGTTAAGCCGTAGGTCCCGGTTGCTGGCTATGATCACATAGACGGCGGTCGTTACACAACCACGTCAGAAGCCTGCTACTTGTAGAGGGCGGTTGAAAAATTCTGACACTAGGGTTCATCGGGTCGTTGGACGACTCGGTGTCCCACACGAAAAAGAAAAGAAAGAAGCTTGTCGCCTAAAAATTGTAATACACCAATACCCTCGAGTTCCTTAGTCACCTCTTACGACACCCGTGGGAAGGATAGTCCATAATAATTTATAATATACAGGGAATAAGGGTCGGTGTAACGAAAACTTTGCAGACGTGCTCAGACCATGAAACTACTATGCTACACTAGGCTATGTTAGGAAACGATTTTTTTTTTGAGTTTCCATACAAAGTCAGTCAGCTGATCGGGAATTTTGTATAGAAGGTCGAAAAAGCCCCCATACAAAGAGTTGTTCAGTTTCATGGTCAGAGCACGCCTGCAAAGTTTTCGTTACACCGTCTCTTACACTCTGTATATCATGTAGTCTTGCGCTAGTCGTGCAATGTCCCAACCTAAAGAATAAAATGCTTTAAAAATTGTCTGTGAAACAATTATGTTTCATAACTTTACTTTTTAGATATAATTATTTCTTTAAAATATATTTTGAGTACAAGCAGTAATTTGTTATGCCTATGACGAAGTTCTAACAAGCGAATTACAAGTTATGAACTCGAGACGGCGCTTTCAACAACAATACAAGTTAAAAACAATTTGTAAACGGTGTAAATTTCACACGGCCGCCATTTTGTTTTAATAAGTTTGTAAGTTTGTGTTTTCACACTCGTAAAAGTTTGTGAGTATGTCTAGATACTTACATGAGACTTATTTAGAGTTATATAGTTAAAAATCTATATTTTTTAAATATAGTACATGGGCCGATCCAGGATTAACATACGCCACATGTCATCTAAATGAGACCCATGGCATTCCTTTCTAGTTAAGCGCTAAAATTTGCCATCAGTTTCGTTTCGATACCACAGTTTTGGAAAAACGGAAGTCACAAATCCATTTTCCGGCCAAATTTCTGGGTGGTGGTTCTTACTTATACTCTTGCTCAGCACAACTTCTCCGACTGCTGCCACGAGTCTCATTTAGATGTCTTATGACGTAGGAAATCGTTTTCAAGTTAGTATGGAAAATGTTGCATGCATGGTATGGTTCGTGGCCAGACACTGGGTAGATATTTCCAGCAACTACTACTACAGCTACAACAGTCCTCTGCAGGACATGGGCCTCCCCGATTTGGGGGGTACTCACCACTCTTGAAAGGCGGATTGACTAGCGCAGTGCGTGCAAGGTGTTGTATTGACAGGAAACGCTGCTGTCCACTCCCTGGACTCACTTTGACACACCCACGGGTAGCAATAGGGTGATGCTATTTTAAGCCACCACACGGCTTTCAATGGATCTCTCCATTGTTAATAATGTTAATTAATAGACGTTTTTAACACACGCTACAAAAGTCAAACTACCATTCTGACGAACTAATTTAAAAACGCGATAACGCTTCAATGTAACAGTTTTAATATAAAAGTCACTTTATCGTTTTAAATTCTAAATGCGTTATTTAGTAAATGAGCGCCTGCGAGTTTTGACGCTACAAAGCGGAATGAGTACTGCTGTTCATTATTTATCAGGCGTCTAGCATTTTTAATCCATGTGATGCCAGCTCAAAACAGCATCACCCCACCCCATCCCGGGGGTATTACAACAGGTGACTAAGGTGGTTTTCACACTTAACGAATTTCCTTACATCTGACAGACTCTTACGTTGCGGATGCGCTATAAATGCGCAGCATCGTGCGTTACATGTGGAATACGCCTAAGGCAGGTACTAAAGGTAGGCGAAGGTAGAATTTGATATTGCATTCAAATACAATCCGTCATTTTAGTGGAACATGACTTTTGTGAAACATTTCTCAAAAATTTTCAGACACGGCATTAACGAAAGTAATTTTAAGGCTGATGACAATTTTCCTACTCCGCAAGCTATAAAGGCGTGAACTAGTTTATACTTTATGTATTGTTTTACATTCTAAAACCGTTAAGAGCCTGTGAGTTTGTTTTTATCGCTACAAGGCGGCAGGTGTATTGCTGTTCATTATTTATCAGGCGTCTGGCGTGTTTAAGCCATGATATGCTGACTCAGTATAGCATCACCACAGTTGTATGCTATGGATATGATAATAGGTGATTGAGGTACTTGAAAGTTTCGTTTGTATTAAAATGCCATCTTGTCACTATAGTTATAAACAATTTTATAAGACGGCCCTTAAGGGGCTGACACGAGCTAAAAACCGGTCTCTTTCTGACAAATGTCAAACTGCGCGCGTGCGAACGGGACGGAATCTTGCCGATTCAATGATATTTTCGTATTTTCGATGATAATTCGGTCAAAAATAAGTAATTTGAAAATCAAAAACAATATGTCGATAGATAGTAAGGCGCTCATTCTGATAATAAACACTTAATTATTGCGTGGGTTTTGTTCATACAGTTTGCGATATAATAGATTTTTAGAGGTAACGTTACGATGTTTTTCTATCAAGCTAAATTACTAATATCATGTTTTGGAAACAATAACACTACAGCAAATATCCTTAAGATTATTTCCTTTTTTTTTCGTCAGTTTTTCTGCATTTTATCTAGGGTAAAAATCACTTATAAAAGTAGGTAGCTTTTAGCTCTACTCAGCCCCTGGCGATAACGACCGTATTTTTACAGCTGTGTATCCTACGAGTTTTTGCTTTATATATTGTTTTACATTCTAAAATCGTTAAGCGCCTGCAAGTTTGTTTTTATCGTTACAAAGCGGTGTATGCTCTTCATTATTTATCAGGCGTCTGGCGTTTGTGAGCGGCATTAAGTGTGTGTAATAATTGATGAGGGAACGTGTGTTTCACCTTACTGTACTAGTAGTAGCACCTAGAGTTGAGCCTTTTAAAAGAACATGTTATATTGGCCTTCTCAAGAATGTAAGGATTCTCGAGAATGACCAGTAAATGTTGATTCTTGAAACGCATAGTTCGAGTTGTTCCTGATAGTAATAAATTAAACAATGCAATCGTAAACAGGCCTTTCCAACACTTCAACAAGAATAACGCTGCGCTAACATGTGCGACTGTCAAATCCATACTAGAAACGTCAATCCACATACTAACGCTAACGTCGTTGCGTTGGACCTGCTGCGTCGAGAGTGATATTTGTAAGGATAGTGACGATTCTAGTATGGGTCTGACAAGCGCATACGTTAGCGCAGCGTTATGTCAGCCCTGAAGCGTGATAGAGACCTTACGATTCAAATAATCACCGCGCAGCTTAAAAAGGTTATAAAGGGCCTAGTCTCCCTGATAACAGTAAAAGGAGACTCGCGTCCTTTACTCAATGGAAAAACCATTTATCAAAAATCTAAGTAGGTACTTCAATTATTAAAGAAAAACTAATTATTTTAATAACAATACCTTTATCGTACACTAAAATAGCAAATAATAAAAAAAACAGTGTCAAACTTTTCCAAACCCCACCCTGTATCTACATGTCCAAACTCTACCCAGGTATTAATTTAGTGCGCTCCTGATGCTGAATTATGTACGTGCAAATTTAGGGACCGGTCCGCCTTACAACGCTCATATTGTACTGGCTAGTGAAATTGTTTCTCCCAAACTAAAACAGTTAGTCATTAGAGCTTATCTCCTTTCACGTGAGTGCCTTTGTAGTTCGTGGATTCTATTGTCAAGGGAGTATACATAGAGAAGTATGCACGGTAAACCAACTATCGCCTTTCGCCGACCGGCGCGATTCGCCAACTCACTCTGTGCCTACTCCCGCGTTTAGCCTACTGCAGCTATCCACCACCTGCGCGTTTTGTAAACTGCCATCTGACCTCTGCAACCCGAAGGCTGACCGCCCGAATTCTAGGTTAAGTCACATTCAAATATCATCTGAATTCAAATCTTATTTGAATGTGGGTTTCTTTACGATGTTTTTCTTTCACCGTAAGAGCAGTCGGTAAATATACGTGAGTAAAAACACATTGGTATATGGTGAGAATCGAACTCGGGTCTCACGATTGTAAAACCGGTGTTAACCATTTGGCCATCGATTCTATTATTTATCCAATTCATAAAAATATTTTTCGAATTATAAAGTGGTTGCTTACATTTTATTTAGTGAACGAATGTTTGTATCATTCTATTTTAGAAATTGAAATTGTTATTGGCGAAATGTATTTGTGTTCCTATTAGCAATAAAATAAAATAAAAACTGGCCTCTTTCACACTCCAACTCCGTCCAACGCATTTCTGACGACTGTCAAACAGACGCTAAAATAACGCTGAACTAACGCAGTGACAGCGCACGACGCACGATCAAAATGTCAGGCAAAATTACGTCGTTTGGCACGAGGCAGCGCTAACGCAGCGGTAACGGATGCGTCGTCAAGCAACGCAGCGGTTGTGCGTTGGGACATCCGTCGAGAGCAGTTTTTGTATGGGGAGTGACGTCTTTTGTATGGATTTGACAGACAGAACCGTTAGCGCAATGTTATTTTTGCGCTGCGTTGGAAGTTGAGTGTGTAAGAGGCCTAAAATAAAATGAACGGGTGTTTTTGTCATTAATACAATACAATACAGTCCATTGCTAGATAATGACGTCCCCCTGAGGTTTTTTCAAACTTATTGCTTTGTAGAAGTACCAATGAACCTATTGAAATATAAGTTTACAGGAATTGGCAATGTCCATTCCTTGAATGAATGAAGCCGAAGAACTTTGCTTATAGTTTTCCCGTAAATAGTAATAAAAAATCTCTTAAAGTTTCATGTAAAGCCGCGGAACAAAGTATAATTTTCATATACGAGTGCGTAAGGTGAGCAGAAATAATGTGGGAACTTCCCGCAGGAAAGACGACCAACTTTTTACGCGCTCACGGTTTTCTGTGGTTCAAGGTATAAGAGGCAAGCGATTACAAATTAGTGTTAATTATTGAAGAATAATCTTCGAGGAGCATAGTCGTAAGTAGGTAGTTCTACATAGGTATTGTTATTCAACATGGGTACTCACCTCCATCGAAACGGCGGCCGAGAAACACACTAGGTTACGAATTGAATATATTTTACTGGTTTAAAATTGAACACCTTTTTCCAAAGGATAAGCAGGCTTTATCTTATCTTAAGTAAGAGTTTACGGATTCCCATACAAAAGTGAACATCAAATTGCAACTATCACAGTTTGCCATTTTGTATGGATGCTGTCACGGGCCTCAGTGTCTCATTTGATATTTGACGCTGCGCATTTTAAGCGCATGCGTGAATTGTCCAATGCAAAGAAATTTCGATTTCTACTAAAAATTGCAGGTGGCGCAGGAACAACGCGTAAGGAGCTCAATTTCTGAAAGGACCGTTTTCGGTTCCGTGCGCGAAAGTCCAAAACGACTTGTCTAGCCATCCGTTTTTAAATATCATTTACTTGATGTTTTTACAGACATATGTGTGAGTTTTTGAGAGGATGTATGAATTGATAAGTAAAGTAGAACCATTTTTAATTCCGTTCACGAAAGTCCAAAACGACTGGTCTAACCACATGTTTTAAAATTTCTTTTACTTGACGTTTTTTTAGTCAAAATTATGTGTGAGTTTTTGAGAGTATATATAAATTGATAACTAAAGTAGAACGTGTGATACAATCATAATAAGTAGCAGATTTTCGCATGAAACAAAAACGTAAATAATTTGAAACTCCGGGTTTTTAATTTAAAAAAAAACTGGAACAAATAAGTCGTTATTAATAAGCCGATTAAAACAACTTCAGCTCTTACGTAATTCTAGGCGGCAATCCTTTGTAAAAGGGTCACGATTCTTACTCCCTAATCAAATGTGCCAATAGACTATTTGTGCGTTTCGCCTAAAACTTGGACCACACGATTATAAATATTTGCCCAAACCTGATGGGAACCCAGCCCACTCGCATTGTTTACTTCACCATTATATTATCGAGCAAGTTTGCCTGAAAAACTTCCCTAACACTCGGTATGCGAGTTTGATGGAATGTTAACATTTATACAGAGTGTTTTGCATGACACCGCAAAGTGAAGACTTGGGTTCAAAATTGACTATTAAAGGGAAATACGAGTACGTCCTGTTTCGAAGGAAATGTTTTAAACTGGAAACGTTATCTAGGGCATCGTACTGAACAATTTTCCCTATGGAACCAGTGATAGAAAATGGAAAATCAATTTTGACCTCTCATCCTAAATTCATGATCACCTTACTAACTAGTTTGTATGAGAGGTCAAAATTTTTTTTGTTTTCCAGTACTGGTCCCACAGGGAAAGTAATTCAGTATAGTGCCATAAACAACGCCTCTAATTTAGTGCATTTCCTACGAAACTCGGTGTATATAAGTATGGAACTGGGTCTATTGCAAATGTGTGAAAGTAAGTAGGGTCAGTTCACACCGAGACGCGACGCGGCGCGACGCTGCGCGCACATTTTTCTTAGAGCGACTCAGAATATACTTTATTCACTACACGAAAAGATACACATTACATTGTGAAAATTCAGATTACGTTACACCACGCAGCGCTGCGCCTTGAGGTGCCTCGCGGCGTAGCGCGACGTATCGTTACACAGCGGTGCATCGCCGGTACGCGAGGCATCGTCCTGCTTCGATTTTAAGATGCGCCTCGCGACGTTGCGATGCGTCTCGCGACGACTAGCGGCGTAGCGCGAAATCATTGGCCTCTATGAGTATCGTCGCGTCGCGTCGCGTCTCGGTGTGAATTGAGTGTGAAAAACCCTAAGAGCCCTAAAATATTTCTACGTGCGCGCTACGGCGTAGTAGAAGGTTTAGAATTAGCGAGATTAATACATGAACATGGTAGGTATAAAATGTAATTCTTTGGTTTCTTTGTCTCCTTGTTATACAACCACGCAACGAATTTGGTTGCGGTTCTTGAAGTGGGTCGTTATTTTGTTAATAAGTGAAATTTTTTATAAACACTTTATTATATTTTGAAACTCAAAATACTTAAAGACCTTGTTTAAAGGATTGTACCGCAATAATAAAGTTACGCAAGTGTTGTTTCTTCATAAGTCCTTGTAAAAGCTGTTCTTTGAGTTTTACACGTGTTATACAGCTTGAATATTCATGGTTTACATAAATCAAAAACAATTAAACCGGATCGCCCAATTAACGCGCAACGCAGCGATGCTACGAGATTAAAACTGACATCAACGCGGGCAGACCGCGGGCACCCACTAACTAATATGGCATCATACCAAAGCAAATTAACTGCAGGAGTTTTTTTTTTAATAAACTACTAGAACTGAATATATTCTACAAATTTTAATAAAAACGTAAGAAAATGTTTGGCTAAACACTCACGTACACAGATGAATACAGAAAAGAGTGATAAAAAATGGAGGTAATACGTCTGCCAAACAAAATTTGCTCAAGAAATTCGAGAATAGGCCTACATTACCCGGGCCTATGTGTTTCAATGAATATTTTAGTACAAGCAATGAGACTACTTAGCAAGAAAAATATAAAATACTTTCTCAGGCAGAACCATGAGAAGTCGTATTTAGGTAAGAAAATCTCTCTCTCTCTCTCTCTCTCTCTCTCTCTCTTTCCTTGGCAATAATTATTCCCAACTGATGGTGGGGTTCTGACCTTCTCCCTCCACTTCGCACAAAAAAAAATGTAATGTAATGTTTCTTCACGCAAGAAAATGTAGAAACCAAAGATTCACTTAATTGAAAATCGAATACATATATACACAAATCACGTTTTTATCCCTCGCAGGGTTGGCGTGCTCATGGTGAAATTAATGACTTTTATTGTCGTCAGTGCGACGGTCCCCAAATTTAAAAAATGCTCATATGAAATCACCCTTGAAAATAGGCCTAATATATTAATATCACGTACAATTCATCTAGCACCGTCTAGCTACAACCTAAACAAAGCTAACTAAACGTATGGGAACTAGATAGCAATTTTTTTTGTATATGAATACGGAAACAGCCGCAGACCGGAAAGCCTGGAAAGAGAGAGGGGAGGCCTTTCCCCAGCAGTGGGACAGTGTTTTCTAAATTAATAATAATAATATGAATACGTTAACAAATATGTTTATGCCGTGTGGTGCCGGCTTAGAATAGCATCACCCCATTTCTTTCCCGTGGGTGTCGTAAAAGCTAAGGGACTCGAGGATTTCATGTGTATTGAAACGACCCTCAAACATTTGTCAGACGTGGCGATACCGACCGTAATTTTACGGTCGCTAACGCTCTGCTTACCCCGTCAGGGATATAGCCATGATTTGTGTGTGTGTGTGCGTTTACAAATAAAACATCCAAGATGTTACTCGTAAAAAATATATTTAAGTGAATATTTGAAAGCAAATGTTTCCTATTCAAATTTGTTTGTAAAAGGTATTTGTCCATAAAACACAGGGAACACGAGTGTAAAGTCCGAAATAGCAGTCCCTGGATTACTGGGTACTTTGTGGATTCTGCCCGGTCAATATTAGCCGCCCGTCGCTTTGAACCTAGCTTATGCCCATTGCGGATTTGTCATCAAACATTGAGGTTTCTCTTTACGTCTATTTCATGTTTTTTTAAGTAGTATTTTCAATGTCTTTCATCTTCGTTATTTGTAAAACTGTCCAAGGCCCGTATTTATAAACCGCACTCGAATCTGATCTTGAGTACCTGAGTTGTGCGCCTGAGTTGTCTCCGATATTAACACGTCTGTTCCGACTGTCACTAGAGACTGGCGTGGTTCCCGAATCGTGGAAGCTTGCAAACGTGCAACCTGTGCCCAAAAAAGGAAGCCGAGCTAACCCTGCGAATTATAGGCCCGTATCGGTCACCTCCATACTCTGCAAGACTATGGAGCGTGTACTAAATAACAGACTCCTGGGCTACCTCGAGGACAACGATCTTCTGAGCGATCACCAATACGGATTTCGTCCTGAGCGATCCACAGGTGATCTCCTCGTGTATGCCACCCACCTATGGAGCGAGGCTATCGAGAGACATGGCGAAGCCCTCGCTGTGTCTCTAGATATCTCAAAGGCATTTGACAGGGTCTGGCACGCAAGCCTTATTAGCAAGCTGCCCGCCTACGGACTACCTGCTGATCTTTGCAACTGGATCTCTGACTTCCTGAGGGGACGGTCGATACGAGTGGTCCTAGAGGGCCGCTCCTCGGACCAACAGGCCATAGATGCTGGAGTCCCTCAAGGATCAGTTCTGTCTGCAACACTATTTCTGCTGCATATCAACGACATGCTGACGCCCGACACCTTTGGGTACGTAGATGATAGCACGGTTGTTGACAGATACCTGTCCAGTGCAAAGGCCAGCAGTGAAACCACCCAGTCTTGTCTTGTCCAACATCTGAACTCTTCACTCAAGGCAATATCCGAGTGGGGTGATGCCAATTTAGTGAAGTTTAATGCAACAAAGACACAGGCTTGTCTATTCTAGACTAAACGGAGTCCCTTCACACTCACTCCGACTTTCCGAGATGTACCCATACCGATTTCTGACCACCTTGATCTTCTTGGCATGACTCTTACGTCAGACCTGAACTTTGGACGCTACATAGAATCTTTGGCCACGACTGCAGCAAAAAAGCTTGGTATCCTCTAAAAGGTTAGGCGCTACTTTGCACCAGAACAGCTTCTACAACTATATCAAGCTCAAGTTCGATCTTGCATGGAGTATTGCTGCCACCTTTGGGATGGATCTGCCAAATACCAACTGGCCACCTTGGACTCCATTGAAAAACGCGCCAAGAAGCTCATAGCAGACGAAGCACTGGTTGAGACTAAGTTGCAGAGCCTTGAACACCGTCGTAAAGTAGCATGCATGTCGGTATTCTATAGGATAAATTTCGTAGAGTGTGCTCAATCACTCCACGACCTGATACCCCCTTCCCCATTCCATCTCCGGGGATCGAGGCGCCGACTGGGGTTCCACCCTTATGTTGTAGATATACCTCTGATCCGCACTAAGCGTTTCGCTTCAACTTTTATCATGCGTACGGCTAAAGAGTGGAATTCCCTGCCGGCGGATCTTTTTCCGGAACAATATAACTTGGGCCTTTTTAAGGCAAGAGTGAATAGGCATTATCTAGGCAAGCATGTACCATCTTCGTCTGCATCTCCACTTACCACCAGGTGAGATGGCAGACAAATGCGGGCCTATTACTTATAATAATAATAATAAATAAAAAAAAGAGTAGGTATTGAATTGTCAGTAGTACCGCACGGCATTTGTCAACGGCACCGCATATCAGGTGAAAAATATATACGTCCCGTCCAAGGTGGGGTCTCGTAGACCCCAAATTAAAATATGAATTACGTTAAATGTTTGATTCGCACATAAGGTTTGACTGCTTTTGTTCAAATTTTGATTATATTTTCGCAAAATTAAAGTGTTTAAATTAAAAATTAATAAGTCGTTCTTGAGTAATAAAAGAATTACGCAAGTATGTAGAATTTTGCGAACAAAGACGTCTTCCGTATTTTGAGTTATTATAACAAAAATAAAAATATATAATGAAATTCTTTATTCATAAGAATATTTTAATGAACCATTCTACCACAAATTGAAGAAAAAAATAGGATTAGACGAATATTTCAAGATTCAGATTTTTGAGTCATGCTATTTTCACGTAGTTTTCATGGGACTAACTCTACTTACAGTGAGTAAAAACCAGAAATACTTGTCAATATCGATAAAACAAAATTGAAAAGGCAGCTACTTGGTCAAAAAGAATCAATGATTTAAAAAATATTAAAAAAAGTTATTCTATGGGGTCTGTGAGACCCCGCCTGGTATGCGAAGGGTTAATATGGGCCTAAACGTGTCTCATTTTTAAACTAGCTCTTTTTATATTCACCGGCGCTTTTATACGCACTATA
Organism: Keiferia lycopersicella; assembly: GCA_029255805.1. Classification (NCBI taxonomy): domain Eukaryota; kingdom Metazoa; phylum Arthropoda; class Insecta; order Lepidoptera; family Gelechiidae; genus Keiferia; species Keiferia lycopersicella. Next base: position 10,670,688 of record JARACZ010000004.1, on the reverse strand, counting down.
GTGATAGACAAATTATCTGAAACGACCCTCAATATTTGTCAACCGTGGTGCCGCTAACACTCTGCTTACCCCGCAAGGGATAAAGGTGTGAAATATGTATGTTTGTATTAATTGTCGCAATGCATGTTATTTTCCAAAGTTTCGCTGCGTCCGGTTTTTCGACGAAATGAGTTAAAAATATCCGCTTAAAAAACGGGTATACAAAGGTGAATCTAACTTGCTCAAATTGCTGTAGCAAGTTTTGGTATGTATGTATGGAGGATTTACTTAAAGGCTAGCCCACAAAATATATTAGGCATGAGCCTTTTCTAATAGCGAATTGAAAATAACTTTATCGATATTGAAATAGAGTCCAGTAAGTAATCATGGCGGCCGGGACCATTGGCTTAGCTTAGGCGGATCGCACACTTAACGCACGATGGAGCGCTAACTAAAACTTCGCAGTGGTCTGTCAGATCTATACTAGAAATGTCAATATCGCAGCGTCGTCCGTCTAGTGCGGTTTTAGTATTAGGAGTGACGTTCTAGTATGGATCTCACAGACCGCTACGATATTTTAGCGCTCCGTCATGCGTTAAGTATGCGATCCGCCTTACCCTTCGAAAAACCCTAAGCGAAACAGTTTGCATAGTCTTTGCCTACTTATGAAAACATATAAAACCCTACTTATATTTCCCAAGCCCAGTCTTCTGGTCCGCAGGGATTTGAGGCTCGTGAGTTGAAAGGAGATACGTTCGGTTTGGGTAAGAGATTACAAGGATACTTTTTAATCTTTGCTTTTATGGGCACGTACTTATGATAGGAGATTGGAGGGATTGGACAAATTGAAATACAAAATGTATAAGACCTTCTCATTTAAGGACCCTTTATAAAATGCGACGGCTATTATAACTTCAAGCATTGAAGGAACTGAATGGACTTGTTCCCACCAAATTATCTTTGTGAGAAAGCACACGGTATATTCGAATATGTAACCGTGTTCTTTTCTAGGCCTCATAGGACAGGAAATGTAATTTCTATGATGCGTGTTCATTGGTTCAGTCTTTAAATATATTTTTTAAAATAATATTAAACACCAAAAAAAAATCTGATATTTCGAGTTTCTTGGGAAAAATTGTTCAGTTTCATTGGCTTATTCATCCCTCAATATATTTGCAGCTAATATTTTTATAAATCCTAACCAACGCCCTATTAAACTATAGTATACGTGTTAACGAATTAAATTGATTGGCGCTTTTAGAATATCCATACTACTCGTACGTGTCTATCTATGTTTCTACTAGTTTCACTAAGGTTTCAACGATTTAAAAAAGAACCTAAATTAACATTTCGTACAATCTTAATTTGCCATGTGATAAATAAAGGCCTATTTTATGAACTTTCAACCGGTCTAGAGACACAGGTGGCCGGGCAAAAACAATCCGGCTTAAGACCGGCTGTGCAGTAAAAATCAACTGCGCTTATGCAGATTAACCCTTCAGCCTTTTTAGAAATGCGCTTTATTTACAAGCAACTAGCTCGCTCATCGCTGCTGTTTTCCCGTGGAAATAAAACGCATTTCCGGCATGTTTTATACATGTTACAAGAAATTTATGAAATCCAGGAATTGTGTACAATTTTATACAATGACGAATTTCATACATTTCCTGTAACATACAATAAAATAAAATTTTGTCCTTTGAATCACTATACTGTAGGTATCTATTTAATAACCGCAACCGTATCAAAGTCCGTTGTTTGGTTTAAAAGGATATAGGCAGACAGAGAAACGCAATAAGCGACTTCATTTTATACTATGCGTTGACGCGTTGAAAAGAAACGTCACGTTCTCACAGAATACGACATACCAACCACTGGACGGACCGCTAGTTTAATACAAAATAGACTTTGCGAAAATTTGTTTCATTTAATCATTGTTTGACTGATAGGTAGAAATATCTACTGGACAAATAATCCCACTCGTAGCCGAAAAAGCCCTTTCGCAGTACACTTTATACGACGAAGGGTCATTAGTCGTCGACCCTTTGCGGTTCTGTTGTTGTTTTCGAAGCTCTTAGATTTGTTCACAATTTCCAATTTCGCAGTCCATTTGTGGCCCGTTTCGGGGGATCGGGCCCGATTTGCCACGGTTGCGTTCCGGCACATGTAGAAAACTAGTTCCAATTCGTCATAAAAGAATATTTCTTAAATCGTAGTCGCCGCACATTTGGACGCTGCACACACGGTTGGACACCCTCCAGCCAGTTTGACCGATGCTTAAAGAGCGCGACTGGTAGCGACTGGATCGCGAAAGCGGGAGACCGTTCATTGTGGCGTACCCTGGGGGAGGCCAATGTCCAGCAGTGGACTGCTATGATGATCCACCCATCACTATCGTGGGAAACAGTACCCAGATAGCAATTGTCCGCAGCGGTAGCAGATACCGCTGCGAAATTAATAGAGCCCCAACCACTATCAATACTGAGTGTGTCGAACCGGCTCTCATTGTATGGATAAAAATTTTGTGGCAAACCGGAATTGTGGCATTTCGGCAGCTTTACCCCCCGTAAGGGGGGGGGGGGGGGCGGGGAGGGGTGTCGTCCCATCTCCACTTGGCGGATAATCGCGCTTCCTTCTGTTTAGATTTTTAAAGTTCGGACAGAATGGAAACTAATGGACCGAGAGATAAACTCGGATTAATGGTTGCGATTGTACTATCAGAGAACTTAAAGTTTTGTATTGCCGAAGTTAAAAACTAGTATACCAACCCAATTAAAACAAAGTCCAAGTATAAATAAGTATACATCTGTAAAATGTGATGTTACTTAAGTAAATATGACTAATAAGGACTACTTTTGCTAAACCTTGTTAAGTTCGCGCTATTGTTTCTTTGCTCTGTATAAATAAATACAATTAAGGCAGATCGCACACTTGATGTACGACGGAGCGATAAAAAAATACAGTGGTCTGTCAGACCCATACTAGAAATCTCAACCCCATACTAAAACCACTCAACCACTGTCGACGTAGCGCTATCGCAGCATCGTCCGTCGAGTGAGGTTTTAGTATGGGGAGTGACGTTTTTACTATGGATCTGACAGACCGCTGCGATTTTTGAGCGCTCCGTCGTGCGTCAAGTGTGCGATCCGCCTAAGTAAGTATGTCATGCGTGTCGCATAAAGATTTTTTCTCCTTTTTACTACGTGGCACGAACTCTAGCAGGAGTCCAGTGATGTAGTGTTCTAGCTCGTTCGTAAGGCAATATCTTCCGGTTTCGGTAGGAATGAGGGCGAATCTTACGTAAGTGATACAGCTGGTTGAAATAAATCGACGACGGTCGGCCGCCGCCGCCGGCAAAGACTATGCAGTGCAGATGGGCAAGTAGGCATTTGCTAAAACAGTGAAGTTGCTTCAGTTAGAACGAGGAAGAATCTTGCAGCAGATAGTATGTAGTGCAGATGGACACATAGGTAGATGATAAAAACATCGCGATCAACGCGCATTAAGCTTTTGTGTGGTAAGGTCTGTCTTTAAATTTTCACATTTTTTCGGGTGCAGATCACTCAGCTACGATATCAAGGCAACAGCATTTTAGTCATGAAATACAGCAGTTGACATTTCAGCAGCCTACCGTCTACTACTCTCTCGTCTTCTGCAAGCGCAGACAGTAAATGACATGATAATTTAACATTCGCGTATCCAAGTAGTGTCACTTCTGTGAACTAGCATTGCTTATTCAACAAGACGCGCTCTGTATTGATAAATTGAGCAATCGTCAGGAACAAAGATGGCAGCGACTGCAAGCGACATAACAATTTCCAGGGCTTCCCTGGAATTGAATATAGATTTAAGCACCTTTTAACCTATTTTATCAGTTTTATTGTTTCTTTTATATATGTTAAAACAAAGTCTGTTTGGCCATTTTTCGGTAGGTATATATCAACATTGTCATTTTATCGAAGTATCAAAGCAGTGTCAGTTCTGCACTAGCATTGCTTACTCTACAAGCCGAGCTCTGTATTGATAAATTGAGCAATCGTCCGGGATGAAGATGGCAGCGACTGCAGGCGACATAATAATTTCCACGGCTCCCCACCGATCAGAAATTCAATATTGATTTAAGCACCTTTAAAAACTATTTTACCAATTCCATTGTTCCTTCGGGTCGTTGAACGACTTGGTATCCCACACGAAAAAGAAGAAGATTGTTCCTTTTTAAACAATGTCTGTTTAGCGATTATTTTCGGTAGGTATATCAAAAGAGTCATTTTATTGCAGTAGCAACGATTTGTTACTTCTGCACTGCCCTGCTTGCTCTACAAGCTACGCTCTGTATTGATAAAGTCTGTTTGGCCATTATTTTCGGTAGTTATGTCAAAATTGACATTTTATCGACATATTAAAGTAGTGACACTTCTGTGAAATAGCATTGCTTACTCTACAAGCTACGCTCTGTATTGATAAATTGAGCAATCGTCCGGGATGAAGATGGCAGCGACTGCAAGCGACATAATAATTTCCACGGCACCCCACCGATCAGAAATTCAATCTGGAACCATTCTGCGGAAACTCCCCGACTTTTTACCCGATATTGAACGGGTGTGCCTTTAATTATCCGATGCTCAGACTGCTTTGAATTCCATCTCGTGATTGCTTTTGGGAATTGCTCTTTCTTTTAAAAGTATTCAAGTTACAAAGAATTCATTTATGCTCCCAGTGATTGCCTAACTTATGTTTGATGTGGTCACAGTTTTTGCCGGTGAATTACACATGCACCAAGAAGTTGCTTCAGCATCTTGGTATATGTGTAAGCTTGCCTGAAAGCAAGCTTACGCATATACCAATGACAACTTTTGACAACCGCAATTTGATGCGGAGCAACCCGTACTATGCGACAGTCTTTATGGGAAAATATCGTAACAACCGCCTACTCGTTTATGGTCAGCTACAAAGGATACATACATTTTATTGTTTAGGTGGATGAAACGGATTCACACTATCAAAAAGCCGATAATTTGATATTTGGAAGTGTTTCCATCATTTAGCAGGACATGGCTTGGTATCCCACACGAAAAGAAGAAGAAGCAGGACAATAACCAGCCCCTACACAAATAAATAATAATATGATGTCGAAATTTTGTCCGTTCATTGTTTGACTTCTTCTTTTCGAGTGGGACACCGAGTCGTACAACGACCCGGTGAACCCTAGTGTCATATTTTTTTAACCGCCTTCTACAAGTAGCAGGCTCCTGACATGGTTGTATAACGACTTCCGTCTAAGTGATCATAGACAGCAACCGGGACCTACAGCTTAACGTGCCATCCGAAACACGGAACCATCTTACTTATGGACAATCGGGTGGCTCACACTTTTTGTGAATTTGTTCACTGGGAACAAATTCACAAAGTGATAAATATCAACTTTGTGAATGACCCACCGAGAATCGAACCCGGAACCTTCTGCATCAAAGGCAGTCGCACTGCCACTGCGCCACATCGGTTGTCATAGTTTGACTGTACATTCCCTTATTAATCTTCATCAGCTGGAAAATACCTGAGAATTCATTAGTTTATCCCAATGAAACCTCTCAGGGAATCTATCATACCCTTATAAACAATGTCCGCCACGCACATGTGTTTGGTTGAAGGTTTAGTATACAGTGTGTTAACAAAAGTGATGATACACGAATGTCTTTTTCAGAACATCAATATCGGATTTTTTTTTGCGGGCAGTGGTAGGTCCCGTTCCACCACTTCACTTCAAATTCTGACACTAGGGGTCATCGGGTCGTTGGACGACTCGGTGTCCTACACGAAAAAGAAGAACCACTTCACCAACAAGGGTACTGTGTTCACCCTAGTCTTGAAATGTAGATCTCCTTATTGCCCCAAGCAAGATTTAGCCATTCTAAAAGTAGTTAATATAATTGATACTACCGGCATAACAATCCACTCGTGGACATGGGCCTCCCCAAGTTGAGAAGTGTTTGCAACACTCACCACGCTTAGTAGATTGGCGAACACATCATTTAGCGAAACTCTAACTCAAAACCCAATAATCATTCAAACGAAAACTAAACTAATCTTAGAACACCTTCTATAGCTAAACCTTGACCACAAGCGTCGGAATGAAGGGTAAGCCCATCCCTCACCTGATATAATATTGAAATTCTGGTAGGATTGTTTTGGCTGGGTCACACAACCCACTTAATGTATGCTAAGCTCTTGTTTAGCGCTTTTTGAGAAGCGGGTAGTGCCATACGATAAAATTTGAATATAGAGCAGAATGTTCAACCGGAGAATTTAAGATTGTTTAAGATGAGATATGAAAAATGCCTGAAATGACAATCTCTTCTCTTTTCGTGTGGGTTGTCCAACGACCCAATGAATACTAGTGAATTTTTCAACCGCCTTCTCAAGTACAACAAGTAGCAGGCTTCTGACATGGTTGTGTAACAACCACCGTCTAAGTATGTAATCATAGACAGCAACCGGAATCTACGGCTCAAAGTGCCATACAAAACTTTGTTATGGACAATCGGGTGCTTCAGCCGCAATGTCTTAACCAGACTGGGAACAAACTCACAATGTAAGAAATATCTACTTTGTGAGTGACCCACCGAGAATCGAACCCAGAACCTTCTGCGTCGCACTACGCCACATCGGGCGTCAAACAATGACAGTAGTCATACAAACCGTAAATACAAACTATCTGTGACTATACTTGCTCGTCATATGGCTTTTAAATACCTTGGTACTATATAGTGATGCACAGTTTTTTTCTATTTCAATCTTCAAAAGATAAAAAAGTTCCTGAGTTTCTACACACATGCTTTTATCATTTGTAGGATGCATAGCACTCTTCTCTCTCTATCTCTCTCTTTTCGTGTGGGACACTGAGTCGTTAACAAATCACACCTTTATCCCTGGCGGGGTAGACAGACGTTAACGGCAATAAATTACGGTCGTTATCGCCATTTTTGACAAGTATAGAGGCCTTCAGATGATTCGTGTATCGCCGGCCTGCTGCCTAAAGTTGTAATACACATGAAACCTTCGAGTTTTTATAACACCCTCGGGAAGAAATGGGTTGATGTTTTTCTAAGCCGGCATCACACGGCATAGTTTCAATGTAATTCAAATTCTGGCTGTCGATTCCTATTGGTATTTCATAGTTATTTGTGTAGAAAATAAACAATTTGAATGCTATACCGAATAAAAAAATATTTCAGCGACCCCGTGAGTTAACCTAATAACACGCGAGCGTATAAAAACCTGAATTTCCAATTTCATTTTTGATACGCTCTGTTGCGAGTTGTAACGAGCATGTGATATCCAGGAAAATACGGAAAAAATAAGAAAAAAACGTAACTTTTTTCTATTTTGGGAGTCGTATTTGTGTTTGCTGTGCAATAATGGATTTGAATAGCATCACCACCGTTTTAGCATCACCTTTTTTCCCGCGTGTGTAAGAGGCGACTAAAGTCTTGAGGGTTTAGCGCTTTTTTTCTAAGGTGCATTGGGTCGTTGGATGACTTAGTGTCCCACACGAAAAGAGAGAGAGAAGAGCGCTATGCCTACCCCACAAAGGATAAAAAGCACGTGTGTGTAGAGCATTTCTGTCATGGGTTCACTTGACCGACGAAACTGAGGAACATTTTAGACTTTATTTGAAGATTGAAATGACTGATGAATGTAAAAGCAGCGAAAAAAGTATGCCAGGATCATGCCAGGAAGTAGAAGGAAATAGTTTCTGCCTACCCCAACAGGAAAGAGGCGTGATTTACGTATGTATGAAATAGAAAATTACAAACCCACCATACCAACGCAACTAAATTCAACTTCTCATTCTCTATCATAGTCCGATTTTCACATCTCAAGGGACTTAGGAAACTCGCCCAGATGGAAAGAAGCTAGTTGGGCAAGTTTAATTAAGATAGACTGGTGACAGGAACTTGGCTCGAGCGCTCGAGATTACACTCGAGTGCGGATTCCCCAGGGGATTATAATTATATCTCGATTTCTGAGTTCGGATCTGTTAATTGAAAAGTTTTTAGAAGCGGATCCATTAAAAAGAATAATTAATGATGATTTTAATAAAGGTAAGTACTTTTCGTATAATTTTATGTCCAATCAAAATCTTTACGATACTTAAGATATTATCTAGATAGTTTGCTGGATACATCATCATTTTAAAAACTCTGAATGTAAGGAATCTTGGTCACTATGGCGGATCGCACACTTGACGCACGACGGAGCGCAAAAATAGTGCAGCGGACTGTCAGATGCATACTATAAATGTAAATCCCCATACTAAAACTGCTCAACCGCTGTTGACGCAGCTCTATCGCAGTGTCATCCGTCGAGTGCGGTTTTAGTGTGGGGAGTGAGATAACTTGGCAACCCATTTTGAAAACTTAAAATTAGATTTAATGAAGTCTTGCAAAATTAAACCACTTGTATTTGCCTAAAGTCTGTCAAGAGTGGCATTTCTTGTCGCTTGGATCCTGATAAAATGATTAACGTTTGTAACTCGATATACTATTGACGAATGTTTAAGGTAGGCCAAACTTACAAGTAAGCAAAACGAGCCACTTGGTGAATATTTCTTTTAATATATCCCACAGTACGCAAATTTCTCTCCGATAGGTATAAACACAACCAACATGTACCTCAAACTTGGTGATTTAATTAAGCCTTAAAACTTTTTTAATAAACAAACCTGAAAGTTCCGAACTATACCGAAGTGGAGGAATAAATCACGTTCCTGGTTTATACTGTCGTGTGATGGCGAAATTTCCGCTTCGCAATACATTGCGGGCTTAGTTCTCATGTCAAATAGGTACTAAAAATAATAAGCTAGATGACAGGATAATGAATAAAATACGAAAGTTGTATGTTACAAATACTACATACTCCATTTATAGTTTTTCGAAATGTTCATGTTAACAAACAAAACAGACAAATAATTAAAAAGTGTTTTGACGCCATCGGAACTCATCTAAAACATGATGTCATCTGTTAGTAATTTCATACAAAATATAGTTTTAAAAAATTGCTCATTTGACCTGTCACTCATCATGCCTATTCTTTGATAGTTCAAGTTGTATGAAATTACTAATAGGGCCTAAAGAAGGATAGGCCCTATATCACACATTACATCGGCCTATAGCAGTTTACATTTATTCAGCTCATGTATTTAATCGGGAGAAGTAAGAGCGTCCTCTTTCTCTCTTTTGTTCTAGTTTTCCTCATGTAATGCTCTTTATTGAATTTTCATGTCATAGCAAACGGCCAGTCATCATCCCTCTTTGATTTTTAATAGTCTTCAGTAGCAGTTCTTCGCACTTTTTAATTCGTCTTTTTTATGACTTGGGTACTAGTGAAAAAATAACAATAAATGTTGCTCACCGGGGTTCATCAGACATTACTCATTATTCGCTGGTAACAAGAGTCTGACCTTATAGAACCACCACAGCCATAAAAAATAAATAAAGACTATTTAGTCTATCTAGTCAACTACCAAAAAGTCTCTATGTGGAAAGTATCCAACAATAAAGAGTAATGGACGATGAAGTAAAGTGAAGCATAAATTGTCGTCAGGTACATTTTAGTCTGTGGACATAGCCGAGGAAATTCTTGTAAAAGTTAGCGTTTGCTCCAACTTTCTGTTCTTGACTGAACAGGGTTTCGCAATCTGACTGGAGTAAATACTTCAAAACTATCGAGTCGGGCTAAATTAGTTTCATAAAACGTTAATTTGTATACCTCAACCGGTTTTTAGCAGGTCTGGTAGGATCAAATTTTAAAAGACAGGTACTCGTAGCTATCTTCCAAACTAAACTAAATTGGAAAGAAATTCATGTTTTTTCAACGGTATGCAATACTTTTGATGCCTTCGTATGCTTACTTCAGTCAGTCGCGAATAAAATATAGCATTAAGAATATGACATATTATGGCTGTCCTCACACGTAACGCTCAACACAGCGCTAAAATTTTTAAATTTGGTTCGTGATTTAGGTGTTATTCACGACTCTAAACTACTATTTGACAAACATATTGAAATTATAATAGCTAGATCGCATAGGGCTTTGGGTTTTGTGATGCGTACTGCTAGGGACTTCAAGCAGCTTAAAACATTAAAAGTGTTATATTGTTCCTATGTAAGGAGCTCCTTGGAGTACGCTTCCCAGGTTTGGAACCCTAGGTATGACATTTACATCACACGTATAGAACGGATCCAAAGAAAATTTGTTAAACATATGTGTTTTCGCATAAAATTTCAATACCATACCAATGAGTATCACAACCTGTGTAGGAAATTCCATCTGTTACCTCTGGAGACGCGTCGTAATGTTGCTGATACAGTTTTTCTCCTAAAAATAACTAACAATTCAGTTGATTGTCCAGATCTTTTGAGTAAGTTGAACATTAAAGTGCCTCGGTCATATCGTCATAAAATACCATTGGCCTTATCATCCGCGTCTACTTATTATAGGCAAAATAGTTTCTTGTACCGAGCGAGCAGCAAACTTAATGAACTTTTTTCTAAACTAGATCTAGATCTATTTAATACGAGTGCGGCAACAGCGAGACGTCTTATCAGTACCCTATTCTTTAATAATGAGTAGGTAAGCAATATTTTAATAGTGTTTTGGTTGAAATGTTGTTTGTTTTTTAAATTAATTGTCAATCAGTTTCTGTTAACTGCCGATATGTTATAATTTATAACTTGTTTCTATTAGTGAGAAACCATAAATGGCTTTCTGTATTTATTATAAGATCTATTTAAGATATTGTAAGCTGAGGTTTTTCCTAAAATACATAAATAAAAATAAATAAATAAAATAAAAAAAAATACGCTTCGTAATACATGCGTCTGTCAGATCTATACTAGAAACGACAATCCCATCCTAAAACCGCTGTTGACGCAGGTCCAACGCACAACCGCTATTGACGCAGCGCTTACGCTTTTAGTATGGGTATTGACGTTTTTAGTCTGTATATAACATCGTTGTTTTAGCACAACGTTGTGAGTTAAGTGTGAGAACGGCCATAATAAGTATCTTCTATGGAATTAAATATGACAACTCGTGCGGTGTCATATTCAAACAAGCCAAAATTCCTTGTCTAAGTTTACGCTAGTTTGTAGTCAAAGGCGACCGATGTGGCGCAGTGGTAGTGCGATTGCCTTTGACGCAGAAGGTTCCGGGTTCGATTCTCGGTGGGTCACTCACAAATTTGATATTTATCACTTTGTGAATTTGTTCCTAGTCTGGTTAGGACATTGCGGGCTGAACCACCCGATTGTCCGTAAGTAAGATGGTTTCGTGTTTCGGATGGCACGTTAAGCCGTAGGTCCCGGTTGCTGTCTACGATCACTTAGACGGCGATCGTTACACAACCATGTCAGAAGCCTGCTACATGTAGTAGGCGGTTGAAAAAAAAATTCTGAACTAGGGTTCATCGGGTTGTTGGACGACTCGGTGTCCCACACGAAAAGAAGAAGAAGTAGTCAAAGATATATCCTGTCATAAATCTTTGATGTCACATTCAAACCATCTCAAATTCCATATCTAAGTTATACGCTAGTGTGTGTCGCTTATACGGTAGCAAAAACAAATTAAATTATCCAACCATTTAGCTAACCTACAAATTACAAGTCCAATATACAGGGCCTTCTACCATACGTTTACGTTTAGACATAAAATAATAGCGAAATTCAAAATGAAAACAACAGATCCACTAAAAAAAATATCAATCATTATATTTCAAATATTTGTGATGAGTCTGTGTATTTTCTATGTATAATATGTATTTATTTACAAAAAAAAGTGTATATATGTATCAGCTATCTAGTTCCCATAGTACAAGCTTTGCTTAGTTTGGGGCTAGATGGCGCTGTGTGAATTGTCCAGGATATTTATTTATTTATTTATATTTTTCTGTTTCTATATTTTTTGGTGGTATGATACTTTCAGCATAATAGTTAAACCGTATGTATGTACGGCTTGGCCATTTAAATGAATTTTTGACAGTTTTTTTTTAAATAATGCAGTAACTTGTAACTTTGTTAACGACATTTTCATCCAGAAATACAACCCTGTGTAATTTTTTTAAGATGGTTTAGAAAAGCATCAACACATTTTCTTCTTGTGTGAGCCGTAAAAGGCTATTGGGTTTCATGTGTGTGTATTGCAATTTTAGGTGACATGCTCACAACTTCTCAGTATAATGATATACGGCAATAGCCAATAGCGGAAAAGACCCTCAATAAATGTCACACGTGTCGATATTAACCGTTTTAAGGGATAAAGGATGTGATTTGTTTACTTGTACGAATATGTACGTAAAAAAGGACGTTGATTTTTTCCTTGTAAAATAACATTGCAAATTTTAACACCCTATATGCTTTTGCCATTTGTCGTTTAAACGTTCCCATTACAGGGTCATTTTAAATCCCTTAATTTGTGATTTCCGTGCGCAGTCGGGGTCTAACCACAGCATGATGGATGTAGGTTTGAGTCCTGTTCATTAACATTAATTGTTCTTAATCACTTTGCATATTCTTGCTAATCTTTTCTCTTCATGAGACATTGAGTAGTCTAACGACCCGATGAACACTGGTGTCTAACAATTTTCTCTTTTTACAATGATTTCTTCTAATCGATTTATGCAGTGTTGTAGTATTGTGATGTCGCCTTAGAATAGCATCACCCCTTTTCTTCCCGCGGGTGTTGTAAAAGGCAACTAAGAGACTCAAGGGTTTCATGTGTGTTACAACTTCAGGCGACAGTGATACACGAATCATTTGAAAGGGCCCTCAACACTTGTCAGACGTGGCGATAACGACCGTAATTTTACGATCGTTAACTCTCTGGCTACCCCGCAAGGGATAAAGGCGTGATTTATGTATGTATGTATGCAGTATTGTGACATTCTAAAACTATTAGACGTGCATCGACTTAGGAATAAACGATTGAACTTGAACTTGAACTTTGAGTAGTTTTGTCGTAATTTTTTTTTATTTACTAGTGTTAGTCCAACTAGAACATTGCACGTTTACTATATGATTGCCTTTAAAGAAGAGTTCGTGCTTCGGAGAGTACGTTAAGCTGTTTGTCCCAGTTGGTATCATATGAACCTCGGTCGTTATACAACCATGTCAGAGGCCTACCAGTAGTACCTAGGTAATAAAAGGTTGAAAAATCAGGGTTCATCGGGTCGTTCATAGGTCACAAGACAGAAGAAGAATCAATATTGACCTATTTAAAATATAGAGGCAGAATGAAATTAAGGTCACCTACGCAAGTTTTCCACAGAAAAGGCAGATTACACACTTAACGCACGACGGAGCTCTAAAATATCGCAACAGTCTTTCAGGTCTATACTAGAAACATCACTGCCCATACTAAAACCGCACTCGACGGACGACTCTACCGTAGCGCTGCGTCAAAAGCGGTTTTAGTATGAGATTGATATTTCTAGTATGAACCTGACAGACCGCTGCGATGTTTTAGCGCTCCGTCGAGCGCTAAGTGTGTGATCCGCCATCGACCCATTAGAAATCCTTTAATTTGGACCGCCCTGGCCGGTGCGGCGGCGGACGGACCGCAGCATGATAAATGTGGGTCCGAGCCTTATTTCATTACCATTATTTATTCGTAATCACTGACAAGGTATAGGTCTCCACAGTAGCACCTCGAGGTACCTGGGGACATGGAGGGAATGTACTTAGTCAATTCTAAACTTAAAACAGTACCTTAAACGTCTTAAACATACATAAATACATACATACATCACGCCTTTAACCCTTGCGGGGTAGGCAGAGCGTTAACGGCCGTAAGAATACGGTCGCTATCGCCATGTCTGACATTTTTGAGGATTGTTTTCGGTTGTTCCAGAAAAACCCGCTATCACTATAGTGACAGGTTGTCAGCCTGTCCCCTAAAAATTGTAATACACCAATACCCTCGAGTCCCTTAGGCGTCTCTTACGACGCCCGCGGGAAGGATGTGAGGCGATGCTATTCTAAGCCGGAATCACACGGCATAAACCTAAACCTATATCATAAAGGCTTTTTTCACACTAAACGCATAACGCAGCGCTAAAATAACGCAGCCGTCTGTCCCATCCATATTAGAAATGTCAATGGCTATATTAATACCACTCAACCGCTATCGACGCAGATGTGTGAAAATAACGCAATCTTTTATCTATTCGGTGTCCCATATGACAAAAAAGATGAAGACAAAGTATTTAATGCAACAGGATGCGTCGATTAATTTGATTGGTCGGTGGCGTGAATTTTTTCCACTAGTTTCGTTAGTGTTCTTTGTAACAAAAAAGTTTATATGATTCATTTAACATTACCGCCAGTACCGCTAGCTATCACGCTTCTCAACTCCGTCTTCGAATCAGCACCACATTGTGATTTGTTTAGAGTGGCTCGCCAGCAAGTTTAATTTCTCAATGTAAGAAAGTATTCGAAGGTATGATGCCAAAAAGTACCATACAAGAAGTTTAATTTAAGTCTTTTTATTTGAATGTGTTTTAAAAAAAATGTTAAGTAGTGATGTATTTCTGTGAATCTTTGTAACTGCTTGGATTAATTTCTGTTATTGTTACAATGTTTATGTTTTTGTAAATAATAAATAATAATAATAAATAATAAACAAAGTTTCTGTTCGTTTAAGCCTATAAAATACCTTAACATTTTCATTTTAGGCGCGGTGTTTTAATTCCAGCTAGTAGACCTAATAAATAACTTTACAAAGTTATCTACGCAAGAAACATTCATATTTTACTAAGCTAATGGGTTTAGAGGTAAAAAGGGCGAATTGGACCCGAAACGAATGAATTATAAATGTAAATGGACCCACGTTTTGAACTGAGATCAAGAGTTAGATAAATATAGGGAGACACAAAATTTTCATTATTAATCGAAATTTCCCTCGATTTTGTAGTACATTTTACTGGTTTATAATAATACTCTTAAAACAAAATTAGTTTTATTACTATTAATTAAATAAATAAATAAGAATAAATATAAATAAGAATATTATTAATTTTCCCGCTTGTTAATGTAATTAATCATTAATAGATATATAATATTAACAATAATAAATGACCCTGTCTATACATATTTTTATTTACATGTTTTTTTACATACAAATTTGTCATTATTGCAGCAAAAAATATGTTACTTAGGATATAGGATAGCTGACTCGTGTAAATTTTACGCCTGATACTTGTTTTTATTTTTAATCTAATAAGATGGTGCACTTAGGTGAGCTAAAATA
Organism: Keiferia lycopersicella; assembly: GCA_029255805.1. Lineage (NCBI taxonomy): Eukaryota > Metazoa > Arthropoda > Insecta > Lepidoptera > Gelechiidae > Keiferia > Keiferia lycopersicella. The sequence goes on along the minus strand of JARACZ010000004.1, from coordinate 10,655,406 downwards.
GCACACAATGTTTTGGTTTTCAGTACTTATGTTACAATATAACAATTTAGGGTTAGATTAGAATACATAATTACATCTTGTCTAAATTACCTACTCCAAAAGCATGATGGGCAGAGTGAACTTTTACCAGCCGTGTGGTGCTGGATTAGAATAGCATCACCCCATTTATATTTCATTTATATAAGGTGCCTTCCAGGTGAATACCTACAATATCTTGCACTACGCTCGCCAATCCGCCTGCCAAGCGTGGTGAGTATGGCAATACCCCCACAATTGGGGAAGGCCCGCATGTCCAGCAGTGGATTTTTGTGGCTGCAGAAGAGTAATAGTTAAAACAAAAAAAAAGATTTTCGTAAACTATTTTTTTTATTTTTTATTATTATTAGCCAGACATGTCCCACTGCAGGGCAAAGGCCTATTTATTGATGAAATAAAAACTTTTTAATAGAACATTACAATTAGCAACACTGTTGATATGACGTCACATGAACATATCCTTGAGGTTTTCGACATCTTATTAAGACAATGTCTATGTGTCGTGTAAGTTATTGTTACCGGTAAGTTGAACATTTACTACAGTTCGCTTATTTAAAGTTATTTATGCAGTTTATTTGAACCAGCGTTGCACAAAAACTTTTACACAAATTTCTTAACATCCTGTATTTTTTGTTTCAGAAATCCTGGTACAAAACTTTTGTTCCCAACAGTTGTTGGCACGGTGCAATAAATTAAAATTTGTCAGTTATAACGTTTTTGTTCCGCCTTTACGCTGTTCTGCCACTAAAATATTGGAAAAGGTTTGAGCTATCGTGTAGTTTATTCGTTTTGTTAAATAAACCCATTGATTTATGCTCAGCAGTAAAGTTTTATTGTTTCAAAACTGTTTTTGTTTTTCACATTTCTATTTTGCACGCTGCGCTCGGCTAAAAGCAAAATAAATAAATTGATTTCGCGGTAGCTCTGAAAATCAACGCATTATCAAAAATATTTATTAAAATATATATTATTATTATTATTATGTTGGTATTCTTTTCGAATCACGGGCCCACAGGGACCCGGTCCTTTGAGGCATGTGTGGGGCCAAAGCCAACAGCACAGAGGCCTTTTTATACCAAATAAAGTGTGTGATGTGTACATCAAGCGCATACTCGCTCTGTCTGCACTACAGAGTACACCCAGAGCCAGCACACGCCTGATGCAAGGACTATTGCAGGTGAGGGTCGGATTACTAGGGCTATGGGGAGGAATTTGCTGGACCGGTTGCTGGGCTATTGTTGAGACAACGGGACGCCTGCCAAATCAAATGTCTCAACCTTGATAATCTCGGCAGACGGTGACTCGCCGCCCGCGAGGTGGGCCTCCACTAAAGGGCTTTTGCGCATGATGCGCGGTGCCCTGGGACGCAACACTGGTGCGGGCGACTGAGGGGTGCCGAGAGGTGTACACCGCTTTCTGCGCAGAGGTCCTGGACGAGGGCCAGAACATGCACCAACTCGCGACTTACGCATGTTTCACTTCCACCCCTCGAGTCCGAACACAGGCTCGAACTCTAGCGGCCCCACTTCGACCGGCCAACTAAGGCAAGCCAAAGGTGAGAGTCCTGGTCTTGGGGTCCACTCCGGCAAGCCGGAGACGGCCAGTCTGCACTCCCCGGGGTACTCGGAACCGTGGGGTCGCTACTCCCCAACAGCTCGTCACAAGCTGCCCTACGGGTAGCTAAGGGTGTAGAGAGGTGTGCTGCGCTTTCAAGTTCTGGGATTTCTCCCCTCAGCATTACTCGCGGCTTTATGCCTTTAACACTTCCACCCTTCGAGTTGAAAAACTCTTGCGACTCCACTCTGCCCGGCCGGTTAAGGCAAGACAAAGGCGGGCCCCATTCCGGGGAACCCAGGAGTACTTCGGGTCCGTGGTGGCGCTACTCACCAACAGCTTGCCAAAGCTGCCCTTATTATTATATTATTATAGTAATATTTATTTCTCAAAATGTTTAATTCTCATGTAACACTGCTTGGATAAATTATCCTACAGTCTTTTTACGGCACCCGCGAGTAGAATTGGAGTGATGCTATTTTAAGCCGGCTGAGTTAGCAATTGCTATATCAGGCTAAAATTGGTATATCTAATCGTATCTCGACTCTGTTACACACACCAGGAAAAAAAAAGTAGTGTTTTATTCAGTACAAAATTTCCGTGGTTTCATTTGCAGCAATTTTTCGGTTTTTCCTTTGGAATAGCACGTTTTCCTTATTTAAATTTTGAGGTTATAATCTATTTTTCTACCAGATTCCATCCCAAGTCATCAAGGCGTATAAAATTGAAGGAGTAACAAACATACACATGTTTCAGATTTATAATATTAGTATATTGATATTGTCGATCCCTTATTGGGCCAAAACTTGAGGTGCTGTAGCGACTGATTCTTGAAGTACACAATTAAGACGCCAAGTAAATAAATACTAAACAATATTAACCACTTCAAAAGGGTCGAACCTTGAGGCATCAGAATAGGGATGCGAAATCGATTAAACTTTCGATATCGATATATTAAACGTCACGTATCGTTGAATGCAGTTCTTACTTTTCAGAAGTTGGTGTAAAAAAATTATGTCTAGAAATAAGCAGTGTCTTTTGTATGTTTTTTTGTATTTGTCCTATCAGATAATAGGACATCATATTTTTGTGTATTTTGGTTAAAAAAAATCGACTTCAGTCAATATCGATTTAGCGATATTATTCTATTCGACCATTATGACGATGCATAGTTATAAAAAATCCTGTGAATTCTGTGACAAAAAACCAGACAATCGCGCCTTTTGTACATTTTGAATACAACACTATAAGTGTTGCCAGTAACAAAAATGTTGCAAGTAATATTATTTTACCCACTTTAATCGATGTAATAGGTTTTTCAATTTGATATTTATTTGGTTTTGGTGTATTGAGATTTTTCGACATCGACAATTTCGGGCGTTAATTAGTCGATATTTATTCAGCTTCGATACATCGTTGCATCCTTACTTGAGGCTTCAAACAGACGTCAGAGTTTACAGAGCTCTGACGCCTCTGACAAACAACACTCCACGAGTTACAAATTTGCAGCCCTCCGAGCACTCCAGACGATGCCTAAACTTGAGAGTTTTGGTCCAAGGGAAGAAAGAAGAGCAATTTATAAGACTCTCTTATTAGTTTCAAACCGATGATTTCAGATTGTTTCAATATGACATAACATTTCAAACTTGGAATGTTCATATGAACACTTAATTAAACACAGTACTTAAAAAAAAATGACTTGACTATCGTTCGTTCTACCGTAGCACTTGCTACACTACCGTAGCAGTCTGCTACGAAAGCTCAAACTGCTACATCACATAGTATCTTTCACACTATATAGGTGTGAATGATTACATTTTTTCTGTATACAACTAACATTTTGATTTGATTTCGTTTTCCCATACCTTTAAGAGTTCTCAAGTAATGCCTCTGCATGCGTGCCGTTGTTGGTCTCCCTCCGGCCAGATGGACCGATTTATTATAAAGAGCGGCTGGTAGCGACTGGATGACGAAAGCTAGAGATCGTGCCTTGTGGCGTACATTGAGCGAGCTCTTTTTTCAGCAGTAGACTTCAGCTAGATGGCGAAAACGAAAGATGGTGAGTCGCGGCGTACCGTGAAAGAGGTCTTTGTCCAGCAGTATACTTCCACAATTGCCCTAAAGTTTGAATAGGTGACCATAGCCTCGAAACTGTAAGTAGCTTATGTTTATAACACCTAGGATTTAACGTACACTAGGTAGTTTGTACCATGTAATTTATTTTATTATACAATAAAGACATTTTTAAAACAAAACAAATAAACTTCCATAGACAGAGGTAATGACATCTTTAACTCTCCTCCGCCTAACCACTTGCACCAACCATCGAAGGGTAAGGGTTGAAACTTAACCCAGCAACCGCTGCTTTGAAATATAGCCCTAGTTTATCGCAACTCTGTTTCCATCCCCTAATGTCGCTTGTTTACCGCCTGTGAGATAATTTCGTAATATCTGAAACGGCCCGCTTAGTATTTCAGCCGGCTGAGAAATATGAGCAGATAAGAATTTCTAGTAGACATCTATCTTCGAACTTGGAATGTAAACTGAGTGACTATTATAAGGTTTAGAAATATGGAGTATGCGCGGTGAGCCAACTTGCGCCTTTTGCCGACTGGCGCGATTCGCCAACTTGCTCTGTGCCTACTCGCGCGTTTAGCTTACTGCAGCGGTTCGCCAACTACGCGTTAAACTGTCATGATGTACAGTGAACATAAAAAATAAGTTCGTTTAGTTCCTAGTAGGTGGCGCTGCAGATATTTAAAGGGGTGACTCAGCTCATGTAACTAAACAATTTTTCCCAAGAAACATAGATCGAAAGTAAACAGAGCCAACCGTGGTATTGAGGTTAACACGGCAAGTCAAAACATGTGGGTTCAAATCCCATCGGTGGTGTGAGTTGTTTCCATTTCTTTTATTTGTAATTGTAAAAAATGTAATTTAATTATTAGGTATCGTATCAGGTTTTTCCTACCCCGCAAAGGACAAAGGCGTGGTTTGTGTGTGTGTGTATGTATCGTATTCTCGATACGTTCGTTTGCCTTTTCGACGGCAGCGAAACGCCCAAGAAGTAGGTTTTAACTAAGATGTAGAGCTTATGAAAGAGTTGGTGTGCTTAGGTCGTATAGATTGAGAAGCTTGGCTATGTTTGCGATATAATATCCTTTTCTCTCGTATTGGCAATATTTTGACAGGAATGTATTTTAAGTGGGATTAATTTTGCTATCGTATTTTCGTATCGTTTAACCATTTCTCTGAATATTTGAGATATTAAATACATAAATATTTGCTAGTTTATATTATCAAAGAGATGGAAATCTTATTTATTTGGCAAATTATGGTGATAATTTCTAAAGAATGAAAATTCTATTTGGAATTTAACATTATTACTAGAAAGCAACGTATTTAGTCAATAGGGTTTATTAATAATCAGGTTCTTGTAATTATTTTACTGGTAAAATTTATCATTCAGGTATTTCTAAGCGAATCAATCAAAATTTGTTTCGGACCATTTTCAGTCATAATATTTTAGATTTGTTTAAATAAAGCAAAACTATAGAATTATTAGCAAATTGAGTAACTCACTTTACAGTTGTAGTCAGTACTAGGTTCCAAACCAAAACGTCAAAAAAAGGCAGGTAAATTTTCCTCAACAAGTTCTTTAAAGCACGACTAGGTCTTTCCTTAATTCACTGTTCAGCGCCCAAGTTCATCAAGAATGCAGTCGCTTATCTTTCCTGCTCCGTTCCTGTCCAACTTATAAATTTAATGTCCTAAAGGATTTATGGCGGAATTATAACTTTACAAGTTTGACTTGTGGGCCCCTACCACGAGCTGACGACGATGTTCTCTTAACAATATCATCTACGTATAACGTCGAGCGGTCTCAAAGTATAAGGTGTAAAAAGTATAGCTGCAAATATTCTAAGGGGTGAATCAGCCCATGAAACTGAACAACTTTTCTCAAGAAACATAGGTCGAAATAAAATAAAAAAATGTAGGCTTCCCATACTCACTCACCCGGCCGGCCAACATAATATTTTTTTAACTCTCTGTATAGGTTAGTAAAATTTTGGAAAAACACAAAGGTCAAAAAGGTTTTATGGAAAAGTTCGCTTTTAGCATACTAAGCTGTTTTTTTGTGTTTGCAACTTTTTTGCGATTACATGTCCATTCTTCCTAGTTATTCTTCTGTATTAAAGAAATTTAATCGAGAATCCCTAGTAGGTAAACTTTATATGCTACATCACTATGAAATATTGAGTCAGACGTCCGAACTTTCTTTGTATGCAATAATTGTCCCTATACCCTTGTAACAGAGTTTTTGACAGTTTTTTTTTAAATAATGCAGTAACTCGTAACTTTGTTAACGACATTTTCATCCAGAAATACAGCCCTGTGTAATTTTTTTAAGATGGTTTAGAAAAGCATCTACACATTTTCTTCTTGTGTGAGCCGTAAAAGGCTATTGGGTTTCATGTGTGTGTATTGCAATTTTAGGTGACATGCTCACAACTTCTCAGTATAATGATATACGGCAATAGCCAATAGCGGAAAAGACCCTCAATAAATGTCACACGTGTCGATATTAACCGTTTTAAGGGACAAAGGATGTGATTTGTTTACTTGTACGAATATGTACGTAAAAAAGGACGTTGATTTTTTCCTTGTAAAATAACATTGCAAATTTTAACACCCTATATGCTTTTGCCATTTGTCGTTTAAACGTTCCCATTACAGGGTCATTTTAAATCCCTTAATTTGTGATTTCCGTGCACAGTCGGGGTCTAACCACAGCATGATGGATGTAGGTTTGAGTCCTGTTTCATTAACATTAATTGTTCTTAATCACTTTGCATATTCTTGCTAATCTCTTCTCTTCATGAGACATTGAGTAGTCTAACGACCCGATGAACACTGGTGTCTAACAATTTTCTCTTTTTACAATGATTTCTTCTAATCGATTTATGCAGTGTTGTAGTATTGTGATGTCGCCTTAGAATACCATCACCCCTTTTCTTCCCGCGGGTGTTGTAAAAGGCAACTAAGAGACTCAAGGGTTTCATGTGTGTTACAACTTCAGGCGACAGTGATACACGAATCATTTGAAAGGGCCCTCAACACTTGTCAGACGTGGCGATAACGACCGTAATTTTACGATCGTTAACTCTCTGGCTACCCCGCAAGGGATAAAGGCGTGATTTATGTATGTATGTATGCAGTATTGTGACATTCTAAAACTATTAGACGTGCATCGACTTAGGAATAAACGATTGAACTTGAACTTGAACTTTGAGTAGTTTTGTCGTAATTTTTTTTTATTTACTAGTGTTAGTCCAACTAGAACATTGCACGTTTACTATATGATTGCCTTTAAAGAAGAGTTCGTGCTTCGGAGAGTACGTTAAGCTGTTTGTCCCAGTTGGTATCATATGAACCTCGGTCGTTATACAACCATGTCAGAGGCCTACCAGTAGTACCTAGGTAATAAAAGGTTGAAAAATCAGGGTTCATCGGGTCGTTCATAGGTCACAAGACAGAAGAAGAATCAATATTGACCTATTTAAAATATAGAGGCAGAATGAAATTAAGGTCACCTACGCAAGTTTTCCACAGAAAAGGCAGATTACACACTTAACGCACGACGGAGCTCTAAAATATCGCAACAGTCTTTCAGGTCTATACTAGAAACATCACTGCCCATACTAAAACCGCACTCGACGGACGACTCTACCGTAGCGCTGCGTCAAAAGCGGTTTTAGTATGAGATTGATATTTCTAGTATGAACCTGACAGACCGCTGCGATGTTTTAGCGCTCCGTCGAGCGCTAAGTGTGTGATCCGCCATCGACCCATTAGAAATCCTTTAATTTGGACCGCCCTGGCCGGTGCGGCGGCGGACGGACCGCAGCATGATAAATGTGGGTCCGAGCCTTATTTCATTACCATTATTTATTCGTAATCACTGACAAGGTATAGGTCTCCACAGTAGCACCTCGAGGTACCTGGGGACATGGAGGGAATGTACTTAGTCAATTCTAAACTTAAAACAGTACCTTAAACGTCTTAAACATACATAAATACATACATACATCACGCCTTTAACCCTTGCGGGGTAGGCAGAGCGTTAACGGCCGTAAGAATACGGTCGCTATCGCCATGTCTGACATTTTTGAGGATTGTTTTCGGTTGTTCCAGAAAAACCCGCTATCACTATAGTGACAGGTTGTCAGCCTGTCCCCTAAAAATTGTAATACACCAATACCCTCGAGTCCCTTAGGCGTCTCTTACGACGCCCGCGGGAAGGATGTGAGGCGATGCTATTCTAAGCCGGAATCACACGGCATAAACCTAAACCTATTTCATAAAGGCTTTTTTCACACTAAACGCATAACGCAGCGCTAAAATAACGCAGCCGTCTGTCCCATCCATATTAGAAATGTCAATGGCTATATTAATACCACTCAACCGCTATCGACGCAGATGTGTGAAAATAACGCAATCTTTTATCTATTCGGTGTCCCATATGACAAAAAAGATGAAAACAAAGTATTTAATGCAACAGGATGCGTCGATTAATTTGATTGGTCGGTGGCGTGAAGTTTTTCCACTAGTTTCGTTAGTGTTCTTTGTAACAAAAAAGTTTATATGATTCATTTAACATTACCGCCAGTACCGCTAGCTATCACGCTTCTCAACTCCGTCTTCGAATCAGCACCACATTGTGATTTGTTTAGAGTGGCTCGCCAGCAAGTTTAATTTCTCAATGTAAGAAAGTATTCGAAGGTATGATGCCAAAAAGTACCATACAAGAAGTTTAATTTAAGTCTTTTTATTTGAATGTGTTTTAAAAAAAATGTTAAGTAGTGATGTATTTCTGTGAATCTTTGTAACTGCTTGGATTAATTTCTGTTATTGTTACAATGTTTATGTTTTTGTAAATAATAATAATAAATAATAAACAAGGTTTCTGTTCGTTTAAGCCTATAAAATACCTTAACATTTTCATTTTAGGCGCGGTGTTTTAATTCCAGCTAGTAGACCTAATAAATAACTTTACAAAGTTATCTACGCAAGAAACATTCATATTTTACTAAGCTAATGGGTTTAGAGGTAAAAAGGGCGAATTGGACCCGAAACGAATGAATTATAAATGTAAATGGACCCACGTTTTGAACTGAGATCAAGAGTTAGATAAATATAGGGAGACACAAAATTTTCATTATAAATCGAAATTTCCCTCGATTTTGTAGTACATTTTACTGGTTTATAATAATACTCTTCAAACAAAATTAGTTTTATTACTATTAATTAAATAAATAAATAAGAATAAATATAAATAAGAATATTATTAATTTTCCCGCTTGTTAATGTAATTAATCATTAATAGATATATAATATTAACAATAATAAATGACCCTGTCTATACATATTTTTATTTACATGTTTTTTTACATACAAATTTGTCATTATTGCAGCAAAAAATATGTTACTTAGGATATAGGATAGCTGACTCGTGTAAATTTTACGCCTGATACTTGTTTTTATTTTTAATCTAATAAGATGGTGCACTTAGGTGAGCTAAAATAGCACACAATGTTTTGGTTTTCAGTACTTATGTTACAATATAACAATTTAGGGTTAGATTAGAATACATAATTACATTTTGTCTAAATTACCTACTCCAAAAGCATGATGGGCAGAGTGAACTTTTACCAGCCGTGTGGTGCTGGATTAGAATAGCATCACCCCATTTATATTTCATTTATATAAGGTGCCTTCCAGGTGAATACCTACAATATCTTGCACTACGCTCGCCAATCCGCCTGCCAAGCGTGGTGAGTATGGCAATACCCCCACAATTGGGGAAGGCCCGCATGTCCAGCAGTGGATTTTTGTGGCTGCAGAAGAGTAATAGTTAAAACAAAAAAAAAGATTTTCGTAAACTATTTTTTTTATTTTTTATTATTATTAGCCAGACATGTCCCACTGCAGGGCAAAGGCCTATTTATTGATGAAATAAAAACTTTTTAATAGAACATTACAATTAGCAACACTGTTGATATGACGTCACATGAACATATCCTTGAGGTTTTCGACATCTTATTAAGACAATGTCTATGTGTCGTGTAAGTTATTGTTACCGGTAAGTTGAACATTTACTACAGTTCGCTTATTAAAAGTTATTTATGCAGTTTATTTGAACCAGCGTTGCACAAAAACTTTTACACAAATTTCTTAACATCCTGTATTTTTTGTTTCAGAAATCCTGGTACAAAACTTTTGTTCCCAACAGTTGTTGGCACGGTGCAATAAATTAAAATTTGTCAGTTATAACGTTTTTGTTCCGCCTTTACGCTGTTCTGCCACTAAAATATTGGAAAAGGTTTGAGCTATCGTGTAGTTTATTCGTTTTGTTAAATAAACCCATTGATTTATGCTCAGCAGTAAAGTTTTATTGTTTCAAAACTGTTTTTGTTTTTCACATTTCTATTTTGCACGCTGCGCTCGGCTAAAAGCAAAATAAATAAATTGATTTCGCGGTAGCTCTGAAAATCAACGCATTATCAAAAATATTTATTAAAATATATATTATTATTATTATTATGTTGGTATTCTTTTCGAATCACGGGCCCACAGGGACCCGGTCCTTTGAGGCATGTGTGGGGCCAAAGCCAACAGCACAGAGGCCTTTTTATACCAAATAAAGTGTGTGATGTGTACATCAAGCGCATACTCGCTCTGTCTGCACTACAGAGTACACCCAGAGCCAGCACACGCCTGATGCAAGGACTATTGCAGGTGAGGGTCGGATTACTAGGGCTATGGGGAGGAATTTGCTGGACCGGTTGCTGGGCTATTGTTGAGACAACGGGACGCCTGCCAAATCAAATGTCTCAACCTTGATAATCTCGGCAGACGGTGACTCGCCGCCCGCGAGGTGGGCCTCCACTAAAGGGCTTTTGCGCATGATGCGCGGTGCCCTGGGACGCAACACTGGTGCGGGCGACTGAGGGGTGCCGAGAGGTGTACACCGCTTTCTGCGCAGAGGTCCTGGACGAGGGCCAGAACATGCACCAACTCGCGACTTACGCATGTTTCACTTCCACCCCTCGAGTCCGAACACAGGCTCGAACTCTAGCGGCCCCACTTCGACCGGCCAACTAAGGCAAGCCAAAGGTGAGAGTCCTGGTCTTGGGGTCCACTCCGGCAAGCCGGAGACGGCCAGTCTGCACTCCCCGGGGTACTCGGGTCCGTGGGGTCGCTACTCCCCAACAGCTCGTCACAAGCTGCCCTACGGGTAGCTAAGGGTGTAGAGAGGTGTGCTGCGCTTTCAAGTTCTGGGATTTCTCCCCTCAGCATTACTCGCGGCTTTATGCCTTTAACACTTCCACCCTTCGAGTTGAAAAACTCTTGCGACTCCACTCTGCCCGGCCGGTTAAGGCAAGACAAAGGCGGGCCCCATTCCGGGGAACCCAGGAGTACTTCGGGTCCGTGGTGGCGCTACTCACCAACAGCTTGCCAAAGCTGCCCTTATTATTATATTATTATAGTAATATTTATTTCTCAAAATGTTTAATTCTCATGTAACACTGCTTGGATAAATTATCCTACAGTCTTTTTACGGCACCCGCGAGTAGAATTGGAGTGATGCTATTTTAAGCCGGCTGAGTTAGCAATTGCTATATCAGGCTAAAATTGGTATATCTAATCGTATCTCGACTCTGTTACACACACCAGGAAAAAAAAAGTAGTGTTTTATTCAGTACAAAATTTCCGTGGTTTCATTTGCAGCAATTTTTCGGTTTTTCCTTTGGAATAGCACGTTTTCCTTATTTAAATTTTGAGGTTATAATCTATTTTTCTACCAGATTCCATCCCAAGTCATCAAGGCGTATAAAATTGAAGGAGTAACAAACATACACATGTTTCAGATTTATAATATTAGTATATTGATATTGTCGATCCCTTATTGGGCCAAAACTTGAGGTGCTGTAGCGACTGATTCTTGAAGTACACAATTAAGACGCCAAGTAAATAAATACTAAACAATATTAACCACTTCAAAAGGGTCGAACCTTGAGGCATCAGAATAGGGATGCGAAATCGATTAAACTTTCGATATCGATATATTAAACGTCACGTATCGTTGAATGCAGTTCTTACTTTTCAGAAGTTGGTGTAAAAAAATTATGTCTAGAAATAAGCAGTGTCTTTTGTATGTTTTTTTGTATTTGTCCTATCAGATAATAGGACATCATATTTTTGTGTATTTTGGTTAAAAAAAATCGACTTCAGTCAATATCGATTTAGCGATATTATTCTATTCGACCATTATGACGATGCATAGTTATAAAAAATCCTGTGAATTCTGTGACAAAAAACCAGACAATCGCGCCTTTTGTACATTTTGAATACAACACTATAAGTGTTGCCAGTAACAAAAATGTTGCAAGTAATATTATTTTACCCACTTTAATCGATGTAATAGGTTTTTCAATTTGATATTTATTTGGTTTTGGTGTATTGAGATTTTTCGACATCCACAATTTCGGGCGTTAATTAGTCGATATTTATTCAGCTTCGATACATCGTTGCATCCTTACTTGAGGCTTCAAACAGACGTCAGAGTTTACAGAGCTCTGACGCCTCTGACAAACAACACTCCACGAGTTACAAATTTGCAGCCCTCCGAGCACTCCAGACGATGCCTAAACTTGAGAGTTTTGGTCCAAGGGAAGAAAGAAGAGCAATTTATAAGACTCTCTTATTAGTTTCAAACCGATGATTTCAGATTGTTTCAATATGACATAACATTTCAAACTTGGAATGTTCATATGAACACTTAATTAAACACAGTACTTAAAAAAAAATGACTTGACTATCGTTCGTTCTACCGTAGCACTTGCTACACTACCGTAGCAGTCTGCTACGAAAGCTCAAACTGCTACATCACATAGTATCTTTCACACTATATAGGTGTGAATGATTACATTTTTTCTGTATACAACTAACATTTTGATTTGATTTCGTTTTCCCATACCTTTAAGAGTTCTCAAGTAATGCCTCTGCATGCGTGCCGTTGTTGGTCTCCCTCCGGCCAGATGGACCGATTTATTATAAAGAGCGGCTGGTAGCGACTGGATGACGAAAGCTAGAGATCGTGCCTTGTGGCGTACATTGAGCGAGCTCTTTTTTCAGCAGTAGACTTCAGCTAGATGGCGAAAACGAAAGATGGTGAGTCGCGGCGTACCGTGAAAGAGGTCTTTGTCCAGCAGTATACTTCCACAATTGCCCTAAAGTTTGAATAGGTGACCATAGCCTCGAAACTGTAAGTAGCTTATGTTTATAACACCTAGGATTTAACGTACACTAGGTAGTTTGTACCATGTAATTTATTTTATTATACAATAAAGACATTTTTAAAACAAAACAAATAAACTTCCATAGACAGAGGTAATGACATCTTTAACTCTCCTCCGCCTAACCACTTGCACCAACCATCGAAGGGTAAGGGTTGAAACTTAACCCAGCAACCGCTGCTTTGAAATATAGCCCTAGTTTATCGCAACTCTGTTTCCATCCCCTAATGTCGCTTGTTTACCGCCTGTGAGATAATTTCGTAATATCTGAAACGGCCCGCTTAGTATTTCAGCCGGCTGAGAAATATGAGCAGATAAGAATTTCTAGTAGACATCTATCTTCGAACTTGGAATGTAAACTGAGTGACTATTATAAGGTTTAGAAATATGGAGTATGCGCGGTGAGCCAACTTGCGCCTTTTGCCGACTGGCGCGATTCGCCAACTTGCTCTGTGCCTACTCGCGCGTTTAGCTTACTGCAGCGGTTCGCCAACTACGCGTTAAACTGTCATGATGTACAGTGAACATAAAAAATAAGTTCGTTTAGTTCCTAGTAGGTGGCGCTGCAGATATTTAAAGGGGTGACTCAGCTCATGTAACTAAACAATTTTTCCCAAGAAACATAGATCGAAAGTAAACAGAGCCAACCGTGGTATTGAGGTTAACACGGCAAGTCAAAACATGTGGGTTCAAATCCCATCGGTGGTGTGAGTTGTTTCCATTTCTTTTATTTGTAATTGTAAAAAATGTAATTTAATTATTAGGTATCGTATCAGGTTTTTCCTACCCCGCAAAGGACAAAGGCGTGGTTTGTGTGTGTGTGTATGTATCGTATTCTCGATACGTTCGTTTGCCTTTTCGACGGCAGCGAAACGCCCAAGAAGTAGGTTTTAACTAAGATGTAGAGCTTATGAAAGAGTTGGTGTGCTTAGGTCGTATAGATTGAGAAGCTTGGCTATGTTTGCGATATAATATCCTTTTCTCTCGTATTGGCAATATTTTGACAGGAATGTATTTTAAGTGGGATTAATTTTGCTATCGTATTTTCGTATCGTTTAACCATTTCTCTGAATATTTGAGATATTAAATACATAAATATTTGCTAGTTTATATTATCAAAGAGATGGAAATCTTATTTATTTGGCAAATTATGGTGATAATTTCTAAAGAATGAAAATTCTATTTGGAATTTAACATTATTACTAGAAAGCAACGTATTTAGTCAATAGGGTTTATTAATAATCAGGTTCTTGTAATTATTTTACTGGTAAAATTTATCATTCAGGTATTTCTAAGCGAATCAATCAAAATTTGTTTCGGACCATTTTCAGTCATAATATTTTAGATTTGTTTAAATAAAGCAAAACTATAGAATTATTAGCAAATTGAGTAACTCACTTTACAGTTGTAGTCAGTACTAGGTTCCAAACCAAAACGTCAAAAAAAGGCAGGTAAATTTTCCTCAACAAGTTCTTTAAAGCACGACTAGGTCTTTCCTTAATTCACTGTTCAGCGCCCAAGTTCATCAAGAATGCAGTCGCTTATCTTTCCTGCTCCGTTCCTGTCCAACTTATAAATTTAATGTCCTAAAGGATTTATGGCGGAATTATAACTTTACAAGTTTGACTTGTGGGCCCCTACCACGAGCTGACGACGATGTTCTCTTAACAATATCATCTACGTATAACGTCGAGCGGTCTCAAAGTATAAGGTGTAAAAAGTATAGCTGCAAATATTCTAAGGGGTGAATCAGCCCATGAAACTGAACAACTTTTCTCAAGAAACATAGGTCGAAATAAAATAAAAAAATGTAGGCTTCCCATACTCACTCACCCGGCCGGCCAACATAATATTTTTTTAACTCTCTGTATAGGTTAGTAAAATTTTGGAAAAACACAAAGGTCAAAAAGGTTTTATGGAAAAGTTCGCTTTTAGCATACTAAGCTGTTTTTTTGTGTTTGCAACTTTTTTGCGATTACATGTCCATTCTTCCTAGTTATTCTTCTGTATTAAAGAAATTTAATCGAGAATCCCTAGTAGGTAAACTTTATATGCTACATCACTATGAAATATTGAGTCAGACGTCCGAACTTTCTTTGTATGCAATAATTGTCCCTATACCCTTGTAACAGAGTTTTTGACAGTTTTTTTTTAAATAATGCAGTAACTCGTAACTTTGTTAACGACATTTTCATCCAGAAATACAGCCCTGTGTAATTTTTTTAAGATGGTTTAGAAAAGCATCTACACATTTTCTTCTTGTGTGAGCCGTAAAAGGCTATTGGGTTTCATGTGTGTGTATTGCAATTTTAGGTGACATGCTCACAACTTCTCAGTATAATGATATACGGCAATAGCCAATAGCGGAAAAGACCCTCAATAAATGTCACACGTGTCGATATTAACCGTTTTAAGGGACAAAGGATGTGATTTGTTTACTTGTACGAATATGTACGTAAAAAAGGACGTTGATTTTTTCCTTGTAAAATAACATTGCAAATTTTAACACCCTATATGCTTTTGCCATTTGTCGTTTAAACGTTCCCATTACAGGGTCATTTTAAATCCCTTAATTTGTGATTTCCGTGCACAGTCGGGGTCTAACCACAGCATGATGGATGTAGGTTTGAGTCCTGTTTCATTAACATTAATTGTTCTTAATCACTTTGCATATTCTTGCTAATCTCTTCTCTTCATGAGACATTGAGTAGTCTAACGACCCGATGAACACTGGTGTCTAACAATTTTCTCTTTTTACAATGATTTCTTCTAATCGATTTATGCAGTGTTGTAGTATTGTGATGTCGCCTTAGAATACCATCACCCCTTTTCTTCCCGCGGGTGTTGTAAAAGGCAACTAAGAGACTCAAGGGTTTCATGTGTGTTACAACTTCAGGCGACAGTGATACACGAATCATTTGAAAGGGCCCTCAACACTTGTCAGACGTGGCGATAACGACCGTAATTTTACGATCGTTAACTCTCTGGCTACCCCGCAAGGGATAAAGGCGTGATTTATGTATGTATGTATGCAGTATTGTGACATTCTAAAACTATTAGACGTGCATCGACTTAGGAATAAACGATTGAACTTGAACTTGAACTTTGAGTAGTTTTGTCGTAATTTTTTTTTATTTACTAGTGTTAGTCCAACTAGAACATTGCACGTTTACTATATGATTGCCTTTAAAGAAGAGTTCGTGCTTCGGAGAGTACGTTAAGCTGTTTGTCCCAGTTGGTATCATATGAACCTCGGTCGTTATACAACCATGTCAGAGGCCTACCAGTAGTACCTAGGTAATAAAAGGTTGAAAAATCAGGGTTCATCGGGTCGTTCATAGGTCACAAGACAGAAGAAGAATCAATATTGACCTATTTAAAATATAGAGGCAGAATGAAATTAAGGTCACCTACGCAAGTTTTCCACAGAAAAGGCAGATTACACACTTAACGCACGACGGAGCTCTAAAATATCGCAACAGTCTTTCAGGTCTATACTAGAAACATCACTGCCCATACTAAAACCGCACTCGACGGACGACTCTACCGTAGCGCTGCGTCAAAAGCGGTTTTAGTATGAGATTGATATTTCTAGTATGAACCTGACAGACCGCTGCGATGTTTTAGCGCTCCGTCGAGCGCTAAGTGTGTGATCC
The DNA here is from genome assembly GCA_029255805.1 of Keiferia lycopersicella. Classification (NCBI taxonomy): domain Eukaryota; kingdom Metazoa; phylum Arthropoda; class Insecta; order Lepidoptera; family Gelechiidae; genus Keiferia; species Keiferia lycopersicella. The sequence continues at coordinate 10,638,800 of JARACZ010000004.1, read as the reverse complement.
GCCATCGACCCATTAGAAATCCTTTAATTTGGACCGCCCTGGCCGGTGCGGCGGCGGACGGACCGCAGCATGATAAATGTGGGTCCGAGCCTTATTTCATTACCATTATTTATTCGTAATCACTGACAAGGTATAGGTCTCCACAGTAGCACCTCGAGGTACCTGGGGACATGGAGGGAATGTACTTAGTCAATTCTAAACTTAAAACAGTACCTTAAACGTCTTAAACATACATAAATACATACATACATCACGCCTTTAACCCTTGCGGGGTAGGCAGAGCGTTAACGGCCGTAAGAATACGGTCGCTATCGCCATGTCTGACATTTTTGAGGATTGTTTTCGGTTGTTCCAGAAAAACCCGCTATCACTATAGTGACAGGTTGTCAGCCTGTCCCCTAAAAATTGTAATACACCAATACCCTCGAGTCCCTTAGGCGTCTCTTACGACGCCCGCGGGAAGGATGTGAGGCGATGCTATTCTAAGCCGGAATCACACGGCATAAACCTAAACCTATATCATAAAGGCTTTTTTCACACTAAACGCATAACGCAGCGCTAAAATAACGCAGCCGTCTGTCCCATCCATATTAGAAATGTCAATGGCTATATTAATACCACTCAACCGCTATCGACGCAGATGTGTGAAAATAACGCAATCTTTTATCTATTCGGTGTCCCATATGACAAAAAAGATGAAGACAAAGTATTTAATGCAACAGGATGCGTCGATTAATTTGATTGGTCGGTGGCGTGAATTTTTTCCACTAGTTTCGTTAGTGTTCTTTGTAACAAAAAAGTTTATATGATTCATTTAACATTACCGCCAGTACCGCTAGCTATCACGCTTCTCAACTCCGTCTTCGAATCAGCACCACATTGTGATTTGTTTAGAGTGGCTCGCCAGCAAGTTTAATTTCTCAATGTAAGAAAGTATTCGAAGGTATGATGCCAAAAAGTACCATACAAGAAGTTTAATTTAAGTCTTTTTATTTGAATGTGTTTTAAAAAAAATGTTAAGTAGTGATGTATTTCTGTGAATCTTTGTAACTGCTTGGATTAATTTCTGTTATTGTTACAATGTTTATGTTTTTGTAAATAATAAATAATAATAATAAATAATAAACAAAGTTTCTGTTCGTTTAAGCCTATAAAATACCTTAACATTTTCATTTTAGGCGCGGTGTTTTAATTCCAGCTAGTAGACCTAATAAATAACTTTACAAAGTTATCTACGCAAGAAACATTCATATTTTACTAAGCTAATGGGTTTAGAGGTAAAAAGGGCGAATTGGACCCGAAACGAATGAATTATAAATGTAAATGGACCCACGTTTTGAACTGAGATCAAGAGTTAGATAAATATAGGGAGACACAAAATTTTCATTATTAATCGAAATTTCCCTCGATTTTGTAGTACATTTTACTGGTTTATAATAATACTCTTAAAACAAAATTAGTTTTATTACTATTAATTAAATAAATAAATAAGAATAAATATAAATAAGAATATTATTAATTTTCCCGCTTGTTAATGTAATTAATCATTAATAGATATATAATATTAACAATAATAAATGACCCTGTCTATACATATTTTTATTTACATGTTTTTTTACATACAAATTTGTCATTATTGCAGCAAAAAATATGTTACTTAGGATATAGGATAGCTGACTCGTGTAAATTTTACGCCTGATACTTGTTTTTATTTTTAATCTAATAAGATGGTGCACTTAGGTGAGCTAAAATAGCACACAATGTTTTGGTTTTCAGTACTTATGTTACAATATAACAATTTAGGGTTAGATTAGAATACATAATTACATCTTGTCTAAATTACCTACTCCAAAAGCATGATGGGCAGAGTGAACTTTTACCAGCCGTGTGGTGCTGGATTAGAATAGCATCACCCCATTTATATTTCATTTATATAAGGTGCCTTCCAGGTGAATACCTACAATATCTTGCACTACGCTCGCCAATCCGCCTGCCAAGCGTGGTGAGTATGGCAATACCCCCACAATTGGGGAAGGCCCGCATGTCCAGCAGTGGATTTTTGTGGCTGCAGAAGAGTAATAGTTAAAACAAAAAAAAAGATTTTCGTAAACTATTTTTTTTATTTTTTATTATTATTAGCCAGACATGTCCCACTGCAGGGCAAAGGCCTATTTATTGATGAAATAAAAACTTTTTAATAGAACATTACAATTAGCAACACTGTTGATATGACGTCACATGAACATATCCTTGAGGTTTTCGACATCTTATTAAGACAATGTCTATGTGTCGTGTAAGTTATTGTTACCGGTAAGTTGAACATTTACTACAGTTCGCTTATTTAAAGTTATTTATGCAGTTTATTTGAACCAGCGTTGCACAAAAACTTTTACACAAATTTCTTAACATCCTGTATTTTTTGTTTCAGAAATCCTGGTACAAAACTTTTGTTCCCAACAGTTGTTGGCACGGTGCAATAAATTAAAATTTGTCAGTTATAACGTTTTTGTTCCGCCTTTACGCTGTTCTGCCACTAAAATATTGGAAAAGGTTTGAGCTATCGTGTAGTTTATTCGTTTTGTTAAATAAACCCATTGATTTATGCTCAGCAGTAAAGTTTTATTGTTTCAAAACTGTTTTTGTTTTTCACATTTCTATTTTGCACGCTGCGCTCGGCTAAAAGCAAAATAAATAAATTGATTTCGCGGTAGCTCTGAAAATCAACGCATTATCAAAAATATTTATTAAAATATATATTATTATTATTATTATGTTGGTATTCTTTTCGAATCACGGGCCCACAGGGACCCGGTCCTTTGAGGCATGTGTGGGGCCAAAGCCAACAGCACAGAGGCCTTTTTATACCAAATAAAGTGTGTGATGTGTACATCAAGCGCATACTCGCTCTGTCTGCACTACAGAGTACACCCAGAGCCAGCACACGCCTGATGCAAGGACTATTGCAGGTGAGGGTCGGATTACTAGGGCTATGGGGAGGAATTTGCTGGACCGGTTGCTGGGCTATTGTTGAGACAACGGGACGCCTGCCAAATCAAATGTCTCAACCTTGATAATCTCGGCAGACGGTGACTCGCCGCCCGCGAGGTGGGCCTCCACTAAAGGGCTTTTGCGCATGATGCGCGGTGCCCTGGGACGCAACACTGGTGCGGGCGACTGAGGGGTGCCGAGAGGTGTACACCGCTTTCTGCGCAGAGGTCCTGGACGAGGGCCAGAACATGCACCAACTCGCGACTTACGCATGTTTCACTTCCACCCCTCGAGTCCGAACACAGGCTCGAACTCTAGCGGCCCCACTTCGACCGGCCAACTAAGGCAAGCCAAAGGTGAGAGTCCTGGTCTTGGGGTCCACTCCGGCAAGCCGGAGACGGCCAGTCTGCACTCCCCGGGGTACTCGGAACCGTGGGGTCGCTACTCCCCAACAGCTCGTCACAAGCTGCCCTACGGGTAGCTAAGGGTGTAGAGAGGTGTGCTGCGCTTTCAAGTTCTGGGATTTCTCCCCTCAGCATTACTCGCGGCTTTATGCCTTTAACACTTCCACCCTTCGAGTTGAAAAACTCTTGCGACTCCACTCTGCCCGGCCGGTTAAGGCAAGACAAAGGCGGGCCCCATTCCGGGGAACCCAGGAGTACTTCGGGTCCGTGGTGGCGCTACTCACCAACAGCTTGCCAAAGCTGCCCTTATTATTATATTATTATAGTAATATTTATTTCTCAAAATGTTTAATTCTCATGTAACACTGCTTGGATAAATTATCCTACAGTCTTTTTACGGCACCCGCGAGTAGAATTGGAGTGATGCTATTTTAAGCCGGCTGAGTTAGCAATTGCTATATCAGGCTAAAATTGGTATATCTAATCGTATCTCGACTCTGTTACACACACCAGGAAAAAAAAAGTAGTGTTTTATTCAGTACAAAATTTCCGTGGTTTCATTTGCAGCAATTTTTCGGTTTTTCCTTTGGAATAGCACGTTTTCCTTATTTAAATTTTGAGGTTATAATCTATTTTTCTACCAGATTCCATCCCAAGTCATCAAGGCGTATAAAATTGAAGGAGTAACAAACATACACATGTTTCAGATTTATAATATTAGTATATTGATATTGTCGATCCCTTATTGGGCCAAAACTTGAGGTGCTGTAGCGACTGATTCTTGAAGTACACAATTAAGACGCCAAGTAAATAAATACTAAACAATATTAACCACTTCAAAAGGGTCGAACCTTGAGGCATCAGAATAGGGATGCGAAATCGATTAAACTTTCGATATCGATATATTAAACGTCACGTATCGTTGAATGCAGTTCTTACTTTTCAGAAGTTGGTGTAAAAAAATTATGTCTAGAAATAAGCAGTGTCTTTTGTATGTTTTTTTGTATTTGTCCTATCAGATAATAGGACATCATATTTTTGTGTATTTTGGTTAAAAAAAATCGACTTCAGTCAATATCGATTTAGCGATATTATTCTATTCGACCATTATGACGATGCATAGTTATAAAAAATCCTGTGAATTCTGTGACAAAAAACCAGACAATCGCGCCTTTTGTACATTTTGAATACAACACTATAAGTGTTGCCAGTAACAAAAATGTTGCAAGTAATATTATTTTACCCACTTTAATCGATGTAATAGGTTTTTCAATTTGATATTTATTTGGTTTTGGTGTATTGAGATTTTTCGACATCGACAATTTCGGGCGTTAATTAGTCGATATTTATTCAGCTTCGATACATCGTTGCATCCTTACTTGAGGCTTCAAACAGACGTCAGAGTTTACAGAGCTCTGACGCCTCTGACAAACAACACTCCACGAGTTACAAATTTGCAGCCCTCCGAGCACTCCAGACGATGCCTAAACTTGAGAGTTTTGGTCCAAGGGAAGAAAGAAGAGCAATTTATAAGACTCTCTTATTAGTTTCAAACCGATGATTTCAGATTGTTTCAATATGACATAACATTTCAAACTTGGAATGTTCATATGAACACTTAATTAAACACAGTACTTAAAAAAAAATGACTTGACTATCGTTCGTTCTACCGTAGCACTTGCTACACTACCGTAGCAGTCTGCTACGAAAGCTCAAACTGCTACATCACATAGTATCTTTCACACTATATAGGTGTGAATGATTACATTTTTTCTGTATACAACTAACATTTTGATTTGATTTCGTTTTCCCATACCTTTAAGAGTTCTCAAGTAATGCCTCTGCATGCGTGCCGTTGTTGGTCTCCCTCCGGCCAGATGGACCGATTTATTATAAAGAGCGGCTGGTAGCGACTGGATGACGAAAGCTAGAGATCGTGCCTTGTGGCGTACATTGAGCGAGCTCTTTTTTCAGCAGTAGACTTCAGCTAGATGGCGAAAACGAAAGATGGTGAGTCGCGGCGTACCGTGAAAGAGGTCTTTGTCCAGCAGTATACTTCCACAATTGCCCTAAAGTTTGAATAGGTGACCATAGCCTCGAAACTGTAAGTAGCTTATGTTTATAACACCTAGGATTTAACGTACACTAGGTAGTTTGTACCATGTAATTTATTTTATTATACAATAAAGACATTTTTAAAACAAAACAAATAAACTTCCATAGACAGAGGTAATGACATCTTTAACTCTCCTCCGCCTAACCACTTGCACCAACCATCGAAGGGTAAGGGTTGAAACTTAACCCAGCAACCGCTGCTTTGAAATATAGCCCTAGTTTATCGCAACTCTGTTTCCATCCCCTAATGTCGCTTGTTTACCGCCTGTGAGATAATTTCGTAATATCTGAAACGGCCCGCTTAGTATTTCAGCCGGCTGAGAAATATGAGCAGATAAGAATTTCTAGTAGACATCTATCTTCGAACTTGGAATGTAAACTGAGTGACTATTATAAGGTTTAGAAATATGGAGTATGCGCGGTGAGCCAACTTGCGCCTTTTGCCGACTGGCGCGATTCGCCAACTTGCTCTGTGCCTACTCGCGCGTTTAGCTTACTGCAGCGGTTCGCCAACTACGCGTTAAACTGTCATGATGTACAGTGAACATAAAAAATAAGTTCGTTTAGTTCCTAGTAGGTGGCGCTGCAGATATTTAAAGGGGTGACTCAGCTCATGTAACTAAACAATTTTTCCCAAGAAACATAGATCGAAAGTAAACAGAGCCAACCGTGGTATTGAGGTTAACACGGCAAGTCAAAACATGTGGGTTCAAATCCCATCGGTGGTGTGAGTTGTTTCCATTTCTTTTATTTGTAATTGTAAAAAATGTAATTTAATTATTAGGTATCGTATCAGGTTTTTCCTACCCCGCAAAGGACAAAGGCGTGGTTTGTGTGTGTGTGTATGTATCGTATTCTCGATACGTTCGTTTGCCTTTTCGACGGCAGCGAAACGCCCAAGAAGTAGGTTTTAACTAAGATGTAGAGCTTATGAAAGAGTTGGTGTGCTTAGGTCGTATAGATTGAGAAGCTTGGCTATGTTTGCGATATAATATCCTTTTCTCTCGTATTGGCAATATTTTGACAGGAATGTATTTTAAGTGGGATTAATTTTGCTATCGTATTTTCGTATCGTTTAACCATTTCTCTGAATATTTGAGATATTAAATACATAAATATTTGCTAGTTTATATTATCAAAGAGATGGAAATCTTATTTATTTGGCAAATTATGGTGATAATTTCTAAAGAATGAAAATTCTATTTGGAATTTAACATTATTACTAGAAAGCAACGTATTTAGTCAATAGGGTTTATTAATAATCAGGTTCTTGTAATTATTTTACTGGTAAAATTTATCATTCAGGTATTTCTAAGCGAATCAATCAAAATTTGTTTCGGACCATTTTCAGTCATAATATTTTAGATTTGTTTAAATAAAGCAAAACTATAGAATTATTAGCAAATTGAGTAACTCACTTTACAGTTGTAGTCAGTACTAGGTTCCAAACCAAAACGTCAAAAAAAGGCAGGTAAATTTTCCTCAACAAGTTCTTTAAAGCACGACTAGGTCTTTCCTTAATTCACTGTTCAGCGCCCAAGTTCATCAAGAATGCAGTCGCTTATCTTTCCTGCTCCGTTCCTGTCCAACTTATAAATTTAATGTCCTAAAGGATTTATGGCGGAATTATAACTTTACAAGTTTGACTTGTGGGCCCCTACCACGAGCTGTCGACGATGTTCTCTTAACAATATCATCTACGTATAACGTCGAGCGGTCTCAAAGTATAAGGTGTAAAAAGTATAGCTGCAAATATTCTAAGGGGTGAATCAGCCCATGAAACTGAACAACTTTTCTCAAGAAACATAGGTCGAAATAAAATAAAAAAATGTAGGCTTCCCATACTCACTCACCCGGCCGGCCAACATAATATTTTTTTAACTCTCTGTATAGGTTAGTAAAATTTTGGAAAAACACAAAGGTCAAAAAGGTTTTATGGAAAAGTTCGCTTTTAGCATACTAAGCTGTTTTTTTGTGTTTGCAACTTTTTTGCAATTACATGTCCATTCTTCCTAGTTATTCTTCTGTATTAAAGAAATTTAATCGAGAATCCCTAGTAGGTAAACTTTATATGCTACATCACTATGAAATATTGAGTCAGACGTCCGAACTTTCTTTGTATGCAATAATTGTCCCTATACCCTTGTAACAGAGTACATTTTCGTCGATCAACTAGGTTCTAAGTTTGTCTACTATTAAGTTCTATTTCGCTGACAGTTGTTTTGTGCGCGAAAGTTTTGCGTTTAGGTGTTTGCAAGTTACTTGGCAGTTACGTCGTTTTGAAGTGCAATGGCCTATACATACAGGGTGTAAGGGACGGTGTAACGAAAACTTTGCAGGCGTGATCAGACCATGAAACTGAACTCCTTTTTGTGTGGGGGCTGTGTTGGGAAACAAACAATTTTTTTCGAGTTTCCATACAAAGTGAGACAGCTGATGAGGCATTTTGTATGGAAGGTCGAAAAAGTTTTATTTTTTCCAACATAGCCCCCATAGAAAAAGTTGTTCAGTTTCATGGTCGGATCACGCCTGCAAAGTTATTGTTACACCATCTCTTAATGCTGTGTGATGCCGGCTTAGAATAGCATCACCCCACATCCTTCCCGCGGGTGTCGTAAAAGGCGACTAAGGGACTCCAGAGGGTATTACACTTTTTAGGCGACAGGCTGGCAACTTGTTACAATAGAGATACACATGTTTTCTAAAACAGTCTTGGAAAACAATCCTCAAAAATGTCAGACGTATACACCCTGTATAGTGCTGAGCACAGAAGTTTACTAATCCTCAGTCGCTGAGTTGGATACTGTGATTTTATAACCGTTGGCTAAGTTACCCTGAAGTCCAGTGTTGATGCTCAAACTTCAGGGTAGTTGATTTTAAATTGAGATTGAAAGCTGACTAAGAACACGAGTAACGTAAAATGATATTTTAGCACCGCACCGGATAAAATTGCGGCTCCTTACAGACATTACAAATTACAACACATAATTTTGGCCTTTTTCACACTTAACGCACAATGCAGGGCTAAAAATATAATGCAGTGGTCTGTCAGATTCTTACAAAAAATGCCAATCCCCACACTGAATGAACCCCATGATGATGTGTCAAAATAATGCAGCAGCGTCCACGTATGTCTAGTATAGATCTGACAGACTGCTGCGTTCCGGATGCGTTTTTTTATCGCTGCGTTGTGCGTTAAGTGTGGAAAAGGCCTTATGGCAAAAACCACAAAATCATGCGGTACGAGTTATCTCCGCTTTAAGGGACTCGAGAGTATTGGTGTATTACAATTTTTAGGCGACAGGCTGACAACCTGTCACTATAGTTATACCCATGTTTTCTGAAACAACCTTGACAAAACAATCCTCAAAAATGACAGTCGTGGCGATAGCGACAGTATTCTTACGGCCCTTAACGCTCTGCCTACCCCGCAAGGGATAAAGGCGTGATATATGTATGTATGTATGTTCTCAAATAAAAAGAAAACGCGTACCTTAACATTCAAAATTACAGCGTATTGACGATACAAAAAACGTACATTTTATGTACTGTGTCGTACATTTTATGGAGAGTTTCCTCCAACCAGCTCGTATGAATGTCTTGTTCACGAACAAGCCTGCAAATCAAGAATAAAGCTGGAATTTACAGGCCAATGAAATTTTTTACGTTTGTCAGCCGAAGCTAATAGAGCTTTCAAACTGACACGTTTTTTAGCGTTACAGCGGTACATTCATGGGCCTACTGTACGTTACACAGCAAACGATATACAGGATGTTAAATAACAAATATCGCATCAAATCAGCCTATAACAGTCCACTGCTGGACGTAGGCCTCCCCCAGGTTACAGCACAAGGCACGATCTCCCGTTTTTGCCATGCAGTCGCAACCAGCCGCCATTGGTGCCGAAAAGAAAACAACTGATTAAAAAGGTAAGTACTCTCCTCGGACACGTAATCCAGTATTTTTTTTTTCGAATAAGTTGTTTAGTTTTATGTTGTGGGTAACAATAAGATCCTTTATTATTTCAGCATTTTTAATACTGAAAATAAGTCCGCAATGAAAATAATGTATGTATGAAAATAAGTCCATATACGACCTCAAGGGAGGCCTTTGCTCAGCAGTGGGATCTTGTAGGCTAGCTATGATATAATAAATACGAGTTAGGTACTCGTATTTCTTATAGAGACCAGCCGAAAACGCATTGTGACAAAAACGCATTTGTATGTCTCGCTTTACGCGTACAACGCTTCATTTTACGCACGTCGGGTAGCCGTAAAAGCTGCACGGAACCTGTTGAGGGGCGTTTGTGTTTCTGCATAATTACGAGGCTCGGGCTCGATTCTGACGTTTATAGACTCGTACGCGTAGCCAAGACACGATCAATCGCAATTGGTAGAAAAAATTGGAAGCTTATCACAGGGCCTTAAGTCTACTAAATGAAAATCGTTTAAGTTGTATGTCGATTGGATGTCGGATGATTTCGGTTATTTCGTAGTCTGCTAACAGTTTGAAGTATAGACAATCGCAGTGGCAATGGAATGACGACAGAAGAGTTTCGTTTAAAAATATAGCAGACTTGGGACCCAGATGACATTAAGTGCGAGTATGCTGGGTGCCAGTTAAACGATCAATCGCAGAGTAGTTGACAATTATGATTGCTGTCAAAGTCTACGAGCTACAAATTGTGACTTCGTTTGAACATAACACCAAAAATTCAACTAATATAATCGTCATATTTCTGTTAAAAAGTCCTCACATTTTAGAATCAAGGATTTTCGACACTGATTCTCATATTTAACCTGAAATTCCGCGTGAGCAATTATTCTTGACGTACGCTTCATCAATTGTTTTGTTTTCAATTGTTGTTCCAATGCTTGAACGCTTGTCGTTGATTGAAAGTCTCGGGGCCCCTTTTAGGCCTGCGTTAGATTTCGCTCGCAGCGTTTATAGGCTGTCTTTAAACCTGGTTTTAGTGCGGACTTTAGTGATGCTGTAAAGGTTTAATGTTTACACGCCTGGAAGATTGTTAAGGGTTTATTAGAAAATTTGTAATGGATATTACTTGAATCCCTTTTAAGCAGATGGGGCTGAGTTTGTATATTAACACGTTAAAATGCCTATAAAAACACAAAAATCTGGTTACCAGGAAATTTTGATAATGTAATGCGTAAATGAGATAAGAGCGAAGGATTGGCGTGCATTCGGAAATGTGAAACCATCTTTCTTGCGAAAAATACCTAAAATATGTAGTTCAGCTTACATTATCCTAGATTCATCTTTATCTATACACAAAAAAAACTATCCTAGTAATTAATTTATTAGTAAATTAATGTACCTAACTTCTGTAAACTATGTAATATTATGTTATGGGACATTTGCCTGAAATAAAACATTTTTTATTTAATTAGCTTGTTCAGCGTCCCACTGCAGGGCAAAGGCCAAATAAAACATATAATTTTTTTTTTTAATATCCTGATTATCTGACTAAATGACTGACTAATTATTTTTCAACGAAAAGCCTAAACAACTGAAACTTAGAGCAGAAAACACTGGGCAATAGGTTTATTTTATCACATAAGCATCCGTTTCACTAAATCATTTTTATAAAATTCAACCCCTAAAAAGCTAATTATAGAGATTCATAGTTTGTATGAAACAGGCTAGATTAAAAGCTAACCACAAACACGTATTTCAACATTCAAAAAATTTTTTCGAGCTCCCATACACAGTCAGTCAGTTGATCGGGAATTTTGTATGGAAGGTCGAATAAAGATTCACTTTTACCAACATAGTTTTACCCATGGAAAAAGTTATTCAGTTTCATGGTATGATCGTGCCTGCAAAGTTTTCGTTACACCGTCCCTTACTCACTGTGTAGGATAGAATTTGTAATACATTAATTAATAATTTACTTTTGAATGGCGTTACATTTCCGTCTCTCTTATGGGAGGAAAGGACTCCATTGTATCCCCGTAGGAAAACCTAAATTACGTGGATGTATCCCCGACCGAATGCTGATTTTCAAATAACCCTGCTGAATCACACACTTGCCGGATGAATTGCGGTTGGTTACAGCCACTATAAAATTTTTAGTCTGTTATCGGCAATTTGATGGTGAACTCAACTCAACTTTATTCTATTTTTTAACAACAGGCCTCTATCACACTTCAGCGCAAAAATACCGCTGCGCTAACGTGTGCGTCTCTCAGATCCAAACTAGAAACGTCAATCACCATACAAAAAACATATTTTGCAGCGTGGTTGCACACATTTCTCTGTATTTTTTTTGAGAGTGTCCGAGAGCAAATGGAAAACTATGTTTGTGTCGGCTGTTTAAAAAAAACACGTGCAGGATACAAGATACGCGTTTTTTAACTACCTCAGGCGTGGTTAAAAATAAAAACAAAGGGAGTCGGCATAGTATTCGATTTACGTAAACTTCTTTCAACAAAATCGGATCCGGAAAAACACCGTAAAACTATGCGGTGAATGTGACATTAACCGCCATGCTGATTTAGAAGTTACCCTTCGCCGAGAACAGGGTATCTCAAAGAGATAGTGATTTGAAATGTAGGGTTCATTGGTTTTCGTACGCTGAGTTGGGGATACCATGACTATGTTCCTCTATTATTTACAAGTGTGTAGTGTAGGTGTAAGTTATATCAGCATTCTATGAGAGTCTTATATAAATTGACATTGAATATGACATTGAATATGTCAATTTATATTGACATTGAATATGTCAATTTATATTCGAAAGTCGTATTAATATTTTTTTACAAAATCACTACTAGAGTCCGCGCCGTGAAAGAAGTCCCGGGAAAAACGTTTTAATGACCCTTATTCTGACGTATATAACTTCTTTCGCGGCACGAACTCTAAATTTTCCAATATAATAAAATTTTTGGTAGGTTAAGGCTTACGTACCTAAGTAGATTTTTGAAAACCTCCCTTTACTTTTCATGTGGAGCAGAAGTTAGCGATCGATCCAATGTATAAAAAGGTCCATGTTAACCTGGACAGACCGCTGTGATATTTTAGCGCTCCGACGTGTGTGAAGTGTGCAATCCGCCTTTAATTAAAAAAATCTGAAAGATATATTAAAACAAATAATGTACTTACTTATTCACCATGTCATTTTTCAACTTAAGTTATGTTACTGTGCTTGCAAACAAATATTTTCATTTTCAAGTCATTCATCAAGAATAATGTAAACATTTTGTACATAATCTGAAGGTCCAATATGTTAAGTGGCTGGCTTGAAACGGTGCAGTCCGGGGGTCGTGAGTATGGACTTGGAACTAGTTCACTAAACAAGGGTTTTACACCTCATTACGCCGGTTTAATCCAAGGGTGGGTCACTTGGGCTGTTTACACGAAACGACTGGTATATTGGCTTATTGGAAAATTCATTTTATATTACATACACACACATCACGCCTATGTCCCTAGAGGGGTAGGAAGAGCGTCAACGACCGTAAAGTTACGGTCGTTATCGCCACATCAGACAAATATAATTTCATCTTGCTGGTATTATTTCTGTAATTCACTTTTGCTCATGATATGTGCCTGTTGTGTCCTTTTTGTTTTTGTCTTTCGCCTGTGTTTATTATTGCGTGCATTAAATGGTTAAATAAATAAGTTGAATCGAAAGCTAGAAAAATTATGAGCGCACAAAATATCCAATATATATAAATAATATTATTTATGTGTAAACAATTAATGCAAATTCTAGAAGCTACAGTTTTCGTAGACCAAGTGCTGCGCAAACTTATTTCTAAAACCCTTAAACTAATCTATTTAGTTCTAAGGTTTTATGGTACAGAGTTATAAGGAAAGGCGGCAATAGAAGAATTTCTACTGAAGCTACATTCTCCTTTTTTTTGGGACAAGCAGTGTTCTACTGACTACGAAACTCTTTTATAATTTAAGACTAAATACACTGATATTGTGCTTTCAGTCAGAAACAAAGAACTTCTTTTTAATCGGAAAGAATAGTTATCGCTTAACAAACATACGTTTCTATGAATCGTCGATTCTAAACAGGTCTGCGACCCAGAAGTTTGCGAGCGTAAAGTGTGAGCATGGGCGATTTGCTCCGTCGTACCACGCTACTAGAAATAAATACTTATCTGTAGATACTGTACTATACACATACATACAGATACACAATCCGTTCGTATTGAACTAGATTTTCTGCTCAAAGTATTCTCTGTGTTGAAAATTCTATTCAGGGAAAGGAAATTGTCATATCCCGTTCGTTCGCACACGTTTTTGGTTAAAGAAAGAATTACTATTCTTTTATACAGAAGTGATTGTAATATATTTTGTTTAGAATAAATCTTCTCTTTTCGTGTGGGACACCAAGTCGTCCAACGACCCGATGAACCCTAGCGTCAGAATATTTCAACGCTTCTGACATGGTCGTGTAATGACTACTGTCTAATTAAGCGACCATAGACAGCAACCGGGACCTACGGTTTAACATACCATCCAAAACACAGAACCATCTTACGTATGGAAAATCGGGTGGTTCAGCCCGCAATGCCCTAACTAGACTGGGCGCAGATTAACCAAGTGATAAATCAAATTTGTGAGTGACCCACCGAGAATCGAACCCGGAACCTTCTGAGTCATAGGCTGTCGCACTACCACTGCGCCACATCGGTCGGCTACTTGAAATAAATGAGATTAATAAACAAATATACATATTTATTAAAATGTTTATTACTACGCATTATAGGCGCGATTGTGTATGTATGTATGTTCATTACTACAAAATCCTTCGAAATCCTTTTACGGATCTATGTAAATGTATTGCAGTTTAAGATTTTCGCTAGATTATTGGATAAGATCGGTTGTCGGATTACAAAGTAAATCATAACGTAATAAACAAAATATAACAGCATCACTGTGTAGCTGCCCAGAACCGTTTCCTCTGGCTCCAATTTAAGCCCGTTTCTACTTCGAAGGCTAAATCATAAATTCTGCTTTTATTACTCGATAGAGGCCTCGTATAAAATTGTTATTTCGCTGAAATTATTACGCCTCCGAACCTCCGGCCCACAGTGGTTCGTAACCGAAAATTCGCTTGTCCAAATAATTCCTAAATATTTACAAACACAGTGATACACGAATCATCTAAAAGGGCCCTCAATACTTGCCAGACGTGGCGATTACGACCGTAATTTTACGATTGTTAACGCTCTGCCTACCCCGCAAGGGATAAAGGAGTGACTTGTGCGTGACTTACAAAAATAGTGCTCTGAATATTTTCACAGACTGTTTTCAAACGTTATGATTCTCTTCTGAGATCCATTATAAGATTTGTCCCCCAAATAATTGCGTATACTAGTATTGGAATACTAGTTTACATTTTCATAATAATTATGATGTATTAACTGGCGCTATACATTCGCATGTCGGGAAAACGTCTTACTCCCACGGGAAAATTTACTAGACGTAGGTTGATGTACCTCAATTTTAATTTGACAGGCGTGGTTTTGATGGCCCCGACGCCAAAAACTTAGAGCCCATAAAAAAAAATCAATTTTCATTTTCATGTCCACGAATCTCAATCTCCGTACCACTGTGCGGCCGAAAGCAAGTCATTATTTGCATAATCTCTTTGATTTGCTAAATAATAACGGCTCGGAATTGTGCTCTTATTAGTCTGCGGCATTGAATGGAAAGGAAACGAGGGTAGAAAGATGAAAAGGTGGCTTGGGAACTCGCGGCGATGAGGGAGTAAATAATTAATTTACTGCTTAGGTAGGTTGATTTTATCTCAGGCGCTTTTGGGTTAGTCAGTTGTGGTATCAATAAATTTGATACAAGGAATACATAGTAAAAAGCTTCTTCAGAACCCGGAACCTTCGGCAGATCGCACATTTGACGCACGATGGAGCGCTAAAACATCGCAGATTTGACGCACGATGGAGCGCTAAAACATCGCAGCGGTCTGTCCAATCCATACCAGAAACGTCACACCGCATACTAAAACCGCACTCGACGGACGACGCTGCGATAGCGCTGGTTTTAGTATGGGGATTGACATTTCTAGTATGGATTTTCTCTTTTTTACATTCAAAAAAATAAATGTAAAATTTACTACTTTGAATAAATGATTTGAGTTTGAGTTTGGATATAACAGACCCCTGCGATGTTATAGCGCTCCGTCGTGCGTTAAGAGTGCGATCCGCCCTCTTCGCAACAGGCAGTCGTACTGCCACTGCGTCAATGCGTTCGTACTTGCAATGCGTAAAAACATGACGTACGTGACGATATTACTCTATTTCTGCAAAATCTAGTCATACATTACGCCATTGTCACTTGCACGGTAGACAGACCGTCAAAGACCGTAAAATTACAGTCATTATCAATACGTTTGACGTTGCACCCGAGGGTCTAAAGTTAAAGTTGGAGTTATTTAAAGTCTAGTTACCTACTTTAAATTCCCAAACGCCACAAGAATTCGCCAACTTCGGGGCAAATTGTCGAAAATTGTTGGAGCATCATTTCCTAACAACAGCCGTCAATTAAGTTTTGCTGCAGTAATTTGCAGCACAAAGGGGTTGGCTAACAAATTGTAGCCGTCATTGCCCGTCCGGAGTTAATATGAACAGTGTTCGGCTACTTTAACGGAGATGGGGCCACGAAAATGGCCAACGCATTTTACAGTTCGACGGATCGCACACTTAATGCGCGACAGAGCGCTAAAATACCGCAGTGGTCTGTCAGATCTATTCTAAAAATGTCAATCTCCATACTAAGCCCGCTCAGCCTCTGTCGATACAGCGCCCATCGCTTTTTACAGTTCAAGGCACGTATTCAATATAAACAATAATCCGATTCTTAAAATGTGCTTATCAAGAAGATAACTAAGATATTATAAGGCGGATCGCACACTTATCGCACGACGGAGCGCTAAAATATCGTAGCTGTCTGTAAGAACTATACTAGAAATGTCAATCCCCATACTAAAACCGCGAAACCGCTGTTGACGCAGCGCAAGCGTAGCATCGTCCTTTGAAAGCGTTTTAGCATGGGGAGTGATGTTTCTAGTATAGATCTGACAGACCGCTGCGATATTTTAGCGCTCTATCGTGCGTTTAGTGAACGATCAAGAAACCATCTTTCTTTTCAGAAATTCAGGTGGTTCAGCCTACAATGTCTAAACCATACTGGGTACAAATTCACAAGCTAATATACATGGTGTAAGAGACGGAGTAACGAAAATTTTGCAGGCGTGATCAGACCATGAAACATAACACCTTTTTCTATGGAGGCTGTGTTGGGAAACGAAAAGATTTTTTCAAGTTCAGATACAAAGTTAGACAGCTTATCGGGAATTATGTATAGAAGGTCGAAAAAAAAATCCGTTTACCAACATAGCCCCCATTGATAAGGGATTGTAAAAGTTGTTCAGTTTCATGTTCATTTCATCAAAATTTTAATTACAATGTCTCTTACGCCCTGTATTATATTGACGCCCGCTAATTTCACGGGCTGAGAATGCTCACACAAGTTATGCCGAGCGCCCCGGCTCCTCTCTCCAGCGGCGTCTTAATTGTTTTACAGCGAGCATTTGCTTCGCTGGCAGGTGATAAACTTCTTTGCTGGCTGTACTATTATCGTCAAGTCTTAGGAAGTATACAGGGTGTTAAATTCTTGCTACGTTCTACTGAAATCGGCAAATGCCTAAGGACAATCAGTCCTTAAGGCGCATCGCACGACGGAGCGTGCATTTCGAGAGCGTTCTGCCAGATCCATACTAGAAATGTCAATCCCCATACTAAAACCGCACTGCGATAGCGCTACGTGGTGCGGTTGACCGGTTTTAGTATGGGTCTGACAGACCGCTGCGATATTTTAGCGGTCCGTCGTACGTTAAGTGTGCGATCCACCTAAGACTTAATTTACACAGTGGACGGCAAAATGAACTTTCCGAACCGCCATCTTTGAACTGTCATATTGCGTTACCGTTTAATCGATTTATTACACTGTTTTTAGCACAAGTTGATGTTATGATTTAATGCCAGCCTTTCTCTAAAAAAACTTCTTCTTCTTTGTCGTATCCTCATGGCTGAGGGACGTGACTTTTCTGGGCTATATTCGTCACCAGCTTTCTCCAAACTTCACGGTCTTGAGCCATGTGTATAGCCGCTTGTAAGGTGGTGTGTGTGGCTTCTTGTATTGTGTCACTCCAACGTGATGGTGCCCGTCCTCTGCTTCTTGTGCCCTCAACACGGCCAGTTATGAGGAGCCTCTCCAGACTATCTGGGTCACGTCGGACTGTGTGACCAAAGAATTTAAGGACGCGTTGGGTACAGATGGTGGATAGCCTGGTATCAATTTTAAGTTCTTTCAGGATAGATTCGTTGGTGCGGCGGTCCGTCCAGGATATTCGGAGCATCTTGCGCCAGCACCACATCTCGAACGAATCTATCTTCTTTTGAACGCTGGCTTTTAATGTCCAGGTTTCAGAGGCGTACAAAAATATAGAAAAGATAAGGGTCCTCATTAACTTTACTTTCGTTTTGCGGTTAATTCCCCGGTTACGCCATATCTTCTCTAGCCTCTTCACAGCTGACTTAGCCATTTGGCCTCTCCTGACGACTTCCTGTTCGCAGTCACCATCGTTACTGATTTGCGAACCCAGGTAAACCATCTTTTCCACAGTGTCGAGGTCACTCAGTTCGTTAGTGCGTTGTAAATTTCCTTGCCTATCGACGAACATACACTTTGTTTTGCTCCTGTTAATGTGGAGTCCATACTCTTTACTGATGGTAGCAATTCGTTCGAGTAGTGCTGCTAGTTCGGACTCAGAAGCGCCAATGATGGTGGTGTCATCTGCAAACCGCAAATTGTTGATTACGTGACCGCCCACGCGAATTCCGCCCTCCCAGCTATCCAGAACCCTTCTCATAATATGCTCACCAACAACATTGAACAACTGTGGCGAGAGAATGCAGCCTTGGCGTACTCCACGCTCTGCATGAAATGGTTGTGATACGGCTTCCTCTATTCTTACCATTGATTTACTGTTCAGGTATAGGTTTTGAACCAAGAAGATAAGATGCCGTGGTACTCCCATTTCCTGCATAACTCTGAACATTATGCTCCAATCAATGCAGTCGAATGCTTTGTCATAATCTATGAAACATAGAGCAGCGTTGATGTTGTGTTCTCTGCATTTTTCAATTAGTTGGCGGATGTTCAGAATTTGCTCTCTGGTACCTTTACCTCTCACAAATCCAGCTTGCTCTTGGGGTATCTGGCTTTTTATATATGGCTCCAGTCTCTTGTTTAGGATGTGCAACAGGACTTTACTGGCATGGGAGATGAGCGACAAAGTTCGATAGTTCTCGCATTTTCGGGTAGAGCCTTTTTTGTGCAGGGGGACCACGATAGAATCGGTCCAGTCTTCAGGCCATTGTCCCGATCGCCAGATCTTTGCACATATGTTGTGTAGAATGGTGAGGCCATCCTTCCCCATGTTGCGGAGTAACTGGGCGGAGATACCATCGCTGCCGCAAGCTTTGGGTTTTAGTCTGGAGACTGCAGACTCCACTTCATGAAGGAGAATGTCAGGTTCTTTTTCTGAGTAGTCCAACCGGTCATAATCTTCGCTGGTATTGTTTTGACTATATAGCTGCTGACAATATTGCCGCCATCGATCAAGGATCGCATCTCTATCCAAAAGTGTCTCACCAGTTTCACTGTCGATTGTCCAGTGCTTAGGTTTGAATTCCTGTGATAGCAATTTCACCTTCTGGAACATGTCACGCGTGTGGGCAGTATCAGAACACTTTTGTAATTCCGTGCATATCTTGTCGATGTAGGCATCCCTATCGATTCTACACTGCTTCTGGATGGTGTGATGCAGTTGTGCGTAGCGGCTATTTTTGTCCGAGTCTGAGCCTTGCATTTTAAGGATTTTTCTCTCCTGAATCAGTTTCCATGCCTCCGCACTTATCCAATCGGCTTTAGGGATGGTAATTCTATTAATGTCAGCAGCCCTTTTGGCTACGTCTGTGATGGCAGACTTCAGGTTAGACCAAGATGAGTTAGATGACTCAAACGGGTCTTGCTCAAGGGTTTTCAGTCTTTCCTGGATCTCCGCTTTATAACTCTCGAGAGCAGCTTCATTAAGGATTATCGGTTTGTTCTTCTTTGGTTTGTTAGGTGCTTTTAACCGAACTTTAAACTTAGCTGTAAGCAGCTGATGGTCGCTGCCGCAATCCGCTCCTGGCTTTGTTTTTGCACAGTATACAGCAGACCTCCATCTTTGGTTTACCAGTATGAAGTCAATCTGGTTTTTGTGTTTACCGTTTGGAGACGTCCAGGTGAATAAGCGTCTTGGATGTTGTTGGAACCAAGTGTTCATTACTGATTGTTTGTTCTCGGCGCAGAAGTCTAGAAGCATCACACCGCGTTCGTTTCTCTCGCCTAGACCAAACTTGCCGACAATATCTCTCAGGTGGACCTCATCGATTGTAGCTCCAATTTTTGCATTGAAGTCTCCCACAGTTAATACCGGTTCTTTATTGGGGATATTGTTCAGGGTCTTCCCCAGCATGTCATAGAAGGCCGAGATTTCATCTTCGGAAGAGCCTGATGTAGGTGCATAGACAATTATTATGTTGAACGGGTGTGGATTCGCTTCAAACTTGACTTCGAGTATTCTGTCATTGACACAGTTATATCCTAGCATCCTGTCTACCAGAGGCTTGGAAATCATAGCAGCTACCCCACTGAAGCTATTTTCTGGTGTTCCTGATACTATGATCATTTTTCCTGCAGCATTAGTGTAGTGGCCTGTTTCTTTGATGTGCGTTTCAGTGATGCCAAGTATATCAATCTTGTACCTATCCATTTCTTTTTCTACCACTTCAGATGTTCCAGGCTTTGAGAGGCCACGTACATTCCAAGTGGCTATTGTGAGTGTTTGGTGTTTGGTAGTCTGTCCCTTGGTGTTATTAGAAGGCGTTTGAGATGCAGCAGTCGCATAGTTTCCACAAAGAGCCTGCTGCCGCACAACTTTGCGGCCGGTAGCATATTTAACACCAGCCGTCCCGGACGCAGACTGGCGCCGGGGGTCAGCCGGATCGCCCGACAGAATCTTACTTTTGACGTACTTGCCCATAAAGTTTTCTTGGGATGAGTGTAAGCGGTAGTATCCCCTTCCTTTCCGCCTTAGTCTTTTAGAGGGCATTTAATCCTCAAGGCCACTGTTGCCTCCTGGTTAGCCAGGGGTCGGGTTATCATATCCGCCGCCCGATACTCGGCGTTGACTGTTTTACGATGGAAAAAGTCCACTCCAGTCAACCCTCCTCTTTTTGCATCCGGGCTTGGGACCGGCAAAGGCAGAGCTAAAAAAACTACAAATCTTTGAATTCTTTTTCAAATTTTTATTCATTTCATTACTCTTTACTACCTAGAAACTTACATCTTTGTAAAACAGTTTTAATAAGAAACCAAGAAACGGGCGCACATATACCTATTATTTAAGCCGGCTGTACATGCAGACTGTGAAGGAAGATTAACCTTTATTGCTCAACGCTGCAGGGCAATAAAGTTTAACCTCAGGTGTGAATAAACATTAACCCTGCGCGTCCACTTGATTGTTCAAATACTTAAAGAAATTGACAGTTTTTTTTTTACTTAAGTTAGGCAAACTTTGTCTATTATCTTACCTGATGGTAAGTGACGACGCAGACGATAATGGAACATGCTTGCCTAGATAATGCTCATTAACTATAGTCTTGAAAATATCCAAGTTGTAATATCCTGGAAACAATATAGTATTTGAGTGGATTAAACTGCCGCCAAGAAGATAAATATTGAAAGTTAATTTAAGAAAATCATATAGGTAATGGCTGTGCTAAGGCCGTACAATATAATTACATGATGCTTTATAACTGTTTAATGGACTTATCAATGGAAGTTATTGTCCGTTTAAGAAGAACAAAAATAAAAGTCGCAGTACCATCAATACAAATAAGTAGTCGCTTTTTGTATATCTCTGTGTTTATCTGCTTAATATCACAGATACCACAAACTGTTCAAAAAACTGATTATGATGCTTTTTTGAGTAAATGATAGGAAAACGTCTTTTTTCAAGCTTTGCCTTTGAAATCATGCCGTATTATTTGATGATAATGATACAAATAACCAACAACTGTAACCAATCAAACAAGTGGCAAAATCTCTTATCGGAGGCCAAGACTTTCGGGTCGTCGAGCCGACGAAGTAAGTAAGTAACGGTTCTACCAACTCCGCAGTGGACGAGCACCTTTCAGACATATAGAGAACAAAGTATGTTTTCCTTGCGCATATTCATGAATGTAATACTAGTGTATACCATTACACGTTTGCATGCAGGCTTTGAATACATGGGAATATGTCTGCAGTAATACAAAACCGAATACGCGAAAATTCAAAAAGAATATTCAAGCAAAACGTAAAAGTTTGCGAATTTTTCGAAATATTGCTTACATTGGGTATTTACATTACATGCATCGTATGTATGTGAACACGACAACATTATGCTGGTAGTAACGTTTCGGTTTAAATATCTTCACTTTTTGAATATATTAACTTTTTAAATATATGAAACGTAACAAACATTCACGTTTGCCTATACATAAGTCACACATATTTTTTTTTTAATACGAAATTATAAGATTCTTTTTCTATTTCATTGATTATTTACTCTTAGTTGTTTTATATACTACATAAAAAAATATTGTTCACCAACATACCTGTAATAGAAAAGCTGTTCAGTGTCATGGGATCATGCCTGAAAAATATTCGGTACGCCACACACCGTGTGTTAAAGAATCGAATACAGTCCCATGCTAATCCTACCCACTGCGCCAGATAAACAAAACATTGCTACCGTACACCGGTAACAAATAATACGGTACTCCTGGTTACCGTCTCTAGTTTACTACCACTAAATAACGTTGCGCTCCGAATTTAAACTAAAACGGTTTAAATTTTATGCAATCCCTATATTTCACCTGACAACCGTAACACCACAAAGAAGGGTTGTGTTTCTGTTTTTGATTTTATGGTAAACTTTTTTACTTTGTATCTATCGTGTGATTATTCCAAATTAGAGTAGCATCATTCCATCTCTGCCTCTGGATATCATAACATTTTTTTTAAATGGAATTGTGTACTCACCGGTCGCTCGAGCCGTACGCGCGATTAATTGCATTGCGCAGGAGAATCCGAACGTCGATGTGTACACGTGTTCGTTGACGGAATTCACAAAGATCACAGTATCACATTTCTGTAACGTGTAATAATTATGTGCGTATATAGTTTCCTTGGGTGTGCCTGCCTGTTACAACTGTATATTTGTGGTAATAAATAAGTGAAATGAATAAGTAAGTGTATGAATGAAACTGGTGTTTGCCAAATAAGATTTACAAAATAGCCCTTTTACATAAAAATCAGGTTCAATAATATATTTTCTTCTTGCGTTATTAATTCCTGATGTCGGGTAATCTTTGTAACCTTTCACTGTTTTCCTTTATTTACGGATAGAATTAATTCGAGCTCGTTATTTGACAAACTGCAGTATAAACTTGTTTGAACGAAAAATTTGAAATTTAGGTTTTGGTAACTTGATAAATCCTTGTTCAAATAGTGTGATGATGCTATGTTACGAGTATTATTATTATGACGCGCTGATTTTTTTTATTTATTTGATAGAACAGGGATTGGTCTTGAGGGGAACAACAGCCACTGCGACCTTTTCAGATCTATTGTGGCAAATTACGCGCTGAAATAAGTGCAGTGTAATCATAATAATTTATCCTAATCTACTTTATCGATTCCAACAACAATTTGCATTAAAATTGGAAGACATTCCATATCCATCTTCGTATGAGAAATCTCACCCTGATGAAAATTATTCCTTTTGATGTTTGTGTTTTGCATAATCCATTCAAATGTATTGGATTGAGGAACACCTCATCCAGCTCATGAGGTTTTTGAATCAGTATTATACGTATGTAATATACGCTTTGTATATTTTATTATTTCGATCCCTAAGCTTAGGTTATGCTTTGATACAACGCTAGAGGTCTAGTTTTCCCAAAATTTTTTGTCGTCATTTTTGGACCTGGTTTTTTTTTTAACCTCCCATGCAAAATGTACCAACCAACCGAGTTAGTGTGGCGGATCGCACACTGAACGCAGGGCGGAGCGCAGAAATATCGCAGCGGTCTGTCAGATTCATACTAGAAATGTCAATCTCCATACTAAAATCTCAATCGACGGATGACACTGCGATAGCGCTGCGTCAATAGCAGTTGAGTGGGTTTAGTATGGGGATCTGACAGACCGCTGCGATATTTTTGCGCTCCATCATGCGTCAAGTGTGCGATCCGCCTTTGTATGTGATTTCCTTGTTTTTTTTTCATATTCTTATGTTTCTTGGGAAAAGTTGTTCAGTTTCAAGGGCTGGTTCATCCCTTGAAAGTAAGTTAGTTTTTTCCCTGATACCCTTTATAAATATTACCTACTTATTACTTCTATTGTATTTATGGACTGCATTTACAGTTTTACTTAAGCTAATTGTTAACCATAAGTCACTTTTTTTGTTATTTGAACTGAAAATATTTAGAAATACCTACACTTTTTATCAAAACCCCGAGAGTGTCATAAAAACAAGGGGAAGCAGATTTATTCATTCAAAGACATAATTCGTAGAATATTTTAATAAAAATGTTACTCTCCGCTCGGTTCGGGAATTTGAATTCTGATGTCTCGGTTTTCTTTCTCTTCCTTTTCTCTTATTACTTCCTCCAGAGCAAACAGAATTATGGAGAGAGCAGTGGGAACAAAAACTAGGAAAATATGCATTGGGATTTTAATGCATTCATCTGACATTCGTCATTGAAAAATTCTGACACCAGGGTTCACTGGGTCGTTGGACTACTCGATGACTACATGAAAAGAGAGGGATTATAAAGTTAGCCGTGTGGTGCCGGTAGAGTTGAATAGCACCACCCCATCTCTTCCCGTGGAGGTCGTAAGAAGCGACCGATGGAGTAAACGAGTCAAGCAGACCAGGGTCCTGGAGAAGGATAACTCCACAGGTATCGAGTCGTCGTTCCTGTGGAGTCAGCAACGGAGGCCGAGAGGATGGCGCAGGTCCTGGGCAACCCTGCGTTCTAGTTGACTCAGGTTCCACGCATAAATCTGCGTCAGCGGAAGCGTCTGTCAAACAATACATGTTCATCCGTTGGTGCTGTGTCAACGTCAGTTTTTAGTATGGGGAATTTAAAATTTTCTTGCATCCGACAGCGTCACGTATGCACTAAAAAACGCAGCGTCGTGCGTTAGTCGTAAATTGCTTTCGGCTGACAACCAGATCCGGTAAAACACCGAAATTATATTGTGTGTTAGTTTTGTGAATAAAATCGAGAAATAGGTTTCCGTGTTTTATTCCGTATGCTCCCTCTATTGCTCGTATTAATATTCTCAAAGTGCTTCTAACGAAACTTATATCTCCGAACTTAATTTTATTGATTAAGCTCCTTCTGCCTTTATTAAAAGAGGACCTTTGTATTTTCAATATTTTTACTTAAGAAGGTATTTCTTCTTTTCGTGTGGAACGCAAAATCAATCAACAACCCAATAAACCTTGATGTCATAGCAGGTACTTGGTGGATGACTCGGTATCCCACACGAAGAGGTACTTTTAGTAAAGCTTTTCTAGACTGGTTCTTTTTTATCTTGTTGGACACCTAGTCCAATCACTTGATTAACCCTGAGTTTCCGACTTTCCCTTTCAACATTTAGTTATGTCACTCTATTCTCAATTCTAAAAACTCTCAAAAATCCTACAGCAGTAATACAACATTCAGTCTAGTCTAGTCTCTTGACAGAACTCGAAAAGTTGTCCTCTAATTGGCGCTCATCCTTTTAAAAACCCTACCCGTATTTTTCCTGCATTTAGGAGGGTTTCTAGTAAAAACAGCAGTAATAACGTTGTTAACCCTCTCGTCGTTCAGCCACTCGCAAACAAGTGCCGGCGCGACATTTTAATGATGCGACATGGGTTTTGAAAACACGGATTTAGTTGTCTGCCGGTGGATTAACCTACGTTTTTGTGTTTTTTACGATCGACATTAAAACGACCGTTTTAGTACTCTATACTACTACAATAACCACAACAGTCCACTGCTGAACATGGGCATCCCCTAATAGGGGTGTTTGGAAGGAAGGTATATGCCGTATTCACCACGCTTCGCAGGCGGATTGACGAGCGCAGTTCAAGTTGTTATATTCACAGGGAGTGCTGCGTGCGGCCTATTCCCTGGATTCACCTCTTGGCCGCCTTTTACGACACCTACGGGTTGAAATAGGGTGATGCTATTCAAAGTCGGCACCACACGGTGCAGACAGCCTATACTTACTCAATACTCAAGTACCTACTAATGACTTCTGGGCTTATTTAGTATACCTATTCTCTATGTGTTTGGAAGCGTTTGTACGCATTCGTTAGAACTGAGGGGGCTCTAAATATTCTTTTTCTTATGATGTTATTTAATAAGGGAATTTAAATAATACAGGGATCTATATAGAAAGCTACAGTATATAATGGTTTAAAGGAGCTTCTGGCAAGTCAGTTTTAGCCTACAGACAGAAATAGATCTAAATCCACTGTTCATGCCTGAATCGGCGTTTAATCAGAAACAATGCATCGCATCCTGCTTTTGCTACTAAAGCATTTTTAGTAGTTGCGTTTCAGGCCAGTTCCAGTTCCACAGATCTCTGGGCTCTCGTGAGCCACAGGTCCTGAGCAGACTAGTGCCCTCTACTTCGGGCAGAGACCCGCCGTGTCGCCACATTTGAACTCCGCGTCTTCATAAACGAAGCTGTTTTTAACGAGTTGCATCGTGTCTTGCTGTGGCTACCGAAGCATTCTTCCAGTCAAACTAGCCAGCCATTAGTGTGGCAAATTATTGGTCAGGAAAGGTTTGATTCGCCTCGACACGCAAAGAAGAAGAAGAAGTCTAACCAGTTGTGTTTAAAGCAACTTTTGCAGAATGACAGGCCAGTTCTAGTCCCATATATCTGTGAGCTCTCGTGAGCCGCAGGTCCTGAGCAGACTAGTGCCCTCTAGTCCGGGTAGAGACCCGCCGTGTCGCCACATTTTAATGAAGTCCTCGCCTCTTCAGAAACGAAGCAATTTTTAACGAGTTGCGTCGCGTCTTTCTGTGAATACTGAAGCATTCTTCCAGTCAAACTAGCCAGCCATTAGTGTGGCAAATTATAGGTCAGAAAATGTTTGATTCGCCTCGGCAAGCAAAGAAGAAGAAATCAAACCAGTTGTGTTTAAAGCAACTTTTGCAGAATGACAGGCCAGATCCAGTTGCATAGGTCTGTGAGCTCTCGTGAGCCGCAGGTCCTGAGCAGACTAGTGCCCTCTAGACCGGGTACAGACCCGTCGTGTCGCCACATTTTAATGAAGTCCACGCTTCTTCAGAAACGAAGCTGTTTTTAACAAGTTGCGTCGCGTCTTGCTGTGGCTAATAAAGCTTTTTAGCAAAGTCACAACAAATGCGTTTAAGGCACCTTTTGCAGAGTTACGTCGTGTAACGGTAGTCTGATACATTCTAGGGCTTACGACAGGCCCGTTCTGGTCCCATATATCTGTGAACTCTCGTGAGCCGCAGGTCCTGAGCAGACTAGTGCCCTCTAGTCCGGGTAGAGACCCGCCGTGTCGCCACATTTTAATGAAGTCCTCGCCTCTTCAGAAACGAAGCAATTTTTAACGAGTTGCGTCGCGTCTTTCTGTGAATACTGAAGCATTCTTCCAGTCAAACTAGCCAGTCAATAGTCATTAGGTCAGAAAATGTTTGATTCGCCTCGGCACGCAAAAAAGAAGTCAAACCAGTTGTGTTTAGAGCAATTTTTGCAGAATGACAGGCCAGATCTAGTTACGCAGATCTGTGAGCTCTCGTGAGCCGCAGGTCCTGAGCAGACTAGTGCCCTCTAGTCCGGGTAGAACCCGCCGTGTCGCCACATTTTAATGAAGTCCGCGCCTCTTCAGCTAGGCAGGTAGGCCGGCACTCAGCCAATGTTCCTAGTTTCTAGTGTTAGGGCAACTTGGTGCAGTAGTTTTTTTAATAGTGTAGTGTAAGTATGCGGTTACTTCACTATAGACTGAAACAAGTTTTTTGCAATTAAGTTCAACAAAAAATATGAAGACTCATAATATTATTTGCTTGGATACTAAGTACTCGATAAAAAAGTAAGTTCGAAAGTAAAAAAATATACGTATTCATTTGCCTACAATGTCTATCCATTGTGTCTTTATGAGTTTGTACCGTATTTTGCATGGAAGTAAACCAAAGTAAGAACTTGTTTCATTAATTTTTTTATCAGACCTCTATACAAAATACCTAGTAATTTCTTACGAAATAACGAAAATAAATCTATTTATATTTTTGTTGGTTATGAGACTAGGGAAGCGAAATAGGAACACGTCTATATCGTTTAGACCATTTAATCGACTGCCATTCAACCGAACATCGTGCAGGTAGGTCGCAGCCTACCGCCGCTAACTTAACTACTAACATCCCTCCACCCTTAGCTTAAAAATAGTCCTTGAAGATTAGCACGTTCCGTAAAGGATTGCGCGAGGGAACTGCAGGAGAAGGGGGCTCCGTTTGGTCAACTCCTGGCTCCGCTGACTCGCCGGTGGGTGTGACAGATTCACTTTGTTGCTCGCTACTCGTGTCATCAGCAGTGCCAGCATCAGTTACTACTGCATCTACAGCTGCCTCCTGGGTTTCAGTGATCTCCAACTGGGTCTGACGAGAGTCAAATGTAGGTGAAGATAAGGGAATCACAATGGGTGGAAGTTCCGTGGGTGAGTCGTCGTCGTCATGTTGAGCATACCCACGAGGCTGGTCAGCAAGCTGGTCCACGAGATATTCATCCTCCCCCCTATACTTCAAGAGTTGATCCACATGTTTCTTTACCAGAAGTTCACGATCTTGGTCCATTATGCGCACTAGGTAAATAGAGTTTCCCACATTGTCCAACACTACTCCCTTTACCCAATAAGTCTTTTGTTGTTTATAAACTTTAACTAAAACAGTCTCGTTCTTAACAAAAGAAACTTCTCGTTTCCCGCCGTAATAATTACCCTGTGAGCACTGCTTACCCTTAACTATATCATCAAGGTCACGGTCACATGATTCTGGCTGATCTAATTTTAGTAAATCAAGCCTATTTCTTAATTTACGGCCGAATAAAATTTCAGCGGGAGATCTGCCTGTTGTGCTGTGCTCTGAATTTCTGTAGTGGAACAAAAATTCAAGAAGCTTGCAATTTATATCTGTTTGATTAACTCCAGACAAAATAAACGATTTTAACGCCTTTTTGACGATCTTGACACTACTTTCTGCCTGCCCGTTACTACTCGGATTGTAAGCTGGTGAAGTCAAATGAACAATTCCATTCATCTTACAAAAATCTTGAAACTCCGATGAAACAAATGACGTGCCGTTATCCGTGCAAATAGTTTTAAACACACCAAATCTGCTCATAACCTCACATAATTTCCCTATAACTACCTTCGACCCGTATCCAGTTGACACGTCAAAACATTCTATCCACTTTG
Source organism: Keiferia lycopersicella (assembly GCA_029255805.1). Taxonomy (NCBI): domain Eukaryota; kingdom Metazoa; phylum Arthropoda; class Insecta; order Lepidoptera; family Gelechiidae; genus Keiferia; species Keiferia lycopersicella. The sequence continues at coordinate 10,609,634 of JARACZ010000004.1, read as the reverse complement.
AATACGCGTCAACAATTACTAAGTAGACTTTGTTATTAATCGGGCCAAGGAAATCACAGTGAACTCGGTACCAACTTTCAGGTGGGTAGGGCCACGGCGTGTAAGGGGCGCGGGGAGGAGCAGGACGTAACGTCATACAAACTTCGCACGACGCAACAAACTTATCAATATCACCTGCTAGACCGGGCCACCAGAATCGATTACGCGCTTCTGACTTCATTTTACTTGTACCTAAATGGCCAATGTGTAACTCGTTAAGAATTTTATTTTGACTAATCTTCGGAATCACTATCTTAAATCCACGAACTAAACAGGACTTTTCCACTGACAACTCATTCCGACACATAAAATACGGTTTAAATAAGTCATTGATTCTCCCTTGAGGCCACCCACTTTGTACGTATTTACAGACAACAGAAAGAATGGGATCGAACTGAGTTTGCCTACTAATATCTTCAAGATTCAATAAATCTTCATTACATGCGTAAACAAAGTTTAGGTACGTAGCCTTATCTAACGGTGCGCATTCTGTTTGACCTAATTCCGGTTTACTAATTACCGAGCGACTCAAGTAGTCCGCTGCATTATGACTGCTATTAACATATTCAATAGTAAAATTATAAGAAGTTAAAAAAATTGCGTAACGTTGCAATCGATTAGCAGTAACTTCGGGTATTCCCTTTTCTGGACTAAATATTGATAACAACGGCTTATGATCGGTTTTCAATACAAATGGCGTTGCTCGACCATATAGGTATTGATGGTATTTTCGTACGCCGAAAATTATTGCAGTCGCCTCCTTTTGAATTTGGCTGTAGCTTAATTCAGAAGGAGGCGACTGCAATAATTTTCGGCGTACGAAAATACCATCAATCAATACCATCAAAATCCCATCCTCGTCGCCACTGTTGGTTATGAGACTAGGGAAGCGAAATAGGAACACGTCTATATCGTTTAGACCATTTAATCGACTGCCATTCAACCGAACATCGTGCAGGTAGGTCGCAGCCTACCGCCGCTAACTTAACTACTAATAATTTTTCATTAAAAGGTAGTCTAATGAAAAGCAAAACCCGCGGAATATCCCGAAACGAGCCATTCAAATCTGAGATCCGCCTGAAATTATGACAATAACGAAATCCTTGGAAGGCAAACAAAACCAAAAACTCATTTGCAAGTACCCCTGGCTTTTAATAAAATCAAATCAGAAATACTTTAACCAACGGAGACCCTTCTTACGAAAAATCTCAGAAAAAATCTCATACTCAACAGACGCTGCTAGTGCAAACGAGAGAAGTTTATTGCATCTACCATTAATAATGTGTGTTCTGATGTCGTGCCGTTCAGAGCAGTTCATACATACTTACAGTAGATTACTTAATTATTTCGTTATTCTGCGAAAACGTTTAACAATAATATTTCATAGGTATAAGAATGACCTGGATAGTATTAAAGGCCTTGATTCTGTCAGATAACAGACCCTAGCGTGGAAAAAAAAGGGAACATTAAAAAAACACGTCTATGCTACGCCGTAGCCGTCGTAGTAAGTACGAGTATCTAAAACGTCCTATTGTGATTGCTACAAGGTGTAGCAACGACTCGGTGTCCCACGTGAAAAGAAAGAGGCACGCATAGATCTTACTTTCCTGTTCAGCTATCGAAAGGAAGTCTTCTCCTAATGTATAATCTTTTAATAAAATAAATTAATTTTATTCAAATTAGCCCATTCCGTCTGGCTCCTGCATAAATATTTACTTTCTTAATTGAAAAATTATCTCCCGTAATTTCTGTGAATGGTTGATATGGTCTTGGTCTGTCTACTGCCTCTTGTATTTAGAAAATCTGTATTTGGTAGCTTGGTAACTACCAATGAAAAATACCAGGAAATACCATACAAAATTGAGCCGAATTTTCAATAGACGAATACTGATTGGATCCAGGAACAGTCTTTATTGTTGTCCTCAACCAAAAGGTGGTCTGGATCGCTCTTAGCGATAAGACTGCCTTTGCGCATTTATAGTTTTAACATACATATGGGCGGGTTCACACTCCCTCTGCGTCACATCGGCAGGTTTTAATTAATTAGGGACTTACCTACGTCGAGCTGTATGAGAAGTGACGTTTCTAGTATGGATCTGACAGGCGCATTTTTAGAGCAGAGTTAGTTTAGCGCTGAAGAGTGATAATGGCCTTTACTGACGATAGTTGAACGTGACAACGTCATAAGAAAATACTGATAGAATGGTTGCATTTTCAAAAGAAAAAAATATTTTATTTGTTTGGAGATGCAGCGCATATATATGCTGCCGAACGAGTAGGCCGATTTTGCTTCTCTGTCGCTCGTTCCGCGCTCTCGCTTGCACTTCAAGCCTTAAATGGAACGTCTCAGCAATGTAAAGCCGCATAAGTAATATTTTTGGTGCATGCAGCCGGCTCCAACGATTAATAAGACCTTGTTACGTCAAAAAGTGTCGCTCTAAACACGTGAGTAGACACAGAGCGAGTTGGCGAATCGTGTCCGTCGGCAAAAGTCGCAAATTGGCTTACCGCGCATATATATTCCGCAAATATAAAAAAGTACAGGCTGACAACCTGATACACATATTTGTCACTGTAGTGATACACATGTTTTCTGAAACAACCTTAGAAAACAATGCTCAAAAATGACAGATGTGGCGATAGCGACCGTATTCTTACGGCTCTTAACGCTCTGCCTACCCCGCAAGGGATAAAGGCGTGATATATGGATATGGATGGATGACAACCTGTAACTATAGTGATACACGAATGATCTCAAACGGCCCTCAGTATTTGTCAAACGGGGCAAGTGCGGCCGTATTTTTACGGCCGTTAACGTTCTGCCGACCCCGCAAGGGATAGAGGCTTGATATGTGTATGTATGTATATATAAAAAAGTACAAATGGTTCTACTATTTAAAAAACAAGCTAAGTTTAAGCCGAAAGGATACCCGTGTCGTATTTTACATTCGGACAGGCGAGCGCATTAAAATGCAAAGAGGAGTAAAAGTAGATACTATCTCAAGAAAGACCTGATAAACCTTTTACGGCCATGTTTTATTTACTTTTAAGGAAATGGTGTGAAATAGCCGTTAGGTGCAAAAAAAAATGTGTACTATTCTTATCTTATTCAGGCCTTTTCCACAATTAACGCACAACGGAGCGCTAAAATATCGCAGCGGACTATTAAATGCATACTAGAAATGTCAATCTCCATAATAAAACTGCTCAACCGCTGTCGACGCAGCGCTATCGCAGCGTCGTCCGTCGAGTGGGGTTTTAGTATGGGGAGCTACGTTTCTAGTACAGATTAGACATACCACTGCGATATTTTACCTCTCCGTCGTGCGTTAAGTGTGTGATCCGCCATTACTTTAAAGGAAATGGTGTGAAGTAGCCGTCCGGTGCAAAAAAAATGTGCACTTTTCTTATCTTACTTAGACTACGTCGTAAAAAAACTGCAAATGTAAGTACTAATGAATTAGATTGTACAGTACCGTAAGGAAATCCGCAATAGAGAAAAGGCCTATTCAGGGTGTAAGAGACGGTGTAACGAAAACTTTGCAGGCGTGATCAGACCATGAAACTGAACAACTTTTTTTTTGGGGACTACATTAGGAAACGAAAAATTTTTTTTTGTTTTCCAGCATAGCCCCCATAAAAAAAGTTCAGTTTCATGGTCTAAGCACGCCAGCAAAGCTTTCGTTACACCGTCTCTTACACCCTGTATACTCTTCTGTGGGTGGATGTGGCCTGATGATGATGAAGTACTAAGTGAACCAGCTCACGAAACTGAACAACTTTTCCCTGAGAAACCACTATATAAAATATGAAAAAGAAATTCTGGGTCGGCTAGTGGGAACAGGACTGGTAAAGATTGTGGAATTGTTCCCAGTCTGGTTAGGACATGAATTTTTAAGATGTCACTTTGTCCCACATAATAAAAAAATCGTATCATTCAGCACCAAATTCGTACATTACATATTTATATTTTTCAACACAATGCCATTATCGCGGGGAGGCCCGGCTATAATGGCATACCCTCTACTGTATAATATTCGCATTAAACGGCCTTTACTGGTGTTCTATCAGGGATGTGAGAAAAAAAAACATTTTTATAATAATCAACTTTTAATAATCAGTTTGAATTATTCAATTAATTGAAAATGGGTTTTTCAAATTTTCCAGCACAAAAATTAGATTTTTTCGAATTCGCACAAATGAAATTCTTTCGGGTTTAGTAAAATACACAACACCTTATTATATTGCTACGGTGGCATGACATGTATTTTACTCTGTGTCGGTATTTAATTTAGTCATAAAATATAATCATAAATAATAAATCAAGTAACACATATTATAAAATTATTATAAAAATCTAATATTTTCTTAGTAAAGAACACACAAAATCACACACAAATCACGCCTTCATCCCTTGCGGGGTAGGCAGAGCGTTAACGGTCGCAAAGTTACGGTCGTTATCGCCACGTCTGACAAGTATTGAGGGCACCTTCAGATGATTCGTGTATCACTGTAGTGACAGGTTGTCAGCCTGTCGCCTAGAGTTGTACACGTGCTAATACACATGAAACCCTCGAGTCCCTTAGTTGGTTCTTACAATTCCCGCGGGAAGAATTGGGGTGATGCTATTCTATGCCGGCATCACACGGCAAAGTAAAGTAAAGGATAAAGAAAAAAGTTCTATTAGTCAAGAATCCCAACGCAAAACGGGCACACGGTCGTCCCAGGAAAAGATGGAGAAACGAGATAAATGGAAGCGGCGAAAAAATTTAAAACAGAGAGGCATTTGCCCTGGCAGTAAGACATGTCTGACTCAAAATTTTATTTTTTATAAAATCGATTTATTTGTAATCGATTTTTTGCTAAAGTCGCATCCCTATTAAACAGCCTTAACTGGCGTTCTATCGACTATCAACCGTTGCTCAGCATCTTTGCGGGACTGGGAATGGTATCATTAATGTTTGATGCCCATTTTTCCCCAACCTCCTCTTGGTAGTTGGGTGAATACGTAATGGTGTATATTGATTCTCTAGTTGGGGCTGAATTAGAATGTTTTGGGTTGTGTGGCTATTTTGTTACATTTATCTATCTATCTGCGGAGATTTGTTAATAGCATTGTAATATTCTATCCTCTTTGTTTTACAGTTGAAATTTGTCTGTAAATCTTCGAAATACGAATAAATAAATTTTATTTCTTTCTAGTGGGCGACCGCGGTTTCGCCCACATGGAAGTCGGTTTTGATCCCGTAGCATCCCACAGGATCATTTTTTCGGGATGACAACTATACATACACACATAAATCACGCCTTTATCCCTGGTCGGATAGGCAGAGCGTTAACGATCGTTAACTTACAGCCGTTATCACCAACCATCGTTATGACAACTATCCCTTAAGTTAATCCAAATTATCCTCAATCTGTGTGCCACATTTCAAGATACAGTTACAATCCTGTTCGATGTTATATACAGGGTGTAAAAAAATTGCTGCAAGTATTTTAAGGGGTGAATCAGTCCATGAAACTGGTCAATTTTCCCCAAGAAACATAGGTCGAAATATGAAAAAAAAAATTGCAGCCAAAATGTAGAGCAGCAGCCGAGCGAGTCGACCTGTATGGGAGGTCCAAATTTTTGCAGAATTTTTTTTTACATTCTGTATAGAATTCTTTTGATTCGTGACGCAAGATAGATTATTAACCCATAAATGGGCATTTTCTATTCCTGCATTTTTTACCTGTCTTGTACACGGGCGAAGGCAGCTGAAAAACCCTGACACTCTACTCGATAACACACACACACACACACACACACACACCCACAAATCACGCCCTTATCCCTTGCGGGGTAGGCAGAGCGTTAAAGATCGCAAAATTACGGTTGTTATGGCCACGTCTGACAAGGCCTTTTCAGATGATCCGTGTATCACTGTAGTGACAGGTTGTCAGCCTGTCGCCTAAAATTGTAATACACATGAAGCCCTCGAGTCCCTTAATTGCCTTTTACAACACCCGCGGGAAGAAATGGGGTGATGCTATTCTACGATAAGCAAGTTATATTATAGTTTCATAAGATAGCAAAAACCGCTCCTGCGAAAACAAATTGATTTCATCACAAGACAGCGGGGTGCTATTTTCAACTCGATGGCCTCGTTTTCTTTTTCTAATTTCCGGAATCACTAGTGGAAATGAACTTCTATTTATGAGGTGGGGGAAGAAATATATTTGGAAGGATGAGATGAATATATTGATAGTCATAAAATGTCTATGCTTTTAAGATCAGTTTCGACTGCGATGTCACAATATGTATGTCATTTCAGGCGTCGTAAAATATTCTACTAAAATTACACTTTCAGTTACAGCCAACTTAATTATTCAAAAATCTAGATTTTAGAGATAATATGAAGTACGACTACGAATGTCCTTTTATCACATGAAGCAAAGCCGAGGCGTAGTTTATGGCGGATCGCACACTTAACAACCTCTGTCGACGCAGCGCTATCGCAGTATCGTCCGTCGAGTGCGGTTTTAGTATGGGGAGTGACATTTCTAGTATGGATTGACGGACCGCAGCGATATTTTAGCGCTCCGTCGTGCGTTAAGTGTGCGATCCACCTTAGATTGTCATTTTATCACATGAAGCGTGGCCAAGGCGTAGTTTGTGTTCTTATTTTCTGGTACCTAATACTGTTTATTGCACACAAGATAAAACACAGGACAATCACATTTAGACAAAAAACACAACAGGCACTACTTATTTCTAAAAAGAAATCTCTTCCAGCAGTACTACTACAGCCACAGCAGTCCGCTACTGGATATGAACCTCCCCCTGTTAGGGAGTATTGCCATACTCATACATGCCACAGCTTCTTCTTCTTCTTCTTTTCGTGTGGGACACCGAGTCGTCCAACGACCCGATGAACCCTAGTGCCAGAATTTTGCAACCGCCTTCTACAAGTAGCAGGCTTCTGACATGGTTGTGTAACGACCGCCGTCTAAGTGATCATAGACAGCAACCGGGACCTACGGCTTAACGTGCCATCCGAAACACGGAACCATCTTACTTACGGACAATCGGGTGGCTCAGCCCGCAATGTCCTAACCAGACTGGGAACAAATTCACAAAGTGATAAACACTTTGTGAGTGACCCACCGAGAATCGAACCCGGAACCTTCTGCGTCAAAGGCAGCTTTGTACCAAGGAAGTTTATTTTTCAATAACAGATAGGCGTAAAAATAACAGTGTAACAAACGAATATCCTTCGAACATGCGTGACCGTGGGTAATATCGGGTAGATTGAGGCCATTTCCAAAGAATGATAGGACATTTCCGTGAAACTATATCCAATATCTCATGATTTCACCGCTCGAGACTTTTTCGGGTGTAAGGAAACTCGGTAGTTATCTTGATAAAGTATTATTAGATAAAATTGGTGTAGGCGTGTTATTATGCTGGCTTAGTGGTATCACAGCTCAGAATTATAAGAGGCCACTTTTGGCGAGATCGGCTTACCTTCTTATGTATACTAATTCTTATCCTATTCTATTACTCTTATATAATATTTTTAGTTAGTTACTTTCGTTGTTTTACGTACCTAACTTAGTTGGATTCCAGATGACCAACATTTTTTGCCATTATTTTGCTTGGGGACGCATAAGGAACTCGAATGTTTTATGCGTATTATCAGGCGACAGGCTGTGCACCTTTCGCTATAGTGATAGAAATAATTAAATTCATGAAACATCCCCCAAAATGACTTTCCCACATATCAGCGCAAAAAATAACGTTGCTCTAACGTATGCGCCTGTCAGATGCATACTAGAAACGTCAATCCTCTTACTAAACCGCTCTCGACGCACAACCCAGCGCTAACGTTCCCCGTAAGGGTAATGTGTGTATGTAGGTACGTATGTTGGGGGTTGCACTAGTCTAATCTTAAATAACTATCGTTAGTTTAGTATCCAAGCTGTAGCTGTGTTGGAGGCAATGGTTCAGGCGTTTGCTGTCAAAAGTTCCGTACAGTAACTACGCGAAGGAAACCATGACGCGATCACGGCAGTCGAGGGAAGTTCGGACAGCCACTCCAATCGGCGCTAAATTGATTTATATCTCTACATACAGTTCGTTGTTATTATGGACGCAGAAGGTAAGGAAAGCCGACAAGTTTGGATGGAATTGTATAAGATGTAAAAATATTAGCTGCAAATATTTTAAGGGGTGAACCAGTCCATGAAACTGAACAACTTTCCCCAAGAAACATAGGTCGAAATATGAAAGAAATTTTTCGATCTCTTATACAAAACGTAGCAGCCGAGCGAGTCAACTGTTAGTTAGTACTAGAAAGTTGTTCAGTTACATAGGTTGATTGACCCCTGAAAATACTTGCAGCAATTTTTTTTACACCCTGTGTAAAACACGACATGAACTAAAAAGGCACAAATGAGGATATGACTGCAGAGAAGAATGGAAGAATAAACCAAGTTGCGCCGACCACAAGTAAATTGGGATAAGGGGAGGCAGATGATAGGGTTCATCGTTAACCTGATAACATGGTACTGATTATGATGGGAATAGTCTAAGCTTTCCACGCGAGAGTCGTCAGGCAATATAGTCATATTTTTTTAAAATAATGATACCCTAGCCGTCGTTTCTACTACATTTTAATAATAGTAAATTAAAAAACACAACTACATCAAAACGTAATTATCTGTATAAAGATCTACATACATACATACATACATATATCACACCTTTGTCCCTTGCGGGGTAAGCAGAGCGTTAACGGCCGTAAGGGTATGGTCGCTGTCGCCACGTCTGACATTTTTGAGGATTGTTTTCTAAGGTTGTTTCAGAAAACATGGGTATCACTATAGTGACAGGTTGTCAGCCTGTCGCCTAAAAATTATAATACACCAACACCCTCGAGTCCCTTAGTCGCCTCTTACGACACCCTCGGGAAGGATGTGGGGTGATGCTATTCTAAACCGGCATCACACGGCCCCTCAGATCATCATCACGGCAGATCTGTGACAGAGTTTTAGGTCTCTTCTATAAATTGTAATAATTGGTTGTAATTTTTAATCCTGCAATTAAACATGATGTTGTCATACCTATCCAATAATGAAAAATAACTTGAACAAAAGTTAATAAAACACACTTTTCAGAAAGTCTGCCACTTCAACCTTAACAATTTCTCGAACAAAGACAAACAGCTATATTTTTTTTTCGCCAAATGAGAATCCCAAACACCCTTTGTTCGAATATTCGGATAAACTGTCATTGATAAGGCACAAATTTCATTAGCCGCAGATTGAAAAGAAGGGATCCGAAAGGCAGTAAAACAAAAAATAAAACCGTACCCTTAATGAAGCTGTATCTTCACGCGTTTTTACAGGGTTATTTTTTAGTTCACATACTTTGTAGGGTGTTTCTACCCATGGTTCTGAACAACTTTTACTATGAAGCCACCTGCAAAATCGCAAAAAGAAATCGGTCGGCGAAGTTGTAACTGTTACCATCGATTCGATGAAGGAGAAGAAAAATTTTTTGGGTGTTCCATTGAAAAGTTTATACCTACTCGGTAAACATGTACGGAACACCCAATTTTTTTTTTGCGTTTTCGCAGTTGGCCCCATAGCAAAAAAGTTCAGAATCATGACAAGGAACACCCTGCAAAGATTGTGTGCTGACTAATAAATATAAGTATAATCGTGACTTTGTTGAAGTTGTAGAAAATAAACACGTAAGTATTTAATAACTCAAGAAAGAGAAATTTCTCTCCTGTGCTCGTACTGAAGTTCTAATTCAAACTAAAATTTTAAGATGGCAACATCCACCTCAGCAAAAAAATAGAAAAGCTCGAACGAAATTGCTAGGTACTTTCTGCTACTACTTTAATTTGACTATGTCACTCGCCATACTAAAACCGCACTCCGAAATTCTCTTTTACAAACGCTTATCGACTAGCCTAAAATAGGTACGAAGATTGAACCCAAACATTCCATTGACGAGCCGGTATCTACAGAATACACTCCACAGAGAATAAAACGAACGAAACAAAAACAAAATAAAACAATGGCGGCGTTGCAAAAAGCGTACAATCAGGATCGGGGCCTTATTTACTGAGTCCAGTCTAATTGATACGGTCCGGTCGAAGGACGGTGGGGCTCCGAAAACAAAGGACGAATCAACAAAATACATTCACAAAAAGTCAATAATGTAAAAGTGTATCGTATGTTTCGTACAGATGTAGTAAAAAAATTTGCAAACTGATGTGGCAGTGGGCACATCTGTCGTAGAACCGATGGCCGGTGAAGTAAGCGGGTTTTTGATTGGAGAGCACATCTCAGCAAGCGTACCGTTGGACGCCCTCCAGCCAGATGGACCGATGACTTAAAGAGGGCGGCTGATAGCGAATGGGGAGAGCGATGATGGCGAAAGCGGGAGATCGTTCATTGTGGCGTACCCTGGAGGAGGACTGTGTCCAGCTGTGGACTGCTATAGGCTGATGTGATCATGGTAATGATGATGATGATAATGTATCGTACGTAATCCTCAACTTATCTATGGGTACTCTTGGTCCTGAACTCTTGGATCGTTTCAACTTGACTGCTGTATGAAATGCTAATTATGTGATCACAAGGATTACTTCTACTTCGGATACAAGTAGCTTACCGTATAAGTAGAAACTCACAAAAATGGACCCTGTAGGCATGTACATATAAAAATAACATGTCATGCACTATTATAGTGATATTGCAGTGTTTGTTAACAATATGGCCGTTCTCACACTTAACCGCTGTCAACGCAGCGCTTCGCAGCGTCGTCCGTCAAGTGCAGTTTTAGTATGGGGAGTGATGTTTCTAGCATGGATCTGACAGACCGCTGCGATATTTTTGCGCTGCGTCGTGCGTTAACTGTGCGATCCGCCTATCACACAACGCAGCAAGAACGGCCTATGAGTAGATCAAGCTAAGGTATTCTCAGGATTCCTGGCCCTCCAGGTGACTCGCAGTTCGTTAGATCGTATCATATCCATTTCACAGTCCGTCCTGCATATTTTAATTTGATTGTTCGTTACCTTTTTGTTGTCATGTCATGACTTTTTGTCTGTTCTTGAATTATCCTTCGGCATGTACATTTTTTACGGCGGCTATTTTGGCGCATCGCACACTTAACGCACGACAGACCGCTAATATATCGCAGCGGTCTGACAGATCCATACTAGAAACGTCACTCACCATATTAAAACCGCACTCGACGGACGACACTGCGATAGCGCTGCGTCGACGACAGTTGACTTCAAACGCAGAAAGTGACTGTATTTTCACGCATAGCACGCTGCTATCCCTTGAAGGGTAGGTAAAGCGTTAACGGCTATAACAAATGGGCTCTTTCAGATGATTTGTGTATCTCTGTAATGACAAATTGTAATCCTGTCGCCTAAAGCTGTAATACACACGAAACCCTTGAGTCTCTTAGTCGCCTCTTACGACTAAGAGACTCTTCTTACTTCCCAGGAAAAACTGGGGTGATGCCATTCTCACGGCTTCATTTTCAAACTATTTCTATATTGATTTTAGTGAACCGAGTACAGCAGAGATCACGTAGATCTCTGCCACTGCAGTTTCCATTGTAAAATCAATGACAATTTGCTCTAGGATTCCAGTTCGTTAGTCGCGGTAATGAAATCGGATACAATACGTGTCCGGGGACACAAGTCTGATAGGAAATAGGTAGCTGGTAGCTGTGTCCCCTTGTGGCTGTTTTTTGTGCAAGGTTTGGTGTTTATTGTAAAATCGAGTTGTACCGTAATTTAACGGTCGTTAAAGCTGTCTACCCCGTAAGGGATAAAGGCGTGATTTGTGTGTGTGAGTTGTATCAGCAGCGCTTTTGATCGATAAGTTCTTTATAACACATACTTAAATCACCCGTTTATTTCTTGCGGGGTAGACAGAGCGGTAATTACCGTAAAATAAGGGTCGTTATCGACAAGTCTGACAATATTTGAGTGTCGTTTCCGATAAGCCGTGTATCACTATAGTAACAGGTTGTCAGCCCATCGCCTAAAATTGAAATACACTTAAAACCCTCGAGTCCCTCAGTCGTCTCTTACGACAACCGCGGGAAAGAAATGGGGTGATGCTATTTGAAACCGGTACTACACGGCATATACAAATATTATTAGTTTAAAGGTACTATTTAATCCGTAAAAATACTGCTTTTTCTACCGCAGTGAAGAAACAGTCAATTTGTTATTTCTACAAAGTCAGGTAGTAAATAGAAGAGAATCCGACAAGTCCGTTGTCCGATTAGGGTGCACATGAATATCTTACATCAGTGGATAAATTGTCGTGTGATGCCGGCATAGAATAGCATAACCCCAATTCTTTTCGCGGGTGTTGTAAGAGGCGACTAAGGGAGTCGAGGGTGTTGGTGTATTACAATTTTTAGGCGACAGGCTGACAACCCGTCACTATAGTCATCATCATAGCGTATGGCAATCCCTGCTTGGATCATATCTCTACATCGAGGTTTTTTAGCCAGTTTTCTGCATCTGCGGTGAACCTGTGCAGCTCCGCCATACCACCGGGAAAGCAGCGTAATGGGCACTCGTTCACAACATGGGGCAGGGTCTGGCATTTTTTCCACTCCTTAGCAGACGCTGTACTTCTGCGCAGCGCAGGCGGAGGTATGTTTGCTAACACTGGCAGCCATGGCAGGGGAGTCGATTTAATAACTCCAGTAATCAAGCGCATGGTTTCGTGAAGCTGAGTGTCGACCTTATGAACGTGCGCACTGCGACTCCACACAGGCGCGCAGTATTCAGCCGTCGAGTATACCAGTGCCAGGGCAGATGTCCGGAGAACTGTTGCTGAAGCCCCCAGCTTGTACCCGCCAGCCTACGGATGATGTTGATTCTCGATTTGACCTTCTGCTTGACATTTTCCAGGTGTTGATTAAACGTCAGCGATCGGCCCAGTGTTACACCGAGATATTTTGGTGTGAAATTGTGTTTGAGTTTTTCACCGCGGAATGTCACATTTAGTTTTCTATTGGCGAGGCAGTTTGTGAGGTGAAATGAAGATACTTCGGTCTTGGATGGGTTTGGCTGCAGGCGCCATTTGGTGTAATAGTCCCCAATGGTGGTGAGGTCTTCCGTCAGAGCAGTTTCACCTTCCTCGAAACTCCGCGACTGGTAAGCCAATGCTAAGTCGTCGGCATAGGCAAATTTTAAAGATTTAGTTGTCGGCATGTCACGGGTATAAATGTTGAATAAAAGCGGCGCGAGCACAGACCCTTGAGGGAGTCCGTTTTTCAGAAGGCGATAGTGGCTTTGATTCTCACCAAGGTGTACTTTCAAGTAGCGGGGGCCAAGCAGTGCTTTTATGAGACGAACAGTGGTACGGCATGGAATCATGTCGCAGATTTTGCTCAGCAAGCCGTCCACCCACACAGTATCGTAGGCTGCACTGAGATCAACGAAGGCTACTGAGCTTTTTAGGCCGCGTTGATAACCAGCCTCGATATAGGTGGTCAGAGCGAGAACCTGGTCTGTGCAACTTCTTTTCTCCCTAAAGCCAGCCTGTTCCGATGGTATATCAGCACCTACCGTTGCGTATATCCTGTTGTAAACTATCCTTTCTAGGAGTTTGTATGTAACAGAGAGAAGGGAAATATGCCTGTAGCTGGAAGCTTCGTTAGGCGATTTTCCAGGTTTCAGGAGTGCGATAACTTTGGAGTATCTGAAAGCCACGGGGAGAGAGCCGGATTCAAAAATGTTGTTAAAGAACCGGATCAGCCACTCTTTGCCCACTTTACCTAGATGAAGTGAAAATTCGGGGTAAATTTCGTCTGGTCCAGCAGCTTTGTTTGTCTTTGTGTATTTTAATGCCTTTTCCAGCTCTGCGATGGTTATCTGTTTGTTGAAAGAGTCTTCCGGATCCGTAGTATTCAAAAAATGCGTTAGTTTTTTCTTTGCTTCTTTCGTAAAGGCTTTGTTTGGTTTTGCACTTTTAGTGACATCCTGCATGCGCTTGGCAATTTGGTCAGGGTGGATGGATGATGATTTTTTCTGGTGAATTGGAGCGCTACCTAGTTTCAGCGGAGCGCTACCGCAGTACATCCCAGCTCTTTTTGCTAGAGTGAGTGAAGTCCATATTCTCCGCGCACGATTCCCATTTTGCTTTCCGAGCTGCGTCAAGAGACGCTAGCATTTTTTGGGCAGTTTCAGGGTCATTTGTGGAGAGATATTCCTCATAAGCTTCTTCAGTTTCTTTTGACCAGCCTGGCGCGTACTCCTTACGATAGCCTCTTGGAATAGTTCGTTTCGCGGTTGCTATCATAGCTCTTGCAAAGCGGTCATAGTTTTGGATGGATGGAGCGATAAATCTCACTGTCGCATCTAGTTTTGCTGAGAATGTGTTCCAATCAGCTTTAGCAAAGTTCCAGCGAGGTTTAGGAGTAGATTTGATCAGTGGGATTTGGATTCCTACAGTGATTATAGCAGGCCTATGTTGACTGCGTGGAAAACTTTTAAGGACAACTCGGTTTACTGGAAGAACGCTGCCATTAGCGTCCTCTGATGCAAAGCACAGGTCAGGGTTTGTATTGGTATTCCATCTGGCTGATCGAAATGAGCGCTGCCCCTTAGGATCGTAGATTAGGTGAATACTATTCCTTTCAGCCCATGTATGAAGTTCTTCTCCATTGGAGTCGTTCCTGGCATAGCCCCACGACGTATGATGGCTGTTAAAATCTCCTAAAAACAGAACTGGATGAGTAATATTTGGTAGGGTGGAGCTAGTGAATTTTGTGTTCGGTGGTTTATATACTGCAACTACATTGAGAGGGCCGACATGTGCGACTATTATTTCGACATTGTTATCAACTATTACATTTGACACACTGCAATCGGTAAGTGAACATTTTTGGTAGACGGCAGAGCCACGTATGGATGAAAGAGTGTATCCCAGCAACTTGAATCCTTCAATGTGTGCTCTTCGGGACAGAACAATTTCCTGCCCTATATGGTGTTCTTGGACACATATGATATCAATCTTATTATCGTGAGCTAATCTGGCTAGATATTCTCATTTAGATTGAGATGAGCCCTCTATATTTATTTGCATGATTCGAACCATAGGTCCGATTGTTTTCGTCGTAGAGTCCTGAGATAGACAGGCGTTGGTTGGATAGCCCTGAGAAGGACTGTTTTGTTGGTAGCCCTGAAAAGGACTGTTTTGATGGTAGCCCTGACAAGGGCTGTTTTGTTGATCCATGATGGAAACGCAGGGGATAGCACCGGGAGATTCACGAGGAACAGTCCGATGAGCCAATGATAGTCGAGAACGTTTAGCCGGCCGAAACCGTTGCCCGGGGTGGACCGCGAGGAGGTAGTTCTAGACCAATTCCCACCCCCGAAACCGTTGCCCGGGGTGGACCGCGAGGAGGTAGTTCTAGACCAATTCCCACCCCACTATAGTAATACCCATGTATTCTGAAACAACCCTAGAAAACAATCCTCAAGAATTTCAGACGTGGCGATAGCGACAGTCTCCTTACGGCCGTTAACGCTCTGCCTACCCCGCAAGGGATAAAGGCGTGATATTATAATAATCATAATATATTCTTTATTGCACACACAAAAAAAAACAAAAATAACATAAACAGAGAAATTGCGATGGTCCAATGAGGCGGCCTTAATGCTAAAGTAGCATTCTCTTCCAGGCAACCTCTAGGCGAAAAAGAAAATGCGGAATGGCTAGCGGGATAGTGCAAACCTACATATACTAGTACTTATACTATTATACACCTTAATACATAGATATGCACATAAGCAATATGATATATACTAAATACATAACAATTTAATTATGTATGTATGTATGCATGTATGTGGATAAATTCTTCAACACAAATTGTAATCACTACATAGTATAAAGCAAAGTAGCTTTTCGCGTCTGTCTTTATGTATGTTTGCTTAAATTTTTAAAACTACACAACAGAT
This sequence comes from Keiferia lycopersicella, assembly GCA_029255805.1. Classification (NCBI taxonomy): domain Eukaryota; kingdom Metazoa; phylum Arthropoda; class Insecta; order Lepidoptera; family Gelechiidae; genus Keiferia; species Keiferia lycopersicella. Next base: position 10,593,591 of record JARACZ010000004.1, on the reverse strand, counting down.
TTTGATGCAGGTTTTTTAATAGATAGAGTGATTTAAGAGGAAGGTTTTTATGTATTATTCTTGCTGGGAAAACATCTTATTCCCACGAGGAAATGAGCTGCAGTTGGGCACAGCCGCTGGGTGGCCTACTAGTTTTCTAAATAATCCAGTGAAATTTGTATCACCAGATCGTATTCTGTTTCGATATATTTGATATTTATTTAAAAGAAAGCTTTTAATGTTGCTATCTCCATTACTGATTATCAAATCATCTAATTTCGAGTTTCCGTCCGTGAAGTATACTTCAATTGAATGATGGAGCCTTAGGATCACGGATAATTAATATAATGCAATATTAGCCCGACATTGATAATACCATGATGAAAAAATCGTCCTCTTTTATAAAAAAAAGATAAAAAAAAATCATTGCGTGTAAATGAAAATATACCTAGGAAAAATTATAAAATAAACTTTCTGGGGCGGCCTTTTGAAAAAAGTGTTTGCTCACGTTCATTATAGACATATATACATACATATATCACGCCTTTATCCCTTGCGGGGTAGGCAGAGCGTTAACGGCCGTAAGAATACGGACGCTATTGCCACGTCTGTAATTTTTGATGATTGTTTTCCAAGGTTGTTTCAGAGAACATGTGTATTAATATAGTGACAGGTTGTCAGCCTGTCGCCCAAAAATTGTACTCTCGAGTCCCTTAGTCGCCTCTTAGGACACGCGTGGGAAGGACGTGGGGTGATACTATTTTAAGCCGGTATCACACGGCAATTCATTATAGAAAACAGTGAAATTCATTTTCGTCCTGAAAACATGGTCACCCTAGCTGTAGCCCCGGGATCACGGGTGCGCTTATTCAATTAGTGGGTCGCGTGATTCGCCCGGGATTGTGACGTCACCCGGATTTACTCGTCAAAAGCTATGGCAAGTCGCACACTTGAGCGCTAAAATATCGCAGCGGTCTCTAAGATCCATACTCGAAATGTCAATCCCCATACTAAAACCGGTCAACGGCTGTTAACGCAGCGCTATCGCAGTGTCATCCATCGAGTGCGGTTTTAGTACGTATAGGGAGTGACGTTTCTAGTATGGATCTGACAGACTGCTGCGATATTTTACGCGCCGTCGTGCGTCAAGTGTGTTCCTCGCCATATACACACCTTCTATCCTTCTTTAACCTTCTTCCTATCTATATAAATATACCAACCGTTTATTGAAACTATGGATAGTTAACGAAAGTGAAATTAATAGCAATTAAGAGACAGATACTTAATTACAGAGTTTTTTGTAGATATTTTATTTTTCATTATCAGTTAGCATATTTATCATAATACCCGTGTTTCCGCGGAACATCGGTTCTTTCTTCTACTAATTCTTCTTCTTCTTCTGTAAAAAAGAATTTACAATCAATACCAAACTGATATTACTTTTCCTTTCGTGTGGGACACCGAGTTATCCAACGACCCGATGCAACGTACTACAATTAGCATGCCTCTAACATGGTTTTGTAAAGACCGCCGTTTAGGTAATCAAAGACATCAACCGGGGGTGGTTAAAAATTCTCTCCAAAGCAAGGAACCATCTTTCTTTTTAGGCAATCAGATGGATCTGACCTAGCCGGACGGAGAACAAATTCAAAAAGTGATAAAGATCAACTTTGTGAGTACTCACAGCGGGCTTCGAACCTGAAACCTTTGCGTAGCAGGCAGTCGCACTAGAACTGCGCCACATCGGTCGTGGATCATAGGTTAGCATACATCTTCATCAATCTTCGTTACACAGCCATGTCAGAAACCTGCTACTTGTAGAAGGCGTTTGAAAAATTCTTACAATATGGTCATTGAGTCATTGGACGACTCGGTGTCCCACACGAAAAGAAAAAGAATGTCAATCTTCGTAAGACGTCTACTGATGCCTCAATTATGAGCCAGTAGCATTCAACAACGAAAGTTTGATTTGTTGATTGTTGATTCAGAATGTTTCCGATAAATTTTCTTTTTGATAGTGTTCCTTATTAATCGGTACAATAATATTGAATATAAAAACAGAAAGAAAAAAACAGAAGTGTATTTTGTCATACCATACCGCTGTAAAAATATGGACTATATCTGCAATACATTTTGGGAATGGGCTACAGAGAATTTTCTGCAAATGCTAAAGCCACATACCAAAGTGATGTGACTACTCCAGTAAGATGTGCTTTGTGTTCAGCAGGGAAAAATTTCGGCTGTCAGTGATAGAATGTTAATATTAAAAAATTACCTTTATCGTCAGTAGGTAGATCACCCCCGGATCGTAAGGTAAGCAAAGGATCTTGAATTTGATCGTTGGTTATTCTGAAGGTGCCTTCAAGCTGCGCAACATTATCTTTTCCTGCTTTTTTCAATCGTTCTACTAATATTTTAATTTTGTTTGCCAGACTCAACTTCTCAGCTTGTCTCTTTTTTATTTTGACAGGATTTAATACTTTTGATATTAGACTAACGTATTCATTTCCATTATCATCTTCAGATTGAGTGTTTAGTATCTTATCAATGTCGTCCTGCTTATTGAATATTATTACTGGTACACTCTTATCTTCTTCTTCATTAAGGTAATTTTCAAGATTGTTGTCAACAATGTGTATTTTGTACAGAGGATGTTCAGTTCTTTTCTTGCGATTATCGCTCTTTTGTTTGATGTAGTTGGCAATTTTTGATTTCCAAAGAATGTCGTCTGGGTCCTGCCTGTTGCTGCTTTGTTCAGCTCGGAAACTATTATATTCATCTAAAGCCTGTTTGTATAGGCTGTGGTGAAAGTCTCTATTTTTATTCTTAGGCTGTAATTTATTTTTGTGTTTGTAACCCTTTATATATTTAGCAGGTGAGTAATGCCCGAGTTTTACCCAGCGGTGACGGTTTCCTGTGTTTTTACTATTTACGTATTGTGTTCTATCATCATCATCAATATTATTTTTTTCTTCCATAAGAAGTTTTGCTAAAGCTTTGTCCAATGGGATATTAATTTCACCTTTTTTCACAAGCTCTACATGAGGTGACTTGCCTTCTCGCTCAGTTACATCATAGATAAAGATTGCAGGTTTAGCCAATTCAACCTGGACCAACATTATCGCAATCGTAGCTGTTGCAATGAGATATTTTAGATTATTATTGACATAAAATTAACATAAGTCTTTTGCTATCTATTTTCTGTTAATTATTTATACTACACAAATAAATACAACTTACCAAAAAATATAAAAAATGTGGTCTTCTCCATTCTTCTCCGTTATCCATGAACGAAGAGTGCTAAAATTCTGCCATAAAGGTAGACTTTAATTTAGTTTACGGCGATTTTACGACAAACCATAGCTAGGTATCTACAGTGAAATTGCTGATTCATAAATTGAAAGTTCTATTTACTTTTATGACTATAAGATTTTCATTTGAATCGAAGGTTTATTGAAATTGTTACGTTGTAGTTTTACGAGTTCTATCAACTTAGTATGTCTAAGAATATTTATTCAATCGGCAATAGGAGGATGAGCAAGAATCAACCCTTTGAGATAATTGTCCAATAAATAAAAGTACTTGATGTCCCTGAAGTACGAACTCTCTGCTTACCCGCAAGGGATAAAGTTGTAATATATGTTTGACGTTCGTTATGTTGCTGAATGGCAAAAAAAACTTACAAGTTCACCAAAAATTGCACTGGACTAGAAATTTTGCCCCAATCCAAAAATTGTCTTTTTGATTTTATCTTGATGTTTATATCCTGAAATAAACTAAGAATATTTTCAAAAAGATTACTATAAAGTTTTGCAATGGAAAAGCCAAGCCACTATCTCTTTGTTACTTTGTATTGTTGTTTACTGTCATTGCTAGTGATGTAGAATTTAAAGAAAAAATATAATGTTTTTTCGATATTTCTTTTTACAGAACGGAAGTAGACGTTGTGCAGTGCTGTGCCTCATTTAGGAACCTATTTTCCATTCACCTTGGAAGTCATGAGTTAAATTTATGAAATCGAGTATGAAAGTGCATCGTAACAAACATTCTATCATCAGGAGTACATGCTACTACAAGGACAATTTAATACCACACCTTTGCATACAAATATTCAGGTATGTTTAAGGCCTATATTATAAACCGCATTCAACTCTGAGATCGATCATGAGCGCGACTTTGATTGAGATGGTTTTAGTATTGGTTGCCTGGTAGAAATTGCTACATCAGCAATAAGGCCGCCTATATTGTACCGAATTTTCTTTTATTGTACTTTTCTTTGTTATGTGTTTTGTACAAATAAAGCATTTGTATTGTATTGTATTGGTTGTTAATCGTATTTGTCAAAATCGATCTTGAGATCGATCTGAGAGTTCATAACTACTCCTGGTGAAGTTAGTGACAGTAAAACAAAAATTAAAAGTTTATACAGGGTGTAAAGGTCAGTTTACCCTCCGATTACTGATAAAGTGCATGCAGTCCATGAAACTGAACAGCTTTCCCCTAGTAACATATGTAAGAAAATGACGTGAGTATGTCAAATACCCCTTAATTGGGGAAGGCCCATGTTCAGTAGTGGACTGACCTTTTGTGACTGCTGAAAAAGTTATACACTTTAACTTACCATTTAAGGGACAGGTGTTGAAAATGTATCCCTAGAATCGTGTTCAATGCGCATCTAACATTTTTAAGGGTCGTAAGACTTTTATGCCGCCGAAAGACGCCGTATGATGCCGGCTTAGGATAGCATCACCCCATTTCCTACCTATGGGTGTCCTAAGAGGTGGCTGAGGGACTTGAGGGTTTCACGTGTATTACAACTTTTAGGCGACAGGCTGACAACCTGCCACTATAGTGATACACATGTTTTCTGAAACAACCTTGGAAAACAATCCTCAAAATGTCAGAATAATAATAATAATAAATAAATAAATATCCTGGACAATTCACACAGCGCCATCTAGCCCCATCAGACGTGGCGATAGCGACCATATTCTTACGGCTGTTAACGCTCTGCCTACCCCGCAAGGGATAAAGGCGTGCTATATGTATGTAGCTAATATACTAACTTGACTGGCCAGCACGCCTATCGAGACTTGCCAATAATCGCTCACCCTTTTAACTAAATCGATCCTGCAGTGCAGAGTCGTTTTGTCAACGTCAAATCAGTGTCCCGTAGGGATGTGACCCTAGTAAGTAAAATCGTTTTTCAGTAATTGATTATTTCCAATCAACGTCAGTTAACGTTCTGCCTACCCCACAAGGAATGAAGGCGTTTTATGTGTAGGTATGTTTGTTTCTACAAAATAAATCCGTTTCACTCAAAAACATCACATTTCGTAATAATCTTTTATTAATATGATATACTCGTATTTATTTAACTTCATATTAGGCAAAAATATTTTTAAAACAAAGAAGAAAAAATAATCTTATGAACTGTATTACCGAAACAGAACACTATCAATAAAAAATATACCTAATCAAATTTATATCAGTATCGGAAGACCGGGAATAATTCGTTGATGCTAAATACGCGGCGTGAAAAATACAAATTTTTACATAAAATTTTAAAAATTCATTTAAATTGCATTAAGTACCAGTATTATATAAAACTGTTACAATTTTCGATAAAACATCAATCATTTCAAAAATCGATTAATTTCTCGCATCTCTAGTGCCCCGCCCCGTCCCGATTCGCCCTACAATTTGTCAACAGCTCACAAATTCGTGCTGCGGACTGTACAAGGAAACGCTCTCAAAGTGAGACCTGTATTTATCGATAGTATTTATGCCCGGACAGATACATTAATCTTTTGGGTTCGAGGAGGCCTCTTGTTTGAGATACTGGCAGGTTCTAATTAATTTGCTGCGTTTGGAACGAGGATACGGAAGTTTCTTAAAGTTTACTGTTACACTAGTGGCGCCCTTCCTTCCTCTGGTGGTTTTTTTTTGGATTGTGTAAAAGACGACATGCACAAAAAGGGCATAAATGAGGATTTGACTGCTGATAGAGGTGAATGGAAGAGGAAAACATGTTGGGACGCCGACCCCAAACGAATTGGGATAAGGGCAGGCAGATGATGATAGTGGCGCTCTTCCTCGACTCGTCAATCCCGTGGAATCAGCCAGGGAGGCCGAGAGGGTGGCGCAGGTCCTGGATAACCCTGCGTTTTCCACAATTCACTAGATGACTGGGTCATAAATAAAATATAAAATTTGTACGTTTAAAACTATTGTCCGAAAATACTACTTACTTCATTTATAGTTTTTCGAAATAGTCAAAGTTTGAATTAATAAACAGAAAAATAATATAAACGTAGGTGTTTTGACGCCAGCCAAGCTAAAGAGACGTGACGTCATCTGTTCGTATTTTCATACAAAATATCGTTTTAAAAAGCAGCTCAATTGACCTGCTAGTCATCATGCCTATTGCGTCTTGGGCAACGCAGTATCTGTGGTCTTGTCTCAGACACTGATTAAATCGTCTATCACAGACGTATGAGGCCACTGATAAGTAGCTCCCTTATACTGCCTAAACGGGATATTATTACATCTCTGGCTGAAGATAGTCAAGGTTACAAATTAGTAATAACTAACTACGAAGTGTATTTGAAACTAATAAAATAGATACAAATTGGTGTCCATGAAATACCGATGCTGCTAAGTCCCACCATAGACTTAAAAGTAAAAGTCGATTAGTTACATGATCTAATAATGCCTGCAAAATATATACCCATTACCTACGTATTCAGTCAGTGTTTTATTTACTGAGCGCTATTGTCGCTATCGGTGCTCCTTTAGAAAAATATGGAGAGAGTATACAGTCTTATTAACTTTTTAAAGTGTACAAAAGCATACCAAGAGACATATATACAAAAAAAAACGACACAACAAGACAGCTTATTTCTACTAAAAAAAATCTTCCAGCTGACCTACAGAAAGTCAGACTTCATAAGACTCTTTCGCCCGTAAGAATAAAATAAAAAAACAGGGTTGGTAGCTTAATACTCATACTAAGGGTCAACATAAACTAGTTATTTTTAATAAGTGTATGGGAAAAAAGGGCGGTTTTATTCCAAATGTCGCATCAGGCCTTGGACTGGATGGCCTTATATAATTGTCCAAGGAGGTTGGTGGCTACGACACTGCAATAGAAACCTTATTTTGAAATTTTAGTTTAAAATAAAAAAAATAGTATGTTTTATTTCCGATGATATTTTTTTTTAGATTTCAGCCGAAAATAAAAGTAATATGTTTCATTTCCATTGATCAATAGATTTTCAGTGGATAATGTAAGTATTAACTATTCAAAAGGCAAAGCAAACTGTTTAAAACTCAAAGTATTCAAAGCCTTTAAATTAAACAAACAGTCGGATCGGCCAATACAAACAAACCAGCCAAAATTTACATTGCTCTTAGTAGCTATTTTCGCGTGGTCTTGTATTCACTCGTGTATTTCATACTTGCTACGTAAAATGAACACCACTACATAAAAAATATTATAAGCTCAAGTGTTCGTAAACTTTACACAACCTTTGGCGGATCGCACACTTGACACACGACGGAGCGCTAAAATGTCGCAGTGGTCGACAGACCATACTAGAAACGTCCCTATACTAAAATCGCACTCGATGAACGACACTGCGATAGCGCTGCATCGACAGCGGACCGCTCAGTTTAGTATGGGAATTGACATTTCTAGTATGAATCTGACAGACAGATGCGTTAAGTATGCGCTTCGCCTTTGATATTGGCAAAGAGTCTCAAAAAAGTGACATTCTCAATTTCTCTACATATTCATTCATGACTGTTATCAATTTCTGGGGGACTTTGTGGTTTAAAAACAGTATTCTATTTGATTGAAGTCTGCCTGTAACAGTAATCAATAAAACCATTGAAAATAAATACAGATGTAAAATCAGCATCAGATTCTTTAGTGATCTTAAACATACATAGGTACATACACATACACAAATCACGCCTTTATCCCTTGCGGGGTAGGCAGAGCGTTAACGATCGTAAAATTACAGTCGTTATCGCCACGTCTGACAAGCATTGAGGGCCTTTGCAGATAATTCGTGTATCACTGTAGTGACAGGTTGTCAGCCTGTCGCCTAAAATTGTAATACACATGAAACCCTCGAAATCTTAAACATAATCAAAATTAAATAAATAGGAACCTATTTTCGACGCTTTCACAAAAAAAAATGCTTATAGTACGAGTACATAGAATTACTAACAGATTTTGCTCTGGCCAAATGGATCATGGCCTTTAAAATGGGCTTCCTCCACCAATTGCTTACTTGGAGATGGCCCGATTGATTCATTGTAGGTTTCTTCCTTTATAAATTAAATAAAAAAAATATAAGCGTCGACCGGGAATCGAACCCAGGCACATGGGGTACCCTCCCACTGCTTTGTTTCCACTAAATGTTCCTTCTTTTTTCGAAACAAGGCAGAAATATTTTAAATTTGCATGATGACTAGTAGGTGAAATGAGCTAGTTTTTAACACGATATTTTGTATAAAAATACGAAGAAATTACGTCGGGTCTCTCTAGTTAGAATGACGTCATAACTCTTTGTATTATTTTTCTGTTTATTAATTCAAACTTTGAATATTTCGGAAAACTATAAATCGATTGTCGTATCTTTGGAAAATAGTTTTAAGCGTACTCCTTTTTTTATATTAATGACCCAGTCACCTAGCGAATTAAAAATCGAATGTCTCAGATGGTTAGGTGAGGATAAACCCAATGTAATGATGGAAGGGAATCAAGAGGAGGGGTGAACCTTTAAACCTTCAAATTATGTGAAATTCAGGATCAATGAGTTTGTCTTATTGAATATTAGCCGCGATCATTATTATGGAGCCAATACGCAGTCTAATATTGAAATTCCGATGTTGTTATTTGCTCTGAATAAAGCCAGGGTGAAACAGAGGGATTTTAATAAGCGAAATACTTTAAGGGCGTGTTCTAGGCATGAAATGAGCAGTAGTCGTTAATTACTTCAATAACAGATTGCCAAAGCGTGTATGTTTTTCGATCGAGATTATATACAATTAAGTACAAAAATTCTTTTTACGGGTAACAGCCCATACGATGACTTTGTGGTGAGATTAGACACTTTAGCTATAGTTAGATAGCTACTATATGAAGACATCATTCATATAATCAAAAACGAAAAAATAACTTTAAGAATATCATGGTTTTATATGTATTTTTAATATGATATTATGTTACGCTTGTTCGAAATGTGGAAACGAATTATTTGGTTTTGCACCTAGCAGCAGACTGGTTTTTCTAATATCTCGCACTTTTTGTAATAAAATTAAATAAAGTTTTAGACTCAAGTTGTTCAGTTTTATGCGTAGATTATGCCTTGAAAATATGCGTGCTTTATTAAATTTAACCTTACCTACTTTGTTACTATTTATTATGGAGTCATCCATGTCACGCCATTAGGCACATACTTACGTGCTAAGAGATATCTGCTCTGTGGATAAGAGCATGTCGAAACGCTATTAGTCATTAGCCTCTGCATGCTAACGCGAGATCTAAGCCTGATCAGCGATAGATCAGGATGTTCTGACTCTTGTGGCCACAAATACTGCGGATTATTTGAAGGACTATATTCTTAAGTAAGTTATTAGTCTCATATAAATGAAAATAAGATATCGAATAATTTGACAAGCGTCGATCGGGAATCGAACCCAGGCCGCGTGGGGAACTGGGCTGAGCTACCGACGCACCGGTTGGTCTTCGTCAATTTCTCGATCTCTTGATGCTCGTCTTGGAGCGAGGATCTTACTTTTCATTTTCTTATTTTCATTATTATGAGAAAAATACAGGACTATGAGTGCGGCAAATCCCAATATCTAAAAAGTTATTAGGTTTGCCATACGAAGCGCCGATTATTACGTGGCGAAATCGCCACCATTGTGGCCGAAATGGGATTGAAAATAATAACTTCTATCAATCTGATCAAGTGCGGGAGTATGGGTACTGCGATACCTACTCATCATGCTTACAGACGGTCGTGGGATGACACGGTGTCCCATACAAAAAGAGAGATAAGAGACCACGCTTGTCAGACGGATCGGCGCATTGTAAGGTATATTAGTAAAATGCTGCTATTCCCAGGACACATAATATCGTCGCCTTTTACGAAACAGCTATTCAAATGGGTAATGAGATTTGGCCGAAATATCGGACAAATTAATCAAAATGTTTTTAGCGTGGTAAGTAATAGAATAAACGGTATACTATTTTGAGACATCATTATAAAAGAGATTTCAATTACTTTTTTCACATCCATCTGTGGACTGTTCCCAACATTTGCCAACATTCTTGTTTCTGTGCTGGCAACACGAGTTCTTCAAAAACCAAAGAAATCCGAAAACAATAGGTGATAGGTATAAGACAACATCCGTCAATAACCAAAAACAATCTTCAACATTTCAACATTGTTGGAAACAGTTGGCAACAGTCGCCAACATGCAGGCATGCAGGAACACCATTAAGACTTGTAATTTCTGTTAATCATATAATCGCTAATTCTAGGGCGCCAGTGACCTGTCAATCACTGACAGCCGTGATCCGAGGCTGTGATCCGTTTATCCGGCGAACACGTCGAGCGTGAGGGCATGTCAAGATCCGTCTTACACGTGTCTGATGAAGATCTAAGTCATGAAAACCGAAACCTGATTTACTTATGTTTAAGTTGAAATTTCAAAATCATTGGAGGAGACCTACACTCAGCATTGGGTGGCTATAGGTTGAAGAAGAAGAAGAAGTTGAAATTTAAGTGTCGTGATTCGGTTAGCATCACACCATTTCTTCCCCGTGGGTGTCGTAAGAGGCGACTAAGGGACTCGAGGGTTTTACTTGTATTACAACTTTTAGGCGACAGGCTGACAACCCATCACTACAGTGATACACATGATATCTGAAACAATCTTAGAAAACAATCCTCAAAAATGTCAGACGTGGCGATAGTAGCCGTATTCTTACGGCCGTTAACGCTCTGCCAACCCCGCAAGGGGTAAAGGCGTGATATATGTATGTGTGTTAATCATTATAAACGCTGATTCTACGGCGCCAACGACCTGTCAATCACTGACAGCCGTGATCCGAGGCTGTGATCCGTTTATCCGGCAAACACGTCGAGCGTGAGGGCATGTCAAGATCCATCTTACACGTGTCTGATGAAGATCTAAGTCATGAAAGCCCAGACCTGATTTACTTATGTTTAAGTTTAATTTTTTCCAAACCGCAATGATCGGCTTGCTTACCATTTACTAACCTTTTAGGGATTATTTCTTTAGGTAATTTTTAAAAGACATTTCAAGATATCTAGAGATAAATTGACTTGGTCAGCCGGCAATTTTGTATGGGAAGTCCAAATTATTTTTTCATATTTTAACTTTTGTTCCTTGGGAAAAGTTGTTCAGTTTCATGAGCTGGTTCACCTCTTTAAATATTTACAGCAAATTTTTTACACCCTGTATAGCTCGAAGCATCCTTCTTCCATCGCATACGAGTATACTCCTTCCTTAATAAATCTCGCCCCTTTCCCATGTAAAATAAGGGCGCAAAAATTCAATATATCTGCCGACCCTCATAGGTCCTTAGCATGTCAAGAGATAATGTCAGTCGACAATTTATGGCTGCCCTCGTGTAACTATGGCGTGACGATAGAGTTCGTAAAATTAGATTGGAAAAGGAAGATGGATCTTTGGAAACACCTAATGTGGATCGCACACTTAACGCACAAAGAAGCGCTAAAATTTCGCTGTGGTCTGTCAGACCCATACCTAATAGAAACGACACTTCCCATACTAAAACTGCGCTGGATGGACGACGCTGCGCTAGCATTAATAGCATATTTTTTTTAAGGGGATGTATCATTTGTGGATAATTAAATTCTTTTTCTCGGGCTCTACCCTTAAAAGTTCAAGAACTTTAGTTCTGTGTCAATAGATCAATGATAAACCAAAACATGAACAGGAATTTGATAGGCGTAAGACTCATTACGAAGCTTGGTTCTCTGATCTTGCTAACAAAAGGGAAAAATTACACCTAAACAAGCATATACAAGTCTCTAATTCCAGTGTGCGGAAAGGTATGCCGCTCCCGCATCGGCTTATACATATAGCCATGAAAAAGTATTGCCTCAGCCACTGATTTAATCGTCTGTCACAATCGTATGAGGCCAATAATGTATTTATGATGATGATGTATGTATCATTCACGCGATATTTGTTTTTAGAAGATTGTTACTCCTGGCTGGTAAACAAAAAAAATATTATTATAAATTCTGAAGCCTTTGCCAAATTTAATTATTCCTAGAAATAAAATTAATTGGATAGGAATCGTGTTTGCCTATCAAACCAAATTCTTTCAAACAAATAAATCAGAAGCAGGTGTCCCTGACGTCCCTGGTGTTCCCTTTTCTTGCATCCAGGGGGGCATCCAGACATACTTTATTATTATGACTATTTTTTGTTATCAAGCACACGTTGAAATCGTTTTTATTCTTTCCACTTTGTTTCGCTGACTTTAATAATATATACGTATATTTTGTGATACTAAAGATATTTTTTTTTCAATTTATATTTCTCTACAGTAAAAGTTCCAAATGATTCTTTGATAGCAACTATTACATAGTCTACAATTCTCAGTAACTAAAAATGCTAGGCTACACAGATGTGTTTTGATTTTTACAATTATAGAGCGTCTCGGTGGCAAAGTGGTTACGACTTTGGTCTTACAATCGTGAGGTTAGGTACAGAGAACGGGATAAGACAGGGAGAATGGTGATGATCAGCTATGTGAAATATATTTCTGAATCCGACCCTGTTGCACCCTCTCTTTCTCGCAGTTAATGAGAAAATTCGGCCCTGTTAAAGTGGGGCGATTTATTTTCGAGTCGACTATTCGAAGCAGGCTAATTGACTTCTTTAGCGAAGCGAAACTGGATCACTGAGCCGGATATTACCGGTATTTTATTGAGTTTTAATAAAACCGGTATTGTTGAAAAATATTTAGAATGTTTAATATAAAAATACGTAGCAAGTATGAAACGCAAAAGTGTTGTCTCTTTTTTATAAATAAGATGTTTTACACCGCTCACGGAATAAAAACCTTAGTAGAAAATATATAAAGTCACTCCACAATGTACCGCAATAACCATGTAGGTACGTTTTAGGACGACTTAAGTGACAATAATGTACCAAAAAAAGAAAGCTTGAGGACTAATATTTTCTATAGACATCTTGAACCTACGTTGTGATATGCAATAAAATCTGTAAACTACACAGTCTACGAACTTGAAAACTATATTAGCTAGCTGAGCCTTTAAGGAACCAATTAATATTGGACATTTGAACTTCCGTGACTCAATCGTTGCCTGCCAAAATATGAAAATTGTATCTCGGCGGCATGGCTTTATCTACTTATCTATCTACGATAGGAAAAGCGCTTTTTAACAGACTTAAAAAAAAAAGTTCTCAGTTTGACCTGTATGTATGCTTGTCCGCGATTATCTCGCGTTTGAAACAACCGATTTTGATGCGGTTTTTAGAAAAATATTTGCTAGACTTAGGAAACAGTTTTAGGCATATTAACCGGCCAAACTTTTGGTTCGCACTTTTTACAACCGTATAAGTCGATTCTCTTTTTAAAACAGTTACTAAAAATTGTAAGTATTACTTACTCAACACAAGAAGTGTTTTAAAGGTAATCAATACTGCCACCATCATTTTACGACCCTGTAATTGCCAACTGAAAACTACTTACACCAAATGGTGATAGTTGTACTCTAACCCTCTTTCACACACCTTTCACACAGTCTATCACACACAGGACCGCTGAATATCACATAAAATATGCACCACCTATAGAGCCTTCTCATGTAGCTGTCAGATCTGAGACAGGCCGTTGTTATAGCTGACAATTACCACGTCTGGCTATTTTTGGCCTGGGCTGGCTGGTTCGTTTTAGAATTGAAAATGTTTGCGGTTTGAATTGGGAAATATTTGAAAAAGATCCCGGTGGTGCTGCGCAGTCGGGACATAACCCATATCCAGCAGTAGACAGTTGTACCTTTTAAGGTTATAGGGTTTAACGTTTACTATAAAAATCTTCCCTAGTAGCAATTCATTGTTTGAAAATTACGTCATAGTTTTTTATTTATTTATTTAGTTTATTTTGTGCCAACATCAACTAAAAACCAAAAAGGTAGAGAAACAAAAAACATAGACTTAAAATATACTAGCGTCAAAAAAGAAATAAGTTTTGTAATAATAACGTCAAAGTTTATCATCATTATATCAAGTTTATCATCAAGTCATTAAATTTGTCATATTCCATACTATTTCAAATGGCACGTTAAATTATTCGCATAATATCATCAGCATACTTATGGAATTTATGCTGGTCTTTCATACAGTTAATAAACTTGACAAATATAATTTGATTCCTGTAATGTAATGGATAGGTAGGCTAACTTGCTCGTTGATAAATTGGGATATTAATTGTAAAATTACATTCAACCACACCTAAATATAGATTTATACGTGTCTAAAGCCTACTTAGTAGGTTGTACTTAAAAAGATTAATTTTGACATACGTAAGCCTAACTTTGCCCGAGTCCACGCTTAGATTCCTTTCTGAATATAATAATTATATTTATTGTAGGTGTATGTATGTTTTACATACCTAAATGTTGGTATATTACAATATCAATCTTAAACCAAAGTATTATTTTACATTTTTGAATCTTCATTATTTTTTGTATCATTCATTATTAGCCCATTTTAAACTTCATTGTGATTTTCCCTCAGCAATTTGTCCTGCCCATTCCCTAATGAACCCTTAAGCACGTCTTCTACCCTCTGGATCGCCCTAGTCATCATGCGAAACCCGGAGGGGGTTCAAAAATAGAAAAAAAACCTAAGCACTTACATTCAACTCCTTTAAGAACCACCCTTCTTCTTAAAGAACCCTTTAAAAGTGAAAGTCACCTCCCAGGCAGTTACGAAGAATGTATTTTAGTAAAGTTGAGAATACCGTGAGTGGGCATTAGTTTATAGACGTGAAAGAAGAGACTAGACCACAGACTACCGATATCATTGATAGACTTTTGTGGGATGACAACAGAATTGCAAACATGAAACCACCGCACTATACTCAGAAATCAGAATATTAGTACTTTGTGAAAATCCGGTAATACACTAACAATTACAATAGCCACCGGTAGTACAATGTTGGACAGATGATTCATCCCTTAGTCACCTTTTAGGACACTCACGGGCAGAACTGGCGTGATAATATTCTAAGCAGGCATTATTACACCCTAAAAAATCGCACATGACCGCAAAATGCCTAACTAGTCCGACAAAAAATGACTGAAATTTTATCTCTTTCCTTTACTATTAGAGTGAACTAAAGGTCCAATTAAATCGAAACGATCAACTATATTTTGTTTACAATTAATTATACCTACCGTATCATCTCGAGTTGTACTCCCAATTGGAGAAGGCCCATTTCCCGCTGTGGACTTTTCTGGTTGTAATGCGTAACATCAAATTGTCCCTTCAAAGGACCTATAATGCATTTTTTTCCATAATATTTGAAACAATAACAAAGTAGAACCATTTTAGTTCATTATTTCAGTCAATAACGAACGACGTTCAAGACTATCGCTCAGAGCACTTCAACTCTAAGAAGGTTCTTGTAACTTTATGAAGAGCAGATTATGGAAACTTGCAAAGTATCCTCACTGAACGAAGTTCGGTGCTCTGGGTGTGTTTCAGGCTCATGAGTCAGCTGTTTGCGCGAGGGTGACACCCCACGACTTCCCGTCGACAAAAACATGGGTACAGGCAAACTGACAGTCATGCACCTACTATATCGCGTTGCATTTCATATTTTAAAATTCATCTGTCGCCTGAAGTTTTCTGTCGTGATTGTTGCATTTGAATAACAGTAGTATATTCTAAAGTCCATATCTTTTTTTCTGTTTTTTTAAACTACTATTTTTAACAAACTGACAGTTATGCAGATACATAGTTTGGTCAATAAACAACTTATTGTAGCAAAAGTGGGCTTTGAAATGGATTCAGGTTTCGTTAAGGTCTTCTACAGGGCGTGTTCTTAGAAAAGAGATCAAATGTAGTACGTTAAATTACTATACATAATTATTGTATTGTAAAGTTGAAGTATATTGTTGGTTGATCCCAAAAATAGATAACACGAGCTGCTTACGTTCTAAATATAAACCTCACTCAATATTGTTTTACACATGTCCAGCCCACGTACGTCCCTAGAAACTTAATACGCAACCCTTGTTTCGTTTGTTTTTCGAAGTTTCTTACTACGATGACGAATATTTACTAAATAATGTCTGACACGTTGTGACCACTTTCAAATTCTTAGCACAGGTATTTATGCAAATTAAAAGCACAAAAATGTTAAGAAACTTTCTAGAAAAATAGGTGGGAAAATTATGCCTTGTTTAATATGTAATGTAGGTACAAAAAAATCCGAAAACAAAGACGCATAAAATTGCAACGAAATTAAATTTTTGTTAGATTTGATATGAATAATCATATTTGTAGGTTTAAAGAGTCAATGTGCATTCAGGTTTAGAAAATCATCTTTGCGTCCATTAACCGAAGGCCAGTGATCATTCAAAACGCCAGTGATCTAAATATTTTTGTGGTAATTGTACGTACAAAATAATTTATAAATTTTGACAGGAGCAGGCAAGCTGAAAATAAGTATTGTAACCACAAGAGACATCGCAGACCCAAGGCCGAGTACATAAAGTTTATTTATTTTAAAACAAAAACCTGACTGCGGTACCTACTTTCAATTTTATATTATTTGTTCAAATCCGCCATTTTGAATTTATACAAATTTAATATAGCCAGTGTAACTCGCACTGCTGAGACAAATTTAATGACTCCTGTGATAACATACGCCCAGTCGTTTCGACTGTAGCCCGTGAAAAAAATTTACTTGTCTATACATATCAAAGGCTGGGAGAAGCTTGCTGAGGATAGGGACAAACGGCGAAAGCTTGTTTTTGATGGGTGTAAGACTCACGATGAAGCTTGGTTCTCTGATCTCGCTAACAAAAGGCAGAAACGACACTTAATCATGCATGTGCCATTCTCTAGTTCCATCTTCACCTGTAGAGGGTGCGGAAAGTCATGCCACTCCCGCATCGGCTTATATAAGCTATTGGCTACAGCCAAGAAAGGTTCAGACACTGATCAAATCGTCTGTTATGGACGTATGAGGCCAATCGCTAGTATATAAGTAATTCTATGAGGCCATTGATGATGTTGACACACATACATACAAATATCACGCCTCTAACCCTTACCGATTAGGCAGAGCGTCCACGACAATGCGGTTGCTATCGCGACGTCTGACAAATCTTTGATGGCATACACACATAAACTCGAAAAACATAACCCTCCTTCTGGGGCAGTTGGGAAAAATTGTGAAATACAATATTTTGTGAGCATCTTTCCCACGTCAGCCGCAGGTAGGGATTATATCGCAAATGACAGTGCCGTGAGTTTGATAAGGGTTGGAACTTTTGGACGTTTTGTGTACCGAACTGCGCGGTGTGGTGGTAAGGAAGAAATTGCTTCCGAGATGGGTATAATGTACATTTATTGATGACTGTTGTCCGGAAGTGTAGCAAACTGAAATAGTAATGGACATCTGTCGTAGTACTCACGGATAGTGGAGACGCGTCGGCAAACGTAGCATTGGACGCCCTCGGCGCGGTGAGTAAAAGTGAGCGGCTGGTAGCGACTGGGCGGTGAAAACGGGAGATCGTGCTTAGAGTGTACCTTGCGGGAGATCCATGTCCAGCAGTGGACTGCTATAGGCTGGTCCAGTGATGGAGGATAATAATGTTGATCCTACGTGGTCTAGTAGATACTCTCAGTTTCATAGGTTATAAATGCACCCACATACACAAATCACGCCTTTATCCTTCGCGGAGTAGGCAGAGCGTTGCCGATTGTAAAATTCGTTATCGCCACGTCTGACATGTGTAATGTTGAGGGCCTTCTCAGATGATTCGTGTATCACTGTATGTAGGTTATAAATAATGAAACTTTTAGTGCATGTAAACGTGTTAAAAAGACGACCATGTTTAATAATTCGTTTAAAAGGTGGCACTTGTTTATGATACGCTGATAATTACTTGGACGATCGCTTGCGGCTACTTTGATTCAATTAAAATGTCGCAGCAGTGTAGGGTGACAATCAAACAAGTTTATTGTATGCATTAGAAAAAACATATTAGGTAGTCATTAAGGTAAGACGTTAACAACAGCAAAATATTGCTCTCCACAGCCGCAAGTAGGTTTTTCTTTCGGTAATCCATAAGAAAAGATCTTATTTTTGCCATCATGTTGCAAGTAGCCGTGCAATTCATCGGTGCATCTGGCCGGAGGGCGTCAAACACCACGCTTGCGAGGCTTCCACTTGAGATCCCTCTCACTTCACCGTCCATCGCTTCTATCTGTGTTCGTGTGGGACACTGAGTCGTCCAACGACCCACTGAAACCTAGTGAACATCGATTCTAAGACAAAATATGACGAATGAGCCTGCTGCCACTTAAATTTCCTAAAAAATATATATATTAGTGTCTGTTTCTGTGTAATTGCATAGACTCATTGTCACCCTAACTTCTGCTCAAGAGGACCTATTATCAAAGCCGGTACCTACCTGTTCGTTAATTGTTAGACCGAAACTCTATTTCGAGTGGATCGAACTAGCTGTGTATTACACACGTGCCATACGATACTGCGGTTTTTGTGTCTGCTTAAACCGTATGTACCAGAGACAAAATATTACTGAAGAGTGGAAGCTCCTGGCATAGGCAGTTTTTATGCTTACCATAAGTTCTGAAAACATACTAAATTGTAACGTTCTTGTTTACGAAGTAAACAATTATATTAATTTATTTATTTACAACCATCAAACCAAAGGTAGGTTCGTTCAGACGTAAGCGGGTTCTATAAAGTGACCCGCGTAGCTTACGCGTAACACTCGCATAGAGCCTATGCTCTGTTCCTTTTCAAATGGGACACCGAGTCGTCCAACGGCCCAATGAACCCTAGGCCTGTGACAGCTGTAATGCGTGCACGATGATGGTGGAGTGAGTACGACGCAGCGATTAGATTCGGAAGATATGATTCGGAATTCCGCACATAGTTTTACAACTCCTTTCGCCATTAACACCGGATTGGTAAATATCGCAACGTGATGCGGCAAATGTGAAAACCGCCTAAGTGGAGAAGTTGGACGATACAAAACTTGGAGGACACTTTACTCAATTTGTGCTCTAACTGCACTGTTTAGTTGGGAATTATTAATTTAATTACAAGTTTATTACAGTTTTACTCGTAAAAGGTAAGCGTAGAACTGAAATTCAGCCAAATATCTTCAATGACGATAGAATAATGTTCAGTGTTTGTCCAATACCGCTAAGTCTTTATGAACTGTGAAGCAGTTTTTGATGCATTTTATAGGGTTATTCAAGAGAAGGTATAGTTTAGCAATACTGGTGGTAGTTAGGCGGATTTCCAAAGTAAAGGAAATGTTCGTATAAACACATCACCTATTATTAAATGCATATTTTGTTCCGCACGTTAAATTTGAAGCTACAACGTGTTTTTGTTAAAGAAGCTTCTACTTTAAGGGCTACCGCGGCTTAATTATTGCCTGCAAAATTATGCTAGTTTAATTTGCCCAATGACAAGTTGTATGACAAAATTATGCATTCTTTTTATTCGGTAAGTGTTTTAGTAAATGTTTAGAAAATGTGGTATTCAACCTATTATTTTTCCTTCCTCCCCTATTCATAACGTGTTGTCCCATCAACCACAGACGAATACTGGCGTCAGATCAGCCATTGTTACCAACGACAGGCTGATCCCGTAACATGGGCGTCTTGGATCGACAGGTGGTCTGCAACACCTAACCAGACTGGAAACAAAGTGATAAGTAGCAACTTTGTGAATGCCCCACCGAGAATCGAACCAGACACCTCTGCGACGTGCCGGTCTATATCGGTCATGAAATATACAGGGTGTTACGATAAGTACCGAGACCATAAAACTGAACAACTTTCCCAAAGGAGCATAGGTCAAAATAATGTAAAAAAAAAATTGGACCGCCCATACAAAATGTACTAGCCAAGACCGAGTCAGGTTGTATGTGAGGTCCAAACGTTTTTTTTCGCATATCGACATAATAATGTTCTTTTGATAAAATTGTTCAGTCTCAGGGGCTGGGTCATCCCTTGAAAGGAACTTAGTACTTTTCACACCTTGTATACCTAATGACATATTGTTCCTTCCTGCACTATTCATAACGTGTTGTCCCATCAACCGCAGACGAATACGGGCGTCAGATCAGCTATTGTTACCAACGACAGGCTGATCCCGTAACATGGACGTCTTGGATCGACAGGTATGTTGTACCCTTGTCAACTACACTAGCAGACCAAATCTTGTTATATCGCTATTAGAAATGTTATAAAAAATACCTATACTAAAAAATTTCTTATGGAATAAACCATTCTGTAAATGAATATACCTACTCTGGCGTTTATATTAGGACCTTAAAATTGTTATAAAAGAGAAAATATTATCTACTTTTTTTACAATGACTATTCCATTTCTGTATATTGAAGTAATATTTTTTTATCCTACTTTCAATAAAATTTAATTCGAGGCACAGAACACAGATTGTGTGAATATGTAGTTATACTTCAAAGATTCTCTGCATACTTAGGTTTAAAGATCATTTATTTCTCATTAAAGACAAAAACAATGTCACTTACATGAGAACAAAGAATGGTAGATAAAAGTTACACTAAGATCGTTCAATTTACACTGAGTTTACAATTTTATTTATACTAGAAATAAGACCATTCACATTTTAACATTCAAGTGCCTTTCCTTAAGAAGAATTTAATACATAACTGGCTAATTTAGTTTTAAACGAAATAATCGAAGTTATTTTTTTTAAAGTGGAAGGTAATTTGTTAAAAAGTTGCGCTCCTTCGTATGTGAGCATTCGCTTGCCGTAGTTAGTACGACACCTGGGCAGTACCAAGTAGCTAGCTCGTCTTGTGCTGCGTTTAGACACGTTTTTTATTTGGGTAAGTAAGATTGATGTGTGAATAGATTTATGTAAAATTTTGTATATTAATATGCATGTATTATAGGTGTAAAGTTGTTTTATAGTCATAAGTTTTGTGTCTGTAAATATTTTGGATGTAGGTGTTAAGTAGTTATAGTGAAAAAGCATTTTGATAAGCTTGTTTTGTAAAATTTGTAATTCTGATAGTTTGGTTTTGCAAGCACTGCCCCATATTTCAATCAGATATGTAAGATGAGATTTAACAAGAGAGTTATATATTAGCATGCGAACTTTACGAGGTATGGCGCGAACAATGCCACGTATGGATCCCATTAAAGAGGAAAGTTTTTTCTTAATTTGATCAATATGGGCATCCCAAGTAAGTCGACTGTCCAACAGTAATCCTAGATATTTCTCAACGTGTTTTTCTTGAAGAACGTTGTTTACTTCTAGGGGTTTATATGGCTGGATTGGTTTATTTTTGGCCTTGAAAATTATGTATGACGTCTTAGCAGCATTGATTGTCAATAAATTAGATTGAAGCCAGTTAGAAAGGACATTCAGGTCTTTTTGAGCCAAATCCATAATACCACCTATTGAAGGGCCAAAGTAAAACAGACAAGTATCATCTGCGTAGAGAGTAATGTGTCCGTGTAAGCCCAAATCAGCGATGTCATTGATATAAACGGAAAAAAGAAGAGGACCTAAGATTAGTAATCACGAGTACATTTGACATGTGACCTTTAGGTGATTTGCACCACACGCATCGCACGATGTTGCGGTTTGTGACAGCAACAATAAATAGGACAATTTCGACAGACACAAATTGACAACGTTTTCCATGTTATCTAGAGCGCTAAAATATCGCAGCGATCTGTCAGATCCATAGGTACTAGAAATGTCAATTCCCATACTAAAACCGCTTAACCGCTGTCGATTGCAGTTTTAGTACGGGAAGTGCCGTTTTTAGTATGGATCTTTAGTTTGCATTACGACGCGCTTTTGGCAAGAAACACCCGAAAATCTTAAAGTATTTTCAGTAAAAAGTTAGTTCTTTTGAGGTTTTATGTCAAAGATGCAGTTTTAAAAGATGAGTATGCTGTTCTAACCCAGTACGTGATAGAACAAAGATAAAAGTAATAAATATGCTGAGGCAGCCTCGAGGTGCTGAATGGCTAGAATTTTTCATTACACCTACTTAACACACATTGTGTAAAGCAATCTTGATATTTGCAGCAGGTATTAAGTTCAAAATATTTTAATAGAACTGCAGCAAAGCAGTACAACGCACACACATCTCAGCGGCCAAAAATATCTAGTAATCAATCAAATACTTTATTCGTAACTGTAGGTACAGAGAATCTTAAAAGTACTTGGTATCACTATTGTTTGTCTGTTGGCGTACGAAGAGCAGTTTTGATATACCTTTATTTCGCATGAAGCGATTTGCAGGAGAGCCGAGCCCAGATGGGATAAGGCTAAGGAGAAGAAGAAGAAAATTTGCTTCAACCTTCATCATGCGAGCAGCTAAGGAGTGGAATGCCCTGCCGGCGGACCTGTTTCCAGAACATTACTACTTGGGCCTTTCCAAGGCAAGAGTACATACATACATACATATATCACGCCTTTATCCCTTGCGGGGTAGGCAGAGCGTTAACGGCCGTAAGAATACCGTCGCTATCGCCACGTCTGACATTTTTGAGGATTGTTTTCCAAACTGGTTTCAGAAAACATGTGTATTACTATAGTGACAGGTTGTCAGCCTGTCGCCTAAAAATTGTCATACACCAATACCCTCGAGTTCCTTAGTCGCCTCTTACGACACCCGCGGGAAGGATATGGGGTGATGCTATTCTAAGCCGGCATCACACGGCAAAACACGAAGGGAAGAGTGATAAGCTTTATCTTGGTTCCATCATCGTCTGCATTGTTACTTACCATCAGGTTAGATAAAAGATAAATACGCGGGTTAATTTTATGTAAAAGAAGAAAAAGTTTTTGCGTCAAAAGATAACGTTGTGTTACCTTTTACAGTTTCATATCCAGTAAGCAACGTTCCAATATTCTGTAGCTTTGTGGCTAGGTACAGTCAAACTCTCATCTGGCTAGTAACTCAGGCGACCTATAGTCCAAACAGTCTTAGCACAGCCTGAGCTGGACTGTACAGTTGCCACTAATGCGAGCGCACCTTTGATGATGTTAAAGAAATACATAATTTCCTTTCAATTTTGTGTTCAAAGTTCTCAAAGGATGTTTACTTTCTTTGTCCAAAGGCAAGGAGCAGCCCTCTGTTCCAATCCTTTGGCGTGCAAATTATGTAGAGGGAAGCTGATTGCTTAGCAGAAATAATCTAGTTTGGCAATTTTAAAATTCTTCTCAGTCAAGAAACATTTTTCCTGCTCCGTTAAGGATACAGGCTTGATTTTTGGTTATTAGCTAACCAAAAAGCAAGCCTGTGTAACAATATAAGTCTATCAAAAAGTAGAACATGGATATAATGCTATAGTCTGTAACTTTAGGTACTTATCTTTTTGTAAACAAACTTTGTATGAAACTGACAGTTCAGAAGTGTCACTTTCGTACAAAGTTTGTTTACAAAAATATAAGTACCTAAACTTACAGACTATAGTGTGTAATAGTGCTTGTGAAATAAACGCCTATTTTCCGGACATAATACACTATCCGTCTTTACTAGACGTGCAAATAAAGAAAGGATCGGATTGTTATACTTTCTTTCTTCCACTGAGGTCTTACAATTACCAGGTGTTCATGCTTTCTCCCTCACACTTAGGTAACCGCCGCAATTCACAGGTACCTTGTTTATTTGCACGTCTTAATAATTAATTTAGCTGTAATCAGTTAATTTGTAACTAGGCTGAGTTGAGTAGTTATATTGAATTCCAATACCAAAGTCCATCGGGCCGTAGGTAAACTGACGTGCACTATTGAAACACTATTGAAAAACACATCGTTCTCTATCAAACAGCATCTACATCATTGTAACATGCGTGTAATAGATTATAATATATATAGGAGATAGTTGGTAAACATTGTATGGGTATCTTACGGTGTCAAACAACGAAAGTATGATAATAGTATGTGTATGATAAATAGTAATTATATTTTTAGCATCAAATATCATTGATCACTTGATTAATTCTTATTGTTTTAATAATTAAATCATGATAAGATTTTTTAGTACCATGTTATTGTCCAAAACGTCATGATCAATGACTTTATTAAATAATTGTCTAATACGTCGCTTAATAAAAGCGGATAGATGTTGAAAAATCATTTTATAAATAATAGATTATAAGTATCATAATTTAGATGGATTGGAAATAGTTTTGTAAAACTTCCGGTACAATAATTGCTAGTGCCGCGTGGTTGCAGAATAACCATAGTTCATTGTCTTAAATCAAGCTAGTAAAATGTAAATCGCTATTGATAATTCATGTAATGAATTATAGATCGTAAATATACTACTTTTAGATTAATAAGAAACAGTCTTCAAATATTGTAATAACTTCCGTTTGAAACGAATGTTCTGATTGGTTGGCGCTCTGGCACATGGTGATTTCTGATTGGTTGGCCAATGGCCAGCGAGAGATCGGGTATAAAAGACCTGATCGTCTGTTCAGAGATCACTTTTGGTGAGAACGCCGAGTGGACAGCACTGTTCCCAAGTAACAAGTTAAGTACTATCGTTTTATATTGTATTTATGTGTAATTAATTGCTGAAACTAGTTTCTATAATTAGGCTTCAGCTCTTTTATAATAAATATTACTGTATATTGCTATGTTTCATTGTATTGTGGAAAAACTGTAAAAAATGTACTGTAAGAGGAGTTTCTTAGCCAGGTTCTTCTCCTTCTTAGCATATTGCTGAACCTGGCGAACATATTGGTATATTCATGTGAGGTTTGACTAACATATGATTTAATAAAATCAGTATGTTCTTATTTGTCTGTTTCAATTAATAAACTACTACCCTTCCAAATAAATGGTTTGCATTTCAGATTGATTAATTAATTAATTAATTAAGTAAGGGTAACATTCTTGAGATCTGAAACAAGTAAAGCTAGATCCTGATATTTAAATAAAATAACTCTAATATATTTCAAAGCTTTATTTACACAAGTAGCTTGTGCTTACACATATAGCTTTTCAGTCAAACATAATTAATACATAAGTATAGCCATTAAATAACCCCGTAAATCTAACATCAGAAGTGGGATTGTACCTAACAACACGATAACATTTTTATATTTTTTTTCCCTGAATTTCAGGATGGATGTATCTCAGCTGCAAGAGCTACTAAAGGCGATAAAGGATGCACTTTCGAGTCCTGCACCCCGAAAAGATGAAGACGTTGCGCTGCCAATTTTCGACCCAACTAGAAGCGACTGCGACGCTGAGTCCTGGTGCATGAACATCGAGACTCTTCAGACAGAATTCAAGTGGAGCAGCGTCGCAACCGTAGCAAAGGCAGGTAAGGCCCTTAAAGGGTCTGCATTATTATGGTTCGAAACTTGGAATCCCGCGGAAGGCCGTAGCTGGGCAAATTTTCGGGCAGAATTAACCTCTCTGTATCCTGAAAAGAAAAACTTATCTGAAAAACTTCAAAAAGCGGTTCTTTATAATTCTGATACGGCTGATTCTTACTGTGAATATGCAAGAGAAAAAATTAGGCTGTTGAAAATTACAAAGATAACTTTTTCTGAAGCACAGTTAGTAGAACTTATTTGCGGCGGCATTCTTGATGTTAATGTTCGAATGGCATCTTTTAACAGTAATGTCAAAACTACCTCCGAACTTATTGTGCTCTTTTCATCATACACTAAATCTAGAAAAAGACCTTTAGAGCAATCAGGAAAGGAGTTCAGAAATCCCGGTCCAAGCTTTTCAAAACGTACAAGAGTAGATAATCGTAGTAATAACATTACATGTTTTAGCTGCGGTTTACCAGGGCATAACAAATTTCAATGTCAAAAAAAACTTACCGTACAACAAACAATCCAGCCAGAGTCACGAGAACAAAGATCGGGTGAATTTGTTAAAAAATACTGCTCTTTCTGTAAAAGGCCTGGCCACACGGACTTGGAATGCAGATTCAAACCAAAATCTAATAATGAGAACAATGCTTCAAAGCAAACAAATAACGAGGTAATTTTTTTAGAAAATCCGATTTCAAATTAACACCAGTAACTATTCTCGATACAAGCATTGATTCACTATTGGATGGCGGTGCTGATTGTAGCCTTATCAAAGAGAGTATAGCGAAGCGTTTAGGATGTCCTCTAGTTTCTCATTTTACGCAAATTAGTGGGTTAGGGGGAGGTATTCTAGATGTTTCTGCTAAAATTACTGTACCCGTCAGATTTGATGACTTGTGTATAGAATTGGATATATTTGTAGTAAAAGACAATTGTTGTCGGTACGATCTTCTTATAGGAAGAAATGCTGTTCAGTTTCCTGATCTCGAAATTGTGACTGATGTTTTTGGATCACGTCTAGTTCGAAAACATTCTAATCCTTCAAATTTAGAAATAAATTTTGCGGGTGAAATCAGTATTTTTGACAAATTATCTGAACTTTCGGTTACAGTAGCACATCTAGACGATAATTTACAAGGAAAAATTAAAGCCATTTTTCAAAAATATCCTTCAGTTCTCGATACAGTAGGTAATGTTAAAACCGGCGAACTGAAAATTAAACTTAAAAAAGACGACATAGTTTATTATAGACCATATCGTTTGGCTCCAATCGAGAGGGAGAAGGTAAAGAAAATCATTCAAGATTTGCTACAAGATGGAATTATAAAAGAAAGTAACTCACCTTTTGCCAGCCCCATGATTTTAGTTAAGAAAAGTGATGGAACTGACAGAATGTGTATTGACTACAGAGCATTGAATAAGCTTATTGAAAGAGATAGATACCCTCTTCCTCTCATTGAAGACCAAATCGATAAACTCGGACAATCAAAGTATTACATTTCGTTGGATATGAAAAATGGCTTCTATCAAATTCCTGTTTCTGACGAGTCCACTAAATACACGGCTTTTATCACACCTGACGGACATTTTGAATTCCAAAAAATGCCTTTTGGAATTTGTAATGGACCGTCAGTGTTTCAAAGGGCAATTACCAAGGCAGTAGATCATTTAAAGTTTTTGCTGGTCTACATGGACGATATTCTTATTCCATTTGATACCATTGAACAGGGACTGAGTTATTTGGAGCAAACTATTTCGGCACTTTGCACTGCAGGTTTTACAGTAAACCTAAAAAAATGCAGATTCTTTGTCGAAAGTATAGAATATCTGGGTAGGCATATTTCAAAAGAGGGCGTTAGGCCAAGTGAGAGTAAGGTCAGGGCTTTGGCAAACTCCCCAATTCCTAAAAATATCAAACAAGTCCGGCAATTTATGGGTCTTGCCAGCTATTTTAGAAAGTTTGTACCAGATTTTGCTTCACGAACTGCTTGCATTACAAAATTGACAAAAAATAATCAAAGATGGGAATGGGGACCTGAACAAGAATCTGCTAGGAAATATGTAATAGACCATCTAACTTCTCAACCCTTATTAACTATTTTTGATCCTACTCTTCCTACAGAGCTCCATACAGATGCTAGTTCAATAGGATACGGGGCAATCCTATTACAGAAGAGTAATGGAAAAAATAAAGTTGTCGCGTATTACAGCAAAAGAACTAGCCCTGCAGAATCCAGGTACTGTTCATATGATTTAGAAACCTTGGCTATCTATAACGCTTTGAAACATTTTCGTGTTTACCTTCTTGGGCTTAAATTTAGAATTATCACGGATTGCAACGCTATAAAATCAACAATGACAAAAAAAGATCTATCACCAAGAGTAGCTCGCTGGTGGACGTTAATGCAAGACTTTAATTTTGAAATAGAATACAAGAAAGGTAAATTCATTAGCCATGTTGATTTTCTTAGTCGAAACCCAGTCGAATTGCCAAAAACAAATAGAACTTGTCCATTGCCTCAAGTTAACTTCATTGAAATCGAAAATGACAATAGCTCGCGATCGTGGCTGAAAATTGCTCAAGATAGTGATTCGGAGACACAAAACTTAATGACTCTGTTAGCAGCTGGTGAAATAGACCCAAATAGATATTTGATAAAGAATAATTTACTTCATTACAAAGCAGATGCTAATGCGGAGCCGAAATTATTTGTGCCAAAGGGATATAGGTTGAGCCTTTTAAGACTGTTTCACGACGAAAACTGTCATGTGGGGTTCGATAAGGTTTTACATAAAATGAGACAATACTTTTGGTTTCCTGGGATGGCAGCTTTTGTGAAAAAATACATTTTTCATTGCCTGATTTGTGTAAAAAATAAAATTCATTCTGGTCCAAAACAAGGTTATCTTCACCCGATTGATAAAACTGCGCTTCCATTCCATACTATACATTTGGATTGCACCGGTCCATTTACGACAACTAGCGAAGGATACAAACACATTTTGATAATAGTAGATGGTTTCACAAAATTTTGTCTACTGAAACCTTTAAAAACATTAAATGCTCAGGAGTTAGTTCCCATTATCAGAGAAACTATTACCTTGTTTGGTACTCCTTCTTTGGCTGTCAGTGACCGAGGCACTAATTTTAGTTCTAATCAAATTCAGTCCTTATTTAGAGAATTAAATATCGAACACCACATGATAGCAACCGGCACACCGAGAAGTAACGGTCAAGTAGAGAGATATGTAGCAACAGTGACTAATATGTTAAGCACCATGTGTAATGAATCGTCAGATTGGCCGAACGGACTGTGGAAAGTTCAGCAGTCTATAAACACCACAGTTCAAAAATCCACAGGTTTTTCTCCCTTGCGATTGCTTATAGGCGTCGAAGCAAATACCCTGTATTCAAATTCGGCTAAATGACGTTCTCGATACTGATAGTTCGGACTCCCAAATCGATGTGCGGGCTGACAGAGAACTTGCCAAACAAAGATTAATAGCTATTGCAGAGAAATTTAAAACACGTTTTGATTCAATGAGACGAAATAATAAAACATTTAATGTAGGTGATTTAGTCTATGTCAGTCAAAATCATAGACGCAATGACAAATTAAAAAATAAATTTAAAGGACCATATGAAATTTCTAATCTTCTGCCAAATGATCGATTTGCTCTAAAGGGTTTAGGTAACTTGAGAGACATCACTGTAGCAAAAGAAAAATTACGTTTCTGGCCGGGAGAATGGGTCGAAGAAAATATTGTTGTGGAAGATGCCATTAATCATTAGGTACGAGTATAATTTATATGTTGATTCTGCATTAATAGGTTTAATATATTACCGTAGCACTAAGCAATCCAATGTAAATATTTTGAAGTTGATTTATATAAGATTTTTGTAAAGACTGTAAACTATTTTTGCAGCAATATTACTATTATATTAGTAACATTTGATTACCACTCAATGAAATTAACAAGATGAGATTTTTAAAGTGATTTACCTTTACAGAATATTGATCACTTCAGTTGCTTATCCGGAGTCGTAGGCTGTTTCTTATTGTCTCACCTTTGGTGGACCAAAGCTATGCGGCGAGGAACGATTTGCACTGCTTGTGGTAGTATAACGTTAAGGTGTTAAGATATCTGCTAGTCGACCACATCAAAAAAAAAAAAAAAAAAGATTAAGTCACAACTGACTACAAACAACTTTACTGACAATCAACTTAAGGGGTCATCCGCTGGTCGACCAAATGCTAGCTGCTAATCGTCTCACTGGCAGCGGGTGGTTGTGATTAGCATTGGGAAGTGGCATTTGGTAACCCTTAACAGAAATTACTATGACGGAGGATCCGCTGGCCGACCAGGTACTTGCTGCTAATCATCTCACTTGCAGCGGGTGGTAGTGGTTAGCATTGTGAATAGGTACCTGGTAATCCTCGCAGACTCATGATATTGGTGTTGGTCTTGACTAAGTGGTGGGGAAAGAAATGAACTATAATAATTTCAAGTTTTTTTTTTTTTCTAGTTTTTGCTGCAAAGATAATTAATTTTTTTTTTTTACACCAATTCTTGTTCAACCTACAGAGTTTCGAGTACTTCGTGGACGAAGTACCGTCAGTCTGGCCGTAATAGATTATAATATATATAGGAGATAGTTGGTAAACATTGTATGGGTATCTTACGGTGTCAAACAACGAAAGTATGATAATAGTATGTGTATGATAAATAGTAATTATATTTTTAGCATCAAATATCATTGATCACTTGATTAATTCTTATTGTTTTAATAATTAAATCATGATAAGATTTTTTAGTACCATGTTATTGTCCAAAACGTCATGATCAATGACTTTATTAAATAATTGTCTAATACGTCGCTTAATAAAAGCGGATAGATGTTGAAAAATCATTTTATAAATAATAGATTATAAGTATCATAATTTAGATGGATTGGAAATAGTTTTGTAAAACTTCCGGTACAATAATTGCTAGTGCCGCGTGGTTGCAGAATAACCATAGTTCATTGTCTTAAATCAAGCTAGTAAAATGTAAATCGCTATTGATAATTCATGTAATGAATTATAGATCGTAAATATACTACTTTTAGATTAATAAGAAACAGTCTTCAAATATTGTAATAACTTCCGTTTGAAACGAATGTTCTGATTGGTTGGCGCTCTGGCACATGGTGATTTCTGATTGGTTGGCCAATGGCCAGCGAGAGATCGGGTATAAAAGACCTGATCGTCTGTTCAGAGATCACTTTTGGTGAGAACGCCGAGTGGACAGCACTGTTCCCAAGTAACAAGTTAAGTACTATCGTTTTATATTGTATTTATGTGTAATTAATTGCTGAAACTAGTTTCTATAATTAGGCTTCAGCTCTTTTATAATAAATATTACTGTATATTGCTATGTTTCATTGTATTGTGGAAAAACTGTAAAAAATGTACTGTAAGAGGAGTTTCTTAGCCAGGTTCTTCTCCTTCTTAGCATATTGCTGAACCTGGCGAACATATTGGTATATTCATGTGAGGTTTGACTAACATATGATTTAATAAAATCAGTATGTTCTTATTTGTCTGTTTCAATTAATAAACTACTACCCTTCCAAATAAATGGTTTGCATTTCAGATTGATTAATTAATTAATTAATTAAGTAAGGGTAACATTCTTGAGATCTGAAACAAGTAAAGCTAGATCCTGATATTTAAATAAAATAACTCTAATATATTTCAAAGCTTTATTTACACAAGTAGCTTGTGCTTACACATATAGCTTTTCAGTCAAACATAATTAATACATAAGTATAGCCATTAAATAACCCCGTAAATCTAACACGTGCTAACAGAATATTCAGTTCCAACTCAATCCCGGGCACGAACAGCCGTAAAATTTTACCTCCAAAGTAAAACGCTTCTACATTCGCTCCTTTAGGAATATAAAAATTCTTTTATGCATCACGTACAGACATAGGCGATATTACATTATGTTGCTGCGAGTAAACGAGTAAGTGAACAAGCGGGATTTTCGGGAAATCGTGTTTTGTCTAGTCATTACAACGTAGCGAAACGACGCGCTGAAGCTGGGGCTTGGCTGAGGTACAATAATGCCTTGGGAGAGATTAAATTGGAAGAGAATTTGGTATGGAGTAAATTTCTTGTAGAGACGTTTTTATGACATAATTTTTTGCCCTAATTTGCAGTATATTGGATGTGTAATTCAACAGAATTCGTGTAACAGATATATACCAAGATCACAAGATCACACACACACACACACACACACACACACACACAAAAACACACAAATCACGCCTACATCCCTGGCGGTCGTAAAATTACGGTCTTTATCGCCACGTCTGACAATATTCGAGGGTCGTAGATAAGTCATGACAGGTTGTCAGCCTGCCTAAAATTGCAATACGCATGAAACCCTCGAGTCCCTTAATGGGCTTCAACGTGAAAGAAATGGGGCGATGCTATTCTAAGCCGGCATCACACGGCAAGATCGTTTACCAAGATCGTTTGGGCTAATTCAGAAAATGTTTGCTATATTCTTTTAAACACTCTTGTTAAAATACTTGATATTTTGCCTGACCTATTTATGTGGTATTAAGACTGTCGAAATATATAAGCTTCAAACGTAAACATTTATACGGAAATAAAATACTTGAAATCATGCACTTTTATGGACTTCAAGCACTGGATTTTACATTCCAAGAACATGAAAATGCTTCCAAGAAAGCTCAGTGCCGTAGCAATAACTATATTTTATTTGCGACCGTGTTACCTCTTTATTGCATTATTTTAAGTTACGACGCTTTTGCTTGCCACATAGCGCAGTAGGGCGTCTAAGCCAATGGCGAAGGTTCTACATAGGCTAAGCAATAAAGTGCGATATCTAAGATCTGCTAGATATCGCAAAGAAGTTTTCTGGAAATCTTTCTATTCAGTGCATTTCTTCTGGAACACCCTTGAAAAAGTTATAAACCACCTCCAACTGGTCAAGTAAATTGAGAATCCATTCAAATTGCTTGTATTTGTAAAGGTTGCCTGGTAGAAATTGCTACATCAGCAATAAGGCCGCCTATATTGTACCGAATTTTCTTTTATTGTACTTTTCTGTGTTATGTGTTTTGTACAAATAAAGCATTTGTATTGTAATGTATTGTATTTGCAAGGACAAATCACCTTTCTAGTTTTAAGTGCGCGTACTCCACAGACAAGAGATGTCATGCGCGCGCCGCCCTTGAGCAACAAAATGTAATTTTTGCTCTCCGTACGTACTCAGCGACACAACTAATAAATAAGCGAGTCAAGTAAACCAAATACAAATGACTTCTTTCTACGCTTCCCTCCTACTCAATAAAAGCATTCGTATCTGCCAAATCAATTCAAGTTTTCAACAGTTATCGGGTTCCGATAATGCCTGCTGGTATTGGCAAGTGGCTTGCCTACTCGAACAAGGCCCGGTTTGCCACAGAGCTAGTTCGCCACACATGAAGACGAGCGATGTGGCGCAGTAGTAGTTCGACTAAGGCCATTCTTAAGCTCGACGCACAATGCAGCGCCAAAATAACGCATGCGCTATGAAGCTGACAAACACAAAAGTTACGTAGCGTTATTTTAGCGCTGCGTTGTGCGAGAACGGCCTACCTGTCACAAATTAAATACTGGCGGTTTGTGTACCTGTGATGCAAAAGTTCTGGTTTCTTCCACAAAATACAGAATTGAGTTCTTCTCAGTGGGGTGCTTTAAAAGTTCATAATTATCACTTATTGGGATTGCAAGAAGAACAAGCTGATTGTCTGATAAAATAAGTAAATTCTAGAGAGCCAAAGGTCCCGGTTGCTTTTTAGATAATTTAGCTGGTAATCGATCGACAAGAAAGTTGTCCTATTGGTAAGTAGGCGTATTGGCACTGTTGTTTCACTGACACTGTGTGTAAAATGATACAATTGTCCTAATGGCCCTACAGGATCATGGCAAACCGGCACTGTGACATGCCAGGACTAAGTTTCCTCCTCCAGAAGGGACCTTTTCCATGACTTATAGCTTCTGTACTGCTTCAGAATTGTACCAGATCTAGCGAAAGACTGTAACAAACTGGAACTGGAACCATGGCATACCGGAACTGTGGCGAACCCGGACTGAATTTCCTCCTCCAGAAGGGATTTACATTCTGCTGTATCCAAGTCTCCGTCGGCTGGCGACCAGCCAAGGTCCTGATGAGTTATAGCTTCTGTACTGCTTCTGAACTGGATTTTTTCCGCTGTTTGTTTAGTTTTGTCCGGTCAAACGAATTTGAAAGATTTATCAGTTTTCTTACTGTGAATCTGTGAATGTGTAATGCTTATCCTCGGTACATAAGGCGTATCGCACACTTAACGCACGACGGACCGCTAAAATACCGCAGCAGTCTGTCAGATCCATAAGAAACGTCACTCTCTATACTAAAACCGCACTCGACGGAAGTCGCCGCGATAGCGCTGCGTTAACAGCGGTTGAGTGGTTTTATTATGGGGATTGACATTTCTAGTATGGTTCTGACAGACCGCTCCGATATTTTAGCGGTCGGTCGTGCGTTAAGTTTGCGATCCGCCTTACTCGAAAACTTGATTGTAGTTGCTGTAGCCGAAATCGGCTCGAACAGACTAAGCTTTTCAAGCGATTTGAATGATATAATTCAAGAAATTCATATGTTCATAAGAATATACATTTGGGAAAAATCTTACCTAAGTCAATTCCCGGCAATAATTTGGACAAGACTGCTTTGACGTTGACCGCAAGACTGGTTTAAAACAACACCGTTTGTATGTGATTTATTAATTTAATGGTTGTTTATTACACAGCTGCTGTAAGAATTTTGGTCTACAGACTAACTTCATTTCAGTAACTAACCGGAGTTCTATCGTTCCTGTTCTGAGAAGTGGTTTAAAGTAAATTTCTTGAATATGAAAGATAAGGTCAAACAGAATATCCAAATGAGTGATGAGCGATTCAAAGGAAATGAATCAGCTCTCGTACATAATATGCAGGATTTGCACTGGATTAGTGCTCGTAATATCGCCGTGTCTATGCGGGTTGCCAGATTTGAAGACGTTTTTGGCAGATAATAATTTAAAGTTATGCTCGAGGAGATATCAGGTGGATCAACAGCAATATTAGGGACAAAAAACAACCAGCGAGTAAACCATTAGCCCAATGGTTCGACAATATAATTTCTGCTATCGGGACCGGTTGGGCGGTGTGGCATAGGATTGTAGAATTTTTTAAACTAATATCCAAATAGCCAAGTTCTAAAGTTATTCCATCAAAGCTAGGAGAAGCTTGCTGAGGATAAGGACCAATGGCGAAAGCGTGTATATGATAGGCAAAAGACTCTCAACAATGCCTGATTTTCTGATCTCGCCAATAAAAGGCAAAAACTGCATCTAAACATGCATGTTCCAGTCTTCAGTTCCACCTTCACCTGCAGTCTGTGCGGAAAGTCATGCCGTTCCCGCATCGGCCACGAAAAATTTATATATGGCCACGAAAAATTTTGCCTCAGACACTGATTAAATCGTCTGTCACAGACGTACGAGACCAATGATGATGATGAAAATTATTCAGCACATGGTAGATCTTCCACCTGGTATGGCAACACTAATCTTCATAAGAACGCTGTGCTGCCAAATCACGGGGATTAGTGTTAAGCCTAGAATATGAGTGAAGCGAGCAGGTTTTCTTCACGTGTAAGCCTCAGCCCAGCTACCTTACAATCTTGATAAGCCTGACTTTCAACTGTTCCCGTAGTTCTAGGACACTATTTTTTTATTTGTACCTACTGCCAGATTGCGCGTTTTGATATTGTGCAACTAGTCTTTACAATTAATGTCTACTAAAAGTATTACGTAAGAGTGTAGTGTGTGTTTATTAAGTTTTTACAAGCCAACGGTTGGACCCATGCCTCTTCCTAATGTCCTCAGTGGGTCACTCACAAAGTCAGGTTAGGAAATTGCGGGGTGAACCACTCGATTATCCGTAAAAAAGATAGTTCTGTGTTTCGGATGGCACGTTAAGCCGTCGGTCCCGGTTGCTGTCTATGATCATTTAGACGGCGTTTGTTACACAGCCTAGTCAGAAGCCTGCTACTTGTAGAAGATGGTTGAAAGTTCTGACACTAGGGTTCATCGGGCCGTTGGACGACTTGGTGTCCCACATGAAAAGAGAGAGAGATGTCTATAGGAATAAGATTCTAAATGAGTGCCAGTTCTTGAAGCATTTCAATTTGTTTTCAAAGTCCCCCTATGTTTTACTTAATCTAGTTCGTCAATCTTTTCGGTCATACAGTAAGAAAGAAATAATTCTTTATGTTACAAAATAAAATCATTTCATTTCTTTAAATTTTTTCCAATCTCTTCTTATCCAAGGCTTTTATTTACGAAAATATCGAAGGAAATCTATCAGAGTTTTCCCATAAAATGCTAGTAATATTTTTATAGCAATCACTCGAGCATCTTCATAGTACGGTTCCCAAATTTATAAGTGTATACGTGTATGTGAGATCAAAGCGATCGGTCAAGCAATCTTTGCCTTCAATCTTTGACTACGGTTTCCAAAGTATGGAGGTTGAAAAAAAGCTTATATTTTGATCAAACGTCGAATGTTTGACTGAAATGTTCGGTTTCCGACTCTCCGACAATTCTCAATAGGTTAGCCACTGCCAATGACTCATGGCTACGAATTGTTTTTGGGGTGGTTTGTCAAATAACATGATTTACACCTAATTGCACTGGGTCATTGGACGATTTGAAATGCTGTCCTATACTAAGAGTGAAAGAGATCAAATTGTTTTCGAGTTACAACTCAAGCTTCAGTCTGTCGTAGTCTAGGATTTGGGACTTATACGGTGCGATTTAAGTTGCACGGTGCGCTGGTGCACGAATTTCATACCTTCAGAAGAGCAATTATGAACTTTGTTTTTTTCATGTTTTTCCACTCACTGGTCCAGCCTGAGAGTGCGCTAGACCACGGGGAGATTTACTTCAAAAACAGTTAGTAGGTAGCAGATTTCGACAGTGGAACATCAGCTTCAAATAGCACCACCCCAATTCTACGCGTAGGTGTCTTAAAAGGCGAGTGATGGATCCAGGGAATGGGCTGCAGTGTTCCCTGTGAATGTTTACAAAACCTTGCACTCCGTTTACACATGGTGAGATTGATGAGTATGGCATTCCCCCAACTAAGAGTGGCTCATGTCCAGCAGTGGACTTTTGTGTCTGTCTATAGTTAGTATTATTTGCTATAAACAGTTTGAAAACCACAGCTTTTTAGCTATAAAACGGACTCTTTTCCCTTCAAGTTATTATGGGAGCGGATTTCCGCTGGGCATTCGAGGGTTTATTATTTTCCTTTGAAGTGTTTCTTTTATCGAGACTATCGTGGATCGCTATGTTGTATTGCAATATAATATAGCTGTATTACGTCATGCGGGTAAGTCTTGCCTCAGACTCTGATTAAATCGTGTACGATGAGGCCGTTGATAAATATTGGGCAGGAAACTTGGCTCGGAGACCAAGTGACAAAGAGCGTCGGTGGCCAAGTGGTTAGGACACTGGACCCGCCATGTACCAATGTATTTTTACTCACGTACATTTACCGACTGCTCTTACGGTGAAGGAGAAACATCGTGATGAAACCCACATTCAAATAACATTTTAATTTAGATGATTTTCGGATGTGACTTAACCTAGGATTCGGCCCAGATTAGCCTCCGGGATGCTGAAGTCAGATGGCAGTCGCTCTGTGTAAAAACTTGGTTCCATGTCAAATCCCCTAAGTTAGGTAGCCGACTCCGACAGCGAACGGGATATGGCAAGGAGGATGATGATGACTTGGCCCGGAGACTGGATGGATGGTGGATCAAAGCTGTCACAGAGTGGTGGCCAAGGGGAGCAAAAGATCAAAGGTAGACCATCAGCCCGGTGGTCCGACAACATCGACAATTCGACCGGGTCTCAATGGATGAGATTGGCACAGGACCGTGAGGAATGGCGCAATAGACACACACACAAATCACGCCTATATCCTTAGGGGGAAGGCAGAGCGGTTATCACCACGTCTGACAAATGTTTGACGGTCGATTCAGATAACTCATGTATGACTATAGGGACAGGTTGTCGGCCTGTTGTCTAAAATTTAAATACACATGAAACCCTCAAGTTCCTTAGTCCGCTTCTACAACACGCACGGGAAAGAAATGGGGTTATGCTATTCCAAGCCGGCATCACACGACAATAGAAAAGAGGCCTTTTCTCTGCAGTGGGTAGATGTGGGGTAATGATGATGATATTAATATTATAGTATGGAATGTTTTTCATAAATGCAAGTAAAAAGCCATACATGCAGTTTTTAATTCTGTTATAAAAGTTATTGCAAAAATATTTTCAATTAAATGTGCGAAAGACTTTATATTGGATTGCTTTTAATAAAATACAATACATATACGTTCTATTGTACAAGTAATAAAAATAAATACGTACTTACGTGTTAAAAAATAAATTACTTTTTTTATAATTCTCTCAAGAATGCTTGAAGAAATTTAATTTACTGAGTGTGTTTATATGAACTAGTAATATGTAATGTTTAGAGATCTCTGAAAGCAAGTTCAATTTCAAGAAAAAGTGAGATAGAGACTTGCAAAATACATTAACAATACCCTTGACATGACCACTGTTGGACGTATGCTTCTCCTAGATGACACAGACAGACCTTTCAGGGCGAAAAACAACACTCTTTTTCTTCTTAGGTTGAATCTTTATAAAAAAAAAAAAAATCCAAATTATACAGACTTCAACTTCATGATGCCTCCAGATACTATTCTTTTTTCCACCATCTTTTTTGCTTGTTTTCTTTTCGTGTGTATAAAATGATAAGATTTCACGGTCTCAGGACAGTACTGATTTGCAATTTTTTCAAAAATAGACCCTTTAAAGATGAATTCGTATTTCGTTATTGAATTCCAAAAGTGAATGGAATATACATTTGTTAAATTCAAAGTGCCTTGATGAAACATTCTATTGCACTCTGTGTAAGGTAGTGGGTAAAAATAATTTGAATTGTAGATCGTTAAATTTAGTCTTCGATCTGAAATAAAATGAAATTATGATCAAATTACTTAACACTAAACAAAAAATCGGTTGTCTGTACAGTCAGTTTTTTTCCGATAGTTAGGAGGATCGCACACTTGACGCACGACGGAGCGCAAAAATATCGCAGCGGTCTATCAGATCCATACTAGAAACATCACTACATACATACACATACACCTATCACGCCTTTATTCCTTGTGGGGCAGGCAGAGCGTAAACAGCCGTAAAAATACGATTGATATCGCATCGTCTGACAAGTATTGAGGGCTCTTTTAGATGATTCGTGAAACTTTTAGAAAAATCACTCCCCTAATATAACCTCTCAACCGCTGTCATCGCAGCGCTATCGCAGTGTCGTCCGTCGAGTGTGGTTTTAGTATGGGGTGTAACGTTTCTAGTATAGATCTGACAGACCGCTGCGATATTTTTGCGCTGCGTCGTGCGTCAAGTGTGCGATCCGCCAGTTTTTACTTACTTGATGATGATGATATCAACATATTTCCATTGTTGATATACATTCGTAAATTGTAGCGGTTGAAGACATGCCTTACAGCTGTTTTGAATATCTCCATACCATTTGATATCCACTGATAAGGGTTGAATTCATGTTTGAAAACTCTGCAAGATTAACATTTTTTAAAGAATTTTATTGAAAAGGAAAGTAAAAAGTTTAAAGTTCTCTTACAAATCAGCCAGGTGGCGACATGAAAAGGGCCACAAGTAGAGGTTGTAGAAAGACTCAATACATTGTTAAACATTTTCTATGTAGCTACGTTGATCCCTACGTTACTTACTGTAGGAGCAAGTACCCAGAAAAGATAATATATAAGGTGTAAAAGTATTAGCTAAAAATATTTTAAGGGATGATACAGTGTATGAATTAACAACTTTCCCCAAGAAACCTAGGTCAAAATATGAAAAATAGACAAATTGACTCGTTCGGCCGCCGGTACAGCTTTTATAGAAAAAGGCCCAATAAATATTTTCGTATTTTAACCTGTGTAACAATTCACCCCTTAAAATATTTGCAGCAAATTTTTTCACACCCTGTATTTTTATCACAGGTTATATGCATTAACCTGTAGGTACTGATTTTGCTTAGTATGTATGAAAATCTGTATGTTTCAATCCCTTAAGTATATACCAAATTTGACATTAACTAGCACTTACGCAATAGTAGCATTAGCCAAAATTCTTCCAAAATAGTCGTTGGAAAAAGCCACAACACTGACTGAGAGCGTTTCATTGTCTTCTTTCCCAACAAAATTGAGTCTCGACTGAGGCAATTCATCGAACGACTTTACAACAATTGTATCCAAATCCAAGAAAATGCCACCGAATTTGTATAAGGTCAGGAATCGTAATACATCTGCCGCATGGTGTATAAACGTGGTGCTTAGCAGAAGATCATGTGCCATAAAAGTTTTCAATGGTGTGTTTCTACCGTATTTTTGTAACAGTATTCTAAAGAATTTGATGTTGGGGTATTTCAATAGCCCTTTTAAAGGACGTGTTTTTAAACGATTTTTTGTCACTGGTACGGTAAATAACACATTTATTTGTCGATGAGGATGAGCTCTTGCAGCCGATTCCACTGAACATGCTTGACGGAAATTCAGACCACCTTCACAAGAGGTTTCTGTGAAAAAAATACTGTTTTCTGGAAACTTAAAGGATTTTGCGTCAGCGTGTGGTAAGTCGTCTCTTTGAATCCTGTTGTATCCACAATTATTTGCTTCTAAATAGGCGTATGACAATATAACACCGGCTTCATTAACATGTGGTAAGAAAGAAGTGATTTTGAATATAACAATAAATAAAATTTCAGATCTTATTCTCATCTCACTGTCTACATCTCAAGTGCGATCATAAACAATCTGGTCGACGCATACTGAGAGTTATTAAATTTTTACTTGTGTATAGTGTCTACTAATAAATATTTACTTTCCTATTTATAAATAGGTATACATTATAGATTATGCGTGCCGTCGTTCGTCATTCACCTTGTGAGAATAGCAGCATTTAGTAGAGTTACAATCAAACTGTACACAATGTAGAAACATTCGCGTCAGCAAAAAGTTTTTGAAAATTATTTCAAGAATTATCTTGTTTCATCACATTTGAAAGATGTGTTAGACACGTCCACATATAGGGTTTTGCAATGAACTTCAGGTTCTCAACACAATCAAGAGGCGAAAATTTTAATACTTTGGCCATATAATGCGGACTGATACATATAAACTTCTGCGACTTATCATCCAGGGAAAAATTCAAGGTAATGTAAATATTTCATTGACATTCAAGGAAACCAACTTAGCGTACCGAGTGGACATTTCGGGAAATACACTTTTCATACCGCGAGGCTATGCAAGGAACTAGCTTGGTAGCAAGATAAAAATCTTCACAGGAAACCGGTTACGTAGCATTAGTTTGGTAGGCAGCCGATGGCCAGCTGATCTATTGTGTATTGTTTTAACGTTATGTGCTTTGTGTTCTATTGTGAACAATAAACGGTTAAATAAATAAATAAATCTCAAAAAAATGGTACATATTATTTCTTTCTTGCATTGAAAACATTGTCGCCCAACATCACAAAACAGTCTGTGTTTCAAGACTGTCCTTTGCCTGTGTCGACTGTAGACAGTCGTCTGCGGGAAGGCACAAAGGTATCTCCACTCTTATTTCCAAGAAAAGACCTAACTGGCGCCTCCCACACGGAGAGTACGATGCTGCGCATTTTTAACGCATAAGAAACGCATGAGTCTGTCAGATACAAAGATTTTTGTTTTCCCCATAACAAGAAGTGTTACAAGAGCACGAATAAACTTGCGCTATTTGACAGATGCATCCATCGGAGCATCTAGATGCGTTGCTCTTGCGTCAACGTCGGTTTTTAGAACGAGGAATACGGAATTTCCATGCATCTGACAGACGCATAGCGTCGTGCGCTAGATGTGGGAATCACCAAAAGGACCTACCTACATTACTCGCCGAATATTCGCTCCTTGACGTGCCGTCTGAAATATAAAAGAGGCATTCTCACAACCAGTGCACTGCGCGACGGAGCTACGAATGGGTGGAGACATACAATTTTTTTCATGATCTATGTAAATTGTTTACTTTTTGAGGTCGTGATTACGTAAACCGCTGCAGTAAGCTAAACGCGCGAGTAGGCACAGACCGAGTTGGCGAATCGCGCCTGTCGGCGAAAGGCGCAAGTTGGCACACCGCGCATACTCCATTAAACAGACAGATTAAACATTTGTCTAAATTGATGAGCGTTCTTCGTGTGACAAAGAAAAGAACACAGCAAGTTATTTCGCTGGAGTAACAAAATAAGAAAAATAGCTTTTGCGGACCCAAAATCGGGAAATAACTTCACTTGTTTGGTAGATTCCACTGTGGAAAGAAGTTTGTGCGGATTTTTGTTATCGTGTGTGAGAACGGGTGCTTTCGAAATTACGGCTTTTGAATATGATTGCTTGACAAGGTGGTTTGAGTATGCGTAGCGCACGGGATTTTGCGATATCGACGATCCTCTTGACGCATGTCAAACCTACCTCAATTTCTAGTTTTATCAATAAGCTAATTTAAACTTCTTGTTGTAAAGTGAAAAGACAGTAGGGTTGCCGTGCTACAAAAATAAGACGCGCTTTAAAATAATATCTATATACGAAAAAAACGTAGTTTTGGTTCCTATTTGACGTCTTGATGCGACTTTCCTATTTTGCAAAATGGAGTAATAATGTTCTTTGTATCGGGTGTCGATATGAATTGCAGCGTAACGTCACATTTATCAGCATCATCATCATTTCAGCCGGAAGACGTCCACTGCTAAACAAAGGCCTCCCCAAAGATTTCCAAACTGAACGATCCTGCTCAACTTGCATCCACTGGCGTCCAGCGATTTTTACAAATTCTATCTCCAAGAAAAAGAAAAGAAGTTGGATAGGAAACTCCATTTTTCTTCTCAGTGCAGCGTAACAGAGTCACGCAAATTATGAGCCGGGCTCCTCGGAGAGCACGACGTCGCTACAATGTTTGCGCTCGTTAAAAATACTATAATATACCTACAAAAAGAATTTCAGAGTCGTCTTTCGTAATAAAATCACGACTTCCTTGAGATTTTTCGGCAATAAAATATTTTTGTGCATGTTTTGTGAAATCTCGGGGTGATACCTATAGCTTAGCCAAATTAAATAAAATGGAACTAAAAATTATTTATAAATAATTGTTGCCATAGTTAAGGATTATCTGTCAGATTTGACAGATCGCGAAGAAAGTGCCGCCCTCATTTTTTATCTACTCTTTATGATTGGGTAGTGGTTGGTAAATAATCAACACAATACCAGAAGCTGATTAAATAGGACTTAGCTTAGAAAAAAATATTAAGAGTTGGCTATTTGAGAAAACTTTGTTAATTACAAGTACCTACACAATTGCTTTTAATCCAAATTAGGGACTTTTTCGTTGCCATTCCATAATGGCGGTTGTGAATTGGTTATAATTTGATTTTTCTTGTTTATTTGAGTGTTTGGTGCATAAATCTGATAGTGTTTTAAGCAACAAATGATTCTTAAAGTGATCATTAAATAGAAAATTATAATTAATTCATATATTCCACATTGTGTAATAGTGACGAGCTGTCCACCACGTGGTGCAGAAAATTTTACTATCAAGTTTCTGTTGCTACGTAATTCTGCGAATCACAGCCCCTAGTCGTCAGACTAGGGTCTCTGTGTTGTGGACTCTCCCTCGGCTTAATGCCACTTTTACTTATTTTCACTACGACACTGGCGAAATCTTAAATGGAAACGCCATACACAAGAAATAGATAGATCCAAATTAGAAAACTCATGACATGAATATAGTAAAAGCGAAACTACTTTCCAGGATTTTGTCAAGTAGAAAAACATAGTCTCTGCACAACCCAACGCGAAAGAGGCGTGATTTATGTATGTATGTAGAAAACACATATGTTTGTATACCCTGCATTTTTTTTGTCTTTATGCACATATAAGTTTTTAGGCCTTTCTTCGTACAACAATAATAACAAAAATATTAGGCAAAATGCGTAACCAGAAATAAAGTTGCATTTTCATCTAGATAGTTTCCGTGCAACAATTTATGTAAGTGCTCGTGAAATTATGAAACTCGGAGAGGTGAACTATTTTCATGTGCCCTGGAATTTTTCTGGCTGGAAAAAGTAGATGTAGGCGTTGGAATGGAAATTCATATGCGTATAATTTGAAAGTTTTAAACTTTTTAGCAACGATTTTAAATGGTTGTTTTACACTCGCCTAATAAAATATATTAGAAACAAATCATCCTCTACGTTATGTAATAATAGGAATTTTGTAAATAAAATAACAAAACTTAAATTATATCATAATGGCCAGTATCCTTATCAATTTTCCTTTCACGTAGCTCTAAAATAACTTTCTCTGTTCTTAATGAAACAAAAATAAGAAACATCGACGACCGATGTGGTGCAGTGGTAGTGCGACTGCCTTTGACGAGGAGGTTCTGGGTTCGATTCTCGGTGGGTTACTAACAAACTTGATATTTATCACTTGGTGAGATTTTTCCTAGTCTGGTTAGGACATTGCGGGGTGAACCACTCGATTGTCCGTAAGAAAGATGGTTTCGTGTTTTGGATGGCACGTTATGCCGTAGGTCCCAGTTGCTGTCTATGATTACTTAGTTGTTAGACAACCAGCTCACAAGCCTGCTACTTGTAGTAGGCGGTTTAAAAATTCTGACACTAGGGTTCACTGGGTGGTTGGACGACTCGATGTTCCACACGAAAAGACAGAGAAAGCTAATAAATTACATTACACAATAAAGAGTTTTTTTTCCTATTCATCTGTCTGCCATATTTTTATAGGTAGGAACTGCACTGCATATAATAGCAAGCAGAACTTTAAAACTAACCATCATGAACTCCACA
The DNA here is from genome assembly GCA_029255805.1 of Keiferia lycopersicella. Classification (NCBI taxonomy): domain Eukaryota; kingdom Metazoa; phylum Arthropoda; class Insecta; order Lepidoptera; family Gelechiidae; genus Keiferia; species Keiferia lycopersicella. Next base: position 10,548,843 of record JARACZ010000004.1, on the reverse strand, counting down.
TCAGCAAAACGAAAAACGTACAGAAAGCTTTTCCATTCCCTAATGACTGTCACATTCTGAAATCAAACGCATAGCAAACCAAGTGTTTACAGTCGAACACACAAATTGTGTACCCTAAGGCAAGGCAGGCCGTGTGTTGTGTGCATAAGCTTTGTGTAGTGGTGTGCTTGGTTCATAATTTGCATGGTTAGGCTTCAATGCACGTTAGGTTCAAAAGACGACGCTGGTTGGAGGCACAAGCATCTTATGTTGTGGGCCAAGTCTAAAGAAACAAGTTCATGCCAGCATACTTACACTGATACACATTTTTCACCCAAATGGCTGCAGCAGGGTTCTGTATAACTGTTTTGATGAAATCGTACGTCTAGATACTAGAAAGTCCATGTCACTTTTGAGTGGGTCGATGTTTCGACCATTTTGATGCCTAATCAAGTAAGCGTTGATGCGCCCATAGATGGTTGTTGTAGCCGATTATTGCTGTTATCTCATTTAGTAATTGACATATTTAGGTATAACAGTTTTTGTGAATCTCCACGTTTGCCGCGACCTTTATGGCTTAATCTGTCTTTCCTTCTAATGTTAATTTTTCTATTGTCGATTTATCAGGCTACTTTTTTCTTCTTTGCTACACCTTTGGCTGCTTGCCCGACCCTTTTCAGTTTCTTTTCACCATCTTCATCATTATCATCAACAGCCACATCAACCCACTATTGGGCATAGGCCTCTTCTTTCTCACGCCAGTTTTCTTATGATTAAGTTACTTTCTTTTCCCTTGGACCAGTCACCCCGAGTGCTGCTTGCAACAAAATACATGGCTCCTTTTTGGCGAAGGCTATTCGTCACGGGTTTTGTGCGCCTCCACGTTTGCCGCGATATGTGTAGCCTAGTCTGTCTTTCCTTCTAATGTTAAATTTTCGATTATCAATTGCAATTAGGCTGCATATTTCTTCTTTGCTGCAACTTTTTTCACTTGTCTGACTTTTTCTTGTTTTATTTCACCTGACGATGAAAATCTACTTTCTTTCCCTTGGGCCAGCCTCCCCCAGTGCTGCTTGAAACACAATGCCGTGACTCCTTTGTGGCGGTGGCTATTCGTAGCGGTTTTTGTGCGCCTCCACGTTTGCCGCGACATCTGTAACCTAGACTGTCTTTCCTTCTAATGTTAGGTTTTCGATTGACGATTGGATTCAGGCTGCCATCTTTACTGCTGTTGCTTCTGCTTGCCTGACGCTTTTTAGTTTATTTTCATCATCATCATCTTTATCATCAACAGCCACATTAACCCACTGCTGGGCATAGGCCTCTTCTTTCTCACGCCAGTTTTCACCATATGATAAAGTTACTTTCTTTTCCCTTGGGCCAGCCTCCACCAGTGCTGCTTGAAACACAATGCCGTGGCTCCTTCGTGGCGGAGGCTATTCGTCACAATCTTTGTGCGTCTCCATGTTTGCCGCGATCTCTATTGCCCAGTCTGTCTTTCCTTCTAATGTTAGTTTTACGATTGTCGATTTATCAGGTAACTTTTTTCTTCTTTGATGCAACTTTTTCTGCTTGCCCGATGCTTATTAGTCGCTTTTCAACATCATCATTATCATCAACAGCCACATCAACCCACTGCTGGGCATAAGCCTCTTCTTTCTGACGCCAGTTTTCACCGTACGACAAAGTTACTTTCTTTTCCCTTGGGCCAGCCTCCCTCAGTGCTGCTTGAAACACAATGCCGTGGCTCCTTTGTGGCGGAGGCTATTCGTCACGGTTTTTGTGCGCCTCCACGTTTGCCGCGACTTCTGTAGCCGTGTATTTGTCGTTGTGCTCGCTCCTGCATTTCTGCATTTTGTATTCGTAATTTATTAGTTCGCAGACTTTAGCGCTGTGTAATTTAAATATGGAATGTTAATGTTAGCATAATGATTTCCTTTTTCGTCTCCATTCAAAGACTATGTACGTTAGGCTTTATTCAGGCAGGAACTCCCATCGCCAGGCAGTTTCGGCTTGAAGCGATATCCGCTCGAAACGAAAGTGAAGCGGTAAACAATCGCTTCCCAATAATTAGGATAACGTAAACCAACATATTCCCGCGAATTAGCGTTGCCGAACTATCGATAGTAAAACTATCGATAGTTTTCCTATCGAAACCCCTATACAATCGATAGGCCAATCGATAGTATCGATAGTATCGATACTATCGATTGTTCAGAATGAGGCAATACTATCGGTCAGCTTCGATAGTATCGATACTATCGATAGTATCGAAGCTGACAATCGAAAAAACAATCGATAGTATCGATAGTATCGATAGTATCGAAGCTGACAATCGAAAAAACAATCGATAGTATCGATAGTATCGATAGTATCGATAGTTTTGGTCTATCGATAGTCGGCCGATGAGCGATAGTATCGTTCAGTCAGGTATGAATTATTTATTTTACATACATATAATTATCATGACTTTATCTCTTGTGGGGTAGACAGAGCGTTCACGGTCGTAAAATTACTCAGTAAAGGGACAGTAATCATTACTGTCGCTTGCTATCGCCACGTCTGAGGGCCGTTTCAGTATATATTATAAATATTCTAAATATATATTCTAAATACAATTGCTCATGCCCTAAGCTACCCTAGCTAAGTTAAAAAAATAATAATAAAAAATTAATAGCCGAAAATGGCTATGCTGAAATAAACATAAAATACAATATAATATATATACAGTAGATAATTCTACCTGTTTCGTCATTTAAAGTCAACTTTATACATTTAAAACTACTCCCATGGAGATTTATCCTGCATATAATCAGATATTTCATAATAGCCTTTCTTGTACAATTTTTGTTTTATTACTTTATGGCGGGTGACAGGATGAATCCAGGTGGTGTCGGGAAAAGGGTAGCTACCCGCCTGGCCGGGTGTTGTGGCCAGGGGACCGACGGGTCCACCTGGATTGGATTGGAGGTTGTATATATGCGTTGCGCGGTGAACACTTCGATATCGCGTTTCAGGCCCATTATTCTGTCACGTGGCGCCATCTCTCCGATATGTTGAAAACTCGTGTTGCGTCTTGTATGCATGTGAACCACTTGAGTGAGCTTCATGTTGTAGCCACCAGAGGTCGCTACAACTTGACATGACAGGTGATGCGTAGGTATCTATTGTGATACATCACATGATGCGTCGATTTCATTCTCCTGTCATATCCATACTATTTTTTCCCGCACGCACGCAGACGCAGGCGCACGCATCTAGTGTGCAAATGCCTTTAAAACTATAGGTGTATTTTTATGTATCTAATTGTATAACTAATTCATTCATTGCTAAATACTATGGCTAAATGAATTTACTTTAATTATTAAAATTTAAAAAATCTTTTAAAATAATCCATATACAATAATTAACCCATTAGCCGTGGGATGCCGGCTAAGAATAGCATCATCCTATTTCTTTCCCATGGGTTTCATGTGTATTGCAATTTTAGGCGACAGGCTGACAACCTGTCACTTTAGTGATAGGCGAATTACTGAAACGGCCCTCAGACGCGGCGATAGCAAGCGACAGCAATGATTACTGTCGCTTTACTGAGTAATTTTACGACCGTGAACGCTCTGTCTACCCCACAAGAGATAAAGTCATGATAATTATATGTATGTAAAATAAATAATTCATACCTGACTGAAAGATACTATCGCTCATCGGCCGACTATCGATAGACCAAAACTATCGATACTATCGATACTATCGATTGTTTTTTCGATTGTCAGCTTCGATACTATCGATACTATCGATTGTTTTTTCGATTGTCAGCTTCGATACTATCGATAGTATCGATACTATCGAAGCTGATTGATAGTATTTCCTCATTCTGAACAATCGATAGTATCGATAGTATCGATACTATCGATTAAAAATCGATAGTTCTTACTATCGAAAAACTATCGATAGACTATTGTCTATCGATAGTCCACTATCGAGCGGCAACGCTACCGCGAATATCGCTGTAGTTTCAATAGGACTTTAGGCGTACCCTAAGTGGCAACAAAGAGGCACAATGGGCTTCACCTCGTCAAGCAAATAAAATTAAAATTTACTGTAGATAAATAACATCATTCCATCTGATTCCATCAGTATTTTCTTATCACGTTGTCACGTTCGACTATCGTCAGTAAACTGGTTTTAAAGACGACCGATTTTTTTGCCCTTGGGGTAAAATTGACTTTCAAACATATTATTTCTGTACGGAACCTTTGCAAACACTACCCGAAACACACTACCACACAAATTCTTATTTTGAAATGTTTTGAAATACATAAAAGGAAATGTTTGATATTTCTGGCAAGCGAGACGTACGAGTAGCCTCTTACCAAAGCTTTCATAGCGGTCAATAGTAACGTGAAATGAGAAAGGAAAACTAGTAAATAATGCTCCTTTAAAGTATTAGAAATAGGAAAGTCAAAAAGCACGAAATACTGCTCCTCAAATTCGTTTATTGAACAGACTAACTTATAATGGTTTCCCTCTACGTCATATGGACCAACATTATAAATTGATCGTTTAAATTGGTAGGTCATTTTGTTGATAGTAGGTTGATAGTACTTATTGAACAATTTGCTGTCTTTTCGCTTAAGAACCACTTACAATGGCTATATTCTTCACATTACCTATTCTCTCTCCGTATATTAATGACTTGTATGACTTTACAATGCTACACATACTATAACACAAATAAAATAAAATAAAATTCTAATTTAGAATATCGAGATATGTCAACTTGAGTCAAATCTGTCACACTTTCCTATTTATACAGTTCTAAAGCAGCTACAGCTTTGATGTGTATGAAACGGGGTGAGGTGGGGTGATAAAAATACGGTCGCTATCGCCACGTCTGACAAATATTGAGGGCTCTTTCAGATGATTCATGTATCACTGTAGTGAAAGGTTGTAAGCCTGTCTCCTAAAATTAACACCCTTTGAACATTGAACTTTAGAAACCTATTTAAAATAATTTAAATTTTATTTCTTTTAAACCAGTACTAGTAGAAGATCGGTCCACAAGCTATATTTCACGAAGATAACGTTACAGTAACTACGGTCCATTTAAGCTCTGTAACTATTAGTGTAACTACGTTTAGAATTTACGGCCAGATACAGGCCATCAGGTTTAATAGTCCACAGACTACAATGTATTTGTGAATTAAGTATATGGGTGAATAATCTGGAATAAAAACATTTAATAATAATAGACAGGATAAACCACCTCCGTAAGTAGAGATTATCTAAAGATATACAAATATAATAATATAGTGTTGCAGTAATGTCTTGATTACATAAGATGTTCCTTTAATAAAAAAGATGTATTATATTATAACTATAATATAATTATTAAAATTTTAAAGATATATACATACACATATCACGCCTTTATCCCTTGCGGGGTAGGCAGAGCGTTAACAGCCGTAAGAATACGGTCGCTATCGCCACGTCTGACATTTTTGAGGATCGTTTTTCAAAGTTGTTTCAGAAAACAACTAAAAAAATGTTGTTTTAAAATTTTAAAAATTGTATGAAACTGGATCTCAGAATCGCCTTCAATAATTTTCACGAAATTTACAAAAAATGTAGGGTGATTTGGGGGAATAATTCGGTATAGCTGGCTAGGTTCCAGTAATTTAAAACAAAAATTGAGCAACCTATAGAAAATGTATTTGATTTTAATATAACAACCAGGTCTTCTTTCACAAATTAGTTTTTACCTCAATCCTATCTTTGTCTCCTTGTCTTTATGAGTCGGTGCATCTACGTGAATTTTCTGTCTGCGTAACGTTTTATTATTAACAACAGTTGGCTTGTTGGAGGAATTAATATTAAAACGTTCATTATCATCATCATCAACAACAACCGTAATACGTTGCATCAGCTTTCTGTTGAATGGTTATGCCAATTCATAAAAAACGTTCCACGCTCTTCTTTCGGCGCAAGACGCTGTGCTAGCGCTATGAGCTATCATGCGTTGGACCTTACAGGCGCATACGTTAACGCAGCGTTATTTTTGCGCTGAAGTGTACTAGAGGCCCGTAAAACCTTAATCCTAAGAAGCTTTAACGAGCAAAGACAAATTCTTCGCCCAATTTACACAAGCCCTAACACTTGGGCGTGATTGAAAAAGTTCGTTTCTTTTCCCTAAAAAGAGGCTTAGAGTCCCCGAAACAATCAATTAGGGAAGTTTCAACCCCCTTGAATTGTAAATGTGGGTAGTCTTTGTTTATCCATCTTGAGGCTTTTGTCCACAGTTTCCGACCCGTTGGCACACCAGTTGATTTACGCAGATTCTATGTTTAACACATTTCGATTTATAGGCCCGTTTAACTATAAAATATATTTCAAGTGAAGTGAAATATATGAAGTAATCATCGACAGCAACCGGGACCTACAGTTTAACGTGCCATCCGAAATACGGAATCATCTTTCTTATGGACAATCGGGTGGTTCAGCCCGAAATATCCTAACTAGACTGGGAACTATCTCTCTTCTCTCTAAGTAATAAATATTAGCTTATAATAATCAGTGGGATCTATTTAATAATATAAATAAAATTGAATTATAATAACAAACTCTTTTGTCTATCCTAGCTACAATGTCAGTAGATATAGATATAGCTTGGCCAGAAAGAGTAGAAATAAATAAAATGGAACTAAAAATTTTGTATGAATTTTTTGCCATAGTTAAGCGTTATCTGTCAGATTTGACAGATCGCGAAGAAAGTGGCGCCCTTATTTTTTATCTACTCTTTACGGTCAAGCTTTACAGCACAGACTAATTCACTACCAGTATACTTTGTTGAAATGAATTCATAAAGAACTTTCTCGTGCACCTTTGTCTCTTTCTACTCGTAAAGAACTTCGTAAAACATTAAAATGAAATAAAACCTTCATGTAACAAAGAAAAACATTAATCTTGAACATGATTTTTTAACAAAAGCTTTGTAGTGCAACTCTCGAGTAAACTTTGCAACTATTTCTTATTAGACAAAGACAAAAGGCGAGAAGTTTCAGTAAAAAGTGTACAAAATGGGAAATGTTTCGAGTGAACAAGACTATGACTTTTATTTTCGATACGCCTGAAAGCCACCTTTAGATTGACCCCTACCATTGTGTTACTTTCGTAATATTTTTAGCTAGGGCTACTTACGCCTAAACTACATACCTATCCAATATCTTTTGCCCGTTAAAACTTTAATCATTACAGGTAGTCAAACAATCAGCTTTTAGGTTTTACTTACATTTTATTATAGCTCGGGAAACAGAAACATGTAAGTACATTCCGTGTTATTTTTATGATGTATACCCAAACACAATGCAATCGTCATTTTGTACCTGAAAGACAAAATTTTACTGTCCAGATTTAAAGCTGCTGATCCTCAACTATTCAGGTGTTCAACGAAGTTCCATTTTGCTCATAAACGGCAGGCGTAGTGGCGTTTTTTTGAAGCAGACGTTGGAAAATTTCTATTCTGTTCGATCAGTGCTTACTAGGTGGCGCTGGCTGTGAATGTAAGCTTACTCAGCAGCAATTTCCTATAAATAAGAGTCACTAAACATGACAGATAATCCCTCATCACATCAGCCTAAAGCAGTCCACTGCTGCAAAAAGGCCTACCCCAGTCTACGCCACACTGAACGATCTCCAGCTTTAGCTATTAGCCGTTCTCTTTAAGACATCGGTCCATCTGGCCGAAGGGTGTCCAACGGCAAGCGCGCCGTTGTTGGATAATCTCTAAATCTACAAAAATGGCTAGTGTTGCTATCAACCGAAAAATTTTTTTCTCTAGGAGAACATAAAAAATTACATAAAATTATCTTCAACACGATTATGCAAATAAATGACAAACGCTAGTAGTGGACTGACGTTAGTTCAACAAAAGTGCAGCTGCTCCAGAGTTTTGTTTTGGCAAATAAACGGAGTATTCCTCGTCCCGACGTCTTGCCAGTAGTTTATGATGCAGAAAGGAACGACCCCTTGTAATTGTTACAGACGTTTACGACAGTTTCCTTTTTTACACGACTGCCCAACCAAAAAAAACAGTGTAATGTTTTTTACTTTTTATAGACGAGAAAGGTTTTGCAGTATTTCAATGCGTGGAATTATTTCACTGCAAAGCCCATACTGGCCAAATGGCAAAATTTATATTACAATTCAACAGTGAAGTTGATAAAGCTCATATCACTCAGATCTGACGCGGGGTACGTCACAAAATCTCTTTTAGGGCGTTTTAATTATAGTCCTTCCAAGAGTTTATTAAATTTTTGACAGAAGTACTCTATAATAGGAATCTTGATTGGTGTGAAAAGGACAAAAGAAAAGTTGTATTGACCTAACAGCTGTTAAAAGTCAATTTAACGTTAGGTATAACTACGGTTATACAGATTTCAAATAACGTTACTTTTTTCTAAGAAGCAATGCAAATGCTGAAAAAACGAGTAAATAATGAAATTATCAAGATAGAAGCTGTTGAATATTATGACTTTTACAGAATAATTAGGTTTTGTTCTAAAAGTTTCAAATTATAATTTCTCATTTCATATCAAAGTAATTCATAATTCTCAAACAGAACTCATATCTTTTGTCTCCCATCTGCTCGCATCGTACTAATTAGTGAGTCGTTCAAGTGAACCAAGTCACAATTGTATTAGACCCAGTAGGTCTATTGGTAAAGTTGCATTTTACCTTCTGAACCTGTTATAATGTCACTATTGCAGAGAACAGTCAAAGCCTTATAATATACATATGTGTGTCTAAACGCATAGTACTTAAGAGCGTTCCTGAAGGCGCCCGATTTTCATCCTCTTTATACAAACGTTTTGCCAAGTTTTCTATGAAAAAAGAAAATTGTTCATATTTTCTTCTCGTTATTAAGTTTCGAAAAAATAAAATAATAGATTGATTGCCGTGTGATGCCGGCTTTGCCGTGTGATGCCGGCTTAGAATAGCATCACCCCAAATCCTTCCCACGGGTGTCGTAAGAGGCGACTAAGGGACTCGAGGGTATTGGTGTATTACAATTTTTAGGCGACAGGCTGACAACCTGTCACTATAGTGATACACATGTTTTCTGAAACAACCTTGGAAAACAATCCTCAAAAATGTCAGACGTGGCGATAGCGACCGTATTCTTACGGCCGTTAACGCTCTGCCTACCCTGCAAAGGATAAAGGCGTGATATATGTTGTGTTTTTGTTGTTGCCTTAGTAAGCCTCACGACAGTATAGCAGCAGTGGATTATTACGAAATGATGAGGTAATGTCAGAATGCCTGCTACTAGTAGTAGGCGGTTGAAAAACTCTGAGACCAGGATTCACCGAGTCCTTTGATGAATCGGTGTCCCACAAGAAAAGAAAGAGGTAGGTAAAATGCACTGTCACCATTTAGACCTACTGAGTCCTTCGGCAGCAGGTAAATCACACTAATTAGTGTGTCAAATATTCAACCACGGTTGTAGAATCAGCGCTTATTGTTCTGGAAGACCCAATTATGCTCCGTTTTACGCTAAATTCTCATTACACGGGCTCTGGTGCTGTTTGAGGGGCTTGATAGTCTTGATACTGTATGTTGCACGTTCAGTTTTGCTATTTCACCGTATTGAGGCCCAAATGCCGGCTTAGAATAGCATCACCCCATTTCTGTCCCGTGGGTGTCGTCGAAGCCGATTAAGGGACTTTGATGATTTTATGTGTATTGCAATATTAGGCGACAGGCTGACAACCTGTCACTATAGTGATACACAAATGATCTCAAACGGCCCTGTATATTTGTCGGACGTGGCGAAAGCGACCATATTTTTAAAGCCGTTAACGCTCTGGCTACCCCATAAGGAATGAAAGCGTGATATTATGTATGTATATGTATGGGCAGTTTTTAGGGTATTTGTTAATTAATGAGTTTAGTACCTTAGATGAAGAGCGAGTCTAGACCCATCATTGATCTAAGTTAAGTAAATTGAAAATACGAGTACAGTTTAGTAGCAGGCCCGCAAGCGAAAATTCAAAAGTAGAGCTCCTGAACTAATGGGATGTAAGTCATTACTGTCGAAATGGATTTAGGAAGTACAAATGGTAATATTTGGTTAGACGTTCTCTAATGGGGAACGTTTTGGGGAACATTTAGGAACACAAATTAATTTCTGAGTGGAGTAAAATAAACGGATGAATAGAAAACTGAAGCTCATGTACCTACTAAAGGAAATGTATAGGTAAATATGTTGGTATATCCAGTGAAGAGCCTTATGTTATGATAATTTGTATTTTTGTACTTGGTGCGAATTGTTTTCCTGTGAAAATAAGACGCTTTACTGCTTTGAACTACATTCAAACCTTCCTTTTGAATCACAATATTTGTCAAAGAATACATTGAAACTTAGCGGTGTCTACGACAGGCCTCTGACAGCATTTCTCTAAACGCCAAAACCTGCTCCAATTTGATATTGAATAAAATTCCCTATCACGACGGACTGCTAAAATATCGCAGCGGTCTGTCAGATCCATACTAGAAACGTCAACAGAGTTTGAGCGGTTTTAGTATGGGGATTGACATTTCTAGTATGGATCTGACAGACCGCTGCGATATTTTTGCGCTCTGTCGTGCATCAAGTGTGTTCCTCGCCTAAACGCCAAAAGCTGATTCATTTTGATATTGAATAAAATCCACTATTACATTCATGGTGCAATAATACCCCTCCTTTGTGGAGGTGTCGCTATTAAAAACGGTGACGACATTCAGCAAAAAAGCACAGCCATTTAGGTACCCTTAGAGTAAAAATAAAGAAGATTATGGTAATTTTTGTAAAGCCAATATGGCAGTTTCTATGTAGGAGTAATATAAAAGAAAATATAGATGGCGCGGTTCGGTGGCTAGGTATGAACTTTTTTATTGCATTCTGACGGCCCGACCAAAGAAATAACGTTATAGTAATACTCTGTAATTCGTTGCGCGCCATCTATATCTCCTTTAAATAACGTGGCCCTTGACATATACTTCAGAACAAATATATAAGTGATCTGTGGCTCTTGAAAGTCCCTAATTGGCTTTTGACGTATTTTGACTTATGTTAAAGCCATAAGTTTGTTGCAAAATATAGGTGAAGTGCTGCACGCCGCAGTATGGTCGTCTAGTATTAGATAAAGTGATTGTGAGCTGATCCGATCACTTAAATTATTCTCTGGAAAGCAATCTTCACGATGCGCTTCACGTCTTCTTAAAACAAGCCAGGAATAAGTGAGTCGTTGGACGACCCGGTGTTCCACATGAAAAGAGAGAGCACACACTTTTTTATCCGCTTTGCTTTTACATCTCCGTTCCGTCTACCTTAATTTTTGATCTGCCCACATTTAGGTTCCATTTTCAATTTTATTTTCGGCCAGGAAAAACTTCCCTTTGTCCCATTGTGGCACTCCGGACAAATGTGAAAGATAGTGACACTCGAACAAAAGCACCGTGGAATTATAACAAACAATATGGTTGGATTATGAGCCCCTTTTAATGGATTTTGCGCTTCATTGTCCTACGTACGTATATAAAAATAATGCTCGTGAAGAATAGAAATGTTATTTTTGCAATCAACATTTATTTTAAATGGTCGCACTCGGACTGACTGTTCTTCTGTTAGTTTATTTTATAAATGTATGCATTTTTTTAGTTGTCTTGGTTTTAGGCCATAGGTAGATCGCACACTTAACGCACGAAGGACCGCTAAAATATGGCAGCTTTCTGTCAGATCCATACTAGAAATGTCAATCCCCATACTAAAACAACTCAACTGTATTTTTGATATATTAAATCAATAAATAATAATAAATAATAATGACTACTGTCGATCTATCGCAGCGTCGTCCGTAGAATGCGGTTTGTATGGGGAGTGTCATTCTAGGATCTGACAAACCGCTGCGATAGTTTAGCGGTCCGTTTTGCGTTAAGTGTGTAATATTACCCGGAAGTACCTTGAAACAGAATAATAATAAAAACTTTCATTAATATTTTTCGTGTACAGAACTTATCACTCCAACCCATATATTTGGAAAAGGGCACAGACATGACGGTAATGAATTCATTTCTTTTTTCGAGTCATAAAATATTTCACGTCCAGCAACTGTTGAAAGTTTACCAATTTATATAATTAAAGGTTCTTTGGAGGAATGTATATATTCTTCATTAGTCTCATCACCATCTGCATTAAAATTTTGCTGTGTGCTACGTAATAGTCTTTTTGAACTTTCTCTGGAGGAAAAATCCGGCATGAAAACTTCTGTATCAGACAAGTGTTGCGTTTTTAAATTTGGTTCATTCAGGGTCCGAAAGATAACGTCGTTTCTATCAAGACCTTTTATGGCATTGAATGTTTTCATTGCGGGAGACAGGTCTTCAAAAACTTCAAGTTTATCAACTGCTTCAAAACGAGGTTCTGTTTTGTGGTCAATGATGTTTTCTTTAATTGGTTCTTCTTCAAGTTCTTTTGTGATAACTGGATAGTCTTTATTTATATCATCATGTTGTTTGTGGTTTTTATTTTTAATATATTTGTTGAACTCTTTAGCATCAAATTTAATATCACTTGAACGTATAGGATCTCTTTGAGGAAGTAACAATGTGTTTGAAAATGATTTATATACTTTGGAGTTTTCTAAAGGTTTTACTTTGAACAAACTCAACATTATATTGAAACGATCGGTGTTGTCTCTTTTATATCTCATAGAACTGCAACAATGATCGAGAATAATTATAACCTGAAAAAAAAAACTATATTGAAAAAAAATGATTTTCCAGGCAGGTATCCACTAAAAATTTAATAATAACATTAAAATTGAGAATAAACTCCTCACCAAACTTCACCATAACAATTTTATTGAAATTTTTCATAAATATCGGAAGTTTGCTTTAAATTTTACTTACGAAAACAACCAATGAACCGCGATGCAGGAAGTCCATTGTCGTCTGATTGAATCGTGCAGTTGTTTACAAAATATGTGTTTTATCGGAATTTATCAGAAACAAAAGCTAGTAACACCTTGCAGGCTAGGAACACCTACTTTTCATTAACAGAAACCAAGACATTTTTAGAAACATATTTGTAACAAAATTCGGTGTAGATTTGGAAAATCCACATTGACGTAAGAGGCGACTCGAGAGTGTTGGTGTATTACAATTTTTAGGCGACAGGCTAACAACCTGTCACTATAGTGATACACATGTTTACTGAAACATCCTTGGAAAACAATCCTCAAAAATATCAGACGTGGCGATAGTGACCGTATTCTTACAACCAATAACGCTCTGCCTACCCCGAAAAGGATAAAGACGCGATATATGTATGTATGTTTAAATATTCGTTGTGGATCCACTTGGAAATAAACGATTGAAATCTTTAAAATCTATACAAATAGTACGTACCTCGTACATTTCTTTGTACAAATCATTACACGTCTCCCCATAATTTTATTCCAAAGACGGCCAAGTGGCAAACCAACTCTGCTCAGCAGTAAAATCACGTTTAGCACTGTCGGTGGGAAGAAAAATATTACAAAGAGCAATTCACCTCAGGGAATCAAGTCGCAGCCTCAGTAGCTGAAAAACCCGAGAAGATCAAAGACTAAATGACTAAAGTTAGTACCACATATTTGCCTACAGCCTTAAAACCTCAGGGAGTCTACAGAACATATTTTAATTTTATAAACAATGAAACTCTGTATCACAGTTTACCTAGATGGTATAAAACACAACAAAATGGTTGAACTAGCAAAACGGTAAACCTTAGTGCAAGGCTATATTTTTATTACCTTCTCGTTGAAGAATAGAATGGTTCATATGCCTCTCAAACAAAAGTTCTCTATTGTATAAAATATTTTTTTACGGATACTTACTCATATCGCATCTTTATCCCTTGCGGGGTAGGCAGAGCGTTAGCAACCGCAAAATTACGGTTCGCAATATTTGAGAGTCGTTTTAGATAACGTCGTGTAGTAATAACTATAGTGGCAAGGCCTGTGGCTTAAAAATGCAATTTGCATCAAATGCTCCAGTATACAGTACAGTATACCTTACTATGTAGTGTACCCTAGTCTAAGGAAATAAAGACACAATTTATCATTTTATCATCATTTATCAGTCGTTTTTACGGGTGGCTCAAAATCTTACTTGAACTTTTTGTATCTTCTTTTTAGATATTTCCTTTGTGTGTGTTTATGAAATTAAATTCGTTTATTAATTTCTTACTAAGTAGTAAATTTTACATATTTTATCTTTTTGTACGTCAAAATTTGTCATTGTACAAAAATAAAAACGTAAGACACATTTTTCTCTTTCTTATAACAATGTTCAGAGTGCCGTCTAATGCCGGCTTAAAATAGCATCACCCCACATATTTCCGGGAGTTTCGTAAGAGGCGACTAAGGGAATCCAGGGTATTGGTGTATTACAATTTTTTAGGCGACAGGCTGACAACCTGTCACTATAGTGACACACATGTTTTCTGAAACAACCTTGGAAAACAATCCTCAAAAATGTCAGACGTGGCGATAGCGACCGCATTCTTACGGCCGTTAACGCTCTGCCTACCCCGCAAGGGATAAAGGCGTCATATATGTATGTATGTTCAGTAGACTCCCAGAGGTTTTGAAGCTGTAGGCAAATTACATTTCTTCGTATAATCTTTGACCAGATCCGTTGTTTTCTGGGAATTAGAGCTGGTTCCGTTGCTTGCGGCGGATTGCTTATTTGCATACAGAGGAGCACTTCGACGGAGTGCCAGCCTGATTATTTCTATTATTTTCCTTGGTTTCTGACCCTTGCCGTGTGATGCTTGTATAGAATAGCATCACCCCATTTCCTACCTGTGGGTGTCGTAGGAGGCGACTAAGGGAATCGAGGGTATTAGTGTATTACAATTTTTAGGCGACAGGCTGACAACTTGTCACTATAGTGATACACATGTTTTCTGAAACAACCTTGGAAAACAATCCTCAATAATGTCAGACGTGGCGATAGCGACCGCATTCTTACGGCCGTTAACGCTCTGCCTACCCCGCAAGGGGTAAAGGCGTCATATATGTATGTATGTTCAGTAGACTCCCTGCGGTTTTGAAACTATAGGCAAATAACATTTCTCCGTATAATCTTTGACCAGATCCGTTGTTTTCTGGGAATTAGAGCTGGTTCCGTTGCTTGCGGCGGATTGCTTATTTGCATACAGAGGAGCACTTCGACGGAGTGCCAGCCTGATTATTTCTATTATTTCCCTTGGTTTCTGACCCGTTATTTGTCTCTAATAAAACCCACTAGTAATTGCAACTACACAACAACTGTTGTTCTAAATATATGTAGACATTGCTGAGTTGTATTGTGTAATTTTTATTGCTATCGAGATGTAGCGAAAACGTGTATTATTTCCGAACGACAGCAATCGCACTTTTAACGCACGATGGAGCGCCAAAATATAGCAGCGGTCTGTCAGATCCATACATACATATATCTGACAGACTACTGCGATGTTTTAGCTTTCCGTCGTGCGTTAAGTGTGCGATCCACCTAATACGGCTGCTATTATTCTGTCTGTTTTATTACTATCGGGACGTAACGTATCTCTTGCGCATGTTTTTTTCATTTTTAATAAAAAAGAATCTTGTCATTGCTTATCATAATAATCATTGCGTCGTGGCCATCTAGACATTCCAACTAAGATGTAGAATTTATGAAAGAGATGTAAGACCTAGGGCGTATAAATTTGAGAACCTAGGCTCTGCTGGAGATCTGATGTCTTTTTTGCTCGTGTTGTAGCCAACTTCTTGACATGCAGATGTTTTATTGGGATCCACACTTCTCTCTATGATTATATATATATATATATACATATATATATATATATATATATATATATTTTTATATATATATATATGTATATATGTATATATATATATATATATATTTATACAGGGTGTAAGGGACGGTGATTTTTCTTCGACTTTCCATACAAAATTCCCGATCAGCCGAGTGACTTTGTATGGGAACTCGAAAATTTTTTTTTCGTTCTCCAACATAGCTGCTATACAAAAAGTTGTTCAGGTCTATGGTCTGATCTGCAAAGTTTTCGTTACACCGTCCCTTATATTTATACAAAATTTGTCGCAAAGGCGAGCTTATCTTTTAATGAGATATCTTTTCAAGCCAAACCGTGTGTTATGAGAGAACCTAAAATAAATAAATTTAATATTAAATATATTTTACATATGAAGTCGATCACTCTTTTATCCGTACCGACAAACTCAATCAAATCAATGGAGCGTTTAAATATAATTTATTCATGAACACTGTCCAACACTGTTTAAAATATTGAATGAAAGACCAATTATTTTACTCTGGAAGTGGAATTGGAGGAACAATTTTATAATTTGCTCCAATTTTCCAATCTCAAGCGAAACTGTGAAAACTATAAAAATCGTCTTTTTTTATTCTGCTTTGGGATTAAATTGGCTTGCTTGCTTGAGAGCGTCGGTGGCTAAGTGGTTAGGACACTGGTCTTACAATCGTGAGACCCAAGTTCGATCCCCGCAAAGAGCCAATGTGCTTTTAGTCACGTACATTTACCGACTGCTCTTACGGTGTAGGTAAAACATCGTGATGAAACCCACATTCAAATAAAATTTGAATTCAGGTGATATTTGAATGTGAGTTAACCTAGGATTCGGGCCAGGTTAGTCTCCAGATGGCAGTCGCTCTGTGTAAAAACTTGGTTACTCGTTAATTCCCTTAGATTATGTAGCTGACCCCGACAGAGAACGGGATAAGGCAAGGAGGAAGATGGGATTAAATAGGCTTGCTGATGCGTATTATTTCCATTGTCAATGCTATTTGTTATAATTCATTATACTTAAGACTATGATTTTATCACGTATCGACTCGTCGTTCCTGTGGAGTCAGCCAGGGAGGCCGAGAGGGTGGCGCAGGTCCTGGGCAATCCTGTTTTTTCCGTAATTTGCGTCACAGGCAATTCAGTATCTGTTCTCTTGCCTCAGGCACTGATTAACTCGTCTGTCACAGACGCATGAGGCCAGTGATCATGATGATGGCTTGACTACATGAATCTATTCAAAGTATTTTTTAAATCCTTTTTCCTAGGAGTTTTCTTAGCAAAGATGTGACCTCTCTGACATTATATCTGTAATTAGAAACTGTTAGCCTTAGAGTCATAAACACTAACATGTAATACGTTTCAATTACAGTTTTAGAAAAATTTTCTTTTTCTTTTTTTACTTAAAACACTTAAAAATGTAAAGCTTGTCTGGCACTCTTCCAATTTGCAATCGAACGCCTACCAATTTACGAATGGATAGTCATTATAACGTTAGTTGGAATATTTGCAGTTTCGCATACGTATCTACGTACCTATTAGGTGGACAGCACACTTAACGCACGACGGACCGCTAAAATATCGCAGCAACCTGTCAGATCCATACTAGTCAATCCCCATGCTAAAACCTCTCTACCGTTGTTGACGCAGCGCTATCGCAGTGTCATCCGTCGATTGCCGTTTTTGTATGCGGAGTGACGTTTCTAATATGGATCTGACAGACGACTGCGATATTCTAGCGGTCCATCGTGCGTTAAATGTGCGATGTGCCGGTGAGGTGTGCAAAAAATATTAATTCATTTTTAGTGGATGGTTTTTTAATAAACTAGGAATACTAAAAGATTTATTTCCCACCCTAAACTCAGCTTGGCAGGGTTTAAAATTGAAACGACCGGGTAGAACCCTCATTTCAAAAACTTTTGTAGCACAACAGTTTTTCCAGAGTTTTCCTATTTCAGTTACGTGGGAGTATTTGCGACAACATTTTCGAGTTTTGTAAAATGTCCAAGAGGTTCTTTGTGAAAACTGTCATTCAAAATGGTCGGTAGGAAAATCTCAACCGTCTCAACTTGGAGAATAAAAATGGATGTAAATAAGAAAGTTTGGGATTCGTTCAGGGCCGAATGTTGTCGAGTGTTAATTATGCTCTAGGGAATAAAATTGAGGTTTGTTGTGGAACCAGGGACTTTTCACGTTATACAATTGTAAGGGACATTATTTACCCTGGGAGTACTATTCAAAAATGTATTTTCCCAGCCAAGTTAATCTGATAGAGTCATCTGTATTTCAAGGTACAGGGTGTTAGGGACAGCATCCACTGATAGAGTGCGAGCAGAATATTAAATTGAACAACTGTTCCCTAGGAACATATGTTAGGAAACGTCAAGAAAAAATCGGGTTCCCATCGTAAATACAGTCAGCTGATCGCGATTTTGTATGGGAGGTCGAAATTTATTTGTCGTTTCCTGACATATCTTCTTAGGGGAAAGTTGTTCAGTTTCATGGTCTGGTTGCACCCTATCAGTATTCGGGATACTGTCCCTTACACCCCGTATAGAACTTCATCAAATAAGTTATTTTCCTTGTGATGCCGACTTAGAGTAGCATCACACACACCGTTACTTAAGAAAAATGTACCTAATATTAATCTATTGGGTTTTGGGGGCGAATTTCAATATGTAGCTGTATTAACACGTCTGTTCCGACTGTCACTAGAGACTGGCGTGGTTCCCGAATCGTGGAAGCTTGCAAACGTGCAACCTGTGCCCAAAAAAGGAAGCCGAGCTGACCCTGCGAATTATAGGCCCATATCGGTCACCTCCATACTCTGCAAGACTATGGAACGTGTACTTAATAACAGACTCCTGGGCTACCTCGAGGACAACGATCTTCTGAGCGATCGCCAATACGGATTTCATCCTGGGCGATCCACAGGTGATCCTCCTCGTGCATGCCACCCACCTATGGAGCGAGGCTATCGAGAGACATGGCGAAGCCCTCGCTGTGTCTCTAGATATGTCAAAAGCATTTGACAGGGTCTGGTACGCAAGCCTTATTAGCAAGCTGCCCGCCTACGGACTACCTACTGATCTTTGCAACTGGATCTCTGACTTCCTGAGAGGACGGTCGATACGAGTGGTCCTAGAGGGCCGCTCCTCGGACCAACAGACCATAGATGCTGGAGTCCCTCAAGGATCAGTTCTGTCTGCAACACTATTTCTGCTGCATATCAACGACATGCTGACGCCCGAACCTTTGGGTACGCAGATGATAGCACGGTTGTTGACAGATACCTGTCCAGTGCAAAGGCCAGCAGTGAAACCACCCAGTCTTGTCGAGAGTCCATTGTCCAACATCTGAACTCTTCACTCAAGGCAATATCCGAGTGGGGTGATGCCAATTTAGTGAAATTTAATGCATCAAAGACACAGGCTTGTCTGTTCTCGACTAAACGGAGTCCCTTCACACTTACTCCGACTTTCCGAGATGTATCCATACCGATTTCTGACCACCTTGATCTTCTTGGCATGACTCTTACGTCAGACCTGAACTTTGGACGCTACATAGAATCTTTGGCCACGACTGCAGCAAAAAAGCTCTCAAAGGTTAGGCGCTACTTTGCACCAGAACAGCTTCTACAACTCTATCAAGCTCAAGTTCGATCTTGCATGGAGTATTGCTGCCACCTTTG
This sequence comes from Keiferia lycopersicella, assembly GCA_029255805.1. Classification (NCBI taxonomy): domain Eukaryota; kingdom Metazoa; phylum Arthropoda; class Insecta; order Lepidoptera; family Gelechiidae; genus Keiferia; species Keiferia lycopersicella. The sequence continues at coordinate 10,529,275 of JARACZ010000004.1, read as the reverse complement.
GGATGGATCTGCCAAATACCAACTGGCCGCCTTAGACTCCATCGAAAAACGCGCCAAGAAGCTCATAGCAGACGAAGCACTGGTTGAGACTAAGTTGCAGAGCCTTGAACACCGTCGTAAAGTAGCATGCATGTCGGTATTCTATAGAATACATTTCGGAGAGTGTGCTCAATCACTCCACGACCTGATACCCCCTTCCCCATTCCATCTCCGAGGATCGAGGCGCCGGCTGGGGTTCCACCCTTATGTTGTAGATATACCTCTGATCCGCACTAAGCGTTTCGCTTCAACTTTAATCATGCGTACGGCTAAAGAGTGGAATTCCCTGCCGGCGGATCTTTTTCCGGAACAATATAACTTGGGCCTTTTAAAGCAAGAGTGAATAGGCATTATCTAGGCAAGCATGTACCATCTTCGTCTGCATCTCCACTTACCACCAGGTGAGATGGCAGACAAATGCGGGCCTATTAAATATAAAAAAAAAAGCTAGTAGGTTACATTATTTCAAAAATCACTTTAATCAACAAAAAATCCAAGTAAACCGAGTATAAGTAACCAGTTACATTAATGACTCAAGTAGATGTTAAATTCCAATACTTGGAATGCTGCCAAGTCTCATTACCTGACATTAATTGAATCTTGCAGGTTCGTTTGCACGTTGGGGTAGGTATGTACTTAGAATGGTTTTATTAGGCCAATTAAGAATAGATCTACTTTCTTAGCTTTTAAAGTTCAAGACTTGAGATCCAATTTCAAAAAAGATGATAATGTATCTTTGTAAGAGTTGTTTTTATACCTGGATTTTGTTTCGACTCTATGTCGCCTGCTCTAGTACACTCTATGTATTTATAAACAGCACTCAACTTTGAGACCGATCTTGAGTGCGAATTTGAGATGCTGTTAGTATTGACTAACATTTCTCAAAGTCGGTCTTGAGATCGATCTCAGGGTTGAGTGCAATTTATAAATATCTTCGGACATAATATGTCTCTATGTCGTTTACTCTGCACCTTTGTGTCAGAATTCTTCACTTATTTAGATAAAATTCATACGATTTGAAACCTCTGCACTCTATAGAAGCATCATAAGCCTATGCTCTATATTAACTTGTTTTCATCCACCCACAATAAGAATAAAGAAGATTAAGATTAGTTTTGAGTGTGTGCTATCAATAAACTACAACACTATTGAACTGATTTCAGAGAATTTTAACTACCTATCAGTATAATAAAATATCTCTGACTACCCTAATCTAATTTGTGCAACCGCAGAGCGAGCCGCTTGTTCATTTTAAGAATACTAGCATTTATTAAATGCTATAATATAACGTAACGGGTTGTCTGTACTACAGTCGGTTTACTGACGATAGTTGAACGTGACAACGCCATAAGTAAATAATGTGAAATAAAATATAATTACCGATACCGCCCTCCAAAAACTTTATATTCTTTACATACACTTATTATCATTAGATTCATCAGGTACACGTGTCCTCAATAACAAAAGAACATCAGAGGCGATCGCAGCGCCATCAATCATGCTTCTTCATTACCCGCGTCTGTTTGTTCTACCCTCGGACTGATGGTCTTCCTGCCATCCATCAGCGAGGAGAATGGATTCACAAACAAGCGTAATTATTATAAAATAAAATGAAAATGTTTACGGTTAGCGTCACGAAAAGAGACACGAAACACGAAAACTTGCTTTTCATTAAGTACTAAAAATGACCCGGGCCCTAAATCTGCTAAATGAAAATCGTTTCAGTTGGATGTCAATTGCATCTCAGTTGGATGATTTTGGTAGTTTCGTAGTCTGCTAACAGATTGAAGTATAGAAAAATTCCAATAGCAATGATAGTTGAGTTTCGATGGCGTTACAATGACAAAAAATAGCAGACTTGTGTGACTGTGTAAGCTAATCGCTTCGCGCTAATATTGCGAATATTCTAAGGGGTGAAACAGTGTGTAACATTAAACAGCTTAATTCCCCAAGGAATATGGGTCAAAATATGAAATTGAAATGTGGTCCTCCTATGCATGCAGTTGCTCAGCTGGTACATTTTGTATGGGATGTCTAAAAATTTTGATATATGCTCCTTGGGAAAAGTTTTTCTGTTTCACGGACTGGTTCTCCTCTTCAAATATTTGCAGTTTTTTTCTACATCTTATATTTTCGGTCTACTTATTACGTACATTATTTTCGTTTACTACAGATGAAAGTAATCAATTTTATGACGACTGACAGCTAGCCGCTACTGGCTTTCTCATTGATTGGATTGATATGTTTCATTAGACAGGAAATAGAAAAGACTCTGCTTACATACATGTATTAGCCTTACTAGTTCGCTACAGTCTAGTAGCACTATGCTATAGGTCAGCGAATGTACACGAAGTACTTTTTTCTTTCGGAATACATAGGACGCTCTTCTTAATTTTCTTTACACCTTTATACCAAAAATCTTCATTTGTCGTAATAGATTTCATACCGTTTGACACATCTGAATTCTTAAATGCGTATTAATATTTCTATAGTGCACATATTTACGTATATGACAACTGACGTAGAAAATCATTGAAATCATTATTATTATACTGATGTGGTGGCGCGCATGCGCTCCACATACAAGTCCTGAAACACGGTATCAAACTTTTTTCCGCCGATTGCTATAAAATATAACTTCCAAGCATGTCCGGTTGGACCAGTGTCGGACCCCTGGTCACAACACCCGAGCAGGCGGGTAGCTAGCCTCATCGTCCATCACTCCTCCTAAACTGCAGTTGCTAGTTACAATTTATTTTACATTCTAATAAAGTTAAGGTATAGGTTACGCTAGTAACATAACTGTAATATCATTGGAGACTTGTATCTTTTCTTTGAGATGTCTTTCTAAATACTTCAATGTTGCAGTTTCCTAAATTTCGTAGTCAGTGGTTCACCCTTATAAGTATTTTCTTTCATGTGGTAGTCCATTAGTGCATGATGATGTAGAATAATGACAGCTGGCTTTGTGTTGTAATTAATGATTGAGGCTTTCAGTCAATATTAATATAGATATTGTTTTTGTGGATATGTATGTAACTTAAGAATGAACTATATGTTTCTGTCTATATTTGTATTTTTTTGTTTTAATTCTATGTTGACAGTGTCTTTAAGTGTGTTTAAAGGGACGTATAGAAACAATTTGTATGCCGTGTGAGACCCTAGAATAACATCACTCTATTTCTGCCAGTGTTGGGAGGCGACGAAAGTATGAATCAAAGGAATGGGAAATATTGTTGATATTCATAGCGAACCCTATCGCTATGAATATCAACAATATCTTACACTTGCAAAACAGAAAATGGTAAGTACTCCGTATCTAAAACAAATTTCTTTGACAGGCGTTTTGATACTAAAATGGTGTTTCTTCCCTTGTTCATAAAAGGCGTAATGAAAGAACACACTCCATATATCACGGTTCTCACCCTTGCAGGGTAGGCAGAGCGTTCACGGGCGTTAAAATACGGTCGCTATCGCCTCGTCTGAGAAATATTGAGGGCCCTTTCAGATGAATCGTGTATCATTGTAGTAGCCAACAATACAGGAAACTACAATATGAAGTACAGTAAGTACAATAAAGCAGCCTTACTGTTAGCAATTAGAGTAGCATTCTTCTCCTGGCATCCCTTGGGTGAAAAAAAAAGTGCGCTTTTGTAGTCTCTTAGTCGCCTCTTACGACACCCGCAGGAAACAAATAGGGTGATGCCATTCTAGGCCGGCATCACACGGCTATGAAAGAAATGAAAGAAAAGTTCGTAAACAACCTAAACTAAGTTGTTTGTAAAAATATTTCATGATAGACATCATGTCTCATAAACTTGATCCTCAAGGGTCAAAGCCAAGAAAAATATAACAAGTAACATCAAACTTACGACCCTGGGGAGCTCACCAAACTCGCAAGTCCCATATTGTTTTATCACAGACCCCTTGCGACCTCTTGTGTATCAAAACTTGTTAAATAAAGAAGAAAGTATGGATACACAGCTATGGAATAAGTTGTACAAAGGTGCTCCTTACGAATTGAAATAATGGTTTCGAATTAAAATATAAAGATTATGGAAAACTCTCTCTTTTCGTGTGGGTCTCCAAGTCATCCAACGACCCGATTAACCCCAATGTCAGAATTTTTCAACCGCCTTCTACAAGTAGCAGGCTCCTGACATGGTTGTGTAACGACCGCCGCGCCGTCTAAGTAATCATAGACAGCAGCCGGGACCTACGGCTTAACGTGCCATCCGAAACACAGAACCATCTTACTTACGGAAAATCGGGTGGTTCTGCCAGCAATGTCCTAACCAGACTGGGAACAAGTTCACAAAGTGAGAAATATCAATTTTTGTGAGTGACCCACCGAAAATCGAACCCGGAACTTTCTGCGTCAAAGGCAGTCGCACTACCATTGCGCCACATCGGTCAGTAATTCTTAATAGAATTTGTTTATAATATGTTATGCATAAACTGAAAAACTTCCTGTTGGATAAACCTTACTATTCTGTAACTGAATATTTAAATGATAGTTTTAAGCTATAGAATATTGACTTAATCATTATTATAAATTATATCATATTCAATGTTTATTGACATTAGAGCTTCTTATATTATATTCTCATTTTAATCTTATTGAAATACTCTAGGTACTACTTATATTTGTAATACCAAATTGACTTTCTCGGTACATACCTTATATTATAAGTACAATTATTTGTAATATGTAGATTGTATTTTGAGAAAATAAATGAAATGAAATGAAATGAAATTCAACTGCGTTTCCTGGGACGCTATTATGAAAAACGCAGGGTGTCCCGGACCTTCACCTCTTACGACCCCCATGAAAAGAGAGGGGGTGGTGTTACTCTACTTTGCTCACAATACACGGCATAGATGGTGTTTATCACAGTTGTGTATTTTAATCTACAATTCGTCCAACGACTCGATGAACCCTGGCGTCAGAATTCTTCAACCACTTACTACAACTGTCTAAGTAATCATAGGTTGCTTCATAGTTTCAATACTTTTACATCCCGTTCTTACCGTACGAATGATCACAGGAAAATCTATCGTGTGCTGTGACCCTAAATCAAGCTTCTCGTAGCAGCTACTAGCTAGGACGTAGCAGCCACGCCACGACTGGCTACGACGTAGCACTAAGAAAATTAACAGTCAAATTACACTTAGGAACCTACTAATTGCGCCGTGAATTTCGAAGACATTGTTCTTGAAAAATTGTTCCAAGAATTCCGACGACTTGTTCAGCGCGAGGGGAATTTGTCTTTCTTTCAATTTCTCTGTTAGCCAAGTTTGTTGGAAGCATTAATTACCTATTGTTCCAAGTTATTGGAAATGGGGCTGGAATTTGAATTTTAGGATGGAGGTTACCAATTTGTTCAATATAAACAAAATTAATACAAACGAAACAAGTGAAAAAAGTTACGTCACCGATGGGATTCGAACCGACGACTTTTGAGTTGCCGAGCCGAACGTGTTAACCACTACATCACGGTTAGATCTGTCCCCGGTGGCTCAATTATGGTACCTACAATACGCTAAAGAGAGTGTGGCTGGTAGCGACTGTGTGGAGATCGCGTTTTGTGGCGCTACCTGCTAAGATTATGTGATGTAATTTGGATGTAATGTTAAAAAAAGCATAGTGTCACTCGCGCTGCAGCGACAAAGAAATTGGTTCGGAAAATAGGTACTTAGTCTTTTTCTATAATCCAACCTTAGTGGAAAAGTTTTATGTGCTGGTTACTCTACTTAATCAAATATTTCATTAAATATGATTTTCGATCACATTTTTCACACCATGCATGCATTTTGTATATGTAAATATGCCGTAGACGGCTATGTATTATGATCTTTTCACTTTTCGAAGATAAGCAGATATTTTGGTTTCGATTCCATTTCATAGTTCAGTATTTTAAAAGGGATTCAAAATTGACTAAATTTAGATAAGATTCAATCCCTCCCATATCGTAAATTCTTATCCAATGCTAAGAGCCAAAAGTGATTTGAAAAATTAATTTTAAAGTTCAATAGAGTCGAAACTGGGAAGTTCTATCGAGTTATTTGCGATGTTACGATTTATTGAACAAGTGTTCACAAGTTTATGAGTAATGGTACTTGTTAATAAGAAATGATTTGGTTTGGTTTTAAGTCTTGGATTTTAAACTTAGCATTACAAATGAGCCAAGTTGAGAAATATATGGGTATAGCTATGAAATATGTACATGCTTTTAGATATGATATATCCAAGACTTAGGAGATCCAAACGTAGTGTAGTAGCTAATGTAAACCCAAACTCACTCATCACCATCATCACATAAGCCTATAGCAGTCCACTTCTGGACATAGGTCTCCCCCAGGGTACGCCACAATGAACGATTTCCCGCTTTCGCCATCCAGTCGCTACCAGCCGCCCTCTTTAAGCCATCAGTCCATCTGGCCTGAGGGCGCCCGACGGAAACTTACTTGAAAGAGAAAAATACATACATTTGGTTCTGGATGAAATTTTAATTGTACCTGCCCGTACAAGTAAGATTTTAAAAAGTATATTAGTAAGATTTTTTGATTGGTTATGATAATGGAATATCGAATAGATGAAACTTGGTGTCAGTAATTTAAAATAGTGGCTACATAGCAGGATATTGCCACGCGCTATTGTGGTTCTGATTAGCATATGAATGTTTGTGACAGCCGCACGGAAATGCAGCACCGTCGTATGCTATAGTGCTGCTTCGACAGCGGTTGAGCGTTTTTAGTATAGGTGGTGACGTTTCTAGTATGGATCTAACAGACCGCTTCGATATTTTAGCGTTAAGTATGCGATCCGCGTAATAAACACACATAATGCTTGTAAACGTTATGTATTGTCTTTATTATCACTGCTCTTATCAGAATTTCCGCCACAATTTAGCTAAACAAACAACCCGTATTTGTTCATACTGTATAGCTTAGAATTATATAATCTGTAACCGTATTTCTATAGCATACAATTGTATTATCTGTGGCGGTATTTTGCTTAGGCACAATGGAAATATATGGCTGTATCCAAAAGACGTTGTGCGGAAAGATAAGTATGTAGACATTACGGTAAGTCGGCTATTGTTGGACAACGCGATACGCCATTTGAGGAGGCTAATATTGTCATGTTTCATACATACATATATCATGCCTTTATCCCTTGCGGGGTAGGCCGTAAGCATACGGCCACTACCGCCATGTCTGACATTTTTGAGAATTGTTTTCTAAGGTTATTTCAGAAAACATGTGTATCGCTAGTGACAGGTTGTCAGCCTGTTGCCTAAAAATTGTAATACACCAATACTCTCGAGTCCTTTAGTCGCCTCTTACGACACCCGCGGGAAGGATGTGGGGTAATGCTATTTTAAGCCGGCATCACACGTAATATTTCATTAATTTTATTTTTTGTTAAATAACCCAGAAAATACGTAGTTATGACGCGCACCGTGACTTCAAGCTACTCTATTGGTGAGTATGGACATCGATTTTCTCTACCACTCATTTTCTCTCTCTCTCTCTCTTTTCGTGTGGGACACCAAGTCATTATGCGACTCAAAGTGTCAGACCCGACCCACTTATGGTAACATTGCACCAAATTTTAATTGCAAGTATTTTGTAGATTCTTCTCTTCAGTTTAACTAAATTAATAAACTGTACAATACAATTTTTCCACATCCTTCCCGTGGGTGTCGTAAGGAGGCGAATGATGGACTCGAGGGTATTGACGTATTACAATTTTTAGGCGACAAGCTGACAACCTGTCACTGTAGTGATGCACATGTTTTCTGAAACAACCTTGGAAAACAATCCTAAAAAATATCAGATGTGGTGATAGCGACCGTGTTCTTGCAGCCGTTGGCGCTCTGCCTACCCCGCAAGGGATAGAGGCGCGATATGTGTATGTATGTATGTGTACAATACAATTTTAGGCGACAGGCTGACAGCCTGTCCCTACAGTTACAAACGAATTATCTGAAAGGGTCCTCAATATCGGTCAGATATCGACCGTATTTTTACGGCGGTTATTACTCTGCCTACCCCACCAGGGATAAAAGCGTCATAATGTGTATGTACGTTCTATAGAATTGGTTGGGTCTATATATATATATATGTACAACATGTACAATACAAAGCAAAATCCCAAAATAAATCTCAAAAACAAAATCACAGCCGGTTCAAATAGCCAAATGGCCTAATAGCAATTGATTACTGCACGATATCGAATTAATTTATTTACCGCTCAAATAATATATCCCGCGTTTGAAACAGCCGGACTGGTATTTTCGGTATTCGGGTGATTTCATTCAATGCTATCGGAAATGTAGCGATATTTTCAAACAGTAAATTTTATTATTTGTCAACGATCCATTTGCCTTGCGAAATATTGCAAAAAATTTACTCTCTCTTCTCTTTTCGTATAGGACACCAAGTCGTCCAACGACCCGATGAACCCTAGTCTCAGAATTTATCAACCGCCTTTTACAAGTAGCAGGCTTCTGACATGGTTGTGTAACAACCGCCGTCTAAGAAATCATAGACAGCAACCGGAACCTACGGCTTAACGTGCCATCCGAAACACGGAACCATCTTACTTACGGACATTCGGGTGGTTTAGCCCGCAATGCCCTTACCAAAATTCTACTGTAGGCAGGACTTGAACCTTCAACTTTCGCCATTACCAGCAATGCATATACCATTTGGGCCATCGCGACTCAATCATTGTCTGCGAAATTATGCAAATGCGTCTTAGCAACATACGTGGTATGACTACATACAGGTACCGGGGTTGTTTTGCACACTGATAACCGGTGGAAACGGAGAATTTTTGAGTGGAGACCACGTACCGGTAGGCGCAGCGTAGGACGGTCCCCCGCGAGATGGACAGACGATCTGGTCTAGTCCGCGAGGAAATGGGGAAATGCTGGATGCAGGCAGCTTCTAATCGGACAAGGTGGAAATCTTTAGGGGAGGCCTATGTTCAGCAGTGGACGTCCTATGGGTGATATGATGATGATGATGTCTGTTTATTCATTCTGAACCTAATGCAGCCATCTTAGACCAGATGATTTTAAAATGAACGCGATCTATGTTGTTAAGAAACGAATGTACAAGATTCATTACATTTGATATTTATCACTTTGTGAATTTATTCCCAGTCTGGTTACAATATCCTAACCAAAGGGCTGAACCACCCGATTGTCCGTAAGTAAGATGGTTCCGTGTTTCGGATGGCACGTTAAGCCGTAGGTCCCGGTTGCTGTCTATGATCACTCAGACGGCGGCGGTCGTTACACAACCACGTCAGACGCCTGCTACTTGTAGAAGGCGGTTGAAAAATTCTGTGACTAAGGTTCATCGGGTCGTTGAACGACTCTGTGTCCCACACGAAAAGAGAGAGATTACATTGTACTTCGAATACGTACATTGACATCGATCGATTCAAATAATGGAGTTCAATTTTCGTTCGAAATTCGAAATAACCTGTTTCAATATTTCGCTCTCTCGATGAATGAATGGACATCGTTTGTAAAGCTTGGGCCAGAAGCGAATGTAATGTTTGATTTTGGAATATCACAGGTAAAAAAATTCATGTAGTGCTCGTTTTTACTTTCATTTAAAAGTTTTTCTGTACCATGTTCCTATACAATAACATAGGTTTTTACTGGGTAAAGGCACAACTATAGCGGATACCTTGGATTAATAGGTACAATCAGGATATACTCCCAAATTTTTTGAGCCGATTTTCGCGTGGCCGAAGCAGCAGACGCTCACTAAGTAGTAAGCCCGAAATATAAATCTAAAGCTCCGAATAGAAACAAATCAAAAAGAAAACCCCGCATCACTGAATGAACGAACGCTCATTTCACGCCAAATAGATTATAATCCATACAAATGAAAGTGTTATGTTTATCTGTTTGTCCCACTTCTCAACGCTGATCTGATGGAGTTTGGAATGGAGCCAAATAGCCTCACTGTGGCTTGGGGGCTAACTTTTCATATAGATGGAATATAATCAGCGTAAAATACCTGCTTTTATAGTTTCCTCTATTTTATATTGCCGTGTTAGTTTTTCCGCTGAGTGCACTAGTGTGATATCGTTTAAGATAATTCTTCTGATGACAAACGATTAATAGACAGGATATCAAAAAAATTGCTATAAAAAATTTTTATGTGGTAAACCAGCCCATGAAACATAGGGCGAAATATGAAAAAATATTTGAACCTCCTATACCATATACAACTGACTGAGTCAGGTTGCATGTAAGGTAAATTTTCACATTTTTCGATCTATGTTCTTTGGGTCTTATGCCGTGTGATGCCGGCTTAGAATAGCATCACCCCACATCCTTCCCGCGGGTGTCGTAAGAGGCGACTAAGGGACTCGAGGGTATTAGCGTATTACAATTTTTAGGCGACAGGCTGACAACCTGTCACTATAGTAATACACATGTTTTCTGGAACAACCTTGGAAGACAATCCTCAAAAAAGTCGGACGTGGCAATAGCGACCGTATTTTTTACGGCCGTTAACGCTCTGCCTACCCCGCAGGGGATAAAGGCGTGATATATATATGTATGTATGTATGTTCTTTGGGGAAAGTTGTTCAGTTTTATGGGCTGGTTCATCCCTTCAAAGAAAGTTAGCACTTTTTTAAACACCCTGTATTGATTTATTTCAGAGTCCTTTCAGTTTATATTCGAGTTATTCTTTAAATATTGACAGAAAAACATGGATCGTATTCCTCTTTATATTTTCGGTTTTCTTATTTACTCAGCTTTTTTACCTTCAACCTGAATTTCTTTATTAGCGTTTACTTTTGGACCGGAACTGTTGTAAATATTTGACAATATATTACATCAATCAACAGCCGTCAACAATTTCCCGTTGACGGATCGCTCGGGGCGAGCGTCAACAGTCGCCGGTGTGTTTTAGGGCTTAGTACAAGTTATAAGGTGTGCTATGGTTACTATTGCAAACCAATACCTGGTTCAAAATGAATTTTAGAGAATAAAACCTAGCTAGATCAATTTATCGCGTCTGAAAATCCCTACATACGAATTTTCATGAAAATCGTTGAAGCCGTTAGGTACCAAGATTTAGTTAATTATAAATATAAAAAAAAACAATTTGTTCGTTTTTGTTCTAACCTGTTTTTTTTTGAGTTTGAGTTTTCTTTCGGATCGGAATTGTTGTACATTTTATTTTCTTTCGAAGTAGTAAATTTTACATTTATCTTTTTAAATATTTGACAATATATTACATCAATCAACAGCCGTCAACAATTTCCCGTTGACGGATCGCTCCGGGCAAGTGTCAACAGTCGCCGGTGTGTTTTAGGGTTTAGTACAAGTTATAAGGTGTTTTCACTCTGTTCAGAGTGCTGATTGGAAAATAAAACCTAGCTAGATCGAAATGTATTTTGTCTAGTTGTGTATTACACGTTAGTATATTTTAAGTCTATGTTGAGTATCAATATAACTCATATGGCAAAATTTCAGTTTAAGGCAACACCATCTGGTATGATATCATAAACTAGCTCGAGATCTGTCAGATACAGACAGATTATAAATAGAAAAGTTCCAATTTCTTGTTTAGTGGCGTTCGATTGTGATTTCGCCAGTGTCAATAAGAGTTTCCCACACAGCTGCGCCGAGTGCTGGCTCGAGTAGGGTCACTATATGTGTCATCTTCCAATCCATAGACGACATGTAACCAAAGAGGACATGTCTAACACCGCACGCATAAGCACAAAATAGAGAATTTACAGAAAGCAAGCTCGCCTCCTTTTCTAAAATTGATACCTACACGCCAGGGTTGCTGCTTTTTACGGCTATGAGTAGTGCCATGCCAGCTGATTTATGACCTCGATTCTCTCCATTTGCACGATCTCTCTCTCTTCGTGTGGGACACTGAGTCATCCGACGACTGAATAAACCCTAGTGTCAGAATTTTTCAACCGCCTTCTATGAGTAGCAGGATTCTGTTATGGTCTTTGAACGACCGCCATCTATAGACAGCAACCGGGACCCACGGCTTAACGTGCTATCCGAAACACGGAACCATCTTTCTTGCAGACAACCGGGTGGTTCAGCCCGCAATATTTTAACCAGACAGGGAACAAATTCACAAAGTGATAAATATCAATTTTATGACACTACCACTACTGCGCCACATCGGCCGTCCGATTTGCGCGGTGAGTGCGGTGAACGATAGCTAACCTACCTATCAGGACGAACGCGGGGCCCGAGACAAATGCAGGCGGGGAAGCTTTAGGTATTGGCGTGCTCGTCTATTTTGGCTTTTACTTACCTACCTACCCATGCGCAGAACTAGTTATGTTTATTAACTTGAATAAAATAGATACAAATACTCAAAAATGTCAGACGTGGCCATAGCGACCGTATTCTAACGGTCGTTAACGCTCTGGCTACCCCGCAAGGGATAAAGGCGTGATATATGTATGCATGTAATAGATACAATACCAATATAATGTTATTGTTATACCTACCAGTTTGCCGTGTGATGTCGGCTTAGAATAGCATCACCCCATTTCTTCCTGCGGGTGTTGTAAAAGGCAACTAAGGGATTCGAGGGTTTCATGTGTATTACGATTTTAGGCGACAGGCTGACAACCTGTCACTACAGTGATACAGAAATCATCTAAAAAGGCCCTCAATACTTGTCAGACGTGTGGCGATAACGACCGTAATTTTGCGATCGTTAACACTCTGCCTACCCCGCAAGGGATAAAGGCGTGATTTGTGTATGTATGTATGTTATACCAATACCTAGTTTCGGATAAACTATTGAAGAGTTGACATTTCCGCTATCTGCTTAATTTTTAATTATGTTTAATCACAAACTGTAGTAAATACAACAAATAATAACAAAAAATACATGTAGTAAATACAACAAACATAACAAATGAAAAAACCGCCCGCGTCCTACCGCTGTTGACACCCGACTCCTTGCCAGCCGATTCATGCTCATTTCGCTCGTAAACGGCAACGTGTATATCGCCGTCCTACAACGAAAACCAATTAACTCGAATTTTTTACGAAAATTACTTTTGAATGCAAAAGTACTTAAAATTTTTTGCTCTTTCTTCTGCGAAAACCCATTAACTGCTAAGTCTCATAGTTTCGCTTCTAGCTAGGTAGATAACCAATCATTTCAAACACTGGCAAGGTTTGTTTTCAAATGAAAAACATTAAGCAGATTTAACTTAACTGACACCATATTTGTCTCCAACGATTTTCGGTTAAGTTGATAAAATTTGGTTTTCCCGTAGGAGAAACCATAGAAAACTCTATTTTTTTTTCTCAGTAAGAACCATTTAGTAAGATTTAAATTTCCGTACTTGATTAAGATGGTCTAATAAAAGCAATTAAAATTGTTTAGTTGGTTTTACCGGACGAATTTCATACTTAATGCAATACATCGAATCGTCTAAGAAAATATTATATATCCAGATAATTGCTTTTCCCTGACTATATTATACTCACGGATGTTACATAATCACTACAGCGAAAAACGATTAAACCTGTTTAGTTCCGTGTCACTGGCGAAGCTAGCGCAGTAGGGGCACCAAATGTAAGAAAAAGATCATTTAAAGAATTTATAACAGTTTGGGCCGAAACATCTTTACATGGGTATGCAAATAGAAATCTAGAAAACTCGTCAATTATCGTGAGCATATACTTCGTCCCTGATTTTGATGGTAAAGGGCCTTTAAAATCTAAATTTAGTCTTTGGAATGGTGCCGTTGCTTTAATCAATTCTCCCTTAGTTTTAGAATACCGGGGTTTGATCTCGGCGCAAAAGGCACAGGAAGCGGTCATTGTTTTAACGTTCTTCATTGAGTATGGTAAATTTTTCATTCTTACGAAGTGCATCATTCGCACTACTCCGGGGTGGCAAAGTAAATTGTGTAATTCGTAAAGTTTGCTGGTATTAATATTTATGTGAGCTGAAATTCTTGACAACGCGACAGCAGCTGCGTTTTCTTTTCCTGGCCGGTATACTATATCGTACTTGTAACAGGATAGTTCCAGACGCCATCTTTCGATTTTCTCGTTTTTTATTTTACTTGAGTGTTTCTGATTGAACATAAACGTGACAGACTCTTGATCGGTCACTAATAAAAAGTGTCTACCAAGTAGATAATGGCGCCACTTTCTTAAAGCTTCTACTATAGCGCAGGCTTCCTTTTCTACAGAAGAATGTTTCTTTTCGGAATTTAATGATCTTGAAAAAAAGGCTACAGGGCTTCCATTTTGAGTAATGGTTGCAGCTATTGCATGTTCGGATGCATCTGTTTCTACTGTGAGGGGATCATTTTCATTGATCGCAATAAGCGAGGACTTAGCTATTTCTTTCTTAATTTGGTTATCGACCGCGTTCATGAATTTCTTTAGGTTTTAGTCATGTTCAGTCTTTGTTTTGCCGCAAATTGTGACGTCATCGAGATACACGAAGGTCCCTCCAAGATTCTCTGTATCCACTATGTGTTGTAAAGATCTTTGAAAGGCCGCTACGCCATTTGTGTACTTGTGTACGAACTACACCAAACGGTATACGTGTGAATTGGCACAACTTACCACAGGCTTCGAAGGCCGTCATGGGTTTTTCTTTTTCAAGGATGGGGACCTGATGATACGCCGACTTTAGTTCAATTTGACTGAAATGAGTGTATTTCGCTACTTTTGAAATGATTGTTTCGATTTTTGGAAGAGGAAATGCATCTAAGTCAGTAAAGCGGTTAATAGTACGAGAGTAGTCAATAACAAGACGTTTTCTATGTGTAGCGTTTTTGGTGATAAGAACTTGCGCTCGCCACGGTGAGTTGCTGGGCTCTATCACTCCGTCCTGTAAAAGTTTATCGATCTCGTCCTTTATGAATTTTTCATCCTCCTCAGAGAAAGTTCTTGATTTTATTGCCACAGGCTTGCAATCAGATAAATTGTTGAATATTGTCGCCGGCGGTAGAGAAGATTGCGCGACGTTACAAATTCATAGTGGTTCTCTTTCGCCTCCGAATTCAATGTCGACTGATTTATGGAATTTCATTATATCTTGGCCAATGATAGCGTCAGCGCACAGGTTCGGGACGATAAGCAATGGATGCTGTTTATAGACGTGGTTATTTATTTTAATTGTAGCGTTGCAAATTCCATTTACAAATGCCACGTGATTAAGAGACGTTAAGGTTACTGTCTGCTGTATTGGTTTCTTTTTAAGATTCATTACTGAAGCAAGTTCTTCGCTGATGAGGCAGGATGAGCTGCCGGAGTCTATCAAGGCATCGGCACATGTGTCATTCAGATATACTGGAATCACAGCTTTACGTAAGCTTGCAGGAGAAGCCGCGCAGATGCATGCTATGTGCGCCGAGGCCGATTCCGTTGTTGTCTCTTGATCCTGATTTACATTAGGAGAAATGCAGTTGATACTCGGTTTGCTAGATCGGCAAACATTCGCGAAATGGCCTTTTCGTGAGCAGAGTTGGCAGGTGGCATTATATGCGGGACACGCTTGCCTTCGGTGAGCTAAGTTACCGCCGCAAAAAAAGCATCGCCACTTACGATGAGTGCAAACAGCTAGGTTCAAGTCTGGGTTCTCTTGTACTGTTTGTGGAACGGCATTTATAATAGTGTTTGGGGTATACGATTTCGCATTAATTTCCGCTGACTCTAAGGTTACAGATTTGTTTAGTGCCGTATCAAGGTCCAGAATATTGTTTTCTAATAATCGCTGGCGTATTTCTTGTGAATAATTGCCAGAAATAAAAGCATCGCGTGTGGATTCTTGCATATGAGTTTCCGAATCTACACTTTTAAAGTCACACTCAAGGGCCAATAGTTTCAAGGCACGTATATATTCAGAAATAGATTCACCAGGTGACAGTTTTCTGGTTGCAAGGATATGCCGAGCGTAGATTATATTCTACGGTTTTATGTATATGTCATCGAGACATTTTATGGCTTCGGCATATGTTTTAGCCGTTTTTATGTACGAGTATTATATTTGGCGAAAGATGGTTTACCAGAATTTTTAGCTTCAAAGAAATTTTTAGCTTTAGAAACTGCAGTCGGGGCTAATCAAGAACATGTTTTACAACCTTCGGACTTTTTATCATTAGGTCTACACCCACTGCACGACACCTACCTATCCTGCTATCCTACACCTACTCTACACCTACCCTACCACAAGCCTGCGCCTACCCTACATCTACTACTCTAAACCTACCCTACACCCACCCTAATTCTACCCTACTTCTACCCTACACCTAACCTACACTTACCCTACCCTACCTACCCCTACCCTACGCCTACTACTCTACACCTTCCCTATACCTCCTCTATCTACACCTATTCTACCCCTACTTACAACTATCCTACGCCTACCCTACTAACTATCCTACCCTACATCTACTACTCTAAACCCACCCTACACCCACCCTACTTCTACCCTACACCTACCCTACACTTACCCTATCCTACCTACCCCTACCCTACGCCTACTACTCTACACCTTCCCTATACCTACTCTATCTACACCTATTCTACCCCTACTTACAACTATCCTACGCCTACCCTACATCTACTACTCTAAACCCACCCTACACCCACCCTACTTCTACCCTACACCTACCCTACACTTACCCTATCATACCTACCCCTACCCTACGCCTACTACTCTACACCTTCCCTATACCTACTCTATCTACACCTATTCTACCCCTACTTACAACTATCCTACGCCTACCCTACATCTACTACTCTAAACCTACCCTACACCCACCCTACTTCTACCCTACACCTACCCTACACGTATCCTACACGTACCCTACACCTACCCTAAACTTTGAGTTATAAATTTTGATAACAGATAAGAGTACTGAAACTGTAATAAATTACTTGCTTAACTTTTATATTCTTTAATTTTCGGCAGGGAAAACCAATTATCTTGATACAATTTCTACTTGTAACTCTACAAGGGACAACTGGATAGGTACGTTTTTATCATGGTTAGGTTTAATGAACTAAATGTAAAAAGTAATTTCTCGGGATTTGCTGTATTCTTAATACTTTAGAAAATATTAACAATTTTAAAGTTCTCAGCGAAAACCGATTAAATAGGTGGCCTTGTGAACATTTTTGAAAATTTCACTAATAAGTAATAGTCTTTTTAAAACACAATAGATATATTTAAATAGAACATTTATTAGTGTACTGATGCTATTATGTAACAATAGGAATATAATATTACTAATGGATTTTCAACCCCTTAAACATTATAATCGCGATATCTTCGTTTGCACATTTTACGATTTAATTGGTTTTCGTTGTAGGACGGCGATATGTGTGTGTGAGTTTGACGCGTTTGTTTGAAGGTTGCCTTCTGTATGGCGCGAGCCAGTGTTTTTTTTGTGGCATAAGACTGACATTTACATTTACATTTATGGACAGTATCTTCTTCTTCTCACTCGTTTCACCATTACTGAAGGTCGTGTTCATAGACACTCTTCTTCCAGGTTTTTCAGAATATTCTTACATGTGTCTCTGTTTGAGTTTAACTGTATAATCATACCTTATATTATTTAACAGCGGAGAATGCAAATAAAAGAAAGGAAAACTGAATTGTACAGGCGATACACATCACTGAGTCCCAGAAGGTTCGCTCGCGGCGATGCTACGTCAATATCCACTGTCAACAGACCTCGTGAGTTCGGCCTATCAGTACAAGTTAAGAGAAGAAAGCGTTTTTTAAAACAAACTGAACAAGTCAGGTGATTGAATATGACTTAACATAGGAGTGACGTTTTTTAGTATGGATCTGATCTGACAGACCGCTGCGATATTTTTGCGCTCAGTCGTGCGTCAAGTGTTTGATGCGCTTTTTTAAAACAAACTGAACAAGTCAGGTATAATCAAGTCAAATAAAATAGGGGCACACATAATCAAAATTTGCCATCGACACGATAAGAAGTAGAAGGTGATTGAATGTGCCTTAACCTGGGATTCGGGACAAGTTAGCTTTTGGGTTGCAGAGGTCAGATGGCAATCGCTCTGTGTAAAAACTTGGTTCAATGTCAAATTCCCTAGGTTAGATAGCCAACCCCGACAGAGAAACGGAATAAGGCAAGGAGAATAATGATGAAACAAGTCAGGTGATCAAGGCCAAAGTAATCTAATGCCAAATTTTTCTGCTTAAGATGTCTTGATATTTTTATGTTTCTATGGCTTTTTCAAATTATGCACTGTTGGCAAAAAAATAATCTAGATTTCAAATTGTATGAACACACAAATAGTAAAGAGTCAAACCTACTAAATACCTTACTGATTACAGTACTTTCTTTCTTTTCGTGTGGTGTTCCGAGTTGTCCAACCGATGAACCCTAGCTTCCGAATTTTTCAACCGCCTTCTACAGGTAGCAGGCTTCTAGCTACAGTACTGATTTCTCGGTATGAACCTAAAACTTCTTACCCTACAATGCCCTACTAAATTGTACATAGTATAAGTAATTCTATGAAATTGTATGAAAAAACAAAGCTCATCTTAAAAACTACTAAACTGACTATTAAAAACGCAAATGCCGTAATTAACAATACTGACTACACGATGAAATAATTAAATACCCCGTTATTAAATTCAGACTTGTTAATAACTGACCATTAGTTAATTAAACCTCGCTGGTTGTCAACTGTTTATTATATACTCTGTTTGGTTAAACGACCACTAGAGTAGATAATATCCACATAGTTAGTTAATTATGTTGTATTGATATAAACAGCTTAATTGTACAATTATAAATATTTAGTTACTATATTCTATTTACAAAATGACGACCGATGTGGCGCAATGGTAGTGCGACTGCCTTTGACGCAGAAGGTTCCGGGTTCGATTCTCGGTGGGTCACTCACAAAGTTGATATTTATCACTTTGTGAATTTGTTCCCAGTCTGGTTAGGACATTGCGGGCTGAACCACCCGATTGTCTGTAAGTAAGATGGTTCCGTGTTTCGGATGGCACGTTAAGCCGTAGGTCCCGGTTGCTGTCTATGATCACTTAGACGGCGGTCGTTACACAACCATGTCAGAAGCCTGCTACTTGTAGAAGGCGGTTGAAAAATTCTGACACTAGGGTTCATCGGGTCGTTGGACGACTCGGTGTCCCACACGAAAAAGAAAGAAGATTTACAAAATTTTAGTCAGTTAGTATAGGAAGTTGATTACAGTTAAAATTCCATTGGATTTGTTGCTAATAATTATTCTGAAATCCATTATTCATAAACCCTCTTCTTGAATTACTCTCTCTACCTATTAGAAAACCGCATTATAGTCTGTTACGTGGTTGAGGAGGTAGCGGTGTTCATGACAGACAGACACACAAACAAAATAAGCACAATTTTGGGTGTTTGTACTACCCAAAAAGAACAGCAAGTTAAAATTTGAATTTATTTCCAAAGGCGACTAGGCGACATGTCGTATAAGGAAGTAAAGGAAAAGTCAAATGAGATCAGATTGGATATTATAAGTGAAAATACTCGTAAGAAATCGAAAAGTTAACAAGCGTCGACCGGGAATCGAACCCGGGCCGCGTGGCATATGAGCCCACTGCTCTAGTGTATTATCGGAAGATTATTGATCCTTGTCCGTATTTTTAAAATTGTTAAATAGAAATGACACATTTTTTATTTGACCTCCCTCATACATAATAATATTCAACATTTTTGTCAACTAACTTGATTAGGGTTTTTTACCTATCATTGATCTTTATAACATTGAAACAAAGTTAAATTTATATTTATTTAGTATTCCCAACGGAACCCAACATGCACTTGATGTGATATTTTTAGAGCGATTTTATTTACCAATACCTTTTCACTCTCTTGGGCGATTTTTTTTTCCAATAACACCAGGAAAACTATAACAACACAGAGTTAAGGTAATATTAAGCGGTATCCGACACGTCGTTTTTGCCCGCTTACCCATAAGTCCCGCAAGTTTGCATGGCGCGAAGGTAAATTCGCAAAATATCGCAGTGGTCTGTCAGATCTATACTAGAAACGTCACATCCCATACTAAAAACGCATTCGACGGATGACGCTGCGATAGCGTTGCGTTGACAGCGGTTGAGCGGTTTTAGTATGGCGATGGACATTTCTAGTATGGGTCTGACAGACCGCTGCGATATTTTTGCGCTTCGTCGTGCGTTAAGTGTGTGATCCACCGGAACCCAATTTGCATTTGGGTGGGATACGCTCTTGGGCAATTTTTTCTACCAATAATTTCACCAGGAAAACTATAACAAAATAGAGTTAAGGTAATATTAAGCGGTATCCGACACGTCGTTTTTGCCCGCTTACCCATAAGTCCCGCAACTTTGCATGGCGGGGCGGTAAATTTTCATACGCCCCCGTTTGCATATCCGGCTGCCTGCTAGTGTTGGCAGTTTATCCGAAAATGCTTGGTGGGTATCGATAGATTTGAAATTGCTGTCGATATTTTAACATCCGCTGAATTGCTAAAATTTTACTGATGTCATACAAGTTTTGGTGTCACGTACACAAATCACTCCTTCATCCCTTTAGGGTAGACAAAGACTAGTTAAAAAAAATAAAAAAATGATCTACACCCTACATTACAGGTATGATGTAACTTTGTGAATTAATGGTATAATTTTGTATAATAGATCTGCTCAAAAATCTTAAAATAAACGGATTTTTTAAACTGCTTACTTAGATAGCTACCTACCGGAATAAAATGATCAAGTTCCTCAAATTGGCTGAAGTGGGATTTAGCTAGGCAACAATATTGCTAAAAACCCTTTTTGAGGTATCTTTTGCTTTAATTCTGCTAATGCACTAATGACGAGTATTACCACAAAAAGTGAGACTCATATTGCACAAGTGTGTAGCATTATTTTTATGAAAATATCGCGCGGCGAACTTTCTATGAGAGGACTCAATTGGGAGATTTAAACATCGAAATCAGCAATACAACACAACACAACACTATGCCCGGGTTAATCCGGCAAAAACCTGGTTTTGCCCGAACATTGTTGCTCCTTGTTTTTGTGGATGTTTGTTGACGGTGTAGCGGTTCTTTAAAATTGAGGTTAAAAATTTAGGTAACCTGTTCTTTGAAATATAGTTTGAAAAGCATTTTCAGCAGATTTGATTTATGGTCTCATTTAATATTTAAATATTAGTTAATTGTTTAGTATTTTGATATGCCGTGTGATACCGGCTTCCAATAGCATCACCCCATTTTTTTCCCGCGGGTGTCGTAAGAGGCGACTAAGGGACTCGAGGGATTCATGTGTATTACAACTTTTAGGCGACAGGCTGACAACCTGTCACTATAGTGAAACACAAATTATCTCAACCGACCCTCAACATTTGTCAGACGTGGCGATAGCGACCGTGTTTTTGCGGTCGTTAACGCTCTGCCTACCCCGCAAGGGATAAAGGCGTGATATATGTATGTATGTATGTGTTGATGTGACAACGTCATAAACTTCGATGGAGCCGGCTGCACGCACCAAAAAACTTACCTCGCTCTGAGGCTTGAAGTGCAAGCGAGAGCGCAGAACGAGCGACAAAGAGGCACGATCAGCCTTCGTGTTTGGCAGCGTATTGAAGTTATTCTATAATTGAAAACTATCCCCGGACTGCAATTAAAAATTACAGGTTACCTAAATTTCTAACCTCAATTTTGATGCCGTGTGATGCCGGCTTAGAATAGCATCACCCCTTTTCTTCCCGCGGGTGTTGTAAAAGGCATATATGGGACTCGAGGGTTTCATGTGTGTTACAATTTTAGGCGACAGGCTGACAACCTGTCACTACAGTGATACATGAATCATCTAAAAGGGCCCTCAATACTTGTCAGACGTGGCAATGAAGACCGTAATTTTACGATCGTTAACGCTCTGCCTACCCCGTAAGGGACAAAGGCGTGATTTACGTATGTATGTTATGTATTTTGAAGAACCGCAACACACAACAAATATCCACAAAAAAAAAATTAAACTATTATAATATTAGAAAAATGCAACTATTCCTATAGTATTTTCTTATGACGTTGTCACGTTCAACTATCGTCAGTAAACTGACTTTACAGACAACTGATTTTTTGTCTATAGGGGCAACAGAAATACGTCATCTGTGAATTTTTTTCTTTATCTATCACGGTTCTATCTATGCCATGTGATGCCGGCTTAGAAAAGCATCACCCCATTTCTTTCCCATGGGTGTCGTAAGAGGCGACCAAGGGACTTGAGTGTTTCATGTGTATTACCGTTTTTAGGCGACAAGCTGACAACCTGTCACTATTGTTATACGCAAATTATCTCAAACGGCCCTCAATATTTGTCAGACGTGGCGATAGCGACCGTATTTTAACGGCCGTTAACGCTCTGCCAACCCCGCAAGGGATAAACGCGTGGTATATGTATGTATGTCTATCACGGCTTCATACCCTGATGACAGATGGACAGGCAGACAGTGAAGTCTCAGTAATAGGGTCCTGTTTGGACCTTTTGGGTACGAAATCCTAAAAAAAACATACCTCCAAAACACAACGAACTTGTTACCATTAAAGTCAAAAGCACTCAATTAAACTCAATTGCAATATACGGAGGTCGGCATGATTTATCACCGGATTCATAATATACTGGCGTGTTTGTATGTCGGTGTATACAGGGTGTAAAGAAAAGTACTGCTTTTTAAGCACGGTGCTATGAAAGGCACTGCGTTTTTTTAAAGAGGGTGAAAAAGCGAATAAAATTAAACAACTTTTCCAAGAAACACAGGGGAAATGTGTATACAGGATGTTAGAAAAAGTACTGTGTTCTTTAAGAAAGGTGAATTAACTTGTAAAACTGAACTATTTTCCCCAAAAATACATGCCAAATTATATTAAAAAAATTACTTACAAAACTAAGAAACTCTGTCAGCTGACATGTTTAATCTAACTTTTTCATATTGCCAGTATTCCAAGAAAAAAGATGTTAAATTTCATAGTTTTAGAATGTGAATTACAATATTATCGCTACATAAGTGGATTAGTCAATAGTGTAACAAGGAAAAAATCAAAAGACACATTTACAATTAAAATAAATTAAATTTTAATGTGTTACTGTGACAATAAACTTGAAAAACACAATCGTACTCTTTTTTATAACCATTTTAAGTTCCTAGTATAAAAGCGGCTCAGGTGGAAGACCGATGACCGACGACCGATGTGGCGCAGTGGTAGCGCGACTGCCTTTGACGCAGAAGGTCCCGAGTTCGATTCTCGGTGGGTCACTCACAAAGTTGATATTTATCTCTTTGTGAATTTGTTCCCAGTCTGGTTAGGACATTGCGGGCTGAACCACCCGATTGTCCGTAAGTAAGATGGTTCCGTGTTTCGGATGGCACGTTAAGCCGTAGGTCCCGGTTGCTGTCTATGATCACTTAGACGGCGGTCGTTACACAACCATGTCAGAAGCCTGCTATTTGTAGGAGGCGGTTGAAAAATTCTGACACTAGGGTTCATCGGGTCGTTGGACGACTCGGTGTCCCACTCGAAAAGAAGAAATATAAAAGCGGCTCAGGTGGAAGTAATTTTCGTAACGCCCTGTATACGCTTGTTTGTGTATACGGCGGTGTATAATCTGTATCGCGGCCAGGCCACATATCCAGTGCAAATTGCTTTATTTGGCGACAAATTAAACAATACTAATTAAGCTGCGGCGCCGCAATCTGGCCCTGGACAACCCAATTTGCGCCGGCCCTGGCTTCAAACGTGTTATTTTTGGAAGCAGAAGTCGAAAAAGTCAGGCTTGCATTTTTTATTTCCTAACTGGAAATTCATTTTTGACCTCGTAGTAGGGGAACAGGATTTTAGGCGACAGGCTGACAACCTGTCACTACAGTGGTACACGAGCTAAAGGGCCCGATAGTTATAGATAAGGGCCAGTCGATGGCAATAGCGACCGTATTTTTGCGGTGGTTAACGCTCTGCCTACCCCGCAAGGGATACAGGCGTATCCCTATGTATGTAGTAGAGGATTGACCCAGTAAGACTTGCCAGCAGAATATACTTTGCCTACTAGGCCTCATCATTAGCCTCTACAACAGACGATTTGATTAGTGTCTAAGGCAAGAGCACAGACACTGCGTTGCCTGGGACGCAATTATGGAAAACGCATGGTTGGCAAGGGTAGATCTTTAAAAATATATATTTCGATTTCTCCCTATTTGGCACAATTCCAGTCGGCTCCTCTTAAATAGCTTAACATTGAAAGATAAACGCGTAAAAGCGCGATATTTATAGCTTAGGTTAGGAATACTATCGAATCGACACCACTGAATTGAAGAGTTGCTACGACGAACGACTACATCGTAGCAGAATGCTACGAAAACCGTCACCTAAAATAGTTTTCTAGCAGACAATGACGTAGCTACTTTGTATTCCGCTAATCCAAAAAATGCGCATAGAAATTTAAAACTGGTGTAGAGCCTACTAAGGCGGCTTCACACACGCCTCAACATTTTCCGTTTTTTTGAAAAAATTGCCTGATCTGATATTTTGGCGCAAGAACTTACGAATTTCCATACAAAACGGATGTCATGCCTCACGTCACCGCATCTGGTTGCGATTGTCAAAGTGTTATTTGTATGGTAGCTGTCACGAACCGAAATATCGTGTGTGAACCGAAGTATCGTCGAACCGAAAGTCCTTGTGTAATTTAGCATACAAAATAAGTGGTTCTCTCACTTAACGCACAACGGAGCACTATTTTAGTGCACCCGTCTGTCCAATCCAAGGAAATTTCCCTACAGTAAAAACTGACGTTGACGCCAATCCAACACCTGTATCAACGGATGCGTCTGTCAAACAGCGCAAGCGCAAGTCCATTGGTACTGCGTCAATGAGAGTTTAGAGCATGGGAATGTTTAGGGAATTGGAAATTTTCTTACATCAGACAGAGGCAAGCGTTATGTATGCAGTTGGATTCCCTTTCTGTAACAGCCGCAATTCAATTCAATTCAATTCAATTTATTTCATAAAACAGTTACACTGTGTGCGAAAGTATACAACCATCAAAATATTAAAATGATCACAACGTAATAATTAATTAAGTACAACTACAAAAAGCATAACAGAAAGAACAAAAATGTCTGTTGAAATAAAATATAAATGTCAACTAGACAAAATACAAAATACAATAAAATATAATTAAAAATGTCCACTATAAGATAATTAATTAATAACAAATAAAATAGAATCATACATTACATAATCAGAATTAAAGTAAAAATTTATGTCAACTAAAATAAAATACTTATCTAAAAATCATCAATTGTATATAAATTTTTCTCTAGCAGAAGCTGTCTTAATTCCTTTTTAAATTGACTGAAACCAGATATAGTTTTTAAATTTGTAGGTAGTCCATTAAACATAGCTACAGCCTGATACTTTGGGCAGTGCTTGGCAATATTCAGGGTGTGTTTAAAAGGTTTGGCCAGATCTGTCTACGATACGATTTCTACGATTTAATTTGATACGGTTTTAGTATTTCTTCAAAACTCCATTCGTCAAAAATCGCGAAAAGTACACTGTACGCGTGAGAACTGACTAAAACAGCAACAGAAACAGACAATTTGTATTCCAGTAGCGGAGTTCGATTCCCGTGCAAGTTCAATCCGGCCTGTGTTGCAGCTCTTTCGTTTACTCTTTTTTTTGACAGCGCCGAGCGGAATTAGGACAATGTTGCGCAGTATCGAAACTGTCTTTGGTACTGTATATCCCGTCCGATTATAGAAACGATCTGTATTTAGCTTATGATGTGTGATGCTTAAAATAGCATTAACCCCACATCCCGCGGGTGTCGTAAGAGACGACTAAGGGACTCGAGAGTATTGGTGAGTGGCTGAGAACCTGTCACTATAGTGATACACATGTTTTCGGAAACAACCTTGGAACACAATCCTCAAAAATGTCAGACGTGGCGTTAGCGACCGTATTCTTACGGCCGTTGGCGCTCTGCCTACCCCGCAAGGGATAAAAACGTGACATATGTATATATCTGTAATTAGCGGTCAATATTCACTTTCTTTTTCAGCTGTTGAAAGTAGGTTCTCCTAGGTCGTCCTCTTCCTCTTTTTCCTTCTGTAATCGTCTTCAGGAAACTGTCGTATCGTACCAAGCAGTCTATCATCTTTTCCCTTCTGTTCTCTATATCTGTACACTTGACGACCGATGCGGCGCAGTGGTAGTGCGACTGCCTTTGACGCTGAAGGTTCCGGGTTCGATTCTCGGTGGGTCACTCACAAAGTTGATATTTATCACTCTGTGAATTTGTTCCCAGTCTGGTTTGGGCATTGCGGGCTGCACCACCCGATTGTCCGTACGTAAGACGGTGCCGTGTTTCGGATGGTACGTTAAAGCGTAAGTCCCGGATCACTTTGACGGCGGTCGTTACACAACCATATCAGAAGCCTACTACTTGTAGAAGGCGGTTGAAAAATTCTGTCACTAGGGTTCATCGGGTCGTTGGACTTGGTGTCCCACACGAAAAGAAGAAGATCTGTACACTGTACAAAATCTCTTTACTGTGTATCAGTAGGTCCGCTTTGTTTTCAGTTGTTTTATCCGTTCCGCCAAAGCAGCCAGTTTGGCGAGGGAATTAAACGAATTTTATTTTGCCAGTCCTTTTTTATTTCGTCCCAAAGTTCGGGTTAATTGTTTCGTCTTGTTCTACTTAAATTGATAAACTTTTAGCTTGGATTGAAGTCCAATTTACGTAACGTAGTTATTTACAGTTAATTTACGCCTGACGTGAGACAATTCACACTACAGCGAATGGATAGGATTCTTTTCCACTATATTATGAGTTTAGGACATTATGAGATCAGGTTATTGTGCGCATAGGACATTTTTAGGAAATAAGTCATTAGGTATGCGTTGGAAGTTTTAAATTTGTTTATTTTTGTCATGTTATAAGTAACAACGGCTGTTTCAAAAAACGCAAACCAGTAAATGGAACTGAAAAAATATACCTTGAGTTTGGCTCAGCATTTTATCTTTTACTTGCAAAATAAAACTTGTCAATTATTGTCTCCGGTCATGTTGTGTGGGAGACCTGAATGAACCCTAGGCTCTCGCATTCTTGACTTTGAGATCGATCTAAACAGCGAAGGTAACAAATGTGAGGCAGTATTAATAACATCTCAAAATCGCACTCAAGATCGATCTTAGAGTTGAGTACGGTTTATCAATACGGGCGCTGGACTTGTGGGCGCATCGCACACTTGCCGCACGGGGGAGCGCCAAAACATCGCAACGGTCTGTCAGATCCATACTAGCAATGTCACTCCCAATACTAAAACCTCTTAACAGCAGCGCTATGGCAGTGTCGTCCGTCGAGTGCGGTCTTAGTATGGGGAGTGACGTTTCTAGTGCGAATCTGACAGACCGCTGCGATGTTTTAGCGCTCCGTCGTGCGTCAAGTGTGCGATCCGCCGTAATTTATTACAATACAACAGTGTTTAACCCCTTGTTTACTCATTCACTGTTCTGGCGGTCATCGCCCACATGGATTATAACCTCAAATTATGCTTGGACACGACCCTGTGTGGTCGCGACCTATCACGCATTATCGACCGTATGCACGTGGCTTTAGTTAATTAGTCTTTTTTCTTTTTCACGCCGTGTGATGCCGGCTTAGAATAGTATCACCCCATTTCTCCCGCGGGTGTTGTAAAAGGCAACTAAGGGACTCGAGGGTTTCATGTGTATTACAATTTTAGGCGACAGGCTGACAACCTGTCACTATAGTGATACACGAATCATCTAATAGGGCCCTAAATACTTGTCAGACGTGGCGATAACTGCCGTAAGTTTACGATCGTTAACGCTCTGCCTACCCCTCATAGGATAAAGGCGTCATTTATGTACGTATGAATGTCTTCTTTCTTTTCGTGTGTGACGAGTCGTCCATTAGGCTGCATCTCCATTGAAGCGGGGCTGCGCTAAGCGAAGCTGAGCGCGGCATGAATTGACCAATCATGAGCATCAAAATCCCCGACCCCCCGCCCCGTTTCAATGGAGACGTACCCTGATTGGTCAATTCATGCCTCGCTCAGCTCAGCTTAGCGCAGCCCCGCTTCAGTAGAGACGCAGCCTTACCGTTGGCAAATAACAACTCCTTTATTTATTTATTTCACTATAGAAAATATAATACCTCAATGGCAAAGTTTTGTTTCTGAATTAAGTTCAAGTTCAAGTTCTTTATTGCATTAGGAAGTGCCTAGTTCTATTCCTAGTAGGCTTTTTGCGAAATTATGTCACGTATTGGCTAAAGAGATTATACTGGGTGAACCACCTTTTTTCCCATAAAAAAGATGGTTCCTTGCTTTAGTGGCCAGACATCAGTCTCGGTGTAGTTGCCCGTGATCATTTAAATAGATACTCGATTATAACCTCAAATTATGTTTGGACACGACTCAATGTGGCCGCGGCCTATCGCGCATTATAGACCGTGTGCACCTGACTTTAGCTAATTAGTTACCATTGGCAAATAATAACTCCCTAGGGCGGATCGAACACCTAACGCACGACGGACCGCTAAAATATCGCAGCGTTCTGTCAGATCCATACTAGAGATGCCAATCCCCATACTAAAACCGCTCAACCGCTGTTGACACAGCGCTATCGCAGCGGTTTCCGTCGAGTGCGGTTTTAGTGACGTTTCTAGTATGAATCTGACAGACCGCTGCAATAGTTTAGCGGTCCGTCGTGCTTTAAGTGTGCGATGCGCATAAGTTATGGTAGCAGATATTTTTACCATTAGAAAACAATACCTGTATGGTCTAGCGGTTAAAGTTAAGTCTGCGAATTAGAAAGTGCCTGGTTCTATTCCTGGTGGGCCTTTGTGCAATGGTTAAGATATTTCAGGGTGAACCACTTGATTTTCTAGCAAAAATATGGAACCATCATCAATATTATTAGGATATATATTATATAGATTAACTAGCTGGTGCCCGCGAACTTCGTTTCGCTAACTTATTATTTTGGTAGGTGTCTATGTCTATGTACCTACTTTAGACAGACCTTTGACCTTAGGTCTGAATTCATTTTGATTAAAGCAAAATTAGAGGCAAGAGTTTACAAAATGAAATATACCTACCTAACACATTTTAACAATATTATTTATTATACATTTTATTATTTTACATTTTATGTACAAAGTTCAAATGTATCTACAGTTTATTTATGTACAATATTTATTAAGTTTACAATATTTCTTTGTACACTACATTCGCTGTTTTTCTCTCAGCGGTTAATATAAATAGGCCTGCAGCGCTAGTAACCCGCGAAAAAGCCACGTACAGCTGGCCGTGGGAAAAACAACTTGTTCTCAGGTCCACTCCAGCAGCTTTCAGCGTTTGTCCCTGTGACTTATTTATCGTCATAGCAAAGCAAGTAGCCACAGGGAATTGTGTGCGCTTGAACTGAAATGGGAAATTATTGGGGATGCGTGGTATACGCGGTATAAATACAGATTCACCGGCGCCACAGCCAGTCAAAATCTCTGCTTCGATTAAATTCCTCTGTAAAGCACGCACTTTTAGTCGGGTTCCGTTGCATAATTTCGGTGGGGTGAGATTCCGAAGAAGCATTATTGGAACACCGACTTTAAGCTTGATCTCGTGAGCTGGTAGACCACTTGCCGAAAGTGAATTTAGAAATTCGATTGGGTAATTTTTCGCGTCGTCCTGGTCAACAACATTGTTAAAAGATGTGTATACCACTTCATCTCCAATAATTTGCGCTAAGATTTTGTCATTAATGGCAGCCACTTGCTCATTCTTTGGGGTCAGTATGGCGCGTTCACATAACCAAGAATTTTCATGGTCTAATATGGTTAGGGGTGTAAGGGGGCCCAAATTACATCTCTCGGGCCCCAAGCCAACCTCTCCTGCTCGCGGTGCACCCTGCTGGACTACTAACGAGGCTCTGGCAACCAAATCCCCACCAACCCGCACTGGGCCAGCGTGGTGGGTGACGGCCCGTACCCCCCTTATGGATTTTACAAATAGAAATCGGCCCCAAGTGCCCGGCGGCCCCGGTGGCCGGGCAGATTCAGGCGAAAATCGACCCGGCTCCGAGACCAGGGGTGCTAGGAATCCCCGGGCGGCGTGGATCCCTCGCCGAACGACCTTGGCCCTGGCAACATATAACGCGTGCACACTGCGGACGGAAGAGAAGTTAGTGGAACTCGAGGAAGAACTGAGCAGGTTACGGTGGGACATAGTGGGACTGTCCGAAGTCCGAAGAGAGGGGGAGGACACGATAGCCCTGAAGTCAGGTAACCTGCTCTACTTCCGGGAGGGCGACCATCTGTCCCAAGGTGGTGTCGGGTTCATCGTCCACAAGTCCCTCGTGAACAACGTAGTACAGGTCGGGAGTATTTCAAATAGGGTGGCATTCCTTATACTCAGAATAACTAAACGTTATTCGCTGAAGGTCATACAGGCATACGCCCCAACTTCGAAGTACCCCGACGAGGACGTGGAGGCAATGTATGAGGACATATCCAAAGCCATTCATACCTCCAGGACTCATTACACGGTGGTCATGGGGGATTTCAACGCTAAGCTGGGCAATCGTTGCGGTGACGAACTGAGAGTTGGGCCATTTGGTATTGGGGTGAGGAACAGCCGAGGTCAAATGCTGGTCGACTTCAAGGAGAAGGAGGGACTCTTTATGATGAACTCGTTCTTCAGGAAACGGCCGCATCGAAAATGGACCTGGAAGAGCCCCGACGGTGTTACCAAAAATGAGATAGACTTCATCATGACAGACAAAAAACGGATATTCAACGATGTCTCTGTGATCAATTCGTTCAAAACGGGTAGCGATCACCGAATGGTAAGAGGCACGTTGAATCTTAATGTAAAAGCCGAGAGATCACGTCTGATGAAGTCTACGCTCCGACCAGCACCTGCCCAAATCCAAAACCCTGAGAGCTTTCAGCTCCACCTGCAAAACCGCTTCGATTGCCTGGGTGAGTGTATCGACGTGGACGACTATAACGACAGGGTCGTGGAAACTGTCCTTACGGTTGGCTCTAAGTTCTTCAAACCCAATCGTACGAACAGAACCAAAAAAATCTCAGACCATACTTCGAGGCTCATGGAGGAACGACGCGAGATGATTCTGCAGTCGTCGGAGGATACTTCCCAATATCGGCACCTCAATAGGCAGATCTCTAAGTCTTTGACCCGCGACATACGCCAATTTAATACTGACCGTATTAAAGAGGCAATTGAGCGCAACAAAGGCTCCAAGGTGTTTGCTAGAGATCTGTCGATAGGCCAGAGCCAACTAGCGAAGCTAAAGACCGACGATGGCAGAATCGTATCGTCCAAGCCCGAGCTATTGGAAGAGGTCGAGAAGTTCTACGGACAGTTATACGCGACAACATGCACACCTGTCAATAATCGGGTCGCAGATCCAAGAGCTCGATTAACCCGGCACTACACAGAAGACATCCCGGACGTCAGCTTGTACGAGATTAGTATGGCTCTGAAACAGCTAAAAAACAGCAAGGCGCCGGGTGATGATGGAGTTACGGCAGAGCTTCTGAAAGCCGGTGGTAAACCGATACTTAAAGCACTGCAGAAATTGTTTAACTCTGTCATACTCGAGGGCAAAACGCCACAGGCATGGCACAGAGGCGTGGTGATGCTGTTCTTCAAAAAGGGCGATAAGTCTTTGCTGAAGAACTACAGACCCATCACGCTTCTGAGCCATGTCTACAAGCTGTTCTCAAGAGTCATAACGAATCGTCTCGCACGCAGGCTCGACGACTTCCAGCCTCCCGAACAAGCCGGCTTCCGAAAAGGCTTTAGCACCGTGGATCACATTCATACGCTGAGGCAAGTTATACAGAAGACTGAAGAGTATAACCAACCACTCTGCCTCGCGTTTGTGGACTACGAAAAAGCCTTCGATTCGATCGAAACATGGGCCGTACTTCAGTCTCTTCAGCGGTGCCAAGCTGACTATCGGTATATCGAAGTGTTGAAGTCCTTGTACGAAAGCGCCACCATGTCAGTTCGACTTCAGGACCAGGACTCGAAACCTATCCAGTTGCAGCGAGGAGTGAGACAGGGAGATGTAATATCACCGAAACTGTTCACAGCAGCACTGGAAGACGTCTTCAAGCTTTTGGACTGGAGAGGACTTGGCATCAACATCAACGGCGAGTATCTGACTCACCTTCGTTTTGCCGACGATATCGTGGTCATGGCGGAAACCCTGGAGGACCTCGGTACAATGCTCGATGACCTCAATAGAGCCTCCCAACAAGTGGGTCTAAAAATGAACAAGGACAAGACCAAGGTTATGTCAAACTCTCTTGTTGCACCCATTACTCTGACAGTTGGGGGCTCTACTCTGGAAGTTGTCGACGAGTATGTCTACCTGGGACAAATAGTCCAGCTGGGTAGGTCCAACTTTCAGAAAGAGGTCAATCGTCGAATCCAACTCGGCTGGGCAGCGTTCGGGAAGCTACGTAACATCTTCTCTTCTCAACAACTACCGCAGTGCCTCAAGACAAAAGTCTGGGATCAGTGCGTGTTGCCAGTGATGACTTACGGAGTTGAGACGTGGCCGCTAACAATGGGCCTCATAAGAAGGCTCAAGGTCACTCAAAGGGCAATGGAAAGGGCTATGCTCGGAGTTTCTCTCCGCGATCGAATCAGAAATGAGGAAATCCGGAGAAGAACCAAAGCCACCGACATAGCTCGAAGGATTGCGCAACTCAAGTGGCAGTGGGCGGGGCATATTGCTCGTAGGACCGATGGCCGCTGGGGCCGGAAAGTTCTCGAGTGGCGGCCACGGACCGGTAGACGCAGCGTAGGTAGGCCTCCCACAAGGTGGACCGACGATCTGGTGAAGGTCGCGGGAAGCCGCTGGATGCGGGTGGCGCTGGACCGATCATCGTGGAGATCCTTGGGGGAGGCCTATGTCCTGCAGTGGACGTCTATCGGCTGAGACGACGAATATGGTTTGAAGTTGGCCAAATACAGACTGTATTAGTTCCTTTTCTGAGGCTACAACTGTACCCAGTAACTCAGAAAGTCTTATCTGGCCATCGTCTACTAATTTCAAATCTAAATTCAAAACCAATCAGTAAGCAAAATCGAAGTCCGTAAAGAATAGCAGATGTTTGTTATAATAATTCAACAAATTCAATATTATCTCAATTCAAAAAAAATATTTCTTTAAGGTTAACGCCGATGTGTAGTCTTCTCGCGGTCCTTCTCCAGGACGCGGGGAATCACTCGGGGCAAGGTTGCCCCCTTCGGAAGCGGATCATCGCGGTCGATGACTATCGACCGGTCTTTGGGTGGCCGCTTTTCAGCAGCCTTTTAGTCTTGCCTTACTTGGCTTGGGGTGGGCCATCTTGGTGTAGATGGCCCGTCTTCATCGTTTTGTGGAGTGATGTCATCACTGGGGATCAGCTCTCTCGCGTAGGGTCTGGCTCTTTTATCTGGCGGTCTTGCGTGGAGTGGAGCTATTCCCTGCAGATGCGGGTGGCTCGACTCGTCGGCTCTGGCAAACATGTTCTTTGCCAGCCGTCCGATAAAGGCGTCCAGTCTTTCCATCTTGAGGTCTTTCGCTATGGTGTGATTTCTCACGTAGCGTGGAGCGTCCACGATGAGGCGCAGGGCTTTGTTTTCTTGCGCCTGGAGTCGTTTTTTGAGGTGAGTTGCCAGAAGACTGTACCAGGCTGGCGCTGCGTATGTCAAGCGGGATCGTAGGTACGTCTTGTAGATGCCCAGCTTTATCCTCGTTGGGAGCTTCTGTGAGGCTAAGACGGGGCGCAGCAGGGTCCTGGCGACTTGTGTACGCTGGACGACCGATTTGACGTGCGCCGTCATGGTGAGCTGTCTGTCGATCGTGACGCCCAGGTACTTCACATTGGGCTGCCACGGAATCAATTGGCCCTGTAGTTTCAGCTGTGGTGGGAGTTTCCTGTTTCCGGTTATCATTGCTTGTGTCTTAGCAACGTTAACCGAGAGCCGCCATTTGGATAACCAGTCGGGTAGAGCATCAAGGGTAGGCTGCATTTTCGTTACAGCATTTTTAGAATTCATAGATGCAACGAAATATGCCGCATCGTCCGCGAATAGGCCCAGTTTGGCGTCCCCCAGCACCGGGATGTCGTCGGTGAACCTCGAGTAGCAGAAGGGTGATAGGCAGGATCCTTGTGGTACTCCAGCCGCAATGCTCCGTGGGTCCGATGTGATGATGATGATGCCTTCGACCGCCACGACGAATTTTCTGTTATCGAGGAAGGAGGCGATCACTCGTACTATTCGCCGTGGAGCGGTAGACGTTGACAGCTTGTACAGCAGCCCCTCATGCCACACTCTGTCAAACGCCTTCTCCATGTCCAAGAGCACCGCCACTGTCACGTTTTTCTTGTTTGCCTCCACGGACATGAAGTGCAGCACTCTGGTAAGTTGCAATGTGGTAGAATGGCCTGGGCGGAAACCATACTGCTCTGGTCTTGGCTCAATGTGCGGCTGGAGCTTCCCCAGCAGCAGTTTTTCGAACACCTTGGAGAGCGTATCCAACAAGGTGATCGGTCGGTAGCTCTCCGGTTTCTTCAGGTTCTTTCCGGGCTTGGGTAACATTCCCTGCCCATCTTCCATTTCTCGGGGTAGTGGCCGGTTCGCATTATGCCGTTGAAAAGTCGTGTCACTGACGCGATGGTTCGGCGAGGCAGGTGACGCAATGCCATGTTCGGGATGCGGTCCGGACCTGGAGCCTTTTTGGGGTTCTGGCGTCTCAGGATCTTCTGCACTTT
The DNA here is from genome assembly GCA_029255805.1 of Keiferia lycopersicella. NCBI lineage: Eukaryota > Metazoa > Arthropoda > Insecta > Lepidoptera > Gelechiidae > Keiferia > Keiferia lycopersicella. The sequence continues at coordinate 10,494,331 of JARACZ010000004.1, read as the reverse complement.
AGCTGGAGAGAAGAATACAGGATCTTCTTCAGGTGGGATAGGCTCAGCGAAGTAGTCCTGTATATGGGCGTTCACCATAGCAACGTGGTCAGGTTGTGCTGCTGGATTGGGCTGGAACTGTTTTTCCAGGGCTTTGGCAAAGAGTTCAGCTCGATCTTCTGCCTTGTACCTTGGGCTTCCATTTTCATCAAGTAGAGGGCGAACTGCTTCCGACTTGTTCCCCAACTGCCGGCAAAGACGATGGATGGAGGGGACATCGTCTTCGATCTCCATTATATGGTTCTCCCACGATTCCATAGAGTGGTTGGCGAGTTCGCTCTTGAGCTGCTGAGTGACATTGTTGAGCAGTCTCTTCAGGGTGCGGCATCCTGCAGAGTTTTGCCACTGCCGACGAGCCTGTCGCTTCTTCTCAAGTAAGTCCAGAATCTTCTTAGGTAGGGGATTTTTCCTCTCGCTAATCAGATTTGTGCGAGATGCGGTGTTAATAGCGGACTGGATGTCGGCAGTGACAATTCTCGCAGTTTCTTCAACGTCCTTTGCAGTATGGATGGGGGGTATGGCAGGCTTCCTATCCATCTCAGCTTCAAAAGCTTCCCAGTTTACCCGGATTTTTGGCGGAGCGTCCAGCACTCTGGTTGGCTTTGTGTGAAGCGTGAGAAGCACGGGTCGATGGTCTGAGGGTAAGTCCATCATCACCTCCTGAGACATCGGATAGTTGAACCCTTTGTGGATGACAATATCCAGTACGTCTCCATCAGTCGAATCTCCCTGGTAGTGGGTAGGTTCGTCCGGAGCGCTGCACTCGTAGTTGTGATCCAGAGCATCTTTGGTAATGAGGCGGCCAGATCTGTTTATCACTCGGGAGTTCCAGTTTGTGTGTTTCGCGTTCAGGTCACCCGCCAGGATGGTCGGCATGGGTGAATTGAGCAGCAGATCACGGATTTCTTTCACATCCAAGTGGTTATCTGGGGGGCGGTAAACTGCATATAGCCGGAGTTCAGTTCCGGCTATTTGGATGTCTACTCCAAGGGCGTACATAGTTTGCAGCGGCTTGAAGTTGACTGGCTGGTGTACGATGTTCCTCCGGACTATAACAGCTAGTCCGCGGTAGGCAATTCCCTCTGAGCTGACTTCCTCTTTCCTGTAGGTGTGGTAGCCAGTGAAGTGTAAGCGAGTGTGGGCACGCAAGTGGGTTTCGCTGATGAGGGCGATGTCGATCTGCTGCTCGCGGAGGAAGTGCTGGAGCAGCAGTCTTTTCCCCGTCAGCGACTGGGCATTCCAGTGTATGACCCTCAGCTTTCTATCCATTGCGGTAGGACAGCTTGGCAATCTCGAGAAGTTGGCTCATGATCTTCGGGTTTGATTTGGTCGAGGGTCGCTGCAGCATTAGGGTGAGGAGCTCAGTTACAGCGGCCTCGTCGTCGTCTGCTCCGGGTTGTGCCGTATCTTTGGTTTTGGCGCTTTTCTTCTTCTTCTTCGCGCGTTTCTCGCGCTGGGAGGAAGAGGGCTGTCCTCGGGGTTTGGGATCATTTGCCGGGGCCATTAACGATGCCTGGGCGGTCTCCTCTACCGCTTTGGGCTGGTCCTTGGCAGTGCTTGTGGCTGGTATGGTCTTCTTATGCTTGCCGCTCTTGGCTAGTGTGCTGGCCTTTTTGTTTCTGGCCTCCCTCAGAAAAGCCGTGCACGCCGTGTAATTTGCTGGATGGGGTCCACCGCAGTTTACACATGTTGGTGGATCTTCAATGGGTCTGGGGCAGTCTTTTGCAGCGTGGGGGCCTCCGCACCGGACACATGCCAGTTTACGGTGGCACCGATGTGACGAATGGCGCCATTGTTGGCATCTGTGGCATTGTGCTGGGCCTTTCTTTCCACGCCAGTTTTCAATTTTCACCCCTGGCATGTACAGCAGTTCATCAACTTCGTACAGTGCTGAGGTGAGTTCGGACGTTCTTTTGAAGGAGGCGAAAAAGATACACCCGGGTCGGTCGCCTCTCGCCCTGATGTTCTTGACATGTTCCGCCTCAAAGCCTTTCTCCGAGAGAGCATGTTTTATGTCTTCAGGGTCCGTATCTGCTGGGAGACCTCGAATGGCGACTTTTACTCGTCGTTCTTCGGCGGGGTCGTAGCCAAACCAGCTGATGTTTTCGGTGGCTTCGAGTTCCGTAAGGTAGCGGTCTATGCAGCGGTACTCTTCTCCGTCGATTGGGGTGAATCTCACTCCTTTTCCGAAGGGCCTGGCATTTGGAGGCCGTCCTAGCTTGTTCTTCAGCTCGGCGAAGTGCTTGGCCCAGTTTGGGAGGTGTTCGACGACTAGTGGCGGGTATGGCTTTTCTTTGGGCCTTGGTTGCTGGGGCCTGGTTTGTGGGGAAGCGACTGCTTTTGCTGCGTCAGCAAACGAGGTCGGTGGTGGCGGTGCTTGTGGGGGTGGAGATACTGGCGGCGGAGGCGGCATGTGTGCCGAAGCAGGAGGCACTATTGCTGCCGGCGGTGGTGGTGGAGGGGGCGGCGTCAGTTTCTTCGCGGGCTTTGGCTGGCGCTGTGGCAGGGGTTCCGCAGCTGTGGTGGCGGTAGGCTTCTGCTGGGGCTGCGGTGACTGGGCGGCTGATGCCCTTTGGCTTGGGTCACGATCGCGCCCTTGCGGCCTCAGTCTGCGCTCTTCCAGTGATTGGGTTCTTTTCAGAAGTTGAGCTCTCTGCTCAGCGTCCTTTCTTGGGGATCTGCGGCACAGGTGGAGAAGTTCAGCGCAGTGGCGCTTGTGAGCGCTTACTGGGTCGTCTTCGTCCGCGTCGCGCTTGCGGCGTGAACGTAGAGGCGGAATCTCTACTGTAGTCGCTTCTTCTACTAGTGAGAGAGCGGCCAGGTCTTCCAGTTTAACGTTCCACTTTAACGCCGCCTGCCAGTGGCTCTTTATATAGTTGTGCAGGAAACATTCCGTTAGCGCGTTTTACAAAACTAACAGCGGCATCTATGATTTTTTTTTGTAAACAATCTGGTTCTACTATTTTTGTCAATGAATGGCATTATTTATGATTGGTGGTCTTTTATGTATGATTATTATGAACCAAGTGAGATAGTTGCCTGTGTAAATGGAAAACAACCTGTAGCAACTCCGGACTGCCACCGATTTGTAAATCATTCATTTGTTAGGTGCGAAGCCATTTCGACGCTTGGGTGGGACTCGGGTTCAACTCGCAACTTTTTGCTAGACTATAATTAATTGGTTTATTTACTGTTATTTTATTATTATAGTATTATAGTATACACTTCGTACGCGGCATCTATAAAATTATTTCGGAACAAATTTGTATCTCGCTTCGCCGAACCTGTAATGGTGTTTTCCTGTGGGAATGAGATATTTTCCCGAAGTAAAAAATATCCTAAATGTTGACCCGAGTAATAAGCTACCATTGTACAAAATTTGGTAGAAATCTGTCCAGTAGTTTTTACGTGAAACGCTAACAAACATACATACAAACAGACAGACAAACAGACAAAAAAAATTTTAATTATCGTTTTGAGATCTATAACTTAAACTGAATTAGAAACAAAAAACCTTTTTTTAAACTATTCAATGTACAGAATTGGTTCAGTTACTGTTTTATTATATGTATAGATATTCAATGTACAGAATTGGTTCAGTTACTGTTTTATTATATGTATAGATTTTGTAGTAGTTACCATTACTGAAAGTAGATACTCAATTATAACCTCAAATTACGCTCGGACACGACCCTGTGTAGTCGCAGCCTACCACGCATATACGACTTGTCTCTTTCTCTTTTCGTGTGGGACACCAAGTCGTCCAACGACTCGATGAACCCTAGTGTCTGAATTTTTTCAACCGCCTTCTACGATTAGCAGGCTTCTGACATGGTTGTGTAACGACTGCCGTCTAAGTGATCATAGGAATTTTGGAATTTGCGCGAAAAGCCAACTTGCGCCTTTCTCCGACTGGCGCGATTCGCCAACTCGCTCTGTGCCTACTCGCGCGTTTAGCCTACTGCAGCGATTCGCCACCTACGCGTTTAGTAAACTGTCATGCATTATGTACAGTGAACATAAAAAATGAGTTCGTTTAGTTTCTAGTAATCACATTTGTATTTACGGAGGATTTAGATTGGAATTCGAGCATTTTTAATCAGGACTCTAATCAAAATGCTAAAGAAGCTCCATATAAGATGTAAAAATATTAGCTGCAAATAATTCAAGGGTTCAATCAGCCCATGAAACTGAACAACTTTCCCCTAAAACATAGGTCGAAATATGAGATAATTTTTTTGACCTCCCATACTAATTGACTTGGTCGGTTGGTAATTTGGTATGGGAGGTCCAAATTTTTTTTTTCACATTTCGACCTATGTTCCTTGGGGAAAGTTGTTCATTTTCATGGGCTGGTTCAGTCCTTAAAGTATTTGCAGCTATTTTTTTTACACCTTGTATAAAGATGTGCTAAAGAAACAAGTTAATAATAAAAAATATAATATAAAAAAATATAAGTTCAATATTGTTTTAAATAAAAAAAAATAAAATAAAATAAATAAAATCTTTTTATTTTCAGGCAATAATCCCATAGTTTACAAAGGCACATAATAAATATAGTCAGATTAAATTAAATTAAATTAAATGTCAGAATAAAATAAATATAAAAAGTCAAAAAATCATATAAAAATTATATAAAATCATATAAAATAAAATAAATCAAATCAAATCAATACAAATTATAAATAATATTATTAAAATTGTCATCGTGTATATAAAAACTGTAGTAGATGGATTCTACAATTTTATTCAGAGACGCACGTGCTCGCTTTTCGAAGGAAGCCCTCATATTTCGCATCACGGCGTAAAAGTCATTGACTCTATGTTCTGCAAACATGCCAGACGCGCTACACCGCCACGGCAGCCTCATTATGCCCCGGAAGGCGTTGTTGTATTGCACTCTAAGGGTGTTGTAGGAGCGCTGCGTGAACGAGTACCATAGGTGACAGGTGTAGAACGCCTGGCAGTATGCCTTAAATAATGTGACTTTTGCATCCTTCGAACAGCGAGCAAACCTCCTCGCCAGCATGTTGCCTCGCATAGCAAGTGCCCGTCGCTGCCGCTCGAGGTCTTCGTCATCTTTTAAAGCGTCTGTAACAACATGGCCTAGGTACTTAAACTTTGTAACGACTCTGAGGACAGAGCCGCATAAGTGTACAGGTAAAATGTGCTCTGGACCTTTTTTGTACTTAAAGATCATTACCTCGGTTTTATTGACATTATACCTAAGACCATGCGCCCCAGCGTACCTTTCACAGATTGAAACTAGTTCTCTAAGCCCTCTGATCGACGGGCTCAGCAGCACCATATCATCAGCGTAACTGAGATTATTAATAAGTGTGTCATTTACGTAACAGCCAATTTTGGTGCTGCTGAGCTCCTCGATCAGTCCGTTCACATATAGGTTAAACAGAGTCGGCGACGTGAGCCCCCCCTGCCTAACCCCGCACTCCAGTTGGTAACTGTCCGACGTTTCGTCACCCCACCTTACCACATTGGTTTGGTTTCCGTACCAGAACTCCAACAAGCTGACTATGCTTTCCGGAACACTGGTCTGTCTGAGCTTTTTCCACAATATGTCGTAACTTATTGTGTCAAAAGCCCGACTGAGGTCAAGGAAGCACGAACAAACTGACGTCTCCTTCTTTAGGTAGCTCTTAACCGTGTTTTTCAGAGCAAACACAGCCATATCCGTGGACAGTCCAGCACGGAAACCAAACTGCGCGTCATGCAACGGTATGTGAGACGTCAGACTAGGATTGATAAGTCGCTCTAGCAACTTAGAAAATATAGTAGCTAAGGATATAGGGCGGTAGTTTGACAAGCTGGACACGTCACCGGTCCTATTCTTCACTAGCGGTACTACAGTTGCTTTCATAAGGGCTTCTGGCAAGTAACCATGCTTAAAGCAAGAATTAAATAGCTCGCATAGTTTTTCGCAGAGCAACGGGCCCGCAAACAAAACATGCTCAACGCTAAGATGGTCATGGCCAGGCGATTTCCCCCGCTTCATGTTGCGGACACAGTCCAGTACTTGCTGAGCTGTGACGGAAAATTGCCCAGCAACACTCACGCCACGCGAGGCATCCGCTTGCGCAGGCGGCTTGTGCGTCTCATTGTCAGTACATATTGGGTCTGTCTTAACAGGCTCAGCTTTAACGTTAAATTGATCAGCAAACATATTTGCGATCTGTTTACGATCCTGACTACCATTTACATTAAGTGGAAGCTGGGGTTTCTGATCTAAACTTTTGGTAGATTTCCAGAATTTACAAAAATTTCTGTCTTGCCTATGTTTTGCAACAATATCCATCTTTATCTGATCTTCATTTTTTTTTGACACCAGGTAAGTTTATTCTTAAACGTTTTTCTAGATATAAGCATTTCGTCATATATACTACCACGTTTAGGAGACCCGTGCAGTTTCCAAACCTGGTAACACAGCCTTGCTTTGAAGTGTAACTCTTTTACGTGAAAGTTCCAGCCCGCTATTGACTTCTTTTTTCTCGTCATTTTCCCGATAAAAGAAATTGTCGCGGCTTTTGTAAGACATTGTATAATTGCACTGTGATAGATGTCAATATGTTTACAATGATTTTGGATCTTGCACGGGTACTCCTCGCAGGTACATACAGGTAAGCTAATATTTTTTAAATATTCATTACACAGCTTTGAATAGTGAGCTATTTGCATCTCATCCCTTATACCCCACTTTATTTTATTTGTAACTTCGGTATTAGTCACTGTACAAGTTTTAGGTTTTATAACGCTAATTTTAAACACCATGATTTTATAACTTGCACCTACCCAGCTTTAAGAGCTCCTGAGCACAATATGTGTTTTCGTGTACTACGTGATCCTTTAAATTGAGATATTCATGAGAGATTTGAGATTCGTATGAGGGCGTTGGTGGCCAAATGGTTAAGACACCGGTCTTACAATCGTGAGACTTGAGTTCGATCTCCGCTATGCACCAATGCGTTTTTACTCACGTACATTTTCCGACTGCTTTTACGGTGAAGAAAAAACATCGTGATGAAACCTACATTCAAAATTTGAATTCAGATCATATTTAGTATTTTTATCTTAGTATTCGGGCCAGGTTAGCCTTCGGGTTAGGTTAGGGTGACGACCGATGTGGCGCAGTGGTAGTGCGACTGCCTTTGACGCAGACGGTCCCGGGTTCGATTCTCGGTGGGTCACTCACAAAGTTGATATTTATCACTTTGTGAGTTTGTTCCCAGTCTGGTTAGGACATTGCGGGCTGAACCACTCGATTGTCCGTAAGTAAGATGGTTCCGTGTTTCGGATGGCACGTTAAGCCGTAGGTCCCGGCTGCTGTTTATGATCACTTAGACGGCGGTCGTTACACAACCATGTCAGAAGCCTGCTTGTAGAAGGCGGTTGAAAAATTCTGACACTAGGGTTCATCGGGTCGTTGAACGACTCGGTGTCTCACACGAAAAGAGAGAGAGAGGGTAGATTAGATAGGTCAGATGGCAATCGCTCTGTGTAAATTCTTGGTTCCACGTCAAGTCCCCTAGGTTAGGTAGCCGACCCCGACAGAGAACGGCATAAGGCAAGGAGAATGATGATGAGGAGAAGATTTCCTGCAGTAAAAAGAACCTAAAAGCAGTAGTTTTAAAGCTTTTCATAACGTTTTTGTTCATGAATGGGATAGGCTATTGATATCCATTCTCTCTAAGAAACTTGATTTATATACCAATAGAGCGTACCACCTCGATAGAGTAGACCTTGATAAGCTCCCAACCATGGATGAATTTATTTCATTTTTGGAGAAGCGTGCTAAAGCATTACAAGATAGTTTACCTGTGATGAACAAAGAGGGTGTTAACAATCCCAAAAATGTAATAGCAACCTATGTTGTTTCCAATAATAATGATGCAAAGAGCTTGTGTGATTTTTCATTATTTAACACATCTGTTAAATAATACAAATGTGTTTAATTAAATAAATATAGATTTATTTAATTTATAAATGCATAGGCATTGTGACTCGAACTGATAGACAGAAGAAGTGTTGCCATAGACAACTATAAAAAATTACTAACAAAGAAAAAGATTTTCGTTCAATAATTAATTGAACATTTTATTTTCCAAAAATCACCTTCAATGACAGAAAAAGCCGAGCTATGGTCGGTCAACCAGGTATATCATATTATATGTAAAGCCTCCACATAGTCACATTTTGTGCAATACTTTAAAAATAATTATTTTCAGGTTTTCAACATAATTTTCACTGATGCGAAGAGCCCTTGTTTATCTTTTGAATATTAATAAATACTTACAACATTTATGAAAAACATACAATTCAGTGCAAAATAATTACATTAATTGTATATTAATCAAACTCGATTGCTGCAAACAAACTATGTTGTACGACGAATATTGAAATAATTTTCTCTTTTGACTCAATATTGATGAACTTAATATTAAAATATTTGTGAAAAGAATTTCGCGGTTTATTGGAAAATTATGACCAAATTTAAGTAGCACATTGTACAATGAAATTAAGTTATTTAATGAATAGCATAAAATGAAATTATTATAATTTTGTATGTTTACAAAGATAAGGGTTTTTAATAAAACAATTTTTTTTTCTTTTTCGTGTGGGACACCGAGTCGTCCAACGACCTGATGAACCCTAGTGTCAGAATTTTTCAACCGCCTTCTACAAGTAGTAGGCTTCTGACATGGTTGTGTAACGACCGCCGTCTAAGTGATCATAGACAGCAACCGGGACCTACGGCTTAACGTGCCATCCGAAACACGGAACCATCTTACTTACGGACAATCGGGTGGTTCAGCCCGCAATGTCCTAACCAGACTGGGAACAAATTCACAAAGTAATAGATATCAACTTTGTGAGTGACCCACCGAGAATCGAACCCGGGACCTTCTGCGTTAAAGGCAGTCGCACTACCACTGCGCCATATCGGTCGTCAAAAACAAATTATACTTTGCTTCATTATTTTTTTTTTTCAATATTTGACTGGTAGGACGATATCTCTTACATTTCAGATTCTGGCCTGATTATATATAATACATAATGTCCATGATACATACCTAATAAATACACTTGACATCGCAGCGGTCTGTCAGATCCATACTAGAAATGTCAATCCCCATACTAAAACCGCTCAACCGCTGTCGACGCAGCGCTATCGCAGTGTCGTCCGTCGAGTGCGGTTTTATTTTGGGGAGTGACTTTTCTAGTATGGATCTGACAGACCTGTGCGATGTTTTAGCGCTCCGTAGTATGTTAAGTGTGCCATCTGCCTAAATGTCCAACCACACCTAATAAAAAAATTGGTCTCTAAAACAATTCACGTGATTTTCAAACATGATCTACATTTAAAACTTCTGTTTTTTAAAAACAGTAAAATATAAAGTTTGATTGAAAATCACCACGTGTTCTGCATAGCAAACATTAGAACTTTTACGACCCTAGTTTCACTCGCGTTTCCCCGATGTTTTTGCCTTATTAAAGACATGCCATACCCTCGTCAAAAAGTCATCAGGCTGGGTTTCACCCATTAATACTTCATAATCACCCACACTTTTGCCAGTCAAGTTTTTATTGGGAAGTTTCTGGGGCCACTTTGGACGGAGTTGCTGAGTCATTGCAATAGACGATGTGGGTTGGTAACATACTGCTACATTTAGTTTTTTTTTCTTTAGGTGCACCTGTCTGCTACTTAAAGGTTCCGAGTTCTCATAACAAGACAGATTTTGGTTAAGGATAATTCATCTTACGGCAAGAATACGGACCAGAGGTGTCATGTTCGACACAAATGTCATTTTTGCTCTGTGGTCATGAACAAATAGTTCTAAGGTTTAAACGGTTATACGGCTTATACAGTTAATGGTTGCAAATTAATTTTCTTCTTATGGTTATTAAAGGTGCACACATCTATCTATGCTTTTAAACGAGCAAGAATTGTATATATTGATAAGAATTATTTTAGGATCTCGGAAAAGGCTCCAACAATTTTCATGAAAGTTCGTATATAGAGGGATTCGGGGGTAATAAATCGATCTAGCTAGGTTTTATTTTCCAAAAATTTTTGGAACGATAGCAAAAACCAAACAACGCTCGGTCAACCAGGTACCAGCTGACAAATTGTATTTTTAGAATAGGAGCACTTCTGGGCAGGTTTCTGGGTGGTTTACTGTCCAGGGGGTCCGGCTAACCATACGCATGTAACACAACATTTTCTCTTGGCATGAACTCGATGTTATTTTATTTACCACCTAACGTTACATGTTGTTTGGTTAGCTTGGCCAGCCCCGAGGCAGTGCTTTAGGGGCTAGTTTTAAGTTTTTAGTCCACCTGAGCCGCGTTTGCACTAGGTTCATAAAATTGTTATTGTTAAAATTTAATTAGTTAATTCTTGACCATCAAAAAGAGAAATATAAAATTTACTACTTTGAATAAATAATTTGATTTGATTTGATATGCGTGATAGGCTGTGGCCACACAGAGCCGTTTTGATGTTTATTAGAAGTCATTTTCAACCTACCCTATGTAAGGTTCCTGAATATTCCCGTAACTCTTACTTACCTACTTATCGATTTCACGCGGAAACTTGGAGCCGGTCCATTAGCGAGCTGTCGCTATAAATTTGAATGTCAAATCTTTAATCCGCTTTTCTCCTTTATTGCTCCGGCAGCTGTTAAAAAAAACGACCAAGGGTGAGTCAGACTCGCGCACGAAGGGTTCCAGCTTATGCATCGAATCGATGTGCAACAATTAAATTGTATTGGACCAGTATTCGGCCGCACTGACTGCCTTGAGGTTAGCCTCCAGCAGGTCCCGCCTAGTGCAAGTACTAGGGCAGTTGGGGCAGGAGAGAAGGTGGTCCATGGTTTGTGTTACACCGCACAGAACACTGCCGGAGAAACCTGGCTCGGTTTGTATAGCACCTTCCAACATCAGCCCGAAATCTGCTAAGGGTTTCATACCATATAAGAAACTACTGATTTTTTTGTCATGAGATACAGCTTCCGGACCGTCACTGATAAAATCAAACACACGTTTTTTTCTGTATTGGAAAAATTCTTGTTCTGAATATTTGTTTTATTCAAATGTCCTTTACTTTTGTTATAGTGTTGCAGCTACAGAAATACTTCTTCCGACAGTGTTACTCCAACTAGTGAAGGTTGGCAGTCAGCACCTCATATTTCCTTCTATCTTATAATAATAACTAGCTGGTGCCCGCGAACTTCGTTTCGCCATATATCATCCATCATATCAGCTATATAAAGGAAGCTCACTGATAAACATAGGCCTCCCTTATAGACTCTAAGAACCATAAAATAATATAAGCTTATATGAAATTGTTGGTAGATAGGTACCCAAAAACTTGGTTTCGCCGACTATACAGTGTGTAAAAATATTAGCTGCAAATATTTAAATGGGTGAATCAGTCCATGAAACTGAACAACTATCCCCAAGCAACATAGGTCGAAATATGGAAAAAAATTTTGGACCTCCCATAGGCCGAGCAAGTCAACTGTATGGGAGGCCCAAATTTTTTTTTTCATTTTTAAACCTTTGTATTCCTTGGGGAAAGTTGTTCAGATTCATGGGCTGATTCACCCCTTAAAATATTTGCAGCTAATTTTTTAACACTTTATATGTAATTTTAAAAAACTGTTAAAAATTCTAAATTTACAATTTCCACATGCAAAAAAGAGTAAGAAAACGGTGGTTCTTTTATATATGTTTGGTCTTTTCGAATCCTGTAGGTTGAATTTGCTGAATTAGGTTACAGATTAGTCACTCCCTGTTCCAAATCCTCGCTTTCCAGTTCATTTTAGCAGATTTTTTAAAACCGTGCGTTTACTTCCAAAGGTATCAATTCCGTGAAGTAGACTGATGCCACATTTCTTAACACTGTGATAGATGAATAAAGACCGAGTTCATGAGTGTGAATAAATAAAACATAAGCTTATTAAAAACCAAGTAATCCTACTACAAATCCTATCCTATCCTACTTCCTACTAATATATTAATACAAAAGATTTGTTTGTTACTCCTTCACGCAAAAATTGCTGAACTGATTTTCATGAAATTGGGCACAGATGATGTGTGATGCCGGCTTAGAATAGCATCACCCCACATTCTTCCCGCGGGTGTCGTAAGAGGCGGCTAAGGGACTCGAGGGTATTGGTGTATTACAATTTTTAGGCGACAGGCTGACAACCTGTCACTATGGTGATACACATGTTTTCTTGAACAACCTTGGAAAACAATCCTCAAAAATGTCAGACGTGGCGATAGCAGCCGTGTTCTTACGGCCGTTAACGCTCTGCCTACCCCGCAAGGGATAAAGGCGTGATATATGTATGTATGTATGTATGGGCACAGACATAAAAGGGGTAACTTGTACTAACACATAGGAAAGTTTTTATCGTAAAAGAAGTTCCTGTGCGATGCCACGGGATGACCGATTTCCGTACGGGCGGAGCCGCGGCTAGGGTTACATTTAATTAAGTACCTAAGGCTATTTAATTAAGACCGTATGCTGCCGGCAGAATAACTCCTCTTTGCCCGTGGGGGTCGCGTCGTAAGAATCAACCAAGGGAGAAACCCGACCCAAGACCGGCCCTGGAGAAGGACAACAGAGTCTACATTCAAACCCGGAACGGGGTCTCTGTCAGGCGCGTGTGACAGAGGTCTATCCTGCAGCCAACTTGGCTCCGCATGTATCGACTCGTCGTTCCTGTGGAGTCAGCCAAGGAGACCGAGAGAGTGGCCTTGTTTTGGGCAATCCGGCGTTTTCCAAATCGATTTATACCTATAGCCACGAAAAGTCTTATCTGAGACACTGATTGGATCGTCTGGCACACACGTATGAGGCTTTAAGACCGATGATAATGACTCATAAAACTGAACAACTTTCGTAAGGAATATTCTACAGAACATATGGAAAAAAAATATCTTCCATAGAAAATATACCAGCCGATCGAGTCAATTTGTATGAGTAGTCCAATTTTTAATCATATTTCGAGTTAATGTTTCAGAAAAAAGTTTGCGCACCCTGAAAATAATGTTGGTATTGTCGGCTAAACATGTAATAACAGTATGTAACAGACCAACATTGGCTAGTAACGTAGATATAAAATTAGCAAGAAAAATTAAAAACAAAAAATTGTGGAACTTCGCTGGTCGACTTACATTACATCATAAGCAGATCCACTCCCGCTGAGCCATTTTAACCATGGTTGGAGCGGCAAAAATAAGGATATCCCTTCACACAAACTTTTGCTTTGAAGCTATTTAAATTTTCCCGCGGTAAATAGTAGATTACGCACCAAGAAAATGATCCATAAATAAAGATTGAATCGTCTGGTATGCAACTTACACGTCTTGTACCACGGAACTTTTGTTTTCGAGTGTAAAAAATATTGAATTATTAAAAGTTAAAATTATTCCAATATTAAAGATATATTTTTGTAGTCGTAGACATATTCGTAGATTTTACTTTTCTTGTCGTCACATTGAGTAATAATTCGACAAACTCATTTATTGAGGTTATAAAAATATAGATTAAAAATATACGTATAAATACGGCCTCGTGTTATTTTTCTTTCTGCGCGCTTATTCAAAGTGACACAATTCGTGCTGGCCAGTTCGAAATTTGAAATCAATCTCGGGTCCAATAAGCCCATACATCTTTTTACTACGCGGCACTATGAATTTTACGTGATTTACAAACTTATTTTATGTGTAGCAGCCAACCCCCCTTTTAGGGGTATGTTTTTTTTTAGCCTATAACCTGGTCGGTGATTTACTTGACATTTTGGTACAATTTGCATCAAAATCCGTTCGGTCGTTTTCGCGTGATGCTTCCGCATATCCACAAACAAACATCAAACATCTAAACATCTAAACATCCAAACAGACAAAAATTTAAAAAAAATGCAGAAACGTGTTTTGTTATCAATATTAAGTATCACGAAACAATTTTTTTTTGGATATCTTGTATGTACAGACTTTCGGTCCTCTTGAGCTTTATTATATGTATAGATGTTCTAATTTATTACATAAGTTATTTGTAAATAATTTTATTGATTTTGTTTTTATTTATTTATCTTTCGCGAGGCATAACAGTTCAGCAGCACTCGCAATTCTTGTCCGTTCCCGTATGTTACGCAGCCAAGATTTCTTTCTACGAAGAACAAAAGTACGGTATCTCTTAACACTTAAATTGTCTATCACAGTTTTTGAGATAAAGCCTAGTGATAGACGGACAGACAGACAGCGAATTCTCAGTAATAAGGTTTCCGTTTTTACCCTTTGAGTAAGGAATCATAAAAAGTAGACGCTATGCGAGTCACTTCGTGAATATTCAAAGCCTCAACCTGTGATTTTTATCTCGTATGGGTCTAAAATTTGCAAATTTAGGACAAATAACTTTGGTGATTCTCACTTTGTCTGGATCCCGCTAAGGTGTGCGGTTTTTTTTTTTTACTGTTGGTCTCTACAATTTTAGCCATGAGGCCATCAAATCTACGCCTGTCGGCTTGGTGGGGAGCACGAGCTCGCCCGAAAATAATTGATTGGTTGTTCAAACAACCAGCCCAATCATGCCCTTGGGGCGAGGCTGGGCTTAGGAGTTGTTCTGGGAAGAACCGATCGGACTGAAGTTCTGGGAAGAACGGATCGGACTGAGGTGTGCGGTAATCCCGTTTCAAACTATGGACGTTCGAAAGTAATTGTCGACGCTGTTATGGTAATGCATTATCCCCTATATTTAAACGACTAAGCCTTATTAAACAAAGACAGAATTCGACTAGTTATGGCAAATTCACAATTCGCTCTAATTCTAAATAATGATTTCGATTCCGAACAGAAGTTTTCCGCACACGAAACTGTTGCCCCCAATTAGTGCGGCTTAACTGTAATCCGTGTGTTGTACGAAATGTACGGAATTACGTCACTGGTAAGTACAATCAGCTGCATCACAAGTTGTTCAATTGAGGGATGATCTTATACTGGTTGGGCGTCAATTCAAGGGTAGGTTTGGCGTTCTTGAATAAAACGACCATAAACAGTTCACGATACGACATTCATTGGTACTAAACGTACGATGATCCTAAGGAATATATAAACCGTACTCAACTCTGAGATCGATCTTGAGTGCGGCTTTGAGATGCTGTTAGTATGACACGGCATTTATTCGAGCTTAACATATGATGTGATGATCCTAAGGCCCCTATGTATCAACCGTACTCAATTCAGAGATGAATCTCGAATGCGACTTTGAGATGCTGTTTGTATTGACTGACATTTGTTAAAATCTCAGAGTTGAGTGCGATTTATACATGTATACGGACTTTAAATTGTTAGGGTTCAGAGGCGTTTCGACGGAAACTCCGTTCAGGGGTCACGCGATTGTTTTAATGACGATCAATAATTTCAATAAAGGCTACCTCATGAATACTATTGAGTACTGTGACGGGGCCCAAGCCGAGGATAACCACCGTGCTCTCGTGGTAAACACAACAATACCGTGTTTCAAAATGCCGCTAGCGCCACCTATTGGGCGACCGTTCGCTACATACTTTTTAAATATTCTGATTCATGCAAAACATAAACTTGCAATGTGTATCGGTTTTTTTTATAAGAAATATGATAGTAGTTTTATGTTGTTTGTCCGAAACGTTCCCAGCAAAGTAAATATTTCCAGTCTGCGAGACATTTATTTGGGAATATTCCTTGAGTTTTATTCCCGACGACGGCACATCCTTATCTGTCTTAAGACTGTTTCGTCTATCGTGTGCGCAGACTCTTAATGCTCTAGTTATCCAGCCATTTAAAAAACACAAATAACAGCGCCCTCTAACAGGGCACAAGTGTCCAAATTTGATAATACCGGCCATTTTTCATTCACGTTAAGCGCGTGCATAACATAATATAGCAAGCTTTGTCCCACAGATATTGTAATAAATATAAATTCCTATAATTCCTTTTACCTGATAGAAGCATCAAGCAAAAAATCATTTAGTTTTATAAATCTTTTTAATTTTTTTTTGTGAACATTTCTTTCATAGAATATTGAAATAAGTTGAATGCCGTGTGATGCCGACTTAGAATAGCATCACCCCATATCCTTCTCGCGGGTGTCGTATGAAGCGACTGAGGTGTATTACAATTTTAGGCGACAGGCTAACAACCTGTCACTATGGTCACTACTATTTTTCTGAATCAGCCCTCAAGGATTTGTCAGACGTGGCGATTTTTACAGTCAGGAACGCTCTGCCTAACCCACAAGGGATAGAGGCGTGATATATGTATTGTATTGTATTGAATTGCACTGTTCTTGTTGCATAACAAAATGTTTTATTGCACAAAATTGGAACATAAGTACCTAGATAATGCTTTTGTTATCCTATGTATAGGCCTGAATCATTCATATATTCTTTTTTGTAAATTACTATTTCGTATTATTTTCACCATAATAATGTAGAATAATGGCTAGACGCAATGATCTTAAAGTACAATTAGCAAAACCCACAGACCTGATTTGTCACGGTGCGTAGCGAGCTGCGCAAATGCCAATGGTTCTCTGTGGCAAAACTTTTTGAAAATGCAAGTATTTATAATTATATTGTTACTTTTTTGTGTTAAAAAACTTTTCATACTGGTAGAAATTTGGTTTACTTTACTTACCTACCAAGTTCTGCAATCCTTCCCTTTAATTCTTGTGTCCGAAGGTAAAGCCAATTCTATTATTATTTTTCGTCTGTGGCTCCAATGCTCGCTACGTTTACTCTTCCGTAAACACACCGCACCTGGCCACCAAGAATTTATCTGTTTTATTTATTCGAATTTTGAAGTCAGAACGTTGTCTAACTTCGAGTGGGATATTTCAAATTTCGATCTGTAAAATATATTGTTTGGAACTAAAGAGCTCTCTCAAAATAGAAAACTTTATGGAGAACATTTTTAAAGACTAACGTCAATAACTTGAGAATGTGAAGTAAGTAATATGAATGTAGAGTGTATTCTAAATTTTAACCATCTATACAGGGTGTAAAAACAATTGCTGCAAATATTTGAGTGAATCAGCCCATAAACCTGAACAACTTTCCCCAAAGAACATAGGTCTAAAGATGAAAAAAATTTTGGACCTCCGATACAGTTGACTCGCTCGGCTGCTACATTTTGTATGAGAGATCCAAAAATTTCTTTCATACTTCGACCTATGTTTCTTGGGGAAAGTTGTTCGGTTTCAGGAGCTGGTTCATCCTTTAAAATATTTGCAGCTAATATTTTTAAACCTTATTATTCTAATATGTCAGGTACCTTTGGGACATAGAAAATAAAATAAGCCGATCTTATTTTGTACAAAATATATTTTTAACATTTTGGGTCCATAAACAATATAATGACACCTACAAAATTATTTATAGACATACAATTAAAAGGTAAAAAAGTAAAACTATAGTGAGTTCATAATTAACAGTAAAGTAGACAAAAAGTAACACAAGGGGAATATTCATAAAATGCGTGATAAAAAAAAAGTTTAACCACATTTAAAAATCATAGTTTGCTCGTATGTTTCGGAAAAACAATTCACATTTAAATCATCACAAAAATCATATTTTTCAAGCAGTTTTACAATAGGTATGAAACAAAAACTTATAAAATATTAGCAAACAAGTGTTATATTATAAGATAATTGACTGGCTAGCATTGTTATTTCAATAAAAACAATTTCTACACTTTCAAATTCCTTGTACTTAATTACCTGAATAGCTTACAAGAAATTCGATAGTGTCATAAAAAAACATTATATTCAGAGATTCGTTCGATATTCAACTTGTAACAACTATTCGTAAATATTGTAGCATTCGTATAAGCTATGGTCAGTCGGGCAGTGTCAAAGGAAAGTCTAAGAGCTACATTTAATAGTGCGTAAGACATACTTTAAATTATTGCGAACTAGACATTTTTGGTTGCATTTTCAAGCAACTTATGCTACGAACCTCTACGGCATAGCAACCGTCGCAAAACAGAATTCCATAAATATGCTACGTTTGAATATTTTTCGCCACCACGTGTTTATATGACGAGATGACCTAATGACTACCGTCGAAAATGCACCGCTAAAATATCGCAGCAGTCTGTCAGATTCATACTAGAAACGTCACTCTCCAAAAAACTGCATAGTAGCTTGGTACCATAAATGAGAAAAACCATCATGAAAATGCCTTGTGATGCCGGCTTTGAATAGCATCACAACATCGTCGTTAAAGGCAACTAAGGGACTCGAGGGTTTCATATGTATTACAATTTTAGGCGACAGGCTGACAAACTGTAACTACAGTGATACACGAATCATTTGAATGAGCCCTCCATTTAGACGTGGCGATAACGACCGTAATTTTACGATCGTTAAAGCTCTGCCTACCCCGCAAGGGATAAACGCGTGATTTGTGTATGTATGCGGATGTAAAAGTATTTGTCTATCCGTAAGAGTAGCTAAAGTCGACAAAAAATGCAACCAATACCCAAATACAAGTGCGAATTACATGAATCAAATTCTAAATAACAAAAAGTCTACTACAACCCTTTCTTAACTGAGTTTGTATCTTAAACTAGTAACATCTTAAACCTAGTTATAATATTTACATTGTATTGAAACATTTACGATGGTGGCAGTCAGTTGAATTTAAAAGCTGGCTCGTAAGATTTGCCAAGTTCTTTAAGGCGAAATCAGCTTAGAAACCTGTAAAATATGAAGTAGAGTCTGGATTTTTAAAATAATTTCTCGAAATCTCATATTAAAGGGACGAAATTATTTTTAGCACTACTCGAAAATGTAATATTCTATAAAACTATGGGGCCTAAAACACGATATGAACATAAAAAAACATGAAATATGCTCTAATGTCACGTTTTTCGGCTTGTTTAAGGCTTAAAACCTTAGGTAGTAAATATGTGATGATTCTCTGAAATCACCTTTCCCATTTTTTAATGCATAATTCAATATGAATGGAAATAGAACTGTTATCGTCTGTTTCTCTCTTACACACTGGAAAGGAAAAAGACATACTTTTTGGAGCTGGTGTCACCTTAAGAAACTGTTATTGCTCTTAAATCTCTTTGATTAAATTGAGTCAATGCTTGGCATGCCAAATACTTTTAAATAGATCTGTTTCTGAGCTCTGGTGTGTGTTCTGGTGAGACAGAACATGAACATTTTAAATGAAAATTATCTTCAGCAAATCGATTTCAACCCAGCATTACGACTAGATATTTTAAACCAAGATAGTAGGTTGGTCACTATCTTAATCTAAATCTTGAACCATTTCTTTCGCAGACTGCAGTTTTAGAACTTGGCTCATTCTTTACACTGAAAAATTTCGAGAACTCCATTTCGTAATCTAAAGTGGGATAGGGTCAGCTACCCTTAACAAGTGTCCATTCTATCTTTTTGCTAACTCATTGAATAATTTTCAAAGTTTTATCCCTTTGGTTTTGTTGGGTCCCGTCTCTTCTAAATTAACAACGGGACATTACACGTATCGTTAAAACTTTGAAAAACTTCATAACTTTTCATCGCTACTTATCCATAATTATTACACTTCCTTGCATTTATGTCCGTCTACCAATGCGTGACACTACGGCGGGTCGCACACTTGACGCACGGCGGACAATTAAAATATCGCAACGTTCTGTCAGATCTATTTTAGAAATGTCCCAATCCCCATACTAAAACCGCTCAACCGCTGTCGACTCAGCGCTATCGCAGCGTCGTCCATCAAGTGCGGTTTTAGTATGGGGAGTGACGTTTCTAGTATGGATTTGACAGACCGCTGCGATATTTTAGCGATCCGTCGTGCTTCAAGTGTGCTTTACGCTATCAAAACAAGGAAACCTAGTCTTTTGCATTGTTTTTTAGGTGTTTTCCATGGACATAAGTCAGATAACAATCAGAGAAAATAAACTGAGTGTGCAAAGATTAACAATTCTGACTTTTAATCGCAACCAAATTATTACGTTACATGTAGAGTGTTTTATTCAATGTTATTGACATGTGTACTTTCAGGATTGTGATAAAAACGGCATCATTACAGGTTACCTAAATGATAATCACTTACTTTTTGGCTACTATCACCTCACCCTAACCTATGATTCGTTCAAGCTTCAGTTATCAATAGGTTACACAGGTATTTACAATAATTACATTGAAAAATTGAGCGCCTTACAGTTTAATACTATCGGTTTGAGCATTCGTTGATCAAATACTTTCTTACATTTTTTTGAAGTTGAACGAAAACTTTAAGAAATAAATCACAAAATCTGCAATCGGATTTTAACTTTGCTATCGAGAATTGGACTCCTTTTTGTTTTCCAGAATTTTCCATTATTCAACAACGGTCGTTCAGTAGTCAACAGAGAGTTTAGGCGCTCAATAATGCATCTGTCAATGTGGACTCCAATCTATTGGCAAATCCCTTGAAAGAGAGCGAGAGTAGGAAGAAGGCGGCGCGTGCGGTGCGCCGCGGGCCGCATGTCAGTAATCCAATGATTCTTCGTCAGGGGACCGCTTGCGGCAGCACAGACGCCAAAGAGCAATCAACGCGCAAACGCCGAGAACAACTGCCAGTCCAGCTCCAAGAGCTGCAGCAGTCCAATCTCCGTTCCCAACACTCCTCGCTCTGGCACACAGCTCTGGAGACTCATCACTTAACTTCCCTATCGGTATTCCGTTCAAAACGTCCAAGTATCCTAGACGACGCAAACTGTCTTCGGAATACGCCTCTCTTGCTCTCTTCTCTTCAGCAGTCCAGAACTTTCTTTCGCTGCTAGTAACATTGGGACAGTTCACAACACCATTACAGATCAATCTAGCTGGAATGCAAACGGCTTCCTCTCCTGGACAGATGAAGTCGCATCCATGACCAGATTCAGATGACTTTGAGCCACTGTCGGTCAAGCGCGATGTCATAAGACTCCCGTCAGAGTTCTTTGGCAAATGGTAGAGACCAGTCCAAGCAATTTTGAATGCAGCACCAGCGGGCGATGCGCTTCCAATGAAAACAATTCTAATAGACCTTGTCTTTTCCTTTTCCATAACTAAAGGATCGTCCAAGGATTCAAAGCCAAGTTCACCAGCTGATAGAATTGGCAATTCTCTTGCTAAAGTTACATTCTCACCACAAACAGAATAGTACGGTTCCATTCTGCCAGGCAAATAGATCTGGATGTTACCATCATCGCAGTGCCGCGAAGCGAATTTAATGCTGTCAAAGTGAAGCCAAATATCTCTTTTCTCTTCAATTTCAAGATCCCAGATGCACTGAATCCTCTTCGGAGGTTCAGTGTAGCCTAAGGCTTCTAAATGAGGATAGACGATTTCTCCGTCTGATGAAGCGGCCAATACAGCGGGTCCACAAAGTGGACCGTGGACAAACTCGTATCGGGCCTCAAAAAGTGGTGATGGGTTCTTAAAGTAAGAAGCTGCAGCATGAGCGTTATCGACTATTAGCTGAAGATTCAAAGTTTCTCCTGAAGATACAATTCGGTAAGGTTTTGCTCGAGACACTGTGTTAGAATGTTTGGCACAAAGACAGGAACCGACTGACCGTTGAACAGCCAAATGCAGAGGCAGTGGTGTAGTGCTGACTCCTATTGTGGTGTTGAAAGGTTTCCCTGGAGATGGCTCCCAGATGATCAGCTTGTCAGCTCTATCTTCATAGCAGTTTTGACACGACACAGGTGTGTACGGATGTTCCTGCAAAAAATAATTAGTTGAGAAAACCGGCCTAAAACTTTGAAAGAACTTCGGTCTCCAATTAAAAGTTCTTTACTTGAAGTATCTTAAACAACTTTTAAATTGAGTTTAAATATTGAAGGATTAAGAAGTTTAACTCATTAGGTACCCTTTGTACTTCGACTAATTTAGAAGTAATTTTGTTGCCTACCTTGAAGTTTACGCTGAGTATAGTAAGGATGACTCTGGCGTAGATTCTTTTGTCTGTGACGAATCTGTAGAGGCAGTGGACGTCTTCGCCTGGAGGGGCTTGTTTGTAGACGAGGGTGTTAAGGGGAGATCTGAGTCTACCAGCTCTCTGCTTCCAAGAGGCAATGACTTCATCGCATGCTGTACCCTGAACTGGTTCTCCGAAACGAGTATTGTTGAAGAAGTCGTAGTGTGCCCAGTAATAAAGGGACGATCTGAAAAAAGGAACAATATTACTGAGGCACATGTAACGCTAATCAAAAATTCTTGTTATAAGGTGTAAAAATATTAGTCGCAAATATTTTAAGAGGTGAACCAGTCCATAAAACTGAACAACTTTACTTTCCCCAAGAAACATAGGTCGAAAATATGAAAGAAATTTTTGGTCCTCCCATACAAAATGTAGCAGTCGAGCGAGTCAACTGTATGCGAGTTCCAAAATTTTGTTTCTTGGGGAAAGTTGTCCAGTTTCATGGGCTGATTCACCCATTAACATATTTGCAGCAATTTTTTTTCCACTCCGTATAACTTATGATGTTGTTTTATTAGCATGTGTTTGTGAATTGTATTATAATTCTAACTTACCCACTGTAACTGCCAGTCTTGCTCTCAAATCTGACGAACATGGCGTTTCCGGTGGAGACAAAATCATGTTTTTCCATCGGCCTGCTGAATGTGTCACAGAATGTCTTGATGATCTTCGCGTCATCAGGTCTTGCGGCGTCGTAAAGCGTCAGGGATTCTCCACAGTCTCCTGTCCAGGGGAGTATTGGCGATTCTATTCGGTTGATGCGGAAACTGTTGACAAAGTTTTCAATACATACACACATACACAAATCACACCTATATCTCTGGTGGGGTAGGCAGAGCGTTAACGACTGTAAAATTACGGCCGTTATCGCCACGTCTGACAAATGTTTCAGGGCCGTTTCAGATACATCTTGTAGAAGCATAGTGACATTTTGTCAGCCTGTCGCCTAAAATTGCAATACATATGAAACCCTCGAGTCCCTTAGTCGTCTTCTACGACATGCACGGGAATAAATAGGGTGATGCTGGCATAATTCGGCGGCAGTTTCCAATAGTGTAAATTATTCACTAAAAGCCAAATTTCTTGTTTTTCTGCCATTAAAACTGCATTCGAGAAAACGTTAATTTCAGCTCCAAAGAATTCAAAAGTCTTTATAACTTACCTAGGAAAATACAACCGCACCACTTGCCCAGGAAAGCCCTGCATGAGGTACGTGCAAGACGTATGTGGTGGGTACCAATGGGCCACGGACAGGAAGATGCCTTCTGTGTCTCCTGACTTCTTCAGAGACTCCGCTGTGAGGACCCAATCGCAGGTACCAACTCTAGACCCAGGCGCTTCCACGTGACCAGGCCAGTTGCCCACATTGAAGTGGAAGCCGGTGTTTAGGAGTGGTCCTGGTGAAAAACATTTTGTAAATGTTGAAAAATGCACATTTGGAATTAATTTATGCAATTTTGGATAGTTTCAAATGTGAAATGAAAGATTTTTGCATAAGCTGGCGGCTTTCAAAATACAACTTCTATTTCTTTTAATACAATAGACTTCTAAAGTCTGTTGAGAATATAAAACAAAAGCTGGATACTATATACTGGTACTTCTAATTGCATTTGATCATGTCTACAATGAAACTTACGAGACTTGAATTGCCAAAGACAGAGTGTAATATCGAATCACGAAACACAGTATATCAATTGACGCCATCTCGCGAATGGAAAATGGTCACTTGCTTAAACGTGCTGGCCTCATATCCTTTGGAATTGAAAAACAGCATCCTTTAGGGGTTTTGTCTCACTTTTTGGCCGATGGATTCTACGTATGATAACATGATGGGTCATACCTGCAGGCGAGCTGACGAACTCAACAAACAAGTCCTGTGAGGTACCAATGATGGAGTACGGGAACTTGCCCATGCCGCAGAAAGTGCCAATCACAGCAGCTGATTCGTCCTTCCCGTCGTAGATGCGAATGTAGTCGTATGGGCAGTTTTCTGAACCTGAGGACAATTAATTCTCCTTTAATTCTAAGTATAGAGTTTCAATATTAATGATTTCAATTTAGTAGAAACTTTCAAAAAATCAGCAAATGATAGGCTTTGCAATGGTTTCTCCTTACAATACCACCCAGTTTAGAACAGGGCTTAAGCGTTTGGCATGCTACTGCATCAAATAATGTGTACGTCTGTAAGCAACTAACCTAAGTGTCCAAATTCCTTTGTTCTCTAATTGAATCTATTTGGACGACCTTACGATGTTCATTCGATAAAACGTACCTATCAAATGAACGGATATTACTATAGAAACTAAAAAAAATTAAAAATATAAAAAAAAATGTCTTGCGATTTTTTTGTGACAGAAGTTTAGATTATATAGTAGGTAGTCTCAGGAATAAGTTAACTCATGCATGAAACCTTTGATGTAAAGATTCAAAAGAAAGAGAAATTCTCTTTATTTCGACGCTAAGAAGGGCACGATTTCTATCATGATCGATCGCATTCCCCGAAAATTTACCTATAAAGAACTTCTTTAGATAGATAGATAGATAAATGCTTTATTCATATTCCTGCATCACACACATTTACATTTATAAGGAAATATAAAATTATAAAATTAAAATACATTTTAGTTCATCCCACACAAACATGTGTGCTGCAGTGATGTGAAAGGGCTAAAGCTCAGTGTATTAAGCCAGGAGGCAACACTGGTTTTCAGCCGTCGCCCGCGAGTTAAAGCGGGAAACAAAACCGATCAGAAAATAAATGTTTGTAATCGAGTAGTGTAAAAATAAACTCCCGATACATACAAAAAAAATTAATAAAAAAGAAATAATACTCAGAACAGTGTGTGCATTTTACAGTAAGTGTTGTGTGCCTACTCAAGTATCTTTTAGCTTTTTAAACTGTGACGATTATTGTAGTGCAGTGTATTTTCGCCATTCCAGACAACCATCCGGAATCTGCAGTTTGGTAACATTCTTTGCTAGACTGTTTTATTAGTTTGTTTTATTAGTTACTTTGAACATGAGTGACACAAATCTGGATGAAATAGCATATTACACGTACAAAAAGCCCTTTTAGCTTTCAAATACTTATACCCAACGCCTCTTTGCCATTCCCTTTGCTCAAATACCTCATAAAGGTACCCTATTACTGTGCAAATTCAAATAACTGGGTCCCTTTTATATCTGAGTAGGTTTTAGCTGGAAGCCTGTTGGTGCGGACCTAGCGACTTCTTCTTCTTCTTTTTGTGTGGGACCAAGCGACTAAAATACTTTTATTATAATGGTATCTCAAGTAAATTCTTTTTTTTTCATTTGGCAAATTGAAAAATAAATTGTAAGTTAAGATAAACCCGAATCAAAACCACCGCCACCTGTCCCCATATTCTTGAATTATTACCACACTACAAGTTTATTAATTACCAATGATCCCAATTTACCAATGATCACAACCTCTTCTCAAGATGTAGTAGTTTTGAGAGAGAATATTAATTTACATTTAGTGGTGAGGCTGATTGTTAGTTTATATTATCTGGTTAAGCTCATAATCTTTCACTATAGTGATACATACTATCTGATTCATGACTTATCTGAAACAACCCTCAAATATTATCAGACTTGACGATAAAGACCGTAATTTTACGGTCGTTAACGCTCTGCCTAACCCTTCAGGGATATAGGCGTGATTTGTGTATGTATGTATATGTATAAAATGTATGTGTGTTTATGCTAGTAATAAAAAAAAATAAGCTGATTCTACTAACTTGAAAGAACGAATGAGACTTCTTAAGTTCAAGATTTCATAGCTTAATTTTACGTGTAGATAAATGAGATAGCGTCTGTATAATACGATGGCTCTAGTTCCACGCCATGTTCCTTGGAAGGATTATCACTGGGGTTTATGTGAGCTGTTCAGTGCCAAGTAAATTGGTTCCTTGCTCGCATCTTAATTTCGGCTATTAACAACGGTATATAAAGGGTTCGATTACTCGGTGTGTCGTACTGGGTCTCTTTTGAACCTTTAAAAGTACCAAAGATGTATGTAGGTATAAGGTGTAAAAATATTAGCTACAAATATTTTAAGGGGTGAATTAGGCCATGAAACTGTACAACTTTCCCCAAGAAACATAGGTTGAAATATAAGAATTTTTTTCAGAATACAAATTGGCTTGGTCGGGCGCGGTAATTTTGTATGGGAGGTATATTTTTTTCCATTTTTTGACCTATGTTTCTTGGGGAAAATTGTTTAGTTTCATGAGCTGGTTCACCCCTTAAAATATTAACAGCAAATTTTTTTTCACCCTATAGAGGGCCACCTGAAATTCTTCAAAACTTATGTCCTAAACTACATGACATTAATAAATTATTTCTTTTCTGGTCTATGCAACTAGTATAAATTCTATTAAAAAAGCAAAAAAAAACCAATGTAAACCTTGGGAATAAAAAGTTATTTTGAACCATTTCAGGTGGCCCTCTATATGTACTTTTTAACGTGACTGTTCCAAAGATATTATTATCTTTTGTCTTCTCTGATAGGAATTATAAAGAGAAAAGATTGGATAATGTATCTACATTAATAATTAAAACAAAGCATAAAATAGAATAATATTTTAATGAACGCTACAAAAATTACGACTTTTATACAGATTTGTTTACGATAGACTATAAAATGTAGAAAAAAGGCCGCCGTAAAAATACTGGGCTTTTTCAAAAACTGTTTTCCCAAAGATTGCATGCAATAAGATCATCTTGGATCTGCCATTTCCCATACAATTTAAGAACCTTACTCATTGAGTCATCTTTTAGGTTGCTTACTATTAATGTGCCACGGTTAAAGAGAGTTTTTTTTTTCAAATAGCGGCTCGCCCAGCGTCTGCGCCCACTGCAACTCAATTTGCCGTGGGAATGAGATGTATTTCCGGCAAGTATTATGCATAAAAACCTTCCTCTTGAATCATTCTATCTATTAAAAAAGCTGCATCAAAATCCGTAGTTTTGAAGATTTAAGCAAACATACATACGCGAAAAGTGACTTTGCTTTATACTGCGTGATATTGGACCAACGTTGTTTTAAGACATTTTTCATTTCATTACATGTGGTTTTTCACATTTCTAAAAGAACGCATTACTTCCTAACACCCTGCACCAGCAGCGTAGAAAAGACCTCTCTAAGTGCCTATTATAATTTTTACTTCGCAATTCCAAGAATAAGCCCCCGGAAATTTATGGGCCAGTAAATAACGCGGACCCAATAATGGCTGGTAAATCTGGAACGTTCCAGAATGTTCCACGAGTGCAATTTTTGAGATTCATGAGAAAAAACCATTTTAATTTGATTTAAGAGCCCGTGTGGGCCCAAGCCAGAGGCAGGCAAGGCTTTTTCTCTTTTTTTAGGTCTTGTACCTCTCAGTCTGGTCAGGTTTTGCCTCGGTATTAGTAGGTAGGTAGTTCTAGTTACTACACGTTCGTACACTTACACTTCAAACTACAAAACACTATATTACGAGTGGTAAAGGCGTAAGGTCCATACAATGTCATACGCTAACAATACGATACAATATAATACTAATCACGTCTTCATCCCTTGCGGGGTAGGCAGAGCGTTAAAATTACGGTCGTTATCGCCACGTCTGACAAGTATTGAGGGCCCTTTCAGATGATTCGTGTATCACTGTAGTGACAGGTTGTCAGCCTGTCGCCTAAAATTGTAATACACATGAAACCCTCGAGTCTCTTATTTGCCTATTACAACACCCGCGGGAAGAAATGGGGTGATGCTATTCTAAACCGGCATCTCACGGCATACACTAACATAAACTTATTAGGTGCCGTTTAGGTATTGATTTTTTGCAAGAAACTGTTTTAAAAGATTGTAGACGAAACTCTAGCATAAAGACATACAATAAACATAAGAATAAGTTGAGCAAGATCGCATGCTGTCTCAAGAGAGTCATCAGTCGAAACGGTAGAGAGTTTCGGCCGAACTTCGCGCCATCCATCTTCACTCCTTAAACCTGTCTGAAGTTGTTCCTGCATGTTCTGTTTTAGCTGTATATTTGTTAGGTTTTATTTGGATACACATATACATAGGTACTTGTAAGAGTGGATGGCGGTAGTAAACGTCAAGGTGTGGAAAATGGCGAGGTAGGTCTGCCTAGCACAGCATCACATATACATGCAGAGTGTAAGAGACGGTGTAACGAAAACTTTGCAGGCATGATCAGACCAATCAGAGCAATTTTTTCTATGGGGGCTATGTTGGGAAATTAAAATTTTCTTTACGACCTTCCATACAAAATTCCCGATCAGCTGACTGACTTTGTATGGGAAGTCATAAAAAATTTTTCGTTTACCAACATAGCCCCCATAAAAAAAGTTGTCCAGTTTCATGGTCTGATCACGCCTGCAAAGTTTTCGTTACACCGTCTCTTACACCCTGTATATCATATATATATATATATTATCGCTTGCGCGGTAGGCAAAGCGTTAACAACAGTAAAAATACGATCGCTATTACCACGTCTGACAAAATATTAAGGTCTTATGTGAAGGAATGATGCATGTGTGTAGGTATCAATGTAGTGACAAGGTTGCCTCGCCTAAAGTTGCAATACATTTGGATTCCTCGAGTCCCAAGTCGTCTCTTCCGAAACCCGCGGTAAAAAAATTGGGTGACGCTATTCCATACCAGCATTATACTGCATTTTTTTATATTAATTATTATAGTGTAACTTCTTCTTCTTCTAGAAGAAAGATAGTGTAACTCACCTGAAGTGATGGGCCTCATGGGACACGTCATAATGTTTTCACAGCGCTGCCCATCGATATTGAATTCTTCATTCTCTATGTACAGCTTGATGTATGGCAGACGTGTGTTCAGGTGATATCTGCAAGAGAAATTTTAGTTTTAAACATAGATACATACATACAGTAACCACGGCTTTGTCTCATGCGGGCTAGGCAGAGCATTTACGATCGTAAACTTACGGTCGTTATCGCCACGTTAGTTTTAAAAATGGTATAAAAAACATAATTGAAAAATAATAAAATTGGAAAGCGGTGGCCGAGGTTTAAACTCGGGACACGTGGGGTACAATGCCACTGCTTTGCCAACTGAATGGCGTTTCATTCATTCGATATCCTGCCAAATTTTCAAGCAATTAATGCGACGATTTGCACAATATGCAACAATTTTGCGACCTTTAGCAGGCAGTCAATGCGCCGGTAGCTAACTTTATGTAGACTCGCAATCCAGAATGTTCATGTTTCTGGCATTTACAGTATTGGATTAATTAAATTAGGTACCTGCAATGTAGATTTCTGGGATATACCCCTGGGTAGGCCGCTGACTGGACGTAGCAGGTCTGCAGCCGACAGTCTCGGAACACTCTCTCACAGTAAGACCTGGTGACGGAGAACCATTTATAAGTAAAACACAAATCAGAAGAAAATTTTAAAAGAGAAAAATAATTTATACTAAAATAGTTACTACAATAAGTAAGTATTGCAATATTGTATCACATTTTTAAAATTACTAATTTAATATATATTTTGTTTGAGGCTATATAACAACTAAAGTAGATTGTACACTTAACGCATGACGGACTGCTAAAATATCGCAGCGTTCTGTCAGACCCGTACTAGAAATGTCAATCTCTCAACCGCTCGAGTGCGGTTTTAGTATGGGGAGTGACGTTTCTAGTATGGATCTGATAGTCTTAGCGATCCGTCGTGCGTTAAGTGTGCGAAGCGCCAATATCCAGACAATCTTTGAGATTATATTTTCATTTTAACTACCTATTTATCAAAATATGGCTACTTTTTTAACACAGAGAAACAATAATCGTTTTCTTGAGGTATCCTATATCGCAAAACATTTTCATATAGACGAAAGTATTTTTATAATTACAAAGCATGTCAGTTTTCCATCAAATCACGTTCAAATATCACCCCCAAAATCCTACTGTTAATAATGACAAATCTCCCCACCCGAACAGGGAAGCGTCGGAGAGAGAAAACCTCTCACGTCTAGACGCAATCACTCAAATACTTCAAAGCCCTTTCTATGACCCCAATCAATATCCCAAACTATGGTTTGCTGGATCCAGAGAGTCAGGCGAACCAGCGCCATTTTGCGATACACTTCTTTTATATAGCAAAAGAACAAATTCAAGGTGTTGGAAACCAATATGAAACACTAGCGTAGGTACCGAGGCACGGTAGAAGAATTTTGGACTGTTTAAAAACATTTACCGTGGATGCTAGCTTAGATTTGCTTATTACCGATTTCCCATGGGATGCATCACTGTATTTTTCCAACTTTTTTGTGATGGTTGACTTATTTTTGGCCTCGGGCTCATCAACACTACATCGGAAACATCAACATCAACACTACCCTAGGTGGAAAACAAGGGCTCACCCACCGTATTTCTTCCACGCGGACTCATAAAAGAATCAGCTGTTTCAAGTTTATTTATGATAATCATTCAAGTACTTGAAAGCCATTTTTATGATACCAATTACTAAGCATCTAAAACTATGGTTTATTAAGTTTACCAGCTTTTCACAGGTTCATAGGATCGCTCATTATAAAGCGAGAAATATTTACTTTAAAAATTATATATCAAGTGTATGAATTCCGTGCAAAAAATTATAATTTACTAGCTGGTACCCGCGACTTCGTTTCGCTGACTTAGTATTTTAGATGATAAAGTAACCTTGTTTCCGTCACTAACGTCCTAAATTATACATGCTAATCTGGGCTCCTATTAGTGCTCCTTGTGGACTACGTCAGGAACACCAAACCTTATAAGTCTATATGCCAGCAGAAACTACCCATCAAGCAGAACAACTTTTGCTTTCGTGCCATATCTTTATCTCGTATAGTTTAGGTGGGCTCCTGGTTGTGCACTTGGAGGTCTACATCAGGTACTCCAAACCTTCAAAGTCTATATGCCACCAGAAGCTACCCATCCAGTTGAACATTTTTTGCTTGGTGCCATGTCTGTATCTCCTATAGTTTAGGCGGGCTCCTGGTGGTGTACCTGGTGGTCTACTGAAGGTACTTCAGACCCTCGAGTGGTGAAAAAAAGTAGCCTATGTCCGTTCTCGGTATCTTACTAATCTCTGTGTGAAATTTCATGATGATCGGTTCAGTGGTTTGGCCGTGAAAGCGTAGCAGACAGACAGAGTTACTTTCGAATTTATAATATTAGTATGGATTATGAATATGAACTATTTCATCGGAAAACATCAATGTATATCGCCCCAACTAAAACTCGCCAAGAGCGTGGCAAGCATAGGAATCATCTCGTCCCGATATAAATCAAGTTCAGACTTGCCAATTACTTAACCGGCTTATCCCGGTGTCGCAAAGCGCTGCTGAATGGACCCCATCATTTTTCGCGAATAGTTTAGGAATATGGTAAAGGAGTGCGTATAGGAAAACAAAAGCGAAAGCAAGATAAAGGTCACAACCATTTTCATGAATGGGGTCAACAATTTTCAGGGAGGATTTTTACACTTATTTTTGACTGCCTAGTTCTTTGAGTGGGGTAAATCCGGACATTAGCTGTAGGTACTTATTTGTGTAATTTGCTTAAAAAAGTTGATATCTTTTATATCTCCGCCTAACAAAGTTTGTATTCTTTGCTAACAAGCTCCTACTTTTTATGGTCACCAAACGCTTCTCTTCACTCTCCTCACTAACCTTTATTCTAACCTTGTCAGCTAACAAAATGACATTGTCAATCTTTATGATCATCTACAGCACCTTGCATAGCAATAAGATCACAGGAAATCCTTCTCCTGACATTGCAACTAATAAAATCTCATTAGTTTGAGACATATTGACGCCATAGTGTGCCCGCATAACTAATGCTATCTGTGCGTCAAACAGATTACTAACTACTCGTATATCCGATGTTCAAGATCAGCTGGAATGCATTATTCAACTGATAATAATATACTCGTAGTTCTATGCTATTCTATACGTAGTTATTTTTACTTCAGGGTCATCTATTTTGTTGACGTAAGGCTGCTTTTCCACAAGAGCTGTGCGAGGTGGCTAAGCGGTGTGCGAGGAAAAAATCCACCAATAGAATCGCTTCATTTTCTTAGGCTCGCTCAGCTCAGCTCAGGGAGTCCGAGAGGGTGGCGTAGTCTGTGTTTTCCATACTTTCGTCATCGGCAACGCAGTGTCTGTTCTCTTACCTTAGACACCGAATAAATCGTCTGTCTCAGACGAGACGCCAATGATGACGTCACACACGACAAAGTAGAAATGAAATAAACGGCATCCCAAGAGGAAACTCAAATTCTTTGCAGTATTTGCAAGTTTTGCAACAGTAAAAAAGTCGAACTCTCAAAGACAGATATTATTTCATTTCAACAAACCTGTCACGTGCGGAGAAATTTCCACAGTTTCTATTATCGTAAAATTTATTGTACCGTTTCTGATTCACTCCTTACACTCGGTCCTGTAAAGGGAATAGGGTGGTCGGCTCTCGGGCACCAAATGGCTAGCACTTTGGACGAGACGTGACCGAAATGGGAAATAAATCGTACAGAATCACCAGGCCTCCATTATTGCACAACTGATTTACGCTGTGTAATCAAGTCGTAGAGGTGTTAGCTAGATTAGGGACACAGGGGAGTGGAAATCGCCGAGTCGCGAGTCTTTGAAGTTTTGAATCTGATATGATCCGACGATCTCTTGACAAGCTAAGTAACGTGCTTTTTTTAATAGCAAAGGTTAGTAGAAGCTTGTTTGATGTTTTCATCATGACTACTTGCCATTTAAAAAGCAAGGGAGAGCGTATCTTTTTACGTCGTGCAACCGGCTGACCGCTAGTAAAT
Source organism: Keiferia lycopersicella (assembly GCA_029255805.1). Classification (NCBI taxonomy): domain Eukaryota; kingdom Metazoa; phylum Arthropoda; class Insecta; order Lepidoptera; family Gelechiidae; genus Keiferia; species Keiferia lycopersicella. The sequence continues at coordinate 10,461,404 of JARACZ010000004.1, read as the reverse complement.
CATATTTCTAATCCAGTTCCATAAAATACTTGGCTGTTTACAAGGCAATTGTTTGGTATCGTAAAGTGCTCGATCATCGTTCGAAATCGAAATCAAACCTGCTCGCTTGAGAACTGTTTGCGAAAGATCGTCGGCTTGAGGTGGATTGAAGTGCTTAGTTCAAAGCTTTAGCTGAGGAAGTGCCCAAATAGTTACCGAATTAACACCATGCGTTTTTATAAAACTATTTATTTATTTAACTGTACACAAGACAATCACATAATGAAAAAATTCCAATAGTTAATTATTGCGTATTGCTAAAAAGAAATCTAAGAAAATAAAACTAAAATGTTCAGTCGAGTATAAATATATCTAAAATTGGGAAAGATAGTTAAAAACAGTGATAAATTCAAATCCACTCGTGTCGAAATAACGATTTGTTTTTAATTTAAGAGGATATATTAGCAATGTTAGCTAACCATTAACAAAAGTGTGACAGATATTGATTAAAAAACATATTTTGGCAGTTTGAGCTTGAAACAAAATAGAGGATATCATATCTGTGTTTAAATAAGTACTTACTTAGTTTCATATAAAAGATGTAGGATTTCCTAATCCAATTCACTGGTTTACATTCGTCATACATGGATTGTTTACAAGACAGAAGGTATAAGACTCAACGTCTCGCAATGCTTGTACGGGTATATCTATACCTAATATACCTATACGCCTATTCGCAAAAGGTCGCGGTTGGGTACACAAGACAGTTCAATCCAATGATCAAAGAGACGGGAACCTATCTTCAATTTGTTGGTTTATTAGAGTTCACAGTAAACAAGGTGAATAGTCCAAGTGTAGATTTACGTAAAGGAAACTTTCTTGGTTCCTTTGATCATCGTTACTAATAATTGTTTTTGATAAAAGGGTATTTGATGTTAGATATGTCTCACTACAATTTAGACATTCTTCGTTACTAAATATTCATGCACTCGTATCTAACGCAAAAAATTCAGTCTTACCGTCACTTACATCCATTTCAAGTAAGTAACTATGAATTGATGATGATTATCTCTTTAACCATGCTGACTACTTCCACTCCTAACCAAGTAGGCTGAGCTCATACACCCGTAGGCTATTATAATCAACTTTGACAGTAATTTCCCGTGGACAGTGTGGGTACGTGAGTTTTGTCATATGAATTATTTATATATTTCGCTGGTGAGTCAGGAATTGGCGAGTTTTTGTGGGATTTCTTGATGGAAACAACAGAATTGTTCAACTACTCTCTTATATTGGTTCTTGATTGCTTTTGTTACAGCATTTCACGACTTATTAAAAAAATATTCGATACAATTTACAAAGACACTACTCTATTGACAGCTCTTCAAGACTTTCATTTGTTTTCCGTAGGTATGGGAAAGGCAAAGGTAGTGTAGCCATACTGCTAAGTACATTCTATTCAGCCAGTTGTCTTCGCTGTCATGTAAATGTCAATAAAATACCAAACATACATACATATATCACGCCTTTATCCCTTGCGGGGTAGGCAGGGCGTCAACGGCCGCAAGAATACGGTCGCTATCGCCACGTCAGACATTTTTAAATACCAAACATACTATTAAAAAGGTGGGCTACGAGCTGACAAAGTTATCCTATCCGACACGAATACGTCAAAAATACATCATCCTATATTTTGTAATAAAATCCGCCCAACAAGATTTCAATCTGAAATATCTTTTCAATCTTCGAAGACGTGTGTTAGATATAGGATCTTGTAGCAATATCTATGAAAGTCATATTCAAATAAGCATTGATAGAATAGTTGTTCCTTTTTGTTTGACAACGTAATAGAAACTTGTATTCTTTGAATGATCTTTTTTGTGATGGACACTTTGTAATGCTTTGTCTTAAATCGGTTTCAATTTTCGAGTCACCATGGTTTTCTGTCCCGTTTGGACCAGCCTCTGCATTGTCTTACTTTAGTCATTGGCTTTACTTTGACATTTAAAGCCAATAGCGACGGTATATTGACACCTCATACACATTGTGATGCATTTTTTTTAAACAAAATCAATTTTTGTCATCGGTGTTAGCATGAAAGACAATCAGCCGCCGGAACGGAAGGCCATCTTGCTTGAAGGTTTCGATGATGATGTCAACTCGATAGCTTATTTTTTAGGACGATTCGGTGTCCCACACGAAAAGAAAGAAAGAAAGAAAGAATAGCTACCTCCTCGAAGGTTTCTGCTAACTTTTGTAAGTCCGCTGTCGGTGACACTTTACACTATAGAGAATACGGAATACAGAACTTTATTCACATATGCGTTGTTATCTTCGAGCCTTGTTGCTTGTTGCTCACTGATTTGATCTCGACTGAGTCAGAAAAACGTGTGACGACATTCCAATTTCCAATTTGAAATGATTCGTGAAAGGACAGGTGCTTTATGAAGGATGTGGACGCAGAGGTTCTACTCTGCTACAAACCTCGGTAAACCTTGGTAACTCAATTATTTTCAACGCAAAATGTCACTCCGATAGCATAAATTAGTAAAATAAATGGACGCCATAACAAGACCCAAGAGAGAATTCCAGACAAGAAGATGAAGATTTATTGATTAGGTTACGTTGAAATTTACTCGGCGTCGAAATCTAAGTCGGAGTTTAAGGATTCTGTTGCAAATTGATCTGGATCGTGTTAATCTAATAATAATATACCTTTCACAAAGACCGTGCAACCTCTTTATTCGGAATTATTTTATCCAAGTATACAAAAAACTGTTAGACAAAAATAATTAAATAAAAATATTGTGTGAGCGACCTGTAAGGGCCATGTATAATCTTATACGTATATACGTAACTACTATAACGGCCCGCAGCCTTTGTATAGTGAAAGAATTTTTAGTTTAGGTCTAGTAGTTTTGGAATTTAACTATTTCCTCTTTAGAATACCTATTAGTATAAATAAATCTTGCTCTCTTTGTATATTAAAAGAAAAAAAATCCAAAATAGTACTTTGTAGGAAGTCGATCTTTTGTTGTTTCTCAACAATTATATTCTGATCATGCTTACTACATTTTAGATTTACCGTCGCTTTCACCTAGTATATTCATGCACTAAAACGTATCCATGTATCAAAAGCAGGCATTACCCGCTACAAAGAGTATCTATGTATCAAAGGCATCAGGCAGGATTTGAGGCTGTGAATTTGATTTGAATTATACGAGATGATATTGCGTAGTGCGGTACATCGATAATCATATCCGTGATCCGATCAGGAATAGGTTTTGGAGTAATATGTGTAGCGGCATGTACAGTACCACTACACCCCAAAGAAGTTATTTCGAGAATCTACAAATTGAAGTGCTATCGCATATCAGCAAAAGACCAACCAAGGTACCAACCAATTTAATAAAACAATCTACAAGTGTAACGGCGTGCATGTTTATGATATGACTACATTATGATATGACGTCATTTGTGGTGCCGGTAGTACAGTCAAGCTGAGTTAGACAGTTTGTACTTTGAATCGAGTGTCGAACTGGACGTATGAAGTGTACCTTTTTGGAACAATTAAAACATTTTATTACTTACCCGGCTACAACTTCGCCTCTTCGATTAGGATATAGCTCAGGATGCTGCCCATACCGAAGGTACACCTCAAACTGTTGTTCAGCTCTGTTGAAATATAAAAAGATTTTTGAGACTGCACTGATAATGTTTAGTACCTATTTTAATGTAAAGTAAAGATGATGTCATGACCTGGAGTCAAAGTTGAAATACGCAAGGCAACTAAGAGATGAATCCAGGAAATGGGCAGAAGCGTTTACTGTGAATACAACACCTTGCACTCCGCTCGCCAATGCGTCCGTCAAGCGTGGTAAGTATACCAAGAACCATCCGATTGGGGGGCTAATGTCCATTGTCAAGCAATGCTCTCTTTTCGTGTGGAACATGGAGTTGTTCAACGACCCAATGAACCCTAGTGTCAGAATTTTCATGGCTGAAAGGTGAATTTGAAGACTCTTTACGAAGTTTGTCTAACGCAGGCACTTCTGAGAATAATGATGACGATAATGATATAAATAACGGTGATGAATTAATATACAAACCTGGAATCGAAGCTGAAATATGTCTGGTCAGTGAAGTTGTCCGCGTGGAAGACTATCTTCACGAAGTTGGTCTCCGAGATGAAGGTTTGAGGCTGCTCAATCTCGCCGCAGAAGAGACCTGGTTCCTTGCGGTTTGAGACGTCAGTCTTAGCGTTACCATCGACTATCTAATGGAGAAAAAAACAGAGTTAAAAGTTATTCAAAGATTCCCTCAAACGTAGTTTAGGTCTATCGCAAACATTCGCGTATCGGATCCGTCCGTCACACGCGTTGTGCTTTTAGTACTCTGTGTTTAGAGTATGCGTCTGACAGACGGATAAAATAGCGCACAACAGAGCGTTAAGTGTGAGAACTATCTAAAATATAAGAAAAAACACCAGGAAATGTAATTTTTAATACATTTTTCCATAGAATTATGGGTCGAAAGTAATTGTCTTGCATTATCAGGGCTTTTAATTTTGCAAAGTGTATGACGGATAATCAGTTGCATTATTGGTACCCTATTGTGAAATATATTATAGCAATATTGCGTACAAACTACAAAAGTTGCTTTTGTACTTTTGTATTTCATGAGCCAACTGAAAAATTACAAAAATATGTAGATAAATAAACTGGAAAATATACATCGTTACCTGCTGATATTGTTAACGTAGATAATTTTCAAAAGGCTGAACGTAAAACGTAAAATGATCACGTTATAAGGGTTATTTATCGGCAGAATCTTTTAGCTCAGCGGGGGTGAGCCAGAGATCTTTCGCCCAGCAGGCAACCACTTAATAAAGTGATTAATCACCCTTACGCTTCTTTCAATCTTCGCGAAAACAGTTTATTAGGCCCGTGACACCAACTTGTAAATCTTTTAAGGAACATCCTTAAGTTTTATCAAGAGTTTTCTTAATAAAATAGGTAAGTATGAGAAGTATGAACCCCATCCAAATAGGGCTTGACGTTTTGAATTTTCCATGTATATTGGCGAAGGGATGGAAGCCTTTGCTCTGCAATGCAGTGGGACGACGACAGTGGCTTATAATTATTATTATAAAATAATAATTGGCAGCGATCAAAAAATATTTTTTTTTTGTAACACTTGTTTGTCGTACACATGCGCCAATCAAACTTTAAAAAACCTAGCATTGGTAGCAGACATTCTCTCGGCGATGTGCAAGTTGGACAAGTGAACATAACATTCCCACTATAATAGTGAACATTACCACAGAATAATTCTGCATTATAAATAATAGTTAGTAGGTCCGGTATTATTATGTATAAAAACGATGTTTGTTGCATGGGAGCTCCTTTTGTTATATTTGCAACAATAATACAACGTTCTGTGAAAATTTCAGTTGTTATTATTTTGATAAAATTGAGCAAAAACAAGTTCTTTGTATGGGTATACGGCATCACAGACGGTATAAGGGAAAATTTCGACTCCGTTTCATCTTTCACGGTTTATATCGACGACCGATTCACATGATTGTCCGTAAGAGATAGTTCCGTATTACGGATGGCACGTTAAGCCGGTAGGTCCCGGTTGCTGTCTATGATTACTTAGACGGCAGTCGTTAAACAACCATATTAGACGCCTGCTACTTGTAGAAAGTGGTTGAAAAATTCTGACACTAGGGGTCATTAGGTCGTTGGATGACTCGGTGTTTCACACGAAAAGAGACACGGTTTATGAGACAGATTAAGGGAGACAGACAGACACACATACAGCAACGTCTCAGTAGCAGGGTATTAGTTTGACCCTTTAAGTACGAAATCCTAAAAAGGGAAATGAAAAACAAAGGGCGGGTGGAAAAGTTGTCAGGAGTTGGGAGCTGAATCGACAGCCCTCGGTTAAAATTGAGTTCCCGCACGCTTTTCCAATTTTCAGTAATTAATTTTTGAAGTTTGACGGCGAAAGAACTCGCCAACTTGTACGCAGTAGGGCTGACGGCACTCGGGCACTCCCATACAGCGGGCTTATTTTAGACAACTGTAATTTTTACTGCCGTGTGATGCCGGCTTAGAATAGCATCACCCCACATCCTTCGTAAGAGGCGACTAAGGGAGTCGAGAGTTTTGGTGTATTACAATTTTTAGGCGGCGGGCTGACAACCTGTCACTATAGTAATACACATGTTTTCTGAAACTACCTTGGAAAACAATCCTCAAAAATGTCAGACGTGGCGATAGCAACCGTATTCTTACGGCCGTTAAAGCTATGCCTACCCCGCAAGGGATAAAGGCGTGATGTATGTATCTATGTCATTTTTACTTATAAAAAAATGTGCGTGTGTGTGTAGGCGAGCTAGGGTTGACAGTACAGTATTTTCTTGCGTGCGAAAGTGTGGCATCAGTTGTGCTTATGGCACCCAGCTTGGTACTTTTTATTCGAGTTTTAGAAAAGAAAGAGTGACAATAATAAATGAGGCTAGGCCAGTCATTGTGGATTGTTGTTCATGATTTCAAAAATTGAGTTTTAGATTTACAGTAACTGGAATGAGCAAACTGTATTACCACAATACATTTTAAATCTGGCCAATTATAACCTCCATTAAAGCCGCATTAATTTCGATCATAAAATTATTTTAATATTACAAAATTCTCTTTTTTACAATGAATATTTTTGTGAATAACATACTGTTACACGTATATACATTGACAATCAATAAGTAAAATGAAAAATTACGTAAAAATTATGATTTTGATTATATTATATTTATAGTACATTTCATTCTGAGTTCTCCATTTGCTTACACTTTATTACCTAAGTATATATAGAAGTCAATCCCAAGCCACAGAAACCGCCATTCAGAATTCCGCTTATAACGGCTTAGGAAAACTTTTTATCAAATTCCTTCAGCTTAACAGATTTATGAATTCTCATTGCTTTTATAATCTGAATAGAACCGCAAATGGGGCATCCCTACCGAGCCCAAGAGTCAATTTAGACGGGTAATTATAGGATCATTCAACTGTTTACTGGATTAAAACAACTTGAAGAACGCCTTTGCAATTCTAACGCGAATTAAAAATAAATACCGGGCTTTAAAAGACTTTAAAAGAATGCCGGCTTAGAATAGCATCACCCCACATCCTACCCGCGGGTGTCGTAAGAGGCGACTAAGGGACTCGAGGGTATTGGTGTATTACAATTTTTAGGCGACAGGCTGACAACCTGTCACTATAGTGATATACATGTTTTCTGAAACAACCTTGGAAAACAATCCTCACAAATGTCAGACGTGGCGATAGCGACCGTATTCTTGCGACCGTTAACGCTCTGCCTACCCCGCAAGGGATAAAAACGTGATATATGATATATGTAAAAGACTGGCAGTAAAAAGTTATAGAATGCTGTTTTAGATTTCAAAATATTAACCGTTAAAATTGTTCTTAAATAGTGTAGTAACATGATTAACATGGCAAAAGTACTAAGATTTAATAAGATAAGATATGGACACTTATATAAAGCCTAATAATCCCTTGTGAATATTGTTTGTCAGTATCTCCACGTATTTGATTAAACTACATAATAAAACCAGAATATTGACAAATTTATTTTATTTTAATTTACTATTTTAAGCACTAGTAAATAAAGTCAAATGATTTCGCAAAAAGCTCATTAAATATCGGAAGACGAGAATCAACGGGTCTCTTTTATCTTAGGATCCTCTGCTGTTCATAGGCCTCCCTCTACTTCATCCACCAATCCCGATCCTGTGCTTCCGCATGCCAATTTTTAGAGAACCGTCTAATTCGTCTCGCCATCTGCGTCTGGGTCTTCCGCGACGACGACGGTCGACTCTTGGTTTCTAAGTGGTTGTAGTCTTAGCCATTTTATTTATTATTATATTTGTGTTGGCCCCGAGGACATTTAAATTACGCCGGACGGCTTGGTGGGGAGCGAGGGCTCACTCGGAATAATTAATTGGTTGTAAGGAGTTGTTTTGGGAAGAACGGATTGAATGGAAGAACGGATCGGACTGAATAGAAGAACGGATCGGACTGGATGGAAGAACGGATTGGACCGAATTGAAGAACGGATCGGGCTGAATGAAAGAACATATCGGACTGAATAGGAAGAACTGATCGGACTGAATAATAGTCTTAGCCATGTCATATTTTACTGTGGGGTTTTTAAAGGTTCAATATAATATAAACTTACCTGCATATAGCCTTTATGGCATGTGGTGCCGTTGATCAAGGTGCCAACCTTGAACTTTTTGAATCGTATCCTCAAGATCCAGTCTTTCGGAGACCCTCGAAACGCCCTAAACCTGTGGAAAATAAACTGTCTTTAATAAAAGAGCTCTATGGCACATGCAACGAAATTACATACTACAAGTTTACATGTAAAATTCGATATGGGCATTTTCATTTTCGGTTGCAAAGACAAAAATCTAGCTGTCCCATGACTTAGATCAACTGTTGTTGTAAAACTATTAAGCCAGTGCACTAATTATCAGACGATAATAGATTAATTATTTTGAGACGTGGCCGCTAACAATGGGCCTCATAAGAAGGCTCAAGGTCACTCAAAGGGCAATGGAAAGGGCTATGCTCGGAGTTTCTCTCCGCGATCGAATCAGAAATGAGGAAATCCGGAGAAGAACCAAAGCCACCGACATAGCTCGAAGGATTGCGCAACTTAAGTGGCAGTGGGCGGGGCATATTGCTCGTAGGACCGATGGCCGCTGGGGCCGGAAAGTTCTCGAGTGGCGGCCAGGGACCGGTAGACGCAGCGTAGGTAGGCCTCCCACAAGGTGGACCGACGATCTGGTGAAGGTCGCGGGAAGCCGCTGGATGCGGGTGGCGCTGGACCGATCATCGTGGAGATCCTTGGGGGAGGCCTATGTCCTGCAGTGGACGTCTATCGGCTGAGACGACGACGACGACGACGACGACTAATTATCAGATATTTCTGATAATTTGTGTAATTTTCTAACTGTTCAGTACAAAATTAATCATTTCTTATCTTAAAATCAATTAATGAATGTAGTTTTTCGTGTTAGAGATTGCCTTTTTTTTAATGTCCCACCCATGTTTTTAAAGTTTCAGCGCGAATTTCAAAATATTCTCGATTTTATAGGCTAAGTGGCAGCCTTTTTTTGAGGATTATACGCTTAGAAATTCAGTTCTAAACCTTAAACATACATAAAATAGGCTATAAAATAGGATAAATTACTTAAATACGTTGTCCTACAAAAAAGCTTGAAGTGGAATTCCTTAGTAACGTCACGGGCTATTTTTACAACTTCTTCTAAGATTTCTACCAAAACATTGCTGTTTTATAATAATCGCAACATTTATATGATCTAATCAAGTCGCCATTTTATGCTAGCTCGTTCAGTGTCAAAAATATATGGTGAAAAAAAGTTGTGTTCTGTCGGGGCCAAAATCAACATTCCACCTTAGTTACGCAGTTATTCAAAGTAAGTAGTGCTTATGTATGTAATACAATATTTTATTTACGATGTTGCGCTATGCATTATGCAAAACTACTCAGCCTGACTGTATTTTTGCATGATTTATTTATTTAAATCATTATTCAAAATAATGTGCACGAATTCGTCACATCCAAACGTCACGTCATTTACATACTAAACGATTTTTATTTCGTCACTTCCATATACGTCACGCTGCAACTGAAAATGAAAATGCCCATATACATTGCGTAGCGGGACCCTATAAAACCAGGATTTTGACCCGCTACGCAATTTACATCAACGAGCGACGGATGACGTTTTTTTTATTTTTCGTTTTTTTTTAACGTATTTCTTTTACTTTTTCTGATCTAAGTACCTATACCGTGTGATGCCGGCTAGGAGTAGCATCAACCCATTTCTTCGCACGGGTGTTGTAAAAGGCAACTAAAGGACTCGAGCGTTTCATGTGTATTACAATTTTAGGCGACAAACTGACAACCTGTCACTAAAGTGGTACACAAATCATCTAAAAAAAGGCCCTCAATACTTGTGAGACGTGGCGCAAACGACCGTAATTTTGCGATCGTTAACGCTCTGCCTTGAAGGAAGGAAGGAAATATCGAAGGAAAGAGAGGGAGAGGCAGGCCAAGAAGAAGTTATTTAGATCAAGTGAAGGAAAGAATAATGGCCATGACGTATAGGGAGGTCAAGGAGAAGGCGGAGGATAGAAACATCTGGCGGATGCTCTACCGACAATAGCAATGAGCTCTTAAATATAAGAAGAAGAAGAACGCTCTGCCTACCCCGTAAGGAATAAAGGCGTGATATATGTATGTATGTATGTACGTACCTATATGTACAAGTGAGCGGTCTCCCAAAGTTCTCTGGTGTGACTGGCGGTGATGAGACATCCTCGTATATCTCAACAGTCTTGTTGCAGTGATCCCGCTTTGAGTCTGTGGACAAAAGGAAATTCACATAAGAATAATCAGGGTAAAACTGGCGCTTTTCTGCCAAGTTCGGTCACTCTCATCTATGGAAAATCTCTGCAGATTAAAAAAGGCTTCCATTTGCAGCCAGCGCCACCTACTAGGAACTAAGCGAACTCATTTTTTGTGTTCACTGTACATCATAACAGTTTACTAAACGCGTAAGTGGCAAATGGCTGCAGTAGGCTAAACGCGCGAGTAGGCACAGAGCGAGTTGGCGAATTGCGCCGGTTGGCAGAAGGCGCAAGTTGGCACACCGCGCATACTCCAGGGCGAATATGAAAGTACGCGGTACTCCCGTAGGTGGCGCTTCAATTAGGGCCGCAAAACTAGCTGTCATTTTGTATGGGACAACCTATTCAGTGCGTAGATAACTTCATATCAATGCATGCGATCGATTTGGGTGCAGGCATTACGCGTCAAAAAAAGTTCAATCGAAAATGTTCAACAGAAAAATGCAGCAAATATCTGTTGTCAAAACAAATGGTTGTGCTCGACAATATATCTATCCTTGTCACACTTAGGAAAATTTCATATTTACATCCCGCTCTTTGACGACGACGATTGGAGATTAGAGAGCTCTACACGTCAATTGACGCCAAATATTTGCTGCATTTTTCCTGTTGAACTTTTTTTGACGCTTAATTCCTGTACCCATCGATTTCAACGGAAGTAGGCCAAAGCGACTTTAACTTTTTCAATACAATCTAGCAGAAACCACTTTAATAACTCTCCAACTACTTACTCTACCTGATAAACTTGAAGTAATAAATATCGCACACAATATTCTTAACGAACCTCAACTTGGACTTGCCCGCGACACCCCATTTAAAAGTTTCCTAAGGATATAATTCAAAACCAAGAAAGGTATACGTCTTGTAATGCCCTGTAATAATTCTAGTAGCAACCACTGGCGACGGGCGGTGGCACGACACGAAGTATTGTCACGACATTTGAGAAAATGGTAGAGATATTTTGAGAAAAGACTAGTGTGCGTTGCTCGCTTTGTATACAACCATTATAAATTTACAATCTAAAATAATTTCTAGTATTAAAAAATGTTTTCTAGCAATTAAAAAATGCTTTCGAACTCAATTTTAACATTTAAATTGCTATTAAAGTTAACGGTTTCGGCGGAACGCACACTTGACGCACAACGGAGTGCAAAAATATCGGATCACTCAGATATGTCAATCCCCATCCTAATACCGCTCAACAGCTGTCGACGCAGCGCTATCGCTGTGTCGTCCGTCGAGTGCGGTTTGGTTAGTGGAGTGCGGTGCGGTTTGGAGTGACGCTATTACTAATAGAAGAACAGTTCAATAAAAAGATTAGATTTACGTTCCATGCCTGCAAAAAAATATTAGATTTACATTGCGTTTTACGTAACTTCGACAGTTACATCTTTTTTCCCCTGGAGATTGAAGATATTTGCTTCTTCACCAAAATATTTCCGAGAAAGTCTCCCACTTCTTACACCACTTTTTACTTTTAACTTCAGTTTTCTAGTTTCCTAGAGCATATTGTGTACGACTTTTGTTTGAAGAACGTACTGGGAACTACTTTTCAGCTCGCCCGAGGGGCGAAAGTTGGCGCTTGACTCCCTCGAGCCGAAACTACTATACTGAATACTTGTCGAATAAAAAAGGTTTCGCTAGCTTTTATACTAAAATACGATTCTGGCGGGGTCGGCAGAGCGTTAACGACCGTAAAATTGCGGTCGTTATCGCCACGTCAGAAAAAATGCTTGAGGGTCGTTTCAGATAAGTTGTGTATCACTAAAGGGACAGGTTGTCACAGGTTGCTGGATACGGAATTGACAAGCAATCAAGCATGATGTCATTTAAAAAATGTTTCTTAATATGCAGGCGAATTTTCTTTTTTTTTGTGTGGGACACCGAGTCGCCTAACCACCCCATTTTCTTGGGGAAAGTTGTTCAGTTTCATCGGCAGGTTCTTCTGAATTAAATATCTTTATTTTTATCTTTATCGGCCCTTAAAATATGTGCAAATTATTTTTTACACTCTGAAATATGTTTCCAAAGGTTTCTTAAATTTTTTCAACGCCTTATAAAGGCAGTCTTCAATCGGCCACGATCACAAGCAATCAGAGTATGGAAATTTCCTGATTAAAGTGGAAATTGTGACAACTGAAACGAAAACCTTCTGATTGGACAATTCGATTGCTGAATTGAAGCTGTGAAATATATTTTTATTGGGAGCGAGATTCGTTAGTGAGAAATAAAAATAAAATGTACATTATTTTTTCTATTTTTTTTGTCGGACGTGACGAAAACGATCGTAATTCTACGGTCCTTAACGCTCTGCCTACCCCGCGAGAGATAAAGGCGTGATTTGTGTGTCTGTATGTGATATATATTTTATCTTTTTAACGTAGCCGCTTTTGGATATTAATATATTTTTGTTTCATATTTAGAAATTTAGCTAGGGTAGCCTAGGGCCTGACAAATTGTATATTTAGAATAGGAGCACTTCTGGGCAGGTTTCTGGGTGGTTTACTGTCCAGGGGGTCCGGCTAACCATACGCATGTAACACAGCATTTTCTCTTGGCATGAACTCGATGTTATTTTATTTACCACCTAACGTTACATGTTGTTTGGTTGGCTTGGCCAGCCCCGAGGCAGTGCTTTAGGGGCTAGTTTTAAGTTTTTAGTCCACCTGAGCCGCGTTTACACTAGGTTCATAAAATTGCTATTGTTAAAATTGATAATTTCTGACCATCAATAAGATAAATGTAAAATTTACTACTTTGAATAAATAATTTGAGTTTGAGTTTGAGTTTGAGTTTTAATAAAAGTTTGTGTGTAAATAATGATAATGATAACTTTAATACTTCGTCTAAATTAACGTTACTTATTACAACAAGGCAAGGAAATTGATGATGATTACAAGACAAAATTTGTTTCTCACACTCTTCAATGCAATTTATACAAAAATAATCGGAGTAGACACCTATTTACTTCCGCATTAAAATCCGTTACGTGGTTTAGGAGGAGTTAGCGGTGGTCTAATATCTATCCGTATGGACAGACAGACCGACAAACAAAACGAATTACTATATATCTAACGTTACATCTCACTGACCTGAAATTAGCTTTGGACTGGTTGTTGCTACAATATTGGTTGCACTCATTGAAAATCGCCATTTTGGCGCTGGCAGTCAAGGAAAGCAAATACGAAGGTACCACGAACTAAATCGAAGTCGCCATTGTGGCGCTGGCAGTCAAGGAAAGCAAATACGAAAGTACCCGGAACTACATTAAAGTCGCGATGGTGGCGCTGGCAGTCAAGGAAAGCAAATACGAAAGTACGCGGTACTTTCGAAGATGCCGCTTCAATTGAGTCCGCAAAACTAGCTGTCATTTGTATGGGGCTACCTATACAGTGCGTAGATAACCTAAAATAAATGTTACATCGTGTTTTAACTTGATTTTGGTTCTAGCCTTATCTTTTCTAAAGTGATGAAAGCCATGGATGAAAAAAACTTGAACTGTGAACTTCCTAATCCAAACGATGGAAACTCTGCGGTACTCCGGAGTGTTAGCACTCACACATTGCGAGCAAACTTGCGCCACACTTGGAACTCAGACACAGAAAATATTCAGAGGGAGATTTATGAATAGCAATAGCGAAGCCAAGGAATCTCGTCTCTATCTGTGTTTGCTTATAAGTGACTATTTACATTCTAAGTCACAATATTTTTAAATTATCTTTAAAACAGTGAAAATTTCATAGACTGGCTCTAAACAGACATGGCTTAGGGTGGAGGTCGTAAATAACTATTAATTGTGTAATTTTTTGATATTCTTTATGGCAACACTGCCCGCGTGAAAGTCGGTTTTAATCCTGTAGTATCCCACAGGAACTTTTTTCGGGATAAAACTGTACTACTTGTTAGTTTGAGTTATCCTCGTTCTGGGTGCCATATTGTATAAAAATCAGTTAAGCAGTTTTTGCGTGAAGTATTAACAAACCATCAAACATTTATAATATTAGTAGGATATCAATTTGGGTGATGGCGTGATATGTGTATGTATATAATATTTATTTATACTAAAGACAGCCCATGACACTTTGACTTCACATAACTTATCTACATTTTTGGTCTCTTTAGACCCCGCAGGCGTTCTTTTGTTTTACAGAACTGAACGAATTTCAGCGACGTCACATGTGAGTTTCAATGAGCTTCACGTGTCTTTATTCTAGTTGTTTTAGAGTTCCCTCTATACAGTTCTTTTGTCTAAGCCTGCACTATACTAGGATCTTTTTATTTTTATCCGGAAACTCTTTTCCCAAGACAAAAATAAAGCTATAAGGAGGCGCAACTACAGTGTTATATCTCTGGCTTTCGGAGAGTAAGGTACACTTAGGGACAAAACTTTGATGCACATTTTATAAAAAAAGAAATAAGTGAAATTGCAAGTAAATTGAGATAAGTAAGTTTATTCATTCAATACTTCAAATAAAACGGCTAATGTAATATTGATCGAATTTAACTTGGTAAGTTCGTTTAATATTATTAATATTTATTTGTGTAATATGTACCGAATATTTATTTAATCAAGAATTTATTCCAATAAGTTCCTCGTAAACGTTACAAATAGACTTCAAAAAGGAAAGTAAAAACTAATAGCTATCAGAAAAGTTATGTAAACAATAAAAATGTATCGGAAATGTGGTGCAGCTGGAAAAATAATACGTTTAATGTAAAAAAAAACTGATGGCATTGTATCAAAACTATATTTTGATGTACTTATATCCAACCTTCAAAGTACCTGGGTAAGTAATTAGTTGTACAGTGCCACACATTCTCATACAATGACAACAACCATTCTCTCACTTACTGTAAGCAAACATGTTTATATTATTTTAATTTGTTTAATCAATCTAAACTCAATACTTACAGTATGGTTACATTAATAAGACTGTTTATATAACATACCAGGTTACCCGAGCGTAGCTCAGATTTATCGCCCCGAGAAACGTATTTTGTTTCTTACATTACTTACATAGAGATAAAAGTAATTAACTTTGACTATCTAATATCCGCATGTTTACCTAGTAATTATTTTTCGCGTACACCTTTTAAAGCCATAACGCCCTGATAATGTATTACGCCATCTGTCGGAAAAGGCGAACTACTACGATACGGCCCATGTCTTATTTAGATATTCGCTACTTTGTCCAAGCTGTTCTGGTTATTGTCAGCAACTGTACAATATGGATGAAGTAAGTATTGAGTCTAGTGTGAGACACACAACTTTAATGTTGCCTGTATCCCTTGACTATAAGTTGCGAGAGCACTTTTCAGAATAGCGATAGTAGCGACTAGACTAAAAGTAAGAAAAAAAATTACTTAATACCTTTATCATAGCTTTAGAAACAAAAGTACAAAAATGGGAACATTTGAACAGGAGGCCCTGAACAGTTTTTATGGGGTCTGGATTCGAGAGTAAATATCTGCGCACTGGATAGGTTGTTCCATAGAAATTACAGCTCGTTTTGCGGCCCTAATTAAAGCGCCACCTACGAGAGTATTGCGTACTTTCGTATTTGCTTTCCTTGACTGCCAGCGTCAAAATGGCGACTGAGACCAAATCCCTAAAGTTTCCGTTATATTATTTTACAAAATTCTCATAGTAAACTAGCACACAAACCAGAGAATTGATAGAGAAGCGATAGAGGTAAAGGATGATAATAATAAAATAACTGATAAAACATATAAACAATCAGTAGAACCTGTAAGTAAGAAATGTGACCCTACTCAGCATCGTTACTATCATAACGTCTGACAGAAATACGACTGCTTTTACGGTGAAAGAAAAACATTGTGATCAAGCCCATATTCAAATAAATATTGATTATGGAATTTTCTTTTATTTTTTTTTTAATTATTATAGTAATATGAGCGCAAGTGTCAGTGCATGCAAGACTGTCAGTCAGCGTTGCGATGATTTTTTTAGTCTTTTAGCTTTGGAATCTATACTAAAATCTAGTAACATAGTCAGTTCAACGCCATTTATCGAGTTCTTGGAATACTAGTTTTTTATTTAATTCTCAAAAATACCTTCTATTTATAGAAAAGCGATATAGGTAAAGGATGATAATAATAAAATAACACATGAAACAAATAAACGGTGGCGCCTGTAAGTACGATATGTGACCCTACTCAGCACCGTTTCTATCATAACATCTGACAGATGTACGATTTTCTTTTTATTCCTATTCTATGAAGTTTTATTAACTTGGCATTGTCTTCCTTGTTAGAGCCTCGGTGGCCAAGTAGTTAGGACACCGGTCTTACAATCGTGAACCACGAGTTCGATCCCCGCTATGTACCAACGTGTTTTTACTCACGTACATTTACCGACTGCTCTTACGGTGAAGGAAAAACATTGTGATGAAACCCACATTCAAATAAAATAAATAGAGATTTTTTTATTATTATTATTCTAGTCGCTGGATAGATGGCGCTGTGCTTAATATGTACCTCAAAGAACAGAACGTAATATTTAGTTTTTGTTTTTTTTTTTTGAAACTTGGTCTCGGACTCATTTGGAACGAAAGTGTCAGTGTATGCCAGACTGTCAGTCATTGTTGCAATGTTTTTTTTAAGTTTTTTGGCTTTGGAATCTACACAAAAATGAAGTAGTAACATTGTCGGTTTAACGCCATCTACCGTGTTCTTAAAATACAAGTTTTTTTAAAATTCTCAAAAAGAAACCCTCCTATTGAAGCGCCACCTACGAAAGTACCGCGAAAAGAAACGAAGGATATTGTTTTTGTAAATGTTTGATAGACATCAAATATTTACATCTTAACTCAATTTCTTAGGTGAAGTGTAAAATAAACTGTAAAGAAACAATAATTAATTGACAACAGCAAGGTATTTGTCCTTATCCTCATCGAAGGCGATGAAAAGTTGTATGTATAACTTGGGCATAAAGTTATTTATCCTCGGGCGACGAACATTGAATCCCTCGCTTTACTCAGGATTCTACTCTGAAATCCTTCGTTCCGCTCGTGATTCAAAATAACGCCCTCGTTTTAAATATATCACTTTAGTCCCTTGCCATAAAAACTACTAATAAAAGTTTACTTCTGTATGTATTGAAAGTAAAAACTTAAATTTGTACCTACTTATAAGTAACAAAGTCAAATGTGTTATATCCAAGTAAATTCACAACGAATACTTTTAAAATGTAGTACAGTATTATCACTGGATAAATCGATTAGTCATAGTAAAAAAACAGGAAATTGTAAGACACAATGTTCACTTTTTTATATTAAAGTTATATTTCTCTAAAAGATCCAATTTTATTAAATACAAATATTTTAAAGGCATGTTCAAAAATATTATTAAAGATGTTTTATATAAAAACAAAAAGAAAATACACGCTAGTTTTTAAAATAAATACCAAAAACATTTTCACTAAAAAAAAAAATTTGAACGACCACCTGTAGACGACCTGTACATAGCTTGCGTAGTCCACGTGGACTATTTTACTACGATTTTACTGTTCTATAATTTGACATCACATTTTATGAATGGAATGGATTGTAGGAGATGGGGCGATGTACCGCCGCCATGATTAAAATTTTATCAATGGGATCATACATAGGATGCTACTTATAAATTCGATTTAATTTGTTTGAAATTGAAAAAAAAACAGCGTATTTTTTTTTCTTTACATAAAACATCTTTAATTATATTTCTGAACTTACCCTTAAAATATTTGTTCTTAATAAAATAAGACCTTATATAACCGCGGCGCCGGTGGGATAGAAAAAATGAAATAAAGGCATTGCCTCGGGGCTACCCACATACCATGTAACTTAACTTTACTTAAAGTTACGAATAGCCTAGTCAATAAAAATGGTTTATACAATGTTTTCCCAATAAGATACAACACGACGATTTCTCAAGCATGATTAAATTTAATTGTCATTAAATGCCCTGGGAATCTTAAACATGTGTGGATCCCACGAAGTTTATATATATTGTTATTTTTGTGATGTGTCTCAGTCTGCGCCTCAGTTATTCACATGACAGACATCATTCAACACGCATCGTCAATATGTGAATGTCATTGTTAACGCTTAAAGCATCAGGTATCAGAGCGTGCACAGTCTAGCGAAGAGGTGAAACAAATCAAGACAAGCGATGAGCAAGTTTTTTGTTGTTTTGATCTTATTATATTATGCAGCCAGTGTCAAAGGATTCAGAATGTATGGGATCGGAAATGGATATCGATATCTATCGAAGCAGTTGTTGGTAGATGACGCAGTGATTGCTGATCGCGCTACAGTTAAATTTAGATGGATAGAACAGCCGTTGGATCACTATGATTCAAGTGAGAATCGGACGTGGAAGATGCGGTACATAGAAAACTTGGCGTTTTGGAAACACAACGGACCTATTTACTTGTTTATTGGAGGCGAAGGTGCAGTGAATCGATATTTCCTTACGCGTGCAACAAGAGTTTTATATAACCTGGCACGTGATACTCATGGTGCAATGTTCGGATCAGAACACAGATACTACGGACAAAGTAGGCCTGTGACTGATTTAGATGCAGATAATTTTCGATACTTGAGTTCACGTCAAGCTTTAGCTGATATAGCTAATTTATTAAAAACAATAAGATCTTCACCAAAGTTTGTGACGTCAACGCTGTCTAAAGTGATCGTGATTGGTGGGTCTTATCCAGGTAACTTGGCAGTTTGGATGAGACTCTTATACCCGGATATAGTTGATGTCGCTATTGCTAGCAGTGCACCACTTTTGGCTAAGAAAGACTTTTTCGAGTACTTAGAAAAAGTCGCAGATAATTACGAAGAGTTAGGTACAAGCGGTTGTCTTGATAAAATACGGGTAATTTTTCAGAGATATGAAAGATTATTCGCAACTGACGTGGGTCTCGAACAACTAAAATCGGAAGAAAACATCTGCGAAATTACTGATATGGCTATAATTGAGAATAAACAACTCTTTTTTATGGACAAAATAACTGAGTTCATGGTTCGATCTCAATATGGAAATAAAGCCCATATACAGAAACACTGTAAAGAAATGTTGAACTCATCTCGCATTAGTAGTTCTACAGTCGTTTACAATGATGAACCACATTTCTGGAATGAAGAAAAAAGCTGCTTTGACTATGATTTCTACGCCATGTTAAATAGTATGAAAGAGACTGAGTGGGTTTTGGCGTGGGTTTACCAGACGTGTACAGAATTTGGACATTACCAATCTACTAATTCTGATATTCACCCTTTCGGAAGAAACATACCCATAGAAATATACTACAAAATGTGTACAAAATTATTTGGTCCTGAATTTGATGAGACAAGGATTGATAAAAGCGTTGAAGAAACAAACGAATTTTATGGCGGTCAAAATCTCAATGTTACTAATGTAATTTTTGTTAACGGTGATATGGATCCTTGGAGTAGCCTTGGGATTATAGAAGACCTTTCTGACACAGCCCGAGCAAGGGTTATAGAGAAATCTTCCCATTGCAGAGAACTATTCTCAGATAGAAAAAATGATCCCAGAAACCTAGAAGAAGAAAGGGCTATTATAATGGGTCTTACAAAAAGTTGGATAGGCATTAGAATCCATTAAAAACCCTTTGTTGCTTTTACCTCTAAGTATATACTTATTATTTTATTACAAGTCTACAAATCATTTAGCCTTCAAAGTCAACTGTTGTAAATAGACTACATTCCTGACAGGTCAAATGAGCAACTTTATAAAACGGTATTTTACATGAAAAACTGAAAGTAGGACGTCATGCGTTTACTTACGTATTTGGATGGCGTCAAACATACATACATACATATATCACGCCTTTATCCCTTGCGGGGTAGGCAGAGCGTTAACAGCCGTAAGAATACGGTCGCTATCGCCACGTCTGACATTTTTGAGTATTGTTTTCTAAGGTTGTTTCGGAAAACATGTGTATCACTATAGTGACAGGTTGTCAGCCTGTCGCCTAAAAATTGTAATACACCAATATTCTCGAGTCCCTTAGTCGCCTCTTACGACACCCACGGGAAGGATGTGGGGTGATGCTATTCTAAGCCGGCATCACACGGCATCGCATGGCGTCAAAAACACTTACTTTTGTAATAATTATCTGTATATTAATTAAAACTTTGCATATTAAAAAAATAATGAATGAATTCCGTAGTATTATTTGACAACAGTTTTAAGCGTTCAACTTTTTTATTTATGATAAAAATCTAGTGAATTTCTTGTAGAATACATCTCTTCCATTTTCATTTCATTATTGTAGCTGATTTTTTATCGCTGTCTGCTTTCGGATAGTCCAATAGATCCGTGTACATTATATCTCAAATGAACGTAATTTACATAGCCCAAATCCTGTAGAAGCTTTAACAAAATGCCAAATGTGATTGATATGAATTTGCTCACAGTTTTGTGATATATCAGATGTCAATTCGTGCATTATTTGAACTGATCGATCACTTAAAAGTACAAGAAATTATTTAAAAGGAACCCTAAAAACTACTAGAGTGAAGCCATAAAAAGTAAATTACGATCAAATTAGACTTGTTTGAATGTGTTAAGTTATGGCTGTTGAAGTAAAGTGATTTTAAACGTAGCACACAAATTTACTTAAATTCCACCCTTATGTTGTAGATATACCTCTAATCCGCACTAAGCGTTTCGCTTCAACTTTTATCATGCGTACGGCTAAAGAGTGGAATTCCCTGCCGGAGAATCTTTTTCCGGAACAATATAACTTGGGCCTTTTTAAGGCAAGAGTGAATAGGCATTATCTAGGCAAGCATGTACCATCTTCGTCTGTATCTCCACTTACCACCAGGTGAGATGCAAACAAATGCGGGCCTATTTCATAAAAAAAAATACAAATCCTCTCAAGCACAACAAAAAAATCTATCTTATACTTACACTTTTGTGTATTGTACTGTGCTTTTAATGTTTGTGGTAGTGATTAGTGAATACAGTTGAAGTTACATGCTGTGTGGCAAGCCTGGCCGGCCCCGAGGCAGTGCCTATATTTTTTCTGTCCCACTCGTGCCGCGTTTCTACTAGGAACAATAAATTGTTACAATGACTAATTTATTTATTTAGTGAAAGATTTGTATTGTAAATTCTTGACTTTATGAAAGCATTCGTTGTGAATCTAGTTGGAAATAAACGACTGTTTAAATTTGAAATAATAACGATGATTTTTTCATTGCTTCATTCCGTTGGCTTGTAAGGTTGTCTCTCCAAACTCTTTCAATCTGAAAACATTTGATATCGAATCGTGCACGAAAGAGAGTTTGATCGATCATATGTAACAACTGCTATACAGGGTGTAAAAATATCAGCAATATTTTAAGGGGTGAATCAGCCCACGAAACTGAACAACTTTACCCAAGAAACATAGGTCGAAATACGAAAAAATTTTTTGAACCTCCCATACAAAATGTAGCAGCCGAGCAAGTCAACTGTATATGGGAGGTCCAAAATTTTATTTCATATTTCGACCTATGTTTCTTGGAGAAAGTTGTTCAGATTCATAGGCTGATTTACCCCTTAAAATATTTGCAGCAATTTTTTTACGCCTTGTATTTATACCTAGCATGTTGAACTTGTATTCGGTTCTCCGATTTTGTTTCATCAATTTCAAATGAAAAATATTTTATATTTGGCTGCAGAGTTGTTTTGAGTTATTCAGTGTTCTATGTTTTTTAACGATTGTTAACGCTCTGCCTACCCTGGAAGGGATAAAGGCGTGATTTGTATATGTATGTATATATATGTATGCTTCAGTATTCAAAATTTCAAATTGTATACCTTTATTTCTGCTTATAACATATTATCAGAAGTAAAATTTCATGAAAAGTTTAATAATATATAAATATATTTTACTAGGTCGTAAATTCATCATCATCATCATCATCATCACAGCATAGCAGTCCATTGCTGGACATTAGGCCTCCCCCAGGGTACGCCACAATGACAATCTCCCGCTTTTGCCTTTCGCTACCAGCCGCTATCTTTAAGTCATCGCTCCATCTGGCCGGAGGGCGTCCAACGGTACGCTTGCCGAGGCGTGGTCTCCACTCGAGACCCGCTTACTCCACCGGCCATCAGTTCTGCGACAGATGTGACTAGCCGACTGCCACTTTCATTTGCTACACTTTTGTACTACATTTGTTACTTTGGTCAGGATTTCAAGATTTTTCAAGATTTCAATCGTTTATTTCCAAGTCGATTCACAACGAATGCTTTTAGAAAGTTAGGAGTTTACAATACAATACTGTCAATAAATAAATGAATTAGTCATTGTAAAAAAAAAAACTGCCAGACACAATTTTCTCTTTTTTACAACAATTTTATGTTCCTAGTAGAAACGCGACAAAGTGGGATAAAAAAAAATAAAAGGCACTACCTCGGGCTGGTCTTTTTGCGCATAGTCTCATTACGACCTCTATCTACCAACGAGATCTCCAGCATAGGTCGTAAATTCAGTCTTACTTTAACCAGGGATTGATCTCATTACCGAGGCCTAGATTGAATATAAAAGACTCAGAGCTCAAATTCTAATTGAATAAAAATCCGGGCCTTTGAGTTTTAACCACTATTTAAAGAACTGACTCACCGTTCGAAATCGGGACGAACAAAAAGTTCTGCTCAATCTAAAAAACACACACACAAACAAATCATGCCCTTATCCCTGGCGGGGTAGGCAGAGCATCAACGACCGTAAAATTACGGCCGTTATGAACATAGGTTGAAATATGAAAAACAAATTAAGCGAGCATGTATAATGTGAAAGGACCATAGAACGTCATACAATATTGCAGTTTGTGTAAAAGAATTTAAATGAACTCCCTATAAGACCGACCAAATTAGTACCTACAAATACTTATGGAACAATTCTTGCTGAAGTTGGGAACTCGCATTGAATTGGCTAGACTTCCAATCCCGTAAGTATTCGCTGGCTGCATCTTCAACTATTTTAATTGGATGGTTTGTTGATGCCACTACTCTCGTATAACTGCTCCTAGGAAACTCATTGTAAAATTTATTCATTTCTGTGTTAATACAGGGCGTAAAAAAAAATACTGCAAATATTCAAAGGGGTGAACCAGCCCATGAAACTGAACTACTTTCCCCAAGCAACATAGGTTGACATACGAAAAAATTATGGACCTCCCATACAAAATTACCGACTGACCAAGTCAATTTGTATGGGAGGTCCAAAATTTATCATATTTTGACTTATATTTGAAACTTGCACTCGAAATAATTTTAAACGAAAGTGTCAGTGCATGCCAGAGTGTCAGTCAGTGTTGCAATGTTTTTTTTTAATCTTTTGGCTTTGGCATCTACACTGGAATCTAGTAATATAGTCAGTTCAACGCCATCTATCGAGTTCTTGGAATACTAGTCTTTTTTTTTTATTCTAAAAAAAACCTCCTTTTGCGCAAAAATATCATTTCTCCAAAGAAGCTATTTTCAACAAAAAATATTAGGTACCTACTCAATCGTGCATATATATTTTATAGCACACTTGACGGACGACGGAGCGCTAAATTATCGCAGCGGTCTGTCAGATCCATTCTAAAAACGTCACTCCCCTTACTAAAACCGCACTCGACGGACAACACTGCAATAGTGCTGCGCCGACAACGGTTGAGCGGTTTTATTATGGGGGTTGACATTTCTAATGTGGATCTGACAGACCGCTGCGATGTTTTAGCGATCCGTCGTGCGTCAAGTCGCCTAACGTTTCTGTCATTCGGCCCTTACACTAAATATAAAGCTTCACCCTCATCAAACAGTTTCCTCTCTCTATTGTTACACCATAATCAATGCTTTATTAAAGTCAGACAATAATGGCCAGTCGAATGGGAGTGAAAGCAAAAACTAAGTAGAGATGTGAATGTAACAACTAATTAGTATCGATAGTTTCATATACCTACATAAAAGTAGAAGGAAAAAGAGGAAGAGGACGACCTAGGAGAAACTACTTGTCTGCGCGGACAGCGCTGACCACGACGCGCGGGTTGAGGGAGGCGAGGGAACTGCATAAAACGCCGCTGCGCGCGCCCCTCTTTCTTTTTTACGGCACATCTCAAACGCCGAGCACACGCATTCACTTTTGTAACTTCAAAGTAATACAAGTTTGTCAAAAGTATCTCATCTTTAATTTCTCTGCACCATAAAAATCATTGTTCATCCCGAACAAATTGGCGTCCCCGGGTGGGCTCGCTGCTGCTGCCTTTTGGTCACGTCACGGTCGACCACGCATCCACGCCACGTGTCTGAATCGTGTCCATACCGCACGGTTCCCAAGCGGAAGATTCCAGAACGCCGACGAAATCCTCAAGAAAAGCAAGATTGAACGAAAGGCAATCGTCAAGCGGCCTTTGTACGAAGATCGCCACGTGCTCGAAGTGCGAAAACACGTGGTTGCCATTGCAGTCCAGAACAAAGAGGTTTCGACGTGCGCATCATTCATCAATTGCCAAGGAGCGTGCCGTGAGCTTGCCTATTTCCTTCCTTATTTCATCTTATTTCCACCTTATTTTGTGCAAATAGCGTTTTTAGTTCTTCATTAGCGTGTGCAATTTGCCGTATTCATCGTCATCTTTCATCATCACATCTTATTTTTTGTCATTTTGCATCGTATAAATTCTTCTTTCATGGTACCTACCTACTCAGGTTTACCAATTTATCCCATCATAACGTCATAATCATAACCTATTGCTTCATATAATATTTCTTACTTCTTTGCATCCATCATACATCGTAACTTGCTACATCGTACTACGCTATCTCTTCTTCATATAAAAACGCTTTGTTCTGCATACCAAAGCGCTTTAAAAGATAGCTACAACCCTTCATAAATACTTACCTACGTGTACCTACATCTTTCTTACAGCTGTCCCATTTTATTTACATTTTATCTTGCCAATTCATTTTAGTTCATTTAGTTCTGCATTCTCTACGCCGTAAAGTACCTACCTACTTAAAGTATTCGCTCGAAATACTCACGTATAATTTCTCTTCTGCCTGCAAATCTGTGCCATTATTTTCCATTTGCCAACTTTGCATCATTTCACGCAAATACTTTGCATTAATCCGTAGCCTACCTACCTATTTGCATCGCTTGCTTACGCTTGCTTTAAACGTGCCTTCTTTCTGCAAATTCCAGTACATTCCATCGCTGTGTCGCCGGCGCATTCCAAGCGCCCGCGTACCTACCTACGAACCTACCTAGCTACTACCTACTGTACCCGGCCACGCTGCTGCAGTGCTGCGGTCCGGTCAGAAGTTTGCTACCTACCTGCGTACGCCGCCCGAGCTGGAACAAAAATTAAAAGGAGCGTAAGCCGTTTTGCCAATTCACTTTTATTTGACTTTTTACTTTTATTTGTTTCTTAATTTGTTTTCATTCGTGCATTTTTTGATTTATCTGCAATACAGTGAGTGAATGTCTTCAAACTTCGTTTATACCTACTTGTTTCGTGTTGGTACTTGCTTATTTCGTGTTGTCACTTTAGTACTTGTTTACTTCATAGATGCGTGTCCGTATTCTGTAACGTTTCTTATTTTGAGAATATTTTCTTCATACAAAAAATTCACGTCCGTATTCTGGTACCTGTAATTACGTGTCCTTATTTTGTAAAATATTTTGTTCCTAAAACGTCCGTATTCTGGCACGCGTCCATATTCTGTGAAGCGAATTTTCATTCGGTTAATTTCAACTCAGAGACTTATTTCAAGCAACTTTGAATTGTTATTTGGATTAATTTAGAGTTTTATTTGTAACGATTGTTTTCTTAATTATTATTTTTTATCATGGCACAAGAAGAGTATGAGACGCTTCGATGCAAGCGCAGCTCAATCAAAGGCCAAATAACTAAATATGAAAAGTATTTAACTAAAGTGAAGGATACTTTTATAGGAAAGGAGGAAGTAAATTCTATAGCAATTAATGAATTAAATTTAAAACTGAATAGGATGCTTGAGCTGGGTCCTAAATTTGAAGACATTCAATCTAGGATGGAAATTTTGAATGCTACAAATCTCGATGCTGAACTTGCTGAACGTGAAGACATCGAAAATAGTCTTTATTATTGTATTGCTACTGCTCAAAGTTACCTTGAACCTAAAAAAGAAAAATTTGAAGATGCGAGTGGTGGAACCTCCAAAGGCGATTCCTGTTGCAAGCACAACCATGATGTCATGGGTTTCCAGTTGCCTAAAATAAAAATAAATAAATTCGACGGGTCATTCTATAAGTGGCTCGAGTTCCGTGAAACATATGAATCTTTAATTCATACAAATGACAACATGAAACCCATTCACAAATTTGTTTATCTTACTACGTATTTGGAAGGGGAAGCTGCTCGTGTGATTGCTAACTTAGAGGTTTCCAGCAACAATTATGAAGAGGCATGGAGCCTACTTTGTGAAAGGTACAACAATACGCGTCAACTTACCTACAATCATCTTAATTCCTTATTTGGCATTGAACCTATACAGCGCGAATCAGACAAGGCTTTACGGTATCTAAGCGATCACATTACTAAGAATTTGCGGGCTCTTAATAGTTTAGGCCAGCCCACAGACCAATGGGACACAATCGTTATACACTTGGCGGTTTCCAAGTTGGATCAAGCCACTTGTGTAAAATGGGAAGAATTTCGTAATGGTTTGTCCGAATTACCTACACTTGCTGATTTTAAGAAGTTTCTAAAGTCGCGAGCCGACATTTTAGAAACATTGTACCGATCTAAGAAAGACAAGCAAACTAAATCACCGCAATTACCTCCAAAGCCTCCTACAAAGCCAAGTTTTAATACGAAATCTTTTATGGCTTCGACAAATCAGCGTAATCCACGGCCGTGCGTCATCTGCCAAGGGAAACATCGTATTTTTGACTGTAATGTCTTCAGGGCGTTGTCCACAGATGAAAAGTGGGCTCAAGTCACAAAGCTTAGGCTTTGTTTGAACTGCTTACGCCCAGACCACGATTCTAATCATTGCAATCTAGGTGGCTGCCGTGTCTGCAAAAGGCGTCATAATACTGTTTTACATAAACATACTACAAACACAAACACATCATCAAACTTCTCTGCATCATCAGCTGAACAACAAGTCAATAATGACACACCTGATCCGGGTCCTTCTGGCCAACCTTCTGCCTCTGTGGCAATGTCAGCTGTCAACTCATCTCGAGTTCTTCTTTCTACTGCTATAATTGATATAGTGAATCCTCTTACTAACAAGGTAGAAACCGTCAGAGCCGTTTTGGATAACGGAAGCCAGTCTTCATTCATCACTCAGAAATTAAAGCATCGTCTTCAACTAACTTCTCAACCCACATGCACTAGCGTCTCTGGTATCGGCAATACCAGCTTGAACATCATTCCTGAGATTTGTACGGCCACAATAAAATCAAAACAATCTTCTTATATGCAAGATCATTCTTTCTTGACTTTGCCATGCATCACTGGCAAGTTCCCTACACATAATTTGAAGCATGACTTCAAGATCCCTCCTACAATTAAACTTGCAGATCCAATTTTCGATCAACCTTCAGAGGTAGATGTCCTTATAGGCGCAGATCTTTTTTGGAGTATCTTAGGATGCGAAAAATTGCCCTTAGGGGATCACAGGCAGCCCACATTGTACAAATCAGAGTTGGGTTGGCTTATATCTGGTCCTATAGGCACACATCATAATCAGCACATTTTTCAAACTTATTGCAACTTTACTAAAAGTGAGGACGTCGATTTAGATAAGCAACTCATAAAATTTTGGGAATATGAAGATTTTCCCTCATCCTATAAACCAAAGCCCATCTCATGTGATAGTGAAAGGCACTTCACTAAGAACACATATCGACTCGAAAACGGTAGATTTTGTGTGAGGCTTCCCTTGATCGATTCACCGGATTGCTTGGGCGATTCCTATCATTTAGCCAAAAGAAGATTCCTGAGTTTAGAGAAACGCTTAAATCACAATCCTGATTTAAAGGAAATGTATTCTGACTTCATAAAAGAATATCGTGACTTAGGACATTTGTCTGACGCTCCCGTTCAAATACCACTCACATCATACTACTACCTAGCCCATCATTCGGTAATTAGGGAACAAAGTGAGTCCACCAAGCTGCGCGTAGTTTTCGACGCTTCTATGCGTACATCCTCAGGATTCTCAATCAACGACCTGCAAATGGTGGGTCCAAATATTCAAAACTCGATGTTTGAAATCCTATTGCGTTTCCGTCATTTCCGATACGTCCTGTCAGGTGACATAGAGAAACAATACAGACAGATTGCTTTAAATGAATTAGACCGCAACTTACAATTGATCCTGTGGCGCGAGGATGAAAGTCTCCCCATCAGAACATTGCAGCTTCATACAGTAACGTACGGGTTTTCAAGCGCGAGTTTCCTAGCAGCTAGATGTTTATGGCAACTTGGAGAAGAATCGGCTGACCCATCGATAAAAACAATAATACAGAACGATTTCTATTGTGACGATCTGCTCACAGGCTCTGATACAGAATCGGACCTCCTTCGTATAAAAATATCTGTATCTAACTCTTTAGCTTCTGGCTGTTTCAATTTGAGAAAATATCGGTCAAATTCTGACATGATCTTAAAGTCTGAGAGTCCAAACGCACAAAATAATAACTTGGTTCTCAGTGAATCATTTCATATTCTAGGCCTAGGTTGGAATCCTAAACTAGATATACTTCATTTCGATATAAACGACGACCCTTCTTCAAGTGCTGTAACCAAGCGATCCATTTTATCAACCACATTTAAAATTTTTGATCCTTTGGGTTTACTCACCTTATGCACTGTTAAACCTAAAATCTTACTACAAACTTTATGGGCTCTGAAATTAGACTGGGATGATCCTGTTCCTCTCGATGTTCAACGTACCTGGACATCTTTCATTCAAAATGTGAAGGTCTTGAAAGGCCTTACGATCCCCAGATATGCACTTTGCGACTCACTAGCACTCATTGAACTACACTGTTTCTGTGATGCTTCTCAGGTAGCTTATGGGGCCTGCGTTTACCTAAAATCTACTTCAGTGTCAGGCCAAGACACTAGCATCAATCTTTTGTGCGCCAAGTCGCGCGTGGCCCCCAGAAAGACTACCACAATACCACGTCTGGAATTATGTGCTGCCCTGCTTGGGGCTCGTCTCGTGGCAACAGTTAGGTCAGCACTCAGAAGACCTATAGCTCGTTCTTTATATTGGTCTGATTCTACCGTAGTCTTGGCATGGCTTAAAATGTGCCCGTCCAGTTTAAAAACGTACGTAGCAAACAGAGTCGCAGCTATTCAGGAACTCACAGAAGGCTCCGAATGGCGTCATGTACCTACAGCCGAGAACCCTGGTGATCTAGCCTCACGCGGCGTCAATCCCCAAGAAGTTGAATCATGTAAACTTTGGTGGCATGGCCCCCAGTTTCTGCTTGAACTCGAACAAAATTGGCCATCTTTAGCCAAATCTGATGAACTCCAAAACGATTTACCTGAAACAAAGGTCACATCAATCATCACTGCGGTAGATTCTGAAAAACATCAGTTAATAAATTTTGAAAAATACTCATCCTATAAAAGACTTCAGCGTATTATGGCATATGTATTACGTTTTATCCAGATCAAATGCAAGAAACAAGACATCAAAGGACCATTGAGCGTTTTCGAATTGGAACATGCAACTTCCACGCTTGTGCGTATTTCCCAAGGACAGTCATTTAATAAAGAAATCCGGTTATTAGAGAAGAACAAAAATTTAAGTCCCAAATCAGTCATTACATCACTATCTCCGTTTGTTGACTCTCAGGGGTTCCTGAGAGCGGGGGGAAGAATATCGAAGGGTGATTTCGATTATAATAAGAAACATCCCTTACTTTTATGTTCAAAACATCCTCTCACCAAACTCATCTTCACACACGAACATAAACGCCTTTTGCATGCGGGACCGCAACAAATGTTAGCTTCTATTCGTGAACAGTATTGGCCCGTAGGCGGTAGGGATTTGGCACGACGCACAGCCCGACAATGCGTTATTTGTCGGCGTCAATATGGCAAAACAATGACAAACAAGATGGGTGACTTACCCAATCAGCGCCTTGTTCCGGACTTCCCATTTTCCACGGTGTCTTTAGATTGTGGGGGACCATATTTCATAACTGATCGTAAAGGTCGTGGCTGTAAAATCACAAAATGTTACTTGTGTCTTTTTATATGTCATAAATACAAATGTGTTCACTTAGAGACCGTAAGCGAATTATCAAAAGATGCATTCATATTGGCTCTGCGTCGCTTCACATCTCGCAGGGGCAACCCTAGGGAAATATTCTGCGATAACGGAAGAAATTTTGTCGCGGCAGCTAAGGAAGTCAGCGAGTTTTTTAAGCTTCATTCAGATTCCATCTTAGACACTGCCGCTAATGAAAACATTAATATTAAATTCAGTTTTTCCCCGGCTTACGCTCCTAACTTCAATGGCTACGCAGAGGCAGGCATCAAATCCGCTAAATTCCATATAAAGCGAATATTAGGGACCACGCACCTTACTTTTGAAGAACTATCTTCTCTTTTTGCACAAATTGAGGCTATCCTCAACAGTAGACCTCTCACACCTATCTCCCCCTCTCCCAATGACCATACAGCTCTCACACCTGGGCACTTTCTCCTTGGCAGGCCTCTGACTGCACCACCGGCACCGTCGCTTCTGGACACCAACATAACAAGACTTGACAGATATCAAGCTATAGAGAAGATGAAACAACACTTCTGGAATAGATGGCAAGCAGAATACGTAACTGAGCTCCAGCAGCGCTGCAAATGGAAACAGAGAAGCCAAGATCTTAAAGAAGGCGACCTAGTCATCATCAAGGAAGACAACTTACCACCATTGCTATGGCGTCTCGGGCGAGTAACTAAGCTATATCCTGGAACTGATGGAATACCCCGAGTCGCTGACATTAAAACTTCAAGAGGCATCATTCGACGTGCACTTAACCGAATATGTCTGCTGTTTCAAGATTCTTGAAAGCTGGGCTTTCAAGGGCCCCCAGTATGTCTGCGCGGACAGCGCTGACCACGACGCGCGGGTTGAGGGAGGCGAGGGAACTGCATAAAACGCCGCTGCGCGCGCCCCTCTTTCTTTTTTACGGCACATCTCAAACGCCGAGCACACGCATTCACTTTTGTAACTTCAAAGTAATACAAGTTTGTCAAAAGTATCTCATCTTTAATTTCTCTGCACCATAAAAATCATTGTTCATCCCGAACACTACTTTCAACAGTGTAAGATAAAGTGAATGTTGTGTCGTATCAGGAGGTGAAGTCACAGGCGGAGAAAAGAAACGAATGGCGGTTGCTCCACCGACAAAAGCATGGCTCTTAAATAAAGAAGAAAAAGTTTGATATACGGTAGTACAAATAGGTATTTTTGTATGTTGGCATTCAGTCAGGATTCGTCATATTTTGCAGTGATTTTGTTAGGCAAACGACGGAATTGTTCAAATATCTTCTTGTATTGTGTTTTCATATTTGTTACAGTATTTTTATCACATTATTTCATTATTTCCTCACATATTTGATTCGATACAATTCACTAAGACGCTACCAGTTTGACAGTTCTTACAAATCTAACTTTCATTTGTTTTTCGTAAGAGAAAGGCAAAGGCAGTAAGGCCGCCGTACTGCCAAGGAGATTCTATTCAGCCCGTGGTCTTCGCCGACATGTATAAAAGTAACCCTCCGGTGTAAATTATGCATTAATCTCAAATGCCTGGGACGTAAACACGATTGATTCTTGTTATGTCTTACGAGTATTATGAAATATAAAAATTAAAAATTTAATTTGAATAGAAATACCGACAATGATTTTTAAATTGTTTCAAACTGAGCTTCATCGGGAAAGTTGTCCAGTAACTAACTTTGTGATTAACCTCTTAAAATTACATACATACATATATCACGCCTTTATCCCTTGCGGGGTAGGCAGAGCGTTAACGGCCGTAAGAATACGGTCGCTATCGCCACGTCTGACATTTTTGAGGATTCTTTTCCAAAGTTGTTGCAGAAAGCATGTGTATCACTATAGTGACAGGTTGTCAGCCTGTCGCCTATGAATGGTAATACACCAATACTCTCGAGTCCCTTAGTCGCCTCTTACGACACCCGTAGGAAGAATGTGGGGTGATGCTATTCTAAACCGGCATCACCCGGCATCTTAAAATCATCTTTAAATTATTCTAAGCAATTTCCATAGTGAGCTGCTTAATAATATGTCAACTAATATTAAAGATGTCGATATCCCACCGTCCCCTCACTAAACACAAAGAAAAAGACAAAATACAAGGGAAGGAAATGTCTTCATCCCGCCGCAATCTAAATCATGTAATGGTCTCCACACCAGATTGAATAAGGGTCAAAACAATGGCAAATACCAGCGTACTTTTTAACTGAAACAGAGGGAGAAAAGAATCAACTGAGGGGCTTCTTAAGGGACTTTGTGAAATATAAACGTCTGTGATTGATTTCTTGATTAGGGAGTAAATCAATGTAAATGCCATTGTTGATTACAATAGTTCACCTAAGGTTCACCTGTACTAATCGCCAGAATACGTCTAATGGTAAGTACTTACTGATTTTCAAGTCAACCGTGAACCGGTTGAAGGTAGATCTTTCATAGATAAAATCAAATGAAATTAAATCTTGGGTGCAATAAACTGGTAAATAAATAAGTACATTGGAGTATTAACAAATAACTCACGTTTCAAACTAAATGACACGATATAATTCAGAGGGAACCTTACGAACAATCAGATTGAAGCCATAAAAATTTGTTGCAATCAAAATTATAGAGCGCCATAGAAGATGTTTTGAAGCAGAGATGTAGATTTTTAGATACAACCTAAATAGCAAGAAACAGACAAAAATCGTAAGCGTATCGCATCTCAGATTGATTATGAACTAAAACACTAACAGCAACAGACTTATTCTCCGTGTAAAGAAGGGAAAAAGTAACCAATCTACCGGGATTTCATTTTTGCTCCGAAAGTGAATCTCTTTGTGACTCTTATAGAATTGATTGGTACTTTACCTACCTATTAGAAGTTTAAAATCAGCAAATGAAAGTAGAAAATTCTATTCTGCATCTTCTTCTTTTCACATCGGACACCACCTAAAATAATCCAAATCTTTGTAACTTTATTCATAGTTACGAATAGCTATCTTAGTTAATGAATATTTAATAAGTTGTCAGTCTATCATTTTAGCAATACATCACAGGGAAATTCCAATCTTATCAGTTGCCCTGAAAATTCTAAACATATCTGGATCTCACGCGGTTCAGAGTTATCGTTGCTACCAGCATGGGTCTCAGTTATTCATAGATAACATTTAATACGTAGATAGCACGTCAATAGGTGAACGTTATTTTTGAACCTTATATAGGACATTGAACAGCAGAAAATGCGCAGTCTAACAGAGAATCAGTGGAGGCAACACATTTACAAACCATGTGCAAGTTTGTGTTTGTTTTTTGCTTGATATTATACTATGCTGCCGGTGTCAAAGGATTCAGATTTTATGGGTTCGAAAATGGATATCGATATCTAACGAAACAGTTGATGGCAAGTGACGCAGCGACTTTTGATACCTCATCAGTTGAAACTAAATGGATTGAACAACCTTTAGATCACTTTGATTTAAAAGAGAATCGGACGTGGAAGATGCGATATTTTGAAAATTTAGAGTTTTGGAAACCTAATGGGACTATTTATTTGTTTATTGGAGGCGAAGGCGAAGCAAGCCCATATTTTCTTACTTTAGGAATCTTATATGAGTTGGCTAACGAAACTAATGGAGCTATGTTTGGATCTGAACACAGATATTACGGAAAGAGTATGCCTTTGGAAAATACAGTGACAGAAAATTTGAGATACTTGAGCTCTCGTCAAGCTTTAGCTGACTTGGCTTATTTATTGAAAACAATAAGAGCTTCGCCAAAGTTTGAAAAATCATCGGCATCTAAAGTGGTCGTGATTGGTGGGTCTTATCCAGGTAATTTGGCAGCTTGGATGAAACTGTTATACCCAGACATGGTCGATGCCGCTATTGCTAGCAGCGCACCAGTTTTGGCTAAGAAAGACTTTTTTGAATACATAGAGACAGTGTCAGATGATTATGAACAGCACGGGCAAGATGGTTGTCATGATAAAATACGGCAAATCTTTCAGAGGTATGATAATTTATTTAAAAGTAAGAAGGGTATCAAACAACTAAAATCGGAAGAAAAGATCTGTGAAGATAACGATATGACTAAAATTGAAAATAAACAACTTTTTTTCATGGATAAAGTATCTGAGTTTATGGTTCGTGCTCAATATGGAAGCCCAGCTCATATACAAAAACATTGTTCAAGAGTTATGAACTCAACACGCATAGTAACACCTAGAGTCGTTTACGAAGATGAACCAAATTTCTGGAGAGAAGAAAGTGACTGCTATGACTACGATTTCTACAACATGATAGATGAAATGAAAGAGATTGACTGGGTTATTTCGTGGATTTACCAGACTTGTACGGAATTTGGCTATTACCAATCAACGAATTCTGATAATCAACCCTTCACTAGAAACATACCGCCAGAAATATACTACAAGATGTGTACAGGAATGTTTGGACCAGATTTTGATGAAGAAAGTATTGATAGAAGCATAGAAGAAACCAACAAATTGTATGGAGGACTTAATCCTGATGTGTCTAAAGTAGTTTTTGTCAACGGTGATATGGATCCTTGGAGTAGACTTGGGATTTTAGAAGACATTTCTTATGAAGCTCCAGCAAAGCTAATAGCAAGATCATCGCATTGCAGAGACTTATTCTCAAATAGACGAGGTGATCCTGAGGAATTAGTAGAAGCAAGAAGTTACATAAAGTATTTGATTAAGAAGTGGATAGGTTTTGGTGAATATTTTAATGGAAAAGTTGTGCTTACGCCTTCAAAATAAAGATCATGTTTACAAGCTTTCTGTATACCTATTAAAGCGTAAGAAGAGTGCAACTCTACTGTCTACAAAAAGTCTACTGGTTGTTCAATTTTCATTTCACCATCTTTTCTCCCAGCACGCATCTGTCTAACTGATCATAAACTTGCCAATAAGTCCGCGTGCATATATTTAATTTCAAATAAATGTAAACTACATTGCGAAAATGGTTTATAAAGCTGTTAAAAACCAGATCTGATTGATGTAAAATTGTTTACAGTTTTGTGATATATTAGATGTCAGTTCGTGCATTGTTTGAGCTGATTGATGACTTAAAACCACGAATAACGATTTAAAAGAATTGTGACAATCAACTACAACAAATACAATGATAAGTTATAAAATATTGGAAGCCATCTGATACGGAATGTTCTGACAATATAATATAGGAAAGCATTCTCTCATACTTGATCAAATTATAATGTTGAGTTTTTGGGCTATTGCACTTTAGCGTGCGCCAAGTCAGACGAGATTATCATGGCATCACATCGGTTGTTTACGGTGTTCTCTCGGCAAAATTGCATTGATCTGAGGACATTAGATGTCAGACGTAAGTAGAGATTCAAATCGATCATTTGGAACAAACTTCTGTGTTCAGACCTGACTTTTGTTGAGTTTCTACGTATTATTTGAATATGAAAATTGTGTTTCATTGATTTAAAATCTATGTACCTTTTAGTTATAATTTCTTTTTTTTATATTAAAATGTATAATTTTTACTTTTAGAGACCATAACTCTAACTTCAGTTTGAATGTAATCAGGGATTGATCTTATCACAGAAACCTCCTTGGGATATAAAAGAATCCGAGCTAAAAATGTTATTGAATAAAAATCCAGGCTCTCTTCATCCACTTTTTAATGAAAATGCAGTAAAAAATATGGCTAGCAAAAAATTCTTTAAGATTTAAAAATTTATATTTTTCATTTCAATGCCTTTTTCTAGCAGAAGGTCTACAATGCAAGTCTACGCAGAACTTTTTTCATATTTTATTTTTTATTTCAAACAAGCCAGCTACCGTGATTATTTTGATTCTATTTCTACATTTCTTCGAATAATACATAATATTCTTAGCGGCCAATGTTGAACGTCCATTCTCTTTTCAAATTCAAAGAAGGCAGACAAACCTGGCAGCATGGAAGCAGCGAGGATTTATTTAATTTTCGAACGTCGTCGGGAATATGAAAGATGCAGTTCGTGGCTCAGATTATAATGAGATTGGATGATGACCCGGTATTTGCCGACAAAGTACTATAGTCTGTAAGTTTAGGTACTTATCTTTTTGTAAACAAACTTTGTACTAAACTGACAGTTCTGAAGTGTCACTTTGATACAAAGTTTGTTTACAAAAAGATAAGTACCTAAACTTACAGACTATAGCAGTAGATTTTTTCGACTTCCATAGCTTAGGAAAGGATAATATTGAAGGTGATAAGAAATGTTCCGTGACGATGACGTCACACGATATATTACGTCATACTATGGTCGGGAAGACAAAGAAAAAGCATAGTTGCTTTTAACAACGTCTTCTTCTCTTCGATTGGGACACCGAATCGTCCAACGACCAAACGAACATTAGTGTTAGAATTTTTCAACTGCCTCCTACAAGTAACGGGCTTCTGGCATGGTTGTGTAACGACCTCAGTCTAAGTAATCAAAGACAGCAACCGGGACCTACGGCTTAACGTGCCATCCGTTAATCTCTGGAAAAACTGCATCGAATTTGATGTAATAAACCTATATTAATAAAAAATACTTGAGATGTGAATAATAAGTACCTACTTCTTTTGAACTTTTTCTGTCTCTTTCTCTTCCTTTTCCTGACACCGAGTCGTCCAACGACCCGGTGAACAATAGTGTCAGAATTTTTCAACCGCCTTCCATTGATGTAGCAGGTTTCTGACATGGTTGTGTAACGACTGCCGTCTAAGCGATCACAGACAGC
The DNA here is from genome assembly GCA_029255805.1 of Keiferia lycopersicella. Taxonomy (NCBI): domain Eukaryota; kingdom Metazoa; phylum Arthropoda; class Insecta; order Lepidoptera; family Gelechiidae; genus Keiferia; species Keiferia lycopersicella. The sequence continues at coordinate 10,423,853 of JARACZ010000004.1, read as the reverse complement.
AGCCGGGACCTACGGCTTAACATGCCATCCGAAACACGGAACCATCTTACTTACATACAATCGGGTGGTTCAGCCCGCAATCAGACTGGGAACAAATTCACAAAGTGATAAATATCAACTTTGTGAGTGACCCACCGAGAATCCGGAACCTTCTGCGTCAAAGGCAGTCGCACTACCACTGCGCCACATTGGTCGTCAGCTTTTCCTGTGATTCATTCATTGGGACCCACCAAACTCCCAGCCTTCTATCAAAATTTTACTTTTTTATTTCGATAGGCTGTCTGTACGAACTAAATTGCATCCCTGTCAACAAGTCATAGTTCGTTATGTCAGTCCTAACTACTACGGTTACATCGTCAAACGCAACTAAGGTTTAGTTTTTAGCGTCCTGCCGCGCTTTTGGCTTTTGACAAAATTATTTAAAAAAAAGCTTTGGATAGATGCTGGCTAAAAATAATTCTGCCTGGTATACTAGAGTTTATTTTTGCATAATGACCGCTATAAAATGCTAGTAGCACCATCTATAAAGGCGTATCGCATACTTGACGCACGAACGAGCGCAAAAATATCGCAGCGGTCTGCCAGATCCATACTAGAAATGTCACTCCCCATACTAAAACCGCACTCAACGGACGACACGGCGATAACGCTGCGGCAACAGCGGTTGAGCGGTTTTAGTATAGGGATTGACATTTCTGGAATGGATCTGACAGACCGCTGTGATGTTTTAGCGCTCCGTCGTGCGTCAAGTGTGCGATCCGCCTAACGCGCCTACAACAATTTCATTCAAAGCGTTTTAGTAAGTACCTCTACACCGTTTCATGCTGGAATTTAGCAGGTATTGCAGGTTATTTGTAGGTATTCATACATACATATAATCACGCCTCTTTCTCGAAGGGGTAGGCAGAGATAACATCCTTTCACTTGCTACGATCCTGACACACCTCTTTCGCTTCCTCAACATTCATCAGCCTTTCATACATGCTCGTCGGTTTAAAGTGCTGTTGACCTGATCTTTCTTTAGAACGTAGATATTCAACTCTTCTCAATTTCATACTTTCTTCTTTTTGTATGGGACCCCGAGTCGTTTAATAACCTACAAAAACCTTATAAATTTCATATAAGGTGTAAAAATATTAGCTGCAAATATTTAAAGCAGTGAATCAGTCCATGAAACTGAACAACTTTGCCCAAGAAACACAGATCGAAATATGAGATATTTTTTGTACTAAATGACTTGGTCTGGAATTTTGTATAGGAAGTCCAAATTTTTTTCATATTTCGACCTATGTTCCTTAGGGAAAGTTGTTCAGTTTCATGGGCTGGTTCACCCCTTGAAATATTTGCAGCAATTTTTTTACTGTATTAATATAGGATAATAAAAACCATTAGTAACAACAGCATTTACAGAAAACCTCTCTGAAAAGCGTAACGAGTGAGTCCATTTATGAAATAGGAACTATCTCGGCGAGCATCTAACATTAATATCACGACTCCGGCGACGAAAAAGGAAATTTATTTTCGTGTTTTATTAAAGCAATTTGGGGAGACAGTAGTAGGGCTGGCAAAACATAATGTTTTGGGGTCCGGCGGAAAAAAGATTGCAAGGTTGTGTTTTGATATAAGTGAGGGTTTTCGAAATAAGTATTTCTTATCCGTGTCTACTCAATCTTTGAGTAGTATGAGGTCATATTTCATTGCTTAAGCCACAGAAATTCTCGATTTCACTGATAGGCACTTTCGTTTTTATGATTTGACACGAAACCTTTAAAAAACTATTTCGAATTTGGAACATTTTCATTAAGGTTTATAAACCTAATTTCAATTACTTTTACACGATTTCAGTCATTCCAAAATATGTGATTCGTACGAAACATAAACTTACTAGGTGTCCCGGTTTTTTTGAAAGGAAGTATGTATTTTCAACTTTATAAGATATATACAGAAATGAAGACCAACGAAGAAGTACTCCAACTAGTAGTGGAACAAAGAACGCTACTCAATACGATAGAGAATAGGAAGGGGAAAATGATAGGACACCTGATACGGCATGACCAGTTATTCAAAACAAGCGTTGAAGGGAGAAGAGGAAGGAAAAGACCAAAAAAGAGTTATTTAGATCAGATAAAGGAGAAAATAATGGTCACGTCGTACAGAGAAGTCAAGGAGAAGGCGGAGGACAGAGAAAGCTTGCGGATACTTCACCGACATACGGATACGCCCTTAAATAAATGATGATAAGATATCTTAAGCATTTCAATAAAAATGTAGCACCCCTAGTTAAGCAACTGCAGGGTTAATGGAGCCAGCCGAGTATGAATATTACGCGAACTAAATCTTTTATATTAACGTACGGCTGGCGAGCACGGTCATATACGAACATTGAACGAATGAATGTGGAAAGGTGCCATTTTACACACAGATTCCCTGTTGAAAGGGACCTTGTCACAGTTTCGTTGCCTAAACGGTGGGTATTGAACGCGTTATTGTGAGAATATTGAACGAATGAATGTGGAAAGGTGCTATTTTACACGCAGATTCCGTGTTGAAAGGGACCTTGTCATAGTTTCGTTGCCTATACGGTGGATCTTGAACGCGTTATTGTGAGATGGTGCTATTTGAGAGGCTCTCATTTGCCATAATTGAACCTTGTCACAGTAAGTTTTGTCAATGGAGGTGCACTAAAATTTAAAAGTGCAACAAAATAGTTCAGAAAGAGACAAAAAATTCTAATCTAAAATTGAATTAATCTTACTTTATAGTTATCTTCTCAGCGAAATGGAATAATTTCAATGTATTGTTTATGGCTTGTATATGTTTATGGCTGGTGATCCATTTTGCACCAATTTAACGACGTCGTTTAGAACTGTGCAGCCCCTGGGAGCTAATGATCTATAAATTTTAAATCGAAACACTGTTTACGAGTACATTTGCGACTAAAAGTCTTTTATACCGCACCTTTGTTACCTGTAAAGCTTGGAATTTAGTTGTTCATAGGAACACTGTGCAAAACAATGTTCGGCAGATCGCACATCTAACGTATGACGGAGCGTTAAAGCATCGCAGCGGTCTGTCAGGTCTATACTAGAAAAGTCAATCCCCATACTAAATCCGCTCAACCGCTGTCGACGCAGCGCTATCGCAGCATCGTCCGGCAAGTCCGGTTTTAGTATGGGGCGTTACGTTTCTAGTTTTTTATCTGACAGACCAATGCGATATTTTAGCGCTCCGTCGTGCGTTAAGTGTGCGATCCGCCGAAGCGTAGTCAAAGTAGCAATTTTCTTCAATATGGAGAGCCCTCTTTCTATCTCTGGATTCTAAATTTCAAACTAGGTACCTATCACAGATGTTTAAACTTTTCATAGGATTTTAACGGGTTCTTTTCTTACCAACAAATTTATTTAGCACAACAAAATAAACTCGTGGGTAAATCAAATAGTATCACGAGATGATTATTGACTATTCATAACGATGATTACGTGAAAGTAAATTGCAAAAGCTCTTGAAATCCGTTAATAACTTCGAATGTTAGATTTGTTTGAAACGTCTTTATTGACATATTGAAACAATCCGGAATTTTACGATGAAGTTGGAACCTTGGTAGTTAAATTCGAAATCAAGACGTCTATATACTGTTCTACGCAAAAAAAGAAAAGTTTCTAACACAATGTGTGAGAGCATTAAAGAACGAAGTAAATAGTACATTGTGGCAGTAGCCATAACAAGACCAATTTCTGGTCGAGTAATATTGGAAGGCCCAGACGAAGTCGAGGCCTTTCGAAGTGAACAAAACCTGAAAATGGCATTTTCACTGAGGCTAGTAATGATCTTCTTTCATTAGCGCAGAAACAATTGAATCGAGATAAATTTTGAAATACACAAGCAGCATGCGTTGGAGTTAGCAACGTTCAATTGAATAAAAAACCCGCAAAAATTACATTTTGTCTTTAAACTTCGTATATCACAAAAAACTTCGTGTATCACAAAAAACCTAAATTCACGAACCTTTTTTTAGGGCCAGGAGTCAGGACCGAAAAGTAATATGGAATTTCATTATTGCCGTATCTGCGCGCCTCTGCCAACGATAAGATTACTATTTGATTTACCTTTGAAATAATGACGCCATTTATAAGTAAATGGAAGAAAATATTATTTTGGTGAACCACCGAAGCAACAAAACCCTTGTCATCATACAATTGGGAGTCCTGTTACAAGCTTTAAGCATTTTCAAAGTGGCTACATAAACTTTTGCTTCCCCACATACTGCCAGTACGAACCTCACACTAAGGCGGATCGCACACTTGACGCACGACGGAGCGCAAAAATATCGCAGCGGTCTGTCAGATCTACACTTGAAACGTCACTCGTACTAAAACGCTCAACCGCTGCTGTCATCGCTATCGCAGTGTCGACCGTCGAGTGCGATTTTATTATGTAGAGTGACGTTTCTATTATGGATCTGACAGACCGCTGCGTTATTTTTGCGCTCCGTCGTGCGTCAAGTGTGCGATCCGCCATGTGGTAACGAGTTTTAATAGCACAGAGAGAGTGTAGACGCTAAGTTTCTTGACAAGTGGCAAACCAATAAAACAAATCGTGAACTTTGCACTAGAAGACGTGCAACAGAAGTGGAAATATACAGTAGTGTATTGCGGACGAAACTGCTGTTTAAAAATTGTAGGTTGCTTTTTTAAAGTGCTGCTAAACTAAATAACCGTGTGATGCTGGTTTAGCCGTCTGATGCCGGCGTAGAATAGCATCGCCCTTTCCCACGGGTGTCGTAAGAGGCAACTAAGGGACTCATTTGTTTTACGTGTATTACGACAGGCTCACAACCTGTCACTACAGTTATACACGAATCATCTGATCAGGCCTTCAATATTTGTCAGATGTGGCGATAGCGATCGTATTCTTGCGACCGTTAACGCTCTGCCTTCCCCGCAAGGCATATATAAGGTGTAAAACTGAACAACTTTTCCCCAAGGAATATAGGTCAGAAAGGACCTCCCATACAAATTAACTAGGTCGGTCGCTAGTTTTGTACGGGAGGTCCAAACAATTTTCTCATATTTCGACCTATGTTTCTTGGGGAAAATTGTTCAGTTTTATGGGCTGTTTCACTCCTTAAAGTATTTACACCCTGTATATCACGTCTAAATCCGCAACTTTGCCGCCCAGTTTACCATTGCGTGTGTTTCCAAAGTCCACAGCGGAGGTGTGAAGTGGTACGAAGTTACCAAGTTGGGTGTCTAGTTCCTGATCTGACTTGGTCTACTACTGGATCTGTGCCTAGGGAACAGTTACTGAGTTGACTTATTTGTGCTACGAGTGTGCTACGCCGTAGTACTTCGTAGAGGCGACCATGTCAAATTTTTGTAGCTTTTACATCATCATCATTCTCCTTGCCTTATCCCGTTCTCTGTCGGGGTCGGCTACTTATCTACTTAACCTAGGGGATTCGACGTGGAACCAAGTTTTAACACAGAGCAACTAGCATCTGGCCTTTGCAATCCGAAAGCTAACCTGGCCCGAATCCTAGGTTAAGTCACATTCAAATATCATCTGAACTAAAATTTTATATGAATGTGGGTTTCATCACGATGTTTTTCCTTTACTCTAAGAGCAGTCGGTAATACTTACATGAGTAAAAACACATTCGATCTCGGGTCTCACGATTGTAAGACGAGTATCCTAACCACTTGGCCACCGACGCTCTCTTTGTAGTTTTTTATATTTTATCAATTTTTATTTTAAATTTACATAAAAAAATGGATATATTTTATAAAATATAAAAGAGCGATTAGACCAACAACCTAATATAATTAAAACGTTTTATCTGCTACATTTATGTAACAAAAAAATTGTTGAGCCTTTGATAAATTCAAAAGTCTTTTACCCTCAGTTTATATAAATACCTCTTTTATTATTTTTATTATTTATATTAACCAGACCACTATATTTGCTATAAATCTAAATAAAAACCTAATGAAATTTCTTTTATTAAATTCCTTAGTCTAGACACAGATTAAAATAAATGAGCAGAGAATTTATAGTTTGAACTTTGAGGTTTAATCTTGTACCTTCATCAAATTGATGAAATTTACGATAACTCGTTTCGTGACCACATTATAAAGGGGTATAATGTATAAATCAAATTATGAATTAGTAACTTTTGCGGGTTGATTTTCATGAAACATAAAAATCTTACCACAGCTTGTTCAAATTTAGGAGTGCGAAACAAAATTAATCGGTAAACATAAGAATTTGTATAAGGAAGAATTCGTTTTCTTCTTCTTCGTGTCAAGTGTTCAAATCTTTTCCTGCCAGTACTTATATATCTTTTCCTGCCAGTATATATACTATCTTTTTCTGCCAGTACTTGGCGATGGCAATGGCATTATCAGTCAACAAGTCAGACGGCAATAGCAATTCGTCCCTATAATAATTTACAAGTATTGGTTTTGGTGGAATTTAGTACTTCCCCGACAGGACTTAGATGGATGTAGATCGCATGTCTAGCAATTTTCATTTCCAAGATACTTTTTAAACCCGTTTTAAAAAATAGGCGCGTTGAAAACGTGTTTAAAAATATCACTATGAAAATCAAAGTTAGATACGCGTTCAACGCACGTGTCAAATTTTTTAGATTTATTTTATAGATTACAACCTTCACTAATCAAATTAAAATATTAAATACTTCATTATTATATATTTTAATTATGAAAAAACTTGCTAAACCACAACGGTAACCAGGAAAGGTAAAGCCAATCCCATTCAAGGTGTGATAATAATAACTCGCTTAGAACACTCGCGTGAACTCTGCTGAGAATAACGCGCATCAGCTCCGTCGGGTGTGACACGGGCTTTATAATGAGCATTAATTCCGCCCAGTGTAGCACGGGCCTAATACGTTGCTTCTTCGTCGTTGAGTCCGGGTCCTTACAGATTAGAAAAAATAATTCAAATGAAAGAGACATGTCTATAAAGTTTTATTTTTAGTCTTTGCGGCCTGCTTGGCGATTTTATCCCACTATCGACCCATCCAGAGGTTGCATCCGCCGCTAATCATTTTCTCGTGAGAATAAAACATTTTTCCGGCATGTTATCTGTAGATCTAGATGCGGGAAGCAATTTTTCTGTATAATATTATGTTTATTATGCTATGTCTTTTCCCGTGGAGTTTTGACGTGATTCATAATATTAATGATATCAATAAGATTCAATTGTTTTCGTTACTGAACAAAAAAATTGAAATTGAAAACGCAATGAATATCATTATAAAGTCTATCATAACTTGCTACTTAACCAGTTCTTAAGTCTGGCATACCTGCAAAGTTTTCCTTGAAACCACAGCAAAACGCTGAATCACGTTTTCTGAAAGTCTGAAGTCAATTTCTAAAGTGCATTACTTGGTTAAGTACGTATAGATATTTTCCAACAAGACATACAATTTTCCTGACGCTTCAAAAGTGTTACTCTACAATCGCTGAAGTAGGCTAAACACGCGAGTAGGCACAGAGCGAGTTGGCGAAAGGAGCAAGTTAGCTTACCACGTGTAAGTACTGCAATATTCTTGCGTCTTATACCAGCCTTCTAATTCCCAATACTAAGTAAGTAGGTACTTACAGTTTTTTTACAGCATCAATGCAGATAATAAGAAAATTATTACGCCCATACATAATTCACGAAGAAATTTCTAATTACATACATACACATATCACGCCTTCATCCCTTACGGGGTAGGCAGAGCGATAACGATCGCAAAATTACGGTCGTTATCGCCACGTCTGACAATATTTGAGGGTCGTTGCAGATGAGTCGTGTGTCACTATAGTGACTGGTTGTCAGCCTGTCGCGTAAAAGTGCAATACACTTGAAACCCAAGCCTTTCCCACGGGAAAGAAGTGGGGTGATGCTATTCTAAGCCGGCATCACACGGCGATTCACATGGCAAGGAATTTCTAATTCCTTGAAAATAAACAAACAAAGCTTGGGTTACCATGCACGTAACCATGAATTACGCACTATTAAACCATTACTGCCGTAAACGTGCTGAATGACTGATTATTAGGGTGTATTACACGATAGCTAATTGTTTTATTTGTATTGTGCCTAACAGCTTGTTCTAGGAAACAGTTTTACTAGCAAATTGGTCGTATTATGGTCATTGTAAATTTAAAAACACTCAAATAGTGGACAAGACAGAATAAAACCATTATTTGATTTTTTCAGTAAAGGTTAGTTTATTTTAAATTTCCGATACCTAAGTGATATTTTAGGTACCTTTGGCATCAATAAGTTGTTTTTAGTTATGAAAACCACGGAACCTTAAAATTATACGCATACTGGTTATTTGCTGATAAAAATTGAACCTTTAATATGATACTTTGATCTGCTGCTGATCTTTTTCAGTCACAGAAAAGACAACTTTTGAAGGATATGACAACTGGCGTGAAAAATCTTCGGTGGCATAATTCAAGCAATAGGATACATTCTTGATAAGTTTATTTGGTTCCTAGTAGGTAGCACTCCTGTCAATGATGTGAAAACTCAGTAGTTATTTCCCATAGTCAGGGGTAATAGTTTATTTTTTATTATGCACTAAACTTGACAGATAATCCCTCAATTATAGTTTGAACTAATATTGCTGTCCTCCTCTTTCACACTCACAGTCGGCCTCTTTCACACTCGATGTCCAACGCAGCGCATTTCTGACGTCCGTCAAAAGAAATAACTCTGAACCAACGCAATAAAGCGCACAACGCACTATCAAAATGTCAGGCAAAATGACGTCGTCTGATACGACGCAGCGCTAGCGCTGCGCTAACGGATGCGTCGTCAAGCAACCGCTGCTGGTTGTGCGTTGGGGCATCCGTCAAGAGTGGTTTTTGTATGGGGAGTGACGTTTCTAGTATGGATTAGACAGACGGATCCGTTAGCGCAGCGTTATTTTTGCGCTGCATTGGACGTTGGGTATGAAAGAGGCCGTCCTCATTGGATATGCGGGATTTGGATAACACTGTTCGCATGAATGCAACACAAAAAGTTCTTATAACAAAAAGTAACAGGATCAGTCATAAAACGGTCTTGATGTCTTTCCAAAGTCGAAGTATTAAACTGACTTCCAAAGTGAAGTTACTGGGTGGGCACCTAATTTTTGCAAAGTGCTTGGATTATGTGGCAACTTTTGATAAAAGTAGGCTTAAGCTCGATTCGAGAGGAGTAAGTGGATAAAAAGAATTATGTTTTTGGAATGATGCCTGAAAATCTTTACTTACCGAGATAGTTTCCTTGGCGGATCGCATACTTAACGCACAACAGAGCGCTACAATATCGCAGCGGTTTGTCAAATCCATACTAGAAACGTCACTCGCCATACTAAAACCGTACTCGACGGACGAGGCCACCGTAGATGCCAGATGGCAGTCGCTCGGTGTAAAAATTTTGTCCCACGTTGAATACCCTAGGTTAGGTAGCCGACCCCGTCAGAGAACGGGATAAGGCAAGGCGTTTGTAAAAGAAATTTTATCAACCACAGCTACGCACGTTCATCTGTTATACCCCAATTCATTTCCACCCACTAATTCCAGGGGAAAAAGGAGAAACAAATATCGGAACCCATTCATTTCCTGATTTTTTCCCGGAAATGCGTGCGATAAAGCCAGCCAGCGGATCGGAAGCGTGCGCACGACACGGCCCTTTCTTGCGATACACCATACACATATAAATTACTTTACAGATGGTCTGATTTGGTCAGGTGGATTTTAGAGATTATCGCCCAATGTAACTAACATTATTTGACGATCGATGTGGCGCAGGGGTAGTGCGAAGGTTCGATTCTCAGTGGGTCACTCACAATTCACAAAGTTGAACAACCCAATTGTCCGTAAGAAAGACAGTTCTGTGTTTCGGATGGCACATTAGGCCGTAGGTCATGGTTGCTGTCAATGATAACTTAGACGGCGGTCGTTACTCAACCATGTCAGAGGCCTGCAAGGAGGTGGTTGAAAAACTCTGACACTAGGGTTCATCGGGTCGTTGAGAGACTCGGTATCCCAAACAAAAAGAAATTGTGTAGAGTGCAATTGTGTGAATCCTTGGCAATTTTTATACTGGACTAGTCAGTGTCAGAGATTTTCATCTGTCTACTACTAGTATCAGGCCTCTGACATGTTCGTTGTGGAAATGTGATTCTAATTCTACATAAATACTTATTAAATATTTGGCAGAATAAGGGTTGGTCTTGAGAAGACCAACAGCCACTGCAACCTGTGCTGATCTAGAAGTTATCTAGATAAGTGTCTGAATATGTAACTTCATCAATATGTAACAAAATCAGACAGTAAACAACCTTGCTCCACATAAATTAAGCACGAATAAACAGGACCTATCAGTATTTCTTGGTTGCCTTATTGCCTCCAGCGACTGCCAAAAGAGCTCTTAAGCCAAGGGAGTAAGACTGTATCATCGATAATCCCAAATGAATGATCCAGGGTTAGGTCCGATTTGCCACAGGCGCTTTTCGTCACACATAATAATACGTATTCCAATTCGTCATAGATCAAACTAACGAGCAATGTGGCGCAGTGATAACGTGATTATCTGCAACGCTAACGTTTCGGATTCTCATGTTACTGAAAGATATTGTAGCTTTCTATTTGACATAATTTTGTTTTGTAGTCCTTTAGGAGTTTATCTATTACATCATTATACAACCAAAAAAAGCATTTTTTTTTTCTTTATTGGCTTTTTTCTGCTCTTTCTCGCCACCAGTCTCTGTTCTGGGCCTTCAAATGGCAATTCTAGAGAAAGGCTTCAATATCGACTTCCCATCTTCTCCTAGGCCAACCATGACGGCGACGATCGGTTCCAACGTAGAATAGCATCACCCCATTCCAATTCTTTTACTGATGATTATTATCATTGAATGTGACAGATCGTGATTCATTACGTAAGGATGAGATATTTATGACCAACCGGGACTATGACGAACCGGACCTAAGTCGATCCAGGCACTCTATCCGTTGCAGATGTCGATGGAACGATTAATCTTCTAGTTTTGTTGATGGAGACGTCAACGTAAACGATTTCGGGGTTTACGTTTGTTCGTTGTATCGAAGGTTTATAGAGAGTGTAACAGAAATGTTACCCTTATTTATTTGATCAAAATAGTATGTTTTAGTAGTACCAGTCTTATGAAGCCAATAAATGTCTTGACGTAGGCAAGACCAATGTACCTATATGAGGACTAAGTAAAGTGTAATTGAATTTTGAATCTTTGCCAAGTAATAATACCAAAGAATACTAATAATAGCTACTTGCTGTAATACTCAACTTCATCATTGGCCTGATACGTTTGCGATAGACAATTAAATCAGTATCTAAGGAAATACTTTATCGACATGACGCGGGTGAATTTTCTTCTCCACAAATACTACGTTACCTGGAACGCAATGATGGAAAGTGCAGGGTTACCCAGGACCTCTCGGTCTTCCTGGCTGACTGTACATGAACGATGAGCCAGGTCACTGCAGAAGATTGCCGCACGATAGACCTCTGTCATAAGCGCAATGCGCAAGACGGAGACCCCGTTACGGGTTTAACAGTGGAGTTGTCCTTCTCCAGAACCCTGGTATGCTCGGGTCTGGGTTTTCCCTCGGTCGCTTCTTACGACCTCCATGGGAGGAGATCGGGTGGAGCTGTTCTACTCTGCCGGCATCATACTCACCTTATAGTACTTACAAACCAACAGCTATCACCGTGGTCAACCACTGCTCAATAATACTTGTTCCGTGGTCAAAGACATTTTCGATTTGGAGAAGAAGTTTAATATTTACCTGGAACAAAACAAGTTAAATTACTAAACGATTGTAAAGAAAGGAAAATGAAAATATGAGGTAGATATAGACAATGGGTAAAAATATGAATACTAAATAACTATCCCATATTAGTATTAACTTGTCGCAAATATCACAAAAACATATGGAAAGCAAAAACGAAATATGAGTTGGATTCCGGCGTGGCAAATTTTTGATATTTAAATATTTTCCGGTTTATAATAAGATCTATAAGTGCCAGAAACTAACAAATACATCACATTATAGATTATCAACTAAGGCGGATTGCGCACTTAAAGCACGACGGATCGCTAAAATATCGCAGCGGTCCGTCAGATCCATACTAGAAAAGTTAATCCCCATACTAAAACCACTCAACCGCTGTCGACGCAGCGCTATCACAGCATCGTCGGTCGAGTGCGGTTTTAGTATAGAGAGTGACGTTTCTACCATGGATCTGACAGACCGCAGCGATGTTTTATCGCTCCGTCGTGCGTTAAGTGTGCGATCCGCCACGTTCCACTCCACATTTGCTCCCCACTTCACACCGTAAGAACATCCGATTGCCAGCCGGGACCGACCGTGCTGTCTCAATTGCCAGCATGCGTTGATTGACTGTGTGAATGAATGCGGAATATATCATCAATCTTTGGCTGGGTCGTGTTGAAGAGTCAAATTGTTTTATGAACTTTTGTCCTAGCAAACTATAGTTGTTAAATGAGTTATCTTTTATAACGATACTTTTTGTGTTTACAATGATAGTTGTATTGATAGGGTGTAAGGGGCGGTGTAACTTAAACTTTGCAGGCGTGATCAGACAATGCAACTGAACAACTTTTTCTATGGGGGCTATGTTGGGAAACGTGAAAATTTTTCGACCCCTCAATCCCTCATACAAAATTCCCCATTAGCTGATTGACTTTGTATGGGAACAATATTTTTTTTTTTTGTTTACCACTATAGCCCCCCTAGTAAAACTTGTTCAGTTTTATGGTCTGATCACGCCTGCAAAGTTTTCGTTACACCGTCTCTTATACCCTTTCTTTGTGTTTAATCAGATGGGTCCATCGTGTTGAATTAGAAACGAGCGAATTCTAGAAATTGCACTGCTGCCTAGTTTCACCAGAGACGCTTACGATAGTTATGGCATGCGCATTATTGTGCGTAGCATGAAACCGTCGCGTTTACCGCGGCGTGTCTTGCTTGGCGCCGTAGCTAACGCAAAACAGGGGATGGAAGACCCCTGCTGCGTTTCAAAGATTGCGCCAAGCAATTAATTTACTTTATTGACATTCTTCTTCTTTTCAATGCGACACTGAGTCGTCTAATAACCCAATGAACCTTTAAAATCAGAGAACGCCAATAGAGGGGGTGGAAGGCCTATGCTGCGTTTCAAAGATTACGCCAAGCAATTAATTTAATTTATTAACATTCTTCTTCTTTTCGAGTGCGACACTAACTCGTCTAATGACCCAATGAACCCTTAAAATCAGAGTTCTTTAACTCCCTACTACAGAAATCACAGCAACTATATATTAATCAGATATGAAACGAAAGCCGTGTGATGCCGGCTTAGAATAGCATCACCCCACATCCTTCCCACGGGTGTCGTAAGAGGCGACTAAGGGACTCGAGGCTATTGGTGTATTACAATTTTTAGGCGACAGGCTGACAACCTGTCACTATAGTGATACACATGTTTTCTGGAACAACCTTGGAAATCAATCCTCAAAAATGTCAGACGTGGCGATAGCGACCGTATTCTTATGGTCGTTAACGCACTGCCTACCCCGCAAGGGATAAAGGCGTGATATATGTATGTATGTATGAAACGAAGTAAATACAGGGTGTAAAGAAATTTGCTGCAAATACTTTAAGGGGTGAACCAGCCCATGAACTGAACAACTTTCCACACGGAACATAGGCCGAAATATAAAAAAAAACTCGACCTCCCATACAAATTGATTTGATCGGTCAGTAATTTTGTATGGGAGGACCAAATTTTTTTTTCATATTTCTACTTATGTCTCATGGGGAAAGTTGTTCAGTTTCATGGGCTGATTCACCCCTTAAAATATTGGCAGCTAATATTTTTACACCCTGTATGTTAAAAGCCAATTTTATTCATCTAAGCGCATCACATATTCTACGATCAAAACTAATATTCCCTAAGTAACTAAGCTAAAAGCAGGTATTGCACCATGTGCTTTTGCGTTTTAAAACCAAGTTAGGTACTGATTATTTATCCATTAGCCTAGAAGCGAGCACTGTACGAGATTATGTCATCGAACGAGTAGGAAACTTTGTGTGGAACAAGGCTTAAAAGGTTCAGCCAAACATATAAGGTGTAAAAATATTACCTGCTAATATTTTAAGGAGTCAATCAGCACATGAAACTGAACAACTTTGCCCTAGAAACATAGGTCGAAATAATATACGAGAATTTTATTTGACTTGGTCGGTCGGTAATTTTGTATGGAAGGTCCAAATTTTTTTTTTCATATTTTGACCGATGTTCCTTAGGGAAAGTTGTTCAGTTTCATGGGCTGGTGCACCCCTTAAAATATTTGCACCAAATTTTTTTCACCCTATGTACCTATGGATTGTTCGGGTTGCTTTTGTCCGATCTGCTACCCCTGGGAGTCAATCCTTGGGTGTCAGATTGGACCACAATCTTGTCGGTAAACTTTTGCGTATCCTTTAGACCAGTCGTAACTTGGTGACTGTAACTTAGTATCTGTAATTTGGTGACTGGAACTTGCGGGATAATTATGTGCATCGTATAGATACTTAGGTCCGTATTTATAAATAGCACTCAGCTCTGAGATCGATCTCAAGAGCGGTTTTGACAAATGTCAGTCGATACTAACAGCATCTCAAAGTCGCACTCAAGATCGATCTCAGAGTTGAGTGCGGTTTATAAATACGGGCTTTAATGTCGCGCACGAAAAGAATCGTGGCAAATCATATGGATTTTATAAAAAGTCGCGGTGCACATCATACGCCTTGGTGACTGTAACTTGATGACTGTTACATGATGACTGTGGTAACTATAACTTGGTGACTATAATTTGGTAACTATAACTTGGTGACTGTAACTTGGTGACTGTAACTTGGTGACTGTAACTTAGTGAACCTCTTGTCCCTTACACCGCTCGCTAGCAATTTCACGCGAGCGCGTTTACTCTAAGTAGTCTCCATTGTTTGGTCTCACTACAAGTGGCGCCTCTATTACTCCGGCACCACTACCAGAAATTACATTCATGGCGGACTCTGCGACGCGAATCGTCCAGGAACAAACGTAGTTGGAAATTAATACTACCGTTGTTTGTAAAATCATTTGTAAGTTTTTCGGTTTCACTGGTCAGGTAGAAAATAAAAAGTAAAATTCTGAATCTCAAAGGTAACAAAAGGTCCTGTTTTAAATCATCTTGATTAACCTTATACGATCTAAAAAGCTCTGCCTTAATCCCATGCAGAGAAACAGAGATTCAACGGTCGTACAATTGTAATATGATTATCGCCAAAGTCAAATACTTGAGGATACAGAAAAATTTGTGAGTCAGCATACATACATATATCACGCCTTTATCCCTTGCGGGGCAGGCAGAGCGCTAACGGCCGTAAGAATACGGTCGCTATTGCCACGTCTGACATTTTTGAGGATTGTTTTCCAAGGTTGTTTCAGAAAACATGTGTATTACTATAGTGACAGGTTGTCAGCCTGTCGCCTAAAAATTGTAATACATCAATAACCTCGAGTCCCTTAGTCGCCTCTTACGACACCCGCGGGAAGGATGTGGAGTGATGCTATTCTAAGCCGGCATCACACGGCATTTGTGAGTCAGGTTGTAATGAATTGTCAGCCTATTACCTTAATATTAGTTAAAAAGGTTCCGAGTTCGTAGTGACCTCTGACTCACGGAAACGAAATTTAGTGATGCTGTCCTAAGCTAGAATGGAGGGTAAGTAATTATGTTTGTTTATTTACGATGACACACATTTTTTCCTATTTTACAATTTAAAGTTATTACATAAAAGCAGGGCTGGTTAATTCCATACATTACAGACTTAGTTTACACAAAATTTCGATAGATGGCAGTACAGGTATCGCTAGGAATATTGAACACATTTTTTACATATTTTTTGTATTTGTTTTAACTGCATTGCATAAATAGTACCTTTATAAGACTTTTAAAGTTATATTCACCAATAACATCGTTAAAATATAGTATTTTAATTATTATTTTTCAATGTTTATACTGACATCTAGCAACTGCTACACGAAACATTTTGATTGGGTTCTAACATAGTTCTAAGTTTATTCAGCATGCACGTTTGTACGTTAGTATATTCGTTTTTCTCTGTGATAAAAGTAAGATATTAAAAGCGTTAAATTCAACGGGAATATATAAAACACTGCCTGAACGCGCATGCCTGTAGGTAACTTTTTTATATTACACGGTCTGAATTAAAAAGAAAAGAAGACTTTTTCTGCATTTCGTTTTTCTTCACCATTAACAATAACGTCTACAATTTTACTACGTCTTCAATCCCAAATAACGTTTTATATTTTTTGTTTATAACTTGCTCAATATTTTAATTTCCTTCTATAATGGAGAATATTACAACAGCGTGGCGTGCTGAACGCAAAACGCTCCAGGCTTTTACCAAATTAAGGCCGTAGCTATAATGCAGTACACAATATTAAACCGGTGACGTTAATATCAGATGCATAATAGTGCTGTGAGGGCATCGGCGATTTTATCGATGAAATTTCCGATATGCTTATCGACACTATTGACCTAAATATCTGAATAGTAAAGCAGATGCTTGTTATTGCAGAATAGTAAAGCGAATGCACGTTTCAGTTTCAAAAAATAGTATAAAATGAAGTAATTTTGTGCGCTTCTTCTATGTTTGTCTGTCGTGGACATCGGTAACTTCACTCCTAAACCACGTTAAGGATTTTAGATAGATAGATAGATAGATAATTTTTTTATTGCTTACAACAAACACAAAATTAAAACACAAAACGGTATAATAAATTATAACTAAAAGTAAGCAAAGGCGGCCTTATCGCTTGTAGCGATCTCTTCCAGGCAACCTCTACCTTTACAGAGACAGCTTAACAATTTGCAAGTAGTTGCAGAAGCAAAAGAAAGTAAAATTTTACAACCATTACAATTAATACCATTAAATTAAAATATCAATATATCTATAAGCAAACATACATACATACATATATATATACAATAAATAAGATATATACTTATATAAATACACAATTTTAATGTGTTTTTTAATAGAAAGATTAATTCAAGAGCAGGGTTTATTTACATAATGCTGGGAAAACGTCTTATTGCAGGTGCACTGGGTCTACTAATTTCCAACTAAATGACAGCTAGTCACGACTATCTCTATCAAATGTTTAGAGTCAGCCATAGTCAGTAAAAATGCAGTTTAGTCTGCAATTGACAGCTCTTCATCTTATTATAGTAAAGCTTTAGTCATTAGTCACGAAAAGAGAGAGAGTGAGAGAAGTTGAATTGAAATTAGCTGAAATTGTACATTGAAAAGCCCATTGCTTTCACTA
This sequence comes from Keiferia lycopersicella, assembly GCA_029255805.1. Classification (NCBI taxonomy): domain Eukaryota; kingdom Metazoa; phylum Arthropoda; class Insecta; order Lepidoptera; family Gelechiidae; genus Keiferia; species Keiferia lycopersicella. The sequence goes on along the minus strand of JARACZ010000004.1, from coordinate 10,406,420 downwards.
CCGCTTATTTTGTCAAAAATTATTTCCTAATAAAACTATTCCGTAAAGTTTAAGTAAGTTTCATACTTACGAGAATCGATATAATCTGCCGTCGCAACACTACCGCATTTTGTTTCATAAAATTATCATACTTTGTGCAAAGTTGCTATAACGGTGGATAACGGGATGCATGGAGCTTAGTTCCGTTGCCAAACTACTTTTTATTAGGTTAGTAGTAATAAGTTATACCGCTACTACGTATTAAGTACCACTATCCTATTTTTATGTTGTTTGTTCTTTTAAAAGTGGTATAATATTTTCTTACATACTGTGTTACAAGCACAAGGGCATCTGTTGAAACTAGTTGTTCTATGCATCTATTTATGAACTACTTTTACAATGGACCATCTGTGAAACCACCCAAAAAGATCCACCTACCTGTAGGTAATGTACAAGCAAGTCGGTACCGGTAGGTGTTTTTTGGGTGATTTCGCAGATGGCCCTTATGTTAAAGTTCTAAGGTACATAACTACTCAAGAAAAATATAATGAGCAACTGTTTTTTCGTGATTTGTCGTATATGGTGTTATAGAAGTTGTGTGGAACCGTAAAGATAGTTTGGATAAGTGCCCGCAAGCCGGTAACATACCTACTGAATGTTTTTCTACTATTTCCTTTAGCATAAGCGTGCATTATGGAATGCTTGCCTGTTATAAGAGTACATACCTTGTTTATTACATTATTTTCGGATCTGACCCTCATATATTTACCAGACATTTGGAAGTGACACAGGCATGACCTAATAGTATAGTATTGAAAAAAAATGTACTTGTGAATCTTCCTTTAGTTGAAAATAGGCTTCAATATACCTCAACTAACGTTTCTATTCACCGTCGATTTTTATTTAACACAATCTATTTATCAAAACGCACAATACAGACCCTCATAAATTCCACACCTGAAAAAGCCCCACATATTTCTGATAAAGCCCATAAATAAGCACACTCGAGGTTTTCCACTCGCTTAGGCGCCAAAATTAAGATCTAACGTATTAGAAAAGACGAATGGGGCGCTAAATCATAAGGAAACGTTATGAGCTTGAGATTTTTTACACGTTTTTTTTACATTGTAATGGCTATCCAGTTTAGAATATTATTTGTGCGTAGGAACAATGTCGCAAGATGGCCGCTGAATCTTGTATTGATTGAATGAATTTATAACATCAAATATATTTTATCAATTTTTTTTTTCAAACGACTTACGTTATATTTTCGACTTTATAGTTATCCTTAATGATTTAATAATTCAGAGATCTTAAACCATAATTTTTATTCAGATAGACTAAACTGACAGCTAAAAATCCCCTTTTTGTTAAAAATGTTGTCATCATAAGTCTAGTGTTGTGGTTTGATTCATTTTTTTTATTCATTGAACTGTTGCGAGATGAATTCTGGATGTAGTTATTTTTAAATAAATATGCATAATAAGTACTTTTTGGGTCGCGTAAAATAGTATACGTTACTTTACGCTTATACGCAAACTTGTCGTTAAGTTTAAAGAAATCAACAAGGAATAATATAGTAAGTATTTTTAATGTAATGTTGAATAAATTGGCATTGGTGGTTGTACGAATATTCCTTCCGCTTATAAATCCAATTTTCGTTATCTTTTCTTGTTGCGTTGTGTTGCATTCTTTTCTGCGATTTCTTTCTACTGGCCGGTTGGTGTGGACCTTGACAGACAGATGAGACAGACATTGACTTGACTTGACCAAGAAGACGATCGACGGACGGAAACTGACCAATTTATTAGATTTTATTAAAATGTATTTTATTGAGAGAAATAATATCGTTTTCGTCCTTAATACGTTGTTTTGTTTGTTTTTCCTGTTTTTCGTTTGCTGTTTTTGTTAAACAAAATGGAGGAAACTGAACCCAGCACCTCGGGTGCAGTTATGTCTCCCAAAAAAAGGAGAAAAAAGGCTCATCTGAGTGCAACTGAAAAGACAATGGTGCAAAATGCGTTTAAATAAGTATTCAGTGAAAAAAAAAGCAGTTGGATATACAATTAGGTGAAAATTTTGTAAATGGGTAGGTAGGTCATATACAAGACTGTAACACTAACCCATATGGTAAACAAACTGTACCACTTACTTTGCTGCTGTGTTGAACCTGGTAAATAAATTCTAATCCTCTGACGATAACAACAAAAACGTATTGTTGTCAGGTCAGACAGGAAATAAATGTGAAGTTAGTTTGTTACAAACAAAGTAGTATGTTTGTCTTTAAGGCCAATTTATTAACAGAAATTTAAATTAACTTAATTTATTTTCAAAGAGATTCAATCATAATCATATAACTTGATCATTCGGGGCACAACACTATTTCTTATTATTTTTAAATACAATAACGTGGCAACCCACCAAATGTCAATTTAGTCTGGATAAAAATTATGCTTTAGGTGATTTTGTTATATCATAACTAAAATCTATCCAATACTTTCTGAAATTTAGCGATATCATAATCAGTTGCCGTGTGCATAGCATTACCTCAATTCCCTCCGTTCCGGCAATCTTATGACAGCGTCTGCCAGCGCTGTCAATGTGGCCAAGTTATGGGCTGCGACGGTGTAGTGTCTGCCATCGACACGCTTAGAAGAAGAATTCTCTCCGTGGGTGTTGTAAAAACCGACTAAGGGATAAATAATTCATCCACGGATAGGAATGGTCAGCAGTGTTCCGTGTGAATATAACATCTTACACTGCGCTCGCCAATCCGCCTGCCAATTTCTTTCTTTCTTTCTTTCTTTCTTTCAATATCCCCTCATAGGAGAAGGCCCATGTGCAGCAGTGGACTGTAAAGAATACTCACTTATGTTAATCACGTCGTGTTGGCTGTGTCCTTAGAAAGTCATTGACCATGTTTGTAGGATTAGTCGGTTTCTTAGCCAGAAAATATCAAAGTTTTACATTTCAAATCTGTATTATAATCTTCAAAGGCCCCGTAAGAGCCTTATTAACTACTCAGCTTAGTGCTAAACTTAAACCTTTATCGCCAAAGAAAACATAAAACCTTGCTTTGCTATTCACAATTGGTTATGGCGATTACCAAGCAGTTCGAACGAGCTTAAGACAGACACGAATCCAGAAATGAAATAAAACTTTTAATAAAAGATATTTATCCCTGGACGAAACGAACAGCACCAAAGTCCTAAGTCTTTTAAACAGTAATTTACAACAACAAAGATATGCTTACACTATTCCTTTTGAAGTTCAAAGACAACATCTGCTTCTACTGTGTTTCCCCATAAGAATACTCCGTATCCAGTAGAAATGATATCGAATACCTTCTACCCAATATAAAAAATTTAAACAATTTTAGAAAACTTGGCAAATTTTCTACCTTAGGCAGGAATTGAACCTGCGACTTTGCTAAATTTTGCAGTTTTATTATGCCCCCAAATTCGTTCCTGTAGTATAAATTATTCGTTCAGAATGAACTGCGCTGGGCCGCGAGTGAAGAGTCCCCAACTTCATGATTTTAACTCGGTTAAGTCACTTCGTTCGTTCAACTACTTTTTAATTATGAAATTTTTCATTTAGGACGATAATAAACGGGCTTAAATTCATTCAAAAAGGCGTTCTTTTTTCTGTTCTATGTTCGTCTCAACCTGTCACTAAAGTGATATATGAATCATTTAAAGTGCCCACAATATATTGTGAAACGTGGCGATAGCGACCGTATTTTAACGGCCTACCCCGCAAGGGATAAAGACGTGATATGTGTATGTACTATGTATGTTCTTGTATCATTGCTTAATGTTTACGTTCCATGCCAAGTACATTGGACTTTACTAAAACTTCAATAAGAATGCTCTCAGAATTGCACTCCTGCACATACCCCAAAACTATCCCAAATATTTAAACTAAGAACTAGAACTAAGTCACAAGTATGCGGAAAACAACTGCCATTACACATGCACAGACTTTCAGTACGTTATAGACTAAGAGCTTGTGAATGTTTTGATGCTCCATAAGTATAACAAAATACACGATGTCATACGATTTCGCTGCCTGTAGGGTTGAAACTAGCTTGCAGCTTAGTTGAAAAAAAAAAGATCTTTTATAAGACTAAATAAGTCAAGGCTAAAACAAGACGAAATCACTAATAGCTAAAATATTAAAACGAGATTCTTAGCGTGAATCACAATTTTCTTAAATTTACCAATATTTCGGCCTAGTTACATCGGCAATTGGGCAGTGATCAAATGCAACATCTGGAAACATAGATTGCTCCTGTTTTCTGTTTATGTAAATAACATACCACCACATTTCAGTTGGAACTTGAAGATACCTATGTCCATTTGAGCAGCATCGTCTATTGGAGATAAAAGCGTTACGTCTGTTTCATTGTTAAACGAGATCAAATATTTGATTTTTAAGATTCTAACATGTACCCTTACGCAGACATATTTTTGAAACAATTCTGTTGCCACCTCTTACTCTACAACCACGAGATTCCATTCCCGCACGTTATATTAGAATGTGTATTTAGTTTTTATTACTAAACTTAAACTCTAAGTTGAAACTTTCAGCTTAGTTCGGACTTTGGAAGTTTGGCTTGAGCACTCACTTGTTCTGTACGGTTCGAGAAAGTTTTTATTTTCTTCTCTTGGATTAAAATAGTTTGAATTGAATTTCTTCGCAGTAAAAGGTTACTATCTAAGGTTTTCTTGTTTGACTGTAGTATAGACTCTAGGAGGAGTTATTTTTGTGTTTACACATTTGCACTTGTTATCTAAAGTTGTTTCTTAAAAATTAATAAGATGAAAACATAATTCGTCTGATATCCGCTGGTCAAGATTAAAAGTAGATAGAAATAAATAATAAGTCTTATTTGTAAAATATCGCTTTAATTAAGTATAAATTTTATTATTTGTATAAATCTTGATTGGAGGATTTTAGATGTATTACGTAATTTAGTTTTAGTTGGGGCAGAACTTAATCCTAGGAGACATCCTAAGGCCTCTTTCACACTCAACGTCCAACGCAGCGCAAAAATAATGCTGCGCTAACGGATCCGTCTGTCAAATCAATACTAGAAACGACACTTCCCATACAAAAACCGCTCTCGATGGATGTTTCAGTGCTGCGTTGCATGACGAATTGACGACTCATCCGTTAGCGCCGCGATAGCGCTGCGTCGTGCCAAGCGACGTCATTATGCCTGATATTTTGATCGTGCCTTGTGCGCTGTCACTGAGTTAATTCAGCGTTATATTAGCGTCCGTTTGACGGACGTCAAAAATGTGCTGCGTTAGACGTTGAGTGTGAACTGTGACCTTTAACCTAAAAATGATGCATTGCATTGCAAATTAAATTGTTAGGAAAAAAGCGACCAACCGATTCTCTGTAGGATCAGCGTCATTTTTCTGTAACTATGCACATATTTATTACCTACTTTGAATTGGAAGCGTGTTCTTAGTGTACAAACATGAATAAAAGTGGTGTTTTAATAGATGCTTTGTTTAATAATGTTATTAACCCCTTTGTAGCGTAATTAACTCGGTATTTGAAACACGGTTTAACACGGCTTAATGCAAAGCAAAATTCACCTGAGAAAAGTTGATATTATGCGGAATTTATAATTGTTTCAATATGACATGAAAAATTGCTGTCGGAGTCGTTACACACACACACACACACACACACACACACACACACAAATCACGCCTTTAGCAATCGAAGGGTAGGCTGAGCGTTGCAACGTCTGCCTAATTAGCTAAGGGTCGTTTCAGATAATTCGTGTATCACTGTGTAGTGATTGGTTGTTCGCCTGTCACCTAAAATTGCAATACACAGGAAAACCTCGAGTCCCTCAGTCGCCTCCTACGACACCCGCGGGTACGAAATAGGGTGATGCCATTTTAAGCCGGCATCACAGGGAATATGGCGCCACATAGCACAGAAAATAAACGCTCACATTTTTTTATTTTTTTTTATTACTTTATATATTTTTTAACGCAACTGAAAATTATGCAGGATATAACTCATTCAAATACAGCTAAGCCCTTCCAAATAGCGATCTTTTAAACCTGTTACGTGCAAGAAACTAGCCAAGTCACGCCATTTGCTGTTATTTACATACTGCTATTTACATACCAGTAACAGTAATGGATTGGCTTCTCAACGTCAAATGTTGCACGTGAAATTACCCCCGAGCAGCCATTTTTAGGGGTCCGTAGCCAAAGAGGCAAAACGGAACCCTAGTATACTTCATTCACTTACACACTAGAATCCGTACAGAGAAAGAAACGATCGTAAATGGCGGCCGATTGTCGTGCTATCTCTCTCCCACTGAGGGTCTTATATGTACCAGGCGTTCATGCTTTCTCCTTCACACTTAGGTAACCGCCGCCATTTACAGATCGTTTCTTTATCTGATGATATTATACACAGTGTCACGATCACGACCAGCGTAACTGTCAGCATGCGCCCGTACGTGCGTGCATTGAGCATTGAGGTCAAGTTACGCTGGTCGCGACACTATCTGAACGAATGAACTATGCTGAGACTACGTCTGCAGTAGGCTAAACGCGCGAGCAGGCACAGAGCGAGTTGGCGAATCGCGCCGGTCGGCGAAAGGCGTAAGTTGGCACACCGCGCATACTCCTTACGTCTGTATGTCTGACTGTCTGTCACCAGGTTTAATCTCATAAACTGTGATAGCCATACAAATAAAAATTTGACGGATGCCGTATTTCTATTACCGCTACAACAATTTAAAATGAAACTGAGAATAATAGTAATAAGAATTAAGGGCGTTTTAATTCAAAAAACTTGAGATGTATTGTGTGTTTATATCCTTTGCAATCTTTACCTATATTTTCGTTGAACTATGTATCAAATCTAAAAATGTAGAAAGAATGATTCATTCCATTTTTTGAGAATTTGATATGGCACTAGCAACTAGATAGAGAGTCATGTTTGAATACGCTGGAATTTTTGAATTTTTCATATCCGACAAAAATGGACTTGTTTTTACTGCGTCAAAAATGCCGTATTGGAAATTCGAGTAACCAAGGAAACATGGAAAGGTTTTTGGTCAATTTGCGGAATAAATTAAGTTTCAGCTTTCCTATAGAGGTATCAAATCAGGTTACAGAGTGTAAGAGACAGCCCTCCGAATACTGGTAGCGTGCATTCAGGCACTCTTTTCGAGATTATGGAAGTGAACAACTTTTAACTAAGAATACATTGAAGATAAGTCTTTTGCCACCCATACACAAACACACACACACACAACACACTTTTATCCCTTGCGGGGCAGGCAGAATTTTTTTTGGAACATTACAATTTGGGCCTTTTCTAGGCAAGAGTGAATAACATTATCCAGGCAAACATAAGGTGAGATAGTAGACAATTTATTGCCATATTATCTGGTTTTTGATTTAATATATGTTTTTGTCTTACTTGAAACTATTGTAAGTAAGTAGTTAATGTTTTTTTTTTCAAGAAGGTGCAATAAAGGCGATTATACGTACATACATTTCGGAAACTTCAAAAAATAATACACTTTCTATAGTAAAGACAGTCATTTGATATTGATTTAGTATGGGGAGTCAAATCTTTGTTTGTCATTTCCTGTCATATTTCTGTTTCCGAGGAAAAAAAATGTTCAGTTTTATTGTCTGCCTGCATACATCTTTTCAGTATTTGGAGGGTTGTCCCTAAGTTGATCCCTTACTACGAATAACTCAAAGTAATGCTGACAGTACCTAAAACTAAATAACATCTTACTTAATTTGTTTAACCTTTATACATTTTGTCCCTCTTTAACTGAGCTTAAAAAATATATATTCTTGGGACATCTTTAGCTACGAATGGGAATATATTAATTTCTTGGGACATAAGCTACCCATTTGGAATATTCTTTTTTAATATTGGAAGAAAAACTGGATCACACGTTCTAATAATACTGGCTGATAGAGCATTTTGTTTATTACTTTTTTTGAATAATAAAAAGCAGGTCAAATGGGAGAAAATGAGACTAGCGGCTAACTTGGGACATGGTCGACACCAGCATCTAAGAACCAGTAACGTTGTAACTGGTTGAAAACTTTGGACTCTATATTTATCAACCAGTTATAACGCTATAGGCTAATAGCTGGTTCATAGTTGCTCATTGCCCAGATAGTCTGGAGAGGCTCCTCATAACTGGCCGTGTTGAGGGCACAAGAAGCAGAGGACGGGCACCATCACGTTGGAGTGACACAGTACAAGAAGCCACACACACCACCTTACAAGCGGCTCTATACACATGGCTCAAGACCGTGAAGTTTGGAGAAAGCTGGTGACGAATATAGCCCAGAAAAGTCACGTCCCTCAGCCATGAGGATACGACAAAGAAGAAGATGCTGGTGTCGACCATGTCCCAAGTTACCAGCTAGTCTGATTGTCCCCCATTTGACCGTATTAAAGATAGGTAGCAAAGAGCCTCTACAATCTAAATTTACTTTGGATCACTTATGTACATAAATTTAAATTCAAATTATATTTATTGTTCACCGTGTTTACAAAGGTCTGGCATACATAAATCACGCCCCTATCCCATGCGGGGCAGGCAGAGCATAAACGATCGCAAACGTTACGATCGTTATCGCCACGTCTGACTAGTATTGAGGGCCCTTTCAGATGATTCGTGTATCACTGTAGTGACAGGTTGTCAGCCTGTCGCCTAAAATTGTAATACACATGAAACCCTAAAGTCCTTTAGTTGCCTTTTACAACACCCGCGGGAAGAAATGGGGTGATGCTATTCTAATCCGGCATCACTTATGTACACTCTGTATAAAGGGTCCCTCAGATTTATTTCCCTTGGGTAGTGGACAATAAAGTGTCTTAAAGGGCAATGAAATTACGTAGTTTTTTTACCCCATTAAAGCTAACGGGTTTCCCTTGGGGGCCCTTTCAGTAACTGTTCAAGGGTTGAACTAGATGAAAGATGAACAAAGTGATTGTACAAACTATTAAGAGGGGTCATACTATTTTGGTTATGGTTGGTTATTGTACGTGAATCCTGTAAATGGGTGACTCTTGACTCTAGGTACTTTTAGTAAATAATAACATTTTGTTCATCTGTTAGATAGGTTGTGAATAATTTAGGAAATATTCTGGACATTTTTTTTCAGCGTCATCTAACCAAAAATATAAACAAAGCATGTATTACGGGAACTACATAATACTTCAGACTGAAACACCCAGATCTAACACAAATATTTGAAAATTAACTTACAAATACTACATACATATATCACGCCTTTATCCCTTGCGGGGCAGGCAGAGCGCTAACAGTCGCAAGAATACGGCCGCTATCGCCACGTCTGACATTTTTGAGAATTGTTTTCCAAGGATGTCTAAGAAAACATGTGTATCACTATAGTGACAGGTTGTCAGCCTGTCGCCTAAAAACTATAATACACCAATACTCTCGAATCCCTTAGTCGCCTCTGACGACACCCACGGGAAGGATGTGGGGTGATGCCATTCTAAGCCGGCATCACACGGCTACAAAACTTCACGGCTTACAAATACTTGTGCTCTGGATCGAACCCACAGCCCTCGGGGTAGAAAGCAAAGGTACTATATCCACTGCTCCATCGGGCCAGAAAGTTGTGGTTTAATAAAAATCATAACTTTGCTGTTATTTTATGTTTCAACGACTAGAAGGCACTTAATTTAATGTGGTCACAATTATTCTCAAAGTACGGTCCTAACTCAAAGTGTAAAAAAAAATATTAACTCCATGATAAAATAATTTAGCACAAACAAAGCGTACAAATTCATTTTAGCCTAAAAAGCATTTATCTAAACAACTTCATTTTGTTAAACAAATTAACTTGAATTGTAAAAAATCGCGCACATTTTTACACTGTGAAGAGGGTAGTCGGTAAAAAAATGTGCGGTCGAGGATACTAACGAGGTAGCTAAATGAACGAATGAGTGAGTGAGTCAGTGTATGAATGAGTTGGTCTCTTCCTGTTAGCTCTGCAAACAATCGTATGTATATCCTTTTGTTTGCACTCGAGGACTGAAAAGGTTTACGGTTTTTTATTTAAATGACTTTAAAGCAGCAATGATACATACATACATACATATATCACGCCTTTATCCCTTGCGGGGTAGGCAGAGCGGTAGCGACCGCAAAAATACGGTCGCTATCGCCACGTCTGAAAAATATTGAGGGCCGTTTGAGATAATTCGTGTATCACTATAGTGACAGGTTGTCAGCCTGTCGCCTAAAAATTGTAATACACCAATACTCTCGAGTCCCTTAGTCGCCTTTTACGACACCCATGGGTAAGAAATGGGGTGATGCTATTCTAAGCCGGGATCACACGGCAATGATAACTTTCCACTAAGGTAAATGTTGGTATACTAGTCAGAATCGTACGCATACCATCGCAAAATTGCAGATAGTGTGACGTTATTTAGCAGTTTTTTAAGTGTAGAACTATAGCAGACTTAGCTAAGCAAGATTTTCAGATTTGGCAGATTTAAAACATTACTTACTAATAGTTTTGCTATTAAACATTCTAAATTTCTGTAATGAAAAAATTGATACTAGCACACCATCTGCATTCCGGCAATGCAGCTAATATGCCTCTGAGGCGGATCGTACACTTGATGCGACGGAGCGCTAAAACATCGCAGATCTGTACTAGAAATGACAGTCCCCATAATAAAACCACTCAACCGCTGTCGACGCAGCGCTATCGCAGCGTCGTCCGTTGAGTGCAGTTTTAATATGGGGAGTCACGTTTCTGGTGTGGATCTGACAGACCGCTGCGATATTTTAGCGCTCCGTTGTGCGTTAAGTGAGCGGTCCGCCTGACAAGTATACTTACATATTCATTACTTATTTTGTGATCAGTTTCTGATCGGAGTCAATTTTTTTCTTTACAACTCACCATATTATTTCACGGTTCATATTACCCCGGGATATTCCGGGATCGTACTGCAAACGTATCCTTATGAACCTTGTTAACTGGCTGAACATAACTGTTTGCACAGGATTGTTTGCGCAATCCGTTTGTGCAATTTAGATCTAAGTTTTGTATCTTCAATCCCGTGTACACAAGATATACAAACATGATTATATATACAAGTACGTTGTTGGATGTTTGATGTTCTGTCAAAGAGCAGACGCAGGGTTAAGCAACGATCAGGCGTCATGATTTAGTATTCATTTCTGGGTACTACAACTATATCAGATTACAATATTACAATACAATAATGTCACTGAATAAATGAATTAGTCATTGTAAAAAGGAGAAATTGTCAGACAAATTTTTGTCTGCTTTATAACAATTTTAGAAACGCATTGGAATTACAAGACTAGGTAGATGGATTGGATTCAAGATTCAAGATTCAATCATTTATTTCCAAGTAGATTCACAATGAATCTTTTTAGAATATCAGATAGTTACAATTCAATACTGTCACTTAATAAATGAATTAGTCATTGTAAAGAAGAGAAAATGGTCAGACACAATTTTCTGTTTTTTTTCAACAATTTTATGTTCCTAGTATCAACTCGACACGAGTGGTATAAACAAATAAAGGCACTGCTTTGGGGCTGGCCAGGCTACACAGCACATAACTTACGTTACCACCATCAATGTATGAAATCAAATTGAAGTTTTAAAAAACTTTGAGAAAAAACTGTCTGAAAAGATTCCTATTCCATTCGGAACGAATGGAATGGGACCGAGAACGAAACAAATAGGCCTCAAACGCACAGTTAATGTCCGCTGTCAGTGAATGATACGCGAGCGTTAATCACGCGCGAAGGGGTGCGTTCGAAAAACGAATTGACCGAACGGAATTCGATATTTGAAATGCGACGTTTTGATTGGTTGCCGTGATTTGTTGTTTGTGGTAATTTTATGTGAATCGGAATTGATCCCATGTGTCCAAAATATGTTGTACATTTATATTGTATGTTACAGTCAAAAGAACGTTTAGAAATATTTGAAATTGTGTTAAGGCCTCAGTGTTCAGTGATATCATTCACATGAAATCGAATTGACATATTATCTTAGACCACAGATAATATAATACTAGACTGACATTGACTTACAAAAGCAATCATTGGTTGACTTTCAAAACCAGGAAGTTATCATTTAAGCCCTAGATCTACAAACGCGAAGTTAAAGCGTGTACAGTGATATTATTTTCTTAAACACAGCATCAAAAAATACATACACATACACACATATCACGCTTTTATCCCTTGAATGGTAGGCCAAGTGTGCATCGTAAAAATATGGTTAGTATTGTCACGTCTGACCAATATTTGAGGATCTTTTTAGAGAAATTGTGTACCACGGTAGTGACAGCCTGTCGCCTAAAGTTGCCTACACATAAAATTCTCGAATCCCTTAGTCGCCTCTTACAACACACACGGGAAAGGAACTGGGTGATGCTAATAAGCGGGCATCAAACAACAAACAAAATATAACTGTTTTAAATTATCTTATATTAACTAACAAGTACCATAAAATATGAGCGACTCTCTCTTCATTAACTCCACTTCGTATAATTTTAATTAAATGCACAAAACCCAGACCATCACTTTATTTAAGCTGAAATTCCCACATCACTCGGGCCATAAGCAACATCTTTACATGTTTAATTCCTCAATTCAAAACTTTCTTCGTTCCGAAAAACAAACACAAATACGGCCATCTCTTTCGCGCACGCTTTAAAATCCATTTGCTTGGAGAGCGACGACACGTGATGGGGCGTTTCGCGTCGTTTGAGCCCCAAATCGGGCTGGTGTCGACGTATTAAAGTTTCATGAGACGACAAGTATATGAATACATAGATGGTTACTCTATATGGTCTAAATTGTAGGAGACTAGCTTGGTTTCAAGAGATAAACTCTACTGTATGGAAATATTGTAAAAAAAATGGTTTGTCTAGTATAATATTTTCAATTATCTGACGTCACGGGAACGGGACGGAAAATGTCTTATTCCCACTCTTAAACGATTAGTAGTTTTTATGCTGCGTTTAAGGCTAATTTTATATGATGGTGTGTCTAACAGCTTCCGTGAGACCCGAGTTCGAACCCCGCCATGTACCAATGTGTTTTTACTTACTACATTTACCGACTGCTCTCACGGTGAAGGAAAAACATCGTATGAAACCCACATTCAAATAAAATTTGAGTTTGGACGGTATTTGATGCCGTGTGATGCCGGCTTAGAATAGCATCACCCCACATCCTTCCCGCGGGTGTCGTAAGAGGCGACTAAGGGACACGAGGGTATTGGTGTATTACAATTTTTAGGCGACAGGCTGACAACCTGTCACTATAGTGATACACATGTTTTCTGAAACAACCTTGGAAAACAATCCTAAAAATGTCAGCCGTGGCGATAGCGACCGTATTCTTTCGGTTGTTGACGCTCTGCCTACCCCGCAAGGGATAAAGGCGTGATATATGTATGTATGTATGTATGTATGAATGAATGTGACTTAATCTAGAAATCGGGACAGGTTAGCCTTCGGGTTGCACAGTTCAGATGACAGTCGCTCTGTGTAAAAATTTGGTTCCACGCCAAATCCTCTAGGTTAGGTAGCCGACCCCGGTAGAAAATGGGACAAGGCAAGGAGAACGAGATTCGAGCTGGGCGTCATTGGCGCGTCGTCTGTGACGTCATATTGCCGCCGTCACCGCATTTCAGCAGTGAAGTAGCTATGAACCTTGCAACTGTGACGCTCAGTTCGAAAGCCTACCTTTAGCGGCGCCCATGACAGAAAAACACACACAGAAAAACAGAAAGAACGACAATTTTTTACCTTGAATAAATATTATTTTTTTATCATTGTTTCTTCAACTTGGACCCCCCGGCGCGACCTTGGCCCGAGTCAGGTGTGCCACCAGGAGCATGCAAATTCGCGATTCACCGCCACATAAACTGTTGTGCTGATAAATTGACTGGCTGATGGCGGAAGGGAATTTTTGCACCGTGTGAAGAAACGCTTGGCTTATTTCGTGAAAAATATATACTTTTTGACGTGACGTCTTATAGTTCGATGGAATCGGCTTCACACACCAAAAACATGACTCGTGCGTCGTTGCCTCGATCTGAGGCATTTAATTTAACGGTTGAAGTGCAAGCGAGAACGCCGAACAAGCGACAAAGAGACACAATCGGCCTCCGCGTTCGGCAGCGTATATCTATCCAACAAAATAAATAAAATTTCTTTTGAAAAATGCAATCATGCCATAAAAGAAGATAAGTCTCCCATTTACATCTGAAAAGGTTTTTTGTAAAATGATAATCATTATCGGAAAACGGCACAGATAGTTTTAGTACTAAACAATAAACAATTTTAATTACTCTCAAGATACAGTAGAAATTAGTAATTAATTAGTTAAGGTATAGTATAAAATTATTCTCTATACGGGGTGTAAGGGACAGTGTCTCGAATCCTGATAGGATGCAAACAGAACATAAAAATGAACAACTTTCCCCTAGGAACATATGTCAGGAATCGTAATTTTTTAGTAAATGCAGTCAGCTGATCGCCATTTTGTATGGGAGGTCAATTTTTTTTGTCGTTTCCTGACTTGTGTGTTCCTAGGGAAAAGTTGTTCAGTTTCATGGCTTGCTTGCACCCTATCAGTATTCGGGACGCTGTCCCTAACACCCTGTATATTTTTTTACACCTTTCACAGCTTCAAAAACGTCGTTTTACGGCAAACGTAAACAAAAGTCGAGTTGAGACGTCGCTCTTCTCTAATCCTGAATAGCAAATTCAATTTTCTCCATTCCTTTTGTCTTGTTACCGGCTCTACGTAAAAGTTTTTTAAATTATATCTCGGGCGTTTTATTTTGTTATTTTTTTAGAGTTCCGTACTCAAGGTCAAAACTAGAGTCGTATTTCTTGCTATTATTACTAACCTGTCTTAATTGTTTATAAGAGGGACTTTTCTATCTGTCTGTATTTGACAGATATCGAGCTTAGCTTATGATGTCATACTAGATGGCGTTGTGTGGAGTTGGGTTGAAATTTAGCTATTTGAGTTATATTGATACTCAACTAGACACAATACATTTCATTGGAAAGAAACTTATTCAGTTTAGTTCAGCGCTATCTTTACACTTTGCACACTTGAAAATTGGCCAGTAAGATTCCTATTGTCTGTCATCAGATTTCATCTCAAAAACCGTCATTTATGTTGCCACCGTAACAACAAATAAAATATTCATTATTTAAAAAATAGAAGAGGTCCTCTGCATAGAAAATGGTTTTCTGCTTGCTTCATTTTTTCTATGACTAGCGGCCCGCTTAGCGATCGTACCTTCTGCTAATCGTTTACCCATGAGAATAAGACAATTTCCAAGCATGTATTATACATAATAAACCTTCCTGTTGAATAAATCTGTCTATTAAAAAAAACTGCATCGAAATCCGTTCTACGGTTTTAAAGATGTAAGCAAAAGCATACGCACATAATACAGATGCGGGAAGTGATTTGCTTTATACTAGTAGTGATACTCATAATTAAAATCATAATTCAGACAATTATACGATTTTTGCTCACGTTGGGAACCCTACGTGCGCGAGACTGATTCCCACTTGGTCGATGTTTTATGTTCTTTTTTATTTTCCTATGGGAGACTTACCTGCTTTTTTCTTCTTGTTTTATTTTATAAATTCCGCTTTTATTCTATTCTAACTTAACCCAATTTAAGGATCTGGCGATAATCTTACACTAGTTTGTCTTGTAAACTGTTTGAAGAACAAGTTAAATTAGATCCCTTAAATGAGATAAAACCTCAAAACCACGAGCCACTTTACATTACAGTCCGCTTCACATCCTTTACTAAAGTCCAAGGTCATTTTAAGGTCAAGCGACCTCTTATGCGACCCTTTTTAATGAACCCTCGAAGCATAAAGCCCTCAGACTTCCGGTTGTCCCTCCCCCCTCTATTATAGAGGGCACAGAGCAAAGACATCAGTCGTGTTCCGCTGCGCGCATAATGACTCTGGTCTGTGGTAGTTGGTGACTCTTAGTGAGCACGCAAACTAGTTGAAGTGTTTCTATTCATGATTTTATTTACTAAAGGGCCATCTTCGAAGTCGCTAAAAAATATATGCTTCATTTGATTTTAAGATTCAGTGGTTACTATCACTTAAACGATTACCTGAAATATTGTGTTTATATCGCAGAAATATTGGAAACAAACCGAGGGTGAGTAAAAACAAGGTAAAACCTATTAAGTACCTGTGTAATCTGTAATAGTATCAGCTGTGTGTATCTAATTGCAAAAAGTGTACGAAAGTGATATGGTTCTATAGTAAAAGTTGTCCATAGCCATAAAGTTGACGTACCCTTCAAAAGTTATCTTACTGACTAAAAATCGTCCTGTATTTTGTCCCTTAAAAATGTACCGGGAACGAGGCCACAATCAAAAGAGGCTTCTCAAGGAAAGGAAGTGTTTTGAAGATTTCATACTTCACTGCTCACAGCGGGTGATATTACGCGGAAGTAAGTCAGTCTAAAAAGTATTATAAAACGTGTCAGAGATAGAGCTATCATCATCATTCTCCTTGCCTAATCCCGTTCTCTGTCGGGGTCGGCTACGTAACCTAGGGGATTTGACGTGGAACCAAGTTTTTAAACAGAACGACTGCCATCTGACCCAAATCCTAGGTTATGTCACATTCAAATATCATCTGAATTCAGATAGAGTTTCATCTGTCTCTCTCATCATCAAATCATATCTGACTGATTTTGGCCAAAGGGGCCAAAGCGACCACTTGTATTCCCAATCAAATTGACTCTGATGCACTCGTAGTCGGCTTTACTAGACCATTATAATAATCTCAAAAGCAACCACGTAGTGCCTGAATTCGAATAGGATTAGGTACCATAGTTTCACGGCGGTAAATCACATTTGCTTTGCTTAATTATTATTTCATATGCTTAACAGATAGGTGCACTCAGCCCTTGCCACATCATCGGTAGTTCAACCTTTCAAATCATTTTAATATGAATGTTTACTACTTCCACTATAAATATCCACAAGATAGTAACTTCGAATACTTGGCGTTTTAACAAACACTAGATATTGATATTAACATGGTTACAAAATTAATGCAAACAAAACAGTTCGAAAAAATTGAATTGTCAGATTCCATCGATGGCGTTAATTTTTTCCACTTGTTTCGTTTGTATTACCTTTGTAACGAAAAGTTACCATTTTAAATATTACTAATACATGGCTAAAGTATTTGAAAAATACTACCCCAAACGTAATGAATGATATACAACTGAGCGACCGCTTCATTTCGGCTAAATTACAGGCTTTGTGGCAAATTTTCGAGAACTCGTTGAATTTTTTCCATAATTATCGTCAAAATACTTCCTTAGAAGTTCAAACACATCACTCGCAGAGTTTCGTGTGACGAAAAAATATGAAAGGATTTACTTTTTTTTTCATTTCACAGGAAAATTAAACGACAACGAACTTCCGGCTCCTTTGAATTTCGATCTGGCAGACATATTGGAAATTTTTCGTGAAATAACTCGATGTTTCTTTTTTATAGTAGAAGGGTAAGGCGGATCGCACACTTAAGCCACGACGAAGCGCTAAAATATAGCAGCGGTCTGTCAGATCTATACGTCGGCAGCGGTTTAGCGGATTTAGTATGAGGATTGATATTTCTAGTATGGATCTGACAGACCGCTGCTGTGATTTAGCGCTCTGTCGTGCGTTAAGTGTGTGATCGGCCTAAGGCAAATCCCACATCTATCGTATGACGCTGCAAATTTTTAGCGAGTCCATAACGCACGCGTCTGTCAAATGTAAGAAAATTGCTAATTACCGATTCTTAAAACTGACGTTGTCGCAGCGCCAACGGATGAACTTGCATTGTTTGAAAAATGCATCGCCGCAGGTTCATGTGTTGGACCTGCATCATTGCCGATTTTTAATATGGGAAACTTGAAATTTCATTGCATGCGGCAGCGTAGGTATGTGTTACGGACGCGCTATAACAGCGCTCCGTTGGGCAAAAAAAGACTCCCTGTTATGCGCTAAGTGTGAGAACCACCATAAGAAGATATTGAACGGGGCATGTGTAATTTATGAGTAATTTTCTGAGAAAGCCTCTTCATACCTACAGGCGTTTGCAGAATAAACAGCGCCTTAAAAGTGCCGTTCCCGGTAACATTGGGAAGATTCCCGGAAACATTCCCGGGCACGAGGAAACACAGAAACTTTGAGAAAGAAATCAAAATTAATTTACATGCTTTAGGAACGCAAGTAACCTTCAATATTTTATCAGCCATTTCGAGATTTTTCGTAGTATTACTCTTCTCGTTTCGAGCGAGTCGTCCAACGACTCAATTTATAGTAAAATAATGAACTTAGGGACTAGGGATCACCAATTCTAATTATAAATTAATAAAATAATTCAAAACTGTATAATATACGATTTCTAAAATAGATCAATAGGTAAAAAGATGAACCCATTGCTTCACATAGAAAAAAAAAAGAAGCATTGAAACTAAAAGTTATGTGATTTGGCCTTTTTTCTTGCAGCTATCTCTTCTAAGCAACCTCTACCTTAAATGTGACAATTAAGTACTCATAATGGCCGTGTGATGCCGGCTGAGAATAGCATCACCACATTTCTTTCCAAATGGTGCCGTAGGAGGCGACCAAGGGACTCGAGAGTTTGTGTATGGCAATTTTAGGCGACAGGCTGACAACCTGTCACTATAATGATACATGACTTATCAGAAACAAGCCTCAAATTTTACAAAAACGAACATAATTTTACATAATCCTAGCTGCATAAGCTCGCAGAAACCATACTGAATTCGAAATAGCAAAAAGAATTATCTTTTTCCAACGTTCCGTCCGATTTTTTCCGTCATATCCAGGCTGAAACTACTCAGACAATTTAATTCCTACGTTGGCTGGGGTCCAAAAAAGTTAAGTTCAACTCCAGTGCTTATACCAATGTCGTTTCGATTCACTATCCAGAACAAAATCAACAGCTTTTGACTTTTCTAAATTTTATGCTTACATAAGTTACACTTTGATGTTTATTTTCTCTTTCTAAGTTCTGCGAACGTAAAGTGTTTTTTATTTATTACGTCTAAGCTTATTTTGAGAGCTCTTTTTCGTTATGAACAACATTATTTTATTTTTAAAGGGCATCTGGTAAGGCGGATCGCACACTTGACGCACGACGGAGGGCTAAAACATCGCAGCGGTCTATCAGATTCATACTAGAAATGCCAATCCCCATACTAAAACCGCGCAACCGCTGTTGACGCAGCGCTATCGCAGTGCCGTCCGTCAAGTGTGGTTTTAGTATGGTGAGTGATGTTTGTAGTATGGATCTGGCAGACCGCTACGATATTTTAGCGCTCCGTCGTGCGTCAAGTCCGCGATCCGCTTACGTATACCTACTTATGTATACACGTATGTATGGATATATGGGCCGACCCTTACAGAGAACGGGATAAGGCAAGAAGAATGATGATGGCTTGTACCTACATTGAATAAAATCATATCTGTATAGTATCATTACCTTTTCTTTACAAGAACTCTTGGAAAAAGATTGATGGGATCTGATTGATTTCTCTAATTAAGAATGTTTGTTTGACTTATCTGAAACGACGCTCAAATATTGTCAGACGGGGCTATAAAGACCGTAATACCACGGAAGATAACGTTCTGCCTACCCCGCCAGGGATATCCCTGGCGGGGTAGGCATATTACTGACAAAATATGTCCCTGGTAACCTATATAGGTTACATATTTTGTCAGTAATATCACAGAAAAAGCGCTCATACTTTGCTGCCAGTCCAGTCAGTCCTTGAAATTTTAATCTGATCTGACTGACAAAAGAGAAAATAAAAAATATCAGTCCAAGTGGATTTCTAAAGCAAACAAGCAAAATGAAGCTAAATTCCAAAAGTTAATTGCCAATTAGGTCTGCAGTCAATGCATGAATAAACAAGCAAAATTATTAGAAAACGTAAATCCGACTGCAGGTATTCTAAAGTAATATTAATTTATATTTCCAATCCGCTATTTTGAAATTGTGAGCCAGTGTCAATCGCTTTGCTGAGACAAATCTAACGAAAACGCGTATGTCAACATCCTCTCAGCCGTTTGGACTGTATCCCGTGAAAAAGATTTTACTTTTTCGTCGCACACATACAAGTACCTACTCATACATACATACATACTCTCGAAAAATACCACTCTTTCTGCCGCATTCGGGTAAAAATAACGACGAACAATCGGATACACGATTCTAATCTGGGAGTATGCCAATTATTTTCGTTCTGGCCATCTGTAAAATTCATTGTGTTGTAAAAAAATGTACTATGCTGTTATTTTGAATTTGTATTATTGTCATAGCATTACCGTGTGATGCCGGCTTAGAATAGCATAACCCCATCTCCTTCCCGCGGGTGTCGTAAGAGGCGACTAAGGGACTCGAGAGTATTGGTGTATTACAATTTTTAGGCGACGGGCTGACAACCTGTCATTATAGTGATACACATGTTTTCTGAAACAACCTTGGAAAACAATCCTCAAAAATGTCAGACGTGGCAATAGCGACTGTATTTTAACGGCCGTTCTTGCTCTGCCTACCCCGCAAGGGATAAAGGCGTGATATGTGTATGTTTGTGTATGTCATAACATTCACTGATATCTTAAAGGTTACTGATTTGATTTTAATGTTATGTTGCGACTTTTACGGTAAGCGATTATAAAAAAGCCGTCATAATGGAAATCAAGCCCTCAGAAACCATTGCTTGGAGTTCTGAGAAGTTTCTTCAGTTCGTGTGAAAATCTTAGAAAAAAGATTGTTGAGTATAAAAGTCTTACTTTTATCGGTGAAAATCATTATTTTCCTATAAATATGAAAACAAGAATAAATATTAAAACATAGAAATCTGGCTACGGTAGTTACAATGTTTTTAAGTTTATGACATTTTAATACAGCCAGTTAATGGAAAAGTAGAAGAAATTGGTAGTAATATGAAAGAAACACAGATTCAACAATTGTTATCAACAACAAGTTACAGGTAAATCTGTAGCATATTAATCAGTGTAAAAACTTGGTTCCACGTCAAATCACCTAGGTAACGTAGCCGACCCCGACAGAGAATGGGATAAGGCAAGGAGAATCACGATAACTTGCGCTGCTGAAACAAATCTAAGGACACTTTTTTACAATTCGCCTAGCCGATAGGACTGCAGCCAGTGAAAAGGAAATGATGTATCTACATACACACCCTTTCTATCTTATTTTAATTAGCCTACATCTTCCCACTGCTGGGCTTACACATCCATTCTCGAAAAACAGAACCCTCCTTCTGAGGCAGTCGGGACAAAGGAAGCGGCCGGTAGAACTGCTAGTAAATAAACATACATACATATATCACGCCTTTATCCCTTATATATCTGCGGGGTAGGCAGAGCGTCAACAGCCGCAAGAATACGGTCGCTATTGCCACGTCTGACATTTTTGAGGATTGTTTTCCAGGGTTGTTTCAGAAAACATGTGTATCACTAAAGTGACAGGTTGTCAGCCTGTCGCCTAAAAATTGTAATACACCAATACTCTCAGAGTCCCTCAGTCGCCTCTTACGACACCCACGGGAAGGATGTGGGGTGATGCTACTCTAAACCGGCATCACACCGCGGTAGTAAATAAATAAACCATAAATAAACAGACAATCTTTCACGAAACCGTTGTCCTTATAAAACAGCTAACCGCAACGAAACCACAGGACCCATTTGACAGAATCACGGGTCCAATTACGATGCCCGTTCATTTGCCCAACAAAGGGGAATTAGTAAGAGAATTGTAGGGGTTCGCTCCCTCGGTTAGAACAGTCAAGGAGGTGAATTTTTGGTAACCTATACCAACCTAGGGGTGTAAGGGACGGTGTAGCGAAAACTTTGCAGGCATGATTAGACCGTGAGACTAAGCAACTTTTACTTGGAACGTATGTTGGGAAACCTAATTTTTAATTAAATTTTCATAGAGAATCGTTAATCACTACATTGTAGGTATAAAGGAAAGTCGCTTTTCGCGTCTGTCTGTCTGTATGTATGTTTGCCTAAATCTTCAAAACTACACAACGGATGTTGATGTAGGTTTTTTAATAAATAGAGTGATTTTAGAGGAAGGTTTTTATGTATAATACTTGCCGGGAAAACATGTTATTCCCACGGGAAAATAGGTTGCAGCGGGCGCAGCCGCTGGGCGGGCCGCTAGTTATTACATACATACATACATATATCACGCCTTTATTCCTTGCGGGGTAGGCAGAGCGTTAACGGCCGTAAGAATACGGTCGCTATCGCCATGTCTGCCATTTTTAAGGCTTGTTTTGCAAGGTGGTTTCAGAAAACATGTGTATCACTATAGTGACAGGTTGTCAGCCTGTCGCTTAAAAATTGTATTACACCAACACTCTCGAGTCCCTTAGTCGCCTCTTACGACACCCGCGGGAAGGATGTGGGCCGATTCTAAGCCGGCATTACACGGCTAGTTATTAAATAAGTAAAATAGTTCTTGAGGTAAAAACATGGCTCGGAAAACGTATCGTTAGACGCCCTCCGGCCAGAGGACCCACGGACTTAAAAAGAACGGCTGGTAGCAACTGGATGGCGAAAACCGAAGATTGTGCCTTGTGGCGTACCCTGGGGGAGGCCTACGTCCAGCAATGGACTGCTATAGGCTGAGGTGATGATGTAATATGATGAAAGTAGTTCAAGGTATCATGTTTAAAATATACTGAAAAACTTAATTTCACGGGAAAACGATTAGCAGCGTTCTACCGCTGCGCTGGGCGGGCCGCTAGTTTCTACATATTTAAAGCCTCAATTATTTTTTAAGTAAAATCAACGGAAAGAGGCTAATACGGGATGTGCGGGCCGTATCTAGGGCATCTGGCAGCGGTCCAGGGCCGGACAGAATAATGCATGAGAGCTCTTGCTCTCTACGTACTAGCTACGTGTTTGATGTATGTTTTAATCCCACCCTGTATGTATTTACGTTTCATTAGTTGAGTGGTATGGTTATGGCTATCGCATACGAAAACCTAACTAATTCTATGTAAACCAGTTGAACCGATAAATATGGAAGATATGGTAGGGAAATGGAAATAAGTTTGTAGAGTTGTGGGTGTAAACATGATAATACAGGATGTTAAAAAGCAATTGCAAAAATGTTAAGGGGTGAAACTGTCCATGAAACTGTACAACTTTCCCCAAGGAGCATAGGACCCGCCAAACAATATGTAGGTACCAGCCGATCAAGTCATTTTGTATGAAGGTTCCACTTTTTCATATTTCGACCTTGGGGACAGTTGTTCTCAGTTTCATTGACTTCTTCTTTATCGATAATGGCAACCTGGTTAATAAGACCTTGGACCAATCTTTGGTCACACCGATGGCTGTTGAGTTCGCCTCTTTTAGATCTGGACTGATTCACCCCTTAAATTACACAATAGCGCAGTCGTAAGGAAAAACAATTATAGACTTATCGCATTTCGTACTCATTTACTAGTTCAGCCGAAACCTGAACTAAAGTACCTTCATATAAGTACTACCTTATGTGGGTACTTTTTTTAGTAACACGTGTTCTCGTACATAATTCTTTCGTCTAGCAAACTCTGGAGTGTTGCCAGATCGGCGACTGGACGTATCCGATATTAGCTTTTTCCAACTTACTGCTCTGAAATATGGTGTGGACTCCTTTTAAAGAGTTCAAAACTATTTTTGCGATAAAGTGGACGCAAGGCTTTTAGATTTTACAATCGTCTTCGGTTTTTGAAATAACTGTCATCCCACTACGACTATGGTCAGAATAGCGCACTGCTGGACATACCTAAGTATGAATCTCATTGAATTAATGGTATATCATACTCATCAAGGTACCAATAGCTCATTTGGCAGAGTAGTGGAATGCTTTTCCACGCGTCCTGGGTTCAAACATTTTTTTCACACAGCATTTTTTTCACTCAACTCTGAGATCGATGAGTGCGGCTTTGAAATTCTTTTTGAAATTGTTAGTATTGACTGACAGTTGTCAAAATCGTTGCGATTGATCTCAGAAAAAAGTGCAATTTATTAATACGGACCTTAGTTTGAGGCAGTTTTATTGTGGTTTTTCCCTTTAAACCTTGTAATGTCAGTAATAAAATATATTTCCAAGTTAAAACGTTCAATAGTTGTAGGACCAAATAAACGAGGATTATTCGGTTTATGTTAAAATAGCGTGTTGTGTGTGATTATAAATTGTGTATGACACAATTCATCTATGATCAGTGCTTCCAGATTAAATTGGCACAGCAGCCCAACAGCGTTGGAAATGCATTATATGAGGCAACAATTTTGATTTATAAACGTGAATTTAATGCCGTGTGATGCCGGCTTAGAATAGCATCACCCCATATCCTTCCCGCGGGTGACGTAAGAGGCGACTAAGGGATTCGAAAGTATTGGTGTATTACAATTTTTAGGCAACCTGTCACTTTAGTGATACACATGTTTTCTGAAACAAACTTGGAAAACAATCCTCAAAATAGTCAGACGTGGCGATAGTGGCCGTATTTTTACGGCCGTTAACGCTCTGCCTTCCCGCAAGGGATAAAGGCGTGATATATGTATGTAATTTTATGAATTAATCATGAGTGACTAAATCAAAAAACAGGTTTTAAATAATTTTTAAAATGGTACCTACTCAATACCCCAAAACTCAGTTTCGTGTTAGTTCAGATGTTCATCTAAAGATGTCGCTAATAGTTTTCTAAAACGCGATTTTAAAGGCAGTAACGCCACCTTTTCACGAATGCTTTTCCCGTATTAATAATACATTTTATTCTCGCTAAAAAGTAGACTTCTTAATTCTGTCATCGTTTATATCTATACAAAGTACCTACAGTGCTTAAGCTAATTGGTATCAAATTGTTCAATCATATATTTGATAACATATTATTATAAAGTCAGTCATATTACAATAAAGCTATTTATAGTTAGGTACAGTTGTTTCAGAATCACTTTCTCAAACCACAGCGATATTGGATCGAGATATAACTGGTTATAACTAGAAATCGGAGCCGTAATCATTGGGATTAACCCAGTAATTTCAATCAAGCATATCAATTTTCCGGGTCGACTATCCGACTCCCTCATTATCCCGATCGTGTACATCTGGTTATAACCGGGTATAACCGGTTGTACAGGGTGTAAGGTAATATTGAAAAAGATTTTACATATCTCATGCTCTGAAAGTAGGTCATTACTGACAAAAAACACGACCTGTAAGTTCAACTTACAGGCGAGGTTTTAACACTAAGCCTGTAAGTAATTTTAAATATGGAACTAGAAAAAGAACCAATAGAATCGCGGCAATTAAAAAGTTAAAATCAATTTCTTCTTCTTTTTAATAGGAGTTGCATCCAATTAGTTGTATACGATTTTAAATTTCGAACTGGCCGCTACGAATTGTGTTGCTTGAACGCAGGAATTATATTTTTAATCTGTATTTTTATAACCTCAATAAATGAGTTTCTCGAATTATTACTCAATATTACAATGACCAAAGTAAAACTTACTAATATCCCTACGATCAGAAAAATGTCTACTTTATGTTAGGATACTTTTCTTTCATATTAATTCAATATTTTTCAATCATAGAAAAAAAAGTTTAGTGGTGCAATTTGAATAGCAGACGATACAATCATCATTTATGGATCGTTTTCTTATATTTATCACTTTATTTTACTCACTTTTCATTCGATATGTAAATCAGTATACGTACCACGGATGCAACATCAATAACAACCTCGGAAAGGTACCGCCCTCGCTCCGCTCGGGCGTTAAAAAACCTCGGTTGTTATTGATAGCTTACATACCTCAGTACGTAATCTACTATTGTTTATTGGGAGATTTTAACCCGACTTTCTTACATACTGGGTAATGTTATTAGATATAGTCTATAGGTTTAGGTACTTATCTTTTTGTAAACACACTTTGTATGAAAGTGACACTTCAGAACTGTCAGTTTAATACAAAGTTTGTTTACAAAAAGATAAGTACCTAAACTTACAGACTATAGTGTGGACATGTACATTTTTTTCACGGGCTACAACCCAAATGGCTTGACACAGTCACGTTCATGTTGATACTTATATGCGGTCAAGTTTCGTTAAATTTGTATAACCCCTCCTCTGTGAACGATCGGACGCCTCCGAAAAACCCTAGTCTGTGAGGCGTCCGATTTCGGACACTAAAAAGTACGTTTGAATTTCGCGGTAAATCTCGTGCTGCTTTAATGGTACGGTTGAAGGGACAACTGAAATGAGTTAACCATAAACTACGCTACTATTTAAATTTGTAGCATTCAGTAAAAGAAAAAAACATTTTAAAAAAAGTACCAAAGTTGGTAGTGGTTTTTCAGGTGAAACTTTAAAAGTGTTGTAGTAGAAAATAATTATATTCATAAAGAAATCATAATTTCAAAATGGCGGACATTAAACATAAAATACTATAACTGTGCAATAACCGCAGTCGGGCTCATGTTTTTTAATAATTATACTATTCACCTTTATTTGAAATTTTTCGACCCTTTAAATATTATAAGGAATTTTTCTACACGCTATATTCATATTATGCAGAATTTAGGCATAGCACAGAATGCCTAGCCCTCGGGTTCGAGCGTTCGATTTGGTATGCGAATGGGCACCGTGCATTGCGCATATTAATTTCGAATGTGCTTTCATCATCTGCCCTTTCCAGTCTCGAAATTACCTCTCAATCAATCGTGGCTATTATCAATCGTAGCTATAGTGCTATATCTAGTGTTCAATATAGTTATGTATGCAACAACTGGATTGAGTTGTCATGTACTAGCATCCCGCCCAGCGGCTGCGCCCGCTGTACTCATTTTCCTGAGGGAATAAGATGTTTTCCCTGCAAGTATTATACATAAAAACCTTTTCCTTGGATCACTCTATCTATTTAAAAAACCTGCATCTAAATTTTTTGTATAGTTTTAAAGATTTAAGCAAAAAGCGAGTTTGCTTTATACTATGTAGTGATTTTCGACCGGTATCTATAGAGGTAAGCGATTTTTCTAAATAAACCTTCAATACGCTGTGCCTACCCCTTAAGAGATAGAGGCGTGGTGTAACTTTTAAATTAATATCCTGTACAATTCACACAGCGTCATTTACTAAGCCCCAATCTGAGTAAATGTTGTATATGTGAATACGAATAACTACTTACTAATCTATAGACATAAATGTTTTAAATATTGGTTCCCTGTGAGGGGATCGAACCTTTGACCCTCGGCGTAGTAGGAGGCAGGCCCTCTATCCACTACCTACGCCATCGAGATAGTCAATTAGTAATTTGACTTCAAAAACATACATACACACATTACGCCCTGATCCCTTGCGGGTTAGGCAGAGCGTTCACGACCATAAAAATACAGTCGCTATCACCACGTCTGGCAAATCTTTGAGGGCTGGTTGAGAAAAATGGTGTATCACTATAGTGACAAGTTGTCAGCATGTCAATTTCAAGAGCAATGATTTTAATAAGTAGTACACTAGACAGGTTAGCAGTTATATTTACGATTAAGTACTTAGTACACTAGATATATTCATAGATATATTCGCCTTTGCTTACTTTTAGTTATAGTAGGTATATTGTGTATTGTATTTTAATATTGTGTTTGTTGTAAGCAATAAAGAGTTTATCTATCTATCTGTCTATATATATTCAAAGTTATACAATGTTCAGTTATGATCATTACCTACCACATATTGTACGTATGTGGTCACAGTTGGGTAGCCGCAGGATAGTGCGATGAAAACCGCATGTCCAATTTCAGGGTTCCGATCTGATTGTCAAACAAAATGGACCCTCATATTGGCTTCAAGGTTGCGCAAAAATATCGCAGCGGTCTGTCAGATCCATATTAGAAATGTCACTCACCATACTAAAACGCACTAGACCGACGACACTACGATAGTGATGCGTCGACAGCGGTTGAGTGGTTTTAGTATGGGGTTTGACATTTCATGTATGGATCTGACAGACCGCTGCGAAGTTTTAGCGCTCCTTCATGCGTCAAGTGTGCGATCCGCCAAAGGACCTCTGTATTGGCTTCGTGGTTGACCTGATAGTCGATACGTTTGTCCAATAGCGTAAATATTCTTCTGCTTTTCATACGGGACACCAAGTCGTCCAGCGACCCAATGAAATCTTTGAATGAGAATTTTTAATCGCTTACTTCAAATAGCAGGCTTTTAACGTGGTTATGTAATGACCGCCGTCAAAATAATCATAGACAACTACCGGGACGTTAAGCCGTAAGCACTCCGAAACTCGTAACTTTCTTACGGACAATTAGGTAGATCAGCCTGCAATGTCCTAACAAGACTGGGTACAAATTCACACGGTGATAAATATCAACTTTGTGAGTGCCCCACCGGGAATTGAACCTGGAACCTTTGCGTCTCAGGCATTCGCTTTACCATTCCGCCACATCGGCCGTCTGGAATGGCGAAAAAAGGAAAAAATCTATATTTATCTGTAAAAGTTTTACCAATACAGACGCATTTCACTCGTTCTGATGTTCAAACGGGAAAATTACCTGAAAAATGAGAGAGAACGAATTACAAATAAGCACAGCAGAAAAATTCACGAGTTTAATAAAAATTCAATTCAACTCGAGACTTCACAGTTTTTTTTATTCAGTCTCTATTGAACTGGAGCGAAAATAAAGAGATGGCAACTGGAAATGGTGACTGTTTTGATGACTGTTATGGCGTTAAAAGCAACTAAGGGATGAACCCAGGGACGATTCCCTTTGCCAATGCAGCCGCGGTCTCTGTTAATATCTATAACACTATACACTGTACTCCAAATACTTTGTGAGTGTGTATGGCAAATACCCTCGATGAAAGGTGGAGGCCCAATGGTAGTAGTTTTATAGGAACTCGGCACAAAGCTGTTTCACGGAATTCACTAATGTTAAATGACACTGAATCATAAAATAAATATTAGCTGGTCTTGGGCGGCCAGGGCTACATATTGATGCAACAATTTTTTGTTGTGTGAGTTGTTGTTGTGTGTCACAAAGTGAAATTGCCATGACTGAACCGATCCTCGATAAAACTGTTATTTTATTTTTTGGTATATGACGATCCATTTTTATTGATTTTAATTTTATTAATGTCGTTTCCCGTATTCCATTAAGGTATATTTTGGCCTTTGATCATTTCCTACGTGATGATAAGCTATCATTCTGATCAAACCGCAGACTTTTTCCAGTAACTACCTCTTCCACCATAACTGGTGCGACGAAAAGTCCACAATCCATTCGCAGTACACTCCAAGTTGTTCCTTTTTATACGGAACAGTAATAATGTAGCTTTGCAGCGCGTGCCCCAAACAAAATATGAAGTAGTATGAAGCTGGGCTCATATTATGAGAACGTATAGTATTGACTAGCCGAGCATTTTGTTGGAAACTCATTTTCCACTAGTGCTGTTACTTGAATGGCCACTTTGTCGACGTTTTCATGACCCCCCCCCCCCATGATACCCCCCTATGGCACGCTTCGAGACTCTTACACTTACAAAGTGCATCGACTTCGTAAGTGTAAGTGTGCAAATTTTCTTGAACGTTCCATTTAGAAAACGGTGTAAATATTGGTCCAACTTAGAATAGCATCACCCTATTTCTGCCCGTAGGTGTCGTAAAAGGCGACTTGGATGAATCCAGGGTACGGTCAGCAGGGTTCTCTGTAAATATCTACAACACATCATGCACTGCGCTCGCCAATCCAACCTGCTAAGCGTGGTGAGTATGGAAACACCCCTTAAATGAGAGAGGCCCATTTCCAACAGTGGACTGTTGTGGCTGCAGAAATAGTAGTAAGGCAAATTTTAATTTTGTTGTAAGTATAAATGTTTTTAATTACACTGATAAAAGAGAAAACCACAACCAATTGTTTTGTTTTAATATGACAGAAACACATAACAATATTTGACAGCAAAGATTTTTGCGCGAATTTTCTTGTCGCTATAAATATCAGTTTCAAGTTCCAACTTCCTCAAATTCATTATTTGTTATGCCTACCTATTCGTATAAACAACTATTAAATACTTTATACCTTTGAACGTTGTTTGGTATCGATAAATATCATCCCCTCACTATCTTACCACCCATTCATGGTTTTGGGTCGTGTTGCTTTTCAAAGAAATAGTTTTTTCTCTTCATTGCTACGGACGGACCCGCAGTTTTGGCAAATCCCACACATAACGCACGACGCTGCGCATTTTTAGCACGTCCGTAACGCACGCGCCTGTCAGATGTAAGGAAATTTGAAATTCTAATTTGACATACGCATCCGTTTACGCAGGTCCATGTGGTATGGGAAATTTGAAATTTCCATGCAGCTGACAGACGCATACGTTAAGAATGCGCTAAGATAGCCCGTCCGTTGAGCGTTAAGTGTGAGAACCACCTTTTTTCCTCGATGCCCGCATAATAGACTATTCTATTTTCCTCGGTGGGCACGAAGATTATTGGACTTCTGAAGTTGTCACCTAAAATATCCCCTTTTAGAGGAAAAAATAACTTGGGCGAATATGAGGTTGCAATGATATTACTTTTGTACCCAATAGTGTACTGTCAGTAGCACCTCGATGTATCTATTGTATCAATATTATGCTGAGTTTCCATTATATTGCTGAGCATAACCTTATAAAATGATCGGGTACTTAAAGTCACTTTTAAAAGATATGACAGGGCTAACTTTCCCCAATTCTTCATGACCGTAATTTTACGATCGTTAACGCTCTGCCTACCCCGCTAGGGATAAAGGCGTGATTTGTGTGTGTCTATTAACTTTCTTAACTTTTCTATAAAACTTATATTACTCAGAAATTTTAAAAATTCGCGAAACATGAGAGTGATCCGGATAACCCCTCAGCACAATTTGTCTTTTGACGTCACTGTTTGGTCCAAGTATAAACCCACCTCTTATCTTGGAACATAATGCTTCACTTCCACTATATTCACAACATATCCTCAACTTCTCTTACTTATATACAACGATACACTCGTATCGTACAGTACCAAATGAAATCCAAAACGTACTTGAACTCAGCGTATAAGTTTCAGAACCTTCCCAGCGGTACCGGCAGGAGAAGCAACCCGGCTAAATTGATAAGGTGCCGCCGTTGTTATCAATTTACCTAGTCGAGTATACTCCCTAATTTGGCAGCTTGGCAACGCGCCAGGCCCGACGCGGTGAGGGCAGCGTAGTAGAACTTTCGCAGTGGAATTACAAAGCAGTACCGAGACGATCAATTTGGATCAAGCACGAGGGGTGCCATTTGGATCTAGTGGAGGCCACGCTTTGGCAAGCCTAGCGTTGTATGCCCTCCGACCAAATAAACCAAAGAATTAAAGAGAGCGGCTGGTAGAGACTGGATGGCAAAAACGGAAGATAGTGCCTTAGTATCTTATGGCGTATCCTTGGGGAGACGTAAGTCTAACTGTAGGCTGATGTGATGTGATGGCGGGACATCTTGGTTAAGGGGTGGGACACTTAAAAAAATTATCAAATAGTAATGTAAAATATGTTCTCCAACAAACAGCAAATAATGCAAACCAAACAAGCTGACCTGAATTAAAAATTTGTGAATAACTAATGTTCTATTTTTTGTGAATAACTTTACAAGAGAGTGATCCGGAACATCAGTTAGCTACAGTCATGACTCACTGAAGTATTATTATTATTGTAAAGTTTACCTTATTATCTCTTTTTTCAGAGGAATTCTTCCCTGAACAGTTTAAAAATTGTGATAGTGTCCTCTCATCTACTTGATACTCCGGCTTGACCGTCTCAAAGCCATTAAGACGAGACGACCTACTTTATGCTCTTAGCTTAGGCAACTGCTTCTGAAATTCAGTCCATCGATCTTTTGTAAAGTTTAAATTACGTTGCCGTATGGGAATATTGTGTAGTGTTTATGAATAGGGGTGCAACATGTATCAAATTATCAAAATGTGATACGAATATGCACTATATCCCAGGCTTCTGTTTACTCTGTGCACGGGAGTTTACTGCCAAAATTGGCTACAATAGCCATCTCCGGGCGCATCAGCGCCGATCTGATTAGGAGTCAAAGTGGTCGCCATGGCCGAAATCGGTCGGAGAGATCATCATCATCATCATCATCATATCCCAGGCATTGTTTTGGAACAGTTTTGATAATGAGACTAATGCTAAAAAGGAGAATATTTTCCAAACAAAAATTCATTGTATGTGAGGTCGAAATGTAGATATTCCAGCATTGGTTCTATAATGACTCTAAAATTGCTCAGTAATTTTATTCAAAATACTATTATTTGGAGTTGAGATGATATAAATAGGAAAAAAAAAATTTTACTTTACTAGACCACTATTACCGACTTATGGAAAAAGCAGGAAATATAATGTTACACGAATATGTGGCTTTCATGGGATGGGCTTTTTCATTGCATTATTTTGGTTTTAACATGTTTAGATTTTTTGATAACTATCAATAAATCGATATCTACGACCCTTTGATATATCGATACTTTTGGCGTTGATATATCATTTATCGGATTTACGAGGTTTAGAGCATAGAGGTTTAGCACCCCTATTTATGAGGTTTAGAGTACCTTGTTTATGAGCCAATGCACTGCAATTATAAGTTGTTATTAGTTTGGATTGTGGCGTGAGCTACACGGGCACTAAGTGGAACATTGCCTTTGTTATAATTAAGTGGTTATGTAGGTGTTGGTTACACAACGATAAAGGCTAAGTCAAGATGGAAGTTTGACGTTGAGCGCTCGTTGAACGTTTTCGCAACAATTATGGAAATGCTATATGTCTACAAGGGTTACCTGTGAAAGGGATCATGAAAATCAGCAATTGTGCTTTATAGCAAAATAAGACGCTGAGATAATATCATTTTGCGCTGCTGCAGCATACATACATACTTGGTGTCGGAGCTGCGTCCCCATTTTGTTCTTCCTTACTTACTCCTGTGGCTCGGGGACCCAAAGTGGGTCCTGGCCTCCGACACGAGTTTCCGACACTTGTCCCGATCCTGGGCCGCTTCACGCCATTTTGTTCTAACAGTTTATAATGCCTACCTATCTGCAACAGCAATGAATTATCTATCTATAATTAAGAACCAAATAAACATTTATTCTATTCTATTTTACCTAGACCTAAATAGTTTTGACGAACCTAAACAAACATACTTCTACAATTACGGTTACTAAAGTCCGCTGATGGACATGGGCCTCCCACAATTTGGGGGGTTAAGTCATACTCATAACACTGGGCAGGCAGATTAGCGACCGCAGTACAATCTGTTGTAGAATCGTAGATATTTACAAGGAACGCTGCTGTCTATCTATACCATGTATTCATTCCCGTATTCAGTTACTTTTACGACACTCACCACACAGCTAAAATTTGTTTTATTTTGCACCAATCATAATTAAAACCTTCTTCATACTAAACGCACAAAACAGCGCTAAAATAACGCATCGTTATTTTAATGCAGGTGCGTCGACAGCGGTTAAGTGGTTTTAGTATGGAGATTGACATTTTAGCGCTGCTTTGTGCGTTAAGTTTATTGTGAAAAAGGACTTAGTCAAAAGTCTGACCATAATACTTGTGTAGAAAGAGTCAGTGTATTCCAATATTAAATAAAATGTATATGTATTGTATCTATAAAGAAAACCGACACCATTTTGAAACAACAACAGATAACCCAAAACATTATACAATAGTGCTATCATTTCCCTATTAAGTAAACAAGGAAAGCCAGGTCGGGTGAATAAAAAACAGCGCGGCCGGGAAGTGACCTGGCACCCATCCAACGGTGTCGGGTTCAACAATACTCATAACTTTCTGCTCCTCATCCACCACTGTGGCACAGTAGAAATATATAGAGGTAGGTAAATGAAGACTCAAGAGATTATTAAACTTAGCGTTTCGGGTCATCTCACATCTTTTGTAATCAGCCTATATAAGAGTTTACAGCTAACCGTAGGTTATGCCACAAGGCACGATCTCCCGTTTTCACTCTCTCAGACGCTACCAGCCGCTCTCTTAAAACATCGGTCCATCTGGCCGGAGAGCGTCCAAAGTTACGCTTGCCGAGACGTGGCCTCCAATCAGTAACCTATGTGAATTTGTTTTTGAAATAAAATTTTTTAAAAAGCGTTTACTCGTACCTAGCGCTCTACGCAAGTTGTGCTCATTTTGTGCGCGTCGAAATTGGATCAATTACAGAAACAAGTTGCACTACTTGTTTGTCCGTAAGTAAGACGGTCCCGTGTTTCGGATGGCACGTTAAACGTAGGTCCCGGCTGCTGTCTATGATCACTTAGACGGCACAGCCGTGTCAGAAGCCTGCTACTTGTAAAAGGCGGTTGAAAAATTCTGACACTGGGGTCCATCAAACCGTTGGACATCTCGGTGTCCTACACGAAAAGAGAGAGAGAGTTGTACTACTGCTATTTTCCTACTATGCCAGTACAGTAGTAAGTTTCGGTCCCCCATCCGCCGCTGTTTTGATATCCGACACCCACTGACACTAATGGCGTTATGGAGTTGTAACGTAGAGTTGTTGGATCGTTTTACGTAAATAAATAAGTGCCTACGGTATTTCAACGTCACAATACGCGTTGGTAAGTTCTGCGAATGGTAGAGACGATTTTTCTGACTTTTTCTAATTTCAAAGTAAACGGCACCCAATTAGCTGTCTGTCTGTCTTTTTAGTCCTTGCCTCAAAATGTGATTGTTAGATTCAAATTCAAAATTCAAATTATTTATTCAAAGTAGTAAATTTTACATTCTGCTTTTTGATAGTCAAAATTAACAATAACAATTTTATAAACCTAGTGTAAACGCGGCTAAAGATAGTTTAAAAATACTTCATGGAACATGTAGGTAGTATGTTTGCTGCTCGCAATTTTTTACTCATACGACAAACGTGATTTTTTATCATTTTCTACATAATGGTTCTCTGAGGGTCCGATTTACATCAGGGTGATTGTTTCTCGATATTTCAGACTTCTACCTAATAGAATTCCGGTTGAAGAAAACATACCCGAACTTTGTTTAGTGGTAGAACCGTACTAGTTAACTCATTAATCTGTAATATATAGATAGTTATTTGATTGTCTAATCATTTTGGAATGCTATTAAGACGACAGTTGTTGTGTAACCAACATTGTCAAAGGTTTATAATTATGTTATCTACGCGGTAAAAAATGTGTGATACCATGGTTTTGGGGCCTTTCGTAGACTCTCTATTTTATATCTAGATGTTTCTAATTTGTTTTGAACACCAAACATGTTTTGAATTTCTCGTAAACTTGTTTCATTTGTAAGACTTCCGTACGCGTTTCAAACAGACTAGATTTACATAGACAACATAAAATACTGCGCTTTACACTGACTTTATTCCTAGCACTGGCTGTAGGGCGATAAATCGTAGAAGCTTCTGCAAGTGGCCCATCTGTTTTGTTTGGTCTGTGGCGACAGTCGTAAACGGCTTCACAATTTATCACCGAGGAACACAATGGCACTTTCCCCACTCCTGCGCTTCATTGCTGCATCCTATTCACAGATAGGATTCAGTTCTTTACAACCGCAGCGCGAAGGCGACTTTGCATTGAAGAATTTATGATGCCACTCTTAAGTGTGTCTTTTTCTGTGATTGGCTGGTAATGAGTTCATGTCGAAGTTATTTCTTATAGGTGCGTCATAACGCCTGCTGCCATCAACAATATTATTTGAGTTTTTCTCTTCATTAGACATTAGGCAAACGAAGACAAACCATACGCAGTTGCTCGACATAGCAAGTCTTTTTAAGCTCAACTCGGTAAGATAAATTACTTTCTTTCAACCTTTTGGTTAACCAAGCTTAATGCACCGAGAAAATAGCTTCACATGTACCTCGGTCAGGTCGGAAGCCGAACTGGGTTTCGGGCAGAATTTTTTCCGACAAATCTTTGAGGCGGTTCAGTAAAACTCTGGCAAAGACTTTTCCAGGGACTGACAGCAATGATATACCGCGATAAGAGTTACAGTCAGAACGGTCACCCTTGTTCTTGTAGAGGGCACAAATGCGAGACACTTTGAAGTCCTCAGGGACCCTCTCCTCCTCCCACATTCGAACGAAAAGTTTCCATACCGACGTGTGCAACTCCGTACCACCATATTTAAGTAGTTCACCCGGTATAAGGTCAATACCAACCACCCGGTTATTATGCTGCTGTCTGATGGCAGTAACAACCTCGTCGCATGACAGGGGCTCGTCCAGCTCCGTGGCTAACGGAAGTTGAGGCATTAAACTGATATGATGCAGATCAGCTGATCGATCTACGTTGAGCAAGTTGTGAAAATGCTCAGCCCAACGTTTAAGTACATCCTCCTTGCTGGTCAGGAGGTGCATACCGTCTAAAGACCTTAAAGGTACTTTTGCACGGTAGGAAGCACCAATCAGCTTACGCACTTCACAGTAAAACTCACCAAGCTGGTTTGTATCGGCGAGCCACTGCATTTGACAAGCCTTGTCCTGCCACCACTTGTCTTTTATTTGTCGAGACAGCCTGCGTAACTCTTGGTCACTTTCTTTGACCACCGCAACACTTCCACCTCTTCGATTATGCTGTCGCAGGAGCTGTCGATGTTTGTCGAATGCTGCTTTAAGAGCCTCGCTATAATCATCGAACCAGTCTTCACTACGTCGGTCTTGCGTACCCAAAGTAGCAGAAGCGGCTTCTATGAGATGACATGACAAAGCTCCCCAAGCAGCACTGACATCACCGGTCTCAGTTATTGGCGACGGCTTTTCAGATAAGGCTTCAGCATATTTCACCCTAACCTCGCGATCTTTCAGCCTATCCACGTTTAAAAACGCAGGCTTCTTCACTGTAGATCTGCGAGGTCGACGGAGGCGGAGTCGTAGCTTAGTGACAATTAGTCGATGGTCAGTCCAACAGTGAGCACCACGCATGACGCGGGTGACTTGAACTTGACCGATGTCTCGTTGCCGAATAATAGCAAAGTCGATCAAATGCCAGTGTTTGGAACGCGGGTGCATCCACGTTGTCTTGTGCTTAGCGGCAAGTCTGAACATAGTGTTCGATATCGCTAGATCGTACTGAGCACAAAGACCGAGCAGCAACAGACCATTGCTGTTCATGTTGCCAACTCCATGTCGTCCCAGAACTCCAGGCCAAGCCTCGTAGTCCCGTCCAACCCTGGCATTGAAATCGCCTAGCAACAAGATCTGCTCTCTGGCGTTTATGCTATCAAGGCATTGAGTTAGCTCCTCGTAAAACTTGTCCTTAATGTCATCAGACTTGTCTAACGTTGGAGCATAGACACTGATGACATTAAGGTAATTGTCTGTATCCAGGTGAAGGCGCAGTGTGGTAACGCGGTCCGAAATGTGAACAGGACACTCTTGAAGTCGCTTTACTAGATGATTTTTGATGGCAAATCCTACCCCTGAACGTCGAGGCTCGGATGCAGAGGTACCCTTCCAGAAGAAAGTGTAACCACCTCCATCTTCCACCAGTTCTCCTTCATCAGCAAGGTGTGTTTCGCTGAGCGCAGCCACATCCACGTTATAGCGATGAAGTTCTCGAGCTACGATGGCGGTTTTGCGTTCAGGACAGGAGTTGCCATCTCGATCAATTAGAGTTCTCACGTTCCACGCGCCAAATGTCATGATAGATGGTTTCATGCTGTTTTTATTTTTTCTGTTTCGTCGACCACGAGTTAAGTGATGCGGTGGCAGCCGTGGTTACTACCACCTTCCGGGTAGGGACGAGCACTTTTTTAGGGCACATTTTCTAGCCCCCTCCTCGGCTGGGCGAGGAAAGCAGTGCCTCCCTTAAAAGGGCTGCTTTGTCATCCCAGGTGCTGCCGAATTCGCATTGTCGTCCCGATTTGCAATGCAAAAGCGACCACGGCATGTACTCACGCCCCTAGAACCGCCTATGTGCAGGAATCAGACAAAGCCCAGCTTGCACCACGTCAGACCTCTCTACCTCAACCCATCGCCACAGGACTTTGCGTCATCGGAGTCCATTATTCGGAAGCGGTCAGTTGCGCAGGATATATTTCGGTGCGCAAACGTTCGCGCAAACGCAGGCGCACGCACTTAGTCCTCACCCTCCTTGATTCAGTGGAACGGAAAACCGCTACGACTGAAGGAGAGGTCAGACGCAGTGTCTGGCCGACAGTAACTACCCGCGCCCTCTACCGTCGCCCTAGGCCATCCACATTGCCTTGCTGAGTCGCCGAGTCCGTCAAGCCCTTGTGCATATCTGCATTGGGTTGCCATTCTCGCCGAAACAGACTTTTTATTCGTTAAGCAGGAGGGAACTGCTTGCTCGGGAGGCCGGGGTCGCATACCCGTATACCACATCACAGTCCTCGATCAAAGGCTGAGATGAGTACCCCTGACTGGAAGCTATTTTTTCGGTGCGTCAACTACAAGAAAAAAGTAGAGAACAAGGTCGCCAGTTGTACCTCTGCTTTGTTGATTTAGAGAAAGCATTCGACAGCGTGCCTCGCGAAGCTCTCTGGATGGTGCTAGGAAAGTTAGGGTGTACAGAAAAGTATGTGCGCCTCCTAAGACTCCTGCATGACGACATGCAGTGCTGCGTCTCTGTAGACGGTGAACAGTCTGATTTCTTCCCCGTCACCTGTGGGGTGAAACAAGGGTGTGTTCTAGCGCCCACACTGTTCGCCTTGTACTTTGCAGTTGTAGTCAAAGAAGTCCTAAATACTGTTTCCCAAGGAGTCCGCATCCGTTTCCGCACAGATGGCAGTCTTTTTAACCTGGCTAGACTTAAGGCGCGCACTAAAGTCTCGTATGCATTGATTACTGAGATCATGTATGCTGATGACTTGTGCTTTCTTGCAGAATCCCCAGACGGCCTGCAACAGCTAATGTCCGTTTTTCACCAAGCATGCTGTAAATTCGGCCTGAAGATCAGTGTCAAAAAGACGGAAGTGATGTCCTTAGACTCGCATGGTCGCGAGACACTGGCGATTATGCTTGGTGAGGATATGCTGAAACAGGTTGATAAGTTTCGTTATCTGGGGAACACTATAACATCTAAGTGTAACCTTGATGCTGAGATCAACAGCAGAATCAGTGCTGCAGCTGCAGCATTTGGGAAGTTGTGTTCCAAGGTTTTCTGCTCGCACGACCTAAAGCTAGCCACAAAAATCTCTGTATATATGGCGATTGTGCTGCCAAACCTTCTATACTCCTCCGAGACTTGGTGTGTGTATCGTCACCACATACGCACTCTGGATCGCTTCCACCTAAAATGCCTTCGCACCATCATGAAGATCAGATGGTCCGACCGAGTGCGCAATACCGAAGTTCTGAGACGAGCCAATGTTGGTGGCATTGAGGCCTATCTAATGCGCCGTCAGCTACGGTGGTGCGGTCATGTATCCCGGATGTCGGAGGAGAGAGTGGCGAAGCGCATCTTTTATTCTGAGCTAGAGGAGGGCAAGCGAAAGCATGGCGGACAACTCCTCAGATATAAAGATGTTCGGAAACGACACATGAAAAGATGCAACATTGAGCCCACTCAATGGGAGGGTCTGGCAGCACAGCGTCCCGAATGGCGCGGGATGGTTAAGAGGCAAGTCCGCGAGTTTGAGGAACAGCGTAAAGCAGACCTCGACGCTAAGCGCGATGAGCTGAAGGCCCGTCCACCCGTCGCCATTAACTATAATTATGTAAATGGCAAACTCACGTGTCCACTCTGTGCACGGGAGTTTACTGCCAAAATTGGCTACAATAGCCATCTCCGGGCGCATCAGCGCCGATCTGATTAGGAGTCAAAGTGGTCGCCATGGCCGAAATCGGTCGGAGAGATCATCATCATCATCATCAACCAAGCTTAAGCTTAAGATTCACATTTTATATTGCACGAACCCGTCGAGGAAACATCCCAAGAGTTAATGCCAGCAACGTTGGAAGAGAAACGTTTAACAAATGAAAGTGGACCCCGTCATTTGTTCGATATGTGTATAATATCTTGTCCTGATAAGCACTTATCTCAAATGCAACAGTTGCACGTGCAAGTCCATGTCACACGGATGAAGATAAGCTCCATATGAAACTTGCTTGATGCAACTGCGCCCTAGAGGCGGCTAAGTGCACCCGTTATGCTATCTCCGGTACACCTGACGTAATCTTACATTGTTATCTGTTTACAGTGAAATGTACGGGCCATAGTCTTGAACGTCCAACGCCGTAGCTAAGAAGAGGCAATGAATGTTATATAAAAGTTTTGCAAGAGACAATATCAGTAGCAACTACACTGGAGAGAATTGAATTAGGGTCTTGTGAATAATAGCAAATATCTCGGAAACTAAGAATACTAGCTTAATGAAATAAATTGCGTTAAGTAGCCAATTCCATGTTCCTTAAATGTCGGTAGGTAATTAAATTTCTTAGTTAATGTAAGGATGTGCCATAAAACAATAAAAACTGAAAAAGGACGACATTCGGAGATGTTACTACGAGACTACTGCATACGATTATACTTTTATTTCTAACCTGTTGTTCAAATGAATAGGAAAACCATGTTAATAATGTCGAATATTTCCTATTCAAGTTGTATGAATGTGACCCTAATTCATCGCTCTCCAGTGTAGAATAAATACGAGCCATTACCCTTTGTGTATGCTCTACGTTACAGTAGAGTTCTTCAAGGCAGCGCTGTAATTCTGCAACGCTAGTTTTAGTAGCATCAGAATTTACTGATGTATGGTATTGTATTCTGGGGCAATTCTGCGGTATACATGGTTTTGTATTTTCTGGCTCAAACGTCGTCGACTCGATCAACCAAGACATTGCTATAAATCAACCTGGACAATGCAACACCCGGATCCACTTCCCGGTATAAACGTTGGATATAGGTACTGATATAAAGGACGTTATCTTTAGCAGCTAGGACACGAGGCACTATCACTACTATAGTATGTGCTCTGAATTTGCTGTATAAATTTGCAAATATACAGGATGTAAAAAAAATTGCTGCAAATATTGTAAGGGGTGAATCAGCCCATGCAACTGAACAAATTTCCACAAGGAACGTAGGTTGAAAAATGAAAATTTGTTGGACCTCCCGTACAAATTGACTTGGTCGGTAGGTAATTTTGTATGAGAGGTCCAAAATTTTTTGTCCTATTTCGACCTATGTTCTTTGAGGAAAGTTGTCTAGTTTCATAGGCTGGTTCACCCCTTAAAATATTTGCAGCTGATATTTGTACACCCTGTATATTTCTTTATTAATGTGATTGCATATGGCATAGTAACATGATGCAATACTGCTTAGATTGTCTACTTAATGAACGACATCAAAAATAAATCAAACTAGACAATGCAGCACAAGAATCTACGCGACCCGGTGACGTCACAGTCTGGAAATACTGTCTCGGATGTAAGAGACAATATCAGTTTCAAGTACAAACATAAACCCTATATACTGTGCATGTTATGTAGCATTCCTGTGGTGGATAAGAACTTTACAAAGTTAGAAACATTTGTACAACTCGTGCGAATTGGCTATGTTCAAGATACACGTAGAAATCGATGCGAAGATAAGCAAGTAAGGCTGCCTGGTTGATAATGCTACTATGCATTAAGGCCGCCTTGTTTAACTGTTTCATTTCTTCTTGTTTTCTATTGTTGTTCCATTTTTATGGAATAAAGAATTAATTAAGAATATTATGTTATGTAAGTATTATCGACAGTTAATTTTGTCTTTTTATAAGTAAAGCTTAGGAGGAATAAATACCTTATTCGTTGAACACTTTTTCATTACTTAGTTAACGATAATATGACAAAAACAATCTAACATTATGAAAACATCATCCTATATCTATGACAGTAAACCACACGCGCATAACAGGTAAATGACATACCGTTTAAAATTTAAATAAAACCTATTACTATGGTATTGTATTTTGCATAATATAAATATTTACCAACTTTTTCTGGTATTGCATTACA
The DNA here is from genome assembly GCA_029255805.1 of Keiferia lycopersicella. NCBI lineage: Eukaryota > Metazoa > Arthropoda > Insecta > Lepidoptera > Gelechiidae > Keiferia > Keiferia lycopersicella. The sequence continues at coordinate 10,364,239 of JARACZ010000004.1, read as the reverse complement.
AAATAATGAATTATTACTTAACTACGTAAAATAGAAAATATTATTATAGTACGAACAATGAAATGAAACATTATTATACTAATTGTACTGAAATTACATCTTTAAGCTTCGTGGAAACTCGGCAATAATATTAATTTAGATCAATTTTGTTAATCAGACCCCTATTTAGGTAAAATCCAAAGTTTAGTTAAATAGTTTTGGAATAATTTATGTCTTAAGTATCTTGAAAATTGCCTACTAATATTAAGTACCACTAACCACTATCTACGATAAGTAATGAGGCAATTAAACAAGGTTTTAGGCAATTTAGTAAATTGGTATTTAAGTCGACATAGCTATAAAAGATTTGCCCTTACTATTACGTAGTGCGATGCCGGTTTAGAATAGCATCACCTCAGTTCTACCTGCGGGTATCACAAAAAGCGACTTTGTGAAATGAAATCCTTGTAAATGCAACATCTCTTGCACTGCGCTCAATAAATCTGACTACCAAGCATGATGACTACAGCAAATACCCCCAGATCGGGGAAAGCACATGTCCATCTGTAGACTGTTGTGGCTGTTGAACAGACTAACATCTCGTAACAACCATATCGAGAGTTCAAAACATTGTTGGACTGCATACCAACGATATATTATAGAAAGGGATTTTTAGTCTGTAGGCCGCTGGGTCACTTTCTCAGGTAGAGTCGGACATGCCATAACGCCCGGGCCTATGGTATACTATAATTATTTTTCCCCCTATATTTGCATAAAAACATATTGAGAATGCTCTTTTTGCATTGTCAGCCCTATAATGTTTTAAGTAAGTATTTACCTCTACTAATGGTTTTATTTTAACAGGAAGACCACTCACATCAATCCCATTGTCAGGTCGTTTTTATTAGTAGGTAATTTTCTCTTATTTTGTGTTAAACAAGAATTTTGTTACTTATATGAGAATTCAATCTGGAGCATCTGTCTTTCTATTAAAATAATCTTTGATCTCGCAAACAGAGCAAGCAATTTATCAATTGTGCGTCAGACGATAATAGCGATGTATTGGCCTCTGGAGACCGTCGCAACTCTAAGCTATAGCAGTTGTTTTAACGACGAAATCAAGATCAAGGAACTGGTAGAAAAATAGAACAGAACAGAGTAGCCGTTCTATTAAGTAGGATCTCATCTTTGTGCTTTAAGGTGTCTTGTAGTGTTTTCGTGTGTCAGACCTGCAGGCTATTTTTTGACTTTTAATACTTATGCAAATTGGACATTTTTGTCACAATAGTCAGACTCATCTTTATCTTTTACGAGAGTAAGACGGACTTCTGATAAGTCCATACGTCCATGTGGCAACAAAGGATGTGTGGGCACAAAGGTAAGGGGACTGTTTGAATATGTATCATTTATTTTTCTCACAAGTTGTCATTTTACCCCCCTCTTTTCGTGTGGGTCACCTGAAATTTCGCTACAAAGCAAGTAACAAGTACAGAACCTATAGGTATTGAAACTTGATTATTAGTCCTTTAAGCATGGAGTAGTCTCGTAGAAGTTCAGTTTTGTGTTCCATTCACCACTACTCAAGCGCAATTCCAGCCATAAAGACCTCAAATCGTCATTGAACTGTATCCCGAATTCCGAAATTACTATTCAGAAATGATTGGCCTCATCGGTCTGTAGACTTACATTCATGCGATTTCCACACTTGACGTCCAATTATGCAAAATTGAAAGTTATATTGCATCTATCATTATAAGTTCATGCTTGCAACTTTTTTCGCTGCTCTCTTGCTTCAACGTCGGGTTTTAGAATGGACAATGCGAAATATCCTTGCATCTGACAATCGCATGCCTTGATACGCTTAAAATACGCATGAACGGACTCCAAGTAAGGGAACCGCCTACCCATTCGCATGCTATCTGTGCATCGTGCGGGGATGAAAGATCAAAGCATGTAATAGGCAATAAGCATTCTGTGTTGCACGCGCTCACCGGGGCTGCTCCGTGACGAAAATACAAAGCCGGTTGCAATAAAGTGTTGCCAGCCTTACAACTCAAACAAGTTTGATGAGATTTCTTTTCTCTCTGCTCTCTCCTCTTTTCTCTTTCATTTTTTATCTTTACTACTTTCGCATTTCTCTTTGCTATTTTCGCTTTTTTTCCACTTCTCTTTTTCCTCTTTCTTCTTTCCTCTCTCCCCCACTACACGAGATCAAAGCATGTAATAGGCAATAAGCATTCTGTGTTGCACGCGCTCACCGGGGCAGCTCCGTGACGAAAATACAAAGCCAGTTGCAATAAAGTGTTGCCAGCCCTGAAAATCAAACAAGTTTGATGAGATTTCTTTTCTCTCTGCTCTCTCCTCTTTTCTCTTTCATTTTTTATCTTTACTACTTTCGCATTTCTCTTTGCTATTTTCGCTTTTTTTCCACTTCTCTTTTTCCTCTTTCTTCTTTCCTCTCTCCCCCACTACACGAGATCAAAGCATGTAATAGGCAATAAGCATTCTGTGTTGCACGCGCTCACCGGGGCTGCTCCGTGACGATAATACAAAGCCGGTTGCAATATAGTGTTGCCAGCCCTACAACTCAAACACGAGTTTGATGAGATTTCTTTTCTCTCTGCTCTCTCCTCTTTTCTCTTTCCTTTTTTTCTCTTTCCCACTTTCTCTTTTCACATTTCTCAAATCCTCTTTTCTTGCTTGTTTTTTCTATTTTCTCTTCTGTCTTTTCTCTTTTCTCTTTTCTCTGTTCTCTTTTCTCTTTTCCATTTTCTCTTTTCTCTTTTCTCTTTTCCCTTTTCCCTTTTCTCTTTTCTCTTATCTCTTCGATCCCCTCTCTCTTATCTTTGCTCTCCTCTCTACTCTCTCCTATCTCCTCTCTCCTCCTTCCTCTCTTTTTAAGATCAAAGCATGTAAAAGGCAATAAGCATTGCCTATAATTGCAATAAGGGCAGCCGTTCCGTGGATGAAATACAAAGCCGAGTGCAATCGCGTGTTGCCAGACCTTGAAGCATGAACAACGTACAACAAATGGTGTCACAATTAATTCATCAATTATTAGTTAAGCTTTTTATTATCTTTAGTCTAGCGTTCATCATTCAATCGTCATTTCAATATCATCGTTCACCATTCATTCTTATTTACCATTCATTAAGCCAGGCCAGTGTTGCCAGTCGTAGTAACATAGACAAAATCCAATAAACCATGTCGTTGGTAACACGACAAGACTGAAACCAACACGAAACGTACACAGTATTCTCTAGTCAATTGTAAGCCAGGGTGTCTTGTGACAAACAGAATCTTGGAGTCAGAACAGCCAAATACTACGCCAAAATTGCCATCTTTGTAGATTGGGCTATACGTAGACTCAAACCCAGACCAATCGATCTATGATAATTTGCTTGAAGACTGGATCATTAATATAATATCAAAACCACACCAATTGAACTATGATAATTCACTTGTGGACTGGGTCACTAATATAAAATTTGTATGCTTAAAACTATTTTCCAAAAATACTACGGACTTCATTAAATTTTTCAATATATTCAAAGTTTAAATTATATAAAATATGAAAGAGAAAAATTATAAAAAAGTAAGTGATCTGACGCCATCCAAAATAGCAACGTATGACGCCATAGGTATAAAAAGTAAAGTAAGAAACTCTTTATTACACACAAATAACATAATGAATCTTTATAGTTTTAAGATTTGCAAATGCATTCTATTACCATTTTCATACAAAAAACCGTTTTAAATCGTTTTAAAAAGGAACTCATTTGGCCTGCCAGCCCACATCCCTATTATTATATACCGAGAGATATTATTTGACCACTATTTCTACTAAAAATAAGCTGTATTCGCAAGATGGCAATACAAAACCTGAGATCTGAACGGTCTCCCTTGTGTTTACTGATAAAACACGTTGAAGAGCGCCTGGCTAAATAAAATAGCAATTGGACCAGTACGAGTGATTGCTACACAAAAGGCTTTTGTTTTCAAAATGGAAAACTGCTTTTGAGTAGAAATGTTTTAGACAGTACTGTCATTATGATTAATTCAATTGTTTCGTTTCACATTCACATGTATTGTCAAAAAAATAAAAAGTATAAAATGCATTAAAATTTTCTATGTTTGAACAAATGACATTTTAGAAAGGTAACAAAGTAAGGAGATTTGTTCATTATTCAAGACAAGAAACATTGTTATGTGAATATACTAATATTTTTAAATATGATGTACCTAAGTATTATTTTTAAAATGGAAAAGCTATAAGTTTAAAGCTCTATCTTCCCTCCCGACGCATAATGATCTAAATCCTAAAAATGTCCTAAACGCACATAAAATAAAAACACATAATAATCTAAACGTAATAATGTCCTAAACACATAAAGGTGCTATTCTAAACCGAGCAGCCGACAGCCGACGTCGGCAAACCCCTCAAATATTCGGGTGCCGTATTTATTCATTCATAGGTATAGTTTCACTCGATTACTTTGATATTTTTTTGTACTGAGTCAGAAAACGAGCCACAAATAGAACAAGAAAGCAAAATAACAAAGTTCATTAAACGCAAAAGCTTCGCAGAAACTATTTATTCCCTTTTTATTTCGTGTATTTGGTGGAAATTCTACCAAGCAAAAGTCACGCACATAAATAAAATGACTGCGCGTTTTTCCTCGGTACAACATTCGAGGAAAATCATGGTTCGGTAGTCATCTCGGCAGCTTTGCTTTGCCAGAGTTTATATTTAGCAAACGTCGTGTATGTGGCGTTGAAATTATATATACTCACACAGAAACACACACACACATGAAATGGGTTGATGCGAGAATCAAAATTAATATCCCATACAATATTTTCAGGAGCATCGGTGGCCAAGTGGTTAGGACACCGGTCTTACAATCATGAGCCCCGGTTTCGATCCCTGCCATGTACTATGTTTTTACTCACGTACATACCAACTGCTCTTACGGTGTAGGAAAAACATCATCGTAATGAATTTGAATTCAGATGATATTTGAATGTAACTTAACCTAGGATTCGGGCCAGCTTAGCCTTCGCGCTGCAGAGGTCAAATGGTGTCGCTTTGTTTAAACACTTGGTTCCACGTCATATCAGTGTGGAAATGCCACATAAAATTAAAACTATTACTGTCATTCTCTGTGAACTACGTGCAAAACGTGTCTGTCTTGATTGTTATAAAATAAATTAATTTATCAGCTACAAGAGCTAGTTTTTATCCTTTGCAGTCCACTACACAATCTTATATGGTCCTTCGAGCCGGATATGAACCAGCGACCTTGCAGATCCTGACTTCCACAAGCCGAGTGAGATTGATTTATTAATCGGTGCTGGTATATTTTTCCAGACAATCCTGCCGAGGACGGAGTCTTCGAACATGCAGACGCCAATACCGACTGAGGTAGATCAGCCGAGCATCATAAACACACAATTTGGTCACGTGGTAGGGGGTTTTCTGCCAGTTAAGTCAGCTTCAACTAAGGTCTGCAACAAGGTATCTTTAAAATGTACTTGCGAGTCTGATATTAACGACAACATTTCCAAATTATGGAAAACCGAGAGCGTTCCGCAAGTTTATAACGAACAATCATCTGAGCAGGATCTTGCTGAATATATTTTCAAAAACACTGTGCAATTAAAAGACAAGCGCTTTGAGGTCGCGTTGCCTCTCAAAGTGCCGCTCGGTGAGGTAAATTCAGTTTTAGGAGATTCCTTTCATTTTGCTCTTAAGAGATTTCTTAATTTGGAAAAGAAGTTGTATCAAAATCCTGAGCTTTTTGAGGAGTACAAAAAGTATATTCACGGCTATTTAGATTCCGACCAAGGGCACTATGAAGATATTGAAGTATATCTCCGAAATAATTCTCCTGTGTATTTCATGGCTCACCATGCTGTTATTAGGCAGGATAGCAAGACTACAAAGGTACGTCCAGTCCAAGACGGTTCTATGAAAACAAACAAAAAGGTTTCTTTGAATGATCTACTCCTCAATGGGCCTATAGTTCAACGAGATCTGTTTGACATTTTATTATTATTCCGTTTTAGAAAATACACTTTTACAAGCGATATAAAACAAATGTTTAGAAATGTGAGCGTTTTACCGGAATTTACTTCTCTACAAAACATTCTATGGCGCGACAACCCTGATGAGAATATTAGGTGCCTTAGACTAGAAACAGTTACATTCGGGTTAAAGAGTTCGAGCTATTTAGCTACGCGTTGCCTTAAGGAGCTCTCAATGCGCAATAAAGATACTCTTCCTCTTGCGTCGTTTATTATAGATAACTGTACGTATGTCGATGACGTAATCTATTCAAATAATGATTTAGATACAATTATTAACGCTAAATCAGAGCTCAGACAACTTTTGGATCAAGGCAGTTTCCATCCTCACAAATGGTCGTCAAACTCGAGAGAGGTACTTGCTGATATTCCCTCTTCAGAGCAACACTTTGACGATCTAGAGCTTGAACAAGATAATTGCAGTTTAAAAACCTTAGGTTTGCGTTTGATAGTTAAAGAGGACAAATTCAGGATTGCATGTCCAGAACCCTTTAATCAAAATAACATTACAAAAAGGGACATTCTAGCATACATAGGAAAATTTTATGACCCCATGGGTTTCGTTAGTCCTATAATTGTACAAGCAAAAGCTATAATGCAAAAACTTTGGTCTTCCAATACGGATTGGAATTCCACGCCTGATGATGATATTAAGAAAGAATGGCTTGAATTTTCCGTAGGTCTTGGGGCTATGGAACCAATCCTTATCCATAGAAATATTAATGTATCAGACTCAGACTCCGTGGAGCTTATAGGTTTCTCTGACGCTGCGAGTTCCCGGGGATATGGCTGCTGCGTGTATCTCCGAGTCACACACCCATCAGGTAAAATTGATATGCATTTGCTCTGTTCTAAATCACGCATAAATCCTCTAAAGGATAAAAACATGACCGTGCCTCGCTTGGAATTGAATGCGGCTCTACTACTTTCTATATTAGTAACCAAAGTAAGAGATACGCTTAAGCTAAAGCTTTATGTGAATAAAGTCTACTTATTTACTGACTCTAAGATAGTGCTTGCATGGTTGCATACTGAACCCATAAGGTTAATGGCTTACGTTGCGAACAGAGTGAAAGCTATATCCAATAATACTGCTGACTGTCATTGGCTGTATGTCAATACCAAGGACAACCCTGCGGATTATATTAGCAGAGGAGTAAATCCACAGGAGCTTAGCACCTGCAATATGTGGTGGCATGGGCCTGAGTTTTTACATGATGGTGGGTACAAGTTTGATATACCTACAGATCTACCTTCTGATTTACCCGAGACTAAGGTCGTGAGCACGGCATACTCTAGCAACCAGGTGGCTACAGGCACGCGGGAAAATAACGTGTTTAAAAGCTTACATAAACATTCTAGCATCCACAAAATGGTTCGTGTCCTAGCTTACATTTTAAGATTTGCTAATAACCTGAAAGGAAACAAAGTCTCCCAAAAGTTCTTGTCAACTTCAGAGTTAAATTTTGCTTTGATGTTGCTTATTAAGCAGGAACAGGAGTCATTTTTCAAGGAAGAAATGGAATGTCTAAGAAAAGATAAGCCTATGAAGGGTCCTTTACTAAGTTTGCATCCATTTATCGATAACATAGGCAATCTTCGCGTAGGTGGGAGATTGCATCACGCGAACATTCCGTTCTCTCAAAAACATCAGGCTATATTGCCAAGAGAATCACATGTTACTAAATGTATAGTTATAAGTGAACATGAAAGGCTCCTACATGCAGGACCTAAGCTTTTATTGTCTAACTTAAATCAGAGATTTTGGATAGTAAATGGTTTGATGTATGTAAGAAAAGTAATACATAGATGCATTACATGTTTTAAACAAAAAGCTACTGCTTCAAAAAATTTGATGGGTTCGCTCCCTGAGGCAAGAGTAACAGCTATGACTAAAGCTTTTGAACGTGTAGGCGTTGATTACGCTGGACCTATTAATGTGAAGCTTTCACGTGTAAGACGTTCTGTTGTGGGTAAAGGCTATATTTGTGTTTTTGTGTGCTTTGCCACAAAGGCGGTTCATTTAGAATTAGCGTCGGATTTAACCTCTGATTCTTACCTAGGGTGTTTGAGGAGGTTCGCTTCTAGACGAGGTTTGCCTAAAGAGATTTACTCTGATAATGCTGCTACCTTTAAAGGAGCACAAAATCAATTACATGAACTGTATCTGTTACAGTCTTCCAAAAGCCATCAAGAAAAGGTGTATCAATATGCAACGCAAAAACAAATTGAATTTCATTATATTCCGAGTTATTCACCTACATTCGGTGGCCTTTGGGAGGCTGCGGTTAAAAGTACTAAGTACCACCTTAAGAGGGTATTAGGTACCTTTATTTTGACGTATGAGCAAATTTATACTGTTTTAGCTGAGATAGAATGTGTACTTAATTCTAGACCCCTTATACCTCTGTCGTCGGCTGATGTAAATGATTATACTTACCTGACACCAGGACATTTTTTGACTGGAGGTCCTTTGGCTATGTACCCCGAGAATGAGGTATCAGACGTACCTCAAAACAGGTTAAAATTCTGGGAAGTGGGTACCCAGTTAAAGCAAAAGTTTTGGAAAATGTGGTATAAACATTATCTCAATGTTTTACAGAATAGGCCTAAGTGGCTCAATATTTGTCCGGATGTAAAGGTTGGTACACTTGTGATATTAAGAGAAGATAATGTTCCTACCATGTTTTGGCCAATGGCTAGAGTTGTAAATGTTTTTCCTGGTCACGACGGTCATGTAAGAGTTGTTGAGGTTAAGACACCTAATGGTAAAACTCATCGTCGCTCTATTTTAAAAATATGTGTTCTACCTATTGATGAATAGTGTTATAGTTTAAGTAGGTTTTGATTTAAATAATATGTAAGTCATAATTTAGTTTGATGAGCTTTAAAGTTTTAAGTTCCCTATTGTTAACTTTGTGAGGCCGCAGCATGTGGAAATGCCACATAAAATTAAAACTATTACTGTCATTCTCTGTGAACTACGTGCAAAACGTGTCTGTCTTGATTGTTATAAAATAAATTAATTTATCAGCTACAAGAGCTAGTTTTTATCCTTTGCAGTCCACTACACAATCTTATAATCAGTTGATGTGAATCCTAAAGCAAGGAGACTGGTTTTATAATTATAGTTTGTGATTGATGCCGCTAGAAGGAATCTATGCCACAAAATATAGCTGTACGAACAGGAAAAAAATCTCAGACTCACGCTAACAAAGTACGCCTACCTACGTACTGCTGAAAACCTTTCTCCCCGAGGGTAATAAAAATCGCAACACAAAGGAAAAATCATGGGCTGTCCATCAACTTGGCATTTGGAGTGTTTTTATTTAGCAGACGTCATCATAAAAACTAGCTAGCGTGGAAATGACACGCCATTTTCATAAAAGTTATTGTGCTCCGACTATAAATTGTACTCTGCCTATTTTGTTTGGGAAAAGGGGAGACTAGGGGAGAAACGGGACGGACAGCGCTTCAGTGCGGTGGCGTCAAGGCATGCGCAAAGAATACTAATTGTTTAAATTGTGGTAAACATAATAATGCCCGTATGACGGAGCAAATACCTTCTACTAAGAGAAGAGAAGAAGAAAATAAACAATAAATAATAATAATAATAAAATCTTTTATTTTCTCACAAATTAGAAGTAAGTACATGAGAATATATTACATATTTATTATTTACATAGGTAAATACTCTGCTTATTATATTTGGGGCGTCGAGGGGACACTAGGGGAGAACGGGAACGGATAGCGCTTCAATGCGTCACGTTCGGTGGCGTCAAGGCATGGACAAAGAATTCTAATAGTTTATATTGTTGAATACTCTGCTTATTTTATTGGGGCGTTGACTTGGGAAAAGGGAGGCTAGGGGAAAACGGGAACGGACAGCGCTTCAGTATGGCACGTTCAGTGCTGTCAAGGCATGGGCAAAGAATACTAATTGTTTATCATCATCATTGGCCTCACACGTCTGTGACAGACGATTTAATCAGTGTCTGAGGCAAGACTTTTCGTGGCTATATAAGCCAATGCGGGAGCGGCATGACTTTCCGCACGCTCTAATTGTTTATATTTCTGTAATTATAGGTAAAATTTTCAGCTTATTTTGAAAGGACCGTGCTTCAATGCAGCACACAATCACGGGCAAAGAACATTGTTTATAATTTTTCTTAAAGTAATAATACTCTAACGGAAAATGCTTCAGAAGAGATATTACGCCTTCCTAAAATACATTAGGTTGCCGATTGAAAAGGTTTATTCGGTGCTAGGTGCTTCAGAATGAAATGAAAGTGTTAATAATAATAACGGCCGGAGATACTAAAATATATTTACACAATAAAAATAAATAATCGGACATTGAAAAAAATTTTGCTCATTTACAATATTGAGTCCGCCAAGCTGTAAAAACAGTTTATTGGCGCAGGTAAGACACAGAAGAAATCCAGACCCTTAATGTAAGTACCACCTACTACCGAGTTGTTTCATATGTACTGAACTTTTAATGGGGGAAATAAAGTTCAAAATGACTGGTACCCATGGTATAAGGGTAGATGATGTCAGCAAAAATTATAGGTAATAAAAGTGACACGCATGACCCTTCTGTATTATTACTCTTTGCCCGCCGACATTCTAGTCACGCGTTCCTCAGGGCAGGGCGTGTGAAAAATATTACCGCGCGACAACGCGCGACAGATAAACACCAGCCTGATTTGTTTCCGTCCGCCCGCTGAAGTGATTTGTGCCATCTATGATTCGATATTCTATGTTATCTGTGTTTGTATTTTATGTAGGAGTAGGTGCATATACTTTTAGCATCGAGAAAGATTTTCTTCTTATTCTTTGCGTGTCGAGGCGAATCAAATCTTGTCTGACCTTGTCTGATGCGAAATGCTTTGTGGGACAGTACCGCAAAAAAAATTGTGACGTGATCAAACGATTTCACTTGACACTGGCTCAATTGTTATACAAAAGCCAAGAATAAAAATAATATTAAACATTCCGTAGAAATCCGATTATTGGTGCTACGATGGCTACGATTTAGCTACGTGAGTCGCTACGAGATTGTAGCGCGTAACTAAGCCTATTAATTTCTGGTGTCAAGATATGCTGGTTATTGGTTGTACCTGTTTGACTGTCCAATATAAGTTCATCCCTTGAATGGGTACTTTCAGTTGCTTTTTGAAACGAAATATAAGACGTCTAATAAAACTTGCCGTGTGATGCCAACTTAGAATAGCATCACCCCACATCCTTCCCGTGGGTGTCGTAAGAGTCGAATAAGGGACTGAGAGTATTGGTGTATTAAAATTTTTAGGCGACAGGCTGACAACCTGTCATTATAGTGATACGCATGTTTTCTGAAACAACCTTAGAAATTAATATTTAAAAATGTCAGACGTCGCGATAGCGACCGTATTCTCATGGCCGTCAACGCTCTGCCTACTTCGCAAGGAATAAAGGCGTGATATATGTATTTATGTATGTATTTCTTAAGAAAGTATGAAATGCAAATGCCATTTTAGTATAAAATGCAATAATTATTATTTTTTTGTGTTTCTCTTCCATGGACACTAATAACTCCTTAATCATGCAAAGGATTTTCCTTGGAATACAAGGTACTAGCCCTTTTATGATGCGCATAGTATAGACTTAAGCGGATCGCACACTTGACGCACGAGAGAGCGCTAAAATATCGCAGCGGTCTGTCAGATTCATAATAGAAGTCAATCCCCATATTAAACCGCTCAACCGCACCGCATCGTCCGTAGAGTGTGGTTCTAGAATCGGGAATGACGTTTCTAGTATGGATCTGACAAACCGCTGCGATATTTTAGCGCTCCGTCGTACGTTAAGTGTGCCGTCCGCCTTATCTCGCTGAGAAGACTTCACAAGTGTCAAATCGTATGGATTTTATCTCAATAAATAAATAATTTTGTCTACAAATGTAGAGAAAATCGAAGTCGCGGTTGCTGTATAGAAAAGAATTCAACTCGCGTCTAACTTTTTTTTAGTAAGGCCCTAAATGTCTCTATTTACGTGATGATAATTCGATGCCGTGTGATGCCGGCTTAGAATAGCATCACCCCATTTCCTACTCGTGGGTGTCGTAAGAGGTGACTGAGGGATTTGAGGGTTTCAGGTGTATTACAACTTTTAGGTGACAGGCTGACATCCTGTCACTATAGTGATACACGAATTATCTCAAACGGCCCTCAATATTTGTCAGACGTGGCGATAGCGACCGTATTTTTGCGGTCGCTAACGCTCTGCGTCCCCGCAAGGGATAAAGGCGTGATATACGTATGTATGTATGTGTTTTTTCTTCTGTACCTGTTAAGTGTGCGATCCGCCTACATGAAGTGTTTTGTAAGTGAAACTGTAATCACGACAAAGACAACTACAATAATATGCAGATCAAACAGGAATGGCTAATAGGTGTGACTGATTTGATTACAGGCGTACAGTCTGACAATACGATTAACTACTGATTAGTTTAGTCAGCAACTGATTATTATCATTAATATGCATGTGTTCTAGGCGTAATCATGATGGTCTTAATTGCTTGCGATTGTACTTTTTTATTTTTTACCGCCGGTAACACTCTGCCTACCCCGCTAGCGATACAGGCGTGATATGTGTATGCATGTATGTATATTTGTTGGTTCACTTTTAGGACTGCAAGTAATGCTACGATGGTACGATACGCTATCTCTTAAATAACACTAAAATTGTAAAGAATCTTAATCTAATTATTCTTTTTCTTGTTAATGTGATATCGAATGCGGATCGATGCAGTAGTTTATACAGCAAAAGCAATCTACAGGGTGATTGGAAAATTGATGCATTCCTTTCAAGGGATGAACCAGCTCATGAAACTGAACAACTTTCCCCAAGGAACATGGGTCGAAAAATGAAAAAAAAAATTGGCCCTCCCATACAAAATTACCGACTGACCAAGTCAATTTATATGGGAGGACCAATTTTTTTTTTCATTTTTCGACCTATGTTCCTTGGGGAAAGTTGTTCAGTTACATGAGCTGGTTCATCCCTTGAAAGGAATGCATCAATTTTCCAATCACCCTGTATAGTAGTGGTATTATATCCTGACAATTTTAACTAACAATTTTAATGTAAAATTTGGAGCTCGCTTTGCTCGCACTAAGTCTACTGGACCGTTCTGACACACGCTAAACACACAACGCAGCGCTAAAATAACGCATACGCATGCACATTCTGTCAGATCCGTACTAAAAACATCATTCCCTATACTAAAATGGTGCTTCAGGTCCAACGCACGACGCAGCGCTAAAGATGTATGCATTATTTTAGCGCTGCGTTGTGCATAAGGTGTTAGAATGGCCTAAATCAAATTTAAGACGACAGGTTGACAACCTGTCATTGAAGTGAATTATTATTGTTCCGAAACAATATTTGCCAGAGTTATCCTACCCTAGGAGTGATATTTTGTGTATGTAGAGGTATATTAAAGCTAACATACATATATATATCACGCCTTTATCCCTTGCGGGGTAGGCAGAGCGTTAACAGCCGTAAGAATACGGTCGCTATTGCCACGTCTGTCATTTTTGAGGATTGTTTTCCAAGGTTGTTTCAGAAAACATGTGTACCACTATAGTGACAGGTTGTCAGCCTGTCGCCTAAAAATTGTAATACACCAATACTCTCGAGTCCCTTAGTCGCCTCTTACGACACCCACGGGAAGGATGTGGGGTGATGCTATCCTAAGCCGGCATCACACGGCATCATTAAAGCTTCTTCCAATATATTACTTAGACAATATTTCACTATCCTATCGGCTCTTGGACCCTCTTATAACTCTAAAGTACTCACTCAGACATCCCACTTAAAAGCTTTCCCGAAAGATACTTAAGAACTAAAGGTGCTCGACCACCAGGAACAAAAAACTATACCGACAGTTCAAAATGCTACAAGGCAAGAAAATCAAATAATAATATAATAATCATTTGCTTAGATAGACATTTCTACGACTAGTGAGAGTTTATTTACAGCACAGATTATGAAACGCATAATCCGGTTGAGTTCAGGTTTAACTAGTACTTAAAAAAATAACTTAAGTAACTTAAAGAACAAAATGCTTTTAAAATTGATAGGGCTATTTTGTTATTGCTACCCAACTCCTCAGATCAGAAAAAAGGTTATGTTTTACGAGAGATTTTATGTATGTATGTGGACAAGTACATTATTTTTATACATACATACATAAATCACACCTTTATACGTTACGGGGTAGGCAGAGCGATAACGGCCGTAAAAATACGATCGCTATCGCCACGTCTGACAAATATAGAGGGCCGTTTGAGATAATTTGTGTATCAATATAGTGGCACGTTGTCAGCCTGTCGCCTAAAAATTGCAATACACCTGAAACCCTCATGTCCCTCAATCGCCTCTAACGAAACCCACGGGTTTCCTACCCTGGGGTTTCCTGGGTTGATGCTATTCTAAGCCGGCATCACACGGCATCTACGAGTCCCCTAGCTACTTATTTCCAGTGGAAAGAAACCTTAATATGTAGGTCGCATACTCTTAAGGCCCCATTCCGTGGAATATACTATGAATTTATTGTCTAGGGTTAATTTATGCCTCCTGATCGGATTTCGGTACCCTCAAGTACCTTATATCTAACCGAACCCTAGAGGATTATAGGGGCTTTATCTGTCTGATATATTGAAAACCTGATATTGTGTTGGAATAATAAAATTGTATCGAGATATTTCCTAGTAATAAGATTTTCTTGAAATTGGTTTTGTAATAAAAATTATATTTTTTTATATGTTATTTTACGTTAACGTTAACGCTCTGCCTACCTCGTAAGGGATAAAGGCGCGATATATGTGTGTATGTAGGTATGTATTTTATATGAAAGTTATAAAAAGTATGTCATAGAAACTTTTTTTTAATTTCTCGGAAGGTCGCATTTGTATATACCTACTTCAGGCCAATACGTACATTTTTATAAATCAAACAGAGGTATGCTTAATGCTTATTATAACGATATTACATATGGGGGACCATTTAAAAATTGTTCTAAATCATGATTAAAATTGCATGTAAGGTAGATCGCTCACTTAACGCATGACGGACCGCTAAAATATCGGAGCGTTCTGTCAGATCCATACTAGAAAATGCCAATCCCCATACTAAAACCGCTCAACCGCTGTCGACACAGCGCTATCGCAGCGTCGTCCGTCGAGTGCGATTTTGGTATGGGGGGTAGTATGGATCTGACAAACCGCTGCAATATTTTATCGGTCAGTCGTGCGTTAAGTGTGCGATCCACCTTATTGTTACGAAAGTGTTGAATCCCCATTTAACAATTGTTCTAAATCGGTTAAAGTTACATGTAAAAGTTCGCCTACTAACTAAAAATGGCCTTTTATATTATCAAAAGAATGGAAACCCCAATGTTAGTCGAGTAAATATATCACGGCGGCCCCTCTGAACGACGCTAATCGTCATAATGTCCCCTCCTCCCGGAGGACAAGGGGGCATTACTCCCTATAATCTTGAGCACCGCCGGTCAATCTGTCTACCGGTCAAATGTATTAGGATTATTTACTTAGTAAGACGGTGGCCAGGTCTTTCACTGTACTATGTTATTAATAATTTAATATTTCCAAAAAAGTATAATTATTATTATTTACGGAAGATTTTTTATACTTGACATAAAGTCGGTGGTTAAGTTTGACGCAGAAGGTTCGATTCTCGGTGGATCTCTCACAAAGTTGATATTTATCACTTTGTGAATTTGATCCAAGTCTGGTAAGGACATTGCGGGCTGAACCACCCGATTGTCCGTAAGAAAGATGGTTCCGTGTTTCGGATGTCACGTTAAGCCGTAGGTCTCGGTTGCTGTCTATGATCACTTAGACGGCGGTCGTTACACAACCATGTCAGAAGCCTGCTACTTGTAGAAGGCGGTTTAAAAATTCTGACACTAGGGTTCATCGGGTCGTTGGACGACTAGAAAGGTGGTTAAGATGCAAGTACGGGCTTAAGCCAAGTATTCTGCATCAAGTGTGTATGTGCTGCGTGAGTTGTGTGTTTCGTTGCGTATTTTCTGTGATGGAAGGTGGTTTGAGTGCATATCCTGGTTGTTTTGGATTGTCAGTGATGTAGGATTTAAGGATCTGCGTACAATGGAATAAGTGTCTATAACTATGGATTTTTGTAGTGGTATGTATGTATTATTGTGTAAGTCAAGTAGTTCGAGCGCTATATGAAGAGTTTTTGTTATCGTCACCTAACTATTGCATCACTTACTTGCTCTTTCATCTTAAATCCACGCCGGATTCGTTGGTTTTATTACATTTATAGCTAAGAACATCAAAAGGGCTCTTAGTCAACAAATATATTCAAATCCAAGCACCTAAAGACTCATGTATTTGTACATACCTATAAAGTCCTACTCGAGAACTTTATTATAAACATAACATTCTCAATTATGCAAACCCGTATTAGCAAATGTTATTATACCAATTTACATGCGAGCATTCCAGACGATGTCAAACGTTAGAAGGTAAATAATGAAAACGTACAGAACTACAATTTGTGCGGCGCCCAGCAAAAATATAAGGAAAATAACAGGTATGTACGTATTTTGTAATCACTTTATTTTACCATAAAAAAATAAAAAATCATTAAAACAGGTTTGGTGCATAAAGCGATCGGTAGATCACATCATATCTTTCTAAGACGGGTTTTTTCTGCACTGTACAGAGTACTAATGTGTTTTTTTACACGTGACTAGACAACGTCTATAAATCCAGAGCTAATTTTTTACGTCGCCCTTTCTGGTATTCAACATATTATTTGACATAGACTTGAGTGATTACAGTGAAGAACATAATGTGTTGCGCGGTTTAGGAGGAATTAGCGGTCTTCCTCACAGACATACTCGTAAAGAGAAATGGAAAGAGCGACCTCATTTTATATTATGTATTGATAATTATACTAATATAAACCCCATATCACACCATTTTTTTCCCGTAGGTGTTGTAGAAACCGACGAAGGGGCTCGAGGGTTGCATGTGTATTGCAATTTTAGGTGACAAACTGACAAACTGTCAGTAAAGTGATGGACGGCTTATCTGAAACGACCCACAAACATTTGTCAGACGAGGCGATATCGGCCGTAATTTTACGGTCGTTGACGCTCTGCCTACCTCGCCAGGGATATAGGCGTGATATGTGTATGTGTACGTATTAACCCCGGATGGATATCAAATAAACCTGGTACCTTTACAATGCATTTTTACTTCACCGCGTCACCTATCGAACGACGGCCCGTATGTTTCCAAAACGAATCGTAGATGTCGAGTCGGAGCGTCGTTTGTAAACGTACACGTTACTACGTGAATGTGCGATACGCCGCCGTACGCCCGTACGTACAACACATTTGTACGAATTATTTCTGGCAATGTACCTTGCGTACATTTGGGGCGAATGATTTGAATACCATAGAGAGAGCCTTGATAAGCAACAAAACGAAGCTGAGAATTGCGTCTATATGAAATACTGGTGCGAATCTGTAAGGCATTGACAAATTAGCCATTATTGCCCGATACAGTAGAAGAAGCTTGTCGTAGTGGACACCGAGTTTTTGTAAGACATTTAATGAGACCGAAGCCTCGCAGATAGTATAAAATTTATAGCTACAGGCTGTAAAAAGGCTAGTATTTTTAGGGGTAAAGCAGGCCATGAAAAATTGAATAACTTTTCCCAAGAATCATAGATTGAAAAATGAGAAAAAATTTGGACCTCTCATACAAAATTACGGACCAACCAAGTCAAATTGTGGGAGGTCAAAAATTTGTAATATTTATAATAATAATAAATATCGTGGACAATTCACACAGCGCCATCTAGCCCCAAACTAAGCAAAGCTTGTACTATGGGAACTAGATAGCTGATACTAATACATATATACTTTTTTTTTGTAAATAAATACATATTATACATAGAAAACACCCAGACTAAACACAAATATTTGAAAATTAACTTAACAAATATTTGTGTCCGGTGGGGATCGAACCCACGACCCTCGGCGTAGAAGGCAGGCATACTATCCGCTACGCCATCGGGACAGTTAGATTTCGACCTATGTTTGTTCAGTTTCATGGGCTGATTCAAAAATATTTGTAACTTTATGTTATTTATACTCCAATGGTCACTTCCTTGCTTGAAAGTCTGAATCTATTTATTACTAGGTACTATTTATGCATGTAGATAGAAGATCGCCAATGACCAAGAAAACGATCTACCTACATGTTCCCAATTTGAAAGTGGAATGTTCCCTCTATACTATTATTATCTCTTCATACGTGGAGGATTTCGGAGGGAATCCGGCGTGATTATACCTGCGGACGTGAATAGAAAGGTTTTGTCGTTTCCGGTGCGGGTAGCAGCGGGAAATTGCCTGGAATTGCTGCTTTATATTTCGTGATGCCTATTGTCTGTTCGTACGTCTGAAATTTAAAAGAAAACTGGGTCTGGGAAAGTTGCTAAGGTCTGAGGTATAAGGCAACGAATTTTTGAACCTGATGTTCAAGTAAAACTTTGAAGACAGTAAAATCAACGTGTAGAGATTGAATGCAGAACTTGAGCTCTGGTTTTTAGAGCCAGGAATTTGCATCTTCTTCTCGAACAACCAATATAATTTGATTGCTTCAATAGGTGACATTTTTCGACACTATATGGATATTTATTATGAAAGTTTTGTCAATTTCTATTTTATTATTATTATTTTGAGTCAGACATGTCCTACTGCAGTGCAGAGGCCTCCCCCTCTTTCCTCTACTTTTCCCTATCCTGGGCCTCTATCCAGTTATGGGCGTAGGTATGTAGCTCGTCTTTCCACCTTTTTCTTGAAAGACCACGTGCCCGTTTTGCGTTAGGATGGACCCATGTAGTTGGTCTTTTTGTCCATAGTGTAGTATGCATTCTGGCCACATTAATTTCTACTAAATAAAAAAAAATACCTCATTTCCTCTTACGATTTTAAAACATCCTAGATCTCCATGTAAGCATAACTAAGATTTATTCTCCTCCAATCGTCTCAAAATATTGCAGGGTGATAAAAAAAACATACATACATACATACATTAATCACGCCTTTACCCCTTGCGGGGTAGGCAGAGCGTTAACGACCGTGAGAATATGGCCGCTTTCGGCACGTCTGACAAAAAAAGAACAACTATGCATTTTTTTATCTTTTCCACTCTACTGCTCGCTACGCTCCATATACATCCCAATGACAAAGCATCCGGTCTAGTTACAAACACATTAGAACGATAGTCGTGCGAACGAGATCGTTTGTAACTATACAGGGTGTAAAAGTATTAGCTGCAAATATTTTAAAGGGTGAACCAGCCCATGAAGTTGAACATCTTTCCCCAAGGAACATAGGTCGAAATATGAAAAAAATTTGGCCTTCTGCCTTCCATGCAACCAACCGAACCGACCAAGTCAATTTATATGGGAAGTCAAATATTTTTTCATATTTCGACCTATGTTCCTTGGGAAAAGTTGTTCAGTTTCATGGGATGATTCACCCCTTAAAATATTTGTTGCTAATATTTTTACACTTTATATTTGTACCTTGTGTATAGAAGACGAATATGGTTCCGTGTTTCGGAAAGCACATTAGCGTCATAGCAAGCGTCATAGATTTTATCGAGGTTTTAAGCCAGGTTGGACATTAACACGTAGGTCCCGGTTGTTGTCTATGACTAAGACGGCGGTCTTTACACAATCATGTCAAAAGCCTGCTACTTGTAGAAAGCTGTGAAAAATTGTGACACCTGGGGTCATTGGATTGTTGGACGATTCGGTGTCCCACACAAAAAGATTCAGATGTAGCAGTATGAAATGAAGTCGCTTTCTGCGTTTCTCTGTCTGTCTGTCATGGACACTAATTCCTCCTGAACTATGCAACGCATTTGGATGCAGTTCTTGTAATTGTAATAGATAAAGTGATTCAATAGAAAGTTCTCTATGTATAATCCATATCAGGAAAACATCTTATCCCCAGGGAAAATGACAAGCAGTGGGTGCAGCCACGGGGCAGGCAGCTAGTGTCAGGAAAACTTGGTATAACATAACAAGGAATATAAGTTCTTAGTTGTAAACAAAATAAATAAACTTAATGTATGCTGGAAGTTATTAGATCTGAAGTTTCTATTGTCTGTCTGTTTTAATTATAAACTCATAAACTAGGCAGCCAGTCAGACTTAATAAAAAGTTGGTCATAGGTATAACGCTGGAGAGCCGTGGTAGAGGCTGACTTGCGCGATCTTTGTGTCGGCAATTGGCAGTCAGGAGATCGCACAGGACAGAGACCAGTAGAGAGAGCTCGTTTCGGAGGCCAAGATCCTCTTTGGGTTGCTGAGTCAGTGGAATTAGTTAGAGTTTAGGTGGTTATAGCAAAATATTATGCGTCTCTAGAGGTTAAGGTACCTAATAAACATACAAAAAAATGCACTGTGAGTGAAAAAATTTTATATAGATTGAGTGCATTAAATTTTTATGTTTCCTTTTGTTTGTGAAAGCTAGCGTTGGCGTCGTTTCATATAAGCTTGATAATATGACCTTAATTTTAGAACCTAAGGAGTCCACATACATGAAAATTTTGATCACCCCTGTAGATGATGTAAAAAAATTGCTGCAAATAGTTTAAGGGGTACAATGGTATCCCTGGTTAATGGACTGCATTAAACTAAACTGAACATCTTTTCACAAGGAACATAGGTCGAAATGTAGAAAATTTAAACTGTATCAGTTTCATAAACTGCTTCCCATTCAAATATGTAGTTCCAGCAAATTTGATTACTCTCACTTAATGTACTGCCATTAAACCGAACATATGGTCATACAGGTCGAAATATGTAAAATGTCGTAAATTGTATCAGTTTCATAAACTGCTTCCCATTCAAATATGTAGTTACAGCAAATGTTATTACTCCCACAGTTTTACTTATCTGTCTTTTAGTAGAATCGCGCCCTAAGTGAGTAAATAGGAAGATTTCCTCCCAGCCCCTCTGAGGCAGCTGAGGTCAGGAAACCAGTGGCTTCCCTCCCGCTATCTTCCAGTTGATTACGGAGCTCGTTAATCATAGCGGTTATTGCACTAAGCCCCACAGCATATAATAGGGACCTACCCATATGTGGAGTCGTGTCGTAAAATGAGACTAAGGGATATAAATTGGGGCACAGATAGATAGCAACTATAGTAGTACAGATGCCTCAAACTGTACAACGATAACTAGTATTTGCTCACGTTGAATTGGTCTCTTTTGTTGTGTGGAGGAAATTTTTCTATTTACTCACTTAGGGACGCTACGTTATTGGCCCCGGTGCCATCAAACCTACGCTTGTCGGATTGGTGGGGAGCGAGGGCTCGTACGTAAATAATTGATTGGTTGTTCAAACAACCAGCCCAATCACGCCCTTGGAGCAAGACTGGGCTTAGGAGTTGTCCTGGAAAGAACGGATCGGATTGAAGGTAGAACAGATCGGACTGAAAGAAGAACGGATCAGACTGAGAGTAGAACGCATCGGACTGAGAGAAGAACGGTACTCAGGTAGGCGATTATCTAACCTCGATTGGCGTCGCCATCGGTTTTATTTTAACATTCGAATCTAATATCGACCGCCTTTTTGACACATTTTTGACAGTTGATGTCCATCGTAAAACTATTCCATCCAACAAAGCCGGTCGCCTTTGTCATCGGTATCAGCTTGAAGTCGATGACAACGCCGGTGAAAATTAGAAATTTGGCTCGCCGGACACAGACCGCTAGGCCACAGAGGCGGTTGATACACAGTGTAAACACCATTCATCAGGAAGTCACGCTACAGGCAAGGCATACGGGCAATTTATCATACACTGTGACACACGGGACTCACAATCTCATTCCACTTAGAAGCAACGATGTCAGGCGAGGGCTGGCTGGTTTGACGTTTCGTAAGTGTAAGTTGTTTTAGATGTTAAGATTGATACTTTTAACAAGGTTTCGAAAAAGCTTTAGTTTGTAGGTGGATTCCAAATACAAGAAAGTCATGCCGTGTGATGCCGGCTTAGAATAGCATCACCCCACATCCTTCCCGTGGGTGTCGTAAGAGGCGACTAAGGGACTCGAGAGTAATTGGTGTATTACAATTTTTAGGCGAGAGGCTGACATCCTGTCACTGTAGTGATACACATGTTTTCCGAAACATCCTTAGAAAACAATACTCAAAAATGTCAGACGTGGCGATAGCGACCGTATTCTTACGGCTGTTAGCGCTCTGCCTACCCCGCAAGGGATAAAGGCGTGATATATGTATGTATGTATGTAGAAAGTCATAGAAATCACTTATGCGGAGTAAATCGTAACGAAACGTCAATTAGAATTTGACAAGTTGACGTGTTGATACGTCATCGGGTTATTTCTTCGACGTTTTTGTTCTTTTCTTCACATGTTAAGTGGGTAATGATAATGACATGACAACCTATGATAAGCTATAACACTATAACAACCACTTTTGCGACATTTCTCTACTAAAGATTCGATCTTGCCGTGCCGTGTGATGCCGGCTTAGAGTGGCGTCGCCCCGGATCCTTCCCGCGGGTGTCGTAAGAGGCGACTAAGGGACTCGAGAGTATTGGTGTATTACAATTTTTAGGCGACAGGCTGACAACTTGTCACTATAGTGATACACATGTTTTCTGAAACAACCTTGGAAAACAATCCTCAAAAATGTCAGACGTGGCGATAGCGACCGTATTCTTGCGGCCGTTAACGCTCTGCCTACCCCGCAAGGGATAAAGGCGTGATATATGTATGTATATATGTATGTAAGATTCGATCTTTTGAGCGTGTTGTCGACAACTCATATGAGTTTTGGTACCACTACACGGTATAAAAAGCAAACTCGCTTTCTTCATCTGTGTGTATATTATCAGATTTTGATACAGTTTTTTTTATAGATAGAACGAGTCAAGTGAAAGGTAGTATGTATAATAGATGCCGGGAAAATGTTTTATTCCCGCGTGAAAATAATTAGCCGCGTGAAAATATTAGATGCCGTGTGATGTCGGCTTAGAATAGCTTCACCCCACGTACTTCCCGCGGGTGTCGTAAAAGGCGATTAAGGGACTCGAGGGTACTGGTGTATTACAATTTTTAGGCGACAGGCTGACAACCTGTCACTAAAGTGATACACATGGTTTCCGAAACAATTTTGGAAAACAATTCTCAAAAATGTCAGACGCGGCGATACCGACCGTATTCTTGCGGCCGTTAGCGCTCTGCCTACCCTGCAAGGGATAAGGGCGTGATATATGTATGTATGAAAATAATTAGCAGCGGGTATAACCGCTGGATATCACGCTTGTCTGCGATAAAACACTATATGAGACCATTTTTCGTTTTTGCGATTCACAATGTGTAATCTTCTAAAAAGCTAACAAATAGGAATACGAGTAAAACTTCTTTTGCCAAAGAAACTTAGTAATAACAACTGATTATCCCGCACGCTTTCGCCATCATTTCCAATTTTGCTCGTTTGAAAGCAAGCTCATTACCATCCAATATCCCAGCACTAAGCACTAAGCACTTCAAAAGTGACAAGTGCAGCGGAATTGCACTGCTACAATGCAGCTGCAGTCGAAATGCATTAGCTGACTGCTGCACTGCTTAAATGATGTTTGACTGTGAACATTATTTCTAAAACTATACTTATCTAAGTTAGTTTGAAGCAGTTCGATGCTGACTTAGGACAGCATTGCACCCCATTTATTTCTCTTGGATGTTAGGCGACTAAGGGATATGAGGGTTTCATGTGTATTTCAGCTTTAGGCGACAGGCTGTCAATCTTTTACTATAGTGATACACGAATTGTGTGGGATCTGTCAGGCGAACGCTATCGTATTCGCCTGACAGATCCCACACAATTCGTGTCGCCTAAAGCTGAAATACACATGAAACCCTCATATCCCTTAGTCGCCTAACATCCAAGAGAAATAAATGGGGTGCAATGCTGTCCTAAGTCAGCATCGAACTGCTTCAAACTAACTTAGATAAGTATAGTTTTAGAATACGATAGCGTTCGCCTGACAGATCATACTAGCAACGTCAATCGCAATTCAAAAACCACTCTCAACGCAGCGTTATTTTTTCAGTGAAGTGTGATAGAGGCCTACATATCCCTGCATGAACCTGCTTCAACGGAGCTTCTATCAAACAAAGCAAGTTCATCCGTTGGACCTGCGTTAACGTAGGTTTTTATATTTCGTTTCGGTCGCGCTAAAAATGCGCAACATCACGCATTAGACGTGTCATTCGCCTCAATAACGCCTTTAGCTACATATACTACGTTAATAGTATTTGCACTACTAAGTATCCCTTAACGGGTTTCCTGGCAATGCAGCTTGAAGCACACTTTGTAAGGCTGTCGGATTTAGAAAACATTAAGCTAAGCTTTTGTGAAAATCCTTCACTGTTGGAAAATTCATTGCGATTGCAAATTGATCAGTGTTAGAAGTAGTTCGAAAGACCATCCACAATAGAACTGTACTTATAAATCACATTATGGAGCCACAAAAGTTTTTAACTGACGGGTAAATGTAATTTTTCTGTAAGGTGTAAAACAATGAAGTAACCATCCCGTGAAACTGAACCACTTTCGCAAGAAATTTAATATACTCAGTTCGATTTATGAATAGTAGGACCTCCCAATTAATTCTGTTCTCTGGTATATTTTGTATGGGAGACGCATTTTTTTTTATATAGACTTAAGTTTCTTGCGAAAAGTTGTTCAGTTACAAGAGCTGGTTCACCCCTTAAAATGATCTCAATTCGTTTTTTACATCCTGGTATAATCTATTATGAATAAACTATACACCAAGGAATTGAAATATTTTTATTTGGACGACTTTATCTGGCAGGTGAAAGTTAGAAATTTAGGACAAGGTATATTTAGGCATCACAAGGATTGCCGTGTGATGCCGGCTTAGAATAGCATCACCCCACATCCTTCCCGCGGGTGGCGTAAGAGGCGACTAAGGGTCTCGAGAGTATTGGTGTATTGCAATTTTTAGGCGACAGGCTGACAACCTGTCACTATAGTGATACACATGTTTTCTGAAACTACCTTGGAAAAAAATCCTCTAAAATGTCAGACGTGGCGATAGCGACCGTATTCTCACGGCCGTTATATTATTCAACGCTCTGCCTACCCCGAAAGGGATAAAGGCGTGATATATGTATGTATGTATGATGTACAAGGATACTAGTTTGGACCTTCTCAGGTTCTATTATTTGCAACCATGCCTGTATTAGAACATGCGAAACAAGTAATCAAACCACTTTACAAGATACTGGTCTAAAAATACATCTTCTCATCATTTCTTGGATATATCCCTTACGCGCGTTTCACGACACTTGGGGACCTAACTTGTGTACGTGTAATAAAACATGTAAAGCGATGTTCGTTACTCGTACACAATATAATGGACGATAAAAGTTAGTTGTAGGGGAAGGGAGGGTTAGATGGTACACACACTAGTTCATATATCAATCAGAATTATTACGCTGAGAGAGCGTCGGTGGCCAAGTGGTCAGGACACCGGTCTTACAATCATGAGACCCGAGTTCGATCTCCACCATGTACCAATGTGTTTTTACTCATGTACATTTACCGACTGCTCTTACGGTAAAGGAAAACATCGTGATGAAACCCACATTGAAATAAAATTTTAATTCAATAGTTGAATGTGATTTAACCTAGGATTCGGGCCAGGTTATCCTTTGGGTTGCAGGGGTCAGATGGCAATCGCTCTGTGTAAAAACTTGGTTCCACGTCAAATCCTCTAGGTTAGGTAGCCGAACCCGACAGATAACGGGATAAGGCAAGGAAAATGATGATGATTATGCTGAGAAAAGAAGTGCGGCATTCACTTACATGACACGACCAGCGCAACTGTCAGTACCCGCCCGTACGAGTACGTGCGTGTTTCGAGCATTGAGGTCAAGTTACGCTGGGCCCCAAATCTGCAATTTTTCGCCTTTGACGCCATTGAATCTCAACTGTTATTCAACGAATAAGCTTTAACGTTCGAATATTATGGAGAAGTATTTGAATGAACGTGACTTTGTGGTGCTAGCTTGGAATGGAATAGCATCATCTCATTTCTTTAAGTACTTAGGTGTCGTAAAAGCGTCTTAAAGATGACTGCTGGGTATAGGCAATGCTTTTAATGCTTGGGATCAACCGATTCAAACTTCCAATTTCTATTCAAATTCCTATTGATTCTGAAGTTAAACATTCGTATTGAAATATAAGAAACCCTCGATCCGAAACTTAAATATTTGGCCCGCTTCTGCCCCGGGCTTTTTAATGATTGATTTATGGAACCCACTCTCCCCCTATCTCCCCTATAACTTCCCGAGTAGCCTACTCACCCTCTGACAGACTTAATTGGCGAGAAACGAAATAATTTATTGGCCGGTAATGTGCGTAAGCCTAATGTTAACCATCTGACTGCGTTTGGGCATTCATCATCGTCTGCCTCCCCTGCAGTTATCTATTTTTTTTTTGGTAAGCAATGTTTATATGAGATTACCAGGCAAAGATTACAAAACCAATATGAGTACTTTTTTACGGCTGTTAACGCTCTGCCTACCCCGAAAGTGATAAAGGCGTGATATGTGTAGATAATTAAAAAAAAATAATTCTTTGTAAACATAACAGCTGAATTCTTTGCACTGCTTCTGAGATGAATCTAACGACATCGCATCTTTAGGTGTCAACATTCGTTTGCGCTCTAGTCCGCGAAAAATAATTTGACTTTTCCACGTACATAAATCCTCTTAGACTTCTTTTACACATAACGCAGCGGTGTGTCAAATCCATACTAGGAATGTCAATCCCCTTACTATAACCGCTCAACCGCTCTCGATACAGCTGCGTTAGTATGGATCCGACAGACAGCTGCGTTACGGATGCATTATTTTAGCGCTGCGTTGTGCGTTAAGTATGAAAAAGGCCTAGCACTTCTTCTAAAACAGTCTGGTAAAAGTACTGACGAGAAATAAAATTAATAAGACCCTTTGCTACAAAGAAAGCGTCTGGGTGTCTGCATTACAAAGGATCGAAACACTTCATTTATATTACTGAATTCTCTGTTATTCAAAGGTTTTCTGCGAATCGTTACCTTAGCAGTACCTTGGCTTTGTCATCCCACACCTCCACGTAAAGGCAACGCGAAAATCAATAATATACGAAGCCAGGTAGATGGCATCTTAGATCGGTCGTAAACTGATATACAGGGTGGATTTTAAATAAATAAAATATTACATCGTTTAATTATTTAATCATGCACAAATTACATAATAAATTTGACACGTAAACTAGGACAATATTGTGATATTTTAAAGTGATCAGAAGATAACAGGTTGTTAGAAAAAGTACTAATTTCCTTTCAAGGGATGAACCAGCCCATGAAACTGAACAACTTTCCCCAAGGAATATAGGTCGAGATATGAAAAGTTTTTGGACTTTACATACAAACTGTGTCCAAAAAGACAAATTATTGTTTGACCCAAACAAATGTCACATAACTTTTATTTTTACGTTTTAATTTATCAATGAGAAAACGTCCACCATTGTTGAGTGTCTTGATGTGAAATCAAAGTAAGAGTTATGTTACTACAATGTATCAAAGTCTAGAACAAGGTGAAACAGTTTTCTTACTTTTATTTGTCGGTAGTCACGACTTCAGATGGTATATTCCCATTCAAAATCATTTATCTAGCACCTGATGATGAAAAATCTAAATCTAAATTAACAACGCATTTTTGAACAAGTCACACACCCACAAATGACGCCTTTATCCCTCACAGAGTAAAACTACGTTCGTAATCGCCACATCTGACAAATATTGAGGGCCCTTTCAGATGATTCATCATTGACCAAGTCGATCCAACTAATGGCATCTTGAAACTTAAATCAAAAAGTGAACTCGATTCATTTTAACACACACACATATATCACGCCCTTATCCCTTACTGGGTAGGCAGAGCGTTAACGGCCGTAAAAATACGGTTGCTATCGCCACGTCTGACAAATATAGAGGGCCGTTCGAGATAATTTGTGTATCAGTATAGGGACAGGTTGTCAGCCCGTCGCCTAAAAGTTGTAATACACCTGAAACCCTCAAGTCCCTCAGTCGCCTGTTACGACACCCACGGGTAGGAAATAGGGTTATGCTATTCAAAGCCGGCATCACACGGTATTTTTATATTTCATTCATTTTTATATCTTTAAAAACACTCTGTATAACCTATGCATCCTGAGCTATATCTTTTAAAGTCCCGACGCGACTACGGGGGAGCAATAAGCAGGGGTCTTAAAATACTGGATGGTTTCAACTTGAGTTATAATGTGCGTGCGTAAACTCCCCTTGGTTGTAGAAAGAGAGCTAACGACAAAAAAGTCAATGGAGAAACTGACATTTGACGATCGTCTTTTCTGAACGTTGTCTTTGCTGGTGTTGTTTTATCGACAAATATTTTGAGTTAGGTACGTTTATGTAATATCCAGTAATTCTTTATACTGAATTTGCACTTCGTATTTTAGTTACGCCTTTTTATTTGGTTCTATGGTATTTTTAGATGTGCGCTAAGATATTTTGTATTATTAGTAACATTTCCAATCATACAATCAGGACTAGTAGGACTGCTGGAAGGGATTTCTTTTTAGAAATAAGTAGTACCTGTTGTATTTTTTATCTAAATGTGATTGTCCTGTGTTTTCTCTTGTGTGCAATAAACAGTTAAATAAATAAATAAATACAATTATAGCGGTTTTTCATGTCTAAATTTGTTAAAATTTTCGAGTAGGTATACATGTATTAACTGCCGTGAAAAACACGGTTGATATCGCCACGCCTAAGAAATATTAAGGGCCCTTTCTCTGTTTTTCACTAATTTTCTAGTATATAATATGTTATTTTGATAAAGGAATACCTACTTTACGCAGCTACATATGAAGTGCAAGGTTACGTGGCTGGTTAAATCATACAACTTTTGAAGTGGCTATCTCTTAGTCTATGAAAGTTTATGAGGTGCCCACCCCTTGACAGATTTAAATCGCCGAAAAATTTATAATCTGATTCAGCCATATTTTGTTGATCTAACGAGTGACTGTTGATATTTCGAGCTAAAAATCTAAAAATAATACACAGTAATAGGCTGCTAGTTGTTTAATGGTATGGCTATGTAGTAAATTTACCTAAGCAATAAAAAAAATATTTTTATGCCGTGTGATGCCAGCTTAGAATAGCATCACCCCATATCCTACCCGCGGGTGTCGTAAGAGGCGACTAAGGGACTCTAGAGTATTGGTGTATTACAATTTTTAGGCGACAGGCTGACAACCTGTCACTATAGTGATACACATGTTTTCTGCAACCACCTAGGAAAACAATACTCAAAAATGTCAGACGTGGCGATAGCAACCGTATTTTTACGGCTGTTAACGCTCTGCCTACCCCGCAAGGGATAAAGGCGTGATATATGTATGTATGTATGTATTATTCTCAAATTTATGTGTCTAAGATAACGGTACAATTCTTGGTAAGGATCATAATTTGTATTTTATTCTATCGTGTGGGACACCAAGTCAACGGTCGACCTAATGAACCCTGACGTCAGAGTTCTTTCAACCGCATGCTACGTAGGTATTGGTGGGCCTTAGAAATGGTTTAAAAAATTGTTTTTTACAGTAAAAGTTTTCTACTGAACAACAATGACTTAATTTCTGAAATAGTAAAATTTTACGTCGAATCCGAAAACTTCAATTTGTCGTCGATGATGGTTTCATTTATGATTGCTAGATGTATGTATGTATCGTTATTGCTAGATAATTTTTGATAAGATTGAATCACGGAATCAAATTACCACGTTTCAAAAATTGAGCTCCAGGAGGTCAAAGTCCTGGCAAAATTGTTATACGTTTAATATTTCTATTAATTAGATAAGTTTACTATTAAATAATACTGTCTTATCTGACCTATGCTAACTTTGTATGCTTTCGGTTATCTTGCGCTGATATTTTACAAGTATTTTCTAAGTTTTACAAGTTTTGTTCATTTATTTACTTAAAATGTAAAAAAATACTTACCCACTTCACCGGCTCAACAACCCAAAGTGAGACTTGGCCTCCGATAAAAAAAAACCATACATACATACATACATATATCACGCCTGTATCCCTCGCGGGGTAGGCAGAGCAATAACGACCGTTAAAATACGGTCGCTTTTGTCACGTCTGACATTTTTGAGGATTGTTCTCCTTCCAAGGTTGTTTTAGAAAACATGTGTACTATAGTGACAGGTTGTCAGCCTGCCGCCTAAAAATTGTAATACACCAATACTCTCGAGTCCCTTAGTCGCCTCTTACGACACCCGCGGGAAGGAGGTGGGGTGATGCTATTCTAAGCCGGCATCACACGGCGAAAAAAAAAACCATAGTCCAAAATCCTATCCATAATCTAAGCTTGAAACGCTATGAAGCTACGCTTTGAGATGTTAATATTTGACTATCATATAAAAAATATCGATAAATGGTCATTTTGTTTCAATAAATAATAATAATTTTATGCCAAGTTCGATCCCTGCCATGTACCAATGTGTTTTTACTCGCGTACATTTACCGACTGCTCTTACGGTGAAGGAAAAACATCGTGATGAAACCCACATTCAAATAGAATAAAAGCATGTAAAAATAAACGTTGTTTTGTGTAAGAAAAAATAAGCAAGTATGCCGAAATCACCGATAGCGCTTGAGTTCTTTTGTATAGAAATATATTTTGCCTAAAACAACTAGATTCATACAGAAGGCTGAATAAACAATTGCCTATTCCTTTGTTCCATAACCAATATGAATATCGAGCAACGCGGAAACTAAATAATTTATTAATAAACTGACCTATTTTAGCCGGATTCGCAACAGCCGCGCAGACGAAGAAAAACAACACAAACCACTCCATTTTGAACACACTATATTTTTTCGTCACTCAATTTTTTATGTTTTTGGAAACACTATCACATTTTTGCGTAGCACGTTGCTACGGGGCTACGGCGTAGCTCGTAGGCGTCCCACGTCCGACAACCGTCCGGGTCTACGGCTCCCAGACGACTGGGTTGAGCTCGCACGCGGTCTTATTGATTCTTTTAAATGTTATTTTTGGTGATTTTACACGTTACATTGCGTACTCTCTGAGTTTGCAGTTTTGTATAATTGTTAATAAGAGTTTGAGTATGTTTAATAGATTCGGATACTAATTATTGTTAAAAAAAAATGTTATACTTGTTCCATATTACTCGATGCGCATTGAGGGATCTCCTTATTCGTGATTTTTCATTTAACTATATCCCTTGCGGGGTAGGCAGAGCGTTAACTACCGATGCCCTTATTCAGAATTTTTCATTTTTATTTTATTCACACATGCACAAATCACGCTTATATCCCTTGCGGGGTAGGTAAACCGTTAACGATCGTAAAATTACAGTCCATCCATGTCCTCTGTGTCGTCTAATCTCCCTTTTTTTTTGCATACAGTTCTAAAGAATCCTTAAATATGTAGGTATATGTCCTGTTAATGAGGTGGATCGCACATTTAACGCACGACGGAGCGCTAAAACATCGCAGCGGTCTGTCAGATCTATACTAGAAATGTCAATCTCCATACCAAAACCGCTCAACCGCTGTCGACGCAGCGCTATCGCAGTGTCGTCCGTCTAGTCACAGAATAATAACTAGTAACTAGTGGTCTAGTGCGATTTAAATATGGGGAGTGATGTTTCTAGTATGGATCTGACAGACCGCTGCGATATTTTTGCGCTCCGTCGTGTGGCAAATGTGCGATGGGTCTAATGTTTTATATCAAAGTATTTTTCAACAACATTGAAAGTAGGTGAAAAAATACACATTTTATGAAATCTTCTCCATGTTCTTGATTATGGTAAGGCTCACTCACTTTACTTGATAAAAACCTACAGTTTTCCAAATTTAATATAATCTCGTATAATAAAAAGCTATGCAGGGTGTAAGAGACGGTGTAACGAAAACTTTGCAGGCGTGCTCAGACCATGAGACTGAACAACTTTTTCTATGGCGGCTATGTTGGGTAACGAAAAAATTTTATCAAGTTCAGTCAGCTGATCGGACATTTTATATGGAAGGTCGAAAAGGTTTTTTATGTTTCCCGACATAGCCGTTATAGTAAAAGTTGTTCAGTTTCATGGTCTGATCACGCCTGCAAAGTTTCCGTTACACCGTCCCTTACAACGAAAACCCGTTTGAAACCGGCATATTTTGACCCGATTTCAAGCCCTGCTTTATAGACATAAGAAATACCCCGCCTTAATATATTAATTCTGTACAAAAAAGAGATAACGTAATCCACTTTGGAAAAATTATTTTAACAAAAAATAATAGCCATTAATTTCGGACCATTGTGGCATATTTCCTTATAAGTTGTAGACTATAGACCCGTCCAGTGGTTTCACTCGCTGCTACTTATACTAACTAACGCAGAAACAACGCAAAAAGCAGCGTTGGCATCTGTCGCTGTTAGGCTGATCGCACTTTTGACGCACATTGTAGCGCTAAAACATCGCAGCGGTCTGTCAGATCCATATTAAAAATGTCAATCCCCTACTAGAACCGCTCAACCGCTGTTGTCAGTGTAGGCAGTCAGGTGCGGTTTTAGTATCGGAAATCACGTTTCTAGTATGGATCTGAAAGACCGCTGCAAAATTTTAGCTGTCCGTCGTGCGTCAAGTGAACGATCCGTCTTAAATTTAATAAGGTAGATGCAATATACCTTTCTCTTTTTCGCCAACGGGCGTGAGGTGTGAGATTCGCAGTCAGGTTTCGCTGACCCCCAACTTAATCAATTATTGGTCAGTCTTGCGTTATATCCAGTTTTCTCAGTTTTTCCTGTTAAGGTGTTTTTTCGCCGTAGAAATATCTATGTTGTGGAGTAATGTAGCTTTAAAACGAAGAAAAAATTTAAAATCTGTTCCGTAGTTGTGATATTGATCACTAAAAATCTTTCGCTTCTTACCCACGGGAAAGAAAAGAAGTGATGCTGTTCTAAGTCGGTATCACACGGCTGTGTACACTTTTTATTTCCAATAGGGAATAATCAAGTCGCTCGATAGATGGCGCTGTGCTTTGTATGTTACCGCAAAGAACGTAACGTAATATTCCGTTTTTGTTTTTTGAAACTTAGACTCGAACTCATTTGGAACGAGTGTCAGTGTATGCTAGACTGTCAGTCAGTGTTGCAATGTTTTTTTTATTCTTTTAGCTTTGGAATCTACACAAAAATCTAGTAACATAGTCGGTTCAACGCCATCTATCGAGTTCTTAGAATACTAGTATTTTTTTTTATTCTCAAAAAGAAAACCTCCTAATGAAATATTGATATTCATAAAATAAATTCTAGTAAATAAGTACAAAATAAGCGTCGATGGCCAAGTGGTCAGGACACCGGTTTTACAACCGTGGGACCCGAGTTCGACTGAACTTTGAGCTGGTAAAGTCGTATCTACTTTACAGCCACAACTGTCCATTGGACATGGGCCTCCCCCGATTGAGGAGTGTTGCCATACTCACCACTCTTGGCAGACGGATTGGTGAGCGCAGTGCAAAACATTGTAGATATTCGCAGGGAACACTGGTGGTCGTTCCCTAGATTAATAATCTTAGTCGCCTCTTACGACACCCACGGGTAGATATGGAGTGATGCTATTCTAAACTGGCACCACACGGCTGTGTATACTTCCGTTCAAATAGTCGACTTTTACGACACCCACAGGTAGACATGGGGTGATGCTATTCTAATCCAAAATGACACCCCTGTTGTGTAGGTACACTTCCGTACAAATATTATATTTAAGAAATTGTTTCGCTCAAGTTGTAGCAGGAAATTGTTTGGATGTTTCTAAAAATACAGTGTATATCCGGGGACAGAAGTTTTGACAACATCTACATTTTAAGGATGGGCATTACATACGGCTATCGTCTAAAATCACTAGTATTCTACTCGGATTAAAACAATTCTAAAACATTTCCTGTATTATGTAAAATTCATCACATCGTAGGGATGTGCATGATACTCGACTACCGTCTAAAATTACTAGTAGGTATTTCTACTCGGATACGATTTAAAAACACTTCTAGGGAAAAAATGAGATTTTGACGGGACAGCGTCTTATAATTCGATGCAGCCGGCTGCACGCACTTTTAAACATGTTACATGACTCATGCAGCGCTACCTCGCTCTGAGCCGTTCCATTTAAGGCTTGAAGTGCAAGCGAGAGCGCGGAACGAGCGACAAAGAGGCACAATCAGCCTCTGGGTTCATCCATCAAACGAATCAAATTCATTGTTTTTTTTAATGCAACCATTTCGTCAGTATTTCTGAAGACGTTGTCACGTTCATCAATCGTCGCTTAACCGATTTTACAGACAACCGATTTTTTTAAACTTCATTCATCATAGAGGCCGTGTGTTTTGCATCTAAAAACACTATCTTTTAACTATATTCCATTGCGGACCCACCATACCCCTGGCAATACCCCTGGGGGTAGGGTGGAACTGAACCATACCACCATAGTGTTGGCTGAAGAACATTTAAGATATACAATATGTATTGTTCATACTTGATCAAACGAAATGTGCGGATATTAGACAATTAATTATCGATGAAAAATAAAAATATCCCGATATTTTAAAAGTACCTACCTACCCGGTGTTAGTATCATTCTATGACAAAGTAAGTATTAAGTTTTATTTTATTAGTTGGTTACATCTACACTACTGCACATGTTGATAAATTGTTTGATGAGTGACATTCAAAAACCTTTTTGGATCTCCTTGCTGTAATCTGTATGGATATGAACAAAGATAATTATGAACGTCAAAATTCATTTGTTATCATTTTCGACATTTCTATTGTACTGTCATCGATGTTTTGTTGAATTTTTTTCAAAAATGGCTACAAATGAGCTTGTTTTTATTAAAATTAATGGCGGGACGGCTTTATTAAGTGGAAAATACAGATACCATCGCCACAAAGCATACAAAAATGGTTCAGTCGTATGGCGATGTAGCTCATACTTTACTAGTAAATGTTGCGGTTGCGGTACTTTAACTATTGAAGAGGTAAGTAATTATTTATTTATGTTGTTCTATGAATCCCAATAACCTAGTCTTGAACCCAGTCATAAATTTTGGTCGATGGTCTTTCTTTTATTCCACCTTTAAGGTTAAACGTCAGACTAGTGGCGCCCCCAAACGTTTAATAATTCCCTGGCTCGACACGCTGGTATTTTTTTGTCCAATGCATCAATTGGCGACAATAACTGACTTCGAAGATTATTTAAAACAAATAAAATGGACTATGTCTGGTATCCATGAGTTATGTAAGTCAAAATTGCTAAAAGTGGCCACTTTTAGCAGTTTTGGGATACATAACTAAAGCGCAAAGTTTTAACAGGGTTTTATTGATTCAATAAATTCTTTGTAACTTAAAATTGTAGCCAATTCATAATTTGGTATCTAAATATATTGTGTATTCAGGCAGTAATTTTATTTCACTGAGCGGCGCTAGTGTCGCTGACGTTGCCCCTTAAGTAGACTTTTTGTTGATTGTTACTTGAAATAATAATTGATATATTTGAATTGTAGGATAAAACAATAGTTACAAAAAAAGACCACACCTGTGAAGTAAATGAAAGTAAAAATGAGATTCTAAAGCAAGTATGTGATTTGCGGGAAAAAGTGATATCTTCCGATGAACCTATCCAGAGAATATATAACAAAAAAAGTAGCGAATTTTCAGACAAAGGGCTTAATATAGCATTGGGGAGTTTTCCATCGTACGAAAGCGTTAAGCATTTTTTACACGACGCAAGAAATAAATCAGCACAAGTATCTAAGACCGTCTTTAAAAATGTGGGTGAAGTTGAAGTACCAGTTCAGTTTAAAGATTTCCTCTTAGCCGATTACTACCACGAAGAAGGTGAGGAACAAACACGTATTTTAGTTTTCTGTTCCAAGGACTCCCGAGAAAAGATACCAGAAATTAAAGAATATTTTGTGGATGGCACCTTTTATAGTTGTCCTCCACCTTTCGCTCAAATATACAACATTCATGGCGATGTGAACAGTACCTCAGAAACCACTACGGTAATGCCGCTTATTTTTGCTTTGATGTCGAATCGTACAGAAAAGAGCTATAAGATATTGTTCAATTTGATTTTGTCACAATTACCGGAGTGGGAACCATTGAAGATACACTGTGATTATGAAAAAGCGGCAATGAATGCTATTTCAAAAGTATTTCCGAATTGCACGATAAAGGGATGCTATTATCACTGGGTACGAAATATTTGGAAAAATGCTGAATCTCCAAAGTACCGCATCACGAAATCAAAACCTGAAAAGAGAATCGTGGGACTTACTGCCGCTTTACCGCTTATGCCTGCCGATAAAATATTAGAAGGACTGGATTATATCAAATCAGAATGTGTGGGTTTAAAGCGGACGGACAAGTTTATAAGATATATTGAAAATTTTTGGTTAAAAGTACATACTCCCGACGTATTCAGCGTTTACGGTGAAAGACACCGGACGACCAACATTGTAGAGTCTTTTCATTCAAAAGTAAATAAATTACTCAATAAAAATACACTAACTTTAATGAGATTATTAAATGTTCTACACGACATTCACAAGAAAAATATTACCTCTAATAAACGCCGACCGGAGCAAATTATGAATGATGATTTTATTACAGAAGTCCAAATGAAATTAGTGCACAACGAAGTCACCATAGGGCATGCGTTAGATCAATTTAGATAAGAAATTTATTATTCGAAGCTTTGTTTGTTATTTTTATGTCTGCCTAAGAGTACGTTTTATAAATTTTAAGTTTCGTTCAGTAAAGTTCCTTTGTCGTATTTATTTTATCAATTGTTTAAATCCCAACACTACTATGGTGGTATGGTTCAGTCCCACCCTACCCCCAGGGGTATTGCCGGGGGTATGGTGGGTCCGAAGTGCTATATTCGACGAACAATAGATTTACGAATAATATTTTGTGAATAAAACAATGTAACAGTTTCACATTTTCACTATTTTATTTGTGTCCAAATACTCAGTTGTAAACACAAACGACACGGGTAGACAAAAATGTTAATCACTTATTTTCCTACAAAATTCGTATTTCTGTAAACAAAGTAATATTTTCCATAAACTTGTTTTTTCGAATGGATGTTATCTGTTTAAATGTCCTTTTACCACTTCCACTGATACTAATTCTAATATTAACCTCACAACGTCTAGGCACATCGCACACTTGACGCACGACGGAGCGCTAAAACATCGCAGGGGTCTGTCAGATCCATACTAGAAATGTCAATCCCCATACTAAAACCGCTCAACCGATGTTGATGCAGCGCTATCGGAGTGTCATCCGTCGAGTGCGGTTTTAGCATGGGGAGTGACGTTTCTAGTATGGATCAGACAGACCGCTGCGATATTTTAGCGCTCCGTCGTGCGTCATGTGTGCGATCCATAATTCGATGGAGCCGGCTGCACGCACCAAAAAAACATGATTCATGTGGCGTTACCTAGCTCTGGGGCGTTCCATTTAAGAGCGGAACGAGCGACAAAGAGGAACAATCGGTCTCCATGTTTGGCAGCATATATTATTATCAAACAAAATCTTCAACCATTTCGTCAGTATTTTCTTATGACGTTGTCACGTTTAAATATCGTCAACTACGAAAAGGAGTGTAATGTTTTACAGACAACCTATCTTTTTGAACCAGCACCACATTACAAAGTGGACGCGGGAAATCTTGATTCTCGGAAAACTACTCATTATTTATCATTAACAGCCAACATCAGCTCACTGCAGGGCATAGGTTTGTTTTTTCTCACGCCATTTTTTACGGTCTTTTGCCGCCCTCTTCCAGGACCTTCCCATTACGGCCACGATGTCGTGATCATCCGGCAGGTGGTCTGCCAATTGAACTTTTTGCGGTCCTAGGACGCCATTCCGTGACCTTTCTTGTCCAGCGGGAGTCTTTCCGTCTACTTATTATTACTTTGGGAAATTGCTTCAGACGGGAAGTTAGATATACATACATAAATCACGCCTTTAGCGTTAACGATCGTAAACTTACGACCACGTCTGACAGGTATTGAGAGCCCTTTTAGATGATTTATGTATCACTATAGTGACAGTTTGTCAGCCTGTTGCCTAAAATTTTAATACACATGAAACCTTTGAATCCCTTAGTTGCCTTTTACAACACCCGCGGGTAGAAATGGGGTGATGCTATTCTAAGTTAGATAAAGTATTCTCATAATCTACCTAAACTAAACCTTACTTAGTGTAGAAAGTTTTATTGCTTACTTAGTTATCTAATCAACCTTCTAGGTACTAAAAGCTAACTCATATGATCGTCAGTGACTACACATCTAAAGGACCATGCTATATTTTAATCTCATTGTATTTTCAACGAAGTTGCAAGGTATTACGTATGATACCAACATAAAGAATCAGTTACAATAGGCCTGTTTTTTTTTTACAAATTGATCTCTATGATAAGAACCTGTTGTGTCCATTTTATTTACGTTTTATGTTGTAAAATTGCTTGTGTACAATAAATGGTTAATAATAATAAGTCAAAGTGCCGCTGATACTACATGTTGCAAAAGCACTGTGTGTCGAATATGTGACAGCCCTCGGTTCTGATGATTCGGATGAATTACTCGTAGTAGATATCTTATCTTATCTAGCCATCGGGATCCCACTGCTGGACAAAGGCTTCCCTCCCTTTTTTCCACTGATCTCGTTCCTGTGCCTCTTCATGCCAATTTTTAGAATACCCGTCCAGTTCGTCTCGCCATCTGCGTCTGAACCGCCCGCGACGAGGTCTGTCGGTTCTTGGCTTCCAGTTGGTGGTGGTATAAGCCCATAAATAGATAGATATACGGGTGTAAAAAATTAGCAATTTTTTTTAAGGATGAATTTCTCATGAAACAGAAAAACTTTACCCAAGGGACATAGGTCGACATATGAAAAAAAAATGCAAACCGACTAAGTCAATATATATGGGATCTCCAAAAAAAATTCTTATATCTCAACTTACATAAATTTATTTCTTAAGAAAATTGTTCTATTTTATGTTTTGATTCGCCACTTAAAATATTTTTGAACCATACATATATTTTGGTGTGTTTTTAGTTAGTTAAACAAATTATGGCACATATCGTGGCACCCATTCTGTACAAATCTACACGGTAATAAGCGGTGTCTACAAATGATTGGTCAGTGGTCTCTCCAAAGACCTATAAGATAAGGCCTACGTTATCTTCGTTAATATTTTAGTCACGTAAAGAGTAAGCTGTAAAACTTTTTCAGTAGAAATGCGTACTATAAATTTTATCTTTAGTTTGGTACAAAGAACAGTTTTATTACTACACGTTGATGAATTGTAGGCAGTTATGATAAGATTTCAGATTGTGGTGAGAAATGAAAATAAGCGTTTTTTTTATTTTTCTTTGTCCTTACTTAGGTACAATTTATTAAGCTACTAGTGGACGCTCGCGGCTCCACCCGCGTGGAAGCGTAGCATAGCATCCTACAGGAGCATTTTTTTGGAATTACAACTATCCTATGGCGATCACACACTTAACGCACGACGGTGCGCTTAAATATCGCAGCGGTCTGTCAGATCTATACTAGAAACGTCACTTCCCATACAAAAACCGCACTCGACGGACGACGTTGCGTCGACTGCGGTTGAGCGGTTTTAATATGAGGATTGACATTTCTAGTATGGATCTGACAAATCGCTGCGTGCCGCTGCGATGTTTTAGCGCTCCGTCGTGCGTCAAGTGTGCGATTCGGCTTACGTAGCAGGCAGTGGTACAATCCACTTTGCTATCGGGCTAGTCTTGCCAATAATTTAGAAGAAGGTAGTAAAAAACATATTTTTTTCTTCACAAACGACTGCATAATAATGTACAGGAAAAATTTAATAAAGACTCTACTAGCTGTAATATTTTGCTATGAAACAAATACTTATTGAAGTATAAAGTAAAACAGTTTTTTCCTGGAAAATTTAATAAAGCTACAATATTAGCTACAATTTTTACTAAGTAACTGAATTGTTTTATATGGCGCTTTTTGTATAAAAGACGTACTTACCTGAA
This sequence comes from Keiferia lycopersicella, assembly GCA_029255805.1. Lineage (NCBI taxonomy): Eukaryota > Metazoa > Arthropoda > Insecta > Lepidoptera > Gelechiidae > Keiferia > Keiferia lycopersicella. The sequence continues at coordinate 10,323,844 of JARACZ010000004.1, read as the reverse complement.
GATGTTCGTTTCGTACACCATTCAATTTGTTCTTTTCTTTTTTCGTGTGAGACACCGAGTCGCCCAACGACCCGATGAACCCTAGTGTCAGAATTTTTCAACTGCCTTCTAAAAGTAGCAAGCTTCTGACATGGTTGTGTAACGACCGCCGTCTAAGTGATCAAAGACAGCAACCGGGACCTACGTCTTAACGTGCTATCCGAAACACGGAACCATCTTACTAACGGACAATCGGGTGGTTCAGCCCGCAATGTCCTAACCAGACAATTGACAAACTGTGACAACCGCAGTGTGAGCACTAAAACATCGCAGCGATCTGTCAGATCCATACTACATAGAAATGTCAATGCCCATACTAAAACCGCTCAACCGCTGTTGACGCAGTGCTATCGCAGTGTCGTCCGTCAAATGCGGTTTTAGTATGGGTAGTGACGTTTCTAGTATGGATCAGACAGACCGCTGCGATATTTTAGCGCTCCGTCGTGCGTCAAGTGTGCGATCCGCCTTAGGCACAAACCAGTAATAAGTAAGTAATAGACGACTTATCTGATATTTTCTGTTGGTCTTTTCAGCGCGTTATTAACCAGCCTGCGGGTTACAAGGAAAATGGGGTATAGATTTTCCTATTATAAGTATTAGAAGACGAGATTTTTTGTCTTATACTACACCTACATAGAAAATACCCTATAGCTTTATGAAACGTAGAGAGGAACGTGAGTCATTGTTTACGTTACAAATTAGCAAAAAACAAAAATATATACATATTATTTTCCTCGCCAGGTGAGAGAAAAGATGCAACTGTCAAAACTTATGAACGTAAGACGGAACGTAAATCAAATATTTTTGCAAAATGGAAGACTTCGCTGAATATCAGGCTGAATCGCCTTAATGCTATTGTTTTGTCCGATATTATAAAAAAACGCGCAAATGGGGTAGGAAACTGAGGAACTAATGGCGCCACTCTCGCCTGGGCCTTTTTCTGTGATCGGTCAAAAAAACAAAATTAATAAGTTTCTGCGTTTTTTACTTACAAAAGTCGATTTTCATAACCGTAGTATGTCCTTAATAGAACGAGGGAATGCGTTTGTTAGTAGTTGTCAAATTGCGGCCTGTGGATGCAGCCTTCGGTTTCTCTGCAGCCCATGACAACTACTTCAGATATCTAATAGAAAGGAAAAATAACTAATAATATGTACCTACGCATAAAAGTGAGCAACTTCTTTACTCCGCGGGCCAGAACTGCACCCTAAGTCTGCTAAATAAAAATTGTTTCAGTTGGATGTCGATTGGACCTCAGGTGGATGATTAAAGTAGTTTTTTAGTGTGCTAATAGTTAGAAGTATAGAAAATTACAATGGCTATGGAATGACACTTGAGTTTTGATGGCGTTACAATGCCAAAATATAGCTGATTTGGAGTTCTGATATCCACATTGGCGCTAGCCAGTATTTATTTTGTGACATGGGCATGTGCGGCCTTCAGCCAGAAAAGTAAGACCAACACGTGGTCTTTCTGATACAAATTTCAAATTCACGATACGCCCAAACTAAAAAAATGTGTCACTCTTGTTGGTATAATAATCGCCAATTCGCAAGATGACTGGGTCATTAATAAAATACAAAATGTTGTAGGCTTAAAACTATTGTCCAAAATATCTATGTGTATGTAGCAACATACACATTTTATAGATATATGAAAAATTAAAATTTTGAAATTAATGAATAGGTAAATAACAAAAAAAGTAAGTGTTTTGACGCCATCGAACCTAGACAGATATTATGTCGTCGTCTATTCGTATTTTAATACAAAATATCGTTTTGAAAAGTAGCTCATAATATGGCCTGCCAGTCAACATGCCTATTAGATGTTGTCTAGAGACGAGTTTTATAACAAGACGCTAAAATTATACTTTCTGTTGTACGAAATCACAAAATTAAGCTGATCATTCAAATACCCGCTTTCACTTCTTTAAAAAGCCGCAAAATTACTCGATTCATACACTATCACTTGCGGGGTAGGCAGAGCGTTAACGGCCGTAAAAATACGGTCGTTATCGCCACGTCTGACAAATGTTGAGGGCCATCTGAGATAATTCGTGTAACACTAGTGACAGGTTGTCAGCCTGTCGCCCAAAAGTTGTAATACATCTGAAACTCTTACGACACCCACGGGTAAGAAATGATGGTGATGCTATTCTAAGCCGGCATCACACGGCAATCTAAGCCGGCATCACACGGAATACACTAGATTCATAAAATTGTTATAAGAAATATAATCCTACAATTTCCCTTTTTACCAAGAACTGATTTCGACTTACGAAAACTAAAATGTAAAATTTACTGCTCTGTAAAAAATAAATACCTAAACAAAGAACACACAATCACCCTCAGGTACCAGGAAACACCTGTGGATACCAGTCATTTTAAAATGGAAAATTCCAGCGCGTAATCCTTGGAATTCTCCATTACGTCCCCGGAGATATTTGCAGCCGTTTATGGACTCTCGAACCTGGACTTTCCAGGAAATATTGATTGCTGGAATTTCGAGCTATTTTACTAGGAATTGGATCGTTAGAAATGTATAGGCTAAGTATTAAATAGAGCACGATAATTTATTCACACACAAGCATACAGGAACACAAATGCATGATAAACGACAAATTGTAGAAGGCGGTTGAAAGATTCTGACACTAGGACTCATCGGGTCGTTGGACGACTCGGTGTCCCACACGTAAGAGAGAGAGAAACATCACTGACTGAGAAACTACAAAGTTGAAAGTGTACTACACCAATCACCATGAGAAAACGATTTATCTATACAGGTAATTAGTAAAAAGTACTTCTTCTTCCTTTTGTGTAAGACACTGAGTCGTCCAACGACCCAGTGAAGGAGATATCAATGTAAGGTATTAAGTAGAGCATGATCATTTATTCACACACAAGCATACAGGAATACAACTACATAATAAACGACAAATTGTATGTAAATATAATAGTGATGTTGTCAGACTTCTTCAACCGCCTACTAGCTATTAGCTACCAGGGTTCATCGGGTCGCCAAAGTGAGAGAGAACCTCCTTCTACAAGTAGCAAGCCGCTGAAATGGTTATGGATTAAGAAAAATTAATAGTACATTGATAACACCCAGACTCATTACAAATACTTGAAAATTTGACTAAACAAATATTGGTGATCGAACTTACGACCCTCGGCGTAGAAGGCTGGGGTACTATCCGCTCGGAACAGTCAATCAATAGTATATCAAAATTTAAATATCTCCATATATAACCGCCCCTCTATGCGATCAAACTCACACATGGAATATGAAACTGAGATCACTCACAAGATTGGGTAATAAAATTACAATCCGCGAGATATACCGCGGGTACGGGCAACGCGATTGATTTTATGATGTTTCACTTTCAGAAACCGATGTGGCGCAGTGGTAGTGCGACTGCCTTTGACGCAGAAGGTTCCGGGTTCGATTCTCGGTGGGTCACACAAAGTTGATATTTATCACTTTGTGAATTTGTTCCCAGTCTGGTTAGAACATTGCCAGCTGTAACGCCCGATTGTTCGTAAGAAAGATGGTTTCGTGTTACGGATGGCACGTTAAGCCGTAGGCCCCGGTTGCTGTCTATGATTTCTTAGGCAACGGTCACAACCATCAGAAGCTTGTTACTTGTAGAAGGCGGTTGAAAAATTCAGCAATAGGGTTCACTGGGTCGGTGGACGACTCGGTGTCCCACACGAAAATAGAAAAGAGTGCAAATGAGTGATTGATCTTTCTGAAGTATCATTTACAAAGACATTTCGAAGAACAATAAAACAATGCATTCACAACCGACACTTTAACAAAAGACAATCTCGATTTGAGAGAATAATTTCGCTATCTGAACAATTGTTAAGAATAACCGATATATATGGATCTCTTTAATTTGATGAATGGAAAGACTTACTTTAAATACAAACTGCTTATTATTTATTGTTATTTGGACAAATAAATCTAACCGATTTGGTCACTGGATCTGTCATTTAGAAATTTACTGTTTTTCTATTTGTTGCTATCATTTAGTAGTGAACCACCGATAGAGCGACAGTGGAATTCAATATTTTAATTGAAAATTATATAAAATATTCGATAATGATAACCGTGTTAAAATTGTGGCCTATAGTTTATGCACTAGTGCAAATAGTAAACGCAGATGACCAAATGACTGACGAAGAAAACGAAGCTTATTACAAAGAGACATACTTTGATACTGGTTGCTTGTTCGAATACGAAGATACCAATCTCACTAGCGCTGACGCAACAGACTTTGAATTTCCTGAAGACGGTATATACTTCATAGAAACCTCGTGCAGAGGCGGTCTTGACATGCGACAAGCGTGTTCCGTTGAAACAGCCGCGCGTGCGCACCCTAACCGGCAAATCAACGTCTTATTCGCTGGAAGATCTTCAACGAAGGACAGAACCAGACAGAAATATATCAACAAATTATCACAGTTTAAAAATGTGAATTTCTTTAAGATACATATTTTTGAATACGCAAAAGGTACTCCTCTTGAAGACTTAGTGGTAGGCAAACTCAGAAAGAGCAAATATTTGATGCACCACGCGTCAGATGTTCTAAGGTTTATAACGCTGTACAAGTTTGGTGGCATATATTTGGATCTAGATGTATTTATTGTGAAATCACTGGATCATTTGCCGATCAAAAAGAACTGGGTGGGCCGAGACACCGACACAGGACTTTCCGTTGGGTTGATTGCTTTAGCAAAACGTGGAGTTGGTAAAGAGCTGATAAATGCAATCATGAAGTAAGTACTCGTACATTTCTATTGAAATTGTAAACATAGTGCTATTCTTGGAAAAGTTTGCGTTCTTTGTTGGCTAATTGAACCAGCGTGTTTCGCCATTTGAACACTTTTTTCACACTACACTTGACCAAATGACTCCGCTGAATGTGAGTAGAAGCGTCGCCAATACCAATAGCGAAAGTCACTGGCTAAATCCAGCCTGCGAAGAAAGTAATGCAAGTTTTCTAAATGAAACTTGACTGTCCCGATAGCGTAGCGAATACTACACCTGCCTTCTACGCCGAGGGTCATGGGTTCGATCCCCACCGAACACAAATATTTGTTAAATCAATTTTCAAATATTTGTGACGAGTCTGGGTGTTTTCTATGTATAATGTGTGTTTATTTACAAAAAAAAAGGTATATAAGTATTAGTATCAGCTATCTAGTTCCCATAGTACAAGCTTTGCTTAGTTTGGGGCTAGATGGCGCTGTGTGAATTGTCCAGGATAATTATTTATTTTATTTTATAACTTGCTTCGCTCTCAAAGCGCGATGTCATATCGCTGGTCAGTGCTAACACGGCAAGTGTTTTAAAACATTTATATTCAATTTGTACTCTTCTGTCACCACGAAATTCCACAAGAGCTAGATTTACTTATTTCATGTATGAAGTTCGTAGAATTTGATAGTGATAACAACATAGATTCCATAGCAAAAGTTGTTTAGTTTCATAGTCTGGTCATGTCATGGCTGCCAAGTTTTTAGTAATCGGTCCTTTCTAATAATAAGAAAATATTGCATTGTAAGTATAATTGTCTAATTATTTTCAGAAACCTGAAATATCATTTCAATACCGACAGATGGGAGGCAAACGGTATTGATGTTACAATAAGATCCATTCAGGAAGTCTGTTTGAATGACTGGCTTTATGTGAAACCTTCCAATTGCAGAGGTAACGGTCTTGTCTAAACCATTTCTTTATGCCTCTTTTCTCTTTTCGTGAGGGACACCGAGTCGCCTGTCGGTACCTCATCAATAATAATGTAGGTAGGTGGTTCGCATGAATAAAAAGTTAGTCTCAGCACGACCGTGGTTTCTATCACACACCTAAGCCCATACACATACATGGCGCAGCCCGACAAACCCGACGAACCCTAGTGACAGAATTTTTCAACCGCCTTCTACAAGTAGCAGGCTTCTGACATGGTTGTGTAACGACTGCCGTCTAAGTGATCATAGACAGCATAACGGGACCTACGGCATAGCGTGCCACCCTAAACACAGAACCATCTTACTTACGGAAAATCGAGTGGTTCAGCCCGCAATGTCCTAACCAGACTGGGAACAAATTCACAACAATTAAAATATCAACTTTGTGAGTGACCCACCGAGAATCGAACCCGGAACCTTCTGCGTCAAAGGCAGTCACACTACCATTGTGCAACATCGGTCGTCTTTATGCCAATTCTTAGGTATTCCAGTTACTTTCATAAATAAGAATATAAAAATTTAATTACTTCAAACAGGATCATAAACTTATGCTCTCTACACTTTAAGGATCTTAACGTCCGTTACTTAGGTATGCTAATAGGTATGCACAGTAATAGCCAATAATGAATTTTGCAAATACTTTTTCTTTTGAAAATAACTACTTTTAGAATTAACTTAGGAAATGCTGTGTAAGTTCACAACACAAATTATACATATACGAATATAGTACATGACCGCCCTACCGTAGAAAGTAGCACTGGTACACATCCGTTTTTCACAAGATCTTTTTGCGTTTTTACATACATACATATAATTATCACGCCTTTATCCCTTGCGGGGTAGGCAGAGCGTTAACGGCCGTAGAAATACGGCCGCTATCGCCACGTCTGACATTTTTGACGATTGTTTTCCAAGGTTGTTTTAGAAAACATGTGTATCACTATAGTGACAGGTTGTCAGCCTGTCGCCTAAAAATTGTAATATACCAATACTCTCGAGTTCCTAAGTCGCCTCTTACGACACCCGCGGGAAGGATATGGGGTGATGCTATTCTTAGCCGGCATCACACGGCACTCTAAGCCGGCATCACACGGCACTCTTTCAATATTTTTTTCGTTTTCACAGGTTTCAAAATCTACGACCCTCAATACTTTTATTCTATATCAAACGCTAACTATCAAAAGTTATTGGAACCCCTAAAGGGTTCTCTGAACCTGACCAAGGTGTACGCTTTTCATCTCTGGAATTACTTGCTGTACGGTGACCAGATTCCGGATGATTCCTTGCATGCAGTCTTGAGCAAGAAATATTGCCCGAGAATTCATAAAGTGAATGATACCCGTGGGTACGGTACATATAAGGGGTACGGTAACTATAAGGTGAACGGTAATTCGATACATTCCTTGGAGGAGGTATGAGATGAGGCCATTTTCAACATTATCCTATAGAAATTATAGGTTGGAAAGCAATCGTTATAAAATTATTTATTATTATTTGTACATACATACATATATCACGGCTTTATCACTTGCGGGATAGGCAGAGCGTTAACGGCCGTAAGAATACGGTCGCTATCGCCACGTCTGACATTTTTGAGGGTTGTTTTCCAAGGTTGTTTCAGAAAACATGTGTATCAATATAGTGACTGGTTGTCAGCCTGACGCCTAAAAATTGTAATACACCAATACCCTCGAGTCCCTTAGTCACCTCTTACGACACCCGCGGGAAGGATGTGGGGTGATGCTATTCTAAGCCGGCATCACACACACACGGCATCATTATTATTTATTTATAAATATAATTTGAGAGCATTACAGCAGTAATACGCCAAAGCGCTGACAAGCTTAATTACTTATCTAAATTACAGAACTATTGAAATTATTAAAACTATAAGACATTATAACGGGTTTTAACTCACGGTAGGGATATATCGAGCACCCGATATTTTGGCGATGTTGCAATCGCCATGATCACGGGTAAACTGGAGCGGCTGCGGGTGACGGCTAAGGGCAAACATATCTGTCTACCCTCATTCTTCCGCGTTTTTTCGGAACACTTTGGTCACTATCGGTACTCACTCGAAAGTCATCTCGACAACACACACTAACGGTATCGCATGATTTTATTGCAGGTTTAGACACAAACTTATTTTTACACAAATTTAAACCTGCAATAAAATCATGCGATACCGTTAGTGTGTGTTGTCGAGATGACTTTCGAGTGAGTACCGATAGTGACCAAAGTGTCACCCGCAGCCGCTCCAGTTTACCCGTGATCATGGCGATTGCAACATCGCCAAAATATCGGGTGCTCGATATATCCCTACCGTGAGTTAAAACCCGTTATAATGTCTTATAGTTTTAGTGATAATAACCACGGAACCTTAAAATCAAGTATTGAAATTATTGGTACCTTTGATTCTGCGAAATGAATAACGGGCCATAGTTGCATTAAAGATAGTAAGTCTGTTCTAAAAATCACTCTTGAAAATGCGTACAAACTAAACAAATTGTTTGCCTGTTTCATAAAAGATTTAATAATTGCTTTCATAAAAGTGATATTACAAAATGGCGTTTGGTGACAAAGCAGCACCCTTCGTATATTTCTCTGAAAATTAAAAAAAAACAAACTAAACGGGTTCCTGATCACAGGTAAACTAGAGTACCTGTGGGTGACTGCTAATTTTATAGGATTTTGCTTGATACCTGTGACGTCTGTCAGTTTCGGGCAAATGCTTTAATAAAAGTCTATTTCTCTTTGATTGCTTCTCTTTTAGTATGTATCTCTCAAACGTCACAGTCACAGGTCGTCACCATCATCATTCTCCTTGCCTTAACCCGTTCTCTGATATTTTTTAAACTAAAGGGGCAATTATTCTGTCTTTTGTATTCTGCATCACCCCATTTCTTCCCGCGGGTGTTGTAAAAGGCAACTAAGGGACTCGAGGGTTTCATGTGTATTACAATTTTAGGCTACAGGCTGACAACCTGTCACTATAGTAATACACGAATCATCTGTAAGGGCCCTCAATACTTGTCAGACGTGGCGATAACGGCCGTAAGTTTGCGATCGTTAACGCTCTGCCTACCCCACAAGGGATAAAGGCGTGATTTATGTATGTACGTATTCCCATTCCCACATTGTTTTTCATTTTTATGGAACACAATCGTCACAAAAACAGGATTAACGACATTGTTCTGTGGACGAATACGTTGGAAATGACCTCGCTTTATACCCGCTCCAAGGAATGTACTGAATTTCTTTTCACCCTATATCATATGTTCAAACAATAAAAAGGTTGTATAAAGTGAAAAAATATTAGCGACGAATATTTTAAGAGGGCATAGGTCGAAATATGAAAAAAATATTTTGAACCTCCCTTATAAAATTAGCCTAAATTACCATCCAACCAAGTCAATTTGTATGGGAGGTTCAAAAAATTTCTCATATTCTAATCTATGTTCAGTTTCATGGGCTGATTCACCTCTTAGTATTATGCCCTAGTAGTTGAACTGCCTAAATTTTGCTCTTAACTGGGTAGGAACCAAGACTCCAGCCCGCAGTCAGCCATCTTGTAATCTCAAGTGGTCCGCAGTCAGCCATCTTGTAATCTCAAGTGGTACGCAGTCAGCCATCTTGTAATCTCAAGTGGTCCGCAGTCAGCCATCTTGTAATCTCAAGTGATCTGCAGTTGAAGGGCTATCTGCCTCTGTGTAAACATTTGTAATATTTTCAGGTACTACCGCAGTTACTCAGACAGTACTCCTCCCAATATAAGGACAATAAGAATCCAGAGGAATAAGCCGAAGATCATCGAACCAAGTGATGAAATCGATGAAGCATCTATTATAGCGGAATACATACGTGATGTGGCCAGGATCTTAAGCTATGTTTCACCTGATCGATACGGGGACATTTTCTACCACCCTCCATACGTATACTATTCAAAGTGACAGAAAATGCTAACTGTACTGGTGATTGCATTCACACATTGCATTAGATTTTTTTTTCCAATTCGAAATTCTACACACACACACACATATATCACGCCTTTATCCCTTACGGAGTAGGCTGAGCGATAACAGCCGTAAAAATACGGTCGCTATCGCCACGTCTGACAAATATAGAAGGCTGTTAGAGATAATTTGTGTATCACTATAGTGACAGATTGTCAGCCTATCGCCTAAAAGTTGTAATACACCTGAAACCCTCAAGTCCCTCAGTCGCCTCTTACGACACCCACGGGTAGGAAATGGGGTGATGCTATTCTAAGCCCGCATCACACGGCAAATTCTACAATTCATCGAAATTATACACTTTATACGCAATACAGGGTGTAAAAAAATTGCTGCAAATATTTTAAGCTGCGAACTTACTACTGCTGTGAACCTTAAAACAGCTTTTTTATAGTGCTTCCTCCCTTAACGAGGACCCAACGGCCTTTAAAATCCGGCGGTAGCGAGTCTTTCCCGGTAAACCCACACATCCCTCAGACAGAACACGAACACCTTCCTCAAGGTCATAACTTACAGTGGCCAGAGTGGAGATCTTTAAACCGACTCCGAACACAGGTGGGCCGCTGTAAGGAAAATCTCGTACGGTGGGGCTATACCAATATAGCTCATCCTGCTCCTGTGGCGCCACCACGAAAAACATGGCCCACCTGCTGATTGCCCAGATAGCCCCAACACATGTTCGCTATAGGACCTTTGGGATGCCACCAATAAGGTTGTACGCGTGGCTACACACTGGTCTAAGCATACTTGAAACCATCGACACGCAAAAAGAAGAAGAAGAAAAAGAAGAAGTCCTTGGATGCATGGAACATACAAAGCGCCATTCTTCACATGTCCCTTATCAAAAGGGTGCCCCTTACACTCTGTATTAATATAAATTTACTTACAAATATACAAAATGAGATTGATTATGCTTTGAGCTTATTTTGTCAAAACTGTCCGTTTATCAGAACAGAAGGCTGTCCTTTACACACGGTTACTTCATATTTATTTACTTAAAAATATACTACAATACTAGCGGCCCACCCAGCAGTGGCTGCGCCAGCTACAACCCATTTTCCCGTAGGATTAAGATGTTTTCCTGGCAAATATTATAAATAAAACCCTTCCTCTTGAACCACTCTATCTAAAAACCAGCATCAAAATCCGTTGAGTAGTTTGAAAGATTTAAGCAAACGTACATACATACATACAGACGCTAAAAACGCCTTTTCTTTATACTATGTAGTGGTTAAAATTTATTCTACTATAAATTTATTTTAACAAAACATAATAATGACTTCAGTACTAACATTGTAGTACGTGAGTCGACCCATGGTTAGCCTACGTCACATGATATCTAAATGAGACCCAAGGCAGCAAGTGGGGGAAGTTGTGCTGAGCAAGAGTTATAAGAACTACCATCCAGGAATTTGGCCGGAAGTTGGAAAAAAAAATTGTGGTTTCCGATTTTTCAATACTGAGGTACTTTTTACGACACGTGATATCGTAACGAAACTGATGGAAAAATTTTGCGATCTAGAGAAATTTTGCGAGATAGAGGATAGGTCCTGAAGTATTACCCTGGCTTACATTACAACAGATCTAGTATAGTACTGAAAGGATTCGTACAAACGAATCAATACGAATATATTGGGCATGACCTCTCATGTATTATGCAAAAAACTGTAAAAGTCTAGGAGTAAATCCAAAAGCAGCCATTATGGAAAGGAGAATAACAACAACATAAAAAAAATAAAAACCAAGTATTCTGTATCTACCTGTCGATCTAGATCCATCTCAGAGATCGCCTGACCTATAACAACTAGTCAACACTAGTTGTTATAGATCAGGCGATCTCCTAAGCACAGTCTCACCCCAAGGGGGTGATTGGGCTGGTTGTATTTCCGGGTGAGCAAGACTCCCCAACAAGTCGACAGGCGTAGTTTTGATGGCCCCAGAGTCAAAATAGTAGAGTCCAGCACAAAAAAAAGAGTTGACTGTCATGCATGATGCCGAGTTTTTATTTAGTTGCTAACACGATATGTATAACCAATAGATTGATCTCTATCCATTCCTTCGAGCAACGCGATCTTCCGTCTCGTTCCAACCCGGATGGGAGGCCGTGTTTCTCGAAGATCCAATTCATACTTTAATAACTGCTTTATATTTATTTTTATTGGACAAACAAATCTAACCTTTTTGGTCACTGGCTCTGTCACTAAGAACTTTACTGTTTTTCTATTTGATGTTAGCAATTAGCATTCAGTACATTTAGTATTGATTGGTAGCACTTTGGATGCATTTTGGTAGTGAGCAACAGTGATATTTTTTTAAAATAAATTAAAAATTTGACAATGATAACCGTGTTGAAACTGTGGCCTATTATTTATATACTAGTGCAAACAGCAAACGCAGATATGATCGAGATCTATGATTCCCGTGAAATGAATGACGAAGAAATCGAATTATATTACAAAATGACATACTTAGCTACTGATTGTTTGTTCAATCACGAAGATACCAATCTCTCTAGGGCTGACGCAACAGACTTTGAATTTCCTGAAGACTGTATATATTTCATAGAAACCTCGTGCAGAGGCGGTCTTGATATGCGACAAGCATGTTCCGTTGAAACAGCCGCGCGTGCGCACCCCAACCGGCAGATCAACGTCTTATTCGCTGGAAGATCTTCAACAAAGGACAAAACCAAACAGAAATACATCAACGAATTGTCAAAGTATAAAAATGTGAAGTTCTTTAAGATACATATGGTTGAATACGCAAAAGGTACTCCTCTTGAAAAGTTAGTGGTATTTGAACTCAGGCAAAGCAAATATTTGATGCACCACGCGTCAGATGTTCTAAGGTTTATAACACTACACAAGTTTGGTGGTATATATTTGGATCTAGATGTATTTGTTGTGAAATCACTGGATCATTTGCCGGTCACAAAGAACTGGGTGGGCCGAGACTCCGACACAGGGCTAGCAGTTGGGTTGATGGCTTTAGAAAAACGAGGAATTGGTAAAGAGCTGATAGATGCAATCATGAAGTAAGTACATTGAATTCGTAAACATAGTGCTATTCTTGGAAAAATTTGCAAAATTTTCTTCACAGGCTGGATTTGACCAGTGTCTTTCGTCATTTGTACACTTTGGCCAAGATACAGTTGCATTATTCCGCGGAATGAGTGAGCCGAGGTAGCCCAGGATGGTAGAGGCATCGCCATTACAAATGGCGAAAATCACCGAATAAATTCAGCCTGCGAATAAAATGTTGCAAGTTTTCCAAATATTGTATTCCTAAGAAGAAAAGTATTTTGAATAATATTTGAATATATAGTGCTATTCTGCATACCTACATATATCACGCCTTTGTCCCTTGCTATTCAGTCACAATAAAATTCCACACGAGCTAGATTGAACTAATTTAAAGTATGAAGTTCGCAGAATTTGATAGTGATAGCAATAAAGGTTCCATGGCAATCAAAATGACAGCAGATCACGGGCACAGTGTGTGACCTCCGAATGCCCCTCAAATTGAAGGGCAAGATTTACAAGACAGTAGTGAGACCTGGCGTCATGTATGGATGAAGTGTTGGACCACTAAGGTGACGGATGAGAAACGATTGCATGCAACTAAGATGAGAATGTTGAGATGGATGTGTGGTGTGACAAGGATGGATAAGATAAGGAATGAGTACATATAAGAGGAAGTTTGAAAGTTGCTCCAGTGACAGATGGAACCAAAGGGATGAATCCAGTGTAAGATGAGAGGGAACCGGAGGGAGGGATGAGGAGCATTTGCTAAAGATAGTAATGAACATGAATGTGGATGGATGCAGGAGGAGAGGACGGCCCAAAAAGGTTTGGATGGATTATGTAAAAGACGACATGAACAAAAGGGCATAGATGGGGATTTGACTGCTGATAGAGATGAATGGAAGAAGAAAACATGTTACGCCGATCCCAAATGAATTGGGATAAGGGCAGGCAAATGATGATGGCAAACGTTGTCCAGTGACATGGTCTGATCATGGCTGCAAACTGTTCTGTACACCGTGCTGTACACCCGGTATTTGCACAATTAAGAAAATATCGCATTGCAAGTATCTCTATATTCATGTTAAGTGATATTCTTTTCAGAAACCTGAAAAAATATTTCAGTGCCAACATGTGGCCGGTAAATGGTATAGTTGTTTTACTAATGTCTATTCATCAAGTCTGTTTGAATGACTGGACTTATGTGAATCCCTCCAATTGCAGAGGTAAAGGCCTTGTTATAACATTTCTTTATGCATATTCTTAGCTATTCCTGTTACTTGCTAAAATAAGAAAAAAATACGTTGGAAAATTATTTCACACGTTTACACACTGGATTGCCGTACGGTGCCGGCTCAGAACAGCATCATCCCAATTCTCCCGTGGGTTTTGTAAAAAGCGACTAATGGACAATGGCGGCAGCGTTCCCTGTGAATGCAACATCTTACACTGCGCTCGAAGCGCCGCTTGCCAAGCGTGGTGATTTCCAATAGGGAGGTGCCCATGTCCAGCAGTGGACTGTTGCGGCTGTTAAAGAAGGATGGACAGGTTTATAAACGTATGTTCTCTATATTTTTAAGGATTTCAACGTCCGTCATTTTAATACCCAGGCGACAGGTAATGAATAATTAATAACCAAATGTTGTTTTTCAAATATTCTTTTCTTTTCAAAATAACAAAAATTAAAGTAGAGTAAAAATTAAATAAAATGGAACTAAAAATTCTGTATGAAAAATTGTTACAATAGTCAAGCGTTATCTGTCACATTTGACAGATCGCGTAGAAAGTGGCGCCCTCATTTGTTATTTACTCTTTATGGTTAAGCCTTAGAATTAGACTACACTGAATACCAAGTTATCATATTCCCACCAGAGAATAAACCATAGAATTATATATATATGTATATAATATTATGGCACTTTCTAAGTAGGAGTATATAGTGAAAATAAATGGCGCAGTTTAGGAGCTACGTATGAACTTTTTTTACATACTGACTGACGCTCCGATCAAAGAGATAATATTATAGTTATATCCAGTTCCCCATTGCGCGCCATCTATATTTTCTTAAAATAGCGTGGCACCTTGACATATTCTTCAGAACAAGCGCAATCCCGCGTGTCCAATTTAGATTTTGCCAATTTGTGATGGATTGCGTTTGGACGATGCCTTCAAACTCTTGGAATAGGAATCAAATCACTCCACCGAAATACCGACAGACTTTGGTCGTTCTCCGACATAATATATGACCGCCCTAACTTAGATAGTAGCTCTTGTACCCATACGTTTTTTTTCTTCGTTTTCGCAGGTTTCAAAATCTACGACCCCCAATACTTTTATCCTGTGTCAAATTCTAAATATTTTAAGTTTTTGGAACCGGTAAAAGGTCCTTTGAACCTGACCGATGTGTATGCTTTTCATCTTTGGAATTACTTGCTGTACGGTGACCGCATCTATAATGATTCCTTGCACGCAGCCTTGAGCAGGGAATATTGTCCGAGTATTCATAAAGCTGAACAGGCCCAAATAACCCTATAAGGTTACTATAAGGTGATTCGATACATTCCTGGTATGAGGAGAAGCTATTTCATTGGGGTTGTTGTTGCAAAGAATACGGTGACAGTCATTTTGAATATGGAATCCAAAAGATATTGAACAAAGATCAATTTTTACATCTTGGATTTTTTTAGTACCTACGCCCATGGGCACGCCCTTGGTGCATGGAAAGTGCAAAACGCCATTCTTCATCCCTTATCAGAAGACTGCCACTTATACTCTGTATTGAACTATTGTTATTTAATTTAATTATGTATTAATTACTCTGATTTATTTTAATTTTTACTTAGAAATAAATGAAATGATTCTGCTTTGAGCTTATTTTGACAAAACTTGACGAGTGAAGTCCCATGACTTCAGCGCCGCCCTTATGTGTTCATTGATTACATTTTAACAAAAAATCTAGTTGCTTTTGCATTTTAGATATGTAGGTCTCTAGTACCTTCGCTCAAGAAAGCCAATTTTGGGAGTTGCAAAACTATGTGGTCAAAGTTTGACCGTCAAACCCACAGCTACTACTAAAAATATCAACAAATAAAAATTTACCTTAAGTTTTTAATGCATAGCATTTTAATGATTTGGCTGCCAAATAATGGCTTACTCGACCGACGATACTTTGTTTATGTATCAATGTTTTTATTCTTTGTTTATATAGGCTTCTTCACCTTCACCTCATTTTTTCCCGCGGGGGGGTGTTGTAAGAGGCAATAACTTAGGGACTCATGGATTGCATTACAACTTTAGGTGACAGGCTGACAACTTGTCTTTTACAGTTCGGTACTACACGAATCATCTGAGTAAGGGCCCCGTCAGACGTGGCGATAACGATACCATTTTTAGAGTCGATAACGCTCTGCCTACCTCACAGGTATTTTGTATGTATGTGCTTTTTATTGAGCCGTGTGGTGCCGATAGTGTAAAAGAGCACTACACCTCTCTTCCCGTTGGGGTCGTCATAGAGGGAGAAACCCGACCCAAGTAGACCAGGGTCCTGGAGAAGGACAACTCTACCCACATTTAAACCCGGATCGGGGTCTCCGTCAGGCGCGTGTGATAGAGGTCTATCGTGCTGTAGACTCCTGAAGCTGACCTGGCTCCGCACGTGTTGAGTCGTCGTTCCTGTGGAGTCAGCCAGTGAAGCCGAGCGGATGGCTCAGGTTCTGGGCAAAACCCTGCGTTTTCCAAAATGGCGTCTCAGTCCTCGCAGTGTCTGTGGTGAGGAAACTTCACGCGCGTCTTGCGGATAAGTCTTCACACATTTTTATGGTTAACCTGGATCCTTCGCGATATTTTTTTATGGTGATATAAACAGAATTACCATTGAACCGACGTTTCAGCTGAGTTACATCAGCTGTGGTCGCGGGTAGACTGAAGTACCAGCGAGTTGTTGGCATCTAGGCAGTGGCGACTAGTTTTTCTGCTACCTACATAATTGTCTTAATAATTTTGATTGTTTATAAACATTTCAACATAAGGCCGGCACACAACACTCACGATGTCCGACGATCGGTCCGATGGTAAATCACGCGTTCTTTTCGCGTGATTCACTGATTAAATCGTCTAACAGAGACGTATGAGGCCAATGATGATATCTTCTATCTCTTTAGGGCAATGATTAAGGTACGAACCTAAGAATACCTTTTCAATTTTGAACGATCTGCGAATAGTTCGATTACTCGTCGGAGCCCAGCGAATGCAAAATCACATTTAAAAATATACAGTCATTTGAGGGAAAATGAGACTAGCAGGTAACTTGGGACATGGTCGACACCGGCATCTATGAACCAACTATAAGCCTATAACGTTATAACTGGTTGGTAAATGTAGAGTCCAAAGTTTTCAACCAGTTACAACGTTATATAGCTGGTTCATAGATGCTGGTGTCGACCATGTCCCAAGTTACCCGCTAGTCTCATTTTCTTCCATTTGACCGTACGCTTTCTGGACTGTGTGTGTATGTAGGTATAGGTAGTGCCTATATCCACAATTTTTCTCTTTTCATACCGAAGCGGGTTTTTTAATCTCGTATAGCCAGCATACATTTCACCCTCTGAAACATGACGAAACATTTTTTGTTGTTTTTGGCGGTTTCTCATTTCACCATGGAAAGCCATCTATTGTCGCGAATAAGGCTGGTTTCAGAGCGGCGCGTCTCAGCAGCGCTGCCCAAGCGCGCTGGGCAGCGCGTTCGCTGTAAAACGACATTCAGACGCGCGCGCTTCGTTGTGGTGTACGGTCGAGTGCAGAGAATCATTATGCCAGCAAACGTAATCACTATATTAGCTGTATACGTTATATGGGAAAGAGTGCAACAACGACGTCTTAAAAGATTGCAAGTCGATGCTACTGGCAATCGAAGGAGATCCGACCGCGGCGCGGCCGAGACGCGGCCCAAGACGCGTCACTATGAAACGCTACATACAATCTAGTGTAATGCGAGGCGCGCGCGGCTGGGCAGCGCTGCCGAGACGCGTCGCTCTGAAACCAGCCTAAAGGTCTGTACTGTCATGCAATATTTTAGAATTGCTAATAATAATAGCATTACAATAATTTTCTTAAAATCTTGATAAGACAAGACAAGTATATAAACGTGTATCTCATTAGGGAAGTTTCTTATAGTCGCTGTATAGATTGCGCTGTGGTCTGTTACCGCCAAAGAGAATATAATAAAACTAGCGTTTTAAGAGTTGGGTCTTACGTATAACGTTTTTTTTTCAAGTTCACGCTAAAATCTCTAGCCAATATAAGCATTCTAACAATATTGTAACAATGCTACCAACATGACAGAAAAATAGAGATGTGGTATGCCCTGGTATGATAAATATATCGATATCGATATTTAAAAAAAACAGCGTTGGAATATCCTAGACTGTTTTCAATGGGCGTTTTTCAAAGGAGCAGTTTCGCAATATGGCGGAGTACACCACCATCTTGCGGAATTGCTCCTTTGAAAAAGATTAGGTGTATGAGAAACAAACTCAATTTTCTTAATTTATAGGTTTATTTATTTTTCCTATACCTGGGTCGGTATGACATAGACT
This sequence comes from Keiferia lycopersicella, assembly GCA_029255805.1. NCBI lineage: Eukaryota > Metazoa > Arthropoda > Insecta > Lepidoptera > Gelechiidae > Keiferia > Keiferia lycopersicella. The sequence goes on along the minus strand of JARACZ010000004.1, from coordinate 10,305,419 downwards.
AGATCGTACAATGTACAAAATATCGTATCGACTAAATATCAGTCCTTATCTCAAAACAGCCAAATCATATATTTCCAATGTATTATAGTGCAATGTCTATTAAAAAACATGATAAAAGTTTATAATTTTTTTTATCAAGGAAACTTTTTTTACCTGACAGATACAATAATTGCTACTTGCTGTTATTGGTAAATGTTGATTTGTGCAATAGTCTATTTAGTTGCTGTATGTGGTCTTCTGATCAGAAATGTTGGCTACTCTGCAACTGCAAATAAGGAAGTTCATTACTCAGTTCGTTTTTTCGCGGTTTTCGATTAACCTCAGTTTTATTCAATTCAGCAAGTAGCAGTAGTACCTTAACCATGTAAACTGCATTTCTTGGGTTTTGCTCTCGAATAAGATTGCTTGTGTAGATCAGCCCAGATCACGTCCGCTAAACAGTTTGGTTTAGCTGAAGGTTTTAACCTAGATAACTTCCTATTGAAGTCTTTTTTGGTAAAATGATTTCCACATAAATACTTCAAAGAATGTAACTTTTCTATAGGCACATATGCCAAATCTTCTTTACCAGTCAATTTTACCCATTGTCTGCATCTGAAACAGTATAGTACATTATTAGAAAGTGTACAACACAAAAAAAAATTGCATTATAGTGCATAAAATACAATTAAAAACTCTAAGGGGTTCGCAAATTCGCATGAATCATTTTTTTAATTGGACCTAAGATGAAGAAGGATGTGAGTTTTTATTTTATTCAAAAAGTTAAAACCATCAAATTTTTTCAGAAGACAACAGAACACAATTAGAAGAAATGAGGTTTTGCAGTTGTCAAATGCATTGTTATAAAAAAGGCCTTATTGGAAAAGTATACTCTGACCCGTAAATAAACTATCGATAATTTTATCGATACAACCCTAACCCATCTCTATGGTAAATTTGCAAGGATAGCCCAGATATAAAATACGTAAAATAAATGACAGAAAGTCTTTCGAAATCACTTAGAATTGATAAAATGATAACCAAAATAACTTACCGCCTTTCAAATAATGGGAACTGAGCCAAAAATACTCGCTTTTCTCCCGATTGTCGGCCGGCTTTCAATCCACAAATTTCACATTTTTTATAGTGCATCTTGAGATGCAATCGTAATTAATTTATTACCACAATGTAAATTATTTGTAAATGTTAAAGTTTCGTCACCAATATTTCACGTTATTCACTGAAAACTTTTAATTAATCATGCTGCGATACCAACAAATTTGACAAGAACCGCCATATTGTTTAGTGGTGTGACAGCCTGACAGCGCTAGACAAAGAAGCAGGATAAAAGGAAAGAGACAATAAACGACGCCATAAATTTTAGCGTGAACTCTTTGAGTTTTTTTTTTAATATGAAGTTTCGTCAGGCTGGTTACCGCAAAGAACCGATTAGTATGTAGTATATTCAAACATTCAGACTTAAACGACCGGAGGAATTTTTTTCACGTTTTTGTTTTTTTTTTTTAACTGGACTCATTTACATGCAAGTATATTCTAAGTCTATGCATTTAATTATTATTTAATATTATGGACTTCTACCCTATCTAGGGTAATTCTGCCAGTGTCAGTGAGAAGAGATTCCAGCGCGCAGCAGATGCACGGGACGGTGACTCCTGTAGGGTGATAGTGTCATCTACAAGATGTGATGGGCTCCTCTTGATACCATCCGGAAATGTGGCGAAAAATCTTCAACTTCTCAATGTTTGCAATACGGGCACTTCATTGATCAAATAATTATTACTATCGAAAATAAGTACTGAAGAGTCGACTAAATATAAAATAAAACATTTTAATTTTTTTTAAAGGGCAGATGTCAATTTATTAATCTAACAAAAACAATTTCACATGTCAAAATTACATAAAATGTCACTTAAAACTACTTAACCTAAATTACCTACCTATTCACGAGCCCGCTCCTCCTCGATTCGGGTGCAAAGGTCCCCATAACGCTAGCTGCGTTGCCGCGCTGAATCGCTATGGCCAACCTTTGCACCAGAAACGCCCCAGAGCGGGGGTCACCTCCTCTTTCTCTCAATCTACTACCCAATTCGGCAATAAAAGCCTTAGCTTCGTTGCACCAGCAACCGGCCGTTTCCACACCAAACGCGACAAAATTATAATTCGCGCTCAATAGTGAATATTTGTCTCTCTTTTTACTGGCAGCACCCTCAGCAGCCGCCCCAGGAACCCTCATGGTACCACTGAGGTGGCTAGCGGCGTAGGTGCTGACGCATGTGGCGTCCCACACGAGACACCTGCCGCATTTCCACGGAACCAGTGACAGGCCGTCGGTTCCGGTCGGACCCGGAGGTTCCAGGACACTTGGTACCTGGGCAGACACCAGCGCACGACGGATGATGTCGTTTAGGGCGTGGTGACGAGGGAATCTTCCCGCACAGCGACTGCAACTTAAAGCATGGTGGCCATTGGCCTCCACCATGGCGCCGCAAACGCATATATGTGGTTCGCAAACGTTGCAGCCCAGGCGGAGAGCCACAGCCACTCGTAAGGAGTCGCTGTCGAGGAGTGTACCCATGTGGGGTGACGGTAATGCATGCAGCCACGCCCCCGCCTCTGGTTGAGCCACAGCCCGAAGCCTGGCCACATTGACCCCCGTCGCCTCCTCAATCAGGCGATCGGAAGTGCCCTTTGCCCTGACATCATCCCAAGCACGCTGCGAGCTAACATCCAACGGCAGCGACGCTCCTGGATTACGGGCAACCCAAACGGTCAAGGCGTCGTCAGCAAAGGGAACACTTAACCCGTCGCCATAATGGGGTAAAATAGTAGCAACAAGTTTCGTGACCCCGTGCGCAGACGCCAAGAATGCCGGGACTCCCACATCTCGCATGCACCTAATCCCTAAACCCCCGTGACGCACCGGTCAACATTTTAATTGAAAATACGTCTTTCATTGACGGATGAAACAAACAAATAAGCATTTATTACTCATTTGGAACGAAACTGTCAGTGCGTGCCAAGCACTGTCAGTCCTACGTGTCAGTCAGTATCGCAATGTTTTTTTTTTAGTCCTGTAATCGCCTGGAATCTAGTAACATGCATGACTATGTCAGCGCCTACGGTCAACGGCCTGTGTCAACGCCATCTATAGAGTTCTTGGAATACTTTTTTTTTTGTGTTTGTGGCACTAGTTTGCTTTGTGCCAATGTCAAGTAAAAGGTAAGGAAACAAAGCGCGTTTAAATTTTAATGAAGAAATAAATTTTGTAAGGATAGTCAGGTATAATATAATGGAAATACATATTACATTTTATTCTCAAAAAGTAAATCTAGACTCCAATTCCTTTTTAGTTATTTACATTTTAACTATCTATGGAAAATGAACTGTTTGTTGTAATATTTTCTCCATACAACTTTAACTTCAACAGGCACGACGGTCCACAGCTGGGCATATGCCTCCTTCGAATGGGGGGTGTTTTCTGGCGGACTGGTGAAGGAAAGGTTACGTTGCATTTGCAGGGAACGCTGCTGACCATTCCCTGGATTCATCTCGTAATAACCCTCTACCACATTGTATCCTTAAGAGATCCCAGCTCGGAAAGTCCCATACAGTGAGCACGTTATAGACAACTGTCATTTTTACTTATGCTGCTGTGGGTGATAACAGGTGTGTCAGTCTCCTTCTTTTCGTATGGGACACTGAGTCGTCCAACGACCCAATGAACCCTGGTGTCATAGTTTTTTAACCGTCATCTACAAGTAACGGAGATATGGTGTGGTTCAGGTGTGTGAGTCAAGGATTGACACTCTTTATTTTGAAACGGAACCTCAATTTCATTTTGTAGGTACATTTGTAAGTAAAAAGTGACAGTATTTATTTTACATAAATAAATATTTATTCCATAGATTTAAAAAATACATAATGTAAGGGGCAGTGAAGAATGGCGCTTTGTATTTGTTCCCAAGGGCGAGACTTTCGAAAATTCATAAATAGAGCTCACAGTATCGTCCACATATAACATAGCATAAAATCCACGCCATATCACGAACGTATTCCGCTACAAAAGAGTTATCCTTGCTTTCATCATTGGTCTCGATGATCTTGGGCAAAATGTTTGATTTATTCCTTTGAACTGTTATGGTCCTTATATTAGGAGTACTGTGTGAGAAACCGCGGTAGTATCTGAAAATATTGCAGATGTTTGCACAGAGGTATATGAAAATTAGACGATTTCCTCACTTGACGTATTTTGCTGCAATTTTTCAGTGCATCCTTAACGCACTTGTCAAAAAATACAAAAAATATACTTCGTCAAAGTACGAGTAGTTGTCACTTTTGTGCAATAAAGTGTTTTTACTTACTTGTACTTACTTACTTCGTCTATGACAAGCATGGCTCAAATGGTTGTAAAAGAGCAATTCTACCACCTTCTTGCAAAATCATCATGTAATTTTATAACGAATGGTTTCCAACCAATATGTTCTATGACCAGAATCGCTGATAATAGAACAGAGTGGAAGGAGAAAGCATCAAGAGGCATACGTTCAACAGTGGACACAATTATGCTGAAAAGAAGAAGCAGAAGAAAATGTTCTACGGAAGAATCGAATATGTCGGATATCTCCCCTCATTCCTTCTCCAAGGAATGTATCAAAAGATCATGACAACTTTTGTTTGGATGCTCGTCCTGTTTTTCATCAGTCTTGCGTCACACTTGCAGGAATCGCATCAAAGCCAAAGTTATATAATAATAATAGAGATTAAATATTGTTTATCATTTTAGCATAGGGAATTTTTATGCAACATACTAGTTCTGGAGTTATTGAGTGTCAAAGTCGGGCATCGAAAGAGACAATAGTGCTGATGTTTGGCGCTCTTTAGTGTATTTCGTTCTAAATGCGTTATTTTCGGTAAGCAGTGTAGAAAAGGTTTACGCCTTAGTATATTATTTTTTTTTGTCAAAATAGGTAAACGTAGATTTTTAATTTTATTTTTATTAATTTTCCGAGTTTTGTGCAGCAATAAACATTGCTATTTTTCATTGAAATTGGCGATATTATATATTGCATTCATTTGTTTTGTTACGCAAGACACATGGTTAGGCTATGTATGGGCATTCTTCTTTCCTTATAGTCACCTTTCGGGGTCTCCTCAGCGTAATGAATACTCGGACAATATTTTTCGCTCAAGACTGCATGCAAAGAATCATCAGGGATGGGTTCATCGTACAGCACGTAATTCCAGACATGGAAAGCGTATACATCGGTGAGGTTTAAAGGACCCTTTAGGGGTTCCAAAAACTTTTTATGGTTACTATTCGATACAGGATAAAAGAAATGAGGGTCGTATATTTTGAAACCTGTGAAAACGAATAAAAGATCTTGTGTGAACATGTGTGGATGCGACTTTATACTTTAGGGCGGTCATCTAAATATATAAGGTGTAAAAATATTAGCTCTGCAAATATTTTAAGGGCTGAATCAGACTATGAAACTGAACAACTTTCTCCAAGGAAACATGGGTCGAACTAAGAAAATATTTTTTGGAACTCCAATACAATTTAGCTTGGTCGGTCGCTAGTTTTATATGGGAGGTACAATATTTTTTTTATATTTAGACATATGTTCCTTGAGGAAAGTTGTTCAGTTTCACCCCTTAAACTATTTACAGCAATTTTATTTTTTTTTACTGATCTATCTAGCCTAAATTACTGGATCAATCAGGCTGTAATATGGCATGCAGGTAGATACCATGATGTAGGTATCCGTTAAGAAAGTATTTTTTTGAATTCAGCCCCTATCGGATAAAACAGGGTATGCCAGTTTGTATGAAACTTTCTTCCTTTCATATATTTGCTTCAAACTTAGCATTACGGAAGAACTTTAGAAATCATTAGTAACGTATGTTAGCGTTTTTCTATTTTTAATCTCTATAGAGGCAAAAAGAGGATGAAAGTTATAGCTTAAATTGACACCTGGCATGCGTATTATTTAAGCAAGATTAGCATTCACTAAGTAAAATTTTTTTGAAATCCAACCCCCTTGACATTATATTCCCTGAGGGGGATAAACTAAGGGAGGGATAAACTCACGAGCTTCTTTAAAATGGTTTATGATTTGTATATCCACCCTTCCTTAACAGCCACAACAGTCCACTGCTGGACATGGACATCCCCCTATTGGGGGATATTGCCATACCACCACGCTCGGCAGGCGGCGCTTCGAGCGCAGTGTAAGATTTCGCATTCACAGGGAACAATGCTGCCATTCCCTTAAGATTGTCACTTTTTACGAAACCCTTGCACGGGTAGATTAAGGTACCGTACGGCCATTTTGTGTGTAAGAAAATGCGTGAAATATTTTCCCATTTCATATGTTTTGCTTTTTCAGAAAGTAGCAGGAATAGCTAAGAATTAGCATAAAGATATGTTCAGTCTGCTATTTTTTTGTCATTGTAACGCCATCGAAACTCAACTGCGATTCCATTGTCATTGTGATTTTCTATTCCTCAAACTGTTAACAGACTACCGAACTACGAAAATCATGCAACTGAGATCCAATCTACATCCAACAGAAATGATTTTCATTTAGCAGACTAAGGGCCCAGATAAGACGTTACCTCTGCAATTGGAAGGTTTCACATGAATCCAGTCATTCAAACAGACTTCCCGAATAGATATTAGTGTAACAAAAATACCATTTGCCTCCCATATGTGGGTACAGAAATATTTGTTCATGTTTCTGAAAAGAATATCAATTTAACATGAATCGCTACATAGTATAAAGCAAAGTCGCTTTTCGCGTCTGTCTGCATGTATGTTTGCTTAAATCTTTAAACTACACAAAGGACTTCGATGCAGGTTTTTTTGAAGATGGAGTGATTCAAAAGGAAGCTTTTTATGTATTATACATGCCGGAAAAAATCCTTATTCTCACGAGAAAATGAGTTGCAGCGGGCGCAGACGCTGGGGCAGGCCGCTAGTAATAGATACACAGATAAATAAAAAAGAAAGAATAGGTGTTGCAAATACCGGGTGTAAAGGACGGTCTACCGAACAGTTTGCTGCCATGATCAGACCATGGCATTGGACAACTTTTGCTTGGAACCTAATAATGCTATCACTAGCCAACTCTACTAACTTCATATATGAAATTAGTTCAAGCTAGCTTGTGTGAAATTTCAGAAATGTTTCAAAACAGTTCTCGTTTTAGGAATTCAGTTTTCGGAAATCTTGCAACGTTTTATTCGCAGGCTGGATTTAGTCGGTGATTGTCGCCATTTGGCCTGCCATCTACCATCTGCGCTACCGCAACTCACTCACATTCCACGGAATAATACAAGTGTATCTTGCCCACAGTGTACAAATGGCGAAAGACGCTGTCAAATCCTGCTTGAGAAGATAATTTTGCTAACTTTTCCAAAAATAGCACTATGTTTACGAATTCAATAGGGTATGTACTTACTTCATGATTGCATCTATCAGCTCTTTACCAATTCCACGTTTTTCTAAAGCTATCAGCCCAACTGCAAATCCTGTGTCAGTGTCTCGGCCCACCCAGTTCTTTGTGACCGGCAAATGATCCAGTGATTTCACAACAAATACATCTAGATCCAAATATATGCCACCAAACTTGTACAGCGTTATAAACCTCAGAACGTCTGACGCGTGGTGCATCAAATATTTGCTCTGTCTGAGCTGGTCTACCACTAAGTCTTCAAGAGGAGTACCTTTTGCGTATTCAAAAATATCTATCTTAAAGAACTTGACATTTTTATACTTTGATATTTCGTTGATATATTTCTGTTTCGTTTTGTCCTTTGTTGAAGATCTTCCAGCGAATAAGACGTTGATCTGCCGGTTAGGGTGCGCACGCGCGGCTGTTTCAACGGAACACGCTTGTCGCATGTCAAGACCTCCTCTGCACGAGGTTTCTATGAAGTATATACCGTCTTCAGGAAATACAAAGTCTGTTGCATCAGCCCTAGTGAGATTGGTATCTTCGTATTCGAACAAACAACCAGTATCATAGTATGTACCTTTGTAATATGCATCGTTTTCTTCGTCAGTTATGTTTTCATCTGCATTTGCTGTTTGCAGTAGTATAAAAATAATAGGCCACAAATTCAACACGGTTATCATTATGTAATTTTTTATTTTCACCGGGAAGTCTAAAAGAAGTGAAGAGAGGCCTTTGCTCAGCAGTGGGAGACACCCCAGCCTGAAATAATAATAAAAAATGTTTTTAGAAATCATACCTTGAATGATCAAATTCATAAAATCCTTCAACTCATCGGCTGACAGAAAATTTGCCTTATTTTCCTCTTTCTGTCTTTACTTTTTAGGTTCCTACAAAACCTAGCCACACATGCTATAATCCGGACCATTTTCTGCAAATCAGACTATATCTGTATGCTGTTAAAAATATTGTCCTCTGACCGAACTAACTTTAGCGACACCTATTTACTACCAGCTCTATTTCTGAAACGTACGCTTTAGTTTCATACGAAAATATGCCACTTGTTATGCTTGTATCTCATGTTCTACTTTACTTATCGATTCCCACATGCCCTCAAATATTCATACATATTTTTGACTATCAAAACATGAAGTAAAAGAAGTTTAAAAACGCATGGTTAAACCATTCGTTTTAGACTTTCGTGCACGGAACCGATAACGTACAATTCTGATATTGAACTCCTGGGCGTAATGTGTCGGGAATATTTTGCTGCAACTGGACAGTTGAAGAATCAAATAAATACTTACGGCTATGCAGAAAGCCCGTCCCATCACATTGAGCAATAGGACAATACAAAATAACTAGTAACTGATAACTGAAAATTCTTGCCAACCCTGACTTCGGCTATACAATCGGCAGGGTTATCTTGTGTATTCACATACGGCCTTGGCCGAGTAAGCTGCTTCTTCTCTATTCGAATGGGACACCGAGTCGTCCAACGACCCGATGAACCCTAGTGTCAGAATTTTTCAACCGCTTACTACAAGTAGCAGGCTTCTGACATGGTTGTGTAACGACCGCCGTCTAAGTGATCATAGACAGCAACCGGGACCTACGTGTCATCCGAAACACGGAACCATCTTACTTACGGACAATCGGGTGGTTCAGCCCGCAGTGTCCTAACCAGACTGGGAACAAATTCACAAAGTGATAAATATCAGATTTGAAAGTAACCCACCGAGAATCAAACCCGGAACCTTCTGCGTCAGAGGCAGTTGCACTACCACTGCGCCACATCGGTCGTCGTAAGCTGCAGAATAACTCACTCTATCGGATACATAAGCCTTTAGCCTTGCTACTTCAGAAACTATTGACTGTCCCGATGGCGCAGCGGATAGTACCTCTGCCTTCTACGCCGAGGGTCGTGGGTTCGATCCCGTCCGGACACAATTTTTTTTTGCACTGTTAAGTCTGGGTGTTCTCTATGAATAATTATGTATTTAATTACAAAAAAGTATATAATTAATAAACAGCTATTTAGTTCCCATAGTACAAGCTTTTCTTAGTTTGATGCTAGATGGCGTTGTGTGAATTGTCCAGGATATTTATTTATTAGTTTAGATGGGGAGGAATTTTGCCTGGAGATTTATTCGGAATGAGTTTGTCAAGGTACTCACGTCTTTGTGCATTTGCTTTTGCCATAGATACTTACGCAAAATACCAATACGTAATATCCACAAAGTACTTTAATATATGTAATATCAAAATTTAGTGAAAATAGGAAAATAATTATAGTGCCTTTTATAATGACAACTTCAAACTTCACTTAATTTTTCTTTTTTCTAATAAACTCTTCGTGGAAGTCTCCAAAAATTGCACTTGCGCCTTCTTCAATTCAATTTTTTAGGGTATGGCTTCTGTCTACAGGGACAAATCTGCCAGTGTCAAGGTGGGAAAGCGTCTCCTTTCGCATCCGTTCGTAAAATGTGAGGGAAAATGCTTGCTTCTCCGCTTCTTCATAACGAATCGAAAGATGCTCGTCTCTTTCGAATTTTTTAATTAAGGTCCCCATAAAATGTTACAAAATGATTACAATAAAAATATGTATGACAGTAGTTTGTCGGCGTTGCGCTCATAATTCACATGCTGGTATGTAACACTAACAATATTATTTACTTAAAAATTTATACATGCTTTTTTACAAACCACCTAATATTTTTTTTACCAACTAATGCTACCGTAAGCCACCGTTTTTTGAAACTACGCGTTGTATGTAATCAGTTATGTTCATTAAAATCCCGTGAATCAATTCTAGACACAATCCAAACCAGGCGTACCTGCGCCGTATAAGGAATTATAGTCTATACAAGGTGTAAGGGACGGTGTAATGAAAACGTTGCAGACGTGCTCAGACCATAAAACTGATTTTTTTTTTCTATGTGGGCTAGGTTTGTTAAAGTGTTTTCTTTTTTTTTAGATTTTCCTTATTAAATTCCCGATCAGCTGAGTGACTTTGTATGGGAACTTGAAAAACTTTTTCGTTTCCCATTCCCAACATAGCCGCCATAGAAAAAGTTGTTCACTTTCATGGTCTGATCACGCCTGCGAAGTTTTCGTTACACCGTATCTTAAACGCTGTGTAGAATTATAAATCATCATCATGTCGTATGGCATCTCTCTGCGCAGGATCTTATATGTCAATTTTTAGGTTTTTGAGCCAGCCTTCGGCCGCTGGTGTTAGACGGTGCAGCTCGGTCATGCCGCCAGGCAGGCGATACAGTGGGCAATCATTCACAATGTGGGCTAGTTAGTGGGTTTGGTCAGGCTCTCCGCACTCGCAGGATGGCGACTCCCTGAGTCCCCATTTGTGGAGGTGGTGGTTTGATCGCCCGTGTCCGGTTCTAAACCTATTCAGCCTCACCCATATTGAGCGCGGAGCATCGAATCCAGGGGCCTTTTGTTTGGGTCTGAGATCAAATCCTTTTGTGGATGGGCATAAAAATGATTTTGCTGCAAATATATTAGGGAGTGAACCAGCCTATGAAACTGAACATTTTCCGCAAGGAACGTAGGTCAAAATGTGAGAATTTTGTTTGGACCTTACAAATACCATACAAATTGACTTGGTCGGCCGGTAGTTTTGTATGGGAGATCCAAATTTTTTTTAATTTTTCGACATATTATTCTGGGGAAATGTTCTTCAGTTTCATGGGCTGATTCACCCCTTAAAATATTTGCAGCTAATATCTCTACACCCGGTATAGAATTATAGCCTATATGTGCATGGCAAGTGCAATTAGAGATTCAGACCAAACTTAGATTCAGCCAGGACAGAAGTGTACATTGTATTGTAAAGTGTCTGCAAGGGGCGATACATACTAATGAAGGAGGAGTTCGGAACTGAGAGGGGTGGCTGATAAGTCCTCGGTCTTGCAGTGGCTTTACTTCAACGTTGCATAGTTTTATGACGTTTTCCATTGAAACGGCAGTGCGGCAGTTTTGATTCAATGCCACATAAACTTACAAAATATAATGAATCACATCTTGTACTGTATTTCTATAGCAATGGCTATATATACTATGAAATTTGTAATATAAACAAACTGACAACCTGTTACGTCAGTGATACACGAATCATCTGAAAGGGCCCTCAATATTTGTCTGACTTAGCGATAGCGGCCGTGTCTTTACGGTCGTTAACGCTCTGCCTACCCCATAAGGGGCAAAGTATGTATGTAATTTGTAATATGACTCTATAAAACTGCTTAAATTAGTCTTATCGTTCCATTTTTCGAAGCTACGACTTCTACACTATTTCTACTAGGGATAACAGATGATTTATCTGCTTAAAGTAGTTAGTTACCATACTACGTTAACAAGTTCTCAGCACACCGTCGCCGCAAGGGCCGCAGCTGTATACATATTTCTGACCAGAATTATTTTCTCACCGCAAGCAACATGTAGGTAAGATAAATTAAACGCATAATACGGATGATCCTGTTCAAAAAATCACCAAGTCGTCTTATTTTAATAGCAATTGTGTTTAAAAACGAACATTTTTGTAATCCCCTTTTTCTTGTACGATACCGACTCGTCTAACGACTCGATAAACGTTTAGTCAAGATATTGCACTATTTTAAATGATTTCTTGAACTGGACCGTTTATTTCATTCCGTGAATTTATCGACCTCTCCTCCTCTCTCGTAGACTCACACCGTGTTCACAACTTCGACAGATGTCTTAGACCGGACTGCGCTAACTTTACGCCTCTCGGCTGTCCTGAAACTACCTCTGTATGTGTCTGAGACTTAATAGTGGGTGCTCTGTCTAGCCCACCCACTTCAACCTCTATTTTAGTTGTTAACTCTGTCCACTGTGTATAAGTGGATATGACCTACATATAAAATTAGTTTCTCATCCCCTCTATTAAAAAAACTACGCTTTAGGCGCACATAACTGCGAATAAAATAGGCAATTTTTATCCTAAGGCAAAAATGGAATTTGAATTTAGAAAATGAATGTTTGCACCCAATGAAACGCAATTTTAAGTAGTATCTGCTATTTTATCCCTCATTCCTACCAAAATGTTAAAAAAAGGAATATGTCAAAGTTTATTTTTCTTTTCGCGCTATTTATGGCAAGCAATGGTAATCGGACACATAGCCTCTAAATTTCTCTCTCAACATTCGTTTCGTCGGTAGCCAGCAATGTTTCCTGCGGTAAATAATATGAGATTGCTTATTACTTATTTAATCTAGCCCACGTCATCCCACTGTTGGCCAAGGCCTCCCTCTACTCCATACATCCAATTTTATCCTGGGCTTCCGCATGGCAGTCTTTTCAAAACGTATCCTTAAATACTTACTTACATACATATATCACGCCTTTATCCCTTGCGGGGTAGGCAGAGCGTTAACGGCCGTAAGAATATGGTTGCGCATGTGACATTTTTTGAGGAACGTTTTCCAAGGTTGTTTCAGAAAACATGTGTATCACTATAGTTTTCCGCCTGTCGCATAAAAGTTGTAATACGTCAATACTCTCGAGTCCCTTAGTTGCCTCTTACGACCCCCGCGGGAAGGATGTGGGGTGATGCTATTCTAAACCGATGTCACACAGTTTAAAATAAAGAACATGACTCATTTATTTACCTTCACAAACCTTAACTTGAAAACCCTCAAACTGCTCAATATCGGAGGTTCGCAGATATTTCTCACATGTAAGTATATAACTTTTAACTACCCAAGTTTGAGTATCCTCTGTTTGAGTTGTGAACGACTAACGGCTAACGACTAAAGTTGTTCGGGATTATTTCTTTCCGATACAAGTTTGTTGTTCTGACGTTGAAGGTATAAAAAGAATGGACTTTGTTATGTGGGCGTTCGCTGCGTGTTTTTTGTATTCCGAAAGTATGAGGCCGTATCTATTGAATTCCTATTGCGAAATGTTTGTTTCGTGGCGCTGCTCTTTCAAAAAAAAAGTTTATACACGACTGTCTTAAAAATATTGTTATGTTTTTCAAGAATGTATATGGATGGACAGTATTATTTTCATTATTTTTTACGGGCTACATTAAATCCGAGCTTCCTTTTTGCTCTGTATTTTAGGAGAAATTTTATTGATCTTCTTTACGGCTGATATTCATAGTTATCATCTTTACGTAACATAGTAAAAGCAAAGTCGCTTTTCACCTCTCTATGTATGTACGTATGTTTGCTTAAATCTCTATAACTATACAGCGGATTTTCATGCAGGTTTTCTTTAATAGATAGAGTAATTCAAGAGAAAGGTTTTATGCACAATACTTGCTGGGAAAACATCTTAATCCCACGGGAAAGTGACTTGCAGCGGGCGCAGTCGCTGGGCGGGCCACCTAGTTTTAAATAAAAGAAATAGCGCTTCTCCTCCCATAACGGTCAATCTAATATATCGTTGGTAGCATTTTGAATGTCGCAAATCACACCATCAGTGTGGCTATACTCAAAAAGGGTTTAGGTAAACAGTGAACTTGAACGATCCTGATATAAACTCAAGTTATCCCACTTCTGATGACAAGTTGGGTTGGTAAAAAAGCTTTTATTTTGTATCATGTTGTACCTGTTGCACGTAGGTACTGTAATATTGCAGTACATACATACATACATACATATATCACGCCTTTATCCCTTGCGGGGTAGGCAGAGCGTTAACAGCCGTAAGAATACGGTCGCTATCGCCACGTCTGACATTTTTGAGTATTGTTTTCTAAGGTTGTTTCTGAAAACATGTGTATCACTATAGTGACAGGTTGTCAGCCTGTCGCCTAAAAATTGTAATACACCAATACTCTTGAGTCCCTTAGTACACGACAGTACACTTAGTCTTACGACACCCACGGGAAGGATATGGGGTGATGCTATTCTAAGCCGGCATCACACGGCAATATTGCAGTACAGTATGCAAAATAAAACTATAGATTGTGCATGTAACATTATAGAATAATTTTAAGTACCCATCCGTGTGATACCGGCTTAGAATAGCATCACCCCACATCCTTCCCGTGGGTGTCGTCAGAGGCGATTAAGGGACTCGAGGGTATTGGTGTATTACAATTTTTAGGCGACAGGCTGACAACCTGTCACTATAGTGATACACATGTTTTCCGAAACAACCTTAGAAAACAATACTCAAAAATGTCAGACGTGGCGATAGCGACCGTATTCTTACGGCTGTTAACGCTCTGCCTACCCCGCAAGGGATAAAGGCGTGATATATGTATGTATGTATGTATGTTAAGTACCCAGCCTAGTTATAGCGGGTGCTTTAAATAGTTTAAGTTTAAGTATTACTTATATCGCATTAAGTCGTCAATAACAAAAAGTTTACGGATATTATCACAAAAATAAAATACCTTTAGTTTGCAACATATAGGATGATCCCGGTGACGTTAGTGACCTTGGAGAAAATGCTATGACTTAAGGTCCATTTTCCTAGTAAACAAAGGAAAATGCTCCAAGGTCACAAACGTCACAGGGATCATTTTATATTTTACAGACTATACGTGACCAAATTGCCGTGTGATGCCGGCATAGAATAGCATCACCCCAATTCTTTCCGCGGATTTTGTAAGAACCAACTAAGGGACTCGAGGGTTTCATGTGTATTAGCATGTATACAACTCTAGGCGATAGGCTGACAACCTGTCACTACAGTGATACACGAATTATCTGAAGGTGCCCTCAATACTTGTCAGACGTGGCGATAACGGCCGTAACTTTGGGACCGTTAACGCTCTGCCTACCCCGCAAGGGATAAAGGCGTGATTTGTGTGTGTGTGTGTGTGTGTGTGTGTGTGTGTGTGTGTGTGTGTGTGTGTGTGTGTGTGTGTGTGTGTGTGTGTGTGTACGTGACCAAATAAAATAAAACATTAAAAACTAAAAATCCAATTAATCGTGTTTAAGCAAAACCTGGAGCGAGTTTAACCTAAATTTCTGACTAAACTGCGAACAAGCTAACAAAAGTTGTTTAAACTAAGGTTATGATAACAGCAAAACAACGTTGTGGCACAAAATTAGTGTTGCCAACTGAGTGTAATTACTGAGGTCCGTATTTAGGTTTAAAGATCATTTATTTCTCATTAAATACAAAAAAATTACACTTATATGACAACAAAGAATGGAAGGTAGAAGTTACACTAAGATCGTTCAATTTAAACCGAGTTTACAATTTTATTTATACTGGAAATAAGACTGTTCACATTTTAGAATTAAAATGCCTTTCCTTATGTAGAACTTAAATGACTGGCTAATTTAGTTTTAAACGAAATGATTGAAGTTATTTTCTTTAAAGGGGAAGGTAATTTGTTAAAACGACAGTCAATACTAACGATATCTCAAATTCGCACTCAAGATCGATCTCAAGAGTTCTTCTTCTTTTCGTGTGGGACACCGAGTCGTCCAACGACCCGATGAACGTCGTCAAGAGTTGAGAGTGGTTCATAAATATGGGCCTAGGAGTCTGGTTAGGATATTGCAGATTGTCCGTTAGAAAGGTTCCTTGTTTCGGAGGGCAGGTTAATGCGTCGGCCCCAGTTGCTGTCTATGATTACTTAGACGGCAGTCGGTATTATACCATGTATGAATATGAAATGTCGTGGCTAAGGGACTCAAGAGTTTCATGTGTAGTAAAATTTCAGGCAATAAGCTGACAACCTGTGTGATACATGAATTATCTAAAACAGCCCTCAATTTTTGTCAGACATGGCGATGACGACCGTATTTTTACCCCGTAAGGGATAAAGGCATGATGATCACTTTGTTTTTTTATAATATAAATACAGGGTTATTTGTTCACAAACTTTGTAGGGTGTTTCTATTCATGATTCTGAACAACTTTTACTATGGGGCCACCTGGCCAAAATTCTTTTGCGATTTTGCCGGTGGCCCCATAGGAAAAGTTATTCAGAATCATGAGTAGAAACACCCTACAAAGTGTGGGTACTTAACTGACTAAAAAATAACCCTGTGTGTAGTTTTTGCTGTAAAATATCTGGCAACACAGCTGCACTGAAATTAGTGCTGCGCGACTGAACTGAACACATAAATTCATTAGAAACTTCAGAAACAAGAGACTACTAATACTAATCTGCCCCAAAGTTGTAATAGGACAACCATTGTACGGGGAATTTGAATTTAGAACGTCCTAATACAAGTCAAAATTTAAGATATTTAATTTTAGTACATTTATACCTTCACTGAATCTCTAGTTATTGTTACGTTGTTAATCGTTCTCCGTGGAAATATGAACGTATAAATCTTCCTCTTGAATCACTGTAATTATTTAAAAAACTGTACCCGAGTCCGTTGAGTAGTTTGAAGATCAAAGCATACATACGTACATAAATACCTACAGATAGAGGGACAGAGACGGGAAGCGACGCTTTATATTATGTAGGGAAATAGGCAATAGACAAAAAAAAAAAACGATGTTTGAAAAATCACAATAATCTTAAAGGTTGACAGAGCATTTTCCAGCTTTTATCACAGTATAGAATTTAAATGTAAAAGATTTATCACCCCTGAGACTCCATGTTTAAGATGTTTCAGGAAAATCGTTGAAGCCATTTCTGAAATCTCGGTTATTCAATTATAATTTCGATGTATTGTTTGCGTGATATTGATAACTCTTTGTCAATTTTAGGAGTCAAAACAAATGTAATCAAAATCAGTTTCGTGAGTCAGAATATTTTCTAACTTTTTGGAATGTCTCGTTCAGTATGTAAATCTTCACAGCGGCAGTAAATGCAACATGACAACAACGAAAAAAGGCAAATTACGAAAATAGTCCTAAAATTATTTTGTGCCGCTACTTTTGCTGCTGACACGCGAAATGTAATGGGCCAATCAACGCAAAACGCGCTTAGGCCTACCATTGGCTCTTTTCCTTTCAACAAATGTTACTATTTAGCCGGTATACATCGCTTTTTACACGACTGCCGAACCAAAAAAGGTTTTTTTCGTGTGGGACACCGAGTCGTCCAACAACCCGATGAACCCTAGTGTCAGAATTTTTCAACCGCCTTCTACAAGTAGCAGGCTTCTGACATGGTTGTGTAACGTCCGCCGTCTAAGTAATCATAGACAGCAAACGGGACCTACGGCTTAACGTGCCATCCGAAACACGGAACCATCTTACTTACGGAAAATCGGGTGGTTCAGCCCGCAATGTCCTAACCAGACTGGGAACAAATTCACAAAGTGATAAATATCAACTTTGTGAGTGACCCACCGATAATCGAACCCGGAACCTTCTGCGTCAAAGGCAGTCAAAAAAGGAGTGTAATGTTTTTAGTCTTGATACATACATACATACACATATCACGCCTTTATCCCTTGCAGGGTAGGCAGAGCAATAACGGCCGTTAAAATACGGTCGCTATTGCCACGTCTGACATTTTTGAGGATTGTTTTCCAAGGTTGTTTCAGAAAACATGTGTATCACTATAGTGACAGGTTGTCAGCCTTTCGCCTAAAAATTGTAATACACCAATGCTCTCGAGTCCCTTAGTCGCCTCATACGACACCCGCGGGAAGGAGGTGGGGTGATGCTATTCTAAGCCAGCATCACACGGCATAGTCTTAGTCTTGATAGCTATGCCATATATAATCAATAGCCACAATGTGCATGATGACTGGCAAGTCGAATGAGCTGCTTTTTAAAACGATATTTTGTATGAAAATACGAATAAATGACGTCATGTCTCTCTAGTTTCGATGACTTCAAAACACTTACTATTCTGTTTATTAATACAAACTTTGAATATTTCGGAA
Organism: Keiferia lycopersicella; assembly: GCA_029255805.1. Lineage (NCBI taxonomy): Eukaryota > Metazoa > Arthropoda > Insecta > Lepidoptera > Gelechiidae > Keiferia > Keiferia lycopersicella. Next base: position 10,287,154 of record JARACZ010000004.1, on the reverse strand, counting down.
ATCTGTAATTACAGTATGTAGTATTTTAGGACAAAATTCTTATATACAGGGTGACCGGTAAATTGATGCATTCCTTTCAAGGGATGAACCAGCTCATGAAACTGAACAACTTTCCCCATGGAACATAGGTCGAAAAATGAAAAATAATTTTGGTCCTCCCAAACAAATTGACTTTTTTCATTTTTCGTCCTATGTTCCATGGGGAAAGTTGTTCAGTTTCATGAGCTGGTTCATCCCTTGAAAGGAATTCATCAATTTACCGGTCACCCTGTATATTTTTGTATACAAAATATCGTTTTAACAAAGTAGGACATATTTTGACCTGCCATGCTTATTAGAACATCATCAGATAAATAAACGATCTGTAAATGGCGGCGGTTACCTGAGTGTGAGGAAGAAAGCATGAACGTCTGGTATATGCCAAAGGCTCAGTGGGAAAGAGAAAGCATGACTATCGGCCGCCATTTACAAATCCTTTTTTAAAAAAGGGGTTCTACTTTCAAACCCGCAATGTAACAAGTACAAAAAATTCGCCAAAACAAGCGAGTTGCCCCAAGCCATCTAATTGACTATCAGCAGTAACGCTCGTCACACGTGCCGCCAATTGCTGCGTTTAAAAATAAAATATAACCGCCATTTGTAGGCTTCCTTTTTCGTTTCAGCCAGCGACATATGTTGGATGGGCATGAATAAATGTGGCATTTTTTTTCTCGAACATCAGAAAGAATCTACAAACTTTCGTTTTTGATCGTTTTAAAAATTAACTTATTTGACTTGTCAGGCGTAAACGTAGAATGTACATACTAAATCCATACCCATTCTCTTTGCTTTATCTCGTTGTGGTTTCATTCTCTGTCGTTTTTTTTTTCAAATTGAATGGCCAAATTCAAGATGTCCCTTAGTCCGTTTTCAGAAAATTGAAAAATAACGGAGCAAAGTATCTTTTTGCCTCTTGAAACAATACTATATAACTGAGAAGTATGAAATTTGGTAAAAAACTATTACTTAGGGCGTTACAATTTGAATGTTTAGAATACAAGTTAAGTTTATAATAATAGAGAAAAGGTGATAAAAATAGTTTGGACTTCGGTTAAACAGGCTTTGGACTTAGGGACTTTTAAATAAGACTTAGGGATTTCTTACTGGACTTAGGGCTTTTAATAAATAATATTATGAACTTAGGCGGCTTACAAAATAGTAAGTATTATAATATTATGTTATTTTATTGAATTTCCATATCCTGCATGTTAATATAAAATGTTTATTATTAGAAATAAATTTTCAGTATGTGTTTACTTATATGTAGGTAACTATTATGTATTTTTGCATGTAATATGTATTATGTATATCTGAAATATCTGTCTTAGGAGGTTAGCTAGCTTATTTTATTTTAGTTTTTTGGTGTTTTTCCGCAGCAGTAATAAAATTTTTATTCGAAAAATGGCGGTTGCTGTCAAGAAAGGGACATTTAAGAAAAAATAAAGTGGACTTGGGGACTTCTTGAACTTAGGAACTTTTTGAACCCCAGTGAGTGGACTTGGGTTTTTAGATGCTTATAAAAAAACGAACTTAGGCACGGTTTATAAATGATTCAAATATACAAAACGATAGACAATGTCTAGATTCTACCAGCAGTATTGCTGGTGCATAAAATCCTTAAGTGGACTTAGGGACATCTTGAATTTGGCCATTCAGTACAAATTATTGTATGTTAGCTTGTTGTATTACCTTTACGTATCCTACTAGAGTCCTAGACTTCACTAAATTTTGAATTTTTATTTATTAGTCGGAGTCAAAAATCTTTTGCGAATTTACTATTAGGATACTCAGAAAAGTCTGTAGGTAGGGTACTAATAGCTAAGTATTGATTTTGCAAGTTGTCCCAAAAATGACTTCTTATTTAAAATCAACGTGCAAATCATTTGCCGTGTGATGCCGGCTTAGAATAGCATCACCCCACATCCTTCCCGTGGGTGTCGTAAGAGGCGACTAAGGGACTCAAGAGTATTGGTGTATTACAATTTTTAGGCAACAGGCTGACAACCTGTCACTATAGTGATACACATGTTTTCCGAAACAACCTTAGAAAACAATACTCATAAATGTCAGACGTGGCGATAGCGACCGTATTCTTACGGCTGTTAACGCTCTGCCTACCCCGCAAGGGATAAAGGCGTGATATATGTATGTATGTATGTATGTATGTTAAAATCAACCTATCAAAACGAACATAGTTTTTTTTTTACTTTCACTCACAATTCTTGTGCAAATATTGGAGTAATTTGCGCCAACAAAATCCTAAACAGATCCTGATTCAGCATTATCGACATTTCGAATCCCCGAATATATACGTAGAAAAACGACCCCATCTGTCAACTTCAATATAGAACTATTTGGATTTGCACCTCTAAGTCAATAAGGAAATGGCGTATTCTACTAAGTGTATGCCGTGCGGTGTCAGCGTTGAATAGCATCACCCCGTTTCTTTCCCGTGGGTGTCGTAAGAGGCGACTAAGGGACTCGAGGGTTTTATGAGAATTGCAATTTTAGGCTGACAACCTGTCACTATAGCGAAACACAAGTTTTCTGTAACAACCTTCGAAAACAACAATCCTCAAAAATGACAGACGATGGCGACAGTATTCTTACGGCCGTTAACGCTCTGCCTACCCCGCAAGGGATAGAGGCGTGATATATGTATGTATGCAATTTTAAGCGATAAGCTGACAACCTGTAACTACGGTTATGCACAAATCATCTGAAAGAGCCCTCAGTATTTGTCAGAGGTGGCGATTGCGACCGTATTTTCACGGTCAAATAGCGCTTTGCCTATCCCGCAAGGGATAAAGGCGTGATATGTGTATGTATGTATTCTACTAAATATTCAGCGTATTCTACTCACCCGATAGAACAATAAAATATAAAAAATGTAGACTAATAAATTACAGTTTTAAATAAAACCCATTCTGCCTTGTCATACTCGTACACCCAGTAATACTGAAGATTGACTGCCCCGATGGCGTAGTGAATAGAACCTTTTGCCTTTAACTCCCAGGGTCGCGAGTTCGATCGCCCACGGCCCACGGGACACAAATGTCTCTATTTGTGTAGGTACGTACGTTGTCTATGGAAGCATGCAGACAGAGATAGCAAAAATGAAAATAACTGTTACATTACTACATACAAGTTTGGCAAAAAAGAGAAAAAAGGAGGGCGCCACTTTCTTCGTGTTCTGTCAAATCTGACAGATCACGCGTGAGTATGGCAACAATTTTTCATACGAAATATTTAGTTCCATTTTATTTCGTTCCAAACACTTTTTGCCCAGGCTGTAGCAGAATTCACCTCATTGCCACTATAAGGAAAACCGCCGAAAATCAAAACTAGTGTTGCCAACCTCGAATTACGTGTCGCATTCGCGCGTATATTCGGAAACTACGCGATTTGTACGCACGATCGAGATAATCCCATTTCTTCTGAGCGATTGCTCGCGTCGCGTCACGCCTCACTTGGGGGGATCAATTTATTTTCAATTTTTCTCTCCCCACGCAACTTGGATGTGTAACTTCAGTTGTACCTGTTTCTTTATTCAGTAACTTTTTTAAAAGAGAACCGACACGGACGTATAAAAGTGCGAACCTCCGTTTTTTGTCGGTTAATCTGCCTTCTCCTAAGTCTGACAAATATTTTTCTGAAAACCGCTTAAAATCGGTTCATCCAAACGCGAGATCATCGCGGACAAACATTCATACATACAGGTCAAACTGAGAACCTCCATTTTTTGAAGTCTGTTAAATAAACGAGGACTTTTGCAGGTTCAAAGTAAACTGGTGGTGCAGTTCAAACAATGTATCTATCATTGTGCTTTGCGTATTCTTAAGCCTCCCCCAATTTGGGGAAAACTCATGTCCAGCAGTGGACTGCTGTGGCTGTAGAAGTAGGCTTATGTTTATTTTCTTTACTAACAAAGAGCTTTTTGCCACTTTGCACATTACCGATTATTTACAACTTCTGACCGAATTCATGTATCACTGTCACTATAGTGACAGGTTGTCAGCCTGTCGTCTAAAATTGCAATACACATAAAACCCTCGAGTCCCTTAGTCGGCTTCTACGACACCCACGGGAATGAAATGGGGAGATGCTATTCGAAGCCGGCATCACACGGCACAAATATTTACTAATATTTATTTATTTTGTGTTTCATAAATACTCTTATGTTGTCAGTGCATAGGCTAAGCTGTAATGCTGTAAAATTTATTTTAAAATAAATAATCGCTTGCTAGTCCAACTGAAGCCATGTACACGTAGGCTGGCCCTTGAGCTCAAGTCAGGCAACGTTACCAAATTGGATGTCTGTGCTTAAGCTTGACACGGGGTGGAGATTGGCGTCTTATAATTCGACCGGCTTATCGATAGGCCTGATTCAATCAGAGATATCGTTCGTGAGGAATTGTACCTACACAGAATATATTTTGTTTCATAATAAAAATCTCTCTCTTTTCGTGTGGGACTCCAAGCCGTCCAACGACCTAATGAACACTAGTGTCAGAATTTTTCAACTGCCTTCTACAAGTAGCAGGCTTCTGACATGGTTGTGTAACAACTGTAATCATAGACTGCAACCAGGACCTACGGCTTAACGTGCCATCCGAAACACGGGACCATCTTTCTTACGGACAATTGGGTGGTTCAGCCCGCAATGTCCTAACCAGACTGGGAACAAATTCACAAAGTGATAAATTTCAACTTTGTGAGTGACCCACCGAGAATCGTACCCGGGACCTTCTGCGTCACAGGCAGTCGTACTACCATTGCGCCACATTATAAAAATAGTGGGCAGGACACTTGGCTCGACGTTAAGACGGACGGTGGACCAAAGCGAGTGGCGGCCGAGAGCAGCAAAACGTCCAATAGGCAGACCACCCGCTAGATGGACGGACGATCTAGTGACCTTAGGTGACATGTCAGAGGCCAGCTACTTGTAGTAGGTGGTTGGAGAACTCTAGCGCCAGAGTTCATTGGGTCGTTGGACGACTTTGAGTCCCACAGAAAGAGCAGGAGCATACTTTTTGAACTTTACAAATGTAGTAACAGCCTTTATTGTACATACAAGGCGTAAAAATAATTAGTTGCAAATATTTTAATGAGTGAAACAGCCCATGAAACTGAACAACTTTCCTCAAGGAAGAAATGTGGAAATGTGGAAAAAATATTGAACCTCACATACTAATTACCACTGACCAAGCCAATTTATATGGGCGGTCTAAAATAGTTCTATGTTTCTTGGGAAACATTGTTCAGTTTTATTATTATTTAACTGTTTATTGCACACAAGATAAAACACAGGACAATCACATTTAGATAAAAAACACAACAGGTACAATCAGGTTTTATGACCTGATTCACCCCAAATATTTGCAGCAAATATTTTTACACGTTATATTTCAGTCGGTCCCATTCAAAAAGTTTCAATCCCGGTCTTCTTCTTCTTTTTCCTCTTTTTCGTGTGGGACACCGAGTCGTCCAACGACCCGATGAACCCTAGTGACAGAATTTTTCAACCGCCTTCTACAAGTAGCAGGCTTCTGACATGGTTGTGTAACGACCGCCGTCTAAGTGATCATAGACAGCAACCGGGACCTACGGCTTAACGTGCCATCCGAAACACGAAACCATCTTACTTACGGACAATCGGGTGGTTCAGCCCGCAATGTCCTAACCAGACTGGGAACAAATTCACAAAGTGATAGATATCAACTTTTGTGAGTGACCCACCGAGAATCGAACCCGGGACCTTCTGCGTCAAAGGCAGTCGCACTACCACTGCGTCACATCGGTCGTCAATCCCGGTATGAGACAGGGTCGCCCTCGCTGCCAATCTCGCAAATAGGATCTGACTGACTGATGGATCATGTCTTATCTTATTTGCCAAATCCTATTCAGCGGTGACCACCCCTGTTACCTACATTATTCTACTTTCCCTTTCAAGGGAAAGTTTCTTGATTAGGTACGACTTATAAAAGTAAAATTTTACATCCCATACAACTAAAAATATGTCAAAAAAATACCGAGTAGCCCTTACATACGCGTACATGCTGCTTGATTAGATTGTCGACTTGGTGCGATCTCTTGTTCCTATATTCAAAAAAGTCGGCTTGACGGGATGATGTATGAAACTTTTTGGGAGTCGTCAAAGTGCAGAAAGTCAGCATAGAGCGACTAAACCCATACACATAGAACGAGTCAATTTGAATGGAAGGATCAAATGTTTGGTGACATAGTGAAAAAATATTCAGTATGATGCCCAAGTACCTAGACTAACAGTTGAATTACGAGATAAAGGTGGAGGCGGGATGGACACTTGGCCAGGAGCCATAGAGTCGTAGAGTGGTGGCCAATGGGAGCAAGAAGATCAATAGACAGACTATCAGCCCGGCCCGACAACATTATCAAATCGAATGGAAGAGATTGGCACAGTACCATGAGGAGTGACGAAATGGAAAAGAAGCCTATACCCGGTAGTGGGTGGATCATCATCATCATCATCATATCAGCCCACATCTACCCACTGCTGAGTATAGGCATCTTTTTCTCGCCATCTGCGCCGGTCCTGTGCCTCCCGCATCCACTGTCTACCAGCAACGGACGCCAAGTCGTCCGTCCATCTAGCGGGTGGTCTGCGAATTAGACGCTTTTTTGTTCTCGGCCGCCTCTCAATGGTGGGCGAATGCCAATTGACAATGAATGGTGCTGATACCCCAAACAAAATGTCCCATTTTCGTGTTATGCATTACCTATGAAATACAACGTATACTACTCTACATAAACTCTACCTATTAGCAACTTTGCGGAGGCACTCGACGAACTCTCCCTGTGTATGAGTATCTGGAAATTCGCAATGCAGCATCCCAAATAGCCGGGGGTCTTAATTTAATTAATAGTTTGTGGCCAGTTTATTAATGCCTCCATTTTGTTGGGCCTTGTATGCAGATGCACCGTAATAACTTTGCAGAATACAGGAGATAATACTTATTTGTCGAAAACACTGCGCTGACGTGCATAAATATTATGTCATGCCTTTATCCCTTGCTGCGTAGGTAGCATGTTCGCCACGAGTGACGAAATATCTGTGTGTCGTTTCGGAAAAAAAGCTTATAATTATACAGGGCGTAAAAAAATTTGGTGCAAATATTATAAGGGGTGAACCATATCCCATAACCCCAAGAAACATAGGTTGAAATACAAACATCTATACAAAATTACCGACCAACCAAGTCAATTTGTATGATAGGTAAAGTTTTCATATTTAGGCCTATGTTTCTTGGGGAAAGTTGTTCAGTTTCACGAGCTGATTCTCCCCTTAAAATATATGCAGCTATATTTTTACTATCTTATGTAGTGACAGGATGTCTAAATTGTATTGTAGCCTCTTGCCTAAAATTGTAATACACAGAAAACCTTCGTGTCCTTTCGTCGCTTGTTTTGCGAAAAAGAAATTCTATGCTATTCTAAGCTGATATTTATGGCTGGGAATAAATAAGTCACAATAAAAATAGCTGTGATGTGTTTTCTTCGCTAGCTGTGACACAGACAGAAAAATCAACAAGCATAATTATTAAAACCCAAATGTTCGACTGCTCCCAACTTTTCCTTTCTTTTCCCTTTGAGTTTCCCTACCTTTATAACATAAAAACAACATAGTTACCCTGGCACTAAGTCAGACTAGTGCCGTTACACAAAAAATATGTTTAACTGCGGTAATTTCTACATTGTCATTTTGAATTTGTGAAATCTCGAAAAACAACCCTTCTCCTGAGTTAGTCAGATAAAAAGCCGAAGTTATTTTTCCGCTTGTTCATATTCGTAATCCAAATATGGAATCCATAATTTCCCTTCAGGTATTTGAGCTCACGTGTGTGCCGAGGCGGCGGCGAATCCGTGACTGAAATACCGGGACGGATCCCGGAAAATGCCTGCTAAATCCCGGAATTCGCGGCAAATGTACGTGGACATTTCGAGACAGTTGTCTTGCGTGGTTTTTGTTGATATGAGCTTACGGGCCTTGTCGTGTTCATTCGGTAAGTAATGGGGAAAATGTGGGGGGAATTATTTAAGGTCTTTCTATGAGTTGCCGCCCCAGGTACCGCTGGAAAGATATGGTGGAAGCTGACCTGGGCCATCTCCAAGACAGGGTTTAGTTAAGGGAGCTCGTTTCGGAGGCCAAGGTCTATCATTTCGGGTCACTGAGCTAGAAAAGTTAGTTTAAGACAACAAGACCAATGTCACGATGTCATTGCAATCGCGATAAAATCGAATTTAGACAAAAGGAAATTGATATATAGGATATCTTTTGAATGTACCACACTTTACACTTTATTTGGTTTTCCACTCAGAATACTAATTTTAATTTCGCTTGGTGCCTCTTATGGCACCCATACACATACACATACACAAATCATGCCTCTATCCCTAGCGGGGTAGGCAGAGCGTTAACAATCGCAAAATTACGGTCGTTATCGCAACGTCTGACAAGTATTGAGGGCCTTTTTAAATGATTCGTGTATCACTGTAGTGACAGGTTGTCAGCCTGTCGCCTAAAATTGTGATACACATAAAACCCTTGAGTCCCTTAGTTGCCTTATACAACACCCGCGGGAAGAAATGGGGTGATGCTATTCTAAGCCGGCATCACATGGCACCCATGGGAAAGAAATAAGGTGACGCTATTCCAAGCCAGCATCACACAGCACGACGATGCAATGAATTCAAGTTACAACGTTGCAAACACACCGAACCAGTTTCCAATAACTCCTGTTTACTGCTAATACCCTACCTGGAGGCAGCATAATGCATCACTTAGCTCTAAAAGCTGCAGATTAAGCTCTAATACCACCAAAAGCGGGGAACGGCGAGAAAGTTTCGATCGCACACAGGCCTTATTATAAGTTGATCAAAATTTCAGCTCAGCACTGCCACAGTAAAGAAAAATACTGCAGTATGTTAAAATAAGAAAGCCGTGAGATAGGTTCCGTATAGGCGGCGCTTTCGTCCGAACATTATTGCGAATGAAACTGACTTTTTTGCCGTGATCTTTCATTAATTTTTTGAAACAATAGGCTACAAGTCTACAGGTGAAATTCGATGTATATGGCGTAGCGGGTCAAAAATCCTGGTTTTATAATGTTCCACCGGCTACGCTATGTATATAATTTCACCTGTAGACTTGTAGCCTATAGTTTCATTGCATGGGGTACTGACCGATATAAAGCCAGTGTTTTTACCTCAATATTAATAAACATATTAAATTCTTTGCCTTTCTAAATGCCTAAATATCGACAAAAAATATTATTGTTTGTTTATTGTCCAAAAATAGGATGACTACATATTATAGCTCATTAAGCCATCAATCTATGTTGTTATTACGATAACGTAGATTTAATTTAAGGATTTTACAGCTATATCACGGAATTCAAAAACCTATCACCAGTAAAAAGTAAGGGCATTGGAATTTTTCGTTAACTTTTCAACCCCTTGCAGCGCGATAGGAAAAGAAGATGCTCTTCTTTGTCCTTTACTGTGGCTCAAACAGGTCTGAAGCGGTTCGAACCGGATATAACCACCGTCCAGAGTTTCAGACAATTGATTAGAAGCTTCAGGTTGTGGCTAAAAGGTTTTAAACAACTTTTTACAATGTAGGTTAGTATAATGGTTTTGTGTGGAGTTCAGTCATATTGTTTTTGAATGGGCCGAACTTTACATCACTTCGACAGAGCATGTCATCGTCTATTCAAGTTTTAGCACATTTTTTTAGTCCTCTAACGAAGAATAGGAAATTATCTACGTATCATTTCTCGCCCCTTCTTAATTTCATACCAGCAGGCGTTCTGCTCCGTTAAAATTATTAGATTTGAGTTATATTGATACTCCACTAGATTATATACATTTCCTCGGAAAGTCCCTTTTTCCATTTAACTCATCTACGTTCACCTGAAGATTGGCTAGAAAGTTTCCCATTCATGTTTGGTATTTGCCAAAATAGTCCTATTATACAGAAATAGGACTCACACCTTCCAAAACAAGCCGTGGCAACATCAGCTGACTAACGCCGATTTGGACGAAGTCCAGCCTAAAATAGGAATCCCAATAAAATTTCACTTAAACACGAAATTTTAAATTTTCTCGTTACTGCCTTTCAATTTGCAACCAAAAACGGCGTCGCTTCACACCTGGCGCGTTGCAATTTGGACGTTAAACTTGGTGTTTAAGGTGCAAATTGCCGTGATAAGTGAAGGGTGTTTTGGCAGGGTTCTGTTGGATGGTGGAAATTGGAAGTCACTGTCGGCAAGTAATGGCCGATCGTGACGGGAATGCCAGCCTGGAAGTCGATACAGTTTATTTGTATGTGGAAAGCCTAAAATTTTACGCCGCAAGCTCTGTTTTCCTTTGTCTCCGGGACGTGGATGAAATATTGCCGAATTTGCCACTTACATTGTTTGAATAGGCCGGGATCACGTTTTTGGAAAGAAATATTCGGTTTTGGTACAATTTTTCTACTGCGTAAATGCTATCGAGATCTTGGCTCAGTGTATCTTCTACAAAAGTGGGCTTACTGCACTTCAGTATCCCTGTTCATTAAGCCTGGCTGTCAAAATCACGTGCATGTTACGTGACCAAAGAGTTTTTTTGGTGACACTTCTTTTATCCTTCTATGTTTCTATGGTATAGGTAAGTTGAAATGGCATAGCTCGATAACCGATGGGGAAGAAAGGTTCTCGAATGGCGGCCACGGGTCGGAAGACGTAGTGTTGGACGGCTTCCCACAAGGTGGACAGATGATCTGGTGATGATCGCTGGACGCCAGTGGATGCATGTTGCGCACGATCGTTCACTTTGGAAATTATGTACAGCAGTGGAAGTCTTCCGGCTGAAATGATGATGCTTCTATGATGGCTCCTATGTAGATTTGACAGCTGCCAAAAGCTTATTGGAGCGGCAATACTTTATAATTATCGGGTATTGATATGCTAAGTCCTCCTTTTTTAAACTATCTTATAGTACATTTCATCTTGAATCAAAACTAAATCAGGTTCACGTATTATTCTCATTGATTCATATAACAGTGAGCTTGCGTTATTACACGCCATTACAGGCATTGTGCAGGTAACAATGCTCATAAGCTGCTATATTGTCACCGTTGTCGGCAATTTAGAGAGGTAGTGAGACTATCAATCAGATTGACGGTCATAAAACATTTGCTGGCAGTTGCCACATCAATTGAGCTCAGTGTGATTGTTCGTGCATCACCCAATTCTTTCCCACGAGTGTCTTAAGAGCGACTAAGGTACTTGATGGTTTCATGTGTATTCTACAACGTTAGGCGACAGGCTGACAATTTGTCACTACGGTGATACGCGAAAATAGAAGGGCCTTCAATGTTTGCCAGACGTGGTGTTACTGACCGTATTTTTGCGACCGTGATAATATGTAATTGCGTGTGATGCTTCTACAACATTTGCTGGTAGTTGCCACGTCAATTGAGCTCAGTGTGATTGCTCGTGTTATAGCCGACTGAAAACGCAGCAACGGATTGTCATTTCAGCAAAATTTGCTGGCAGTTTTTCACGTCAATTAAACTCAGTGCGATTGATCGTGTCATGGCTGACTAACAATACAGCTAGTTCAAATGCTGTTTCAGCAACATTTTCTGGCAGTTGCCTCGGCAATTGAAGTCATTGTGATTGATCGTGTTGTAGCGGCGCGGACTGCAATGAAATATGAAGCGCGAGCCGCACACAGAATGCTGACTTCGCTGGACGCATCTACTGCTGACGAGGCGACGACGACAACGCTGCCTACACAATGTAAACACGACACGTCATACTCGTCATAAGAAGATTAGCCAATCAGAAGCAAAGGCCTGAAACGCGATTACGAAGTTTGTCGAAGACTTAGCATAAATACAAAATCCACGACCGACAAGTCGGGCCGCGGTCCCCGAGCAGAACACCTTGCTCGGAGGGAATTCCCCTTTTCCATCATGCAGCATTGAGCCTACTGGCTTCACACTCTCATCCTCCACAGTGTCATGGCTGACTGACAATACGGCTAGTTCAATAATAATTGCTGTTTCAGCAACATTTTCTGGCAGTTGCCTCGGCAATTGAAGTCATTGTGATTGATCGTGTCATGGCTGACTGACAATGCAGCTAGTTCAATTGCTGTTTCAGCAACATTTGCTGGCAGTTGCCTCGGCAATTGAAGTCATTGTGATTGATCGTGTCATGGCTGACTGACAATGCAGCTAGTTCAATTGCTGTTTCAGCAGCATTTGCTGGCAGTTGCCTCGGCAATTGAAGTCATTGTGATTGATCGTGTCATGGCTGACTGACAATGCAGCTAGTTCAATTGCTGTTTCAGCAACATTTGCTGGCAGTTGCCTCAGCAATTGAAGTAATTGTGATTGATCGTGTCATGGCTGACTGACAATGCAGCTAGTTCAATTACTGTTTCAGCAACATTTGCTGGCAGTTGCCACGTCAATTTAGTTGATGGCATCTACTGATTGATGCTAAGTTCTAATCGATGTATTGGGTATGTGATTCAGCCACTTCCAAATAGGTTTATTTTTATAAGGTTATAACTATGGATGGACGCAACCTTCAGGATTGGATGACGGGGGCATTAGACCGCAAGGAGGGGAAGATTGCGGGGGAGGCCTCTGCCCAGCAGTGGGATCAAGTGGGCCAACTAATACCTAATATTAATGATAATAAAAGTATTATAAAGTTGTATAAAGTGGTAGGGTTTTTTCTTCTTTCTTTTTCGTGTGGGACACCGAGTCGTCCAACGACCTGATGAACCCTAGTGTCAGAATTTTTCAAATAGGCTTCTGACATGGTTGTGTAGATGCGGGCTAAGAAAGTATCATCCCATTTTCTTTCTCGCGGGTGTCAGCGGCTCGAGGATTCCCTAGTTTATAATTTTGAGGCGACAGACTGACAATCTGTCACTATAATGATTTACAGGACCTAGGCATATTGAACGGCCCTCAAACATACTCGTACAAGTTGAAAATAAATTAACTGCAAATATTTTAAGGGGTGAACCAGTTCATGAAACTAAACAACTTTCCCCAAGAAACATAGGTCGAAATATAAGAATTTTTTTTGGACCTCCCATACAAAATGTGTTGGCCGGCCGCGTCAGTTTGAATGGGAGGGCCAAATATATTTTTTTCATGTTTCGACGTACGTTTCATGGAGAAAGTTGTTCAGTTTCATGGGCTGATCCACATCTTTAAATAATTGCAGCAAATTTTTTTAACATATCGACCCTATTTTTGTACTGCCTACCTCATAAGCGAGGTGTGTATTATGAAATAAACTTCACATGAACAAAATAAAAGAATTATAATCTTTTAAAAGACACATTTAACCCAAAAAAGTGGTCCAAAGCAAAAATATGGCACGATATTCTACTCGCAAAAAAGTCTGACTTTCATTGTTCGCTTAAAAGGGTCCAACCATGACTTACGGATTCAAAAAAGGACCACCAAAAGCCTCGGGACTCAGGGTGAGCGTAAAAAGCCTGTATGTGGTCGTGGCTAGGGTTACATATTATGTTGACTTATATTATATTGAAAAACTCATATGTATTTGAATTTGAAGGGTGTTTGATGTCCGATGGACCCGTGCGAACACATTTTTTAAAATATGTATCGTGCATGTAGAAAAAATCGGTATTGACTACAGACTGCAGCCTGCGGTGATCTAATCCTGGCTGTGGCAATTTTATATTTATGAAATTTTATATAGCCACTGACGCCCGCCTAACTGAGACGAATGTCTAACAACCTAGTAATGTCAAAATCCGTCCAACCCAGCTCTTACCCGAGAAAACAATTTACTTGGCCACATACATAAAAGAAGAAGAAGAAGAAGATAACATACATAATATACTGACCTTTCGAATAACATAACCCATCTTTTGAGGCATTTAAGTAAAAATCTGTGGATCGTTAGAGCTGAAGCCGAAGTCCCAAACGCCTTTTTTATTTCTTAAATCGGTTTTTCAGGAATATTTATTTACTGTCTCCTCCACCGGATGGAAGAAGTACAAACCCTGACGCCTGGTAACCCTGGTTCGCAGCTTCCATTTATTACCAGCCACATTAACGTAAGGACTCCTTTGTGTTGAGAAAAATATGATTATGACGCGGTCCACCCTCCATTGTCCTTTATTTGATTTTTTCTTTGCCAAAAAAAACGGAAAAACCTCAATATGGCCGACGTTTGCTGTGTTGTTTATGAAGGTTGGTTTGGTCTATTCCGTGAAACAAAGTTAGTTGTAATGTTTTAATAAATGCTAGCTTGTTCTGAATTCGTCGTCGGTTAGGAAGTCGATGTATCAGTGACTTGAATACATTTCTATTCAGAAACAATCTACAGATTTAATGTTGTTGTTTTAAATAATCACCAGCGGTCTATCATATTTCAGATACATACTAGAAATGTCAATCCCCATTCTAAAACCGCTCAACCGTTGCCGACGCAGCGCTGTCCCAGCGTCGTCCGTCCAGTGCGGTTTTATTATGAGAAGCGACGTTTCTAGTATGTATCTGAATATTGCAATATTTTAGCGCTCCGTCGTGCGTTAAGTGTGCGATTCGCCATCAGTCGTACCTACCTAACCTACCTCATAGAGATATGACAACTCACACTCATAGTCTTTGATTTCATGTTCAAACTATCCTGAAATATTTGTGTTTAGATATTTGTTTTAGTACTACAAGATACAACAAAAATATTATCTCATACAATCTAAAAAAACACAAGATCCAAAGGCGATCATCACCTAAACCACAAATATTCCCTAAATGTCGTACTTTCGCAAGAAACGAAACTACCAAGAATCAAGCCTATCCTTTCGCAACCGATTCCTTTCATCGCATCCTGATCACAACGCATCAAGTAAATTGTCAGTCCGGTCGTCAGCAATTTGGCACTGATCGTTGTACAATGGCGAGCACGCTGGCAGCTCGATTGCTCTGAGCACAATCGCTCTAATTCTAACTGCTGTAGTCTTTCAGTGTAGCGCAGTGTGTGCTAGGCGTATCCCACATTGCAACGAACTCCAGAAGGAGAAGGTTCCGGGTCGATCCTCGTTGGGGCACTCACAAAGTTGATATTTATCAATTTGTGAATTTGTTTCCAGTCTGGGTAGGACATTACGGGCTGAACCACCCGATTGTCCGTAAAAAAGATGGTTCCGTGTTTTGGATGGCACGTTAAGCCGTAGGTTCCGGTTGCTTCTATGATTACTTAGACGGCGGTCGTTACGCAACCATGTCAGAATCCTGCTACTTGGAGAAGGCGGTTGAAAAATGCTGACACTAGGGTTCATCAGGTCGTTGGACGAGTCGTTCTTAATTTGTAGTAAATAGGTGGTTTCTTCTACAACTATTGAGCTAGGTACTGACTGATACGAGTTGTTGAACTGATTATCAGTGCTTTCAGCCGTGACATCAGGTGCGATGGCGAACGCAGCTCGATCGCTCATTCTGGGAATGGGAACAATGCATCCAATACTAAGCGTAGTAATGATGTAGTTGTTACATTTACACTACCAGCTCTGTAGGTACGCCGTGTTTTGGATGAAATGCATTACAATGGATTCGTGTTTAGGACATCGTATACTGAACAATTTTCGCAATGAGATAAATGCGAACGAGAAAAAGAACTGATATTCATGGTCTGAATGCGCCATATATCGAAAGTATTCGGAAGGCCACCGCTAACCGAGGTATTTGTACGTTCTCTTGTCGTCGTATTTTCGAGTAGGTATGTTCCTTATAAAAAGTTGTTAAGCCTTAGTACTGCCACAGAATAAATAATAATTGGTACACATAAATGTGACAGCTAGTTTTGCGGCCTTAATTGAAGCGCCACCTACGAGAGTACCGCGTACTTTCGTATTTGCTTTCCATGACTGCCAGCAGCGCCAGGAGATTTTCAATTAGTACCACCAATATTGTAGCAACAACCAGTTGCAGGCACACACACAGCTTTCAGGTCAGTGTTGATACAAAATTGCATGTAAGAAAAAAACATCGAAATAAAACTAGTCAACATTTATTCAAGATTTGTTCTTGTCAGCCTCTTCCTTGAGCAGCTGGAAGACGTATGAGAAGTCCTTCTGTCCGTAGCCACGGGACTGGACGATGCGATACAGCTGGGTAGCGACGGCTCCAAGGGGGATGGGTGACCGGATGTTCAGAGCCAGGCCGCTGGCAAGCTCCAAGTCCTGGAAAGAAAAGGAATCAAAGATTTAGTGCTGTCTTTAAACTTACATAACCGTGTCAATGGCCTGCTACTTGCAGTAGACGGTTGAGAAAAAACCTG
The DNA here is from genome assembly GCA_029255805.1 of Keiferia lycopersicella. Lineage (NCBI taxonomy): Eukaryota > Metazoa > Arthropoda > Insecta > Lepidoptera > Gelechiidae > Keiferia > Keiferia lycopersicella. The sequence continues at coordinate 10,270,751 of JARACZ010000004.1, read as the reverse complement.
ACATCAAGGTTAATCAGGTCGTCGTACGACTCAGTGTTACACTCGACTTAAGGATCTCCGTAGCTGTGCTTTGGGAGACTTTGCATTGGCCCGTCATGAAGTAGAAGACTTAACGTAGGTTAGACTTCCCTGTAGGGCTTGGCTATTCTTATTCTGCTTTATTTAGTCAGAACCAACTGTAAAACAAGGTGATTCTTTAAGATCCAAGATCTTTCCTTACCTTGACCATAAGTTCGTTCTTGAAACCATTCTCGTAGTCCCTGCTGGAAGGAGCCGTGGGGACCAGGCCGGGAACGGGGCAGTACACCTCAGTAGACCATGAGCGCGCCGAGGAGTTGTTTAGCACGTCCAGGAGAACTTTCGGGTCCAAACCCGCTCTGCAACGAAGAAGGTAAGCATTTTAAGCAATGGAGAATTATAATGCCGTTTTGCGATGGGAATAGATGGCAGCGTTTGCCAAGCCACATGTCAAATGTTTGAGACTGAGATCTATAGTGGGCTTGACGGACTCGGTGATAAGCAATAAGCAAGGCAAGGTAGATGGCCTACCTAGGTCGAGGAGTTCAGTCAGTGTTCTTTCTTTGGTTTTAAGTGGTAATCATAGAAGTTTTGAGCTGGACAGCTATTTATAACGTGCTCATGATTGCAGAATTTGTCACAGTCACCTTTTGTAGTCAACAATCTAAACTACACTCACTTGATACCCATGTTCATGCACTCAGCGGTGGCCATTCCAGTGATGCCCATCAGCATGTTGTTGGCGAGTTTGGCAACCTGCCCTGAGCCAATGACACCACAGTGAAACAGCTTGGCGCCCATAGCTCCGAGGACTGGAAGGGATCTGTCAAAATCGCTCTTGTTACCGCCTGACATAAAGGCGAGAGTTGCGTTTTGTGCGCCCATCACACCTGAAATGAGATACAAAATGTTATATAAGCAAAGAGGATCTATGAATTCTTGGTTGATCGAGCACTTGCTTTTTTTTTGGCAGTAAAAAGTGTTTCCAATAAATAAAAGTATTGCTTGATTAAAGGTAAATGATTATGTGTTAGTGTAGATTACAATGGTGAGTAGATCGAAACATCGAAAGTAACTGATGCTGACTTGGATTTTGTTTTATTTATGAGTAACCATGTTTCCACCAAAAAAACTGTGCCTTGAGCTCTGTAACTCACTTTCTTGGAGTCTATGGCCTTTCTCACACTGAACTTACAACGGAGCGCTAAAATAACGCAACCGTAACGCAGTGGTCTGTCGGATACAGTACACATACTAGAAACATCAATCTCCATACTAAAACCGCTCACGACGCAGGTCCCAAACCATAACCACTGTTGACGCAGCGCTAGCGCTCAGTTGTGCGTTAAGTGTGAGAAAGGCTTTTCAATAAATGAAACCCATTTCTTAAATATGCATTCACGTAACACTTCATGTGGGTGTGTGTTGTTTATTCGTGAATGTTGACGTAATACATTGGCCCCTTATCATAATCATTTTATCATATTCCTGTGAGATAAACTTGTTTTTCACTGCTATCTACTACTCTTGGAGAGTTCTGTTTAGCAGTTTCTACTAATGTGAAACACTGAGCATAGAATTTCATCCTTTTGCAAGTTCTCTAGAAGCAAAAATTGCTGCTCTGTGCTGTGCATCATTATGCAAATTTTCGCAAAGTAGTTATAAAAGTGCATATTTGTACTATCATTAATAAAAAGAGCTGTGTACACAACACACCAAGGTTAAAATTAGGTTAAACTAAAGAGATATAATAAATAATTCATAATGATAATTTATCAAAAGTAACGTAGCAACACGATAAAAAAATACCACTCTATACGATAAGACATGCATGTCATAAAATATTATTTTTTATCATGACAGTAAGATAAAGTATAATTATTAATTAAATATGGCAGAAAGTGATTTTTGAGTCAATAACAGGTTATTACATGAATGATATAATATATCAGGACATCACGGATAAAAGTCATTGACTATTTCATTCTATTTTTATTATTTCTCTTTTAATGACATATAGTTACAAGCCATGTATGCAACAGGCATATATCAGCATGAATAAAGCGTGCGTCTGTCAGATGCAAGGAAATATCTAAAAATTACTAAAAACTGACGTTGCCGTAGGAGCAACGCTAAAAACTTCGTTGGCGTAAGGTATATATATCTCTGCACCAGCGCATGTCAGATGTGGGATTCACCGAAAGCTGTAAGTACAGTCTTTGTATGCTATTACTAAAACGTTGACGTGTCGTAAGTAGATAGTTCAAAATAAAATTTACCTCCTGATACAGGGGCGTCGATGAAGCCAACTCCTTTCTCAGTGGCGACAGGGTGGATCTGTTTGGGCACGTTGGGGTCAACTGTGCTCGAGTCAATCAGCAAACTGCCTTTAGGTGCCTGGAAAATACCAAATTGAATTATTTTATAGCATTACTCCATGGATGTCGACTAAATGATGGATCCAGGGAATGAGCAGCAGCGTTTTCTGTGAATATCTACAATACCTTGCACTATGCTCGGCTGACAAGCGTGACGAATATGGCAATATCCCCAATTGGGGCAGAGCCATGTTATAAACAGAATAAAGTCCAGTTGGACTATTGATGCAAATCTGCGTTAACTCATAGGAATGTCTTCGGTACTTCAGCATTCATCATTTACTGTTAATTACTGACTAAATCTTCTTCTTCGAGTCGATAATAACAACTATATTTTATTGGACTGACTAAATGAAAAGCTCCAAACTGCGTGACAAAAAATTTACTATCTTCACCATTTCCAGAGAAATCATTGTCGTTTATAATACTACTTACATGAGCAATGAATTCATCTTTCCCAAGGTACGCATCAAGGACTACTTTGTATAGGCAAGTTGGATACGACCACATCAGCTCTGTTAATAGCTGCAGTTATGACGTCAGCACCAGTGATGCTATTATTTTCTACCCTTTCCAGAGGATCTGAATCTTCGTTGTCGTTTATAAAACTAATACTTACATGAGCAATGAATCCATCTTTTCCAAGGTACGCATTACTACGCATCAAGTACGACTTTATTACTTTGCATGATGAATACGACCACATAAGCTCCGTCAACACCTGAAGCGATAGCGCCAGCATCAGTGATACTATTATTTTCTACCCCTGCCAAAGGATCTGAATCTTCTTTGTAATTTATAAAACTACTTACATGAGCAATGACTCCATCTTTTCCATGGTGCACATCAAGGTCAACAGCAGCGGCGATGGAGTCAGCACCGCTGATATCATTCTCTTCTACCCCTTTCAGATCTATGGTATCTTCTTTGTAATATATAAAACTACTTACATGAGCAATGACTCCATCTTTCCCAAGGTACGCATCAAGGACGACTTTGTTGCTAGGCAAGATGGATACGACTACATCAGCTCCGTTAATAGCTGCAGTTATGACGTCAGCACCAGTGATGTTATTATTTTCTACCCGAGGATCTGAAACTTCGTTGTCGTTTATAAAACTAATACTTACATGAGCAATGACTCCATCTTTTCCAAGATATGCATCAAGGACTACTTTGTTGCTTGGTAAGATGGATACGACCACGTCAGCTCCGTCAACGGCTGCGGCGATGGAGTCAGCACCGCTGATGCCATTCTTGGCTGCAACTGCTAGGGCTTCTTTTGAAGGATCGTATCCGCGGACTGCGAAACCCTGTAAGCAGAGGAAAAGGTATGCTCTTTTATATTTCTTAGTCATAATTTTCTTCTTTTCCTTCTACAATCATTTTGAAAACTATGTTTTGTTTTTATAAGCTACCAAAGAAAACGCCCTATTTGTGATACATAATTATCTTTTCCAGAACTAGGTTTCATATTTATCTTAAAATACTTATGTTTAAAACTCACAAGTTTTAAGGGTCACAGCCGTAATGGTGATTAAAGACTTAAGACCATCAATCAGAAAAACCCTTTAATAAATGAAATCAGTTTCAAAAAAGGTCTAATTAGCGACGCCAAGAAATCTCATTATTCAATGAAAGGTCCTGAAAACTCTCATTTGACCTCAAGAATTACTTCGCAAATCTTTATTCAATTTCAGACCTCGGTTCGTAAAATAGGGCCTAATCAATTGAAACAAAATGGAAAATTAAGTCTAATGTGTTTCGGCTCCGAGTCCGACCTTTAGGCGAGAGGTGCTGCAGAACTAGTGCCACTTACCGAAAAAAAACCTATATCTTTATGTTAAGAAAATATTCAGTTCTTTGTATAAGTTTTTGTTCTTATCATACAACATTGAAACTCGATGAAGTTTTTACCAAAAGTCGTCGTTTTATTTAACAACTTATTTAGCACAAGCAAATATGTACCTACTACAGATGATAAGAAAAAACGTTCTATACAACAGCTATTGATTTTTTCCAAAGAAATTACTTCTAGTGTGAGTTGATTGTTCATTTGTTTGTTTTGGATTTTTTTATTACTTAACCCTTTAACGGGCAGAGAATGTCAATTTTTTTAATTCGTTTTGAAATCTATTGCGGGTAGTTAAAGTTCAATTTTAGGTGGTAACATTTTTCCCACGGCCTTATAAAGGATTAACTTAAGTTATTATTGGCTTTAAGAAAAATATGCCGTGTGATGCCGGCTTAGAATAGCATTACCCCACATCCTTCCCGTGGGTGTCGTAAGAGGCGACTAAGGGACTCGAGAGTATTGGTGTATTACAATTTTTAGGCGACAGGCTGACAACCTGTCACTATAGTAATACACATGTTTTCTAAAACAACCTTGGAAAACAATCCTCAAAAATGTCAGACGTGGCGATAGTGGCTGTATTCTTACGGCCACTCGCTCTGCCTGCCCCGCAAGGGATAAAGGCGTTATATATGTATGTATGTGTATGTATGTAAGAAAAATATCACAAAACCTTGTGCAAAGAACTTCGTGACATATTTTTTTCATGGTGAGATATATATTTTTTTGTAAAGTGGCGCTAGTTCCGCGACAAATCGCACACGCACCGGAATATACTGCGGTTGTTGCCAAAACCAACCAAACAAATGATAACCTGTGACACCCGCAGTTTGATGCGGCGCCGCGAGCCATGAATTATTATCAACATGGTCATCATCATCATCACCATCAAATCAGCCTATAGCAGTCCACTGCTTGGCATAGGCCTCCCCCAGGTTATGCCACAGTGAACAATCTCCCGCTTTCGCCATCCAGTCGCTACCAGCCGCTCTCTTTAAGCCATCGGTCCATCTGGCCGGAGGGCGTCCAACTACTGATGTTGATGTTATGATGTTACTGTCTTGACCATCAGCAATTGTCCTTGCCTTATCCCGTTCTCTGTCGGGGATGGCTACCTAACCTTGGGGATTTGACGTGGAACCAAGTTTTTACACAGAGCGACTGCCATCTGAGCTCTGCAACCCGAAAGCTAACCTGGCCCGAATCCTAGGCCACCATTTTCGTCAAAACCCGGACCCAACAATATACCGCAAATTTACTCGACTCGTGTAAGAACCGCCTAAAATGTTTCACTCAGCGATCCATTTGCATTATTTAGCATAGTCTTTGCATTTATTTGGGAGGATTTTAATTTTGCATTGGGCAAAGTATCGCTAGATAGCTTTTAAACCGATTTTCGCGGACCATCGACGATTTATTTCCAATTCTGTAGAAGATTTTCTTCTTATTTGTATTGTGTATAGGACGCACTGTGTGGTTAGTATATGGGCCTTTCCCAAAATAACGCTGCGCTATACGTATGCATACCTATTCATACTAGAAACCATCAGCCTGCTTATCAGATCCATACTAGAAACGTCACTCACCATACAAAAACCGCTCTAGACGCATGTCTAGCGCACGACGCTGCGCCAGCGTCGAGAGGCGAGAGCAGTATTAGTATGGGAATTGACGGTTCTAATGGAGCTAACAGGCGCATACGTTAGCGCAGCTTTATTTTTGCATTGAAGTCTGATAGACGCCTTAGTATGCATATTGACGCACAATGAGTTTATGCAGTGGATAATATTTCTTGAAGATTCAGGATTCTTTATTATTATACAAGTAACTATAGGTCGTCGTCGTCGTCGTCTCAGCCGATAGACGTCCACTGCAGGACATAGGCCTCCCCCAAGGATCAATAGGTATAATCTGTAAAATATAGGCTGATCCCTGTGACGTTTGTGACCTTGGAGCAAATGCTATGACTTAAGGTCCATTTTCTAGTTAACATAGGAATCATCCTATACTTTACAGTTTATAGTTAGTATTCTTACCTCGCTACTTATACCTACTTAAGTCCCCTTTTCTACTATTAAGTGTGAGTGTGACCAATTAAAGTGTATTAGTGGGACAAAAAACGGGCCTCTCGGTCAATGTCGGTCGTTCGCTGATATCACCAGCTGTTATACAATAGTATATTACTTACCTACCTACTTATTTATTTGATAAGACAAAAATTTCGTTTATTATTTTTCTTCAGCGGTTGCTATCTACCTTGTCGCATCACATGACATCTGATTTGTCATTCTTTTTAATTTTATTCTTTGATTCTTCAGTTATTCGTCGATTCTGTGATTTCGGCCGTCCTCATACTTGATGCACAACGCAGCGCTAATATAACGCTGCGTAACGCATGGCGTCTGTGAGATTCATAATAGGAAACTTCAATCCTCATACTAAAACCGCTGTTAAAGCAGGCCCAATGCACGACGCTGTGCGGTAAGTGTGAGAACGACTATTTCTATATTCTGTACTTCATGAGATATTAAAAACTGATCTGGTGGCAAACTTAGCTGTCAAGAGAATTTTTATATGACATGTATAACGAGCAAGGATTGTCCAGATTTCGGAAACGGTTCTAACGATTTTTTATGAAATTTCGTATGTAGGCTCTTTAGGGGGCGATAAATTCTTTCACCTGTTTCTAGCAAGTTGTTAAAACTAACAACGCCATCTATTGAGGCGTAAAACACAATAACCGAGCTTGATCCAACAGCTAGTTATTTTTAAATCGCAATAAGGAAATTGCTACTACACATACATACATACACATATCACGCCTTTATCCATTACGGGGTAGGCAGAGCGTTAACGGCCGCAAGAATACAGTCGCTATCGCCACGTCTGACATTTTTGAGGATTGTTTTCCAAGGTTGTTTCAGAAAACATATGTATCACTATAGTGACAGGTTGTCAGCCTGTCGCCTAAAAATTGTAATACACTAATACTCTCGAGTTCTATAGTCGCCTCTTACGACACCCAGGGGAAGGATTTGGGGTGATGCTATTCTATGCCGGCATCACACGGCAAATTGCTACTAATACGATAATAACACAAAATGTGTAAAGAATAGGTATTTATTACGTGTTAAAGATTCAGATAAGTAATAAGTATGAAGATATTTATTTCACTTTGCTCAAGAAAGTGTGACTATAGTATAGAGACAGGTGTAATGGGTGTGACTGCCGTGCCCCCAGATAAAAGAGACACGATTTATTTCAAGGCCAATGTCACATATTTAAATATATTTACGTAGTTGGTTATTTATAAGTATACTATTGCTTTAGGTAGGTGTGATTCTACGTTCATAGCTTGCTTCTATTAGTATTTTATATTCTTAGGTAATTGGTAAACCTAGCTAGTACTTATCAATAATACGTAAAATATTGTCATGTCTCATTTTGTGTATGAAATACAGAGAATATAAAAAATTCAAGATGTATGTAATTGTATGTTCAGCAAAACTAATTCAATTTAACTAAATAAAAGTTTCTTATAGTTTGAACAAACGAATATTATTATAGCCTCATAAGTCTGTGACAGACGATTCAACCAGTGTCTGAGGCAAGACTTTTCGCGGCTATATAAGCCGATGCGGGAGCGGCATGACGAATATCAAAACATCAAATTGATCGTAAACAACACGGACTTTATTTTTGAATCTCCCATCGCCACGCCGCCGCCGGCGCCGACCGGCTGCCGGCTTTCCCCCCCAAAAATACCACTTCTCCACTCACCTTTTTCACCAGGTTGGCAGCCATGAAGCCTCCCATGTTCCCGAGCCCAAGGAAGGCGACATTTTTGTCAGCTTTCGAGCTGTATGCCCTCTTTGTGAACGTGAGGAGTAAGCACTGGTGGTTAAGAATTGACCGCGCCGCCATTTTGAATTCCAAATTTAAACACGTTCTCTCTCGGCGCGCGCGCAACGCAACTGGTCCGGCTTGTTGAGTATTTGATTAAAATTCTGGTTCGGTAAGTTGTGCTAGTCGTTATCATATCAGGAAGGCCGTTGTTATATTGGTGTGGGTAATTGTGCGACAAATCGTCTATTATTTAGTTATAGTTAGTTATATGAAATTTTTAGGATTATGTTGGCTGTGTGTTACTATTTTGTACGTAATCTTTGCACTGCCAGAAAAAAAATAGTACTTGTTTACAAAGTTTTTTTTATCTTGGGCAATCAACCTGTACTACATTTTCTAAAGCCACAACAGTCCACTGCTGGACATGATCCTCCCCCAAATGAGAGGTATTGCCACACTCACCATGCTTGGCAGGCGGATTGACGAGCGAATATTGTAGATCTTCACAAAGAACGCTTTTTCTTCAGAAACATCGTGCATCATTCATTACAGTGACAGGTTATCAGCTTGTCGCCTAAAATTTTAATATACATGAAACCTTCGAGTTCCTTAGTCGCCTCTTACGGCACCAAAGGGAAATAAAGGGGGTGATGCTATTCATAGTTCATTCATAGTTGGCATCACACGGCATAATCCGACTCTGAAGTATCAGTGTGAACATACTCTTACGTTTAAATGTCAATAACAAGTGATAGTGTCAGTTTCATGTTTATTTAGTGACAAAAACTAAGCAAAAGATCGTTTAATCATGTTTAAGTACATACTTTTATTAATTAAATTATTTTTTGGATATTTATCTTCTTTTAGTTTACTATTGTTATGACATTTAATTGTTTTATGATTAAAACACATCTATGAACATTTAAAAAGCTTTTACTCAAAATATTAAAAAACGAGGTTTTTACAGCGATACCATATTTTTATTGAATTGTCCCATAGTTTGGTTCAGTTATTTTCAGTCTGTATGTGCGAAGACAAAATTAAAATATACAGTAAATGATATAAAATAAATACTACTTAAAATTAGTTCAGATTAGTATACATTTTCGTAGTTATTTAAAATCATACAATCATACATTTGCGTGGAAGTTATCATAATTTTAAATTACGATTTGAAAATGTCTACATGACTACGTGTATAATATATAGTTTAAAATTCACTAAAAATATTCATATTGTCTTAGCTAGCGAAGTGAGTAGGTAACAAATCTTTTTATAAACGAGACACAAGACACGAAATGATAAAGTTTTTATTCGATAACATTATCATTCGGTATTATATTATGTAAGTGGGTGTGTTTATTTAAAGATCTGGCAAGGTCACGTGCGTTAGTTACACGTTCCATCCAGTAGATGGCTCTCTGTAGTTATTCTCTGAAAGGGTCCATCGGGTCGTTGATCGACTCGGTGTCCTACGAGACAGAAGAAGCTCGTAGAGGAAATTAAAAATAATGGAGTAAATTTATCCAAACTCTTTGACTCTTACATTCTGGCATTTCTGACAAAAAACCTATGTACATGATCACTGAAGTCTTTTGAATAGACTTATTAAAAAAAATACGCGCATGAACGCGTGTCTATATGTTTTTTTAGTATGAATTTATACATATTTTTAAACATGCGATCAACGCGTTTCTACCTTTTTAATCTTAATTGTTAATCTTGTAGTTAGATCCTCAGTTCAGAGTTTCAGTTGTATTACAACTTTTAGGCGACAGGCTGACAACCTGTCACTATAGTGATACACAAATTATCTCAAACTGTATTTGTCAGACGTAGCGATAGCGATCGTATTTTTACGGCAGTTAACGCTCTGCCTACCCCGTAAGGGGTAAAGGCGTGATTTGTGTATGTATGTACGAGGTATCCTCAGTTCGCAACATATGACCTGTCACGCCTATGGGAAGAAATTTTTGTGACTCAAATTCTGAGTACACTTCTGTTTTCATTATCAAAAGTATGCTAATACATTTACCTAGTACAAGCCGCAAGCAAAAATTCACAAAAAATCGAATGGATAGAATATTTTTCGATTAAATGTCTTGGCAGCTATTATTATTGCCAGACTATAAAATAAATTCCAGTAGGTTAAAAGCCACCATTACCGTCCTCCCCCATTTAAATACAAATACCAGAATACCGATTTTTTTTATCGTAACATCCCGTTTTTATGCAGCCTGCTTGCCAAACTGCCATATTACGGTAGTGTTATTCTTATAATGGTCAAAGTTTTTATTTATTGTCGGTCATAAGTGATCGGTATGGAACTAGAGCCTTATTTGTTTGAAGCCCTCTCTTTCCGTCTTATAGTATTTTCATGGTCTGTAAGATTTTGCGGCACAGTCAGCCAGTGACGAGAGCTACCACGGTGACAACGTGTCTTGCAGCAAATGTAAAAACCACCTAAGTTTCAGAACTGATTACGAGTATACCAGATATCAGACCTCACTTGCAGATTTAAAAATTGCTATGGACACGAGAACATGTCCATATTCAAAAAGTTCAGAGGCATTATCTTTGCATCAAACATCTTTTTCCTATTCCTTATTTATACACAAGATTCACACACCAGCCTGGCTAACATGCGTGCCACGACATATTTTGTCGTTTCATATGCGCACAGTGTCACTACGGAAGAATGCGTAACTTATTCGCAGTGAAGTTAGCCGCAGAACACATATTGCTGTGACAAAATTTTATCGTGGCACGCATGTTAGCCATGCTGATAAATGAAAATAATAAATCGAGTGATTAGTGCATTAAATATCCTATATAAGCTCAAGATTACCTAGACCTTCTCTTGAAATTAAAAGAGAAACTTGTAGCGCAGAACTAGTAAGTAAAATACTTAAATTATTTTATTTTCAGTACATAGCGCTAGTTTCATGCCAAGTATCCTACTAAATAATAGATAGTTGCTGAACTTCCATTATTAATGCGACCTCACGTAATTAGATTAGGTATACTTAAGTTTTAATTACATTAGGTATATTTAATTATGTATTAATATTTCGCAGGGTGTGCAAAGATCGAAAAACTTTACGAGGTCACAAAAGTTGTTCAGTTTTATGAGTACCATAACCTATTAATATTTAGCAGTAAAACAGCTCCACAGGATAATTTATTCTTGTACCATTACATTATACAATAAAATTGCACAACTTTTGTGACCTCGTAAAGTTTATCGAAATATGGGAAAAGATTTGGACCATCTCTACAAAAGTATTTAAAAGTTCATCACATGGTATATCAATTTATTTAAAGATTTCTAATGATTTTACGATTTTTGTTCTGTTTTAAGAGTTTAGAATAAAAAGATGATGACTCGTATTCCGATATGCTTATAACGCATACCGCGACATTTTCTCCATACTTACTTTTGTGCCAAAATTCTTTACTTGTTTTGATAAAACCCATAAGATTGCACACCTCTGAAGTCTACTTGAGTGCAAGATAAAACTCCTTTCGGGATGCATCATAAATCTACTGTAAATAAATAAATAAAATATAAAAGAAAGGCTATTAATTATGTTGTGAAAAAAAAATCTTGATAATACGTTGTGGCCTAGCTAGTTTCACATGAAGTGCCTTACTAACTTATTAGAGCAAAATGTTTTTTTGATATAGCAACGCTAGTTGTAAGGTACAGATTATTGTGTACCTAATTATACTCACCCTTAACACGAAACGTAGCGCTAAAATAAAGCTGAGTAACGCATGTGTCTGTCTAGCGCTGTGTCAATAGTGGATGTGCGTTAGACCTGCGTTAACAGCGGTGAGTATGGGGAACGACGTGTCTAGTATGGATCTGACAGACGCATGTGTTACGCATCGTTATTTTAGCGCTCCGTCGTGCGTTAAGTGAAAGAACGACCCTAATATTGATAAGATGTATCTATCTAAAGGTGGTTCCCGCATCCGTTAATTAACGCATACGATTTTCAAATCCAAGAAAATGTCCAGTTCCCTAACCTGAAAACCTACTTTAACGCAGGAACAACGCAAAAAATTGCTTTGCGTTGGCTTGTGTTTCTCTTTTACACCATCATCGGTCAAGTGTGATACTCGCTCGCCTTAGCTAAATAATTAAATACTAATTATCTAGTACCTGTTTTGCGGCCGGTATATGGACATACTTGATCAGGGTTTTTTTTTTTTTAATCTGGCGTCACATCATCATCATCATCAGGTGGAGACGTATTTTGCCAATGTCAAAGTAGTCAAGTCGTCGGTAAGGTTAGAGTGATGTAAAGTTAAGTGGCATTACGCCGAGGGAGAGTCCACAACACAGTGATCCTAGTCTGACGACTAGGGGCTGTGTTGCGCAAAATTATGTAGTACAAAAAACTCGATAGTAAAATTTTCTGCACCACGTGAAGACCGCTCGTCACTATTGCACAATGCCGAATATATGCATTAATTACAACTTCCTATTTAATGACCACTTTCAGAATAGTTTGTTGCTTAATACACTATCAGAATTATTCACCAAACACTCAAATGAACAAGAAATATCAAATTATAACCAATGCACGACCCGCCATGATGGAATACCAACGAGCGACCCTGATACAGGGTTGTAGCAGAGTAGAACCTCTGCGTCCACATCCTTCATAAACCACCTGTCCTTTCACGAACCATTTCAAATTGGAAATTGGATGAAACACATTTCTCTGACTTTTTGACCCAGTCGCGATAAAATCAGCAAACAACGAAAACCAAAACAAACGTATTATTATTATATCTGAATGTGATTAGTTATTGATCTGATATTGATTATCTGCGTGTGATTAGTGCTCCATATGTAACAAAGTGCACAGGTGAAATTACAATGGATTTACAGAAGTTAGAAACAACCCATAAGGTACCCATGAGTCTATATTTTCCTTGTTATGTTTCCATAGTTCATCTACCATTCCCTAATCATGTAATAATATTGTTTTAGGGTTTCTTTTCCCGTATTAAAATATCTCAAGTTACAAGATCGTCTTTGATTTATTTGTGGTGGCACGCTAGTAGTGCCACAGGGTGACTGGAAAATTGATGCATTCCTTTCAAGGGATGAACCAGCTCATGAAACTGAACAACTTTCCCCATGGAACATAGGTCGAAAAAGGAAAAAAAGAATTGGCCCACCCATACAAAATTACCGACCGACTAAGTCAATTTGTATGGGAGGACCAAAGTTTTTTTTCAAATTTCGACCTATGTTCCATGGGGAAACTTATTCAGTTTCATGAGCTGGTTCATCCCTTGAAAGGAATGCATCAATTTTCCAGTCACCCTGTATACATAATTTATATACCAAAGATATTTAGATACTTTGTGTTACTAAATTTCGATTCGAGTGAAAAAGGTAACGAAACAAAAGAGGCCGGCCTCAGAGGCATCCATTGTTGGTTTATCGCGGTTCTGGTAATTAGAGCTCGCATTCATTACACGATGAATGTCTATAATTAAGATAAAACTGATGCGAAAATAAACGAGTCATTTTCAGGAGAAGGCCTTTCTAACATTCAACGCACAACGCAGCGCTAAAATAACGCAATCGTAATGCAGCGGCCTGTGAGGTTCATACTAATAACGTCAATCCCTATACTAAAACCGCTGTTGACGCAGGTCCAACGTACGCTGCGCTAGCGCTTTGTCACGCAGCGTTATCTCAGTGTTATCCGTCGAGTAAGGTTTTAGTATGGGGAGTGACGTTTCTAGTATGTATCTGACAGACCGCTGCGATATATTTGCGCTCCTTCGTGCGTCAAGTGTATTCCTCGCCTTTGCAATGTTTATTGGAGCGCATTGTCATACTCACCACGTTTAGTAGGCGGATTGACAAGCGCAGTGGGAACACTGCCGCCTGTTTCTTTGATGATTATCCCTTAGTCGCTGTTTATGACACCCATGGGTTGAATTGGGGTGATGCTATTTTTAACCGGTACCTCACGACAGGTGATACTGGTATCAATTTATTTACGTAAAATCTTGCTTTTCCCTTCATACTAAAATGTTCGATGCCGTTAGTCGAGTTTACCGTATCAGCCATTTTGCAACTCCCTAACTATGACTTGTATCAAACTTTGTTAATATTGCATCCTTGAACATGAACATGTATCATAATTTCATAATATATTGTTATGATCTACTTGTGTATAGGGTGAAAGGAAATTTTATACCGGGTGTAAAAATATTAGGCGGATCGCAAACTTAACGCACGATGGATCGCTAAAACATCGCAGCGTAGCAGCATCCATACTAGAAATGTCTACGAGAAAAGTCAATCCCTACACTAAACTGTTCAACCGCTTTCGTCGCTATCGCAGCGTCGTCCGTTGAGTGCGGTTTTAGTATGGTGAGTGACGTTTCTACTATGGATCTGACAGACAGATATTTTACGGGTCCGTCATGCGTTAAGTGTGCGATGCGCCTTAACTGCAAATATTTAAATGAATAAGCCTATGAAACTGGACAACTTTCCTCAAGAAACATTGGTCGAAATATGAGAATTTTTTTGCAATGTGAGATGAAAGAATAGAAAATAATTGAAAATAAATATTTAATTACTTTTAATTTATATTTTCCTTAAATTAATCTTAGTATAAGCTACCTTTGTTCCCGTTGGTCACTCTCCTCCCCTGTTAGCCACGGTCTCCCCCCTGTTAGCCACCGGGATGGTCACTGGGAATAATTGGCCCAATCCGCCGGTAATTCTACTAAGAATTTACGCACATAATACGGATGTAAAACAAATCAACTGCAAATATTTTAAGGGTCCATTTGACTAAACAAGTTTCCCCAAAGAATATAGGTCGAAATATGGAAAAATAAATGGGATGGGGATGGGGTGGCCAAGTATTCTCAATGGCCACGGGGGTGACCATCGGGAACAGTGACCACCCCGGTGGCCAACATGGTGACCAACGGTACCAAAATACCTATAACCTAGCGTATCTAGCACAAGTTCCAGCTCGTACGATCGTTATTTTAATTAAGGCGTGTCTTTTGCGCGTCTTTTCCAAACATGAAACGAATACATTGCTTTCCTTCTCTCTCACCAAAAATAACATAGAGAAATGTGTCAGATGTTTTCCTATTTCTTTTTGGAAAAAATCATGCGCAGGATATAAGCCTTTTGCATTATAAACATAAGACATAGATCACCATAGCCCTCCAGTCTTTTTTATTTCTAGAACCGACAAGTTGTCATCACCATATTTATTATTATTATTTACTTTATCCTTTGCGAGGTAGCAAATTTGTTTCTTCTTAATAGGAACTTACAGAATTCTCTTAAAGAAAGTTATATCCTAATTTACCTACGTAAGTAGGAACATGTCAGCATACATAGTAGTGTAAATAAATAATACATGTCAAGGTTGATAATAGATTATATATGTAAAGTTTATGTATACATTGTCCCTCTGTTGATACCGGTTAAACGTCTTAATAATTTTATGCCTTGTCATATTCAAACAATCTGATCTTTCCGCAGACATGTAAGACATTTTTGGTTCATTTTTTGTAAATCACTATCACTACATAGTATAAAGCAAAGTCGTTTTTCGCGTCTGTCTGTTTGTATGCTTAAATCCTGAAAACTACGCTACGGATTTTGATGCAGTTTTTTTAAATAGATAGAGTGATTTAAGAGGAAGGTTTTTATGTATAATACTTGCCGGGAAAACATCTTATTGCTGGGCGGGCCGGTAGTATTCAAATTACCTATAAATTATATTTCGTAAATTTAGCTTGATACCTGTGACGTATGACAGAGCCAGTAGTTTTTTTTAGTACAAAAGAAGTCATTCATAACATTTGCCCGAAGCTGACAAACGTAACAACACACGTATCAAGCTATATTTTTATAACAACCTATTTTATCAATAAAAACTACATTTCTTATAATTATTCTGAATGTTCATGATACGTCATTTGCCGGCCGGATTGTGGGGTACTTCAAGTCCAAGCCTTCCAGTCTTTCTGTGAGGTATTCTTCCGCTTGGATCTCCATCTTCTCATCAAAGTGTGACTTCCAACCACCAGCTTCACCTGAAATAAGAACTTGTTTTAGTCAAAGGAAATCTACGAACGTGCGCTTCCAGGGAATACTACTTCTGTCTTTTCGTGTGGGACACCTAGTCGTCCAACGACCTAATGAACTCTGGTGTCAGAATTTTTCAATCACCTTCTATAAGTAACAGGCTTTTGCCATGGTTGTGTACTTGTAGGCAAGAAATACAATATCTTATCGGACTCAGGGGCATCTTGTAATATTAATACTACGAAAAACATTTTAATGTAAAAATATTCAACACGAGATAAGTTTCTCTACGGGCTGAACCTTAAGCCTACAAGTGAAATTATCTAAAAACTACTGAGTGACAACCTTGCAAAATACGTTAGTAAAAATTCAAAACGAAATTCTCAGTCACTCACCTTTCCTCATGAACTCAATAGGGTTGTTTTCCCCTGTAGTATTATTAACACTTTTGTTTTTGCGCAGTTTATTAAAACTGAGGTAGTCCGATAATTCCGCTAGCTGCTCATCAGAATAATCCCGTCCAAGGAATTTGCACATTTGACGGATTTGGAAAGGCAGGTCCTGAAAGGAAACATATATTCTAGTAACATAGAAGACATATCACACCTTCATCCCTTCTGAAGTGGGCAGGGCACACGGTCGCTATCGCCACGTCGGACTTGTATTTGAGGTGCGTTTCAGAAAAAATCTACCATAACATTATAAATGCGAAAGCCGCAGACGCCCAGTAGCATTTTAAAATACGAAAGTTTGTGTTTGTTTGTTTGTTACTCCCTTACGCTACCTGGTTTACATGAAATACTACTACTGAACCGGTTTTCATGAAATTTGGCATACAGATAGGGGTTAACTTGGATTAACACATAGGACAGTTATTCTTCCGAAAAAATGTTCCTGTGGGATGCTACGGGATTAAAAACGACTTCTACGCGGGCGGAGCCGTCCACTAGCCTTTTATATTTGAGTGACAGGTTATCAGCCTGTTAGCCGACTCTTGTGACACTTGTGACTGTAAGAGTAAATACCTTGAGCAGATCTTCGTAGAAAATGAGATGCATATTAGGGTGGTGCCGCTGCAGCCACGCCTCGTTCGTGTGTTCAATTATTGGGGTCCAGGGCACTGTAAGAAAAAGAAAAAGGAATAAAAAAAAATGAAAAAAATCTATTCATAATTTCAATTCAATGGATCGTAATTTATTTCAGGATACAGGTGTCAGAAGTGAACTCAATTTTCAGAGTGCCTTTTTCGATACTAATTGGCAATTAAGTAATTCATAAAATAGTGAAACCATTTAATTTAAATATATAAAAAAGAAGCCACTGTAGGTGAGCTTTTATGGTGAAACTGTTAAGACAGATTCTATTTTTACTAAAGGGTTGTGCACAAAGTGCGTTACGCAAAATTTTCAAATCTTTTAAACGTTATAGGAACAAAATACCCCTTTAGTATGCAAGGTTGCTGTAAGTGGGCCTTGCGTTACGTAATTTATGGACGTCTCCTTATTAAAATACAGTATGATCACACATTAAAACGACGATCAAACAAACTTACACAGATCTTTTCTAAAAGCCTCCCAGAACTGCTTAAAAGTCGGCTTATGAAGGGACTTATGCACCATTTTGTGTAAGTAGTAGTAGGACACGCACACATCTCTCGGATCCCTGGCTACATACACCACTTTGGCCGTATTCAATAGACCTGGGGGCAGCATTGATAAAGGCAGATGTGTCTTGATGTATCGGGGGGAAGGCGCTTCGTTTATGGACTTCCAGCTGGGGTACCTGACGGCGTCACCAAGGCCTTGGAAGTTGGCCAGATTGAAGAAATCTAGTTTGATCAGGTCGAAGGCGACCTCTGGTACTTGTCCTGTTAATCTGGAAAGAAGAGACATTGGTGGATTAGTAAGAGACCTTGGCGGTTGGACGTATGCTAGTAAATATCCTGGTGTAAGAGACAGTGATTACAGACCATGAAACGGAACAACTTTCCCTATGGAGTTGGTAAACGAGAATTTCTTATTTGACCCCAATTAACTGACTTAGGGCCGTTAACCTCTGCAAACCCCACTAGAGATAAAGACGTAATATGTATGTATTTAACTGACTTTCTAAACTTTTTTTCGATTCCCAAGATAGGGTCCATAGGAAAAGTTGTTCAGTTTCATGGTCCGATCACGCCAACAAAGATTTTGGTAAACCATCCTTTACACCCCATAGAGGGGTGGCACCGTAGAAATAGATTTTAAGTAGATCTTAAGGTATCTTCTTCTTCTTTGTCAACCTATAGCCACCCAATGCTGAGTGTAGGTCTCCTCCAATGATCTCCACTTTTGACGATCAAGGGCTTCTCTCTTCCAATTCTTCCCGCCAACTATGTCGTCTGTCAATCTTGCCGGCTGTCTACCCACGTTCCGTCGTCCCCCTCTTGGTCTCCACTCCAGCACCTTCTTTCCCCATCTGCCATCCGTTCTTCGGCATATGTGACCCGCCCACTTCCACTTTCTACCCGTTATCACTTTAGCTATGTCGGTTAGCCTGGTCCTCCTGCGTATTTCAGTGTTTCTCACTCTATAATTATATATTCTCTTAAGGTATAGCATATTTATACTTACTCTAACATAGGAAATCGTTTATATAGCGGTTTTTTCTTTGCAGTCTTGTAGTCCAAATTATTTTCTAAAAGCCAAACTAGTTCTTGTGACCATGTTGTACCTGAAAATATAAATTACAAAATTCTTAATATGTAGTATTACAATTACTGCCATTTCAAATCATGTCCCGGGGATTTTTCTTTTTCATAGGGAAAAAAATACATTCGTTTCATTTCTACAAAATTAAACTTTAATGGCACAAATTTTGAGAAAAAAAGTAAAATTTTAAAGACAGAATACTTTTAATGAAAAGCATTATATAATTTCGTATGATTTTGTGCCGTGTGATGCCGGCTTAGAATAGCATCACCCCATTTCTAGCCGCGGGTGTTGTAAAAGGCAACTAAGGGAGTCGAGGGTTTCACATGTATTACAATTTTAGGCGACAGGCTGACAACCTGTCACTACAGTGATACACGAATCATCTAAAAAGGACCGCAATACTTGTCAGACGTGGCGATAACGACCGTAATTTTGCGATCGTTAACGCTCTGCCTACCCCGCAAGGGATGAGGGCGTGATTTGTGTATGTGTGTATGTATGTATGTTGTAATAAGAACATTATAAAACGAGACATAACAAATAAGATATCATTGCGCAAAAAATCCAAAACCGATTATATTATTATTACTGATAATAATCTTACGATCAATTAAGTAGGTACCTACAATCTTTATCGAATTATTGCTTTCGGCTTTAGGTTAGGAAGGCACCTTTGTATAACCTTTCAATATTCCTACCTACGAATGTGTATACTTCCAAGAACGAAGCTATATTTGGGATAGTTCTGAATTCCATTAAACGTATACACCTCTCGAGATAACTGTATCTATGATACCATATTTAAATGGCTTAAAACAGTGTCAGCCCATCACATTCAAGAGCGAAGATACGCCTATCTAGTCGATAATTTAGAACTTTTGTCAGTTTATGTCATATACCTAGAGACCAGCGGGTAATCTTTAACAAAGTCGATATTTATCACTCTGAATTTGTTCCCAGTCTGGTTAGGACATTGCAGGCTGAACCACCCGATTGTCCGTAAGATGGTTGCGTGTTTCGAATGGAACGTTAAGCCGTAGGTCCCGGTTGCTGTCTTTGATTAGACGGCGATCGTGACACAACCATGTCAGAAGCCTGCTACTTGTAGAAGGCGGTTGAAAAATTCTGACACTCGGGTCGTTGGACGACTCAGTGTTCCACACAAAAAGATGGCAGAGGAGATTGCACCGAATGTACGCAGAAAGCGCCTTTCGAACCGGAACCTAAGCTGAAGTCTATAGATTAGATTACAATTCAATAATGCTATTTTTATAACTTACATTAAAAGGGGTGATAACATAAGTGTGTAATAATTTGTTTATTATGTAAATAAAAATATTTTTGTAGCCTAGAGATAGTTTTATGGCCATGTTCATAAATGATAAATAACATCAGGTGATTTTGACAGCTTACGAGTGATAAAGAGAAAAACAAAACCGTTGGTGAGCGCTATGCGGTAACCCAGACTGATTATTACTTATTAAAATGTCATATATTCAAAATGGTTTGGAACTCATATGGTTACACTTAACGCACAAAGCAGCGCTATAACAACCCAACGGTATATCAGATCAATCACCAATCTCCATGCTAAAACCGCTCAACCGATGTCGCCGCAACAGCGTCAAAATAACGCAGATGCGTGAAATAACGCCAATGCGTCGACAGCGGTTGAGCGGTTTTAGCATTGGGAGTGACTTATACATACATACATATATCACGCCTTTATCCCTTGCGGGGTAGGCAGAGCGCTAACAGCCGTAAGAATACGGCCGCTATCGCCACGTCTGACATTTGTGAGGATTGTTTTTAAGGTTGTTTCAGAAAACATGTGTATCACTATAGTGACAGGTTGTCAGCCTGTCGCCTAAAAATTGTAATACACCAATACCCTCGAGTCCCTTAGTCGCCTCTTACGACACCCACGGGAAGGATGTGGGGTGATGCTATTCTAAGCCGGCATCACACGGCATTAATACAGGGTGTAAAAATATAAGCTGCAAATATTTTAAGGGGTGAATCAGCCCATGAAACTGAACAACTTTCCCCTAGAAACATAGGTCGAAATATGACAGAATTTTTTTGGCCTCCCATACTACTTGGTCGGTTGGTTATTTTGTATGGAAGGTCCAAATTTCCCTGTCTCCCTGTATAACTACCGAGGTAGGGTAGTTTTTTAATGATTAGTATGCTTATATTTTCAAGCATTGTAAAATAATAAGTACAAGGTTATAATGATGTGGTGATAACGCATGTAGCTTCGATTTCTTATCATATCTAGGTACTTATCACATTTTTGCTGACGTCAGATGATGTATGAAAAGATTATCATATCGGCTTTTACTGGTGACTTAATTCAGATAGGTTTTATTTTGTATTTATGTTACCTATCTGACAATATTAATCATAAACATGTTTGTTGCAATTTCTTGGGATGTCGTCTATTGCGTTTGAGAACTACTTAAATTTTCTTTTTTCAATGTAGAACAAATAAAGAACCTTCTCAATTCAATCATCAGGGAAATAAATGTCACCTCATGCACCGATCTGCCTTGTGATGCCGATTTAGAATAGGATCACCCCATTTCCTCCTCGCGGGTATCGTAAGAGGTGCTTAGGAGACTCAAAGATTTTATGTATAGGTATTACAATTTACTATAAAGATACACGAATTATCTGAAACGGCCCACAATATAAGCCAGACGTATTTTTGCCAACCCCGCAAGGGATAAAGTGATGTGTGTGTGTGTGTGTGTGTTTGTGTACCGACCTGATCTTGGGAATGTGATGACCCATACATCATCAGGGCGGACTTGGAGGTTGTATATCTCCTCAGCTGCAGATCGGAAGCTCCCGGGCATCAGGTAGCCCTTCCTTCCACATTTGATGAAAGGTTTTGTGTACCCTGGAAGTAGAGATAAAAAATATTAGCATTGAATAATATAAAAATCAGTCAAATTACAATTATCAAATCTTATAAACACTTAGCGGCTCCGCCCGCTGTGACCCTATTTTCCCGTACGAACTTGTTGTTTTCCCGGCAAGTATTATAAACATAAACCCTCCACTTGAATCACCCTATCTCACATAGAAAACTGCATCAAAATCCGTTGTGTAGTCCAAAGATCTAAGCATACATTCATACAGACAGTCGCTAAAAGCGTCTTTGCTTTATACTATGTAGTGATATCACAATGATGCCGTGTGATGCCGGCTTAGAATAGCATCACCCCACATCCTTCCCGTGGGTGTCGTAAGAGGCGACTAAGGGACTCCAGAGTATTGTTGTATTACAATTTTTAGGCGACAGGCTGACAACCTGTCTCTATAGTGATACACATGTTTTGAAACAACAATCCTCAAAAATGTCAGACGCGGCGATGGCGACCGTATGCTTACGACTGTTGACGCTCTACCTACCCCGCAAGGGATAAAGGCGTGATATATGCATGTGTATGTACAATTATCAAACATCGTAATAATTTTTATGCTAAATCAGTACTACTAAGCATTTTACGTTTATCTGATTTAATTGAGTTTTTTTATGTTTCGGGTTACACAAGATCTACAACAACTATAAAAGCCACAACGGTCCACTGCTGGACATGGGTCTCCCCTTATTTGGGGGGGAAAAAGAAGCGAAAACGGATTACCCTGATGGCATTTTTAAAATTACAATACGAGTAAAATCTAAAGTATTTGTTGCGAAGGTATATTGCAGAATTTTGTAAATTCCTATAAAGGTTAGGTATCTAAAGAGATATAAAGAATAATCTAAAAGATTGTTCTTGGCAGGTATATCTTATGAGACGGACTATCTCATTCGGTGATGATTTTTTCTTGTATAACATTTTATTTTGACCTAAGTACTTAGTCAACGATATTTCACTAGTATATACGTACTTATGATGCGTACCGCGACATAAATTTTCTGTACACCTTTGTGTGAAAACCTTGATTTGATACAACTCATACGATTTGACACATTTGGAGTGATAATGATCTTGGCCATGGAAATTATGGCCACACATTGAAAACTTTGACTTTAACTGAAGTAAGTATATAAATCCTTACAAAAAGTAAGAGAGATGATGGGAAACTATTTGTCCAAAAATAGTACAAAACCATCTTCGTTAATCAAGATATTGAAAGTTATAAAAAAGTTCACAATATAGAATTATTAAAGAATATAAAACATATAACACCATGCAAAATAGGGCAAGAAGTACTGTAACTGTTCATACAAAATATAGTTTTCGTGGTTGAACTAAAAAGTAGCCCATTATAACCTGTTAATCAAGTAATCAATAGAAATTTCAAAGTGTCTTAAATACTTAAAATTGTTTTGAAACTACACATCTTGGCAACGGTACCTCTCTCTCTCTTTTTTCGTGTGGGACACCTTACCTTAAAACAAATCCAAGAACATTATTCTGAATTTCACGTCAAGAACAGTTTGTAATAAATTTTAAGGGCGATCTTCTCTAGGGTAAATAATGGAATATTTTTCAGCAAACAGACAGCTGGCTTGTTTTCCTAACTTTATACTGAATAACTTAGTACAAGAGCCCACCGTAGGAAATAGGGATACCTATGTAACTTTGAATACTCGTACTTTTAATTAGATTACTCTTATATTTATTTATCAAGAGGTTTGAAGCATGTTTTTACTGCTGTTTTAGAATGCGTTTGACAGACGCATACCGACCTGCATCAATGTCGGTTTTTAGTATGGGTTTGAAATCTTGCTTCTGTCAGACACATGTGTTAAGTGTTAAACTTTAAACCACCTAACAGAAATTTATAAAATTAATGTGATGTTTTTTATTGTGTCATTACGTATTGACAGTGACTATGACATCGTAAAATATGAAATGATAATGACATTAAGTGAACATTAAGTGGTTTTTTATCTGTTTCTTTTCGTTCCTAAAACGAGTCGGTGTCCCACACAAAAAGAGAAAGTTCCTAATAGATGGCGCTCGAGCAAATGATGTAAAAGCTCAGCACTATAAATCATCATATTAGCTATTTTTTATCATGCACGGAACTTTCCAGATGGTTGGCACATCAGTATTTAATATTTGCAAAAAAATGGCAACCTAAGATGTTAATTTACGTTTAAAATCTCTAATCTTAAAGAGAATAGGGTTTAAATTTATCAAACACTTCCTGCCTATAATGTCTATCATATTGTAATGAACCAAAACGGCGGAGTAAGGTAACTTAATAAGCTATTCATGCTGTAGAAACTGATGGGTAAAGAATAAGATGAAAATTAAGGCTGATATCTGATAGGGCTTTCAAAACTTTGGAGGATCCTTAAATTTTAAATCAGATGCGAGCAATTTTGGGCATATTCCTAATTATAATTGTGAGGTTTCATTGCCTATATTTATTCTCAAATCCGTGTTTGGTTTTTTGCGTTTAAAATTATATCTATATATATATCCAATATTTATTTATAATAATTATTATTGTAGGATTATTCCTAAAACACATCAATAAATAAATTATTTCAAATAAAGACACAATTTTCTAGTCAAAGACAAGTTATTGAAACTAAAACACACCTTCAGTAACGCCCCTAAATTTTAAGATCTATCTTTTCGTGTGGGACACCGAGTCGTCCAATGAGCACTGACAGAATTTTTCAGCCGGTTTCTACAAGTAGCAGGCTTCTGACACGGGACCTACGACTTAACGTGTAATTTTAAGATATAAATCTTGATTTAATTTTAGTTAAAAAGAAAATGAATAAATATTTTGTATTGGGGACTAAAACCTTGGATTGTTTAGACTTTACACTAGGTAGACAATTGATTAACTAAATACTATATTTTTTTTATTGCATTATGATATGAGACCGAAAGCGTTTTTAAAATTTAAAGTATGTAAACAGAAACAGTATAGAGCAATTCGCTAGTTTCCTAGATCTTTAAAAAAAAACAGTTGTACGCTTGACACTATTGTCAAAAAATACTACGGACTTCATTGATCATATTTCGAAATATACAAAGTTTGAATTAATAAACAGAAAGATAATATGAAAGTAAGTGTTATGACGCCATCCAAACACTTACGGCGTGACGTCTTATTTCTAATTCTTTATACAAAACCGTTTTAGATCATTTTAAAAAGAAGCTCATTTGACCTGTCAGGAAACAAGCCTACTATCGCAGGCACTCTCTAGCCTCGTTTTGTATGGAAATCAAAAAGCAAGCAAGCAGGGGGCCAATCGCGCTAATGTTGAACGATAATACCAAAACCAAACCGCAGCCAAAAACGCTACGTTACGCACTTTTCGTATCGCGCTAATTGTTTGAGCGGAAACGTTCCGACTTTTCTTTGGATGTTACGTTGATATAGCGAACGTTCGAACTTTTGGTGTGCATCGGTATCGCGCAAATTTTTGACAGCGTATTTAACCACAACCGTTACCTTGGGAACGTCTCAAACGCTGTCAAATGAACGTTTTTGTAAAAGTTCCTCTCGAGCAGCTTTTTCTGACACGTTTGACGATCGTTGGTGGATTTTAATACGGTTTCAACCCAAAAAAGGAAGGAAATCATGAAAATTTGCTGTGGGGCTCTATCTCCACACCATTGAAAGTGTCCATGAGGTAGATGTGACCAAGAAGAAGCCTTGACCCGCTGTTCGACCTATAGGTACATGATGTTAGGAAAAGTACTGACTTCCTTTTAAAAGATGAACCA
This sequence comes from Keiferia lycopersicella, assembly GCA_029255805.1. Classification (NCBI taxonomy): domain Eukaryota; kingdom Metazoa; phylum Arthropoda; class Insecta; order Lepidoptera; family Gelechiidae; genus Keiferia; species Keiferia lycopersicella. The sequence continues at coordinate 10,245,147 of JARACZ010000004.1, read as the reverse complement.
GCCCATGAAATTGAACAACTTTCCCCAAGAGACATAGGTAATATGAAAATAAATTTTGGACCTCACATACAAACTGACTCAGTCGGTTAGTACATACATTTAGTATGAGAAATCCAAAAAATTCGATCTGTTCCTAGGGCAAAGTTGTTCAGTTTCAAGGGCTGGTTCATACCTTGTAAGGAAGTTAGTACTTTTCCTGACACCTTGTATTTTTAGGGGAAACTTGTTTAGTCAATGAGACTGGTTCACACCTTAAAATATTTGCAGATGATTTATTTCATCCGTATTATATGCATGAACTTATAGTAGTAGAATCACCTCAAGTGATGAACTATTTCCAATGCTCATGGGGGCGACCATCGGTAACAGTGACCATCCTGGTGGTCGACAAGGGGGGTGACAAGTGGGAACTAAGGCTGTCTAGCTGAGGGTGCAGTGAAAAACTTTGTAAATAAAAGAAACATATATTGCACCTACTATATTTATTTAATTTTTCTTATTAAACTTATAGGCTAAGCTCTTAGGGCTCCATATCAGATGATGATACCTGAAACAAAATAAATAATAGTGTAGGTACCCCAAGTACATATGAGATATTTTCTTGCAGTTAGAAGTCGCCTATTTCTGATCATATTCCATCTCTTAGTTTACCATATTATTTTACATATTTGTCAAAGTAAAATTAAAAAAACACTAGATTACAATATATTTTGCTAAATAGAAATATCAAATAGATGTACGAGACACATGTCATGATTCGCATGTTCAGCCATACCATAGGCCATGGTAGCTGTCTATGACAGCTTAGACGGTGGTTGTTGTGCTAACATGTCAGATGCCTGCAACTTGTAGTAGGTGAGTGAAAAACTAACTCACTGCTGATTGATTCATTGGGGCATTGGACAACCCGGTGTCCTACTAGAAAAGAAGAAGGAAGACTTACTTTGTGTTGAGCTTGAGTTTGGATTCTTGACGCTGTATGTGATTTCCACTGCCGCTGATGCTGCCGTGTATGATCTAGCATTGAAGCGAGGGATGGATGGATGGCTTCATTAGAGCTAAAACAGTAAATTAATAATCTTGAAACAAAATCAATGTGTAAGTTTATTTTATTTATATGTATGAACAAACAAGCAGATGGATGGATAGATGCTGTCATCTCTGATGTTGAGTGGTGCACTAGTAGTGCAACTGTAATGCTTGGTACAGATTTAATTCTAGGTGGGACATTCACTAAGTTGCTTTTTACTACTCCCACAGGTCGAATGGTAGTGATGTTATTCTAAGCCGGCATAGAATATTGTGTACCTGTAAAACGGATCTTGGGTGATGTATGGAAGGCGCCCAATGTCTGTTTGTATAATATAAATCCAGTGCAGAGTGACTTTTGTCACGGGGGCACCTTGCTTTTCATGACATTCCACATCTGAAAAGTAATATACTAGTAAATATATGCACATACACTGATGCAGTAGGTATAAAATTAAGTCACTTTCCATATGTCTCAGTCTGTCTGTTATGGACAATGCCAACTCCTCCTAAACTACATCACAACACAACTAAATAATGGCATATGATATGTTTTTTTATTAAAAGCAGCTAGGTTAGGTTTTCATTAGTATGCTAACCTTGGTCCACTCTTTGAGCTGCCTAGTTGGGCCCTCACAATTGAGTCTGTTGGCGCGATTGGCCCATAAGTAGTTCGAAAGAGCCCGCGCCTTGAAAGGTAGGTATACTCTGACCCGCCTTTTGAGCGGAGTCTGCCGAGCGCCAGCGCCAGCAAAGCAAATAATCCCTCGAGCAGCTTCAGCTGCCGCACGCTCGTCGTCTTTCTTAGGTCCATAGTCTCTATAAAAACACAAATCGTAAATAACACAGTTTCAACTATGGAACCATATTGATAGCGTCTAAATGGTAAATTAACTTTGTATATGTAGATATTCTATTAGGTACTTACAGAAAAGTCACGTTGACTGGGTGTCCCACGAAATTTTAGCTTAGTTTTAGTTCTTAACTAAAATAATTTCAAAAATCTACGAAAAACCACGGCGGTTGTCTCCAATACTATTAACGATTATAGTTTTTAATTATTGTAATTTTTAATGTAATTCTCATAAGCTCTGAAAATGTGCAATGACAACAACCTGACATTTTTACTTTTAAAATAGTGCTGCCCACTACGCGAAATGCACAATCGAGCATCGATTATAAAAAGATTATCTAGTATTTTAAAATACTCATTGCAAACTCTAAACGGTTGTGGTTTGGTTTCGATTGGGTAACGTCAACGATTTATACGTTCAGAAAATTTACCGCGATAGCTTTTTTGACATTAACCAAATCCAAACCAAAACTAAATCGAAGCTAAATCGTCAACGTTACGTTGGAATGGTAAAATAGCGCGATTGGCCCCCTGATTATTGAAAGTCTAGCTAGCGAGACCTTCAATAGGTAATCTAAGCCGTCGGCTTTGCGAGTCGAGCCCCGGCGGGATGTCAAATAGAGTATGACAAAATAATTTCTATAGAAAACTCGTTGCTTCATCGGTTTTTCAGTCTCTTTTACTAGTTTTTTTCTATGCTGTGTGTGTCGACTGAGGATCGTGGTATGACAACCGCGTTTGCGTCATTGTATTTGACCATCAGCGGACTGTTTGAAAACTCTTACTGTAGTAGGCTTTATGATGCGTCCCGTAGAGAGTATAATCTCGCGCGCGAGTAGACTTTTAGTTTAACAAAACAGGTATTGATAGTTGACACAAAATGGTGTAAAAATATTAGCTGCAAATATGTGGAGGGGTGAATCAGCCCACGAGACTGAACAATGGGGTTCCACCCTTATGTTGTAGATATACCTCTGATCCGCACTAAGCGTTTCGCTTCAACTTTTATCATGCGTACGGCTAAAGAGTGGAATTCCCTGCCGGCGGATCTTTTTCCGGAACAATATAACTTGGGCCTTTTTAAGGCAAGAGTGAATAGGCATTATCTAGGCAAGCATGTACCATCTTCGTCTGCATCTCCACTTACCACCAGGTGAGATGGCAGACAAATGCGGGCCTATTACATATAAAAAAAAAAAAAAAAACAAAAAAAAAAAATTCCCCAAGAAACGTAGGTCGAAATATGAGATATTCTTTAACCACCCTTACAAATTGACTTGGTTCGCTGGTGGGTAATTTTGTATGGGAGGTCTACATTTTTTTTCATATTTCAACCTATGTTCCTTGGAGAAAGTTGTTCAGTTTAATGGGCTGGTTCACCTCTTAAAATTTTTGAAACTATTTTTTACACCTTATATTAAGTACCTACCTACCGATATTCTACTATGTTGCGGTACGCATCATAAGCATACTGGGTACGACAGGACGTCCGTCGACTTGATTTGCCGCACGTCAAAATACGAAGTCCTATTTGACAAAGTCGTACCTACCTGCAGCGAGAACAAAATGATTCCATCCTTTTAACACTGTTGGCGGATAATTGGGGGACTAATCAATTAGAAGGTACAATATACCTTCATAAAGAGCTTTACTATCATTTCCTTGCTGAAAAATCTTTAAAAAAAAGTTTTAATGCTGAAAGCATTCACTTTTTTGCGCTCAACCACCAGAACATTTTTAATTAAATAGAAAATATTCTAATACATTACCGCGAAATCCCGAAACAAACCGAAAAACATCACTTTCCACAACCACTAACACAGACACTAACCCATCATGCACTTTCTGATGATCTTCTCCTCTTCAGGACTCACATCCTTCATTTCGTAAGATAACTCTAACCACGGCGCCATCTTGTATTACGTCCATCCACACACTAGAACAGCAGAGCTTCCATGGCCAGTTTTTTAACATATCAGTATCGGAGGTTATCGATCGTTCTATTGGTGGAAATCAGATAACAATGCGATATGGTTTTGTGAGTTTTCGTGAATTGTCTACGTAATGAGTGCATGCAGGTGTATGTTGGTGATTAGATAGGAACGGCTAAGAACTAAACGATGAGCTTCAAAGGGATAGCCGTCGGCGTATCTTTGGTATGTCCCGATTGTTGTTATTACTCAATAAATATTTTTGTTGCCTGTTTATTATGCCTACTTGTATAATTCGTCCTTAGCTAGGTATTAAATGTTAAATGCTCTTTAGAGAACGTTGTGGCGCAAAAGAAGATATAGGGACAGGAATTGAAAAGGGAATGCTAAAGTGGTTTGGTCGTGTTGAGAGAATAAATGAAAGGGGATTAACGAAAGAGATTTATTTTTATGAAATTGGAATTATCAACCAAAAAATAATAATTTGGATTTGAAATGGCTAGTACGGCAGAACGGCAATTTCATAGGAAAAGACTTATTATAAGGCGAATGTTAGTGGAAATGTTGGAAGGGGAAAGCCGCGAAAACCTACCTGGAGCAAATCGGGAACGTTTTGAAGAAAGATCAGGTCCGAAGTAGGTATCCTAAACCGACGAGCATACATGAAAAGACTGATGAATGTAGAGGAAGCGAAAGAAGTTTGCCAGGATCGTAGTAAGTGGAAAAAAATAGCGAAATAGTCTCTGCCTACTCCAAAGGGAAAGAGGCGTTTTTTATGTACGTATGTCTATGTATGCTCTTTAAGTAAAGATTTTCCATATAGTCTTGTATTCTAATGATAAAACGACACAACGATAGAAGTTCTTCAAATACGAAAAAGGATTCTACTACACGTATCTCTCACTGTGAATGAATATGACTAATGAGTAAAGAACTGTAAACAATGTGTATGGCACTTCAGTTCAGTAATTGATCTAATCTCAATGTAACTAACTTAAAAGAGTAGCTTAATGGAAAATCCCTGAGTCAACTTTTGTCTTTAGTTTACGAAATTTTAAAACGCTTCAGTGTACATACATATTGACTTGGTAGGTTGTTGTCAATTCTGTACGTCAGGTCCAAATTCTTTTTTTCATATTTTGACCTATGTGTCTAGAGGAAAGTTGTTCAGTTTCAAGGACTTATTCACCCCTTAAAATATTTGCAGCTAATACCTATAAAGTTTTTGTCAGAAATTGGCAGGAGATCGCGCAGGACAGAGATCAGTGGAGAGAGCTTGTTTCGGAGGCCAAGATCCTCTTTGAGCCGCTAGTTAGCAGAGTTAGATGAGGAACACACTTGACGCAGGACGCAGCGCAAAAATATTGCAGCGGTCTGTCAGATCCATACTAGAAACGTCACTCCGCATACTAACACTCACTGCGATAGCCCTGCCTTAACAGCAGTTGAGCGGTTTTAGTATGGGGATTGACATTTCTAGTATGGATCTGACAGACCGTTGCGATATTTTTGCGCTCCGTCGTGTGTCAAGTGTGTTCCTCAGTTATAACGTTTTAGGATAGGTACTTATTTTAGAGACTACCTACTTTAAAGAACTTTCAAACCATCGAAACATTCATGTAAGGCCTTAATTTATAGGTTCATGCGTTGCTGATTACTCCTTCAAGGAGGTCACAAAACACATTAAAGAAAATCAGAGAATCGGTAGCAAAAAACAACTCTACGCTGAACGTTACGAGAGGCCAATTGAAAATTAACCCGGATAATGCAACAGCGCGCAAGAACTTACTTACCACGCTTGAAACTTGCGGTATAACCAGAGTGATAGCGCCGAAACCGAAGGCCGATAGACAGCCGGCAACGAAGATTGTTTTAAAAAATGAAACCTACGGAGAAGACATCGACAGCATTGCTAATGAGATAGCAGACTGCATTGGCATAACACCAACAGCAATTAAACCGCTCGGAAAAGCAGGAAAAATACACCTACTCATCTTTGATGGCAAATATAAACCAAGAGAACTCCTGGAGAACTTCAAAAACTCAGAAAGGAAATTTTTCTGCGCTCCATCCTTCAAAGTTGAACTATATATAGAAAACCCAAAACATATAGTACAATGTAAAAAATGCTATGCTTTTGACCACTCCAAACAATCCTGCTACGGCAAACAAGAGGATCCACAGATAGTCATTACCACGCCTGAAGGTACCACGACAAAAGTTTGCAAAAATTGCAAAGGAGAAGACCATGGCGCAAACAATGCCAAATGCCCTGTGTTCCAAAATATGATAGCTAAGCAAATGGAACATTTTGACGCGAAGCAAACAAAGACAGAAGAAAGAATTAAACGCTCAGTGGTAAGACTGCTGACTACTAAATACGCAAATATCGCAGACACAAAAGATTACCCTAGTCTTCCACAAAAAGAAACAGCACAGCCAACTAAAGACCAAGCACCACTGCCAACAAATGATCTCACACTGGAGGGCATCTATCTGATGCAGGCACAAATGCAACAAACACTTGAGATATTGATTGCAACCATGAATAGAATTCAAACACATCTTAATCTCAATGGCTAACAACGATAGTAAGAAAATAAAAAACCTAAAAATCTTGCACCTGAACACCCAAGGAGTAAGAAGCAAATTTAAAGAAATAATAGCACTAGCCGAGAAATACAGACCGGCTATAATAATACTAAACGAGTGTAAGATAGTTTTTGAGACACAAAAATATAATATAAAAGGGTACGAAAAACTCACTCACTCACTAGAAAAACACTTAGCCACTGCTATGTACATACAGAAAGGACTAAGGTGGGTCGAAACCGAAGTCACTCCAGGATGGCATGATGAAAACAGGAAGATAGAAGGCGTAGGCATCAAACTTTTCACAAATCATGCAACTGGCGATTATATTAAGATTAAAGGAGTTTATTTCCAAATCCCAAATCAACATCATGCTAGAGAAGAACTAGAGGAGACCCTAGCCGATGAACCTTCTATCATCATCGGTGACATGAATCTATGTATGAGAAGTCTCGGCCAAAGCAAAAACGCTGGACTCGGTAACACTGTCATAAAAGCAATGAAGGACGGAATCTGTTCGCTAAAATACGCCAATGCACCTTCAAGACCTTTTTACCAAGGAAATACCATCCTAGATCTAGCTATAATTACACATCAGCAACTTGAAGCGCAAGCCAAACATCTAGAAAGTGTTGGTTCAGATCACCTGCCTTGGTTGCTAACTGTGAAGATGGAACATGATATAGAAGAACACTTAACACGAAATACGAAGAAAATCTATGAAAAAAAAGAACTAACAGCGGCATATCAACAGACAATGTGGGAAGGTTTCCGCGACCTTAACGAAGAAATCATAACAGAAACCGATTGTGAAAACTATGTAGAAATCATGGAAAATGCCATCACTACTGCCCTTGACACCCATGCACCCCTGAAAAGTCTAAAAAGGCAGGAACTACTACCGATAGAAATTAACGATAAGATAGATCTTAGAAACAAACTGAAACAAATAGACTGGCAAGCAAGACACTGCGACCCCGGACTCAAACAAAGCATACGCAAGCTGTACAACCAGGCAAAGAAAGAAGCTGAAAATGCTCTGAACGAATACTCTGAAAAGGGCTGGCTTGACAAACTCCAAGACACAAGAGATAACAAATCTCAAATGTGGCGTATTCAACGTAACCTAAAGAAGCCAATCGCGAAACTTCCTAACATCGCAGAATGCGGCACGGAAAGTGAAACTATTGAAAAGCTTACTGATACAGCCATAGTACATGAGGCCAAAATAGCCAAAGAGGATGAGGGGACTGAAAAGACGACTCCATTCCAACCGCTTGACCCGACGTCAAAAAAAGAAGTCCAGCTTGCGCTAAGTACATTTAAAAAAAAGAAGGCCCCAGGCCCAGATGGCATAAAAGCAGACGCCCTCAAACTCGGGGGAGAGGTCTTCACCGAGGCTTTTGTGCCTCTTGCTAATTTTGTTCTATCCACAGGTTACTTTCCTAGGCGATGGAAAACTGGCATGTGCATATTCTTGCACAAAGCTGGCAAAGATCATCGTCAAGCATCGTCGTACCGCCCGATCACGCTGCTCAACATAATGGGTAAGCTGTGCGAGCGCCTGATCTTGAAAAGACTCACCGCAACAGTCAATCGACTTCAACCAACTTTCCAACACGGCTTCACAACAGCAAGAGGCACAGCAACACAGATCTTACGAACTGGTAAGATAATCACTGATGCGTTAGCAGTAGATGAAAGCGTCTCTATGATATCTACAGACTTATCAAATGCCTTTGACTCGATCAACCACAGAGGCCTGATCAAGAAACTGCAGGACCAAGACGTCCCTAACAACGTCATCAAAATAATTGAGAACTATCTCGAGGGTAGAAAATTGAGGGGTAGATTCAGAACCACGACGACCACTGACAAACCGTTACTACATGGCGTGCCGCAAGGCTCTATCCTAGGGCCGGTTATTTTTAACTTGTATGTTCATGATATTTGGAATGTGCAAGACAGAATTAAAGGACTCAAACTGTCACAATATGCAGATGACCTATGTATACTCAACAGAGCCCCGAATCCAGATCATGCTACCATGCGTGCGGAATGGGCAGCTGAAGCTATCGTTGATTACTATACGAGATGGGGGCTTAAGTGTAACTTAGAAAAAACAGAATGCATCATGTTTACGAAAAAGAGAAAGTACCGGCCAACAGTGAAACTGAAACAACAAACGTTGCCCTATCAAAAGCAGATCAGATACCTCGGCGTCATTTTCGATAAACACATGAAGATGAACCAGCACACTGAAAAAGTTATCAAAAAACTGAAACAAGTTAGAGGAGCCCTAGGTCCAATAATAGGTTACAATGCAAATACAGAACTAGGCACGAAACTGGCCATCATTCAGGCTTGTATCTTACCCCTGATGGACTACGGAGTGGTGCAACTCCTATCAAGGTATAGCGCAACTAACTTAAGTAAAATCGAACGCCAGTACAGAATCGCACTGAAAAATGCTGCACAATTACCAAGACGAACACCCACGGAAGCGATCTGGGAGATGGCGGATATCGAAGCCTGGCACCTACGTGCTGAGGACCTGAACACTATAATGCTCGAAAAAATAATCAAGTTAGAAATAGAAGACCTTGAATCACCGGGCAACGCGTACCAAGCGCACGGTGAATTTAACCCTTTAAGGGTAAATCACAGAATTGGTGAAATACTGTACGACCCTAACAAAAAAGGATATAAGAGGTGGCCTGATGATACAACTAAGGCTCCGCGTCCCCTTAAAATAAAATGAACTACATAATATTAATAAGTGAAACACGTAATCTGTTTGTATCTACATACTTACACATTGCGAATAAGTAGAACACAGCAAACACAGATCCATTAGGACGTAAGTTAGCTGACTCACCCCTGCACGACCTACCGGTTGCAGGGACATCTTGTAAAACATAAAGTAGGCAAATAAATGTATTCTGATTCTGATTCTGATTCAAGGAGGTGACAGGAGTAAGGGGTTTATTTACCGCGGACTTAGGGGTTGACAGAAATTAATTAATGTGCCTCGAGGCGGTAATGAATTCTCATTGTCCCACCATTCGTCATAGAACATGTGTAGCTTGACTGACTAGGGCGGATCGCACACTTATCGCGCGACGGAGCGCTAAAATATCGCAGGGGTCTCTTAGATCCATACTAGAAACGTCTCTCACCGTACTAAAACCGCATTCGACAGACGACGCTGCCCTAGTGCTGCATGGGTAACGGTTGAGCGGTTTTAGTATGGGGATTGACATTTCTAGTAGGAATCAGACAGACCACTGTGATGTTTTAGCGCTCCGTCGTGCGTTAAGTGTGCGATCCGCCTTAAACAAGAGTAGTAATCTGGAGGCGGCAATATTTAATTAAAACATCTATTACGATCTCAAATCATGTTCAGGAGTTCTACTTTTGGATTTGCATGCGAAACTCTGTTCTCTCTTTTCTTGTGGGACACCGAGTCGTCCAACGACCCGATGAACCCTAGAGTCAGAATTTTTCAACCGTTTTAAGTAGCAGGCTTAGTAGAAATAAGGTTCCGTGTTGTGGGATGGCACGTTAAGGCGTAGGTCCCGGTTGCTGTCAATGATTACTTTGGCGGCGTTCGTTATACAACCACGTCAGAAAGTCTGTTGTTAAGTAGGTATATATAATATCTGCGTTTTTAGTTTTAGTATTTTCGCTTTGTCGTTTTGTTTCGTATTTTTTTTTTTTTTACATTTACTACACTAAACTATATCTAACTAGCCTAGATTCAGGTGTACGATATATCTGCTTTTCACTGAAGAGGCCATGATTCACATCACCTGATTTCGTCACTTGTTTAGATACAATACAGCCCATACAAATTGACACGTGTGAAGTCTACTCGTGCGAGATAAGTGTCTCTACGGTGCGCATCATATGAACCAAGGTTTCTTTGGGTTTTTGGACGCCTCCGTGTCCCGCACGAAAAGAAGATTCATCATCATCATCATAATTCTGGTAGAGGATGCTACCTAGCAATCAGGCCGCCTTGTTGTACTGTTGCCTTTGTTTATGCTTTCTACATGTTGTTCCAATTATTTGCAATAAAGAATTTTGTTATGGTATGTTATCATTCTCACATCCACACACTGTAGGGTATAGGCCTCTTCTCGACAGCGTCAATCCTCACGGTCCTGTGCCAGCCTTGTCCAGTGAGGTCCTGTGAACTTGACGATATCGTCGGACCATCGACCAGGTGGTCTGCCGACTGACCTTTTCGCTCCCCTCGGCCACCACTCTGTAACAGCTTTTGTCCATCGGTCGTCACTTCGTCTCGCCAAGTTTCCTGCCCATCTCGTTACTCACACACACACACATATCACGCCTATATCCTTAGTGGGGTAGGCAGAGCGTCAACGACCGTAAAATTACGGTCGTTATCGCCACGTCTGACAAATATTGAGGTCTGTTTGAAATAATTCGTGTATCACTATAGTGATAGGTTGTCAGCCTGTCGCTTAAAAGTTGTAATACACCTGAAACCCTGAGTCCCTCAGTCGGCTTTACGACACCCACGTGTAAGAAATGGAGTGATGCTATTCTAGGCCGGCTTCACACTCTCTCTACTCGCTTACTTATATCCACGACTTTCGTTTCGTTTTAAAAGAAGATTAGCCATTGTTTATTTATTAACTAAATCATATCTAAGTAGGCTATATGCAGACGAAATCTCGTCTTTTCTTTGAATGTCTGATGATTCACATCACCTGAATTCACTTCGCACACACAAGTCACAACACCTGGGGCAATGAGTAACATCATTATCACTATCATTGCTATCAACGCATCCACTATGAGTGTATAGTGTAGCACTGTTACTATCTAAACAATCGAAGGTTACTGATTCAGATATTTCCGTAAACGTGAAGTGTACCTACATGTCTTTTTTATCGTTTTATATGCCTTCTAACTCTAGACTTGGGAACCAAGTCTGAGAAGGATTTTTTGAATAAAATCTATCCTTTGTATACCAAATTTTAATACAATCCTATGTTAGGTATGCATTGTTTGGAAAACTTGCAAAATTTCCTAGTGGACTGGGTCATTAATAAAATAAAAGTTGTACGCTCAAAAATATTATCCAAATAAATAATATAAATACTAGGTACGGAAATTTTCTAAAAATTATAAATTCATATTTCAAATTTCAATCGTTTATTTCCAAGTAGATTCACAACGAATGCTTTGAGAAAGTCAGGAATTTACAATACAATACTGTCACTTTCACTATATAAATAAATTAATCATTGTAAAAATCAGCCGTGTGATGCCGGCTTAGAATAGCATCACCCCACATCCTTCCCGCGGGTGTCGTAAGAGCCGACTAAGGGACTCGAGGGTATTGGTGTATTACAATTTTTAGGCGACAGGCTGACAACCTGTCACTATAGTGATACACAATGTTTTCTGAAACAACCTTGGAAAACAATCCTCGAAAATGTCAGACGTGGCGACAGCGACCGTATTCTTACGGACGTTAACGCTCTGCCTACCCCGCAAGGGATAATGGCGTGATATGTGTATGTACGTATGTATGTATGTATGTAAAAATCAGAAAATTACATACATACACACATACACACATATTACGCCTTTATCCCTTACGAGGTAGGCAAAGCGTTAACGGCCGCAAGAATACGGTCGCTTTCGCCACGTCTGACACTTTTGAGGATTGTTTTCCAAAGTTGTTTTAAAAAACATGTGTAGGACACAACATGTGTCACTATAGTGACAGGTAGTACAGGTATAATGAGAAAATTGTCAGACAATTTTCTCCTTTCTATAACAATTTTATGTTCCTACAAGGTTGAATTAATCCAAAATAGCAAATTTTGACGTCACATGTTCCTTTTTTCATACAAAATACCGTTTTAGATGGTTTTGAAAAGTAGCTCATTTGACCTGCCAGTCTACTTGCCTATTTTCCACCGCAAGCTGGATTACCGTGCCTCTCAGATCCACAGTAGCCCAGATGTAACACGAGACGCGTCGCCAATACAAATGGCGATGGTTCAAATCCAGCCCGCGGTGGAAAATTTTGCAATTTTTACAAAAAATAAGTATTCATTAGATAGATTGTCGTGTGATGCCGGCTTAGAATTTAACATATGATACTGGCCCAATATAGCATCACTCCATACCCTTCCCGCTGGTTTCGTATAAGACGACTAAAGGACTCGAGGGTTCCATGTGTATTAGGTACAGTTTTAGGCGACAGGCTGACAACCTGTCACTGTTGTAATACACAATTTTTCTGAATCAGACATCGAAGATTTGTCGGACGAGGCGATAGCGACCGTATTTAAAGGTTGTAAACCTAAGGGTCATGCTCAACATAACCTAACCTAACCCGCAAGGGATAAAGGCGTGATATATGTATGTATGTATTTATTAGATACCCAGTCATGCCTACAAACTTATCTGTGAAACTAGCGGCCTAGTTTTAAATTACCTTGTAAACAACACAAATGTTTGCATGCCTACAAATCCTATTATGACATCAATACATATAAAGTTACGCTGCTGTTTTTGTTCCTCTGTCTGTCTGTCATGAACATCGTTAAATGTGGTGGATCGCACACTAATCGCTCGACGGGCCGCTAAAATATCGTAGCGTTCTGTCAGATCCATACTCTGTAAAATATATGATGATCTCTGTGTCGTTTGTGACGTAAAGTTCCTTTTTCTATTAAACAATGGAAAATGAACCTTATGTCATAGCATTTGCTCCAAGGTCACAAACGTGACAATCATCATATTTTACAGACTATAGAAATGTCAATCCCACCAGTCCCCATACCAAAACCACTCAACCGCTGTTGACGCAGCGCTATCGCAGCGTCGTCCGTCGAGTGCGGTTTTAGTATGGAGAGTGACGTTTCTAGTAGGATCTGACAGACCGCTGCGATGTTTTAGCGGTCCGTCGTGCGTTAAGTGTACTATGCGCCTATTCTTAAACCTCACAACGGATTTTGATGATGTTTTTTGATACATAGAATATCTTTGCACCCATGATCTGACCATAAAGTTGTTATACATATGCAACCCTCGAGTCCCTTAGTGGCTTCTTATGACATTCACGGGACGTAGGGTGATGCTACTCTAAACTGGCATCACACGGCAATCTGAAGTGGTATCACACGCATTTTAACGTATCCTTAATGCATTGCGTTTGTCAGATGCAAGGAAATTTAAAATTTCCCATACTAAAAACTGCCGTAGCACCAACGGATGAACTTGCGTTGTTTGACAGACGCATCAGGTTTTTAGTAAGTAATTTACTTGCATCTGACAAACGTATGCGTTACGCCTAAAAGTGTAATACACATTAAGGTCCGTATTTATAAATTGATCTCAAGTCTGAGTTCGATCTCAAGAGCAGTTTTGACAACTGTCAGTCAATACTAACAGCAACTCAAAGTCGTACTCAAGAATGATCTCAGAGTTGAGTAAGGTTTATAAATACGGGCCTAAAACCCCGAGTCCCTTGTTCGCATTTTACGACAACCCAGAAAAATAAATGGAGTGATGCTATTCCAAGCTGGCATCAACCTGCCAAGCGTATCGATATCCATTAGTGAACTGCTTATTTATATAACTTTTTAACCGACTCCAAAAAATGGAGGTTCTCAGTTTGACCTGCATGTATGTATGTTTGTCCGCGATTATCTCACGTTTGGCTGAACTGATTTTAATGCAGTTTTCAGCTATATGTTTGTCACACTTAGGAGAAGGTTCAAGACATATTAAATGACAAAAAAAATTAGCTTCTTACTTTTACACGTTCTTTGAAGTCGGTTCCATTTTTTAACAAAGTTATTTACATCATGTATAAGCCAGCACTTAGCGATAACAACATGAGTAATAAACAAGCGGATAAGATTACCGCCAAAAATGTTTTTTTGTGGAAATAAACGTTTTGGTGGTTCTCACACTTAACGCACTAAGTAGCGCTAAAATAACGCAGCGGTCTGTGAGATCCACTCTAGATATGTCAATGCCCATGCAAAAACTGTTTAAAACGCAGCTGCGTCAAAATAATTCAAATGCGTCCGAATATCGCAGCGACGTCGACAGCGGTTGAGCGATTTAAGTATGGGGATTGTTTGACTTTTCTAGTACGGATATGCGTTACGGATGCGTTATTTTAGCGCTGCGTTGTGCGCTATATGTGAAAAAGACCTTATTACGATCCGTGATATTGATAATAAAAATGTCGCTATAATGCTTATTGCGGTAATCAATTTATCGTGGTTTTCATCGCTATAACCTGCAATTAATGAATAATTCGCTAGATGACTGGGTCAATAATAAAATACAAAGGTTGTACCTACGCCTAAAACTATTGTCCAACAATAAGTACTACATACATACTCACACACACACACACACACATATCACGCCTTTATCCCTTGCGGGGTAGGCAGAGCGTTAACAGCCGTAAAAGTACGGTCGCTATCGCCACGTCTGACATTTTTGAGGATTGTTTTCCAGGGTTGTTTCAGAAAACATGTGTATCACTACATACATACCTCCATTTAAAAATTTTCGAAAAATTTATATTTTGAATTATTAAACCGAAAAGTAATATAAAAGTAAGTGTGTCAGGGGTCAAACCCATCGAAACTAGAGAGAAATTACGTCATCTATTCGTATTTTCACACAAAATATCGTTTTTAAAAGTAGCTCATTTGACCTGCCAGTCATTAGACGCTAAAATTACTAAAATTTAATTACTAAAAAAAAAATTTTATTTAGTTTCACTAATTTGTAAAACTGTCTTGATAAAATATATCGAGACGGAGTCATACCACGCGTTGCTTACCAGGATACACACACACACACACACACACACACACGCGCACACACGCACACATCACGCCGTTATCCCTTGCGAGGCAGGCAGAGCAATAACGGCCGGCAAGGTTGTTTCAGAAACCATGTGTATCACTATAGTGACACGTTGTCAGCCTGTCGCCTAAAACCAGGATACACTTGCATAATTTCGCAGGCAACGGATGAGGCGCGGTAGCCCAGATGGTAGAGCGTCATTAGTTCTAATAGCGAAAGTCACAAGTTCAAATCCTGCCTGTGGTAGAAAAAGGTTAGTACTTAATGGTAATATTTTTTTTGGTTCGTTTAGTTACTAATAGATGCCGTTCGGAGCTAATTATATTGTGCCTAGATAGGCATAAGAAATATTAAAAAATATATATATATATATTTTATGAGAATAATAAAACACTGAGCGCATTAAAATCCCATTGATTAGGGGTTTCAGTTTTTGCCGTATGATGCCGGCTTGGAATAGCATCACCCCAAATCCTTCCCGCGGGTGTCGTAAGAGGCGACTAAGGGACTCAAGAGTATTGGTGTATTACAATTTTTAGGCGACAGGCTGACAACCTGTCACTATAAATATACACATGTTTTCTGAAACAACCTTGGAAAACAATCCTCAAAAATGTCAGACGTGGCGATAGTGGCGTATTCTTACGGCCGTTAAGGCTCTGCCTACCCAAGGGTTAGGAGTGATATATGTATATATGTATGTATGTACAGTTTTTGCTTGAACACTGAACTGAACTTGATAATACCTCTATCTGAAATAGCTCCACCTTATTGGGACAAGTGTTGCTATGAGAAAAATCCTAATTGAAAATGAACTCTAAAACCATATAATATTAAAACTTATGCAACAGGCACTAGATTCAACCCAGTACCTATTTACAAAATAAGGTTATGCCAACTTTAAATTGGATGACATAACCAGTTAGATGATGAACTTTCGCATCCTCAACCGATTCCAGTCGTCCAATCTTTGAATTCCCCTACTTAATACTTCAACCAACCACTTTTAGAAACCATTGCAATCAAATTCAACCTTACGCCAATAGAATTAAGGCTATGAGACGTGTAAATGTAAGTTTGTGCGAAGGTATAGGTTCACACTCCTAAAGTTTGATGGAAAACTCAAAGTTTAATGACTAATTAGGAAATCCTCCCGTTTTGAAGTTGTTCAATTGTTGAGCTAAACTCGGAATTAAATTCTTAATGCACCCGGTGTAACAGTTCAACCCTGGGTGCTTTGGGGCCACCGTGGACCTAACGAAGACCTATAGAAGGTCTAGACCTCACATAGAAGTCTAGCTGAAATGGCTCGTGATATAAATTTTAGTTGTGATCGTCTAGATAATTGTTAGGACCCTTATATACGTTGTGTTTTATAAGATATAGTAAACCAATAGTTCTTTTAAGCTGGTATATGGAATTCTTGGACTATAATAGCTATTAGGTAGGCATAAGCATAACTAGTTGGATAAGGTTGGACAACAGGGACAGACAAACGAGACGATTCGAGCCCCCAATCCTCGCTCAACCGAATGGACCTCCGACCCAGCAACATCCAATATTTGACAAAATGCCTGCCTATGGATATTCTTACACAATCATGAATTATGCAAAAACATCCACAAGGAAGGAGTCAATTATCAAAACTGAACGCTGCCCAACAGGTCCCCTTGAAGATTTGGATTTGGATTTGGAGATTATTCTCCTGCTAAAAGATGTGTCATAACACTGACACTGTAGCGTTGAAGCAGCGCTACGGAAAATGATCAAGAGTTTTGAACAGATTCAGGTGTTCTTTAAGAACAAATATTAGATTTTGTATTAGTATAACCAGTCTTCATGACCAGCCAGAAGACACCAATGTGTCAGATGTATTATTATCAGTTGAATAATATAATTCCAACTGGAATCATTCAGTAGTAGTTTGTTGTTATTTTGACCTTACAGGCCAGTATTCAATATAAAGACTGTACTGAACTCCCCCATACAATTTATACGATTTCCATACGGAAGTTAAGGGTATGCGTTTAGCAAATTAGTCCCCCTAAAATGAGATCATTCCGCGAGCCAATAGTAGGTTGAGACGCTAATGCTAATCCCATTGTAAGATATAGATAGATGTGGCTAGTGCGGATATGAAACCCATAATTACCTCCTTTGGTCATATAAATGATTATAGGAACAGGATATCGTTACAGCCATATAGAATACTATAGGTAAGTATATTATATCAGGAGCGTTGGATAGCAGTTGTCATACATCATTCAATGACAATTAATTTGGTATGTATTAACACACCGGTATTCTCAGGCAAGCCATGAGAGATTTTATAAAACAATAAAATAATTTAAGATGCATATTAACATCTGAAACCTGTTCTTAGACAGGAAACAAAGGATGGGAGATTTCTAATCTACCAGCCATATTTTTAGTATGATGAAAGTACTTAACTATAAAATAGTAAGCACAAGTAGGTGATAAATATAGTAGATTTTTAATCCACTGATGAACAAAGCCACTTTCTTTATGAACATATTTTGCTTATAAAGCAAAACAATAGGTAAGTATTAGTTGTAAATATTATTAATAGATACCACTGAGCAAAGCCCATGTAAGTAAAAGACACAAAGAGTATTTTCTCCTCAGTCGCCTTAGCAGCAAAGTTTTAATATGATAGTCCCAACAGGAACAAATCAAAACTGTAGATATAAAATAGTCCAGTGCAGGCACAGACCTGATATATTCTGGTAGAATAGAAGAGGTTAGGATAGGATCAGATTTAGGGTATGCCTACCTATATACCTATATTGAAACATCAGCAATTGCTTAGGCAGATTAATAAAAAAGATTTTGAAATATTTAGAAATTATGGTTGTTGGTTGCAGAATTAAGAAATGATAAGGTTTGCATGAAGAACTCAAACGGAACCGACAACAAAACAAAAGACAAAGTTCAACAAGAATAAATCTAGGTATAGCCTAAGAAAAAGAAGCCTAACATTTCCAAATCTTGTCAATTTCTATAAAAATATAAAATAGGTTGAACTAGTCTATTCTGTATAACCTAGACCTAGATATTTAGTCTAAACTGTTTTCTTGCCTAAAAATCTATGATTCATTAGCTACAATTGACAAGATTTAGAATAGCAAAACTTGTACTTATCTGGCGAGTCCCAGGAAACAGTATCTCTCGACAAAACTATCCAGAACAAACAGCTTCCACCCTCGCTGAATAGACCGGCAGCATCAGCACCCTCCAGCGACACAGCTGCTCCTCTTTCCTCATAACAAGACACCAGCACTAGGTACACCAAACTTCACCCGCGGATCAATCAGCTGACACGACACGAACAGCTGATTGCGGACGAAGACCTTTCAGACTCACAGCACACTCACTAACTTTCTCACTTTACTTCGAAACCTTCTCACTTTATCCAGCGAGTTGTCTCGGTAAAATTAAACTTGCCTCCGACGGCCGTGCGACCGGCTTATATAGTCCTAAAATCGATCAATCCCGAAACATTTTCCCGAAAATTATTTTTCTTGAATTCTCCGGAACCTTCGCACACGCACACATACTTATAGAATTTTCTAAATAATTCTCCTACTCGACACCAGGCGTCGCTACTTTATATAATTTTCATTCATAAATACACACACATGCACACACACACACACACACACACGAATCCCACCTTCACAAACAATCGACCTAAATATGACTCCCAGCGCCATCTCTTATCCAGTTACCGAACCAATCCCGCTCCCATCAAAGACTAGGGTTGAGCCACTGTAGTACACTGGTACCATCTTTGGTACCAATTGACTTAATAGTATTAAGGTCAACAGATGTCGCTATATTTAAATTATAAGGGCCCGGATATCGTTTGTTATACCGGGGTCGGTTTGAATTTGCTGAGGTCAGATGTTTTGCATTTTTGACGTGACAACGTCTTATAATTCGATGAAGCCGCACCAAAAAACATGACTCATGTTGCGTTACCTCGCTTTGAGGCGTTCCATTTAAGGCTTGAAGTGCAAGTGAAAGCGCGGAACGAGAGACAAAGGCACAATCAGTTCACGTTGGCAGCGTATACTTATTAAACATCAAATTTCTTTTGAAAAATGTAACTTTTCCATCAGTATTTTCTTATGATATGACGTTGCCACGTTCAACTATCATCAGTACACTGTTACATCGTATGTTACGTTCAGCTATCGTCAGTAAAACTTTACAACCGTTTTTTTAATGCCTAAATTTGAGGCGAATCCCACAAAAATATTGACGCAAAACAACATTCATAAAGTTTACCAAAACCGGATTAAGAATTGAGCTCTCAGTACCAAAACTTTAAAACCGATTCGAGTAGTTCCCGGTTTTACCTCCCTTATGTGGCTTCCCCTTACATCCCCATATTTCACCCAAGACTTCCATCTTAGCAGTGGTCAAAGATCAAAGGAAGTACTATCTACCCGCAAACCCGAAGACAGATGAAGGCAGATTAGGGTGTCACCCGGGTCAGTCCGCTGAGACCCCCCATTTGTAACTGTTCACAGTAGTTCCGGGTTTGAGTGAATACGCGCTTTGAATGTACTTACTCAAACTTAAGACAAGAACACATGGTGTTGGATATTATACAGGATGTTGGGAAAAGTACTTCCTTTCAAGGAGTGAAACAGCCCATGAAACTGAACAACTTTCCCATATAATTTAGATGATTGTCGCCTAAAGTTGTAATACACACGAAACCCTCGAGCCCCTTTGTAAACTATAACGACACCCGCGGGAAAGAAATAGGCCGATGCTATTTTAAGCTGGCATCACATGGCTGTAATAGATAAGATTTAATCTAAAAGCATAACATTTTCAATCCCGATCAAAATTAAATGTTAACAGCCGTGAAAGCTAATTAAGGATCATTAAGAAAATTAATTAATTTTCTTATTTCGAATTTGATTAAATAACTTTATTTGCTCCACGGAACAGCCATCTGTCGCAGATTTTAAATTAACTTTGTATTTTACAATAAGATCCACAGAAGTTGTTTATTTACAGGATAAAATATAACATAATATAATTAAAATTAACTAGCGGCCCGCTCAGCGACTGCCTAGCTGCTTTTCCCGTGGGAATAGACGTTTTTCTGGCACGTAAGGGGGCGTCCATAAATTACGTGAGGTGTTTTTTTAAAATTTCTGCATGGTGAGATGTCGTGAGATTTTATTCAACCCCCTCCCCCATCTCCCAATCACACGTGAGATTTTTCAAAATGTGAGTTCTTACGTAAACGCGTTGGATTGTTATTGTAAAAAGAAAAAAACAAATTTGCTTTTAAATGTATAACGTCGAAGTATGAATGAAATTACTTTCTATTGAACAAATTAGTGAATGATCTTTATCGTATTACGATTACGCTTAAGATTAAATCTTATGCATGTACAATCTGGATTGAATGGACCAAATAGTTTTTTTTTTTTTTGTTTCAATCAGAAAAATAATTGCGTGATCGACTGTCCCGATGGCGTAGCGGATAGTACACCTGCCTTCTACGCCGAGGGTCGTGGGTTCGATCCCCACCGGACACAAATATTTGTTAAGTTAATTTTCAGATATTTGTGTCGAGTCTGGGTGTTTTCTATGTATAATATGTATTTATTTACAAAAAAAAGTATATAAGTATTAGTATCAGCTATCTAGTTCCCATAGTACAAGCTTTGCTTAGTTTGGGGCTAGATGGCGCTGTGTGAGCTGTCCAGGATATTTTATTTATTTATATTTGCCGAGACCCCCCCTCTCTCCAACGTAAGATTAGATGAGATTTGACTCGACCCCCTCCCCCCTTAAACACCTCACGTAATTTATGGACGCCCCCTAAGGTGTATATAAACCGTCCTCTTTATTTGTTTATTATACACAGTAAAAGACAAACTACGTAACACAAAAAAATACACAACAGGTCAACTAAATTAATTAATTTACTTTAAAAAATTGCATCAAAATCCGTTGCGTTGTTAAGGAGGAGTTAGCGGTATCCGGTTTAGCGGCGGTTACACAACCATGTCAGAAGCCTGCCACTTGTAGAAGGCGGTTGAAAAATTCTGACACTAGGATTCATCAGGTCGTTGGACGACTTTGTGTCCCACACGAAGAGAGAGGGAAAGAGAGTTCCTAGTAGCTATGCGGCACGGGTGGGACAAAAAAATAAAAAAAGGCACTGCCTCGGGGCTGGATGTCGCTTCCCTTGCTTCCTATTAGCTGTCCTTGCCTTCCAGCGCCAAAATGTCTATATCAATGACTCACAAAAGTGTAGCAGCATCATGTCCAGTGTGTAGATAATAATATAGGTCAGTGGGCCTCAGTTAGTAGGCGGATCGCTAACTTGACGCACGACAGAGCGCAAAAATATCGCAGCGGTCTGTCAGATCCATACAATAAATGTCAATCCCCATACTAAAACCGCTCAACCACTGTCGACGCAGCGGTATCGCGGTGTCGTCTGTCGAATGCGGCTTTAGTATGGGGAGTGACGTTTCTAGTATAGAAATGAGAGACCGATGCGATATTTAAGCGCACCGTCGTGCGTTAAGTGTGCGATCCGCCGTAGCCATTCAAGCCTAAAAGCTAGCTGAGTGTGAACCGATTTGCTATGCTGGGCAGAAGGGCTAGGCTGCAGCCTAAAGCAAGTGACTCAAGCGTAATCTAATCTGTTACAACTGACCACACAGGTGACCTCAATAAGGCTTAAACCGAACTATAGAGATAGCTTATAATTGTATAACAATAACCGTTTGAAAACATACTATACAAGATGTAACTTTAAACGCGCAATACCTCAGACACCCTTAATCAGCCCATGAGACTGAACAACTCTCCCCAACATAGTTCAAAATATGAAAAAAAAAATTAACCCTCCCATACATCCCCTAAATACTTCCAAATATTTTTCATACTTCATACGGCGGAAAAGAGGATGGTGATAATTATTTTTTTTAATAAATTTCATTAATACTCTATTCTGGATACATTAATAGCAGCCTGTTTTTGACCTCCCATAAAAAGTGTCAGGTCCAAAAATTTTGGCCAATGGTAAAATAGTTTAGCACTGGACATATTTCAACAATTTTTGTACACTCAAAGAAACTTACATAATAGAGAAATCAGTATTTTTTTTTATGATAGCGTCCCTTTCTTGTCACAGAAATATTTGTAGCACACTTCGTAGCTACTTGCTACGGCGTAGCGTTGATAAGGTCAATCCGGTGGTCCTATGTTACGTCATAAATTAGGAACACTTAAGTACTTTGCTAGTATTTTGAGGTCAGTTAGCGTTTTTCAACAAGATACTAACAAACACACATAAATCACGCCACTTTCCTATGTAGCGCTAACGCAGCGACGTCCGTCGAGTGCGGCTTTAGTGTGGGAAAGGATGTTTCTAGTATATATCTGACAGACAACTGCGAAATTTTAGCGTTCCATCGTGATTCGCTTAGAACCGACCCAGTTTAGTTACACCCGACATTATAAAAAATCAAAAATTTAACTATCTATAAATTCACTAGCAAGATACACAGTGTTGTTATTTGATGACCCCGTCAATCTATTTATACTATACCAAGTTGGTTATTGCCTATTTGAGAGCATAATTTATTTAATGAAAACCAGTTCTCCCTCTGAGATGGCCAAAAACATGCACGAAAACTGATTTAAATTTTTTTTACCATTATGATTATGCATATCTCACTCTGGCACCGGACGACGACGAATTCATTTGCGGAGGCACGGAAACCGCACGCATCCTTGTCAAATTTCCAGATGTTTATTTCCAAGTGGATGTCAATTACACCGTATAAAAAATGGATTTGTCATTGTATAACAACCGATATTGTATTGACAATAATTTGATGTAGCTAGGAAAAACGCGGCACGGGTGGGATAAAATAAAATTAAAGGCACTGCTTCGGGGATTTCCAGGCTGACCACACAGCATGTAACTTACGCCACTAAGAAATTTAAGTCAAGATTTAAAAAATGTGTAATAAGCGCCTCGCGCGGTGATAGTATGTGATACCATGCGAACATTTTACACAAATCAAGATTTCACTACCACAGTTTAAACCCACCGGATCACCGCACCGGAGCGGCGTCCAGAGCAATGTGAGATTCAACTTCGCGACGAATTGATAATGTGATAACTTTGAATCTTGTAGAGATAAAACTTGTTTGGAGAAGATAAAATGCAATAAGAGAATAAAAATATCTGGGTGTATTTAGTCTATCAAAACAACGCCAGTTTAAATTCTATATGTGTGGCATACAAACGTTGTTGCCAAGTCCATATTTGATATATTGGAATTTTGTTCATCTTTTTGTAAGTAAACACATGCCTATATAAGCTTATTAGAATTCATACTCAATTCTTCTTCTTCTTATATTTAAGAGCTCATTGCTCTTGTCGGTGGAGCATCCGCCAGCTGTTTCTATCCTCTGCATTCTCCTTGACCTCCCTATACGTCATGACCATTAATTATTCTTTCCTTCACTTGGTCTAAACAACTTCTTCTTGGCCTGCCTCTACCTCTCTTTCCCTCGATCTTTCTCAATAATTGTTTTGAATAGCTGGTCATGTCGTATCAGGTGTCCCAACATCTTTCTTCTTCTGATTTCAATAGTGCTGAGCAACGTTCTTTTTTCTTTTACAAGTTGTAGCCTTGTTGTAGCACTTCTTCATTGGTCTTTCTTTCTGTCCAGTTTTTTCATATTCAATACATCATTTAAAATACATACATTCACAGCTGACGCATATCATATATCCCTGGCCGGATATGTAAAATTACGGTCGTTATTGCCACTTGTAAGAAATGTTTGCGAAGGCGTTTTAGATAGGCTTGTATCACCATAGTGACAGGTTGCCAGCCTACATACACATGAAACCCTGGAGTCCCTTAGTCGGCTTCTACGGCACCACGGGAAAGAAATGGGGTGATGCTATTCTAAGCCGGCAAAATACGGCAGGTTAGTTTTAATAACTTTTTTTAAAGAGAACCCACTTCAAAGGACGTATAAAGTGCGAACCTCCATTTTTATGTTGGTTAATTTGATTCCTAAATAATGCCTTCTCCTAAGTCCGACAAACGCTTTCCTGAAAACCGAATCAAAATCGGTCCATCCAAACGCTAGATAATCGCGGAAAAACATACATACAGGTCAAACTTAGTACAACTTACCACTTTTTTTTAAAGTCGGTTAATGAAGTCGCTTTTCGTTTTCGTATCTGCCTGTCTTAACACAAAATAAAATAAATGCGTCAAAATAACGCAACTGCGCCGACAGCGGTTGAGCGTTTTTAGTATGTGAACTGACATTTCTAGTATGGATCTGACAGACCGCTGCGTGGTGCGTTAACTGTGAAGGGTTACTTGTAATGTATTTTGGTGTGAGTTAATATGACAGAAAAAAATATTTATTTGGCCTGTAACGTCATATTTAACACAACTTCGTCACGTATTGTTTTCATGTAGTTTTATTTGGTAATAATCCGTGTTTAATCGCGATTATTGACTCACGTATATTAATTTAGCGTGTCCGATAAATACGATAAAATGTAATTATTTAATACTTACTAAGATACTACGTAAATACAAACACAAAATACTTTTCCACAGCTATAGAGTACTTGATAATGATGATTTGGATTTTTCATTTGGATTCGGTCGGCACTATTTCCTAAACTACGATCAATTAATTCATTTTGATTTTCAATATAAATTGCAAAAATATTAGCTGCAAATATTTTAAGGGATGAATCAGCCCATGAAGCTGAACAACTTTCCTCAAGAAACATAGGTCGAAATATGAGAAAATTTTTTGAACCTCCCATACTAATTGGTCGGTAATTTTTCATATTTCGACCTATGTCCCGTGGGGAAAGTTGTTCAGTTTCATTGGCTGATTCACCCCTTAAAATATTTTCAGCTATTTTTTTACACCCTGTAGTTTTCAAGACTAGGGTAGGTTGTGGAAAAGTGGAATAGTCTGATTGAGACATGAAGTGGAGACGTCATTCAAAATTAGCAGGAGTCTCGGATACCGCCTCGAGCGACACTCAGCGCTCAGGACTTCATCCTACCGGTGCGCGAGTTGGGAGACGGTTGAGAGTGGCTAAACAAAGACCTAAAGACACGTTTTTCATTTTTATTTCTGATTTTAACGGGTTCTTACCGACGAACTTATTTTGATTTGAGTTCCCGATGTTTCGACGCCGTTTCAAGCGCTATGATCACGGGTAAACTGATCATGGCCCGTTATCATGACGTTTGAAACAGCGTCGAAATATCGGGAACTCAAAACAAAATAAATTCGTCGGTAAGAACCCGTAAAATCATAACTATGAATAAGGTAAACTACCGCGATAGTTTTTAAGTTAGTGTTACAGGAAATGTTATTTTATTCATCACATTACCTTATTGCACTTCTTTAAGTCCACCATAAGGATCTCCCGTTCTCGTCATTAAGGCCGTAGGTAGAGCTAAAATAGCGCTGCGTAACGCATGCATCTGTCAGATCCATACTTGAAAGATCAAATCCCATACTAAAACTGCTGTTGACACAGGTCAACAGCCTTTCTTTCTTTCTAATCTCTACGGCCTCTCGGTCTATATCTGACGCCTATCGCTTCCTACCGTCCTTTCGGTCACCTATGTCCAGTTTTTAGTCTATTTTGACATTTCTATTAAGACTACTAAAGGCTGATGTAATGTGATGATTTGTCCTACTATTATCAATGTCAGATATATGTCTGGAGGCCCAGGAGTCAAATCTATAACTACAACTAAAAACAGATGCTATTCTAAACCTATAGCTAAAAAACAAACTAGCATCGCACCTAAAAATGCTTCCAGAGCAACTCTACATCTGCGAATTTGTAAACAGCAGCATTTGAGAATTCTGTTTCACGCCCCTCTAAAGTTCGCCGGATGTTCAGACGCAAGACAAAGGAATTCTATATTCCGGACGTATTTCTTACCACCTCTTATTCTGAAGGAATAGTTTGAGAGCCAGGTGCGGGAAACCTTGTGCCTTAAGGCCTTTTGTGGAACGCCATTTGAGCAAACACTTTGCTGCTAGCCATTTTCCTAGGATCTTGCTAGCTCTACTGCAATCCAAAAGGGTCGCTGGACGCAATATATGCAAGTCCAATGATTTCTCCTCTCTTGAAGTGACGGTCTGTTGTTAATCTCGCGCTGCTGCTCAAAAATTCGTTAATAACTAGATTGGTCCCAGAAATCCACCATACGCCATTTCTACTTCTACAGTTACGTCAGTCCACTGCTGGACGCCTCCAAATTAAATTGTATTGCCATACTCGCCACGCTTAACAAGCGGATGCAAGATATTGTAGATATTCACAGGGAACGCTACTGCCCGTGTCCATCAGGATGGCGGGTGTATAATATCGAAATAAATCAATAATAAATGTGTTAAATGTACACTAAATGTATGTATTTGTACTTAAGTATCCACGTCGTACATTTATTAGTTTATTAGAAATAACGATTTCAAAGTGAGCAGCCATTCTGACGCCAGGATGGCGGGTGTATTTTAAACGGATGAACCAAACCTGACTATTCATGTATCACATAAATGTACGAGAAATGTACGCATCGCCTCACATAACAAACACTATTTTACTATCAAATTAAGGTCCTTAAATAGGTATCAAAAGTTAAATCTGCATGGCTAACATGCGTGCCACGACATATTTTGTCGTTTCATATGCGCACAATGTCACTACGGAAGAATGCGTAACTAATTCGCAGTGAAGTTAGCTGCAGAATAATCTATCTAAAATTATTATTATAACTTTGATAAATAAAAAATTATGGATCTTTGAATTAAATACTTGGTAATGGTAATGGTAATGGTAAAACGGGCTGTTTTCCGCAACTCGACGTCTGCATGCGCCTATTTTGCGTAAAGGGTGGGGGCTCCCTACTCGAGCCATCCTATTTCCCCAAGGAAGCCCAGTAACCCTACCAAATCACTGAGTACCTCGGGGATTGACCTCGGGTTTCCGAGGTATTTTGCCCGGTATGCTGCCACCTCTTTGCAGTGTAACACCACATGGGCGGCTGTTTCTTCTTCTTCCATACATGCCCTACATAGGGGGCTGTCAGTAACACCTATGACTGAGAGGTGCTTGTTGAAGTGACCGTGACCGGTTATGACGCTGGTTACCATACGAAGTTGGGTTTTCTTCAGTTTATTAAATACTTACTGAGTATGTGAAATTAGAAACAGTATGGTACCTACTTTGGTTTATTAAATTAAATTATTAGTGATAATGATAAATTAAATCAAATACTTAGAATTTTGTGACATTTAAAGAATTTGATAATCAAATTATATATATTATAATTAACGAGAGATATTTATGAGTGATTTCTATAGATCAGAGTTATGATTTAACTTTTGATACCTATTTAAAGGCCTTATTTTGATAGTAAAATAGTGTTTTTTTATGTGAGGCGATGCGTACATTTCTCGTACATTTATTTGATACATGAATAGTCAGGTTTGGTTCATCCGTTTAAAATACACCCGCCATCCTGGCGTCAGAATGGCTGCTCACTTTGAAATCGATATTTCTAATAAACCAATGAATGTACGACGCGAATACTTAAGTACAAATACGTACATTTAGTGTACATTTAACTCATTAATTATTTATTTATTTCGATATTATACACCCGCCATTCTGATGGACACTACTGCCCGTTTCATAGATTCATCCATTACGTACGACACCCACTCTGTTCTATTTGACCGATTCCCTCCGGTTTAAATTTTAGCCGCCATAGGTCTACCCACTTTTAAAACCCTCGTTTGCCTATCGAGAGTCTATTTTGCAACTAAACCTTTTTGTATTTCGTCTACTTTTTGACTGTGCTTAAACAGCCACTACAATTCACTGCTGTACATGGGCCATCCTCCGTTAAAAATGAGGAGGTTAGGTATTTTCCATACTCACCAAGCTTGATTTTTTAGAAAATAAAGACCGATTTATCGCCCTCAAAAAACCTACAGGCGAACATTGAAGCCGTCTAAAGTTTTTGCTCGTCTAAAAGTATAAGATTTCTGTTCCCACCTCCTAGTCTACTTGTCCATTTTTACATTTGCATTGGCTTTGTATTGTTACGTCTTTGAAAAATGCGGAATATAACTCAGTTTACCACTTTTTTGTTGTTCAAAAGATGTAGTACATTTCAAAGGAAAATCTTTAACGAATTTCTAGTTCAGTTCCTAAAAGAACCCTCGTGTTGATCAAAGGGGCGATTTAAATATCAAAATCGTCTTATACAAGTTCAAAACAAGATAAAAACCGATAAAATAAATGGCTAATGTAATACGAGTAATTAGCCACTGTGTGTCCCCGTAAACAAGGTCTCACGGCAACGCAGTGTCTGTGGAAAATCGGCTTATATAACCACGAGAAGTCATATATCATATAATCGTGATAATGTGCAAAAACAATCACTCGTCTTTTTGAAACCCATCGAGTCGTTCGCAAATCAAAATAAAATTACAAAGTGTGAACTCAAACAGTCCAATAAACTCGTATTTCACTGGCAATAAAATTACGGTCGCTAGCAATTAACCCTACAAGCAATAAGGCTCACATTCGCCTGCACTTCTCAGCAGTTCGCTTTGAGAGGTGCTCATTAAGCGAGGCGACACTCCAAAGCAATCTTACCTTTGTTGCGCGGCTTTGATGTAGCAGGATCGATGTTCCTCGGTTGTAATTAAAATTTTGCAACTATCTGAACTCTAGCTATCTTGTCTTGGAGTATTTCATTTCAATCGTTCGGTGTTTTTGTCCGAATTCGACGAAAGACGAAATTTAGAAATATCTATAAATAGCCTAAAAGAAGATCAAAATTTTATTGTCGAGTGGTATTGGAAGGACGAGACGTAGTCATATGGCCTTCCCAAGTAAACGAGACCAGAAATTGTCATTTTGGCCGAGACAAGTATAGTTTAAGAAAATAGTCTCACCACTCCAGGAAAGAGACGTGACTGATCTATGTTATGTGGTATAGTAGGTATACGGTAGGCAGAGCGTTAACCGGTCGTAAAAATACGGTCGCTATCGCCACGTCTGACTTGAAGCCGTTTCAGATAATTCGTGTAGGTATCACTATAGAGCCAAGTTGTCAGCCTGTTGCCTAAAACTTGTAATACACGTGAACACGTGAAACCTTCGAGTCCCATAGTCGCTTCATACGACTTTCGCGAGAAATGGGTTGATGCTATTATAATAATAATAATAATAATAATCACAAATGCGACCATCTTCCAAACAGAAACCGATGTAGCATCAGAACCAAGTCACTTGGCTTAGCCCGTACTTGGTTTTGTATACACCGACATATTCTTCATGTCGAGATAGTAGATTCAACTACAAGTAAATAATAATAATAATTGACATCAAAAATTTACACTATAGACAAATCTGCAACATGCGAACCTATTTTCTTGAAAAAAGAGAAACAAGCGAACTACACAAAGCCATATGTTTAAGACCAAACTCAACCCACGGAACACTAGAACTCAACGATCCAAATTTTAAACCCAAAGATAAAATAACAACAGAGGAAACTAAATTAGAAAAATGGAAGTCAAAAGCTTTACATGGAAAACACATAGCAAATTTACAGAAAGAGCACATAGATTACACGGCATCAAACACATGGCTAAAGAAAGGCAACATTTACGCAGAAACAGAAGGATTCATGATAGCCATCCAGGACCAGATTATTAAAACTAAATCATACCAGAAACGTATAATAAAAGACCCCACCGTAACCTCAGATAGATGTAGACTATGCAATCAACAACAAGAAACAATAGACCATATAACAGGAGGATGTAATTACCTAGCCAACAAACAGTACACAGACAGACACAACAATGTTGCCAAACAGATCCACGCCCGACTAGCCAAAAAATATAATTTGATTGAAACCATAGAGCCCTACTACAAATATAAACCTCAAAATGTTCTCGAAAATGAAATAGCTAAACTTTACTGGGACCGCGACATTATTACAGACAGAACCACACAAAACAATAGACCAGACTTAACCCTTACACTAAAATCAACTAAAATAACGTACCTCATAGATATCTCCGTACCTAACACAGACAACCTACAAAAAAAACACACAGAAAAAATACAAAAATATATTCCCCTGGCAGAAGAAATACAAGCTATGTGGCATCAAGATCAAGTTCGCATAGTCCCTATAATAATCTCTTCCACCGGTATAGTCCCAAAAACACTGCACAAGGCAATAGGTGAATTAAAACTCCCAAAATCAACATACGTAAACATGCAAAAATCTGTCATCCTTGACACATGCTCTATAGTCCGGCGATTCCTCACAAATGCGACCATCTTCCAAACAGAAACCGATGTAGCATCAGAACCAAGTCACTTGGCTTAGCCCGTACTTGGTTTTGTATACACCGACATATTCTTCATGTCGAGATAAGTAGATTCAACTACAAGAAAATAATAATAATAAATGCCGTGTGGTCCCCGGCTCTAGAATAGGGCCACCCCATTTCCTCCTAGGGGGTCGTACGAGGCGACCAAGGGACATAAGGGACGAACTGATCAACTAGTACCTCGGTATACTTGGGGCCCGAATTAGGGCCTTCGTATTCATAGGTTACTAAGTCCCTAGCGCAAAAAGCCCTCTCAATTGGAAGAAATGAGGCACTGCGCTCCTTTGTTACCATGCGTACCGAATAAATCATACCAGTCTGATTTCACCCGGGTGGATCATTCTGACGAAGTCCTACACTCGGGATCACCAAACAGCATGAAAGCGGCACGAAATAGAAGTAGTGTACCCCAGGCGGGTACCAGCCGCGCTGGAGAATCCCGTCCCGATTCGGGCTGCCCCACGTATTCTGGGGGGGGCAACGTACCGCGAAGAATTACGCGATCGACCACCAGATCGCCGTCTGTTGACGTTACGCAGGAGGAAACCGCAACCCACACTGCGTCCGCCACAGGCAACATAGATTTGCGTAACAGGCGCCAGCTTACCACACCAATACCAACCGAACAGCCTAGAAGTGTTTTGCAGGAAATACGTCCTGCAACCACCCTAGCTGGCCGAAGTAGACAACGGATGTCTTGGACAGATAACATTAATCGACAACTGCTTCGTTGCTACTACCAAGTCACAAATTTAGGAACCGATTTAACTTTATATCGCCCACGCATGCATCAAAAATTCATTGAAATATTCCCCGAACTAAATTTCATCACCGAACAAAGACTTGCCGATCAAATACGTGTAATACATAAACACAATCGAATAATACCATCTGAAAGAGATAAAATAAAAGCAGAACTTGGAACACTATACAACAATAACACATTAACAAGTATAGTAGAAGAAGAAGAAGAAAGGAACCCTGACACAGATCTACTTAACGAAAATGAACACACACAAGTAACCCAAACACTACCATTAATCACACAACCAACATCCATCACTCTTTCAGATTCATGCAATTTTCAAGATCCCACACACACAACACCAGATTTAATTGAAAGCACAACATCGCAAAGTAATACACAATCACAAACATCATCAGACGAACCAACCTCAAACACGGAGGAAACCATACTCACAAGCCTATTACATGAAGCGCTAGATAAATACACAGGTACAGATCCTACGTCTAGACCAGGAATACCAAAGTTGGCTTTTACACGCAACCTAAACATCACAATAGATACTATGAATCTTATAATACATAAAATAATTAAAGATAAACAAAAACTCCATATTGACGACATACATGTACTGATATACTGTGCAGCGACGGCCCTAACAACATACATAAACCCTAAAAAATCAAACACAACTAATAATAACAGTAACCTAAACAAAAACAGAACTGAGAACAAACCTGGATGGGAACGGCGTTTAGAGAAGAAGATAAAAATATTAAGAAAGGAAATAGGACAATTAACACAATATTTGGCAGGAAAGTTATCATTAAACAAACAAAGAAAAATTAACCCAAACAATCTTAATACAGAACAACTAAGAGAAGAAAAAGACAAAAAAACACAAACCCTCCAAGCTTCAGCAAAACGACTAAAACGGTACTTAAAATCTAAACGAAGAAAATTGGATAACAGAAACTTCTCAAATAATCAAAAATTGTTTTACAGGATGTTAAATAATGAAAACAATAACCCAATAACTGACCCACCAAGTATTGATGATACAAAAAAATACTGGAGTGACATATGGTCTAACCCAATAGATTACAATATAGATGCGTCCTGGATAGAAGAAGTGGAGTCTACAAACACAGAAATAGAAACAATGGAAGGAATAACAATAGAAGAAGATGATATAAAAAATGCCACAAGTTCAATGCTTAACTGGAAAGCCCCAGGGCCAGACAAAATCCAAAACTTTTGGCTAAAAAAACTAAAAGTGTTTCATAAACCTATAGCAGATATATTTAACAACTTTATCGAAAACCCGCAGCAAGTTCCTCAATTTTTAACTCAAGGCATAACCTACTTAAAACCGAAAGATAATGATACTAAAAATCCAGCAAAATACAGACCAATTACATGTTTGCCCACATTATACAAACTTCTTACATCCATCATATCACACAAAATTAACCTACACATAACTCAAAATAACCTGATAGCGGAGGAACAGAAAGGGTGCAGTAAAGGTAGCAGAGGTTGTAAGGAACAATTAGTTATTGACAGTGAAATTCATACTCAGGCAATAGATAGACATAGAAACCTATACTATAGTTACATAGATTATCAAAAAGCTTTCGACAGTGTTCCACATTCATGGCTCTTAAAATGTCTCGAGTTGTATAAAATAGATAATAAAACAATAAACTTCCTTA
This sequence comes from Keiferia lycopersicella, assembly GCA_029255805.1. Taxonomy (NCBI): domain Eukaryota; kingdom Metazoa; phylum Arthropoda; class Insecta; order Lepidoptera; family Gelechiidae; genus Keiferia; species Keiferia lycopersicella. Next base: position 10,211,889 of record JARACZ010000004.1, on the reverse strand, counting down.
AAATTATAATGACCCAATGGACCACCACACTCAATATCAAAACCCATAAAGAAAACTTAGCATCCGAAAAAATCAACATTAATAGAGGCATATTCCAAGGGGACTCCCTGAGCCCACTTTGGTTTTGCCTAGCCCTTAACCATCTTTCACAATTACTGAATAACTGCAGTGAAGGATATCTTTTTGACAGAATAAATAATGTAAAAATAACCCATCTCCTATATATGGACGACATAAAGTTATACGCAGCCACTCGAAAACAACTGAACCGACTACTTAATATAACAGAATCATTTAGTAATGACATAAACATGAAGTTCGGAGTAGATAAATGTAAAGTTAACAGCATAATTAAAGGAAAGCACCAACCACAAGAACCATTTAATCTTACAGAACGACCTGAAACAATAGATAGTCTATCACTAAATGAAACATACAAATATCTCGGATTTCATCAAAGCCATAAACTAGACCACAAAAAAATTAAAGATGAACTTAAAATTAAATACAAACAACGACTCACCAAAATACTAAATACACAACTATCGGGCCGAAATAAAATAAAGGCTATCAACACCTACGCAATCCCTATTTTAACCTACTCGTTTGGAATAATAAAATGGACAGACACAGAATTAGAAGCACTTAACACACTCACACGAACTACATGCAACAGACACCTTATACACCACATTCACTCAGCAGTCGAAAGATTCACATTAAAAAGGGAGAAAGGGGGCAGGGGGATCATAGATATTAAAAATTTGCACTACCAACAAATTGATAACATGCGCACCTACTTTCTGAAAAAATCTGATACAAGTCATCTGCATAATGCTATCTGCTCAAGACCTAACTCTACACACGGCACACTAGAATTGAACGACACAAATTTTAAACCTAAAGATAAGATCAATACAGAGGAAACAAAAATAGAAAAGTGGAAGTCAAAAGCGTTACATGGAAAACATATAGCAAATTTACAGAAAGATCACATAGATTATACGGCATCGAATACATGGTTAAAAAAAGGCAACATTTACGCAGAAACAGAAGGATTCATGATAGCCATCCAAGATCAGATCATAAAGACGAAAACATATCAAAAACGAATAATAAAAGATCCTACCGTAATATCAGACAAGTGCAGGCTATGTAACCAGCAGTTAGAAACAATAGACCATATTACCGGAGGCTGTAATTACCTAGCCAACAAACAATACACAGACAGACACAACAATGTTGCAAAACAGATCCACGCCCGATTAGCCAAAAAATACAATTTAATTGAAAACATAGAACCTTACTACAAATATAAGCCTCAAAATGTCCTTGAAAGTCAATCAGCTAAACTTTACTGGGACCGGGACATTATCACAGACAGAACTACACAAAACAATAGACCAGATATAATTCTTACTATAAAAGCAACCAAAACAACCTACCTTATAGACATTTCCGTACCCAACACAGACAACCTACAAAAAAAACATATAGAGAAAATCCAGAAATATATACCACTAGCAGAAGAAATACAGGCCATGTGGCATCAACATCAAGTCCGCATAGTTCCCGTTATAATCTCTTCAACCGGCATAATCCCAAAAACATTACACAAGGCAATAGGTGAATTAAAGCTCCCAAAATCGACGTACGTTAATATACAAAAATCAGTAATACTTGACACATGTTCCATAGTTCGGCGATTCCTCTCTAACGCAACTATATTCCATACCGAAGACAATGTAGCATCAGAACCAAGTCACTTGGCATAGCCCGTACTTGGTTCTGTAAATACCGACATGCTCGTAATGTCGAGATAAGTAGAACAAACTACAGAAAAATAATAATAAATTCTTTATTGCACATAAAAAAAAAAAACGTGAAACAGTAGTAACAAAAAAGGAGAACAAAGTACAATTAGGCGGCCTTATTGCTATTGTAGCAATCTCTGCCAGGCAACCTTTGGGTGATAAGATAGTGCGTTAAAAAGAGCGGGATAGTGCATTACTAAACATACATAAACTACTTATACCTTTCTACATACTAATAGATACATAAATATGACCAATACCTATTAGACTAATATATAAAAGATGATAAACTATTATAAATAATATATATATATATATATATATATATATATATATATATATATATATATATTTATTTATTATGGCATATAAAGGATAGACAGATAATACATTCTATAAGGAAAATTAACAAAAAAGTAAGATGAAAACAGTTCTAAGCCGGCATCACACAGCACGTTTGCGGTGCGCTGTGCACAAAACAAGAATTAATGTCGTCGATATTAATTCACAAAACGATCTACCTACTGGTTCCAGTCGTTAATAACCTGTTAAAGAATTTGCGAATTGCATTAATAGAGTAACTTAGGCGGTTCCCACATTTGACTTCCGTCACATGCATTTTTACCACATCCGTAACTCATGCGTCCGTCAAATAAATGCAAGGCGCATTTCCCATACTAAAAACTAACGTTGACGCGGGAGCAACGCAAAAACTTACGTTGTTTTACAGAAGTATCGTCTCTGTTACTACTCTCTTTTTGTGTGGATCATCGAGTCGTCAAACGACTCTATTATGGTAGATGCTAACACCTCTGTCTTTTACACAAACAGCATAAGAGTGTGGGATTCGCATAAGGCTGCGTGTCCACGTCATGGTTTATGCCCAGCAATACAGGATGTTAGGAAAATTACTAACTTACTTTCAAGGGATGAACCTGCCCAAGAAACTGAGTAACTTTCCCCAAGGAACGTAGGCCGAAATATGAATAAAATTGGACCTCATATACAACCTGACACGGCTGGTTTTGAATTGGAAGTCAAAATTTATTTTCATATTTCGACCAATGTTCCTTGGGGAAAGTTGTTCAATATTGAGGGCAGCTTCACTCCTTAAAAGGAACTTAGTATTTATCCTAACACCCTGTATAATTATAACTGAGTCCTGTCCTGAACTAATCATGTGATGCTAGATTAGATTAAATTTATTTCATATTATCAATTTCTATTACTTATAAATGAGATAAACATGTCCAAGTCCAAGGACTTTATCCTTGTACTTGGATATTTTATCTAATCGTCTTTTATTTGCTCGTAAGTACAAAAAAATGTATTATTAAAAGCACAATGATAAGTTCTTATAAAATAGTATGTGCTAGAAAAAATACATAACAAAACAATAACAATCTCATAACAACTCCTTTGTCGACATATCGATATCAACTGAACTTAATATTTATCAATATTGATATACATGTCATGTTATGTTATTTTATTTGGTAACAATCAATCACATATGAGTTACTTTTAGTAAAACTTTGCTTAGCTTAACTTAGCTAAGCTTAGCTGTAGTTTTGTTACATTATAATACATATTTAAAACGATACAAGAGTAGATATAGGTATATGTACACGTTTTTCCGAGAAAACAAGGCACGTCTAGGAATATGAATTTGTCTGAATGTCATAAAAATATATTCATGTTAGAAATCACAATATTAATAAAAATATGGAATGGAATATGGAATGCAGAATACCAACTTTGACATACATACATATATCACGCCTTTATCCCTTGCGGGGTAGGCAGAGCGTTAACAGCCGTAAGAATACGGTCGCTATCGCCACGTCTGACATTTTTGAGTATTGTTTTCTAAGGTTGTTTCGGAAAACATGTGTATCACTATAGTGACAGGTTGTCAGCCTGTCGCCTAAAAATTGTAATACACCAATACTCTCGAATACCAACTTTGAAATTACTGCATTCGGGTTTTAATCGTTACCTATGCCTATTTCCGTGCACAGTCGTTGTAGTGGACACGCGGTTTTACACACTATCGCTATCATAACCAAAATGTGTCCTAATGTTGTCCTTAAGGTCAATCACACCGCAGCGACCGCAAACCACACCGGGTCGAGACCGGCCGCGCTCGTTTGTATTAATTTAGTTTCATTTACTTCTCCGCTCCGGTTGCACTGATTCGGTGAGTGGATTTATTATTATGTATTTGTGGTTATTTGTATTTGAATACAGTGAACGGTCCACTATATTTGTCAGACGTAGCGAGACGTATCATTAAGGCGTGATATATGTATGTATGTAATACAGTGGTGGCGTTGTTGGCGAGAAAAAGAAGAGGCCTGTAGTCAGTCGTGGGTAGATGTGGGCTGATATGATGATGATAACTTTATGTGATAAAAAGAGTACGTTTTTGGTGTCAGCTGAAAAACAGCGTCATCGACAGCCTCTGTACCCTTTTTAAGGTAAATAAAAATGCTAAGTGAGAATTGGTACCTTTTTAACTGACTGATTCAGAAAGAAGGTTCATTAGATCGTTGGACGACTCGGTGTTCCACACGAAAAAGAAAGCAGGTTAAACTTTTTGACAATATGTCTGTATGTAAATATGTATTGTATGTACCTGTAAGTACTTACAGGTATATATGTGGAGAAGTAAATTCTTTTTCACGGGCTAGGCTACAAGCCCAAATGGCTGGGCAGATGCAATTATGTATGAGATTTGTCTCTGCAGCGCGAGTTACTTACACTAGCATTCGAAAAATTTAACAATCGAAAGCATAAACATAGCATTATCATTCGAAAAATTCAAAATGGCGGATTTGGCAAAACATAGCTTTAAAATACTACAGTCGGGTTTTTGTTTTTATATAATTATGCTTGTTGATAGCTAATATGCCTCACTCGTAATCTCATATTTTGATAGCTAACTATTATTATCACAAATTACCTAATAATATGATGTGTCACACTTCTACCAATGTGGTTCCCACATCTAACGCATGGCGCTGCGCTTTTTTTCCGCATCCAAAATCAAATGCGTCTGTCATATTCCCCATAAAAAGCCACCTTTGACGCAGCAGGAACAACGCGGAAACTAGCGTTGGCATGTGTTTATGTTACACTTATTGTGGCAGATACATGTGGTAGATTTAGATACAGTATACCTGTCTCTTTTGCTCCAGCGTCCGTCAAGTCTGGGATTCGCCCAAAGAAGATGTTAGGAAGAAAGCACTGCGTTCATTGGATCTTGCTATACTCGTACTTGGCTTGCGGATTGCATTGCAAAATGGTGCATTCACAGGAAAAGCTAAGTAAGGCCACGGTCTCGAACTTTGCGTCAGCGGGGCGGCAGCGGCGGCGGCGGCGCGCTCGCCTTTATTTTCTAGGGAGTGCACCGCAACGGTTGTTGCCTGCTCGTGCGCCGCTGTTTTCGAGTACCGGTCCATTTGAATGTATGCAAAAGATCCTGCCGCTTCCGCGCCGCTACCGCTACCGCTCCACTGCCTGCAAAATTCGAGACCGAGGCCTAAGCTGCAATGCCATTACCTGGATGAACTCCTTTTGTCGATTTTTACGACACCGAAGGGTAGAATTGGTCTGTTATCGCTATTCTGCGCCTTATGCTGTTTTAAGCTGGCATCACGCGGCATACCTATTTGTAGATATTATAATCGCCTATCGCCCCCACAGATGTAACAAGCAAGTAACATTTTTTTTTGCAGTCACAATGTCCACAAAGTTGCCATTCGAAATCAAGGAAGTTACTGGCGATGAAGATACCACCATAAGGAAATATTATAAAGGTATGTTTTAAAATGTTTACAACGCGAAGATTTGCTAACTCGAGAGAAAAGACCTTTGAGATTTAATGTCTCAAATAGAGCCAAGTTTTTGATCCTACATGAAAGTCTGTGATGGAAGTCCACCAACCTATCAACCTCACACTTTTTTATCGACTAAATATAGACCATAGAGGTCAACATTTTAGCATATTTAGAGTTGGTTTATGAGTTGCTACTTACCTGCCCGTATTTCTGTAAGAATCGGATCTTTGTCCGTAGTAAAAAGTCATAACTTACCAGCAAAAGCGGCTTCACATTAGTAATAAAGATCTTTCGCTTTGAAGCGTAGAGGCTGTCTTTCCCTTTCTATCTCTACAGTTTCGCTGTCATCTATTTCCTGTGTCAACCAAAACCATTTTTTTTCATAGATTTTTATGACAGAATAGAATTTGTATGTAAACAAAACACTTAATTTCTTTTACATATATCACGCCTTTATCCCTTGCGGGGTAGGCAGAGCGTTAACAGCCGTAAGAATACGGCCGCTATCGCCACGTCTGACATTTTTGAGAATTGTTTTCCAAGGATGTTTGAGAAAACATGTGTATCACTATAGTGACAGGTTGTCAACCTGTCGCCTAGAAATTGTAATACACCAATACTCTCGAGTCCCTTAGTCGCCTCTTACGACGCCCACGGGAAGGATGTGGGGTGATGCTATTCTAAGCCGGCATCACACGGCATAACACACAGATGACCAATATTGAGTCAAAAGATAAAATCTAGTAAACACTTACTTTTCTCTCCAGCATACTCCAAGCCGTTCGTGCGAGTCGGACCCCATGGGTACCTTCTGACCCCAGGGTACGCGGACCATGCTGCCGACATTTACAACTTGGAGGTCCGGGCTGATGACGTATGGGTTGTCACTTTCTCTAGGTCAGGTATGACATGTACCGAATTGTCATAACACTTAATGAAATACGAAAGTTGGAAAAACTCATAGAGAAAGAATTTCTCTTAGATTATTGAAGGTCTCGTAATTACTGTTTCAAAATATTGATGATTAGAATTTTTAAACGGTGGTTAAATTGAAATAAATGTTAAATATTGCTTTGACGCCATCCAAAATAGCGATATATCGTCACTTTTTATTTCAATTAACGTTTTAAATCGTTATAAAAAGTAGCTCATCTTACCTGTCAGCCATGTAGCCATTATGTGAACGGCAAACCTAACCTAACCTAACTTTTAATCTATCCATTTTATGTCTAGGAACAACATGGATGCAAGAGCTGGTCTGGCTGGTGACGAATAATCTGGACTTCGAAGGAGCTAATAAAGTACCGCTTAACCAGAGATACGCCTTCATAGAGTAAGTTTAGATCTGTTATTTGCTAGGAAATTGCTTAGATTTGTATGGCGACTAAGGGACGAGTCCCGAGATGGTTTCGTGTGTATTACAATTTTTAGGCGACATAATGATAGTCATCTGAAACAGTCCTCAATTTTTGTCGGACGTGGCGATTTGATGCTGACCTGCGCGATCTTTGTGTCAGCAATTGGCAGGAAATCGCGCAGGACAGGGTACAAGAGGGCTCGTTTCGGAGGCCAAGATCCTCTTTAGGTCGCTGAGCCAGCGGAGTTAGTTTTTTAGTTAGATAAATGAAAATAACAAATTGAAAAAAATACAAGCGTTGACCGCGAATAGAATGCAAATCCCAATAAATTAATTTTCAGACTGCCTATGAAATAGATCAAAATTAAATCTAAAGATTTAGATAACTTAGTAATCTGATTGTACCGAAGTCCGCAGAAACTTTTCCGGGTAATCTTTTTATCACATTTTGTTATTTGCATATAAGTAATTTAGATTAATTACGTATCATTTTATCCTTTACTAGCTTTTGCCCGCGGCTTCGCACGCGTTAATATCGTAGTAAAATAATTCCCTGCTGGGTAGAAAGTGTGAGAATTTCCCGCTATCTTTTTTGGAATATCTAAATTATACCTACTACATATTTACTTTTTTTTTGCATCTTTTACTTATTTATTTTACCTTTATACAATAAAATTTACTACAGAACCTCTCTATATACAATGTTCACAGCTTTCTTGTCATTAGACAACACAAACATGTTTTCTTTAGAGGTTACTCTTGAAAGAGTGACATATAGCTGACCGTGTGAAAAACACTCAACACTCAAATCTAAGCCTGTAACGTTGAAAGTTTGACCCTGCGATTTGTTTATGGTCATCGCAAAAGAAGCCTTTACCGGAAACTGCAGGCGTTTAAATTCGAACGGTAAATCCGATGGTCCAGACTGATATTTTTCCACTTGATTTGGTGATTGTATGCTGAAAGTGGCTTGGTCGCTACCTTTACTAATGTATTTAGTAACATATTGGATTGATTTTATTGAACTGCACAACTCAACGTTGATGTGGGCATCAAATATTTTCAATAGGAGCGGATTGTATGGAACAATCCATCGGTTATCTATATCGTGGTTTCTGACGGTAGCATTATGCCCACCCTGTTCCGGAGATCAGACAGGCACGCGCCGCGCCGCCGCGCGCCAGCCGACCGGTACCTACCTACGCTACGGCCGCAAAGACGCTGGCGCCTATATTTTAAATCTGTAATATCTTCGAAAATATTCATCTAAATGACATGCTGTAAAGGGCTTTATTGTTCTATATTAAATGCAAAATTGGTTTAAGTTACTTAATTCGATAAGGGTTAATGCTGTATTGCTTAAAATCACTTCGTAAATAAGCCCGGAGGCAAAGGCGCTGTCCCTATATTTTAAATCTGTAATATCTTCGAAAATATTAATCTAAATGATATGCTGTAAAGGGCTTTATTGCTCTACAATAAATGCAAAATTTGTTTAAGTTACTTAATTCGATAAGGATTAATGCTGTATTGCTTAAAATCGCTTCGTAAATAAGCCATTATTTCTTGTGGAAAGTAAAGTGTAAAAAGTGGTTATTGTGGGTTATCCCTAAGAGGTACACAAATACCACCACGAACTTTTTTGTAGACCTCTTTAAGATATACAATACTTCAGAACATTATTTTGATCTATCTCCTAGATTTCAGCCAGCGTTTGCAATGTAAGCCCAAAAAACTGTGTTTATTTACGACTTCACATCAGAAATCCTAAAACTATAAGTATTTCTCTAATATATTAAGCATTTTATTATACATAAAAACCTTCCTCTTGAATCGCTCTATCTTTTGAAAAAAATTTTCATCAAGATCCGTTGGGTAGTTTCAAAGATATAAGCACACATACATACATACATACAGACGCGCGCGAAGTGACTTTGCTTTATACTATGTAGTGATTATTTGATTGTTTAACGATATCGTGCGAGCCACCACGCCGAATGCCAACCGCGATCACGCATCGCTAAGAAATCACCAGAAAAATAAGTCCTATACTTTTTAGTCAATAAAAACAACAAAGTATGAAAAATAAAAAACAACAACAACATAGGTAGAGAGCTCGGTGGCCAAGTGGTTAGAACACCGGTCTTACAATCGTGAAACCTCAGTTCGACCGCCGCCATGTACCAGTGTTTGTATGTATGTGACTGCCCTTACGGTGAAGGAAAAACATCGTGATGAAACCCACATTCAAATAAAATTTGAATTCAGACTGTTATAATTAACGTACGATTCGGGCCAGGTTAGCCTTCGGGTTGCAGAGGTCAGATGGCAGTCGTTCTGTGTAAAAACTTGGTTCCACATCAAATCCCGTAGGTTAGGTAGCCGACCCGACAGAGAACGGGGGAAGGCAAGAAGAATGATGATTTCCATCCATTTTTAGGCAGTTGTTGCACTAATAACGCCATCTGTTGAGGAGTAAATAAAGTACAAATATTACTAATATTGTACAGCAGCTGGTGGACCAAACTTGGCCGGATTTACTTTAAGTATTTTCAACCAGTTTAGCCTAGGACGAACTAGTTTCGTCTACATCGGTTTATCTTATCTTACTAAAATTGGGTTTTCTGGTAACATATACATGGTGTATAAATATTAGCTGCAAATATTTTAAGGGGTGAATCAGACTATGAAACTGAACAACTTTCTCCAAGGAACATTGGTCGAAATATGATAAAAAAAGTTTGGACTTCCCGTACCAACCGACCAAGTCAATTTGTATGGGGAGTTCCAAAAATTTTCTTATATTTCGACCTGATTCTTAGTGAATGTTGTTCAGTTTCATGGTCTGAATCACCCCTTAAAATATTTACAGCTAGTATTTTTACACCTTACATTATGTAATTGTAAGGTAGGTATAACTATATAGATACAAGTTAGATTAGATTAAATACATAGATTCCATCTTTTATTTATCTTATAAATTTAAATATATTTTCATAGGTTTGGCTGTGTTGAGTCATTTGTCATGGCGGGAGACTCAAGTATTGTTTATTATTACCGCAAATGTGTTCAATCCAGGAATTGTATAAAATCACGAGGAAGTGTGAAATAAATAATGTTAGACACGTTTCCTAAAGAGCAATAGAAAATCTAATGTCTTTGTTAGGTTAGGTTAGGTATGGTTAGATAAGATTTGGTTAGGTAAGGTTGTATTTTGTTACAGAAAGCATTTTCTGGATATCACACATTTTCAAGACAGCATATACATTATAATGGCTTACCCTTGGAAAAAATATCAGATCTCAGCAGAACCGAGCTTCTGTATTTACACGGCCTAACTCCACCAACCCTTTCACGACAACACCTACATACCTACGTGGCACCTCAGACGGGATAACAGTCAAATATTTACTCAATTCCACAGATACCCAACCTACTCATCAGATCCAACGAGCTCCACTCCAGCCGTACCTCAAAAAAAGACACATAGATCGGCTACAGTCCACGACTTCAGAGACGCTTCGTCCCTCCCCTCCCCCCGCTACATCAAATCCCACCTCCCCTTCTCTCTCCTCCCTCCAAAACTGCTGGACGCGAAGGTGGTATACGTGGCCAGGGACGTCAGGGATGTTGCTGTCTCTTTCTTCTTTATGCACAAGCTGTTCAAATACTTCGATGATGACGTGGAGTTTAAGGAGTTCTGGGAGCTGTACAAAAAGGATTTGGGTGAGTAAAATTGCTTCGTCTTCTTTTTTGGTCAATGGCGTAGTCAAGTATTCAATTTTTTTTTTAAACCTGAGAGTTCAGGTGGATTACCGACAGCATGAGTCGAGAATTTATTCGTCCAATGTCGTGACTAAGATGTCTGTATGATAGAATCGTCTTCCTGCCTCTCCAGAAAGTTCTTGTTTACCACTAATTTCTACAATCCTTTATCGCTGGAATATGTTAAGTAAATACGAAAATAATGTGAAAATAAATTGTTTCCAGTAATGCATATGCCCATATTCCCACATATTGAAGAGGCGTGGCAAAAGCGCAACCATCCAAATGTTGAGTTCGTATTTTATGAAGAGATGCAGAAAGTAAGTATCGCCTTCAACGCGGAAGATATCCTCCTGATCATAATATGGCCCAGCCAGGCTGGTCATGTTATGTGTGGTGCCAGCTTAGAATAGCCCCTTTTCCATTTTTACCCGTGGATGCCGTAAAAGACAACTAAGGCCTGTATTTATAAATCGCACTTTACTCTGAGATCAATCTTGAGTGCGACTTTGAGATGCTGATAGTATTGACTGATATTTTTCAAAATTTATAAATACGGTTCTAAGAGATTAATACAGGAAGTGGGCCCCAACGCTCTCTGAGAATACTATTGTACTCACTGGGCTCACCAATCTGCATGCCGAGGGAGTAAAATAACCCCAATGTAACGCCCAAGAGCGTCCAAAGACAGTATGATCAGTCAGACCCATCTCATTTCAAAATAGACAGGGTTAGCCAAGAAATTCAAACATCACTGACCTTCCCTACCGACTAATGCTATGCGACGCAAAGGTTCTGGGTTCGGTTCTCGGAAGGTTGTTGCACAAAGTTGATAGATGCATTTTTTGCCACAGTGGTTAGGACATTGCAAGCTGAACCACCTGATTGTCCGTAAGAAGACCATCTGAGAGACGATCTGGTATCATCTTTAGGCGGGCACCTTGAGGCATCAGTCCCGATTGTCGTCTACGATTACTTTCAGAGGCCTCCGTATAAATTTATTCTCTTCTCGCAGGACCTTCGTGGCGTCATAGAGAAAGTCTGCAAATTCTTCAACAAGGAATACACGGCAGAACAGAAGGAGGCATTGGCACAACACCTGAGCTTCGAGAACATGAAGAAGAATAATCAGTTCACCACCAGGAAGGATGACGGTGAACCTGAAGTCAAGTTTATGAGAAAAGGTAATGATACTATGCAACTACGATTTTCGTCCATATAGTAGAAGTCATCAAAATTCTTCTTGCCTTTTTCCGTTCTCTGTCGGGGTTGGCTACCAACCCTAGATGATTTGACATGCAACCAAGTTTTTGCACAGAGCTACTGCCATCTGTCATCTGCAACCCCAAGGCTAATCTGGCCCGAATCCTAGGTCAAGTCACATTCAAATATCATCTGAAATCAAATTTTATTTGAATGTGGGTTTCATCACGATGTTTCTTTCGCCGTAAGAGCAGTCGGTAAATGTACGTGAGTAAAAACACACTAGTACATGGCGGGGATCGAACTCGGGTCTCATGAAGTTGCTGTCCTAACCACTTCGCCACCGACGCTCTCATTTGAAACCGTTCAATATCGTATAATATGCACAGAGAGCGTTGTAATGTAAACGATTTCAAATGTGCATTGCTAGCACAAGTCGATTATGGACTTTTAATTATGCCTATGCCCTTTGTGTTTTTGTATGCCGTGTGATGCCGGCTTAGAAAAGCATCACCCCATTTCCCGCGGGACTTTAGGGTTTGTGTGTATTGCAATTTTAGGCGACAGGCTGTCACTACACAATATTTTTCTTGTCAGACGTGGCGACAGCGACCGTTACCGTTCTGCCTACCCCGTAAGTGATAAAGGCGTGATATGTGTTATAATAATCAATTCCCGAAGCCGTTATCTATAAAGTACTTGCGAAATTCGCACTCAAAATTATAGTGGCTATCATAATCACAACAACAGATCTAAATATCCATTCCTAGAACCGCGCCTCCTTCCTAAGGCTTTTTTCACATCTCACGCACAACGCAGCCGTAACGTAGTGGTCTGTCAGATCCATACTAAAAACGTCAATCTCCATACTAAAACCGCTCCACCGCCGAGCAGCTGCGTTATTTTGATGCATCTACGTTATTTTGACGCAGCCGAGTCGACAGCGGTTGAGCGGTTTTAGTACGGTGATAGACATTTCTAGTATATTAGAGCATTTACCCTAAGGAGACAGCAAAGATGGTCTTGCGGTGGGGCATAAGTGGCATAACTGGCTCAAAATAAAATAAATAAATAAAAATTAACTGTTTCGCACCTCTATAGGGTGAATGCTCTAAGTCTAGTATGGATCTGACAGACCGCTACGTTATTTTAGGGCTGCGTTGTGTAAAAGGCCTAATAAAATGTCTTTATCTGGCATACACAGGTGTTCCATCACTATTTGATACCGTGATCACGTGTAGACATATTTTGTTCGTTTGCAATTTCCAAGTACGCATTGTACTATTTTTTTTTCCAAGTACGCAGGTACCAATAAGGATTGTTTGGGCTGATAGCAACACTTGTCTGAACTAGGTGACACTGTTGACATTTAAAAAAAATGGAGGGATTATGTGTCAAGTTCAGTGACCCTTATCCAAATATATAATATTAATCTTTTCCATGCCGTGTGATGCCGGCTTAGAATAGCATCACTCCGTTTCTTTCTCTCGGGTGTCGTAGAAGCCGACTAAGGGTCTCGAAGGGTTTCATGTGTATTGCAATTTTAGGCGATAGGCTGACAACCTGTCACTATAGTGATACACGACTTATCTAAAACGACTTAAAACATTTGTCAGACGTGGCGATAATGGCCGTAATATTACGGTCGTTAACGCTCTGCCTACCCTTCTGTCAGGGATATAGGCGTGATTTGTGTATGTATGTATATATACTTCCCAACACAAGTACAGGAAGACTCCACAATGTTTTGTAAACATTTTATGATAATAAAGCTTTTTTTTTTATATTTACCTTTTACAAAATTGAGTCCCAGGCAACACAGTGTCTATGGTGCGGAGAAGTCTTACCTCAGACACTGATTAAATCATCTATCAGATCACAGACGAAAAAAAAATAAGCTTCTATTCATCATTGGCCTTATAGCCAATGATGAATAGAAGCTTATTTTTTTTTTTTTTTCAGGAAAATCTGGTGGTTGGGTGGACTACTTCGACGACCAGATGAAGAAAGAAGCAGAGGAGTATTTGGAGAACTATTACAAAACCACTGACCTTCGATTTCCTCATGTCAACAATTAGTCATAAGTTTAATCTGCCTACTCCGTAATGGATACAGACTTGATTTGTGTATGTATATATAAATTGAAAGTTTATTGTATTCGTATATTAAAAGATCTTTAGGGGAGATCCATAGACTACGTAGGTAAGACATTTCTTATGAATGACAGGGGCTCGAGTCTTAAATAAATAATTATGACCAATAAGTAATAATGTTTGTTTTGAAATGCATGCTAACCGTTAAATTACTAAATTATAAAAACCGCTAAATTATATAAACATTGCAATGACCTAATACAGGTAGAGATGGGTAACCACCCGGGTAAAAACCCGCGCTTGGGTAATAACCCGGTTTTTACCCATTTCAATCCACCCAAAGCACCCGATGACTGGGTAAAAACCGACGTAAAATTTTAAATGATTTATTACCAAAATAAGATGAAAAATAAAAAGATGCAAGGGCAAATGTTAAATATAATCCTAATAAACATGTAATAAACGTGAAAAGGTGAGTTTGCTTCGAATAAATTTGTCCCACTGCTACACTTTAGTTGAAATTATTTTTCAAGAATATAAAAATATTGATTTCGAATCTGCCATTATAATTAAAAATTAATATAAAACCGACATTCAAATGTTAGGCACATCGGTGAACCTTTAAGGCCTAGTGATGTTACAGTCAGTTATAGGTTAGTATCCAAAATAATATTAAGTGATCGGTTGTTTTTTGCTTTCTTGTTGACCATTTATATTTATCAAAATATTTATAGATAATTCTTTAAAATGCAACATGTTCTTAGAATAGGTTTTTAACGCCTCGAAGAAAGGCGTAAATAGGTATGTACCATAATAAAAAATAGTACCTAGCACAAGTCCAATTTCTTATTATTCGGATGATTTATTACTTGCTTTGTTTGCATTTGGTTTTATCGGGAGATTTTGACGATTCGCAAACGTGTTTTTCACCTACAATTGCTTCGATCCCCCGTGTCTGGAGGAAATCAAAGGTCATAGCCATTCCAAAGCCCGGAAAACCAACAGACAGTCCCAAAAACTTCAGGCCTATCTCACTCTTGTGCCACACATATAAACTTTTTGAGAGACTACTGTTGTCCCACTTAACAGGCTTCATTGACCCCAAAATGATCCCAGAACAAGCGGGTTTCAGACCGGCCAAGTCTTGCAGCAGCCAGACACTGAAACTGACGCAACACATCGAGGATGGTTTTGAACTGAGGAAGGTAACCGGTGCTGTATTTGTAGATCTGTCCGCAGCCTACGATACAGTAAATCTTAAGCGGCTGTTATGGAAAGTGGAGACGATGACAGGCGATCTTAATTTCGTCTCAATTCTTCGAGAACTTCTCTATAACCGCCGTTTTCAGGTGCATCTTCTTCAGGACAAAAGTCGTTGGAGGTCGCAAAAGAACGGACTGCCTTTCCCCGTTGCTCTTCAACATATACACTAACGACCAACCATCCTGTCCCAACACGTGCCGCTTTCTATATGCCGACGACCTTGCGCTGACTTCCCAGGCGACCAGTTTTAAAGAGGTTGAGGTGAACTTATCTGACGCTTTGAAAGACTTAAGCAAGTACTATAGAGAAAATTCACTGAAACCCAACCCATCAAAAACTGAGTCCTGCGTTTTCCATCTCCGGAACAGTCAAGCAGATCGTAGGCTCAATATTGAGTGGCAAGGTTTGCCTGTAGCTCACAATAAACATCCGTGATATCTGGGCATTACTCTGGATAGGTCACTTACCTTCAGTAAGAACTGCCAAAATATAAAAAAGAAGGTGTTCGCTCGGAATAACCTTTTACAGCGCCTTACTTCTACTGGATGGGGAGCAACACCTCATATTCTGCGAACTACTGGGCTGGCGTTATCCTTTTCTGCAGGTGAGTACGCAAGCCCAGTGTGGAGTCGTTCAGCCCATGCAAAGCTAGTGGATACAACCTTAAATGAGACTTGCCGGATCATAACTGGTTGCCTGAAACCGACCCCGGTTAGCCAGCTATACCCACTGGCTGGTATGGCGCCCCCAGCTGTTCGCAGGACTGTGGCTAGCTCCCTTGAAAGAGCAAGGATGGAATCAGATGCACGGCACCCTTTACACGACCACATCCCAGTGCCACACTGGTTGAAAAGTCGCAATAACTTTGTAAAGTCGTGTCTCCTCTTTGCACCGACCCCAAACAAGCGAGGTGCAAACTTTATCAGGAAAAGGTAACCCTACCAGCTCCTTTCGTCCCTATCGCTGAAAGCTTGCCGGTTTGGAAGTCCCTGAATAGAGTTCGGACCCAAACTGGCCGGAGCAAGGAAAACATGGCCAAGTGGAGCTTCTTGGAGGGTGCCGACGAAAGGTGTTTGTGTGGTGCGGTCCAAACAATGCACCACCTAATATCGTGTCCAGCGTGCCCCAACACCTGCACAAAGGACGATCTTATGACAGCGTCTGCCAGCGCTGTCAATGCGGCCAATTTCTGGACTGCGACTGTGTAGTGTCTGCCATCGACACGCTAAGAAGAACCTACAATTGTTTTCCAGGTAAAAGTCATCAGCGCAAGCCTTTTAACAATTGATATGCTTTTGTATTGTTGTATTTTTGACTTCTTTAAAAAGCATTGCCACTATGTTTCAAGACAATGTTGTTCGAGCAGTGCGTTCTACCAATCGTGGTCATGACATACGGAGTTGAGTAACGAGCAATAAAACATGTCACTCAGAGAGCTTTGGAAAGGTCTATGCTCTATGGTCGCAATCTCGCTATTAAATAAAGTCATAATAAAAAAGCAGATACTAGGTTATGTGGTACCTTAGCTAAAATGACCCATCTCTAGTAAACTTATGTATGTTTGAATGACTGCAAATATAACATGTTCTAAATGAAAATAATTTTTAGTAGCCAAAATGACTTTTTCACGCACGTACCCAGCGAATAAAGCTTATTTAATCAAGCGGGTGATTATTATTATGATTGTTATTAGCCATTTTTACTATAAAGAAAGAAATAATTAGAAAGCTGTGAAATACTCATTGTACTCTTTTAGATTTGCTTGGAATAAAAACCATTTTTTAACTATTTTTTACTTATGCTGTTTTCACCCATCAATTTGGGTAATAATGGGTTAAAACCAGGTGATTTGGGTAAAAACCCGGTTTTTACCCGGGTGGGTTGAATGGGTTTTTACCCGCTACCCATCTCTAAATACAGGGTACATGTACATGTATGAATGACCTTGTAAACTGTACATGCAACAAATAAATAAATTGAAATTGAAATCACATAAAACCTCAAGCAAGGGAGACATAGTCTCGGAAGATTGTTTATTGTAAGAGTATTAAAATTGTATGATAATGTTTTTTTTTTTTTTAGTTTTTCTCAATGAAACAAGTAAATTCTTTAATCCATTTATTTTCATTGTAAACTCATACACTTGATCTATTCATCAACCGTTTATAAGTTAGTTATACGTCATACTTTACGAAATGAGACTTAGTACCTACTTCCTCCGTGTTATGTATGAATCACCTCTATTTTCTTGAAAAAGAAAGGACAATTACAGCATAAATATAAAACTATCTATGGTTGGTGCGTTTTAAACGAGGGCAAAAGGTCTTTGATCCCTCATAAAACTTTTAAACGAGGGCAAAAGGTCTTTGATCCCTCATAAAAAATCTGACAGTCAAAATCATCATGACGTAACTGGTGGCATGTCAGTTCAATCAAATCAATTAGTATGAGCTTAGGGATGTCAATGAACTTTTATCCGAATTAAAAAGGCACCAACTGTACTGAAACTTTCACAGCAAAAACTATAAGAAGGTAGACACCATAAAATCGTCGTAATAAAAAGGATATAGCAGAAGATATTTCATACATAGCGCGTAAGAATAAATGCATATTTAAAGTTATACATACTCGGGCGCACCGTAATTGACTTGAAAAGCAAAATAATTAAGAAAACATTACAAAGAGGGACATAAGTTATAATATCAAAATGGAGTATAAACTTTATGCACCAACTGATACTTAGCTTTAAGATAAAAAGAATTTCGAAATCATTTTGGAAAAGACTAAAAATATGGCACGTTTATATTCTCATACACACGATCGGCAGTGTCAATACACTAGTATTTTTATTTATAAGAGGATACCCACACTATGGTAACTGTATATAGTTATACTTATTAGTAGTATCTATTTGACCATATTATCGAGAACATAAAGATCTGACAATGAACAGAAAAAGAAAGATGAGCTATACGAAATTGAAATAATTGTTAATAGGTATACGCTTGCCCTAAAACTTTGATCGATGTAGACTTTCAAAGTGGTAATGATACATTTAATTAATTTTGCAATGTTCTGTTGCTGCTTTTTAAGATAGTATGAGCTTGTAATCCTACATTCATGACGAAACCTTGGTTTAGAAACCTGTTTAGAAATAGCTATTTCTGATATTTCATGATTCACGTTATCAAATGTGATTTTTTCAACAATCAAACTGCAAAATGAGCTAAATTATCATTTGCCATTTGATAGACTTTTAAGTCCTAGATCACTCCAACGTTTCATATTAATTAATTATGTTACAAAATGTCTAATTTTTTTCTATAATTTTGATACTTCAACAATGTTTTATAATTTGTTCCTAATTTTAAAACATCGTTGTTGTAAACATGTTAATAATAGGTAAATAGTGCGTTAATTACATTGAAGAAGTGATGTAACTTACTGTAATAATATCATTACTTTTATTGCATTTTCGTATTGGAATAGTATTTTAATCATAATGAATTAATCACACTTAAAGTAAAAAAGCATTAACCCCATTAAATGAAACAATTCAATAATATTTGTATACGTTAACAGATTTGATATTTAGATATTTTTAAATAAAAGAACAGAAATGTAAGATTTAGTTTTAGGAGAGTAGAAAATAATAATTTAATCAGCTATCGTAGCATAAAGAGAAGTATTATGTACAAAAATTCGAATCGACTCATTTTACTCGCTAAAATGTCCTATCAATACTTATCCTATCTTAGTCATCAAATTATGCATTATCTTTGGCGAATACACTGAATACGGTACCTTTACACGTGAATCTGTACGAACATTTATAGTTAAGAGATTTTCAAATAAAACCTTATAAACAAAACAGACACAGATGAGTGACGAATAAACTGAAGAGCTAGTTTATAAGAATCAAGTTATACTTAATGACATTATAATAAAGAACCGGTTAGAATGTTTCAAACGAATTAATAGTAGTACTTACCTAAATCCATAAATGTCCATACAAAACCTGTATATTAATTAAAACAAACTAATAACACAAGTTTCTTAAAAACAGTATGAACATCGTTGTAAATTCTCACAAAATCGCTTAATAATACTGAATTACAAAACTGTACGCTTTATGAGATAGACTGGTACCACTTATCCTTACTTTCAATACATAGCTAAATTAGAAACCTAAAAACTAGAAATGTGACCATGTATAGTCGTCTCTTTCGCACGCTTAGAAAATTAAAATAATAAAAGAGTACGCTTACGCTCTTTTCCACACGAAACTATACTTTTCATGTTCACAATTCTACTAAATTACATTTTATGGTGTTATTGTTTATAGAACCCTAGAAACTTGAGCGGTTTACGCTTTATTTACAAAGAAATAGGGGCTGTTACCCCATCGCTACCAATTCCACATTCTACGCGCTGGAATGCTTACAATTTTATTTCTTATATTAATAATATTTACAGTTTCACACTACATGTAGTTAAAATTGAGCGGCCTAAGCCTTCACACGAAAAAGTTAAAAAGCGATCTAATCAAAGGAGATTCTAATGCAAATTTTCCGTCGAAATACGTTTCCGACATGTTTTACAAATTTTCGAATTCACACGAGGCCTGATCGATTACGCAACTATATACAAATAGTATATGTATAAATATACATAAGTCTACAATCGGCTTGAAGCCGTCGCATCTAAGAAACTTGCCAAAGAAAATGTCTACAATTTGGCATCGTTTATTATGTTACCATGCACTATTTGTTGAACGATTTACATTAGTCAATCATGAGATTATTTTACGAGTAGGGGTTTGAGTTTGATGATCATAAAACTATGCTTGTAGCATCCACAATTTTAAGGACTTAACATTTTTAAAAATAAGCACGCACGCATCTGTTGTTTACTATTTCAATTTATTATTTTTTATGTTAATTATTACATGCCGTTTAGTGAGAAAGGCTTGAGACCATTTTTCCACTAAAAGCCTCACGTAATTCATGGATGTCCCCTAAGGTTACCTAAAATAAAATTCAGGTTTTCTTTACTTTATTCTTAGTAACACGATCATCAAAATCAAATTCCTTGTCAGTTTAATGCCCTAGTCAAAACTTATCCTATTGAGCGAAAACAGAGTCTAAAACACAGTGTTGGGGCCTAGGGTGCCTAACATTGAAAGTAAACTCGTACTACAATTTCAGTAGTTTATTTCTTGCTAAAAAATTATACAATCAACAAGGTAGGTATTTTTAACTAGCTAGCGCTGTGGGTATGCCAAAGAAGAGATGGCGCATCGTGCGCGCGAGCCTTATATATGACTGCCGCGGGGGGCGGCTGAGGGCGGGCGTGGTTCATCCATATTGTCCGTGCTAGGGGCGCGAACATCCTCCCCCCCGTTGGAAGCTTCAGCTTGCAACAGGCAAATCTTGGAAAGTGCACGCCGTACGATGCCTCTGGCTGTCTGTATGTCTGCAACTCGTGGGACGCCGTCTGCACCGGGGAAGAGCCGTGCCACACGACCCATCCGCCACTGGAGGGGTGACGTGTTGTCCTCCTTAAGAAGCACCATGTCACCAGGTTGAAGGTCTCTGCAACGGACACGCCATTTGATTTTTTGTTGCAGCTCGGATATGTACTCAGACTGCCAGCGCCGCCAGAAGTGTTGTCTAGCTTGTTCAATCCGCTGGTAGCGATCAAGGCGCAGAGGATTCTTGTCTTCTAGCGGCGGCGTTGGCAGCGAGGTTAGCGGTCTGCCTATGAGAAAGTGTCCCGGGGTGAGGGGGGTAAAATCATGAGGTGAAGTAGAGAGGGGACATAGGGGTCGGCTATTTAGGATAGCCTCTACTTGTGTGAATATAGTGGACAATTCCTCGAATGTAAAATGACTATTACCTAATACCCTTTTCAAATGGTACTTTGCTGCTTTAATACCTGCCTCTGCTAGACCATTAAAGTTAGGTGCATAAACTGGACAAAATCTGAATTCTATATTTTCACTACTTGCATTCTCGACAATGAAATTTGAATTTTGTTTTAAGAAAGTACTTAACTCGTTAGATACTGCCACGAAATTTCTGCCATTATCGCAGAAAATTTGCCGGGGTTTGCCTCTGCGAGAAGCGAATCTCTGCAATGTCAACATAAAAGCTTTACCAGACAACTCACTCACCGCCTCGAGGTGGACGCATTTTGACCTGAAACATATGAATAGACAAAGATATGCCTTTGTTATGCGGCATCCTCGCGTTTTTCTGTCGGTGATCATAAAAGGGCCTCCAAAATCAGCTGAGACAGTAGCAAACGGGACATCAGAAGACAAACGCTCCATGGGAAGATTACCCATGATATTTTGCAAAGGTCGAGCACTTAGACGACGACACTTGATACAACTGCGAGCAGTGCGGCGAGCTAGGTCTCTGCCACCAACCGGCCAGAAGCGATCTCTAATGGAAGCTAGTAGGAGTTGCGGCCCAGCGTGCAGTAATCTGTTATGTTCTTGAGCGAATAAAAGCCTAGTGAAGTGGTGTTTTGCATGTAAAAGAATGGGGTGTTTTTTATCAAAATCATAATCTGATGCTGAAATTCGACCACCTACCCTTAAGACATTCTGGGAGCTCAAGTAAGGGCTAAGTGAAGCGATGAGTGATTTAGGTTTGAGTTGTGCTTGTTTTTGTAAGGTGTTTATTTCTTGTGCAAACGAATCTCGTTGTGACATTTTGACCAAATGAGTGAATGCAGTATCCAGCTCCTGGACTTGCAAAGGACCAGTGCGTTTCTGAGAATTTTTACAGTTGTGAATAAAACGGCAAACATAAGCCGTGACTCGCTGTAAAAAGGACAACTTGGAATACCTTGTCACGTCTATGCATGGAGTTGTGGGTTCTGTGGTAACCGTGATGTGAACTTTTAGTTCTGGAAGTGGATCAACTTTACCAGTATTAAGAGAAGGCCACTGCGCCTCTGATTGGGTAAGAAATTGAGGACCATACCACCATAAAGAAAAATCTTGAATTTGATGTGGATCTATGCCACGGGAAGCAATGTCAGCTGGATTTAGCGCAGTGGGGACATGCCGGAACGATGAACTGTCTGTTAGTTCATTAATTTGACTAACTCTATTGCAGACCCATTGTTTGAGCCTGGAGGGTTCAGTAGCAAGCCAGCACAGAACGATGCTAGAGTCCGACCAGAAATAAGAACCACTTATCTGTCTTCGAAGAGCGTCTTTGACAGAACGCACAAGACGGGCGGCCAGCAGCGCACCGCTCAACTCTAAGCGCGGGATTGTGAGCGCCTGCTTGGATGGTGCGACTCTAGCCTTTGCACAATAGAGGTGGACAGCTACGTTACCAGCTTGATCGACAGACTTGACGTAAACACATGCCGAAAACGCATTTTGGGAGGCGTCGCTGAAAGCGTGAAGCTCCACTGAAACAGGGAAATCTCCTATTACATTTCTTGGTATGGATATTTTATTGATATATTCTAGGTTGTCTATAAAACGTCTCCATGACTTTTGGATATCGACGGGCACGATGGAATCCCAGTCAACCTTTTGGGTCCAAAGTCTTTGCATAAGAATCTTTGGTTTAATTGTAACCGGACTGAGAATACCCAGGGGATCAAAGATTTGAAATGTTTGGGAAAGTATGGAGCGCTTCGTCACATTAGTATTGTCACGAGCTTGTATGGAAATAGGGAATTGCAAGGTATCTGTATTTGGATTCCAGCTTAGACCAAGAGTGTTACATGATTGACTTAGAGCAAGATCAGAGTCACACCTTTCGGCAATACTATCTATCAATGCCTTTGAATTAGATCTAAATTTCCGCAAGCTAAAACAACCTGCAGCCAATGCCTTAGAAACAGTATCTTGAATTTGAAACAAACTGGGCTCGGTTTCGCATCCTGTAATCAAATCATCGACATAAAAATCATTCTGCAAAATTGTTTTGACCTGCGGGTCTTGACACTCTTCACCCAACTGCCAAAGGCATCTTGTACTGAGATAACTAGCACTTGCAAACCCATAAGTGACTGTGTTTAGTCTGTAAGTTTTTAATGGACTAGACGGATCGGTGCGCCACAGTATTAACTGAAGATCACGATCTAACTCGTTTACTTGAATTTGACGATACATTTTCTCGATATCGCCTGTCAGCACATATTTGTACTGCCTGAATCGAACTAGAATACTGAATAGAGTATCCTGAATGCTAGGACCTATCATTTGAATGTCATTGATTGATAGCCCCGACCTTGTGCGATGGGAAGCGTCGAAGACTACGCGACATTTAGTGGACTCTGAATTCTCTCGTAGTACAGGGTGGTGTGGAACAAAGAATGAAACTTCAGGTTTAGGTACGCTAGACTCTGACATGTGGCCCAAGTCTTCGTACTCTTTCATGAAAGCGCAATACAACTCCTTCAAAACTGGTTGACGTATGAATCGTTTTTCAAGATTTAGAAAGCGCTGTTTAGCTACAAAATAAGAATCACCTAGGCAATCAGGGGTGTCTATCAATGGAAGTCGAACAGAGAACCTACCATCTTTGAGGCGAGTGGTGTGTGTCATGAAGTGTTTCTCACATGGATTGTCCGTGTCTACCCGTGTTTGTGTAGGCTCCTGCTTGACAGGCAGTTCCTCGAGCTCCCAGAACTTGCTCATCTTGTGGTCCAGACGCTCGATTGCTGAAAAGTTACAGTTAATCCTCATGTTAGAATGCGATTCAGCATTTGTATTAAAACGTGGTGAACCAGGAATGATCCATCCTAATTTCGAGCTATGCAGGGTAGGCATGCCTTCACCCAAGGGAAGTTGCTGAGGATTGAGTAGATCCCAGAACAAATCAACCCCTATGATCATATCTACCTTGCCTGGCGTGTGAAAATTGGGATCTGCTAAGGTGATATTGCTTGGAATCTGTATGTTTTTTATATTCAAAGAATACTTGGGTATTAAATCAGTGAGCTCTGGCAATGCCAAGCAGGACATCATGACACTGAAAGGATTGCATCTAGACTCTAAGGTTACAGTACACGATTCTGGAACTACGTCCTTGAGCACTAAGTTGCCGATACCTACTATGGTAGTAGAATCGAGCGGATGTGAAACCAATTGAAGTCGTTCCTTCAAACTAGTAGTGATGAGTGAAGATGTGCTTCCACAGTCCAGGGCTGCCCTGACAGTTTCAGCTCGCTTTGTCACTGGGTTTATGACATTTACTAGTGCTGTGGACAGACTACCTTGATTATTGGAATCTATTGATAGGCTTGTACTAGAAAGAGCAACTCGTTGTGAGTTGGTAGTGCTTGTGTTACTTGAAGTGTTTTCTGTGTTACTAGCAAGTGCAGTGAATGATTGTGTGTTTTCTGTATGTAGCATTGTATTATGACGTAATTGACAGACTCGACAAGTACTTAACTTGCACGTGCTTTCACTGTGACCGGCCCGGAGACAATTGGTACAGAGACCGAGCGCCTGTACCTGCTTGATTCTCTCGTGGACATTCTTGGATGTGAAGGAAGGACAATCATAAATCCTATGCCTCCCACTGCATATGAAACAGCCTTGGCTTCCTTGGCTGGACTGTTTATCTACTTGACTGGATTGATTGTTGGCTTGACTGGATTGTCTATTTACTTGGCTGGATTGTTTAACTGGAATGGCTGTAAAAACATTGAAAGTTTTAGACCTTTGAAATTTATTAGCATTGCTAGTACTGGCATTGTTGTGGCTAGATGCTGAGGAAGAGTGGGCCTTGTCTTGGCGAAGCCTATTGACAGATTCTAGAACATCTGCACGACCCTTGAGAAAATCATAAAAATCATCTAAAGAAGGCATCTCACTGCTAGCGAGGTCACTGCGATGCTCTTCCCATTTTAAGCTTGTACTTGGATCTAGCTTGGAGGACATTATATGGATAATTAATGTGTCCCATTCAGAAGTAGGTTGCCCCAGGTTTTGTAACGCACGTAAATTCTTGGTTACATGGTCCACTAGAAACCTGAGCGACTTGTCTGATTCCCTAGTCATAGGATCAATTTTGAATAAGGAATTTAAATGGTTTGTTATCAACTGGCGCTTATTATTGTACCTCTTGCAGAGTAAAGACCAGGCCTCAGGGTAATTTTTGTCAGAAATTTCGAGGTTAGAAATAACTCGAGCAGCCTCCCCCTCGAGGTAGGAGCACAAATAGTGGAACTTGTGTATTGGCTTAATTTTCTCATTTTTGTGCACAAGTGACTCGAATGTATCATGAAAACTGAGCCACTTGAAATATGTACCATCGAAATTAGGTATTTTAATTATAGGAAGGCGAAAACCTACATCATTATCTCCGCAATTATGAAAAGAACAATTATGTTCTTGTTTAACGCCTTTATCCCCTGCATTGCTTGGCTTAGGCTGGGGATTCATGCCTAACAATATCTCGGCGTATGCTATGTTTTCATGGAATCTCGACTCGAAATTATCGCGAATATCCAACTCCTCGTCTAACCTTTCCGTGTTCAAAATCTCAATGCGAGACTGCAAGTCATCAAAATCACTAAATAATTTTTGAAAACCTTTTAATTGAGAAAATAATTTGCAATATTCCTGTGCAGGCAAAACCCCTTCGGTTTTAATGGAGGTTATGAAGTTATTAAACTTCGTTATCCTACCTTTAATGGAACTGCGTTTGGCAATAAGTTCGTTCAAATCCGAAGACATTTTCGAAAACTATTTCACTGGGTAAAACCAATAACTACTTTAAAACGATTTTATTAAAGTTATGAGAAAACAATTAACAACACGTCCACACTGAATGAATAAAATGTAAACGAGGGTGGAATCTATCGTTCGGTACGTAACCGCTACCGTTGTGTGCACGCTTCGCACGCGCAGGCGCTGCGCTTGCGCTATCTCACTCGCACAAATAGAATGAATTAGTATCTAGTTACTTGACCTACTTATTAAGAATTATGAATTGCAGTGATAATGAAGTAAGTGTTTAAGTTTAAGTTTAACTACCTATAAGATGCTTGATTAAGAAAGTTTGCAATGCTAAGTAATAGTTAACTATTTAATTTAATATGGCTAACATGTTTAAAAGGTTAAAGAAAATAAATCTTAGAAATAGAATTTTAAATGCGAAGGCAAAACTTTTACGGCCCGCCTATTGTAAGCGGGTTCCGTTACGAAACCTAGGTACTACACTTAAAAGCCTACTAATAGGTAGGTATATTTTGATGCTAACTAGCGGAAAAAGTGAGTAGGCTAGACTAGACCTGAATTAAGCTTGTGATACACTAGAGGAAAATGCCAAACTGATATTCACAAGCAGAGGTTGGAAAAAGATGAAAAATAAAAAGGAATAAAAGGATTGGGCTCACGTTCCTTGGTTTTCCGCGTTGAACCTCGCTCCACTTGCCGCTGCGCTGCTATTGTATTGTCTGGATTCTGGATACTGGTCCCCGAAACACGCCAGTTTCTTGCTAGAACTTGCTGTGGTGTGTATAATATGCTCTGTTGTCCTTTAGACTTGTGATTTGGCACGCGAAGTGACGGCAGCAGCGCGTGTCTCGATGGCGAGACCGCGTGGCACGATAGCGAAACCGCGTGTCACGATGGCGGGACGGCGGGTTGCGGAATCTGGAACCTTCTTGATGCTGAATTCCTATAGGCTGCTTGTAGCTTTTTTTGAAGGCGCTTCCCTCCCGACTTGCGAGACCTTTAGGCGTTTCTAGACCTAAGATCCGGGGAAGTACTATTTGTTTCGGCCGCACCCAAAGATTGCGGTAGCCGATGTCCTGTCACGGTCGCCAGCTTCAATGTTGGGGCCTAGGGTGCCTAACATTGAAAGTAAACTCGTACTACAATTTCAGTAGTTTATTTCTTGCTAAAAAATTATACAATCAACAAGGTAGGTATTTTTAACTAGCTAGCGCTGTGGGTATGCCAAAGAAGAGATGGCGCATCGTGCGCGCGAGCCTTATATATGACTGCCGCGGGGGGCGGCTGAGGGCGGGCGTGGTTCATCCATATTGTCCGTGCTAGGGGCGCGAACACACAGTAAGACAGTCTACGTTATTTGTTTTTCATCAAAATTTATTAAAATTCATGTGAGTCGATTATGTTTATTGGTCATTTAAGTGTTAGGTGACACAGCCATCAGTATGGACAAATTTTCAAAAGAATGAAATACAAAACTTATGCATAATCCGTATTGTTGAACCGTTTATGAATTTCTTAGATAGATAGTTGCGATAAACTAAGTTGAATTATTGCCAAAATTATACGGTTGTTACGGACAGCCCTCGGATTACTGATGGGATTTACTGGGTGCAATTCAGCCCATGAAGCTGAACTACTTTCCCCTAGGAACAAGCATATGTCAGAAAACGTCTTTTTTTTTGTTTCCCATAGTCATGCAGCTGACCGCGACTTTGTATGGAACATCAATTTTTTTTTTGTCGTTTCCTGACATATGTTCCTAGGGTAAAGTTGTTCAGTTTCATGGTCTGCAAGCACCCTATCAGAATTCGAAGGGCTGTCCCTTACACCCATTTTTTATATAGTACCATTTCGATCTAGAATTGCATAGAAAATACTCATATCAGACACGAACGCTCAATAATATAAAATGATAGGCCTTCCCCTTTCAGTATTTGTACAAAAAGGTGATACAAATATTTGTGCTAAAAATTTGAATAAAAATCTTCAAAACTTTTAACCTTCTAATAGATAAAGAAATAAATTAATCTTATTACAATATTTTTTGTTCAATACATTAGACCAGTATTCACATAAATTACAAAGATTTGAGCAATCTTTTCTTTCTTTTGTAGCAGCGGTTACAAAGATTTTTTACAGTTTATTATCAAGACAAGACACTCTTTATATTCAACTATGATAAACATAGTAAATAATTGAGTGTATGCACATAAGTCGTTTAAGGGTTTGTTTGTCGATAAGAAAACCCGAAATTAAAATATTCTGTGAAATTATTTCTTCAGAATATTTTCATAAAGTTTTTCGTCATTCTTGTACTAATTTTGTACTTTATCGAGTTTATATCTCATCCATTTAAACTTATCTATCTATCATTATACCATAGATAAGACAGGTAAAGTCGTAAGATTGCTAGAATCGGTTTTCAAACTCTTACAAGTTAGTAGAGAATGTTGACCTGAAAACTAGGAGAATTTTAAGATCTCTACTAGCAAGTACTACAGGTGTCAACTTCTTGAGATTTTGTCTTGTCAATAGGTATTTTACTCTTATTCAGGGACTTTTAACAGACCTTTTTGATGTTCAGAGTAAAATTTTGACTCACAACATAACAGAGAATGTTTAAATTTCAGAAATTGGTTGACTTACAATTCAGTCTCTGCGTATAGATCCCTATGATCATTTTGCTGTTGGGCCCTAGGGTCCCTCTGTTGCCTAGGTCCCTTTCTTTCTTAAGGTCTCCTTCCCTCTGACTGTGAAGGCGATGTGGAGAGTGGTTGCAGCTAATTTAAAATTCTGTACAATCCCATATTGACGACGTCCTCCTTGGATACAATTTAGTAGAGAATGTTCACTGCTTTTTGGCTTAATTTTAGTCAACATTGATTTTCAGAAAGGAAGACTGTCTCTTGCATCTCTTTTATCATTTTGACCGCGCTACGACATAGCAGAGAATGTTTTTATAACAGAAATTGGCTTCCTTACAGTTCAGTGACAGTAGGTTGTTTAACATACAGATATTGACTTTTCGTATAATCGACCGCGCTAGCTTAAAAGACAAAATTGGCTTACAATTCAGTGACAGCGTACAGATCCCTATGGTCATGCTGCTGCTGCTGTTGCCTCTGTTGCCTAGGGTCCCTGTCTTCCCTGGGGTCTCTCTGTTCCCTGGCGTCTCGAGGGTCTCTCCGGTCGCGGCGGTGGGGGGCGGCGGGCTGCGCGCGGCGCGGGCGCTGCAGCGAGCGGTACTCGAGCGCGGCGGCGGACAGCGGCTGCGGCTCGGCGCGGCGCGGCGCGCGGACCGTCGCGTATTTGTCGGCGGATGCTGGGTGAAGATAAGAAATCGATCGTCAGTTTGTAAAGCTTGTACTTATGACGGTAGAGCAATTTTCAGTATTGCCTCTTTCCTGTCAAAATTTTGGTGCAATATTCAACCTGTCACTATGTGTATCACTATAGTGTGTCACAAAAATGTCAGACGTGGCGATAGCGCCCGCACTCTTACGGCCTCTAACGCTCTTCCTGCCTTGCAAGGGATAATAAAGGCATGATATATGTATGTCTGTATAATATTAACGAGTCAATACCTAAATATGACATTACATAACCATTTTGAGCAAAATGTATACGTTTTTATTCAGCCGAATACTCGGCCGACTACTAAAAAATGACGGGCGATGTGGCGCAGTGGTAATGCGGCTGCCTGTCACGCAAAGATAATGGGTTCGATTCTCGGTGAATCACTAACAATTTGTTCCATGTCCTAAACATTGCCGGCTGAACCACCCAATTGTGCGTAATAAAGATGGTTCCGTGTTTCGGATGGCAAGTTAAGCCATAGGTCCCAGTTGCTGTCTATGATAATTTAGACATTAAAATCATTAGAGTTGAGTCGTTACTCAACACTGTCAGAGGCCTGCTATTAATAATGCTAGTAGTAAGCAGTTGAAATACTCTTGACACCAGTGTTCATCGGATCATTAGACCACTCGGTGTCCCCCTCGAAAAAGAGGAAGATAAACTGGGATTATATCGTGTATTGTATAATCTGTACTTACTTTGTTGCGGTTGAGCGAACGTGGCGAGATGCGTCTGTTGGGGCGCGTGGGGGGCGTGGGGCGCGTGGGGGGGGTGCGGCGTGTGCGGGGGCTGCGGGGCGGCGGGGCGGGGGCGCGGCGCGCGGGGGCCGAACGAGGCGTACTTCGGGTCGAACCGGTTTAAACCGGTCGCCGGGCCGCCGCTGCCGTTACGTTCACCACCGCCTGGGAAAAACACATTTTTACCTTAAAATAATGAAAATGAAAAAATACCAAGTACCGATTACGAAGTTAAAACGATGTTCTTTTCAAGGAAATACTTCTTATTCATCTTACATGTCGCCCGGGTGAAAATATGAATACTTTTCGAATTTTCATAGTTCTAAGTCCACAGAAAGTTCCTTATGACTTTGTGTTTACTTGAAAGGCGTCGAGATCGGCGTATTGTTATTCTAACTGACTAATCAGATAAAAGTAGTACCGTCAGCTAGATAACGATCCAATTCGCTAGATGACGATGGGTCGTTATTAAAACACAAAAGTTGTACGCTTAAAACCATTGTTCCAAAATAGTACATACTCCATTTACTGTTTTTCGAAATAGTCAAAGTTTGAATTAATAAGCAGAAAAATAATACAAGATTAAGTGTTTTGACGCCATCCAAATTAGAGAGACATGACGTCATCTTTTCGCATTTTCATACAAGATATCGTTTTAAAAAGTAGCTCATTTGACCTTTGAATATTTAACATACATACATACATATATCACGCCTTTATCCCTTGCGGGGTAGGCAGAGCGTAAACGACCATAAGAATACGGTCGCTATCGCCACGTCTGACATTTTTGAGGATTGATTTCCAAGGTTGTTCCAGAAAACATATGTATCACTATAGTGACAGGGTGTCAGCCTGTCGCCTAAAAATTGTAATACACCAATACCCTCGAGTCCCTTAGTCGCCTCTTACGACACCCATGGGAAGGATGTGGGGTGATGCTATTCTAAGCCGGCATCACACGGCATATTTAAATAGGCATGATGACAAGCAGGTCGGCTTGGAACATTAAATTATGCTACAAAGGCGACTACAACACAGACATCATTGATTAATGATCAATGCCAAGTTAACGATTGTGATTGTTATTATGTAAACGATTACCTAATGATGTTTTAATGATAAATTATAGTTTAATAATATTTTAATGATGAATAACCAATCATAATGAATAATTAATGATTAATCACACTTAAATTATTAACGAGATTTTAATGATTAATGACATTTTAATGATAAATACAAAAGCCACTCAAGCTCAAACATTGGTTTGTTTGGCACAACCTATCCCAAGCTGGCGTCAACGTCAGGTTAGGTTAGGTTAGGTTAGGTTAGAACTGCGTCCACAGCGCACGAGCCGAGCGAGCGGAGCGAGCGTGCCCCGGCAGGGGCCGGCGATCTGCCAGAACCGACACAGGGCAGTTCAAAACTAATGTAATTGCGAAGAGGCTGGTATGAGTGCTCTGTGTTGTAGTCGGGTTTGTACGTCCGAACTCTGTACCAACCAGACTAGAACACAGAGATGGATGTCTGTATTGTAGTCGGGTTTGTATTTACGCGGCCTGGGGTTGGGGTCTGACCTTGTGTGTTGTTGGGCGCGCCCCCGGGCCGCTCTCAGTAGAAGTCGTTGCTCTCGAGCGTCTTGCACTGCTTGCTGAGGGTCGCGTACTTCCCGTTGTGGGGCGCGCGCCCCAGCGTGTGCGCCCCGCCGAGAGCGTGCGCGCCCCCGCCCGCGCCGCGCCCTAGCGTCGCGCTGCCGGACATACGCGATCTGGAAGGAGATGGTGATATTAATTTAATTTATTTATTTCATAATCTTCAACAAGCAAGGATTTCCTCTTATGAACGAAAACTAACATACAAAACGTCGAAAATTGAATTAATGCAGTTTATTTTTCCTCTAGTTTTTGAGTTTCGTGTGACACCCGGCTATATGCTTATTTTTGGATTCATCGTGATACTCTGAATTAGGTTCCGGAGTCGTCAAGAAATCGTGTGGTGGAGGGGGGAGAGAGTGAGGATTAAATATGACTCAGAGCAACAACGACGAATCTATCGATACCAAACATGGGTATAAAGCCTGGTGTCACAAGAAAATTGTTCCTATAGTACTGACGAACTACACTAATTACATGTCAACAATCTTGAATCGAGAATGGAGTGAAGTATGAGTGGATGTGATTACATGCCTTGAATATTTGGAAACCAACAATTATTGTACAGTTCTTAGATTGCATCAATTGCATGTTTTAAAGGTTTTGTTGAGAATAAATAATTAAATTTGCTTGAAAAGGGAAACGCTTTACCTTCACAGCAAGCAAATGCGAGGATTGACTTAACCTACGTAAGGTTTGTTTAAATTTTAAGGTTAAGACAGAGCACAGTACTATACTCAAAACCGTTTATATCTAACCCAAAGAATACCTCAAGATACACGCAAGGCGTACGTAAGGTGTAATAAAATCAACTGCAAATATTTTGTAAGCAAAGAACCGGCCGGTCCAAAAACTGGACGGTAGAAATTGACATTGTATGGGCGTCCGACGTTTTTTTTTATTTCGACCTTATTTTTCGATTATTTTTTCCCCAAGGAACATATTCCTTGGGGAAAAGCTGTTGCAACGACTGGTTCATCCCTTAAAACATTTGTTGTTGAATTATTACACTTTGTATTTAAAAAAAAGTCCATCTGCGGTCTCAAACAACTTAAGCCGTAGGTCCTGATTACTTAGACGGCGGTCGTTAAACAACCACGTCAGAAGCCTGCTATTTGCAGTAGGGGGTTGAAAAACTCTGACACCAGGGTTACATTGGGTCGTTGGATGACTCGGTGTCCCACTCGAAGAGAAAGAAGGGGAGCAAGCAAAAATGGGGGTGACTTAACCTACCTAGGGTGATCCCTGCCATTCAACTCCATCAGTTGCACTGCATCGCTATAAGTGAAAAGTGCAATTTTTTATTTCAAACACAACAAAACATAACAAACACAAACATTAGTTCAAAAACAAAGTTAGACGGTAACGAAAAATTAGTTGAGAAAATTAATGAAAGGAAAGTAAGAAAAAGTAATATTAGTACACAAAATCATGGTTTTAGTAATATTAAAGAAACAAGATGAAAACTGGATGTGGTGCTGAAAGGCAAATACTTACACATAGACAGACGTGCGACCTATACCACCATACTCACTCGAAAAGCGATAGCCACCAGTTCTAGTAGAAAAAGCGATACCTAAACCACTCTCGCTGCTCTCGAGCGTGTTCTTAGTAGAAGCCACTTCATTTTTTTCTCTTTTTTTTGTATTTTTCAGTCCTTTATTTAAATTTTATCTTGTTTTTTAGTCTTA
The DNA here is from genome assembly GCA_029255805.1 of Keiferia lycopersicella. Classification (NCBI taxonomy): domain Eukaryota; kingdom Metazoa; phylum Arthropoda; class Insecta; order Lepidoptera; family Gelechiidae; genus Keiferia; species Keiferia lycopersicella. The sequence goes on along the minus strand of JARACZ010000004.1, from coordinate 10,178,392 downwards.
CCTAGGTCCCTCTCGGTCGCTAAGGTCCATCAGTTGCACGGCGGCGCTGTAAGAGGGAGGCTTCCCGTTGGGCGCGGGCGCGGGACGGGATAACGTGCGACCTTTACCATCATACTCGCAAGAATAGCGATAGCGACCGAATTCAGTACAAATTGCGATACCTAAACGACTGTCGCTGCCCTCGATCGTGTTTTTGGTAGAGGCCACTGCATTTTTTTCTCTTTTTTTTGTATTTTTCAGTCCTTTATTAAAATTTTATCTTGTTTTTTAGTCTTACCTAGGTCTCTCCCGGTCGCTAAGGTCCATCAGTTGCACGGCGGCGCTGTAGGAGGGGGGCTTCCCGTTGGGCGCGGGCGCGGGGCGGGGTAGCGTGCGAGCCCCCCCTCCGCCTCCCCCTCCTACTGAGTTTCGCGTTATAAACGGCGCTTGTTCTTCGCCGGTGCCTGAACGCCTGAAACGGAATAGATATTTTTATCAAATCTATTTATTATACACTATCAAAACATACAGTTACAGAGAAACTTAAAAACAAAGGCGAGCTTATATAAGAAATTTCTAACGTGGATAAAAAAGACGAGGATTATTACGTGAGCAAAAGAAAAATTGCCATGTCGATCTAACGTAAGGACCTTACTATCTATACCTCGTCATAAAACCCGACTTCTATTTGTATTCCTTTACGGTCCACCAGGTTAAGGAACTCCTTCTTACACACTGTATGTGATAGTCCTTCTATCAATGTTTATAAGAATCGAGTTAAGTGACACTTTTTCTCTTCCAAATTAACATTGTCCAGCGGTGGACTGGTAAGCTAGTGTTGTGTTTACTTGGTGTTGATGTAGATCCAGGCGTGGGAGTCGACCAGCACGATGGCGGTGAAGAGGAAGCCGGCAGCCACCGCCGCCACCAGCTGCAGCGAGAGAGCCTGGAAATAACGTTATAAGAAATCAAACAAGCTGTATTTCTGTAAATACCTTGTTGACTGAGCATTGCTCGGCTTTTTCTACCGTTCAGTGGTTTTTTGAAATAAAACCTAGTTATCACCCCCGATTTTCATGGCAAATTGTTAGAGCCGTTTCCGAGATCCCAAATACATATAATATATCTATACTGTGTGTAAGAAACAGCCCTCCGAATACTGATATGGGTGCTTGCTTTTTTTTTTGTGCAGGTTACCACAAAAAAAAATCGCCCTGCCATGAAAAAACCTGAGTGCTGACTGCAATTACTATGAGAAACCAAATGTTTTGACTTTTTCTGACATATGTTCCTAGGGGAAAGTTGTTCAGTTTCATGGGCTGAATGTACCCCATCAGTATTCGGAGGGCTATTCCTAATTCCCTGTATACAATTCTGGCTCGTTAAAGGTATTAGATTAGATAGAACATTGTGCACTTGGTAAGAAAAGAAAAGAACCGCCTACTAATGAGGGTGTAATTTTTTGCCGTGGTTCTACAAACTTCAGGATTTCGGTCAACTCCTATGAATTTGGCTGATTTCCTAGATCTTTTTAGGTCGATGGCGGAATGAAGTCACGGTTTTGTCATATTCTGGCTTTGAACCAAAATCCTAGGTATTCAACCGAATTCCTGATTCTACCATATTAGAAATATTATTTTGTATTCCTTGTAACCCTGCGTCGCAAGCGGCCCGCGCCTCGGCCACGAAGTTTGCGCGCGCCGTGCGGCACTCTAGGGCTCCGCTGAGGGACACGAGCGCCCTCTCCTCCTGTTTTTGGGACCCCGGCTCTACAATCGACTAAATGCAACTTTGTCGATATACCCTTTATGTTACAATGAATGTAAAAGGGTACTGCAAGGAGCTTTGCAGTTGTTGTCCTATGAGGAAACAGAGGAATTATTAACGGTTCTCACCTAATATATTTTAGATGTATAACGATAGTTGTGTAATATTAATTATAAAAGTAAACTCTTAGTTAATAATTTTGTAATTTGTTTGCATAGATAATGAAAATGTAAATATTAATAATTTAATCATGCGAATATTTTATATAGTTTATAAAAATAGATGTATAATGTAACAATTAATCATGACCTTGTTTGCCTGAGATACAGGGTAATCCTAGTTCAGGCTAAATTGTAATATGTAAGTACTGTTATGTAATTAAACTTTATATGTAAATACTAGCATTAAGCATATTAATAAAATTATTCTTATTCTTATTCTTATTCTTATTCTCCGCCTCACCCGTGCCTGCTCAATGCTAACCATACCCTCCGAAGCACGCACCTGTAACCCTGCGTCGCAAGCGGCCCGCGCCTCGGCCACGAAGTTGGCGCGCGCCGTGCGGCACTCTAGGGCTCCGCTGAGGGACACGAGCGCCCTCTCCGCCTCACCCGTGCCTGCTCAATGCTAACCATACCCTCCGAAGCACGCACCTGTAACCCTGCGTCGCAAGCGGCCCGCGCCTCGGCCACGAAGTTGGCGCGCGCCGTGCGGCACTCTAGGGCTCCGCTGAGGGACACGAGCGCCCTCTCCGCCTCACCCGTGCCTGCTCAATGCTAACCATACCCTCCGAAGCACGCACCTGTAACCCTGCGTCGCAAGCGGCCCGCGCCCCGGCCACGAAGTAGGCGCGCGCCGTGCGGCACTCTAGGGCTCCGCTAAGGGACACGAGCGCCCTCTCCGCCTCACCCGTGCCTGCCTGCCCCCAATGCTAACCATACCCTCCGAAGCACGCACCTGTAACCCTGCGTCGCAAGCGGCCCGCGCCCCGGCCACGAAGTAGGCGCGCGCCGTGCGGCACTCTAGGGCTCCGCTAAGGGACACGAGCGCTCTTTCTGCTTCGCCTGTGCCTGCGCCCAAGTCACCAAGAGCTGGTTGAAGTCCTGTCGGAAAAGTAAACAAGTATTAGTCAGTTGGTGGTTTTACTGATATGTTTGGTAGCATTGGTTGATAAGTCTGATATATTTGGTAGGACTTTTTGACAGGCTTAGTAGGATTCATCGATATTTTGGTTAGGATTGCTGGATAGAATAGGTTGATACATGTTGGTAAATGTAGCAGGATCTGTTGTTGTGTTTCGAAAAATGTATTGGTAGGGTTTATAGAATTGGTAGGATTTGTTGATAGTTTCCATAGGATGTTTTGGTAGGATTTATAGATTTGGTAGAATTCGTTGGTAGGTTTCGTAGGATGTATTGGTAGGATTTATAGATTTGGAAGTATTTGTAATTATATTTGATAGCCAGGGTCTTATGCTTACCAGGATCATTAAATAACTGAGGAGCCCCACGGGACAGTATGGCAAGCGCTTGTCTGACGGCCACCACCGCGCGTTGTGCGTTGCGCAGCTCAGCTGTCAAAACGTTCTCGCGGGACACCTTGCACGACAGGTAGTAGTGGACCATCTGTAATTGTCAATGGTACTAGTGTAAAAAAAAGCCACAATACAGGGTGTAAGGGGAAGGTGTATCGAAAACTTTCCAAGCGTGATCAGATCACAGAACTTTGTCTATGAAGTCTATGGTGGAAAACGAGATAATGAGAAAAACTTTTGATGAAAAAAAAAAGAAAAAAAGCCAAATTTTTTCATACATTATTCACAAACAGCTGATTGACTTAGTATGACAACTTGATTATTGCCGTTTGCCAACATATGTTCCCTGAGGAAAATTGTTCACTTTCATGGTCTGACTACGTTGTAAAGTTTTTGATACAGCGATTTATTTTTAGAGTTCTTTAATTGATACTTTATTTTAAGGGTCAAATAATAATAGCAACAAAGTGTAACTTACGTCAACAGGCAGGCGATGCGGCGCGTAGTGAGCCAGCGCGCTAGCCGGGTCCTGGCAAGCGTCAGCAGCAGCTAGAGCCCCAGCTGCCAAGATGGCGCTGGCCAGCCAGCACGCGACCAGCGCGCCGAGAGCCCCCACGCAGAGCAGCAGCAAGGCGCGGCGGGGTCTTGCTACAGTGGTTATAGTAACTCACGTCAACAGGCAGCCGGTGCGGCGCGTAGTGAGCCAGCGCGCTAGCCGGGTCCTGGCAAGCGTCAGCAGCAGCTAGAGCCCCAGCTGCCAAGATGGCGCTGGCCAGCCAGCACGCGACCAGCGCGCCGAGAGCCCCCACGCAGAGCAGCAGCAAGGCGCGGCGGGGTCTTGCTACAGTGGTTATAGTAACTCACGTCAACAGGCAGCCGGTGCGGCGCGTAGTGAGCCAGCGCGCTAGCCGGGTCCTGGCAAGCGTCAGCAGCAGCTAGAGCCCCAGCTGCCAAGATGGCGCTGGCCAGCCAGCACGCGACCAGCGCGCCGAGAGCCCCCACGCAGAGCAGCAGCAAGGCGCGGCGGGACCTCCTTGCGGCGGCCGCGAGCAGCGCCACGCAGACAGCGCCGCCGCAGCACCAGCCCGCCATGCCGCCGGCCCAGCGAGCGGCTTCCACTACCCACATACGCTGAAATACAATGTACACCATCTTATAGTATAATTTGTAAGCACTCGTGATTGTGATTACATTCACAAATTTTAAGTATTAAACTTTGACTAAACCGGTTCGCCACTTTTGTGTCTGACGTAAGTGAAATAAGAACAGGGCGCGCAAATGCGGGCAATGTTTTGTGTCTGACGTATTTGGTTGGATCTGGTGTAAAAATACAATCGTGAGACCCGAGTTCGATCCCCGCCATATACTTACCGACGTGTTTTTACTCACGTACATTTACCGACTGATCTTACAGTAAGGGAAAACATTCAAATTTTTAATTCAAATGATATTTGGATGTGACTTGACCTAGGATTCGGGCCAGGTTAGCGTTTGGGTCGCAGAGGTCTGATGGCAGTCACGGTTTGTAAAAACTTGGTTCCACGTTAAATCCCCTTAGTTAGGTAGCCTACCCCGACAAAGAACGAAATAAGGCAAGGAGAATGATGGTATGTGAAACAAGAATAGAGCACGCGAATGCGCGGTTTTGTATCTGTCGGACGTGAATCTATAGGCGCGCAAGTTGTCTACTGGTCTATTAGTATACTGGTCTACTAATCTACTGATCTACTGCCTTACCTTGATGACCGTATCTAGATCGAGCGTAGTAAGCGGCCGTCGCAGGTTGTCAGCGGCCGTGGCAGCCGCGCTTGCGTTGTTGCGTAGAGCTGACAGCGCGCGCAGTAGAGTGCCTAGCGCCGTCTGATTGGCTACCGGCGCGTCCAATGCGTCCGCTAGTCTAGCCAATGGGGCGCGGGCGCGGGAACCCATCGCTTCTTCTAGGATGCTGGACTGGAAACGAAAAGAAAATCAATACTAGTTAAGTAAGCGCTACATCATCTGATGCTAACATGGGTTCCCCAAGGCACTTCAATAGGCCGATATTGAATAGATTGCATCCAACGGAGCAACGTACACCTAAGCAAAATGGGGAGCTAAAATGGTGTCACTCTCGTATAGACTGTGCCTTTGTTGTGTGAGTGTTACACCCCACACGCAGCAGGGCCCAAGTCTAGTAGCTTTTATCATTGTAACGCCATTGAAACTCAACTGTCATTCAATTGCCATTGTGATTTCCTATACTTCAAACTGTTAGCAAACTACGAAACTATCAAAAATCATCTAACTGAGATGCAACCGATAACCAACTGAAACGATTTTCATTTAGCGGACTCAGGGCCCTGGTGGCAAGACCTCACCTGGTTCTTAACAGTGTTGACGAGCACCGCGAGCTGGTTGCCGGCCTGGATGCTCTGCAACATCGCGTTGTGGAGGTCGTCATTGCCGAACAACCCCACACCGATCGCGCCGCAACATAACACTGATAGGATCATCAGGGTTATCTGTAAAGAAGAGACAAACAGGGTATGAGTTAAGTAAAAAACGTACATTTCTACATCACTCCTTTCTCCCTTACGGACTTTAATGGCTGCAAAAAATACTACCGCTATTGCCACATTAGACTTTTTTGAGGATTCTTTTCCAAGGTTGTTTTAGAAAACACGCGTATCCTATAGCGGCAGGTTGTCAGCCTGTCACCTAAAATTTGTAATATACCAATACCCTCGAGTCCCTTAGTCGCCTTTTACGACACCCGCGGGAATGATGTGGGGTGATGCTATTCTAAGTGGGCACCTCACGGCAAAAAACAAGAACATATGAAACTGGTATGCGCAAAGGCGGCCTTATCGTTTAAAGCGATCTCTTCCAGACAACTATTGGGTGGAGTTGAAAGTTAAAAATGAGAGTAGTGCGAGAGTAATAGATAGAAAATGTTAATAATTTCTTGGGGAAAGTTGTTTAGTTGTTCGTGCTGGTTGACTTGACACCTTTAAATGTTGGTACATATACTTATCCACCTTATAGCTTTTACTGACAGTTATTATTATTGAGATACAACATACATATATAGGGTGACCGGTAAATTGATGCATTTCTTTCAAGGGATGAAGCAGCTCATGAAACTGATCAACTTTCCCCATGGAACATAGGTCGAAATATGAAAAAAAATTTTGGCCCTCCCGTACAAATTGTCTTAGTCGGTCGGTAATTTTGTATGGGTGGGCAAATTTTTTTTTTAATTTTTCGACCTATGTTCCATGGGGAAAGTTGTTCAGTTTCATGAGCTGGTTCATCCCTTGAAAGGAATGCATCAATTTACCGGTCACCCTGTATATGGCCTTTTCTTTAATGAACATAAGAAAAGAAATGTACTGTTGTTTGTTCGTAAACAGGAATTTAGTTAAAAGTTTTAGAAGTAACTAAAGAATACTAACTGTATTGCTTAATAGTAATACATACATATATCACGCCTTTATCCCTTGCGGGGTAGGCAGAGCGTTAACAGTCGTAAGAATACGGCCGCTATCGCCACGTCTGACATTTTTGAGAATTGTTTTCCAAGGATGTTTGAGAAAACATGTGTATCACTATAGTGACAGGTTGTCAGCCAGTCGCCTAAAAACTATAATACACCAATACTCTCGAATCCCTTAGTCGCCTCTTACGACACCCACGGGAAGGATGTGGGGTGATGCTATTCTAAGCCGGCATCACACGGCATAATAGTACAGAAAATTTGTAATAAGTAATAGTATTAGTAATAGTAATAAGTACAGAAAATTCTCAAACCGAAAGCGATAAATTTAAACATTACCTCTTTAGACTTACGAAATAGTAATCAACACGTAAACAACTTCTAAACCCATTAAATTCACTTTAATAAAATTAAAAGTCGTTAATCGCTCTAACCATCAAACAATTTATCGCTACTAGCGGCCCTTCCGACGGTTTCACCCGCTGCTACTCGTTTTCCCGTGAAAAAAAAGTTATTCTGTGTACAAAATATGCTAGTCACATACATAGTATAAGGTGTAAAAATATTAGCTGCAAATACTTCAAGGGGTGAGACAGCCCATGAAACTGAACAACTTTCCCCAAGAAACCATAAGTCGGTTGGTAATTTTGTATGAGTGGTCAATTTTTTTTTTAAATATTTCAAACTATGTTCCTTGGGGAAATTTGTTCAGTTTCATGGGCCGGTTCACTCCCTAAAATATTTGCAACAATTTTTTTTACACAATTTTTTTTTTTTCGTCACATCTCGTCCCCTACAAAACGTATGGACGTAACTACAAAAACTGAATTTTACAGGAGAAGCGATTGAAGGTTGGCGAAAAGTTTAAAATTGCGTCACATATTTGTGATTAGACTTACGTCCACAATTTTTTTATACAAGGGTGTAAACTTGCTTCAATTGTGAATATGTGTATGATATTTGGAAAACGCAACAGGTTTTTAAAAAAATATATATATATATTCGACTTACGTCTTTATGCAAAATAAAAAATGTGTGCAATTTTAAGTTACGTCTATTTGAATCTATGTTACGTCAATTCGTTTTGAAATATAGTGAATACATTTTTGTCAAACTCAAGTCTTCGTAAAGATATTTTTTAGAAGTTTTATTATCACACTGTACATTACACACTACACGCCTTCCCCTAAAGGGAAATGAAGATCTTAGCAGGCCGTTAAAAATAGGGTCGTTGTCGTCAGGTCTGACAAATATTTGAGGACCGTTTTAGAAATATTGTGTATCATTTAAGTGACAGGTTGTAGCTGGCACCTGTCGTTATCTATCTAGGTTGTCACTCTATCTATTAAAACCCATTAAAATGCGTGGTTTACGAATTAACCTGTGGAGTTAGCGGTGTCCATGACAGACAGTAAAAAGCGACTTTATTTTATACTTACTATGTATTGATAAACATTCCTACGAGTTCATTACTCTGATATCATTCGTATAAATAAACTATAATGTGTTTTTAGTCCATAAAGATATGAATCTAGCATGTAATATGCATTTCAATGCAATGGCATAATGAATTTGATTAGTTAAACAGTGCAGGGGTGACTTGACCACACAGAATGCATACAGGCAAATGCAAGTTCGTATCAAAATATACATACATATAACACGCCTTTTTCCCTTGCGGGGTAGGCAGAGCGTTAACGGCCGTAAGAATACGGTTGCTATCGCCACGTCTGACATTTTTGAGGATTGTTTTCCAAGGTAGTTTCAGAAAACATGTGTATCACTATAGTGACAGGTTGTCAACCTGTCGCCTAAAAATTGTAATACACCAATACCCTCGAATCCCTTAGTCACCTCATACGGCACCCGCGGGAAGGATGTGGGGTGATGCTATTCTAAGCCGGCATCACACGGCGCAATCAAAATATACATACATATAACACGCCATTACCTATCCCTGGCCTGACCTAGGGTTCATCTGGTCGTTGAACGACTTGGTATCCCACACGAAAAGAAAGAAGAAAGACCTATCCCTGGCGGGGTATACAAAGCGTTAACGGATATAAAAGTTCGGTTGTTATCGCCACGTCTGACAAATATTGAGGGCTTTTCAGATAATTCGTGTATTACTGTAGTGACAGCATGTCGACTAAAGTTTTAATACATAATGAAACCTTCGAGTCCCTTAGTCGCCTCTAACGACGCCCGCGGGAAGAAATGGGGTGATGCTAAGCCATCACACGGCATCGACGCCACTAACTCCTCGTTAAACACGAGACGGATTTTGAAGCGACTTTTTTATAGATAGAGTGAATCAAAAATAAAATACCTACACATGCCGAGAAAACGTCTCATTCCCTAAGGAAAATGAGTAATTAACAGCGAGTGCAACCGCCGGGCAGGCCGCTAGTAATGTGAATTTTGTTACATACCTACATCCTGAAAAAAACTCATACATCACAAAATTTCGTTCCATGAGCAAATTGTATTACACTTCAACAAACGCAGCAATGAAATGCTCATAAAAATCATAAAACGCTCATCGAGGCCCTATTTCATACCCTGCCAAAAGCGCCATACGAAATGCATTGCTGGCTATCATGAGTTTATTGCAGTGACTCCCATACCTTAACCTTAACAGTCCACTGCTGGACATGAGCCTCCTTCTATTGCATTTTAATTTTAATATCACACGCTCATCTGAGCGAGACGAATGTATCTTAAAGTATGGTCGTTTGAATTGGTCATATTTGACAGCTGTCAAAATTATCATAATGGGATGACATAAGGTCTATATTGACATGTTCTTTATTATGGGATTGACAGCTGCTGTCAACTATGGCCCATTTGAACGGCCATACTTTAAGTCAATATCTGCCCTTGTCCACGTCGACATCCAAACACATACAATTAGATACATAAATAGTCTCGAATAACATAACGCCTCTTCTGAGGCAGCCAGCAATGTATGCCGAATTGGGCCCAGTTGCAAGGGCAGTGTAATAGCACCATATTTCAAACACATGGTGATGGCTGATGGTATAAACAAGTATGGATTTGATAGCATTCACAGTTTCTCGGGTATTTTTAGAACACACTTGTCGATGGGAATTTTAAAGTGTGTTTATGATATTACTTTTTTATAGCTGTAATTACTTCACTGCATATGTTCTTACTAGCGGGTGTCCGCGGCTCCGCTCGCGTGGAAGTCGGTTTTAAATATCATCCGTAGCATCCTATGTGTTAATTCATGTTACCCTTTATGTGTGTGTCAAATTTCATGAAATCGGTTTAGTAGTTTTTGCGTGAAGGAGTAACAAACAAACATACAAACTTTCGCATTTGTAATGTTAGTACTTTTGCAATGGATGTATTTTTGAGATTGAAAGTTCTCTGTTAGGAATTTCATTTTCATAATATTTACTTTACAAACAATATAATTGTTGCTACAATAATTCTTATCAATGCAAGTTAATATTCTACGAAACCTTATCTTCAAAAACATTTCCGGAAGAAATGAATAACACCTAACTTTCGACCTTAATTAAACCTGACTCATCCATCTTGGAAACCATACGGCATATTAAAGAAATCAATGTAGGTAAGCAAATTACTGGTAACATGATACTAATGGTAACATGTAAATAAATAAATATAGTTGGAAACGTAAGTAAATACCATTAACACTAAGAAGTATTAGGTATAACACAATGTAGTAGACACACAATGGTAATGTAACGTGGTTGGCTGTGGTGCTTAGCAATTTTCGAACAAACCTATAGTATGTAAAATTTTGCTTGATATCTGTGACGTTTGTGACCTTGGAAAAAATGCAATGACATAAATGCTAAATGCTATGGAAAATGGACCTTATGTCATAGCATTTGCTCCAAAGTCAAAAACGTCATAGGTATCATGCAAAATTTTACAAACTATACATTTTGTAGTGACTCTAAAGTCTAACTGGTTGAGTGGTCTTATGTGGTTGGGCTATTTTCCAGCAGTAAAATTATTTATTTGGTTTGAGCGTGAAAGAGTAACAGTAGAGTTAAGTTCGAATTCATATTACATATATTACAGATTGTGGGCAGACATTTAACAGACCACAACAGTCCACTGCTGGTCATGTGCCTCATGCTTTTAAATAAAAAAAAAAATAAAAATAAAAAATTCTTTTATTCAGGTAAAGAAACCCATTTTGTTAGTAAACACACTTAAATAACTAAATTGTTAGTACAACCTATAAATCTAATTTAATCCTAAGTAGAAAAAAGTAAAATAGTTTGCGATGTGACACGATACACAGAGTCAATGGCAAGCATGTAACTCTGTGAACCGTGCCAACACCGCTGAGTCCATCCGGCTTTCAATCACCTTCAGGATTTCATTGGTGCTCCCCCGCAGCCTGCGTATAAGTGACGCACTCTGCTTGCGGATGATAGCATAAAAATCATCTACACTAGCATCCGCAAACATACCAGAGGCACTGCAGAAACGCGGGAGCCTCACTAAAACCCTGAAAATATTATTATATTGTACGCGCAGGTCGCTGTAGGCCTTTTGGGTAAAGCTGGTCCATAAAGCACATGTGTAAAAGCTCTGACAAAATGCTTTAAACAAGGTAATTTTGACAGGAACTGTGCATCGTTTAAATCTATTTTAGGAGATAGTTTAGATGGAAACGTTACCTTCAAAGCGGTGATACTCCTGGGAGGGCGTTGCTTCCTGTCGCAGCATCTCGTCAGCAAGTAGATGAGCAGTATTGTCAGGGTCAGGATCAGCCATGCGCCGGGGATCGAGCCGATTATGCCCAAGCTCTGGAAATGGAAACAAATTCATTTTGAAACAGGCTGTAATCCGGAATGTTGCAAAATTTTAGCCAACTTTACAGAAGAGTAACACATTCCTGAGATGTCATAGCGGTTGACATTTATGATACTTTTGCTCTGTGAGTAATATTGATAGCCTACATTTTCAAAATTACTAGCCCTGGTCCTGGAAACTGCGTTACACTAACTAACTATGTACGTATTGCGAGCAAAACGCGCTTATTGCTTTATTTTAAAAATAAGCAGGCGGGGGCTACACTGTGTTATACTAATGAGAAAGTTATTGCAAGCGAAACGAATTCAACATTTCATGGACGAGGACGAGCACCTTTGACAGAGCAAGTCGGCAACCCAAGCCTTGAAGGTTGCCCACCAGGTTGCCCTGTAAAAAGAGCAGCTGCCACTCAAAGTAACAAAGACAGTTGAAAACCACTGGAATGCTTTGCTACTATAAATGGCTGCTTCCAACGCCTCTTATGTAAGACTCAGCATCAGTACCTCTAGGTAGACGGGCGAGTCCGGTGCAAACATTTCATGGATGAGGTGCAAGAACCATTGAGAGACCAAGTCGACGACTTAATATATTGAAACCTACCAGGTTGCTCTGTAAGAAGAGCGGCTTCCTCTCAAAGTAACAAAGTCAGCTGAAAACCATTGGCTTGCTTTACTATAAACGGCTGCTCCCAACGCCTCTTAAGGCTCAGCATCAGACCGGCGAGACTCTATCACACCTGCAAGAGCGTGATTGGCTGCTCTCAACGGCTCTGAAGGCTCAGCATCAGTACCTCCAGATAGACGGGCGAGTCCGGCGCGAAGGTGTCGTTGACTCGATGCAGCGTCAGGTTGATGTGGGGCAGCGCGTATAGCAGGCGCGAGAGACGCGGCGGCGTGAACTCGTCCGAGACGCCAGACGCGCCCATCGCGGCAGCTCTGTATCACACCTGGAAGGCTGCTCCCGACGGCTCTTAAGGCTCAGCATCAGTACCTCTAGATAGACGGGCGAGTCCGGCGCGAAGGTGTCGTTGACTCGATGCAGCGTCACGTTGATGTGGGGCAGCGCGTGCAGCAGGCGCGAGAGACGCGGCGGCGTGAACTCGTCCGAGACGCCAGACGCGCCCATCGCGGCTACTCTGTATCACACCTGGAGCGGGAGAAGACACTAGATTAATAGCCAACCACATATATACATAGGCAGGATATTAACGACCGTATCGCTACGTCTGACAAATGTGTGAGGGTCGTTTCAGACTCGTCGTGTATCACTATAGTAACAGGGTGTCAGCCTGGAGCCTAAAATTGCAATACACATGAATCCCTCGGGACCCTTAGTCGGATTCTACGACACCTATGGGAAAGAAAAAAGGTGATGCTATTCTAATCCGGCATTACACGGAAAAGGCAGACCACATTGGCTGCGTATGCAGATCGTATTCGTGCATATGATCACGCACGTACCTGTTGTAATGCATGGGACCTTTATGGGACTGTTCAAGAGATTTACGCAAAACAAACGTTACAGCGTACTGTTTCTCATACAGTCCGTGATCAGTTGTCAAAAATGTCATGTCAAACCATATTTATTTCAAATGTTATGTACCTACAAACGAAATTAATTAAAAATACGACGCGGAGAATAAAGGGAGACAGACTGTGAGCGTTAAAATTACAACCAAATCCATTCAAATATTGTGGCGCCATCATAAAACTAAAATCCACATTCCAGAAGTACTTCTAAACGAACTGATCGGAATTGGTAATAACTTTAAACACAAATGCCTATGAAATATGTAAGTGTTTGTTTGTTTACAATGGACACCATTCAGGCTCGGTGGCGCCACCATCAAATGCGGGGTTTACAACGTGTATTGCTATTAATGGTTCTGCCGACACATCAACAGAGTGACTTTACATATACAGGGTGTAAAAAAAATTCTGCAAATATTTTAAGGGATGAAGCAGGCGAAGCAGCCCATGAAACTGAACAACTTTCCTTATGGAACATATTAGATCAAAATATGAAAAATATTTGGACCTCCCATTCAAAATTACCAACCAACCAAGTGAATTTGTATTGGAGGTCCAAAAAATTTTGTCATATTTCGACCTATGTTCCTTGAGAAAAGTTGTTCAGTTTCATTGGCTGATTCACCCCTTAAAATATTTGCAGCTAATATTTTTGCACCCTGTATACTCTAAGCTACGATATTGGTTTGGTACAGAAATGGCTTGGGAAAGGAAACATACGAAAAATCCTAGGAAGACTCTGTGAAAAATGCTGAAGGAATTGAAAAATATTCATAAAAAGATATGAAACCATGCAATGGTATCAAAAATGCACAAGTTAGAAATGGTCTCGGATTCTTAACTGAGGCATAACAATTTAATTGTTTCTAAAACATTTTATATATTATTTAAAGTGAGTGCCTACTGATTTGTCGATCATGCGTTTATGACTTTTTAAGAACCTCAGTCGTTTTACGATTCATCACACGACAATCAAATTAATCTGCACTAAAGTGAACTACCAAAACTACAGTAATATGCAAAATGCTGTTTTCAAACCCACTTAGCCTTACAATCCGCTAATTTACGTAACTTTGCATACACTTGCGAAGACAGGCGCATATTCGCAAACATTGTTTTGTAAAGTATTTAGCGTCTTGTTGGGAATGTCAGTGGTAGTGTGCGAAATATGGTAAGTACTGTAGGTACTACATACATACATACATACATATATCACACCTTTATCCCTTGCGGGGTAGGCAGAGCGTTAACGGCCGTAAAAATACGGCCACTATCGCCACGTCTGACATTTTTGAGGATTGTTTTCCAAGATTGTTTCAGAAAACATGTGTATCACCATAGTGACACCATACTTACTGGTACAATGCCTAATATGTTCAGATTCTAAAAGACGGGCCTATCAATTTGGAGGTGACAATTTGACCTATGTTTTTAACCCGAACTGCCTTGCTCAGTAGGAAAGTTGGAAGTGTATGTATGTGGACACATACATCTCCAAACTTTCACGGTTAAACTGCTGACACGAACTATTCAAAACGGTATAAAAATTGTATCCCTGTAATAATCCTTTTTATAATATTTTGATGAAGCAAGTACATTCTTTTCACGGGCTGCAGCCCAGCGGACTGTGCCACTGCGGATAGGCTTAAATAAATTTTCTAAACGCAAAATTTTAAGTTGGTTTTAAGCAGTCGAGTTTTTTTATAGTTTGTGCTTGTATAATATGTATTGATGATAAGTTATATTTATCAAGCGCATGCGGTTGCAAGCAAATGTCGTGAAGCGATACTATCTGTACTGAGCGACAGCCTTGCATACTAAGTCTGCAGCAAACCAACGTATACATGGATGATATACAACAATTTTGGTAAAATGTTATCTAGTTAGGAGAGAGGTATACCTCGCTCGCACAACAAATATTAGTCTTAAATCGTATGGAACACCGAGTTGACGAACAACCCGAGTTTGAATATTTTCAACCGCTTACTACTTGTAATAGGCCTCTAGCACCTCCTTAATCTAGTCTATTCAAGTTTGCAGGGATGAGTAACAGTCTAGAAATCACTCACTAGAGTAAGGCGTTACTCGGGATCATGATTGTTGTAGTATTGTAAATGTCCTAATGACTTAGCGTATCCACAGAGTATGTGGTAGCATCTACTACATACCTACCACACATCAACTTATACTATGTCATGTCATGAAGCGATACCATCTGGAGTGAGCGACAGCCTTGCATACCAAGTCTGCAGGAATTATGGATCATGGTTGTGGTAATGTCCTGCTTTCGCTCGTGCACTAGCAAACAACAGCGATTTGTACAAAAACAGAACAAACTTTACTTCTATTGTATTAAATTACAGGCTAGCAAAATTTTGTACTCAGTGGTTCGAAAAGGACGGTGTACCTTTACATGCCAGCTCTTACCATCACAATAAAGCTATGTTGGTAAATGAGGAAAAAATTAGCTTTCCATATAAAATTCCCGATCAGCTGACTGACTCTCTATGGAAACTCGAAAAAAAACTTTCTAATATCAAGCCGAAGTCACCTTCGATGGGTGAACATAGACCATGTTTTTAACAGTTCGCTAGATGACTGAGTCATTAATAAAATACAATAGTTCTACGCTTGAAGCTGTTGTTCAAAAATACTCTATTTACAGTTTTTCAAAATATTTAAAGCTTGAATTAATAAACAGAAAAATAATATAAAAGTAGGTGTTTTGACGGCATCGAAACTGGGGAGACATGATGTCGTAATTTGACCTATCTGTCGTCATGCCTATTCTATCAGGCTCCCTAATTTAATTTGAGGTCGTAATGTATTTTCTATTTCTATCACCTATGATTCTAACCTAACAGAAATTAACAACTATTACCTACTGTATGTATACGTATAGTGTTACCCAGAAAATTAGCACCTCTCTAAATCCGTGACGAGATATCATCTCCAATAACCGGTAGAAATACTCGCTCGTGGTTGCTACAGCAAATCTAGATGGAATTTCAACGGTACATGAAGTTTACTGGCAGAAAATAATAATAACATTGTAATGCACACACAAATCACGCCTTTATCCTTCGCGGGGTACGCTTGTAAACTTTGTAATATTTCTAGCAAATCCTACGAGGAATTTATGAGGCAAGCCGTAGCATTGCAATATTGCCAGCAATTTCTGAGAGGTATTTACAAAGCAAGCTATGGTTATGCATACATTGGTTCAAAATTACATCAAACCTTTAGCAAAGCAAGCACCTAAATATATCAAAGGCATATTGATTTGATCATTCATGGTCTGGCTTATTGGATAATTAATTTCATTATTGTTGGAGAATACTAATCATGAATCGTCGGAACAGAAGCTATATTACTACAGCAAACTGAGAACAATCTCACAAAGGAATATTATGAGAAATATCCATTTTGGGTCCTGGATCCCAAGACGTTTATACCGCTAGACTATTAGCAGCTTTTTATAAGCTTAATTCATAATAATTTCCAAGAATGAACTGTGCTCACAATTTAGACTTAATTCAGCATACATGATACGATCTAAAGAACCATATTGTGCACACATTGTGTTTTTCTCATGTCTTGTAGTTCTAAGTAATTAGGGCAGACTATTTTTAGCCGCCGCTAATAGAATTAACTACGGGAGTCTCTTTCAAAACTATTTTGGGAGTCAAGGTTCTAGTAGTTTTTTATAAACTCAATTCAGTCCAAGAGGTTAGCTAACAACGAAGTAGCAATCACACCGCAAATGTATTGCGGTTTAAAATCTCTATAGAATATGAAGAAACCTAAATTTATTCAATTTGAATGAACCAGTACAGTAAAATTATCATATTGTCCGCTACTTGCAAATATTATCAAAAGTTCAGAACAGCTGTCACCACTCTGTGGCTTCGGGTAGGGTTTCTGATCTAAGTTATCCATATGGGCGGGGTATGGATAGGGATGTGTAGGGTATCTCTACCTACACAATAAACTCCTCCCTGCACTCTAGCGCTACATTTGTCTTTCCATACAAGTCAGTCACTAGATCTGGAATTTTGTATGGTATGGAGTTTAATTTTCTTCTACGTTTACTAGCATAGCCTCAAGTAGTTGTTCAGTTTCATGGTCTAATCATACCCGCAAAGTTTACGGTACACCAGCCGAGAGTACAAGTTTTAGGAGAATTGTGAAGAAGTTTTTTTATGTGGAACACCTATTCCGTACGCCCCGAAGACACTACTTCTTCCATAGTATAATGCTTCTACAGCCACAACAGTCCACTGTTGGACTCGGTCCGCTCCAAATTGAGGGGTATTGCCATAACCAGGCCTGGCAAGCGGATGGGCGAGCACAGTGCAAGATATTGTAGATATTCACTTAGAACGCTGCTGCCCGTTTCCTTATCAGTTTATTAATCCTTTAGTCGTCTTTTGATGAGATGGGGTGGTGCTATTCTAAGTCGGCACCGCCCGAAGACACAGTTGTAGGTATTTATTTCTCTTACCGTAGAGCCAAGAAGTTATCCGTGGTTACGAGGCCATGGTCTCAGCAACTGTGAAGAACGATGTTTTCACCGCGTATACAGCTGTAACAAACAAAAAAACTACATCAGTAAAATGATAAATAAAATCACTCCTCTATACCGCAACGTATTAGGCAGTCTTACATTTTTTTTGTGATGGTCTATATGTTTTCGGCCCCGGGGCCATCAAAACTACGCCGGACGGCTTAGTGGGGAGCGAGGGCTCACCCGGAAAATAATTAACAAACAACCAGCCCAATCACGCCCTTGGGGCGAGACTGGGCCTAGGAGTTGTTCTGGGAAGAACGGATCGGACTGACTGACTGACAGTCAGTCTTACAATTAAAGGTGGTTCGGACATTTTAAACTTACAGTTATATTCCTTTCATCTTTCGAATTCCAGTATCTTACCCGGCGAAATATAAAGGTGATAGACACATACTGCCATTTTGACCTTACATTTCTGATCTTTTAGACCAGGGTTGCTACCTTTTATCTTTTGATGACGCTTAAATGTTAAAAGATAATTGACTTAGTTGCAATGATTCTCAGCTCCTTATGAGATGTGGTGCTGCTATTTCAACTTAGAGAAAATACAAAGAGACACACAATCAGAATGGTTAGAAGTACAGGAACGCAAGAGCAGTTTAGCAAAACTTCCATCCATGTAAGTTTTAATCGCAATTCCAGTTACTAAGACAAGATATTCCATTAAAAGATGAAAGCTATGTTGACAGCACAGTTGCATGTTAAGACTTTCAAGTTAGTTTATAATTTAATATCTTTGCTAGATGGAACTACCTATTCGCTATGTCTGTGCTACTAAACTGGTATGCTAGTAAAATGAACAAAGAAACTTCGTCTTCTGTTTTTTTTTTGCGTGGGACACTGTGTTGTCTAACAACCCGATGGGCCCTCGTATCACAGTTCTTAAATCGCGTACATCAAGTAGCAGGCCTGTGTAACGACTGCCGTTTAAGAAATCATAGACAGCGACCGTGATCGATGGCCTGACGTGCCTTCCAAAGTTCATTTTACTCAGGGATGTTGTTTCTTTCTAACAGCAATTGTATGCAAACAGACAAAAAAACAAATCTTTTGCATCTATAATAGAGCATAGGTATTTGAGCAAGATGTCAAACATAATGTTGCATTTCGGAATCATTTTTTCATCCGATCGAGTTATCATCATCATATCAGCCATAGGATGCCCACTGCTAAACATAGGCCTCCCCTAAAGATTTTCACCTTGTCCAATTACAAGCGCCCTGCATCCAGCATTTCCCCGCGGATTTGAGTAGATCATCAACAAAACAATCTATTGGCAAAAATGGATGTTCAATGAAAATGTCTATCTAACCAACCAATTTCCTCGCTATCATCATGTCCATTATGATTCTGCCTCGTCACTTGTTCGAGAGCTTGATTACCAGTCGACACGATAAAAGCCTGTGAAAAGCTTTTATTAAATGTCAAGATAACACTTCACGGACAAAGTAAATATTGTCGATAGCGCTTTATGTTGACGACATGGTTAGCGGTTATGATAAACGTGGTACAAAAGATTTGTGAGTGGATTAGTAGGTACATATTTTAGGCAGCTCAGCATTTTTGCGAGAGCACATTGCAAATAGCGTCGAAAGATTCGTGGATTTTTGAGTTCCTAGCTCTCCCATAGGGCACGCCACAAGACACGATCTCCCGTTTTCACCATCCAGTCGCTACCAGCCGCTCTCTTTATGTCATTGGTCAATCTGGACGGAGAGCGTCCAATGCTCCATCTCTAATTATGGCAAAAATATCGTTTATTCGGAACAGTCCTATATCGACAAGCATATCTGCCTTCAAGAGCGACATGTCTCTATAGAATTACTGTCGGCAATTCACACGGTTCAACTTGAGTGGCGCCGCAAGCCCCTCTCGATTGCGGCTAATTGTTATGTCCATAACTTAACTGCGCCTGCGATTCGTTTACGACTTTGTAAGAGCTGTATGACAGCGTCAAGTTCGTTACACTTGATAGAGCTAGTTAAGAGGCTGTGAGGGTTCGGTTCTTTTGATACAATTTGTAATAAGCAGAATAACAAATTTTAGGTATACAATTTTAGAAGACTCACAAAATTGTCTATACAGTTAAGTCTCACTTTCGCAATTAGTACTGGTGACGCCTATACCATCTGGGTTACCGCGCCTTAATCGTTGCCTGTGAAATTATGGCAGTTATTAATTGTGCAGGCGGATTGGCGAGCGCACTGCAAGGTGCTTTAGGTATTTACAAGGCTGGATTTATTCCATTCATTCAGGTCTATTCCCTAGATTTTACGCATTTAAGACACCTGTGGTTAGCTGGCACCACACGGTCAATAATTATGGACCTATGTTACGATAATCAATTGGTAGTTCTCCTGAAGGTCATTTTCTACAGAGCAGAGATAACAAGGAAATGACAAACATTTTCTACACAAGACAGCTCGTATATTGCTAGTAGGTATCTAGTCTGAGAATTCGCGAGAGTGGGCAACCAAGTAGGTACTTACTAAATAGGTCAAATGTTATAGAGGCAACTTTATGTCTCTAATCGTAATTTTGGGTCAACAATCATATCCTCGTAAGACAGTAGACAAATAATGTATAGGTAAGAAGATAGAAGGAAAAAAAGATTTGATAGACAAAAGACAATATGTGGGCTTGTATTGTAATTGTAAGCTATCTAACGCGGTTGTTTACACTATTCATAGTAATAATTTTAACGGGTTCGTACCGACGAATTAATTTTATTGAGTTCCCGATATTTCTATGCTGTTGCAAGCGTCATGAAGAAACCGTCGGTAAGAAACCGTTAAAATTATTACTATGAATAGGGAAAACACTTGACCGCTGTTAGAGATGAATGGAAGAAGATATGTTGGGCCGACACCAAATAAATTGGGATAAGATAAGAGGAAGCAGATGAAGATAGATTTGCTGATAGACCCGTATGGGAGAAACTAACATATTGCGCTGACCCCAAATGAAGTGGGATAAGGATTGTGATGATGATAATAGATAGAATACATTCATCCACAGTACACTGTTTTAGAAATAAGATCTCATTGAATACTGAATTTACTATAGAAATCATGTTAAACCCTCTCTCTCTCTTCGTGGGGGACACTGAGTCGTCCAACGGCCCAATAAACCCTAGTGAAACCCTGTAAGGTGTTAATATGACAAGACAATCATAACCAAACGAGTAACTTTGACTTTAGTCGTATTACAAATGGGGTCGATAGAATCAATTGGAATAGACGGCATTTTGACAATTTAGCCCATGACACCAATAAAGCTTTAGCTCAGTCTAACATACGTAAATAGTCATACGCAAAACGGCAACTACATGCTTAAGACAACTTCTACAGCAATGTCATTATTCTGTGTCAGATTCTAAAACTACACATACACAAATCACGTCTTTATACCTTGCGGGATAGGCAGAGCGTTAACGATCGTAAGATCACGATCGTTGTCGCCACGTCTGATAATTATTGAGGGCCCTTTCAGATGATTCGTGTATCATTGCAGTGACAGGTTGTCAGCCTGTCGCCTAAAAATTGTAATTATACATAAAACCTTCGAGTCTATTAGTTGCCTTTTACAACACTCACGGGAAGAAATGGGGTGATGCTATTCGAGGCCTTTAAAAATTTAACGTTGTCAATAAGTTTCGTCAATTGCGTCTTATTTTGAAGGAAACATTTCATTGCTGCGGAGTAAAGATTTCAAAGGCGCATATCAAAAGGATGTTTACCAAACAATGTAATGAATAACAAATTATGGCAAGTGGGCGATGACGCAAGACTCCCGAAACATGCTCCTTGAAACACTGATCAAATAATATTACTTAGATTTAGGCAAACAAGGTCAAGAACGCAGTGACTTTATACAAGCCAAGAGAGTCCCATGTGGCGTACTGGTTAATACATGATGCGTCTGACTGCTACGCAAAGGTCATGGGTTCGATTTTCGGCCGTCGCACATATCTTAATAATGAGTTTAAACCTGCTGTTTTATCCGAAGAGAATACCTAGCATAATGTAGGGTGTAAGGAAAAGTAATAACTTCCTTTCAAGCGTTGAAACAGCCAGTGAAAGTCAAAAACTTTCCCTAAGGAACATACCTAGGTCGAAATATGAAAAAAACATTATGCTCCCATACAAAATGTACCAACGGACTGAGTCAGGTTGTATGTGAGGGCCTAAAACTATTTTATATTTCGACCTATGTTTCTTAGGAAAAGTTGTTCAGTTTCAGGGGTTGATTCATCTCTTAAAATATTTGCAGCTAATATTTGATTTCAAGATCAATGTAGGTCCTAACGGTAAAAATAAATATTCTTTGGCCGAGGTACAGTAGCTTAACACTTCTGATTGATTACATACAAACAAGCAGCTTCTTTCCTCCTAATCGAAATAATCTGATGCTCAAGAACGACATTGGTAACAAGATTTGGAAGGTAAAGGTCAGGACACGAAGCAAACGACCTTAGAAGCCATTAATTTATTCATACGCTATGCAATCATCGATTCTAAGTTTTTTAATGAAACACTAAGTTTAGAAGTAATTAATTTGAAATTAAATTATAATGACTTTTTGATTTTATTCAGATTACTAAGAACTTGTTTTCTTAGAAGTTAAAGTTTGACTTATATTGCAACATTAGTGATGTTTTTACTGTGTGCTAAATTCATTTCATGAAATCCGAAAATACTGTGCCTTTCATAAGTTTTTCCCTACCTCCTTTTATTACACGTTATGTAATTTGTAAGGAAATCATCCAAATAAATCACTTACATAAATCAGAACATGCAACTTCCCAATTTGTGAGCAAAAAACAAATTTATGGAAGCAATCATTAATCGGTTATTACAATTTAATAAAAACGGAAACCACAACAAATAAGCTTCCAAAACAGTAGCAGAAAACTCAATTTCATCTGGAAATCTTTAATTGGTAAATTCAAAAACTACAATCACAACAAACAGTTAAAACTTCCTATACAATTTCCCCCTACTCGGGAAGTACCAGTAGTACGAATGTACGAGTAGTAAGTACAGCTGCACTCGCCTTATCTCAGCTCCGACATGATGTATATTACGAAATTTGTTTACGTATTCAATAAACGTTATTCCCGACAGCAGAGAGAACCCACGTATTTGCCGAGATGTCGTAATTATTATCACAGTCGTGATAATATGTATGTTTATAAGCTGTCCTCGCATTCACAAACATCATTTTAAATTTGACCGCCGCATACAACACGTGTAGACACAAATCGTATATTTATGACATAAACCTTGCAATATTCGGTGCGGTTTTGAGTGGCCTACATCACTATCCTCTAGACCGCAATTTATGAGAGGCAGTAATTAGTGATTTGTAATTCATGACTGTCCAATGTAATTACACATAATTATAGCAGGAAAGACGTTTAACGCGAAAGAACTGTGGTATAGTGCAACACTTTAGTGATATACCAACTTCTGAATCAAGTGGACGTATTGTGATAAACAATTTAATATAAGGAATATACAGAGTGCTGCATATACTAGAAGATATCGAACTCTACTATGAAGATAACGGTGTATTTGTCGATAGTGTTGAGTGCTTTGACATGTGTGATGTGTAAGAGTTACTTCTACGGACAGAAGACGAGTGAAACTAGGTTAATAAACAGAGAAAAGTTAATACTTTTCGCCGTGCCTTGGAGGAGAAGAATCGAAAATTACACATACAATGATACATTACAACGACCTATAAAGGTAAGAATATAAAAAAAGTTAAAAATTCAAAGAGAACAAACACCAAGATAATTTTTGGAGACCGTGATAGTATATCCGATTTTTAAGAATGTGTATATTACGTGTCGAATTGATAACGTCCTTTTTAAAAGTGGTTAAAACATACTGACCTACATTCTTGAAAATTGTTTTTAAGAACTCACAAAGGCTTGCATTATTCAATTCAGTCAAGTCAAGGCTAGTTGAACTGAATACCAGCATGTGTTTTTTTCAAATACCGATGTTTATCTACCAGATAACCAGCTTGTAGTGTCCTATCATAACTGACCTAGTAGAACATAGTATAAATGACAACATGATTATCTTTGACCGAGATTCAACCCACGAACTCCGGAATCATGAGTCAGTCATGTCATGATCACTCTAGAACAAGAATATACCCATGTTCCAAGAAGAGTTAGTTTAGTATTTATTTTCAACATCTTACATATCTATAATTTACATAAATCTTATAAATTAAAAATAAATATTCTGATATATGGAGATGAAAGACACAAATTTTAGATCATGTTAATTACCTGGAGAAAGGCATCAAAGTCAGACGGCCAGATGGACTCTTGTGATGTATCTTAGAGGCCGTACAGCAGTGGGCTTGCAGGATGATGTGATAAATTACTTCTTTAGATTCTTATTGGAATATTCCTTGGCCCACTACTTTGATACTAACAGTAGCACTACTCGTAGTTGCATAGTGCAACTATCATTCAATCTTAATCAGGTTGATTACAGTAATCTCCTCAACACCTCACTCAGAAGTGATTACCTGTCAAAAGGAACGAGCTCTGTTTACTCTTATGCTAGGTGGTAATACTGTAAATTATAATCATCAGTCTGTTTTAGACCACTGATGGACATAAGCTTGGCTTTTTATTAGCCACTGAGCACGATCCTCGGTTAGTTTCATACTGTTTTTCGACACATCCTGGTAGGTATATGACGTTTCACAAGTTTCTTCCTATTTACTAGATTCTAACAATCTCTGGCATAAAGCCAACACATCAAACTCGGTTCTTAGAGTTTTCTCGTACACAGCTCTTCATACCTATACGTACTTGAGTTGGAGGAATCTTGGACAATAAAATGTCATAACATAACACAACATTACGCTAACCGCGATAACGATAAGAATATCGATATGTGGTTTCCGATGAAATCGATAAAATTATACAGGATGTAAAAAATCAACTGCAAATATTTTAAGAAGTGGATCAGCCTATGAAACTAAATAATTTTGCCTAAGGATCTTAGGTTGAAATATGTGTTTTAAATATTTGCCGTTGTGTTTTTCTACAACAAAGTTGCTTTCCGTGTCTGTACCTATGTCTGTATGCGCGTATGATTTATGATTGGATCTTTAAAATTTTAATAGTTTTTTTTAATAGATAGAGTAATTCCAGAGGAAGATTTGCATATATAATAAATGCCTGTAAAATGTCTGATTCCCACCGAAAAACTATGAGCAACGGGGGCAAGCGCTAGTCAACATTAACCCCAATTTACCCTTGTTCCAGGCCATAGACTGCCACGACTACCAGCGTACAGAAGCGACAGTGAACATAACCGAAGGTGGCATTGGATTCCCGTACGTGACGCTGTTCTTCCAAAGCCAGCGAAGCTACGGTCTCGAGTACGCTATTGAGATATTCGCCTAGTCTTTAGTTTTAATATAGGAATATGGAAATTCTACATTGGTTTCATTTCAGGCTTCTAGTAAGCACACCGGATGCGTATCAGATATGGTAGATATCAGATAGTGGGTCATAATTATCTCATACAGTGCCATACGTTAATACGTCATGGTACGCATACGAGCTGCATACGCAGGCGGTATGCTCTGTCCTATACCATAGTCACGCCAAAAAAATCCTTGTTTCGTTAACCTACCTCAACAAAATATACGGAAAAACTACACAAATTAACAAAACCACACCCAACTATAACAGTAGTTTGTAGAGAATGCTAGCGTAACAAACGTGGACAATATACCTAAGTTTGTCTAAGATACCTTAGACGTCAAATGGTAGATTCACGTCTACTCTAGATAACACAAGACTGCATAGTTTCCAAAGTTTACCCTCATCATGTTCAGATGAAAACAATGAAGACATGACATTCATTGATAGAGCTGCTAAAACTATATACTACGACATCTATGTGATGTGAATTTCAAGACTACAAAATCATCCAAATATAAATGCCATAACAGGTTCTTCCCCAGTCTGGTTAGTCATGTAGGCTGAAACACCTTATTGTCTGAAAAGAAAGATGATTTCGTGCTTCGAATGTCACGTTAAGCCGCCATTCCAGTAGGCTATCTATTATAATTTAGACAGCAGGGTCAGAGGCCTACTAGTAGACAGTTGAAAAACTCTGACACCAGGGTTCATCTCGCCATTTCATTCGGTGTCCCACACGATAGAAGGTACAAGTTTTTCCATTTTCTTCAAATATGTTCCTAATTGGATCTTACTCTACAAAATCCCCAAGACACTAGCAAGTAATCATAACTCACTCAAAAAGTTACTATCAATATCTAGTGTTTGATTAAAGCACCAAGTATTCGAATTTACTATCTTGTTGACATTTCTACAAAATAGTAAAACATTCACAAATCTCTCAACTTGTACATACGTAATGTTGCCAGATGAGTGACTATATAGTTCTACTACAAAGCTATAGGTGGCGCTACAGCTACTCGCAAGTAGATAAGTGACAATAGTATATAAACGAAACAAGTGGTTCACAATCACACCACCTAGTACAGAGCCAACTGTGGTATAAACACGCCCAGCAAGTCAGAAGACGTGAGTTCGAATCCCATCGATGGCGTAATTTTTTTTCAATTGTTTTGTTTGTATTAGCTTTGTAACAATAAAGATAGCTCACTCATATTGCACTATCACATTCTCGAAAAGAATCTACAAAACCTCGCAACCGGTTTATAAGCTCAACGGTCTCGATGGCAGACGATTATCTGAATAATTTAATCCTGAGATCTCATTCGGTGTAGAATGTAGGCTATAATCTAGACAACCTAGTCTGGTTTGGAGCTAATGGTAGCCTATGAGTCAACTGTGACCAGTTTACCAACAACCTGTTACGAGAGTGAGAGTTCTATAAGCGTAAGAATGTAACGTTATCTTGTAGAGTTTAAAAAATGCAAGGTCGAAACATAAATTTAAAAATATTGGACCTTTCTTACAAATGGTCTGTATCGACTGGTATATTTTGTATGGGAGGCTCAATTATTCTTCCTCTTTCGACTTATGTGTCTTAGGGAAATATGTATGTTGTATGGGCTGGTTCACCCCTTAACATAGTATATTTGAAAAATACCTCTATTAAAGTCACAAAAGTGCGAATTAATCGATTAGCCAATTTATAAATGGCTTACATACAGTATCTCATTAAATTCTTAGTTTAGAAGGATTGACTGAAAGAGATCTCTTAATGTGACAAATCTGCCTATGTGCCATATCTTGTTTATGTTCTGATAATGCGTTTTTGTGAACTTTACAAGGTACAAGTAAGTGATTACACCACAGATTACAAATACATTATCTTTAACTATTCTTTTTCCAGCACGCAATTTTTATTATTCTATGTTTCATTTACACCATAAATTTATAAGTCTAACTATACGTATATCTAATATGACCCACAAACTAAGTTAGTATAGAAACCTAAAAGCATGTAACTCGGGCAAGAAACCTAGATAAGATCTAGCCCAAAACAATACATTCCCCCAAAACGGCCAAAACAAGATACAAACACACATTTGGAAGTTGCAGGGACGTTGACTCAAGAAAAACTAAGGCTGTGTTCACACTCAGCGGTATTTTTCTAGTAGAAATAGGTAAGTCACTCAATGACTAAAAATATTGCATACGTAAGTATTTTATCTTTTTTCATCCAAACAAACAATACGATTTATTTGTAACACTACACCCTAAAAACTCTTTTTCCATTTTGGAAACCCTGACCTATATTCCTAGGTGTGGTTCACTACCAAGACTGCATACAACCCTATTAAGTAGTATAATATTCGGAAAAAAATTGAATTCAGATGATATTTGAATGTGACTTAACCTAGGATTCGGGCCAGCTTAACCTTCGGGTTGCAGAGGTCAGATGGCAGTCGCTCTGTGTAAAAAACTTGGTTCCACGTCAAATCCCCTAGGTTAGGTAGCCGACCCCGACAGAGAACGGGATAAGGCAAGGAGAATGATGACGCCGTGTGACGCCGGCTTAGAATAGCATCACCCCATTTCCTACCTTTGGGTGTCGTAAGAGGCGACTGAGGGACTTGAGGGTTTCAGGTGTATTACAACTTTTAGGCGACAGGCTGACAACCTGTCACTATAGTGATACACAAAATGATCTCAAACGGCCCTCTATATTTGTCAGACGTGGCGACAGCGACCGTATTTTTGCGGCCGTTAGCGCTCTGCCTACCCCGTAAGGGATAAAGGCGTGATATATGTATGTATGTATGTACGTACGTATGTATGTATGTAATGATGATGATGATGAATATTGGGAGGGCTGTCCCTTCAACTCTTCATTTGCCAGGGGTAATTCTAGATTAGTAGGAACTACACATAGCAAAAATTATCACAGTGCAATAGTTCTCAAACGCGTTTCAATCAAAGTTTCTAAACGATCACATAGATTTATTTTTACGTTTTAGTGAATGGATGGACATGAAAAGCTGTAATTGAATTCCATGGTTAATGGTTGGCAATAAAAACGACACTGTCGACAATTCCCAATTGTATTTTTTGTCCCATGAACTGTAACGGGCCATAGTATGTTTTGTGTTCTGATTTTCACACTAAGAAAAAGCGGAGAGAAGCGTTAGTGGTCAATGGGTTAGGACACCGGTTTTACAATAGTGAGACCCGAGTTTGATTCCCGCCATTTACCAACGTTTTTTAGTCACGTACATTTGCCGACTGCTCTCACGGTGAAGGAAAAACATCGTGACGAAACCCACATTAAACTAAAATTTGAATTCAGATGATATTTGAATGTGACTCAACCTAGGATTCGGGCCAGGTTAGCCTTCGGATTTGCAGAGGTCCGGTGGCAGTCTCTCTGTGTAAAAACTTAGTTCCATGTCTGATTTCACTCACACTAAGAAAAACCGGGAATTCGAGAATACATACTTGTAAAGTACTCGTTGCTTCAAATGTTACTACTTACATAACGGATTTCGATCAAGAAACACATTGACAGAAGCAAAAGTTCTAGACAACTGCTTTTTCGACACAATAATGGGTACCTAATTCTATCCTACCCACAGTTAGGTCATCATTTTATGAAAACAATATGTAATGTAAACCCATAATATTGTCTAGCCAGTATAAACATTTGCACCTGCAACGTTAGGGTGGGAATCTCTTTGAGTAGGATGTCACAAACGAAATTATCAAACAATGGCTTACTCAGCTCAGCCATTAGAATAATATGGCCCCCACGAATAACGACGAAAAGCCCCTAAAAAGGTATAATACAAGCTAGACGAGTAAAAAAATCTAATTAGTCCGAATTTTAGATCCCTTCTCTTTTCGAGTGGGTCACCGAGTCGTCCAAAGACCCAATAAACCCTAGTGTCAGAATTTTTCAACCGCCTTCTACACGTAGCAGGCTTCTGACATGGTTGTGTAACGACCGCCTCGTCTAAGTAATCATATACAGCAACCGGGACCTACGGCTTAACGTGCCATCCGAAACACGGAACCACGGAACAACGGTTCTGCCCGCAATGACCTCACCAGACTGGGAACAAATTCACAAAGTGATAGATTCAACTTTCATATTATGAGTGACCCACCGGGAATTGAACCCGGTACCTTCTGCGTCACAGGCTGTCGCACAACCACTGCGCCACATCGGTCTAATTTTAGATTTAAAAAATGCATACGTATGTATTTTTTTTCAGCTTAACAAATTATTACAAAGCTGTAGAAAGTTGCAGGACGTCAGGAGCCACACTCTTGAACTTTGATACTCATAATCTTAGTTATAATTTGCAGATTTTTTGAAAACAATAAAGACGTGTCCAATATTTTCCGATAGGTAATCGAAATTACAGACTTAATGGATTTGCTTATATTTTACCCTGTCATCTACCCAATTTAAGTTATAAAGAAGATTATCTTGTATCGAATATATCAGTCACCTATGGGGTAGACGATCGAACCACTGGTTTTTTTTTAAATCGCAAATATTGGCTCAGACGCACTTGTAGAAAGTCCCTTACCAAGTTACCACCACTTGGCTGCATTCCAGTTGGAACAACGAATGCTTGTTTATTGCTTTCTGTCATAAGATTCTTCTCTGCGAACAAAAAATACTTAATCCATCCATAAAACAGTGATCTATTAGGATAACTATAAATAACTAATGTTCCGGATAACTCACTTGTCATGTTTGTGTGTTACCGCGACGTTTCGAACCAATCGGTGGTTCGATCTATTAGGATATCTATTATTTTAGGGATAGCACTCCTTTTCACGCAGCTGATCAATCACACGTGTGGAAATGCCCTTACCAAGTTGCTACTTGGCTGTTTGCCAGTTGGAGCAAAGACTTGTTTATTGCTTATAGGACTCCTTTGTATCAAGAATCAACTTAGTTTACAGTATCTCTAAAGATATCCTTAGCTTTTTGGGTTTAAGAATAATCGCGCGAGTATAAAGGCCCTTACCAAGTTACCACCACTTGGCTTATAACTTTCTGTACTATGATTATTTTCTAAGCACAAAAGTCAATTTACTTTGAATATTGTGATGTCATCTAACACATAAATTAAAATGGGCTACTTATAATTTTAATTCGCGTAATGAAAACAGTTTTTTGCTCAAAACGCCTTTTCATAAAACCCGAGCTTTAGAGGGAAGTTTCCGGTATCAGGCATCCAAATGTTGGAATAATCTCCCACCACCTCTCAGGAAGTCAGCATCCAAGGTAACATTTAAAAAGCACATGAAAAATATGTTATTAGAAAAAGAACGGATGTCCTGATGCCGGGATATAGATGTTTTATATAATATGTTCACCTATATCATTTATTCACTTATATGATACATATTCATAAACATATATATATATATATATATATATTTTAAAATAATGTCCTGTTGTAAATGTATAACGTATATTTAATTTATCTTTTTAATATTAACGAATAACACACATATACTAAAACGCCGTCTACTCGCGCTTTGGATCCGGTCGACGAGAAAATCAAATAGGTTTCGACTGAAAAACAGCTGTCCATCTCTCTTTCGAGATAGACATTTTTGCTGAGTCGATGACCTTTTCATTATTGCGCCGCGTTGCATATCAGAGTACCTATATTAGCATTATTATAAATATTTGTTTATTGCTTTTTGTTTTTTTTTAGTAAATAAGTACTTTGCTGTGTAAAGTGTCGCAGTATTTATGAATAAATGTTTTTCTATTCTATTCTATTCTATAACACCAAAGTAGCTTTGCAAGTCCGTCTATAGATAGAGCTCGATAAAATTTGCTTAAGGAAGTAATACCGAAGGTAACTTCCGTTCTTTATATGGTGCCTTACCATAATACTTGGAGCATTGCCAGCCTGGCTTCATATATGCCGCAGAAACTTACTATCATGAACTTGATTCTAATATTAAAGGTGCGACGGCCTTTGTGAACAATGTAGCTTCCATTTAAGCATTTATTGAGCTATCTGTTAAAACTGTTTTTGTACGTGACCTGTGAGATGACGGGTGAAAATGAATGGTCGTATAAAAGTTGACTAAGAAGCCGTATAAGGAACCAATGGGCTGTTAACATCTTAGCCATTTATAAGTAGTTATTGCGAAACGACTGACGGGTCTTAGATGATAAATACAGGCTTTTTAAAAGCGTGAATACATCGCATCATACCAGACTGTAGTAGTACATTTCTGGGCGTAGACCTTCCCCAGGGTACACCATTAGGCAGGAAGTTCCGTTTTCGCTATTCAACTATTACCAGCCGCCTCTTTCATTGTACACTAGGTACGGTGAGGATTTCAAAATGTCTCAACGTGAGTAGCTATTTGGAGGAAAGCTTGGGCTTAAGATGAAAAAACACAGTCGTATCTTACGTGTCGTAAAGTACGTGTAAAGAATAAGATATCCTATTTTAGGTGTCTTCACTGAGAAAATCTGAAGTTAACCGAGGACCTTTTTGGCTTGTTTAACGGAATTTTATTTAGCATCAGTCACGTCTTAGCTGAAAACTCACAAGGGTGTATGATTAAAAACGAACACGTCAACTTTGTTAAATTGTGTTAGTCAGATACAGCACTGTATTTATTCGTTTTTTAATAAAATAGTTCATATTCGCAACCAAATTTGACTTGATATATTCAAATACCTTATTCAGTAGTTTTAGCAAGCTATTACTGTGATCTGAAATAAGTGTATGAAAGATTGAAGACAAATATGCATAATATTTAAAAATGAATAAGTTAATTTGTCACAAATAAACTAAATTGTCATTTAAAATGTAGCATACTTCTGTTTCTCACTATTAGTTTAATTGTAGATATGTAGTGTAATTAAAATTGACCGATCAATCGATAAATGCAACTAAATTACTTGATAACTAATAGATAAGTGTAATTTTTTAAACCAAACCAAATTGTTTGTAGTTTTTAACATATCATGTTTATTTAATACATGATGTGAAGTTTGTTTATGTTCAAATAAAAAAAGTTAACTACCAATAGCAAACATACATTTTAAATTTTAACTAAGTGTCTATTTAAATTATCAATTTCTAACTAAGCCTCGGCAAATTAGCAAAGTAACTCGGTTACGTTTAATCGTGTTGTAGGAACATGTTGAGACTTGTCACCCGCGAGCTTCGCACTCGCCGCTCGGTCGGACAGTCAGTCGGTCAGTTCGTTTTCCGCAGTTGCCCGGACCGAGTTCTAAGGAGTGCAGTGTGTATAACGTGTGTATTTTGCTGTGGAATTATTCAGCAATATTTATGGACGAAGACGTGCAAAACCTCCTCACTGCGTGGAAATTGGAGGAGTACATTGAAAAGTTCAAAGGTAAGTGATTTTTTAAATTCTATTTCCTCCTCCCTGTTGGATGCATGCACGTTGGATGAGGCTTTCTCATTCAGGGGTAGATTGCATACTCGCCACGCTTGGCAGGCGGGTTGGCGAGCGCAATGATCTGTAAAATTCATATAAAGGGCTATCCACACATTTCCGATTTCCCGTCCCTGACGGGACCCGGCAGGGACGGGGAAATAATCGGTTGCATACAATTCGTACGAACTTGCTCACACATGTCCGTGTCAGGGCGATCCGGATAGCCAGTGTCCTGGTGCCCTTAGCCCGGACGGCCCGGAGCCCTGAAGGCCCTGACCCGGACATGTGTGGATAGCCCTTTAAACGCTGCAGTTTAGTCCCTTAGTCGCCTTTTACGACTTTCTAGGAAGAGATTGTTGGGTGCTAGTATTCTAAGCCGCCAGTGCTAACTCTATTTGCTTTAGTTATATGTGGCATTCAGAAAGATCTAGAAATAAGCAGGTCGTCTAGTAGGTAGGACATAGGTACAGGGTGTAAAAATATTAGTCGGACATACTTTAAGGGGTGAACCAGCCCATGAAACTGAACAACTTTCCCCAAGGAACATAGGTCGAAATATGAAAAAAATAGACCTCCGATACAAAAAGTGTCAGCTGACCAATTTTTTTTCAAATATTTTGACCTATGTTCCTTGGGGAAAGTTATTCAGTTTCATGGACTGGTTCACCCCTTGAAGTATGTCTGAATAATATTTTTATACCTTGTATATTTCTTTA
Organism: Keiferia lycopersicella; assembly: GCA_029255805.1. NCBI lineage: Eukaryota > Metazoa > Arthropoda > Insecta > Lepidoptera > Gelechiidae > Keiferia > Keiferia lycopersicella. Next base: position 10,145,081 of record JARACZ010000004.1, on the reverse strand, counting down.
CATACAATACATGAATCAAAGAACTTATTTTTTCATTACAGATAATGTGATCACATCGGATGGATCTTATCGGATGGAAGACAATATATAGTTTTAAGGAGTGTTTTATAATTATTTTAAATAAATATAATAATAACAATATTAAAGTAATTTCATTTCCTTACATTTTATTTTAGTGTCATACAACCAAACAAAAGCACGGTACACCGCCGCACTGTGGACTGAAAATTGGCTTTCATTGACATTTACATTTGATTTTTTAAGTGTGTTTATTTTGCTTGGATGTTCTTTGGGAGACTAAGTTTATTATTAAAACATGAAAATTGCTGAATAGAAGTGAAAAACTTAGTCTCCCGAAGCACATCCAAGCAAAAAAATCACACCTAAAGAAATCAAATGAAAATGTCTATGAAAGCCGATTTTCAGCCCACAGTGCGGCGGTGTACCGTGCTTTTGTTTGGTTGTCCCAGCAACGTAAATTTGCTGTTGTTACCGTTTAATAGAATCAAGTAGGTTAGTTAACTACAACCAAGTGAAGACGGCAGTGGCTACCCTGCTGAATTTGTTGTTGATACTGAGTAAATTGTCTATTAGCAGCGAAGTAAGTATGCAAAATACACTGGTTTAATTTGATTGTTGCTAACAACATTAATTATTTAAAGAGACGTAGTAAATCAGTCACAGCTGCAATGTAAATCGGCTATGACAATAAAGTTAATTAAGTGGGGATACCTATCATATAGGTTATATTTAACTATTAAAGGTAGTAAAGTCTGATGAGAAGACCTGCTATAGTTAACTATGCCATTTGGCTATAAATGAATGAGGTTATATATGGACTTCCTTAAACTTAACTCGGTTACTTGTTTAGTTACTACAAACATAGGATTCTACCTATAAACAAACAAAAAGGGTTAGATATTGGTCAAAAATTTAACAAAACTAGGTGGTTGGTTTTATGGAAGTATTTTAGCCATTTTCGCTTATTTGTTTTTAGCAGTAAGCTTTGCAAGCACTATAATAACAGTGTCGCTTTGTTACTTACAACAATAAATTATTTAGTTTTTAACAAGCCGTTTTCTCAGTGTTGAGATGACTATCTTAAATGAAGGCCTTACAAGGCTTGGCGATCGTCCAGCTGGACCAACTAGCCTTTTAGGACAGGGCAACGCAGCAATTTTCTTGAGACAATTTGTAGAAAGACTTTGTTCAGTCTTGCAGTTTTAGAGATAAGTTGCAATACTTGAGCAACGTACATCTTTGCTATGAGATACTAGTGAAATTCAATTGAGATATTACTCTACCAGTCTAGTTTGCACTATCAGCTGAGTTGTTATAACATGTTTAGACCAGTGATCAAAATATGTATCTTTTTTAGAACTGCTTCAATAGTCTACATGTAAATTCACGGCAGTGTCACCACATGTACTTAATTTCATCAAAACACTATTCAATGGCTTACATGTACTTACTTATTTACTTACTACGCTAGCTCAGCGTGGATCCAGCCTGGCTAACATGCGTGCCACGAGAAGAATGATGCGTAACTTATTCGCAGTGAAATTAGTTGCAGAAGACATATTGCGGTGACAAAATTTTATCGTGGCACACATGTTAGCCATGTGGCCTCCGATACAACTGTACGCCACTCTTCTCTGTTCAGCGCAGTTTGTATCCTATCAGGCTTTTGGAGTGAGTGCAGGTTCTTCAGAACCTCGTCAGTTCAGCGATATTTAGGTACAGTGCAGTACAGTTACTAAGGTAGGTACTTTATTAATGTAGGTAAGGTAATATCTAAGTACAATACAGTTCCTTACGTACTTTATATATGTAAGTATATCAAGTTTATCGACTGACCCAATTCTTTGTATGATATTTATGTTTGATTGATTCCATGACCCTGTATAAATTATGCAATTCTATAAATTATCATGAACGAATGGGACAATAAAATATATAATCTATGAACCTATTATTGCATAGACACAGTTAGAAGATATAGTTTATAGGATTTTCCCTGTAATTTTATCAATTGTTAGAATATTTTAGCAATGCAAGTATCACAAGTACTTATCAGCTGTAGATTATATTCTATTAAAACTAATAATGTTCTGGACCTGACGACTACAGGACTATTAATATGGAGGCAGGTATACCATTCTAGACAAAGAAAAGAATCTTCCTGACGTGTGATGCCGGCTTAGAATAGCATCACCCCATTACTTCCCGCGGGTGTTGTAAAAGTCTTAGGCGACAGGCTGATAATTTGATACACGAATCATCTGAAGGGGCCCTTAATACTTGTCAGACGTGGCGATAACGATCCTAATTTTACAATCGTTAACGCTCTGCTTACCCTGCAAGGGATAAAGGTGTGATTTATGTACGTAAAAGAATCTTCTAAATTGGTCCAGGTCACGACTTTGCGCAATCGGTGAACAAAAATTGAAAAAACTCCCGATTAATTGAGCATTTTTCCTTCTATTGAAGAAGGTTGGAAAGGCAATATATTCACTCACATAATAAACGTCATGAATCTTTTCGTGTTCAGTTCAGCCGGGGTTAAAGATATCGTATTACCATGTTACACAGGGTGTCCCTTTTTAGGTGTTCCAAAGAAAAAATATAGGTTCTGGACACCCTTTAACCTAAGTACCAACCTAGCGAAATCTGTTAAATATTATAAGGAAAACATTTGGACAGTCCATACAAAATCCACGGAAGGAATACCACGGAGAAGTTATAGTGACCAGTTAAAAGAGAAAGCAGGCGTGACAACCTACAGAGCCTTGAAGAACCCTGAAGGATATTGTCCATAGAAGAGACGAGTGGAGATCATTGATGATGATGATGATCTCTCTGACCGATTTCGGCCATGGCGGCCACTTCGACTCCTAATCAAATCGGCGCTGATGCGATCATTACACCGACAAGAGTCCATCATCATCATACAAAAACCTCGAAGTCAGCATTATAAGTATGGGAGGCGTAATTTTTTTCTAATACCATTAATATAAAAACAAACTGATGAATATCGTCTAGAATCTATATCTTTTTCTATGGACTACTTAGAGAGGGCATCCTGTATATCCAGGATTCTGCTCTTATTATCACCAGAGTTGGCTTGGTTCCAGCTAAGCCAGTCCTTTCAGATATATATTTCGAATATAGGTGCACTGGGGCTAAGGCTGTTTCCATTTAAATAAATTGTGGTTCTCCAGCACATTTGTGGTTAGGCGGTTAGTGCTTTTGGCAAAGGACTTTGGTATCGAGATCGTATCTAGGATAGTGAAATTGGAGAGGTCTGTTCCTCGTGTACTTTTTCAACAAATCGGTTCAATAATTCGCTTCACAGCCTTAGGTTAAGATCCTGAATAAGTTGGATTTTTCAGGGTGTAATAAAACGTCTGATAGTGACTGTTAGACGAGTGTTAGTAGAAATGTTGGAAGGGGAAGACCGCGAAGAACCTACCTGGACCAAATCGGGGACGTTCTGAAGAAATATCAGGTCAGAAGTACCCTAAACCTACAAGCGTGCATGAAAAGACTGATGAATGTAGAAGAAGCGAGAAAAGTATGCCAGGATCGTTGCAAGTGGAAGGAAATAGTCTCTGCCTACCCCAACGGGAAAGAGGCGTGATTTATGTATGTATAGTAGTGACTGGATGTCGACAACGTGCTTTGTACCTATACCATGAGGAATGCCACCGTCCAGCAGAAGACTGTTATAAAGGGCATGCCTGCGTGAATGTGATTACGCGCATCGTAATATATGGGGCTGAATGCTTACGCAGGCGGTGTGCTCTGGCCTTTAGCTGATATTAACTTTATCGCCAAAGCAGATTCTTTTCTAAGCACAAAAGTCAATTTACTTTGACTATTGTGATGTCATCTAACACCAAAGTAACTTTGCAAGTCCATCTATAGATAGAGCTAGATAAAATTTACTTAAGGAAGTAATACCGAAGGTAACTTCCGTTCTTTATATGGTGCCTTACCATAATACTTGGAGCATTGCCAGCCTGGCTTCATATATGTCGCCTGGCAAGCCGATAGAATCATAAAAAAAACATTTTATATATGTAAGTAACAAGCTAACTAGATAAAACTGGGATAAAACTAAAATAACTTAACCTTCATTATTTTAAACTTTCCACGGTAAACAAAATGTCAAAAAACTAAATGTCATTGTTATCATTACAACATGACCTAAAATAATACGGACATTTAGTGGGTTCTTATCAGTGAAGGGTCAACTAGTCACGATCACGACCGAGACATTGACTACTTTTTTGTTTATTTGACTACCTCATACAAAGCTCTAACTATACAACAGTTATGTTTGGCCTACTTTATGCTGTAGAAAGAAAGCTGTGTTTTTGTATCGGCAATCTTAGCGATAATAAAAAGAAGAACCGATTTCAGTATCATGTCGTTGTTCAGTATTGGAAAGCAAGGTTCTAAAAAGAATTAAGGATCTTTCAAAAGAAATGACATCAAATGGTAAACTTCTATTTTTGGCGTGGGACACCGAGTCTTCCAACGACCCAATGTTAATTAAATTATTGCTTATGTAACCTTCATGGCGTCTGCTGCACCAACAAGAGCCAAGCTCTTAAATATATGAGAACCCAAAAAGAGATGTATCTACACTGTGTACAGTGTTTCGGAGTAAATGCATTAATTTGGACACCATTTCAACAAACTACCCCCTGACCAAACACCAGTCCTTTACCAAAAGTTAAGGTAAGTCGTTTAAACCTACATAATAATATATTAGACACGTTGATTGGTCCTACAGTGAAATGTCATCAGTACAAGACCCTAAACAAATGTGCAACTGAATGAATTTTCTCCGTGTATATATTTTATTACCTACTACTGTGGTCAAGTTCGTCGATAGAGTCATAAAACGGTATATCAACATATTTTTATGAGCCAATAGATAAGATAAAACTACTACAGATATTAACGACTGTGCACTTATGCGGTGGACATGCGCTTCATGGTGACTTTTCCACATGATTTGACATTTAAGGTGACATCAGCTTCAAAAAGTAAGTTTCCTTTTCGGTCCGTTAGAGAGAAACAGACGATGACAGTTTAATTCATGGAATCGGAACATTTCATTTATAATATAACGATATATTCATTGAATTATTTAAAAAGTTAGCCCATATTAATTTAATGAGGAAGAACAGGGTACAAAATAAAAAATGAAACATTGAATAATAATCAAATCGCACAGGTTTTTAGACTTAAATCGGGCCGAAAAACGCGAAAGTAGAGCTGGGCTAACTTTGCGATTTTTTTCTATCGAGGCAACTTTAGCATAGTATCTTAAAATAATACCAACTAAAAATAATTTCGTCTCCCTTTTTGGAGATTACGAGAAATGGTTTACAAAATTCAGGACACTACTTCACTTTTTCGGGGAGCTTTCTGAGCTGATTTGGTCTTAAGACGCTGTTATGAAGGAAGGCCAACGAAAAGCGTTAGTTTCGATTCATTTTTTAAGCCTGTTACTGATGCTACCAAGACCTCAAAAAAATATATGACATACTCGAAGATATTATCTAGTAGTAACACTATTGTATGACTCGATTGGTTTGACATATTTTAATAAAAAAAATCTCAAAAAGAGCATTAAAAATATTTTCAAACCAATTTTATCGTAATTTGGACTACTATTTTGATATAGTTTCTTGATGTAGAATATTCCTATTTCAATGTCCTATAAATTATACTATTAGGTTTTAGTGAATGAACAGATTTTAATTCAACAAATAATTTTTTTCCAAAAATTAGAACGGTTCTCGCCGACAAACCAACCTCCCGATGACATCCCGCACCGCCCGCTACCCCGCCAGTACCCAAATGGCTCTTGCCAGCGCCGGTACTGTGTCAAAATTTCCCGCAAAATTGACAAATATTTTTTCGTAATTATTACGTCGGTCATTTTACTTATGACGTTAGTGACATGGACAGATTGCTTGATAAAATACTTTATGGCTGACACCAAAAGGCGTAATTTAAGTATGCGCTTATTATTACGTCGGTTACGTCTTTTGGCGAGACGAGCAACAATTTTATCATAGCTGTCGCTTCAGCTAGCCTTGACGATAGACGATATTTTATCTATAATATAATGAAAAGCAAAAGCCTAACTAAGTCTTTTTACTTATAATAAGAAAGGAGTGATACTTAACTAGTAATTCACTTTAAATATTTACAGGGTGCATTCTGAGCGTGAGTAAAGTTTTTACAGTAGGTACCAAGTAATTTGTAATACCTATTATCTTTTCAAGATAACTTTTGGTTGACAGGTTATCTAAACAATTTTCCCCAAAGAACTTATTACAGAAACCGACACAGCGGTGCCAAATTAGATCCAGTCGGTGGTCATTCAACCACAGACCAGAGATGTCTTGTGCGCGCACGCAAATATATTGTTTTCTTTGTGCGTTAACTCTTCGGACGGAGCGAATAGTGATATTTTTTAAGTCTGAAGACGATATTGCTTACGTACGCCATGATCTAGCCACGTATATATAATCTGTGATACCCATACGCTGTTCTGTGGTCGGGACGGTATGGGATTCAGACATACAAACAAAACTACATCAGAGAGCAGTCTTACCAGCTTCTTCACAATTACAAAATTTTTGCGCTGCTCTTTGTCACGCTTTTGACACATCGCTGACTGCTGCTTACTCCGCTCGTACGACTCGTGGGTTGAACACGAGAATGAATGTTTATGAGAATGAACACGAGATGTCACTACACACACTACTCCTACACGAACACGAACTACAAAAAACCTTAGTTTCGGAAATAAAGTAGTTTTACTTTCTTTGGTATAGTTGAATGTTTTGTCGAATTCTTGATTTAAGGTGACAGCTGTGAAACTAAAACCTGAGTTATCTCGAAAACTATGCATGCCAGACTGTAAGTTTTTTAGGGTAATATGGCACTTTCTATGTAAGAGTAGTATAAAAAGTTTAATTAGATGGTGCTTTAGGAGCTGAGTATGAACTTTTATGTTCATACTGAAGCTTCCATCAAAGAGATAACATTATAGTAATACCCAGTATCCCGTTGCGCACTATCTATATTTCCTTAAAATAACGTGGCACTTGACATATTCTTCAGAACAAAATAAAAAGGTGGTCTGTGGCCCTAGAAAGTCCCTAATTGTGGGCTTGACGAGATATTTTTAGGGAATAGAATAAATGAGGAAGTTGACTAAATGTAAAAGTAGACCAAATGAGAATTTGGAACAAATGAGGTAGTGAAATAAATAACAAGAAAAGTAGGAATTCAATAAAGCGCATGTGAGTGAGGCTAGGCTTAAGACAATTGTGGACTAAATAGGGGCCCAATTTTAATTTTAATATTATCAAACAAGTCCGAAAATATGAGTACCGAAACTGAGTAATTTTTGCTCTACTTTGCACCGTTTTTGAGGTATTTTCACTTTTAGTTTGCATTCTTTTTAATTTTCGCAAAAGTAATTTTTTTGAAATGTTTAATGGCATTTGCGAATGGCAATTATCTGTCACGCGTACTTTTTTCTGTTCCTTATTGCATCTTTTTGTTTTTTATCCGACCAGCTTGGAAAAAGGGTTATGTTTTATATGAGATGGGGCACTTAACTAAAGTCTTTTGTATGCTTTTTAGTTTTATTTTCGCTGTAATAACATAGACCCATGTTATTACAGCGAAGTTTTAAGTTCTCTGTGGCTGTGGATGTAGAAGAAAGAATAAGTTAATTTTCGAATTTTCTTCAGATTACCCCGGGTTTTTTCGCCCGTGATCCTATTTAAAAAGTATCTGTTCACCCTCTCCTTCACGCTCGTTTACTCACCTACATTGCTTTTCAGTTCTAGCATCATACCTCAGAAATTCATCTAATATCCGGCTTACGTTAAAAAATTATCGTTCAGTTGTCCATTCGTTTCATCTTACAGTTGTTCGTCTCATCTTATAAATCATCCCACATACATGATGTAAATTCTAGTATTTCACGGGGTACAGCCCAAGTCGACGGTTGTTGGCACTTAAGCCGGCGGCATAAACAAAAGAAAACAATGAAGTACCTACCTATAGCAAGAAGCAGGCGTGACTGAGGACTCCAATGCAAAACGCCATTTAACATTTTAGTTAAATATCATTTTTGAATATTAAAAACGAATGGAAACTAAAAGTGCATATATCTTGAGAACAGTACATCGTATAGCAAACATAACTGAAATTTCGTACTCAAATTTTTGGACTTGGGACATTTTCCGACTTTCGACCATTTTCTATCAAAATTTAAATAATTGTTTACACCGTTTGATTCATAATCATCTTTTTTTACAATCTATTCGTACTTTTTTTAACTTTACAGAATCTGAATTGGGTCGGCTAGATTTTTTTTTCATATTTCGACCTATGTTCCAGGGGGAAAGTTGTTCAGTTTCAAGGACAGGTTCATAAAAGGAGCTTAGTACTTATCCTAACATACTTTGTAATTAAATTTGTGTGTTTTAACTAGCCATTACGTTCTTTTAAGGCCTTCCTTCTCTTCTGCGTCCATCCATCTATCCACATTCATATTTCGTTTCGTCGCATTATCACAAAAAAATAATAATTCACGGTAGAAGTAAAAGTTCCATGGCCGGGATAAAGCTCAAATATATTTAAAAGGTGGTCGGACTGCGGTCATGTCCATAAGACACACGACGTACGGGTGCGTAGTGTGCGAGCGCCAAATGATGCGTCTGAGCGCGGGGAGCGCGGGCGGCCCCCCACACCTCACCCCCTGAAATCGTGATTTGAGCAGCAACTCCTCGCCTTAAATGAGAAAGTCGCTTCGGCATCTTACGCTCTTCTGTGAACCTTTAAGGCTGGTTTACACAGGGTCAGTAGACAAGACTTGACTTGTACTGTTTACATGAAGTAATTAGAAGTGGTGCATTTTTCACGATGAGCACACGTGTTTGAAGTCAGTGGGAAAAATGAATCCGCGAAAACAACTGAAACCGAAATTTAATTATTTGTTGAAAAAATTATCAAACTTGGTGTTAAATGAGTTAATAGAAATGGTAGAAAGTGTAATAACTAAAATTCATTTTTATCATTTTTAATGCAGCGAAAATAACGTGGTCACTCTACAACGCAGCGTCAGCGACTGACCACGCACTGACTTGTCTGTTTACACGGGGTTTATTTGGCTGGCGCGGGGGTGCGCGGGTGGCGGGGGGCGCCGATTGACTTCAAAATATTCGCGGCCGAATTTTCAAGTCAGCGCTGACTTCAAGACGCTGTACTGACTTCAAATCAATTTACACAGGGTTTTTTTCGGGTCAGCACTGACTTGCCTCGAATTTGAAGTCAGTTACTGACCCTGTGTAAATCTGCCTTTAGTAGCCATCAAACCTGGTATAAAACCCCCAATTCTCTGCTCCACATTTCATAGTCTTCGAGAGTCCATTTCGCCCGGTTCATTGCTCTTGCATACAATGGCGTCTTAGAGCTAACGGTCGGTTGTGCAACGCTGCGCTATGCGTTTAACGAGTATCTGATCTGTGGTTCCGTATTCCTGAGAGTAGCTAAAGTATGCTTTTTTTAGAGATAGTATATTGACATCTGGGCCCTAAGTCTTCTAAATGACAATCGTTTCAGTTGGATGTCGATTGGATGATTTTGGTAGTTTCGTAGTCTGCTAACTGTTTGAAGTATAGAAAAATCACAATGGCAATTGGATGACAGTTGAGTTTCGATGGCGTTACAATGACAAAAAATAGCAGACTTGGGGCCCTGAGGTTGCCATTTTTGGGAATTTTTTAGTCTGTTTCTTTTAGTTCCTAGTAGAGGACACTGCTCGTGCGAATGATGTAAAAGCTCAACAGTGATTTTCCACAGATCGGCTTAATCCTTATTTTTTATTATGCATTGAACTTGAAAAATGATTGGAACATCACAATTTAAGATTTGTTAAACAAATGGCAACCCAAGGTGTTAATTTACCATCTCTAAAAAACACGCTTTAGGTATAATTTCTACATACATACATACATCATGCCTCTTTCCCGTTGGGGTAGGCAGAGACTATTTCCTTCCATTTGCTATGATCCTGGCATACTTATTTTGCTTCTTCTACATTCATCAGTCTTTTCATGCACTCTCGTCAATTTAGGGTACTTCTGACCTGACCTTTCTTTAAAACGTCCCCGATTTGATCCAGGTAGGTTCTTCGCGGCCTTCCCCTTCCAACATTTCCTCTAACACACGCCTTATATATCTCTTTTGTTAATCTTCTTTCATTCATTCTAAACTTCATTAATATATTCTTGGTAATAGACTGTGCAGACAGGCACGTAAGCTTTTCGCGGAAATCAAACGCCTTTAAGCTTCTTGCAAAGAGAGAAATAAGCTCATAGTCTCTTGGGAATAACTAGACGAGAATTTGAAGTTACATGTAGGGATGCAACGATATATCGAGATTCAATAAATATCGACGCACAAAAATATCTACATATCGATATTGATTTTTTTTTATAAAACTAAGATATAGTTTATACTTGCGATTTACCATTCAAATACCTACTAATAAAACAAATAGGTATCGAATCCACAAACGGGAGAAAAATTATTTACTGGCAACATTTTATGTCTAGTACTAGCACTACTGAGAATGTTGTGTTCAAAAGAAACTACAAAGTGTATTAGCAGCACGCTAGCAATTACGTTATAGTACGAAGTTTTGCAAAATCTCGTTCATTTTTCACATCACATCGTCACATATTTCCTATTTTTTAAATACCTTAACAGCCACAACAGTCCACTACTGGCCTCGGGCCTCCCATTATTGGGGGGTATTGCCATACTCACCACGCTTGGCAGGCGGATTGGCGAGCGCAGTGTAAGATGTTGCATTCGCAGGGAACGTTGATGCCCATTCCCTTTGTGAATATCCCTAAGTTGGTTTTTACTACACCCACACCCACAGGTAGATCGATTAGAAAATACCGATAACTAATCGATATTAACTGAACTCGAAATACATATATCGATATCGATAGCGTGATAAACTTTACATCCCTAGTTTCAAACGGAGGGAAACTTGATTATGAGACGGCGAAGTTTGACTGCGCAGCAGACGTTTAGGAATTGAGCCCTTTGGGCGAGTTGAGAACTATTCAGCCATTGATAAAAGCGAAATTAGCTACTTACGAGTAATATCCGGCTTTGATTCTGAATGGAAGACCAACACCTTACCCATTCTAGATGGAGTTTTCAAAATAGATAATTAACTACACATTATATTTCGGGTGCCATCTGCAATCAAAAATGCGGAAAGCAAGGGTTGCTAAAGCAACCCACCAAGTATATTTGTATGGAAGGTCCTAAATATTTTCTCATATTTCGACCTATGTTCCTTGGGGAAAGTTGTTCAATTTCATGGGCTGGTTCGCCCTTTAAAATATCTGCAGCTAATATTTTTACACTTTATATAATAGTATGCTAGGTTCGGCATACGATTTTTGAATAGACGTTTTCACTTCCCATCTGTTTTCCTGTGGAGATATGGAGCTTTCTAGATAACAGTTTTAGTTAAAAGTGATTCTTCTACGAAGCTACGGATAGAAACAAATCACTTATCTGTCCAAATCTGGCACTACACGAAATTTCGTGAAACATAACTTATAACTCAATTAAATCACGGAAGGAAAGCCAAAGTTATAATAAAACATGTGCCATCCCACCAACCAAATAGATTGTCTAATAAGTTTTGAATCAATACTCACACAATTACCAACACAGTGACTTTCTTTCGTAACCCGAACCCAAAATATATTTCTTTTCTTTTGTACACAGAAATAGAGAAGACGATCAATCAGATCATTGTGTGGGAAACTACTGGTCATCATGAGCTACTGTTTTGTCTTCCGGAACAAATGTTTGGCCCGAATTCTTTTCCAAAGTGTTGTAAATGGCGGTTGAATACTTTCATCTATAGAGATAGCTAGCTTCTTGAAGATTCTAGGACAGGATATAAATTATCCTACTTTTTTTGATGATGATGATGCCGTGTGATGCCGGCTTAGATTAGCAATGCCGTGTGATGCCGGCTCAGAATAGCATCGCCCCACATCCTTCCCGAATGCCGTCTGATGCCGGCATAGAATAGCATCACCCCACATCCTTCCCGAGGGTGTCGTAAGAGGCGACTATGGGACTCGAGAGTATTGGTGTATTACAATTTTTAGGCGACAGGCTGACAACCTGTCACTATAGTGATACACATGTTTTCTGAAACAACCTTAAAAAACAATCCTCAAAAATGTCAGACGTGGCGATAGTGGTCGTATTCTTACGGCCGTTGACGCTCTGCCTACCCCGCAAGGGATAAATATGTATGTATGTATGTATATGTATGTTTTTTTGAGAAATTGGTAGAGAACATTTTCATTTATGCATCCAATAGTTTATTTTCACTTACTCGTTCGTTCTTTATCATCGTCCATATACATAGAAGTCGCTTATTGCGTATTTGTATGTTTATCTGTTTGTTGTCATGGACACCGCTTACTCTTCCTAAACCACGCAACCGATTTTGATGCAATTTTTACCAATGCTTTAAGTAAGATGATTTAAGTGGAAAGTAATGTGTTTATAAAATCGTTTAGATATTGCTGATGAATATTTTACATAACTTCTAATTTACAAGTACAGTAAAACATACGTTACCCACAGCATGATACGTCTCTTTTCGTTTGGGACACCGAGTCGTCCAAAGACCCAGTGAACCCTAATGTCAGAATTTTTCAACCGCCTTCTACAAGTACCAGGCTTCTGACATGGTTGTGTAACGACCGCCGCCTAAATAATCATAGACAGCAACCCGGACCTACGGCTCAACGTGCCATCCGGAACACGGAACCTTCCTTCTTACGGACAATCGGGTGATTCAGCCCGCAATGTCCTAACCAGACTAGAAACAAATTCACAGAGTGATAAATATCAACTTTGTGCGTGACCCACCGAGAATCGAACCCGGAACCTTCTGCGTCAAAGGCAGTCGCACTACCACTTCACCACATCGGTCGTCATGATGTCAGTATGATACGTTAAACGTGCAAACATATACGTTACAAACGCTATGACACGTTAAACGTGCGTAAGTGTCGCATGTTCACCTATTACATGTCATTACTGTACATGAACGCTAGTATAGACGGTAGTCTGTAGTAAATACCAGTGACAATCTAGCAATTAACACTTTAACTACCTTGACACCGATGTGGCGCAGTGGTAGTGCGACTGCCTCTGACGCAGAAAGTCCCGGGTACGATTCTCGGTGGGTCACTCACAAAGTTGATATTTATCACTTTGTGAATTTGTTCCCAGTCTGGTTAGGACATTGCGGGCTGAACCACCCGTTTGTCTGTAAGTAAGATGGTTCCGTGTTTCGGATGGCACGTTGAGCTGTAGGTCCCGGTTGCTGTCTATAATCCCTTAGACGGTGGTCGTTACACAACCATGTCAGAAGCCTGCTACTGTAGAAAGCGGTTGAAAAATTCTGACACTAGGGTTCATCGGGTGGTCGGACTCAGTGTCCCACACGAAAAGAAGAAGACCTTGGCACGTTGGCTTGGAGTCATTGGCACATAATTATAAGGAAGGTTTAAAAATATTAGCTGCAAATATGATAAGGGTGAATCAGCCCATGAGACTGAACAACTTTCCTAAAGAAACATAGGTCGAAATATGAGATTTTTTTTTGGACTTCCCATACAAATTTACTTGGTCGGTCGGTAAATTTGTATTGGAGGTCCAATTTTTTTTCATATTTCGACCTATGTTCTTGAAGAAACTTGTTTACATGAGCTGGTTCACCCCTTAAAATATTTGCAGCAATTTTTTTTACACCTTGTTGATGGTAGTCTAGTGTGTAGTAAATACCAGTGACAGCTCAGCAATTAACACTTGAACTACCTTGGCACGTTGGCTTGGAGGCATTGGCACATAGGAGTAATGACACGTCGGAAGTACAGATGGCTCAGTAGATTTACTATTTTTTTTCCTGTGGGATTTCGTATTATAGCCGCTAGAGGTCGCCACAAACACTTGTGTCACAGTTTTTTAAAAACCTACTACTAGTAGCCAGCCTATGACATGAGTGTGTATGTAACGACCGCAGCCTAAGTAATCATAGACAGCAACCGGGACCTACGGCTTAACGTGTTATCCGAAACACAGAACCATCTTTCATTACGGACAATCGAGTGGTTAAGCCCGCAATGACCAAGCCAGACTGGGGACATATTCACAAAGTGACAAATATCAACTTTGTGAGTGACCCACCGAGAATCAAACCCGGTGCCAAAGACAGTCGCACTATCACTGCGCCATAACGGTCGTCATAAAAAGTAGTAAAGACTATACAATTAACACTAACTATGACTTGTTGGCTATCTGGACGGCATTGACTTACTCTAAGAAAAGAGGCAACGATCTCTGCTATCTAGGTCGAATGCATGTAAATTAATCAATCTTGTAATAATAAAATTTTACTGAATTTGACTTAAGATATTTACCGATGCTCTTTGTACATAGATAGTATTAGACCGAGAATTTTCATCTGAATTGTTTTAGAGGACCCTGTTGGAATAGGTTCGGACACTTTCTAAGACAAAACCCAAAAAAATCAGGAAGTGGGAAGTCCAAAATACCCTAGAAAAACCGCAATCAAGTAAACTTTAGATTTGGCATGTAAGAAGGAAAATAAGTTTCGATTTACGAGAATAAAGTAATTTTTTTTAAGAGCCCGTTATATGATTAATCTAGCCAACTATCATGCGAGAAGGTGACATTTAACTATGCAGGGACATTTAGCGACAGGGACATTCAGCCACAGGGACTTTAAACGAGCGGGACATTTAGCTACAGGGACATTCAGCCTTCAGGTTGCAGAGGTCAGATGGCAGCCGCTCTGTGTAAAAACTTAGTTCCACTTTAAAACCCCTAAGTTAGGTAGCCGACCCCGACAGAGAAAGGTATAAGGCGAGGAGAATGATGACATACAGCTACAGGGACTTTTAGCGACACCGGGACATTTCGCTACTGTGACATTTATCGACGGATCATATGTACATACGTGATATATTGTGTATGTGTTCGTTTATATGCAAGTCTATAGAGTGTAGTCAGTATCTAAGAGTTATCTATCTCACGTATCACAAAGTGCATAACATTATACAATACAATTGTGACCCGAATACCGCAAGCATAACACACGAATGAACCCACTACATCACAATGGCGAACAAATGCGTACCAACAAAGCTATCAGAGTAACCAGCCGGCTTGGCGACTCATACTCATTGTGAGTTTGCGAACAACCGTGAGTTTATTGAATCCGAATACCAAATGTGCAGCGGCCATCTTTCTTACACACACACACACACACACACACACACACACATCACGCCTCCATCCCTTGCGGGGTAGGCAGAGGGTTAACGGCCGCAATATTACGGTCACTATCGCCACGTCTGACAAATATTAAGGGCCTTTTGAGATAATTCGGGTATCACTATAGTGACAGGTTGTCAGCCTGTCGCCTAAAAGTTGTACTACACCTGAAACCCTTAAGTCCCTCAGTCGCCTTTTTTTTTTTTTAATGTAATAGGCCCGCATTTGTCTGCCATCTCACCATCTCGCCTCTTACGACACCCACGAGTAAGAAATGGGGTGATGCTATTCTAAGCCGACATCACACGGCCATCTTTCTTTATCCTTCCTAAAGACGAGACGAAACGTCAAAACGTAACTTAGGTGACTGAACTATTGAATCGGGGTTCTATACCGCGATACCCTATTTTTGTTTGAGATGTGCTGAATATTTCGTTTATGGTCTGTATTGGTCATGTTCAGCAGATTTACCGAATATTGTGTGAATTCGCCGAATATTTGGCCTGGTGACGAATTTATATCTTCTTAATGACCGAGGAGGATATATCCGAATAGGATGAGAAGAGAACTATGTAGATACAAAGTTGTAGAAAACTTTTGCGAGATGTCGCTAAATCGCTGTTTCAAAACGAGCATCAGACAGAAAAAAAATGCAAGCGTCGGTCGAGGCGTCGGGAGTTCAGTGGCAGAGTACTGGGATGGTACCTGACGTGTCTCGGGTTCGAGACCCAGCCGACGCTTGGCATTTTATAAATTAGTATTTTGAACATTCTCTCTCAAACATTCAAAGTCTCAAGCAATCTTTCAAATTCTATGAAAAATAAGTCCTGTCTATGTACCCGAGAACTAGTCTGGCTCTCAAGTCTAGATAGATCGGTTTTACAGGATTTCTGTTTGCATAAAACTGGAATAATAGTAATACAGAAACGCCACAAGAATATACTAGAATGATTCATAGTTCCTGAGGATATAAAACTGTTCCTTCAGTACTTGGCGTCTTAAGTAGGCACATAATGTACGAAAATATTCCTATGAGAACATTTTCTCGGTTTATTGTTCTCTTGTATTTTTTTATTACCGAGTGATCCCGGCGTAGAATAGCATCACCCCAATTCTTCCCGCGGGTGTTGTAAGAGGCAACTATGGGACTCGAGGGTTTCATGTGTATTACCGCGTATTACAACTTTAGGCGACAGGCTGACAACCTATCACTACAGTGATACACGAATCATCTGAAGGGGCCCTCAATACTCGTCAGACGTGACGATAACGACCGTAATTTTACGATCGTTAACGCTCTGCCTACCCCGTAAGGGATAAAGGCGTGATTTGTGTATGTATATTGATTTGTATGTTCTTTTGGCTAATGTATTAATGAATAAAAAAATGTGTTTATGTATTTTTTTATAATAAAAAGAAATGCTAAAATATTTAGTCATTCGCATGATTGAGAATAGGTACATGCATGATCAATACTTACATAGTAAAAAATGTTGTCGCGAATTTTGCGTTTCTCTATCTGTCATGGGCATATAAGCCACGCAGCAGACATTGAATTTTTTTAAGCTAGCGAGCGAGCAGATATAGAAGCGGTTTTTTATATCAAATAGATAGAATGATTAAAAAATAAGGGACACGGTGTCGTCCAACGACCCAACGATTAGTAGTGGGTGCGTTCACTGGGCGGGTCCTGGCTTCATCATGATATCTATCTACGACAGTTGTCTAGCTAGATCCAGAAATCTAGGATCAAGTATAATATCTAAATAGTAGTTGCAATACTGATTCCAGAGTTATTCAGGTCGTTAGACGACTAGTTATCCCATATGAAAAGAATAGTATCAATGGTAGAGAGCTTCCTAGGAGATGAATTTTTCATATATTCCGAACTTCCAAACACATGTACACCGCTCCAGTATGTGGCAGTACACATGAATATTAGAAAAGATGGCTGTTCAGTGGAATAGCATGAAAAGGTTGTGAATTTATCCGGCTGGTTGAATATGTAATGGTAATACGGATGGCATAATAGAAGCACAGGTGAAAGAGGAGTTTATCTTATGTTCTGTGGGTACCTAAGTCAACGAATGACCCAATGAACAGAGGCACTGACTGTACTCGATATAGAGCGAGGCGAAAAAGCATACAATGTGCCATTTTTTTATATAGAGCAGCTGCGTGTACGCCGTAATATCAAACAGAGTTTGACATTTCCTTCAAAGTCAGAAAAGACATACCATAATGGCATATACTATTCGGCATGCAATATCCTAACCAAGCTGGGAACATCTAACCACTGGACCTCAGAGGGTGTTGAACATACACACATACATATATATAATCTATCACGCCTTTATCCCTTGCAGGATAGGCAAAGCGTTACCGTTTGTAAAAATGCAGCGGTATCGTATGGCTATTTCCGAACAATTATCTATCACTGTAGTGACAAGTTGTTAGCCTGTCATCTAAAATTATAATACACATTTAACCCTCGAGTCCCTAACCCAAGAACACCCGCGCAAAAGAAATAGAGTGATGCTATTCAAGCATCGCACGGGAACACAGGGTGTTACACACAATAGAAAACGACGACTCCAGTCGGTCTTGTCGACAAAGTGCGCTATGACAGTTATATGTTGACGTCTTCATCCGCTGCTCCTAAATATAACACTGTTGAAATAGTAACGGACTTGTTGTTTACTAGGCGACGTGTTATTTGACAAGTAAAGGGAATTGTTATACAGATATTATTTAAACACGATTTTGTATATCGTCTAAATAGAAGTAGAATGACAATTGTATTGCTTAGTGTCCAATACTCTGAAAAATACATTTTTTTCCAAGAAACATAAGTCGAAATATTGAAACAAAAATTTGGACCTCCGGGACCTCCCGAACTGACTCGGTTAGTAGTACATTTTTACCGGAGGTCCAAATTTTTTTGTTTTTTGTATTTCGAAGTATATTTTTTAGGGAAGAGTTAGAAGAACCATATAAATAACGGGCCTGAAAGATTGTTAGACCGAATACTTCTTGTCCGAAAGATTGCTAGACCGAATGACTCTGGTCCTAATTATTGCTGGACCGAGAAACCGTGACCCTATTAATCGCTGGGCAACGAAACGTGTCTTCGTTTTTAGGCTTCTACAGCAAATCGGGTAGTGCTGACTCAGCCCGCAAAAACTTATCCTACTTTATTGAAAATCCATGAACGTCGACCTAAACCCGGCCTCTATAACTGGTTATAACCCGGGCGGGTGCCTATAACAGAATATCCTGTCCTTAACCGGGATCGGATATCGGCAAACGGTACCACTGACGTTGCAATATTGGTATGTTGGTAGTATTGACTAGCTCAATGACTGATTTTGGATTTTAAATGGGCACGCAGAAACACGAATTCTAATTTATTAGAAATACCCAAACTTTGGCCAAGCCCAGCCGCTTTAGACCGGGTGCCTATAACCGGTATAACTCAGTATCCCGGCTTTAACCGGAACCGGATATCGGCCAGCGCTATCTCCGGACATGACGGTACAGCTGACATTTCACTATTGATATGTTGGCAGCACTGACGGGCGAGCTAAGTGATTGCCGATTGATTTTTCGAATTGGTGTTATCACATATCGATATTTCGTATTATCTCATGTGAAGTACAGAATCTAAAAGTATTTTTACCTTCTCTCTCTTTTCAAGTGGGACACCGAGTCGTCCAACGACCCAGTGGTCAAATGTCAGAATTTTTCAACCGCCTTCTATAATAAGCAGGCTTCTGATATAGTTGTGTAAGCGCAACGTTTTTTACCTTGTTGAATATCATTCTTCTTAGTGCATAATAATGGAGTCCAAGATTACACAGAAATTGTTTACCTGAAACAAAAACATAAAATGAGAATTATAGCTTTTAAAAATCGACACACGTAAATTGTTAGCAAATTTAACTTAACTAACGCAATGAACATTCTTATTTTTCTTTGATATTTTTGCAAAGGACACCCGAGTCAACGAACGACGCGGTGAATCCTGGTGTTTAAAGTAAATAAATCGGTTTCTAACTAGATATCCTAGTATGTAAACTTCTCGTATATGTACAGTCAAGCTCACTTACGGTTAGACGCTAAAAACCACCAATGTAAGTCTTAGGCCCGCGACATAAGCATAAGGAAGGTCCATACCATACATAGCCTATACTGCCTAACCCAGCGTGAACCTGATTGTACATAACTTTATCTTAAGAACTCGAAACTTAATCATGAGCAGCGACCGGGCAGTAACTTATTCATAATCACAAAGCAAGTTGTCTATCCAGACCCAATTTCAGGCAAGTTTACCAACGAAACTGAAGTAAATCTCTCTGGAGCCCATCCATCAGGTCCTTCGAGCCGGTCTTGTTACTAGAGCGCGGATTTTCTGACGTCATAATTCCTATTTCAAATTCCTCCCCTCTGGCCGTTACACTCTCCCAGTAGAGATCTAATAAAAGATATCTAATGTTCGCAATTGCATTTTTATTAGTTGCAATTTGGAGTTCGTGAGCTATCTTTGACTGCTGGTATTAAATCTCAATCTTTTTAAATTTCTCAAGAAAGCATTTTTCTATGTATTGCACTTGGCTTTCATTGTTTTCGTTACGCATCGCAAAGCTAGTGACATCGTCCTGCCATATCAAAATCAAAAGGTTATGAAGGTTCATAGTACACTATCAGCAAACAACACATTAAATTATCACAATTTTATGGGAAAACCAGAATAAGTTATTATTATTTATTTACTTTATAAGTTGTTCCTTTGGGTAACTCGAGGCAATGCTGATGGCACTTCTCTAAGGAGGTTTTTTGGGCGGATAGCAACACTTGTCTGACTGAACTATGTGACGCTGTTGACATTTTTGCAGATTGAGGGATTATTCAGTGACTCTTATCTGTGGGGAAACCGCTGCTGAGCTTTTGAAAAACTTTTATTAGCAGCCAATGCTACCTACTAGGAACTAAACGAACGTATTAAAAATTTGACATTGCAATAGAACATGCAAAAACCAATTTGGGCTAGGTAGGCAAGCAGTATTCCCGAGGAAGTTACCAATCTACGGTCAAGGCTCTTCACTAATTGAATGAATTGTTATCCCAGGACTATTGAATTAGTATTCTATGTCTAGTCCATGCGTTTATCTCGTTAGAGATAAAGATGTAGGCTAGCTGGACAAATTCGTTAGTAGGATGATAAATTAATGAAGTCCGATATCTGCAGGAATATCTATCTAAAAATCCCGCTTAATGCAGTCAACCGTCGTGTGGTGCCGGCTTAGAATAGCATCACCCCATTTCTACCCGTGGGTGTTGTAAAAGACGCCTAAGGGATGAATCCATGAAACGGGCAGCAGCGTTCCCTGTGAATATCTACAATATCATGCACTGCGTCAATCCGCCTGCCAAGCGTGGTGAGTATGGCAATACTCCCAAATTTGGGGAAGGCCCATGTCCAGCACTGGACTGTTGTGGTTGCAGAAGTTGTAGTATGAGTGCAGTCAAGGAATGACCCGATGGTTGCCAGAGTTTTAAACAACCTTCCAGTAGGCCTACAGCCATCTAGTTAATCATAATCATAAATAGTTACCGGGTTCAATGGCTCAACGTGCCCTTTAGGGCACGGTGGAATCATTGTTACGGACAATCAGGTGCTTAATCTTACAATGCTGTAACCGAACTGTGATTAATCTAACAACAAATTTTGTTAGTGATTAATTGACTTTAACTTTGTATCCCGCTTTTGAAATTGAACCACGAAGCAGGAACCGCTACCAAAGGAAAAGAAAGTAAATCAGAACATAGTATAAAGCAATGTTGCTTCTCGCTTCTGTCCTTATGTCTGAATGTATGTAAGCATGCTTCTATCGTTAAAACTACACAACGGATTCAACTTTTTTGAAAATCAGCATCATCACATTACGCCACAATGAACGATCTCCCGCTTTCGCCATCCAGTCGCTACCAGTATTTTTTTAATAGCTAGAGTAATTCAAGAGGAAGCTTTACATGTATAAAAAATTCCAGGAAAATGTCCTAATCCCACAGGAAAATGAGTTGCAGCGGATAAACCGCTGACGGACCGTTAATTTAAAAAAAAGAAGAAAGGCGAGAAAAATAAAAAAGCCTTGCAAAGAACATTCTGATAGAGCCAATGATTGTTTACAATTTGTTACCGTTGTGTCGTCCACATAAAACCGTAGCAACCATTTGCTCAGTAATAACCAATTATTTTTTACTGCTCGGAAAATTTTACAGGCGTTTCTTAATTAGATGCTGACTTTCCATTTTACGAACTTGAAATTAGCAGGTCAATGAACTACTGGTAATAACTGTAGGGAGTTTGTTATTGTTATCAAATTGAAAAATGGGAACTATTACTATTGAATAAGTATTGTTATATTACTCTACGCAAAATAGTGAGTAGGAAAGAGCGTTTTTGCTTCTTAATAGTATTCGCATTGAAAGACGCTATTTTATTTTTACCATTCTCAAGTTTTAAATAATGTACCTACCACCTATTTTCGACAACTGTTATGTCAATGAAAGTCTAGATATCACGTTTCAAGAATCAAAAGGCGCGCAGAATGGTTTTTTTTTTTACAATACTAACATCGCAAGATATAAAACAGGGTTCAGTTACCCGCATATCTCGCGACGATCTTATCTTATCTTATCTTATCTTAATTAATTATCTTATAAAAATATGAAATCTCGTAGACAGCTCAACAAATGAGTCTACGTCAACCGTAAGAATACCGTTCTCGCCACTTCGTTACGGGACCCCAGAAAATTGTGTTACGCTTTTTCTTCCCGTAAAAACAAGTTTATGCCCGTAATGAAGCTCCAGCATATTCCCAGGCGGAGTGAAAACTAAGTTAGAACATTCTTTGCGTCTGCTTCTAATAAGTACGTGGCATAACGGGAATGTTTCCAACATTTTCTTCTCACACTTTACCCCTTTCATGTCGCGAAAAGAGCGGAAAATAGACCGGGTAAGTGACTGCCTTTAATATTTTAGTCCCAGTGTGGGCGCCAATATTTTCTTATAAACGAAATATGGTTCGTTGGCTTAATAAATTTTGTAGTAAAAATTTAAATGTGTCGTCTAGGTAGACTGTTATTTTCTGACTTCTGATGCATAACGTCACTTATCTTAATTCGGAATACTACGTAAAAAATCTAGGTCAGTCCCATGCCGGGCGCCAATTAGGTAACCAAAATCGTTCGAGCTAAAATATATTGCTAAAATTTAAAAATACTATATCGAAAACACGTGGTAGTGCCAATAGTACCGGTGAATGGAACACGTGGGGCTCGGGCGCGGCCGTTCGATACTGCGGAGGCTGCGCCGTGAGCACAAGCCCGGACCCGCCGTCACCACCCAGCTCAACCTGACCTTCCTCACCCCCCTGATACCAAAGACAATCGTCACCCTTCGGAGACATTGCTCGGAGATAATAGCTCTTTCAAAACTGGCCATAAACCACCCTTGCTGATGACTCAAGAACCGTAACAGATGCATATCGTAATCGCAACAATAGATGGAATTGTGTTACGTATTGCATTCTTGACCCTACTGCTTTGGACACAAAACAAGTAGCGTAGTATTAACAGTTTATTTTTTTTGTTGGTGTTTTTATACTGGCGCAAAAGCTTTAGCTAGGACTCTGGTTGGCATTTCAATATATCATACAGTTTGGAGGCCATCAAAGACTAATAGATCTAGCTATAAGTATGTATATACGTTGTTAATTAAATCGTTAATCAAAGTGTACGATTCCTTAATTAAATATTTCGTGTAACTCATTGTAAAAGAGATACTAGGAAATAATTAAAAACACATTTAAAATGTTACTCATATATTAACGTAACTTCATATTCAAATTGAATTTCTGGAAAGTTTTACGACGCCCCCTACCATCGCATCTCAAGAGACTTCCATCTGTCAAAACATTTTATTTCAAAGTAACGACATGACGTTTTATTTTAACGTAACTACATAGAAAGATGGCGGCTGTGGGGACAAAAGACGTCTACAATTAATAAACCTAGTTGTTTACTTACGACCGATGTGGCGCAGTGGTAGTACGACTGCCTGGGACGAAGAAGGTTCAGGGTTCAATTCTCTGTTGGCACCAAGTTGATATTTAACATCACTTTGTGAATTTGTTACCATTCTGGTTAGGACAATGCAGTTTGATCCACCTGATTGACCGTAAGAAAAAAGGTACCGTGTTACAGAGGGCACCGTAGGTCCTGGTTGCTGTCTATGATTACTTAGACGACAGTCGTTTCACAGCCAAATCAGGAGCCTACTACTTACAGAAAGCGGTTGAAAAATTCTGACACTAGGGTTAAAAGGGTCGCTAGACGACTTGGTATCCGACACGAAAAGAGGAAACGTAACTACATAACATTTTATTTGTACGAAACTATATTCAAAGATGGCGGCTGTGGGAACAAAAGCCGTCTACATTTAATAAACCTAGTTGTTTACTGCAGAGCCACATTACATGTTACGGCGGTACCGTCAGCGAGTAGTAACGTCGTCGGCAGAGGCTGTGAGGCAGTCTAGGAGGGATATAAAACATTGTATTGACGATATAACGCTGTCACCAGCCTGTTTCGCTTCAAGTAAGTTGCAACAACAAAGTTAAAAGGTGGGTGTTTATGTCTACTGTGTAAGTACAGGGTGTTAGGAAAATTACTATGTTCCTTTCAGGAGATGAACTAGCCCACGAAACTGAACAGCTTTCCCTAAGAAAAATAGCTCAATATGAAAAAAAAATGGACTTCACATACAACCTGACTTGGTCGGCTGGTACATTTTGTATGGAAGGTCCAAAAAATTTAAAAAGGAACTGAGTAATTATCCTAATACCCTGTATTATTATTTTGCACGGGGAGTATTTTCCTCAAGAAGCCGATTTAGAATACCATCACCCCATTTCTTTCCCGCGGGTGGCATAAGAAACGAGTAAGAGACTCGAGGGTTTAATTATGCATTACAATTTTAGACGACAGACTGACAATTTCTGGTACACAAAACAATATTTCTGAAACGGCCGTCAAATATCGTATTTGGCGATAATGACAGTATTTTTACGGAAGTGGACGCTCTTCCTGTCCCTAAGCGATAAAGACGTGATGTGTGTACATAGAATAAAACAAAATATAAGAAATAGATCAAGAAGAACCGCTTGCAACAAACGAAAATGAGCTTTAAAATACTGTTCTGGAGAAGTTGCAAAACGTTCGCTTTGCAAATAAAAGCTCTCCAGACGCCCACACCTCACACCTGAAACTTCCAAACTCGAGCTGGCAACACCAAAAGTGTTGAGTTTCCTTTGTAACCAGACAGAAACTTTTAATCGAGATTGCCGCAGCTTTTGAAATACTACACTTGGAATAAAGGGCAAAGCACACCGCTTGCGTGAGCAGGGCCCTAAGTCTGTTTAATGAAAATCGTTTCAGTTGGATGTCGATTCGATCTCAGTTGGATCATTTTGATCATTTTGTACTCTGGTAACAGTTTGAAGTATAGAAAATCAGAGTGGCAATAGAATAATGACAGTTGAGTTTCGATGGCGTTACAATGACAAAAATAGCAGACTTGGGGCCCAGCTCGTCTGCGAGCACAAGATTACGCGCGCGCGTTGTAATGTATGGGACTGTTTGAGAGGTGGGATACTGCTTTCCTGCACTACACGACGCAACACACTACGCAACGCAATCGTACTTATAACGCATACGAGCTGCGTACATAGGCGGTGTGCTTTGCCCTTAATAGTTTAAGAAAGGTGAGGAAAAAACTAGTCTTAAAGGCGCTTTACGTAATAAATTCTTACTTGGTGTTGAATACCTTGACATTCCTATAAAGGGAGACGAGATGCGATCATGACATTTATAATCGAATGTCGATAATGCAGCCAGCTTCGGAAGAATAGTATACCTACTGTGTTTGTGATTTGTGTGGCAGTTTTGTGCAGCCAATTAATCAGATATGGTAGTAATACAACACCCATTTAGCAACACCTATAAATCTTGGATAGAAATTAATAATGTCACACTAGCGGGGTCTAGTTAGATAAAAAATATTTAATTAATAACAAAAATTTAAATTCATAGGTACAATTAAGAGAATACATAAATATCCGCGTCCTGCATCGTCAAAATAAATACTTCAACAATATAAAACATTAGGTACTGCATGCACTTACAAACTAAACACTTTTTACAACGCGCCGCAATGAGGCGAGGTTCCCAAAAGGCATCTAGTTAGATAGACCTTTTAGACTTTTTCGTACGATAACGATACACTGAATGAAGAATGTCACGAATCCTCGTTTTAAGTTTTTATTTCCATGTTTTTTGTATTAATTTTGACATGACACCCACTATCGGAATTTAGTTCTTTTTGTTCCTACGGTCAACGCAAGTTGCGACTAAAAGCTCGTTCGTGACGCTTCCAAAGTTGACTCACAGAGTGACTCAGACTTCTTATGAACAGCCGAATTTATGATGTTGCAGATTGCTGCATTCAAGCATGTTATTTTGACCTATGTAATGTACCTACCTATTTGCATGTCTGAAGGTTAATCGATATTAAACATAATAGTATCTTACGGTTGAGGAATTGCAATGAGCGATTGTTTTGGTTTTATTATACAGGATGTCAGGAAAAGTACTGACTTCCTTTGGAAAAGTTAACCAGCCCATGAAACTGAACAACTTTTCCCAAGGAACATAGGTCGATATATGAAAAAAGTTTTTGGACCTCCCATACAACCTGACTCAGTCGGCCAGTACCTACATTTTGTATAGTCCAATTTTTTTTACATATTTCGACCTATGTTCCTTGGGGAAAGTTGTCCAGTTTCATGGGCTGTTTCATCTCTTGAAAGGAAGTACTTCCTAACATCCTGTAAAGACGCCACCATGCCACCATACACCGAGACACCATATAAAACGAGCCTGATTCTGTTATCAGATACATCAACTCAGGTCACGTTTCATTCGTACATTGCAATTGCTTGCCATCATCCTGATTACAGTGATTCTCAATTCTGCTTTCTTTCGTGAACCTGATGAAGCCCGGTACCAGAATATTGAATCGCCAACTAAACTCTATAGGTGTTTGTCATTGTCATACTATGAAATATCCAGAATACGTAGGAACAAAACTACATATCAATAATATGTTTTTTAAATGAATTAACAAAAAATATTTATGTCACCAAAAACATAAACAGCAAGTTACGGTTACCTTGTTAATTGTCTCTTAGTTGTTGTAATGACTTCAAAACGTATTTCCAAATCATGCAAAGGCAGCTGTATGCCATGACTATATCTTCTGTTTTCTAAAAATTCCAAAAAACATGGCGGAAAATCCAGGCTGAAAAGGAGCGGCGTGCTTGCATTGCCTTTTGCTAGGCGAGCCTAACAAACCACTACAGATAACGAATTTGCTGTATCTATTACTATGCAGGAAGGCACTCAAAAGGCTTTGTGATTAACGAACTTGTGAAGTTTCAGGATCCGATATAAAGAAAAAAATTGTTAGTAAAGTCCAAGATTGCATTAATGACTTCAGTAGCTTAAAAGCACTTACAGTCATTAGATAATAGAATTTCATTAAGCCTTATCTTTCCAGCCAACCCCGCAAGATGTAAAGGCGTGAAATGTGTATGTATGTTCCCTCATTCTGAGATCTCGCGTCGGCCAAATTTCGAACCACTTCTTTCGTTCAAATACTTTTTGTTACTTGATTATTTACGAGTAGCTTCAGCGCCACCTACAACTGAGTAAATTTTTTCCACTAGTTTCTCTTGTAGTAACTTTGTAAGAGTTAATATCAGTATCTATAATATTTGATGTTTTCGATTAAATTACTATCCTGTGGTCATTAGTAGTAAACATTCACACCTAATCCGCAGCTTGTTTTATAATCTGTACCACCCTAGATGGGAACAGTTCTCGACTATGAATAAAAAACTCGTTATGATTTCAAAAATGAAATGTAGACAAGTCGGTTCGTTGAGGTGATTATAATTATAATACGTTAACTGCCCTGACAGCTTATGTCAAGCCAACACCATCTGTGTCTTACAACGAAGCTATTTGTAGAAAACATTTAATTTGATTGTATTAAGTTGTCACATCAGAAGGTTTACTATTCTTGGTTTCCTTTGCATGTCAACTTGATTTACATACGATAGCTTTTTGGAAGCGACAATTTTTTTTTTTTTTTAATTCTGGCGTCACATCTCATGGGTGGAGACGTATTTTGCCAATGGCAAAGTAGTCAGGTCGTCGGTAAGGTTAGAGTGATGTAAAGTTAAGTGGCATTACGCCGAGGGAGAGTCCACAACACAGTGATCCTAGTCTGACGACTAGGGGCTGTGTTGCGCAAAATTATGTAGTACAAAAAACTCGATAGTAAAATTTTCTGCACCACGTGGAGACCGCTCGTCACTATTGCACAATGCCGAATATATGCATTAATTACAATTTCCTATTTAATGAACACTTTCAGAATAGTTTGTTGCTTAATACACTATCAGAATTATTCACCAAACACTCAAATGAACAAGAAATATCAAATTATAACCAATACACGACCCGCCATGATGGAATACCAACGAGCGACCAAGCGACAATTCTGTACCGGTATCTACTTGGTACAAATTGGGATGTGAACGGCAAGTCAAATGAGATACTTTTTAAAACGATCTAAATTCCGTATTTATAAACCGCACCTGAGATCGATCTTGAGTGCGACTTTGAAATGCTATTAGCATTCTTCTTCTTATTAGAGTCGATTTTGGCGATTCTTTACATATTTAGACCAGTATGTAGCCATACGGACAGCATCGTCCGTGGCATCATAAAGGTCCTTCATTGACTGACATTTGTCAAAATCGCTCTTGAGATCGATCTCCAAGTTGTGTGCGATTTATAAATACGGACCTTAAAATATATTTTGTATGAAAACATGAACGTATGACGTCATATTGTGCTATTTTGGATGGCGTCAGAACACTTACTTTTATATAATTTTTCTATTTATTCAAACTTTGAATATTTCGAAAAATTATAATGAAGTCTGTAGTATTTTTGGATAATAGTTTTAAGCGTACAACATTTAGATTTTATTAATGACCCAGTCCACTAGCGAATTAACTAAACTGCAAATTACCTTTACTTAACTTTTGACCGTTACTTCTCTTCCTAAAGAGGAAAATATTTCAGCAGAGCTGCTGCAAATCTTTCTAGAGGTAGAGATCGCTTTCAGCAATAAGGCCGCCTTTGCGCATTTTTAGTTTAACTTTTCCTGCTTTTTTACTTATTTTTTATTAAAACAACAATGTAAGTTTTCCTGTTATGTGTTTGTGTTTTGTTTGAATGTGCAATAACATCATAAACATATATCAAATTTTATATAATTAAAATTCATTAAATTTATTTACTCAATGAAAGTCATGAACTCAAGGAATAACAACTAATTTATAGCTTTATCAAATTAAGTTTTTATGTGACCATTAACATCAAAAATATTTTTCAAATTTTATATTGTTAAAATTCATTAAATTTATTTACAAAATAAAAGTTATAGACCCAAAGAATAACAAATAATTTACAAATTAGCTTTATCAAATTTGATGTGACCATTAATAGTAAGTTTTCGCCAATTTAAAAGCCTAATAGCGAGTATCGCTCGGTATTTTTACATAAATCCACCAAAGCACGTTTAATACAAACCTAACAATGCACCTTTAGATATAAACTTCAGTAAACACATACATACACACATACACATATCACGCCCTTATTTCTTGCGGGCACGGAGGACAATAACCAGTGGAGAACGCATGCGGGGGCGACCGCACTCACTTGATGTATGCTTTATAAGGCTGACGCATCAAAATTTTGATTAGTCGGGTTGAGACTGTGCGAAGGAACGGACGTTCCGCGCTTCGTTTTTTGGCGTATAAACGTAAACAAGAATGCCTTCCTGTACAGTGAAATGGTGTGGAAAGTGTAGTACAACATCAAGTTCCGCAAAAGACGGGATAACATTTCATAGGTAAACATTTTTATGCTTGATTCTTTCAAAATTTCATTTTAATGAAAAATAATTCCATATTTATAATTTCTGATGCGCTCCCGTTGATGTCTTTCATTGCTATCCCTTTCTAACGCACGGGTGTGTCCATACGTAGGCTGGCTCTTTCTTCGTATTAGTGCTATACCACTGTTCTCAGAAGTATAGAATGATTTTATCGATAATTTTGGGATCGTCATAAAAGAATTATGTTAATGTACGTACTTAACAACTTACCTACAATGTATATTATACGAATGAATGCATTCGGGGTATATGGAGTGGCGCGGACGCATTCCCCCCGCGCCACCCGGAACGAAAATCGAAATCAAGTGCAGGTGTACGCGCACGCGGGACCTTTGTTTCGGCAGATGAAATGATCGTAACAGGTCGTTTTTAATTCGATACAATTATTTCAATACATACCCTAAAATTACAATGTAAGTAGGTACTTATTAATTTTTTATATACATATAGCGCTATATTAATATTAGCATGCACATGTTTCAATAAATTTCAATCACATAATATGAGTAAACTTATTGAACGGTGATATAAAATATCGATATAATTTTACATATTTATTTTTCCCATCTCTAAAAAATATGCGGTCATTGCGAAAGCCAATTGCGTCTAGCGATAATTACCTCTCCCCCCGCAAAAACCAGTGAGCTTGGTTTTGAACAAAATCGTACCGACGCGTTCTCCACTGGTTATTGTCCTCCGTGCTTGCGGGTAAGGCAGACATAGCGTTAACAGCCGTAAAAAACAGTCGCTTCGCTATCGCCACGTCTGACAATTATGTGGAGCCCATTCAGATAATTCGTGTATCACTGTAGTCACAGGTTGTCAGCCTATCGCCTAAAGTTGTAATACACATTAAACCCTCGATTCCTTAGTCGGCTCTTACGACACCTACAGGAAAGAAATGGGGTGATGCTATTCTAAGCCAGCATCACACGGCTCATTAAAAAAACCCCTTTTATGTTATTTCACTAACAAAGCAGATTTCCGATTAATATTTTTTATCAATTTGACCACAATTCTATCAGCTCAGAAAAGCACTTCGGTTTTTATTACACTTTCACAACACCTTAATAAAATGACTTTCACGGACCTTAACTCCATTATATATTATTTTTCAATAAGTGGATCAATAACAACGAGAACTTATCAACCTATTGACATTAAACATCTCAAAAGAGCCTATAAGAAAACACTCGGGTACTTTCACCTTTCACCCATAAAGCTGTCCGTTACGAGTGGGCGTTCGTGGGTAGTTATTTATAAAGATAACGCGTTTTAGTACCGCACGTAGAGGTTTACGCACGCTAGTGTTGTCTACAGTCGATTAAGTATCGATAGTCTTTATCGATCAAATTTAGAATCTTAAGTCTGAATTGACATTGCACCTATTCAAATCATCCTATTAATATTATATATGCGAAAGTTTGTGTGTTTATTTCTTTGTTACTCCTTCACGCTAAAACTACTGAACGGACTTTCATGAAAGGCACACAGATAGAGGGTAACTTGGTTTAACACACAGGACAGTTATTATCCCAAAAAAAAATCCTGTAGGATGCTACGGGATCAAAACCGACTTCCACGCGGGCGGAGCCGCGGGCGCCCGCTAGTATACATACATACAGGTAAAACTGTTAACCTCCTTTTTTTGAAGCCGGTTAGAAAGAAAGGCTGTCGATACTCTGATTTCTTAGCACATCTAAAGCACAGACTATTGACCAGATAGATAACGTAAGAATTATCGCTTTACAGTCAAAGCTGTCATTTCAATATAAGCGTAAATTACGCTCCCACACAAATTACGCCTGTTTGATTATTGAGTTAGAGCAATAGCTGCGCAACTTCGGTGGTCTGCTCTTAATTCGAGTAATGAATGAGTGAGATTGAGATACTGTTAGACTATTAGTCACTCACTACCTCCGTGCTGGATAGGAAAGCTGTATTGCCTTGGTAAGAGTATATAAGGTGTAAAAATATTAGCTACAAATATTTTAAGGGGTGAACCAGCTCATGAAACTGAACAACTTTAGGGAAACAATTATGCCGAAATATGAGAAAATATTTTGGACTTCCCATACAAATTGACTTCGTCGGTTGGTTATTTTGTATGGGAGACGTAATTTTTTTCATTTTTCGACCTATGTTCCTTGGGGAAAGTTGTTCAGTTTCATGGGCTGGTTCACCACTTAAAATATTTGCAGCAAATTTTTTTACATCCTGTATAAGCAAGCTATAGAGTACCAGTATCGCTCCGACCGGACCGTTGAGCCTAGATTAAGCAAAAGTTTCTACAAGTGGACACAAAAAACGGTGAAAGAGCAGACAGAGTGACAGCCAGAGTTCGCATTTATAATAAAAAGTATGAATAGATGTCAAAATGTTTATAAGTATAGAATCTGGACGCGCGTGGAACGCGTGTTTAAAAAATATCTTCATAAAAACCACTAGACTCGCGCCTAGCTTTTTTAAAGCCCTTACGATTTACATAAAATTGCGCCGACCCAATGTTACGCAGATGTAAATATCATCCTAAATGCAAATAAGAGTACGAAACCCTAAAAAATGGCATTATTAATCCTATTGCGAATTCTCATCACAGATGCAAGGCTATTCACCCTGCGGAAATGCTGTACCGCGTGCGATACCGTATTACGTGATACAATATTCATAGAAGTACAGTCTAACGATCTGAGTTCGATCTCAAGTTCCGGAGTAGGTTTGCCTGATACCTGAAAGCCGGACAGACCTGCCTTTTTGACCTAACATTTTCAATCTTGACGCAAAAATCTTTTTTTGGCTTAACATTTGGATAAAGTTGCCTTGAATTTTTGCGGACAAGCCGGACGCCGCTTTTGGATAAACAGACTGGCAATCATAAGCTAAACTTACATACATACACACATCTCGCCTTTGTCCCTAGCGGGGTAGGCAGAGCGTTAACGGCAGTAAATATACGGGTCGCTATCAGTCAAAGCTTAAGGGTAAGCTTGATTTTGTCTTGCTTTGTCTGGCAACCGTATTTGAAAGATACTCCTGGAAGCAAGATTCTTGGGGGCACTACGAGAATTTGAATCCCGTTTCCGATATTTTCCCATACGTAATAGGTACTATTTATCAATCGTATTGCGCATTCTGTTCGCAGATTGAAGGTAGGCCGTTCACCCCGCCGGAAATAGGATCCCACGTGCGCCCAGCTGATACGGTTACCACACGATACGATGTAACATTACCTAAGCACGTAGGAGTCGTAGGAGTTGGACATTCTTTGTGTGTCGTAAAAAAATACAATACAAGCCATTCAAACTACTATAAAAAGTCTCCGCCTATAATAGATCTGAGATCGAACGAAGTATGTATTATATTAAGAGTTTGAATCAGCGTCATTGCAAGTTATCGTAACTTTGCAAAATAGACACTGATGTTATGAGACTGATCACTGATGCTTCGCAGAGTCGCACCAGTAGAAGTCCAAATGTCCAATTCATTCATTCATAGGGTCACGCCCGTACCTTTAATAGCTCAATCAAGAGAGAAACAGTTCCCTACCTATTTTACAAGTATGTATACTTTTCGTAGAAGAGGCCTATACTCAGCAGTGGGTAGATGTGGGCTGATATGATGATGATGATACTTTTCGTACACTTCAACAATGTAGTTCAGAGTAAAAACTGAACCATACTATGACAAACCGTTTCTTTCATTATGATTGGAATAAAAACAAAAGAAACACCGAACTGAGAAATAAAATAAAAGCTATTAGCAACCTGTTAGTCATTTCCGGATTGCTTTCCGTTCTTTAACAGCTTAAGATGAACTGTAAAAGCGAAATGAGTCAACAATACATTCGAAATTCCGATGTTGTGTATTGTATTGAAAAAGATGCGGTCAAAACATCATGTCTTTCTGTTATCGTTAATCAACGAAATATCCAATGAACTCTTAGAATCAGTTTTTCTACTCGGGAAGTAATATTCTTCTGCCATAGGTCAAAACAAAGATCAAATACCACCAGCCGCTACAGACAGACCAATCTTTATTTATTTTAATTAGTTCTCGCAAGCAATTTATTGTAAGCCCACGTGCGCGAACATCTGTTTACTTAGGGGTGCCACTTCAGGAAATATGGGAATTCAGCATTCCCTCAAAACTAGTATGAGGGAATGCTGTAGCCTCTTAGGTTTATCCCTTTACAGGAAAATATGCAGTGATGATGCTATTCTAATCCGACACCACTGGATAACGTTAAGTCTATGGAGACACCTAGTGGGTTACATCGCAGTTTTACAGCTAGATACGATGATGACATGATGAATCCTTCTTGTGAGGACATTCCCGCCGAAATTTTCCCATATTCTTAAAACCCGCAAAAAGTTGAATGTTGAGTATTTGCGTACCGCATTAAAATGAAATTGCACTTCTTAGTTACAACATAAAGCTACGAATAACAATTTGCAGTCGCAACTTCCAATTCTTGTAAACACCCAAACTTTAACCGGAAAAACTATAATTTAAAACCGGATCCAATCCAGCTATGTCCAGGTTCCTGACAACCCTGTCCCAGGTCTATTTTAGCCCAGGTTATTGCCCGCTCGGATTGAACAGCCGAGGCTGGACTGGCCTTGCCACGACAATGGCCTTGGCTTCGGTTCGGGGTTTAAATTACCCGATTAAGCCCGTTAACCTGCTAATAGGCGGGTAACAATGAGACGAGGCCAATCTACGTAACTCTCAAAGACGAAATTGGTCTTGGGAACAAGATTCAAAGAGAAGGGTAGTCAAATATAAGCTTATATTGACGACATTATAATAAGGGTTGTGAGCGATTGCGTTGTTGAATGCAGTCGTAGTTGGCCGACAAATCGATGACTATGGACGCGTTTACAGATTAGGTGATTCGTGAAAGTAAGCGAATCTGCGATATGCTAAGCCCTGCCGTAGTAATTTGATTGAAGTATTTCATAAGTCACGTCACGACGACGCCTCGGCAAGCGTACCGTTGGACTCCCTCCTACCAGATAAACCGATGACTTAAAGAGAGCGGCTGGTAGCGACTGGATGATGAAAGCGGGATATCGTTCATTGTGGCGTACCCTGGGGGAGGCCTATGTCCAGCAGTGGACTGCTATAGGCTGATGTGATGTGATGGTGATTTACTAAGTATAAGACGACCGATGTGGCGCAGTGGTAGTGCGACTGCCTTTGACGCAGAAGGTTCCGGGTTCGATTCTCGGTGGGTCACTCACAAAGTTGATATTTATCACTTTGTGAATTTGTTCCCAGTCTGGTTAGGACATTGCGGGCTGAACCACCCGATTGTCCGTAAGTAAGATGGTTCCGTGTTTCGGATGACACGTTAAGCCGTAGGTCCCGGTTGCTGTCTATGATTACTTAGACGGCGGTCGTTATACAACCATGTCAGAAGCCTCCTACATGTAGAAGGCGGTTGAAAAATTCTGACACTAGGGTTCATCGGGTCGTTGGACGACTCGGTGTCCCACACGAAAAGAAGAAGAAGACTAAGTATAAACCTGTTCTTTTCTATCTATCTACTATAGACATAATACTTAAATTGGCCGTACCTATAGATAATATTACTTGGATAATTCATCTAGTCCACTACCTTAGTTATTCGACGAAGGCAGTCCCTGCTTTTACTTTTACGATGACCAATTTTCCCCGAAACCATTTCGAATTCCGAATTCGTTACAGCTTCGACTGTTTTACGAGCGACAGACATTTTACATCTTCCAAGAGCTGTGTCCGGTGGTACAGTAGATATTTAAGACTTGTAAGTATAATATGATATGGTTTGGTTGCACTAATTTTCATTTCATATATCAGGAGCTCTATTTCTGAAAACGTTCGTTTTTGTTTCATGCGAAAATCTGCCACTTATTATGCCTGTATCTCACGTTCTACTTTACTTATCGATTCTCACATACCCTTGACTATAAAATCAGCGAATAATGGAAATTTAAAAACGTGTGATTAGACCAGTCGTTACGGACATCCGCGCACGGATCAATTACGACGTTTCAGAAATTGATTCCCTGGGTTTAGTTGTCTGAGCTAATGTTGCAACTGCCGAACGCTATTTATATTGATTGAAAATAGTTAAGATTTCTGAAGATGACAATCTTTACTTTTCCTGCATTGAAAAACTAGTCTCATATAACTCACAATAAAAACTTATTTTATTATACCTAGTGTGTCAATACAAACTAGTACGTATAGACTTTGCACAAAACCTTCAACAAACAAAATCCTCTTTGCGGAAGTAGCACGACTGCGCCTTTTTCTTTTCCGGAACGCGGAGAAATCCTTTAGAATTAAATTAAGGACTCAAACCGAAGCTTCTCTCAGTTCGTTTTCCGTTACTTTGGCAAGGGCCCCTCCTGTCCGACAGGAGGCCCCTCAAGGCCCCGGGTACAAGGCCCAATGCATTTTTAATGAGACTGCACCGATAGTTGACTGAGTATCGATTGCGCGGTTTGCGGTATTCTTAGAACTATAGTATTATACTATTGTTTGTATATAACCCTGTTACGAACAAAAGGGAAATTGCAGAATACTATATCAGGTCTTTTCCTGTTACTATTTGAATGGAAGTTTCTTATAAATACTATTTGTGATAAAATTAGGAGGCTTCAAAGACTGTTCATGGAAAGGATATCTGTCTCTCTCTATAACAATTATAAGGAAAGATAGTAGATAAATCAGACGAGGAAAACGTGAATTGTGATTGTGAAGAAAGAGGTAGCAGTAACTTTAATGACAAGACTAAAGGACGTAATTTCAGCCAATAGTTATAATTTAACTTTTAAAAAATAGGCTCCAAAGGACGTATAATGTTGCGTACCTTCTCCTAAGTCTAACAAATACTGTTTTGAAAACCGCAACAAAATCGTTCATCCAAACGCGAGATAACCGCGTACCAATAAAGATACATACATACAAGTCAAACTGTGAACCTGCTTTTTTAAAGTCGGTTAAAAAGCGAGGAAAACGTAATGTCTCCGTATTCGAAAGCATTATGATAGTGTACCTATCTATAACAGATAGAGCAAAACTTTTCATAAAACTTATATTGAACCCTGGAATGCATTTGTTTCATAGCAAAATAGCAAAGGAATAACTTTGCTGGTGTAGACAGAGCGAGCGTATTTTTCACAACTTTTAATACGTTTTCCAATTTTATTTTACCAGCAGCATTTTATCATCGAGTCGTATTTTTCAGGTCCAAACTTTTTACTCCCGCATTTGCAGTTACAATTTTTAACCGTATTATCTACGGTAACCGTTAAAGAGATCTTTTTGCTGTATTTTGTACAGTTCGGTCTGAATCTGAACAATGAAAGTTTTGGCGCTACTGAACTGGGTGTGAAATCTGTTCTGCACTGATAAGTCTGTTTTTGAATGATGCCATTGTCAGGTCGTCGATAATTATTGCACATTTGGATTTGACTGTAAAAACTTTTGGTCAACTAACTGCTCTTTTCTCTTTAAAAATATAAAAGATATTGTGTGAAACTTTTCTCTCTTGTGAGGGCTAGCAAATCAATGACTGAACCAATGCGCAAGAAGACATCAGAACTGAACTGAGGCGGCACAGCCTGCTTCGAATCAATGGCCATTGACGGGTTACACAACCACGTCAGAGATCTGTCGTTGTCGACCCTGGAGTCGTTAAGCAATCGATTTTTTAAAATGTCTTATGGTCCAATGACATTTCTTTCTCGCCAACTCAGTGTCCCCCACAGCAAGATGGAGATGGGTGTTGGTATCAATACTGACAGAGTAACATTCAAAAAAACACTCCATACTGATTTAGGTCCTTGCAATACCCTAGACCGGACACATGCATCGTGGTCGGGCTAGGAGCAAGCCATCAATCCTAGTCTAGATACAGCACTTTGACTAATAGCTGGCTAGTTGCTGCTAGTTGCCTTGTTGTATTAGTCCCCTAGCATTTGTCCCTATTTGTCAGGGGTTACAATAGCACTACTACATCAATAACATTTGCTGCATAGAAAATTTGGCAATTCCGTCAATCATCGAGAGTCTTTTTTACATGTTCAGGTATTTTATGGAGATTAATACAGGATGTTAGAAGAAGTACTAACTTCCTTTCAAGGTATTAATCAGCCCGTGAAACTTAACAACTTTCCCCAAGGAACATAGGCCGAAATATGAAATACATTTTTGGACTACCCATACAAAACGTACCAACCGGATAAGTCAGTTTGTTTGTCAGGGAGGTCCTGGACATGGGCTGGTTCATATCTTGAAAGGAAGTTAGTACTTTTCTTAACCCCCTGTGTACGTTAAAATCTTATCGAAACATCACACAAAACAATTTTACCCATACTACATCGAGTATTATTTCGTTAACACTACTGTTCCATACACAATAGCTGAATACCTAAGCACATGAAAGTAGAACAGGTCGCATCAGTGACTAATATCTAGCTCATAACACTATTGTAAACGATACGTTTGTTTTGAGCTGCATACATACTAATTTTCATACCTACATACATATAAACACGCCTCTTTTCCGGAGGAGTAGGCAGTGACTACATCCTTACACTTGCTACGATCCTGACATACCTCTTTCGCTTCCTCAACATTCATCTGCCTTTTAATACATGCTCGTTAGTTAAGGGTACTATAAATCTGACCTTTTTCTAGAACTTTCCGATTTGATCTCTATGTACATTCGTCTAGGTCTTCCCCTTCCAACGTTTCATTCACACTCGCCATATACACTTACTTTGTTCTTCTTTTATTCATTCTCTCAACGTTTCCAAACCATCTTAGCATTCCTTTTTCTATACCAGTCACAGCATATTTTCATCGCAAATAAAAAATTACACATTGACATCCTTTAACTAAAGCGACACAGTTTGTTGGTAATCTTATCAGTTTTGCAATTAGGTACGTGCAATGGCCATGACACGGCTTCATCGCATAATCATCTTCTCAGCCGCTATTTTTAAACTTAATACAAAAATTAGTTTTTGAGTTAGACAAGCTCTACGTGTCTAGGTAAAGTACGTCTAGGTGCGAAACCTTATTTATTATTTATAAACCCCCAGTTTTACAACTTTACCACAAAATATGAACAAGAAATGTTCAAAGAAAACGCCAGGTATGCCGAAGATTTTTTGTGCGAGCCCCAACACGTGCCTGGATATTAACAAAGGGACGACCACACGTGCACCATACCTAGGCTTCTACTTCTCTATTCACACTAAAAGCAACCTATTGTCAAAACCCATACGGTCGAACATCCATTGCGACTGAATAATGCAAGAACGCGAAAGGACGCCATTTGGAGTCAAAGTTCAAATTCAAACTGCAACGACGCATCCCATTTTAAACTTCAGTAGGTTACTTTAAGGTTGGGTTTTCAGTGTAGCGGTATTGGAGGGTGGTTTTTCCTCGATCGTGTGTCATATTGTGAGTCAGGGATTGTGGCAGGGTGTTTTGTAGGTGACGGGGTCCCATTTCTTTGCTTTGCTACGCGCTGGATTGAAAGATACAATGGCTGTGATACTGTGGGTCGTGTTTTTCTATTTTCAGTGTAGTGATAGAGGTCTGAAGGGAGGCCTTCGTGAAAATAGGTACAGATACAATATAAGAATTTCCTACAGGCACCAAAATAAAAACTTTGCGAAACGAGTAAAAGTTCGATTATATCGAAAAAAACGTCAACAAGGAGTTTCATCAAAACAATTGCAAGTGCATATTAATATAAAGTAAGAAATTGAAGTTTCTATTATACTCTATTACAATATTCCCCTATACCATATTATAGATATATACTATATTATAGATATTTATAATTAGTATAGTTAATTTGGTACTAAGATATAGTTAATTTAGTATCGTGTTTGTAACTATGGTTACAGAAACCGCAGGAAACATGAAACATCAAAAGGCCAACTGAACCGCGAATTTCCACGAATTCATCTTTGATATCGTCAAAATAGAAATTTTTCGTGTAAAACATAAACAGTCTTTGTACAAGTTCATTCGAACGAAATAAGCAGAAAATATGAAATGAGAAAGTAACTTATAAGACCTGGAGAGAAAGGTAATGTTCAGAATGTGGGAATAACGAGATTGAACCACAGAAAAGTCGTCGCAATAGACGAACTAAAACACAACTCAAAGCACAAAAGCACGCTATAGGTATTGGTGTACGGAGATTTATAAAGCTGTACTTACTATTTTTGTTTATGGATTTAGGAATATTAATTTCAGCCCTCTACGATTTTAGCCCTTGACAAGTCACATGGCTACGAAAGTATTTTCTTATAATTTGGTTATTCATAGAATTTTTAATGAGTTGAATTCTGGTTGTATCCCTCTGAAAAATTTAACTTCCTCTGAACCTTGTTTTAATAACGGGTCCCATACAAAGGCCAAAATAATTCTTATTTGAAAAAGCCGCGACAATACAGGGTCCTTCTTAATTTGCAAATGAAAGCTCGGGCATATTAAATTCTGTTGGAAATCTCAAACGAGGGCGGCCCGGTGCTCATAATGAATGGCGTTTACAAAGAGTGCTATATAAAGAGTAATATGGTAACTTTTCTTACTGTGTGTTTACCGTAACGGGCAGCAATTATTAAACAGATGGCAAGCTACGAATTATTTCGCGGTTGTTTTTTATGGTTGTCTTTTCCTTCAGTAGAACGAAAACAAAGCTCTTATGTACTACATTTTGTAGGTTAGGTACTTTGGCCGCAGAACCGACAACCGTTGCTATGGTAAGCAAGTTTTTGAGTGAAAACCGCCGATTAGAAATTCTAAAGGAGGCCCTCAGGCTAGATAGAGCCATAGTCTTTGTGGGATGGCTGGATAAGGCTAACTGAATATTGCCAGAGCATATAAGGCCATGTTATGCCGGCTTAGCATAGCATCACCCCACATCCTTCCCGCGGGTGTCGTAAGAGGCGACTAAGGGACTCGAGGGTATTGGTGTACTACAATTTTTAGGCGACAGGCTGACAACCTGTCACTATAGTGATACACATGTTTTTTGGAACAACCTTGGAAAACAATCCTCAAAAATGTCAGACGTGGCGATAGCGACTGTATTCTTACGGCCGTTAACGCTCTGCCTACCCCGCAAGGGATAAAGGCGTGATATATGTATGTATGTACGTATAAGGCCATCTTATATCCAGCAGTGAACT
Source organism: Keiferia lycopersicella (assembly GCA_029255805.1). Classification (NCBI taxonomy): domain Eukaryota; kingdom Metazoa; phylum Arthropoda; class Insecta; order Lepidoptera; family Gelechiidae; genus Keiferia; species Keiferia lycopersicella. Next base: position 10,104,251 of record JARACZ010000004.1, on the reverse strand, counting down.
GATATACTCTGATACCATTAGCTCTACATTGACACGTACCTGGCCGTAGTATTTTTATCACTGTATATCAATAGAAAACCTGTATGTACCAGGAATTCCCATTTCTGAAACGTCGTAATTTGGTTCCGTGCACTGATGTCCTTAAGGAATGGTCTAACCATACGTTTTTAACTTCTACTAGTCGATGATTTTATGGTCAAGAAGGATAAGGAGCATAGGTCGAAATCAGAAAAAACTTTTGGACCTCCTATACAAAATTACCCACGAGAGGTCCAAAATTCTTTTTCATGTTTCGACCCATATTTCTTGGGGAAAGTTATTCAGTTTTATGGGCTGATTCACCCCTTAAAATATTTGAATGTAATATTGTTACCTTTATTATGTGGGAATGGATAAGTAAACAAACGTTTCAAAAATTGAGCCCCAGTTTCAAATATAATCTAATCGCACCCAAATCGGACCACTTGTCCGATATCCGTGACCTCAGTCACATTCTTTCCTTGGTTGTCAACCGGTCCAATTATACAAACCGGTTTGATTCTCCCGGTTAATTCTATTAACTAGTTTCAACACACATAATGTCATGTCTACATCTTGTGTAGCATGTAGATGGGAAAACAGAATACATTATACCTATTTGATTGAAGTGGAAACTATAGGTTCGTGATTTGAAAGGCAGAGGTGTCATAATAACATACATCATCACTGACCTCGTACGTCTGTGACAGACAGACGAATTAATCAGTGTCTGAGGCAAGACTTTTCGTGGCTATATAAGCCGATGCCAGAGCGGCAACACTTTCCGCACACACTACAGTTGAAAGCGGAATTAAAGGCTGGCAAATGCATGTTTAGATGTCATTATAACATACATACATACACATATCACGCCCTTATCCCTGACGGGGTTAGCAGAGCGGGGTAAAAACACGGTCGCCAACATTGAGGGCTGTTTCAGATAATGTCGTGTATCACTATAATGACAGGTTATCAGCCTATCGCTAAGCAATTGTTTTGTAATAAACATGAAATCCTTGTCCTTTATTCGCCTCTACCTTAGCAGGATCAAGAAATTTTTGGAAAGCACTGACGGTTTCACGATATGGCTCAATTTGAGGCGACAGGCTGACATCCTGCTATAGTAACGTGACTGATATACGATTTTTCTGAAACGCCACTCAAATATTTTTCATACGTGGCGATAGCGACCGTATTTATACTCTGCTTATCCCGCAAGGGATAAAAAGTTGAAATGTGCATGTGTGTATGTAATGTACTTACCTATTGGATTTATCTAATAGTAGATGTGCTCAATGGATCTACCGCTCATGTTAACGTCACTATCCGATGTGGCTATTAGGGCGTGATTAACGAATAGCCGAAATCCAATTAACCGTAACACGGTAAAGGTACCGACGTACTACGTGTCTACCACGTAATTGGAGTCACGCCTACGCCTATTGGGGGATAACAGTAGGACAAATTAAGTACTGATAGTTTTTTGAAGAGCATGTTGTATCTGTTAAAGACTTTATAGTACCTACGTAGAAATAAAAGTTTTCAATTAATTTTCAATACGGCAAAGGTACCGACACATTACGGTGTCTTCCACATAGTTTGAGTTACGCCTGAGCCTATTGGGATATAACAGTAGGACAAATAAGAATACCGATGGATTTAAGGAGCGTATCGTATTTGCTTAGAGATCAGAAAATGTCAATATGGGTAGGGTAGGGAAATTAAATTTTCGGGAAATTCTCATAAAATCAGCATCTTAGGGAAATCTAATCTAAAGCTAAAATGAGCAAGCATGGTATAGATGTAGTAGATAGGTATCGCCTACCTGGCGGCATGACCGAGCTGCACAGTCTTACACCAGCGGCCGAAGAGTGGCTCAAAAACCTAAAAATTGATATATAGGATCCTGCGCAGAGAAATGCCATACGACATGATGATAGGTATCTAGCGTGCGAGAAGATAGGAAGTACTTTTTTTAAGAAGAGCATTAGACTTAAATTGGAAAGAAAACTTTGTGAAAGTTGAAATAATTTTCTTGAAGGTAACACGCATTTTTTCCCAACTCTACAAAATGCTTTGCGTATCGCATAATGATAAAAATAATACTTTGACACAGATAGAACAATAATGCCATTATAAGGTTGAGTTATGACTCAAAGAATGATTATTATAGTAAAGTAAGGAGACCCAGTTCTCGTACACACAATAAATCAATCAAAAGCAATCAAAGACACACGAATACAACGAGAAATTGTACGATTTCTGACAGCAGTGGGAACAAAATTATTCGACGTATCTACTGGTGGCTCAGAACAACATCACTCCATTTTTTCCCTCGGGTGTCGTACGAGGCAATTATAGCAATCGTAGGTTTTCATGTGTATTGCAATTTTAGGCGACAGGCTACCAACCTGTCACTATAGTGATCATGATATATCTGAAACGGCTCTAAAAATATTTTGTCAGGATGTGCTGACAAAGAGAGTATTTTATGGTTGTTAACACTCTGCCTACCCCGCAAGGGATAATGGCTTAAAATGAGATTAAGTGATCGAGTGAGTCATAGTAAAGAGTCCAAGCTCTCCTACACACAAATCAATCAAACACAAACGAACAGAACGAGAATACTATTGCCGACATCAATGGGAACAAAATTATTCCGTTCCTTACAAACGTATTTCCATCAGAATAGGATCGGAATCAGCATTCGAAAGGACGGCCGCCGAGTTCAACGCCCTCGCCTTATCTCGGCCACCGACTTATCTATCTACAGTCCATATCTAACGCCTTAATCGATTCCCCCAGTTGTACGAAAAAACAAACCCTACCCTCGTGAGGATACGGCGTTTCGACTGTTCTATCTAGAGAATTGTAGATTTCGGAAAATGTAGAGGTAGTCGTAGGGAAAGGAAAATCTCTGCTTCAAGTTAAGAGTATCTTTGATGGATCACTCACTACTGGTCTGAAATAAAACATTTTAATTTAAATTGAACAGGACGATGCACATTGAATACCTTTTTAAAACACTTCACTTGTTAGATATACTTATAGAAAACTAGCAAAGTTTTCTAGCACAGAAAAGATTGTTGCATAGATTCGCAGGCAACGATGGAGCCGCGGTAGCCCAGATGGAAGAGGCGTCCCCAGTAGTATTGGCAAAATTCGCAGGTTTAAATCCTGCCTGTAGTAGAAAATAACATTTTGAAGCGAAATTTAGTGTAATATCTGAATTAAGTAAGTCGTAGCGTAAAACTTTAATAAACGCAACTTCGCACTAAATAAAAAGATAATTTATCATCATCTGCCTCATACGTCTGTGATAGATGATCCAATCAGTGCCTGAGGCAAGACTTTTCGTGGCTGTAGTATAAGGCGATTTTGCACAGACATTACGCAATTAACAGTCATAATTTTGGAAAACGCAGGGTTGCCCAGGACCTGCGCCACCCTCTCAGCCTCCCTGTTCTGAAGATAATTTATACATGGATTAGATATTATCATACCCTCTTATCTCCTTTATTTTTCACTCTAAGGAAGCACTCTCCAGCTACTGCAGAATTACTCACTTCTGCCGTTGCTATAGAGTTCAATTCAGCAACAATACGAATGCAAACTGGAATTTGGCGAATGCCACGCCAATATTTGTCTAGATTAAAGATTTAGGGGCAGCACGACCAAACTGTTTCGCATGAAAATCGTATCGGGTTATATCAGATATGAATATCCAACTGCGTAATATCGATGGCAGAATTTGCTTGAATAAGTTTGGTTGAATCTGTTTTACTTGCTTGCTCTGAATTCGGATATATATACGAATGGATAGGGTTAAGCCGTGTGATGCCGGCTTAGAACAGCATCACCCCACATCCTTCCCGTGGGTGTCGTAAGAGGCGACTAAGAGACTCGAGAGTATTGGTGTATTACAATTTTTAGGCGAGAGGCTGACAACCTGTCACTATAGTAATACACATGTTTTCTGAAACAACCTTGGAAAACAACTCTCAAAAATGGCAGACATGGCGATAGCGGCCGTATTCTTACGGCCGTTAACGCTCTGCCTACCCCGCAATGGATAAAGGCGTGATATATGTATGTATGTACGGATAGGGTTCCTCTGGGTTTAAAGGGTCGCTCATCAATTTTGTGTCCCACAAGAAAAAGACGAAGAAAGCGAACTACTAATAGTAGAAACTTTTAATCAATGACTTTTGGCAATAAAGAAAGCTGGCCCGAATTAGGTTCGGTTCGAGTCCCTTTAGTTTGAAGTTTATATATGTTTTTCATTGAATAGAAATAGCGGTAATACTCTATGACAGACAAAGAATAAGTTTCAAAATAACACAAAACAGATTATGGTAGGTAATAGGTACGCTCTGTAATTGGATGATGACTAAGTGAATACTTAGTAGAATTTACTAGTATTCACTAGGCATACTATCTGCAGGCAAACATACGGAAATTACAGGGTTTCATATATTATAGTTACGACCCGTAGCTAAAGTCATAAAGTTCGTAATATAATAAACGACCCAGCGACCCGAACATTTGCAAAACCACAATCCGCCATATTCCATAGAACTAGAAAGCTCTTTGGTGAGGGTTACTGAGTTTACGAATGACTTTATGAACTATTTCCGGTGTCAGAGTGTTAGCCGCTACAGCTAGACGGTACAAGCGACGACCACGAACACTGATATAGTGCCTGAAACCAGAGTTCATTGGGTCGTTGGACGACTCGGTATTCAATATGAAAAGAAAAAGAATATAACCAAACTGCAACGGAGGGCCAAGCCGCCGGCTGTATACATGTTCTTCGAAAAACCGATCAACCTTTACGACAGAACAACATGATTCAATCTGGAATGGAATTGTTATAAGAAAAAAAAGGTATGTCTTACAATTTTCGCTTTTTTACAATGACTAATCCATTTATGGGAAAACATTGTACTTGGCATTCTAAAAATATTCATTGTGAATCTACTTGGCAGGAAATAAAATTTTGGAAATTTTGCAATACGTGACAATGTTTAAATTTGTGTCTCCAATGGAATTGAACCTGTGGTCTCTGAATCGACATCCCAAGTCTCAGACTAATAGACCACAGAGGCTGCATCCTCCAGCAATCCTAGATATTAAAACTAATAGTGGGTCCCCTCGTCCAACCACTTCCCTTTTGTGCCGCGACCTAAAAATAAAACGAGTAACAGAACAAACATTGTTATACTACACACACATATCACGCCTTTATCCCTTGCGGGGCAGGCAAAGCGCTAATGGCCGTAAAAATACGGTCGCCATCGCAACGTCTGACTAATATTGAGGGCTGTTTCAGATGATTGACGGTCGCCTAAAACTTGTAATACTTACCTACACATGAAAATCTCGAGTCTCTTACGACACTCACGGGAAAGAAATAGGATGATGCAATTCTTAGAGCCACTGCATACTGGTATACAAATTACAATCCATCTACAAGTGCACTAACTTCAAAAATAAAGTCATCTTACAGGTTTGTAACATTCTGAGAATCCCAAAATATCATGATAGGTCTCTCTCTCTCTCTCTCTCTCTCTCTCTATGCTTTTTGTGCAAGTAAATTTCAGTCTTTCAGTCTGTGTCAAAACCTACCAGACCGACCAGAGATTCTTTTGAATGGTCTATTAAAAGACGCAAAAGATTTTGTCTAAATCTGCTCAAACAAACCAAAATTTATCAGAAATTTTATCTACGCTGAGAATTCCATTGTATTTTTCCTGAATTACGACTTCTCTTTATAACCCACAGCAGTACCAGCCAGGTAGCGAAAAAACTTTAGAATTTACCCCAAAACTGTGCAGATAAATAAAAAAATACAGCGAAAAAGAATTTTCACGAAACCTTAAACGCGAAAAGCTCATCGTAAATCAAAACACAGTCATTAGGTGCGCCTCGCACGCTCTGCACCGGGAGAAGCGATTTTATCCATTTAATATTGATCCCTCACTGCAAAACCGTCACGGTTCAACGAGAGCTCTTTCTAAACTGGCGAGTACACTTCTTGTCCAGTTCAAGCTGAGCCGCAGGATTCGCCTAGAGCCTTTTAGATGCTCAAGAATTAAACGGCGCGAGAGGGGCGAGGTATGTCAAGTTGCAGTGGTCGTAGCTGCTAGTTCCGGGCTTGTGCTCACCGCGCAGCCTCCGCAGTATCGAACGGCCGCGCCCGAGCCCCACGTGTTCCATTCACCGGCACTATACCACGTGTGAACTGGGCTTTATATTAGGATGTAAAAAAAACAACTGCAAAAATTTTAAGGCGTCAACCAGTTCATGAAACTGAACAACTTTCCCCAAGGAACATAGGTCGATATGTGAATAAAATTTTACAACGGCCAACAAAAATTACCAAAATGTACCATCTGACTCAATTTGCATGGGAGGTCCAAAAAAACGAATGTTACTTGGGGAAAGTTGTTCAGTTTCATGTCCTGATCCACCCCTTGAAATATTTGCAGTTAATACTGTTACATCCTGTATTACGAATTGATTACTTGATTGAGCAATTTGGGATTATAATCAAGGATATGTTGGTCGCCAAAGGAATCAATATTTGGCGCCCAACTTGGGGCGCAATGACCCCGAGTATTGCGTGTTAAGGGTACTCCCGCGAAACTACCGCCACGTCATGGTAAAAATACTTTGTCTTCTTGAAAAATTACGGTATATCAGAATGCCAGAAGGGTAAACCCATTATTAACTTATCTGTAAATCATTTTCAGATACAGATACAGATTCTTTATTGATAACAGTTGTTACATGTCAAATTTCAAATGTATAAAATTATTATAATATAAAAGTGTATAAATTATTAATTCATTAAATAATGCCAATTACAATAATTTACATACACTTTGGTTTCTAGTTTCTCGATCGCTGTTAAAACACTGTTTACTTTTATTTCCAAAGGTGAGATAAACTTTTTGAACAGTTTTTCAAGTGCTTCTATCGTGGATTTCGCCATTGCTTCAATTTAAGTTAATTATTTGCGCGGAGCGACTATAGTGCGTGCCAAGGTAGGCTACCCTCTTTCACGGCAAGTATGATGTATAATAAACCTCCCTCTTGAATCACTCTATCTATTTAAATAAACTTCATCAAAATGCGTTGTGTAGTTTTAAAGATTTAAGCATACATGCTGACATAAGGACGCGAAAAGCTAGTGTATGATTAATCGACACTCTGTGATTTCCTCTTTGTGCAAAGATATTTTTTTTTTACTCCAAAGGCGCTAGTTTTAGTCCTCTACTAGTCAGAAATTACGGCTACGGGAATCCTCTACTACTGAGTAGGCTGTTTTTGTGTGGCGCTAGTTTCACGTTCTAATATTCTGAAGCTAGAAACGGCTGAGTAGGCTGTGTAGTCGCCGGCTTAGCCTAAGAGGATTAAATCATTGACAACACTGTTTTAAAAAGTACTCGTCACCACATGACATAATCAATACTAAGTTTTGAATAATAAAAATAAAATCAAGCCGTTATTGCGGTTGTTTGTCTGTCATAAACACAAAATTGCAGGCTTAATATTATTGTCCAAATATACTAAGACTCCATGTAGTTTTACGAAATATTCAAAGTTTAATTAATAAACAGAAATATAATTCTGTCATTAAAAGTAAATTTTTTACGCCATTCAAAATTGCGCAATATGACGCCATCATTCACATTTTCAAGCAAATATCGCTTTAAAAAGTAGCTCATTTGACCTGCGAGTCATCTAGTCTTATTTTCTTTCGGTGATAGAGCGATTAAAGAGGAAAGTTTAGTTGTATAACAGGTACGTTCAAAAAAACGCCTTATTTCTACTGGAATACGAGTGGCGAGTGCAACCGCGGATCGGGCCGCTAGTGTAATCCTAATTTACATCTGGTTTACCTTGAAACACCTTGAGAATAGATACTTGGTTACGAAGAATATAATAATAACAAAATGGTAAGTCATCGGTGAAGTAAGTGATTGGTCATACAATTTCAAAGGTTACGTATTTTTGTTTTCTGATGGAATTTTAAATTATTATACCGTGGTGAATGGTGTCAGTTCAACACTGTAGAATCATTTTTGAATACGATTGGTCATAATTCATCAGTTGTTATTATAACGGTTTCTTACCGACGAATTATTTGAGTTACCGATATTTTGTTTTTGTATCTGCTGGACATATCACGCCACTCCAATTGCACGAATTCTAAGCACGACCCTCGCTTTGCCTCACACAGTTTTTCAAGACATTCTACAAAGATTCACTTAGCCTGGGAACATCCTACACTACGTTAGGTAGTTTGATGAATTTCCTAGAATCACGTGTCACCCAATGAAAATCCCTATTTAAATCGTGTTAATTAACATATTTTTTATGAAATATCCAAATGATTAACCATACTCATTTCTCATGAAAACGATCATAGGGTTAACATCCCTTAATAAATGATGATCTCTCCGACCGATTTCGGCCATGGCGACCACTTTGACTCCTAATCAGATCGGCGCTGATGCGCCCGGAGATGGCTATTGTAGCCAATTTTGGCAGTAAACTCCCGTGCACAGAGTGGACACGTGAGTTTGCCATTTACATAATTATAGTTAATGGCGACGGGTGGACGGGCCTTCAGCTCATCGCGCTTAGCGTCGAGGTCTGCTTTACGCTGTTCCTCAAACTCGCGGACTTGCCTCTTAACCATCCCGCGCCATTCGGGACGCTGTGCTGCCAGACCCTCCCATTGAGTGGGCTCAATATTGCATCTTTTCATGTGTCGTTTCTGAACATCTTTATATCTGAGGAGTTGTCCGCCATGCTTTCGCTTGCCCTCCTCTAGCTCAGAATAAAAGATGCGCTTCGCCACTCTCTCCTCCGACATCCGGGATACATGACCGCACCACCGTAGCTGACGACGCATTAGATAGGCCTCAATGCCACCAACATTGGCTCGTCTCAGAACTTCGATATTGCGCACTCGGTCGGACCATCTGATCTTCATGATGGTGCGAAGGCATTTTAGGTGGAAGCGATCCAGAGTGCGTATGTGGTGACGATACACACACCAAGTCTCGGAGGAGTATAGAAGGTTTGGCAGCACAATCGCCATATATACAGAGATTTTTGTGGCTAGCTTTAGGTCGTGCGAGCAGAAAACCTTGGAACACAACTTCCCAAATGCTGCAGCTGCAGCACTGATTCTGCTGTTGATCTCAGCATCAAGGTTACACTTAGATGTTATAGTGTTCCCCAGATAACGAAACTTATCAACCTGTTTCAGCATATCCTCACCAAGCATAATCGCCAGTGTCTCGCGACCATGCGAGTCTAAGGACATCACTTCCGTCTTTTTGACACTGATCTTCAGGCCGAATTTACAGCATGCTTGGTGAAAAACGGACATTAGCTGTTGCAGGCCGTCTGGGGATTCTGCAAGAAAGCACAAGTCATCAGCATACATGATCTCAGTAATCAATGCATACGAGACTTTAGTGCGCGCCTTAAGTCTAGCCAGGTTAAAAAGACTGCCATCTGTGCGGAAACGGATGCGGACTCCTTGGGAAACAGTATTTAGGACTTGTTTGACTACAACTGCAAAGTACAAGGCAAACAGTGTGGGCGCTAGAACACACCCTTGTTTCACCCCACAGGTGACGGGGAAGAAATCAGACTGTTCACCGTCCACAGAGACGCAGCACTGCATGTCGTCATGCAGGAGTCTTAGGAGTCGCACATACTTTTCTGTGCACCCTAACTTTCCTAGCACCATCCAGAGAGCTTCGCGAGGCACACTGTCGAATGCTTTCTCTAAATCAACAAAGCAGAGGTACAACTGGCGACCTTGTTCTCTACTTTTTTCTTGTAGTTGACGCACCGAGAAAATAGCTTCACATGTACCTCGGTCAGGTCGGAAGCCGAACTGGGTTTCGGGCAGAATTCTTTCCGACAAATCTTTGAGGCGGTTCAGTAAAACTCTGGCAAAGACTTTACCAGGGACTGACAGCAATGAAATACCGCGATAAGAGTTACAGTCAGAACGGTCACCCTTGTTCTTGTAGAGGGCACAAATGCGAGACACTTTGAAGTCCTCAGGGACCCTCTCCTCCTCCCACCTTCGAACGAAAAGTTTCCATACCGACGTGTGCAACTCTGTACCACCATATTTAAGTAGTTCACCCGGTATAAGGTCAATGCCAACCGCCCGGTTATTATGCTGCTGTCTGATGGCAGTAACAACCTCGTCGCATGACAGGGGCTCTTCCAGCTCCGTGGCTAACGGGAGTTGAGGCATTAAACTGATATGATGCAGATCAGCTGATTGATCTACGTTGAGCAAGTTGTGAAAATGCTCAGCCCAACGTTTAAGTACATCCTCCTTGCTGGTCAGGAGGTGCATACCGTCCAAAGACCTTACAGGTACTTTTGCACGGTAGGAAGCACCAATCAGCTTACGCACTTCACAGTAAAACTCACCAAGCTGGTTTGTATCGGCGAGCCACTGCATTTGACAAGCCTTGTCCTGCCACCACTTGTCTTTTATTTGTCGAGACAGCCTGCGTAATTCTTGGTCACTTTCTTTGACCACCGCAACATTTCCACCTCTTCGATAATGCTGTCGCAGGAGCTGTCGATGTTTGTCGAATGCTGCTTTAAGAGCCTCGCTATTGTCATCGAACCAGTCTTCACTACGTCGGTCTTTCGTACCCAAAGTAGCAGAAGCGGCTTCTATGAGATGACATGACAAAGCTCCCCAAGCAGCACTGACATCACCGGTCTCAGTTATTGGCGACGGCTTTTCAGATAAGGCTTCAGCATATTTCACCCTAACCTTGCGATCTTTCAGCCTATCCACGTTTAAAAACGCAGGCTTCTTCACTGTGGATCTGCGAGGTCGACGGAGGCGGAGTCGTAGCTTAGTGACAATTAATCGATGGTCAGTCCAACAGTGAGCACCACGCATGACGCGGGTGACTTGAACTTGACCGATGTCTCGTTGCCGAATAATAGCAAAGTCGATCAAATGCCAGTGTTTGGAACGCGGGTGCATCCACGTTGTTTTGTGCTTAGCGGCAAGTCTGAACATAGTGTTCGATATTAATTCTTAATAAATACCAAATAGGTGACTCAGTTAATTTTCCCAGTAGGGGCAGTAATATTGGCGAGCACCCAAGAAAAACAGCAAACGAAGCACAAGCCAGGCGGAGTTTTTAAACCGGAAGATTCCAGCTAAAAGTCTCCAGCTCTGAAACTTCAATGACATTTCCTGAGTTCAGGACGAGCCGGACGCTTTAGCTAAACACTTCAGCAAGCTTCGGCTTTAAGTAAAAATACTGATATAAGTATATATTCACGTTCATCTATTTATATCTGTTTGATGTTTGTAGTTTCTTGTTTGTAAGTCATAGGATGTGTATTCATTTGGAAACATCTCGACAGCATCAATTTATTGCACCAAATTGTTACAAGTATTTAGTAGTTGCGAGTCACGCGTGAAGTTGTTGCAAACATAACGCGATACATATGCTATTATGGTTTTTGACGAATTTCTACTCCACGATATTTGAGGGTAAATGTATTAAGGGGAAACCTATGTTCAGCAGTGGACTGTTGGGGCTGTTATAGTGGTGGTGGTATTATGAAAGCGCAATTTATGAATTTTGGTAAAAATCTGGTATTTCAAAATCTTGTCTCTTCTTGGGTCTATACTAACTATATTTAACTGTACACGCACATACCACGCCTTTATCCCTTGCGGGGTAAGCAGTGCGTTAATGTCCGTAGTTACTAAAAAGTTACTTTACTACTCACAGTTTACGCAGGGTTGAAACCCAGCTCGTATGAAATCTGATTAGGTAATTTTATCTTCTGTTGTCTTCAGTTGATGAAAGTCCACGGCTGGACATTGGCCTCCCGAGAGACTTTCAACTTCTATATTAAAGCAAGGAATGGGAAAGTTAAGAAATAAAATAGCATTCCAAGGCCCCATTGAGACCACTCAGTTTTTATTACTACGAGCTTTCCAGTCGTTCTGCTTTCGGCCCACGTCGGTTTGGGCCGAATACGAGGGATAAAGGCGTGATTTGTACGTATGTAGTTTTGTATGTAGGAATGGAATCTCGAAATGAATAATATTTTCGTCTCATTTATTAAGCTTCTATCGAAAAGTAACATCTGTAGGAAAAGTTTAAGTTCAACAATCCCAAACGTAGATAATGCCATATGTTTACATTTAGTGCAGAAAGATGAATAAAATAAATATATTGTAATAAATCGTGAAAAGAAAAAGCTTTTATTTACCATGAATGAAAATATTGTTTCTAATCTACTTAAAATTTCCAAAAACACTGAAGTGCCGAATGCGCAACTAAATTACTAATTTTTCCGTGAAAATAAGATTTTTTCCCGGCAACTATCATACATATAAACTTTTCTTTTGAATTACTTTATCTAATACAAATACTGCATCAAAATGCGTTGCGTAGTTTTAAAGATCTAAGCATACATAATACAGATATTGGGACAGACGCGAGAAGCGACTTTGCTTTATACTATGAATATAGTGATTCTGCATTCGGCCCATTCGTCATAGACCCAAACCGATTTGGTCCGAAAGCGGAACGGCTAGAGCTTTCCGAGGCGCGACGAGTTCATTCCATTGCAGATATTTTCTTGAATACGAAGCTTTATTTATACAATTAAATAAATTCCTCTTGGTGAGAAGGGGATTTTCTGCAATGTGAACCTATTGTCTGATGTAAAACGCTGCACTAAGATGACAATACGATAAAGAAAATAAAATATCGGCTGCAACTCTAGAATACCGTTCCAAAGCTCTGCCAACTTCCTTCTTATCGAGTGGCACACGACGCCGAGTCATCCAAGGACCCGATGAACCCTAGTGTCAGAATTTATCAACCGCCTAAGTCAACCACTTTCTACAAGTAGCAGGCTATGGTTGTATAACGACTGCCGTCTAACTGCTGTTACTATACTATAGAGTTTTAAATTTTGTCCTCTGCCGGAGTTTGATCAAAAACCTCTCAAAAATTTTATTTTATCATATACTTCCGACATTTCCACCGTTTGGTATTCTTACTCGATAAACACAAAGATATTATTAAAGCCATATAAGAAATCACGTTGAAACTAATAAGGAATACGTTTCCTATAATCCTTGTTTTGTAATTGTTTGGAAACATCCGACACGTTTAAGGCGGCAGTCTTCTTATATGGAAATGTAAGGATTCAATGCACTCTGCATCCGGTTGTCATTATACCTTTTATTCGGTGGACACATCCTGCGTCTTTAATAGGTAACTACTGTCTTTTTTTGATTCACTATCATAACATAATCATACAGCACTTTGAGCTATCTTACATACACACAATTCACGCCTTTATCCTTTGCGGGGTAGGCAGCGCGTTAACGATCGTAAAATTACGGTCGTTATCGCCACGTTTAACAAGTATTGAGGGCCCCTTCAAATGATTGAGCTATCTTAAAGGAATATGTATATTCATTTTTCTACAGTTAAAACAAAAGTTTACCTATTCATAGTTATGATTTTAACGGGTTCTTACCGACGAATTTACCCGTACCCGTGATCAGGACGCTTGAAACAGCGGGAAATATTGGGAACGCAAAACGAATTCATCGGTAAGAATAGTGTAAAAAACCACTTCAGTTTAAAATTTAAAACTGTACGTAATATAATGCTGAGATCACTGTGATTTCCAAGCAGATTTGAATAAAAACACGTAATACGAAAAACAGGTCCCAAATTGGTGTACATTTGACCAATGCAGTCTGATGTGAGCAATACAAGCCTAGGCCGAAACACGACACCTCAACCTACATAGATACAGACAGTATCCATTTCACGCTCTGCGAATCATGTAATGGATGTGAATACATATTAAAGGCAAGTCGGGACACCGAATCGTCCAACGAACCTATGAACCCTGATGTCAGAGGCTTTCAACCGCATGCTACTAGTAGCAGGTCTCTGGTCTAAGTGACCAAAGGATATCGACCGGACGAGTTAACGTGTCCTCCGAAGCACGGAAATGTCTTTCCTGCTTGCAGGTGATTCATCCTGCAAGGCCCTAGACTGGGGACAAATTCACAAAGTGATAAATATAGGTGAAAGTAATTATTTGAACTAATATCAACCGAAACAGATGATTGACCCCTAATGGTAGTGACTGTTTCCTGCGCAGCTCAAAGGTCCTGGGTTTGATCACCTAAGGAGCAGGTCTTAATATCTGTCCCCTGATCATCTTATTTTCATCGGTATGGTCATCGGCTTCATTTTGACATTCGAAGTCGATAGTGACGCTATTTTGACACTTCATTCCCGTTATGACGAAATTTCTTTCTTAGGTCTGGAACGTACTTCTGTACCAGTCGGTAAAAAAACGTAGGCCTGATAGTCTACACGCGTAACGTGTGCCTAAATCTAGTTCGAAATATGACACCTCCGTACAAACAGACGTACAGTCAGGTGTGATTACACGCCCAGCGAATCAGCTAATGGAATGGACGTGTATAGCCACTACTGAATTACAGTAAACTTCCTAAAGTAATTAAGGCAACAGGTTACGTTCAGGTTATTAACTTTAGTATATTTAAGCTTCATTGTTTTTGTTTCGGTCTTTGTTGTGTCGCGTGATTCCACTTAGTATAGCATCACCCCATTTCTTTTCTGTGGATGCCGTAAGAGGCGATTAAAGGATTCGAGGGTTTTATGATGTATTGCAAGTGTAAGCGACAGACAACTTGGCTCTATAGTGGTACACGACAAATTCGGCGGACCATATTTTTACGGCCGGCGTTCTGCCTACCCCGGAAGAGATAAAGGCGTGAAGTGCGTATGTAGCGTTTTAAAGTATTGGCTATCGGACTTTTCTTTCGATGTTTATACTCCCTTCGTTTTTGTGAGACATTTTATTAAAGTTATAATCCGAACTGATTAAAAGCTCTGACAATGATTCAGTGGGTCGATCTTCTACTTTATGTCCCATACTCATGCACACAAAACTTTAATCAGAAAATTAATTATGTTGAAACAATAGAAAACTCGGTACGTATTATGGATTTACTCTTCAGTTTGTGTTGGATCGAGTTTTTCGAAGCCGTGTGCGTTTTTCTGGTGTATTTTTTGTGTTATCAGACGAAAAAAACAGTTGTCTGCAGACGTAGACAGTCTCAAACAGGTTTGATATACACTTCCTCGTCTGGAGCACCTGGTCGATGGCTGTCAAATCACAACGAGGGTCCTTCGGCCCGCAACCCCTATAAAAATGGCGAGGCGCAAGATCAAGGTCGCGAGGTGAGAGAACAATGAGATTTTAGAAAAGGGTGTCGGGATTTTTAAATCATTTTGCAGAAGGCAACACTAGTAGTAATGATTTTGAAAGAAGCGTAATATCAGCTGATTTTTTCTCGTGATTTCGCAGATGGCCTCTTAGTAAAAACTGATCATAGAAATGCCTAAAATCACAACTTTGATTCAATGCCCACGTACCATTAACACACTGTTATAAGGTGCATTTTTAGCATTCACGGTATAAAATAAAAACATGCTTATCTACCGCACAGCATCCTGTGACTAAACTACATATCCGTTGCAAGAAGGATGAGATTTAGTACCTAATGTAAGCCAATATCAAACGAGTAGGATGTATTGCAAACAGCAAACAATGATTTCATACAAGTTTGTTATCGTATGAACTAGTGCGGATGTGGGACATAGTTGTGATACGATAGAAAACTATCGTGTAATATATATATCAGGCAACAAAGCATTTGTTTGTCTTATATACATCAGAATATAACCATTAGTACCGCCGGCAATAAAGGAGTGTTGCAGAATAACGTGAATATTCTCTCGTAATAAAAAATAGCTAGAAACAATTTAGAGATGAATTCACTTGAAGCTTTTGTGTCTGAACAGAATAAATGTTTGATACTCATTCTTATTCTCATTAACATAAAGGAACAAAGAACCTGTCTGAATGTTCAGTACATCTTTCGGATTTTGGACAATGGTCGGATGTTAAAGCCTGGCACAGATGGCCTACATTTCATAACTGTACATGAAATGCACTGAGCTAAGGTTCATTTATTGTTATGTTTGTTTCTGGACGCATCCGCTTACAAACATACATAATATACATCACGCCTTTATCCCTTGCAGGGTATGCAGAGCGTTAACGACCGCAAAAATACGGTCGCTATCGCCACGTCTGACAAATATTGAGGGCCGGTTAAGATAATTTGTGTATCACTATAGTGACAGGTTGTCAGCCTGTCGCCTGAAAGTTGTAATACACATGAAATCTTTGAGTCCCTTAGTCGCCTCTAACGACACCCACAGGCAAGAAATGGGGTGATGCTATTCGAAGCCGGCATCACACGGCATAGAAATGGGGTGATGCTACCAGCATCACACGGCAGCTTACGATGTAGCGTAAATGTGGTTATGTCTTTGCGATTGCTATTGGCTAGTGTGATATCTTTTTGCACCGAAATCCAGTAGGAGAATGGAGGTAAATAAATAGTTGCAATCGTAATCTGTGTTACAACAGTTAAAATGAAGACTGGACCGCATGTAGGCCGGCAGCAGACGCGTCAATACTGGTTTTTATAAAATACAATTGGGGCTCAATTGCAACAGCTGTGTTGTGTCAAATAATTGCAGAGTAAGATACGCCATAAGATTGCCTCTTTTCTCTACAAAATACGGGCGGTGCAATCTGCTCTTTTTGCGACTGTCGATGTGTTTTGGCCCTGGGGCCATCAATACTACAACATACAGAATAATACGCCGGACGGCGAAGGCTCACCCGGAAGTATTTGTATGGTTGTAAGTACTTGCCGATAATTCCCAAAAAAGCGACCCGCGCCGTTGGACGTCAGTTGCTTGAAGAGCTTTTGGAGTGTGATCTACTCGCATTGGCTGCACCGTCGGGCTGTAATCTGCGACAAGCGGTTTCTGTATCGACGACATGTCGTTGCAACTCAAGGGCAAAGCACACAACCATAGCATGCGATATGCCGTCTCCACATACAATCCCACACAATACAACCGGTACGCACGTGTACACGTGCTGCATACGAGCTGTATACATACGCATGCCGGTGTGCTTTGCGCTTTACCGCGACGGAAATGGCGCTGCTGATGTTGCATGTCGTCTGATCTTAACATAAAGGTATGATTGATAATAGTAGCCACTTGGGTAGCGATTGCAACTTATTCTGCCAACAGATTTTGCCGCAAAAAGCTTGTTGGTTTTTTTATTTATCTGCTGGGTTTTTTGATTTATGCACAAGCTGGTAGACTACTTGAAATTCGGATAATATCCCATTTTACACTATCCCAGCTTCAAACTCTTAACTTTACAAAAGGCAGGTACATAAGTATGATTCAAAACCCTAAGTGACTATAAAAAGCTGATCGTGATATTTTTCGTTGCTCAAGTAGGTATTAATGTTTCATAACATAAGTGTTCTGACATTTATGTAACATTCAGCTTTTATCTCAGGCATGGCAAAGGTCAAATTTTATTTTGAGAATAATAATAAATGGATACACTGATAACAACAAATTACTTTTTAATTCTCTTTATTAGCTACATGCTTCAGAATTAGTGTTGTTGAAGTGATGCAAAAAATATAAGAATCCCATTTAGTAAGAATATGTTATTTTTTTTGAGCTCTGAAAAAATGTGGCTTTTGAAGAATGTTAGTTGATGCAATTTATAAAAGTGTTAAAGATTTTATATTGAATTATTTTCTTTAAACAAATACATTAATATAGGAATTCAACTTGGAATTCAACTATTTGTTATACTTTAATTACAGTTAAACTCAGTATAACCACATTCTTTTCTCCTTTTTCTCACTGATTAAATCTTATTTAGGCAACAAAAGAGGTATAAGAAGTACCGTAACTATGCCAAACCATAGTCCTCAAACCTTCAAATCTTCTACTAATTTATATTGTATAACTGGGTTACTCATTATAGTTTTATAGACATATGATTTACCTTTTAGTTTCAGCCGAGTTTCATATCACCAGCTATACAAGCAATTTGTTGATCTTCAATTCATTCTGCTACGATATGGTATAGCTTTTAGTACAGTTTACTAGAATAAAATTAGGTATCTTTTATGGAAGCAAGTAACATCAATGAATTGAATGGACATTAGACTTTTTCATTAATAAAAAATCTGTTAGTAGTTGAATCATCTTTTTTGTGAGGCATATCCCGTGCCTACATACCCAGTAGATGTATTTATACAGTTGTGATAAAAATTTAAATTCTGCATTGTAGGTACCTACCTAAATATCATCTGTTTGCATGAACTTTGTGGGAGTCTTTATGTGTGTAGGTGTTATTTTTGTATTATTTACAGCTCTAGGGTCACAAGAACAGCACCAAAACATTTTCATTATGGGTATTAAAATAAAAATTTAAGAAGTGTACTGAAATAGAACCAAAAATGCAATGGAATAGAATCACTAAAACAAAGTACCTACTATAATGGTCACTTTTACGTGCTCTACGATATTTACCCCTCGGAAATTATTATCCATCTTTCAACCCTCCGGCAGGGCGTAGGGTGGACCGCCCCGCCGCCCGCATGCCAATAATTCATTAGGAATGCTACTACGGTTCCTCGCGTTGATGCAGTACTGCTTTATGACGTTTCCGCTTCATCAAAGACCAAAACAACGGTTAGAAAACCTCATAATAGCTGGAAATACATACCTCATCTTCCAAGTTGATCGCAAGTTCGTCTCAGCGGAGGCGAAGGGGACAATCCTTGCACAAGCACATTCAACCCTCTGTATAACCAAACACAAGCACTATTCTGTTCACTTACTAGTAAAAGAAGCACCAAAAACAAAATTAGTAACTAATTGTGTCATAAAACGTACGAAAATCTAACACAAAA
Organism: Keiferia lycopersicella; assembly: GCA_029255805.1. NCBI lineage: Eukaryota > Metazoa > Arthropoda > Insecta > Lepidoptera > Gelechiidae > Keiferia > Keiferia lycopersicella. The sequence goes on along the minus strand of JARACZ010000004.1, from coordinate 10,085,263 downwards.
TAGAAATTATGGAGCATTTCATAAAACGATCACCGGCACACAAAACACACAACCTCCGCTACAAAAATCTTTACAAAACTGAAGAAAAAAAAAGGAAAAGGAACTGGAACAGGAATGGATATCAACTGACGAGAAAATTTTGTGATAAATCGCTAGATAGCGCCACTTGCGATGTTATTTTTTTATAAGGAGAGTTGCCATTTTAAATTAATGGATGCACTATCCAGCATTGTATATGCAGCATTGTTTACAATTCTATCGATATACGAATATCCGTTTATCCGAAAAAAGTTCACCACTAGAACTGCCAACAAACAGTCGTTCCATTCGTTCGGTAAATTCGTTCACTTTAGTTTTTCTCGTAGAAAGTTGTAAATAAACTATTTTTGTATCAATTTCACCATGTTAGAGCAAGTAAATCGTGTAATACTAGTTTTGTCTGGAAAAGGCGGCGTGGGAAAATCCACAGTAAGCACACAGTTGGCGTTAACGCTAAAGGAAAGTGGTTATAAGGTTAGACTTATTTTTCTTCAATTTACATATATTTTACCCCAATTATGTCCAGCAATCTACCACCCTTTGGTCATTTACGATATTCTTTCCTTAAGTTTCAATTCGTACGTTCCAATGATACCCTGTTTTCCCTAACTTCACAATATTGTAATTTTTAGGTTGGACTACTAGATATTGACTTGTGTGGCCCTAGTGTACCTTACATACTCAACTTAGAAGGCCAGAATGTACATCAGGGACCAGAAGGATGGGTGCCAGTGTATATGGACCAAGAAAAGCGCCTAGGGGTCATGTCTATAGGTTTCCTGCTGAATTCCCGGAATGATGCAGTGGTGTGGAGAGGTCCAAAGAAAACATCTATGATAAAACAGTTTCTTGAAGATGTCTGCTGGGAGAAACTGGACTTTCTTGTGATAGATACACCGCCAGGTAAGTTTTTAAACCTTGTTCTTAAAAACCATTCATTTCTGCACTATTTTCCAAATGCTGGTAAGATTATACTTTTGATGGACAAAGAGTTAAAGACACAATATGTTTCTAGATACTGTAAATACAATCTACTCTATTTATTGAAAAGTGTGTGCTTTATTCTGTTTTGTTTGCTTTGATGGACCAATGACCTTAAGAGAGCGGCTGGTAGGGACTGGATGGCGAAAGCAGGAGATCGTTCATTGTGGCATACCCTGGGGGAGGCCTGTATCCAGCAGTGGACTGCTATGGGCTGATGTGATGATTATGATGATGTGCGCAGTATGGAACACTGGAACTCCATTGACACAAGATGATTACTGTAAACAAACAACACCTTGTACTAGATCCACTGTTATTTCTTAAAATCGCTGGAACTAAACATCACCATTTATTATCTCCTACCACTTCAGTTTCTAAACAAACAAATATCATCCAAATTACAGGCACATCAGATGAGCACATAACAGTGATGGAGAACCTCCGCCAAGTGCCTCAGTGTGCTGCGATCCTGGTCACCACACCACAGGAGGTGGCTATAGAGGATGTGAGGAAAGAGATCACATTCTGCAAGAAGACTGGCATTCCTATACTGGGCATTATTGAGAATATGAGTGGGTATGTATTAAATAAATTATCTGCTTTTAATCTGAAGCATTTTGGAGCCAGCTTCATATAGTATCATCCCAAGGGAATGGACAGCTGTGTTCCCTGTGAATGCAACATGTTACACCTATCATGCCAATAGGGGGAGGCAGGACCTGAAATTGCACTTCTCATCTAGTTGTTTATTCTTTTGTGTGTGTGACACTGAGTTGTCTAACAACCTGATAAGATATCTAGAAGAAAGCATAACATACTCAAGAAATGTATTTTTTTCATCCAGTAGTCAAAATAAATGTCCCACAGTTGAGTAGTAACTCAAAGTAAATAATGTAAACTTAGGCATGTTTGGACGGAAATATATAATGTGTGTAAATAGGCCATTTGCAACACTTAATTTCAAACAAAACACCAATTTGCTACATCTCGCCACTTTAGTAATCCAGTATCCATATTTTAAGTGATTTTTAAATTGTATAATTATTCTAATATTGAGCAAATGTGTATTCCATTTAGTTCAGTGATCCTATTGTCTTATTTCCAGATATGAGTGCCCAACTTGCAGCACATGTACAAACATCTTCTCAAGCGGAGGCGGGCAGTCCCTAGCTGAATATGCCAAGGTTCCATTCCTGGGCAGTCTACCCATAGACCCGAGGGTCGGTCAGCTAGCTGGGCAAGGCATAGCTGCCGTGAAACAGTTGCCAGACTCTAAAACTAGCAAGGTGTTCATGGAATTAGTGACCAAATTGGCTGCTTCTAGTGATAATGAAATGGAAAGCTAGAATGTGATATTATTTTTTGTATTTTGAGTAGGTATACATACAGTCCAGCAAAAAATAATTAGGCTATAGTCTGTAAGTTTAGGTACCTACTTATCTTTTTGTAAACAAACTTTGTACGAAAGTGACACTTCTGAACTGTCAGTTTCATACAAAGTGTGTTTACAAAAAGATAAGTACCTAAACTTACAGACTTTAGAAATTTTGTATTAAAAGTAGTTGCTATATTTAAGCGTTAGGTATCTGTCGAATTTGACAGATCGTGAAGAAAGTGCGCCGTAATTTTTTGTCTCCTCTTTTTTGCTGGACTGTACTTTGTTTTATCCACAGTTAAAAAAAACCGTAAAACTCTATTGTCATTCTTGTTTCCTTGTTTCAAAACTGTTGCATATTTTATTCAACTAAATAAACTATTAGCTGCAAATACTTTAAGAGGTGAATCAGCCCGTTATGTGAACAACTTTCCCCAAAAAACAGGTCGAAGAATAAGAAATTTTCTGGACCCATACCATACAAATTGACTTCGTTGGTGAGGTCCAAATTCTTTTTTCATTTTTCGGCTCATGTTTCTTGGGGAAACTTCAGTTTCATGGCAGCCCACCCTTTAAAATAATTGCAGCATTTTTTTTTATTGTATTATTCTGGTGTGTTGTGGTATATGAGTGGTATATATACTTAAGTTCTTCAAAACAAAGGCTCAAAGTGTAACAGAAATCAAAGTATTCTCCCTATTTTTTTATCATTCCGGTTGTTGTGTAGTTAGTAAGGAATATGTATTGTAAATAAAATATTTACATGGAAAAAGTGTTTTAACATTTATTTAAATCTAAATGGCATGAATTTAAATCAAAAATCTGTTGTAAATATAAATATAATACAAAAATGTACATATATACTTTGGAAGGTTTGGAACTTTTGGCCATTCATTATGTAAAAATGTTATAATATAAAATTAATTCTCAATAATATCATAAAATAAATTCCCAACATTCACTTATAACTATGAGATTCCCTGCTTAGCACATAAATATTTTTTTTTGTTTTCTTATACTACTTGGTAGACAAAATATTAGGTATAGTAAAACTATCTCGATTGACACATTATTATGGCAAGTTTTTTTTAATATTGCACTCAATATCCATGGCTGAGGTATTGAATTCATCAATTTCTACTAATATAGTTGTCAATTTATCTAACTGGACCCTGTATCCGTTATAAACATAAATTCATTTTGGTTATAATCTTAACAATGTGATAGGAACATAACACGAACACCAATAAAAAATTTGATTTCCTAATTGACTCGCAGTGTTTCTGATATTTCTCATTTCAATTTTAATTGAGCAATATGAAAGGTTAAAGACTCAAATACTAAAACTGGGTTCTTACCGCAGTCACAGATAAAACACCCTTTTTTCATTAAATGCTGAAAGACGTGTTTCATTTTTTTTATAACAATGTACTATAAGACTTTTGGTAGATTACAACATGGACTATTTCTTTCAAGATATGTCATAATACCAACTTATTCTACGGCACAATCTTAAACATCAAGTTACCCTTATCTTAAAACAATCATCTTATTATTATATTCATCCATCATTAAAATTTTAATATGTATTTTCCTAGAAAAAAAGACACCAATCTTGAAAAGGAATGTAAAAATAACAAATAAATTCTGTAACGTATACCTAGTCGAAATCAAACGACTGCGCTTTTTAGGGTGCGACGATTGCAGAAATATGGTATATGGCATATACCCCCAAGTAGGGGAGGACCATGTCCAGCAGTGGACTTTTATGGCTGTAGCTGTTGTTGATTGCAGAAAACAATTTGAAAGAACAAGTCGGTTGAAGTATCCCAAAGTCGTAAGTCTTGCAATGCCAATCTAGCCAGTAGTAGCGACGGTGACAGGCTCCAAGGCCGGTTCCTCGTTGAGCCACATGAACTGGCGGATCTCGTCTTCGGACGAGGGACAGCAATGCGGGGGCGCCTTCTGCAGGTACGAGCGCAGCTCCTGGGGACAAACGAGGGGTTAAAACACGGCCCTACTTGGGGACATTGACGCTGGTGGATTAAAATCTGAATCAAAGTATATTCTGTTTTAAACTTCCACATCGGAGGGGGTTTTTGAACAGTATTGAGATTCAGTATTGACCTATTTTCAGAGTATGAGATATGAAAATTAGAAATATTAGAATTTAAGTAAATATCCGCTGTCGTGTGACGCCGGCATCACCCCAATTCTTCCCGTGGATGACGTTAAAGCATTTTAGGAATAAAATCATCAAGGGAATGGCCAATAACATTTTGCACTGCGCTCGCGAATCCGAAAAGGAAAAGAATATTAATAAACTTTTTCGTCCCAAGCAGGCTGCTTCGGTAAAAACTTTGCTATGTTATTATTAATTTAAGTCTTTTTAAATAAAGCAGGCTCGTCTTATAGTTTGTAAGGAATGAGAAAGTTTGTTCTAGGGTTGAGTGTTTTATTAGAAGACATTTTATTAAACTTTTTAGCCCGAAGAAGATTGCATAGGCAAAAGCTTTTCTATGTTATTAATGTCAGGCGTTTTAAATACAGCCGGTTTGGGTTTTAGTTTGTAATACGGGAGTTTTGCTAAATTAATAATGCCAGGCATTTATGTTGTAATGAAATGAATGAGAAAGTTTGTTCTTTGTTCTTTCGCTGCTGAAATATACCTTCATAGTGGCGATCGCGCTGCCGTCGTTAATTGATTGTTTTTTTAATGTGATTAGAAGGAATTTTATAAAACTATTTCGTCCCAAGAAGATTGGTATTGGCATTGGTAAAATCTTTGCTATGCTCTTAATGTCAGGCGTTTTATATACAGTTGATGTTTATGTTGTAATGAAATGAATGACAAAGTTTTACCTCGCCGCTGAAATATACCTTCATAGCATTTCTGTTGCGTTGCGCCGCCGGTAAAAACGTATGATTGTTTTTTTTTAATTGGAAGGAATTTTATAAAACTATTCGTCCCAAGACGATTGCATTGGTAAAATCTTTGCTATGTTATTAATGCGAGGCGTTTTAAATACATCAGGTTTGCGTTTTAGTTTGTCGATAGTTTTGCTAAGTTAATAATTTCAGGCGTTTTGTAATTAAATGAATGACAAAGTTTTACCTCGCTGCTGAAATATACCTTCATAGCGTTTCGATTGCGCTGCGACGTCGGTAAAAACGGTTGATTTTTTTTTGTAATTTGAAGGAACTTTATAAAACTATTTCGTCCCAAGAAGATTGCATTGGTCAAAGCTTTGCTATATTATTAATGTCAGGCGTTTTAAATACAGCAGGTTTGCGTTTTAGTTTGTAATACGGTAGTTTTACTAAGTTAATAATGTGAGGCGTTTATGTTGAAATGAAATGAATGACAAAGTTTGTTCACCTCGCTTGTGTCGTTTCACCTCGTTTTTTTGTGATTAGTGGAAACTTTATATACTATTTCGTCCCAAGAAGATTGCATAGGTAAAATCTTTGCTATGTTATTAATGTCAGGCGTTTTTTTTTTTTTTTTTTTTTTTTTTTTTTTTTTTTTATTTTCATAAACATAATTTGACAGCATTACAGCAGTATTACGCCAAAGCGCTGACAAACTTAACTTAATTAGTAACTAAATAACAGAACTTAAACGATTGTCTGAAGTTTCACAAAATTGTAAAATAATGCTCCGCAGTTTGTTCCACTGATCGGCAAAAAGGTCACAGTTCGGTGCCACAGAGAGAAGCTGGTTGAGCTGAGCGCGCGCGCTTACAAGTGGAGATGCCCTGTGCGCCTCCGTGCGTACCACCTCCTCGGCAAGCAGCCGATGGCTGCGACCTCGCAGATATCTATCTGGGACACTGAGAGTGCACTCCCTGGAGACCAGTTCCGGGCAGTCGGATTCCCCTCGCAATGAGTGACATGCTGTGCACAACTTCTCAAAATTGCGCCTAACCTCCAAGGAATTCATCCCCAACATACCCAAAATAAATTTAGAGGGATACAAGAAAGGGTAGTATCCATACTCTTTCTTGTATAGAAAACGTATGAAAGCCTTTTGTACTTTCTCCAAAAGGAGGATATAAGACTCTTCATGAGGACTCCACACAATAGACGATGATTCAAGCTTACTCCTTACTAATGAAGTGTACAGTAATTTGACTACTCTTGGGTTTTGAAATTCTTTTGCATTTCTCATAATAAAACCTAGTCTTCTAAAACTTTCCTTTGCGACGGATAATATGTGTTCGTTAAAGGTGAGTTGCGAGTCAAAAGTTACACCGAGGTCTTTGATGGTATTTACATGTTCTATTGGGCTGTTTTCAAGGTGATATGTAGTTTGGATTGGAATTCTTCGTCTAGTAAATGTCATTGTTCTGCACTTAGATGGATTAAAGTATAATTTATTTTCGGTGCTCCATTTAAACAACGCATCAATATCCTTCTGTAATTGAATGCAGTCTGTAGGGTCAACAATACAACGAATAATTTTAAGGTCATCCGCGTACAAAAGACAATCGGAAAAATGAATTACACTTTCAAGGTCATTCACCATCAAGGTAAAAAGGAGGGGCCCGAGTATGGAACCCTGGCTTACGCCAGATCTGGTATGGTATGAGTCAGACACGTAACACCCATGTCTCACAAACTGTTGGCGGTCCCTGAGATAATCTGCAAATAATTGGACTAGGCGAGGAGTGAAACCGAATACTGCTAGTTTGTTTAAGAGTATGTCATTTTCTACTTGGTCAAATGCCTTTTTAAAATCGAAGTAAATAACGTCTACTTGGAAACCTTTATCTAAATACTGTGAAATTTTGTCAACTATTGTTAATAAATTGGTAGTAACAGAACGTCGTCTGCGGAAACCATGTTGAGAATTAGTAATAAAAGGACTTATTTGGGCAGTTAATTTTGAGTGGATAATAGACTCGAATACTTTCGCTAGACTAGAGAGAATGGCTATTGGACGATAATTTTCGGCATGAGAAATATCTTTTGTTTTAGGTATGGGGTGCACTCGTGATGTTTTCCAGCTGGTGGGATATTTACATGTTTTTAGTATTAAGTTAAAGATGTAAAGTATAGGAGGCATTAAGAGGTGGCCACAAGCTTTTAACAGATACGGAGGGACGTTATCAGGCCCTATGGCAGATCTTGGTTTAAGTTTTTTAAGACCGGCTTTTACCTCTGGTTTGGATATTTCAGAAATATCTATGCGAACAGAGGAAAGACTGTTATCACTTTTAAAGGCTAATTTGGGGTCTAAAACCGGTACATCGGGCAAGAAAACACTTGAAAAGTACGCTGCGAAGGCATTGGCAGCACCAGGACCCTTGTAATCTTTTCCGTTGTATGTGATGTTGGGTTCGAATCCTCCTTTTGACCTAAGGCTATTTATATGCTTCCAAAACGCGTGTGGGTTAGATAAAATATTTTGTTCTACCTGTTTGTTATGATCATTGTAAGCTTCTAATAAATGTAATTTAATTTGGGACCTTAGCTGACTAAACTTGTTATACATTTCACTGTCACCGGATGATTTCCAAAAGCGATGTTGTTCGGCTTTACTTTTGATAGCATTTATGATATCCTTTGTATACCAGACGGGATAACTGCGAGTTTTGTGAGTTGTTCTTATTTTTTTCGGTACGCAAATGTCAAAAATATTATACAATTCACGGTAATATGCTTCAACGGCACTATCAACATCAACGGCACTTAAAACAGATGCCCAGTCGCAATTAAGAAGGTATTGGTACATAAGATCGAAATCGGCCTTGGCAAAATTCCAATCATTCATTGTGTTAAGATTACTCGGGTCGAGATGATTTTGTTTCGGAAATTTAAGAGTATTTAAATTAATGATAATATCTAAAGGGGGGTGATAGGCATCAGCGTGCGGCACAAGACCATCTCCACATATATTCTGCACTGTGACTGAGGTAATACTTTTAGGCACCAGAACTACGTCTAATTGACCACCATGCGAGTTACGGACATTATTCCTATCAGATAAATTACAATAATTTAGAAAATAACCATAATAAGTATTGACATGAACAGAAGCACTATTTAAATTTAAATCGCCAAGTATTGCAACAACCTTACTTAATGTATCAATTTTAGATTCTATTCTATTAAACAAATTGAAATATACCCTATCATGTGAACTAGGCGGTACGTAGAATATGCATACATAAGTTTTAATATTATTTATGGTAAAGGAGCACCACAAATCTTCACCAGTATCAGTCTCCAGTTCAGTATGGCGTAGGACGGAAATTCCTGGACGTGTAGCTACTAATACTCCTCCTCCCCACTTAGGTCTATCACGGCGTAAAATGGTCCATCCTGCGGGTACTACTTCAGCGTCACCAACTGAGGAGTCTAGGAAAGTTTCTGTTGCAGCGATGATATCTGCTTCTTGTGAAAGTAAACTGCACCTCCAATGTTTCAACTTGGTCTTTAATCCCCTAACATTTTGGTAAATTATATTTATACATTTATGACTGCTGTTTGCAAAGTTAACCTTAGTTTTTAATATTGTTTTTGCGGGGAACTCGAAAGGAAGTCCAAGGCTTTACACGAGCATTAATGGGCCATACATCAGCTGATATACATTTGTCGTAGTAGGCTTCTGGCACCGTGATTTTGTACGACTTATAGTTTCCTCTAGATTTTAATTCTTCCACCGTGCACTTGCCAGCTGAACACAACGTTTGTAGGTAAGTCAGTACTTCATCCGGACCCGATACCATATTCCAGAGATGGATCAGCTTACTTACTTCAACGGCTTTTAACGAAGTAACACTCGGGCCAGCAGTACAGCGCAAAGATTTAAGGTGAGTTTTTTTATGGACAACTTTAGTCCAGGGTTCGTTATCGTCTGTGTCTAAATCGGTGGTATTTCCATTATTTATAGGCAATTGCTCCTTGCAATTTGGGCTTTCTATTTTCTTAGTAGCAATTATGGGCTCGGACGGAGGGCTTGGCTGGTTGGATTTATCCCCTATGTTATTGTTGAGGGAAGAGGCTTCAATACTGACAGATTTACTCTTCTGTCCTTTACGCCGCTGTATTGGGCTCACGTCGTTATTTTGAGTAGGTACGTCAACATTTTGATGAACGGAACATGGAGTGCATTTGGAAAATATCGCTTCAAGATTCAAAATTCTTTTATCCATGCAGTCGAGTTTTCCATTACAAGCGTCGATTTTATCATGACAACGATCAACTGAGGCGCTGACTATTTCAAGGCGATTGTTGAGTATTGACACTTGTTCCCGGAGCGCCTTCATTTCCAGTACTAGCTCAGTGAGCACATAATTTTCTACAGTGGAGTCATTTAAGCCAGGTTCTTGCTTAGACCGTAAGGTAACATTAGACCGATCTAGGTTGGATACTATTTCTTGTACTGAATTCGATTGGGTTACTGGATGAAGTGCTGGACTCAGGCTTTTCTTTGCTTTATTACGTAATTTTTCGAAGCACATTAGACATTTCCAACGGCCTTTTGCATCAGCTGTCATAAGGATGTATCGCCTATAGTCCACTCCAGAACATTCCAAGCAATATCGGAGCTTACATTCATTACAATCAAGTAATTGCCGGCATGTAATCTTAGTTTGACATTTGCCACACTTGGTTGGAACGACAGGTGCCATTTTGTTAGTTATAGCGTCTATTTAGACAAGAAAATAAAAGCTTGGGCGGCGTTGAATAAGCAGAACAGAAAACTGAATTTCAACAGCAGTGTAAAGCGCTGAGAGCGCTGAGCGGTGCAATGCGTGCTGCGTTTCGCGAGTTTCGCGCCACTGGCTGAGCGGGGGCGTTGACCGCTAAGCGTTCGACCGTTTTTGACATAAAATTGAAAAATTTGCTTGAAATATTTTGTTATTAGTATTAAGGATTACTGTTATTGTTTGTTAGTTATCAAAAACCATCACCGGTACAGTACTTAAAATAGGTATTGCGTGCACATACACAAAAGCTATGACAATATTAGTTGGGAGCTTTGCCGTTCAACCGTTAAAAATGTTTTTCGTCGGTTCTCACTTTAAACAGCACCAGTTTCAATATTTTTAAAACACCACCACAAAGAACAGCTCACAGGCATCAAAAATAATGTATATCACAACCACTAAATGTCATTTTAAACACCAAATATGAATTAAAAACGCGGAGCGTCAAAAATACGCGTGCTCGCGGCAAGACGCCCACCGGACAAAAAAAGCTGATGTTTATGTTGTAATGAAATGAATGCCAAAGTTTTACCTCGCTGCTGAAATATACCTTCATAGCGTTGCGGTTGCGCTGCGCGGCCGCGAGGTGGTTGACGAGCGGCGCCGGGTAGTGCACGCCGATGATGCAGCCGGCGCGCTCCTGGACCTCCGCAGGCGTCTTCCATGGCTCGTAACTGGATTAGAAATTATTTGATTTGAATCTCGTTGATAAGTAATCATGAGACATTTTTCACGTCTTTACAGGCATAAGAATGTATGTTGTGCCTACTTACACTGTAACGTACTATAATAACTGTAAATAAACAGTCATAATTTCTTTTTCTTCTCTTTTAGGACGCCGAACAAACGAAACGAGCATAACATGTCCCAAGATGGAAGCGAGTTCATTAGGCGACAAATGGTAAGATGCACGGACATAAGTACTGCGAGCGAAGCGAGCTCATCAGATCGAAGATGGTAAGATGCAGGGACTTTATTTTGCGAGCGAAGCGAGCTGATCAGGTGTGAGCAGCGCTACTCACATGTACTGCACGGGGATGTTGCACAGCTCGGGCACGTATCTGCGCACGTACTCGCCGCTGGGGTCCAGCCGGTGCCCCAGCGTGACCGGGCACGCGCACTCCCCAGAGTCTAAGAGAGCCTCGAACGCGGAACTAGACACCCACATCCAGTTGCCGGCGCAGACCGACCTGGAACACATTGGAATATAATCTAGAGCATACTATACATTAGACAATAATCTGGAGTATTTAGAAAGTTTTTATTTAAAGGGAATTACGTATCAGAAACAATATTTAGTCACTAAACTAGAGCTTTGTATACATTAAGGTTTTAGGTTAGACCCCTAAGCTCGAGAAGACGACCTTTAAAAACCATAAATTCACTCCACCGCCCTCAAACCGATATAATAGTAGCATAATAGTAGGTTTGCCGTGTGATGCCGGCTTAGAATAGCATCACCCTATTTCCTACCCGTGGGTGTCGTAAGAGGCGACTGAGGGACTCGAGGGTTTCAGGTGTATTACAACTTTTAGGCGACAGGCTGACAACCTGTCACTATAGTGATACACAAATTATCTCAAACGGCCCTTTATATTTGTCAGACGTGGCGATAGCGATCGTATTTTTATGGCCGTTAACGCTCTGCCTACCCCATAAGGGATAAAGGCGTGATATATGTATGTATGTATAATAGTAGGTACAAATTGCATTTGCAAAGGCCAATAAGAGACCAAATTTTGGTAGAGTAATATTGGAAATTGGAAGTGAATGAGACCAAAAAACATTATTTTGTCCAAGGCTAGCAATAATACTTTTCTTCCGTTTGCAAGGTAAAAATTCCCTTTGGTTATTTTTATTTTATTTTAGTACGGAAAGATGTCATTATACGTCTGACTACATAGTGTAACCATACGTCTACACGATAATTTTTTACTGTTTTAAACATATAACCAGTCACATATAACTCACCAATCAGCATCAAGCAGATACTTCAAGAAATGCTGCAGCCCATGTTCCCAGGATAACCACAAGGTGCCTCTAGTTAAAAAAGACGCCACAGTATTCCTGACGACATGGTGCAACCATCCCTCGGCGCGCAGTTGACGCATGGCCGCGTCCACGAAAGGAAAACCGGTCTTGCCTTCCATCCATCTAGGGAACAAGGGAGACGAATCTATGGTAAATATTTCGTGGCAGAGTAGAGATTATAGGGTAGATGAAATCAGAGCAAAAAGACATTTAAGGGAGGAAGGAGAAGGGATAAAGGGGGAGGATAGGGAGGAGGCGAGCGGGATAGGAAGGTTGCAATGTATTGCAAGGAGGAAGAGGTACAAGGGTAGATCACCCTTGCAAGGAGGTAATAATGGGGAAGAGTGAAGGGAAAGGGGAATGGAGTGAAGGGAAATGGGAATGCGGTGAAGGGAAAGGGGAAGAGGGAAAGAGGAATGCGGAGAAGAGAAAGGAGAATGGGGAGCAGATAAAGGGGATTAAGTAGAAAGAAGTATACATGATGTAAAAGACAGACCTCCTAATATTGATAAGATCCTTGATAGCGACATAGAAAAATGGATTTGCTATACGAAATCACAACCAGCGAACTGCCTTTACTATAAAAAGCCAAAAGGGTTTGAAGTTTATTTAAATATTGATCAAGACGCAGCGAAGAGAGAAAGAAAATACAGTTTTAAAATTTTTTCATACCTTTTCAACTCATCACCCTCGGGTTCCTTCCAGGGTATGTCCAGGCAGATGGGGTTGCCAGACATCTGACCGTAGTTTGGGTTGTTTACACTCATCGTGTAGAAGTATTCACGCCAGATTAGTTGACCTATGCAAGTTCAAAATTAGAAATTGGAAAGTTTTGTAGCATGATTGCGCATGATTAATAATAATAACAAAATTGCGCATGATTAATAATAATAACAGTGTAATTGACAGCTCTTGATTCTAGCAGGATATTTTATCCTGTCAAAATTCTTCATGTTCCTTACATGAGACAAAAAAGTCAGGTTTATTTGTTGAGGACATTTTAGTGCATTTCATATAAATAAATAAAAAATCTGTTTATTGATTATGAACAAATTTAGTAAATGACAAATCACATTATCTAATTCTAGACATACATAAACAATATGACGGGACTCAGCTTAGTGTTGCGTAGAACCAGTCAGCCTGTACGCAACGCTGTTTTTCAGTCACCTCCTACTCCTTAAGATGTTTGGTGGGAGCTTAGGAAATGGAGAGCTATCGAAATTTATTCATATATGTTCGTTTAGTATGTCTAAATATTTACCTGTAATAGAATGAGTGGCTCTCAACCTTCCTTGATGAACTTGGAAAAAGAGGTCTTGTATAGCCCAGTAGAACCTAAAATAAAGATATCTTAGTGACAATCTTACGAATAAAAATTATATATTATGCCATATTATGTTGAAATAAGTTGAATACTTGGGTAATACGGTCATACCGGTAATCAGATCTAATTTATATCTTGGTATTTTTTATGCTGTGGATTTAGGAATGGGGAATGGGAATTGTGAAAAGTTTCATGGACTTTTAATTAATTTTTATACACCTTAAATACTTTGGTCGTGCGATGCTGGCTTAGAATAGCATCACCCTATTTCTTACCCGTGGGTGTCGTAAGAGGCGACTGAGGGACTCGAAGGTTTTAAGTGTATTGCAACTTTAAGCGACAGGCTGACAACCTGTCACTATAGTGGTACACGACTTATCTGAAACGACCCTCAAATATTGTCAGACGTAGCGATAATGACAGTTATTTTACGGTCGTTAACGCTCTGCCTACCCCGCGAGGGATAACGGCGTGATTTATGCATGTATGTAAATACTTTGTTGACGCTCTGTCTACCCCGGAAGGGATAAAGGCGTGATATGTGATGTGTATGTATGTATGTCTGTATGTGTACTTACTTTCTTACAGACAGGCAACCGAAGCGTAGGGCCGGGCTGAGAGATATCGGCGGCCCGAGCAAGTCAGGGTTGCCGTGGGTAGGCAGATACGAGCCCCTGAAAAAATATCATAAATCATGTTGAACAGAAAGCATGACCGAATAGCCTAAATAAGGTTTGCCAATAAATTCGTCCGTATCTCATCTATAGGCAACATGGTTTTCCGTATTTCATTCAGGCATAGTAGGCAAAGAAATCTCACAAGGTTCGTTTAATTTTAAGACACGTCACAATATCGCATTTCAGGATTGGATTACGTGTGTGGTAGTAGCTCCGTGCCAAAGGGAATACGTTCGTACGTACCTTATGGATGTTTTAGGTCAACTTCATGCATCACAACACATTTTGAAGCCATATGTATGAACAACGTCGAAAAACTTCAATGCCACGTTTTAGGAATCTTTACTTCTTGTTGTAGCTCCTAGATGGCGTCATACTCAAAGCAGCGTATAGATGGCGCTGTAATATTACCTGCAGAATGTCTCGTGCTCGACTATGAGGCGGTTGCTCATTTGTTTGAGTGCGGTAGTTTCTCCCCCCACCAACCGGATCATACGGATGTCTACATTCTTTAGGTTCACGCATTACAACACAAGACAGATTTTGAAGACGTATATACAAATCGCAGAAAAAACTCCAATACCGCGTTTTAGGACTCTTTGGTTCATCTTGTTGCTCATAGATGGCGCTATATTGCCTGCAGAAAGTCTCGTACTCAACTATGCTTCTTCTTGTTACTCATAGATGGCGCTGTATTACCTGCAGAAAGTCTCGTACTCGACTACGAGGCGGTTGCTCATTTGTTTGAGCGCCGTAGTTTCTCCCCCCACCCACCGGATCATACGGATGTCTTCATTCTCTAGGTTCACGCCTAGATCTTCAGGTTTTGGCACCTGAAATGATTTTGTTATTAATTGAAACAAACAGCCAGTCAAAGCTATTCATAGATAGATAAAAAATATGTTAAAAAAAACGTTATCTATAAACTTTTTCAAATAGATTATAATATTTGAAGGTCAGTATCAGGGTTGGACGATTCGGTGTCCCAGCATATCAGGGTCGCTTCAGGGTCACCAAAATAGCATTGATATTGAAACTATACTATCTATCTTTTCTATCTATACAAGCTGTAACTTTAAATGCGCAAAACCTCACACACCCTAAAGCAGCACATGAGACTGAACAACTTTCCCTAAGAAACATAGGTAGAAATGTGAGAAAAATATTTCTACCTCCCATACAAATTGATTTGGTCGGTTGGTAATTTTGTGAAAGTTGTTCAGTTTCATGAGCTGATTGAGGGTGTCTGAGGTTAAGCCCATTTAAAGTTACATCTTGTATATACTTGAATATTTCTTGAATTTGCCAACTTATTTATTTAGCTGTTCTTATGATACTTGTTCATGCCTTATACCAACCCACCTTATCAAAAACGGCGAACTCCCTATAGAAGGTGTCTGACAACGTCCCGAATCTCACAGCATGCAGGTCCACATCCGGCACCGGCCGCGGCGGGTCACCAATCGTGGTCACCGTGTGCTGAAATTATAATCAGGATAATTGTATCGTGGTTCCGCACGTGGAGTCAGCCAGGGAGGCCGAAAGGGTGGCGCAGGTCCTGGGAAACCCTGCCTGCGGCAACCATATTGCGTCCCAAGCAACGCAGTGTCTGTGCTCTTGGCTCAGACACTGATTGAATCGTCTGTCACGGACGAACAAGGCCAGTGAATGAATAAATATATCGTAGTCAACAATGGGCACTAGCTGACGAATTACTAACAAATTTCTTCAATCTTCTATTCGGAAAGCTGGTTACACAATATTGTACGGTAGAAAATGACTACACATCTGGTAGGTACGTCAAAGGAGAGATGCCCCTTTTGGCTTTTATGACGGTGTCTAGCGCCCAAAGGGTGTGGCTGACTTTTTCATTAAAACTCTTAAAGTTTTTACCACCAAGACTGCACAAACTTAGTGTAACCTTGCACACCAAAACATTTGGAAGATCACGACACGTTGGCTTTTATGACGGTATCTGCCACCCTCTACTACTTTTTAATGTTCGGTAATACCTTTACACAACAAGGTTTTCCAATAACAGAATCTTGTGTGAAACTTGACTATACACAAAATCTTTCGTAAAAACCTAACGGTAAAAACAGATTGCTTACCAAAAACATCTGATATGTCAAAGGAGGGATGCCACCATTGGCCTTGATGACGGTATCTGGTGCCCAAAGGGTGTGGCCGACTTTCTCGTGCACAGTGATGCCGGTTTCGCGACAGATCTTCTTGACGGCATCGTCTCGGGGCCGCCAGACCGGCTCGCAGTCCTGCTCGAAGCATAGCCTGCGGATGCCTAGAGACAACATGGAAAAATTACAAAAAAGAAATTAAAGAAATCTAGAGGGCCAATCGGAAATCGAAGACGATGTACAAAACTAAAATAATCATAAGTACCTACACACTACACAGTAGAAAGGAATAACATGTTTAAGAACCAAGAAAAGCAACTAAAACTAATCTTACATCTTACCTTTCGGTTCAGGACGATCCAAAAATTTTGCAAAAATAAAAATGAATATAAGACTGACAGGACGTGATTTGTGTATGTGTGTGTGTGTGTGTGTGTGTGTGTGTGTGTGTGTGTGTGTGTGTGTGTGTGTGTGTGTGTGTGGGTGTGTGTGTGGGTGTGTGTGTGTATGTGTGTGTGTGTGTGTAGGACTGGCAGCCAGACTTACATAAAAGTCAAAACTTCTGGAAATTCAATTCGGCATTTATCATTATGGGCTTCCTAACTAGGACACTAGAAAATTCCATAAATGAAGATAAGAAATTGAGAGAATGTCAAGCGTCGGCCGGGGCTCGAACTTGGAACACATGGGGTACCTTCCCATTGCTTTAGCACTGAGCTACCGACTCCTCCACCGACCCTTGCCAATTTTTCAAAACTTGATGCTCAAATTGAAAGAAATTCCCGTCTGAATTCAATGTCAACCTCACCAAATTCCTCCCAGAGTCTTTTGAAGATGACATCGGGCTTTCCCTTCAGCATGATGAGTCGGCCGCCATATTGCTTGAATTGCTGGTCCAAGTCATTCAGCGCCTCCAGCAGGTACCTCATGCGGTTGTAGCCCACTATCTTCGTACCTGCAGAAACATCAAGATATTAGGACCGGGTATTTATCAAGAATGGAAATTGCTTCACCCATAAGAGCATGGCTCTCAAAGATGATGATGATTCGAAACGGTTTTTTTTTTATTCTCCTATGCGTGTACTAAACATATTCATAGACTTAACTGGGCTGGGTGTCATATTAAGAAGAATAGAACTCATACGGATGATTTTGTACAGACAAAAAGGATATTTTGGGTGGCTAAGCTATACTCCTCCGACAAGAGTGTGGACTAAATTTGCAGGTAAAGGATATAGCGGCTTATAACGAGACACTAAAAACTTAGTACGTCACTGCCGGTTACTTTAGCATTAGGGGATAAATTTGGCCTAAGATTTGATTTTCCACCCTTCCCATACCGTCTGAGAACACAAATTAGTTCTACCTGGTATGTTACATGGTAGTATAAGCTAGTGAATGAATAACGGTTTGAGAATGGGATCGAATGGATAATCGAATCTTTTTTCCGATTTGGGCCACAGTTACCCCCCTAGGGACAAAGTGACCCGCAGTAACCGGTGTCTTACCCGCAGTTTCCCCGTCGAAGATGAAGATAGGAAAGAAAGGCAGGCTGCGGTCTTCTAAAGCAGCGTGTAGAGCAGGATTATCATGGAGCCGCAGCCCATGACGGAACCACAGAATGCTGCCACCTAGCATCTTGTATGCCTATGTCTTCTACTCAGCCTGTGGGCAAAAAAGTACCTATTAATAGGCATGATTGATTATGCGGAGGGCATGGAGGTCTATCATCCGGGACAAAGTAATCCGTGGAGAAAGTCACGACCCTCAGCACTGAGGAGAACGAAGCAAGGAGGAGAAATAGGCATCATGACTGGCAGGTCAATTGAGCTACTTTTTAAAACGATATTTGTATGAAAATACGAATAGATGACGTCATGTCTTTCTAGTTTCGATGGAGTCAAACCACTAACTTTTATATTATTTTTCTGTATATTAATTCAAACTTTGAATATTTCGAAAAACTGTCTCTGTAGTATTTTTGAAAAATAGTTTTAAGCGCACAACTTTTGTATTTTATGGGGGCCGCGCGGTGCTCTATAGAAAAAAATGCGTATTGTTTGCAGAAGACGTGCATTATTTTCAACAATATAATGCGATTTCATGCAGTCAATGTAGGTATGCCATGGTTTGGTCCACAATTTGTCATAATTTAGGTCTTTTTTTCAGCGGGATAATTATGAGCGTCTTAACATTTGTAGCCAGGGAAGCCGAGTATATGGCGGATTTCCTGGGCAACCCTACGTTTTCCATAATTACGTTCCAGGCAACGCAGTGTCTGGAGAGTACAATTCACTCTCGTCACGTGGATCTTGCCTCAGACACTGATTGAAACGTCCTTCACAGACGTATGAAGCCAATGATGATGAGCGCTTGTACTCATAGTATTGTTATTTGAACGAGATATCCGTAAACCTGATATTGGCCGTATTAATAGAAATTCAAGAAACTTACAGGCAACTAGAAATTGTTCTTCCGATAAATACAACACTATCAATCTGGAAAACTAGAAATTCTTGTGAAGCTATGAAGTAAAATAACCTTTACGATACTAAATAATACGCACTAGCTGACGTAAGTTAGAACTGTAGCTACATACAGCACAGAATATACACATAATAGTACTAGGTCTTGGATACAGCAGCGTAGGTAGGTATCTACTGATTACGCGGATACCTACATAACTTCTAACTATAGATACTTACCTAACTAGTATAGGCTAGGTAGAGGGTATGTACCTACTTGTCGTATGATGCCGGTGTAGATTGCCATAATGATGACGGTTAAAATACAATCACCCCATTTGTTACCCGTGGGGTTTGCAAGAGACGAGTGAGGGACTTGAAGGTTTCAGGTGTATTACAACATTTACAACTTTTAAGTGACAGGCTTGTCACTACAGTGATACACGAATTATCTCAAACGACCCTCAATGTTTGTCAGACGTGGCGATAGCTACCGTATTTATACGGCCGTTAACGGCAACCCGGCAAGGGATAGAGGCGTGATATGTGGTATGTATGTATGTATAGCATGGAATAAAAAAACATTAACTCCAAAAAATTGTGTAAGCAAACATAAATGTAGAGCGTACTCGTGTAAAAGTACCTAGGCAATCAGATAAATCCGAAGGAAAATATTATTAACTTTAAGAAAAACATCAGGAGCACTATTTTTGAATTTACGATTGCAGAAGTCTGCTACTAATAAATAGCGCTTGTATTGCACGTTACACTTGACACTAATGAATACGAGTAGTAGAAGAGTAATACAAGTAGCTAGACCAGTCGTTGCCGACTTTCGTACTCGACTTTAGATATCCCCTATTTAAAAATTCAGCACCTGAAGCAATAAAAAAAAATGGTCACTGAATCCAATTTTCTTTACTTGTTTTTCATACTTTACGATAATTTACATTAAGTAAAAGCCAAACGTATGCGATAATTCAAAAATAGTGCTCCTTCAGGTGATTAAAATTTGACCATGTTGTATCGCGAATACAAAGACGAAGGACGAGTGAGGCTTGTCGTGAATAAATCAATATTCAATTTTAAATATTTCAGGACTACTTTTCCTTTCAGTTGACCTTAAAATGACTAGCAAATATCAAACCATATAAAATCAAATCAAATCCATATCAAAGTACTTATAGTAAAACAACTTACGAAAACTGATTGGTACTAATACTCGTACAAATACACCGATTCTAAAAGAGAAAACTACTTCAATAACTTTATAATCAGAGAAATGTTAAGACTTTATCAAAAGCACTTCTTTCAGACACGTCTGGTTCCCCCAGAATCCTGAGGGAAACTGAATTGTCTGAACAAATCACTCGCAACGTGTACAAATTCAACTTTTAGAACGCTTCTAGAATGTTCCGTAGAGTTTTCCATGGTATTGCCATGTGCATTTTCTTCAACTTCAATGTTTTACAATCATATTGTCTAAAGTTGGATAAAATTAGGGCATGCAATACGGGAATCCCGCATGTTTTTTGCTGATCCCGGTTGGTATTTCAGCGGGATCCCGCTCGGGATTAGCGGGATTCGAAGGTTGCAATTTTCATCAATGACATACTTCCAATTTGTCTTTAACGCCTTGTCGACTAAAGTACCCCCTAGCGAAGAAGCAGAACCCGCATTTTCAGCTGCTGGACATTCTAAAATAAGTTACTAGACTTTTAACAACAATATATTTCCAGGTGCTAACATTTTATCTTCTCTCTTTCTTCTACAGTGCCAAAGGATATTATACCTATCTATAGCTGCCATGCATATCTATTTTAGAGGTACGTTATTTCAGATTTTTGATCGAAATGGACCCTAAATCTGGCAACTCGAAAAGTTTTCAATAACACACAATAAGCAACCTTTGAAAGCACGACCAGGCAACAGAGGTATTCATAAACTATATCTTTTCCCTTTTGCACAGTCGGGAGAAATTGGCTCAGGGGTACAGGGGAGGTCCAAATAAAATGGTTCTATCAAGTGCAGGCGTTTCAATAGTTATACAACAGACAGGGTGTACAAAAAAGTAAGAATAGATACTTAATAGCGCTAAAATTAAACAGACATTGGTCCTGGGCCTTAAGACTGGTAAATAAAGATCGTTTCAGTTGGATGTTGATTGGATCTCAGTTGGATGATTTTGGCAATTTCGTAGTCTGCTAACAGTTTGAAAGTGGCAATGGAATGACATTATAGTTTCGATGGCGTTACAATGACAAAAAATGGCAGACTTGGGGCTCTGGACCAAAACGGTGGTCAGCTCAAATGCCGTGTGATGCGAGCTTAAAATAGCATCATCCCAATAATACTGTATAGGATGATAGGGTGCATACAGACCAAGAAACTGAACAACTTTCCCAAGGGATTATACGTCAGGACACGGCATCACAACATCACTGCGTCATTTAGTTTAAGTATGGGAAATCAAAAATTCTTTGACGTTTCTCGAAACATTTCCTGTAAGAAGTTGTTCAGTTAGATACACGTTATCAGTGTTCGGAGAGCTGTCCCTTACACCCTGTATTATTTATCAACTGATGATAGGGTGCCACTTGGCAAGCAGAGTCTAAAAAGTGTTTTAACACCCTGTATAAGACCGCGACGCCATTCACTGTTATATTTTCAATTCAGCGCAATCACGTGCAGACTTCACTTTATAAGCACGTGCCAGTATGCATCTAGCATTAGCACATTTTTCCAAAATGGCCGCCATAACGACCCATTCTTAAATGTCCCTATACCGAAATACGCATTTAATTCATTTATTTCATTAAATAATAGTTTACAGCATAAGCCAAAAAAGCACTAATAACATGTTGGTTCAAAAATTGTGAATTAAGCATTAGATATAGGTCTTATTATGTTTGGATCAGGACTTTTTTTGGTTATGTGGTAGCTTAGGTCAGTTGGTATTTTAACTGAGATTATCTCAAAACGTCGACCCCTTAGGGGTAATACTAGTCAACCACTTAGGGGTAATTTACAAAAGGCTTTTTACAGGCTTTCGTGTTTTCGTTAGTCCAGCAGTTTTCGGGACATCAATCATTGAGAAGGGGATGAGTCAGTCAAATAAATTATCGCTCTCGAACTAAAATAACGAAAAAGACAAATTGTACTATGGCCTATGACTGCGACGTATTGTTTGTCAAGTAACTCTAGGTCAATTCATGATAAATTTCAGATCACAGCAGTAAGGATTTTTGGAAAATGAAACCTAGGGAGAAAAACATATCACTTCTGAAACCCCCGTACCTATACGAAATTCGACTTTCCAAGCAAAAGATATAAATAGAAATGTAATTGCTGCGATCGAGTAATACAATACAGTCGACGGGGATCATGTAACATGGAAGCGATAATATTTTCCTGATGCGATGCCGATTCGTCACAATCGTAGCATTAATACCTATTAACTATAAGGTTGTTGCATAATTTCCTGCGAATCCTTTTCAACTGACTATAAAAAGAGGTTCTCAGTTTGACCTGTATGTAAGTATGAATGTTTGTCCGCGATTATCGAGAATCGATTTGATGCCGTTTTCAAAAAAGTATTTGTCAGATTAAGGAAAAGGTTTCTGCCATGTGACAAAAAATGGCGGTTTGCACTTTTACACGTACCTTGAAGTCGGTCCCCCTTAAAAAAGGTTATTTCCAACAATCCGGTGGTGGTACTGCCTGTAGTGTTCTAACTAAGCTGAAATATCAACTTTATGATACGAGTGCCGCACCGGAATTCGAACCCGGAACCGGATTCTATGCGTCGCAAGCAGTCGCACTGCCAGTGCGCCACATCGGTCGTCATCGAAAAGTTTGGACGCATTCTAAAAATCTCAAAAAGGGTAAAGAAAAGAAACCCCGCAACCGTGGCCAAAAAATACGAGAATTCGAACGTTCTAGAATCATGCCATTCATGCCTAAAGAAAAACTTGATAACAAAGAAAACTTGGCCCTTCGTGACAAGCACTAAAAGATTCCATTGGAGGAGTTATTTTTGCTTCGAGTTTATTGACTCTTTTTTTTTGTACAAAATTTAAAGTTAAAAAGTTTTCGTACTAGTTTACTTTGTTGCTTTGCTACCTTAGCAATCATCATCATGAAAATAGATGAATTAATATTTTTTTTTTTTTTTGAATAGTAAATTTTGTTTATTAATTCAGACTTGGGATATATCGAAAAACGTTAGGCACAGCATAGAACATTACAAGAAATGCAGTCAAAAATACAAAAACAATAAAATTTTACAAAAATAAACTAGGTAAAAATACCACTCCAGGACGCCCCCGGTCCAAAGGTGCCCATTACACTACTAGCATTACCACGTTGTATTGCAATGGACAACCTTTGCACTATTGCAATATGAAAATATTAATTAATTAAGGTTGAAAAAAATTTTTCGTTTCGCAACATAGCCCCCATAGAAAAAGTTGTTCAGTTTCATGGTCTGAACACGCCTACATAATTTTAGTTACACCATGTCTTACACCCTGTATATGTATGTATGTATAGGTAGGCAATAGAGGGTGTTGTTACGTATTTGTTTGATGAAAGCGGATCAGATTGACCTACTTAGCAGCCTGCGGCTCGAGGGGAGGCCGGTCTAAAAATAAGTAGGATTATGTAGGGATGATAACTGCTACATTATGTAACAAGAACTACGTACATATGGTAGGCATTATTATTCTTATTTGATAGAACAGGGGTTGGTCCTGAGAAGACCAACAGCCACTGCGACCTTTGTAGATCTATTGTGGCAACCCTTTTCGCTTAAATGACCTCTTCAAGTCGGGCCATTCTGAGAAAGGCCACGACTTGTTTGGGGTCAAGAGTATGGACCTCCACAGGGGCCAACAAATGGCCACCCGTAGTTCGGCTCCTTGTTTGCACAAGTGCCTCACATTCGCAGAGGACGTGAAGAGGTGTTTCATCGCCCTCAGCACAGAATCTGCAGTATGTGAACTCGGATAGCCTCAAATGGTATGGTAGGCATACCTACAGGTACCATCCAGGCACCACAAAAATAAGAAAATCTTCAATGATCAACTTTCTCTTTTTTTTATTTCAACTTTTTTTCCCTAAAATTATTAGACCTAATCCAGTAACTTAGACCAAAGTTTTTCAAGCGCAAATTATAAAAAAAAAGAACATAAACGATTAGGGTACTTTCAAACTTACGTCGTGCATTTCAAATCCAAGAATTTGAATTTACGAAGTTTTAAGAAACTTCTGAGAAAAAACGACACTTCATATGTCAAAAGCATTTACTTGTCCACATTACATAAAAAGATACATTACTCTCGAAAAACATACCCCCTTCCTTTTACAGCAGTTGGGTAAAAAGTTTAAATACTCAGTTAATTAATACCTCAGTAAGTTTGGTTTACCAATGGAACGAATAGATTTGGAAACCTTATCCATCTCGCCTCTTACGTAAAAATTAATAAGATTAGACCAAGGCAGAGCAGCAAAATATTTATAACCAAGATTATAACACTACAGAGTGTAAAAATATTAACTGCAAATATTTTGACCAGTTAATCAGACCATGAAACTGAACAACTTAACTAAAAAACTAAACAACAAAAAAAAAACTCATATTTCGACCTAAGTTTCTTGGGGAAAGTTGGTTGGTTTCATGAGCTGATTCACCCGTTAAAATATTTTTACACCTTATAAAACATCATCAGATAAATAAATGATCTGTAAATGGCGGCGGTTACCTAAGTGTGAGGGAGAAAGCATGAACGCCTGATATATGTAAGAGCCTCAGTGGGAGAGAGAAAGCACAACAATCAGCCGCCATTTCTAGATCATTTGTTTATCTGTATGGGTTCTAAACGGTATTCATTATGGGCAACTTTCGGATTGAATGTCTGATCACTAAAATTACGTAAAGCTTTGGCCAGACCTTTCACAGACATGTTTTTTGTCAGTCTACTGGACAAAATGACTATGGAACTGTTAAATATTATTTTTCGAATCAAACCCACATTGGTAATTTAGCATGTCTGCAATCATACCTACATACATACATACATACATATATCACACCTTTATCCCTTGCGGGGTAGGCAGAGCGTTAACGGCCGTAAGAATACGGTCGCTATCGCCACGTCTGACATTTTAAAGGAATGCTTTCCAAGGTTGTTTCAGAAAACATGTGTATCACTATAGTGACAGGTTGTCAGCCTGTCGCCTAAAAATTGTAATACACCAATACTCTCTAGTCCCTTAGTCGCCTCTTACGACACCCGCGGGAAGGACGTGGGGTGATGCTATTCTAAGCCGGCATCACACGGCATACCATACCTACAACCTAGCCATATCAGGATTACATTCATGTGAGAATTTTGGTTCCTAAAATGACACTGTAAGTGAAACCTAGGAACTAGAAACTAGGTAGTTCGTAGGTTACGTTATGTCCTTAACTTAACTAACTTAACGTAACTTGTCTTTGTACTTTAACTACTTCACTCATGTAAAATAAATTGTTAAATAAATATTAATAAATTATATGTATATATATATATATATATATATATATAATATATATATATATATATCAATGGGTCCTGCAACTGCAACAAGTTACTTCATCCATGCCGTGTAACTTTGGCCAAATAGAACTTTTGTATAAATTTTAATAATGCGTCCAGTCCACGCATATGTTGACTTTGGACTAAATAAACAAAATACAGTGAAAGAGGAATGTTTTGCGATTTCGGCGGTCTCTCCAGTTTTGTTCCGGTAGCGCTCGATGACGAACCCTTACCAGTCTGCTCCGACTTCCGGTACCTCGGTTCGCTCCTGCAAAGCGATGGCGAAATTGACCGGACCATCAAGCACAGAATAAATGCGGGATGGATGAAATGGCGACAGGTCACAGGCACAGTGTGTGACCCCCGAATGCCCCTCAAATTGAAGGGCAAGATTTACAAGACAGTGGTGAGACCTGTCGTCATGTATGGATCTGAGTGTTGGCCCACTAAGGTGACGGATGAAAAACGATTGCATGTAGCTGAGATGAGAATGTTGAGATGGATGTGTGGTGTGACCAGGATGGATAAGATAAGGAATGAGTATATAAGAGGAAGTTTGAAAGTTGCTCCAGTGACAGATAAGATGAGAGGGAACCGTCTTTCTTGGTATGGGCATGTTATGAGGAGGGATGAGGAGCATTTGCTAAAGAAAGTAATGAACATGAATGTGGATGGATGCAGGAGGAGAGGACGGCCCAAAAAGGTTTGGATGGATTGTGTAAAAGACGACATGAACAAAAAGGGCATAAATGAGGATTTGACTGCTGATAGAGATGAATGGAAGAAGAAAACATGTTGCGCCGACCCCAAATGAATTGGGATAAGGGCAGGCAGATGATGATGAGTGAAAGAGGAATAGTTTTAAAATAGAAATTATCAAAGAGAGATACAATACATACTTTATATTAATACTATCTTATAAATACTACTTTCGTACAGTTCAATAATGGAATAGTTAATTTAATAATGAGTAGAAGAGAAAGTAGTACAGGCAATTTTGTATAGATGTTTTATGTTTAAAAAGTTGATGTTGTTTTATATCAAATGTGTTCACTAGCAAAGGTCACGAATCATTTAAAGTTATCTTAGACATAGAGCTACATTTGCCATAGCGTTTTATATTTCCTATTGGCTTCTAGAGGTTGCTAATTACATAAAATTTTCTATTGAAAACTTACCATGAAAAAACAGTAAGAACTTGCCGCAGGAGCGGATTTGATGCACTTAATTGTTCAGCTGGATTACAGGTTACATTTTCTTTATATAATAAAGGTGGTAAAAACATAGGCAATTAAATAAATACAAATACGAAAACCAAAATACAGCACAAAACTGCGCAAGCAAAACAGGTGTTCTATGACAGTGACAGGTGATGAAACTCACTTCTTTTTCGACTCACTTTGTAGTTCTGTCTTTTTCTGGATAAATCTTTATGAGAGAGACAGAAGATACGTTCATTGATTTGATGATTTGCTGTCGAGAAAGCACGGTACCACTTCGGTGGCATAATGTTGCCATTTTATAGTAAACATTTGAGTAAGGTAGAACTAGATGGTGAATTGTTGAAGATAAGAGCATTTCTTATTTTTTTTGCAACTGTTTTGAAAACCATCAAAAATAAAAAAAGTCATTGAAATTGATGTTTTGTTTATAAAATTGATAGCCTGTTTAATCTAGATTTGTTTTATTTAAATAGAATTTAACTAAAAGCAGGATTTATAGAGAAAAAATAACAAAAATTGAGGGAAGACAAACTAAACGTTCCTACTTTGTTACTATTTATTTCACAAAAAACCTGGAAAGGTGACTTATAATCCCACGTTTGAAATTGAATTTCTTTATCTTTAAGATCGAATGATTATGTTTCCGCAGAAAATGGACAAAAATAACCAGAATGTTTCTGGAAAATTAAGTCTTTTTTTTTTTTTGTTACCATGTCCCTGAAACTGACATAATAGTTTCATACAAATGAAAAATAAACAATATAAGTTGCTTGAAGTTATATCATAGTTTACTTCTTTTTTAACTTATTATTAAACGTGAAACAGTAGTTATAATAAATTTAAAAATATACCAGAAAATTGAAATTCAAGAAAAAATACTATGGGACAGTAACAAAAAAGGAGTCATTGTAACAAAATAAAAACTCTAAGGTGGAGGTCACAGGATTGAAAAATATGTCAGTTTTCAAGAAATTGAAAGGGAGTCGAGGGTTTTATGTGTATCACAATTTTAGGCGACAGGCTGACAACCTATCACAAGAGTGATATATTAATTTTCTTAAATCGACCCTCAAACATTATGTCAGACGTGGCGATGACGGTCGTTTTATACGGCCGTTTACGCTCTGCCTACCCCGCAAGGGATATAGGCGCGATTTGTGTATGTATGTAGATGAACGCGTTCCTGAGAAAGTAAACTTAGGGGACAAATTCATAAAAATTGCATAGTGTAGTTAGATGAAATGTTAAGAATTGAAATAAATTGGTTGTAAAGTAAAAAACGTACTTACGAAAAATATTATAAGCTAAATAGTACCAAATATGTTATATAGACGTGGCCTTATAATTTCCTTTTTTGTTACTAGCATTTCCCATTATAAGTTACTATGGAAAAGTAACAAAAAAGGAAGTAACGAATACGTGATTCACGAGTGAAAATTTTTTATTGCCGCGGCTAAATTGATGTTAAATCTAATAAATTCACATCTTATTGTAGTCCAAGTTATAATCTATTTGCCAAATATAAAGACAAGTAAATAACTATTGTCAACTCACCTTAAAACAGTCACAAATTAAGAATGCAAAATGTGTTCAGCACTGAAGACGCGCGTTCTCGGCACAGCTGACCGAAGCAGAAGACAGTTCATGTCAATATGGCGACTTCAAATGGCATTTAAGTGTTGCTATTTTAACCAGATTTGTTAATATTGGTAGATTTAGAAATTTCACAGGCTTAAATACGGTCACAAAAACGGAACTCCTTTTTTGGAACTTTTCTTGGGACAAGTGGTTTTATTAATTTAAATGTATTAAACGTCCTAGCGCAACTGATACGCCAGTGAAATATGGACAATATTAAAATGGAGTAAGGGTTAAAATAGAAATGTGCGTTATGTTTCTTACAACTTTATGGAAAAATTTAGCTTCAAATAGGACAAAGATGACATGGGACACAGGGCTTTTCATACATTTGAATTTTTGGGTGTTTATAATATTGAGTTTTTTAACAGAATGGTCTGATTAAAACGCTTTTATATTTTTTTTTATGAGAAATTTTTTTGTAAACATGACTTAGAACGCATAAAAACCAGCGTAACACTTTGAAAAAATTTGTTAATTGTTCTCAAAGTCATGGGACAATGCCCTAGATGCCATATGCAAAAAAAATGATAAATGCTCATAAAGTTTTTAAAATTCTAACTATTCCAAGGTACAGAATGTCAGCCCAGTGGCCACCACTTCAGCAGTAACAAAGCGCCTCCTTACCTGACAGAAAAAATATCATCACTTTTCAATATTTCATCATTGGCCTCACACGTCTGTGACAGACGATTTAATCAGTGTCTGAGGCAAGACTTTTCGTGGCTATATAAGCCAATGCGGGAGCGGCATGACTTTCCGCACGCTCTACAAGTGAAGGTGGTATTATAGACTGGAGTGAAGGTGGTATTATAGACATTATGTACAAGGTATCCAAGGGAAGGTATCTGAATGTGAAAAATTGTGGTAGACTTTTTATCAGAAAATTGGTCATACAGTGTTTTTGTCAATCAAGTCTGACTGAATTTCTGAAATAATTTCAAGAGAACCTATTTTAGGCTTTGTTTCTACAATTTCAAGAAACGTAATAAACTCAGAATGAACAGCATCAGAATTGTAAAGAACCTGCCCCGCCAGTGGCGATCTTTCTCAAGATGGTAAGAAAAGGCCCATATTTGCATTACTTTTAGGTTATGTTGAAATTATGATTTTATAGTTTTCTTACTGGTTTCTAAGCAATCGTAAGGGTTGAGCATACCTTATGTTTCAACATATTTTACCACAATAGCAGCAAACAATAGTGTAGTCTAGTGTTCTTACCTACTAACATTACAATTCCAGTACATAACCTCTGTTTACTTGTGGTTTCAGTGCAATCCTCCACCAGGAAGTCGTTCAGGCGGCAGCTCCTCTATCTATTCCAGTGCCCGAAGGCGTAGATAAACCAGTGTCACCCAAAATCGAGGACCTAGTCACAAAGATCAGCCAGTTGAACCTACTTGAAGTATCAGAGCTTAGCCAGGTTTGTAATATATAACGCTTGCATAATTTCGCAGGCAAAAATTGAGCCGCAGTAGCCGAGATACTAGAGACGATGGTAGTACTAATAGCAAAACTTGCATGTTCAAATCCTACCTGTTCAAAAAGACTGCTTTACTAAAAATCTTTGAAATTGTCTGGGAACCCAGAGTTTTTAGTGTCTCAATGACAATTCCTTTATCTCAACAGAAGTCTCAATTATATTGTTTTCATAAAAAATCATTCTTGTCAGAGTGTACCTATCTTTATTTATTTATATTACTTTTCATTCATTTATTTAACAAGATGAACTACAAATATTTTAAGGGGTGGTTCAGTCCATAAAATGGAACAACTCTCCCCTAGGAACATAGGTCGCAATATGAAATAAAAATTTGGATCTCTGGTACAAAATATACTAGCCGACTCAGTCCGTTTGTATGGGAGGTCAAATTTTTATGCATATTTCAAACTGTTTCTTGGGGAAAGTTTTTCAGTTTCATGGGCTGGTTTACCCTATAAGGTATTTGCAGTTGATTATATTTTACGATTCTATTTCCAGGTGTTAAAAAGGCGCCTGAACCTGCCTGATGCCCCGGTGATGCCAGTTGGCGGGTTCATGGCAGCTGCTCCTGCCGCTGAGGAGGAAGAGGCTGCAGCACCTAAAGCTGTCAAAACTAGCTTTACCGTATGTTTTGATTGACTCAAATTAACCTTCTTACTTACTAGTAATAAGTCATGTTGGTGGCCAAGTGGTTAGGACACTGCTCTTACAACTGTGCACCAATGTGTTTTACTCTCATACATTTACCAACTGCTTTTATGGTGAAGGAAAAACATGTGATGAAACCCACATTCAAACAAAATCTGAATTTAGATGATATTTGAATGCGACTCAACCTAGGATTCGGGCCAGGTAAGCCTTTCGGGTTTCAGAGATCAAATGGCAGTTGGCTCTGTGTAAAAACTGGGTATCAAATCTAATAAATCTAGGTTAAGTAGCCAATCACGACAGAGAACGGTATAAGGCAAGGAGAATGATGATGTCCTACTGACTTACTAGTTTGAGCATCATCCATCAGTTTTTTACCAGAAATTCAAGTGTCTAAAACAGACATATTTGCTTACTTGCCTGTTGCCATTCTCTTTAACAAAATCGAATTGACAAAAACTTACTTTATGTTACACAACTCATCATTCTTTACAGGTGAAAATGACGAAGTTTGACGAAAAACAGAAAGTGGCACTAATCAAAGAAGTCAAAGGACTCCTTGAAGGTTTCAACCTGGTGCAGGCCAAGAAATTTGTGGAGAGCTGTCCAACAGTGGTCAAAGCCGACATTTCCAAAGATGAAGCTGAAAAACTTAAAGAGGCACTTAGCAAAGTCGGTGCAGTGATAGAAATTGAATAGATTAGTCTTTAGTTTATGTTTACCTAGTTGTGTATGATATTTAGTGAATTTATTAATAAAGTTATGTAATATGAAGTAGATTGTTTAATTAATGCAAATGTTTTTGTAGTTACAGACAGACACATAGCGAAAACTCTGGTCTGGTTATTGCTATGCCTTTAGTTCCAAATTAAAGTATACTCAGATTTTCGACATTTGGCAATATTTGACATTGCACGCTCTGCCTACCCCGCAGGGGACAAAGGAGTGATATGTGTAAGTATATGGCATGGAAAAATATTCCAATTAGGTACTGCTATTGCATGCAGTTTTTCAAGTGTTCAGAGAGTGCAGATTGACAACTATATTGATGAGTAGGTGTGCTCTTAGTGGAGATTATATACAGGGTGACTGGTAAATTGATGCATTCCTTTCAAGGGATGAACCAGTTCATGAAACTGAACAACTTTCCCCATGGAACATAGGTCGAAATATGAAAAAAAAATTTGGTCCTCCCATACAAATTGACTTAGTCGGTCAGTAATTTTGTATGGGTGGGCCAAATTTTTTTTTTCGTTTTTCGACCTATGTTCCATGTGGAAAGTTGTTCAGTTTCATGAGCTGTTTCATCCCTTGAAAGGAAAGCATCAATTTACCAGTCACCCTGTATAACAGACAAAAACCAGCAAATAGGTACCACAAAAATCGAGGTGTGTTTTGTTTATGAAATCTCATATTTACTTAAAATCTAAACATACTTATTTTAATCTCCAAATTTCAGTAACAATCTAATGTGTTTACCTCTTCATTGATTTCATAAATACCTAGAACATCGTCTAGTAAGGAAGACAAGCTTTTGATTCCTTCTTTCCACTGCCTTTTCTTTTCTACTATAGCTTTGAAGTCAGTATTTTTTACATGATTAACAAATAAATATGGCGATGCTCGTTTGTGAATTTTAGTTTTTGGTGTACAATCTTCTTTCTTTGTTATGTTCATGTGGCTTTCGTATATATTTGATAGAAGGTTGATATCATCAGCGTTAAGAATACCTTCGATGACTTCGGATTGTTTTGAATCTTCACTGGTACTTGCCATCTCTTCATCAAATTCTTCTTCTTTGACATCAGTAACTAACTCATCGATAGAGGTAGCATCATTTTCATCCATTTTTATAATTTCAGGCACTTTGTACTTATCTAAAATAGCGATAAAATCTAGTGATATCGACAGTGCAGCCTCCATAATATCAACATCAATATCTTCATGCAATAGTTTGACTAAAACCGTCAAGCAACCAATAGAAGATAGTTGTTCTAGAGTTCTGAGTAATCTTTTTTGGATTTCGGTGTCATTTAGAGTGACAATTTTTCTGGTTTCTTTGGAGAAGGTGACCTGAGGGAACGTGCCGTCCAACATGCCTTGATCGTTTAGAATAGACTGTATAACTCGGCTCCAGAACTTGAGAGCGCTGAGCTGGACTTCCCAATGGAAGTCGCTGAGTGCTGATGAAGCCATGTGTTCGTACAGCGTGGTTCTGAACGTCGGAGGCAGCCTTGAAGAGCTGACGTTTTGGTAGATATTGCGAAGGACGTTGCAGGCCTCATTGCGGACTATCCCTTCTTGGTTGTTCCGGAGTATCAGGATAAGCTTGTCCTGGAAGAATAAGGAAAGTGAGAATCGTTAGTTAAAAAAACCGATTATCAGAACTGGGATATTTACAGATTCAAAAAGGTTTCACTGCAGAATCTTTGAAAAAAAAATACCACGTTGTTTTAAGCCACAACGAAAAAGTTTGTATACTTAAATCTGTATGTAACAGCTGATAATTCTCATTGTTTTACAAATCGCCCCTAAATTTTTAGCTTATTTTGCTCATACAAATGCCTAGATTCTCCAGTTTGCATAAGTGCCGAGTTCCTGTAAAACACTCCACTAATATCAATCTACTAGACATCAGAAGTGGGATATTACCTGTATATCAGGGAACTCAGACGTGAGCTGCTCCCAGATGATGCTGACTTTGCTGGCGGCTCCTACACATTTGAGCGCGGTGGCTTGCACGTAAAACTCGTGGTCGTTGAACGCAATAGTCGCCGCTACGTTGATTGTGTTATTCTCGATAATTTGCTTTTGGAATGGAGGGAACTCTGAAATTTGGAGACAGAAACAACCGTTTTAGAGGAGTTTTTCAACAAATCTCCTTTCTTTGAATTGTGAGTGTAATGTCCTTTGACATTGGGTCAAGCAATACTACATGGGCAAAGATGGTCACCATACTTATGCTACTGATGCGAATTACGAAGATAACTCATTCTCAGCTAGCTGTTACGTAATTTATTGGAAAGAAAGTCTTTTTAACTTCTAGCAGAGCTGAACTTTGACTCAACCTTATCTGACCCAGACGAAAATAAATAGCAAACTCATCAATAGTTTTCAGGAATACTAGACGGCGATAATAGACGGCGGGCGTTACTCAACCATGTCAGAGACCTGCTACTTGCAGTAGGCGGTTAAAAACTCTTGACACCAGATTGTTCTTGTTCATTGGCTCGTTGGACCACTCGGTGCTCTACACGAAAAGAGAAGAGAGGAATACCAGAACAAGACACTTACTTATAAACGAGATCTCAGTGCATACAAGTAGACATTCCAGCGCAGAGTCTCGTATCTCCCAGTGCATATCGTGCATCTTCATGTAGACCAGTTTGCCCAGGTCGTGGATGGTGGACCCTGGCTTCGACTCCATCAGCAGCGACAGGTTCGGAGGCAGGAACTTGCAGACAGTCGTCGTTATCACGTTGAGAGCTGTTACGATGAACTGGAAATATTTTTGATATTGAATTAGTTCAAACATAGGCCTCCCTTTAAGGTGTAGTTGCCATATTCAGCAAGCCTGGCGAAGCGGCGTGCACAGAGCAAAATAATTGTTGAAATTCACAGACGACAATGCTGCCCCTGAATTCATTAATTAGTCGCCTTTTACGATACCCACGGGTAGAAAAGGGGCGACCGACGGCATTCTATGCTGGCACTATATCAAATACCCATGTAGAAGTTGACATTAAACTTGCAATACGATAAATTTAAATGCCGAAATACGTAGAAACTATTCTATGCAATTCAACGAAGCAGCATTGCTCAAAAATATGAAACCTACCTTGACAGATAAGTTAGGCCTCTTCAGGATATTATAAACAGTGCCATAGAGAGATATGACTTCCAAACTCTCCTGCCAGTTTATGTTGTGGTTCTTCACGAGGTAGTAGACCATATCGAGTACGTAGTACA
This sequence comes from Keiferia lycopersicella, assembly GCA_029255805.1. NCBI lineage: Eukaryota > Metazoa > Arthropoda > Insecta > Lepidoptera > Gelechiidae > Keiferia > Keiferia lycopersicella. The sequence goes on along the minus strand of JARACZ010000004.1, from coordinate 10,050,970 downwards.
TCACTAGAGCCCTGTCCTCGCCTTCTTCCATGTTTTCTGGACTATCCATTTCGTCTCCATGCGTTGGGTCGTACGATGTTAGAATGTAGTACAGTGCTTGGAACACTAAGTTTGCTTGTTCGTTGTTCAAAAGATTCTTCAAACATGACAGCATTTTTAGACTTTTCACAGTTATAGAGACTGTGTCTAATTCTATGGTAAGGTCCCTTAAAGCGTAAGACGCTTTCGCTACGTGTTCGTTCGATTTGCTCAACAAATCGCCTATGAAATCTTTAACCTTCTTCTGTCCTTCGCTTTTCTCATGTACATCTTTTAAGTAGTTATTGCAATTTGTCTTGATGTAAGTCAAAACCGGGACAAGGCACATCAGCATTAGATCTTGTGACAACGGTGTGTACTTTATTCTGTCCTCTTTGCAGAGTGTCAGCCAGATGACATTGCAAGCGGTGCAGAAGTCCAGGATCACGGTAGAGTATCGTCGAGATATGAAGCATTGTATTATATTGTAAAACATCGCGCTGAGCTCAATAAAGTCGTCTGAAGTGTACTCTACGCCCGGCGCGTAAGGCTTGGCAAGGTACATCTTTGCAAGATGAATCCAAAACGATAACTTCGCACACAGCAATGAGATTTTTTCTGCACGCATGCGATCCGTTATTATGCAAAGGTAAGTGTATATTGTATTGTCTTGTGACAAAAACATCATGATTGCGCTAGGCTTGACTATCTTATGAACCACCGACACTATAGACAACAGTATTTGTAGCATTGGCTCGATAGTTTTGCACAATATTTCTTCTTGTTCCTGTGTGATAGTGTTTACGTTCAATAAGTCGGCTTCAGTGAATGGCCTTACGATAAAGGAGATGAATTGTCGTAAGTTACCTTCGTCACACATATTGCTTAAACTCCACGCTAAATCAGAGGCGAATTTGTACGTTTGTCGGACGACGAACACGGTTTGTTTTTCGTTGCATAGACTGAGGATTTCTTTCCAAATGCCGGTCTCGATGAGCCAGGCGGCGCCGGTATCGTGCGACGCTAAAGCAAGAGCAATTTCCATGTACGCAACTCTGAGACTTGGATTGGTTTTCGGCGAAGCGATGTCTTTGAATCCGTCAGCGATCACCTGACCTCTTTTGGAGAATATTTTGTTGAAGACCAGTTCTCTTCGCGCGATAATGCCAAGCAGCCTGGTGAGGAAGACTCGGACGCTCAAATCATAACTTTCAGCGTTTTCCAGACCTGCTGTCGCTAGATCACATATTATGTTCAATTTCGCACAGGACATTGCATCTGAAAAAAAGAGAGAAATTCAATATAGCATTAGGTTTCAATAAATATATTGGACAATATACACAGCACCATCTAGCCCCAAACTAAACAAAGAAAGCTTGTATTATGAGAACCAGACAACTGATAATTTAATAGCGCAGACCAGAGTAAACACGCCAAGTTCAAGTCACCCGCGTCATGCGTGGTGCTCACTGTTGGACTGACCATCGACTAATTGTCACTAAGCTACGACTCCGCCTCCGTCGACCTCGCAGATCCACAGTGAAGAAGCCTGCGTTTTTAAACGTGGATAGGCTGAAAGATCGCGAGGTTAGGGTGAAATATGCTGAAGCCTTATCTGAAAAGCCGTCGCCAATAACTGAGACCGGTGATGTCAGTGCTGCTTGGGGAGCTTTGTCATGTCATCTCATAGAAGCCGCTTCTACTTTGGGTACGAAAGACCGACGTAGTGAAGACTGGTTCGATGACAATAGCGAGGCTCTTAAAGCAGCATTCGACAAACATCGACAGCTCCTGCGACAGCATAATCGAAGAGGTGGAAGTGTTGCGGTGGTCAAAGAGAGTGACCAAGAATTACGCAGGCTGTCTCGACAAATAAAAGACAAGTGGTGGCAGGACAAGGCTTGTCAAATGCAGTGGCTCGCCGATACAAACCAGCTTGGTGAGTTTTACTGTGAAGTGCGTAAGCTGATTGGTGCTTCCTACCGTGCAAAAGTACCTTTAAGGTCTTTAGACGGTATGCACCTCCTGACCAGCAAGGAGGATGTACTTAAACGTTGGGCTAAGCATTTTCACAACTTGCTCAACGTAGATCGATCAGCTGATCCGCATCATATCAGTTTATTGCCTCAACTCCCGTTAGCCACGGAGCTGGACGAGCCCCTGTTATGTGACGAGGTTGTTACTGCTATCAGACAGCAGCATAATAACCGGGAGGTTGGCATTGACCTTATACCGGGTGAACTACTTAAATATGGTGGTACGGAGTTGCACACGTCGGTATGGAAACTTTTCGTTCGAATGTGGGAGGAGGAGAAGGTCCCTGAGGACTTCAAAGTGTCTCGCATTTGTGCCCTCTACAAGAACAAGGGTGACCGTTCTGACTGTAACTCTTATCGCGGTATTTCATTGCTGTCAGTCCCTGGAAAAGTCTTTGCCAGAGTTTTACTGAACCGCCTCAAAGATTAGTCGGAAAAAATTCTGCCCGAAACCCAGTTCGGCTTCCGACCTGACCGAGGTACATGTGAAGCTATTTTCTCGGTGCGTCAACTACAAGAAAAAAGTAGAGAACAAGGTCGCCAGTTGTACCTCTGCTTTGTTGATTTAGAGAAAGCATTCGACAGTGTGCCTCGCGAAGCTCTCTGGATGGTGCTAGGAAAGTTGGGGTGCACAGAAAAGTATGTGCGACTCCTAAGACTCCTGCATGACGACATGCAGTGCTGCGTCTCCGTAGACGGTGAACAGTCTGATTTCTTCCCCGTCACCTGTGGGGTGAAACAAGGGTGTGTTCTAGCGCCCACACTGTTCGCCTTATACTTTGCAGTTGTAGTCAAAGAAGTCCTGAATACTGTTTCCCAAGGAGTCCGCATCCGTTTCCGCACAGATGGCAGTCTTTTTAACCTGGCTAGACTTAAGGCGCGCACTAAAGTGTCGTATGCATTGATTACTGAGATCATGTATGCTGATGACTTGTGCTTTCTTGCAGAATCCCCAGACGGCCTGCAACAGCTAATGTCCGTTTTTCACCAAACATGCTGTAAATTCGGCCTGAAGATCAGTGTCAGAAAGACGGAAGTGATGTCCTTAGACTCGCATGGTCGCGAGACACTGGCGATTATGCTTGGTGAGGATATGCTGAAACAGGTTGATAAGTTTCGTTATCTGGGGAACACTATAACATCTAAGTGTAACCTTGATGCTGAGATCAACAGCAGAATCAGTGCTGCAGCTGCAGCATTTGGTAGGTTGTGTTCCAAGGTTTTCTGCTCGCACGACCTAAAGCTAGCCACAAAAATCTCTGTATATATGGCGATTGTGCTGCCAAACCTTCTATACTCCTCCGAGACTTGGTGTGTGTATCGTCACCACATACGCACTCTGGATCGCTTCCACCTAAAATGCCTTCGCACCATCGTGAAGATCAGATGGTCGAACCGAGTGCGCAATACCGAAGTTCTGAGACGAGCCAATGTTGGTGGCATTGAGGCCTATCTAATGCGTCGTCAGCTTCGGTGGTGCGGTCATGTATCCCGGATGTCGGAGGAGAGAGTGGCGAAGCGCATCTTTTATTCTGAGCTAGAGGAGGGCAAGCGAAAGCATGGCGGACAACTCCACAGATATAAAGATGTTCAGATACGACACATGAAAAGATGCAACATTGAGCCCACTCAATGGGAAGGTCTGGCAGCACAGCGCCCCGAATGGCGCGGGATGGTTAAGAGGCAAGTCCGCGAGTTTGAGGAACAGCGTAAAGCAGACCTCGACGCTAAGCGTGATGAAGCTGAAGGCCCGCCCACCCGTCGCCATTAACTATAATTATGTAAATGGCAAACTCACGTGTCCACTCTGTGCACGAGAGTTTACTGCCAAAATTGGCTACATTAGCCATCTCCGGGCGCATCAGCGCCGATCTGATTAGGAGTCAAAGTGGTCGCCATGGCCGAAATCGGTCGGAGAGATCATCAGCGCAGACCAGAGTAAACACAAATATGTATTTGAAAATTGACTTAACAAATATACCTGTGGGGATTGAACCCACGAACCTCGGCGTCGAAGGCGGGGTACTGTCTGCTACGCCATTGGGACAGTCAAAGTAATTCTGGTACAGTTCTATAAAATGCTTATTTTTCCCCTTTATGCTGCTCTTACAGAAGTTAAAACTCTGCCTACCCCGCATAAGATAAATGTGTGATTTCTGTGTGTCTGTTTCACTCCAACTCCCAACAACCACTATCTTACCTTATTTGTTTATTTTACTATTTCATAGTTATTACAAAATGTGACGCAATCTAAGTCGTTATCAGGGTTCTGTTTCGATTTTCCAGAGCATCATAATGACTTGCACTATACAACAAGAAAGATGATACCTAGCTAGGCATTTTCATACAAACATATTCTCCTGTTTTCTTCCTGGATATTCCTCTAATTATTATATTTTAATTTTTATTCTTTTTTTTGTTAAGGCCTGCTAATGGCATTTTCTATTGTTGAAAAATTTATTATTAGAAGAAAATCAGCCATTTTCTTATAGAATAGTTTTTTGGAAAAAAGAGAATTTTAGGACCTTGTAACTTGTATAGATTTTGATGCACTCCCTTCATCTGCTTTTCTGAGCCATGCATCTGTATGCTTCATACATACATACATACACAATTAGAATATAAAATCAGGTGCTGCTTGTGCAAACAGCAAACCCGACTGGTATTGAATTATTTTATTTGAGGGAGATCAAATTGAAAACATTAACATTTAGAAACCTAAACTAAACTAGTGCTCCTTGGTACATTGTGGTTAAGTTCAATGCCCTTCTTTACGAACAAGGAAAAAGAAGAGGAAAATAAAATAGTAAAAACAACAACAATGAATGAATATGGTTTGTGGTTTATACTATGTGTTCAGTACATTTTTTTGGCATTATTGTCAAATAAATATGGAAGATGGTAGAGGTAATTTGTAATAATTAGGTACCTACTGAACTTATGTATGATGTTTAAGATATAGGTATGCCATTACAGTCTGTAAAATATAGGATGATCCTTGTGACGTTTGTGACCTTGAAGCAAATGCTACTTATGGTGTATTTTCCTTGTAAACAAAGGACAGGTATCATCCTATATTGTACAGACTATAGCTATCTCCAGGAAATCTATGGCAGAAAGATAACCTACATAAAATCACTGCAACCGGAAGCTACCCTCAACTAATTTCAACATTATTATTTAAGAATAGGTACTTTTCTCTGCAGGACAAAAGCCATGTCCATTGGATATAGGGTAAATCTTGAGTTCAAAGTCCACAGTGTGATGCCGTGTGATGCCGGCTTAGAATAGCATCACCCCACATCCTTCCCGTGGGTGTCGTAAGAGGCGACTAAGGGACTCGAGAGTATTGGTGTATTACAATTTTTAGGCAACAGGCTGACAACCTGTCACTATAGTGATACACATGTTTTCCGAAACAACCTTAGAAAACAATACTCAAAAATGTCAGACGTGGCGATAGCGACCGTATTCTTACGGCTGTTAACGCTCTGCCTACCCCGCAAGGGATAAAGGCGTGATATATGTATGTATGTATGTATGTAAGTCCACAGTCCTCCCCAGGATTCTCTCTATTCGATTTTACATCAATAAATAACTGAATAAACTTACCTTTTTGTATATCTTCTGACAGTTTGTTCATGAGACCGTCAACATAGTAGCTGTTCATAACATAACCTGGCTCCTTTATTTTCTCAAATAGAAGCTTCAATTTCGTATATACCTCCATTGCATATGGACTATTTTGTTCCCACCGTATTAATTACTTAATTAATTACGCTGTGTTATTAAATAAACACAGGAAACCTAGGCAAATATAGAAAACACTTGGGCAACTACATGTGTACATGTAAATTTGTTTTTTACACCAGAATTTACACTAAACTTAACATTCTCTCATAGATAACTTAGATAGATCGATAATTATAATATGTAAGACCACATCATGGGGATATTTTGATGAAAAAAACAAATAGAAACTTATCGAAAAGTTAGCAACACGACGAGAACACGGCAAAGCAACATGCACACTTACACGAATGACAGATAGAGTGATGTCCAATTCAATTAAAATTCCTGTCGATAAAGTGCAGATCGAAAAGTATATTTTAAATATTTATTTCAAAAATTTGTATTATTGGAATTATATGACACCCATTGCAAACTTTATTTTTTATATATTTTGTAAATACATAAATAACTAACTTAAACATTCTAAGGATCCTCTGAATAACAGATGACAGATTTAAATGTCACCATAGAAGCCATACCTAAAAATTTTGCCCCCTTTCTGTACGTATTTTCGTAAATATTTATCGGTTATAATTTTTAGTCTACTGCACTACGATAAACAACAGAAATATACCTATTGCCAAAACGATAAAATATACAAATATTCAGACTGATATTTACCGAAATGTTTGAAAGATAGATAAATATTACGTAAAGTAGAAACTTTTGCCAGGCGTTTTAAAACGCAGGCAAACAACCTGTTATCGCAGATAAATTCTCTTATGCAAATCTATGGTAATCGGCTCAATTGTTGTTTGCTACACTAGCCGGAATGTCAACTAGATGAGCTTTTTTCTTCTTCTTTCCCGTCGTTTCCTCATGACTTTCATGTATGAAGTGCAATTCAATTCAATTTCTTGTCTAGTGGCGTTTTTATTGTGATTTCGCCAGAGTCGAGTTGATTTTGCTTAGTTTCAGACAGTTTTATATTTTATGGGTCATGTTTGAAGTTGTCGACAGAAATAAAGCACATCACTTAAGCCCTTGGCATTGTTACTTTGATGCTATTGGCTAAAAATGATACTTATCTCCGAGATTTTATCACTGATTGGATAATTACTTGTCATTCTAAGAAAAAATTACAGTACTCCCTTATACGTGAAATATATATTGCCGTAACAACGGATTTAAATATAATATGGTAAATAAACACATGCAATAATAAAAATAGAAAAAAAACACACAAAATGAAAAAATAATATTTTTGATATGAATTATTATGTAAGATAAAAAAAAAACATTGATTTTTTTTTTATTGGGAGCAGCGTATAACGAAAAAGCGGAGCTTCGATGCGTTTATTTTTTTATGTATTGAGCAAAGCAAAAATGAAAGAAAGAGGCAAAAACCCATAAAGGCTCATAGTTTGTCTCGCTCTAAAACTATGCTTGTTGGTTTATCATTGTGAGAAAAACAGAGCTTGATTGTTCTAGAATTCGTGCACGCTCCTGTCAAATTTTATCTGCATTTTGCAAAGAAATTGTTTGGAATTTCTGCATGATAATCGTGCTACTGTCGGCTCAAATCGCATCATAACGTGGCGGACTTATTACTATAAAATTCTGATTGGAAATGCCTTTAGGAGGAAGAAATTTCGTAAGTTTCCAAGTTGTACGTACTTTTCTTGTGGACTCCACCGCATTTTTTCCTAATGTATTTATTAGCTAACACCTTGTTGAATATCCATAAACTGTCATGGCTATTCAGCGCTTCTCACGTTGTGATGTAACCTGCTAAACCTTTTATAGTTACCATTGCATTGATGATTTTCAGTTTTGCTTAGCTGCAACATATTTTTGGCTTCACTCCAAGTGTAGTATCCTTGACTGTGTGTAATAACGAGAGGATTAATAATGAAATTAAAGTATATCTATTGAGTTTCTTGGTAAAGCTGAAATCTTGAGAATTTAATATTAGAGTAAATTTGATTTACAATTATAAAAAGAAATGACTGATTCAAGTGGCTTTAGAACCAATCTAGTGTTTTTCTGTGACTCATGGAGATTTTCATTGAAGTATTGTCCCTCTTTAAATTGTTTATTGTGATCAAATCCTTCTATGTAATCCTTTTATTTCTGTGGTCAATAAACTTATTTCACATGAGTGATAATAGGCATTTCTTTTACATATAATATACTGTATTGTTTATTGTACCTTTTGCTATAGTTACATTTGACTAGCTGCTATGAGAAACTTTGCCGAGTTTGACTTGGCTGAGTAGAATATGATGATGCCATCACTTGCAAAATGCCATAAAGTTGCAAAATACTGTAGCTGCAGAATATAAAGTTAAATTGCAAAGTGATCAATGTACGGTTATGCCTTGATTTATTTGTGTTTTTGGTTTGGTTTAATGAATCACTCTAATATTAAAAACTGAAACGACTGTTATTGCCTTGAATTTCTTTAAATAAATACACCCAGAAATATTATCATAAAGTGAGGCATGACTGTATAGTACATCCATGCCATTCTGCATACAACATATTGCAACAATGTCCCTTGGTATCTGAATGTGATGTTGAACAGTGGTTTGTAACGGGCTGGTCTTCCACAGGACGGTTGACAGCTGCTAACACGCCCCCGAGTGCCTCCTAACCGCCTGTTTGTGAGGTCAGTTGTGTGAGTTTACTTTCCCTTTTATGCCCAAAGATTGTAAGAACATTCCTTCCTACTTTTAGAGGTCTAAAAAGCTATCTGAATCTGCCAAACTCCTCAAGACTGTTCAAAATTATGAAGTGGAAAATTGTACCTCCCATATTAGGTACTTGATTAGTCTACATCATGGATGCTCCCATTCATGTTCATATTTTGTATTTCTTTATGTTGTTTTGGTTGCTTGGTATGTCTAAAATCTAGATTTCATTAGACACCTAGCAACTAGCTTGCAATTCATAAAACTAATATTTTGTAATATTTAGGGAGTTTTTTTGTTGTTACATTTTTTATGAAATTAAGGAATCCAGGAATGTTCTTGCAATGTTTATATGTATAGTTTCATTATATTTAGACATTTGTAGTTTTAAGGCTTGAATTTAGAGTGGAGTTACTGCAATGCACTAACAATATGTATTACCGAAGTATTTTCCTTATAATTATGTTTCACAGATTTAGATTATTTTAAAATCAAGTGTTAGATTATTTTTGTCATTTAATGACTTTACATATGTTAAACCTCTGTGTAACGTATGACATATGTTTATTGACTTTAAGGGGTTTTTCTCTGCATCTTGTATGGTTTGTCAGGGCAGACATAAGATCATTTACCTAAGGAGATGGCAAAGCTAGGCTTACCCCACTGCCAGAATTCACTGCTCATTTACACAGCAGGTTATATGAAACTGACAGTTGCCATTTTGTATCAATGTATATCTCAAGTTTTTCTAAAATTATCGTTGTACGCTGTACATGTTTACCTACCCTATATTCCCTGATACCAGGCTTGATTGGGTCGACTGTCGATAGGGTGCCACACACAATAGAATAAGACCGCAATCACCTCTTAACGTGCCCTCCGAAACGCGAAACCAGAATAGTCAGATGCTTGCCTGCAATGGTCTAAACAGATATAATTCTAAATGTATTTTTGTATCCTTGAAACAATTTCATGCTACACTAAACAATGACTTTAGTATCTCTGTTTGTATGAGAATGTATGACAGATATGTTTCTCGGAAACTCGCCAACGAATAAATAATCACACTATAATAAGAAAATAATTATCCATTTGCGTCCAAGTTTTACGTGAAATGCTGCTTAATAGGCTTAGCGTAGCATCACCCTATTCTTTACCCCTTCTTGGGGGTATTTGTCAGACGCGGCTTGACTTGATCATCACGGCCGTTTGCGCTCTGTCTGCCCCGCAAGGGATACATACGTAATGCATGGTTGTAATACGATCGTTAACGCTAGTCTACCTAGCGGTGGATAAAGTCCAGGTGATAATTGATGAAAAATGCGATAAAAATAAATCATGCACAGCTGGAGAGACGTGGTAGAGGCTGACCTGCGCGATCTTTGTGTCAGCAATTGGCAAGAGATCGCGCAGTACAGAGATCAGTGAAGAGAGCTCGTTTCGGAGACCAAGATCCTCTTTTGGTCGCTGAGCCAGCGGAGTTAGTTAGTTAGGAAAAGTACTTAGTTCCTTTCAAGGGATACACCAGCCCATGAAACTGAACATCTTACCCCAAGGTCGAAATAGGAAAACAAATTGGACCTCCCATGTAAAATATACCAACTGACTGAGCCAGGTTGTATGTGAGATCCAAATTCTATTTTCATATGTATTTCGACCTTGGGGAAAAATGTATAATTTCATGGTTTGGTTCATCCCTTGAAAGGAAGTTAGTACTTTTCATAACACTCTGTATATAAGGTGTAAAAATATTAGCTGCAAATACTCTAACGGGTGAATCAGCTCATGAAACTGAACAACTTTCCCCAAGAAACATTGGTTGAAATATTTGAGAAAATTTACTGGACCTCCCATACAAATTGACTTGGTCGGTCGGTAGTTTTGTATGGGAGGTCCAAAATTTTTTATCATATTTCGACCTATGCTCCTTGGAGAAAGTTGTTCAGTTTCATGGGCTGATTCAGCCCTTAAAATAATTGCAGCTAATATTTTTATACCCTGTATTTATGTGCATTTATTAGATTGCATTATAATTATCAAGTAGGTATGTTAGTAATTATCAGCCAATTTGTCATCATAATTATTTCGACTTGCGAGCGATTCGTAATCGATTGTGAACAATGGATTCCGAATAATCAACTACTGACTCTACTTACTATTCATTACTTGCAACCTTGACTTTGGAGATCGATTTTCATTTTCTTGTTTTTAGAGTTCCTTTGGATAAATTTATTGTAGTTTTGAGACTTGGAATTATAATTGCAATGCTTTAGTTACTAGTAAAAAAGTTAAAATTTATATTAATCACTTTGTGGATTTGTTCCCAGTCTGATTAGGTTAGCTTAAGTACCAGATGATCGGTGATCTCTCGCTGGATTCATCATAATATGAACTGTTTTCGGGAAGAGCAGAAATAATGCATTTTGGCACGGGCCGTCTTTAATTCCAAAGTAAAACATGAATTGTATACTCTGTTGTAATTAGTAAAAATATTGAGATTTAACTCAAATAAGCTAATCGAGCAGGTCCTACTTATGCGTAGAATAAATACCTACTTTCTTTCAGCACACAGACATACATCACATGTCACGCCTTTATTCCTTGCTGGTTAGGCAGAGTGTTAACGGTCGTAAAAATACGATCGTTATCGCCAAATCTGATCAATCAGATGATTTGTGTATCACTGTACGACACCTGCGGGAAATGAATGCGGTGATGCCATTCTGAGCCGGCATCACACGCCGTTTCAGTCACGAAACAGTTTTTAATTTAATTCTAAAATAAGGCTCGCGAAGTTGATAATTAATAGATTGTATCTGACCTACCTTTATGGCGTTATACTTCGCTAGTACTATTATTTATTCTGTGATTATATATACATACTATTGTTATATGGAATGCCAGTCGACTATGACGAGAATAATATAGTATTCGATTTGGTCTCACGGATATATTTTAATGGACAAAAACTGTAGACTGATATTTATATAACATGTGTTTCATTTAAATATCAATTTCATTCTTTACTAGAGTTATTATCTACAAAAAAATTGCTATTGCTGTTCAATCAGCCGAAAAATATAACTTGTGGGTGCAGTGCAAGATGCTGCATTCACAGGGAACGCTGATGCCCATTCCCTTGATTATTTCTTAGTAGCTTTTTTACGACACCCACGGGTAGAATTTGGCTTATGCTATTCTAAGCCGGCACCACGCAACGCATAGGATCTGATCTCATAGACTTATGTAGAGTTATAACTCTATGGTGCAAAACCTCTAAGTATTCTCTGTGATATGTACACCTTAGCACAAGGTCAAGGTCATGACATTGCACAGGTTGGATTCATAATAGTCTGACCAGCTAAATGGCCATTCCTGGTGGATCGAATTTCAATGAGTACAAACGAACTCAAGGTCTGGGTCGCATTACTATAGCAGCACTTCGAGTTACCAAAGTCCTAATTATTCTGTTTGATCATCATGATTGGCCTCATACGTCTGTCATAGACGAATTAATGAGTGTCTAAGGCAGGACCACGATACTTCGTTGCCTGGGACGCAATTATAGAAAACGCCTGGTTACTCAGGACCTTCTTCATCGAATCGAAGAAGAAGAAGAAGAAGACTCAGGACCTGCGCCACCCACTCGTCCTCCCTAGCTGACTCCACAGGAACGACGAGTCGATACGTGCGGAGCCAGGTCGGGTCCAGGAATCTGTCGCACGATAGACCTCTGTCACACGCGCTTGAGGGAGGACAACTCCACATTAAACCCGGTGTCCTCGAAACATGATGATGAGTAGGTTGAGATGCTGTGGACTCATGCTTATTGACAAGTGGGTGGCGTACAATTGAAAGGAACTAATTCATTCGATACAATTATTTAATTAAGTGGTTTAGTAATTATTATGATAGGATTGGTATTTAGTATTCTATCTTTATTATCAGACTAGTGGCTCGTTCAGCGGTTGCACCCGCTGCTATTGTTTCCCGTAAGAATATGACTTTTTCCCTGTATGTTTTAGACATATGAACCTTCCTCTTGAATCATTCTATCAGTTTATAAAAACGCATCAAAATCCGTTACTTAGTTTAGGAGAATTAGCAGTGACCTTGAAAGACAAAAGCGCAAAGAGATACTTTTTACAATGTATTGAGTTATGTTGGAAATGGGCTACACCTCAGATTACGGACATCACATAATTAATTCCTTTCCACACGTTACACGTTATTTCTGAATAAATGAGCACCTAAAATTTTTAGGTCACATCAACCACGCGAGAATAAAGTGTCTTTCCCGGTATAATAACGTGTAACTGACAACATATATCTGTGGCAATAGAATTTGTTCTAAAAGTAATAAATAAGTTCGGGTTCCTAATTAGTAATACTTTTAGACTAGATGTAATAATTGAAGAAGTACTTTAGAATACCAAAGTACATATTATAGAAAAGAGAATTACTTTCACCAAGCACATTTTTTATTCTGTGCTTTTACCTAATATCAATCATAATGTTTACAAAGTAACATTAATAATACGTAGTCGGTCCCAAAGTTCTGTCATATATGAAAATACTGATAAAATAAAAAGTACCAATCCGTTTTTAAAAAATTATATATCAGTTAAAAATACAATCATCGAAGAATCAAAATAACATAAAACTATTCGAAATGACCTCCCTTGCTTTTAACAACGGCCTTCAACCGCGGCGGCCAGTCGTCTATCGCAGCACGCACCATATCCATGTCGATTTCAGCGACTGCTTTAACTATGGCTGACTTCAGACTCTCCAAATTTTTATGGGGCTTAGCACAGACCTTGCTCTCTAAGACCTGCCAAATTTTATAGTCCAGAGGATTAAGGTCCGGACTGGAGGAAGGCCAATCTTCGTGTCTTATAAACTCAATGTTTTGACGTTCAAACCAGGCTTGAGTGGTCCTGGCTTTGTGAGCGGGCGCAGAATCCTGCTGGAATACAAAGTGATGTCCTGAAAATAGTGTGTTGGGCATGTCTTTGACGTACCGATCCAAAACCGTCTCTTGGTACACTTTTGCGCTGGTTTTGACCCCCTTTTCGCAAAAATGAACCTCAGTTGGCCCATAGTAGGAGACTCCTAACCAGACCATGACTGAAGAGGGATGATGCCCATGTTGCACCCGCGGAACTTTGTTTCCTGCTTCTTCAGAGCTGGTAGCGTACACTCTATCGTTTTGTTTATTATACTTTTCTTCTATATCAAAAATTTTTTCGTCTGTAAAAAGTATATCGCGGTGCCGGTTTTTCGCGTACCGTTTTAACAACACCCGAGATCTTTTGAGTCTAATTTCTTTTAAACGAGCATTAAGTAAGTGCCCACTCTTTTTTTTGTATGCTCGCAGCTTAAGGTCTTCGTTTAAAACCTTTTTGACTGTTTTTCTACTAACCTTCATCTGCAAAGCCATAAGTTTCTGTTTTCGGACAGGATTTCTTCGTATGCGCTCCTTGATCGCTTTGATCACTGCTGGTGTTCTGGCGGAGCGAGGCCGGCCAGTTCTTTTCTTGTCCTCAACACTAGAGACTTCAGTGTACCTAGTTATAGTACGATACCCAAACCTAAGCGTTATTTTCAATTTTTTGAGCAACTTGAAAATGGTACTCGGCGAGTGCCCACAGCGACGCAACGCCAAAACTGCTATTCGGTTTTCTTTCAAAGTCCACTCCATCGTGAAAAATCGCGCCAAATGATTATTTATTGTTTTAAAATAATTGTTAAACATTCAAAAACGGAATGCAATAAAACTTTTCCAAATCCGTGTTCTAAATTCAAAAATAATATGCCAGTGACAGAACTTTGGGACCGACTACGTAATTGTTAATCGTTTTATCACTATAACTTAGGTAAATAAGTTCGTAGCCGCTTTCTACAAAGCTGTAGCGACAAATAATTATTGCTACATATGCTACGTCGTAGAAGGTCTATCGTAGATTCTTAAAATATCACTGGTGTGTCGATTCCATAATATCTGGTAACTCAAGTACCGCTGATAGGTTTAGTAAAAGATAGGTAGTAGATGTCATAGACTATATGAATCATGTCATAATTTCTTTCCATGTCTAGACTATAGTCTCAGTCTCCATCTTTTTCACACGTCACCTTACCTAGACTACCTCATCCATCACCTTACACTGTCCAAGCCGAGATAGCGCAATTTTTAGCTAAGAGATCGAGACCATTGTCAATGATCGTAGTTAATTTAAAAATAATGCTTTCTCTTTATATAGAAATGAATGCATCTTAACGGAAATACATCGATGATCTAAACTTAAGGCTTTACCGCGCCACGTGTTCGCCATCGACTGAACAACCTATTTAGTTAACAGCTCATTTATTATCATTACACTGTTGTGTGTTTGTCTGTACAGCTTGTTTTAGGGCTGGCTCGGCAGAATTGGGCCATTTATATGAATTGAACATTTCTTGCTACAATTCTGTTTAATTTTTAGTTTATTGTCGTCTCATTCTTTTACAGAAGCAAGCTTTTACATGATCTCAAGAAGATATGACAGACGAAATATCAGGTCCGATTCGCCTTATCTTGTATTTTTTCAGCAACCAGAGAACAAAAGATCTGGCGTGTGGTATATTTGTAGTTATTGATAATCCCCACGTTTTACCCTTTTTTTTCAAGGGATTTAACTAAAAGCCAAAGATAACATTCATTGGGTCATTTCAAAGTGGTTTGTCCCGCAAAACGACGAACAAAAAACAAGGCACTGCTAACAGCCAAGTTTCAAGGGCAGCCCTAAGGTAGCATTGCAGAATACTTACCACTATCAGCAAATTGCAGTCGGCTAGCTCTGCGTAGGCGCAGGTGATTGTATACTTCATTCGCTTACATAGCGTCACGACCAGCGTAACTGTCAGTACGCGCCCGTACGTGCGTGTATGGAGCATTGAGGTCAAGTTACGCTGGTCGCGATATTGTTTAAGCGAATGAGCTATATGAATCACTAATAGTCTGTGGGCTCAAGGACTTCCCTCTTACTGCAACTGCCTGAGGAACATATTAATTATATCACACCTCTGTCCTTTGTACTTTGATGACATTTTGGTTGGTAGCTTCATCAATCTCTTTGTAATGGTACTTTGTATGTGACCTCACTTATGCCTTATGTTGTCATCATCAACAAATAATTTTACTTCATCAATGTATCTTATCTACCCGATCGCGTAATTTATGAAATTGTTCGGAATTCTTGCAAATTTTTTCTGCACTCTACTCTCCTACACTTTCGTTTTAATAATTTGTTAAAACACGAAACCTGTAAATAACTACTTATTTCGAATTTAGGATATTTTGATTCAGATTTAGAAACTTCATTTTACCTACTCTCACACGTTATCAGACATGAAATAAAAAAACAAGGCACTTTTTAAATAATGTTTTTCGTACGTAACATAAACTTGCAAGGTGTCCCGGCTTTTTTTATACATACATACATACATATATCACGCCTTTATCCCTTGCGGGTTAGGCAGAGCGTTAACGGCCGTAAGAATTCGGTCGCTATCGCCACGTCTGTAATTTTTTTTATAATAACTATATTTTCGTGATGGACACCGAGTAGACGAGTGACCCGAATAATCTTAATAATCTGGTATACTCATTATTTTATTATTTTTAATTATTGCCTCCCATACAAATTAGTGATATAACGATGGTAGAGTTGATACAAAAGTTTCTTTTCTTTACTAACCATTACCGCTGTCCATCACAGAAATCCGTACTCTCCAAATATTACTCACAACTCATATGACGTAGGTTATCGCGTTGAGTTATTCCAAAACTTCTATTTCTGTACCACCCACTTCTGAACTACCGAGCATCAGTACACGGGCGGGACCAAGCCGAAACTCAGTCTTTTTATTCTCCACACGAAGAAAAAGAGAAAGCAAGAGAAAGAGATCTTGTAAAGAAGACAGTGTATCGTAGAGACGTGCAGAACGGTTATCGATACCTGTGGCAGGGTTATAGTGACGCAAACTGTTATTGTGATGCTAGATTGATGAGTGAAATGAAACGTAATGTAAGTACAGCATGTTTGACAGCTTGTTTTGTTTTTTGCAGTTTCGTGAATAACTCAGTGCGACTATACGTAGTCGGTCCCAAAGTTCTGTCACTGGCACATTATTATTAAATTTAGAACACGAATTTGGAAAAGTTTTATTGCATTCCGTTTTTGAATGTTTGACAATTATTTTAAAACAATAAATGATCATTTGGCGCGATTTTTCACGATGGAGTGGACTTTGAAAGAAAACCGAATAGCAGTTTTGGCGTTGCATCGCTGTGGGCACTCGCCGAGTACCATTTTCAAGTTGCTCAAAAAATTTAAAATAACGCTTAGGTTTGGGTATCGTACTATAACTAGGTACACTGAAGTCTCTAGTGTTGAGGACAAGAAAAGAACTGGCCGGCCTCGCTCCGCCAGAACACCAGCAGTGATCAAAGCGATCAAGGAGCGCATACGAAGAAATCCTGTCCGAAAACAGAAACTTATGGCTTTGCAGATGAAGGTTAGTAGAAAAACAGTGAAAAAGGTTTTAAACGAAGACCTTAAGCTGCGAGCATACAAAAAAAAGAGTGGGCACTTACTTAATGCCCGTTTATAACAAATTAGACTCAAAAGATCCCGGGTGTTGTTAAAACGGTACGCGAAAAACCGGCACCGCGATATACTTTTTACAGATAAAAAAATTTTTGATATAGAAGAAAAGTATAATAAACAAAACGATAGAGTGTACGCTACCAGCTCTGAAGAAGCAGGAAACAAAGTTCCGCGGGTGCAACATGGGCATCATCCCTCTTCAGTCATGGTCTGGTTAGGAGTCTCCTACTATGGGCCAACTGAGGTTCATTTTTGCGAAAAGGGGGTCAAAACCAGTGCAAAAGTGTACCAAGAGACAGTTTTGGATCGGTACGTCAAAGACCTGCCCAACACACTATTTTCAGGACATCACTTTGTGTTCCAGCAGGATTCTGCGCCCGCTCACAAAGCTAAGACCACTCAAGCCTGGTTCGAACGTCAAAACATTGACTTTATAAGACACGAAGATTGGCCTTCCTCCAGTCCGGACCTTAATCCTCTGGACTATAAAATTTGGCAGGTCTTAGAGAGCAAGGTCTGTGCTAAGCCCCATAAAAATTTGGAGAGTCTGAAGTCAGCCATAGTTAAAGCAGTCGCTGAAATCGACATGGATATGGTGCGTGCTGCGATAGACGACTGGCCGCCGCGGTTGAAAGCCGTTATTAAAAGCAAGGGAGGTCATTTCGAATAGTTTTATGTTCTTTTGATTCTCCGATAATTGTATTTTTAATTGGTATATAAATTATTAAAAACGGATTGGTACTTTTTATTTTATCAGTATTTTCATATATGACAGAACTTTGGGACCGACTACGTACAATAGCCACAATACAGATAATATAATGTTCTAAAGTATAGCTCATACTATTCGCTAGTTGACTGGGTCATTAATATAATACAAAAATTTGTACGCTTAAAACTATTGTCCAAAAAGACTACAGACCTGTTATATATTTCTGTTGTGATGTTTTTTTGGGTGTGCAATAAATAATATTTATCTCATCTTAAAATATATTCCGTAAACGACACTTAAATATAAATCATACTAGTGTTCAATTTATCAGCAACCATTTTATTGTCTTTGGACTAAAATGTAAAACCTAAAATAAATTGTTTTACAATGAAACAAAACGAATGTTTCGTAAGAATTTGTTACGTTTTTATGTATTTGTTTTTGTGGCACTTGACCTAATCTAGTTCTTTGGAATTCATAATATCTAGTCAAGAAAAATAGCACACAATACAAGAAAAGTTTACTCTCTTAATAAATTCAAAGAGGTCTTTTATTTAAAAGTTTCTTTAAATAACATCATTGTTTACATGTAAAAGTTATGCAGCAATGAATTAAACATTTTAATTCGTCTAAGAGCAGCTGTAAAAGACGAAAGTATTTTGGCGCGTCCTTGGCTCGAATATAGCAGATGTATCAAATAATTTCGTAAAATACAGCCTGTAAAAAGAAATTGCTGCAAATATTTTGAGAGATGGTTAACATGAAACTGAACAACTTTCCCCAAGGTCGAAATATGAAATAAAAATTTGGGTCTCCCATACAAAACTACCGAGTACCGACCGACCAAGTCAATTTGTATGGAAGGTCCAAAAAAGTTCTCATATTTCGACCTATGTTCCTTGGGGAAAGTTGTTCAGTTGCATAGTCTGATTCACCCCTTAAAATATTTGCAGTTATAAAATATCTGTATACAGGGTGTAAGGGACCGTGTAACGAAAACTTTGCAGGCGTGCTCAGACCATGAAATTGAACAACTTTTTGTATGGGGACTATGTTGGGATGGGACACAAATATATTTTTTCGACCTTCCATACAAAATTCGCGATCAGCTAAGTGACTTTGTATGGGAACTCGAAAAATTTTGTTTCGTTTCCCAACATAGCCCCCATTAAAAAGTTGTTCAGTGTCATCGTCTGATCACGCCTGCAAAGTTTTCGTTACACCGCCCTTTACACCCCGTATGTTATCGTAAAAACATAATTACATAGTATAAAATGAAGTCTCTTTTTGCGCTTCTCTCTCTAAACTCCTCCTAAACCACGTAAAGGATTTCATGCGACTTTTTTAATAGATAGAGTGATTCAAGAGGCAGGTTTATTTTTATTTTTAGTTTGGGACGGGACACCGAGTCGTCCAACGACGATGAACCCTGGCGTCAAGAGTTTTTCGCCATTTTTATATTTATAATAAAACAAGCCGAGAAAATTACTTATTCCCTCGGGAAAACGATTATTAGCGGGTGAAACAGGGAACGCTGCTAACCATTCCCTGGATTCGTCCCTTAGTCGCCTTACGACACCCACTACGGGTAGAAATGGGGTGATGGTGATAGTATTTTAAATCGGCATCACACGGGTTAACACATTTAGCACATTTTTGGTTTATTTTAACATCTGGGTCGTCGCGTCCTTGAGCACATTTCGTATTGAGATCATCACTTTTGTTTTGCATAAGAAAAATAAAAACACCAGTCTATAGATTGCTGGAGTAAGTGGGATGATAGCTGCTTACGTAGATTTTTTTGTTGTTATATTTTCTGAATCAATTACCTGATGTGACTATTTTAAAATGTATAAAAGTATGCACTTAATCATTCGGACAACACAATTTCTGTGTCTCCCTTGTCGGTTTTGAAACCAAGTTGATGGACGACCAATGCCCCATTTTTCGAAACTACAGGCTACAAGTCTACAGGTGAAATTCGATGTACATTGCGCAGGGTCAAATATCCTGATTTTATAATGTCCCATCGGCTACGCAATGTAGATCGAATTTCACCTGTAGACTTGTAGCTTGTAGTTTCGTTGCATGGGGTACTGGCGGCATATTGTTTTAATTATAAGTATTTTACACCCGCTGCTTATCCTTTTTCCGAGGAAATAAGATTTTCTGCCGGCAAGTATAATACATAAAACCTTCCTATTGAATCACTGTATCTATTTAAAAAACCTGCATCAAAATCCGTTGCGTAATTTCAAATTTTTAAGCAAACATACATACATACATAACAGACGCGAAAAACAACTTTACTTTATACTTTGTAGTGATTTTTATACAAAATGTAGTTTTTGGTCGTCTTAAAAAGTAGGTCATTTGGCTTGGCATTCAAGTAGCCAATTTCAGTAGGTTGTTTGTTATAAATCAAAACCGCAAACTAGTACATGCACTAAGAATAATAAAATCTGAACTCTTATTTTAACCACAGGTCAATGACACAATGAGTTGGCAGTAAATGCAATATTGAGTGTAGCAGCTAGTTATTTTGAATTCAATCCAATAATAAATGTATTGCCAGGCAAGCTTTGCTATCGTTATTCACGCATTACATCACATTAGCCTATAGCAGTCCACTGACCATATCCATATATCTGCTGTATTTTATCACCATAATCTCAAGAACTCGAGAGCTGATCGTGATTTTGTATGTGTGGTCGACTATCTTTTGTTGTTTTCTAACTTATTTCCCAAGGGTAAAGTTGTTCTGTTTCATAATCTGCATGTCCCATACGATTCGGAATAATAGCGGATCAGCTGTATTGGATTGCTACATTTACAACCCCATCAAATGCACTGTCCAAAATGCATTACTATTACTCAGCACGGAAATTAATTATAAATACAACTTACTAATCGGCTCAGTTAGCCAATTAATGACAACGTATTTGGCCGTAAAATCTATGTCTCATTACTGTGAAGGTTAAATTAATCAATTCATTTACTTTAATGTGAGACTTATTTCGTAATGATTTCTTGTTGATGCCGTCTAAGTTGTCTATCTATAGACTGCAACAGAGATTGACAGCTTAACGTGCCCTCTGAAGTAGGGAACCATATTCCTAGGGTTCCTTAAAAATACTTTAGAACATACATGCACATATCTGTGAGGAAAAACTACTTCTGTTATGTTTATACATGTGTAATAAATTTTATTACAATGTTCAATCAAGATTTACGGCATATTATTACGAATACATATGTTTCACGATAATTTTATCGTAATATTCAGTGCCTTCTGCGGTCACCGAAATAGCAGCCATAGGAACAGAATAAAATAATATACTTGTTTTGTTTGCAAAATATGCGTAAGAAACTTGAGCATAACATTTGAGGCTCTAAATTTTATATTAATGTAGATGAGAAGGGATGTTGAAAACAGGCACAGGGTTCATCGGGTCGTTCGTTGAAGAAGGGATCTATAATAATTTATATCATACCACCATGTAATAATTTTAAATCTAATGTCGACGGATCATGTGTATTAAATTGAAGACACCGTATTTTACGATTGTTAACGCTCTGCCTATCCCGCGTGGGATATAGTCGTGATTTGTATATATGTATATTAAAAGGTTTTTACTTTATGTAAAATAGAGATACTCCCTTATCCAAAAGCCTGAAACGCGATGAAGTAGTGTGACTTAGCTCAATCTCTCTGACTGAATCTCGGATTTTTCTCTTTATTGAAGTAGTCTAAAAAAGTTTGTAGGCTTTATCTACGAGGAACTTTCCAGGGCCTTCCACGAGGGTGATAAACTCATTTCACCCCATCCCCAATTCCTCATACCTCCATTATTCCAGAAGCTTCCTACTGCACATGCGCTCTACCTGACCCTGTACCTCAATACAAATCCACCATACGGGCACCTAGAAAATTGCTTTTACATTGCTGCCTCAATGTTCAAGTGCTACATGTAGCGGGCTTCCCACTTCCTCATTCCAAAATCGCATGATCAAGAGCAGGACAGAAATATCAACAAAAATCATCCCATCCCGCTCTTATATTCAGAACTCTACCGCACAGAAAGAGACAGCGCGATTACTATAGACAGCGGCAATGAAATGAACGCCATCCAAAGCTTGCCAAAAGCATAGTACAGGGGCCGACCACGCACAGTCTCGAATCATCGCGATATTTCTCGACTGAACCTTTCCAGAACGAACGCCATATAAATGCTGTTACGGCGGCGATCGCGGCAGTATAGAAACAGATTTTGAACAGAACACAACTGTTATTGTGAGTGAAGTGATTCTTTTTTCTGTGATATTGTTGAAGTGTAAACTATGGAATCGCCTGTAGTACTGGATAAACCACCGGAATACCACAGAGATGAAGTAAGTTTATTTTGACGATGTTTTATGTTAACACGTGAAAGGTTTTTAACTTTTAAAATACTTTTTGGAAACTTTTTCGCGTCTTCTTTCGGGCTACTTTTTTGGATTGTTTTGTAATTTTCGCAATAAGTCACAAAAAAGTGTGATGTTTTATTCAGAACTTTAAAATTTTCTGTGGTAATTATAATTTTGTGTACAGGCCTACTACCTGCTTTGTTATAGAAAAATGGTAGCACATATTTCTGAGTCTCTTTTCTATGATATGGCATAAATCAAGAGTACGGCCAATATTATATTATTTATTCTTTAGGTATTTATTCTTTTTGGATAAAATAAGCTTATTTCCTTGCGTTTGTGACTAAAATTTGTTAAAATTGTGACCAGATGGCATGATGCTATTATTCAATATTCATGATTCATTGACAATTTATAAACAATCATACCTTTCTGGACTCAATGACAATACCATTCAACCTGAAATATTCGTGACTCAGCCCGGTGTGTTTGCGAAAGCACCGTCTGTAGATAATCAAAGAGAAAGGCGTAGTTCCAGAGGGAACCCAACTAACAACCACAATGAAGAATGAAAAACTCCAAACCGGCTTGACTAATTAAGTTAGATACCAGACACGTCTTCTTTTTCTTCACTTATTTAAGGACTTTGCCTTTTTCTTCGACTTTTTGCCTGTTTTTGGTCTAAATAGCTCCTCCTTGGTTTTCCTCTTACTTTTCTTACTTCAATATTTTTTCAAATCACGTCTATGCATACAGCAATGTTTCTTTCAAGTCAAATTATATGAATGAAGTTTGAATACATGATAACAGAATAAAGTTTATATTTGCTTATAAGCTTTCGTCGCTTCATTGTAGTAGACTCGTAGTTTGCTGGGTTCCTTCTGTAATGCCCTCGCTCTGAGTTTGTACTATAATTTACCTATCTTAGTAATCCTGGAAACTGGCCAGACCGAGCCATGGTCACGGGTATGTCCAGTATTGTCCAGGAATAGACTTTTTGTTGACAGTACGAATACCACTACGTATACATACATATATCACGCCTTTATCCCTTGCGTATATTTGGTATTATTTTGTCATAAGTAACACATACATACATACATATATCACGCCTTTATCCCTTGCGGGGTAGGCAGAGCGATAGGGGCCGTAAGAATACAGCCACTATCGCCACGTCTGACATTTTTGAGGATTGTTTTCCAAGGTTGTTCCAGAAAACATGTGTATCACTGTAGTGGCAGGTTGTCAGCCTGTCGCCTAAAAATTGTAATACACCAATACCCTCGAGTCCCTTAGTCGCCTCTTACGACACCCGCGGAAAGGATGTGGGGTGATGCTATTCTAAGCCGGCATCACACGGCAAAAGTAACAACCCTTGCATTATACAACACTCAACTATCAATGTTTTGCTGCTAGAATACGGAAGTTTCGAAGTGGCCAAAATAACCGACTGACACTCTATCGGCACATTACTGAGTTTTTTCATTTAGCGGAAGACAGGCCCTGGTCTTCTTTGTACATTCTTATGTACAGAAGAACTTAAATTGCATAGGATTAATTCAAATTTGATAGTAGCAAATTTTATGCCACCAGAAGTACAGCTTATTTCATATCAAACAAGCTCATCTATTTATGTCTAGATAAAAGCTTAAAAAGCCTTCGCAATCATCTCCGTTTGTAAACAAGGTGACGTTGTGTTGTGACTCATGTTTCTGTTGTATCGAAGCACCTTATAAAGCAACACGAATTAAGTTAATTTATTAATGAATTTCGATAGCCCATTTTTATAAGAACGAGTCATTGACTTGTCCATATCCAGGAGTTCCCTTGTGCAGGTTATGGTCATGTCCATACGAAATTCGCAATCAAAGTAAAAATATCGAAAAAAATCCTTAAAGTCCGGAAGAGTAAACTCTCAGCCTGATATATTTTAAATTGAAGAAAAAGAAACACTATCCAACATAATTTTCATTGATAAAATGTTTAATTGTTATGTAAGTCATACATCGCACTTGCAGCTGATCAACTTTAACAAATATCTCCTATGAAAATACGCTAACATGGTTGAAATGTAAGAAAAATGTCCACCCAATCTACATACAGAAATTAATCACTACATTACATAGTATAAAGCAAAGTCGCTTTTCATGTCTCTATGTAGGTATGTATCTTTGCTTAAATCTTTAAAACTACACAACAGATAATATATAGAGTGATTCAAGGGGAAGATTTTTATGTATAACTAGCTGGTACCCGCGACTTCGTTTCGCTGACTTAATATTTTAGATGATAAAATAACCTTGTTTCCTTCACTAACGTCCTAAATTATACATGCTAATCTGGGCTCCTATTAGTGCTCCTTGTGGACTACGTCAGGAACACCAAACCTTATAAGTCTATATGCCAGCAGAAACTACCCATAAAGCAGAACAACTTTTGCTTTCGTGCCATATCTTTATCTCGTATAGTTTAGGTGGGCTCCTGGTTGTGCACCTGGTGGTCTACATCAGGTACTCCAAACCTTCAAAGTCTATATGCCACCAGAAGCTACCCATCAAGTTAAACATTTTTTGCTTGGTGCCATGTCTGTATCTCCTATAGTTTAGGCGGGCTCCTGGTGGTGTACCTGGTGGTCTACTGAAGGTACTTCAGACCCTCGAGTGGTGAAAAAAAGTAGCCTATGTCCGTTCTCGGTATCTTACTAATCTCTGTGTGAAATTTCATGATGATCGGTTCAGTGGTTTGGCCGTGAAAGCGTAGCAGACAGACAGAGTTACTTTCGAATTTATAATATTAGTATGGATTAGTATGGATACATGCCGGGAAAACATCTTATTCCCACGGGAAAATGAGTTGCAGTGGGCGCAGCCGCTGGGCGGGCAGCTAGTAGATAATAATTTGTAACAAACTCCTAGCTGATTCAGTCCGAGTATGGCAAGCAATTGACATAGATTCCCACTTCCGTGCATCGCCTCAGTAAAATTATACATGAATCCATCCTTACGCAAATCCATCTGTCTTGTAAGAGCATTCTGCCCTAAATACCATCTAATAATAGTGATTACAAAGCGGAATTGACTGATGCTCCTCACATGCTTCTGAAGTATTCATGCATTTGATATGGCTTAGATTTAACGTATCAGTGCTTGGAGATCAGTGCACGACTTATTGTACTCAATCACTGAAGCATGGCCAGATGGCAGATATGGAGCTTATGCAGTATCTAAGCTTGACTGGCTTGCATCACACGGGTATTGAAGGTGCAGTGAAGTGTCCACTAAGTTATTTTTACTCGTAAGTCATATTATACTACAAACAATACTTTTCAGTTTTTTTTTAATAGATTTGTATCCATATTCATGCATCTGTATTTACTTATGTACGTGAATTACGTGGGTGTATTTACATAGAAACAAAAATGTTATTGCGCATTTTATTAGATAACTATAACATGCGCAAAAACTCAATATTAGCAAACAGAGTGAAGTGGACAGAGGGAAATTGCAAAAACGTTTCTATACAACAAGTTCACGGTTGAAACGTCCTCTAACTATTTACCGACTTTGTAAACATTGAGCTAAGTCGAGAGGATGATCTCACCGAGGTAACGCTGTCATATAACACAAAAGGTAAAAATGTATCGTATGTGCAAAAGTGGACCTAGAACGTTCCCCTGCGGAACTCCTCGCGTCACAGACAGGTACCGCCTACGTTTTGATTTGACAACGCTTTATATGGAATAGAGTTATATTGTTAATCATTAACGAGGAGATTTAGAAACTAGCTCTGGTTGAAGTCTTACGAAACTTGTTAAACTTTATGCTTCAGTCTTTCGGAAGCTTCATTTAGTCAGTCTTTAGGTCAGTGTGCTAATCTCGAGCCTTATAGGGATTTTAAAAATGCCATCCTCCCACATTTATAGGGTTACGCAAATACAGTTAGCTTACGTTTCTTAGTTTGCAAACATTATACATAATAACCCTGTCGGTACCTCCATCTCAAGTTGAAATTATAAAATATTGAATTTAAAGAATAGAAATATGAATAATAAAAAAATGTTTGGGTTTGTATATCACTATTTAAACTTGCTTATTCAACCAAGCACGACGAATTCGTATTGTAACGTCGTCGGTCATTGACTCCGATTTCCTCTTCATCTAACGAAAGCCTTTGATGAGGTTTGATACTTATTTAACTTTTTCTTGAACCGTTTTTAGTTTATTGTTTTTTTAAGTTTTTCAATACACGTTATTATACTTGTTTTATTAGATACATAAAATACTCAATATTAGTATGCATACAAATGTGATGAAAGCATAGGGCATTAAAGGTTGAAAAGATGACATCATTTCCGTGGCCAAACTTACCTGGCATTTTCAATTTCTTATTATAATGTCCAAATAATTACCTAGTTTCTTCCCTATTTATCAATATTGTTTAAAATATAGGACGCTTATTTAGTCAAACTTTCGTATTTTAATTCTCTTTGGGTGACTCACATTTATGTTTGTGTTCATCCGTATCAACACATTTTTGGCAATACGCCCGTTCATAATTTTTTACATGTTTACGAACCACGGGAATTATCTCGTTACCAATTTCCCTTTACCATCTTGGCATCTTCCAATCTTCATCAGTCAAATCTAGTTGACTAGTAGCTAGTTATTAAGACCGAATCCCATTAGAAAAACGTCCCCCAATTGTCTGTCAATGGAGTGTCAGTTGGATGTTTTAGCCCGTATAGCATAATGGCAATAAAACGACAGTTGAATGTCGTTTGAATTTTAATGGTCACAAAATCATAACCCTCCTTTTGACATAAGGTACATAATTACATATTCGGGGCCCAGTTCTTAAGCTTGTGACATTTACTAAGGCTAAAAACTTTTCACGCCCCGAAATTCTTCCAGGCAAGTTTTGTCTATCAGCTAGAAAGTCACGCGATCATCCACGTGTGTGTGTGTGTTATTCTCATTTTCCACCTCAAGTCTTGTTTGTGACGCTATTCTATTGATCGCAGTCAGCCCACGCCATGACATCACCGCGAATTCGTCACCGCAGCTTGAAATACTCCAAACTTTTTAATTTGTTTTTTCTTTTTTGTCCACAGCTGTGAATATTTATTAGGGTCTTATTTGGTTGCGTTGTTGAGAAATAAAGGATGTAAGATTTTGTGGTATTCGCGTATTTGGATTTCGTTGCTGTCTGCGTTCTCTTTTAACTGTTGAGCAACTACTGTATATTTTTCTGACTTATTATCAAGAACCATGTAGTCAAAATCCCTAATCAATAGGTAGTCATTATAACATAACAAAATTCTTTGTTGCACAAAATTGTGACAACATGTAGAAAACACGAACAAATAATTTGATATATAATAATATAATTTGATATTTGATGAACACCGGGTCGTCCAACGACCCAATATATGAGGCTTAACATTTATGACTGGTTCCGATTCTCGTTTTGCGTTTGATGGTAATCCATTATTAGATAATCGTTATGTTTTGCTTCCTAATTAGTGTACTTAGCATTGGTATGCGAAGCTGTGCTCATATTGCGTAGATCCGGTCTTGTCCTTTGGATTTTCCAAGTAAAAGGTTTAAAATGACGATATTAGTAGATCTTTCTTTTTCGTGTGGGACACCGAGTCGTCCAACGACCCGATGAACCCTAGTGTCAGAATTTTTCAACCGCCTTCTACAAGTAGCAGGCTTCTGAGATGGTTGTGTAACGTCGGCCATCTAAGTAATCATAGACAGCAACCGGGACCTACGGCTTAACGTGCCATCCGAAACACGGAACCATCTTACTTACAGACAATCGGGTGGTTCAGCCCGCAATGTCCTAACCAGACTGGGAACAAATTCATAAAGTGATAAATATCAACTTTGTGAGTGACCCACCGAGAATCGAACCCGGAACCTTCTGCGTCAAAGGCAGTCGCACTACCATTGCGCCACATCGGTCGTCGATATATATTCGATTAGTAGATAATAAATGTCGATACACACTGGTCGAAGCTTATTTGAAACGATCGACACGCAAGAAGAAGAAGAATGACAATATTAAGTATTCTTCGCAATAAATTCTTGTCACGTTTTTAAATAAGTAAGCAAAAGAGACATTCTTTTCCTTAATGTTGAGTTTGTTTACGGATTTACCTTTTTATCGAATACCTAAGGTAGATACATACTCGATTACTTCACATTACTTTGCAAATTAACAGGAAAATTATTGAATGATTGATTTCCTATTGTTAGTTTTTTTTTAAAGCTAAGAGTAACCAAGAAAAGGTTTTTATACATGTAAAAGCCAAATTCTAGTTATTTTCAAAAAGTGTATGTACATTTTGGCAAGTTTATTTTCTTGTAATACCTTGTTTCGCATCTCGTTGTCCTATTTCGACCAGTTGCTTGTGACGTTGTACACTACATGACAAAATGGCAACGTGATTTATCACGAAATGCAAACACGTTGACGGTGTAAACGCCCACAGTTTAAATCTCGTATATTACGACGCAGATTTCTGCAATTTGCATTTTAAATTGATTGTTGATTCTGATTATTGATGGAATCAGGATATTTCTGTAGGATTTTCCTTGACTGTCTTATGGAGAAACAAATTTATGAACAGATGGGTCTACTATAGGATTCCACTTGAAGAAGCTGCCTTGAGTGTCTTGTGATCAAGCAAAACTATTGACTCTAATTTCTAGTTTTCTATGGGGAGAGTTAAAGATGTAGGAAAATATTCAGCGGAAAAGGAATACCTTTGCTCTGCAGTTAGATATGTCTCGCTCTAAAACTGTCCTGGAAATTTCGGGCTTATGATTCTAGTGACAGAACAGTGACACCAGGGTTCATCAGGTCGTTCGACGACTCGGTGTCCGACAAGAAATAAAAGACAGAACAGTAACACCAACTAGGGCCCGTATTTATAAACCTCACTCAACTCATAGATCGATCTTGAGTGCGACTTTCAGATGCGTTTAATATTGGTTGAATGACATTTCGAAATCGAAATCACTGTTGGGATCGATCTTAGAGTTGAGTGCGATTTATAAATACGGACCTCTGGGTGAACTCAACGGAACTGACTCAAAACATAAACGCGCGTAAAACACCTGATACCACATTTGTTTGTAAAACTTTACACAACAAATATGAACACTGTTTGACTTGTTTGAATCTCTTTATTTGGTAAAATGTTTCGCAAATTCGTCACATAATAAACTTGGATATTTGCACAGCTTTTTTGCAGCCATAGATTGGATATTGATGTAAAAACGTGTTTTACGTTTATTTTGGGCGTGATGATAAATAGCTTTTTTTGTTCTATTATGTCTAGATAAAGTTTCTACAACTATTAATCATATTGTCATTTATCTTTTTCTCAGTCGAAGATTAATTTCTACTTGAAGCTAATTTTGTATGGTAAATAACTCATTTAATTTGTTTATAATCACATACGTTGACTTGGTTTTTATCCTTGCAATCTGGGAAATGATTAGGTCATGTAGTCGAGTTATAAATTATATTCAAATGAATCGTACTATACTTCAGAATGATTGCAGTTTTTATGCCCATTTAGTTCTTGACAAAAAATCTCGTATTCGCATTTTCCTACAATTTACGTAACTCGATCATCGTACGAGTGTTTTGCAGTTATTCTAATTACACGTCTTTAAGACTTACACTACTCTACGGGCCGGGTGGAAGCAGCGAAAAGATGACTGTTTTTACGAAATACCTTAATACGTTCTTGCTTTAACAAGTCACAAAACAAGAAACAGACGCGAATTGAACGCGTGTCTAGCGTTTTTTTGTATGAAGATATTTTTTTAATACGCGTCCGACTCTCGTTATAACTTTTCTGTGGTAAGACCCTCAAATTTTCCTACCCTGTCCTAGTGCGAGTGAAAGATTTGTAATCAGAAACCGTGAAGTACCAGCCGTATAAATGAGGCTTGATCACAACATCTACTTACGAAAGTACCGGCGTGGTGTGCGCGTGCGCAAGGCTGAGGTCGCGGTGCTGTCCGGCCAGTTGACCGTCCTTGCCGTATAAGGGCGGCTCTTCCGCGGCGCCTGATTCACTATCGCTGGTGTAATTATACGGACAGACCCGGATTTCGGGATTATTGAGAATATACCTAACTGAACTTGTCATCTTCGAATATTTGCATATCTTTATACGGTAATTTTTCACAAAACCGTAGATGTCTATGGAATTACTCACTTTACAGTTAGGATAAAACCATTTTTAAAAACAAAAATATGTCTCACAGAGGCATACTTGAAGCCCAAATCAACATTAGTAAGTCATGCATAATACCACTCA
This sequence comes from Keiferia lycopersicella, assembly GCA_029255805.1. Classification (NCBI taxonomy): domain Eukaryota; kingdom Metazoa; phylum Arthropoda; class Insecta; order Lepidoptera; family Gelechiidae; genus Keiferia; species Keiferia lycopersicella. The sequence continues at coordinate 10,020,377 of JARACZ010000004.1, read as the reverse complement.
TGATCATGACAAATACCCTAAGTTATTTACGTACCTCCAACACTGTAAATGTTTGTAACATTTACAAAATGATTTTTTTCGTAAAGACAATGTTGTCACGCAAATGTTAGGTATTCCTGCGGCTTGCGTATACGCGGTTAAGATGTAATTATTTTAATTCAAAAGAAAAAGAAAGCCTTGTCTTGCCCCGAATCCAGCACTGACCGCAGAACTCTATCGAATTTGCAGAACGCGTCTCGTTTCCTGCCTCGCCTTTTAGTTGTCAATATTGTCCGTAATAATGTTGTCACACAAAAGTTTCTTACACACGATAAGTATGCGGTACTGATAACAATTTATGAGTTTCAGGAGAAGGAAGTAGGATTTTATGTTACTTTTAGTTGGTTCTACTAGTTTTTTTAATAATTAGTCCTATATTAGGCTTTTTATGAGTAACCAAATGTATAAATTTTGTCTTTGTTACGTGTAGTAAAGACATTCTAAAAAAAGCTACATAACATTTATTGAAGTATTTATTACTAGAAATGAGTGAAACTATGAAATCACTCAGTAGACCTTCAGACTTACACGCATATTAATGTTACTAGGTCACTTCTGATACCATTTTCTTATGAAATATTACACCTATAGAAATAGGTCATTGTTAGTCATAGCAGTAACGTAATGTGAAGATGGTACTTCCGTTTGGTTGATTGTTAGAAATAAAAGAAGTGTATACTGTAAAAAGATCAAATGCCAAAATCATTCTTGTAATTTTCTGCCATAGTTTCTGGTCACACCTTTAAAAATGTTACTAGAATTACAATTAAGTCCCCTTAGTAGAGATAGGGCATAGGGATTATGTTATTGCGATCCGATGATCGTCTAGAATGCTCATAAGATAAAAATAGTCTAAAAGAACGCTTGGCCCAGGGTTCTATAGACCAGCCAACAACCAGAAAAACCCTGGCAGACTTTTGGAAGTTCAAAATCGCACTTACACTTGAACAAAAAACTGACCTTCCCTCTCCTTCTTTCCAGCGCGGTTTCCCATTCGACGAGGAGGAGTCGGGTGCGTGGAGCGACCTCGCCGCGCGGCATCCTGACATAGCGGCGCGCCTGCGACAGCACCCGGCCGCCGCCAACTGGGCCAGGAAGCGCCGCCCCTCCAGCCAGACCGCTGACGGTAAGTTTCTCAAATCTTCACAGCAGTCTATAGCACTAAACTTCCTGCACTCTACAGGGTACGCCACAAGCGATCGACGTTTTCGCCATCTAGTAGCTAGAGAGCAAGTTTATGACATGGCTTTATTCACGCATCAAGCATAGCATAACCCTGAGGACCAGACAATGGCGTTGAACAAGGTCAGATATTGAATGCGAATTTATGCACCACATAAGCAATTAGTACTTCATCAACATTAATATTTTACCTAACATAATCGTTGGTAATAATATTAATGTTTGTTTTCCAGGTGATCTAACAAAAAAACGTTTCGTTATTGCAGAATTCGGTGACGGCTTCGGCACATTCGACAGATTCCCGTTCGACGACATCCCGCCAGAGTTCCGCGAACATTTCCCCTCCCACTTCAACCGCAGGTTCGGCCACAGGGAGGAAAGGCCCCAAACTCAGGCGCCACAACATCCTCAGCCTCAAACGCCACAGTATTCTCAGTCCCCCCCACAACAGCAAACAACAGCGACACAAACAGAGTACGACGAACCCGGACCGTCACAGCCTCAACCCCAACAGACGCCCATCCCACAGTACGGCCTCAGAAACACAGTAGACTTAGGACAGAAAAGCGCAGCCGACCCTAGTCTGGTTGATGCGGACGACAGAAACCAACGGTCTATGTCAGCGCCCCCAGAGAGTCGAAATCACGTCCCCAATATGAGCGCGCAGAATCATCCAGAGACTCCGCATCCGGAGCAGCCTTCGCAACCGCAGAAGGTCCGCAATATTCCCATTTTTGTCGAAGGCAGAGACAAGCCTGTCATCAATGACAACTTGGACGGTGCCACGCATTTCGGCGAACAACCCAGACACCACCCACAGCATCACCCACAACAGCCCCCCGTAGACAACAATTACTTCGCCGAGGAGGCTCCTCCGATGTACCATAACCCGCCAAACTTCGGCAAGGCATTCGGGAATCCGTACAAGGGTTTCCCGAGGCAGGCCCCTCAGCCGTTCGCACAACAGAAGGTGTTCCCGCAGGCTTACGCGCGGGGCTCCTCACCGGCGCGCTCGCAGTCGCCCAGACCCGCTGAAGAGATTAAAATCCCAGTGCATCATGACGCGCCGAAGCAGCAAAAGCCGCAGCAGCCTCCGCCTAAACCACAGCCGCAGCAACAGCAGCCGCCGCCGCCGCAGCAACCGCCCAAACAGCCCACCCCGCCCCCCACCGCGCGCCCGCAACCCCCCGACCCCATCACTCAGATCCTCGCCATACAGACCGACGTCCTCAACCTCATGACTGAAGTCGAGAAGTTCACCGGCACCAAGAAAGATAAACGGTACATTTACTTAGACGAGATGCTGACTAGGAACCTCATCAAATTAGACAATATCGAGACCGAAGGCAAGGAGAACATCAGAAACGCCAGGAAAGAGGCGATAAAGTGTATACAGAAGTGTATAGCCGTGTTGGAAGCTAAGGCTGAGTCCAACGCGAACGCGGGACAGCAACCGCAGCCCGACGCGGAGATGAACGCTGAAGGCGAACAGGCGCAGAACGGAGAAGTAGAAATGAAAGAAACACCCAAAGATGAAGCGAAGGCTGACGAACCAGTAGAAGAACAAAAACCTCAAGAGCAACCCACAGAATCCGCAGAAAATAAAGACGCTCCTCAAGCAGCCGATACGCGACCGGAAAACGCGGAAGCTAAACCCGAAAAGGTAGATAAGAAACCAAAAAAAGCGTCCAAAAAACGTGATAAGAGTAAGGAAAAGTCCGAAGAGAAAACTGAGCCGATGCAAGTTGACGATAAAGGGGAGAAGGAACAAAAAATGGAGGTAGATGGTGCTGCTAGTCAATAAGTAGGTTTACTTAGACGATCGCTTAAAACCAGCAACTAGAATTATTACCTATGGATCAACTTATACTTGCTATTCATTACAACTGTATGAGAAAACCAGAATAAGTTGGACCTTATGGTTTTTCTAGCTTGCTGATACTATGGTTAATATCTCGCACGGCCTTCCTTCTGTATTGTATGTGCTATAAACAATTAAAATACAGATTGTGACTGTAATTAAGGCTCTATTCACACTGGTGCAGCGTAAAATCGTCCACAGCCAAAGTGTCTTAAATAAAATTATCAACTATTTTCAAGTTTTTTTTTACAATCCAATGCACGTCTTTTAATCATACTTTGTCACCATTATTTATAATATAATGTAAAAGTTATATAAGGTGTAAAATATTAGCTGCATAGGTATATTTTTAGAGGTTAATCAGCCCATGAAACTGAACAATCTTCAAGAAACATGTCGAAATATGAAAATAAAAATTTGGACTTCCCATACAAAATATGTTGGCCGGTCGGGTGCAATTTGTATGGGAGGACCAATTTTTTATATTTCGACATATGTTTCTTGGGGAAAGTTATTCAATTTAATGGACTGATTGACCTCTTAAAATGTTTTTTTACACCTGTATGTACATACATACGGCTCGCTTCAGAGATTTCTGTACCAGTGTGAATGAAGCCTACAAATGTGTTTAAAAATGTATAGTGTTTACGTTTGTACATTAATATTTAATGCTAAGGATTTGTCCTTTAGGATTTTAATGGTCTCTTATTTAAAATCTAAATTTAATTTATTGTTACTTGTAACAATTTTCTGAATAAATAATGATACAACAATTTCATGTGTATTATTTATTTCAAGTAATATTTAGCTTAAGCTATCAGTTCATCATACAAATAATTGATTAATTTACGTACAAGGTACAATATACAATATTCTCCTTAGACCAATGTAAGTAGGTATGGACGGGCCGTACCGAACAAGTATTTTGATCCGCTCCAAGTGAGTGCAAGTGTGTGCACGCACCTCGCCCGAGCAACGCGATTCAGGCGCGCGCTTCATGCTAGGTTGCGCTTTTCGTATGCGACCGCTGGATGGATTTGCATATGAAACGCGCAAGCTGGCGTGAAGTGCGCGCTTGAAGCGAGTTGCTGCAAAAGGGCGCGAACATAAAGAGCGCAAGTCACTGACATAATGCTATCACGTTCGCACTACAGTGCAAGTACGTCTCCCTATCACTGTCTTTGATCGTATATTCACATGATTAGAGCGTGTGTAGCTGTGTGCGCGTGTTTATATATATGTAGTTGTTTCTTGGCACATTTTTAAAGACCTGTTTATATGCGCAAAGCATGTCCATATCTACTTATATTGGTCGAAGTATTTCTCTACAATAAGTTATATAGGTAATTAATAGTAAAATGATCCACATTTCTTATATCACAGTGTGCAATATACAATGCAATAATGCTAAGAAGAAGTATACTAAATATGGCAAATAAATGAACAAACACTTGACAAATAATTGTTTTTGACAGCACAATTCATGTACTCGAAATGTCATAGTGGAAAAACGTCACACTATTCAAAATCTTACGTATAGTGCGCGCTGAGACAAAAATTGACGTACGACAAAAACATAACGTCTCTATTCACTATTTAAAAAGGGTCGATGGAAAAGCCTTTATTCCCACAAAATCGGTCACTAGTGACAAAAGGGAATCAAAATTTCCAGCTGTTACTAGAGACAAATAGGAAAATTTTGAACCCACTCTCATTTGATGTGCGTTGCTTGATTTTGTGGAATCAAATGTGAATAAAGACTGAAAAGTCTCGATAGCCGATGGTGCCGGTTTAGAATAGCATCACCCCATTTCTACCAGTGCGTGTCGTAAAATGCGACTAAGGGATGAATCCAGGTCTCTTCAATAACTTCCACTGCGCTCGCCAATTCGCCTGCCAAGCGCGGTGAGGGGGTATGTCAATACCCCCTTATATTGGAGGCCCATGTCCAACAGTGGACTATTGCTGCGGTAGAAGTTAAAAGAACTTCTGTTCCAAGTTTTTATCTACAGAAAGCGTGGCAGCATACACAGATCATACCATATATAAGTAATTCGATAGATCATACTCATTTTTATACACGTATTCACATACAAATGGTACTTCGTTCATTCCCACTCATGCAGCACTCGATCCCAGTCCTCATCCGCTATGAACGGCCTGTCTATACTGGAGATCATGTGTTCCCCGCAGAAGATGCACTCGGTGGCCACCAGCTCGTCGATCTCGTTCTTGAGCACGTCCCGCAGAGGGAGCCCGGACGAGGTCACGGTGTTCAGCTCGATGTTGGACAGGACGGACAGCTGGCGTTGGAGGTCGATGAGCTTGCTGCGGCTGCCGGGCGCTGGGGAAAAATATATAGGTTAATGAGAATAGTGGGTAGTACACTGCGCTACATTAACGCAAGACATGACAAGCGAAGCGAGCCTGATAATTTACATTATAACAAAGTGTAAAAAAAACTGCTTATTTAAAAGGATGAGCCAGCCCATATTTCGACCTATGTTCCTTGGGGAAAGTTGTTCAGTTTCATGTGCTGATTCACCCCTTAGAATATTTGCAGCCTTAAACCTTGTATAAAATTGTGTAAATTGTCTCTTATTTAAAAAAACGTTCTCCCTTTTACAATGACTATGTATTGACCATTGAAAGTGAAAAATACTGTTTTCCTAATTTGAATAAATAAGTTTAACATTTAAAGGGGTTCAACACTGGGCTACACCGAGTAAATTACCACATTATTTATTCATTCCACGTTAAAATATAGAGAGGTTGGTGTCCCATCACACCAACTAAGTAAGTAACGTAAAACGCGCTCGTAGTTTCACGTAGAAATGAGTGGCTTTGCAACATTAACAAAACTTATTGCGAGCGAAACAAGCTCGGAATTTTATAGTTAAATAGGTGAAGTTAGCAGAGAAGGGCGGCGAAAAAAAAAAAATGTCCCTTAAATAACGAAGGATCCAGCTAGAAAAACTCACCCAATATAGGTAATGTATGTTGAAGTAAACAATCCGCATGCAGCTTATGTCCGCACGGGAACAGATAGAAGGGTCGCAGCAGTAGGGCGATCTCGCACAGACTACACGAGTCCTGCGCGGAGACTAGCACGCTGCGGTTGCGAAACGACTGGATCTCGGAACGCACCTGGGGAAAAATAGTCGAATTAATAGCCAGAAAGAAACCGATGATGAGCAAATGACCGAATGAAAGAAATGATAGGAAGTACTGAAAGATATGGATATGCGAAGTCCAAATCGAGGGCACAGTGCATTGTTTTTTATTTGTTTGTGACTGTCGTAAAGAACATTGTACATTGATCACGTGGTGAAAGAAACCGATTGCTAGCGAGGGTGTAGTTTGAGGCGCAGCTGAGGCCATCAATACACACGAGTTTGCAATCGGACTTTCTTCCGAGTGATACATAGAGCTTTACAATACATCTACAACAATAAAAAAGAGAAATACTAAATAAAATAAACGAAATCGCGCGAAAGTGTTTTTTAATAATATCGTACAAAGCATGAGCAATAAGTGCAATCAGCCAAGCCTTGCTTTTGTCTGAAAAAATATATTAGATTTACGTTACGTTTTACGTAACTATGACAGTTGTATCTTTTCTCCCCTGATTTGTTTGGAGTTTTGTCTCCCCCTAATTTGAAACGTGAACAATGACTCACTTTCCTCTCTACGTTTCATTAACCTATAGGGCATTTTCTCTGTAGGTGTAGTATAAATAATGGTTTATCTATGAGTTTTACTTACATATTCAGCGGAACGAGTCGCTTCATCTATTTCAGCTTTCAATTCTTCTATTTGATTGTTGTATTCCTGAAAATTTCAACGAAAACTGTACAGTCAAGCTAATATTTGGTTAAACACTCGGAACGTCATTGTAGCCCCTACATTTATCATTTATTAGCGGCCTGCCCCAGCGGCTGCGCCCGCTGCAACTCATTTTTCCGTGGGAATAAGGATTTTTCCGGCAAGTATTATTATACATAAAAACCTTCCTCTTAAATCACTCTATCTATTAAAAAAACTTGCATCGAAATCCGTTGTGTAGTTTTAAAGATTGAAGCATACATACAGACATACATACATACATACATATATCACGCCTTTATCCCTTGCGGGGTAGGCAGAGCGTTAACGGCCGTAAGAATACGGTCGCTATCGCCACGTCTGGCATTTTTGAGGATTGTTTTCCAAGGTTGTTCCAGAAAACATGTGTATCACTATAGTGACTGGTTGTCAGCCTGTCGCCTAAAATTGTAATACACCAATACCCTCGAGTCCCTTAGTCGGCTCTTACGACACCCGCGGGAAGGATATGGGGTGATGCTATTCTAAGCCGGCATCACACGGCATACATACAGACAAACGCGAAAAGCGACTTTGCTTTAAATATGTAGTGATTTATTTATCAACTTGCACTAATAGTCAAACCACAGGTGTAAATTCTAATATAAAATAACAATTTGCTCTTGGAAATCTAAATCTATCAATTTACTCCTTGTGAGACAGATTTCTAGGTAGGTAAATCTATTGACACGAATAGGTATGTCAATTTTAGCATGAATGGTTTCTTTGTGGCGAGGTAAATTAGTTATTTCGTAAAATAAAAATGTTTAGTCTGAGAAATGTAATTTGAGCCGATTTGAGTATGAAACACGGAGGATAGTAACCAGTGGAGAACGCATGCGGGGGCGACCGCACTCACTTGATGTCTGCTATATTAAGCAGACGCATCAAAATTTTGATTAGTCGGGTTGAGACTGTGCGAAAGAACGGACGTTCCGCGCTTCATTTTTTAGCGTATAAACGTAAACAAGAATGCCTTCCTGTGCAGTGAAATGGTGTGGAAAGTGTAGTACAACATCAGGTTCCGCAAAAGACGGGATAACATTTCATAGGTAAGCATTTTTATACATGATTCTTTCAAAATTTCATATTAATGAAAAATAATTCCATATTTATAATTTCTGATGCGCTCCCGTTGATGTCTTTCATTGCTATCCCTTTCTAACGCACGGGTGTGTCCATAAGTAGGCTGGCTCTTTTCTTCGTAATAGTGCTGTAGCACTATTCTCAGAAGTATAGAATGATTTTATCGATAATTCTGGGATCGTCATAAAAGACTTATGTTAATACTTGATTTTAAGGTTCCGTGGTTATTACTTGTTGACTGTCCCGATGGCGTAGCGGATAGTATGCCTGCCTTCTACGCCGAGGGTCGTGGGTTCGATCCCCACCGGACACAAATATTTGTTAAGCCAATTTACAAATATTTGTGTTGAGTCTGGGTGTTTTCTGTGTATAATATGTATTTATTAACAAAAAAAAAAAGTATATATGTATTAGTATCAGCTATCTAGTTCCCATAGTACAAGCTTTGCTTAGTTTGGGGCTAGATGGCGCTGTGTGAATCGTCTCGGATATTTATTATTATTTATTATTATTATTTATTAACACTAAAACTATAAGACATTATTACGGGTTTTAACTCACGGTAGGGATATATCGAGCACCCAATATTTCGGCGATGTTGCAATCGCCATGATCACGGGTAAACTGGAGCGGCTGCGGGTGACGGCTAAGGGCAAACATATCTGTCTACCCTCATTCTTCTGCGTTTTTTCGGAACACTTTGGTCACTATCGGTACTCACTCGAAAGTCATCTCGACAACACACACTAACGGTATCGCATGATTTTATTGCAGGTTTAGACACAAACTTATTTTTACACAAATTAACCACTGGATTCCATGTACTTGACAATTTGAAGCCATCTTCTCTATTGAAATTTTTGTACTTCGTGATTTCAATAGCCTCGCTTACCAGTCTTGGTATGTAGTGGCGTTCGGTCGAAAGTACTTTTGGATTATGTAATTCGATCCAGTGGTTTGGACCAGACTCAAGCAGGTGTTCCGCAATGGCAGACTTATGTGCTTCATTGTTTTTCACTGCCTTTATGTGCTCTTTGACACGGATGGAGATGGTCCGCTTAGTTTGACCAATGTAACAACTACCACAACTACAGTCTATTTTATACACCCCTGGACATTCTAATGGAAATCGATCCTTTGGTGACCGTAGAAACTGCGACATCTTCTTGAAAGGAGTGAACACAGTTTTTATCGAATACTTATCTAGTATCCGTCCGATCCTGTCTGTTACTCCCTTCACATACGGAAGAAATGCAGCACGACGCTCAACCTTGGGAATTGGTGTCCTAGTCTTGTGTTTCTGAGGCTGAATTTTGTTAGGGTAGCCATTGCTCAGTAGTACGTGTTGAACATGTTGCAGTTCCTCATGAAGGTGTTCGTTATCGCAAAGGTCATAGGCGCGATTTGTTAAGGAGGTAACCACTGAGTTAAGCTGTCGCGGATGGTGATGCGATGTTGCGTGTAGGTATCGGTCAGTATGTGTCGGTTTCCTGTACACCGTGTGACTGAGAGTGCCGTCGCTTCTGACCGTCAACTTCACATCCAGGAATGCCAGAGACCTATCCTTCTCTATTTCTGCCGTGAAACGTATGTTGCTGTGGATCGAGTTAAGATGCAGTAGACATTGCTGCACTGACTGGTCGTCTCCCTCCAGTACACAGAACACGTCGTCAACATATCTTTTCCACAACTTGATTGGCAATGGTGCAGTGTTAATGGCCAGAAACTCGAAGTGCTCCATCCATAGGTTGGCAACCACTGGGGCTACTGAGCTGCCCATTGCTACACCATCTATTTGTAGAAAAAACTGACCTTGGTAGACGAAATAGCTAGAAGTCAAGCAATGTTCTAGAAGTTTGGCATATACCTTCGGGATGTTGTTATCATCTAACACTTGCTTAAGCACTTTCAGGCATTCGACCACCGGCACGTTGGTAAATAGGGACTCCACATCAAAGCTCAAGACTAAGGTCCTGTGCACCTAGCTTCGTCTCTCTTAGTAGGCCGACAAAATGGCGTGAGTCTTTGACGAAAGATGAGGTCTTCCCGGTTAAAGGCTGCAATACACTAGCCACATGTTTTGCCAGGTAGTAGGTAGGCGAGTCAATCTGACTAACTATCGGCCGTAGTGGGATATTTGCCTTGTGTACTTTAGGCAAGCCATAAATCTTAGGTGGTTGCGGCGTCCGTGGTCTCAGGAGATAGTCACACACCTCTTTAGGAATAGATTCTGAGCATTCCTTGACTAAATCAATGGTCTTTCGAGTTAGTTTACCCGTGATCATGGCGATTGCAACATCGCCGAAATATTGGGTGCTCGATATATCCCTACCGTGAGTTAAAACCCGTAATAATGTCTTATACTTATGTTAATGTACGTACTTAACAACTTACCTACAATGTATATTATAGGAAAGAATGCATTCGTCTCGCCAACCAGCCCTACCATCCAAAATGATCGTAACAGGTCGTTTCCCATTCGGTACAATTATTTCAATACATACCCTAAAATTACAATGTAAGTAGGTACTTATTAATTTTTTATATACATATATCGCTATACTAATATTAGCATGCACATGTTTCGATAAATTTCAATAACATAATATGAATAAACTTATTGAACGGTGATATAAAATATCGATATAATTTTACATATTTATTTTTCCCATCTCTACAAAATGTGCGGTCATTGCGAAAGCCAATTGCGTCTAGCGATAATTACCCCTCCCCCCGCAAAAACCAGTGAGCTTGGTTCTGAACAAAATCGTACCGACGCGTTCTCCACTGGTTTCTGTCCTCCGTGGTATGAAACGTCAAGGCTCAAATTATATTTCCTAAACTATACAAATGTTAACTGTAAGGAATGACAGATTGGCTCGCGGAAGTAGTAGATGGTGACCACGTTGGAGAAGAAGGGCAGGATACCCTCGATGCTCACCGTCTGTCTACCCCGCAGGGTGTAGAGGCGTGACTCACCTGCAAGGAGTGACAGATGGGCTCCCGGAAGTGGTCGATGGTGACCACGTCGGAGAAGAAGGGCAGGATACCCTCGATGCTCACCGTCTGTCTACCCCGCAGGGTGTAGAGGCGTGACTCACCTGCAAGGAGTGACAGATGGGCTCCCGGAAGTGGTCGATGGTGACCACGTCGGAGAAGAAGGGTAAGATGTCCTCAATCTTGACCAGGGGGCAGTCTTCGAGGAACTTCATCGCTTCTGACAACTCCTGGTTCTTGCTGATCACGTGTTCCGCTGGAGAAAGGAAATTTGTTAATAGTGTGGTATTTGAGTAGTTTTAATTCTAAATCTAAATTATTTGTGAATTATTGACAATCAAGAAGTTGAGGGGCTTAAAGTCGAACTCGTGTTTAAAATAAAACTGCTTGCAAAAAAACGCTAGGCACAGTCAGGCAGTCTAACTTTTTTGTGGTAAGGCCATTAATGTTTTAAAAGACAATAAATAATTTGACTTTAACTTGAGATGCTGTAAAAACAATATACAAAGAGTGACAATATCAAAAATGTGTCATACCAATAGTGAGCCACAGCTGCCTTTGAATCTCCTCGTCGTCAGGCATGTTGGCCACTTCACGCGCCAGCTCTACGTTTACCTGAAAACATCATTTTTTACGTGTAGACCTATCACTGACATGTCATTTAGATTCCGGTGTTCCTACCGTTTATACCCAAATAGCCACTTTCTTGCGATTTGTCAAATCCAAAATTTTTATTTCCATCTTTTTTGCTGGACTGTAACTATCGAGTAAAAACTGCATGAGTTAGAGAGAACCAAATACGAGACCCTTAAAGCATTCACCCTGATGCCACTTTTTGCGGGAGGGGGGGTAAACACGCACAGCACACAACGATAATTTTACAACAATTTGACAACCACATACAAAATGGCAACTGTCAGTTTTATATAACGTGCTGGGGAACTGGGCAGTGAATTCTTGCAGAGGGGTAAGCCCAGCTTTGCCATCTCCTTAGGGGGAATGCTCTAAGGCCCTAATATTGCCTACCTGTAAGGCTAGCTCTACTGCAGACTCCCACAGGCCGAGCAGAGCGGACAGTTTGACACACGCGTGCGCTAGATTCTTCTCGCGACATAATCTGAAAACATATGAATAGACACTTCTTCTTCTTTTCGTGTGGGACACCGAGTCGTCCAACGACCCGATGAACTCTAGTGTCAGAATTTTTCAACCGCCTTCTACAAGTAGCAAGCTTCTGACATGCTTGTATAACGACTGCCATCTAAGTGATCATAGACAGCAACCGGGACCTACGGCTTAACGTGACATCCGAAACACGGAACCATCTTACTTACGAACAATCGGGTGGTTCAGCCCGCATTGTCCTAACCAGACTGGGAACAAATTCACAAAGAGACAAATATCAACTTTGTGAGTGACCCACCGAGAATCGAACCCGGAACCTTCTGCGTCAAAGGCAGTCGCACTACCACTGCGCCAGATCGGTCGTCACATAGACACTTATTAGAATATAAGTAATTCAAGCACAATGTCATAATCGCAAAAGGTCAAGTTCTCAAAACTACACAATAAAATGTCATACTCGTCGTGACATTTCACATTTTTTATGAATATAATGAAGGATGATTTTGAATTATCTTATTTTGTCGGCAGACGCAACAAATTGTAGCATACATTGACCAGTCTGCCCTTGTAGATCGACGAATCTAATTAGAGCCTTATTTTATTATTATTAACATTGTTAAAGAAAGACCTTCCACTTAAGCAAAAATGCGTGAATTGGTTGAAATACTATCCCAGTAGATAGAGATGTATAATTGTATAATTTCGCAGGTAACGATTGAGCCATGACAGCCCAGATGGAAGAGGCATCGCTAGTACTACAGGCGAATATCACGGGTTCAAATCCAGATTGCGGTATATTTATCAACATTTATAGAAATATACCAACCTTAACGCATAATGTACGTCATAGTTGACCATAGTGACGTCCTGTCCCTGCCTGTCCAGGTACCGCATAAGGGACCCCTGGTCATGTTCCACGTATAGAGTTAATAGGTAATTGTGGATCGCGCGGTCTTTCACGTTGAAATTCTGTAGCATGAACTCTAGATACCTGCAGGGTAAGAATACATTTTAGAATATGTACAATGGATAAAAGTAAGAGTTACTCAATGAAAAAATAATTTAAGAAACCTTTAAAAGTGCGAACCGCCATTTTTTGTAAGACTTTCTTCTTAGTCTGACAAACGCTTTGCTGAAACCCGCATCAAAATCTGTTAAGCCAAATGCGACATAATCGCGCATAAACATACATACAGGTCAATCAAACTGAGAACCTCCTTTTATTTGAAGCCGGTTTAGAAAATTACGGACTCAATTCAACTGACAGTTTCGAAGAGAAGCATTTAAAGAATGGCTGCTAACAAAACAGCGGTTAAAAAGACTCAAAAGTTATACTGTACTATAGAATTGGATAATTCTGCAGTAGTTCAGCTGTTTTACAAAAAGTTCGGTATTCAAAGTCAGCTACTTCTGGTACCACAGCAAACTCTCAAATCACTTTAAAAACTAGACTAAGAAAATAAAAAAATACTCAGTGATAAATGTGGTGGAGCCGTGTGATGCCGGCTTAGAATAGTATCACCCCACATCCTTCCCGCGGGTGTCGTAAGAGGCGACTAAGGGACTTGAGGGTATTGGTGTATTACAATTTTTAGGCGACAGGCTGACAACCTGTCACTATAGTGATACACATGTTTTCTGAAACAACCTTGGAAAACAATCCTCAAAAATGTCAGACGTGGCGATAGCGACCGTATTCTTACGGCCGTTAACGCTCTGCCTACCCCGCAAGGGATAAAGGCGTGATATATGTATGTATGTATGTAGTGATAAATGTTACCTAATAATCTCTGTGACATGCGCTTCATCGCTTTCACAGGACAAGAAAGCCGGCAGCAACTTAGAAGGCATCAGCCGAACTCCCTGAGATATCAGCGCGTTCACGGTATGCTTTGGAGACTCTTCCAACAAGATCGGAGCGAACTGATAAAACAGTTCAGGCTTTTTCAACGACTGCAGCATACTCAGAGCTTCTAAGTAAGACTTCTTGTAGATATTCTGTGATACGACATTCTCATAATCCTCGTTGATAAGTGTCAATTTGATCAAGTTCTGTTTGTCGCCGTGAGACGACATCAGGTCGTATATGACGGATTTTACGTGCTGCATGCATTTGACAACTTTGGGCTGCAGCAAGAACACTTCAAAGTCGCTTTGTATTCGATAGTATTCTTGCGAATCTTCCTTCCCTGTCCTTCTCAGCAATCCTAGTTGAGATAGATATAGTTCTGTCATCCAAATTACGAGCATAGATGTTAAGGTTTTCTCGTCTTCTGTGAGAGCGTCTAGCCGTTTCGCTAAGTAAACTTTCAAAGCGTTTATTTGATCAATTTCTAGGAATTTCAAGCAGATTGTTTCGAAGCTGCTTTGAGTTTCCGCGAAGATCTCAGCGCTTTTTTCATAGTCGCCTTTGGAGAAAAGCAACTCAGCCTGTTTCACGTTAACAATGTCTATAAACGCTGGGTTATTGAAGCAGTAGGCTTTGGCCAAATCGAACTGTTCTTTATCGCAATATATTCTCCAAACATTCCTTTCTTCTCTGACAACTTTGTATCTGAAGATTGTTTTATCAGTGACAGCCCAAATAGTTTTTCTTTTGGGATCTTTAACTAGATTCTTTAGCTTTCCATGGGCTTCAGAATAATTATCTTGGTAGACCAGTTCTTGGTTCAATAGGGAAATGGCTTTGACGCGATCTGAGTACATGATAAGAGCGTGGAATTCTGTTAGCACGAATTGCAGAGGGGTTTTCTCGTTGCTAGGGGAATCGTCGTTTGGAGGGTAGTTGATAAGTTCCCCTTGAGTGAATAGAGAGTTGGAGTTTTGTTGAGAAGTTGGATCCAGCTGAAAAAATATATTCAAAACAATCAGTATAATTGGTTGAAGTTTGGTTATGGATAAATCAAACACAAAATTCGCATTTATTTTCTGTTATCATTGTCTGTAACCATAAACAAGAATTAGCACAGAATTAGGTAAATCCGCGAGAGAGAATGGTGCACAGTTTTGACGTGGCACTCGTGTTTTTAGATTAAATTTTATTTGCGATCAAGTTTTTTGTTCTATTGCACACTCAATAAAGCAACTTAAAGTATGGCCGTTTGAATAGGCCATATTTGACAGCTGTCAAAATAATGTTAATGCTATAGCAAACTTAAGGTATGTTTTTCTTTGTTCACATGTGTTTTAATATGGACAGCTGTCAAATATGGCCTATTCAAACGAATACTTTAAGTAACTATATTTCAAAAACTTATGTTTAAAAGTACAACCAACTCTACAACTGACCTGCCCATAAAATATGCCAGGCTCGGTCAGCCAGGCGAACATTTTAGGCGTGCTGTTCCTGTCGAAGAAGAACTGCAGCCGGGAGTACTTCAGGGATGAGGGTATCTCCTGGAAGCTGGTCTCCGGGCACGTCAGGTACTGGTGGAATATGGTCTGGAGGGACGGCTTGCCGTCGGTGGTCACCGCGTGTCCTATGAACTGGAAGAAGATTGGAAGGAGTGCATCTTTTTCTAAAATGAATCCTAAATAAAAACTGTGACGTCAAAGTGACCAAGGCTTACTTTCTTATACTTACTTTATTGAAAATCAGCATCATTGCTTTATTTTTGAACAGCATTCATAGCTGCCACGGATGTCACGGATACTTGCAAGTGAATTTTTTCTTTACCCGTGATCATGACGCCAGCAACAGCTTCGAAATATCGGGAGCTCATCAAAAAGAAGTCTTCGGTAAGGGCCCATTAAACGATAACTATGAAGTGTAAAAAACCGCGAAAGTTTCAAATTTTGTGTTTTTTATATGTTCTTTTAAGAACACAAACATTATAGGTATCACAGAGTGTTATAGTCAGCGGCTCGGCTGCGGCGGTGCAGCAGTTATCAGGCGACTGTAATTTGATCCTAAGGGCCTTACCACAAAAGTTAGTAAGACATACTTAGTAAGACTCCAGTCGACGCGTGTTAAAAAATATCTTCGTACAAAACAATTACATGTTAGACACATGTCCAAGTTTTTTTGTGGTAAGGCTCTAATGGTCTTGATGGAATGATACCTGGTACAGGCGGGTGGGTGTCGTCACGAATATGAAGTACTTGTTGCTGTTTCCCACTCGGTGGAACTGCAGGCCAGTGATCGGAGTTTCGCCGCCCCGCCCAATGTCGAATATCTGAAGAAATAAATGTTGATTTTAAAACTACCCAGCTGTTAGAAAAAATTGTTTAGCTCTACCACACCAAGTTACAAAAATAAGTTTTATTTCCTTTAGTAATATATCTTTTTAAATAACAATAGTATCAGTTTCTTTTAGTATTAATTACATCATCTATAGGTTAAAACAGTTTCATACAATGGAGTATGTTTTCTTTTTTACCAACTTATTATTTTCTTTTTACTATTCAGCAACAAATGGATGGACTGAACGTAATTGATAAATATTCATACTCTCTGTCATTGACAACACAACACAGAATTTTGGTAATTGACACCAGTTAGCAAAATAAAAACAAGCCTTATAATAGAACTATTACTAATTTCATTACCAATCCTTCAATATCCTTCCCACCATACAGGGGCAGGTAGTTAGGCAGCTTGTGTAGGAAAACATCACATGTTATTATAGGGTTAAAACAACCCAACAATTGAAAAGTTGATATAACCCAATTTTTACAATTCTGTGTATGGACCTGTCAAAATATCCCTATGTCGGCAGTGTTTTTCATATAAGTTTTGACACCTCATAACACATTTGTAAAAATTGGGTTATATGATGTTATCTTTTATGATAACATGTTTGGAACCATACAAGGACTTTCATAGCCTCACCTGTCGCCAATACTGCTGACTAGCCGTAAAAGACTTGTCACTATCAGCCTCCAGCTCCGTCTCAATAATGTGTCCTTGCGAGGTCCCCAGCAGGATTGGTCCCGTTGACATCTCAGAGATGTTCTCGTAGTTCCATCCGACTTCCGTCACCTCAAAGTTCCTAGATTTGGTGACCGATTTAGGCTTGTTGCTCTTACGATGTAGATATACAAGTTCCGGGTTGCCCTCTTTGTTTCTCGGGGAAAACGCTAGGAGCAGATGGAAACCGAGTGGGTCCAAAAATATGCCCGTCAGTTTTGTATTCTGCTGGACATACTTGGTGTATTGTATTTCTGAATATAAAATATGTAAAAATGAGATTGTTAAATAATGAACATTGCCAAAACATTATTCATTAAATCATTGTTACCTAGTTTACTTATATTACTCTCCCAAACAGCAGTGATAACAGTTAATGAACATAGGTAAGTACAATAGATAAGAATGGAGGAAAACGCTCCATAACTAAAATGTATTAAGTGCTAGCTAGCTACATAGCAATTTATATAATAATTTAAGTGAATATGATTTGAATTACCTTCAGAATTATCAGGCATCTTCAGATCCATTCTAAAAAGCTTCCCATTAGCCTGAGCAAGCACTAGATAGTCGCTACCGACAGCTACATGAGTAATAGCATCAGATGGAGTCAAGTTCATCTTTTGCTTCGAAAACATTGGAGTGTTGTCTTCAATCTGCATGTTGATGTACCCCGAGGACGTCATGGGCTCTGCCATCGGCTTCATGCGTTGAGAAACCTGCGAGGCCTGCTCGTATTGATCAAAAATCGAAGTCATTGTCTTGGTTCACTTCCCACAAAAAAGTTGCCTAAGTTTTCACTACCTTTGCAACCTGTAGGTTGGCAACAAGGCACAAGTGATTACGCAGATCAATTAAATATTCTTAAACACATTGTTGCTTAGATATAAATCCAAATATTTGTGATTTGCGACAACGAAACCAAAAAGACACCAAATTACTTTTTGTGACATTGACAAGTGCAAGGTCTTTTATAGTCATTCGTTTGAATTAAATAATAGACATTTAAATTGAACGATGATATTTATAACAGTTAGGACAGTAAACTTTACTTAAAATTTTAATTTCTGCGCTTAATCATTCTGAGCTGAAAAAATGTCATGATAGGATAGCCATCGTCAGTCGTGTCGTGTAAGTCGTGTTCTATCTATTAATTACGTTCAAAATCTTTAAAAATCGTTTACTATGAAAAAACCTTTCGTAGTAAAGTACGTTCAGAAATTTAAATAGCTTTTATATTTTCTGATATTCATCTGAATTTTACATACGAAAATTTAACAAAAAAAATATGTGAAAGCTCCAATCAAATCTATTTTAAGAATTTTTAACCGATGTTTCTTCAAATAAAATGTTAATTTAAGAAATTTAGAAATATTTTTTTTCGATATGCCATACATTACGAACGTTCTTGTCAAAATGTGGTTTATTTGTTAGACTTGGGCACAATTGTATTGTGCGAATGAGAGCCCGCTCTACAATACTATATCTTCTCTTTCAGTTTAACGAATGTTTTGTCGTTGTCGCTGTTATAAAAAAGTATATATTGTTGCCGAATGCAACAGTGTGTTGATTGTTTGTTTTACAATTTTTATTTGTATTATTTGTTACAAAGGTGTTTCTCAACTGTTAAACCATTTTCAAATACACAGAGCACTGATAGACTCTCTTAGCGGTTGAAATATTTATGTAAGAAACCCGCGGTTATTCTTGGAATGCCGGTGGTCAAACCTGTCTGAATTTACAAGTTTTTGGCTTTTTGGTGCGTGCTTACCCCTATATAAAAAGTAC
Organism: Keiferia lycopersicella; assembly: GCA_029255805.1. Taxonomy (NCBI): domain Eukaryota; kingdom Metazoa; phylum Arthropoda; class Insecta; order Lepidoptera; family Gelechiidae; genus Keiferia; species Keiferia lycopersicella. The sequence goes on along the minus strand of JARACZ010000004.1, from coordinate 10,001,526 downwards.
TCTGTGGTGCGTGCCGGTGACCTTGCGGCTTATCATTATCACATATTACCATATCGTGTATTTGAAATCAACAGTTCTGCTCAATTTGACCGAGTTCTGTAGCTACCTACTCGTTGTACACTTGCAATTTGAGTAACTTTTATCAAGTTTTCAATATCATGGCTGGTGGAGTGCTGTTCAAGTCATCTAAATTAACGCGTGAGTACATAAAACAAATATACCCTTTTATGGATTGTAATCTTATGTAATATTCTCAAAAAGAGAAGAGGTTATCCTCCTTTTTTATACAATTAATTTATATTACAAAAAATGTTGTTGAATAGTTCAGTTGTTACTGCAGGTTATGGATATTCATTTCCAAGAAATGCATATGGCTGCAAGGCCAACTTTTGCCTGTCACTCAGTTCACTAACAAGATTGCAACTACTTAACCTATGCAAAAAATAATAAATCTCATGGTGTTTTCATGGCAAGGAAAAAGGAGTAAAAAGAATTGTGTAATTATGCATAACAACCAGTTAAAAAAATACATACGGGTAAAAATTTAGATCTTGGACCGTCGAATAATGGTTTTTTTTGGAAGGGGAGGGGTAGGGGGGGAGGGGGGAACCCCCCAATACCACTCCCCCCCTGCGGAAACCAGTGGTTCCTGAGATATTGAAGGTTGAAGTTTTGAGGTTAGGACTAGCCAAAAGTGCTAAAATAGTACAAATATGTCATAATTAAAAGAGGGGAAGGTTGAAATCACTCCCCTGTAGTCCCCCAACTTGCCCCCCCCCCCCTCCTGATAGTTATTCCTGTGGTTCCTGAGATATTGAAGGTTAAAGTTTTGAGGTTAGGAAAGGCCAAAAAGTGCTAAAATAGTACAAATATGTCATAGATAAAAGAGGGGAAGGTTTAAAATATGCCCCTCTTGAGAAAAAATGCCCAGCGGGGGGCTCCTTTTCGAGAATCTAACCGAGTCGGGGTGCCCTGAAGTTGGTTCTCATTTACTAGTCTCTCCGGGTGGCAATAAAAAAAAAAATAACTAACACCCCGAAGGCTAAGCCGGTCTCTTCGCTCGCTGCGCTCGCTTCGTTCCCGCCTTAGCCTTCGGAACCTAATCTAACTGAGTCGGGGTGCCCTGAAGTCGGTTCTCATTTACTAGTCTTTTCGGGTGGCAATAAAAAAAAATAACTAACACCCCGAAGGCTAAGCCGGTCTCTCCGCTCGCTGCGCTCGCTTCGTTCCCGCCTTAGCCTTCGGAACCTAATCTAACCGAGTCGGGGTGCCCTGAAGTCGGTTTTCATTTACTAGTCTCTCCGGGTGGCAATAACAAAAAATAGCTAACTTTATTCTCATTTTATTTTTAATTGTCTATAATGTACTTTTTGAAGCAGAAGCTGTTTCCCAGTCAAAGGAAATTTGCACAGATGACATAGATATCATTCACTTTTTCATTCAAATTATTCACTCTTTCAATCATTTTACTCACTCTTTCATTAAATTTATTCACTCTTAAAAGCGAAATGCGTTTCGTTACATCA